>JASDDO010000028.1:19943153-24743153 GCA_030015575.1 Agapanthus africanus | reverse complement strand
ATGGTCGGAGGGTCCCTTGTCGGTTCATGTAGCCTCTGGTACTGTTAGGTTTTCATGTGTAGTGGGTTTTTTGTGAGTTATGCACGTGTAAACCCTTGGTATTCTAAAAATTCAAAATAAAACAATATTAAAAAAAATGTGGGGTATGGTATTTGAACTCTGGTGGCTTGGTTCAGCAGTGCAAAGTCTTACCAATGAGCTACAAGCTCTTGCTTGCTATTAAAAAGCAAAATAAACTTATATCTCGTGCTCAGGCAAAAATACCCCTTTCTGTAATTTTGAAAAAAGTTGTACAGAAAGTTTAGGGTTGTTATAGCCTGAGCTGCCCCTACCCCACGTGCCTGTAGAAGCGGTGGCTGTGGCGTCTCCCGAGTCTGGCATGGGTACTGAGATCAGGACTCGTCGCCCCAAATTGCCCACCAAGCGCAAGCTCGTTGTTCCCCGCCGAAACACGAAGACGCGACCGCGTAGGTCCGTCTTGCTTGAATTTGGGGGCAGATACTAATTGGTGCTATCCGTCCACCTCTTCGAAGATGCCAAGTTGATTTATGGCACCGTATATTGAAGGTTTAAACGGATGCGGCCGATATAGCAGACTTCGTCAAATTCCCCCTCATTTGAGGGGTTTTTGATTGTGGGGACGCTCTTCCCTTCAGGCGCAAACCCCTGCAGTTAATTACGCTACCGCATCGCGGTAACCACTTTCTCCTTCTCCACATGGTCACTTCGTGTCGTGTGTGTTTGTTTTGTTTTTTTTGTTGCCTGTGGATTTTATACGGAGACTTATTTATGTTGTCGCCCGTAGGGCGTGGATTATTCCAAATCCGTATTTTCTTAGATTTGGGTTTGGGGTTGGGTTTATGTCACGCCCCGCTTCCCAGAGTATGCTAAGATGGGCACGTAACATAGCCAACCATGCTACCTGTGGATAGAAAAAATCCTTCCACAGTCACATTACGGCTGTAGAGATATCAAGAACAGGAAAGTAGACTAAACTATCTAGTACATGTCCATGGGCCAGAATAAATGAGTCAAGGAATGATAATATGCGGAAGCAAAAGATACAATAAATGAAACACCTGGAAAGTGAAACTGCATACCAACAGGATCTTCACTGCTCGGTCTAACCGCGGCAATACTCCTGATCAGTCTGCAACAAAGGTAGAGGATCTGGGCCATGCAAAACTCAGACGTCAGCGCGTCATAACATCAAGCAATAATATAAACAGGGGTAGCAATACTTGCAAGTATGAGTATAAATGATAAAACAAGCATAACAGTGATATTAGTAAGGACAGTGGGGTAATGTGTAGTGAGCAATCTAAACTAGTCTATTGGGTTAACTACTCTCAAGTCTTTGAAATCAATTTGATGAATCATCGATGTAACTCAATAGTATCCCGTGCGTGCCCGGGATCACGGTCTATGACTCTCGGGCTGAACCCGAGATGTGCCGCAAGGCAGTAAAGGATGGTTGGTAATGACGAGTGATGTCCGCAGCATCACTCCAGGGCTGGCCTAGCCCGTAAGACTTATCAGAACAGGTATAGAACTGTCGAGTGACAAGTCAGGTTTCATCATTGATTTCCCCATACCCCCAAGTTATATGTATTCAAGTCAGGTATTAAGTAATCTAGAGCTAATGCCAACACAGGATCAGGCAGGTACAGGTTTGTCTGGATAGACAACAGGAACGGTCCGTAAGGACAACAGGTCAGGTTTGTCGGCATTAGACACAAGATCAGGTAACAGGTAAAGCCATGGTACATCAGGTCAAGCCAGGTAGTATAGGTATCATGTCATATCAAGAGGTGCACGGTACCATGTCGTGTCAGGTAGTAGGTGTAACAAGTCATGTCAGGGTGCACAAGATGTCATGTGGGTGCTCAAACATCCGACTAACATAAGAATGGGTATACAAAACAAGCATGGATACTAATAGAACAATAAACTGGAACATTGCAATGTAAAATGCAATCAGGTACAGATTAAGGTATGTAGATGCACGGTTATCAGTTTGGGTTTAAGGGATAGTTTCAACATTACATGAATGCAGTATAACAAATATGGATGTTAAAATCATGTTAATATGTACTAAATAATCTAGAGATGCAATTGAATATAAATTAGGCTAGCTGTATGTAAACGGTCGTCCGATAGGGTATAAACTATAAAAGGGGTACTATGGGCTATGCAAATAAGTGTTATTTGATTTGAATATGGATGTTGGTACTATGTAGTAACACTAAATGCAACATGGTATGTTCCGAGCTATAAATCTAAAATGATATAATGGACATCGGAATGTTAACATGGAACAAGCGGCATTAAATGCAATATACCGATACAATATGCAGTTGAATAAGTATATAATAATACAATAGCATGTAGCAAGTTTTTACTTGCCTTGATCGGATCACGATACGGCGTACGGAACGTCACACGTCGGCGAGAAAAGTCGCGACGCACGCACGGTACACGGAATGAGTCCAAACAATGTACAGTGGGATCACACGGGTCAGAGGTCCTCGCTGGGTCATCAGGATCGTCGACGTCGCGGCCAAATCTGGCGATCTAGATAGAACAGAGAATTTTTAAGGAAGGTAAAGGAAGGAAGAAAGAAAGGAATAAAAGAAAGCAAGAGACAGAATGGAGGAGGGATGAGTGCCTTACTGGGTTGCAGAGGGGTGAGCTAGCGGTGGCGGCGAGACCAACGGTGGCGAGGGGCGCTGGTGAAGGGTTTTGAAAAGCTAGGGTTTGGGCTCGGGTTTCAAGTTGTTAAGGTTATATTTGCGGGGTTTTGGGTGCTGGAGGGAGAGCAGAGGAGAGGGAGGAGATGGCGATGGCGATGGGGAATGGTCGGCGACGTGAGAAGGTGGTGGTGGTGGAGAAAGGTGCCCGGGTTCCTTGGGTGCAGTGGGTTCGTTCGAGGGAGGAAGAAGGAGAAAGAGGTGATGGAGATGAGGGCGACGAGGGGATGCAGAAGGTGTCGACGCGGGTAGAGGAGACAAGGAGATAGGGTTAGGGTTGATGGAGGCGATGAGGGTTATGGGTTGAGGGAGGAGAGAAGCTACGGGTTTAAAAAAGAAGAAGAAGAAGAAATATATAATTGCAAAGAAGGGAGGTGAGTGTAGTGGGGAGGCGGTGACGCGACTCGAAGAGCGCACAGTAATCGCGAGAGGTTAGAGAGAGAGAGCATGAGGAGAGAGAAAGAGAAGAGAGAGAGAGAGAGCTGCAGCGAAGGAAAGAGAGGGAGGAAGGGAAAGAAGAGAGAGGGATCAGTGGGGCCCAGCGAAATAAAAAAGAGATTCTGATTGGTGGAGGAAGAAATAAAAAGAGAGAGAAAAGAGAGAGAGATGGCTCGGTGGGAAAAATTGATAAAAATTTATAAAAGATTTTAAAACTAAAAGATTTACTCAGTTCCCCAATTCATTAACAGAAAATCTATAAAAAAAAATTAATTTGAATTTAGGCGGACTACAAAATATTTCAGAAATGAGCCCGGGTCGGGTCCAAAATTTTGAATTTGAAATATGAAAATTATCAGCAAGTTCCAAAAATTAAAATGAAGGATTTTGTAGCAGAAATGCATATCCCCAAGAACGGACGCACGTACGTACGCGTAGCCATCCAAACGCGTCCGTTTCACTGAACGGGACGAGAACACGATGCGAGAACGCTACCACAGGGTTAGGGGTACCATGCAGGCAATGTCATGTATTTTTTTAAAATTATTTTAAGTGACTTAAATTGTTATATGCAAAATACGTAATGTTAGGGTATTCCATAACTATAAAACAACAAGCTCAAGCAAGCGGGTCGAATATAAAGTAAACTACCATTCGCATCCAAACACGGTAAATGAAATAAACACCACAAACAACACATACGACAACATAAATTAGTATAATTGAACTCGGTTGTTACAGTTTAAGGATACGTTAGTCTCATTTGAGACTAAAATCAACTTAAACGTTAGTTGAGGATAAGTTGGTCTAATTTTTAGACTAAGATCAACTCAACAGGATCGTTTAGATCCAACAAAAGAGCATTTGGACTCTATTGTTTAGTTTAGGGACTTTACGGTCCATTAGTTTAAGGACATTACTGTCCAAGGATAAGTACATCATAGTCCATGGGTTTAAGGACTCCACAGTCCAAGGTTAAGGACATCATAGTCCATAGGTTTAAGGACCCCACAGTCCGAGGAACGATTGGCTATCGGGACCCGTCACCTCTCTGAAGGCGTTGAAGGATTACAATGACATATATTGGAGGGGTTCAGAGATGTACCCTTGGACCAATTTTGGTTGAAAGATCTGTAGTCCAATTAGGGGCTAAAATCTGTTAAAAGATTTATGAGCGTATGGGCTCAGTTAATCTAAATTGAGGACTTATGGCCAATCTTGAGCTAAGTACAGTCAAGTTAAAATGTTTAATATTTATTTTGGTCTGTTGAGCTTTCATTTGGGCTAGGCCCTTTAAACAATGCTGAGCATTGACTTGAATTCTGACAATATTTTTGTCTTTTACTGAATGATGAGCATTTATCATAGCTCTGGGCTTTATTAAAGAACAATTTATATTCTATCATCGCAGCACATGGTGCGCTTGGCACTTTGCGCCAATCAAAGAGCGTAGTGCGCTTCTGCCGAGTAGCGCACACGTGAGGGACACGTGGCGCGCTTGGCGCTTTGCGCCAGTCCGTGAGCGCGTTGCGCTGATTTATGAGCGCATAGCGCTATTTGTTCAATGGCGCACACATGAGTGACACGTGGTGCACTTGGCGCTGAGCGCCAGTTCATGAGCTCAAAGCGCTAGTTCAAGAGCGCAAAGCGCTAACTGTTGAGTGGCGCACACGTAAGTGATACATGGTGCGCTTGGCGCTGAGCTCCAGTCCAAGAGCGCAGAAGGGCATTTGATCAATTTTATGATATGGGAAATAAATTCTCTCTTAGAAGAGACTTTGTCTCAAGATCCTAAGAACAAAAGTTCTTATTTTGTAGGAGATATTTCAATCTCTTATATTGATGAAAGGCTTTGCCTTTATGGATCTGTGATCCTTAAGAGAATTGAATTATTCCCCCCTTTTTTATAATGAGATGTTCATGATCTCTTTGAGAAAGACTTTAGTCTTATAGATCTATGATCTGTGAGAAAGAAGTAAATTCTTCTTTTATTTTATGATGAGATCTCTTGATCTCTTTGTAAAAGACCTTGGTCTTGCAGATCTATGATCTTGAAGAAAGAAGTGAATTCTTCTTTTTAATTATGAGATGATTTCATCTTTCTTTTCTTTTACCTTGAAGAAAAAAAGTTCTTCTATCGAGAGCTTGGTTCTTCTTTCTGAGATTTTCTCAAAGCTTCTGGGGAGCTTCCTCTCTATTTTTTCTGTATCTTCTGAGACTTGAAGTCTTGAGGCCTTTATATAGGGCAAGCTGGTTTGTTCAACCATTTAAGGAGATCTTTTCTCCAATTGATTTAGGGATTTCCCCACCGTTGGATCTTTGATCCAAGGGCTTCTGATTTACAGAAGGCAATTTTCTTATTTTTAACAAGATTGTGAAATTTTTTCCATACAGAATTTATTCTGTATTTTGGTGATTTTTAATCACCATTGGATCATTGATCCAACGGTGCTCTGATCTACAGAGCACAATCTTGTTGTTCGGAAAGATTTTAAAGAATCTTTCCTTAACAGAATTTAATTCTAATTAATTAATGATTTATCATTATTATTGGATCTTTGATCTGACGGTGGGGAGCTTTTAGTTCCAGCGCTAGCGCACCCGTACTTTGCACGTGGTGCTCTGCTTAGAGTGCAGTACACTTAGCGCTAGCGCACACATGATTTGCACGTGGTGCGCTGCTTATAGCGCAGTGCTCTCAGCGCTAGCGCGCATGTGCTTTTGCACTTGGTGCGCTACAACAGAGACTTTGACTCTCAGCGCTGGCGCTGCTAACGCTAGCGCTCTCGTTCTTTGCACGTGAGCGCTGCAACATAGTGTTTTAACTCTCGGCGCTGAGACATTTACATTCTTTGCATGTGGAGTTTTTCCCTTTATTTTTTATTTTATTATTATTTTTTTTATAAGGGAGCAGGTTGTGAGCCAAAATTTTGGTGGGAACAAATGCCCCCTACTATTTTGCCCACGTAAGTATGTACATGGGTGAAGTAGTGCATAGTTATGCATGGCCACAGAATTGAGGGCTTAGGAGACAAGTTTAGGGTCCTTGTAGCCTAAGACTTTCTTCGTCTTCATGAGCCGTAAGGGTCTCAAGAAGGTTTTTCTCCCTACGAGTCGAGAGGATCTCGTAGGTGCAAATTCTCCCTAGAAATCGTGAGGATTTCTAAGTGTTCATTACCTCCGTGAGTTGTAAGAATCTCACTCGGGTATTTTTCCTTACGAACCGTGAGGACCCGTAAGTAGCTTCTTCACTTTAGCGCCGAATGTGGCTTTGGCAAATGTGACCCATAGATGGTAGATGGCATTTCATCCTGAACTTTTTATAAAGTAGCGATGGCTTAGGAGACAGGTTCAGATCTACCGCCTAAGGCTTTCCAACTTTATGAGCTGTGAGGGTCTCATAAAGACTTTTCTCCCTACGAGTCGAGAGGATCCCGTAGGTGTATTTTCTCCCTAGGAGTCGTAAGGACTCCTAAGTGTGTGTTTTCTCTTGAGAGTCGTAAGGATCTCACAAGAGATTTTTTCCCGCTTACAAGTCAAGAGGACTCGCAAGTGGTTGTTTCCCCCTTGTCGAGATTCGACTTTGGAGAGTGTGGCCCGTGAATAGTATGCAATAGTCTACCTTGGACCGACTTACAGGGCCTCAGTGCTTAGGAAACAGGTTTTTTAATCCCCACTTCCTAAGGCTTTTCCCTACGAGTCGAGACGAATCGAAAAGTTCTCACATAGATGTCCTAACGTCATAGTTAAACTCTGCTCTTTACGACAGAGGTCCGTTAGGGTCTGTGGTACTAGGGTTATGCCTGTCGTACCGTCGCGTTGGCTGATGCATTCGTCGATTAGCAATCTTGCTGTTCGAGTAGCCTTGCGACATTAGTGTCTCTGATCCCTTCGGGGCTGGACAAGACGTCTTCAAGCAATCTTCCTAGGCAGTTTGACAGTCGGAAGAGCAAGCGTTAGGAATTTTGCCATGCCGCTTTTTACTTGAGGTTAGGCTCATTTTGGGGAGCCCCGATGAGTCATAACCACTCCACGCTGGTGTGGGATGACCTCCGATAGTCTTTCAGGTTTTATTTGAGTTGCCGTCAAGACCCTGAAGCTAGGAATTTGGCCTTTGCTTCATTTGCTGGCATTGCGTCTGCTGTATCGAGGCGAACGTCAAGGTGGTGACCTCTCCGCGCTGGTGTGGGATGATCTCCGATAGTCTTTCAGGTTTTATATGAGTTGCTGTCGAGACCCTGAAGCTAGGAATTTGGCCTTCGCTTCGTTTGCTTTGGCGTGTCCGAATCCTGTTGGAGGAAGGATGTTGTAGTGGCATCTCGTCTGCTGTACCGAGAAGAACGTCGAGATGGTGACCACTCCACGCTGGTGTGGGATGATCTCCGATAGTCTTTCAGGTTTTATATGAGTTGCCGTCAAGACCCTGAAGCTAGGAATTTGGCCTTTGCTTTGTTTGCTGGCATTGCGTCTGCTGTATCGAGACGAACGTCAAGGTGGTGACCACTCCGCGCTGGTGTGGGATGATCTCCGATAGTCTTTCAGGTTTTATATAAGTTGCCGTCAAGACCCTGAAGCTAGGAATTTGGCCTTTTCTTCGTTTGCTGGCATTGCATCTGCTGTATCGAGACGAATGTCGCGGTTATCTCTAGGTCGTTGGTGAACCGTCGAGACTTGGAACTAGAGACTTTGTTGTGGATCCGTCATTTGATTGTTGCGTCTGAGTCCTACTGGAGGAAGAACGCTGGGGTGACATCTCGTCTGGTGTATCGAAACAAACGTCGAGGTGGTGACCACTCCGCGCTGGTGTGGGATGATCTCCGATAGTCTTTCAGGTTTTATATGAGTTGCCGTCAAGACCCTGAAACTAGGAATTTGGCCTTTACTTCGTTTGCTGGCATTGCGTCTGCTGTATCGAGACGAATGTCGCGATTGTCTCTAGGTTGTTGGTGAATCGTCGAGACTTGGAACCAGGGACTTCGCCGTGGCTCCGTCATTCGATTGTCGCGTCTGAGTCCTGCTGGAGGAAGAACGTTGGGGTGACATCTCGTCTGTTGTATCGAGACGAACGTCGAGGTGGTGACCACTCCGTGCTGGTGTGGGATGTTCTCCGATAGTCTTTCAGGTTTTATATGAGTTGCCGTCAAGACTTTGAAGCTAGGAATATTGCCTTTGCTTCATTTGTTGGTGTGTCCGAATCTTGTTGGAGGAAGGACGCTATAGTGACATCTCGTCTCCTGTATCGAGACGAACGTCGAGGTGGTGACCACTCCGCACTGGTGTGGGATGATCTCCGATAGCCTTTCAAGTTTTATATAAGTTGTCATCGAGACCCTGAAGCTAGGAATTTGGCATTCGCTTCGTTTTCTTTGGCGTGTCCGAATCCTGTTGGAGGAAGAACGCTGGGATGACATCGCGCCTGCTGTAACGAGACGAATTCTAAGGTGGAGCTGGGATTTTTCCATCACTCCGCTTTGTTTTGACCGTGAGGTCTTTCGTTGACGTTGCATCTGCATCCTGCTGGACTGCGAAGGAACGCCGTTGTTGACATTGCGTCTGGTGTAACGAGACGAATGCTAAGGTGGAGTTGGGATTTTGCCGTCACTCCGCTTTGTTTTGACCATGGAGTCTTTTGTTGACGTTGCATCTGCATCCTGCTGGACTGCGAAGGAACACCGTTGTTGACGTTACGTCTGCCGTAACGAGACGAATGCTGAGGTGGAGTTGGGATTTTGCCGTCACTCCGCTTTGTTTCGACCATGGGTCTTTTGTTGACGTTGCATCTCCATCTTGCTGGACTGCGAAGGAATGTCGTTGTTGACATTGCGTCTGCTATAACGAGATGAATGTTGAGGTGGAGCTGGGATTTTGCCGTCACTCCGCTTTGCTTCGACCATGGGGTCTTTCGTTGACGTTGCATCTGCATCATGCTGGACTACGAAGGAACGCCGTTGTTGACATTGCGTCTGGTGTAACAAGATGAATGCTGAGGTGGAGCTGGGATTTTGCCATCACTCCGCATTGTTTCGACCTTGAGGTCTTTCGTTGACGTTGCATCTGCATCCTGCTGGACTGCGAAGGAACGCCGTTGTTGACATTGCGTCTGGTGTAACAAGACGAATGCTGAGGTGGAGCTGGGATTTTGCCATCACTCCACTTTGTTGACCTCGCGTCTGCTGTAACGAGACGAATATCGAGATGATCTCCAGGCTGTCTGTGAACCGTCGAGATTTGGCTTCTTTTTCTGATGGAGCCTGGTGGGATGATATGGTTCCCTCTTTGTTTGTGTCCCTGGATTGTATATAGGGATCGATGTGATCTCACCTGTAGGGCAAAAAGTTTCATTTTATATATTTTTCTTTCCGCGATGCTCTATCATTTCAGCTTTTATATCGCGAAAGTCGCGATTGCCCAATCATTTCGGCTGTTTTTCGCGGTGCCCAATCATTTCGGCTATTTGTTTTATTTACTCGCTGCTTTTTATTACGAGTTGCCCAATCATTTCGGCTATTTGTATGCATACATTTTTACTTGCTGATTTTGTTGCAAGTTGTCCAATCATTTTGGCTATTTCATATGCATTTGTGGATTGCTGGCTTTCGCCGCAAGTTTGGGATTCGATACTGATTTAGGCATCAACATCGCTACTACTGGGATATTGCCAGGAGCGAATCATCATTTTCCTCTGTCGATGTCGAACAAAGGTGGCTTAGTAAACAGGGTTAGGATCCTGTCGACTAAAGCTTTTGATTTCATGAGCCGTAAGGGTCTCACAAAGGTATTTCTCCCAACGAGTTGTGAGGATCTCGTAAGTGGGTTTTCTCCTTAAGAATCGTGAGGAGTCTTAAGTGTATGGTCTCTTATAAGTCGTAAGGATCTTACAAGAGTGCTTTCTCCTTATAAGTCGCGAGGACTTACAAGGGTTCTTCACTGTGTAGACATATCCCAAGTTGCTGGTGGGACTTTGTTAGGGAAATGTTTATTCATGCCCGTGGATTGTATACAAGGGTCGAGATGCTTGTAGGGCAATGCTGGAGGTTGTGATGCTTAAGAACAGGTTCAGATCCCTGTAGCTTAAGACTTTTGAATCCTATGAGCCGTGAGGGTCTCAAAGGGGAATTCTTATTACGAGTCGTGAGTATCTCGTAAGTGTAATTTCTATTTAGGAATCGTGGGGATCCCTAAGTATGTTGTTCCCTTGTGAGTCGTAAGGATCTCACGCAGGTATTTTCTTCTCACAAGGTCGAGAGGACCTCGCAAGTGTCCCTTAACGAGATTGTGCCCTTTCGGGTTTTCACAAAACTCGCCGGTAGTCTTGCTGTTTTTACTCATAGAGCCCTTTCGGGTTTTCATCCGTGCCCATCTTGCTTGTGGACGCACTTTTTTTTTACCACGTCAGCCTGGCGATGTCGCGGGTTTTTAGGACATAGTGGTCCATTGTTAGTTTAAGGACGTTTCGGTCCGTCGTTGCCGTATTCGAGGCAAATTTCTAGTTTATGGACTTTTCGGTCCATTGGGCTTTCTCTATGAATGAGCACGATGCCCCCGGCATGTCCATCTTTTTCGGATCATGTGGTTGTGGCGGGTTCATCTTCCAGTTTTCGGACAGCGCGAATTTGCCTTGTTGGTATTGGTCCTCAATCCAGCCTTTGAAGACGAAGCAATTTTCGATTGGATGGCTTACTGCTTGGTGGTAAGGGCAGTAATTAGGATTGTTGACATCGCCTGGCTGCAACGGACGTTTTGGATCTGGCAGATTGATGAGTCTGTTGCGCACTGCCAGCTCAAACAGTATCCCGGGGAAACGAGTAAGGTCGTCCCAGTCTCTCCTCGAGGGATGGGCATGGATGCACGTTGTTTTGGCGAACAATTGGCTTTAAATTGCTCAGCTGTTGTTGAGTATTGGCGACGAAGGTAGCTTTCCCTCTCCCTTTTTCGTTCCGAGATTCCAGCTTCGAAGGAGATGGTCTATGACCCATCTGATCCATTTGGGCCAGCTTGTCAATCAAGGCCTGAAAAGTGGTCGGCTTGAAAAACATCATGAATTGGGAAATGGTCGCCTGAGGGTCGAGAGTACCCATGAACAGGCCTACCGCAGGCGCCACTTCGATGCGCTGCTCGCATTTTGACCATAGATTCCGCCACCGTATCGCGTACTGAACCCAAGTTTCGCCTGGCTTCACCCTAGCATTGATCAGTGTTGTGATTGGGGTACGTTCGCTAGCGCTCGCAAAAAGTTGGGTGAACAGCAATTCTATCTCTGTAAAGGTTTTGACGGAGTCGTTGGGAAGCTCCGAATACCACTCAAATGCTGTTTCCGACAAGCTGCCAATGAATTGGCGAAGCAGTAGCTTATCGTCACCTCCGGTATTGCCGCACAAGGCTCTGAATTGAGCGACGTGATGATGCGGATTTCCCGTTCCCTTATATACGTGGAATTTGGGGATCGTGTATCCCGGCCGGTACTTTATTTGGTCATACCAACCCGGATAGGGTCGTCCAGTTTTAACGATCTGCCTGGCCGTTTCGCTAGCCTGATGAGCTCGTATTTGCTGAGCGATGTAATCATCCAGAGCGGTCTTAGAGATGGTCTCCTCCTTTGCTGCTGAAAGAGCCGGGGGAGGGTTCGATGTCTCCCTTCTGTCGTCTTCAATGATAATCGGGAGGTCTTCAGCTGGAGGTTCCGGCTGTAACATCATCTCGGCCATGTCTTGGAACAGAAGGGCCATTTGTTTTATATTGGCCGCTTGTTCCACGGCCTCTTTGTCCTTCTTCTCAAACATTCTCCGAAGGAATTCAGCATCAGTTTCCTGCTCACGGCGCTGCTCCGACGATGTCTCCGAGCTTGCTTTCGGTCCCGTAAGTGCGATCATAGCTCTTAGCATTTCTTGGAGCTTTTGCTGTTGTTGCTCCTGAGCCCTAGTCACTGATCGCGTAAACGGTCGATGACCTGTGGAGATACGGCTATCCTCTTTTCCGGATGCCATATAGACGGTATGCACCACCATAGCCCCAGACTTAGGGCGTTTAGGTTCAGTGGTCTTGCGATTCGTCACAGACGCAGGGATTTTCTCCAGCCTTCTCCTCTTGTGGGCGGTCGAAGTTGAGGGGGCCGCTGCAGTGGGCACCCAAGTAGCTGTCGCATTCTGTGGCTTGACAGGGCGATTCTCTTCTTGCTGAACCTTTACTTTTTCCTGTCGGCGAGAGTAATTTGGATCAATCACTGAGTCTTGGACTTGACGCCAGACCTTGTAAATTTTAGAAGACAGTCGCTGAGGGGGCTGTTCCAGCTTCTTCTTTGGAGCATTCTCCACAAGTGGAGGAGATCTCTTCAGCACGGCAGTCGGAGAGTTTTTACGCACCCTCCTCAGCGGTTCAAAACTGTTCCCAGTTGGAACAGCAGTATCGATTTCCACCGTTGGTGCCGGCGGAGTCAGTCTGGAAGGGGAATTGCCCCCATCCTTCCTCACTCGGCGCCAGTGACGACGTCGAGCATGTCTCACAGACGGTATTGGTTCAGCCATGGGGGTGGTTTC
This sequence comes from Agapanthus africanus, assembly GCA_030015575.1. Lineage (NCBI taxonomy): Eukaryota > Viridiplantae > Streptophyta > Magnoliopsida > Asparagales > Amaryllidaceae > Agapanthus > Agapanthus africanus. The sequence goes on along the minus strand of JASDDO010000028.1, from coordinate 24,730,432 downwards.
CTCATTCCCTTTGTCTTGATCAGGAGCTGTCGTTGTCAACCTGTTGAAGACTGATATTCACTGAGTGGGGATGGCCAACCTATCGGAAGCAGACTTCCGAGCAGGTGAAGCAGACTTGACAATTTTGCCAGAAACGGGAGCTGAAATAGTCGGTCTTGTGAAGACCGACCCTTTGGCAGGAGAAGCCGCTTTGACAACTTCGAGAGCAGGAATGGCTATCCTTTTTGGGATAACCCTTTCTGGTATCGTGGGCTTCTTCATGGGCCCACATGAGCTTTGGCCCAATCTGTCAAAGACTGAGGCGTTGGATTTGGACGACCCGTTGAGAGGGGCCGCGGTAGTGGTAAGTCGATCAAAGACCGACTTTTTTGGGGCTTATTGCAATAGCAGCGGGGCATTGAAGCTCATTGGTGGGATCATGGTCCCAAAGAACAGCCCAGTGGTGGCCTGAGTTACTTGCTCTACTGGCATCTTGAAAATGGAGGCCGCTACGGAACGGAGCGAGAGTTGCAGTTGCAGTTAGTGCAGTTTGAAGCCATTGATCTTCTGTTTTCTGCACGGAGCAAGAAACCAAATCTTAGTACCTCGAATCCAGGGGAAACCATGTCAAACCGCAATTCGTTCATAAAACACGACACACGAAGTATGGAGTGGAAAGAGGAAAAGGTCCCACCGGGCGTGCCAGAATCTGTTCCTCGCCGAAACACGGAGACGCGACCGCGTAGGTCCGTCTTGCCTGAATTTGGGGGCAGATGCTAATTGGTGCTATCCGTCCACCTCTCCGAAGATGCCAAGTTGATTTATAGCACCGTATATCGAAGGTTTAAACGGATGCGGCTGATGTAGTAGACTTCGTCAGATTCCCCTCATTTGAGGGGTTTTTGATTGTGGGGACACTCTTCCCTGCAGGCGCAAGCCCCTGCAGTTAATTACGCTACCGTATCGCGGTAACCACTTTCTCTTTCTCCAGATGGTCACTTCGTGTCGTGTGTGTTTGTTTTTTTTTTTGTTGCCCGTGGATTGTATACGGAGACTAATTTATGTTGTCGCCCGTAGGGCTTGAATTAGTCCAAATCCGTATTTTCTTAGATTTGGGTTTGGGGTTTGGTTTAAGGATACGTTAGTCTAATTTTTAGACTAAGATCAACTCAACAGGATCGTTTAGATCCAACAAAAGAGCATTTGGACTCTATTGTTTAGTTTAGGGACTTTGCGGTCCATTAGTTTAAGAACATTACGGTCCAAGGTTAAGGACATCATAGTCCATGGGTTTAAGGACCCCACAGTCCAAGGTTAAGGACATCATAGTCCATGGGTTTAAAGACCCCACAGTCCGAGGAACGATTGTCTATCGGGACCCGTCACCTCTCTGAAGACGTTGAAGGATTACAACGACATATATCAGAGGGGTTCAGAGATGTACGCTTAGACCAATTTTGGTTGAAAGATCTGTAGTCCAATTTGGGGCTAAGATCTGTTAAAAGATTTATGAGCGTATGGGCTCAATTAATCTAAATTGAGGACTTATGGCCAATCTTGGGCTAAGTCCAGTCAAGTTAAAATGTTTAACATTTATTTTGGGTTGTTGAGCATTCATTTGGGCTAGGCCCTTTTAACAATGTTGAGCATTGACTTGAATTCTGACAATATTTTTGTGTTTTACTGAATGCTGAGCATTCATCATAGCTCCTGGCTTTATTAAAGAACAATTTATGTTCTATCAGCGCAGCACATGGTGCGCTTGGCGCTTTATGCCAATCAAAGAGCGCAGTGCACTTCTGCCAAGTAGCGCACACGTGAGGGACACGTGGCGCGTTTGGCGCTTTGCGCCAGTCCGTGAGCGCGTTGCGCTGATTTATGAGAGCATAGCGCTATTTTTTCAATGGCGCATACGTGAGTGACACGTGGTGCGCTTGGTGCTGAGCGCCAGTCTATGAGCGCAAAGCGCTAGTTCAAGAGCGCAAAGCGCTAACTGTTGAGTGGCGCACACGTGGTGCGCTTGGCGCTGAGCGCCAGTCCAAGAGAGCAGAAGCGCATTTGATCAATTTTATGATCTGGGAAATAAATTCTCCCTTAGAAGAGACTTTGTCTCAAGATCCTAAGAACAAAAGTTCTTATTTTGTAGGAGATGTTTCAATCTCTTATATTGATGAAAGGCTTTGCCTTTATGGATCTGTGATCCTTAAGAGAATTGAATTATTCTCCTCCCTTTTTTATAATGAGATGTTCATGATCTCTCTGAGAAAGACTTTAGTCTTATAGATCTATGATCTGTGAGAAAGAAGTAAATTCTTCTTTTATTTTATGATGAGATCTTTTGATCTCTTTATAAAAGACCTTGGACTTGCAGATCTATGATCTTGAAGAAAGAAGCGAATTCTTCTTTTTAATTATGAGATGATTTCATCTCTCTGTTCTTTTACCTTGAACAAAAGAAGTTCTTCTATCGAGAGCTTGGCTCTTCTTTCTGAGATTTTCTTAAAGCTTCTGGGGAGGTTCCTCTCTATTTTTTCTGTATCTTCTGAGACTTGAAGTCTTGAGGCCTTTATATAGGGCAAGCTGGTTTGTTCAACCATTTAAGGAGATCTTTTCTCCAATTGATTTGGGGATTTCCCCACCGTCGGATCTTTGATCCAAGGGCTTCTGATTTACAGAAGGCAATTTTCTTATTTTTAACAAGATTGGAAAATCTTTTCCATACAGAATTTATTCTGTATTTTGGTGATTTTTAATCACCATTGGATCATTGATCCAACGGTGCTCTGATTTACAGAGCACAATCTTGTTGTTTGGAAAGATTTTGAAGAATCTTTCCTTAACAGAATTTAATTCTGATTAATTAATGATTTATCATTATTATTGGGTCTTTGATCTGACGGTGGGGAGCTTTTAGTTCCAGCGTGCTTTGCACGTGGTGCGCTGCTTAGAGTGCTGCGCACTTAGCGCTAGCGCACCCGTGCTTTGCACGTGGTGCGCTGCTTAGAGTGCTGCGCACTTAGCGCTAGCGCACCCGTGTGCTGCTTTGCAGCGCATTTAGCTCTAGCGCACACGTGCTTTGCACGTGGTGCGCTGCTTATAGTGCTAGCGCTCTCAGCGCTAGCGCACATGTGCTTTTGCACTTGGTGCGCTACAACAGAGTCTTTGACTCTTAGCGCTGGCGCTGCTAACGCTAGCGCTCTCGTGCTTTGCACGTGAGCGCTGCAACAGAGTGTTTTAACTCTCGGCGCTGAGACATTTACATTCTTTGCATGTGGAGTTTTTCCTTTTATTTTTTATTTTTTTATTATTTTTTTATAAGGGAGCAGGTTGTGAGCCAAAATTTTGGCGGGAACACTCGTGTTATCTGCTGCCGGAGTTAAGTCGCAGAAGAAAAAGAAATCGATACTTTATGCAGACGTTGTATTTGGCCAGGAGCCTCATGCTCCTTACAGCGAGGGCCTAAGTGAGTACGGGACTAACGAGGGCTTATTTATGGCGTCAGATGACACCGCTCTGGAGGTTGCCCTCGCAGCTTCCAAGCAATTAGCTCGTAACAAAGTAGGAATGATCGCCCTCGCACAGTCAGGTAGACCTCAGTCGTATTTTTCCGCGGTTGTTTTAATTATCATTCTTTGACTGACGTTTTCTTCTTCAATAGGTATCTCCACTGAAGAGGCTCTCGCTGCTTCTCTCAAGACTTTTGAAGAGGAAAAGAGGCTTCACGCTTCTTTGGGCCTCGGTATATTTCGGCTCATTGTGCCTTCGTTCCTTTTTTCTTCATGGATAGTTTAACCCCCCCCCCCCATTTTTTTTATCTTATTGCAGGGACTACCTCGACTCAGGTTATCCTAAGTGCAGTGCCGATCGCGAGTGGTGACGCAGCGGCATCGCTAGCGCCGGCCACTACAGCCACGACTATCCTTAAGTCACCACCAGGGGTCTCGCAGAAGCAGTCGATGATGGACGTCGTAACGGCGCCGGAGGCAGAACTTGGTTTAGATGACGGTCTACTTTTATCGGAATTCCTGAGGAGGTCAGCTCTCGCGGCTCAGGCTGAAAGGAAGCGCAAGAGGTGTGCAGCGAAAGAACGTGATGCCGCCTTGGGTATAGGTGTAGGCTCGAGCACTGCTTCCCTTGTCCCTATTTCTCCAGAGGGTGCTCCGTCTGCCCTGTCTACCGCTCATAGACAGGCGGTACGCGCGGCTCGGGAGGCAATTGAAAGGCCGTCCCAAGGTAACGTAACACTGGGTCATTTTATTAGAGTTTGATCTTTCCCCTTGCGGTTCCCTGTCATCGTCTGGCATTGCGAGTGTCACGACGGCTCTCATAGAATCGGGGGATGAAGCCACGGGCGGCGAAACCATTCCAATGGAGGAAAGCGAAGCAGTCGCTGCGCCTGGTGATGCTCTTGTCGTGGTTTCGATTGGCGATTCATCAGGTAGATCTTGGGTCATTGTTTTCCTTTTTATTCCGAAATCCCTTTCAATCCCTTTTGACGGCATTTCTTTTATTTCTTATGCAGGTGTGGTGAGCGTTGAGGTTGTGCCACCCAAAGAAGCGTCATCGGTCGCTGACCCTTCGCCTTCTCTCATGTCTTCTCAAACGCTGGAAGGTATGGGTTTGCGATTTGTCTAATTTAAATTGTGGATGTTATCTTCCTTATACTGATCATGCATTGTCGCAACCTTGTAGGAGTTCTCTTCGATCATCTGTATCAAGTGTTGAACCTGCACTTCTCCTTCCAGTCGGAAGTTAGTCTGCTTGCTGGTGCCGGTGAGTATCTTTTCTAACCGGCGTCTTTTCTTTTCTTTAATGGGTGACCCTGCCGTTGTTAACTTTAAATTGATTACAGCGCTACAAATTGAAGGAAGGGACAAGAGAATTGCCACGCCACCAGTACTCCCAGCTCTGCCACCTGCCATAGCCGGTATAGTAGCCTTCATCGCTCTTGCATCTTCTTTGTCTCTTAAGCCAATATCTGACTATGATTTGTTTTGCAGCAATCGCACCGACTCCAGCTCCCATCGAGTCTCGCATCTTAATGCCGGCAGGGCCCTTTTCCAGACGTCCATCTTCCAAGGACGCTGTGACCAGCCTGCGCATGTTAAGTGAGTACATCGAGGAGCTTAACGCGGAGGTCCCTGCATTTGCTGTAGATTTTGCTGCCGAGGTTAATCCCATGCTGGCGACGCTCGTGAACTTCCATAGCGAAGGAATCGTTGAGTCTTAGGTTAATCATTGCAGGAAGATTGAGGCCTGTCTGTATGAGATTGAGCTTGGGCGTCCTGCTCCAGAGGTGTTGGCTTCGAACTCCCAGCGAGCTGCATGGGTTGAGCAGAGCGTTCCGTTCCTTCGCCATTTCGAATGAGAGGCGACCCTTAAGCGAAAGGAGCGTGAGGCGACTTCCGCTGAATCTGTCCAACTGCGTGCTGAGGTCGCAGCGAATGCTGCACAGCTGAACTTCATCTTTGAAAACCTTCAACGATGTATTTCTGACGGGCTGGTGCTGAGGAAGAAGCTTGATCTTAGTGAGCAGGTTGCGCAGAGTCAGGAGGCTGCTCAGCAAGAAATTAATGAGAAACTTTCATCCTGTCTGCAGCAACGGGCCCAAGTCGAAGTAGAGCTGGCCGCGGCAGCTGATCGTGAAAATGAGTTGAGAGGAGTGCGTGAGCAACTGGCTGCCCTATTGAAAATGCCTCCTTTTCAGTAACTACCTTTGTATCAATTAAACATTTGTAATCCTTGAATAACATGTATCCATTTTTTATTCTTTTATATGATCCGTCTTGTACTCAATTGAATTCATGAATAAAAGATACACATTTTTCTAATCTCCCACTGTTGTTTTCTTCTCTTTGTTGTGTTGTCGCCATGTGATTTTAGCAAGTGTGGCCTGTAGATAGTAGGTAGCTGTCCATCTTGGACTCTTTGCAGGGTAGCGATGGCTTAGGAAACAGGTTCAGATCTGCTGCCTAAGACTTTTCAACTTTATGAGTTGTGAGGGTCTCATAAATAATTTTCTCCCTATGAGTCGAGAGGATCCCGTAGGTGTATTTTCTCCTTAGGAATCATAAGGATTCCTAAGTACGTTTTCACTTGAGAGTCGTAAGGATCTCACAAAAGAATTTTCTCCCTTATAAGTCGAGAGGAATCGTAAATGGTTGTTTCCCCATTGTCGATATTCGACTTGGGAGAGTGTGGCCCATGGATAGTCCATCTTGACCTCCTTGCAGAACAGTGATGGCTTAGGAAACAGGTTCGGATCTGCTGCGTAAGACTTTTCAACTTTATGAGCCGTGAGGGTCTCATAAAGACTTTTCTCCCTATGAGTCGAGAGGATCTCGTAGGTGTATTTTCTCCCTAAGAGTCGTGAGGACTCCTAATGTCATGCCCCGCTTCCCAGTGTACGGCGAAGGGGACGCAACGAGGTCCGCTACGTATGTACTCAGAAGTACATACGCTAAGCGTAGCTAAGCAAAATAATACACAAGAGACAAGAGTATAAAAAGAACAGCAACTTTATTAATAACATTCTTCTGTACAATGCATGGAAAGGAAATACAACTAAAATGAAAAGCGATGCCTAAACAGTGGCATAACAGGAAATGAAAATACTGAAAAGAACAAGGTACAATATCTAGAGCTCGGGGTCTTCGTGGAACTGCTCCAAGTCTTCACCGGTGGGCTCGATCTCAGCTTGGTCCAACGCACCTGACGACATTCAAAGAAGAAAGAAATAGAATGTCGTCAGCGAACGGGTCGCTCGGTAAGTCCCAAAGGTAAGAGGGAAGTAGAGAAAACAGAATAAGAAGGTACATCTTTTAAAGTGTAAGCTGTTGTTGTAATGTTATGTTAACGTTGTTGTTTGTAGCTTGGTACAGAAGGATGCCAGTGTATACGAGAGGAGTCTCACTTGCCCCGGAGACTATGGTATCAGGAACTCAAGGAACCGTTTATGCCACGGTACAACAGCAATAGGATTCAGGTTAGGTGTCTTAATCTGACCACCTCGTGCCACCTTTAACACCTTCCGTACCAATCTACCCCTTAAACCCCGTAGTGTTTTAACAGTATTGTTGTATTGTATTGTGTAAGTTGGGTGGCTGACCAAAACCATGATATCAATAAACATGTTGTAACTGTATAATCAGGTAAATGGAATAACAGGATAATGGATGAATATCCATGGTTTGGTTCAGTCAAAATTGAATAGATTGTTAACCGGATTCAGGGATTCATGTATTCATATTGAGTTGGAATATTAAAGAATATGGGTTGACTTGAATCATATTCAAGTCCGAATTAGTCAGACTCTAACCCGAGTCAGACTAAAAGAAAGGTAATTTGAAGTTCTGTACTTGTTAGGGGCCTTATTGTAATTTATAAAACTTGAGGGGGTTTTATGTAAAAAGTACTATTGTATAGTTTTCAAAATACACCTCAAGTATTTATTATTTGTCTTTATAGTTATAATGGGTGTGGATTTTATTTGTGTTATTCTAGTGAATATATCCTAATAAAAGTATTAATTTATAATATTGATTTATTTGAAACTCATGGTATTTTAATGTAACTTTAATCTTGTAAATTTTAGAAAAAAATGGAAACTTTTTCTTATGATAAAATAGGTGTTTAAATGATAATTATATATATATTAATAATTTTAAATAAATATTTAATTTTTCAAAAAATCTCATTTTTCTTAAATGTCGTATTTTAAACCTTTCGAGACCGAATGCTCCTTGCGGAGGTCTGAATCTCGCACTACTAGCCCGCGGGTGCACGATGAACCGTACTATCCCTAACGGGTTCCCCAAAGGTGGGTTGTAGCGGCGCTTTGCTTAGCTTTAATAAATACTATTCATTTAGAAAAACGGTTTTATAAATATAAGGTATTTATTTGTAAAAGGATGTAATTTCCGTATTTTAGTTTCTAGGGTTTCCTAAGCCAACTAGCCTATTTCTAAGGTCTAAACGACAAGTCATTAGAAGCCTCAAATCGCCTCTTCACCGCCAATTGCGGCCAGGTAAGTGCCAGGTAAGTGGGAAGGAACCACAATAGTGGGCCTAATTAAAAACCACTAGCCTTGACACACTTGCCTAGACACCACAAAGTCAGTTTGGATAAACGATCGATATCCACAACTTATCGTATTTTCCTAGTAAGAACCATTTACTAAAAAGTGAAACAAATCTAAAATCTTTAAGAATGGTTTTATGAAGATTATGGTATTTTAATGTAAGGTCTTGTATTTTCGTATTCTAAATTTTGGGAATATCAATTAAGGTTGTATTTGCGTGTGTGTGGAGGTAGGTCATTACCTCGTGACTTATTTTAAGGTTTAGTGAAGTTTAGAGGTTAAATATGATAAATGAAACATGAGGGTATTTAAGTGTAAGAATACGGTATTTGTAAAAATTATCATTTCATGTGTGAAAACTCATTCAAATTGATTTTTACAAGTTTAGTGATCAAGATGAACATGTTTAGGAATGAGGGAATTGATTAGAAGAAGAAAAATAAACTTTATGGTATTATTGTGAAAAGAATACGATATTACAAGGAAGTTATCACTTCATGTGAGAAACTGTCTAATTTGATTTTTATGTGATTAATAGTCATCATGGATATGTTTAGGTGTTATGGATTAGGTGACAAGTGGGATTTTGTAGAAAAACCGAATCGGAAATCGGTTTGTTCCGATTTCCGTCGGGTTTCATAAAGTCGTATTTTTTTTAGAAATAGAAAAGAGAGAAGATTGGGACTTACGGGTTTCAAACTCTTCTAAAGAGTAAAGAGGAACTAGGGAAAAGGCGGAGGTATGGTTTCGTCGCCGGTTGCTTCAAAGAACGTCGCCGGAATCCGTCAGCGCTTCGCCGTGAGCTCGGTTTTCAAAGCACACTTTTCTTGTAGAAATTTTGAGAGAGTAAACCTAGGGTTTTGGGATGAGAGGGTAGGGGTCTATTTATAGGGTAGGCTTGGGTAGGGTAGGTGAAGGGTTTTTATTTTTAAAAAATTTTGTAAAAATTTAAGAAAAATCATTAAAATTTGTATTGAATTGGGTGTAATTAACATTTGAGAACCGATCCCATAAATTGGAGTAAACAGGGAGTTAAGGGAGCTGAAAAGGCGAATCTTTCGTGAAGACGACTCGGCCGTCCGGCCGAGTCCGACCGGCGGCGCCGGCCCGAGTCGGCCGATTCGCCGGCCGACTCGGCCGAGTCGGGGTGCCGTCGGGCGTGGGTTCGCCTGACGTAGGCTCTGGTATATTTAGTTTTTAGGGTTAGTTCAACTTTTGGGAGTTATGGCCTGTGGACTGTTGGGCTTCCAAGAATTTTTAAAGAAAAATAAACTAAAAATAATGTGGGGCAGGGGATTCGAACTCTGGTGGCTTGGTTCAGCAGTGCAAGGTATTACCAATGAGCTACAAGCTCCTTCTTGTAATTATTGTAGGGAAATAGATACTTAAAGTGTTATCAGCAACATTAAATACTCCATGTATACTTCAAATTTAAATCAAATTTATGTATACAAAAATTGGAGTTGTTACAATCTACCCTCCTTACAAAAATTTCGTCCTCGAAATTTACAACTTTTATTTGAGGACTAGTTTACAAAAAGGTGCGGATATCTTGCACGCATTTCATCTTCCCTCTCCCACGTGGATTCTCCTGGAGTGTCTTTTCTCCACATTACCCGGACCAAGTTAACTTCCTTCTTCCGAAGTGTCTTCACTTTCCTGTCCAGGATTTCCACAGGTTGTTGCTCACAAGACAAGTCGGGCTGTATAGTGACCTCGGAATGATCAAGTACATGGCTGGGGTCACTCACATACCTTCTGAGTTGGGATATGTGGAACACGTTATGCACTCCTTCCAATGAGGGTGGAAGCGCTAATCGGTATGCCACTTCACCGACTCGTTCGAGTATGTCGAACGGTCCAATGTACCTCGGACTCAATTTACCCCGTCTTCCAAATCGGATCACTCCGCGGTTCGGAGATATCTTCAAGAATACATGGTCTCCAGGCTGGAACTCCAAGTGTCGTCTCTTTGCATCAGCCCAGTGCTTCTGTCGATCTTGGGCTATGCGCATCCGTTCCCTGATAGTACGAACCACATCAACGGTCGCTACTATCATCTCTGGTCCAAGAAGTTCCCTATCTCCGATGTCGTCCCAACTTAATGGTGATCGACACTTCCTTCCATATAATGCTGCAAAAGGTGCCATTCCTATGCTTGCTTGGTAACTGTTGTTGTATGCGAACTCCACAAGATGCAGGTGATCTTCCCATGATCCTTTGAAGTCTAACATACACGCTCTGAGCATATCCTCCAAGATCTGAATAGTTCGTTCCGACTGACCATCTGTTTGTGGATGATAAGCCATGCTAAAGTTCAGACTTGTTCCCAAGCTAGCTTGCAGACTCTGCCAAAATTGCGATCGGAACCTGGTGTCACGATCGGAGACAATGCAGACCGGTACTCCATGAAGTCTCATAATTTCCTGTATGAGTTCATGGGTATCAGAGATAGTACATTATGAAGAGTTTTTAAATCTAAATTAGATTATTACCTCCATGTACTTCTTTGCTAGTGTCTCAGTTGATTAACCAACTCGAAATGGAATGAAGTGAGCCGACTTTGTGAGTCGATCCACAATGACCCATATCGCATCGTTAACCTTTGTGCTGTGAGGAAGAGCAGTTACAAAGTCCATCGTGATGTGTTGCCACTTCCATTCTGGGATTGGTAACGGTTGAAGTAGTCCATCTGTCCTGTGATGTTCAGCCTTTACTTGCTGACACACCAAACATTTTGCGACGCTTCTGGCTACTTCACGCTTCATTCCATGCCACCAATAATTCTGACGTAGATCTTTGTACATTTTGGTACCTCCAGGATGTACTGAATAGGGAGAGCTGTGAGCTTCTTTCATTAACTCTTCCCGAACAGGACCTTTTGGTACACACAATCTGCTGCCGTATCTCAAAGATCCATCTTCATGGATGATGAAATCTGTTCTTAGTCCATTCTCTACTTGTTCTCTGATCTTTTGCAACTTAGCATCGCTGGCTTGAGCTGCTTTGATCTGATTGACAATGGTTGATTGAACTTGTAGATTCATCAAACTTGAAGCATCACCTGGCATGACTACTTCAATCTCCATCTGATGTAAGTCTTGCTGAAGCTTCCACTGAGCGGTGAGATTCATTGATAATGGTTGGCGACTAAGAGCATCAGGTACTACGTTCGCCTTTCCTGGGTGATATTGCAAGTTGATGTCAAAGTCCGCCATGAGTTCTAACCATCTTCTCTGCCGCATATTCAACTCCTTCTGAGTAAACACATACTTCAGACTTTTATGATCTGTGTAGATGTTCACTCGTTCACCAAGTAAGTAGTGGCGCCAAATCTTGAGAGCAAAGATGACGGCTGCCAACTCCAGATCATGCGTCGGATAATTGCGCTCATGAGTCTTCAGTTGTCTTGAAGTATAAGCTACAACCTTACCGTGCTGATGTAGAACACATCCTAATCCCTTACCGGATGCATCACAATGTACTTCGAATCCTCCAGATTGATCCGGTATTACGAGGATAGGTGCAGATGTCAGTCTTGACTTGAGTTCTACGAAAGCTTGTTCGCATGCTTCTGACCACACAAATTCTTCATCTTTTCGTGTGAGCTTGGTCAGGGGTGTTGCTATCTTCGAAAAGCCTTCAATAAACCTTCTGTAATATCCAGCCAAACCCAAGAAACTTCGAATATCCTTCACTGACTTTGGTGTAGGCCATTCGCTAACTGCCGAAACTTTTGCTGGATCCACAGAAATTCCTTCTCCTGATACGATATGTCCAAGAAAACCAACTTAATTTAGCCAAAACTTGCACTTGCTGTACTTGGCATAAAGCTTATGTTGTCGAAGAGTTTCCAGGACAATTCGTAGATGCTCCGCATGCTCTTTCCGATTCTTAGAATATACCAGGATGTCGTCGATGAAGATGACAACAAACCTGTCTAAATACTCCCGGAAAACTTAGTTCATTAGGTTCATGAAGATTGCTGGTGCATTGGTCACTCTAAATGGCATTACTAGAAATTCGTAATGTCCATAGCGAGTTTTGAAAGCTGTTTTGTGAATATCAGCTTCCTTGACCTTCACCTGATGATAACCTGAACGAAGATCTAGTTTAGAGAAGACACAAGATCCACTTAGCTAATCGAATAAATCGTCGATGCGCGGGAGTGGATATTTGTTCTTTATAGTGACTTCGTTCAAGGCCCTATAGTCGATGCACATTCTGTATGAACCTTCCTTCTTCTTCACCAATAGCACAGGTGCTCCCCAACTTGAAGTGCTGGGACGAATCCATCCTTTTGCCAGTAATTCATCCAACTGTGTTCGGACTTCCTTCAATCCTTTCGGACTTAGTCTATAAGGTGCTTTGATCACTGGTTGTGCTCCTGGTACTAAGTCAATACTGAATTCAAGAGCTCAATCGGGAGGCGTCAGGAAATACATCATCGAACTCTCGAACTACCTCCGGTCTTGATTCTTCCTCTGCTTGAGCTGCTGCAACTACTGCTTCTCTTGGCTTCGCTTTGTAGGTACTTGGCTCCAGGGTATGATCTCCACTCTTGAAATAGAAAACCGGATGATCTAGAATCTCAAATACTACCCTCCTTTGACGACAGTCAATGGTAGCATAAAAGGTTCCAAGCCAGTCCATTCCTAGAACCACATCGAAGTTCGGTATATTCAGTACTTTGAAGTCAGCATAAAACTCTCGACTGCAAACGACGACTGGACACATGCTGTATCCCATAGTTGCCTTTAGAACACCATTTCCGGAACTGACGTTCCAGCCGGATACAAGCGGTGAGACTGGAATTGCATGGGTTCGGACAAACCGTTGCGACATAAAGCAGTGGGATGCTCCAGTATCAAACAGTGCAAGTGCAGGTAGTGAAGCTACTAGGATTGTACCTAAGGTATATGGGATAGGTTTTTGGTATAGGGAAAGTGTGTAGGTAAACAAGACTAAAAGATAAGTTTGAGTAGGAAAGTTTACCAGTAATGACTTGGCTAGTGGCCTTAGCTTCTTCCACAGACATCATGAAAGCCTGGCGCTTTGGCACATTCCTCCTGGCCTGAGGAGCATTCCTCGGAACGTTCCTTTAAGCTTGATGGAACTGTCGAGGAGGTGGTGTAGCTTGTGGTCTCCTGGGTGGTGCAGGCAGTGCAAGTCTGGGAGCAGGTGCCTGAAGAGCTGGTCGATGCGGATATGTAATTGCTGGCCTGGGTGCAACAACTGGGTTCTGTCTTTGAGGACAAGACCCAATATCGTGAGTAGCTGAGCCGCAGACTAAGCAAAGGCGGTTGGCTCGACGGCAGTCCTTCATCATATGTCCAAGTCTCTTGCAGTAGGTGCAAAAGGCTGGGCTAGGATGATGGGTTGGCACTCCGGGTCGCCTTGGCACGAAAGGTGGTCTGGACGAGGCTCCACCTGCCATCTGGTTGGCAGGGCGTTTGACTCCTGCAGACTGAGGTCTGCCCCTCTCTTTTATCACTGCCTCATAACTGCGGGCAGCTTCTAGAGCTTCCTCATGAGTCAAAAACTTTCCTGTGGCTAGAGCAGCCTTAATCTCTGTGTCCAAACCTTGTTGAAAGCGACGGGCTCTGATATCGTCCGTCGGTATCAAGTGTGCCGCGAATCTGTTTAAAGATTGTGTTAGCTGTGTAGTGTGTGATAATTAAAAATTGAACTATTGTGACATATCTTACCGGCTTAACATGGTGAATTTAGCATCGTATTCATCTACTGATTTGTCCCACATCGATCCTTGCTGTAGATGAATAAACTGCTGCTCCATTGCGAACCTGGCAGTCACAGGGAAATATTTTGCGTCGAACTTCTCGCGAAATGTCTTCCATTCAATCGGCTGTACCAGACGGCTTTCTTCCGCCTTCCACCAATTGCGAGCATTATCCGTGAGCTGTAGCTTTGCTACACGGACCCAAGCGTTATCTGGCACTTGAGCTGCTGCCAGATCGTCCTCGATGCTTTGTGCCCATTCTTCCTCTTCAAGAGGGCTTCATTTACCAGAGAACTGCTTTGGATGTAAAGCCCTGAATTGCTTTACTCCCGGTGCATCGGTCTCAGGACGGTTCAAAAGTTGTTGCTGTCCCTCGAGAAGACTGCGGATTGCCTCGAATAGCATCGTTTGCTCAGTGGGTGGTGCAGGAACAGCTGGTGTGAGAGGTAGTGCTGAAGGGGTGTTGTTGACGTTGGTGCTGGTGTTGTTCGGGGAATCCATAACCCCGAAGAAAAATTTGGGTTAGGACAGATTCAAATACATGAAATGATAAGATTCAAGGAATAGAAATTTGCAAAATTCAAGGAATATGAATTGTAAAGAATGTTTTAGTTGCTGTTTCTTGTGTTATATTGCTTAGGTTGTTCACACAGACCAGAACTGCATGACAGGGATTCATACAGCTCTGACCAGCATAGGCCACCAACAAAACCTGTCACGCCCCGCTTCCCAGTGTACGGCGAAGGGGACGCGACGAGGTCCGCTACGTATGTACTCAGAAGTACATACGCTAAGCGTAGCTAAGCAAAATAATACACAAGAGACAAGAGTATAAAAAGAACAGCAACTTTATTAATAACATTCTTCTGTACAATGCATGGAAAGGAAATACAACTGAAATGAAAAGCGATGCCTAAACAGTGGCATAACAGGAAATGAAAATACTGAAAAGAACAAGGTACAATATCTAGAGCTCGGGGTCTTCGTGGAACTGCTCCAAGTCTTCACCGGTGGGCTCGATCTCAGCTTGGTCCAACGCACCTGACGACATTCAAAGAAGAAAGAAATAGAATGTCGTCAGCGAACGGGTCGCTCGGTAAGTCCCAAAGGTAAGAGGGAAGTAGAGAAGACAGAATAAAAAGGTACATCTTTTAAAGTGTAAGCTGTTGTTGTAATGTTATGTTAACGTTGTTGTTTGTAGCTTGGTACAGAAGGATGCCAGTGTATACGAGAGGAGTCTCACTTGCCCCGGAGACTATGGTATCAGGAACTCAAGGAACCGTTTATGCCACGGTACAACAGCAATAGGATTCAGGTTAGGTGTCTTAATCTGACCACCTCGTGCCACCTTGAACACCTTCCGTACCAATCTACCACTTAAACCCCGTAGTGTTTTAACAGTATTGTTGTATTGTATTGTGTAAGTTGGGTGACTGACCAAAACCATGATATCAGTAAACATGTTGTAACTGTATAATCAGGTAAATGGAATAACAGGATAATGGATGAATATCCAAGGTTTGGTTCAGTCAAAATTGAATAGATTGTTAACCGGATTCAGGGATTCATGTATTCATATTGAGTTGGAATATTAAAGAATATGGGTTGACTTGAATCATATTCAAGTCCGAATTAGTCAGACTCTAACCCGAGTCAGACTAAAAGAAAGGTAATTTGAAGTTCTGTACTTGTTAGGGGCCTTATTGTAATTTATAAAACTTGAGGGGGTTTTATGTAAAAAGTACTATTGTATAGTTTTCAAAATACACCTCAAGTATTTATTATTCGTATTTATAGTTATAATGGGTGTGGATTTTATTTGTGTTATTCTAGTGAATATATCCTAATAAAAATATTAATTTATAATATTGATTTATTTGAAACTCATGGTATTTTAATGTAACTTTAATCTTGTAAATTTTAGAAAAAATGGAAACTTTATCTTATGATAAAATAGGTGTTTAAATGATAATTATATATATATTAATAATTTTAAATAAATATTTTATTTTTCAAAAAATCTCATTTTTCTTAAATGTCGTATTTTAAACCTTTCGAGACCGAATACTCCTTGCGGAGGTCTGAATCTCGCACTACTAGCCCGCGGGTGCACGATGAACCGTACTATCCCTAACGGGTTCCCCAAAGGTGGGTTGTAGCGGCGCTTTGCTTAGGTTTAATAAATACTATTCATTTAGAAAAACGGTTTTATAAATATAAGGTATTTATTTGTAAAAGGTTGTAATTTCCGTATTTTAGTTTCTAGGGTTTCCTAAGCCAACTAGCCTATTTCGAAGGTCTAAACGACAAGTCATTAGAAGCCTCAAATCGCCTCTTCACCGCCAATTGCGGCCAGGTAAGTGCTAGGTAAGTGGGAAGGAACCACAATAGTGGGCCTAATTAAAAACCACTAGCCTTGACACACTTGCCTAGACACCACAAAGTCAGTTTAGATAAACGATCGATGTCCACAACTTATCGTATTTTCCTAGTAAGAACCATTTACTAAAAAGTGAAACAAATCTAAAATCTTTAAGAATGGTTTTATGAAGATTATGGTATTTTAATGTAAGGTCTTGTATTTTCGTATTCTAAATTTTGGGAATATCAATTAAGGTTGTATTTGCGTGTGTGTGGAGGTAGGTCATTACCTCGTGACTTATTTTAAGGTTTAGTGAAGTTTAGAGGTTAAATATGATAAATGAAACATGAGGGTATTTAAGTGTAAGAATACGGTATTTGTAAAATTTATCATTTCATGTGTGAAAACTCATTCAAATTGATTTTTACAAGTTTAGTGATCAAGATGAACATGTTTAGGAATGAGGGAATTGATTAGAAGAAGAAAAATAAACTTTATGGTATTATTGTGAAAAGAATACGATATTACAAGGAATTTATCACTTCATGTGAGAAACTTTGTCTAATTTGATTTTTATGTGATCAATAGTCATCATGGATATGTTTAGGTGTTATGGATTAGGTGACAAGTGGGATTTTGTAGAAAAACCGAATCGGAAATCGGTTTGTTCCGATTTCCGTCGGGTTTCATAAAGTCGTATTTTTTTTAGAAATAGAAAAGAGAGAAGATTGGGACTTACGGGTTTCAAACTCTTCTAAAGAGTAAAGAGGAACTAGGGAAAAGGCCGAGGTGTGGTTTCGTCGCCGGTTGCTTCAAAGAACGTCGCCGGAATCCGTCAGCGCTTCGTCGTGAGCTCGGTTTTCAAAGCACACTTTTCTTATAGAAATTTTGAGAGATTAAACCTAGGGTTTTGGGATGAGAGGGTAGAGGGTAGGGGTCTATTTATAGGGTAGGCTAGGGTAGGGTAGGTGAAGGGTTTTTATTTTTAAAAAATTTTGTAAAAATTTAAGAAAAATCATTAAAATTTGTATTGAATTGGGTGTAATTAACATTTGAGAACCGATCCCATAAATTGGAGTAAACAGGGAGTTAAGGGAGCTGAAAAGGCGAATCTTTCGTGAAGACGACTCGGCCGTCCGGCCAAGTCCGGCCGGCGGCGCCGGCCCGAGTCGGGCCGAGTCGGGGTGCCGTCGGGCGTGGGTTCGCCTGACGTAGGCTCTGGTATATTTAGTTTTTAGGGTTCAGTTCAACTTTTAGGAGTTATGGCCTGTGGACTGTTGGGCTTCCAAGAATTTTTAAAGAAAAATAAACTAAAAATAATGTGGGGCACGGGATTCGAACTCTGGTGGCTTGGTTCAGCAGTGCAAGGTATTACCAATGAGCTACAAGCTCCTTCTTGTAATTATTGTAGGAAAATAGATACTTAAAGTGTTATCAGCAACATTAAATACTCCATGTATACTTCAAATTTAAATCAAATTTATGTATACAAAAATTGGAGTTGTTACACCTAAGTATGTGTTTTCTCTTGAGAGTCGTAAGGATCTCACAAGAGAATTTTCTTCCTTACAAGTCGAGAGGACTCGTAAGTGGTTGATGAGTTGACCTACTCCCGAGTCAAAGCATTGTTTCGACGGGGCGGTCGAGGGTTGACTTTGGCCGTTTTCCACGGGATCGGGATTGACTTTGGCCGTGTTCTACGGGGTCAGGATTGACTTTGGTAGTATTCCACGGGGTCGGGATTGACTTTAGCCATATGGGGTCAGGATTTACTTTAGCCATACGGGGTCAGGATTGACTTTATCTATATGGGGTCAGGATTGACTTTAGCCATACGGGGTCAGGATTGACTTTAGCCATATGGGGTCAAGATTGAATTTAGCCATACTGGGTCAGGATTGACTTTAGCCATATGGGGTCAGGATTGACTTTAGCCATACGGGGTCAGGATTAACTTTAGCCATACGGGGTCAGGAGTTGACTCTCAGTTGTCTGTGCACCGCCGAGCCATGGAACTGGGAACTTGGTCGCGGCTCCGAGATAGTCTCTAGGCTTTCTGTGAACCTTCGAGATTTAGAACTAGGGGCTTAGCCATGGCTCCGCTTTGCTGACGTTGCGTCTGCTGTAACGAAACAAATGTCAAGGTGTTCTCTAGGTTGTCTGTGAACCGTCAAGATTTGGAACTAGGGGCTTTGCTATGGCTCCGCTTGATTGTCGCGTCCGAATCCTGCTGGAATGAGGAAGAACATTGTTGTGGGTCTCCAGGCTGTAGATGCGGCCGTCGAGACTTGGAACTAGGGACTATGTCGTGTCTCCAAGATTGTTTGTCGCGTCCGAATCCTGCTGGAATGAGAAGGAACGCTGTTGTGGGTCTCCAGGCTGTAGATGTGGCTGTTGATGCTTGGAACTAGGGACTCTGCCGTGGCTCCGAGATTGATTGTCGCGTCCGAATCCTGCTGGAATGAGGAGGAACGTTGTTGTGGGTCTCCAGGCTGTAGATGTGGCAGTCGAGACTTGGAACTAGGGACTCTGCCATGGCTCCATTTTTCTGACGTCGTATATTCTTGCAGAGACACCGATTTCCGTGCGGGTCAACGCGGATTGAGATGCTCTCGTCAAGGACGCTGATTTCCCTGAATCGAGGTTTTTTCCAAGGACACTGATTTCCTCGGAGTTGAGACGAATCGAGATATTCCTGCAAAGACACTGATTTCCTTGCGGGTCGACGCAAATCGAGATGCTCTCACCAAGGACGCTGATTTCCCTGAATTGAGGTTTTTGCCAAGGACGCTGATTTCCTCGGAGTTGAGACGAATCAAGGTATTCCTGCAAAGACACTGATTTCCTTGCGAGTCGACGCGAATCAAGATGCTCTCGCCAAGGACACTGATTTCCCTGAATCGAGGTATTTGCCAAGGACACTGATTTGCTCGGAGTTGAGACGAATCGAGGTATTCCTGCAAAGACACCGATTTCCTTACGGGTCGACGCGAATCGAGATGCTCTCGCCAAGGACGCTGATTTCCCTGAATCGAGATATTTTGCCAAGGGCACTGATTTCCTCGGACTTGAGACAAATCAAGAGATTCCTGCAAAGACACTGATTTCCTTGCGGGTCGACGCAAATCGAGATGCTCTTGTCAAGGACGCTGATTTCTCTGAATCGAGGTTTTTGCCAAGGACACCGATTTCCCTGGAGTTGGTTGACTTGTTTCCGAGATGGAGCGTTGATCCGGCGGGGAGGTCATTGGTTGACTCTAGGTTGTCTGTGGACCGTAGAGTCTTGGAACTAGGGACTTTGCCGTGGCTCCGCTTTGTTGACGTTGCGTCCGAATCCTGCTGGAATGAGGAGGAATGCCGTTGTTGTTCTTCGAGGATGCAAATGTTGCCGTCGAGATCTGACTCTACCTTTGAAAAGGTCTGGTGGGGAAATGTGGTCCCCTTTTTGTTTATGTCCATAGATTGTATACAGTGGTTAGTATGGACCCACCTGTAGGGCAAAAGTTTCATTTCATATATTTTTTTTGTTTTCTTTCCGCGATGCTTTATCATTTCAGCTTTTTGTATCGCGAAAGTCGCGATTGCCCAATCATTTCGACTATTTTTCACAGTGCCCAATCATTTCTGCTTTTTTTTACTCGCTGATTTTTATTGCGTGTTGCCCAATCATTTCGGCTATTTTTGTATGCATACATTTTACTTGCTGATTTTGTTGCAAGTTGCCCCATCATTTCGGCTATTTTACATGCATTTTTTTTCGAGTATGGAACTCAAGATCTGATACCAGTATTAGCATCAGCATCGCTGCGACTGGAATATTGCCAGGAACGAATCATCATTTGCCGTGAAAGGACTTGGAATTTGATACCGATGTATGCATCAGCATCGTTACAATGGGGACATTGCCAGGAGCGAATTATCATTTGCCTTTGTCGATTTAAACAAAGATGGCTTTGCAAACAAGGTTCGAATCCTGTCGACTAAGGCTTTTGACTTCATGAGCCGTAAGGGTCTCATAAAAATGTTTCTTCCTATGAGTCGTGAGGATCTCATAGGCGTAATTTCTCCTTAGGAATCATGAGGATTCCTAAGTGTGCGTTCTCTTATAAGTTGTAAGGATTTTACAAGAGTGTTTTTTCCTTATAAGTCGAGAGGACTTACAAGTGTTTATTCATCAAATGAAGGCATTCCTCATCGTTGGTGGGACTCGGCAAGGGAACGATTATTTGCGCCCGTGGATTGTATACAAGGCTCAGTATTAAACCGCTTGTAGGGCAATCTGGGAAAGATGATGACTTAAGAACAGGTTCAGATCCCTGTTGCTTAAGGCTTTTGAATCTTATGAGCCGTGAGGGTCTCATAAGAGGATTCTCCTTACGAGTCATGAGGATCTCGTAAGTGTATTTTCTCCTTAGGAATCGTAGGGATTCCTAAGTGTGTCGCTCCTTTATGAGTCATAAGGATCTCACGCATGTAGTTTTCTCCTTATAAGGTCGAGAGGACCTTGCAAGTGTCTTTTAACGAGATTGCGCCCTCTCGGGTTTTCACAAACTCGCCGGTAGCCCTGCTGTTTTTACTCACGGAACCTTTTCGGGTTTTCATCTGTGCCCATCTTGATTATGGACGTACCGTTTTTTTTTTTTGCGTGAGCCTTAGGATGCCGCGGTCCGTAGTAGTTTATAGACATCTCGGTCAGTTGTTCGTAGGTCCGGGATTTTTCCGGGCAATGCACGATTACGCAGCTAGATGTCTTCGCAAGTCTTCGTATCTTTTGTGTAGAAGGTGGATTTCTTGAAGAGTGGCCTGAGGGCTATTTCTTCATCAGAGTCGCTTCCAAAGGTGAGAACTTGCGATCCCTTGGTGTCAACCATGTGACAGTTGCTGGCAGTTCTTTTGCGCTCATCTGTCGTGCTTCTCTGTTCCCGACGGTCCTTGCGCTTCACTCGCTTAACGTGTTGTCGGTGGGCAACATATCTCTGCCACCAGTTTTTTAAAGGCCATGCACTCTTCGGTAGGGTGTGCAATCCTCTGATGGTATAAGCAGAAATTAAGATGCGCGTCCGTTTCATTAAGCTGTATACCGCCAGGAGTATTTCCTTTAAAAGGCGGCAGCTTCATTCCCGTTGACAGGGCTTTGGCGATCCGTTTCCTCGTCTTAAGTTTGCTTTTGTTTGCGGTGGATGTTCTTTGATCTGGTGAGAGTGTTTTAACCCTTTCGTACAGCCGCCAGCGTTTGGCTTTTTCGAATATGGCCATTTCACGCTCCCGATCAGCTTTGCTTTTCTGACGGGCTGCGTTCAGCAGCAGATCGATCATCTCGTCAGACGGTTCCAAGGGTTTCGGTTTGGGATCTGCCTCCAATTTCTCTGCATCAGGAGCTTCTTCACCATCCAATGACGAGTGAGAGATCACGTTGCAACTTGCCACATAATCCTCAGGTTCATCTGACGAGTCTTCTCCCTCATCTTTGTTGCCATCTCTGTTTTCAAGGATGTGGTTGAGAAACTCTTGGAGTATGACCGGGGTTCGCACCTTCTGGTTGAATTCCTCCAGCGTGTCATTGTGTTTTTGTTGGTCCATGCGCTTGTCATCAGGCTTCACAGGCTTTTTGATCTTCTTATTTTTCTTTGAAGATTTTGACGGCTGGGCATGGGCATTTTGACTATCGCTACCAATTCCTGGTGTCGTACGTGGCTTCAGCATTCCTTCAATGACTTCGGGCTCCAGCGGACTTTTCCACCTGATCGCCGGGCATATTTGGAGATCCTTCAGCATTCCTTTCGTTTTGGCTGAAAAAGCGACCTTCCATGGAGCTTCTTCTATAAATGAGCATGTTGCCCCCGACGTATCTACCATTTTAGGAGCGTGCGGCTGGGGCGGATTTACCTTCCAGTTTTCGGACAGCGCGAACTTGCCCTGTTGATGCTGGTCTTCAACCCAATATTTGAAGACGTAGCAGTCTTCGATTAAATGACCCAATGTTCGGTGGTAGGGGCAATAATTGGGACTGTCAACGTCACCGGGCTGCAGTAGGCATTTCGGCTCCGGCAGGGTAATGAGCCCGTTGTGCACTGTCGGTTCAAACAGTATTCTTGTTTTATCCCGAGGGAATGAGTAAGGGCGGCTCAACTTCTCATCAAGGGATTGTCGCTTATTGCTTTGGCGAACAACCGGTCTCAGGCTACTCGGTTGTTGTTGAGCGTTGGCGACAAAAGTTGCTTTCCCTTTGCCCTTTTCGTTTCGAAACTCCGACTTTGAAGAGGAAGGCCTATGACCCATCTGGTCCATTTGGGCCAGCTTGTCAATTAAGGCCTGGAAGGTGGTCGGCTTGAAGAACATCATGAATTGAGATATGGTCGCCTGCGGATCGAGGGTTACCACAAACATGCCTACTGCGGGAGCCTCTTCTATGCGTTGTTCGCATTTTGACCATAGATTCCGCCATCGGATTGCATACTGCACCCATATCTCTCCCAGCTTCACCCTGGCATTGATCAACGCCGTGATTGGGGTGCGCTCGCTAGTGCTCGCGAAACGCTGTGTAAACAGTAGCTCCATTTCTGCAAATATCTTGACAGAGTCATTCGGGAGCTCGGAATACCACTCGAATGCTGTCTCCGACAAGCTGCCAATAAACTGGCGAAGCAGCAGTTTGTCATCACCCCCAGTATTACCACACAAGGCTCTGAATTGAGCAACTTGCTGGTGTAGATTCCCCGTCCCCTTATATACATGGAATTTAGGGATCGTATATCCCGGCGAGTACTTTATTTAGTCGTACCAACCCGGATAGGGTCGTCCAGTGTTAACAATTTGCCCGGCCGCTTCGCTCACCTGATGAGCTCGTATCTGCTGAGCGATATAGGCATCCAGGGCGGCTTTGGAAATAGTCTCTTCCTTGGCTGCTGAACAAGCCGGAAGAGGGTTCGATGTCTCCTCTCTATCGTCTTCAAAGATAATCGGAGGGTCTTCAGCTGGAGGATCCGGCTGTAATATCATCCCGACCATGTCTTGGAATAAAAGCGCCATTCGTTTTATGTTGGCAGCTTGTTCCACTGCCTCTTTGTCCTTCTTCTCGAGGATTCCGCGGAGGAACTCAGCATCAGTTTCTTGTTCATGACGTTGCTCTGACGACGTTTCCGGGCTTTCTTTTGGCCCAGTGAGTACGGCCATCTGTGTTAACATTTCCTGGAGTTTTTGCTGTTGCTCCTGGGCCTTTGTTATGGATCTGGTGAGTGGTCGATGTCCCGTAGAGATACGGCTATTCTCTTTCCCGGATGCCATATAAACAGTGTGCACCACCATGCCCCCAGACTTGGGGCGTTTAGATTCAGTGTTCTTAAGATTCGTAGTGGACTTGGAGACTTTCTCCGGCCTCCTTCTTTTGTGGGCGGTCGAAGTTGAGGGAACCGTTGCAGCGGGCACCCAAATAGATGGCATCTTCTGTGGTATGACAGGGTGGTCCTTCTCTTGCCGAACTTTCATCTTCTTCGGTTGGCGGGAGTAGTCTTGGTTGATCATCGAGCCTTGGACCTGTCGCCATACTTTATGAATTTTAGAGGACAGCCGCTGAGGGGGATGCTCTGGCTTCACCTTTGTAGCGTTCTCCATAGGTGGAGGAGATCTTTTTAGCACGGCCTTCGGAGAGTTCTTGCGTACCCTCCTAAGTGGTTCAAAGCTGTTCCCAGTTGGAACAGCAGTATCAATTTCCACCATCGGAGCTGGCGGAGTCAGTCCAGAAGGAGAGCTGCCCCCAAGCTTCCTTACTCGGTGCCAGTGACGACGACGAGAATGTTGTGCTGATGAGACCGGCTTAGTTATGGGGGTGGCTTCGTCATGCCCCCTGTTCTGGCGGAGGGTTGCTGTTGGTGCCAACCTATCGAAGACTGGCGTCCGCCGAGAGGGAATGATCAATCTTGAAAAGACCGACTTTTTGGCAGGGGAAGTAGCCTTGGTTACTTCTCCTGGAGAGGGAGCTGGAACGGCCAGTCTTGCGAAGACCGACCCTTTAGCAGGAGAAGCCTCTCTGATGACTTCGTTCACTGGAGCAGGGATGGCTATCCGTTTCGGGATACCCCCTTTAGGTGTTGCGGGCTTCTTCACGGTCCCATGGGAGTTTTGGCCCAGTCTGTTAAAGACTAAGGCGTTAGATTTGGGCGACCCGTTGAGAGGGGCCGCGATAGTTGCAAGCCGATCTAAGACTGAATTCTTTGGACCTTCTTGCAATGGCACTGGGGCATTAAAGCTTATTGGTGGGAGCATGGTCCCGAAGAACAGTCCAGTGGTGGTCTGAGTCACCTGTTCCACTGGCATCGCAAAAATGGAGGCCACTTGAGGTACGTAGTCACTCCTCCGGCGAGGAAAGAGTGGGAGTTGTTGCAATTAGTGCAGTTTGAAGCCATTGATCTTCTGTTTTTCTGCACGGAGCAAGATACCAAATCTTAGTACTTCACATCCAAAGGCAACCATGTCAAACCGTGACTTGTTCACGAAACACGACACACGAAGTGTGGAGTGGAAAGAGGAAAAGGTCCCACCGGGCGTGCCAGAATCTGTTCTCCCCCGAAAGACGTGACCGGGACGTTGGGACATCTGCCCTGAATTTTAGGGGCAGATGCTATTTGGATTTATCCGTCCACCTCTCCGAAGATGCCAAGTTGATTTATGGCACCGTGTATCGGAGGTTTAGACAGATGCGGCCGATGTAGCAGACTTCGTCAGATTTCCCCTCGTTGTGAGGGGTTTTTGATTGTGGGGACGCTCTTCCCTGCAGGCGCAAGTCCCTGCAGTTAATTACGCTACCGCATCGCGATAACAACTTTCTCCTTCTCCAGATGGTCATTTCGTATCGTGTGTGTTTGTTTTATTTTTCGTTGCCCGTGGATTGTATACGGAGACTAATTTATGTTGTCGCCCGTAGGGCATGGATTAGTCCAAATCCGTATTTTCTTAGATTTGGGTTTGGGTTGGGTTTAAGGATCGTTAATCTCATTTAAGACTAAGATCAACTTAAACGTTTGCTAAGGATAAGTTAGTCTAGTTTTTAGACTAAGATCAACTTAACGTTTGTTAAGGACATGTTAATCTAATTTTAGACTAAGATCAACTTAACAGGATCTTTTAGATCTAACAAAAGAGCATTTGAACTCTATTGTTTTAGTTTAGGGACATTGCAGTCCAGTTTAAAAACATCATAGTCTGTAAATTTTAAGGACATCATAGGCCATGAGTTTAAGGACCCCACAGTCCGTGGTAGTTTAGAGACATCATAGTCTATAAAGTTTAAGGACATCATAGTCCATGAGTTTAAGGACCCCACAGTCCATAAAATTTAAGGACAGCATAGTCCATGAGTTTAAGGACTCCACAGTCCGTGGAATGTCTGGTTGTCGGGACCCGTCACCTCTCTAAAGACGTTGAAAGATTACAATAACAAATATCAGAGGAGTGAAGAGATGTACCCTTGAACCAATATTGGTTGGGAGATTTGTAGTCCAATTTAGGACTAAGATCAAAGATTTGTGAGCATATAGGTTCAATTAATATGAATTGGAGATCTGTGGCCAACTTGGGCTCGACCCATTCAGTATAAATGTTGGACATTTAATTAGGCTCAGTCCCTTTTCATTTAACAATGCTGATCATTGATCCTGACAGCCTTTTATCTTTCATTGAGTGCTGAGCACTCATTATAACTTTGGGGCTTTTATTTAAATAACACTCTGTGTTCTCTCAGCGCACACGTGAGGAGCACGTGGTACGCTTGGCGCTGTGCGCCAGTCAATGGGCGCAGAGCGCTTCTTGTGAAATAGCGCACACGTGAGGAGCACGTAGCGCGCTTGGCATTGTGCGCCAGTCAATGAGCGCAGAGCGCTTCTGATGAAGTGGCGCACACGTGAGGAGCATGTGGCGCGCTTGGCGCTGTGCGCTAGTCATGGAGCGCTGAGGTGCTTCTTTAAATTTGAAGCGCTAAGGCTCTGCAGCGCTTTGCGCTAGATTTGGAGCACTGAAACGCTTCTTTTAATTTGGAGCGCTAAGGC
Source organism: Agapanthus africanus (assembly GCA_030015575.1). Taxonomy (NCBI): domain Eukaryota; kingdom Viridiplantae; phylum Streptophyta; class Magnoliopsida; order Asparagales; family Amaryllidaceae; genus Agapanthus; species Agapanthus africanus. The sequence continues at coordinate 24,704,230 of JASDDO010000028.1, read as the reverse complement.
TCTGCAGCGCTGTGTGCTAGATTTGGAGCGCTGAAGCGCTTCATTTAATTGGAGCGCTGGGGCTCTTTTTAGGCAGCTCTGTTCTCTAAGAATTAAATTCTCTCTTATAAGAGACTTCGTCTCGTGGATTTAAGAATAAAGTTCTTATTTTATAGGAGATGTTTCAATCTCTTATGTTTTTGGTGAAAGGCTTTGCCTTTATGGATCTGTGATCCTGAGAGAATTGAATTATTCTCTCTTCTTTTTATAATGAGATGTTATGATCTCTTTTGTGAAAGAAAATTTTTCTTAAAGATCTATGATCTAGCATAAGAACTAAGTTCTTTTTCTGATGAGATTCTTTGATCTTTTTATTTTACCTTGAAGAAATTCTTCTTCTGCCAAGAGTTTGTTCTTCTCTCTGAACTTTCTCAATGTTTGTGGTAGGGGGGTTCCTCTCTCTTTTCTTCTTTCGATTTGAAAGCTTATGGGGATGTCTCTCTATGCAAGACTTGAAGTCTTGGGTCCTTTATATAGTGAAGGCTGATTTGTTGAATCAGTTAAGGAGATCTTTTCTTTAATTTATTTGGGGATGTTTCCCCCGCTGGATCTTTGATCCAAGGGCTTCTGATTTAAAGAAGGCAATCTTCTTGTTTTTAACAAGATTGGGAAATTTTTCCCATACAGAATTTATTCTGTATTTTGGTGATTTTTAATCACCATTGGATCATTGATCCAACGATGCTCTGATTTTCAGAACATAATCTTTCCTGTTTGGGAAGATTCTGAGGAATTTTTCCTTAACAGAATTTTATTCTGGTCAATTGATGATTTATCATCTTCATTGGATCTTTGATCCAATGGTGGGGAACATTTAGTTCCAGCGCTAGCGCTCTCGTACTTCGCACGTGAGCACTGCAACAGAGTCTTTGACTCTCAGCGCTGGAGCTGCCAGTGCTAGCGCTCTCGTGCTTTGCACATGAGCGCCGCAACAGAGTCTTTGACTCTTAGCACTGGCGCTCTCGTGCTTTGCACGTGAGCGCTACAACAGAGTCTTTGACTCTTAGCGCTGGCGTTATTATGAAGCGCTGCTTCATTTTAAATTTCAAAATTTGAACAGAGCTTTGCTCTGATTGGGGAAACGGCGAGTTTTCACAAGCTCGCCGGTTGCCCTGCTGTTTTTACTCACGGCCCCCTTTCGGGTTTTCATCCGTGCCTATTTCTCTTGTGGACGTACCCTTTTTTTTATCACGGCGGGACTTCGCCGACCGGGGTAGCTGTGTAGCCAGAGGGACTTAAGTTGCAATCCTCGCTGCTGGGACTTGTGGACCTGGATTCCACTGTCTCCATGTTTTGAAAGCGGCGTATTTAGTTTAAAGACATTGCGGTCCATTGTTAGTTTAAGGGCATCTCGGTCTGTCGTTAGTTTAAGGACATCTCGGTCCGTAGCAGTTTCGAGGCGAAGTTTTGCCGGATACTACTTATAGAGTTTAGACTCGGGAGAACAGTGAGTGGATACGAGCATCGTCATCTATCATTAACCTGAGCCGTGACTCGTCAAGCATAGTATTTCTTAAGGAATAGGTCGTTTATCGATCGGAAGGGTCTTTCGCCATGCGTATCCATGAGCAAGTTGGCCCCACCTTGGTAGACCTTGTCTATAATGTACGGTCCCTCATAGTTGGGCTTGAATTTCCCCCGTTTAGCACGATTGGGGATCATATGTCCTTTTACGACTAGCACGAGTTCGTCTTGGCGGAATGTTCTCGGCCTAGTCAATTTTTCATATGAGCGCGTCATCCTTGCTTTGTAAGCTTCTAGGTTTTGATGCGCCATGAGACGAGTTTCATCGAGAGCATCGAGCTCTTCAAGCCGAAGATAGGCATTTTCTTCATCTTTCAGCTCGTATCGAACTGCTACTCGTAGAGAGGATAGCTCTATTTCCAAGGGAAGTACTACTTCCGTGCCAAATACCAACGCGAATGACGTTGTATTCGTGGCCGTCTTGAACGTGGTCCGATAAGCCCAGAGAGCTTCATGCAATCTCTCGTGCCAGTCCTTTTTATTTCTAGACACCATTTTCTTTATGATCTTTGTCAAGGTCTTGTTGAAATCCTCAGCTAGACCATTAGCTCGGGGATTATAGACCGAAGAGTATCTTCAATATATTTTATGCTGCTGTGCGAAGCGGCTGATCTTATGGCTTCTGTAGGCCGGCCCATTATCCGAGATGATCCATCACGGAGTGTCGAACCGGTAGATGACATGTGTCTTGAAGAAATGGAGGATGTTCTCTATCTTCACCTCTCTTAGTGGTATTGCTTCTGCCCACTTGGAGAAGTAATCGGTCGTTGCCAATATGAACCGATGTCCCTTGGATGATGCCAGTTCAATGGGCCCAATTATATCGGTTCCCCATATTTCGAATAGCCAGCTAGACAGTGTTGGGTGTAACGGATTCGGATGTTGGTGGATGAAGTCCCCATGAATTTGGCATGAGTGACACTGCTTCGCATATTTGAGGCACTCCTGAATCATCGTGGGTCAATAGTAACCCATTCTTTTGATCTTCAGCTTCATCTTTGGCCCGACTTGATGGGAACCGCAGAGTCCATCATGAGTTTCTTGGACGACTCTCCTTACTTCTTTTGGTCCCAGACACCTTATCCACAAACAATCGAACGATCTCTTATATAGAGTATCATTGACGAAGGCGAAAGACAAAGCTCGCTTCATGAGCTGATGTCTCAAAGATGCATTTTCGGGTGTTCGATGGGATTTGAAGTAGTCTATGAAGACTTCTCTCCAATCCTTAGCCTTTTCTTCGTGCTCTATTTGGAAGGCCGCTTGTTCGGTCGCTTCCTTTCTTTCAGACGTCTTCGGAGATATCTCTGCCGGCGCGAGAATCCGGCGGCTTTGCATAATGATCCTTACATCATCTAGGTTTTCGTCGGCCAGTTCTTTAGCGAGCTTGGCTAATGCATCTGCCTTGCTATTTTCCATCCACGGTATGCTTTCCAGGACGTAAGAGGGGATTTGAGTTAGTAATTGCTGCACTCTTTTGCTATATTTTACCAGCTCGGGCTTACACGTCTGATAGTCGCCATTTACTTGGCTAACGACCAGCTGGGAGTCTCCATATATGAGGAGGATTTCGATCCCCATGTCAACAGCAATCTCAAGACCTGCTATCAAAGCTTCATACTCAGCCTCATTGTTTGTTCTCAGCTTTGTTAATGAAAGGGCGAACCGCATTATCCCTCCTTGCGGAGTCACGAAGATAAGGCCCATCCCGGCTTTAATCATGGGGGTGTTGTGCTTTCGCTTCTTCAAGGAGGACGCTCCATCGAAGTAGAGTTCCCATCGGGTATCACTCCTTTCTTTCTCCCCGTCGATTGCGGCAAACGCGTGTTCGTCCGGCAATTCGCAATTTAAGGGAGAGTAGGCGGGTATCGGACGCTCAGCTAGAAAGTCGGCGATGGCCTGGCCTTTTATTGCCTTGAGGGGTTGATATACTATCGAGAACTCCATCAAGAGGAGGGCCCATTTGGCAAGCATTCCCATTAGTATGGCTCTTGACATCAAATATTTGAGAGGATCCACCTTTGATATAAGATGGACCTCATGTGCCAAGGCGTAATATCGGAGCTTCGTTACCGCGAAGATTAATGCCAGGCAATGCTTTTCGATGGGGGAGTAATTGTTTTCTGCCCCCAGGAGAACTCGACTCAAATAGTAGAAAGCTCTCTCCTTCCCATGGTCGTTCACTTATGCCCATAGCGCGCCTAAAGAATCTTCAAGGGCTGTTGTGTACAGGATGAGGGGCTTTCCCTTGACTGGAGCGGTCAGTACCGGCGGGTTCTGCAGATATTGCTTGATTTCGTCCAGTGCGCTTTGGCATTTACGATCCTAAACGAATGGGGTCCCCTTCTTCATTATATGACTGTAGGGGCGGCATTTGCCGGAGAGGTTAACTATGAACCGCCGGATATACGCGAGGTTTCCTTGGAGAGACCGCAGTTGCTTGAGAGTTCTTGGCGAAGGCATTTCCATAATCGCCTTGATCTTTGACGGGTCTATTTCGATGCCCCGGTGTCGTACGATGAATCCTAGGAATTTGCCTAAGGAAACACCAAACGCGCATTTCAGAGGGTTCATCTTCAGGTTGTACTTCCGAAGGCGCTGGAACACTATCTTCAGATGCTCCCAGTGCTCCTCGTACGATTTGCTTTTCACCACAAGGTCGTTAATATAACATTCGATAATTTCGTGTATGAGGTCATCAAAGATCTTTTTCATGGCCCTCTGGTAGGTGGCGTCAGTGTTCTTTTGACCAAAGGGCATCACTTTGTAGCAAAATATGCCCAGCGGTGTGCTTTTGGTCTTCAGGATGCATCTTGATTTGGTTGTACCCTGAGGATCCGTCCATGAAGGAGAAGACTTCATGGGTGGATGTGTTATCGATCATCAGCTCGGTAATGGGCACTGGGAAGTCATCTTTCGGACAAGCTTTATTGAAATCCCGAAAATCTACACAGATACGTACTGTCCCATTTTTCTTCATTACTCGAACGATATTGGCGATCCAGTCAGGGTATTGAGCTTCTTGGATGAAACCAGAGTCGATCGGCTTCTTGACTTCGGCATTGATACTCATCTCAAGCTCGAGCCGCATTCTTCTTGGCGCCTGTTTGACTGGATTAACGTCCGGTGATATCGCCAGTTTATGCACAGCTATCTCTGGATCTAAGCATCTCGAAATAGTTCTATGCGAAACAGTATTTATACTGCATAAGCATGTCTTTTAACGTGGCCACCTGTTTCTCAGACAGCAGCTCACTGACGAACGTTGGCCTTGGCTCGTCTGCCATCCTCAAGTCGATTTTTTTCAGGTTGTCCGCCATGGTATGTATCCCATCTTCCAGCTCCTTTGGTGCCGATGGAAATTCTGAGATCACCTCGTCTTCATCTTCATTTGCAAAGCAATGGGAGAGGTCATCCATATTCTCATGTTCCTCCTCCTTTGAGAATGTTATCGCGTGACAGGTACGAGTTCGTTTCCAAGCTCGATGTTGATCTAGACTTTCCCTTGTAGTATAGGTTGCTTTCGGCTTATGATTTCGTAGCTGGGCTACCCTCCAACTGTCGAATAGAGCAAACCTGCCTTGCTGATAGTGATCTTCAACCCAGTGTTTGAAGGTGAAGAAGTCTTCAAGAGGATGTCCCACTACTCGGTGGTAGGAGCAATAATCCAGATGATGGACCTCGTTTATCTTTTCGGGTATCGAGACTCCGGGAGCGTCATCATTTGATGCTTCATGACAAGGTTGAATATTTTCCATGTTTTGTCTTGAGGGAATGAGTACTCCCGACCCATCTTCTTCATAAAAGACGGGTTCCAGCTGACTTTTTCTCGTCCGCGGGGCTTCTTGGATCCGCTTCGCTGTCTTTTAACGCCGTCCCCGTTCTTGATCTTGTCATTGCTTCTGCGTCGGACTTTTTCCTTGCCGCGAGAGCGCACAACAGGCTGAGGGTGAAGGGCATCGTCGTCTTCTCCTTTCGTAGCCTGCTGAATGATACACTGCGTCCTGGCTTTCTCGTAATGGTCATTTCGCGGCTATGGTCATCCCGAACCTTTTGATCCGCTTCTCTTATCATGTTGTCAATCTGTTCTTCGAATGACGGATTTGGTATTCTCACGGCGGGATCTCGCTCTGGTTCGACATCAACGCAATCTGGAAATGCATTTGCTTCTCCACCGGAGTTATTTATGACATGGCAGCCATGGAACCGCTTTAGTTTCTTATACCGAACGTATCCAAGTCTAGTTGTCTCCATTCTCCTGTTGGACATCTTCTGCTGAGTCCGAGGAACGTCCCAAATCTTGTTATAGAACTGGGCTTGTCGAGCAGTCTGTTTGAAGGGTACGCTTTGGCGTCTCAATAGCCTTTTTAGTCCCTGTGCGTAGTATTTGGGTGGACGAATTGGTTGAAGCCTGTCGAGCGCAGGTTCGGCACCATGCCAGACTTCTTTTTCCCCTTTAGTCTCCGGGGATTGGTAGAAAAGGATCGACTTTTCACCTTTTTGCTTAGGAAGGTCGTAGAAGGTCTGCAGCTCTTGTACGTTGTACGTATTAAGTGCATCAAGTTCTTTGTAATGCCTATACGGAACCAGGGTAATTTGTAAACTCTGGCCAGCTCCAGCAAAGGTTTGCATTGACGGGCAGACGGAGAACACTGTGTTGGTCTCATCCTCAGAATCACTGCCAAAGACCAGAATAGGAGTAGATGGTCCTGGCCTGTTGCCTTGGGGTTGTCCCGAGTAGACCATCTCTTCATCCTCCTCAGTATCGCATCCTCCTCGGTATCGCTTCCAAATATCAGGATAGTGGCGATGGCTTTATGTTTATTCTCCGGTTTGCGACATCTTTCCATGTCTTCAAATTCTGGTAAGAAGTACTTGGCGTCTTCATATTTGCGGACTTCATTTACGGAGAATGGGTTCAACTCCACTGTCACTGTGTACTCGAGGCCATCCTTGAAATACTTCATACACTGATGTTGTGTAGAAGGGATGATGTTGTACTCATGTAACCAAGGCCTGCCGAGCAAAGCGTTGTAGCAAGTCTTGGTGTCAATGACATGGAACTTGATGTCAGTGACGAGCAGCCCGAAGTGTAATGTCAGTATTACAGACCCGAGCATTTGTGATGATTGGGAGTCAAAACCGGAGATGGTAATTTTATCTCGAGCTAGGTGCTGCACATTCATGCAAATCTCCTTCAACACTCTTACATTGAGAAGGTTGACGGAGAACCCGTTGTCGACCAAGATCTTCCCTATCATGATATCGTGATAATACCCGGTTACATACAACGGACGGTTGTGCTCACACGTTCCGAGAAGGAGGTCTTCATCGCTGAAGGTGATGTCAGCCGTATAGACTTATTCCAACCCGTTCTTCATCTTTTCTTCTGCAAGGAAGGCTTGAAACTGGTCGGGCTCTTGTAACGCCTTGATCAGGGAATCTCGTGCCTCTTTAGATAGGAGAAGGGCATCCAAAATACTCAATTGTGAGGGTATTTTCCTCAGATGTGCTAGGGCATTGTAATCCACCTTGTTCTTATTGGGCGGGTTCTTGGCTGTGAGCTCTTTGGCGACTCTATCATCGAGGAAAATCTCTTCAGAGACTTTTTCCTTCCCCTTGTCTTTCTTGCACGAACCTTTGTTTGATGGTCCGAGATTCTTTTCAGGCAACGTACGGTTACGCAGCTAAATGTTCTCACAGTTCCTCATCTTTTCTTCTTTTCCAGGGGTGGATTCCTTGAAGAGAGGGCCAAGGGCCATTTCCTCGTCCGAATCACTCCCGAAGGTAAGAATTTGAGATTTCCCTTTTGTTGGGATGGCATCAACCACAGGACAGTTACCGGCTGTTCCTTCATGCTCGTTTGTCGCGCTTCTCTGTTCCCTACGGGCTTTGCGCTTCATTCGCTTGAAGCGTTGTCGATGAGCAACGTATCCCTGCCACCACTTCTTGAAGGCATTGCACTCTTCGGTAGGGTGCGTGACCTTCCGATGGTATAAGTAGTAGTTCGGATGTACATTCGCTTCGTCGGGGCACGTACTCCCAGGAGTATTTCCTTAGAAAGGTGTCAGCTTCATTCCCATTGATAGAGCTTTGGTGAACTGATTCCCTACCTTGATTCTGCTCTTGCTGGTGGCAGGTGTGCTTCGATCCGGTTGGGGTATTTTATGACTTCTCATTACCGAAGTTTCTTCAGCTTGACGCTGATGCTTGGCCTTTTCGTATAGGGCCTCTTCACGTCCTCTGTTAGCTTTGCTCTTTTGGAGGGCTTCTTTCAACAGCTTGTTGATCAGGTCATCTAACGGTTCCATGAATTTTAGTTCTGGATCTGCCCCCAGTTTCTCTACGTCAGGAGCTTCTTTGCCATTTATCGACGAGTGAGAGATCATGTGGCAACTCGCCACATAATTCTCGGGTTCTTCTGAAGAATTGTCTCCTTCATTAATGTCACTGTTTCCGCTCTCAAGAACATGCTTGAAAAATTCTTCCAGTGTGACTAGGGTCCATGCCTCTTGGTTGTATTCCTCCAGTGCATCGATGTATTTTTGCAGATCCGTACGATTGCCGTCGAGCTGCATGGGCTTCTTGGCTTTCTTCTTTTTCTTTGAAGACTTCAGAGGCTTGGCCTGAAGGTTTTGCCCATCGTTACCAACTTTCGGCGTTGGACACGGTTTCAGCATTCCGTCAAAAATCTCAGGATCCAGCGGGCTTTTCCACCTAATTGCCGGACATGCTTGAAGATCCTTCAGCATTCTTTTAGTTTTAGCCAAAAGGACAACTTCCCACGGAGCTTCCTCTACAAATGAGCATGATGTCCCTGGCGTATCCACCTTTTTAGGAGCGTGCTGTTGTGGCGGGTTTACCTTCCAGTTTTCGGACAGCGCGAACTTGCCCTATTGGTACTGGTCTTCAACCCAGTTTTTGAAGACGTAGAAATTTTCGATTGGTGGCCCACTATTCGGTGGTAGGGGCAGTAATTGGGATTGTTGACGTCGTCCGGTTGCAGTGGACGTCTCGGATCCGGCAGAGTGATGAGCCTGTTGCGCACTGCCAGTTCAAATAGTCTCCTCGTTTTATCCCTGGGGAACGAGTAAGGACGTCTCAAATTTTCTTCGAGAGATCTTGGTTTGTTGTTTTGGCGAGCTACCGGTTTCGGGTCACTCGGTTTTTTTTAACGTTGGCGACGAAGGTCGCTTTCCCTTTACCCTTTTCATTCTGTAGATCTGTCTTTGAAGAGGACGGCCTATGGACCATCTGGTCCATTTGGGCCAATTTGTCAATCAAGGCCTGGAAGGTGGTCGGCTTGAAGAACATCATAAACTGCGATATAGTTTCCTGAGGATCAAGGGTCCCCACAAACATGCCCACAGGAGGAGCCTCTTTTATGCGCTGTTCACACTTTGACCATAGGTTACGCCACCGAATTACGTATTGAACCCAGGTATCTCCCGGCTTCACACTGGCGTTGATTAATGCCGTGATTGGGGTGCGCTCGCTTGCGGTTGCGAACCGCTGTGTGAACAGTAGTTCCATCTCCGTAAATGTCTTAACATAGTCATTTGGAAGCTCGGAGTACCATTCAAATGCCATCTCTGACAAGCTGCCGACAAACTGGCGAAGCAACAGTTTGTCATCACCCCCGGTATTACCGCACAAAGCTCTGAATTGAGCAGCATGTTGGTGCGGCTTGCCCGTCCCCTTATACACATGGAATTTGGGGATCGTATATCCTGGCGGGTACTTAATTTATTCGTACCAGCCTGGATAAGGTCGCCCAGTTCTAACGTGGCATGCCGCTTCGTTCGCTTGATGAGCTCATATTTGTTGAGCTATGTAGTCATCAAGGGTAGCTTTGGAGATCGTCTCCTTCTTGGCTGCTGATAAAGCCGGCGGAGGGTTTGAGGTCTCCCCTCTGTCGTCTTCAATGATTATTAGAGGGTCTTCGGCTAGAGGATCCGGCTGGATCATCATCCCTACCATGTCTTGGAACAAAAACGCCATTTGTTTTATAGTATCTGCTTGTTCCATGGCCTCTTTATCTTTCTTTTCAAGCACCCTTCGTAGGAATTCGGTGTCGGTCTCCTGCTCCTGGCGTTGTTCCGACGATACTTCCGGGCTTTCTTTCTACCCAGTGAGTGCGGCCATCCTTGTCAACATCTCTTGGAGCTTTTGTTATTGCTCCTGAGGTTTTGTCACAGACCGTGTGAGTGGTCGATGACCCATGGAAATACGACTTTCCTCTTTCCCGGAAGCCATGTACATCGTGTGTACTACCATACCCCCAGACTTGGGGCGTTTGGGTCCACTGCCTTTGATATTTGCCGCCGGTGGTGGGAAATTCTCAGGCCTTCTCTTTTTGTGGGAGGCCAAAGCCGAAGGAGCTATTACAACAGGCGCCCGAGATGTCCCTCGCTACATGCTAGAGGGACGACTTCCCTCTTGTCGAACCTTCATTTTCTCCAGTCGACGAGAATAGTCCTTGTTGATCACAGAATCCTAAACTTTCCGCCAGACTCTGTGGATTCGGGAGGACAACCGCTGAGGGGGCTGTTCCGGCTTCGCCTGCACCGTGTTATCAACAGGCGGAGGCGACTTCTTCAGTACAACGGTTGGAGAGTTCTTTCGCACCCTCTTGAGCAGATCGAAACTGTTCCCAGTTGGAATAGCAGCATCAATTTCCACCATCAGAGCTGGCGGGGTAAGTCCAGAGGGGGAACTGCCCCCAGCCTTCCTTACTCGGCACCAGTGGCGACGTCGAGCATGCCGTGCAGACGGAACCACCTCTGTCATCGGAGTGACTTCGTCATGCCCTCTGCTCTGATGGGGTGTTGTTGGTGTCATTCTGTCAAAGACCGACGTCCTTGGTGACTTCGCCCGAAGTGGGAGTTGGAACGACTAGTCTTGTGAATACCGATTCTTTAATAGGAGAAGCCCCTTTGATGACTTTGTCTGCCGGAGCTGGAATGGCTATCCGCTTCATGATAACCCCTTCAGGTATCGCGAGCCTCTTTGCGGGCCCACTAGAGCTTAGGCTCAGCCTGTCGAAGACTGAGGCGGCAAACTTGGATGACCCATTGAGAGGGGCCGTGGTGGTTGCGAGCCGATCAAAGACCGACTTCTTTGGAGCCTCTTGTGATGGCATTGAGGCATTGAGGCTTATTGGTGGGAGCATGGTCCTAAAAAACAGTCCAGTGGTGGCCTGAGTCACCTGTTCCACTGGCATTGCAAAGATGGAGGCCTCTTGGGGCCCATAAGTCACTCCTCCGGCGGGGACAGAGTGAGAGTTGTTGTTGCAGTTACACTTGGAAACCATCGATCTTCTTCTCTTCTGCATAGGAGCAAGACACCAAATCTTAGTACCTCGAATCCAGGGGAAACCATATTAAACCATGATTCGTTCGCGAACACGACACACGAAGTGTGGAGTAGAAAGAGGAAAAGGTCCTACCGGGTTGCCAGAATCTGTTTACCGCCGAAGGCCGGGAAAGACAAACGTCTTGCCTGAATTTTAGGGCAGATGCTATTTGGGTTTATCTGTCCACCTCTCCGAAGATACCAAGTTGATTTATGGCACCGTGTATCGGAGGTTTGGAAGGATGCGACCGTTATAGCGGACTTCGTCAGATTCTTCCTCATTGTGAAGGGTTTTTGATTGTGGGGACGCTCTTCCCTGCAGGCGCAAGCCCCTACAGTTAATTACGTTACCGCGTAGCGATAACAACTTTCTCCTGCTCCAGATGTTCACTTCGTGTCGTGTGTGTTTGTTTTATTTTTGGTTGCCCGTGGATTGTATACGGAGACTAATTTGTGTTGTCGCCCGTAGGGCGTGGATTAGTCCAAATCCGTATTTTTTTTAAATTTGGGTTTAGGTTAATTTAAGGATCGTTACTCTCGTTTGAGATAAGATCAACTTAAATGTTTGTTGAGGATACGTTAGTCTAATTTTAGACTGAGATCAACTCAGCATGATTTTGGGATCATTCTGACCCAACAAAAGAGCATTTGGGCTCTATTGCTTTAGTTTAAGGACGTTACGGTCCATAGATCACCATTTTTGGTATGAGGGTTTAGTTTAAGGACGTTGCGGTCTACAGCTAGTTTAAGGACATTACAGTCCATTGTAATGTGTTCATGGGTTTGGGAGTGCACCCAAGAGCTGTTGGTTGTCGGGACCCTCCATCTCTCTGAAGATATTGAGGAATTACAACGACATGTATCAGAGGTATGGAGAGATGTACCCTTGAACCAAATTTCAGACTGATGGGAGGGATCATGGTGGACCATCTAAGAATTATTAGTTATTTTTGGGAGACTAAGATTAACTTAGGAGATATGTGATGGACATCATTCTGATCAATTAGTTTGAAAAGTCATGAGCATAGAGGCTCAGTCCATTTGGAGATCCAAGACGTTTTAACCTCAAGAGGACTTAGCCAATTTGGGGCTGAAGACGGCTTCCTATAGTGTTAAACGCTAATGTATACTCAGTGCTCACGTGCTCCCACGTGAGACACCAAGGTAGCGTTAAACATTGAAAATTGATACGCTCACGTATGGCACGTGAGGCATCCGAAAGTTGGTGTGGTGCCCTTGGGTTCAAATCCCCGTCTATATATAAGTGTTAAACACTTAAATCTTATGTCCATCACGTGTGGACACGTGAGGCGCTCCAGAGTTGGGCACTGCCTTCTTGGATTTATTTCCTCTTCTTTTTATAAGTGCTAAGCCTTTAACTCATATAATGCTCACGTGCAAACACGTAAGGTTCTCAAAATGTGAGCGCTATCTTTGAAATTTTTCTCTTTTCCATGTATGTGTTAGGTAACTGTTTGGGGGTCACGTGGGAACACGTGAGGCGCCCTAAAACGGGGACTGTCTTTGGGTTTATTCCGTTTTTATAAGTGCTAAGCACTTGTTTTAAGGGATCACGTGGGTTGATCTCAGTTGTTTTTTTTATGCAGGGTTAAACCCTAGTTTTGTCAGAGGAATTAAATTCCTATATCGTTTGGAAGAATTAAATCTTCAAACTTAGTTCTTTCCTCTAAGTTTTGGGACTGCATGACAAAATCTTCCCGATGAGATTTAAATTCTCAACTTGTGGGGAGATCTACTTCTGCAGACCTCAACCAGAGGAAGAACAAAGTTATTTTTTGGAAGAGTTAAACTCTTGTAATGGCGAAGAGGAGATAAAATGATCTCTAGGTCTTTTTTTCTTACATAGGGTTTCTTTTCTTAAAAGAGAACTCCTTCTTCTTTTTGTTTCTCAAATCTTATAGGGAGTCTCCTCTCTCTCTCTTCTCAGACTTGAAGTCTTGGGTCCTTTATATAGTAGAAGCAAGTTTGTTGATTTAGTTAAGAAAATCTCTCGTTGAGAGATCTTAATTGATTTGGGGATTTTATCCACCGTTGGATCTTTGATCCAAAGACTTTTGTTTATAGAAGATATTTTTCTTGTTTTTAATAAGATTAGGGAACTATTTCCCCATAAAGAATTTTTCTGTAGGTAGGTGATTTTATAATCACCATTGGATTTTTTAATCTAACGGTGCTCTGTTTTACAGAGAGTAATCTTTCTTGTTTAGAAAGATTGGGGAAATATTTTCCCATACAGAGCTTATTCTGTAGCTTGGTGATTTTTAATCACCATTGGATTTTTAATCCAACGGTGCTCTGTTTTACAGAACGTAATCTATCTTGTTTAGAAAGATCTAAGGAAATATTTTCCAAATAGGGTTTTGATCCCTTTTATTTAGAATTTAAGTCTATCATCTTAGAAGGTGATTAGGAACCCTCACGTGTAGCACGTGAGCCTCCATAGAATTAAACTGGTTTGCATATATGCAGCAGCCCCAGAGAAAAGGCATCACGTGTCGGCACGTGAGCTGATGTTCAGAAATGTCACGTGTGGCACGTGACCCCCATGAAGTTAAGCCCAACAAAGAGTATCACGTGCTGACACGTGAACTTCTCTGGCCCTGTTATTTGTTTTAGGAAGGCCCCTATATACTTTGTATATAGATGCTCATGTGCCTACACGTGAGGCTCAATTTCAGCCTTATTTGTTAAGCGCAATGCCTATAATTTTTTCTCCAAGGCGCATCACGTGTGGGCACGTGATGCTCCATTAGGGGAATTTTTCTCATCTCTTTTCCTCTTTCTTTTTCTCCCTCCTTTTTTATTTTTATAAGGGAACAAGGTTATAAATAGAGAAGGAGACGACAACTCTTCAGTGTCGCTTTTTGGGATGACCGGTCCCATGTATTCGATCGAAGAGATCATCATCTTCGACGACGTCTTCATGTATAACCAGTCCCTGGCTGGGGATAGGTATCAGGGTGTTGTTCAGCGCCTCGAGGGTCACGTCGGTCGGCTTCTCCCTCGGCGGTCGCCCCTCCTACAGTTGCTAATGTACGCAATTTGGAGGAGGTCCCCGGGGTTGTACAACCCCCTCTCCAAGGAGTTGCTGGACGAGGCGCTCGACAAGGTGCGCTCGATCTATATGCTCGGCCTCATCTCAAAGGCCAGGCACGACCGATCCTTGGCCCTCATTTTGGAGTGCTTCCAAAAGAGGTACATCGTGAGCCAGGGCACGGAGGGCGGAGCGCTGGGTGCTTCCATGGCGTCCCGGGTTCGCGTGTTGCATCGGCTGGAATGGGCTGCAGGAGCTTGGGCCCGGTTGGCGGAAATCTACTCTGAATATCACTAGGAGTACTTCCTCGATCCCGTTCCCCCTCTGTTGTAAATTTTTCTTTTTCTGTAAGGCTAAGGAGCCCACAATACCATTTGAATAAATAAAATTCTCCTTTTTACGATGCCCTATTGTTTCCTTCTTATTATCTAAATAAAAAGAACTTAGAAGAATTTACATCGTTTTTGTGAAAGGAGAAGTATACATTCATAATATTCTTTTCAGAGGTACAACTCGAGCTTCTCGGCGTTGTAAGGCCGTGGAAATTTGCGACCATTCGCATCTTGTAAACGATAGGCTCCGCTGGGCAGGACCTCAGAGACGAGGAAGGGACCGTTCCATTTTGGGGAAAACTTATGCAGCTTGCCTTGATCGACGAACTCGTTCCGCCTTAGGACTAAATCTTTGGTTTGGAAGAAGCGGCGCTTGACTCGCGCATTGTAGTAGCAGGCGGTTTGCTGTTGATAGGCGGCGGTTCTAATCTGAGCCCGGTCCTGTTTCTCTAACAAGATGTACAGATTAGTTTGATGGGCCGAGGTGTTTTCTTCGTCGTTGAAGTGCTCGACCCTGTAGTTGGGCAGCCCGATCTCCGCCGGGACCATTGCCTTGGTACCGTAGTAGAGGCTGAAAGGGGTCTCTCCGGTGGGGGTCTTCTTCAACGTGCGCAAGGTCCATAAGACCCGGAGTAGTTCTTCGACCCAACTGCCCCTTCGTCCTTCCAGGCGTTTCCGAAGACCTCGGATGATATCCCGGTTAGCGACCCCGGCCTGCCCGTTGCACTGGGAATGCGCGACCGCGGAAAACTTCATAAGGATACGGTATTCACTGGAGAATTCCTTAACTTTATCATTCTTGAAATTTGTCCCGTGATCGGTAATGATATACCTCGGGATACCGAACCGGAGTATCACGTTGTTCTGCAGGAACTTGATAGTCGTGGTGGCGTCCGGTTTCCTGATGGGGACGGCCTCGATCCACTTCGTGAAGTAGTCCACTGCGACGAGGATGTACTTGTGCCTGCCCGCACGGTAGGTGGCCTATCATGTCCATTCCCCACTGGGCAAACGGCCAGGGGGAGGTTAGGGCTGTTAGCTCGGTAGCCGGAAGGCGAGATATGCTTCCGTGGAGTTGGCAGCTTTTGCACCTCCTGACGAGCTTCTTGGCGTCCTGATGAATCGTCGACCAATAGTACCCTTGGAGCAGTTCCTTCTGGATTAAGGTGCGAGCCCCTTGGTGCGCGCCGCCGACCCCTTCATGAATCTCATGGAGAACGTAGTCGGCCTCGTAGGGGTCGATGCACCGGAGCAGGGGCTGAGTGAAGGATTTCTTGTAGAGGTTCCCATTGCTCCAGACGAAATGGCGAGTTTTGGCTCGGAGACGGCGGGCTTCCCCTCGATCATCTGGGAGTGTACCTTCCCTTAGGAATTCAATGAAGGGCTTCCTCCAATCCCGGTCTTCTTCACGGGCTGCGTACACTTGAAGTGGCTCCACCCCCCGTCTTCTATGCTGGGCCGTGGCAAGACCTCGAAGAGGATGTTCCTCTTATTGTTGGCCGTATAGGATGAAGCCAGCTTACTCAATGCGTCGGCCCGTGTGTTTAGCTGTCTGGGGATCTGCTCTACTTGGACTTCATCGAAGTCTTTTCGCAATCTTCTCACCTCGGCCATATACTTTACCATCAGAGGCTCCCATGCCTCGAATCGTCCGGTCACTTGACCAACGACTAGGGCAGAGTCGCTGCGGATCCGGATCGTTTTCAGCCCTACTCCGGAGGCTATCCGTAGGCCGGCCAGCAAGGCCTCGTATTCCGCTGCATTGTTTGAGGTTTTGAACCCGAGCTTCAAAGAATACTCCATCTCCGCCTCGTTCGGGGCTCGAATGATGATGCCGGCACCACAGCCTTCCTCGGTTGAGGACCCGTCGATGTAAAGGATCCAATCAGGGACGGACTCGGTCTTTTCATCGACTGAGGGTTGAGCTCCGGGGGCCAGCGTGGATTTCGGCTCTTTACTGGGGATGGTGCACTCGACGATAAAATCGACAAGGGCTTTTGCCTTGATAGCCTGCCTCGGGCGGTATTTTATGTCGAACTGGGACAACTTCCACCTCCATTTCTCTAAATGACCAGAGGACTCGGGGGAGGCGAGGATAGCCCCTAAAGGCCGCTCGGTAAGAACGAGGATGATGTGCTCCTGGAAATAGTGTCGTAGTTTTCTTGAGGCCACGATGAGTGTCAAGACGATCTTCTCAATGGCTGGGTACCTCGTTTCCGCGTCCTTGAAGACGTGGCTCACATAGTATACCGGCTTCTGGACTCCCTCGACCTCTCGGACGAGCACCGAACCAGCATCTTGGTCGGACACCGCTAGATATAGCGATAGCTCGTCCCCTTCAACTGGCCGGGTGAGCAGCGGGGGATTCACAAGGTGCCTCTTTAATTGCTCAAAGGCAGTCTGGCACTCCTCTGACCATTCAAACCTTGGTATCTTCCTTAGAGCTTTGAAGAACGGGAGGCACTTCTCCCCAGACCTTGACATGAAATGACTCAGAGCGGCTACCCGCCCTGTTAGCCGCATGATTTCGACATTAGTCTTGGGCGCGACCATGTTGAGGATGGCGCTGATTTTCTTCGGGTTAGCCTCGATTCCACGGTGGGTGACCATGAAGCCGAGGAACTTTCCACTGGTGACCCCGAATGCGCACTTGGTGGGGTTCAATTTCATCTTGTATTTGCGGAGGACGTCGAAGGCCTCGCCCAGATCCTTGGCGTGTTCATCCGACGAGACTGATTTGACGAGCATGTCGTCGACGTAAACTTCCATGTTCCTGCCGATCTGTGGCTTGAACATCCGATTAACCAAGCGTTGGTACGTAGCCCCGGCATTTTTTAGGCCAAAGGGCATCACCTTTTAGCAGTATACCCCCTGGTCCGTTGTGAATGCGGTGAGATCCTCGTCCGCCGGATTCATATGGATCTAGTTGTAGCCGGAGAAAGCATCCATGAAGCTAAGTAGCTTGTGGCCTGCCGAACTAACGACGAGCTGATCTATCCAAGGGAGGGGATAGTTGTCTTTCAGGCAGGTCTTATTGAGGTCAGTGAAGTCGACGCACATGCGCCACTTCCCGCTAGACTTTTTAACCATGACTACGTTCGCCAACCATTCCGAGTAAGGCACGTTCCGAATGAAGTTGGCGGCGAGGAGCCTGTCCACCTCGTCCTCGATCGCTTTTTGTTTGATCGGGACGAAGCTTCGTTTTTTCTGCCTGATGGGTCGGACCGTTGGGTCTACCCCGAGCTTATGCGATATGATTTTGGGGTCGATCCCAAGCATGTCGGCCGGCGCCCAGGCGAACACGTCAGAGTTACTTCTGAAGAAGTGGACTAGGTCGTCTCGCTGAGTCCCCGTTAAGAGTGACCCGATCTGGATGGTTCACTCCTTATCCCCCTCCGCAAGGGAGACCTCAGTCAGTGGTTCCACTAGGGTTCCTCGGACCTCTTTTTGCTCGTCTCGAGTATCCAGGGAACCCTTGATATCATCTTCGCCCTCAATGTCATTGTTTGACCGCTCAGACGTAGATATTGCGGTGAAGCAAACCTTTGCGGTTCGTTGGTCCCCGTAGGCCCGACCTATCCCGCCTTGGTCGAGCGGGAACTTTATCGCTAGGTGGTAGGTCGATATCTGGGCGCATAGGGAGTTCAGTGTCGGGCGACCTAGGAGGACGTTGTAGGCCGATGGAATTCTCGCGACGATAAACTCCACAAGCATGGTGCGCGTACTTCCCGCTTCCCCGATGTTAAATTGGAGGGTGATTACCCCTTCCGCCAGGATGGAGTGGTTAGTGAAACCCGACAGGATGTGGGTGGTTGGCCTTAGGTCTGACGGGATGAGTCCCATACACAGAAAGCAGTCATAAAAGAGAATGTCCGCCGAGCTTCCCGAGTCAACCAATATCCTCTGCACTTCGTAGCGGTGGACCCGGGCTATGATCACCAGTGGGTCGGTGAGGCAGGGATATCCCGTGGAGGTCCTCATCGGTAAGGATGATAGGCTCGGCCGCTTTAGCCTTCTTCCTTGGGTAGATGCCAGCCCCCTCGATCGATGAGGGGTGCCGCGTCTCTTCGGTCCCCGTCGTACCCTCCGCTGACACGACCATGATTTGGCTGATTGTCAACTCGCCGGGAGGGGAATGGTGCTCTTACTCACGGTCGGTTTGCCGCTTGTCTCGCAAGTACCTTGCTAGGTGCCCCGAGCGGATTAACTCCTCGATGTAGTCTCAGAGCTGCTTGCAGTTCCTGGTAGAGTGGCCCTGCGACCTGTGGAAAGAGCTTTAGGGGCTCCGGGTGCTCTTGGCTTCCTTATGATTGACCGGGGGGAGTTTGAAGAATCTCTTGCCCTTTGCCTCCTCTTGCAGCTCCTTCTGGGAGACGTTGAGCAGGGTATACTCCAGGAACTTCGGGGAGTAGGGCTTTGGCCGCTCAATCTTCTTTTTTTACTCCCTGGCCCTTTTCTTCTGATCGGCTTGGTCTGTCCGGGGTAGGTTAGTGTTCACCTTAGACTCAAGCTGGATCTCACGTTTGGTCCAGGCCTTTACCTCGGCCATGGTCTTAGGTTGCGCTAATGCAAAGGAGCATAGTCACTCCTTGTGCCTAAGACCCGACTTAAGGGCTTTAATGACCGTCTCGTCCCGGTATTCCAGGACCTCGAGGAGAGCGTTATAGAAGCGGGTGACGTATCATTTGATGGATTCTTTGTCCCCGCTCTTTACGGTGAAGGGATGATCAACAGTCCACTTTTCCCGTCTGTTCCCGACGAAATGGCCAAGGAATTAGGTGGCCAGCTCATCAAAGGTAGTGATTGAGCGTGGCATGAGTCCTCGGAACCATTCTCGTCCAGAGCGGATGAGAGTGGCGGGGAAAACACGGCATTGCACGGCGTCGGAGTTGTCCTGAAAACTCATCCCGGCAGTGAACGCGTCCAAATGGTCTTTCGGGTCGGACTTCCCGTCGAAGAGGGAGACCTTTGGGGACTTGTTTCGGGAGGAGACATGGACAGCGAGTAGCTCTTTGGTGAAAGGTTTCGTGAGCGAGTTGGCGGCATATCTAGCCCCGTCGCTTGAAGGACGTTTTCCCGATGTATGCCCTCGATCTTCTTCTCGAGGGCATCGAGTCGGTTCTGGTATCCCGATGTTCGGCATACTCTGATTTATGGCCTCTGCTGCCGGAGACCTGCGCCTGGCCACGGCCCTGATTCCGTTCGATGAGGTTCCTTAGGTCCCCTGGCGAGGTTGTCTTCGAGCTACCATGGTGAGTCCCGTCCGCGCGACCCCGTCGAGGGAGGGGGTGCCGGTCATGCCTCGGTGCAGGCGAGCTAACCGACACCTCCTCGGGAAGGACAGGAGCACGATGGGCCTTAGGGCGAGGTGCTCTGGCGAGAAACCTCGGTGTTGAGCTGTGTGGCGTCCAGCGGGTCATTGAATAGGTCGCCACGGGGGATCTGCGTCCGCCGGATACAGCGAGACAGTGCTTGGTCGTGCCAACGTAGGCAGCATCTTCTCTCCCTCTGTAGGGGTCCCGGTCCCGAGGTGGGGGAGCGGCGACCTGGGGAGTTTGACCGGCCGTTTGGACACGGACGAGCGCATCCACGATGGACGCGAGCTAATCTATCTGAGCGGATAGGGCGTGAATGGCGTTCGGGGGAGGAGGGGATCCTCCCGTGTCTCCATTGTGAGGAAGGCGACGGCTGGTGCTTGGATCGTCGTGGTGATCGCTCGCCATGAAGTTGAGATCGGAAGGTGAACTTTCGTTGAGTGGAACTAGCGTTACCCACAGACGGCGCCAACTGATGGATGTCGCGATCTCCTTCAGATGTTACCTTCCGTTGATCTGCAGTGAGTGGAGACGAGCGGCTGAGATTGAGTTGGGAGGTTGCCTCCTGGGACGTGTGGATCTCAATGGGCTTGATGTGGTTGAGGCCGAGCTATCTGCAAGGAGGTCCCGGGGTGGTTGCGCCACCGAGGACCCTCCGACGATCAAGTTAGACGGGTTAAATGGGCAGAGTAACGGTCTATTGGGGTAAAATTGGCTTACCTGAGTCGTTTGAGAGAGGGGTTTATATAGTGGCAGCCATGGGCAGGCGGACGCGAGATTCACGCCGGCCGTTACGCCCCTGGCGTTACGCCCGCGTGAAAGGCGGGATACCCCATTAATGACGAGATATGCTCGTTAATGGGGGAACGCGATGGCGTGGAACGCGGGATCGTGGGCGGCAGATATCTCGCGTCTGGAGAGATTCGTAGAGCCGTGGCGGAGACGTCTGTGATCAATGTTGTGGGTCGGTCGATGAGACCGGGGAAGCTAGGCTCGGCGGGAGGCTCGGGAATGAGCGGGAGGCCGAGCGAGTTGGTTCTGTGATAGCTCGGAGGCGAGTTAGGGGGCTGAGGGAACTCAGCGTGTGGGAAGGCTCGGAGGCGAGCCGACGGTCGTTTGTAAGGCGAGCATGGGAGTGATCTGGAAAGCCACCGAAGGTCGGGAACATCCTCGTGTCGAGGGCCCGGGGCATACTTCCAATGTACCGTTATTGATCCTTTCTCGTAGGCTTTGAGACACGTCACTTTCCACATGTCATGATCTGGGGAAACCCCGGTATCGAGTATCATCAGTATTTTTTGGTAAGACGAACTTTTGGGATGAAATATAAAATTTCAAACTTTTTTGGAGGTGGTATAGCTAAAAAAACCCTGTTATTTTTTTTTTATAAATATTTCGTAAGGAAAAAAAAGAAGAAAAGATACATTATCTTTTGGTTTGAGTTATAATATCAATAATGTTACAACAAACCAACAAAGCAAAACCCAAAAAATTGTAGAGAAGAGATCAAATTACAATAAATAGAACACAGATTTAAGAAGGTTTAGGAAATTGGACGCAAGTCCTTTGGCAAAGGAGAACCAATCTACTTATTATCAGAAATTGTGAGATTATAGTGATTGTGGAGAAACTCTTAAAACAAATTCCGAATACATCCCAAAACCCCACATGAAAATCAAAGCCACACAAAAATATGTATAGTTTACAGATATTTGTGCCTCAAGCGAAGGTACAAATCTACATGCCGAGCCTTCATTCCTCGGCTTTCGTTTGTCCTAGGGGCTCGATATCAAAGAATGCTCAAACAATAATAAGAGCTCACTGCAAAGCTCGGCCAGTAGTGCAAATAGTGCTCGATCATGTAATGCAGATCGAGTCATTAGATTCAAGTCACCCATAACTCATAGAGGTTGATCACGTCCCTTCATTATATATTCACTGTCCCTTTTTCGTTTACCACTAGCATCGGATAGTATCCTTGTCGTTGCCACTGCCATTAAGGCTACCACGTCCTCTGTAAGCATCATCATTATCATCTTCACCGGTGACGTGCATTGTTTTGGATAACAAGGCTGTCTTTTCTGCTTCGTCCAATGTTTCATCACCAGTCATTCCCATTGCATCATCTTTCCATCACTTATATCGCTAGTCTTATATGTTACCATTACCATACCTACCACCAACATCATCGTTCTCGCCCTCAATTATGTGCAACATTGTCATTTTCATTGTGTTGTGTCATCTCCACCATCATCCCTATCGTCATTGGTTTGCCACCACTAGTGATTACTTTTATGATCATGGCCACTGTTTTCTCAAGTCATTTTCATCACAATTACCAACACTCACTAATACAAAGATGGCTTGTCCCTACGGATAATAAAATTTATAACAACTCTAATTTTAGTGTACGAAAATTGTTTAAAAGTTAATATATACTTGGGGTATTTGAATTTACTGTGATTACAATAAGTAATTGTTTTGCTTTTTAATAACAAGCAAGAGCTTGTAGCTTATTGATAAGATCTTGCACTGCTGAACCAAAGCACCAGAGTTTAAATCCTATACCTCACATTATTTTTTAATATTATTTTCTTTTAAACTTTTAAAAGTCCAAGGGTCTACACGTGCATAACTCGTAAAAACCCCAACTACACATGAAAAACAACTGGACCAGGGGGAAGACCAAGCGACGACAAACCGACGGCGACCGACCCCAGCCTGACTCGGCCCGGATCGACCGGCGACTCGACCGCCGCCGCCAGCCGGACTCGGCCGGACCGCCGATCCTCCAACACAAAAGTTGTGTCTCTTGGCCTCCCAGTACCCCTTTATACTTTAAATATCCTGCACAGTAACAGAACCCCTTTAAAACCCTATTTACTCCATTTTTAATACATTTTTAATATAATTTTTAATTCAATCGTTCACCTACTCTAACCCTATCTTTACCCTATAAATACCACACCTAGACACACACCCCTCACACATAATTCTGTCCAAACTCTCAAAAAATTCCTCTAGAAATTTTAGTGTGTAATTGAAGTTAGCAAAGGACGAAATTTCGGTGATTTTCCGACGACGACCCTAAGAGCTCCCGGCGACGAAAGGATGCACCGGTGCCTCCTACCGCTTTCTCTTCCTCATCCCTAACCTTTAAACCCGTAAGTCTCACCTCTCTCTTCTCTATTCTTTTCTAAAAACATGTATTTCTAAAACCCGACGGAATCGAGGTTAATCCGATGTCCGATTCAGTTCTTCCTAAAAATCTCACTTTTTCTTAAATACAATCGTACTAAACCCTTACATGTTAACTATTAAACATTAATAAGTCATATTGAATAAGTTCCATATCAAAAGTATTTCTATTTCAATTTCTATCGTACTTTTTTCACTAAAATACCATATAGTTTAATTTCGACATTTAAAACATCACAGTCTTGCTATACTTTTAGTAGATCACGAGGTAATGACCTATCTCCTCACAACACTCATATACAACATAGCACAATACCTTTCGGGAATATTGAATACGGAAAAACGAAACTTTACATATAAATACCACTAACTATTAAAACCGTTTTCTATAAGAATTCGTATTTTTTATAAATCTTTACAAAGCGCCGCTACAACCCATTTTGGAGAAGCCGGCTGGAATGGTGCGGATTATCGTACATCCCCGGGCTTAGTAGTGCGAGATGCAGACCTCCGCAATGAGCATTCGGTCTCGATTGATTTAAAATACAAATATCTTAAGAAAATGAGATTTCTAGAAATATAATATATATTAAAATTATTTTTATATAAATATATATATGTATCATTAAAATATCTATTTTTTGGTAATATAAATATTCCAACTTTTCCTAAAATCACAAGAATCACTTTACATTAAAATGCCATGAAATTCCATACAAGTTCAATATTACAATTAAATACCCTATATTATGAAATTAGGTTATTTTCATTAGAAATATCACAAATATAAAATCTACATATATGACAACTCTAAAGACGATAATTAAATACTTGGGGTGTATTTTGAAAATTATACAAAAGTATTTTTACATAAACCCCCTCAAGTTCTATAAATTACCCTAAGGACCCTAGTAAATATAGGTTTAAGCGGGACCAGTCTCTTGAGTCTCAAGGAGCCGGAGATATGGGTGCTTTCTTATTTAAGGTAGACAACTTAACAAACGGTGTTATCAACACGGTAATCGTCTTTGAAAAAGACACAAATCCTGCCGCCCATGTGTAACGGTTACCGATAACATCTAAACCTAATTCAGGACTTCAATTTCTTTTCTAATTGTTCTGACTCAAACTGAGTCTCATTATAAATAATCTGACTTGAATATAATTCAAGTACAATCTAATATCTACAATTCAACATGAATCCCTGAATGCATATATTCAATCTATTCAATCCGTATTGACTGAACCGAACCATGGATATACTTCAATTTACATAATTCTTCAGTTACATCCATTTACTGATATCATGGTTTCGGCAAGTCATCTATCTATACAAGACAATACAAGTTATAATACAACACAAATAATACAAACAAGACATCGCGGGGTTTAAGGGGTAGATTGGTACGGAAGGTGTTAGAAGTGGCACGAGACTGCAAGATTTAAGACACCTAATCTATATTCTGTTGGTGTTGTACCGTGGCATAACGGTTCCTTTTACTTCCATTTGCCCTAGTCTCTACCATATAAGGACTCCTCTCGTATACACTGGCATCTTTCTGTACCAAGCTACAAAAAACAGTGTTAACACTAATTACAACTTTAAAAAATATACTCTCTCTCTCTCTCTCTTACTCTCTGTCTATTATCCTTCTCCTTTATCTTTGGTACTTACCAAGCGATTGTTCGCTGATGGCATTCCTTCTCTTTCTTCTTTGGAATGTTGTCAGGTGATCTGGACACTCGGGAGATCGAGCCTACTAGTGAGGACTTGGATCAGTTTGCCTACGACCCAGAGATCTAGTTTCATTGTACACATTTTTATTTCAGTGCTTTTCATTTCTGTTATGCCACTGTTTAGGCATTACTTTCATTCAGTTTTATTTACTTTTGCATATATTGTAAAAAGAATGTGAATAAATAAAGTTGCTGTTTTATTATATCTTGTCTCTTGTGCATTTATATTTATATTGCTTAGATATGCTTAGCGTATTTACTTCACAGTAAATACGTAGCGGCCTCGTCGCGTCCTCTGCCCGTATACTGGGAAGCGGGGCGTGACAAAATCTGTAGGGGCAATTAATTAATGCCCCTACGGATTAAGCCGTAGGGGCAACTAATACCCCTACGGATAACACCATAAGGACATTTATAAATAAAAATTTGTTAAAATATAACTTATACAATTGCCCCTATGGTGCCGCAAGAAAAGAACCTACAATTTTATCCGCAGGGCCAAATTTAAAGATTAAAAAATAAAAACCAAATTGTTATCGTCCCCGTCACCATACGTTAATTCCCAATTCCCCCCAAAATTTCCCCGCACGCGCCTCCTCCCTCGTCGCCTCCTCCCTTATCGATCATCGCCTCCGACCTCCTCTGCGACTCTTCTCTCATCGCCTCCGACCTCCTCGTCGCTTCCCCGAGCTCTCGGCCCCTCCTCTGACATCGTCGCCTCCTCCCTCGTCGTCTTCTTCGTCTTTCTATGACCCCCAGCGCGGTCTCTATCACCTCCAGCGCCTCCTTCTTCATCAACGTCGAGCTTCTTCCCGACTTTCTCGTCACCGTTGAAATCGCCAACATGTTAGTTAATTTATTAATAAATTTAAATTTTTGTTTCCGTAAATTGAATTTGGTGGGTAGGGCTTCAATTTGGGGATTTTGAATTGTAGTGATGGTTGTGCTGGTCAGTGGTGGGTGGCGGCGGCTGTGGCGGTCGGTGGCGGCTGTGATAGTTTGGGGATGTGGGTGGCGGTGGTTGTAGCTGTGGTGGTGGTGGCTATGAGTGGTGGTGGCTGCGCTGTAATTGTCACGCTTCGCTTCCCAGTAGACGGAAACGGTAACGTGGCAAGTCTGCGGCATATTTATCTAGAGAAGGTCATTTACTAAATAAACATACTAAGCGCATTGAAAACAATAATAAACAATGCAAGAATAAATGGAGACAATAAAATTTTTCAACAAATATTTTATTTACATTCAACTTCAAATATGTACAGGTACATAGATTTATGCTGGAAAGTAAATACAATAAGGAAAATGCCTAAACAAGTGGTATACATCAACTGAAGAAAAGTGAAGCTGAGCTAGTTCTGAGTAGCTATCTGGTCGTAATCCTCCTCTGTGGCTTCAACTTCCTCCGTTTCGACCGTATCTGACGAACATTCCAAGAGAAGAACAGTGGGTGGAATGCCCGTCAGCAAACAAGCGCTCGGTAATTCCCAAAGATAGGTAAGAGTAAAAAAATGACAAGTGTAGAATATATATGACGAGTAAGAGTATATGATCATGGGTAAATATATTCTATAGGTCTCTATATGGTCACTATGTTAACGTTAAGTTCCAAGTGTGAATGTCAATGCAGCCGTAGAAATATTCAAGAGCTCAAGAGTGGGGCCCCGGGAGTAAAAAAAATACGGGCTCATTTCATGTGTTAGCATCGGGACTCTAGGCTGTGGATGAGTCAACCCGACTGATATTCGAGTAAAATAAAAAAGAGGTTAATACGGGACTTCTGAAACTCTGTTGGATTCACACAAGAAACTATCCCGAGCATCCCTAATATAATATATTATAACTGGTTAATATACTTAATTGGTTTGATTGATTGATTAACATGTCTTGATCGAAACCATAGATTACAAAAGGTGTAGAATGTATTCGAGTGAGTCGAGTAATATGCGAGTCATGACAATTGCAATCTTGGTTCGAGTCAAGTTAGTTCGAGTAGATTGGATTCGAGTTCATATTCGGGTTTAGATTCGAGTTAGGTTAGAGTTCGAGTTTGTGTTCGAATTCGAGTTCAAGTTTAGATTCGAGTTTGGATTCGAGTTCATGTCTTTTTCGTAGAAATTGATTTAAACCGTAAAAAATCTTATGTTCGGGAGAAATCGGCAACTGCTGCACATAGACGGCAGGATTTGTATTTTTTTCCAAGACAATTGTCATTGATAACTGTAGGGTTACTAGGCACTGCCACAAGGGTCTATGAGGCATCAACCATGCCCGATTAAAAAATTAGCCATGCCGAACAACCCAAAGCCGGATCTTTAAACTAGAGTTTATGCGAAAACTAACATGTTAAACACTTTAACACTAAGTGAGAGGGATTACAACCTTTGTAGATCCGGTCCTTCACTTCTTAAGCTCCGTGTAGGTCCCCTTCGCTGCGATCGTGAACTCCGGTCTCTGGAGAAGCTCCATAAGAAGAACGAACGTGCTTGCTTCGATGACTTCGAGGCCGAAGATGATCTACGTCGGGGAGACACTAACTCAAGTTATTCCTTCACTAGGTCATGAACTTTGTGAAGAGAACACACTCTACTACATGGCATGTGGTAGAGGATGAAGAAGTAGGAGGTGGGCTCACTTTAGAATTGATTTTCTCACACTTTTTCTCAATCTCCATTGAAGCTAGAAAGCTTTTTGTTGAAATGAAGAAGAAGAAGAAGTCTAATGAATAATTCATCCAAATGAATTATTGCACCATGGTTGAGTTAAGCCCTCATGCTTAACTCATGTAGAGAATTAACCAAAGTATGAGGTTAAGGGTTGGGTTAACTAATATCCTAAGGAATGACAAAAGAGTTGACTTTGTCAATGTTGCATACAAGCTTCTACAAGCTTGATAACATTGACTAAAGTCTCCTCTCTTTTGTTATTCTTAAGGAAATAAGTAAACCCTAGTTTAACCTAAACTTGATATAAGTCTCATACACCCATCTTGTATGTATCATCAAGCATGATACAAACATGTACACTTGCATATATCACATATAAACAATGTGCACAATCTAGTGAGAAAATAAATCATAAGTGAGCTAATACTAGTTAATGTAATGTAATATATATCAAATATATAATTATATATTAAATTATTAAATCAACTCTTGATTTAATAACCCGGCTATAACCGACTAATATCATGTGTAACAACTTATCGAATCAACACTTGATCCGATAACCGGCTATATCGCATACAACCGATCAATGTCATGAATCGCGAGAATAGAATACGGTATCTCATATCGTATTAATCTCGGTCCCGCATATATCACATATGTGCTCCTACTCCGTTTCGCTTGAGCCAGGAAACCCCTGTGTAGGACTCTAAAGACTCATCAATACGCCGGCAGTAGGTGATGATCATATCAAACACCCACAAGCTGCAAGCGGTCTGCTAAACGTAACGGCCACCCGGGTATTGAGCGATCAGAAGATCAACAAGCAAGCCTGTACATTCTCCTATGAATCCAATCAGTAACACTCCCGTACAGTCCGGTCTCGTCGTCTGATATGTTGCATATCTCGCCTAGCGGTGGTAAACGTCAGACCCTAGTAGCTCGATAAGTCGTGTCGATATGAGGTCTATAATAGTTCAAGAAACTACTGATAACACTTACCAGTAAATCTCAGTAACCCTGGCCAGGGATTTCCGGTTATAGCCAATCGAACACAGCACAACATCAACTCCCTATACCGGGAGAGACGAATCCCCTCCTATCTCTCATTGCCTCCATGTGATTCGGGACTGTACCCAAAAGCCACCTTTTTGCACGCCCTCTTGGACGTGGTATGATGGAAATCAAAGCACAGTGGGAATCACACAAGACTCTATGACGATCTCGGGTCAACAGACTACTCTGTACCAGTGTCACCGGAGAACTGCCATCTGACATAAGGTATAATACCATCTGGGAGTTCTCGACGAGTCCGTCCAGTGTACCCAGTCTCCACTGAGCACCCGTATACCATCCTTGATGTCAAACACCGATGGATATGGGATCATCCATCGCCCATCATATGGATCAAGATGCGTATACGCTAGTCTACTCTGGTGCATCGATGCCCTGTCTCCATACACCCTCGACTAGGAACAGTTATAGGATGTACTCGTCGACTACCGTGGCCCCACTAGTATGATCTCATCATAGTCCCAGTAGTCGAGTACATATCCTAAGGGATTTACCAATATGTAATATAGAGACAGTCAGAGTACATGTTAAGATAAAGTACAACCAGATAGCATACTATCATGTCGAGCAAGAAAGTCCTCCCTATATATGTCCAAGCATCCATTACAATATATATCGTATGTACAGTAATGGCCTCTAGGGCATACATATAACTAACAATAACTCCGTTAAGTTATCTAACTTGAATAGGCAAGCACTCACTTTCTCCGGCTCCCTGGGGATCAAGAGAAATGATACCGCTTAAATCTATATTAATTCTAGAGTTCTTAAAATATTGTTTGCATATCTCGAGGGGGTTTTATGAAAAATACTTTAATATAGTTTAAAAATAAAGCTCGATGGTGATTTATAATATTTAGGGTTTTCATGAACATGTATTTTAATTGTTGTGGTGTTTTGGTGATAAAACCTAGCTTTTTGAAAGTTTATGGTATTTTTATGAAAACTACTACTTTTGCAAACTTGGTGGTATTCTATTAAAAATTCTAATCTTTCATTTTAAAAATATAGTTTATTAATTTGTTTTTAAATAAAATACGGATTCATAATTTTTATATAATTTTTCAAAAATTAGTTTTGTTTAGAAAAGTCGCGTTTCTTAAAAAACCGTATTTTTATTTCCTTTCGAGATCGAATACTTCGTGAGGAGTTTTGAATCTCGCTCTACTGTCCCAAAGATGTACGATAATCCGCACCATTCATTAGCGGGTCACCTAACGAGAGTTGTAGAGGCATAATTGCCATGGATTTCAAAATACCGATTAAAAGAAACCAGTTTTTGTAAAAGTGTGGTATTTTAATGTGAAAACTTATTCTTTAAATGAACCATAGATCTAGAATACCATATTATGGAACCATAGTGTGCATGTGGGGTAGGTTGTTACCTCGTGAAGTTTTTCTAAAGGTATTTAAACTAATTATCGAGAAGTGTTATACTAAAGTTCATGGTATTTTAATGAAAAAGTTTGTTATATGTTTGTTTCACATGAAAATTTTGTTAAACTAAAAACTAAATGATGGGAAATAAGGTTAAGATTAATATAGGATGTTAGTTTGATCTAAGTTACTTATCAAGTGGAATACAAAAATAAAAAAGAAGATTATATCGGAGATAACTCCAGTTTTGTCGATTTGTTTTAAAAATTATTTTAAGGTAGAAAAGGATAGAGATGAAGGGACTTACGTGTTTAGATGGTTAGCAAGAGAGAAAGGAAGCTTTCGGGTATCGTGGCGTCGTCGGAAATACTCCAGTCGTCGAGTTTGGCTTGCTACTTCACTTGGGGTGCTTAACTCCACCTGGTACTTAGAGAGTTTGAGAGAATTTTTGCTAGAATTTTAAGAATGGGAAAGAGCTAGGACATGGGGCGGTATTTATAGTGAATAATTAGGGTTTGGTAATTAAAAATGTGGATTAAAAGGATTTAATATGGTGTTAAATGGTGAATTGAAGGGTCCCTATTTGATTGCAGGAAAATCAAACAGTGCAGGAGAGTTGAGGGGAGTTGAAGAGTCAAGTGTGCAAAGTACGGGTTTTTTTTGACTCATCTTAACCGTTGGTGCCGGCCCTAGGGGCAAAACGGGTGGTCGGATCTTGAGGCCTTGCCTCGAGATTTATGACATGTGTCAAGTTGAGTTTGTACACCTCATTGCTCCTGTTTGATTTTTCTGAAACTTTTCGTTTCTCCGTGAATTGCACGTGCAACTCTTGGACTTCCGAAAAATTAAAAAGAAAAAATCTAAAAATAATTGGGTCTGATGGGAATCAAACGCACAGGCTATGTCATAGCAGTGTAGAAGGTTTACCAGTGAGCTACAAATTGCTTCTTGCTTTTATTTAACAAAAATAACTTTTAATTCTTACACGGGCTGAAATACCCTTTTTCTGTACAATAATAAGAAATTTCTATACAGGAAGTTCAGAGTCGTTACATTCTATTCTCCTTACAAAAATTTTGTTTTCGAAATTTACAATTACATAAGGACTAATTTTCAAAAAGGTAAGGGTATCATGTATGCATATCTTTTTCTCTTTCCCAAGTTGATTCTCCTGACGAATCCTTTCTCCACATCACTTAGACCAAGTTTACCTCCTTGTTCCGTAATGTTTTCACCTTTCGATCCAGTATCTCAACTTGTTGCTGCTCGCAGGTTAGGTCAGTCTGTACCGTGAGCTCTGAATGATCAAGTATATGGCTGGGATCGCTCACATATCGTCGTAGTTGGGATATGTGGAACACGTTGTGCACTCCTTCCAACGAGGGTGGTAATGCTAAACGATATGCCACTTCTCCAACTCGTTCGATATCGAACGGTCCTATGTATCTTGGACTTAACTTACCCCTTTTGCCAAAACGTATCACTCCTCTATTTGGGGAGATCTTCAAGAATACATGTTCTCCGGGTTGAAACTCTATGCGTCGACGCTTTGCATCTGTCCAATGCTTCTGTCGGTCTTAGGCTATTCGTATCTTTTCCCTGATCACGCGAACCATGTCCACAGTTGCCACGATCATCTCTGGTCTAAAGAGTTCACGGTCTCCAACGTCGTCCCAACTCAACGGGGAACGACATTTCCGTCTGTAGAGTGCTAAGAATGGTGCCATCCCAATACTTGCCTGATAGCTGTTGTTGTATGAAAACTCCACAATGTGTAGGTGATCTTTCCACCAACCTCCGAAGTCTAACATATAGGCTCTCAGCATGTCTTCCAGAATCTGAATTGTTCGCTCAGACTGTCCGTCTGTTTGTGGATGATACGTCGTGCTGAAATTCAGTATCGTTCCCAGGTTAGTTTGCAGACTCTGCCAAAATTGTGATCGGAATCTCGTATCACGATCGAAGACGATGCAAACAGGCACTCCATATAATCTCACAATCTCCTGCATGAGTTTATGGGTATCAAGTATGGTACATCTTGAAGGTTTTAAATCTTACTTTAGATTTTTACTCACCTCCATCTACTTCCTTGCCAACGTCTCGGTTGACTGGCCAACTCTGAATGGAATAAAGTGAGCCGACTTAGTGAGTCGATCCACAATAACCCAATTGCATCGTTACCCTTCGTGTTGCGAGAGAGAGCAGCCATGAAATCCATGGTAATGTGCTGCCATTACCATTCTGGGATTGGTAACGGCTGAAATAGACCAGCAGTTTGGTGATATTTAGCCTTCACTTGATGACACACCTAACACTTGGCTACGCTCTTTGCTACTTCACGCTTCATTCCATACCACCAGTAGTGTTGTCGTAGATCCTTGTATATCTTCGTGCCAACGAGGTGTACCGAATACGGAGAGCTGTGAGCTTCTTTCATCAGCTTTTCTCGAACAGGTCCGATTAGCATGCATAAACGGCTTCCATACCGCAAAGATCCATCTTCGTGGATGATGAAGTCGGTTCGTAGTCCATTTTCTACTTGTTCTCGGATCCTTTGTAGCTTGGCATCATTTTGCTTGAGTTGCCTTGATCTGATTTACAAGAGTGGAGTGGACTTGTAAGTTCATAAAAAATGAAGCGTTACCTGGCACGACTACTTCAATCTCTAATCCATGCAGTTCTTGTTTTAGTCTCCACTGAGCGGTGAGGTTCATTGCTAATGGCTGGCGACTAAATGCATCAGGAACTACATTCACCTTCCTAGGATGATACTGTCGGTTGATGTCGAAGTCCGCCATGAGTTCTAGCTATCTTCTCTGCCGCATGTTGAGTTTCTTCTGAGTAAATATATACTTCAGACTTTTATGTTCTGTGTATATATCCACTCGTTCTCCCAAAAGATAGTGGTGCCAAATCTTGAGTGCGAAGACCACTGCTGCTAGCTCTAAATCATGTGTTGGATTGTTGTGTTCATGAACTTTTAATTGCCTTGATGCAAAAACCACAAATTTTCCATGCAGGTGTAGAACATTGTTTCCCAATATATTTAACCTAATAAAAAAGCAAAGCTCTGTGGAATTCAATGAGGCGGCACCTCACGTGCTCTCCATGAGGGCGCCAGCGCCAGAGCCAATTTAATAGGATTAAATCCTATGGTGATGCCTCACGTGCTCCTCACGCGGGCGCCAATGTGCAAAGCATAGAAGAGTTCATTACATAAGAGTTAAACTCTTAGATGGTGCCGCACGTGTTCCTCACGCTGGCACCAATGTGCAAAGCACATAAATGCCCATTATAAAAATTAAATTCTTAAGTAGCGCCATGTGCATAACACGTGAGCGCTGGCGCCCAGGTAGAATTAAAATTCTACAATACTCCCTGTTAAACAGAGCCGTTGGATCAATGATCCAACAGATATGATAAATTATCAAAATACAGAATTAAATTCTGTTGGGAGAAAACATTTCCCAAATCTTTCTAAAATAAGAAAGATACTCTCGGTTGGATCAAAGATCCAATTAGAATAAAATTCTATTTTGGAATATATTCTCTCAATCTTTCTAAATAAGAAAGATTGCTCTCTGTAAAACAGAGAACGCTTGGATTAAAAATCCAATTGTGATTAAAAAATCACCGTTTTACAGAATAAATTTTGTATAGAGGAAAATATTTCCCCGATCTCGTTAAAAGAAAAAATTATATTCGGTAAAAACAGAATTCCTTGGATCAAAGATCCAATGGTGGGTAAAATTCCCCAAATCAATTAGAATCTCTCAATGAGAGATTTTCTCAAAACCAATTAATAATTTGACTTCACTATATAAATGACCCGAGACTTCAAGTCTCAAGGGGAAGAGGAGACAGAAAAAATACGGGGAGCTCTAAAAAAGAACAGAGAATTCAATTCTCAAAGAAGAAGACCTTCCTTCTCAAAACCCTAGGTAAAGAAAAGAGATCAAAATATCTCTATCACATCCAAGGGTTTAACCCTTTTTAAAGAACTTAGTTCTTTCTCTGAATCTGAGATCCACAAAACAAGTCTCCCATAAGTTGAGAATTTAATTCTCATCGGGAAGATCTTCTTCTTGAGAATCAAAGATTCAGAAAAGAATTAGGTCCAAAAGAAAAAATAAAAGGACAAAGGAACCTATAAAAGAACTTAGTTCTTAAAGAAAAAAACCAATCCTAGATCTTCAAAAAGCAAAAATCTTAGTGATTATTAATGGTCAAAATTCCATTAACAGAGATTTAATCTCTAAAAAAGAAAAAAAGACTAGCGCCTCACGTGCTCTTCACGTGGACGCCCCCTTTTAACAACGTCTAGCGCCTCACGTGAAAAACACGTGAGCGCCCAAAACAGAAAGCCAGCGCCTCACGTGAAACACACGTGGACGCTGATTAAAAATGCTTAGTACTTCATATGTAGCAAAAACGGCTGAGTGCTTAACACTGATTGGGCAGCGCCCAGCGCCGCACATGCATCTCATGTAGACGCCATAAAAAGTGCTTAACACTTCACATTTAGTCAAAATGACTAAAAGTGCTCAACATTCATTGAGCAGCGCCCATGAATGAATGCTTCACATGACATACATGCGAGCGTCAGAGCTCAAATAAGTGCTTAGCACTTTTACATGAAAAGAAAAGCGCTGAAAAAACATAGCCCAAATAAATGCTTAGCGATTTTGAAAAGAAAAAGGCTAAGTATACTTAGCCCAAATTGGCTAAGTCTCTGAGATTTTCTCGCAGCTGAGCCCAATTTCTCTTTTGCTAGATCTTAAATAAAAAAGATCATTAAAATTTTGCTAAGTTGATCTTAGTCTCAAATTGAACTAACGCATCCTTAGTAAGAACAAATTGAGTCCAAATACTCACACATTTAAGTTGATCTTAATCTCAAATCAGATTAACGGTCCTTAAATAAACCTAAGCCCAAATCTAAAATATACGGATTTG
The DNA here is from genome assembly GCA_030015575.1 of Agapanthus africanus. Taxonomy (NCBI): domain Eukaryota; kingdom Viridiplantae; phylum Streptophyta; class Magnoliopsida; order Asparagales; family Amaryllidaceae; genus Agapanthus; species Agapanthus africanus. The sequence goes on along the minus strand of JASDDO010000028.1, from coordinate 24,669,606 downwards.
GACTAATCCGCGCCTGTTCATCACAGAAAACTGCATTTTATACCGCCCATTCTTACGCTCGGTTGTCTATAGTTAGGTGCTTTTAATCCGTGTTTGTTACATATTTACAGATTACAGGTTTCCAGTCCAAATATTGCAATTCAAGACAAAATCTCCACAGTTATACCAAATACAGAACATCTGTTGACAGCAGATAAAAGCCGGATTTCGGTCATCCATATCCGTCCAGTGCCGAGTACCAGTTCCAGAGACAAGGCATATGACAGTGGTCATTCATGTCTCGGACAAGCACAGAGCACGAGAGGGGCTGCACAAGAATCAATGGGTGCGCGGAGCCCGAGGGAGATAGAAGTCAAAAGTGAAAAAGATAATGCAATCTTGGACTAAGAAATCTGAAGATATTCTGGAAGATTTTGTACAGTTTCATGTTTTCAAACACAAGGAAAAATGTAAACAGACAAACCCACAAAATCCCGTCAGACAAATCACCTAGATGGCCGCGGAACCACGGCCAACATGGGGTCTAGGCCGCGGTTCCGCGGCCATATGGGCTCCGCATTTGTTGACTTTTCAGGGGCACTTTGGGTACTTCATTTTATGCCAGATTGTTGCCCTGGGGTTTCTGTAAGCAGCCTATAAATACCCCAGAACTGAGCCAAGCCAAGAGTTAAATTCTTTAGCCTATTTTTGTTAGGTTTTAGTTTCTTTCTTCTTCTTCTTCATTCTCCCTCCATGAAAATGTAGTGAGAGCATTGAGTGGATGTTAATGAAGATGAGGGTTTTTGTATCATTCTTGTTTGTTTAGCTTCCTCTTGAGATTTTTGCTTTCTCTTGATCTTTCAACCTCTTCATTGAGCTTGAAAGGTTAAGGGATAGTTATTGATCTCAAGGGTCGTATTTTCTTATGGAATTAGTTCTTCACTTCACATGAGTTCTTTACCCTTCTCTTGATCTTGCAACCTCTTGATTGAGCTTGCAAGTTTAAGGGTTGGCTATTGATCCCATGCTTGTTTTGAGTTCTATGGTTCTTGTAATTACTTTCTTGCATTTTTCATTCTTGTCTTTAATTACTTGCAATTTTATTCCATGCACTTTAATTACTTGCTTGTAATCTTTTCTTTTCTTTGTTCTTTTCTTTTTGTTCTCTCTTTTTGGTTCGTTTTTGTGAATGGTTGTAATTATCGTTGTTAAGAATAAATACGGTATTGTAAGTTAAGATTATCTTTGCTCATTTCCTTTTCCCGTATTTTCCATTGAACTCCGCCCAAACGATACGCAAGCGCTCCGTTAGGCACCCTACCCTAACAAGGTAACGGTGATTCCTAACCGCGACCGGTTGCGTTCGGTTTGGCCGGAGGCGAAAGCAAGAGACAAGAACGGAAGGACAAGGGTAAATAAGCCGGATTCCATGAATACCGCGCTTAAATCCCCTAATCCACGTTGTTGCCGATTGCTCTAGCTTCAATTGGTCAAGACTCGGCTCAAAGGCTTTGAGTACGGATTTCTTTAGCTTACAATCCCGTATCTTTTTCTTAACAACTTTATACTTGCAAATAAAACACATAGGTTAGACTTGAACAAACATATACTCATTCTTTATTGACTCGTCTAAAACAAGAAAGGACATACAACCATCTCCATGTGGATCGACCCGTGCTCAACCGGCTAGCTGCATAGCGACACCGTCTTGATTGCGGTTAACATTAATTCTTTCAATCAGCGCCCTACGGGCGACGACATAAACTAGTCTCCGTATACAATCCACGGGCAACCAAAACAAACAAAAACACACATGACCGAAGTGAACTACTGGAGAAGGAGAAAATGGTTATCGCAATGCGGTAACGTAATTAACTGCAGGGGTTTGCGCCTGCAGGAAAGAGCGTCCCCACAATCAAAAACCCCTCATAAAATGAGAGGGAATCTGATAAAGTCTGCTACAACGGCCACGTCTGTCCAAACCTCCGATATATGGTGCTATAAATCAACTTGGTATTTTCGGAGAGGTGGACGGATAAATCCAAATAGCTTCTGCCTCCAAATTCAGGCAAGACGATCCATCCCGGTTCGTCTATGTTTTCGGCGGTGAACAAACACATCCTAATTCTTTACCGAACGCATCACAATGCATAACAAATCCGCCATATTGATCCGGTATTACAAGAATAGGTGCAAAGGTTAACCTCGACTTGAGTTCTACAAAGTCTTTTCACATATTTCTGACCACACGAATGCTTCGTTTTTATGTGTGAGCTTGGTCAGGGGTGCTGCGATTTTTTAGAATCCTTTGATGAATCGTCGGTAGTATCCTACTAAGCCCAAGAAAATTCTTATATCTTTCACCGTCTTTGGTGTCAGCCACTCGCTGACAGCTGACACCTTAGCTGGATCCACACGGATTCCTTTACTTGAAACAATATATCCGAGATATCCGACTAGATCTATCCAAAATTCACACTTGCTGTACTTGGCGTAGAGCTGATGTTGTTGCTATGTCTCCAGGACAATCCGTAAGTGCTCGGCGTGTTCTTTCTGATTCTTTGGATACATCAGGATGTCGTCGATGAATATAACAACAAACCTGTCTAAGTACTCTCAGAAAACTTAGTTTATCAGGTTCATAAAGATGGAAGATGCATTGGTCACTCTAAATAGCATTACGAGATATTCATAATGACCATAACGAGTCCTAAATGCCGTCTTCGGAATGTCGGACTTTTTGACCGTCACCTGATGGTAATCCGAATGAATATCTAGCTTTGAAAAGACACAAAATCCACTTAACTGATCGAAAAGGTCATCAATGTGCGGTAGTGGATACTTGTTCTTAATTTTCACTTCATTTAGAGCTCGATAATCCACACACATCCTGTAGGAACCTTCCTTCTTCTTTACTGGCAACACCAGAGATCTCCAGCTTGAAGTACTGGGATGAATCCCGCCTTTCTTTAGGAGTTCATCCAACTGAACGCGAATCTCCTTCAATCCTTCCAAATTTAATCGGTACGGAGCTTTTATTACCATTTGTGCGCCGGGTTGTAAATCAATACTGAATTCAAGAGCTCGATCGGGAGGCAAACCTGATATATCTTCCGGGAATACATTCTCGAACTATCGAACTACCTATGACTTCGATTCTTCCGCTTGCAACGCAGCAATCTCTGTCTCCTTTGGTTTTGCTCGGTAGATGCTAAGCTCCAATGTTCAGTCTCCACTCTTAAAATAGAACACTGGATGATTTGGTATTTCGAACACTACCCTCCTTTGGCGACAGTCGATGGTAGCGAAGAAAGTTCCCAGCTAGTCCATTCTCAAGACTACGTCGAAGTTTGGTACGTCCAGCACCTTGAAATCCGCATAAAATTCTCGACTGCAGACGACCACTGGACACAGATCGTATCCCAAAGTTGCTTTTAGAACGTTATTCCCTGGACTGACATTCCAGCTGGATACGAGCGGTTTAACTGGGATCGCATGAGTTCGGACGAACTGTTGCGACATAAAGCAATGTGATGCCCCAGTGTCGAAGAGCACGAATGCAGGTAGGAGGTGATTAGTCTAAAATATTGCACATTTGAATGAATATTTTCCCCACTATTGTTAAGTACTAAAAGGTGTTTATTGTAATTATAGAACATATGAGGGTTTAAGTGTAAAAAGTTTATTATCATATGTTTCTACATTATAATTAACATAATGGGAGAAGATACATGCATATAATATTTATATGAAATATTAATAATTAAAATATGCGTATCATATCAAATATTTCTAATCAATATTCTTAAGATTTAATATCATATAAAATGGTTAGGATAATATTTCAAAAATACCAAATACTACTGACACTTTGATTTGAGATATTGTGCAGATTAGCTCAGGTCTGGAATCCAAGAGATCCGGAATAAATCAAGATGTCGGAATCAAATTTGCCGAAATATGGAAACAAATCATAAGATTTAGTAACGGTAGAGACTCAGATCATTATTCTCAGAATATAGACATTAAGAGAATCTCCACATGTCAAAAGAAGAGAGCAAAAAAAATCCCAATTCATGATTCCACTAGGTTACGGCGGTTGGGCGGCCAAACTAGGTATTTGCGGTGGATCCACGGCATATTTGGAGCCTTAGGATGGGAGATTTTGGGGATAGGATTTTAACAACATATATTATTATATAGAATCTAGGGTTTCTAGTTTCTATGACTATATAAGGAACCAAGAGCTCCACATTAAAAATTATCATCGAAGAGATCAAGAGGTCCAAAGAAATACACGCATCCGAGTGATCATCAGCTAGTCATCTACTTCCACTAAGATAGAGATCTAGAGCAAATAAGGTTCTTGTACTCTACTTTCAAAAGTTGTATGTAGTAGTTGATTAATAAAGGTAGTGTTTTTATTATTCTTTTTGCAATTAATTTCCGCACTTATTTTCTGCACTTACTTTCTGCATCTTAATCATGTTTTCATTCTTCAACTTTTCTTCTAAATCTCAAACCATGAGTGAGTAATTCCTAGCTTGCTAGGGTTCGTAGGATAGGGTAGATCAATGGATGATAAAATTTCTTAACCTCTTTTATACATTTTAAAGTTTATAAACTTTAGCAAAATAAATGTTAACATCCTTATCGGGCGCGCTACCAATTTATTTCTAGTCACGACCGCGATTTGAGATTGGTTTAACACTTATTTTGTTAAGGGCTAGACATGAATATAGATCAATGCAAGGACATGGGTTAGTAGTGGGGAATCCCTAGTTTCCTCCAAAGAACCCTAATCTACATTCATCACTATCGATCTAGTTTAAACTATTAAAAAATAAAATGAGTCATTTTTAATTAGTCATCCATTACTACTAAGTCCTATGAAGCCTTTTCTTTATAAATCTTATATCCGTATTATATCCGTAACGACAAACAATCACTCTTCTTTCAATCAACTCGTCTAAAGTAAGAAAAAGGTTCACGTTTCCCTGCGGACGACCCGTACTCATCGCGGCTAGCTACTAGCGACACCGTCTTGATTGCGGTATTTACGAACACACTTTTTAGCAGATCAACTAAATGGCGTCGTTGCCGGGGAAACGGCTGTAAATTTTTTATTGTTATTCGGGTTGATTTCTTATAAAATCCAGCAAACATATTATAAACGAGATCCAAAACCGTATCTTGTGTATTTAACAATTATTGTGCGAGTTTTGCAAGAGAATCTACAGTAACTGGAGCATGGAAACAGAGATTCAGAGACTTTCAACATATCCCAGAGGAGCAGAGGGGAGCACTGAAGAAAATTTGGCAACCGATCCTACCACCTTACGGCGGAACCGCAGCGGGAACAAGAATTTGGCGGTGGAACCGCGGCGCGTTGGAAGAATTGCGGTGCAAAAATCTTCAGGTAATTTCCTAATCTCTTTATCTCTCCTCTAAGATCAAATAATCTGATTTTTCCTGCAGGATTCTTTGCAAAAAGCACCGCTCAAAAATCTTTTTGTGTGTTTTGATATCGGTTTGTTTGTACATATCTAAACCGGAAATTAAGGGGAAATAACCCAAATCCAGATTAAATGGGGATTTCATTACCCTTCCTAGGCCTCACAAATCACAAAACGACCATATTTTCACCCTACATTAATTAAAAAAATATATAGACCAAGCCTCTAAGGACCGTCACGCTCAATTAGGACAGAGGAAGGTCGTGGGTAATCTATCGCTTATCTGTATTTCTCTTGTGGTGTCTACGCAAGTGTGACCGAGGAAAGTGGTTATTTAATTAGGCCTGCTATTTCGGTGATTCGTATAGCGGATACCTTCTACTTACCTAGCACTTACCTGGCCACAAGAGTGATAAAGAGGTGGTAGAGGATTGATCCTGCGACTTGTCCTTTGGAAGTCTAGGAGCGATCTAGTGACTTGACTTAGGTGACCCTAGTTCTAGGGATTGATTGTGCATTTTGTGATTTGTTGAGTCAAGCCTCAAGTCCGACTCTTTTTCAAAACAAACCTTCATAAAAGAGTTCTCACATATCACACGCTGCCACGTACGCTAAACCCGCTTAGTGCATGATCGGCTGGACATAGGATTCTAGTGCCCGTCTTGTCCGCGTTTTTTCTATCGACTCCGAAGTCGGTACTTCTTCATTTTCTATTTCCCCTCCACCCACTACATCTTCCGAAATGGACGGATCTCCATCGGGATTTCACGATACCACCCTGCCACCACCCGTAGGTGCGCAGAATCCACCGCGCATGTCTCTCTAAGAAAGATACTACCCCATACATGGACCCCTTCCTACTTGTCTTTCTCTTCCACTGGCTAATGGGGATAATTTCGAAATTAAACCCCACTTCATCAACTTGTTGCCCAAATTTCACGGGCTTGAATCCGAAAACGCATACAATTTTATAACCAAATTCGAAAACGTATGTGCAATGATGAGCACAACCCAACTTTTAGGGGATGCTATACGATTACGTCTTCTCCCTTTTACCTTATGCGACCTAGCAGAAAAATGGCTTTATAGCACTATCACACATTCTATCGCCAAATGTGATGAATTCGTTATAGCATTCCTTAAGAAATTTTATCCCAAGCACAAAACCGCCCATGTTCGAAGCGAGATTAACCAGTTTACCCAACTTCCCAACGAACCATTTTGGAAATGTTTTGAACGGTTTAAAGACCTTCTTGTCCAATGCCCTCATCACGGAATCGATAGATGATAATTTTGCCGAATTATATATGAGGGTATTAATCCAGCCACGAAACAAATACTTGAAACCGTTTGTAAATGTCATTTCATGTCTAAAGATGATGGCGAACCTTGGCAATTCCTGGAAGATCTCGCCGAACAAATATTACGGTGGGAAAGCGTTAGACCAACATCATTTTAATCTAGGGCAGGTATCCATCAGCTCGATATTTCCATCGCAGTGAAAACCGAAATGGCCGCGATATAAAAGAAACTCGAAGCTATAGAAAACAAATTCTCATCAGCCTCCCTAAACCAAGTTACACTACCCAAAACCGTGTGTGGATGCTGTTCTGACCCATCACATTTAACGGAAGAATGTCCTTTGAATCCCCCGTTTCAAGGTCAAGAACAAACTAATACTGCTTTTCAGCAACGACCTAGAAACGATCCTTATTCTTCCACATACAATCAGGGGTGGAAGAATCGCCCTAATTTTTCTTGGAACCAAAACCAAACTCAAACTCAAAATCCGTTCCCGAACCAAAATAACTATCAAAGGCCTCCACCACAGCAACAGCAGCCACCAAAAAAAAGTTAGCATCCCTTTCAACCGCAGTCTTTTCAAAATCCGGCCAACAACTTTGCACCTTATAATAATTCTTTCCCAACGGCCGGTATCGATAAAACCTCTGCATTCAAACGTAACTTAGAAATGTTCATTAAACAATCTACACAAATGATAACTAATTTAACGTCTTCTATCCAATGTTAGTGCAACACACGGCTTCCCACGGAGAAAGCATTAAATCGATAGAAGCACAACCTGTACTGTTAAATGCCGCGATGAGTGAGAGAGAGAAAGGGAGATGTAACAACCCTAAATTTCCTATACAAGTTTTTACAAAAAAAAAATTCAAAAATCCATAAAGGGGTATTATTGCCTGAGCACAAGACTTAAGTAATTAATTAGCAATTTAATTACATAAAGGAGCTTATAGCTCATTGGTAATACATTGCATTGCTGAACCAAGCCACCAGAGTTCAAATCCCATGCCCCACATTATTTTTAATATCATTTTGTTTTAAATTCTTTGGAAGCCCAACAGTCTACACACAATAACTCCCAAAACTTAAACTGAGCCTGAGAAACTAAAAGCACCAGTGCCTCCCTCATGAGACCCTCCACCTCTCGACCGTCGAACTCGGCCTGGATCGTTCAGCTCGGCCGGCGGACCGGCCGACTCGGCCCGCCGCCGTCGGCCGGAGTTGCCGATTCCGGCGAGTCGTCAACTGATGAAATGTGTCTCTTGGCATTCTAAACTCCCCTGCACACTCCAAATAAATGGATCGGTTCTAGAGAGTTAAATATACCCCATTTACTATAATTTTTAATGAATTTCCTACATTTTTACCATTTTTTTTATTTAAAAACCCTTCATCTACCCTAACCCTAGCCTACCCTATTAATACACCCCTACCCTCTACCCTCTCACCCCAAAATCCTGAGCCCACTCTCTCAAAAATTTCCAAGAATCGTGTACTTTGAAAACAAGCTCGAGGCAAAGCTCCGATGAATTCTCGGCGGAACTTCTGGCGATCATTTTAGGAACTACCGGCGACGACGCAACACATCGACGATCCCTCTAGTTCCCTCTCGCTCTCTTGTGTAATCTAAAACCCGTAAGTCCATTTTTCTATCCCTCTTTCCTATTCTAAAAATACGAAATTACAAAACCCGACGGAATCGGAACAAATCCGATTTTCGATTCGGTTTTCTATAAAATTCCACTTCTCACTAATACAATTATACTTAAACTTCTTCATGTTGATTATTAAATACTAATCAAACAATTTGATCAAGTTTCATCACATGAAATGATAGCTACTTCAATTTATCGTATTTTTTCACTTAAATACCACATCGTTTCAATCCTTCATTTAACTCCATCAAACTTGCTATACATTTAAAGTAAATCACGAGGTAACGACCTACCTCCTCACACACTTACATACAACCTAACACGATACCATCGAAAACTCAGAATACGGGAAAACGAACATTTTCACTTAAATACCTTATACTAAATAAAACCATTTATAAAGGATTTAGTGTTGATACATAAATACCACTTATTAGGAAAAATACGATAAGTTGTGAACATCAGTCGTTTATCTAAACCTGACTTTGTGGTGTCTAGACTAGGCAAGTGAGAAAGGTAACTTTAAAAGGCCCGTCTCACGGTGATTCGTGAGCGGATCCCTCCTTTCTTCACTTGTACTTACCTGGCCACAATTGGCGGTGAAGAGGCGATTTGAGACATCTCACAATTTGTCGTTTGGACCAGTTAGGAATAGTCTAATTGACTTAGGAGATCCTAAAATATAGAATACGGAAAATTGACATCTTTACAAATAAATACCATTTACATCATAAAACCATTTTCTAAACGATTTAGTCTTTTAGAATCTTTGCAAAGTGCCGCTACAACCCATTTTTGGGAACCCGTTCGGGATGGTGCGGTTTATCGCACATCCTCGGTCTTAGTAGTGCGAGATTCAGACCTCCGCAAGGAGCATTCGGTATCGAAAGATTTAAAATATGACATCTTGAGAAAATGAGATTTTTAGAATATAAAATATATATTAAAATTATTTTTGTATAAATATATGTATATCTATCATTAAAATATCTATTTTGTTATGATGTAAATATTCCAACCCTTTTCAAAAATCACAAGAATCAATTTTACATTAAAATACCATGAATTCCATATAATCAATATTACAAATAAATACCATTTATTATGAAATTAGGATATTTTCATTAGAAATATCGCCATATAAAATTCACATTCATTATAACTCTAAAGACGAATAATAAATACTTGGGGTGTATTTTGAAAAGTATATAAAAGTATTTTAATATAAAACTCCCTCAAGTTTTATAAATTACCCTAAGAACCCTAGTAAATATAGGTTTAAGAAATAATCAAGACTTCGATTTACATTTCTAATTGTCTGACTCGGATTTGAGTCTGATTATATCTGACTTGAATATGATTCAAGTACAACCTACAATCTACAATATTCCAATTCAATATGAACACATGAATCCATGAATCCAATTATCAATCTATACGGTTTGACTGAACCGAACCATGGATATACATTCCATTTACATGGTTCTCCAGTTATTCCACTTACATGATTCTACGGTTACATCCGTTTACTGATATCATGGTTTCGGTCAGTCAATCAGTTATACAACCAATACAATTTACAAGAAAAACAATACAAACAATATATCGCTGGTTTAAGGGGTAGATTGGTACGGAAGGTGTTAAAAATGGCATGAGACGGTAAGATTAAGACAACTAACATGAATCCAATTGCTGTTGTACCGTGGCATAAACAGTTCCTTGAGTTCCTGATACCTTAGTCTCCGGGACAAGTGAGACTCCTCTCGTATACACTGGTATCCTTCTGTACCAAGCTACAAACAAAAGCGTTAACACTAAATACAACAATATAACAATATAATACAACTGTAAAAGCTACTCTCTCTCTCTCTCTTACTCTCGGTCTATTCTATTTCTCCTCTTATCTTTGGGACTTACCGAGCGACCTGTTCGCTGATGAAATTCTATTTATTTCTTCTTTGAATGTCGTCAGGTGATTTAGACCCGTCAGAGATCGAGCCCCCTGCTGAAGACTTGGACCAGTTCAGTGAAGACCCCGAGCTCTAGTCATTGTACACTTTCCATTCAGTACTTTCATTTCTGTTATGCCATTGTTTAGGCATTGTTTTTTATTCAGTTGTATTTACTTTTCATGCAATGTACAAAAGAATGTTAATAAATAAAATTGCTGTTCAGTTTATATCTCTTGTCTCTTGTGCTTACTTTTATATTGCTTAAATACGCTTAGCGTATTTGCTTCTGAGTAAATACGTAGCAGACTAGTCGCGTCCCCTTTGCCGTATACCGGGAAGCGGGGCGTGACAGAAGACTTCCATCTCAACTTCTACCAAATCCCGGCCACTCACAAAGCGCGAATCTCATCCTTCAAAATCATAATGCGAGTGCCGTAACTACGTTGAGATCGGGAAGAGTGCTGAATAATAATGTTGGTGAACAAGTTGAAGTTGATGACATTAATGAAACCCCAGCTACTAGTTCTGCTCCTACTTCGTCTAATCCAACATCTTCTTCCGAGCCTATTCTCTATTTTCCACTGGGCTCGAACCCTCAGCCCATTACCTTGAAGGAATTACCAGCTATGACCATCCCAAATCCAATTTTGGGATCCATTCCATCCCCCACAAACTTCTCCTCAAAAGTTGGACCCAAGCTTTATTGATAAAGCTCCTTTTCCACACAGGTTGAGGGCCAACAGACCAAGTCTCCAAATGGAGAATATTGTGAAAATTTTTAAACAAGTTAACATAAATATTCCTCTCCTAAATGCTATCAAACAAGTTCCTTTCTATGCGAAAATTTTAAAGGACTTGTGCACTCGGAAAAGAAAAATTCAAGTGCCTAAAAAAGTTTTCTTAGCGAGTAATATAAGCAATTCTCTTACCCAATTGGTGCCCACAAAACGTAAGGACCCCGGTTGTACTACAATATCTATAACTATTGGGGGTAAAAATATCAATCGTGCTCTACTCGATTTAGGTGCTAGTGTTAACTTGCTTCTATATTCTGTTTATGAGCAATCAGGTATAGGAGAGTTGAAACTTGTGCATTGCACACTCCAGATGGCCGATCGATCTTTCACCCAACCTCGGGGTGAGCTAGAGGACGTGGTAATCAAAATCGGGGAATTTATATTCCATGTGGACTTTATAGTCATAGATACACAGCCTGTAGCAAACCCACGGAACCAAATTCCGGTGATTCTAGGTCGACCTTTCCTAGCAACTTCAAACGCGATAATCAATCGTCGTAACGGTTCAATGAACCTGTTCTTTGAGAAGATGACAATTGAGCTTAACATCTATGTTCCCGCCAAAATTTTGGCTCAAAACTTGCTCCCTTATAAAAATCATATAATAAAATAAAAATAAAGGGAAAGCTCCACATACAAAGCATGTAGGTACCGCCTCGGATAGAATTAAATCTATGATGGCGCCTCACGTGCTCCTCACGCGGACGCCAATGTGCAAATCACAAAAAGGAATCTATTAAATAAGAGTTAAACTCTTAGATGGCGCCGTACGTGCTCCTCACGCGGGCACCAATATGCAAAGCACAAAAGAATCTACTAAATAAGAGTTAAATGGCGCCGCACGTGCTCCTCACGCAGACGCCAATGTGCAGAGCACATAGAGTTCTTAAGAGTTAAAACTCTTAGATAGCGCCGCATGTGCTTCTCACGCGGGCGCTAATGTGCAAAGCACATAAATACCCATTATAAGAATTAAAACCTTAAGTAGCGTCTCACGTGCACAACACGTGAGCGCCGGCGCTCAGGTAGAATTAAAATTCTGCAATACTCCCTGTTAAATAGAACGGTTGGATAAAAAATCCAATCATAGAATAAAATTCTATCACTCAATCTTTCTAAATAAGAAAGATTGCTCTCTGTAAAACAAAGAACCCTTGGATTAAACATCCAATGGTAATTAAAAATCATCACTTGACAGAATAAAATTCTATAAGAAAATATCTTCCAAATCTTGATAAAATAAAATTCTATATTAGGAAAATATCTTCCTGATCTTGTTAAACTAACAAGATATTCATATAATTTTATCTTAAGAAAATATTTCTAATCTTGTCAAACTAAAAAGATATGATAGAATAAAATTCTAATTTTGTTAAACTAACACAATTTTCATATGATAGGAAAATATTTCCTAATCTTATTAAACAATCAAGAAATCTTCTCTGTTAAACAGAGAGCCTTTGGATTAAAAATACAACAGTGAATAAAATTCACCGATTGATCTAAAAGATCATAGAATCAATCATGATCTCTCAATGAGAGATTTTCTCAACAAATTGATTTTTTCTCTTCTCCTATAAATAGGAGCAAGGAGGTTAAATCTAAAAAGAGAGAAACCCCCCATAAGCTTAAAAAAACAAAGCAGAAAGCTTCAAAAAAAAAGAAGAAGAAGAAGATCTCCCTTCTGAGAAAAAAAACTCTAGGTAAATAAAAAGAAGAGAGATCAAAGCGTCTCGTTTACCTATTGAAGGGTTTAACCCTATTTTTTAAAGAAGAACTTAGTTCTTTCTCTAGATCTGAGATCCACAAGACAAGTCTCCCACAAGTTGAGAATTTAATTCTCATCGGGACAAACTTGCTTTTAGAGATCAAAGATTCAGAAAAGAACCAGGAAATTGAATTTATCAAAACAAAATATACAAGAAAAAATCACCGCCCAGTGCCCCACGTGACTCTCACATGGGCGCCACAAAATAAAAAGTTCCTAGCCCTCAATAAACGGCGCCCAGCGTCCTACGTGCCCTTCACGTGGACGCCTCAGAAATAAAGAGTGCTTGGCACTCAGTAAGAGGCGCTCAACGCCTAACGTCTCACATGCCCCTCACGTGGATGCCATAGAATAAAAGTGCTTAGCACTCAATGAGCTACGCCCAGCGCCTCATATGCCTCTCACGTGGGCGCCACAGAATGGATGAGTGCTTGGTACTGACTAGGCAGCACCTAGCGCCTAGCGCCTCATGTGCTTCGCACGTGGGCGCCATAAAGAGTGCTCAATATTCCATAAAGAGACAAAAAAGGGTAAAGTGTTTAACACTTATTGGGCAATTCCCATGACTGAAAACCCCACATGGCTATGTGTGAGCGTCAGAACCTACATAAGTGCTCAGCACTTTTTACATAAAAATAGGGACTGAGCCCAAACAAGTGCTTAGCACTTCTTTCAAATAAAAAGAAAAGTGAGTGGACCAAGCCCAAGTTGGCTAGGTCCCTAATTCAGATCAACCGAGCCCATGTGTTCACTACTTCCCAAACTGATCTTAGTCCCAAACATGACTAATGATCTTTCAACTGATGATATCCAAAATGATATTCATCCTACGTCTCCTAAGTTTATCTTAGTCTCCAAAAATGGCTAATGATTCTTCGATGATCCACCATGATCTTTTCCCTCAAATACAGGAATTAGTTCGAGGGTATATCTCTCTACACCTCTGATACATGTCGTTGTAATTCCTCAACGTCTTCAGAGAGGTGGTGGGTCCCAACAACTAACTGCTTTTGGGTGCACTTCCCAAGCTGACGTGCACACCATAAACCAAACCTCATCTCAAAAATGGTGATCTACAGACCGAAATGTCCTCAAACTAAATGTTGCCTCTAAAATGGCGACAACGGAGCGTAACGTCCTTAAACTAAAACCTCACCTCAAAAATGGTGATCTACAGACCGAAATGTCCTCAAACTAAACGTTGCCTCCAAAATGGCGACAACGGCCCGTAACGTCCTTAAACTAAAATCTCACCTCAAAAATGGTGATCTACAGACCGAAATGTTCTCAAACTAAACGTTGCCTCCAAAATGGCGACAACGGACCGTAACGTTCTTAAACTAAAACCTCACCTCAAAAATGGTGATCTAAAAACCGAAATGTCCTCAAACTAAATGTTACCTCCAAAACGTCAACAACGGACTGTAACGTTCTTAAACTAAAAACTCACCTCAAAAATGGTGATCTACAGACCGAAATGTGCTCAAACTACAACTTCGCCTCCAAAATAGCGATAAGGGACCGAAACGTCCTTAAACTAAAACAACAGAGCCCATATGCTCTCTTGTTGGATCTGAAACAAAATTGATCCTAAAACCTTGTTAAGTAGATCTTAGTCTCAAATTGGACTAACGCATCCTTAACAAAAAGCCAACCGAGCCCCCAAATGCTCGTATACATTTAAGTCGGTCTTGATCTCAAAAAAGATCAACGATCCTTAAATCAACCCAAACCCAAATCTAAGATATACGGATTTGGACTAATCCACACCCTATGGGCGACAACATAAATTAGTCTCCGTATACAATCCACGGGCAACCAAAAATAAAACAAACACACACGACACGAAGTGACCTTCTGGAGCATGAGAAAGTGGTTATCGCGATGTGATAACGTAATTAACTGCAGGGGCTTGTGCCTGTAGGGAAGAGCGTCCCCATAATAAAAAAACCCTCGCAAACGAGGGGGGATCTGACGAAATCTGCTACAACGGCCGCATCCGTCCAAACCTCTGATACACGGTGCCATAAATCAACTTGGCATCTTCGGAGAGGTGGACAGATAAATCCAAATAGCATCTGCCCCCAAATTCAGGCAAGATAATCCATCCCGGTTTGTCTCTGTTTTCGGTGGTAAACAATTTACAAGTTAGGAAGTCAACCCTCCGAACCCTATGCTCATATAGTTGATGTATGTTCTGTCAAAAAGGTACCTTCCGACAGTTGCAAATTTGAGGAGCTTCACGATACTGATCTCAACGCCACTTGTGCATTATTGTTTGATCCTACTATTTATTATACACGTGAAGACTCTTCTGTCGACAAGTCAACACTTAAGTCCGAACCCTTTGACTTGTCGAATAATTTAGTCGAGCTATCCGAGTTTCATAACTTCCTTTCTGATGAGATTATCATTCGGAATATCGATGAAAGTTTTGAAGACATTTTTGCCAAAGAACTCGCATTCCTAAAAGACATGAGAGTTGTGATGCATCAACCCCCACCCAAAGAAGTTGAACCGCCACCCCTACTTCTTATCAAGAACGAGAATGCGAGTATTGCACCATCACTGTTTCTCTTTACCAACCGAGACGAAAACCTGATCGATCACGCCTCTTATCTCTCCACTTCTTCATATCTATGATCTTCCACCAACTATATTGTTACACTGATAAAATATTCGAATGGTTGGTGTTAACTTTTGGTCTTTGTAAAGTTTTGTATAGACCAATAACTTTACCCCCCCTCTTATAATTTTAAATGCATAATTCTGTTTCACTCAAGTTTTGGGGGGGAGAAAAATATTTTGGCTCTTTAAAGAAAAAGATTGTATTACACAATTGTGAGCCAACAATAAGTTTGGGGGAGGATTCACTATCATTGACTTTTTGGTCCCCTTTTGCTAATAATTGAGAACTTTTTCCTCCCAAATCTACAGGTTTTTAAGCTTAACAGATGATATCAATGAGGACACTGCTGCAAATAGGTTTGGGGAGGTTTGTGCTTATTCACGCATCATTTTGCATTATACTAAATAATAGCTCAATTGTTTTTTGATAATAAAAGTTAGGATGTGAAAAATACATACGAAAGATAGGAAGAGATTCAAGAAAATCACGAAAATTAGATATTTTAAAACGAAGTTAGTAATAGGTAGTCATGAGCTGTTGTCTCGAGGGTTAGTAAGATGAAAGGAATCACTAATCTGAGAATAGAAATAAGTCTGAAAAATAGTCCTTATTCTTGAGTCTAAACATCTGAACGTTGATACTCTACTATACACACTTGCACACATCTTGAAACTTGGGATAGTAGAGGATACTTTAAAATGCTCTTGTCTAAAAGCCTTAGTATGAAGAAGAAAAAAAATAATACATATATATATATATATAAACAAAATATTAATGAAAAAATTGGTGGATAAAAATGAACACTGGTTTTTTAATTACTTAAGACAACATAAAAAAATATAGCATGGGTGCCTTATCACCTAGTATCTTAGACCAACTGGTTTGGGAGCCACTGCTAAGTCTTAGGTGTTGTAAGACTAGGATATTGCTAATTATGCCTTAACGAGTGAGTACATTTGGTAATTGGTTGGTTGGTATCTCAAGAAGTATTAACGGTCGTATGAAGAATGTGTCAACGATTCCATCTAAAACATTTACCGACTAAAAAGTACTAAGGAAGATGGATAAGAGTATGATTGCTTGAATTGAATTCTCCAAGTATAGGGATGTCTTTTACACACACGTAGGGGTATATGATCGATATTTGGAAGAAAGGTAGGGAGGAAGACTAAAGACGATGTTTTATTGAGGGATGATGTGATTTCTGACGTCTTTTCATGACTATTAAGATAGGGCTCATGACTACTAAAAAGATAGTGTACTTTGAAACTCTTATTTTCAAGTTCTTTCTTTTATATGTTCTTTATCTTTGTATGTAATTTTCATCATCTTTATTTTATTATGGGATTTTGTGGGTGTGATCCGCTGAAAACTCTCAAGAGACAACACTCCTCCTACTAGGGACACCCAGAGATTTAAAGGTTTGTTGCATGTGATCGGTGCAATCGTGTTGCCTACGAAAGTGTGCTAGGTTTTTCTTTTTCTTTTTCTCTTTAATAACTAGTTTGCTCGGGACGATCAAAGTTAAGTTTGGGAGTATTTGATTAGTCTAAAATATTGCACATTTGAATGAATATTTTCCCCACTATTGTTAAGTAGTAAAAGGTATTTATTGTAATTATAGAACATATGAGGGTTTATGTGTAAAAAGTTTATTATCATATGTTTCCACATTATAATTAACATAATGAGGGAAAATACATGCATATAATATTTATATAAAATATTAGTAATTAAAATATGCATATCATATCAAATATTTCTAATCAATATTTTTAAAATTTAATATCATATAAAATAGTTAGGATAATATCTCAAAAATACCAAATACTATTAACACTTAGATTTGAGATATTGTGCAGATTAGCTCAGGTCTGGAATCCAAGAGATCCGAGATAAATCAAGATTTCGGAATCAAATCTGCTGAAATATGAAAACAAATATAAGATCTAGCAACGGCAGAGACTCGGAGCATTATTCTTAGAATATAGACATCAAGAGGATCTCCATATGTCAACATAAGAGAGCAGAAAAAATCTCAATTCATGATTCTACTAGGTTGCGGCGGTTGGGCGGCCAAACTAGAGTATTTGCGGTGGATCCACGACATATTTGGAGCCTTAGGATGGAAGATTTTAGGGATAGGATTTTAACAGCATATATCATTATATGGAATCTAGGATTTCTAGTTTCTGTGACTATATAAGGAACTGAGAGCTCCACATTAAAGATCATCATCGAAGAGATCAAGAGGTCCAAAGCGATCCACGCATCTGAGTGATCATCAGCTAGTAATCCACTTCCACTAGGATAGAGATCTGGAGCAACTAGGGTTCTTGTACTCTACTTTCAAAACTTATATGCGGTAGTTGATTAATAAATGTAGTTTTTTTTATTATTCTTTTTGCAATTAATTTCCGCATTTACTTTTTGCATCTTAATCATATTTTCATTCTTCAACCTTTCTTCTAAATCTTAAACTATTAGTGGGTAATTCCTAGTTTGCTAGGGTTCGTAGGATAGGGTAGATCAATGGATGATAAAGTCTCTTAACCTCTTTTATACATTTTAAAGTCTCTAAATTTTAGCAAAATAAATGTTAACATTCTTATCGGGCACGCTATCAATTTATTTCTAGTCACGGCCGCGATTTGAGATTGGTTTAACACTTATTTTGTTAAGGGCTAGACATGAATAGAGATCAATGCAAGGACAATGGTTAGTAGTGGGAAAACCCTAGTTTCCTCCAAAGAATCCTAATCTACATTCATCACTATCGATCTAGTTTAAACTATTAAAAGATAAAAGGAGTCATTTTTAATGAGTCATCCATTACTACTAACTCCTATGAAGCCTACAAGCCTTTTCTTTATAAATCTTATATCCGTATTATATCCGTAACGACTAACAATCACCCTTCTTTCAATCAACACGTCTAAAACAAGAAAAAGGTTCACGTTTCCCTGCGGATGACCCGTACTCATCGCGGCTAGATACTAGCGACACCGTCTTGATTGCGGTATTTACGAATACACTTTTTAGCAGATCAACCAAATGGCACCATTGCCGGGGAAACGGCTGTAAATTTTTTTCTTGTTATTCGGGTTGATTTCTTATAAAATCCAGCAAATATATTATAAACGAGAACCAAAATCATATCTTGTGTATTTAACGATTATTGTGCGAGTTTTGCAAGAGAATCTGAAGTAACTGGAGCAAGAAAACTGAAATTCAGAGACTTCCAACGTAGCCCAGAGGAGCAGAGGGGACCACTAAAGAAAATTTGGCAACCGATCCTACCACCTTGCAGCGGAACTGCTGCGGGAAAAAGGATTTGGCTGCGGAACCGCGGCGCATTGGAAGAATTGTGGTGCCAAAATCTTCAGGTGATTTCCTAATCTCTCTCTCTCTTCTAAAATCCAATAATCTGATTTTTTTGCAGGATTCTTTGCAAAAAATGTCGCTCAAAAATCTTTTTGCGTGTTTTGATATCGGTTTGTTTGTGTATATCTAAACCGGACATTAAGGGGCAATAACCCAAATCCAGATTAGGTGGGGATTTCATCATCCTTCCTAGGCTCCACAAATCAAAAAACGAGCATATTTTTACCCTACATTAATTAAAAAAATATCTATACCAACCTCTAAGGACCGTCGCGCTCGGTTAGGACAGAGGAAGGTCGTGTGTAATCTATCGCTTATCCGCATTTCTCTTGTGGTGTCTAGATAAGTGTGACTAAGGAAAGTGGTTACTTAATTAGGCCCGCTATTTCGGTGATTCATATAGCGGATACCTCCCACTTATCTGGTCACAAGAGTGATAAAGATGTGGTAGAGGATTGATCCTGCGACTTGTCGTTTGGAAGTCTAGGAACGGTCTAGTGACTTGACCTAGGTGACCCTAGTTCTAGACATTGATTGTGCATTTTGTAATTTGTTGAGTCAAGTCTCAAGTCTGACTCTTTTTCAAAACAAACCTTCTTAAAAGAGTTCTCACATATCACACGCTGCCACGTGCACTAAACCCGCTTACTAAAATTGTACCTAAGTCGCATAGGATAGGATTAGGTATAGCAAATATAGATGATTAGGGTATGAAATAACTTGAAAGGAAATAGAGAAGAGATTTACTGGTGATTATCTGACCCGTAGCTTCGGCCTCTTCGACTGACATAGTGAATTCTTGGCGTCGCGGCACTTTCCTCTGTGCCTGGTTAAACACTCGACGTTGGGGTTGAGTGGTCTGGGTGCAGGGAGTTGGAGCTGGTGGTACTAACCTAGTAGGGGAGCTTGGATCGTCGGTCTAGCTGGAGGGTTGTTGGGTCCTCGGTTCTGGGGGCATACTCGAATGGCGTGAGTAGAAGACCATCAGGCATAAGTTGTTCGCCTTGCGACAATTCTTCACAAGATGCCATGTTCTTTTGTAGTAGATTCAAAAGTCTGGTCTGCTGTTGGCGAACAAATCTACTAGCCTCCGAGATGGTTCGTTAAAAACTGGCATGAAAGAGGCTCCTCCTGTGATCTGGTGCACAAGGCGTTTCACACCGGCAGTCTGCGGTCCGCCCTTCTTCTTCACAACTGCCTCATAGCGTCGGGTAGCCTTCAAAGCAAGTTCATGGATTGGGAAATCCCCTGTAGCAAATGCAGCTTGAATTTTAGGGTCCAATCCTTGCTGAAATCATCGTGCCCGAATCCCAGTAGTGGGAATAAGATGTGCAGCAAACTTGTTACGACCTTATGTTAACAGTGTTATGAGTGAGATCATAAAATTGAATTTGAGACTATATCTTACCTGTTGAGCATGGTAAATTCAGCATCATATTCATCCACCAAGTTGACCCACATTGAGCCCTGTCGTAGATGGATGAATTTCTACTCCAAGTCAAAGCGGGCAGTCTTTGGGAAGTACTTGGAATCGAAGAGGTCTCGGAATATTCTCCATTCTATCGGTTGTGCGAGATGGCTCTCCTTAGCCTTCCACCAAACTTTGGCGTTATCAGTTAGTTGTAACTTAGCAACTCTCACACAAGCAATATCTGGCACTTGAGCTTCTACCAGATCATCCTCGATCACATAGGCCCATTCTTCTGCTTCAAGCGGGCTCTCCTTACCCGAGAAGTTCTTTGGGTGCAGTGCCCGAAACTGCTTAACTCCGGGTGCTTCGGCTTTGGGGCAGTTCATCAGGATAGCGGTCTGCTGCTGCTGACTCTCTAATAGGCTCTTGATAGCCTCAAGAAGTACCGTTTGCTCATTGATAGGAGCTGCAATGGTATGTGGTGGCAGTAGTGTAGGTGGTGGAGTATTGCCGTTAACATTTGTGCTGGTGTTGTTCGGAGATTCCATCACCTTGATATAAAAGATAGGTTAGGATAGATTCAAAGAATTTGAAACTCAAGAAATGTAAATGTTTGTTGAATTCATTAATTCTTGTGGTATATTGTTTACGACTTCATGTAGAACTGATCTGCATGGGCCACCAACAAAACATGTCACGTCCCGCTTCCCAATAGACGGAAATGGTGATGTGGCAAGCCCGCGGCATATTTATCCAGAGAAGGTCATTCCCTAAATAAATATACTAAGCGTATTGAAAACAATAATACACAATGCAAGAATTAATGGAGAATATAAAATTTTTCAACAAACATTTTTATTTACATTCAACTTCAAATATGTGCAAGTACATGAGTTTATGCTGGAAAGTAATATAATAAGGAAAATGCCTAAACAAGTGGCATACATCAACTGAAGAAAAGTGAAGCTGAGATAGTTCTGAGTAGCTATTTGGTCGTAATCCTCCTCTGTAGCTTCAATTTCCTCCGTCTCGACCGTATCTGACGAACATTCCAAGAGAAGAACTGTGGGTGGAATGCCCGTCAGCGAACTAGCGCTCGGTAAGTCCCAAAAATAGGTAAGAGTAAAGAAAATGACAAGTGTAGAATATATATGACGAGTAAGAGTATATACTCATGGCTAAATATTTTCTATAGGTCTCTATATGGTCACTATGTTAACGTTAAGTTCCAAGTGTGAATGTCAATGCAGCCGTAGAAGTATTCACAAGCTCAAGAGTGAGGCCCCAGGAGTAAAAAAACACGGGCTCATTTCATGTGTTAGCATCGAGACTCTAGGTTGTGGATGAGTCAACCCGACTGATATTCGAGTAAAATAAAAAAGAGGTTAATACAGGACTCCTGAAGCTCCGTTGGATTCACACAAGAAACTATCCCAAGCACTCCGAATATGATATATTATAACTGGTTAATACACTTAATTGGTTTGATTGATTGACTAACATGTCTTGATCGAAACCATAAATTGCAAAAGGTGTAGAATGTATTCGAATGAGTCGAGTAATATGCGAGTCATGACAATTGCAATCTTGGTTCGAGTCAAGTTGGTTCGAGTAGATTGGATTCAAGTTCTTGTTCAGGTTTAGATTCGAGTTGGGTTAGAGTTCGAGTTCAAGTTTAGATTCGAGTTTGAATTCGAGTTCATGTCTTTTTTATAGGAATTGATTTAAACCGTTAAAAATCTTATGTTCGGGAGAAATCGGCAACTGTTGTATATGGACGGCAGGATTTGTGTCTTTTTCCAAGACAATTGTCATTGATAACTCCATTAAGTTGTCTAATCTGAATAGGCAAGCACTCACTTTTTCCGGCTTCCTAGGGCTCAAGAGATATGATACCGCTTAAACTTATATTAATTCTAGAGTCCTTAAAATATTGTTTGCATATCTCGGGATGGTTTTATGAAAAATACTTTAATATGGTTTAAAAATAAAGCTCAAGGGTGATTTATAATATTTAGGGTTTTTATGAACATGTATTTTAATTGTTGTGGTGTTTTGGTGATAAAACCTAGCTTTTTGAAAGTTTATGGTATTTTTATGAAAACTATTACTTTTGGAAACTTGGTGTTAGTTTATTAAAAATTCTAATCTTTCATTTTAAAAATATAATTTCTTAATTTGGTTTTATTGAAAATACGGATTCATAATTTTTAAATAATTTTTCAAAAATTAGTTTTGTTTAGAAAAGTCGTGTTTCTTAAAAAACCGTATTTTTATTTCCTTTTGAGACCGAATACTCCGTGAGAAGTTCTGCATCCCGCTCTACTGTCCTAAGGATGTGCGATGATCTGCATCATCCATTAGCGGTCTCTTAACGAGCGTTGTAGAGGCGTAATTGCCAAGGATTTCAAAATACCGATTAAAAGAAACTCGTTTTTGTAAAAGTGTGGTATTTTAATATAAAAACCTATTCTTTAAATGAACCATAGATCAAGAATACCGTGCTATGGAACCATAGTGTGCATGTGGTGTAGGTCGTTACCCCGTGAAGTTTTTCTAAAGGTATTTAAACTAATTATCGAGAAGTGTTATACTAAAGTTCATGGTGTTTTAATGAAAAAGTTCGTTATATGTTTATTTCACATGAAAATTTTGTTAAACTAAAATCTAAATGATGGGAAATAAGGTTAAGATTAATATAGGATGCTAGTTTGATCTAAGTTTCTTATCAAGTGGAATACAAAAATAAAAAAGAAGATTATATCAGAGATAACTCCACTTTTGTCGATTTGTTTTAAAAATTGTTTTGAGGTAGAAAAAGATAGAGATGAAGGGACTTACATGTTTAAGTGGTTAGCAAGAGAGAAAGGAAGCTTTTGGGTGTCGTGGCATCGTCGGAAATGCTCCGGCCATCGAGTTTGGCTTGCTACTTGTCACGCCCCGCTTCCCAGTGTACGGGCAGAGGACGCGACAAGGCGCTACTTATTTACTCTGAAACAAATACACTAAGCGTATCTAAGCAATATAAATATAATGCATAAGAGACAAAAGATATAATTGAACAGTAACTTTATTTATTCACATTCTTTTTACAATACATGGAAAAGTAAATACATGGGATAAAATAATGTCTAAACAGTGGCATAACAGAAATGAAAAGTACTGAAAGTAAATGTGTATAAGGAATCTAAAGCTCTGGGTCGTAATCTAGCTGGTCCAAATCCTCGTTGGTGGGCTCGATCTCCTGAAGATCTGAATCACCTGACAACATTCCAAAAAAAAGGAGAAGGAATATCGTCAGCGGACAATCGCTCGGTAAGTCCAAAAGAGAGGAGAAATAGAATATCCAGAGAGAGTGTAACTTTTAAAGTTGTATTATATTATTAATGTAGTATTTAGTGTTAACGTTGTTGTTTGTAGCTTGGTACAGAAGGATTCCAGTGTATACGAGAGGAGTCTCAGTAGACCAGAGACTAAGGTGAACAGAATGTACAAGGAACCGTTTATGCCACGGTAAAACAGCAAATGAATTCAGGTTAGGTGTCTTAAATCTTGCAGTCTCGTGCCACTTCTAACACCTTCCGCACCAATCTACCCCTTAAACCCCGCGATATCTTGTTTGTATTGTTTGTATTGTATTGTCTTGTATTATAGATTGTACAGATGGATGACTTATCGAAACCATGATATCAGTAAATGGATGTAACTGGAGAATCGTGTAAATGGAAGTATATCCATGGTTCAGTTCGGTCAATATAAATTGAATAGATTGAGCAGATTGAATACATGGATTCATATTGAATTGTAATTTGTACTTGAATCATATTCAAGTCAAATTATTTATAATGGGACTCAGTCTGAGTCAGAACAATTAGAAAAGAAATTGAAGTCCTAAATTAGGTTTTGGTATTATCGATAACCGCTGCACATGGACGGCAGGATTTTTGTCTTTTTCAAAGACGATTACCGTTTTGATAACACCGTTTGTTAAGTTGCCTACCTTAAATAGGAAAGCATCCACTTCTCTGACTCTCTGAGGCTCAAAAGATTGGTCCCGCTTAAACCTATGTTTACCAGGGTCCTTAGTGTAAATTAGTATAACTTGAGGGGGTTTATGTAAAAATAATTTTATAATTTTCAAAATACACCTCAAGTATTTTATTATCGTCTTTAGAGTTTTCATACATGTAGATTTTATATATGTGACATTTCTAGTGAGATAAACCTAATTTCATAATATAGGGTATTTAATTGTAAAGTATTGTACTTGTATGGAATTTTATGGTATTTTCATGTAATGTGATTCTTTTGATATAGAAAAGTTGGAATATTTATATTATATCAAAAATAGATATTTTGATGATACATATATATATTTATTTATATAAAATAATTTTAATTTATTATTTTTCTAGAAAAGTTGGAATATTTGTATTTTTAAATCTTTCGAGACCGAATGCTCCTTGCGGAGGTCTGAATCTCGCATTACTAATCACAGGGATGCGCACTAATCCGCACCATCCCAGACGGGTTCCCCAAAATGGGTTGTAGCGGTGCTTTATAAAGATTTGTAAAAATACATAATCTTGTAAAAAACGGTTTTAGTAGTAAAAGGCATTTAATTGTAAATTCGTATTCTCGTATTCTATGTTCCCGAAAGGTATCATGTTATGTTGCATATGAGTGTTGTGAAGAGATATGTCATTATCTCGTGATCTATTTAAAAGTATAGCAAGAAATATGATGTTTAATGTCAAAACTAAACTACATGGTATTTTACTGAAAAAGTACGATAAAAATTACAATATGAAATATTTTGCTATGAAACTTGTTCATGATATTTTGTTAATGATTAATAGTCAAGATGTAAGAGTTTGATATATTGTATTTTAAGAAAAGATGGAGTTTTTAAGAAAAACCGAACCGGAAGTCGGATTAACTCCGCTTCCGTCGGATTTTAGTTTTACAAATTTTTAGGATAGAATAAAAAAGAGGGAGGTGAGACTTATGGGATTTCAGATTATAGGAGAGGGAGAGGGAGACGTAGGAGGTGCCGGTGTTTCGTTTCGTCGCCGGGAGCTCCTAGAGTCGTCGTCGGAAATTCGCCGGAGCTTCGCTCTTCACTAACTCCACTTGTACACGAAATTTCTAGAGAGTTTTCTTGAGAGTTTGAAAAGAATTTGTGAGTGAGGGGTGTGTGTTTAGGGGTGGTATTTATAGGGTAAAACTAGGGTTAGGATAGGTGAAAGGGTGTGAAGAAAATGTATTAAATTTTGTATTAAAAAAGGTTTTAATTGGATTTTAAATTCTTTGTAATAATGCAGAGTTTTTAAATTATACAGGGGTTTAGGGAAGATCAAGAGACACATCTTTCATGTAGGAGACTCGGCGATCTGATTCGGTCGGACCAGCGCCTCCGGCCTATTCGGCCGCACCGCCGGCCCGAGTCGGCCGAGTCGGGGGGGCCATGTGTCCCTCGTCTCTTGGTTATCCTCCAAGGCCAGTTTGTTTTATATGTTACATTGGGTTTTTACGAGTTATGCACGTGTAGACCCTTGGACTTCTAAAAATTTAAAAGAAAACTAATTAAAAAAATAATGCGGCTAATGGAATTTGAACTCTGGTGTTTTGGTTCAGCAGTGCAAGGTCTTACCAATGAGCTACAAGCTCCTTCTTGCTATTCAAAAGCAAATCAAACTTATAACTTGTGCTCAGGCAAAAGTACCCCTTTCTGTATTTTTGAAAAAAATTGTATAGAAATTTTAGGGTTGTTACGCTACTCCACTTAGGGTGTCTAACTCCACTTGGTATTTAGAGAGTTTGAGAGGATTTTTGCTAGAATTTTCAGAATAGGGAAGTGCTAGGGCATGGGACGGTATTTATAGTGAAGAATTAGGGTTTGGGAATTAAAAATATGGATTAAAATGATTTAAATGGTGAATTGAAGGGTCTCTGTTTGATTGCAGAAAAATCAAACAGTGTAGGGAAGTTTAATTGGGTCTGATGGGAATCGAACGCACAGGCTATGTCATAGCAGTGTAGAGGCTTTATCAATGAGTTACAAGTTGTATCTTGTTTTTATTTAACAAAAATAACTTTTAACTCTTACACAGGCTGAAATACCCTTTTCTGTACAATAACAAGAAATTTCTGTACAGGAAGTTCAGAGTCGTTACAGTAATTAGGTCTAGGGTCAGGGTTAATTGGGTCTAGGTGGCGGCGGCTATGCTTTGGGGATGTGGGTGGCGGTGGTAGCGGCGGGCGACGGCGTCTGCATTGTAATCAGGTCTAGGGTTAGGCTTAATTGGGTCTAGGATTAGGTTTAAGGTAGTTAGGGCTAATTAGGTCTGGGGTTAGGGTTAAGGTAATTAGGGTTAGAATTAAGGGTGAGGGTTATGATTAAGGTATTTTAATGTTAGTGTAAGTGTATGCGTGTGTGAGAGAGAAATAATGTTGATGATGATATGCGTGTGCTTGTGTGTGTGTTTGTGATAATGATGATGTTGATCTCTCATATTAAACAAGGCAAAATCCTAATTTTAAACTTAACATTAGAACTAAATCCAAAATCTTAAACTTTACACCAGAACCAAATCCAAAATTTTAAACTTGATAAAGAAAATCCTTAACTTTTAAAAACTTTATTTAAACTAAATATTTAAAACCCTTGAAATTGAAACGTCAACGTAAAACAAATTCAAGTTAAATCTTATAATGAGTGTATATATGATAATCGATGATAATATAAATTTTTTATATTCTCATTGATCATCATATGTGAAAATCAAAGCGTGACTTAGTCCCCGTCTATCGGTTAACATACGTTCGATATTCGTCGTGACATAGAACTATACGAAGGTTGTTAAATATCGAACGGTATCGTTCGGTGCTAACAATTGCCATGTAGTCTATGTGACAAGAAGATTCAATCGTTTGATAACCGATAGATTTGTTCAGTTTGGATAAGTTAGGAACGTATAAAGCAAACATCTGCATTCACTTATGTTTTCATTCGTTTCGAGTTATTTCGTCAGTACTTTTCTGCTGGTTCTCCCTGTACAAAGATAAATTAGATGTTCATTTCAATATTGTTTCACAGCATTGAAATGATTATCTATTCTATTACAGTGTACTCGGAGAACAGAGAGGATGTGCTGCCGAAATTTACTCGAAACGGATGAAAGCACAAGAGAATGGGTGTCTGCTCTATACATTCTTAATGGGATAGAAGCCTTATCTCCAACAGCTAAAACACACACATACAACACGAATACACAACACACGCACACACAAATCACATACACACTACTAATCTTACACCTAAGCGAAATCATAAATAGAAACACATATACACAGAATACAACTCATACTTGGGTATCTTCAAACTTAACTTTGTTAATCGATAATTTATATTTTTCAACGACAAACTTGTATTCACGGATTTTCTTCTTTGTCAATAACCATCTCGTTCTTAGATTTCTCAATATAGTCACCATAAAAAACCAAAATCCATAACTTACAATTTATATATTATACAGTCTAACATGGCCTATGAGTACATCAGAGTTAAGAACTGGATGTACGTGTATTTACAACAAAGCATGCAATCTAAATTTGTCACAGGAGTTGCTGCTTTCATTGAATTTGCACGCGCACATAATAAGATCGTGTTAGAGAAAATTCTCTGTCTGTGCGATAGATGTGGGAATAAGTTATGGCAGAGGGTAGAAATCGTAAAGCTTCACATCGTTAAATATAGTTTTACTAGATTTTATACAATCTGGATATATCACGAGGAAGGATAAGAAGAAGACGGTAATGTGGCAGAAGAAGAAGGAAAAGACGGTAATGCGGCGGAAGAAGAAGAAGACGATAATTTCTTTCTAGGAGAAAAAATTGAGGATATGGTAGAGGCTGCCCTCGGTGATAGTAGTCCTACCGAATATGACATTCCTTTCGGTCAAGGATCGCATGCGGATAAATATGAAAAGTTCATGAATGATGCTAGAAATCCAATTTACGAGAATGTAAAATATTCCACCCTATCATGGTTCGTCCAACTTTTTCAGATTAAGTGCTTAAATGGATGGAGCAATAAGTCATTCACGATAATTCTAAAGTTCCTGAAAGATTCTATGTCCCTGAGAAACAACGTGCCCGACAGCTGGTACGAAACCCAGAAGATGATGTCTGATTTGGATCTGAACTGTGAGAAGATTCATACATGTTTTTAAGATTGCGTGTTGTACCGGAAAGAGAATTCAGATTTGAAAGAGTGTCCAACATGCATGGCGGCCAAGTATAAGCTGAAAGAATCTGATAAGAAGCCCGATATATCTGTCAAGATAGCACGATATTTTCCCATAACACAGATACTGCAGAGGCTATTCAAGTGCAAGAAAATAGCCAGGGCAATGATTTGGCATCACCATGCTGCTCCAACCGAAGATGGAAAAATGAGTCACCCAAGAGATTCACTGGCATGGAAGGATTTCGATAAGAGGCACTAAATATTCAGTAGCGATCCTCGCGGTGTTAGGCTCGGACTGGCTAGTGATGGTTTCTGCCCATTCAACTATATGGATGGAGCCTACCGCACATGGCCCGTTGTAATGATGGTTTATAATCTGTCACCTTGGTTAGTTATGGATCAATCCTAGTTTATGATGCCTCTTCTTATTGACGGACCAAACTCACCGGGAAACAATATCGACGTCTATCTCTGACCTCTGGTCGATGAGTTAAAATCTTTATTCATTGATGATGTAGAGACTTACGATGCAAACACGGATACAACCTTCACAATGTGTGCGGCTTTAATGTGAACAATTAATGACGTTTAAAGCAAGAAAGCGTATGGAGGTGGTGTCCTCTCTCATTGAAGAAGGGGATGGTGGGCAGCTACTCAACTCCTAAAAATGTCCAAACATCCGCGATTCTGCATATGAAATACTATCAGGTTGGTTCGTACATGGTCACAAAGTATGCCCTTACCGCCATCAAGATACGACATCGAAATGGTTGAATTTTAGCTTGAAGGTTTGTTATTATAGTCATCGGCATTTCTTGCCACTAGACCATCCCTATAGGTTAGACGTTTCTCACTTTAATGGTCATCAAAAGCTTCTTGGGCCTCCAACCTCATTGTCTGGAGAGGATGTTCTTACTCGGTGGGATGGTTACAATAACATGACTTTCGAGATAGATCCGACAAAACAGGTCAAACCACAATAAAGTGACGTTCACGTTGGGTGGGGTGATCGGCACCAGCGCTCATTTGCCCTCTTCTGGGATTAGGCTCGGATATTAATATATATTTTCATTTGACTTATCAAATAAATTTATTATTATTTAACACTTATAATTTAAATATATTATTTTCTTGCATTTGCAGTTAGATTACGACTTTCAGCCTGTACCTGACCTTGATCACCCTGACAGAGTGCTCGATCTTCACACGCTGTTTATCTGGGCCTCATGAAGAACATGCAATCTAAGATCCAGTATAATAGGAACGAGCTGAAGATCAATTGCTATTTGGTATGGTTGGCGACCCCCGAGGCAGAGAGAGCGGCTCTCCTATATTCTCCGACCTTTACCAAAGTCGACGTAGATATATGGCCTCTATTGTGCCAATACTATGACTTTGAGCACAAACAGGCTTGTAATTTAAATGTAATTCATTATTTAGTATATAATTTTTTTTTTGCTTAATTAGAAAACTAAATCTGATTATGTTGTGTAGAAATAAGCCGATCAAAATAAGGAGAATAGGAAGTCGGTGAAGAGGGGTCGCCCCACTTACACAGATGACTCGAGAAACATTACTCGTGCCATGGAGGCATCAGTAAATTACAATAGATCTAATTTGATATAATGCAATATTAAGAGTTATTTTATAATATATGTAAATTTTTGGCGAATTGCAGATAGCTCATATCCTGGCATAGGGTAGTATACCGAGCGTGTTGACCGCGTATCTTGTCGTCCACGGCACCTCGACAGATTCCGCCACGGGCGAGCTTCGATTCTCCGACACCGCTACCCAGAGTATTGCATAAGTGTTAATATTTATTCTAATTTGAATGAAATTTTTGTTTTGATAAGTTCAAATTGAAATGATATACTTATATTTTAATGGTTAACGTGGGTGTACGAGCGGGTGGTGGAGCAGGCGGAGGCATCGGGGATCGATGTTAGTGGACAGACCGATCCGATCCTACTGACCCCAGTCCTAGACGCCGCACACGGAGGGCACCACGGAGGTTGGGAGAGAGGCCGGGGACTTGGTCCAAGCAGGGCCCATATGAGATTGGTCTCCACTCCGGCGGTTACTTCCCCTACCCCCGTGAGCGACATCTGGAGCATGATGTTGCCGTCTTGAAGACCACCATCAGGAAGTTGAAGGAGATGTTGGTATGCATATTATTTATTAATAAAATATTATGTCACATTATAGATAGTAACATATGCAATATTAGTAGCCTGAGCTTATTTGGTTTTAGACTTAGATTTGATTAATCAGACTTACATAAAACCATCTAATTAAACTGAACTCTATAATCATAACCATGCCACATCTTTTTTTATTTTGGAGTTTAAAATGTTATGATTGTCCAAATTGAAAACCTGAGAAGAACAAATTTCTTTGTAAATTAGATAACTCCAAAACTAAGCATCCAATCAAAACTAAATAATTAAGAAGAGATACAGGCTTACAAGTTAGAGTAAGCATCATTTCTACCTCCACTTAAAATAAACTACGGTTTTCCAAACTAGATACCCAAACTAAGCCTAAGTTCCTAAGTATTCTTAGATTGGGGTATAAAAACATAGTCCTGAATATGTGGAATTTCAACAGAACGTGTGGAATCTCAATAAAGCATATATAAATTTGCGGTTTCGCAATAATCTGATAATGATACGAATTCGTCTAAAATCTAATACACCGTTCTTGCTCATTTATTACACAAACACAAAATTTTACAGATTCAGCAGGCTATTTCGGTTGCGACTCCGCATGCCACTTTCTCGACTGCGGTTGCGCAGACCACTCCTATAGCTCCACAGCCCGCTCAAACTCTCACATAGTCCGCTATTTCATTAGTCGAGTTTTTGACGACTCAAGGTTGCACCGAGAAGCAGATGCGCCAGATTACGGCGATTTTCAGAAATGGAGGAGCTGGACCGAGTTAGGGTAGCTTTATTTATATTTTTGAGGATGTATATACTTATTTGATACATATTGTATATTTTGGACGATATTGGTGATTTCGTATTCTTTTTGTTTATTTCTTTTATATATTATGCGTGAGATATTGTTTATGAATATTTCTGTATTTGGTTATATGATATATATATTATTGTGCATAAGACGGGGAAAATAAGGGAAATCCCTTTTTTTTTTAAAACTATGATATAATATCCCTACGGATTAATCCGTATGAGCAACAAATGCTCGTAGGGGCAAGTTTTGCCCCTACACATTTCTCCGTAGGGACAAAATATCAGAATATATGATATTTTGTCTCTATGGAGTCAGTAATTGGGACTAAACGTGTCCCTACGAATTTATCCATAGAGGCATACAGAAGGCTCTACGGATTACTCCGTGGGAGCAGTTATTTTATTTTATAAACGAATAAATTAAATAAAGATTATTTCCCTCTGGAATAATCCGCAGGGATACTTGTCCCTACTGCTTAAACCGTAGGGGCAAATATTACTCCGTAAAGGTATGATCAGAGCAAAGACTTGCACCTGCGGCCTTTAGGTCTACGGAGACATTTTATATTCTATGGATATATCCGTAGATCTTTATCCCCACGGCTAAATCCGTAAGGGCAATTGAATACTGTAGTGATGCCTTTTGTCATCGTTGCATCACCATCTCATTTATCATTATAGTGGTTCTTATTATTCTTATTAGCATCCTTACCACCATCATCATCATTGTCATCATGCATCAGTAATGTGGCTGCTCTAGTCTCCATCATAACATATTTTGCATATATTTAAAAAAAATTACGATGGATTGCCACATTTGACAAAACACATATGATCATATTTCTTGAAATCAGACACTAGACGGAAATATTAGCTCTAAATAAACCTAATTAATTACACCCAATACTACCGTTTTCTTCTTCTTAATTTACCCTTTTTTAGTTCCCAGTAACTAATTATTATCTTTACCTTAACAAGTGGCAGAAACGGAAAAACAAATTCTGAGAGTTTAAGTTAAATTCTTAGATAGTAATATTTTTATATAATTATTGACATTAAGAGCAGGCAAAACAGCACGTCCCATATATCTATTAGAAATATATATAAGGTCTTTACAAAATAGAAACAAAAACACAAATAAAAATAACACCCAACCACCTTCGCAGCATCAGGAAAAGGTTTACATCAAAAAGCAAAAGAAAAGGAAAAAGAGGAAGGAAAGGAAAGAAGAATGAGGGCCAAGACAGGTTTTTCAAAGCATGCATGCTGGGCACCATTGCTAACCCAAGCTTTACAGATCTTCTCTCAAATGAAATCCATCTCAATTCAAATATGGAAGGTACCTGAAACATGCATGGAGATAGCAGTAGCAGTACATCCAATTGCAAACTAAATTAAGAGATCAAGCATAATATGAAGAATCATAAAAAACCAGCAGCGAAATGGGGAGGGGTATATATGCAGGACACAAGGGTGTGAGATAGGCTACCAAATTTTATTCTCGTCTCCTCAACTTACAAGAATCGCCGCCTTGACATTCAGTAGAATAAGGCAACAGATTTAAAACAAACATGAAAGTCTTGAACATCAGTAAAATAAATATCGGTTATCTTACAGGGCAGACAGTAATGGCAACAAAGCCAAAGTCCTCACAACCCCCACAATAATATTGAAAATCAATTGGAAGTCCAACTGAACTCAGAAATGTTACAAGAAGTCAAGCATACATTCATTCTTCCAGTTTTTCATGTTTTAGAGATAATCCTAGATATTTAGATGGTAAGGAGTCTAGCTTACAATCAAGAATTTTAGCAAACTTGTCACCTAGAAAAGAACTTTTCCCAAAATAAAACAAAGAGCTTCTTAGAAAATTTATTTGCAAACCTGAGATTCACTGAAAAAAATGTATAGAACAAGTTTCAGATTGAGGATTTCTTTGGCTTTAGCATTACAAAAAATGATTGTATCATCATCAAATTGAATAGAAGCTACATTCTTAAGAGAGGGAATAATGGAACCCCTTTCTTAAGCCCCCTTTTGCCTTTGATTATTCTGTGTAGAGTGCCATTAACCATGAGCTCGAGTAAAAAATTGCACAAATCCATTGGATCCATTTAAGTCCAAACCCCCTGGCTTTAAGAGGGCTAAGCATATATATAATCTTCTTATATTGAAAATCCGTTGAAAAAAGAAGTCAATCAACTCCAATTTAACATCAATTCATTCTACATTAATTAGATGGAAATATTAATTTATTGATTACTATCTATCTTTACATGCTTTTTCAAGAACAAAATGAATTTAGCACCAACATTTTTCTTGATGGTCACCTTGCCGTACCAGCAAAGCTACACCCATCTATTTTGAATTATACCAATGATTTCTAATCTCATTATCGCTTAAAAACTTTACTTTAGGTTCATCATTCAAACATTATTATAAAGTTGGCAAGCTTTGTAAACATAGTCTACTTTTAACTTCTATTAAAGTACATGTGCCTTATTATGAAGTGACCAACACGGAGTTTCAACCCACACAAATTTCACTTGCCCAAGAAACTTATTCCTTGTTTTGGCAAAAGAATTCAAATTTCTTTTCCAAATTATTAATATTAATCTTTTAAGTCCTTATATTTTTAGATTTTTTTTTTGAATAGGACGGTGTGCGGGTATTCATTAATCAAATGATAATGAACAACATAACGGTTTTACAGAACCATAACCATGACTACAAGTTAAAGGCAGTCATAATAGAACCGCATACAGATTTCATCTTTAGAGGTTGGATTAGCTACTTAATCACTTTAATTCATAATTTCATTCTTTAAAAAACATGAACTTTCTTTCTCGATAATTTATTGTCGATACCATGAAATTGATAATGTTGGGGGCTAGCTACTCAAATTTCGCCGACTAATATGTAATTTTTGGATGATGAGCACCAACTAATTAATATACTTGTGAAAGAAACGTTTCTGTTTTTAGCAATTTGATTGTTAGTGTGTTATGACAAGCGGAACAAAGTCTAACATTCTTGCAAAGTCTGATATGAACTTTTGCTTTATTTTCAATGCCAATAATAGTTCAAAAGTTTCACAAGATTTAGAATAAACTCTGTTCTCAAGCATACATGTTTTTCTAATTTCCTTTTTGTTTGGTTTCAGCTTTTACAAATTATATTAGAGAGGTTGAAAGAATGGCCAGAGAAGAAAAGGGTTTTCTTGAGAGGAAAAAACTCATCAATTCATTACACGTTATCAGAATGATCGATTTTTTTTTTGGCTGAATACATATATTAAGATCCGATCTTTGTCTGATTCTATAGATGATGATAGCTTTAGTGATCTACTATATATTATATATCTGGACAAAATAAAATTTGATGTTTGAAATTCAAATCACAATATAAGCGGAGGTTTCTCTTCTATGACATCATAACCCCTATTTTTAAAATAGGTAAAATTGTTTCCAAGCCCATAACTAAATCTTATTTATTTTTAAACCTACGGATATTTTCATAAATACTTATAAAAAACCAATGCATAATATTCAACTAGTAATCATCGGTCAACCATACGGCAGTGAATTCGTTCTCGGGCCTCTAAAACCCTAGGCCCATTTTTAATATACGTATTTCATTGTATAATACACTTTTAAAGTAAATTCACATCATTATCCTTCATCTCTTTAGTTCTCAAATTAAGATTCATCTCTCCAACCATGCAAAACCCAATAAATGCATGTCACATATGCTTCACAATAGGATGCACCCTACCGGGATACTGCAGGTCCCTTTTTCCAAATAAATTAGTAAACATGCACTGGAGTGCCCTTGTAGGATGCTCCCTATAATGGAGCATACGTGGTGTTTTTGCATTAGAGTTTGCATGGTGACTTTTCAGTTAAGTCCCTCCATCTTTTTACTGAGTCTTGCATTTATATGCAAAAACACCATGCAGTCATGGTTGGTTAGAAACCTTAATATTTAACAACCTACGCTATCTCATCTTTCACAAAGCACTAATTCACATCCTGAGGCCCTTATTATTCAAATTGGCAATTTTCTTAGAATAAATAAGTAAATAAAAGTCCTAAATTTATTTACAAATTGTTAATGTTAATTGACTTGTGTGGGCCCCACTTTTTATTTTAGAAATAAAGGAACTTCATGTCTCTGTCCTTTTATTGTCCGGAACTCTGGATCACAATAAAGAATCTTATATCATCTAATTAGATAATTAGATGAATCATTCAATAAGCTCTGTAATAATAAAAGTTTATCCTGTAATAAACAAATAAATAAAATCACTAGTTTATAAATAATTAAAAAAGCTCCAATTTTTAACACAATACCTATAAATTTGGCATCTTTGGTCCCAACAATTTCGTACGGCTCTCTCTCTCTGTCTCTCTCTCTCTTAAACGCAAGATTTTGGGGGCCATTTTAGGAAATTTCTACTCTCGACCTCAGCTTCTACTGTAAGTATCCTTCAATTTTCCATTTTTTCCTTGAATTTTTCAAGGCATTTTTTCTAAGCTGTAGAATCATTCTGATAGGTTTTGCTCATTTGATTCTTTCAACAAGAAGCTCGATCTGAACTGACCCATAAAAGAAAACTAACATCTGAAGCGATTCCATCAATTTCTCTTTGCAAAAGTTGAGATTTTGGCATCTGGGTTCTGAGATTTAAGCCAATTTGGTCTCAGATGCTCAAGTTGTAGAAGCCCTTGGGTTGATTTGAATTTGGGCATTAAAGAAGTATGAGGAAAAATGGGGCAAATCACTCAGGAAAGCCATTTAGTGACAAAAGATGGCTCCTTCCCTTTTTGGCAAGCATAATGGTGTCCCTAACTCTGATTTTAGCCACAGCTTTCGGGCTTTTTGCCCCTCCATACGTTGGAGATTCATTGTCTTTGGATATAATTTCGTTTACTCGCTTGGATGATTCTGATGGGTACTCCCTAGATCTTAAGAAGCCTTTGGAAGAAAATTCGGTTTCAGTTTCGGAAGAAGAGCCGCCGCGAATCGCTTATCTTATCACCGGAACGAAAGGCGATAGCTTGCGAATGAGGAGAGTGTTGCAAGCTATTTACCATCCTAGAAATCAGTATATTTTGCATTTAGATTTGGAAGCTCCGCCTAGAGAAAGGATCGATTTGGCTATGTATGTTAAGAGCGATCCGGTGTTTAGTGAGGTGGAGAATGTGAGGGTGATTGCTAAAGCGAACTTGGTGACTTATAAGGGGCCGACGATGATTGCTTGTACGCTTCATGCCATTGCCATTTTGTTGAAGGACAGTGCGAAATGGGATTGGTTTATAAATCTTAGCGCTTCGGATTATCCTCTGATGACACAAGATGGTTAGTACTCATTCTGATTTTTAATTCATGTACACCATTTTTTAAAAGTTATTATGAGTAACACCTGTACATTTTCCATGCTAAATACATATATAAGGTATATCAATGATATTTAGGTGGTTACTCAGATGTTGCGGTAACAGTCTATTTGTTCTTGCAAAATTTTGAAAGAGTCGGTAAGTATTTATTAATTTGGTGCTGAATAGGACCAGCTATATCCAGTCCCTTTGTTGTTTCTGTTGTTCAGAAACGACATTGTCATGTATGTCCTTTTTAGGTGATTAATTGCTTTCCAATTTTGGAATCAAGTTGAAAAAGGAAGAATAACAAAAATTGTTCAGCATATTCTCTGTTATGTTTTCGGAATGGTCCTGTGAAGGGTTATAGGGAAATGTACATGTTACAAATCTTATCACCACAATTGCAACGTCAAAATGTAACAAGTCGGCGAATGCAATAAATTTTATAATTAGTGTTGAATAACCCATGGTATATGCAGTCTGCAAATGCAAGCATCAAGGTGTGACTAGAGTTATAACTAATATATACTAAGGCAGATATATGTGGTTAGTTTTATTATATGCATATACTATGCAATTTCATGCTAGCATCGTGACATTGTTTGGCTGCCATATTTTGGGGTATAGTAGAGTGTCGGTTACTGTTGCAATTCTCCTCTATAGATATGAGCCAACATGGAGCTAGCACTTTCCCAGCATACATGCATTAAGATTGTTTGGGATCACCAAACATGAGTCATGGTGGAGATCCCGAGGGATGTGTTTTGCATCCGGTAAAGCACCAAGTTTGGAAACTTATGGAGTCGGTCGCATTGTTGTGGTTGACATGGCGTTTAATTCCACATTGGAATGGATTTGCACAAGTTATATGTATGTTGTGTAAATGAATTCATAACGTAATAGGTTACCTATTACCCTTTTCACTCAAAGTTGCTTAATTTCATCTGTTTAGATGTGAAATTCATGTTGTATACTTTATTAAGCATGACGGAAAGGAAAATTAGAAGGAATCGTACTATAAACTTGAAATATTTTCTGCTCATGTTATCGATAGGTTAAAGGAATCAAACACCAAAACCCTGTGGCTAAATGCTATTTGATTAGATATATATGCAAGTTGAGGATATTGACCAATGATTTGTTGTATTAGCAATATGAACCTAGTTACCCAATATGATGCGAAAATATGTGTACAACAAGGCTTGATGTTGTTAGCTATAGGCATAAATTTGAGTCTTGCTGCTTGTAAACAATCTAATATTTCTGTTACCAAAACTTACCATATCTGTATCAAACTAAATCCAACAACAACAACAACAACAGAGCCTTTTATCCCAAGCATATGGGGTCGGCTACATGAACCAACATAAGGATCACGCCGGGTCCAGCACATGAATCCTCCGCCTCCATTCACTCTTATCGAACAATATACTTTCATTGAGTCCTTTGGCAACCATATCTTTCGTATCACCTCCATCCATGTTTTCTTCGGTCTCCATTTTGACATTGCCTATATCGAGAGTATCCATTCGTCGAACCGGTGCTTCCATAGGTTTGCGTCGCACATGACCAAACCATCTTAACCGGTTTTCTGTCTTCTCCTCCACAGGTGCTACACCAACTTTTGCACGAATATCCTCATTTCGCACCTTATCTTTTCTAGTGTTACCACACATCCAACGAAGTATGCGCATCTCCGCTACGTGCATCTTCTGTGTATGATGCTTCTTAGGAGCCCAGCATTCTGTACCATATAATAAGACAGGCCGAATAGCGCTTTGATAAAACTCCCCTTTCAATCTTAACGGAAAGTTACGATCGTATAAAATCCCTGTTGCACTCCTCCATTTTAACCAACCAGCTTGGATCTTTTGATTAACATCGCTATCGATCTCTCCATTCTTTTGGACGATGGAACCAAGATATTTAAATTGATCGCTCGATGATATCTCTTGCCCTTTCAGTGTTATACCAATATGGTCTCGACTTCTCTGTTTGCTAAATTTGCAATGCATATATGCTGCCTTGGACTTACTCAATCTGAACCCACGAGATTCCAATGTTTGCCTCCATAACTCCAATTTGGCATTAACCTTTGTTTTCGTCTCATTTACTAAAACAATATCATCAGCAAATAGTTTACACCGAGGTAACTCATCTTGGATAGTTCTAGTAAGCTCATCCATCACAATGGTAAACCGGAATGGACTTAATGCGGATCCTAGATGTAACAAATTGTAATCGGAAAATCACTCGTCAGGCCGCCGCAAGTTCTGACACTTGCCACTACTCCATCTTACATGTCTTTGATTATATCAATATACTCGATGGAGACCCCCTTCTTCATCATCGTCTCCCATAATACCTCGCTAGGTATCTTATCGTACGCTTTCTCTAAATCAATAAATATCATATGTAAATCTCTCCACCTCTCTCGAAAATGCTCGACAAGTTGACGAGGCAAATGAATAGCTTCTGTCTTCGATCGTCCAAGCATGAACCCAAATCGGTTCTCTGTTATCTTAATATCTTTTTTTGTCCTGTGGTCAATCACTCTCTCCCAAAGCTTCATGGTGTGACATATAAGTTTTATTCTACGGTAGCTTGAGCAACTTTGAATGTCACCCTTGTTCTTATAGATAGGTATAAGAATATTTTTCCTCTATTCATTTGGCATCTTTTTGGTCTGCCAAATCTTATTAAACAAATCTGTCAACCATTTAACGCCTATTTCTCCTAAGCACCGCCAAACTTCAATAGAAATCCTGTCTGGACCAACCACTTTTCTTGATCTCATTCTCTTCAAAGCCTCTTTAATCTCAGGTATTCTTATTTGGCGCATGAAATCACGGTTTATATTCAGAGATTGAGTGACAAATTCATCCAAATTCTTAGTAAAGCTCTCATTGAACAATTTGTCAAAATAACCTTTCCACCTTTTCTCGATATGCTCATCTCGAACTAAAACCTTCTGAACTTCATCTTTGACACACTTCACCGCAAATAAGTCTCTGGTCTTTCTTTCCCGGATCCGAGCAATTAACTTCCTTTTTAGCCATTTAATACTTTTCAAATCTCTCTGCTTCGCTACTTTTCTTTAAATCTTTATAAGAATCTTTCTTGATTTTAATAGCAGCTTTAAATTTTTCGTTCCACCAGGATGTGTCCTTAGATGGTGGAACACAACCTCTCGACTCACCAAGTAGATCTCTAGTTACCCTTTTGATAACAACTAGCCATATTATTCCATGTTCTGTCTGAATCATTTTCAGACTGCCAATCCGCCTCTTGAACCACACGATCTATAAAAACCTTTTGGTTACCTTCCTTCAGACGCCACCACTTAATTTTAGGCTCTACCTTACGCCTAATCTTCCTAGGTTCTCCTAAATCTAAAATCTAGAACTAAAAGTTTATGTCGAGTGGTTACACTCTCGTCTGGCACTACCTTACAGTCGATACAACAACCTCTATCTATTCTTCTCGTCAGAAAAAAGTTTATTTGACTTGCACTTGATCCGCTCCTAAAGGTGATAAGGTGAGACTCTTTTTTTCTAAACCAAGTGTTTCCTAAGATCAAGTCATAAGACAAGGCAAAATCTAGAATCGAGTTACCAGCTTTATTTCTTTGTCCAAAACCAAAACCTCCATGAATAGTATCAAACCCACTACAACTAATACCTACATGTCCATTGAGATCACCACTAATAAATAACTTCTCTCGACTAGGTATCTTTTGCATCATCTGGTCTAAATCCTGCCAGAATAGATGCTTACTAGCGTCAAGACCTATCTGTGTTGCACAAGCATTAATAATATTAAGAATCTCCCCATCTAGAATAAGCTTAACCAGTAAAATTCTATCACTTTTTCTCCTAATGTATCAAACTAAATACATTTCCGTTATAATAGGGGCCGGGTTGGAATGAAGCATAATTGGGCTAGGTTAAAATTGACACGACATGACTCATTTTTCACACCTAGACTTTGTATTCACATTGAAAATCCTTGAACAGAAGATATAAGTACAAGTAGAAATATTGGTTGTGGTCTGAAAATAAACCCCACAAATGAATTTGTATCTCAAATAAAGCAATGAGCCACTGGTTTTACATTTTCAGACATGTGTATTGCCTGTAGTCACAATATAAAGGTAACAATCCTCATTTCCTCTGGGCTTAGTTTCCAGTCCTGTTGAATAGCATCTTGTATACCCTGTGCTACTGCTACCCATGAAGCCGATGACGTCCCTGAGTTGGAGGAAAGCAACGTGATGCTTTTGCCTTTGTCGTCCTAGATACCGGGCTTTAACTGGCACAGGCCCTCCCATTGAAAGGGTATTCCCCGCCTTGGCTGCCATGAGAATATAGAACCCTAGGAAATTCGTTAATATGGAATGTAATTTATGAGAAATTCCACTTATGTCAAAATGTTGATCATTTTATTTGAATTCCATAACTGGTTATTATTGCCGAAGCTTCAAAAGAACTGTACTAAAATTGTTCAATTAGAAGTGTAGTGCCAATACATTATATAGTGATAAGCAGTTTTAAATCATCTCCAAGAATAAATGATAAAATAATGTTATATTTCAGCTTAAAGTTAATATGAGTTAAAAAAATCCAATAGTAGAACAATTTGGTTTTTGTTGGAATGTGAAATAAGCTTATCAAATGATGAAATAATGGTTGCTAAAAGTTCATAATTCACATGTATCTATACCATGCATACCCCTTCCTAATATTAAGCTGTTATATTTTTTTCTCATTATTATTTGATTGTTTCATGATGTCTCTGCAGATATACTTCATGTTTTCTCTTCACTTCCTAGAGGTCTCAATTTCATTGAACATACACAGAGTACTGGGTGGAAAGTGTAAGCTTGATAATGTAGTGTTGTGATTACAGTTTTTCTTCACATTTTTATGCACACTTACATTTGGATATATTTCAGGAACCAGAGAGCAAAACCAATAATTGTTGATCCAGGCCTTTATTTGTCGAAAAAGTTTGATATTTTCGCAACTACAGAACGCAGGGAGCTACCTAAATCTTTCAAGTTGTTTACAGGTAAGTTTCCTCTTTTTTTAAAGAACCTATAGTATTGTCCTTTGTCTCCTTGTTTACCGAATTTTGTCTTTTTACTGCCTATAACATATAATCTGCATGCTGTCCTAAAGAAGTCCAACGGATACATGCTTGAAACAAATGTGCAAAGTATATGCCATACAATCTACATGCTATTTTGTAGAAATGCAAGTGATTGTAGACGGTGAAGCGAATAGATGATATACAACATTAATTACAATCTATAAAAGCAACTATTGAACTTCTGAAGTGGTTGAAGATGTCATTTTCAATAGGCTATAGTCCGCTTCTGTTATGTTGTAATGACTATCATCCATCCTGCAAAGTAGAAGTCTAAGAGTTTCATGCTAGTAACAAGTGAATGAATTTTGCGGCTTCAATTCTACATGTGAACTAGACGATTTTCTTAATCATGCAACACATTTTTGTAGAACTTTTATGAAGTAAATATATTTATGATGTACATAAACAGACATCATTCATGTAATCTGAGCCTTTTTCTAGCAACGTGGGGTTTGCTGAGTTTATATTTAACTTGAGAAAGTTCCAAATATTCACCATTAACTCCACATCTTACCATTCTGAGGGTGCTATATTCCTAGCTAAGATATAGAGAGGAAAGGGAAACCTGCCAAGAAATATAGGTGGCAAAAGTTCGCTTATAGCTTAATACAAGTATAATTTTTTATTTTAAAGGACTGCTTAGTGATGGAGCAATCAAGCTGAATTTCTTGCTCAAATTATGTACGCGCTGCTACAGAAAGCAATTCTTCATCAAATGCCCCCTTAAGCTTTGTTACATGGTGATGGTCAAGAAAGAAAGCAAATCAAAGAGAAAGCGTCTGTGCCTTTTTGGTTATCGATTCGTTTGATTGACAGGCATAACGTATCTTGAATTTAATACGTCTTCTCTCTCCTTCACTTTCTTTCGAATATAAGGGAGCAAACTCAGATGCTTTTCTTAATTTCTTACTACATGAAATATGTTTCATCATTTCATGCAAGTCTTTTCCACTTATATTTAAGGCAATTACACTTAACTACCCTTAAACTATAGTTGCTTCTTGCTTCAATACATTAAAGTGTTATTTATTATGATAAGTTCCCTTAAATTGCTAAAAAGAAATCCCTCGAAACCAAAGTCCTTGAGGCAGTTTAGTGAAAAGGACAAGAATTGAGGTATGTAGTGTACTTCAGCCTAAATGCAAATTTGAGTTCAGAAGTGTTAGATAACGTCGCCGTCGCCCAAGAGACCTGGCATTCATGTTCATGCTTGTATATATCATGTTACAGCCTATTTTTCAAGAAGAGAAAAAACCTTGATAACACCATAAGTTTATCTTTCCACTTCTTAACAGGCTCGGCATGGGTGATGCTAACCCGTCCATTCCTCGAATACTGCATCTGGGGATACGAAAACCTCCCCCGTACAATCCTTATGTACTACGCCAACTTCATCTCCTCCCCTGAAGGCTACTTCCACACGGTCATCTGCAACACCGATACCTATAAATCCACCGCCATCAGCCACGACCTCCACTACATCGCATGGGATACCCCACCAAAACAGCACCCCCGAACCCTAACCATTAAGGATTTCGACAAAATGGTCAAAAGTGGGGCCCCGTTTGCAAGAAAATTTCCTAAAGATGATCCGGTGCTGGATAAAATTGATCGTGAACTATTGAATAGGTCGGAGAGTGGGTTTACACCTGGGGCTTGGATGAGGGCTGGGGATTACTCCGTGTTTAGCGTGGGTTTGGGGGCTGGGAGGTTGGAAGAGTTGATGAGGAAGTTGACGGCGGAAGAGTTCCGGAATGGGAGTTGCTCGGCAAGGAGATTTGATCAAAGTAAGAGAGAGTGGGTTGGTAATTAATTTATTGATACAGAAATTATGTATATACAAATGGATGAAATTATTATTTCACAATGCTTAGGTTCATTGCCTATACAGTTTTGCATTCGATTTTATGATAAAAATGATATTATTTTCAATCAAGTTATGCTCGAAATGATGAGAATAGTCCATTTTCAGTAGAACTTGATTAGTTTGTGAATAATATCATTGTTTATGTCTCTTTCTATTAAAATGAGATGGATATGAAGCATGGCTACATCTCCTGTAAGTATATGTTCCAATCATTTGGGATCGAATGTTTTTCTTGATATTTTTTAAAAAAAAATATTGACAGATACTTTTTCCGAACCATTTTAATCCGTTCTTTCTCATTTTAGCATATGTGGAATGCGAATGCTGTCTCTAATATCAAGTGTGTGCATGTTTTGGGTTAATAATAAGAACTTGAAGAAAATTATAGCAGTATTTAGAAATCAAAACAGGTTCAACTTTAGTTGAACATCAATTTGAATATGTTTTGAACATCAATTTTAAAATGTTTTTGTGCATGTAGCCACAACTTTGAGATTTAGGGCAATCCACGTATAATTGAAGTCAACTGGTGCGAATCTACCAACCTTTTTCCTTGCTTAAGATTGAATTAGTTTAGTTTATTTGAGAGCTCAAATCCCTAATAAGCCTAACTTCTAAGCTTGGATTTGGATGCATCACTTGCTCCTTAATCCATGCAAATGTCCTTTTTCTAAATAAAAATTAACTTTACAACATTCAATTTGAACTTGAAGAGCAGCCACCATTATATTTAAGTTGTCATTTTCTAATCTACCAAATTATAGTTGGTCAAGGAGCACAAACTCTGAACTAAGAGTTCTCTTAATTCATATAATTAGATCTGAATAATGAATTTTTTTCTATCAACTTTGACTTCTATTTCTAATCGGCGAGAAATTTCTAATGAA
Organism: Agapanthus africanus; assembly: GCA_030015575.1. Classification (NCBI taxonomy): domain Eukaryota; kingdom Viridiplantae; phylum Streptophyta; class Magnoliopsida; order Asparagales; family Amaryllidaceae; genus Agapanthus; species Agapanthus africanus. Next base: position 24,624,758 of record JASDDO010000028.1, on the reverse strand, counting down.
AATTCTGGCTGTAGCGCAACATATAGAGCATAGCAGAAGAAACTAGTTGCCGATTTTCCGTTGAAGGAAAAAAAATATATACAGCATTCATTATCCAACACCAGCAATAAAAAAAGAACTCACAAAGGCAAGGCAACAGATTAATTCTTTTTTTTTTTTTGGATTAAAAATTCTAGGATAAATTGTTGAAAAACCTCCGGCCCAACAAAAAAGGGTAAAAAAACTCCGGTATTTTCGAAATAGGAAGAAAGGGCCCACTGTTCAAAAACTTGGTCAAAAAACCCATTGTTCAAGGCCAGAGTATTTTATTTTGGTTCATAGACGAAAATACCCCTATTCAAAATTATTTCTTTTTCTCTCTCTCACTTGCTGTGGCTTGAGCTCCTTCCACGCCTCTCGTCGCCGTCGCCGCCGCCGTCGTCGTCTCCCTCGTCACAATCTCACCTTTCCAAGTCGACACCAAAACTCCCCTCACTGCCGAAGCCTTAAAAGATCTCACGTCTTGCTGCGATCGACTCCAAGATCAACATTGCTCCTTTTTTTCTTTCTTCTTTTTTAAGAATGTAAATATGATGGGCGATGGAGGAAGGCAGTGAAATATATTGCGAGTTTGTGATTTTTTTGCAAGTTTTGAATTGTTTTGCCATGATTCTAATCTCTATTCCTTTTCTTTTTCCACTGCCGTAATCTGCTTATAAATGATTTTGGGGATATTGTATTTGTGATTTTTGGAACCGTGTAAAAATTGTAATTGTTTAATTTTGGAGGTTTTCTTTTTCTTTGCCAAAGTCTAATTTGCAAGTTCTTAATGGGTTGTGTTGAAAAATCTTGATGGGTTGTGTCGGAAAAGAATGATGATGAGAGGAGCAAAATATTGATGGGTTGTGTTGGAATTGCAAAGAGAAAAGAATGCAGAATAGATAATGTGAAATTAAAGAGAAAAAGTTTTGAGTTGTAAAGAGGAAGAAGAAGAGAGAGAAGTTACGGGCAACTGCTTAGAAATTACAGCCGACTTAGTATTGGCTATAGTGCTCTCAATGCAATTATTGTAATCGCGGGCAGATGATTATGATGATTGAGGGAGGACCTATACTGGTAGAACAATCTTACTCGACATGATAGTATGTTATCTGGTTCATCTCTATCATCATGTACATGTATTATGTGGTATTACGGATCACTATTACATATTGATAGAGTCCATAGGATTTTTGCATGACTACTAGGGTTATTGTGGAGATCATACCTGTGAGAACTGGGTAGTCTATAAGCATATCCTTAAATATCCATAGTCGTGGGAATATCGAGACCGGGCATCGATATTCCAGAGTAGACTAGTGTATACGTTTCTTGACCCAGACGAGGGGTGATGGCCGGTCTCACAGCCATTGGGCTCTATCAACATGTAATAGTGATCCAATTCTCATAACCAATTCTCACAAGTATTGTCACGCCCCGCTTCCCAGAGTACGCTAGATTGGGCACGTGACATAGCCAACCATGCTACCTGTGGGTAGGAAGTATCCATCTACAGTCACATTACGGCTGTAGAGATATCAAGAACGAGATAAAACTATCTAAAACATGTCCATAATCCAGAATAACAGGAGTCAATAATGAATAAATGCGGAAGCAAATGATCCAATACAAATAACTGAAAAGTATGTCCCATAATGCGGGCTCACATCAGGAAATAAATGCAGGAAATAAAACTAACTACTACTGAACTCACAGCTCAGCCTGCTGGCTGAAGTACTCCTGCTCGGACTGCGACAGCGGTACAGAATCTGGGCCATGCAAAACCCAGACGTCAGCGCGTCATGTCATCAAGTAATATAATATGAACAGTGTAACAGGCAATGCAAAATAAACATGAATACAGCAAGAATAACAATAATATGAATCATATCAGTACAGGGTAGCGTGCAGTGGGTAAACTAAACTGTTCTATCAGGTTTTCTATTCTAAAGTCTTTGAAACCAAATTGATGAATCATCGATGTAACTCAATAGTATCCCGTGCATGCCCGGGACCACGGTCAAGACTCTCGGGGCTGAATCCGAGACGTGCCGCTAGGCAGTAATAGGTAGCAGGACGGGCGAGTAATGTCAGCATCATCACTCCGGGGCTGGCCTAGCCCGTAAGACTGATCAGAAGCCTGAAAGACTATCGGAGATCATCCCACACCAGCGCGGAGTGGTTATGACTCATCGGGGCTCTCCAAAATGAGCCTAACCTCAAGTAAAAAGCGGCATGGCAAATTCCTAACGCTTGCTCTTCCGACGGTCAAACTGCCAAGGAGGATTGCTTGAAGACGTCTTGTCCAGCCCCCGAAGGGATCAGAGGGTACATCTCTGAACTCCTCTGACATCTGTCGTTGTAATCCTTCAACGTCGTCAGAGAGGTGATGGGTCCCGACGGCCATACATTTAATGGACCACTATGTCCCTAAACTGGAACAATAGAGCCCAAATGCTCTTTTGTCGGATCTAATGGACCACTATGTCCCACCGGGCGTGCCAGAATCTGTTCCCCTCCGAATGGCGGCCAAGACATGGAATGCCTTGCCTGAGATTCGGGGCAGATGCTAATTGGTGCTATCCGTCCACCTCTCCGAAAATGCCAAGTTGATTTATGGCACCATATATCGAAGGTTTAAACGAATGCGTCCGATGTAGCAGACTTCGTCAGATTCCCCCTCACTTGAGGGGTTTTTGATTGTAGGGACGCTCTTCCTTGCAGGCGCAAGCCCCTGCAGTTAATTACGCTACAGCATCGCGGTAACAACTTTCTCCTTCTCCAGCTGGTCACTTCGTGTTGTGGGTGTTTGTTTTGTGTTTGGTTGCCCATGGATTGTATACGGAGACTAAGTTATGTTGTCGCCCGTAGGACGTGGATTAGTCCAAATCCGTATTTTCTTAGATTTGGGTTTGGGGTTTTGGTTTGAGGATACGTTAGCCATATTTGAGGCTAAGATCAACTCAAACGTTTGTTAAGGATACGTTAGTCTAATTTGAGACTAAGATCAACTTAACGGGATCGTTTAGATCCGACAAAAGAGCATTTGGGCTCTATTGTTCCAGTTTAGGGACATAGTGGTCCATTAAATGTATGGTCGTCGGGACCCATCACCTCTCTGACGACGTTGAAGGATTGCAACGACAGATGTCAGAGGAGTTCAGAGATGTACCCTTGAGCCAAAGTTGGTTGGGAGATCTATAGTCCGATTTGGGACTAAAGTCTGTTTGAAGGTTTTGGTTTAAGGATGCGTTAGCCATATTTGAGGCTAAGATCAACTTAAACGTTTGTTAAGGATACGTTAGTCTGATTTGAGACTAAGATCAACTTAACGGGATCGTTTAGATCCGACAAAAGAGCATTTGGGCTCTATTGTTCCAGTTTAGGGACATAGTGGTCCCTTGCCAGTTTAGGGACATAGTGGTCCATCTCCAGTTTAGGGACATGGTGGTCCATGTTCCAGTTTAGGGACGTGGTGGTCCAATGGTAGTTTAAGGACGCATAAGTCCATGGGTTTAAGGACCCCACAGTCCATATGGGTGTGTTTAAGGACGCATTAGTCCGTTAGTTTAAGGACGCATAAGTCCGCGGGTTTAAGGACTCCACAGTCCGTATCTTGGTTTAAGGACGCATAAGTCCATGAGTTTAAGGACCCCACAGTCCGTGTTGATGTGTGGTTGTCGGGACCCGTCACCTCTCTGAAGACGTTGAAGGATTACAACGACAAATATCAGAGGAGTTCAGAGATGTACCCTTGAACCAATGAGTTGGTTGAAAGAGCAGATGTGCTCAGTTCAAGATGATTTGAGGACTTATGGCCAGTTTGGGCTAAGTCCAATTATGTTTGAAATATTGGCCCTCTGTTGGTCCATTGAAGGAGAGGCTTTGCCTCTAGAAACTTAGCCAATTGGGCTAAAGCTAGTGTTAAACACTAAAGACCAACAGTGTTGAACACTGGGAATAAGATTAGCAAGTTAGTGTTAAACACTAAAAGATAACCAGTGTTAAACACTAGCAACAGGGCTTTCAAATTAGTGTTAAACACTAAAGAAAATCAGTGTTAAACACTGGTAATCAGAGATTTCAAATTAGTGTTAAACACTAAAGCAAATCAGTGTTAAACACTGGGGACAAAGTCTTCAGATTAGTGTTAAACACTAAGGAGAGAGGGGTCACGTGTGGACACGTGAGAGCGCCCTGATTCCCCTTATTTTATTCTGCAGGCAAGTGTTTAACACTTTTAATTCTGACGACCATCACGTGTGAGCACGTGATGGAGGCCCCCGCTCTGGTCTGTTAGAATGCTCATTAGGGGTCACGTGATGACACGTGAGGGCGCCCTAAATGTGAAGCCAGATCTCCTTTGTTTTATCCTCAAATCTGCGAATAAGTGTTAAACACTTTTCATCTTTATTTTAGAGCATCACGTGTTGGCACGTGAAGGGGGTTTATGCATCGATGATTACAGCACTTGCTGAGGGGTCACGTGGGGACACGTGAGAGCGCCCAAAACTTCTTTTCTTTTGTTTTGCCATTAAGTGTTAAACACTTTCATTTTTATTTTAGAGCATCACGTGTTGGCACGTGATGGGGATCTGTGCGCCAATTGTTAAAGCATTTGCTGAGGGGTCACGTGATAACACGTGAGAGCGCCCAAAGCTTTCATTTCCTTTGCTTTTTCATTCTGCGTTTTGAGAGTCACGTGGGAGCACGTGAGGTGATGCTTCAAAGTTCTTTATAGGGGATCTTTTCAAGGGTCACGTGGGGGCACGTGACCCTAGTTCTTTTCATGAACATGGATCTTTTAAGAATTGAATTCTTTATAGGGTTAAATCCTAATTATGATTTTGGAGGAATTAAATTCCTATTGTGAAAGAATTAAATTCTTATTTAGGATAAAACCCTGATTTCTTTTTAAAGGAATTAAATTCCCAGATATGTAAAAGAATTAAATTCTTGATTAGGGTTAAACCCTAGTTTCATTTTAGGAGAATTAAATTCTCAAAACTCAATTCCCCTTCTAAGTTTAGGATCTCCATGGCAGGATCTCGACCCGATGAGAATTAAATTCTCAACCTATGGGGAGATGTGCTTCTGCATATCTTCAACTAGAGGAAGAACTAAGTTCTTTTTTGTATAAGAGTTAAACTCTTGGATTTTGAGAATTAAATTCTCTGTTTGAAGTTTGATTCCCTTTCTCTTCTCACCTAGGGTTTTCTTTATTGAGAATTAAATTCTCCTTTCTTTTCTTCCCTCTTGAGAATTAAATTCTCCTCCCTATGTTTTTCTCTCCAAAAAAGTAGATCCCTTTCTCTTCTATTCTTTGCTCCTATTTATAGGAGAAGGAAGAGAATCAATTTGTTTAGCAAATCTCTCATTGAGATATTTGATTTGTATGTTGAGAGATTTGATTTATATTTATCATTAATCTGGGCCTTTAAATTGTTAAGTGAATTTTATTCACCATTGGATTTTAAATCCAAAGATATTCTGTTTGTTATTTTCGGTGAGATTTTAGGGAAATCTTTCCTTGTATCAAATCTTTCCATAAATTGGTGATCTTTAATCACCATTGGATTTTTAATCCAACGGTCCCCATAATCCTTTTCCATTTGGCAAGATTTAGAGAATTTTAGAATTTTAATTCTATTTCGAATGATTTTAGAGAAATTTAGAATTTTAATTCTATTAAACTGTAAGGCTTTCAAAGTCAGTCACATGCTGACACGCGACCCTTGGTCACGTGTGAGCACGTGACCCCCAATTGAGTCCTCTTCTCAGCGTTCATTCACGCTTCAGTTTTAACCATATTGGTCACGTGTGAGCACGTGATACCTCATTGAGGTAACCTCTGATCAGGGAACAAATTTTATAATTTAATTCTATTCATTATTTTAGAGGTCTTAAGAGCCCATCACGTGTCTGCACGTGACCCATGGTCACGTGTGAGCACGTGATGCCCCATTAGGGTCTTTACTGAGTTTTTATTGTATCTTTTAAGTCCTCCAGCGGGTTTTTAATGGTCCATCACGTGTGGACACGTGATGCCTCATAACTTTTGATCCCGGATGAATTATGAGGCCCATAATATATCAAATCGAAGGGTTTTTCGAGATGCTTCCAATACCATCAGAATTTAATATTTCCTCCTTCGGGAACTTATCAAAATACAGGCCGGAAGATATTGGTTCGCATTTCCTTAAGCGTATCGCTTCCATTTGATACCTTGGACTTTTCTGCGCAGAAATTTTCGGCGGGAACAAATGCCCCCCACTACTTTGCCCACGTAAGTATATACGTGGCTGAAGTAGTGCAAAGTAATGCATAGCGTATGACCAATTTCGGGTTGGTATATTACTTTCAGAATCTTGATCTGAGAAGATAACGAGCGGACACAAGCGTCGTCATTTATCATTGACTCAAACCTCGACTCTTAAGAGATATAGTTCCAAATCCTTAACTCCATGAGCCGCACCCTTTTATCTCTTTATATCTTACTCTGGCGTGAAGTAGTTTATATGCTCATGAGTAGCTTTTCCATTTCAGTGGCATGTAGCTTTGGCATGTGTGGCTCATAGATGGTCCGTCTTGACCTCTTTGCAGGGCAGTGATGGCTTAGGAGACAGGGTTAGGATCTGCCACCTAAGACTTTTCAACTTTATGAGCTGTGAGGGTCTCATAAAGACTTTTCTCCCTACGAGTCGAGAGGATCCCGCAGGTGTATTTTCTCCTTAGGGGTCGTGAGGACTCCTAAGTGTGTTTTCTCTTGAAAGTCGTAAGGATCTCACAAGAGAATTTTCCCTCTTACGAGTCGAGAGGACCCATAAGCGGTTGTTTCCCTCCTTGTCGAGATTCGACTTTGGAGAGTGTGACCCGTGGATAGTATGCAAGAGACCGTTTTGGATCGCTTTGCAGGGCCCAGTGCTTAGGAAACAGGTTTTTTAATCCCTACTGCCTAAGGCTTTATCTCACGAGTCGAGACGAATCGAGAAGTTCTCGTAAAGACATCAATTTCCTCACGAGTCGAAACGGATCGAGCAGATCTCGCAAGAATATCCTAACGTCACAGTTAACCTCTGCTCTTTACGACAGAAGTCCGTTAGGATCTGTGGTACTTAGGGTTTTGGCCGTCGTACCGTCGCATGAGCTGATATATTCCTCGATAGGCAATCGTGCTGTTCGAGTAGCCCTGCGACTGCCGTGTCTCTGATCCCTTCGGGGGCTGGACAAGACGTCTTCAAGCAATCCTCCTTGGCAGTTTGACCATCGGAAGAGCAAGCGTTAGGAATTTGCCATGCCGCTTTTTACTTGAGGTTAGGCTCATTTTGGAGAGCTCCGATGAGTCATAACCACTCCGCGCTGGTGTGGGATGATCTCCGATAGTCTTTCAGGCTTTATATGACTTGCCGTTAAGACCCTGAAGCTAGGAATTTGGCCTTTGCTTCGTTTGTTGGCATTGCGTCCTCTGTATCGAGACGAATGTCGTGGTTGTCTCTAGGTTGCTAGTGAACCATCGAGGTTTGGAACTAGGGGTTTTGCCGTGGCTCCTTTTGGTGATGTTGCGTCTGCTGTATCGAGACGACGTCGAGGTGGTGACCACTCCGCACTGGTGCGAGATAATCTCCGATTGTCTTTCAGGCTTTATATGACTTGCCGTTAAGACGCATGAAGCTAGGAATTTGGCCTTCGCTTCGTTCGCTGGCATCGCGTCCTCTGTATCGAGACGAATGTCATGGTTGTGACCACTCCATGTAGGATGGTCTCTGATTGTCTTTCCGGTTTTATATGAGTTACCGTCAAAGACGTTGAAGCTAGGAATTTGGCCTTCGCTTCGTTTGCTTTGGTGTGTCCTAATCCTGTTGGAGGAAGAACGTTATTTTTGACATCTCGTCTGCTGTATCGAAACGAATGTCGTGGTGGTGACCACTCCATATGGGATGATCTCTGATTGTCTTTCCCGTTTTATATGAGTTACCGTCAAGACGTTGAAGCTAGGAATTTGGTCTTCGCTTCGTTTGCTTTGGCGCGTTCGAATCCTGCTGGGGGAAGAACGCTGGGGTGACATTTCATCTGCTGTATCGAGATGATCGTTGAGGTGGTGACCACTCCGCGCTGGTGCGAGATGATCTCCGATCGTCTTTCAGGCTTTATATGAGTTGCCGTCAAGACCCTGAAGCTAGGAATTTGGCCTTTGCTTCATCTGCTTTGGTGTGTCCGGATCCTGTTGGAGGAAGGACGCTGTAGTGACATCTCGTCTGCTGTATCAAGATGAACGTCGAGGTGGAGCTGGGATTTTGCCGTCACTCCGCTTTACTGATCATGGGGTCTTTGGTTGACGTTGCATCTACATCCTGCCGGACTGCGAAGGAACGCCGTTGTTGACATTGCGTCTGCTGTAACGAGACGAACGCTGAGGTGAAGCTGGGATTTTTCCATCGCTTCGCTTGATGGTGTAACATCTGTGTCCTGCTGGAATGAGGAGGCATGCCGTTGTTGGTCTCCAGGCTGTAGATGTGGCCATTGAGATTTGGAACTAGGGACTTTGCCATGGTTCCGTTTCGTTGCGACTCTGAGGTCGATTGTTGACGTCACGTCTGCATCTGGCTGGAGTGAGGAGAAACGCCGTTGGTGATCTCTAGGTTGTCGATGTTGACATCGAGACCCTGAAGCTCGGGATCTTCCTTTTGCTTCGTCTGTTGACATTATGTCTGCGATATTGCGACAGATGTCGAGGTTGTCTCTGGGTTGTCTATGAACCGTTGAGATTTGGCTTCGCTTTCTGATGGAGCCTGTTGGGAAGGTATGGTTCCCTCTTTATCCGTGCCCTTGGATTGTATACAGGGATCGATGTGATTTCACCTGTAGGGCAAAAAGTTTCATTCTTTCATTTTTTTTATTCTTTCCGCGATGCTCTATCATTTCAGCTTTTTATATCGCGAAAATCGCGATTGCCCAATCATTTCGGCTATTTTTCGCGGTGCCCAATCATTTCGGCTATTTTTCTTTTACTCACTGCTTTTTATTGCGAGTTGCCCAATCATTTCGGCTATTTTTCATGCATACATTTTTACTTGCTGATTTTGTTTGCAAGTTGCCCCATCATTTCGGCTATTTCGTATGCATTTTTTTTTTGGCTCGCTGATTTTTTTTTTGCGAGTAGGGGATTTGGGATCTGATACCAATCTTGGCATCAGCATCGCTGCGACTGGAATATTGCCAGGAGCGAATCATCATTTGCCGTATACCATTTTAGGCATCAGCATCGCTACCACTGGGACATTGCCAGGAGCGAATCATCATTTGCCACTGTCGATGTCGAACAAAGGTGGCTTAGCAAACAGGGTTAGGATCCCGTCGACTAAGGCTTTTGACTTCATGAGCCGTAAAGGTCTCACAGAGGTATTTCTCCCCGCGAGTCGTGAGGATCTCGTAGGTGTGTTTTTTCCTTAGGAATCGTGAGGATTCCTAAGTGTATATTCCCCTGTAAGTCGTAAGGATCTTACAAAAGGGTTTTCTCCTTATAAGTCGAGAGGACTTACAAGGGTTGTTCACCATATGGACATATCCCTAGTCACGGGTGTGACTTTGCTGGGGAAATGTTTATTCGTGCCCGTGGATTGTATACAAGGGTCAGTATTGAGCCGCTTGTAGGGCAATATCAAAGGTTGTGGTGATTGCTTAAGAACAGGTTCAGGTCTCTGTAACTTAAGACTTTCAAATCTTATGAGCCGTGAGGGTCCCATAAGAGAATTCTCCTTACGAGTCGTGAGGATCTCGCAAGTGTAATTTCTCCTTAGGAATCGTAGGGATCCCTAAGTGTGTTGCTCCCTTATGAGTAGTAAGGATCTCACGCGAGTGGTTTCTCCTTACAAGGTCGAGAGGACCCTGTAAGTGTCTTAACGAGGTTGCGCCCTTTCGGGTTTTCACAAACACTCGCCGGTAGCCCTGCTGTTTTTACTCACGGAGCCCTTTCAGGTTTTCATCCGTGCCCATTTTGCTTATGGACATACCGTTTTCCCCTTTTTTTATTCCCTTTTTTTAACGAGGTTGCGCCCTTTCGGGTTTTCACAAACACTCGCCGGTAGCCCTGCTGTTTTTACTCACGGAGCCCTTTCGGGTTTTCATCCGTGCCCATTTTGCTTATGGACATATCGTTTTTTTTTTGTTTTTTTTTACCACGCCAGCCTGAGGGTGCCGCGGGTTGATAGTAGTTTAACGACGTTTCGGTCATTTGCAAGTTTTAGGACATTGCGGTCCGTCGTTAGTTTAGGGACGTTTCGGTCCGACGCCAGTTTTAGGACATAGTGGTCCATCGTTAGTTTAACGACGTTTCGGACTACAGTCGCCGTATTTGAGGCGAATCTCTAGTTTGCTGACTTTTCGGTCTATGGGGCTTTCTCTATGAAAGAGCACGATGCCCCCGGCATGTCCATCTTTTTCGGAGCATGTGGTTGTGGCGGGCTCACCTTCCAGTTGTCAAACAACGCGAATTTGTCCTGTTGGTATTCATCCTCAATCCAGCCTTTGAAGACATAGCAATTTTCGAGTCGGTGACCCATTACTCTGTGGTGGGGACAATAGTTAGGATTGTCGACGTCACCTGGCTGCAACGGACGTTTTGCAGAGTGATGAGCCCGCTGCGCACCGCTAGCTCGAACAGTCTCTTTGTTTTATCTCTGGGAAATGAGTAAGGACGTTTCAACTTCTCATTGAGGTATCGCGGCTTGTTGTTTTGACGACCAAACGGTTTCGGGTCACTCGGCTATTGTTGAGCATTGGCGACGGAGGTCGCTTTTCCATTCCCCTTATCCCTTTTGTTCGATCCCTTGTTTGCGGGTCCGAGATTCTTTTCGGGTAGCGTGCGATTGCGCAGCTGAATGTTCTCGCAATTCCTCAATTCTTTCGTTTCAGAGATGGATTCCTTGAAGTGAGGACCGTGCGCTACTTTTTCGTCGGAGTCGCTCCCGAAGGTGAGAACTCGCGATCCCCCGGGATCAACCCTATGACAATTGCCGGCAATTCTTTTACGTTCATCTGTCGCATTTTTCCGCTGTCTACAAGCTTCGCGCTTTGTCCTGTTGAAGTGTTTCCTGTGAGTGACATACCCTTGCCACCAACACTTAAAGGAGTTGCATTCTTCAGTAGGATGTGCAATCTTCTGATGATATAAGCAGAAGTTAGGATGTACGTCCGCTTCATCAAGATGTATACCGCCATGAGAATTTTCTCTGAAAGAGGGCAGTTTCATCCCCATCGATATGGCTTTGGCGAATCGTTTCCTTGTCTTGATCCTGCTTTCATTTACATCGGATGTACTTTGATCCTGTGGGAGTGTTTCGACCCTTTCATCTAGTTGCCGGCGTTTGGCTTTCTCGAATATGGACATCTCGCGCTCTCGATCAGCTTTGCTTTTGAGACGGGCTTCGTTCAGGAATGCATCAATCATTTCGTCTGATGGTCCTAGAAGTTCTGGCTCAGGATCTGCCCCCAGCTTCTCTGTGTAAGGAGCTTCTTCGTCATTTATTGACGAGTGAGAGATCACATGGCAGCTTGCCACATAATCTTCAGATTCATCCGACGAGTCTTCTCCTTTGTCATCATCTCCGTCCTCAAGGACGTGGCTGAGAAATTCTTGGAGTGTGACTGGGGTCCACGCTTTTTGATTGTATTCTTCCAATGCGTCAATCTGCTTTTGCATGTCCGTGCACTTGTCACTAGGCTTCACGGGCTTTTTGGTCTTCTTCTTCGACGACTTTGACGGCTGAGTGTGAGCGCTTTGGCTATCATCACCAATCTTTGGAATTTGGCGTGGTTTTAGCATCCCCTTGATGATTTGAGGTTCGAGCGGGTTCTTCCATCTGACCGCCGGGCGCGTATGAAGATCACTCAGCATCCTTTTGGTTTTGGATGAAAGCACGACCTCCCATGGGGCTTCTTCAACAAAAGAACAAGTTGTCCCTGGTGTGTCTGTCTTCTTAGGAGTGTGCGGTTGTGGTGGGTTTACTTTCCACTTCTCAGACAGCGTAAACTTGCCTTGTAGGTACTGATTCTCGATCCATCCCTTAAAAACGAAGCAATCCTCAATCGGGTGGCTTACCGTTTGGTGGTAAGGGAAATAATTGGGATTGTTGACATCGCCTGGATGCAACAGACGTTTTGGATCCGGCAGATTGATAAGTCTGTTGCACACTGCCAGTTCGAACAGTTTCCTCATTTTATCCTGGGGAAACGAGTAAGGACGTCCCAGTCTCTCCTCGAGGGATGGGAGTGGACGCACGTTGTTTTGGCTAACAACCAGCTTTAAGTTGCTCGGCCGCTACTGAGTATTGGAAACGAAAGTTGCTTTCTCTTTGCCCTTTTCATTCCAAGGCTCTGTCTTTGAAGAGGAAGGCCTATGGCCCATCTGGTCCATTTGGGCCAGCTTGTCAATCAAGGCCTGGAAGGTGGTCAGCTTGAAAAACATCATTTACTGGGAGATGGCCGCTTGAGGGTCAAGAGTGCCCACGAACATGCCTACTGCAGGAGCCTCTTCTATGCGTTGTTCGCATTTCGACCATAGGTTCCGCCATCGTGTTGCGTATTGGACCCACATTTCGCCTGGCCTTATCCTGGCATTAATCAGTGCTGTTATCGGGGTGCGTCCACTAGCACCCGCGAATCTCTGTGTAAACAGTAGCTCCATCTCCGTAAATGTCTTGATAGAGTCATTTGGGAGTTCAGAGTACCACTCAAATGCCGTTTCCGACAGGCTGCCAACAAACTGGCGGAGCAGCAATTTATCATCACCTCCAGTGTTGCCGCACATGGCTCTAAATTGAGCGACGTGCTGATGCCGATTTCCCGTTCCCTTATATACGTGGAACTTAGGGATCGTATATCCCGGCGGGTAACTAATTTGGTCATACCATCCCGGGTAGGGTCGTCCGGTTCTAGCAATTTGCCCAGCCGCTTCATTTTCCTGGTGAGCTCATATTTTCTGAGCTATATGGTCATCCAGTGCGGCCTTGGAAATGGTTTCTTCTTTGGCTGCTGAAAGAGCCGGAGGAGGATTCGATGTCTCTCCTTTGTCATATTCAAGGACAATCGGAGGATCTTCAGTAGGAGGATCTTGCTGGATCATCATCCCTACCATATCTTGGAAGAGAAGCGCCATTTGTTTTATGTTAGCCGCTTGCTCTGCGGCTTCTTTGTCCTTCTTTTCGAGGACTCTGCGTAAGAAGTCAGCATCAGTTTCTTGTTCGTGACGCTGCTCTGATGATGCCTCCGGGCTTTCTTTTGGCCCGGTGAGTGCGGCCATTGCAATCATCATCTCCTGAAGCTTCTGTTGCTGCTCCTGGGTTTTCGTCACGGATCGGGTGAGCGGTCGGTGACCCGTCGAAGCACGGCTTTCCTCCTTTCCAGAAGCCATGTATACGGTGTGCACCACCATGCCCCCAGACTTGGGGCGTTTGTGCTCTGCGCTTTTACAGTTCGCCATGTTCACAGGGGCCTTTTGCGGCCTCCTTTTCTTTTGAGTGATTGACGTTGAGGGAGCCGTCGCAGTGGGTACCCAAGTAGCTGTTGCTTTTTCTGGTCTGACAGAGTAGTCTTTCTCCTGCCGAACTTTCATATTTTTCTGTCGGCGGAGATAGTCTTGATCCATCGCGGAGTCTTGGACTTGACGCCAGACCTTGTAAATTTCAGAGGATAGCCGTTGAGAGGACTGTTCTGGCTTGGCTTCTGCAACATTTCCCACCGGAGGAGGGGATCTTTTTAGTACGGCAGTAGGAGAGTTTCTGCGCACCGTGTTCAGCAATTCAAAGCTGTTCCCAGTTGGAACAGCAACATCGATCCCCACCGTTGGAGCTGGCGGAGTAAGTCCAGACGGAGAGATGCCCCCAGCCTTTCTTACTCGGTGCCAGTGACGACGTCGAGCATGTCGTGCGGATGAGATCACCTCCGTTGTTGGATAAGCTTCTTCATGCCCCCTGCTTTGAGGAGAGACTGTTATTGGTGCTAGCCTATCGAAGACTGACGCCCGTTGAGAAGCAATGTTTAATCTGTCAAAGACAGACCTCTGAGCAGGGGAAGCAGCTTTGAGGACCTCGCCTGAAGCAGCAACCCGAATGGACAGCCTTGTAAAAACTGACTTCTTGGAAGGAGGAGCCTTTCCAATGATTTCGTCCGCTTGAGCCGGGATAGCTATCCGCTTTGGGATGGCAGCTTCGGGTATCGCGGGTTTGCAGACGTTCTGGCCCAGTCTGTTGAAAACTGAGGTATTGAAGTTGGGCGACCCGTTGAGAGGGGTCGCGGCGGTGTTAACCCGATCAAAGACCGACTTCTTTGGGGCTTCTTGCAACGTCATTGTGGCATTGAAGCTCAACGGTGGGAGCATGGTCCCGAAGAATAATCCAGTGGTGGCCTAAGTTACCTGCTCTACTGGCATCTTGAAAAGGGAGGCCGCTTGAGGCCCATAAGTCACTCCTCCAGCAAGGACCGAGCGAGAATTGCAGTTGCAGGCGGTGCAGTTTGAAGCCATTGATCTTCTGTTTTCTGCACGGAGCAAGACACCAAATCTTAGTACCTCGAATCCACAGGCAACCACAGTAAACCGCGATTTGTTCGCGAACACGACACATGAAGTGTGGAGTGGAAAGAGGAAAAGGTCCCACCGGGCGTGCCAGAATCTGTTCCCCTCCGAATGGCGGCCAAGACATGGAATGCCTTGCCTGAGATTCGGGGCAGATGCTAATTGGTGCTATCCATCCACCTCTCCGAAGATGCCAAGTTGATTTATGGCACCATATATCGAAGGTTTAAACGGATGCGTCCGATGTAGCAGACTTCGTCAGATTCCCTCTCGCTTGAAGGGTTTTTGATTGTGGGGACGCTCTTCCCTGCAGGCGCAAGCCCCTGCAATTAATTACGCTACCGCATCGCGGTAACAACTTTCTCCTTCTCCAACAGGTCACTTCGTGTCGTGGGTGTTTGTTTTGTGTTTGGTTTGTTAGTTATATGTATGCCCTAGAGGCCATTACTGTATACTGGATGTATATTGTAGTGGATGCTGGGACATATATAGGGAGGACTTTCTTGCTCAACATGATAGTATGCTATC
The DNA here is from genome assembly GCA_030015575.1 of Agapanthus africanus. NCBI lineage: Eukaryota > Viridiplantae > Streptophyta > Magnoliopsida > Asparagales > Amaryllidaceae > Agapanthus > Agapanthus africanus. The sequence goes on along the minus strand of JASDDO010000028.1, from coordinate 24,609,643 downwards.
TGGTTGATCTTTACCTTAACGTGTACACAGGCTGTCTCTCTATTACATGTTGGTAAAGCCCTTAGGATGTGTGCTTGACTACCTGGACTATGATGCAGATCATACTAGTGGGGACATGGTAGTCCATAAGTACATCTTTCAAAGTCCCTAGTCGTGGGTGTATCGAGACGGGGCATCGATATACCAGAGTAGACTAGCATGTACCTTCTCGACCCATACAGATGGGCGATGGATGATCCCATATCCATTAGTGTTTGACATCAAAGATGATATACGGGTGCTCAGTAGAGACTGGGTACACTGGACGGACTCGCCGAGAACTCCCAGATGGTATTATACCTCACGTCAGATGGCAGTTCTCTGGTGACACTGGTACAGAGTAGTCTGTAGACCCGAGATCGTCATAGAGTCTTGTGTGGTTCCCAATGTGCTTTGATTTCCATCTTACCACGTCCAAGAGGGCGTGCAAAACGGTGGCTTTTGGGTACAGTCCCGAGTCACATAGAGGCAATGAGCGATAGGAGGGGATTCGTCTCTCCCGGTATAGGGAGTTGATGTTGTGCTATGTTCGATTGGCTATAACCGGAAATCCCTGGCCAGGGTTGCTGAGATTTACTGGTAAGTGTTACCAGTAGTTTCTCGAATTGTTATAGACCTCATATCGACACGACTTATCGAGCTATTGGGGTCTGACGTTTACCACCCCTAGGCAAGATATGCGACATATCAGACGACGAGACCGGACTGTACGGTAAGTGTTACTGGTTGGATTCACAGGAGTGTGAGCGGGCTTGCTCGTCGATCTTCTGATAGCTCAATACCCGGGTGGCCGTTACATTTAGCAGACCGCTTGCGGCTTGTGGATGTTTGATATGATCATCATCCGCTGCCGGCGTATTGACGAGTCTTTAGAGTCCTACACAGAGGTTTCCTGGCTCAAGCGAAACGAAATAGGAGCGCATATGAGATATGTGCGGGACCGAGAATAATGCGTGTATGTGATACCGTATTTCATTCTCGCGATGAATGTGTCGAATGGTTGTATGCGATATAACCTAGTTATCGAATCAAGGATTGATTCGATAAGCCGATACATTGGATACTAGCCGGCTATATGCGATATGACCGGATCATTGAATCAAGTGTTGATTTAATGATTTAATGTATAATTATATATTTGATATATTACTTTGCATTAACTAGTATTGGTTCACTTTAAATGGATTTACTCACTTGGTTTGTGCACATTGTATATGTGATATATTTTGTGCACATGATTGTATCATGTTTGATGATACATGCAAGTTAGGGTTAGTGTAAAGAATTAGACCATGGTTAAGTTTATGATTAGGGTTTTCTTTTTAATTACTTATTCATTTATTTATTCTTTTTGTTTATTTTGGAAAAAGGAAATGATAATGAAAATGGAATGGTGGCTTGATTTGTTTGCAGTTGAAGTTTCTTGAAACTTTGACTAAGTCACCATTCTTGTCTCATCCTTTAACCCTAACCATTCAAGTTAACCATGGTCCATTCTCTACAACTAACCAAGGGTTAGTAAATGATAAGTATTGATTTATTTATCATTTACATATCACTTATCATATTCTTTTTCTTCATCTTCTTCTTCTTCAACAAAAGAAAAAGCTTGCAACCTTTAATGGCAACTAGCCAAAACAAGTGAGAAATCCAATTCTAAAGTTTACCCACTTCCTATTTCTTCATCCTCTACCTCTTGCCAAGTTGTATAGGGTGTTTCCTTCACAAGTTTTCATGGCTTGGTGAAGTTGGAGCTTGTTCTTGTGATGCCTCGACGTAGATCATCTTCGGTATCGAACCGACGATCAAGCCCGCCCATTCTTCGATGATGCCAATGCTAGAGTCATGGGTTCGATTTGGACAGCGGAGGGAGATCATCGCGGAGCTTAGGAAGTGGTGGAACGGATCTACAAAGGTTGTAGCCCCTTCCCTTTAGCTATATTTCCGTTTACTTGCTTGCTTTGCCTATATATCTAGTTAACGATCCGTATTAGGGTTTGTAGGCATAAGGAATTTTTGATTTGTGCATGTTTGATCACTTGTGAGACTCCATTAGAGTGCCTAGGAACCCTACATGGTTGCCCGTGGATTGTATACGGAGACTAAGTTATGTTGTCGCCCGTAGGACGTGGATTAGTCCAAATCCGTATTTTCTTAGATTTGGGTTTGGGGTTTTGGTTTGAGGATACGTTAGCCATATTTGAGGCTAAGATCAACTCAAACGTTTGTTAAGGATACGTTAGTCTAATTTGAGACTAAGATCAACTTAACGGGATCGTTTAGATCCGACAAAAGAGCATTTGGGCTCTATTGTTCCAGTTTAGGGACATAGTAGTCCATTAAATGTATGGCCGTCGGGACCCATCACCTCTCTGACGACGTTGAAGGATTGCAACGACAGATGTCAGAGGAGTTCAGAGATGTACCCTTGAGCCAAAGTTGGTTGGGAGATCTATAATCCGATTTGGGACTAAAGTCTGTTTGAAGGTTTTGGTTTAAGGATGCATTAGCCATATTTGAGGCTAAGATCAACTTAAACGTTTGTTAAGGATACGTTAGTCTGATTTGAGACTAAGATCAACTTAACGGGATCGTTTAGATCCGACAAAAGAGCATTTGGGCTCTATTGTTCCAGTTTAGGGACATAGTGGTCCATTGCCAGTTTAGGGACATGGTGGTCCATCTCCAGTTTAGGGACATGGTGGTCCATGTTCCAGTTTAGGGACGTGGTGGTCCAATGGTAGTTTAAGGACGCATAAGTCCATGGGTTTAAGGACCCCACAGTCCATATGGGTGTGTTTAAGGACGCATTAGTCCGTTAGTTTAAGGACACATAAGTCCGCGGGTTTAAGGACCCCACAGTCCGTATCTTGGTTTAAGGACGCATAAGTCCATGAGTTTAAGGACCCCACAGTCCGTGTTGATGTGTGGTTGTCGGGACCCGTCACCTCTCTGAAGACGTTGAAGGATTACAACGACAAATATCAGAGGAGTTCAGAGATGTACCCTTGAACCAATGAGTTGGTTGAAAGGGCAGATGTGCTCAGTTCAAGATGATTTGAGGACTTATGGCCAGTTTAGGCTAAGTCCAATTATGTTTGAAATATTGGCCCTCTGTTGGTCCATTGAAGGAGAGGCTTTGCCTCTAGAAACTTAGCCAATTGGTCTAAAGCTAGTGTTAAACACTAAAAACCAACAGTGTTGAACACTAGGAATAAGATTAGCAAGTTAGTGTTAAACACTAAAAGATAACCAGTGTTAAACACTAGCAACATGGCTTTCAAATTAATGTTAAACACTAAAGCAAATCAGTGTTAAACACTGGTAATCAGAGATTTCAAATTAGTGTTAAACACTAAAGCAAATCAGTATTAAACACTGGGGACAAAGTCTTCAGATTAGTGTTAAACACTAAGGAGAGAGGGGTCACGTGGGGACACGTGAGAGCGCCCAAAGCTTCTTTTCTTTTGTTTTACCATTAAGTGTTAAACACTTTCATTTTTATTTTAGAGCATCACGTGTTGGCACGTGATGGGGATCTGTGCGCCAATTGTTAAAGCATTTGCTGAGGGGTCACGTGATAACACGTGAGAGCGCCCAAAGCTTTCATTTCCTTTGGTTTTTCTTTATGCGTTTTGGGAGTCACGTGGGAGCACGTGAGGTGATGCTTCAAATTTCTTTATAGGGGATCTTTTCAAGGGTCACGTGACCCTAGTTCTTTTCATGAACAGGGATCTTTTAAGAATTGAATTCTTTATAGGGTTAAATCCTAATTATGATTTTGGAGGAATTAAATTCCTATTGTGAAAGAATTAAATTCTTATTTAGAATAAAACCCTGATTTCTTTTTAAAGGAATTAAATTCCCAGATATGTAAAAGAATTAAATTCTTGATTAGGGTTAAACCCTAGTTTCATTTTAGGAGAATTAAATTCTCAAAACTCAATTCCCCTTCTAAGTTTAGGATCTGCATGGCAGGATCTCGACCCGATGAGAATTAAATTCTCAACCTATGGGGAGATGTGCTTCTGCATATCTTCAACTAGAGGAAGAACTAAGTTCTTTTTTGTATAAGAGTTAAACTCTTGGATTTTGAGAATTAAATTCTTTGTTTGAAGTTTAATTCCCTTTCTTTTCTCACCTAGGGTTTTCTTTATTGAGAATTAAATTCTCCTTTCTTTTCTTCCCTCTTGAGAATTAAATTCTCCTCTCTCTGTTTTTCTCTCAAAAAAGTAGATCCCCTTCTCTTCTATTCTTGGCTCCTATTTATAGGAGAAGGAAGAGAATCAATTTGTTTAGCAAATCTCTCATTGAGAGATTTGATTTGTATGTTAAGAGATTTGATTTATATTTATCATTAATCTGGGCCTTTAGATTGTTAAGTGAATTTTATTCACCATTGGATTTTAAATCCAAAGATATTCTGTTTGTTATTTTCGGTAAGATTTTAGGGAAATCTTTCCTTGTATCAAATCTTTCCATAAATTGGTGATCTTTAATCACCATTGGATTTTTAATCCAACGGTCCCCATAATTCTTTTCCATTTGGCAAGATTTAGAGAATTTTAGAATTTTAATTCTATTTCGAATGATTTTAGAGAAATTTAGAATTTTAATTCTATAAAACTGTAAGGCTTTCAAAGCCAGTCACGTGCTGACACGTGACCCTTGGTCACGTGTGAGCACGTGACCCCCAATTGAGTCCTCTTCTCAGCGTTCATTCACGCTTCAGTTTTAACCATCACGTGACCATTGGTCACGTGTGAGCACGTGATACCTCATTGAGGTAACCTCCGATCAGGGAACAGATTTTATAATTTAATTCTATTCATTATTTTAGAGGTCTTAAGAGCCCATCACGTGTCTGCACGTGACCCATGGTCACGTGTGAGCACGTGATGCCCCATTGGGGTCTTTACTGAGTTTTTATTGTATCTTTTAAGTCCTCCAGCGGGTTCTTAAAGGTCCATCACGTGTGGACACGTGATGCCTCATAACTTTTGATCCCGGATGAATTATGAGGCCCATAATATATCAAATCGAAGGGTTTTTCGAGATGCTTCCAATACCATCAGAATTTAATAGTTCCTCCTTCTGGAACTTATCAAAATACAGGCCGGAAGATATTGGTTCGCATTTCTTTAAGCTTATCGCTTCCATTTGATACCTTGGACTCGTCTGCGCAGAAATTTTCGGCGGGAACAGAACTGTTGAGTTACAAGTCAGGTTTCACCTTTGATTTCCCCATACCCCCAAATTATGTATGTCGAGTCAGGTATTCAGTAATCAAGAACTAATGCCAACACAGGATCAGTTAAAAGCATGTTTGTCTGGATAGACAACAGGAACGGTCCATGAGGACTGCATGTCAGGTTTGTTGGCATTAGACACAAGATCAGGTAACGGGTCGGGTCATGGTACATCAGGTCAAGTCAACAGTATACGGTACCATGTCAGGTATATCAATATATATGTATGTGTAGCAATGTCAGGTCAAGATGTAAACAATATCGTGGGTGTGCTCACAATCAGATATATAATCACACATGGGTATTAACAACATGAGATAAACAATGAATTAAGTAATAAGAAGTTTCATTCAATTTGCAATACAGATATCAATTTGTTACAGAGATGATTACAAGAGTGCAGTAAGACAAATATAGCCGTTTAGTCATGTTAACAGGTTTAAGAACCCTTAGAGGTGCAATAATTTATGTAACGGTTCAGTACATCTATTTTAGGTTAAATGCATACGAGTGTCCGAATGTAACAGAACTACAGGGATAAATGCCACAAGCTATTTTAACAGTAAAATGTGATTGAACAGGTAAATATGATTATTAGGTTCAATTTGCAAGCTATAAGTTCCATGTTTAACAGTAAAATGATATAATGCAATATTATACCCGAAAATGGGAAACGATTGTACCAAGTTAAATTTTACAGGTTTAGGGTGTCAATATATATATGTAAATATTGTATAGCATGTAGCAAGGGGTACTTGCCTCGACGGGTCGCGAACCGGGAAAAACGGAACGTAACGTCGGCGGGGAAACTCACGACGGACGCACGGTTCACGTATTGAACCCAAACAACGAACAAAGGAACCACGCAGGTTGGGGTACCTCGCTGGAATGTCGGGTCACGTCGTCGGTACGGTCGGAATCCGGCGAGAAAGTGAACAGTGCACGTCAAGAAACTTGCAACATGAAAGGAATAAAGAAGAAGAAGAGGAGGCTTACAAGGGGTTGCTCTGTGGTTACTGAGAGGAGACGCGAGAACGACGATGAGGTCGACGGGCTCCGGCGGTGGCCAACAGTGACCGCAGTGGAAACTGCCGATGCAAGAATTTCATTAGCGGAGAAGGAGAGAAGAAAGGGAGAGAGGAGGGAAGTGATCTCACCGAGGGGATGTGCCTGCGAGGCCGGGGACACGGGAACGGGGTCGTCGGCGGCGACAGACGGCGGTTCGACGGGTGCGCAGGGGGTTGCAGGTGGTCGCGGGTCTGGTGAGCAGATGGCTGGGAATGCGGGGAAAGGAGGAAGAGGGGCTTGGTGAGGTGAGGAGGTGCGGGCGCAGGCGACGGTGGTGCCGGCGTAGGGCTGCGGTGGTGAAGGGACGAAGCTCGGGCAGCGCGACGACGAGGCTCGGATGGGTTCGCGTTAGAAAAATATGGAGGAAGGAAAAATACTTTAAAATATAAGGGAGAGATAGAGAGAGATTTGAGGGAGAGAGAGAGATATGAGGGGTAGAGAGAGAGAAGAGAGAGAGAAAGGGAATGGGGCCCGGGGGTTAAAGAAAAGAATGTGATTGGCTGAGGGGAAAAAGTTTAGTTAGGAAAAAGATTTAATAGATTAAATGGGAACAGTAAAAATATATATAGGTTATGGAAATATTATGGTTTAAAGAATATTAAAATTTGGGATTTTGGCGCCAAATAAAACATTTCCAAATCGCGCCCGGATCGGGTCCAAAAATTTGAAATTGAAATAATAGGATTTTAAGCGGGTTCCAAATTTTAAAATTAAGTGTCTTATGATTAAAAAGCATACCCCCAAAACGGACACATGTACGCGCGCGTAGCCGTCCAAACTCGCCCGTTTCACTGAACGGGACGAGAACACAAAGCACGGATGCTACCACGAGGCTAGAGGTGCCAAGTAGGCCAAGATGAATATTTTTAATTTTATTTTAGATGCCAAAATTTGTTATATGCAAAAATGACCTTGCCGGGTAAAATTTTACAGTAAGCAACAACAAGCAAGCCAAATGAAATGAGTACCACACTATGCTCAAACAGTAACAGAAATTAGTAGTATTAGGCTTGGGTGTTACAAGTATGATCGCCACAATAACCCTGATAGTCAAGCAAAAATCATATGGGCTCTATCAACATGTAATAGTAATCCGTAATACCACATAATACATGTACATGATGATAGAGATGAATCAGATAACATACTATCATATCGAGTAAGACTGTTCTATCCATATAGGTCCTTCCTCAATCATCATAATTACCTGCCTATGATTACAATAATTGTTTTGAGTGCACTATAGCCAACAATCTCCCACTTGCACTTTAGGCTAATTATTGCGGTGTCACAAACTCACAGTTTGTGTGCTACTGAACATCCAACTTCTCTACTAATCAGTTTCGCAAATCATGTTTGCGAGACATTCGTGTTCGAGAAATAGCCTCAGTGAGTGGATTCTCTCCAATACTTCTATCTTTATCTCTCTATATCTCAATTTCGCGGAGAAGGACTATCTCCCGAAATGAGCGATACCTGTTTTAGAACTTGTCTGGATATCAGATGTGATCAAGTTCATAAATGATCTCCAAATCCAACAAACTTCTTAGACTGCATCTTCCACTGAATTTAATCAGTATCCTGTATCATGCCTACCTCAGTATCCGCTTGGACCCCTGTCCAACATACCGCCCCTCAGAAGAGGGTAAACTTTAATTCTGACATTCACTCTGTCATCCAGATCATCTTGGAAACATGAAATGATAACCCCCTCCTGAAGGAGGCTACCGTTACCATATATCAATAACATTCTCTCATGTTCATAACCGCTTCCTAATGTTTCTTCAGGATTGGATTAATATCTGCTTATTGCAGCTAGTGCAAAAGCAATATCTGATGTGCTACTTGACATCTCATGATTGACTCAATTGTCTAAGCAAGTGATATGTCAATCATGCAAATCTCTCTCATCATCAGTCAAGAAGACGTCACTTTAGAGAGAATGACTCCATTACTTACGGGTACACTACCACGTCAAGAGTCGTCCATTTTAAGACACTTTAAAACAGTGTCAAACTACCCGAATTGGGAAACTTCTCAAATCTAGATCTAAAACCATAGATCTAAACATCAAAATATTTGATATTTTATCCAGTTTCTTTATGAAGAAATATCTGTGACAACTACAGTTTAACCGATCGTAGTATAGGAATAACACTTTTTATTAGGAGTATGTCATCCAAAAACAGGACAGTACTCCATACTCAACCTTTTTACCAGATCTATCTGTCATTCTTGATGAAGTCAAATACTATAATTTTTACAACAAGAATAGATGACCCTTTTCTGCTTTCCTTGCTTTAATCTATAAATAGACATAAGCATCTTTCTCACAATGCTTTCGCTGCTCCCACTGACTACAACAACCCTCTGCCAGAGTCATATACACGTGCACTTTTAAATTCAATTTAGAATGACGTTATAGTCATCCACCTGCCAGATCTCATAATTTAGGTGTAACACCCTACTACGGTTATACGACATTAATTGGTTTTTTAACACTTACTTTATATTTCTTCTATTTTATTGTTTTGGGTTACAAGTAATTCGAATAGTAGTAGTAGTTATTCGACTTGACCCGCATGTGTGAAATCCAGTATAGTGCTAGATTATATCTGATATTTATCAGTAAACTGAATCTATGTGAACCCAGTAATATATATATATATATATATATATAATCATGTATCTTTTAATAGCCACAAGTTAAGAATAAGTTATATTTTGCTAACTGTCATCACATGATTAATCATCTCATATCTTAGTTTGCTTTTATCTATCTCGTTTAAATCTCAAGATATCCTATAAATAAATATTTACTAAATCTAGATATTTTTTGTCGCCGAAAACAGAGACGAACCTGGGATGGATCGTCTTGCCTGAATTTGGGGGCAGATGCTATTTGGATTTTATCCGTGCACCTCTCCGAAAATACCAAGTTGATTTATGGCACCATATATCGGAGGTTTAAACGGATGTGGCCGTTGTAGCGGACTTCGTCAGATTCCCCCTCGTTTTATGAGAGGTTTTTGATTGTGCGGATGCTCTTCCCTGCAGGCGCAAGCCACTGCAGTTAATTACGTTACCGCATTGCGATAACCATTTTCTCCTGCTCCGGCGGTTCACTTTGTGCCGTGTGTATGTTTTGTTTTGGTTTTGGTTGCCCGTGGATTGTATACAGAGATTAATTTATGTCGTTTCCCGTAGGGCGCGGATCGGTCCAAATCCGTATATTTTTAGATTTGGGCTTAGTTTATTTAAGGACCATTAATCTTGTTTGAGATTAAAATTGAATTAAACATATGAGCATTTAGGGCTCAGTTATTTTAGTTTAAGGACATCGCGGTCCATTACCGCCGTGTTTGGAGCAGATATTAGTTTAAGGACATTTCGGTCCATCATTCATCTTGTGCGCATGTGTTTTTGTTACGTGGCGGAGTGAACGATGGTGATGGAATGCGCCTAATTTGGAGTGCGGTCCGATTTGAGGTGTGCACGTCAGTTTGGAAGTGCATTAATGTGGGGTGTATATCATTCCCAGTCTTGATGAAGTTTTACATCAAGTTGGGATGAGAAAAGAGTTGTTGGTTGTCGGGACCCACCATCTCTCTGAAGACGTTGAGGAATTACAACGACATATATCAGATGTGTTGAGAGATGTACCCTTAAACCAAATCCCGTAGTTGATAGAAAAGATCATGGTGGATTATCTAAGAATCATTAGCCTTATTTGAGACTAAGATTACCTTAGGAGATATGGGATGAATATCATTTTGGATATTATCAATGAGAGATCATTAGCCATGTTTGAGACTAAGATCAGTTTAGATATCAGTTTGGATATCATGAATATAAGCTTAACCAATTTGGGCTAAGATTGGGTTTCTGTAACACCCAGCAGTGCTAAGCACTCAGCTGCATATAGCGCTCACGTATATATCACGTGAGGCGCTCCTATAATGCTAAGCACTTTGTGGCGCTCACATGTATTTCACATGATGCGCTATATAAGTTGGCCTTGAGCGCTCACGTACTTTTCACGTGAGGCGCTGAGTTCTTTTGGAGATTTAATCTCTGTTGATATTTTTTGAGAACTTAAATATCTGTTAATAGAATTTTGACCATTAACGATCACCAAGATCATTATTTTGAAGATCTGGGATCTTGTTCTTTAAGAACTAAGTTCTTGACTTGAAAGAACTAAGTTCCTGAAGTATTATGAACTCCATATTTTCCATGTTCATGTTTTCAGAGAGGTTAAACCTCTTTTAATGGTGTTATGACCATTAAGGATCACCAAGATCACTATTTTGAGAATCTTGGATCGGGTTCTTTAAAGAACTAAGTTCTTGATTTGGAGGAACTAAGTTCCTGGAGTATTATGGACTTCATTTTCTCTACGTTCTTGTATCCATATTCCCCTCTGAATTTTTGATTCTCAAGAACAAGATCTTCTCGATGAGAATTAAATTCTCAACTTGTAGGAGACTTGTCTTGTGGATCTCAGATCCAGAGAAAGAACTAAGTTCTTTTAAAAGGGTTTGTCACGCCCCGCTTCCCAGAGTACGCTTAAATAGGCTCGTGACATAGCCAACCATGCTACCTGTGGATAGGAAAAATCCCTCCGCAGTCACATTACGGCTGTAAAGATATCAAGAACAGGAAAGTAAACTAAACTATCTAGTACATGTCCATGAGCCAGAATGAATGAGTCAAGAAATAATGTTATGCGGAAGCAAAAGATACAATAAATGGAACACCTAGAAAGTAAGGCTACATACCGACAGGAACTTCACCGCTCGGTCTAACAGCGGCAATACTCCTGATCAGTCTGCAACAAAGGTAGAAAGATCTGGGCCATGCAAAACCCAGAAGTCAACGCGTCATAACATCAAGCAACAATATGTAAACAGGATAGCAAGACATGCAAGTATAATCATAAATAGTAAAGCAGGTGTAAAACAATCTAAATCAGGGCAGTGAAAGGTAGCGTGCAGTGAGTAAGCTAAACTGGTCTGTTGGTTATCTATTCTCAAGTCTTTGAAATCAATTTGATGAATCATCGATGTAACTCAATAGTATCCCGTGCATGCCCGGGACCACGGTCTAAGACTCTCGGTCTGAAACCGAGACGTGCCGCTAGGCACTAAAAGGAAAAGGGTAAAGACCAACGATGTCAGCAGCATCGTCACGAGGCAGGCCTGGCCTCTAAAAACTGATCAGTATAAGCAAGCAACTGTCGAGTTACAAGTCAGGATTTCATCATTGATTTCCCCATACCCCCAAGTTATATGTGTTCAAGTCAGGTATTCAAGTAATCTGAAGTTAATGCCAACACAGGATCAGGCAAGTACAGGTTTGTCTGGATAGACAACAGGAACGGTCCGTAAGGACTACAGGTTATGTTTGTTGGCATTAGACACAAGATCAGGTAACGGGTAAAGCCATGGTACATCAGGTCAAGTCAAGTAGTGTATTTAGCTGTCATGCCATGTCAAGAGTGTACGGTACCATGTCGGGTCAAATAATATGTGTAGTAAGTCACGTCAGGGTGTACAAGATATCATGTGAGTGCTCATAATCAACTAGCATAATCATGGATATAAATAAACAAGCATGGGTATTATCAGAACAATAAATTAGCACATGTAATATGTTAAGCACTATGTGCAGATTAAACTACTTAGCTGTACGGTTATCAGTTTGGTTTTGAGGAATAGTTTTAACATTTCAGGAATGCAGTATAACAAATGTGGATGATAAAATCATATTAATATGTATTAAAATAATATAGAGATGCAATTGAATGTGAATAAGGCTAAATGTATGCAATCGGTCGTCCGATGGGGTAAAAACTACAAAAGGGTAATATGGTTATAAAACAATTGTGATTATGTGATCTAACATATAAATGTGATTACTAGGTATAGTCCACTAGATGCAACAATTCGGTTTCAAGTTCTAGATCTGAAATATGTAAACGGAACACTGTGCCGTTAACTTAGAATTCGACACTTTAGATTCTATCTATAGATTTAATAGGAAAATAGATAAATTAAAATAGGAATAGTATGAGTAGCATGTAGCAAGATTAACTTGCCTTGATCGGATCACGATACGGTAAACGGAACGTTACCGTCGACGGAAAAGTCGCGACGCGCGCGCGGTACACGGAAAGAGTCCAAACAACGCACGATGGAATCACATGGGTCAGATGTCCTCGCTGGGTCATCGACGGCACGACCATATTCCGGCGATCGCCGAAAGCCATAAGCATCAGTAAGTACCACCATTCTGGCCATAGCCGTTCCTGTCATGATTACCACTAGTAATGTTGGCAGACTCTCCCTGTTCTCTTTCTCTGTTCCACTGCTCGATCTTGGCCCTTCTTTCCTCACTCCCTTCTCTAACATGACTTCTGTTCCTTTTTCCTCAAGGTCTCCTACTACGCTCTCTTCTAGATCTTCTAAATAACTTTTGTCTCAGCTCTTTGCTAATCTTCTTAGCATCATGGTCGTCAGATCCAGCTGTGAATACGGAACTATTTGGTTGATCGGTTCTAAGACGGTTAGAACAAGGGAAACTACTCGGTTTTTCACAGTTTTTCTGCTCAATGATTTGCTCTCAGAATTGGGCAACAATAAGACAGGCATGCCCTCCTTTCTATGGTCATATTGTCTGCCATTATCCTCATGATTGAAACTAGAAAACATATCTTCATGCAGACAGAAATCTGTCTCTCTCTTTCTAATTCGGGATACTGAACCATATTCTGAAATCGTAAGGGGCCACTTTGTATCTGGCATGAATATTGTTTAGTTAACCATCAGCCAATAAATGATGAGGAACGCGTGAGCTTCGATCGGCGTCGAGTTTTTGAAGGAGTCCTGATTCGTTCGAGAGCCGGCGGCTTTGAGGTTAGGCGGTGACATCCATCAATGGCGGGTTGCTAGGGTTTCGAGCGACGCTGCCATGGATTAGGGTTTGGGGCTTTGGGATTGAAGGCGTAGATGTTGACAGAGAGAGAAAGATGGTAGCAAAAAAATGGGAAATTTTGGGCAAGGGGAAAGGGTTTCGCGACGAGGCAGAAGAGGAAAAAGAAGATGAAGGGAGAGGAGAGAGACGTGCACAATTAATTATGAAAGGGGTTTAAATATTTTATAGAGGGAGAGAGAGATGCGTTAATATTTTTAAACGAATCTTTGCATGTGCAGAGAGAGAGAGATATGAACTGTTAAGAAAATATAAAATATATATATATATATATATATATATATATTTTAGTTGAAAGTTATAATGAAATATATAATATAATATTTTTGAGATTTGGCAAAATACAAATTTACTCCAAAACACGCTCGGGTCGGGTCTAAAAATTCGGATTAAAAATATGAAAAATATATGCGACTTCCAAATTTCAAAATGAATGCTCAGTCAAGGAAAATGCGTACCCCCAAGAACGAATGCAAGTACGTGCGCGTAGCCATCCAAATACGTCTGTTTCACTAAACGGGACGAGAACACGATGCAAGGACGCTACCACAAGGTTAGGGGTAACAAGCAGGCTATGAAATGCAGTTTTAAATTATTTTTCGTGATTTAAAATGTTACATGATAAAACATGCGATGTCAGATGAAATGCTAATACACATTTTATACTAGATGCACGTGTCAAAGCAACGAGTCAGGGTAATTTATAACTATAAATCAAACAAGTTTAAGCAAGCGGGTCGGGTCGAATGCAATGTAAAATGTAAGATACCATTCACACCCAAATACGCTAAATCAAGAAATATCACGAATAAAGAAATACGAGAACTGGAATTGGTATAAATGAACTCGGGTGTTACAGGGTTAAACCCTTAGACATGGTATGTTAGGTAAATGAGATATTTTGATATCTTTTTTTTTACCTAGGGCTTTTAGGAGGGAGATCTTCTTCTTTAAGAGAATTAAATTCTCTGGGGGTTTTAGCCTTCTATATTTTTACACAACCTTATGGAAGTCTCCTCTCCTTTTTTCCTCCTCCTCCTTTTTGATTAATCTCTTTGCTCCTATTTATAGGAGAAGAGAAAAAATAATTTGTTGAGAAAATCTCTCATTAAGAGATCATGATTGATCAATCAAAAATGACCTTTTAGATCAATTGGTGAATTTTATTCACCGTTGGATTTTTAATCCAAAGGCTTTATATTTAACAGAGAAGATTTCTTGTTTATCTAAAAAGATTAGGAAATATTTTTCTAAGATAGAATTTTATTCTATCATATGAATATTTTGTTAGTTTAATAAGATTAGAATTTTATTCTATCATATGAATATCTTGTTAGTTTTAACAAGATCAAGAAGATATTTTCATAACATAGAATTTTATTCTATCTAATAGAGAAGATCCTTCTTATTTGTTTATCAAGATTAAGAAATATTTTTCTAAGATAGAATTTTAAACTATCATATGAATATCTTGTTAGTTTAACAAGATTAAAAAATATTTTCCTAACCATAGAAATTAATTTTGTTTAGCAGAGAAGATCTCTCTTATAAAATTTAATTCTATCGGATGATTTAATTGGTAATATTTTTATCACCTTTAGATTTTAAATCCAAGATTCTTTATTAGAGAAGATCTTTCCATATTAAAAGGAAAATATTTCTCTAATAGAATTTATCATCTGATGATTTATTATCACCATTGGATCTTTGATCCAATGACTCCGTTTAACAGAGAATATTCCAGATTTTAGGGAAGCATCCCCATGTAGAATTTAATTCTACTTGCTTTTAATTTGGGCACCGGCGCTTACGTGTTGTGCGCATAGGAGCCACTTAAGAATTTAATTCTTATTTATGATAGGCGTTCCTGTGCTTTGCACATTGGCGCACACATGAGGAGCACGTACAGCGCCACCATAGGATTTAATCCTACAAAATTGACGTTGGCACTGGCGCTCTCGTTACGGGCACGTGAGGCGCTGCCTTAACAAAATTTTAACAGAACTTGGCTCTTTTATTATGTTTAAATATTGGGGGAACAGGCGCTCCTGTGCTTTGCACATTGGCGTCCACGTGAACTTCACATGCGACGCTACCTGAGGTGATAGTTACATGCTTTGCATGTGGGTGCATTTATTTAATACGTGGAGCTTTCCCTTTATTTTTATAAGAGAACAACAAGCTCTGAGCCAAAAATTTTTGGCGGGAACAAATGCCCCCCACTACTTGGTCCACATAAGCTTATACGTGGGTTAAGTAGTGCAAAATAATGCATTACCATAGAATTGACGGCTTAGCAGACAAGTTTAGGATCCCTGTCGCTCAAGACTTTTTCATCTTCATGAGCCGTAAAGGTCTCAAGCAGGGTTTTCTCCCTATGAGTCGTGAGGATCTCATAGGTGCATATTCTCCCTAGAAATCGTGAGGATTCCTAAGTGTCTTTCACCTCAGTGAGTCGTAAGGATCTCACGCAGGTATTTTCTCCTTATGAGTCAAGGGGACCCGAGAGTGGCTTCTTCACTTCATTGGCATGTAACTTTGATGAATGTGGCCCGTGGATAGTATACAAGAGTCAATTTGGACATTCTTGTAGGACAACGATAGCTTAGAAAACATGTTTAGATTTGTCGCTTAGGGCTTTTCAATTTTATGAGTCGTGAGGGTCTCATAAAGATATTTCTCCCTATAAGTCGAGAGGATCTCATACGTGTATTTTCTCCTTAGGAGTCGTGGGGGCTCCTAAGTGTGTTTTCTCTTGAGAGTCGTAAGAATTTCACAAGATAATTTTCTCCTTACAAGTCGAGAGGACTCGCAAGTGGTTTTTCCTCCTCATCAGTATGCGACTTTGAAGAATGTGGCCCGTGGATAGTATACAAGAGTCAGTTTGGACCTTCTTATAGGGCAGCGATGGGTTAGGAAACGGGTTTAGATCTGTCGCCTAAGGCTTTTCAACTTTATGAGTCGTGAGGGTCTCATAAAGATTGTAACGATTCTGAATTTTCTGTACAAAATTTTTCTTAAAAAAAGTACAGAAAAGAGTTTGCAAGCCTAAGCACAATTTAAAAGTTATACTTGCTTAAGAACAAAAAGAAATAACTTGTAGCTCATTGGTAAAGCCTTGCACTGCTGTGACGTAGCCCCTGTGTTCGAATTCCCTCAGCCACATAATATTTTTTTTGAATTTTTCTTTTAAAATTTTTGGAAGCCCAAAAGTTTACACGTGCAATACACGTAAAATGAAAAATCACAGAAAATCAAACATGTGCAAAATGGTATTTATACAGACAAAGACACGTGGCACAAATCCAAGCACTCGCCTCACACACGTGGCCGACGAGATGGCCAATTGGACCGGCACCGACGGGTGAACTGAGGGGAATAATCCCCGTGTTTTGCACACATGACTCTTGGCCTACCCCCACTACCCCAGTACTGTTTGATTTTCCTGCATTTATCCAGAGAGTGTTAATTCACCTTTTAATCCAAATTTTAATGCATTTAAATTCTTTCTTCAATCCTCAAAACCCTAATTTTACCCTATAAATACAATCTCATACCCTAGCCCTCTTCATTCTGAAATCTCTTATTAAAAATTCTCAAAAATTTCCAAGTCAAAGAAGAGTACAAGTAGAGTTAGCTCAAGTTCACTTTCCGGCGAGGATTCGAGACGTTCCCGGTGACTCCACGACACCATGACGATCTCAATCCCTTCCTCACTCTATTCTTAACCCACACAACTTGTAAATCCCACCTCTCTTCTCCTCTTCTTATCTTAAAATGATCTCTTTTCAAATCATGTCAGTAAGTGGAGTTACACCGATCTTTAATTCTATACTCTTTAAAACTATAACTTTTCTTAAGAGCCACTTATCCATATCATTATACCTTGCTTGTTAAACATTAACTAATATTTAGAAACAAGTTTTATTTTAAAACTTCATGTAAAACAACTTTTACTAAGCTTTTACGTTTAAATATCTTGAAGTTTACGTACGACATCTTTATATACTTTTTGTTTAGCATACCTTTAGAAAATCTTACGAGGTAATGACCTACCTCTCACAAACACACATATTGACATAACATGATTCTCTTAAACAACATTTTTGTGGCAAAATACGACTTTTCATCAAAATACCTTAAACTATTAAGAACCAGATTTTTTAAAATTGTGTCAATTCATTCCTTACGTTATGCCTCTACAACCCATTTGGGGAACCAGATCGGGATGGTACGGATTATCGCACGTCCTCGGAACTAATAGAGCGAGATGCAGATCTCCTTACGGAGCATACGATCTCGATGGAATTTTTAATACAATTTCCAAGAAAAACGAGATTTTCTGCATAATAAATAAAAATTTATTTTTAATAATTATATAAATATTATCAAACCATCTATTTTTAATATATAATAAAATTCCATGTTTCCTAAACAAAATAAAAGAATTACAAGTTTCACGATAATACCATTAAGAATCAATACCAGTCTAACTTTATACTAAAATACCTTGAACTCTTCAAGCTAGGTATATATTCACTACAATACCTAACTTTTTAAAAGTTAAATCCATGAAAACTTTAAATACGATAAATAAATACTTGTGATTTATTTTGAAAGTATATTTAAAATATTTTTCATAAAACCCCCTCAAGTTATATAAAATTATATTAAGAACCCTAGTAAATATAGGTTTACGCGGGACCAATTCTCTTGAGCCTCAGAAAGCCAGAGAAAGTGGGTGCTTGCTTATTTAAGGTAGAAAACTAAAACGGGCTTATCAATGGTAATTATCTTGGAAAAAGACACAAATCCTGCCGTCCATATGCAGCAGTTATCGATACCTCCTAAACCTAATTCAGGATCCAATTTTGTTTAAAGTGTCTTGACTCAATCTGAGTCTCAGTCTAATCTGAATACAATTCAAACATGAATCCAACTCCAATTCAACATGAATCCAAAATACCAAACATGAACACTTGAACTTGAACATGAATACCAGAACAAAACCAGAACATGCAACATGACTTGACTGGACCGAACCATGGCTATATCTTGAACTTGACTACATGACTATCCGTTTATATCATGAATCGGTTTACATGAACAACTTATACATGGTCTCGGTAAGTCTGGTAACTACTAATCAATACAATCAATACAATATACACTACGGGATTTTTAAAGGGGTAGACTGGTACGGAATGTGTTAAAAGTGGCACGATGATAGTTACTAAAAGACATCTACATGAACATCATGTGCCGTTGTAACAACTCCAATTTTGTATACCAAAAATTTGCTTTAAATATAGTGTACACTTGGAGTATTAATGTTGCTGGAAACAATTTAAGTATCTAATTCCTTACAATAATTATAAGAAGGAGCTTGTAGCTCATTTGTAACACCTTGCACTGCTGAACCAAGCCACCAGAGTTCAAATCCCATGCCCCACATTATTTTTGTATTTATTTTGTTTTATTTTTTTTTGGAAGTCAACGGTAAAAAGGCCATAACTCCCAAAATATGTACTGGACAACAAAAAGTAAAAATACCAAGTTGTTCCTCAGGAAAACCCCCGGCCATTGGACCTTTGACTCGGCCCGACTCGGCGCCGCCGGCCGGCGACTCGGCCGACTCGGTCCGGCGCCGCCGGCCGGACTTGGCCGGACGGCCGAGTCACCAACTGAGAAAAGTTGGCTCTTGACTTGGTCAACCCTCTTGCACACTTATTATACCTGGATCGGTTTTGATTTGGCCAATAAATCCCTTTTACTCCTAGGTTTAATGAAATTTAATGAATTTTTAATGTTTCTTATATTTTTTAATATTTTTTTTAACCCTAACCCTAACCCTAGCCTAGCCCTATATAAAGACCCCTTCCCTCTACCTTTTCCCTTCACAACTCTAAGTCCACTCTCTCAAATTCTCGAGAACTCGGTACGAAGAGCGAGAAGCGAAGCGCTGCCGAAATCGACGACGGATTCCGGCGACTGGATCGGGACCTTCGCGACGTTTTCAACGAATCGACAACCATCACGACCTCTAGCTTCATTAGGTTGTCCAAACCGTAAGTCCCATCCCCTCTATCTCTCTTTTCTATACATATAAAAATACGGATTTTTGGAACCCGACGGAAATCGGACAAACCGATTTCCGATTCGGTTTTTCTCTAAATTTCCACTTGTCACCTAATACATATTATCTACCCATATTCTTGTTGACTATTAATCACCCTTAAACCAATTTAATCAAACTTTTTCACATAAAATGATAACTTCTTTGTAAAACCGTACTCTTTTCATAAAAATACCATGAAGTTCATTTTTCTTAGTTTAATCAATTACCTCACTCATAAATATGTTTATCTTGATCACAAAACTTGTATAACTCAATTTGAATGAAATTTCACACATAAAATGATAACGTTACCGTATTCTTGCGCTATAATACCTTTAAGTTTAACATAGCATGTTTTACTTTTAAACTTCACCAAAACCTAAAATAAGTCACGGGGTAATGACCTACCCCTACACACACTCAATCTAACCCTAATTAATAAACATCAAAATACAGAATACGAAACTACAGGACTTTTCACTAAAATACCCTAATCTTTATTTAAAGCTTTAAGTTGTAAACTTTTCTAGATAAAATCTTTTAATAAAATGAAAACACGATTGGTCATGGACATCGATCATTTATCTAAACTGTCTTGTGGTGTCTAGGCTAGACAAGTGAGCTTGGGTAACTTTAAAAGGCCCGTTTCACGATTCGTGAGCGGATCCCTCCCTCCTCACTTGTACTTACCTGGCCGCAATTGACGGTGAAGAGGCGATTTGAGGCTTCTAATGACTCATCGTTTAGACCTTAGAAATAGGCTAGTTGGTTTAGGAAACCCTAATAACTAAAATACGGAAAACTATACTTTTTGCAAATAAATACCCCATATTAATAAAACCGTTTTCTTAAATGAAAAATATTTATAAAACCTAAGTAAAGTGCCGCTACAACCCACTTTTGGGGAACCTGTTAGGGAAAGTACGGTTCATCGTGCACCCGCAGGCTAGTAGTGAGAGATTCAGACCTCCGCAAGGAGCATTCGGTCTCGAAGGGTTTAAAATACGACATTTAAGGAAAATGAGATTTTTGAAAATAAAATATTTATATAAAATTATTCATGTGTTAATATATATATAATTATCATTTAAACACCTATTTTATCATAATATAAAGTTTCCACATTTTTCTAAAAATTACAAGATTAAAAGTTACACTAAAATACCATGAATTTCAGATAAGACAATTAATACTTTTATTAGGATATATTCACTAGAATAACACAAATAAAATTCACATTCAATATAATATTAAAGACGAATATTAAATACTTGAGGTGTATTTTGAAAACTATACAAAAGTATTTTTACATAAAACCCCCTCAAGTTTCACAAATTACAATAAGGCCCCTAGCTAATATTGAACTTCAAATTCTCTTCTTTTAGTCTGACTCGGGTTAGAGTCTGACTATTCTTGACTCGAATATGATTCAAGTCAATCTATATTCTTTTATATTCCACCACACTTTGAATACATGAATCCATGAACCTAGTTAACAATATAGTCATTTTGACTAAATCAAACCATGGATATTCATCCATTATCCTGATATTCCATTTACCTGATTATACAGTTGCAACATATTTACTGATATCATGGTTTTGGTCAGTCATCCAACTTACATATTCCAATACTACAATACTGTTAAAACACTACGGGGTTTAAGGGGTAGATTGGTACGGAAGATGTTAAAGGTGGCACGAGGTGGTCAGATTAAGACACCTAACCTGAATCCTGTTGCTGTTGTACCGTGGCATAACAGTTCCTTGTACTTTCCGTTTGCCCTGATCTCTGGCATATAGAGATCCCCCTCGTATACACTGGCATCCTTCTGTACCAAGCTACAAACAACAGCGTCACACAATGTTACATAATATTCAACATTATAATACTTTAGAAAAATACTTTTACTCTATCATTCTCATTCTTCTTATTCTTGTGGGACTTACCGAGCGACCTGTTCGCTGACGACATTCTATTTCTTTCTTCTTTGAATGTCGTCAGGTGCGTTGGACCAAGTTGAGATCGAGCCCACCGGTGAAGATTTGGAGCAGTTCCAGGCAGACCCAGAGCTCTAGATAATTGTACCTTGTTCTTTCCAGTTTATTTCATTTCCTGTTATGCCATTGTTTAGGCATTGCTTTTCATTCCAGTTGTATTTTCTTTTCCTGCATTGTAAAAAGAATGTTATTAATAAAAGTTGCTGTTATTTCTATATTATTCGTCTCTTGTGATTTACTTTATATTGCTTAGTTACGCTTAGCGTATATACTTCTGAGTATATACGTAGCGGGCCTCGTCGCGTCCACTTCGCCGTACACTGGGAAGCGGGGCGTGACAG
Source organism: Agapanthus africanus (assembly GCA_030015575.1). Classification (NCBI taxonomy): domain Eukaryota; kingdom Viridiplantae; phylum Streptophyta; class Magnoliopsida; order Asparagales; family Amaryllidaceae; genus Agapanthus; species Agapanthus africanus. Next base: position 24,587,835 of record JASDDO010000028.1, on the reverse strand, counting down.
GTTTTGTTGGTGGCCCATGCAGGTCAGAGCTGTATGAATCCCTGTCATGCAGTTCTGGTCTGCGTGAATAACCTAAGCAATATAACACAAGAACCAGCAACTAAAACATTCTTTACAATTCATATTCCTTGAAACTTGCAAATCTTTATTCCTTGAATCTTATCATTTCAAGTATTTGATTCTGTCCTAATCCAAATTTTTCTTCAGGATTATGGATTCCCCGAACAACACCAGCACCAACGTCAACAACACCCCATCAGCACTACCTCTCACACCAGCTGTTCCCGCACCACCCACTGAGCAGACGATGTTATTTGATGCGATCCGTAGTCTTCTCGAGGGACAGCAACAACTTCTGAGCCGTCCTGATAACGATGCACCGGGAGTAAAGCAATTCAGAGCTTTGCACCCAAAGCAGTTCTCTGGTAAAGGAAGCCCTCTCGAAGCAGAAGAATGGCCACAAAGCATAGAAGACGATCTGGCAGCAGCTCAAGTGCCAGATAACGCTTGGGTCCGTGTAGCGAAGCTACAGCTCACGGATAATGCTCGCAATTGGTGGAAGGCGGACGAAACCCGTCTAGCGCAGCCGATTGAATGAAAGACATTTCGCGAGAAGTTTGACGTGAAATATTTCCCAGTGACTGCCAGGTTCGCTATGGAGCAGCAGTTTATTCATCTACAGTAAGGATCAATGTGGGAGAAATCGGTAGATGAATACGATGCTGAGTTCACTATGTTGAGCCGGTAAGATGTGTCACAATAGTTCAATTTTTAAATATCACATATTACACAGCTAACACAATCTTTAAACAGATTCGCGGCACACCTGATACCGACGGACCATATCAGAGCCCGTCGTTTTCAGCAAGGTTTGGACACAGAGATCAAGGCTGCTCTAGCCACAGGAAAGTTTTTGACTCATGAGGAAGCCCTGCAAGCTGCCCGCAGTTATGAGGCAGTCATAAAAGAGAGAGGCAGACCTCAGTCTGCAGGAGTCAAACGCCCTGCCAACCAGATGGCAGGTGGAGCCACGTCCAGACCATCTTTCGTGCCGAGGCGACCCGGAGTACCAACTCATCGTCCTAGCCCAGCCTTTTGCACCTACTGCAAGAGAACTGGACATATGATGAAGGACTGCCGTAGAGCCAACCGCCTCTGCTTAATCTGCGGTTCAGCCACTCATGATATTGGATCTTGTCCCCAAAGGCAGAACTCAGTTGCTGCACCCAGGCCAGCAAATACTTATCAGCAGCGACCAGCTCTTCCAGCACCTGCTCCCAGACTTGCACTGCCTGCACCACCTAGGGGACCACAGGCTGCACCACATCCTCGACAGTTCCATCAAGCTCAAAGGAACGTTCAGAGGAATGCTCCTCAGGCCAGGAGGAATGTGCCGAAGCGCCAGGCTTTCATGATGTCTGTGGAAGAAGCTGAGGCCACTGGCCAAGTCATTACTGGTAAACTTTCTTTCTCAAACTTATCTTCAGTTTTGTTTACCTACGCACTTTCCCTATACCTGAACCTATCCCATATACCTTAGGTACAATCCTAGTAGCTTCACTACCTGCACTTGCACTGTTTGATACTGGAGCATCCCACTGCTTTATGTCGCAACGGTTTGTCCGAACCCATGCGATTCCAGTCTCACCGCTTGTATCCAGCTGGAACGTCAGTTCTGGAAATGGTGTTCTAAAGGAAACTATGGGATACAGCATGTGTCCAGTCATCGTCTGTAGTCGAGAGTTTTACGCTGACTTCAAAGTACTGGACATACCAAACTTCGATGTGGTTCTAGGAATGGACTGGCTTGGAACCTTTTATGCTACCATCGACTGTCGTCAAAGGAGGGTAGTATTTGAGATTCCAGATCATCCGGTCTTCTATTTCAAGAGTAGAGATCGTACATTGGAGCCAAGTACTTACAAAGCGAAGCCAAGGGAAGCAGTAGTTGCAGCAGCTCATGCAGAGGAAGAATCAAGACCGGAGGTAGTTCGAGAGTTCGACGATGTATTCCCTGACGATATATCAGGTTTGCCTCCCGATCGAGCTCTTGAATTCAGTTTTGACTTAGTACCAGGAGCACAACCAGTGATCAAAGCACCGTATAGACTAAGTCCAGAAGGTTTGAAAGAAGTTCGAACACAATTGGACGAATTACTGGAGAAAGGATGGATTCGTCCCAGCACTTCAAGTTGGGGAGCACCTGTACTATTGGTGAAGAAGAAGAAAGGTTCATATAGAATGTGCATCGACTATAGGGCCTTGAATGAAGTTACTATAAAGAACAAGTATCCACTCCCGCGCATCGACGATTTGTTCGATCAGCTAAGTGGAACTTGTGTCTTCTCTAAACTAGATCTTCGTTCAGGTTATCATCAAGTGAAGGTCAAGGAGGCTGATATTCACAAAACAGCTTTCAGAACTCGCTATGGACATTACGAATTTCTAGTAATGCCATTTGGAGTGACCAATGCACCAGCAATCTTCATGAATCTTATGAACCAAGTTTTCCGGGAGTATTTAGACAGGTTCGTTGTCATCTTCATCGACGACATCCTGGTATATTCTAAGAATCGGAAGGAGCATGCGGAGCACTTACGAATTGTCCTGGAAACACTTCGACAACATAAGCTTTATGCCAAGTACAGCAAGTGCGAGTTTTGGCTAAAACAAGTTGGTTTTCTTGGACACATCGTATCAGGAGAAGGGATTTCTGTAGATCCAGCAAAGGTTTCAGCAGTCAGCGAATGGCCTACACCAAAATCAGTGAAGGATATTCGGAGTTTCTTGGGCTTAGCTGGATATTACAGAAAATTCATTGAAGGCTTTTCGAAGATAGCAACACCCCTGACCAAGCTCACAAGAAAAGATGAAGAATTTGTGTGGTCAGAAGCATGCGAGCAAGTTTTCGTAGAACTCAAGTCAAGACTGACATCTGCACCTATTCTCGTCATACCGGATCAATCTGGAGGATTCGAGGTGCATTGTGATGCATCCGGTAAGGGACTAGGATGTGTTCTACATCAGCACGGTAAGGTTGTGGCTTATGCTTCAAGACAACTGAAAACTCATGAGCGCAATTATCCGACGCATGATCTGGAGTTGGCAGCCGTCATTTTTGCTCTCAAAATTTGGCGCCACTACTTACTTGGTGAACGAGTGAACATCTACACAGATCATAAAAGTCTGAAGTGCGTGTTTACTCAGAAGGAGTTGAATATGCGGCAGAGAAGATGGTTAGAACTTATGGCGGATTTTGACATCAATTTGCAATACCATCCAGGAAAGGTGAACGTAGTACCTGATGCTCTTAGTCGCCAACCATTAGCAATGAATCTCACCGCCCAATGGAAGCTTTAGCAAGACTTACATCAAATGGAGATTGAACTAGTCATGCCAGGTGATGTTTCAAATTTGATGAATCTACAAGTCCAATCAACTATTGTCAATTAGATCAAAGCAGCTCAAGCCAGCGATGCTAAGTTGCAAAAGATCAGAGAACAAGTGGAGAATGGACTCAGAACAGATTTCATCATCCATGAAGACGGATCTTTGAGATACGGCAGCAGATTGTGTGTACCAAAAGGTCCTGTTCGGGAAGAGTTAATGAAAGAAGCCCACAGCTTTCCCTATTCAGTACATCCTGGAGGTACCAAAATGTACAAAAATCTACGTCAGAATTATTGGTGGCATGGAATGAAGCGTGAAGTAGCCAGAAGCGTCGCAAAATGTTTGGTGTGTCAGCAGGTAAAGGCTGAACATCATAGGACAGCTGGACTACTTCAACCGTTACCAATCCCAGAATGGAATTGGCAGCACATCACGATGGACTTTGTAACTGCTCTTCCTCGCAGCACAAAGGGTAACGATGCGATTTGGGTCATTGTGGATCGACTCACAAAGTCGGTTCACTTCATCCCATTTCGAGTTGGCCAATCAACTGAGACATTAGCGAAGAAGTACATGGAGGTAATAATCTAAATTAAGATTTAAACTCTTCATAACGTACTATCTCTGATACCCATGAACTCATACAGGAAATCGTGAGACTTCATGGAGTACCGGTCTGCATTGTCTCCGATCGTGACACCAGGTTCCGATCGCAATTTTGGCAAAGTCTGCAAGCTAGCTTGGGAACAAGTCTGAAATTCAGCACGGCTTATCATCCACAAACAGATGGTCAGTCGGAACGAACTATTCAGATCTTGGAGGATATGCTCAGAGCATGTATGCTCGACTTCAAAGGATCGTGGGAAGATCACCTACATCTTGTGGAGTTTGCGTACAACAACAGCTACCAAGCAAGCATAGGAATGACACCTTTTGCAGCATTGTATGGAAGGAAGTGTCGATCGCCATTAAGTTGGGACGACATCAGAGATAGAGAACTCCTTGGACCAGAGATGATAGTAGCAACCATTGATGTGGTTCGTACTATCAGGGAAAGAATGCGCATAGCCCAAGATAGACAGAAACACTGGGCTGATGCGAAGAGACGACACTTGGAGTTCCAGCCAGGAGATCATGTATTCCTGAAAATCTCTCCGAACCGCGGAGTGATCAGATTTGGAAGACGGGGAAAGTTGAGTCCGAGATACATTGGACCGTTCGATATACTCGAACGAGTCGGTGAAGTGGCATATCGTTTAGCGCTTCCACCCTCATTGGAAGGAGTGCATAACGTGTTCCACATATCCCAACTCAGAAGGTATGTGAGTGACCCCAGCCATGTACTTGATCATTCCGAGCTCACGATACAGCCCGATTTGTCTTGTGAGCAACAACCTGTGGAGATCCTGGATAGGAAAGTGAAGACACTTCGGAACAAAGAAGTTAATTTGGTCCGGATAATGTGGAGGAAAGACACTCCAGGAGAATCCACGTGGGAAAGGGAGGATGAGATGCTTGCAAGATATCCGCACCTTTTTGTAAATTAGTCCTTAAATAAAAGTTGTAAATTTCGAGGACGAAATTTTTGTAAGGAGGGTAGATTGTAACAACTCCAATTTTGTATACCAAAAATTTGCTTTAAATATAGTGTACACTTGGAGTATTAATGTTGCTGGAAACAATTTAAGTATCTAATTCCTTACAATAATTATAAAAAGGAGCTTGTAGCTCATTGGTAACACCTTGCACTGCTGAACCAAGCCACCAAAGTTCAAATCCCATGCCCCACATTATTTTTGTATTTATTTTGTTTTATTTTTTTTTGGAAGTCAACGGTAAAAAGGCCATAACTCCCAAAATATGTACTGGACAACAAAAAGTAAAAATACCAAGTTGTTCCTCAGGAAAACCCCCGGCCATTGGACCCTTGACTCGGCCCGACTCGGCGCCGCCGGCCGGCGACTCGGCCGACTCGGTCCGGCGCCGCCGGCCGGACTTGGCCGGACGGCCGAGTCACCAACTGAGAAAAGTTGGCTCTTGACTTGGTCAACCCTCTTGCACACTTATTATACCTGGATCGGTTTTGATTTGGCCAATAAATCCCTTTTACTCCTAGGTTTAATGAAATTTAATGAATTTTTAATGTTTTTTATATTTTTTAATATTTTTTTTAACCCTAACCCTAGCCTAGCCCTATATAAAGACCCCTACCCTCTACCTTTTCCCTTCACAACTCTAAGTCCACTCTCTCAAATTCTCGAGAACTCGGTACGAAGAGCGAGAAGCGAAGCGCTGCCGAAATCGATGACGGATTCCGGCGACCGGATCGGGACCTTCGCGACGTTTTCAACGAATCGACAACCATTACGACCTCTAGCTTCATTAGGTTGTCCAAACCGTAAGTCCCATCCCCTCTATCTCTCTTTTCTATACATATAAAAATACGGATTTTTGGAACCCGACGGAAATCGGACAAACCGATTTCCGATTCGGTTTTTCTCTAAATTTCCACTTGTCACCTAATACATATTATCTACCCATATTCTTGTTGACTATTAATCACCCTTAAACCAATTTAATCAAACTTTTTCACATAAAATGATAACTTCTTTGCAAAACCGTACTCTTTTCATAAAAATACCATGAAGTTCATTTTTCTTAGTTTAATCAATTACCTCACTCATAAATATGTTTATCTTGATCACAAAACTTGTATAACTCAATTTGAATGAAATTTCACACATAAAATGATAACGTTACCGTATTCTTGCGCTATAATACCTTTAAGTTTAACATAGCATGTTTTACTTTTAAACTTCACCAAAACCTAAATAAGTCACGGGGTAATGACCTACCCCTACACACACTCAATCTAACCCTAATTGATAAACATCAAAATACAGAATACGAAACTACAGGACTTTTCACTAAAATACCCTAATCTTTATTTAAAGCTTTAAGTTGTAAACTTTTCTAGATAAAATCTTTTAATAAAATGAAAACACGATTGGTCATGGACATCGATCGTTTATCTAAACTGTCTTGTGGTGTCTAGGCTAGGCAAGTGAGCTTGGGTAACTTTAAAAGGTCCGTTTCACGATTCGTGAGCGGATCCCTCCCTCCTCACTTGTACTTACCTGGCCGCAATTGACGGTGAAGAGGCGATTTGAGGCTTCTAATGACTCATCGTTTAGACCTTAGAAATAGGCTAGTTGGTTTAGGAAACCCTAATAACTAAAATACGGAAAACTATACTTTTTGCAAATAAATACCCCATATTAATAAAACCGTTTTCTTAAATGAAAAATATTTATAAAACCTAAGCAAAGTGCCGCTACAACCCACTTTTGGGGAACCTGTTAGGGAAAGTACGGTTCATCGTGCACCCGCAGGCTAGTAGTGAGAGATTCAGACCTCCGCAAGGAGCATTCGGTCTCGAAGGGTTTAAAATACGACATTTAAGGACAATGAGATTTTTGAAAATAAAATATTTATATAAAATTATTCATGTGTTAATATATATATAATTATCATTTAAACACCTATTTTATCATAATATAAAGTTTCCACATTTTTCTAAAAATTACAAGATTAAAAGTTACACTAAAATACCATGAATTTCAGATAAGACAATTAATACTTTTATTAGGATATATTCACTAGAATAACACAAATAAAATTCACATTCAATATAATATTAAAGACGAATATTAGATACTTGAGGTGTATTTTGAAAACTATACAAAAGTATTTTTACATAAAACCCCCTCAAGTTTCACAAATTACAATAAGGCCCCTAACTAATATTGAACTTCAAATTCTCTTCTTTTAGTCTGACTCGGGTTAGAGTCTGACTATTCTTGACTCGAATATGATTCAAGTCAATCTATATTCTTTTATATTCCACCACACTTTGAATACATGAATCCATGAACCCAGTTAACAATATATTCATTTTGACTGAATCAAACCATGGATATTCATCCATTATCCTGATATTCCATTTACCTGATTATACAGTTGCAACATATTTACTGATATCATGGTTTTGGTCAGTCATCCAACTTACATATTCCAATACTACAATACTGTTAAAACACTACGGGGTTTAAGGGGTAGATTGGTACGGAAGATGTTAAAGGTGGCACGAGGTGGTCAGATTAAGACACCTAACCTGAATCCTGTTGCTGTTGTACCATGGCATAACGGTTCCTTGTACTTTCCGTTTGCCCTGATCTCTAGCATATAGAGATCCCCCTCGTATACACTGGCATCCTTCTGTACCAAGCTACAAACAACAGCGTCACACAATGTTCCATAATATTCAACATTATAATACTTTAGAAAAATATTTTTACTCTATCATTCTCATTCTTCTTATTCTTGTGGGACTTACCGAGCGACCTGTTCGCTGACGACATTCTATTTCTTTCTTCTTTGAATGTCGTCAGGTGCGTTGGACCAAGTTGAGATCGAGCCCACCGGTGAAGATTTGGAGCAGTTCCAGGCAGACCCAGAGCTCTAGATAATTGTACCTTGTTCTTTCCAGTTTATTTCATTTCCTGTTATGCCATTGTTTAGGCATTGCTTTTCATTCCAGTTGTATTTTCTTTTCCTGCATTGTAAAAAGAATGTTATTAATAAAAGTTGCTGTTATTTCTATATTATTCGTCTCTTGTGATTTACTTTATATTGCTTAGTTACGCTTAGCGTATATACTTCTGAGTATATACGTAGCGGGCCTCGTCGCGTCCACTTCGCCGTACACTGTGAAGCGGGGCGTGACAGCCGTTGTCTCGTGTGTTTTGATGGGGCCTTGTACTTACATGTTACCTTAGTCCACGGAGCAAGTTGGACTCCTCTCGTATACACTGGCACATTCTGTACCAAACTATAAACAACTACGCTAGTATAACAAACACATAAGTTACCTGTTATATTCTCTTTACCTATCTATTACATTCTATCTCTTGGGACTTACCGAGCGCTAGTTCGCTGACGACATTCTTATCTTTTCTTTCTTTGGAATGTTGTCAGGAGGACCCGACGCTCAGGAGATCGAGCCCAGCCAGGATGATTTGGAGCGGTTCACTGAGGAGTCAGAGTTCTAGTTCCTACTTGTACTTACTTTTCTTTCAGTTCATATACCATTGTTTAGGCATCACTTTCTTTCATAGTACTTTACTTTTCAGTTATATGTAAAGAATGAATATAAATAAAAAGTTGTTGTTTTATTACATCTCTTATCATTCTTATGTTATTTCATTTATATTGCTTATTTACGTTTAACGTGTTTACTTCTGAGTAAATACGCCGCATCTCCTTACCCGTACACTGGGAAGCGGGGCGTGGCAGGTTTTTTTGGCGGCCCATGCAGGTCAGTTCTGCATGGAACCCTACCATGCAGGTCAGTTCTGCATGGAAACCTAAGCAATATAACACAAGAATTATAAGAATCGGCAACTAAAAACATTCTTTACATTTAAAATGCCTTGAATCTATCATAATCCTACCTTTTCTTTCAAGGTTATGGATTCCCCCAACAATACGAGCACGAACGTTAATGGAAACACACCACCAACACTGCCTCTACCACTTACACCTACTGTAGCAGCTCCTATCAACGAGCAGACGGTATTGCTTGAGACAATCAAGGGCCTCTTGGAGGGACAGCAGTAGCAGACTGCTATTCTATTGCACCGCCCAGAAGCTGAGGCACCTGGTGTGAAACAATTTCGGGCGCTACACCCTAAACAATTCTCTGGGAAAGAGAGCCCCCTGGAAGTGGAAGAATGAGCTCAGTCGATTGAGGACGATCTAGCGGCAGCACAAGTACCGGATATTGCTTGGGTAAGAGTTGTGAAGCTGCAACTAACTGACAACGCCAGAGTATAGTGGAAGGCTGAAGAAAGCAGTCTTGCCCACCCGATCGAATGGAAGACATTTCGCGATATGTTCGATGCGAAATATTTTACCGAGACTGCCCGCTTTGAGATGGAGCAACAATTCATCCACCTGCAGCAACGCTCTATGTGGAGCAAATCTGTGGATGAGTATGATGCTGAGTTCACCATGCTTAGCAGGTTCGCGGTACATCTCATACCGACTGCTGAGATCAGAGCACACCGATTTCAGCAAGGGTTGGATCCGGAGATCCAAGCTGCATTAGCTACAGGGGATTTCCCAACCTACGATCTTGCTCTGAAAGCTGCCCGAAAATATGAGGCAGTGGTGAAGAAGAAGGGCAGACCTGAATCTGCCGGTATGAAGCGCCCTGACACTCAGATAGCAGGAGGAGCCTCTTCCATGCTAACTTTTGCACCCAGGAGACCAGAACTAACATTTAACCGGCCAAGTCCAGATTTTTGCTTCTACTGCAAGAGAAATGGACACCTAGAGAAGGACTGCAGGCGTGCAAATGGCATGTGCTTAGTTTGTGGCGCATCCACTCATGACATTGGAACATGTCCTTATAGACGCAACCCAGTTCCAGCATACATTACCTTTCCACAGCGGCCAGCCATTCAGGCTCCTGCACCTCGTCTTGCCCTACCTACTCCACCTCCTCGTGGACCACCTGTACAGCCTCTTCGTCAGTTCCACCAGGTAATGAGGAACATGCCTCAAAGGCAGAGAAACATGCCCCAACGACAGAAGAATGTGCCTCTAGCTAGGAGGAATGTACCCCGGCGTCAGGCTTTCACTTTAGCGGCCATAGAAACCGAAGCTATAGGTCAGGGTAACACGGGTAATCCTTCTTCTTTCAAAACCCTTGTATTCTTCTTTCAAACATATTTTTCATGCACTTTCAGTAGTTCTTTTCACCAACACCATCATCAAATTTTTCTTGAATCTGTTACAACTTCCTTCTATAAATTTCGAGGACGAAATTTTTATAAGGAGGGTAGATTGTAACAATCATGAATTTTCTGTACAATTTTTTTCTTAAAAAAAGTACAGAAAGGAGTTTGCAAGTCTGAGCACAATTTAAAAGTTATACTTGTTTAAGAATAGAAAGAAATAACTTATAGCTCATTGGTAAATCCTTGCACTGCTGTGACGTAGCCCCTGTGTTCGAATCCTCTCAGCCCCATATTATTTTTCTGAATTTTTTTAAAAACTTTTTAGAAGCCCAAAAGTTTACATATGCAATACACGTAAAATGAAAAGTCACAAAAAATCAAACATGTGCAAAAGGGTATTTATACAGACTAAGACACGTGGCACAAATCCAAGCACTCACCTCACACACGTGTCCAGCGAGATGGCCAATTGGGCCGGCGTCGACGGGTGAACTGAGGGGAATAGTCCCCGTGTTTTGCACACATGACTCTTGGCCTACCCCCACTACCCCAGTACTGTTTGATTTTCCTGCATTTATCCAGAGAGTGTTACACCTTTTAATCCAAATTTTAATGCATTTAAATTCTTTCTTCAATCCAGAAAACCCTAATTTTATCCTATAAATACAACCCCATACCCTAGCCCTCTTCATTCTGAAATCTCATATTAAGAATTCTCAAAAATTTCCAAGTCAAAGAAGAGTACAAGTGGAGTTAGTTCAAGTTCACTTTCCGGCGAGGATTCGAGACGTTCCCGCGACACCGCGACACCACGACGATCTCAATCCCTTCCTCGCTCTATTCTTAACCCACACAACTTATAAGTCCCACTACTCTTCTCCTCTTCTTACCTTAAAATGATCTCTTTTCAAATCACGTCAGTAAATGGAGTTATATCGATCTTTAATTCTATACTCTTTAAAACTATAACTTTTCTTAAGAACCACTTATCCATATCATTATACTTTTCTTGTTAAACATTAACTAGTATTTAGAAACAAGTTTCATTTTAAAACTCTATGTAAAACAACTTTTATTGACCTTTTACGTTTAAATACCTTGAAGTTTATATACGACATTTTTATATACTTTTGTTTAGCATACCTGTAGAAAATCGCACGAGGTAATGACCTACCTCTCACAAACACACATCTTGATATAGCACGATTCTTTTGAACAACATTTTTGTGGCAAAATACGACTTTTCATCAAAATACCTTAAACTATTAAAAACCGGATTTCTTTAAATTGTGTCAATTCATTCCTTGCGATTATACATCTACAACTCATTTTGGGGAACCCGATCGGGATGGTGTGGATTATCGCACGTTCTCGGAACTAGTAGAGCGAGATGCATACTTCCTCACGGAGCATACGATCTCGATGGAATTTTTAATACAATTTCCAAGAAAAACGAGATTTTCTACATAATAAATAAAAATTTATTTTTAACAATTATATAAATATTATCAAACCATCTATTTTTAATATATAATAAAATTCCATGTTTCCTAAACAAAATAAAAGAATTATAAGTTTCACGATAATACCATTAAGAATCAATACAGGTCTAATTTTACACTAAAATAGCTTGAACTATTCAAGCTAGGTATATATTCACTAGAATACCTCACTTTTTAAAAGTTACATCCATAAAAACTTTAAATACGATAAATAAATACTTGAGGTTTATTTTGAAAGTATATTTAAAATATTTTTCATAAAACCCCTCAAGTTATATAAAATTATATTAAGAACCCTAGTAAATATATGTTTAAGCGGGACCAATTCTCTTAACCATGCACAAGAAAGTTCCGTTCAGAAATTCAGCGTCACCCTAATTTGTAAAATAGCTTAAAAATAACAAACGTTCTCCAAAAGGGACGTGTTTTATACCAAAACAAAGATAATTCAATAAGGTTTTCAGTTTTATAAGTATAAGCATCTCAGGTTGTCCCTACAAAAAGTTATGAACATTCGAAATTGAAAGTTTGCTGCTGGAATTTCCCTGGACAGCAGTTTGGAGACATTTTCATTTGCATTTACGTTATTTAAAGAATTTATTTTGCAAGTAAATATTTCATAGAGTTATAGTATTCTGAGTTAGCTTCGTAACGAACTAAAGAACGTATACTAATGATTTTTCTATGATTTATAATGAATTTTATAAGGTAAGGTGTACAGTAAATTTCAGATTTGTCATATCCGATTTTCCAACGACGTTTCATGTGTAAACTATATGATTTTCAAATGTATAGCATTATAAAATGAAGATTATAAACTAATTAAAGATAATACTAAGAAATATTACGACGATATATATTTTAAATGATATGGATGCAGTATAATGTAATCTAGCATGTCACAAGATAAGTTTTCATGATCTAGATTTAATATGATATAAACGGATGCAAACGGAACATTGAAACGTTATAAAATTAAACATGGGGCACTAGATTTAAACTATAGGTATGATATTTATTTAAATAGGTATAAAATGAATTATATAGCATGTAGCAAGATTAACTTGTCTCGATGGGCCGTGAATCGGGAAAACGGAACGTTGACCGTCGGCGGGGAAAACTCGCGACGGGCGCACGGTTCACGGAATGAACCCAAACGATGAACAAAGGAACCACACGGGTCTGGATACCTCGCTGGAACGTCGAGAAACGTCACCGGCACAACGGAATTCCGGCAACAAAAGAACAGTTAAAAAAAATGAGAAACGAGACATGAAGCAAGAAGAGAAAGAATGATAAAGAGAAGTACGAGAGAATATATGAGGGGGAGATAGAGAGAGAAAAGTGGAGAGAGAGAAGAGGGAGAGAGGGAAAGTGGGGCCCACGGGGTTAAAGGGGAGGTTGCGATTGGCTGAGAGAATAAATTGAGAAGGATATAAAAGATTGTAAAAATATTATATGGTTAACTTAAAGATTTAAAAGATAGGTAATGAACAGTAAGATATCAGGTTAGTTAGAAAAATATATGCGATGGTTTTAATAATATTAAAATTTGGGATTTTGGCGCCAAATAAAACATTTCCAAATCGCACCCGGGTCGAGTCCAAAAATTTGAAATTGAAATAATAGGATTTTAAGCTGGATCCAAATTTTTAAAATTAAGTGTTCTATGATTAAAAATCATACCCCCAAAACGGACACACGTACGTGCACGTAGCCATCCAAACTCGCCCGTTTCACTGAACGGGACGAGAACACAATGCACGGACGCTACCACGAGGCTAGGGGTGTCAAGTAGGCCAAGATGAATATTTTCAATTTTATTTTAGATGCCAAAATTTGTTATATGTAGAAATGACTTTGCCGGGTAAATTTTATAGTAAGCAACAAACAAGCAAGTTAAATGAAATGAGTACCACATTATGCTCAAACAGTAACTGAAAATAGTAGCATTGGGCTTGGGTGTTACATTATACCCAACTACAAAAAGAATTTCGTCCTCGAAATTCCAAGAATACAAAGATAGATAACTACAAGAAAAGGTGAGGAAACTTCTGCCGGATTTCATCTTCTCGTTCCCAAGTGGACTCTCCATGCGAGCGATTACCCCAAGAAACAAGCACAAGGGGGATAACCTTGTTCTTGAGAACCTTTTCCCTTCGATCCACGATTTCAATCGGTCGCTCCTCAAAAGTCAAGTCTTCTCGTACTGTTAGCTCCGAATGATCCAAAACGTGTGTTTCATCTCGAACATGCTTACGGAGTTGAGATACGTGAAACACATCGTGCACATTTGCCAAGGACTGCGGTAACGCCAAACGATACGCTACCTCACCAACACGCTCCACGATCTCAAGGGTCCAACGAATCGAGGACTAAGCTTTCCTCGTCTTCCAAAACGAATCACCCCTCTAGCCGGTGATATCTTCAAGAATACCAAATCACCCACGGTGAACTCTAGAGGTCTTCTTGACGTGTCAGCCCAACTTTTCTGTCTGTCTTAAGCTGCCTTCATGTGCTTTCTGATAGGGTTAACCTTCTCAACTGTCTGCACAACCAAATCTGGTCCCAATAATCTTCGTTCACCAACATCATCCCAACAAACAGGTGAACGGCACTTACGACCATACAAAGCTTCAAACGGAGCCATCTGAATAGTTGCCTGAAAACTGTTGTTGTAAGACAACTCCACCAAAAGTAGATGATCCTCCCACGAACCCTTAAAGTCCAACATGCATGCTCTCAACATGTCTTCAAGAGTTTGGATCGTTCTCTCCGACTGACCATCAGTTGAGGATGATAAGCTGTGCTAAACTTCAATCGAGTCCCCAAACTTTCCTGTAAACTCCTCCAGAAGTGTGATAAGAACCGAGTATCCCGATCGGACACGATGCTCACCAGTACTCCATGCAATCTTACAATCTCCTGCATGTACCGCTCTGCCAAAGTCTCTGTTGATTGACCAACCCGAAAAGGAATAAAGTGAACTGCCTTGGTCAATCGGTCAACAATTACCCATACTGCATTGTTGCCTTTTGGACTCCGCGGTAAAGCCGTCACGAAATCCATGGTTATATGTTCCCACTTCCACTGAGGAATCGGAAGTGGTTGCAATAAACCAGCAACCCTTTGATGTTCAGCCTTAACTTGCTGACACACCAAGCACTTTGCCACAAAGCGAGCAATCTCCCGCTTCATGCCCTCCCACCAGAAATGCTGTCGAATATCTCGGTACATCTTTGTGCCTCCTGGATGTACAGAATAAGCTGAACTGTGTGCCTCCCTCATAAGCTCTTCACGAACATCACCCTTTGGCACATACAAACGGCTACCATACCTTAACGAACCATCTTCGTGGATCAATAAATCTGTTCGTAGCCCGGCTTCAACTTGCTCTCGAAACTTTTGCAGTCTAGGATCCTGCGATTGAGCTGCTTTAATATTCTCGATCAAAGACGAATGTACTTGCAGCTGCAACAACTGTCCCGTAGAACGCGGTAGCACAACTTCCAAGTCAAATCTTCGAAAATCTGCAATGATCTCCCTCTGTGTAGTTAACACCTGAATTGCTGGTAACCGACTAAGCGCATCTGGCATGACGTTAACCTTTCCCGGATGGTATTTAAGATCAAGGTCGTAGTCGGCCATCAGCTCCAACCATCTACGCTGCCTCATATTCAACTCCTTCTGAGTGAACACATACTTCAAACTCTTGTGATCTGTAAAAAATTCGACTCTCTCGCCCAAAAGGTAGTGTCTCCAAATCTTCGAAGTGAAAATCACAGCCGTAAGCTCCAAGTCATGAGTCGGATAATTCTTCTCATGGGTCTTCAATTGTCTCGATGCGTACGCTACAACCTTCCTATGCTGCATCAAAACACATCCTAATCCTTTCCCAGATGCGTCGCTGTGAATCACCAATCCTCCGGAATTGTATGGCACGGTCAGAATAGGGGCGGTTATCAACTTTTGCTTCAACGTCTCGAAAGCTAACGCACACTTATCCGCCCATACAAAAGGTACCTCCTTGCGCGTAAACTTGGTCAACGGCTCTGCCAGACGAGCAAAGTTCTCCACAAATCTCCTGTAGTATCCTGCTAATCCAAGGAAACTTCTTATCTCAGCAACATTCTTTGGAATAGGCCAATCTCGAACTGCTGCAATCTTTTATGGATCGACAGCAATGCCATCGCCAGACACAACATGCCCCAAAAACCTTACTTCCTCCAGCCAAAACTCGCACTTACTCATCTTCGCATACAATTTCTCCTGTCTCAACGTCAGCAGTGCGATCTTCAAATGCTCAGCATGCTCTTCAAAATTTCTTCGAGTAAACCAGAATATCGTCAATGAATACCACAATGAACTGATCCAAGAACGGTGAAAAGATTCGGTTCCTCAAGTCCATGAATACTGCCGGCGCATTCGTTACTCCGAAGGGCATCACTAAGTACTCATAATGTCCATACCGAGTTCGGAACGCCGTCTTGCAAATCTCTTCTGTTTTCACTCGGACCTGATGATATCCGGATTGCAAATCCAGCTTCGAGAATACCCTCGCGCCACTAAGCTGCTCAAAAAGTTCTCCAATGCGAGGGATAGGGTACTTGTTCTTAATAGTCACCCGGTTTAATTCTCGATAGTCGATGCACATCCTTATTGTGCCATCCTTCTTCTTTACTAGAAGAACTGGAGCTCCCCAAGGCGAGTTACTGCTTCGAATCCAACCCTTTTCAAGCAATTCAGCAACCTGTTTCTTTACTTCTTCCAACTCTACTGGCGCCATTGGATAATATGCTTTAGATACTGGCGCTGCACCAGGAATAAGATCAATTGCGAACTCCACGTCTCTCCTCGGCGGTAAACCCGATATATCTTCAAACACGTCCATAGAATCACAAACAACAGCCGGCTCTTTACTTTCATCACTTCCATTGATGCAAGAATATTGTTTGTCGGCCTAGCCCTAACCGCGACCGGCCCGACCGAACTGCTTCCTTAACGCAACTGCTGTCTGCTGCAAACTCCCTTTCATCCCAGATAAACTCTGATGCTCTTGGCTGCTGCAAGTATTTGTGAGAAAGTGGTCAAACCCAGGGAGACAATCTGCTTCTGGATGTCCACGTCCAGTCTGTGCATGAACCTCCGTGCCCTGTCTGCATCGTTGGCAACTAAAGGTCCAGAGAAACTACCGAGTCTCGTCCATTCTGCTACATGCACATCTACGGGTGCTCCCTTCTTCTTTAGTCCGATGAACTTCTCTTCCATTTCCTCCCGTGCAGTCCGCGGGAAGAACTTCTCCAGGAAACTCTTAGAAAAATCCGCCCACTTGATCGGCTTGGGCAAGCGAGTCTCCTTAACAAGCCACCATTCTCGGGCGTAGTCCACTAGCTGAATGCGTACCACAACAACCTTTTGTCATTTGGAATCTGTGCCGCAAAAAGCAAGTTCTCTGTGTCAACTAGCCAGTGCTCCACTGGCAACGGCTCCTTTAAACCGGTAAATGTAGACGGATCCAAACGTCTGAAATCTGCCACGGTCCTTACTCGGTCAACTGGTTTAGCTCCAACGTTGTTTACAGACTGCTGAACGATCTGCAAACCTTCCCGAAACGAGTCCGCTTGCTGCTGGATCAGCTCGGCCTGTTTCTTTGATTCTCCAGCATTCCTCTTATCATTCCAAGCATGGCGGCTTCGTCCACACGCCTCTGGTATGTCTTCAATTTCTTACCGGCCATAATCCTGAACTCAAAATACCCAACATTAGCATGATGATAGATTCTGAATATAGGTCAAGGCTAGAACTCCAAGATACTTAAATAGAGTGCCGCATTGTAACTATGCCGCGGTATCATAGCCACAATTACTTAACTCCATCCAAGTCGCCTAAGTCCTAGAGATAACAAGGAATCAGGTTTTCGAATCGATATGCAAAGGAAGTTTGCACATCGTAAAAGATATAATCAGGAAGAATGTGATTCAAGAATGGTAAAACGGTCAAGGTGGCAGGACATGTTTCCTAAACACGGGTATTCTGATTCGTGTATTGGGTACAATACCTAACTACAAAAGAATCACCCAACTAACCTATGGTTCTGATACCAAAAGAACCATGTCACGCCCCGCTTCCCAGAGTACGCTAGATTGGGCACGTGACATAGCCAACCATGCTACCTGTGGGTAGGAAGTATCCATCCACAGTCACATTACGGCTGTAGAGATATCAAGAACAAGATAAAATTTTCTAAAACATGTCCATAATCCAGAATAACAGGAGTCAATAATAAATAAATGTGGAAGCAAATGATCCAATACAAATAACTGAAAGGTATGTCCCATAACGCGGGCTCACATCAGGAAAGAAATACAGGAAATAAAACTAACTAATACTAACACCTCACAGCTCAGCCTGCTGGCTGAAGTACTCCTGCTCGGACTGCGACAGCGGTACGGAATCTGGGCCATGCAAAACCCAGACGTCAGCGCGTCATGTCATCAAGTAATATAATATGAACAGTGTAGCAGGCAATGTAATATAAACATGAATACAGCAAGAATAACAATAATATGAATCATACCAGTACAGGGTAGCGTGCAGTGGGTAAACTAAACTGTTCTATCAGGTTTTCTATTCTAAAGTCTTTGAAATCAATTGAGTAATCCTCCATGTAACTCAAAAGATATGTCCCGTTACCCCCCGGGACCACGGATCAGGAATATGTGAACCAATAGTGGTTCTGTCCCGTTACCCCCCGGGACCACGGATCAGGAAAATGTAAGAGTCACGAATGGCTCTGTCCCGTTACCCCCCGGGACCACGGATCAAGTAATACCCTTTTAAGTTACACTTTGGTTTACACTTTTGATTTCCCCATGCCCCCAAGTTGTGTATGTCAAGTCAGGTATTCAGTAATTAAGAACTAATGCCAACACAGGATCAGGTAAGAGCAGGTTTGTCTGGATAGACAACAGGAACGGTCCATGAGGACTACATGTCAGGTTTGTTGGCATTAGGCACAAGATCAGGTAACGGGTCAGGTCATGGTACATCATGTCAAGTCAAGCAGTATACGGTACCATGTCGGGTCAAGTAGGAAGTGTAACAGGTCATGTCAGAAAGCACAAGATGTCATGTGGGTGCTCATAATCAAACTAACATAAGCATGTGTATAAATAAACAAGCATGAGTACTATCAGAACAATAAACTGGAACATGTAATATGATATGCAAATAGATATAATTTCAAGGATATGGATGCACAGTTATCGATTAGGGTTACATTTATAGTTCCAATATTAATTAGGATGCAATTTATTAAACATGGAGTGTTAATATCACATTATTATGTAGTAATGTGATCTATGAATGCAATTATATTTATCTTAAATGCGATGGATGCAAACGGGTATCCGAAAAGTTATAAAACTATAAAATGGTAATGTGGGATGTACAACTAAGCAATATGTGATATAAATATTGATATAATAATATTAATATGGATAGCATATTCAAAGCGATTAATAACTATAAAAGTGGTATTGATTAACCATGCACAAGAAAGTTCCGTTCAGAAATTCAGCGTCACCCTAATTTGTAAAATAGCTTAAAAATAACAAACGTTCTCCAAAAGGGACGTGTTTTATACCAAAACAAAGATAATTCAATAAGGTTTTCATTTTTATAAGTATAAGCATCTCAGGTTGTCCCTACAAAAAGTTATGAACATTCGAAGTTGAAAGTTTGCTGTTGGAATTTCCCTGGACAGCAGTTTGGAGACATTTTCATTTGCATTTACGTTATTTAAACAATTTATTTTGCAAGTAAATATTTCATAGAGTTATAGTATTCTGAGTTAGCTTCGTAACGAACTAAAGAACGTATACTAATGATTTTTCTATGATTTATAATGAATTTTATAAGGTAATGTGTACAGTAAATTTCAGATTTGTCATATCCGATTTTCCAACGACGTTTCATGTGTAAACTATATGATTTTCAAATGTATAGCATTATAAAATGAAGATTATAAACTAATTAAAGATAATACTAAGAAATATTACGACGATATATATTTTAAATGATATGGATGCAGTATAATGTAATCTAGCATGTCACAAGATAAGTTTTCATGATCTAGATTTAATATGATATAAACGGATGCAAACGGAACATTGAAACGTTATAAAATTAAACATGGGGCACTAGATTTAAACTATAGGTATGATATTTATTTAAATAGGTATAAAATGAATTATATAGCATGTAGCAAGATTAACTTGCCTCGATGGGTCGCGAATCGGGAAAACGGAACGTTGACCGTCGGCGGGGAAAACTCGCGACGGGCGCACGGTTCACGGAATGAACCCAAACGACGAACAAAGGAACCACACGGGTCGGGGTACCTCGCTGGAACGTCGAGAAACGTCACCGGCACGACGGAATTCCGGCAACAAAAGAACAGTTAAAAAAATGAGAAACGAGACATGAAGCAAGAAGAGAAAGAATGATAAAGAGAAGTACGAGAGAATATATGAGGGGGAGATAGAGAGAGAAAAGTGGAGAAAGAGAAGAGGGAGAGAGGGAAAGTGGGGCCCACGGGGTTAAAGGGGAGGTTGCGATTGGCTGAGAGAATAAATTGAGAAGGATATAAAAGATTGTAAAAATATTATATGGTTAACTTAAAGATTTAAAAGATAGGTAATGAACAGTAAGATATCAGGTTAGTTAGAAAAATATATGCGATGGTTTTAATAATATTAAAATTTGGGATTTTGGCGCCAAATAAAACATTTCCAAATCGCGCCCGGGTCGAGTCCAAAAATTTGAAATTGAAATAATAGGATTTTAAGCGGGATCCAAATTTTTAAAATTAAGTGTTTTATGATTAAAAAGCATACCCCCAAAACGGACACACGTACGTGCACGTAGCCATCCAAACTCGCCCGTTTCACTGAACGGGACGAGAACACAATGCACGGACGCTACCACGAGGCTAGGGATGTCAAGTAGGCCAAGATGAATATTTTCAATTTTATTTTAGATGCCAAAATTTGTTATATGTAGAAATGACTTTGCCGGGTAAATTTTACAGTAAGCAACAAACAAGCAAGTTAAATGAAATGAGTACCACATTATGCTCAAACAGTAACTGAAAATAGTAGCATTGGGCTCGGGTGTTACACAACTACGCTAGCATAACAAACACATAAGTTACCTGTTATATTCTTTTTACCTATCTATTAAATTCTATCTCTTGGGACTTACCGAGTGCTAGTTCGCTGACAACATTCCAATATCTTCTTTCTTTGGAATGTTGTCAGGAGGACCCAACTCTCAGAAGATCGAGCCCAGCCAGGACGATTTGGAGCAGTTCACTGAGGAGCCAGAGTTCTAGTTCCCACTTGTACTTATTTTTCTTTCAGTTCATATGCCATTGTTTAGGCATCGCTTTCTTTCATTGTACTTTACTTTTCAGTTGTATGTAAAGAATGAATATAAATAAAAAGTTATTGTTTTATTACATCTCTTGTTATTTTTGTGTTATTTCATTTATATTGTTTATTTACGCTTAACGTGTTTACTTCTGAGTAAATACGTCGCAGCCTTGCCACGTCTCCTTACCCGTACACTAGGAAACAGGGCATGACAAAGATATTTCTCCCTACGAGTCGAGAGGATCTCGTAGGTGTATTTTCTCCTTAGGAGTCTTGATGGCTCCTAAGTGTATTTTCTCTCGAGAGTCGTAAGGATCTCACAAGAGAATTTTCTCCTTACGAGTCGAGAGGACTCGCAAGTGGTTTTTCCTCCTCATCGTTATGCGACTTTGGAGAATGTGGCCAATGAATAATATATAATAGTCAGTTTGGACCTACTTTCAGGCTACAATGCTTAGGGAAACAGGTTTATATCCCCATCGCCTAAGACTTTTCACCTTCATGAGCCGTGAGGGTTTCATAAAGTTGTTTTTCGTTACGACTCGAGATGAGTCGAGATGATCTCGCAGGTGTATCCTAACGTGAAATATAGATAACCCTTATTCTTTACGACATGGGTCCGTTAGGTTTGTGGTACTAGGGTTTTAGTCCGTGGTACCGTCGCATTGATTGATGTATTCCTCGATATGCAGTCTTTAAGCAGCTGTTCGAGTAGCCCAGCGACTGTCGTGTCTTTGATCCTTTCTGATGCTGGACAAGACGTCTTTAAGTAATCTTCTTAGGTCATATTACCTGTTGGAAGAGCAAGCGTTAAGAATTTGCCATGACGCTTTTTACTTGAGGTTGGGCTCAATTTGGAGCTCCGATGAGTCATAACTACTCCGCTCTGGTGTGGGATGATCTCCGATAGTCTTTTAGGCTTTATATGAGTTGTTGTCGAGACCCGAAGCCGGGAATATGCCGTTGCTTCATTTTTGTTTTGATGATGTCGTGCCGTTTCTTTGCTGAAGTAGGGGGATATCTGTAGGACCTCTATACTGTATGTATTGCAATTGAAGTCCGGAGCTAGGAATATGTCATCGCCCCACGACTGTCGTGTCTCTGATCCCTTCGGAGGCTGGACAAGACGTCTTTAAGTAATCTCCTTAGGTTATATTACCGTTAGAAAAGAAAGCATTAGGAATTTGCCATGACGTTTTTTACTTGAGGTTAGGCTCAATTTGGAGCCCCGATGAGTCATAACCACTCCGCTCTGGTATGGGATGATCTCCGATAGTCTTTTAGGCTTTATATGAGTTGCCATCGAGACCCAAAGCTAAGAATATGTCGTCGCTTCATTTTTTGTTTTGACAATGTCGTGCCGTTTCTTTGCTGAAGTAGGGTAGACATCTGTAGGACCTCTATGTTGTATGTATTGCAATTGAAGTCCGGAGCAAGGAATATTCCATTACTCCAATTTCATTTGATAGTTGTGTCCGCATCCTGCTGAAATGAGGAGGAACGTCGAGATAGTGTTTGGGTTGTATATGAACCGTCAAGACTTGGAGCTAGGATTTTTCCATGACCCCATTTTTTCTTTGACCCTTGGGTTTTTTGTTGATGTTGCATCTGCATCCTGCTGGCATAAGAAGCACGTCGAGCTAGAGTTAGGATTTTCCCGTCACTCCTTTTTTATTTGGCTCCTTGGAGCATTTGTTGACGTCGCATCTGCATCGAGAAAGAAAGTCGAGCTGGAGCTGGGATTTTGCCATTACTCCTTTTTGTTTGACCTTTGGGTCTTTGATGACGTTGCGTCTACATCCTACTGGCATGAGAAGCACGTCGAGCTGGAGTTAGGATTTTATCGTCGCTCCTTTTTTATTTGGCTCCTTGGAGCCTTTGTTGACGTTGCGTCTGCATCCTGCTGGCATGAGAAGCACGTCGAGCTGGAGTTAGGATTTTTTCGTCACTCCTTTTTGATTTGGCTCCTTGGAGCCTTTGTTTACGTCGCATCTGCACCGAGAAGGAGCATCGAGCTGGAGCTGGGATTTTGCCATTACTCCTTTTTTATTTGACCCTTGGGTCTTTGATGACGTTGCGTCTACATCCTGCTGGCATGAGAAGCACGTCGAGCTGGAGTTAGGATTTTGACGGCACTCCTTTTTTATTTGGCTCCTTGGAGCCTTTGTTGACGTTGCGTCTGCATCCTGCTGGCATGAGAAGCACGTCGAGCTGGAGTTATGATTTTGCCGTCACTCCTTTTTTATTTGGCTCCTTGGAGCCTTTGTTGACGTCGCATCTACACTGAGAAGGAATATTGAGCTGGAGCTGAGATTTTGCCATTACTCCTTTTTTGTTTGACCCTTGGGTCTTTGATGACGTTGCATCTATATCCTGCTGGCATGAGAAGCACGTCAAGCTGGAGTTAGGATTTTGTCGTCACTCCTTTTTGATTTGGCTCCTTGGAGCCTTTGTTGACGTTGCGTCTACATCCTGCTGGCATGAGAAGCACGTCGAGCAGGAGTTAGGATTTTGCTGTCCCTCCTTTTTGATTTGGCTCCTTGGAGCCTTTGTTGATGTCGCATCTACATCGAGAAGGAACGTCGAGCTGGAACTGGTATTTTTCCATTACTCCTTTTTTGTTTGACCCTTGGGTCTTTGATGACGTTGCGTCTATATCCTGCTGGCATGAGAAGCACGTCGAGCTGGAGTTAGGATTTTGTCGTCACTCCTTTTTTATTTGGTTCCTTGGAGCCTTTTTTTGCCGTCACTCTCTTTTGATTTGGCTCCTTGGAGCCTTTGTTGACGTTGCGTCTGCATCCTACTGGTATAAGAAGCACATCGAGCTGAATTTAGGATTTTGCCATCACTCCTTTTTTTTGTTTTGGCCCTTGGGTTTTTTGTTGACGTTGCGTCTGCATCCTGCTGGAATTAGAAGGAACGCCGAGTTGGAGCTAGGATTTTGCCATTACTCCGTTTTTGTTTGACCCTTCGGTCTTTGATGACATTGCGTCTGCATCCTGCTGGAATAAGAAGGAACGCCGAGTTGGAGTTAGGATTTTTGCCATTACTCCGTTTTTGTTTGACCCTTGGGTATTTGATGACGTTGCGTCTACACCCTGCTAGAATGATAAAGAACTCCGAGCAGGAGTTAGGATTTTTCCATCACTCCTTTTTGATTTGGTTCCTTGGAGCCTTTGTTGACGTCGCATCTGCACCGAGAAGGAACGTCGAGCTGGAGCTGGGATTTTGCTATTACTCCTTTTTTGTTTGATCTTTGGGTCTTTGATGACGTTGCGTTTACATCCTGCTGGCATGAGAAGCATGTCGAGCTGGAGTTAGGATTTTGCCATCACTCCTTTTTGATTTGGCTCCTTGGAGCATTTGTTAATGTTGCGTCTGCATCCTGCTGGCATGAGAAGTACGTCGAGCTGGAGTTAGGATTTTGCCATCACTCCTTTTTTTTATTTTGGCCCTTGGGTCTTTCGTTGACGTTGCGTCTGCATCCTGCTGGCATGAGAAGCACGTCGAGCTATAGTTAGGATTTTGCCGTCACTCCTTTTTGATTTGGCTCCTTGAAGCCTTTGTTGGCGTTGCATCTGCATCCTGCTGGCATGAGAAGCACGTCGAGCTGGAGTTAGGATTTTGCCGTCACTCCCTTTTGATTTGGCTCCTTGGAGCCTTTGTTGACATTACGTCTGCATCCTGCTGGCATGAGAAGCACGTCGAGCTAGAGTTAGGATTTTGCCATCACTCCCTTTTTTTGTTTTGACCCTTGGGTCTTTTGTTGATGTTGCATCTACATCCTGCTAGCATGAGAAGCATGTCAAGCTAGAGTTAGGATTTTGCCATCACTCCTTTTTTGTTTTGGTCCTTGGGTTTTTTGTTGACGTTGTGTCTGGATCCTGCTGGAATGAGAAGAAACGCCGGGATAGTCTCTGGGTTGTATATAAACCGTCAAGACTTGGCTCTCTCTTTGACGGAGCCTGGTGGGAAAATATGGTTCCCTTTTCATTTATGCCCATTTTGCCTGTAGACATACTGTTTTTTTAAACGAAATCGCGCCCATTCGGGTTTTCACAAACTCGCCGGCAGTCCTGCTGTTTTTACTCACGGCACTCTTTCGGGTTTTCATCCGTACCCATTTTGCTTATGGACATGCCGTTTTTTTGTTTTTTTTTTAACAATGAAACTCTCGAAAGTAGTTTCGCCGCAGGTGACCCATCTGTTTGCCGGTGGGACTTGGGGATGGTTTCATCGCTGGAGTAGCTGTGTAGCCGGTAGGACTTGAATTGCAACCGTCGCCGTTGAGACTTCGATTGCAATATAGATCTCAAGGAAGGATATCGCCGTTTTTGGGACGATGCGCCGTGTTTGAGACGACGCACTAGTTTAGAGACGTTTCGGTCCATTATCGCCATATTTGTGGCGAATTTCTAATTTAAGGACTTTTTGGTCCAGCGTTCCCATTTTGGGGACGAACGTTAGTTTAAGGACATTTCGGTCCATTATCGTCATGTTTAAGGCGGATTGTTAGTTTAGGGACTTCTCGGTCCATTATCGCCATTTTTGAGGAGGATTTCTAGTTTAAGGACATCACGGTCCTTTGTCGCCATGTTTGAGGTGGATTTCTAGTTTAAGGACATCTCGGTCCTTTGTCGCCATGTTTGAGACGAATTTCTAGTTTAAGGACATCTTGGTCCTTTGTTAGTTTAGGGACATTTCGGTCTGTTGTTAGTTTAGGGACATCTCGGTCCGTTTTATCATTCGGTCGGAGAGTTGCATAACTCATCCCTTCCAACTCTTGTTTGTTGAGGTGCTGTTGTATGTCCTTTGTTTGCATGAACACTTCACGCCTTAAACTATCTTCACCTTCTTGAACTGCTTTATCTATCATCATGCCAATCAGGTTGTTTTGCGGGAAGTACCGGGAATTTTACACGGCACCTGTCCCCTGCTCATCAATGCAGCTTTCCGATACTGATGGAGTATCTTCTTCATATACGAAGGAGCAAGATATCACATCAATGCCGCTTTCCGCTTTGGTTTCGGGAGGAACCGTTGTAGCAGGAACCGTCTTGGGATGAGTTCCCTTATATTCGAAAGGGGATTTATCAGAATTTGGCTGACGTTTAGGAGAAGAGCCGCAGACGGCGATTGAGTCTTTCACCTGCTTCCACACCCTATATATAGATGAGGAAATCACTTTTGGGAAGTGAACTGCTCTCTACTCGCATCGGATCTCCACAGGATGCGGAGATTTCTTCAATATCGCGGTGGGAGATTTTTGTCTGTCCCTTCGCAACAGTTTGAAGCTGTTCCTGGTTGAAACAAAACCATTCACCACTGGGGTTGACACAGGACTATACGGAGAACCGCCCCCAACTTGTTTTATATAACGCTGATATCGACGTTGACCGTTTCTTACGTCCTGAATTTGATTGGCCTCAGGATTTTGCTGAGCTTTCCCCCTATTTTCTTCGAGAGCTTGAGTATGGCCCTTGTGTCGACCATGGCCTTCGGAAGATATCAGTTGTTTGGAGATCGATTCCATCGGCAAAACAGAAACTTGAGGAGCCAGCCTGTGGAAGACAGACTTCTTCTGGGATTCCTCCTTCGGTGTTGAGGTACCGAAGGTGGGAGCATAGACCCAAAGAGAAACCCATTGATTTCTTGAAGAACCGGATTGCAGAGATTTGAGGCTGCAAGTGCCCCATACTTGACTCCACTAGATGTGACAGAGCCTGAGTTGCGGTGAGTGGAAGCAAACGCCATTCTACAAAAAGACGAAACGCCGACTTTAGTATCTCATCACCCAAGGGCAACTACAAACATATATACCGCGATTATTTGATCACAGAAAAACACGACACACGAAGTGTGGAGTGGAAAGAGGAAGAGATCCCACTGGGTGTGGCAGAATCTGTTTACCGCCGAAAACAGAGACGAACCTGGGATGGATCGTCTTGCCTGAATTTGGGGGCAAATATTATTTGGATTTATCCGTCCACCTCTCCGAAGATACCAAGTTGATTTATTTATGACACCATATATCAGAGGTTTGGACGGATGCGGCTGTTGTAGCGGACTTCGTCGGATTCCCCCTCGTTTTATGAAGGGGTTTTGATTATGGGGACACTCTTCCCTGCAGGCGCAAGCCCCTGCAGTTAATTACGTTACCGCATTGTGATAACCACTCTCCGGCAGTTCACTTCGTGTCATGTGTATGTTTTGTTTTGGTTTTGGTTACCCGTGGATTGTATACGGAGACTAATTTATGTCGTTGTCCGTAGGGCGCGGATCAGTCTAAATCCGTATATTTTTATATTTGTACTTGGTTTATTTAAGGACCGTTAATCTGGTTTGAGATTAAGATCGACTTAAACATATGAGCATTTGGGGCTCAGTTATTTTAGTTTAAGGACATCGCGGTCCATTACCGCCGTGTTTGGGGCAAATATTAGTTTAAGGACATTTCGTTCCATCATTCATCTAGTACGCATGTGTTTTTGTTACGTGGCGGAGTAAACGATGGTGACATGGAATGCGCCCAATTTGGGGTGCGATCCGATTTGAGGTGTGCACGTCAGTTTGGAGGTGCATCAATGTGGGGTGATATCATTCCCAGTCTTGATGAAGTTTTACATCAAGTTGGGACGAGACAGAGTTGTTGGTTGTCGGGACCCGCCACCTCTCTGAAGATGTTGAGTAATTACAATGATATATATCAGAGGTGTGGAGAGATGTACCCTTGAACCAAATCTCGTATTTAAGGGAAAAGATCATGGTGGATCATCTAAGAATGATTAGCCTTATTTGAGACTAAGATTATTTTAGCAGATATGGGATGAATATCATTTTTGATATCATCAATGAGAGATCATTAGTCATGTTTGAGACTAAGATCAGTTTGGATATCATGAATATAAGCTTAGCCAATTTGGGCTAAGATTGGGTTTCTGTAACACCCGGCAATGCTAAGCACTCAGCTGCATATAGCGCTCACATATATATCACGTGAGGCGCTCCAATAGTGCTAAGCACTAACTTTTGTAGCGCTCACGTGTATTTCACGTGAGGCGCTATATAATTTGGCCTTGAGCACTCACGTGCTTTTCACATGAGACGCTGAGTTCTTTTGGAGATTTAATCTCTGTTGATGTTTTTAAAGAACTTAAATCTCTGTTGATGGCATTTTGATCATTAACGATCACTAAGATCATTATTTTGAAGATCTTGGATCATGTTCTTTAAGAACTAAGTTCTTGATTTGATGAAACTAAGTTCCTGGAGTATTAGGAACTCCATGTTTTCCATGTTCATATTTTCAGAGAGGTTAAACCTCTTTTACTGGTGTTTTGACCATTAAGGATCACCAAGATCACTATTTTGAGGATGTTGGATCGGGTTCTTTAAAGAACTAAGTTCTTGATTTGGAGGAACTAAGTTCCTAGAGTATCATAGACTCCATTTTCTCCACGTTCTTGTATCCATGTTCCCCTCTGAATTTTTTATTCTCAAGAACAAGATCTTTCTGATGAGAATTAAATTCTCAACTTGTGGGAGACTTGTCTTGTGGATCTCAGATCCAGAGAAAAAACCAAGTTCTTTTAAAAGGGTTAAACCCTTAGATATGGTATGTTAGGTAAAAGAGATATTTTGATCTCTTATTTTTTCTTTATCTAGGGCTTTTAGGAGGGAGATCTTCTTCTTTAAGAGAATTAAATTCTCTATTGTTTCTTTTTAGCCTTCTCTATTTTTATAGAAGCTTATAGGGGGTCTCCTCTCCTTTTTTCCTCTTCCTTTTTGATTAATCTCTTTGCTCCTATTTATAGGAGAATAGAAAAATCAATTTGTTGAGAAAATCTCTCATTGAGAGATCATGATTGATCAATAAAAAATGATCTTTTAGAACAATTGGTGAATTTTATTCACCGTTGGATTTTTGCTCTCTGTTTAATAGAGAAGATTTCTTGTTTGTTTAACAAGATTAGGAAATATTTTCCTAAGATAGAATTTTATTCTATCATATGTATATCTTATTAGTTTAACAAGATTAGAATTTTATTTTATCATATGAATATCTTGTTGGTTTTAACAAGATCAGGAAGATATTTTCCTAACATAGAATTGTATTCTATCTAATAGAGAAGATCGTTCTTATTTGTTTATCAAGATTAAAAAATATTTTCTTAAGATAGAATTTTATTCTATCATATGAATATCTTGTTAGTTTAACAAGATTAGGAAATATTTTGCTAACCATAGAATTTAATTCTGTTTAACAGAGACGATCTCTCTTATAGAATTTAATTCTATCAGATGGTTTAATTGGTGATATTTCACCGTTAGATTTTAAATCCAAGATTCTTTATTAGAGAAGATCTTTCCATATTACAACAACAACAACAACAACTGAGCCTTTTATCCCAGGCATATGGGGTAGGCTACATGAACCAACATGAAAATCACGCCGGGTCCAGCAAATGAATCCTCCGCCTCCACTCACTCCTATCGAACAATATACTTTCATTGAGTCCTTTGGCAACCATATCGTTTCGTATCACCTCCATCCATATTTTCTTCAGTCTCCCTTTTGCCCTTTTTCCATTGCCCATATCGAGAGTATCTATCCGTTGAATCGGTGCTTCCATAGGTCTGCGTTGCACATGACCAAACTATCTTAGCCGGTTTTCCTGCATCTTCTCCTCCACAGGTGCTACACCAACTTTTGCATGAATATCCTCATTTCACACCTTCTCTTTTCTAGTGTTATCGCACATCCAATGAAACATGCGCATCTCCGCTACGTGCATCTTCTGTGTATGATGCTTCTTAGGAGCCCAGCATTCTGTACTATATAATAAGCCAGGCCGAATAGCGCTCCGATAAAACTTCCCTTTCAATTTTAACGGAAAGTTACGATCACACAAAATCCCTGTTGTACTCCTCCATTTCAACCAACCAGCTTGGATCCTTTGATTAACATCACTATCGATCTCCCCATTCTTTTTGTAAGTCCATGCTATCTCTCCCGGTACTTTCGGGCATGCGGAATTTGGTGAAAAACAATTTTCTAGAGGTGGTAACATGGACTCAAAACCGGATCTTTGTTAAACATCTAACTAACAACCCAACTAGGAGTTGTTAACTACTCGGTTAGGGGGTTATACCTTTCTTTCTTGAACTCCTTCGTCTTCAAGCCTCGATGGTTGTCCGGATCGGCTTCACTCCGTCGTCTCCTTGCGCCGAAAATAGATCCACCTGAAAGCTTCTACCTTTGGGTTCTTCTTCGGTCTTTGAAGAAACTAGTTCACTTGGTTTGCCAAACCTTATGAACTAGAGTGAGTAGAGAAGAGTGTGTTGGGATTTTCTCTATGGTTCTTGGTTCTCAACACATGAGACAAGTGAACCATAGACTAAAGAGAGGGAGAGCAAGAGGGAGAAGATGAGAGCTCAAGAACAAGAGAGAGAATGAGAATGATAGAAAAATGAGAAAGACTTTTCTCTCTTGGCTCTCATAATCCAAAACCATCATCACAAAAATAGTAATCAAGTATTGTGTAAATGGTTAAGCTATAATAGCCATATCATTTCATGCACTCATATTGCACAAGAGAACAAGCAAGTGAAAAGTCTTTGCCATGAAATGATAGCCATTGTCATCATGATGGTCAACTAGTCCAACCTAGTCAACCGGTCAACAAAGTGAACAAGTCAACAAAGTCAACCCCTCAACAACCATGTCACCACAATACTTAATTAATATTATTGTTAATCATATATCATATTCTCATTAAGGTTGAGCAAAAAGTCAATAGTCAACAGTCAACGGTCAACAACCCTAATGAGAATCCTCTGCCTCTGTCTCTCCGTCAACTGTGCATACACACCCGCATCCGCGTTCCGAGGAACACGAATACATACTGGATAAATCCAATCCCAAAACGTACACTAGGATCTGGCTTAAACCAAAGCCCGCTAGTGTTAACTGTCCGGACACTGTACGTGCACAAGTGCACGGATGTGACCGAACCCTGTCGCAAAACCATGCGACCTCTACTCTTTTGCCTAAAGGCGAATAGCTTTCTGTGTGGGACTCTAAAGACTCGACACTACGCTGGCAGTGGGTTTAACCACAGACCGCAAGCGGCACTAGCTGTGCGTAACGGTCCCCAGGTAGATGCCGACAAGAAGACTGACGAGGTGAAACCCATCTGAACTCCTACTGAGCCTGAATGTGACAGTCTCCATATAGTCCGGTCTGTTCGTCTGAAACATCGCATGGCGGGCCTAGGGGGGCGGTAAACGTCAGTCCCCTAATAGCGGTACAAGTCGTGTCGGAGTGAAGCCCAAAATACCCTGAGATAACACTGGAAGCCTACCAGTATATCTCGATTGCCCTGGCCAGGGACTACTCGTGTAATGGCTTTCCTAGACACAGCGCGATGTCAACCCCCAATACCGGGAGAGACGAATCCTGTCTAACCGTCACTGCCTCCAGGTGCTTCGGGACTGCACCCAACTACCACCTGTTTGCACGACTCCTTTGAGCCGTGGTAGGGCAGTAATCAAAGTACAGTGGGAACACACTCGAGGCGAAGTGACAGTGTCAAGTCAGCGGACTAAGCTGTACTCATGTCACCTGGGAACTGATAACTGACGATATGTATAATACCAACCGGTCAGTTCCCGACGAGTCCTGTCCAGTGTACTCGTAACCTAACGAGCACCCGTATACTATCTCCAGTACGACGTACTGATGGTTGTGGGACAGACCATCTCCCACACTGGGATGAGAAGCGCATACGCTAGTCTACTCCGGAGTATCGATGCCCTGTCTCGATAGTCCTGCGACTAGGGACCTGTATAAGGATGTGCTTATAGATTACCCAGCCCCACTAGTGTGACTGCCATCACAACGCTGGTAATCAAGCAAAGATCCTAAGGGCTCCACTAATGTGTATAGGTGATATACTAAAATAAACACATGTACACATTGAAATAGAAACAAACCAAGTAGCATACTACTATATTGAGAAAGATTGTTTATACAAGGTGAATATCCCAAGCTTCCATTAAGTAATATACAAACTAGTATGATACAGTAATGGCCTCTAGGGCATATACACTAACAATCTCCCACTTGCACTAAGGCCATGTACTGGCGTATCGAAGACCTATCATCTCGATCAGCCGCTCGAACTGAGTGTGGGGCAAGGCCTTGGTGAATGGATCTGCAGTGTTATCTTCTGAAGCGACCCTCCGAACCTCGATCTCCTGGCGATCCACGATCTCCCTGATCAGGTGATACCGCCTCAAGATGTGTCTGGATATCTGATGGGACCTGGGTTCCTCTGCTAAAGCTATAGCCCCGTTGTTGTCGCAATACAGAGGTATTGGATCAACAATGGACGGAACCACCTGAAGTTCTTTCAAGAACTTCCTCATCCAGACAGCTTCTTTTGCGGCATCAGATGCAGCAATGTATTCCGCTTCCATCGTCGAGTCTGCAACGGTTTCCTGTTTGGAACTCTTCCAACACACCGCCCCTCCATTGAGGGTAAAGACAAAACCCGACATGGACTTGGAATCATCCTTGTCACTCTGAAAGCTGGAGTCAGCAAAGGCCTCGATCTGGAGGTCTTTTCCGCCATACACCAAGAACATCTCCTTAGTCCTTCTCAGGTACTTGAGAATATTCTTTACCGCTATCCAGTGTTTCTCCCCAGGGTTTGACTGATACAGGCTTACTACACTCAGTGCATAAGCTACATCCGGTCTGGTACACAACATCGCATACATTATAGAGCCTACCGCAGAAACGTAGGGTATAATAGACATTCGATCCCTCTCCAAATCAGTCTTGGGAGACATCTCTTTAGAGAGGGTGATCCCGTGACAAGCCGGTAGGTTACCGCGCTTGGAATCTTCCATACTGAATCTTTTCAGTATGGTGTCGATGTACCTGGACTGCGAAAGTCCTAATATCCTCTTGGATCTATCACGATGGATCCGGATCCCCAGGATGTATGAGGCATCACCCAGGTCTTTCATGGAGAACCTGTGTGACAAGAACCCCTTGACAGATTGTAGCATAGGAATGTCATTTCCTATTAAGAGAATGTCATCCGTGTATAAAACGAGGAATACTACAGTTCTCACTACAAATCTACTATAGATGCATGGTTCATCTGGATTTTTGATAAAGCCAAATTCCTTGACCGTCTCATCAAAACAGATGTTCCAACTCCGCGATGCCTGCTTTAGTCCGTAAATGGACTTAAGCAACTTGCACACCTTTCCGCTGCTCCCACTCTGAATGAAACCCTCTGGCTGGTCCATATAGACACACTCTTCTAAATTTCCATTTAGAAAAGCAGTCTTTACGTCCATCTGCCAAATCTCATAATCGTGGAAGGCAGTAATGGCAAAAAGGATCCGAATGGATTTCAGCATAGCTACTGGAGAAAAGGTCTCGTCATAGTCCAAACCAGGTCTTTGACGAAAACCCTTTGCTACCAGTCTAGCTTTATAGGTCTCAACCTGTCCATCTACACCAATCTTCCTTTTGAAGATCCACTTGCATCCTACGGGTTTTATCCCGTCTGGAGCAACGTCCAACGTCCATACTTTGTTGGTGTACATGGACTCCATTTCGGTCCGCATTGCATCCAGCCATTTTACCGAGTCGACGCTCTGAACGGCTTGCTGGAAGCTAGTAGGCTCATCATAATCTATGATGCAATCCTCTCTATCCCCGTCTATGAGAAAACCGTAGTATCTCTCGGGCGGATGAGACTGCCTACTACTTCTGCGGAGCGGCGTAGGAATGTCCTGTTCTTTTGAACCCTCTGGTTCCACTAAGCTTTCAGTAATATTCTGTGGTTCTGGAATTTCTTCCAGTTCTATTTCTCTCCCACTTGTTTCCTTTTCTAAGAACTGGTGTTCCAGAAAATGGACATTACGAGAAACAATGATCTTTTGTTCCTCTGCGTAATAGAAGAGATACCCCCTGGAGTTCTTTGGGTATCCCACAAACTTGCACAGTACTGAGCGTGCCTCGAGCTTGTCCGCATGCTGCTTTTTGACAAAAGCCGGACATCCCCAGATCTTCAGATTTTGAAGATAGGGTTTCTTCCCACTCCATACTTCATATGGTGTGGTAGGCACAGTCTTAGTCGGAACTCGGTTCAAAAGGTATGCAGCTGATTCTAGCGCATACCCCCAGAATGATCGCGGTAACTCAGTGTTACTCATCATAGACCGAACCATATCCAATAGGGTTCGGTTCCGTCTCTCCGATACACCGTTATGTTGCGGAGTGTATGGAGGAGTAAGCTGAGAGAGAATTTCGTTCTCTTTTAAATAGTCCAGGAACTCGTCACTCAAGTATTCACCACCTCGATCCGATCTTAGAATCTTGATACTTTTGCCGGTTTGTTTTTATACTTCATTCTTATATTCCTGGAACTTTCCGAAGGCTTCGGACTTATGTTTCATTAAGAAGACATAACCGTACCTTGAAAAGTCATCCGTAAAAGTAATGAAGTAAGAATAACCGCTTCGCGCATGTGTAGACATTGGACCGCACACGTCGCTGTGTACGAGTCCCAAGAGCTCGCTCGCTCTTACTCCGTGTCAGTAAATGGAGTCTTTATCATCTTTCTTTTGAGACAGGATTGACAAGTGGCATACGATTGATATTCGAACGGATTCAAATATCCTTCTGTATGTAACTTCGTCAACCTTCTCTCATTAATGTGATCTAGTCTACAATGCCATAAGAAAGTCTGATTTATTTCCGAAGACTTTCTTTTGTGTGTATTCTGGATATTGAAAATCTGAGGTTGGTTTAATACGTATATACTATTGCTCAATGTACCTTATCCAATCAAAACTTGATTAAGGTGAATGTTTACAACATTACTTACAAACGCAAATTCATAACCTTCTTTAGAAACTAAAGATACAGAAATGATATTACAAGTTGCGTTGGGTACAAAAAAGCAATTACGCAAAACCAAAACATGTCCATCTGACATTCCCAGGTGATAGTCCCCCACGGCCTTAGCATCCATGCTAGCTCCGTTTGCAACTTTGAGGGTCATGTCACCTGTCTTCAAAACCCTACGGTTTCTCAACGCCTGCAAAGAATTACAGATATGAGATCCTGATCCGATATCCAATACCCAGGAAGCAGAGTTTATTGAAAGACAGTTTTCAATAACATACACACCTGAAGCTGAAGCCGCAACCTGCTTCAATTCCTGTGTCCTGGCTTTCCAAGCCCTGCAATCATTCTTCCAGTGTCATTTCTTATGACAATAGAAGCATTCTTCTTTATCCACAAGCTGCCCCGCTTTCTTTGTTGCTTTTGCCTTTCCCTTCGTATCCACTTTACCAACACCGCCCCTTGGTTTGGCGGGGGCTTTCTTCTTCTTTCCCTTGGCTTTCGCCTTGGACCTAGAAGAGGAAGATCCTCCTACAAACAAAGTGGATGTTTCCCTACCTTTCTGTAGGGTGCCCTCTGCACTCCTCAGCATGTTGAGGAGTTCTGAAAGTTCAACTTCCTTTTCTTGTAAGTTGAAGTTCAGTATAAACTGGGCGTAAGTGGAAGGAAGGGACTGGAGAATCAAGTCAGTATAGAGCTCATTCTCCAACGTGGTCCCAAGTTCCGCGAGCTCCTCAATGAAGCCAATCATCTTAAGCACGTGTTCCGCTACCGATGATCCGATGGCCAACCTTGCCGAAAATAACTTCTTCGACACTTCGTATCTTGCGATACGAGACTGCTCTCTATACAGTTCTTTTGTATGGAGAAATATGGATTCAAGGTCCATATTCTCGTGCCTCCTCTGATGTTCGTTGTCCATAGAGGCAAGTACGAGGCACTTGGCCTTCGCGCTATCAATCTCCCAAGTCATACGGATTTCCTTATCCGCGACGCTGGAGGTGGGACTTGGGACAAGGGGAGCTTTGGTGGTAAGAAGATACCCCAGCTTGTCGTAAGTGATTGCCATTTTGACATTCCTGAGCCAATCTTTGTAGTTTGGCCCTGTCAGTATGTTTTTATCTAGAAGTAACTTAAGTCCAGTCATGTCGATTGGTCGCTGCAATTAGGAGAGAGAAGAAGAAACACTCAGCATGATGCTCTTGCAAGTTTAGAGTGGTTTTTAGTTTTTCTAAACAGGATGGCTCCCACTGTTTCTCGAATCCCTCCTCAAACCAAAAAGGAAGAATTAGTCAGGATCAATCTCACCGTACAATACTTGCTTAACCGTTCGGCCAGGCTGGTGTTGGTACTTCGAGGGAGGTTTTCCAACGCTTTCGCGAAGTTCCTTAATTTAAGAACCTCTTTTCCCTGGGGGCGTAGCCCCGCTAACACCTTTCTAGATACCTACTAGGTTTATAGCATTGATCGTTAAGTGAGAAATTTCCCGAGGAGTAGCATATACTCACAGTAGGATCGGGATCCAAATATCATCGTGTGACGAAACTGAAGGAATCCTACCAGAATCATCACACTCCAAATGGTATGCAACACTAGCAAGTTTCAGTTCTTTTGAAACTCCCGATGTGGATTTTTGCCCCATGCTCTTATGACCTTGGCGTGAGGTCAAAATGTCATAAGTCACATGTCAAGTTCTTCCCATCATTATCCAGGTTAATTTGAACCCACCCGTACATACCCTTGACGTAGGCCAAAATGGTAGTACGACTGTCTCAAACCAACGCATTCTATCTATGCAACAGATAAATATCCGGAAGCTACCAATCACTATGCCTTGGCGTGAGGTCAAAATACATAGCTTGAATACTACCAAATATTTAACTGAAATGATGGAGGGCTACGGATGGTTTTGGCAAAACCGTGAACGTAGTGAACTTGATATGATCGATGGAACGAGATAGCTTTTAAAAGGAGTGGCTCAAACTCCGCATTTAAAAGTTAGTTTTGAAAAGAACCGAGTAGTTTTTCGAAAGTGTTCCAACGACTTTTACTTGGTTTATTTTCTTGCATTAGTTCTTTTAATGCGTCCCATCATTTAATCCTACCATTGCAGAAAACAACCAAAATATAACGTACGCTTATGCCATTCGCATTCGCCACGAGGCCCCGTCATTACCCGTTAGGTTACTTAACTAACGACAGAGCGGGGGCTGGGCTAGCGCGGCTGTAAAACATAAGCAACGCCTAAATAATATCATATATAGATATATTGCAATGATAGACATTTCAGATCACAGATGAACACATTAGATATACTAGGAACCCGCAATTCGTACGAGCCTGTAACGAAAAGCAGATTACACGGTCGCGGTGAATAGCCAATACCCCACCCAAGACCCCTACGGGTGCGGCAAACTACCCGCCAAGTACCCGAAGGGAAGCAACCTCCCTCAACCCTGTGAGTAGGCCAGTCGGCACTTCGGCATACCCGGTAGTTTGTGCACCCCCTCCATGGGTCTATCCTAGGAGCAAAAACAGTAAAAAGAAATTATACAATGACGGCTACAACCCCGACCCGGTTGTGCGGACATACAAATAATTATTACATCAATTTACAAATTTACATGAATTGAAAGAAAAGAAAACTCTCGTCTCACAACCCCCGTCTATTCACCCGCGACAATCCAATGAATTCATATACACATTCCAATGACATTACAGATCACAGATTTGTATAACCCCCACTAATCGACATATAGCGATTAGCAGACGTTCAATACAAATATCACATCACAGAAAAAACCCGTCAGCTTAAGTCTTTTAGAAGTTCGATCAAAAATACGGATTTTCAGGCCCCAAACACAAAATTTTCGTTCTGGAAAATCTGGGCTGAAAAGACATATTCCAAAAATCCCAAAACAACCCAAGAAATACACTGCACTAAATTTGGACCTCGGCCGAGTCAACTCGGCCGCGGAACCGCGGCGGGAGCGTGCTCCCGCAGCGTTTCCGTGGCGCTTTGAACGGTTCGTGGGACCAAATTTTATGGTTATTCAAACAAAAGCCTGAGCCGATTTTTAAGATGAAAATTATCAACTTTTGAACAGAATAAAAATCGGCAAAAACTTGACAACTCGGGTTCGTTTCGTGACTTTTTCTTTGATCGATCTTCTAGTTACTTTGCTAACATGTTGGATAGAGTTTAACTAGGCTCTGATACCACTGTAAGTCCATGCTACCTCTCCCGGTACTTTCGGGCATGCAGAATTTGGTGAAAAACAATTTTCTAGAGGTGGTAATATGGACTCAAAATCGGATCTTTGTTAAACATCTAACTAACAACCTAACTAGGAGTTGTTAACTACTCGGTTAGGGGGTTATACCTTTCTTTCTTGAACTCCTTCGTCTTCAAGCCTCGATGGTTGTCCGGATCGGCTTCATTCCGTCGCCTCCTTGCGCCGAAGATAGATCCACCTGAAAGCTTCTACCTTTGGGTTCTTCTTCGGTCTTTGAAGAAACTAGTTCACTTGGTTTGCCAAACCTTATGAACTAGAGTGAGTAGAGAAGAGTGTGTTGGGATTTTCTCTATGGTTCTTGGTTCTCAACACATGAGACAAGTGAACCATAGACTAAAGAGAGGGAGAGCAAGAGGGAGAAGATGAGAGCTCAAGAACAAGAGAGAGAATGAGAATGATAGAAAAATGAGAAAGACTTTTCTCTCTTGGCTCTCATAATCCAAAACCATCATCACAAAAATAGTAATCAAGTATTGTATAAATGGTTAAGCTACAATAGCCATATCATTTCATGCACTCATTTTGCACAAGAGAACAAGCAAGTGAAAAGTCTTTGCCATGAAATGATAGCCATTGTAATCATGATGGTCAACTAGTCCAACCTAGTCAACCGGTCAACAAAGTCAACAAGTCAACAAAGTCAGCCCCTCAACAACCATGTCACCATAATAATTAATTAATATTATTGTTAATAATATATCATATTCTCATTAGGGTTGAGCAAAAAGTCAATAGTCAACAGTCAATGGTCAAAAACCCTAATGAGAATCCTCTGCCTCTGTCTCTCCGTCAACTGTGCATACACACCCGCATCCGCGTTCCGAGGAACACGAATACATACTGGATAAATCCAATCCCAAAACGTACACTAGGATCTGGCTTAAACCAAAGCCCGCTAGTGTTAACTGTCCGGACACTGTACGTGCACAAGTGCACGGATGTGACCGAACCCTGTCGCAAAACCATGCGACCTGTCGCAAAACCATGCGACCTCTACTCTTTTGCCTAAAGGCGAATAGCTTTCTGTGTGGGACTCTAAAGACTCGACACTACGCTGGCAGTGGGTTTAACCACAGACCGCAAGCGGCACTAGCTGTGCGTAACGGTCCCCAGGTAAATGCCGACAAGAAGACTGACGAGGTGAAACCCATCTGAACTCCTACTGAGCCTGAATGTGACAGTCTCCGTACAGTCCAGTCTGTTCGTCTGAAACATCGCATGGCGGGCCTAGGGGGGCGGTAAACGTCAGTCCCCTAATAGCGGTACAAGTCGTGTCGGAGTGAAGCCCAAAACACCCTGAGATAACACTGGAAGCCTACCAGTATATCTCGATTGCCCTGGCCAGGGACTACTCGTGTAATGGCTCTCCTAGACACAGCGCGATGTCAATCCCCAATACCGAGAGAGACGAATCCTGTCTAACCGTCACTGCCTCCAAGTGCTTCGGGACTGCACCCAACTACCACCTGTTTGCACGACTCCTTTGAGCCATGGTAGGGCAGTAATCAAAGTACAGTGGGAACACACTCGAGGCGAAGTGACAGTGTCAAGTCAGCGGACTAAGCTGTACTCATGTCACCTGGGAACTGATAACTGACGATATGTATAATACCAACCGGTCAGTTCCCGACGAGTCCTGTCCAGTGTACTCGTAACCTAACGAGCACCCGTATACTATCTCCAGTACGACGTACTGATGGCTGTGGGACAGACCATCTCCCACACTGGGATGAGAAGCGCATACGCTAGTCTACTCCGGAGTATCGATGCCCTGTCTCGATAGTCCTGCGACTGACCTGTATAAGGATGTGCTTATAGATTACCCAGCCCCACTAGTGTGACTGCCATCACAACGCTGGTAATCAAGCAAAGATCCTAAGGGCTCCACTAATGTGTATAGGTGATATACTAAAATAAACACATGTACACATTGAAGTAGAAACAAACCAAGTAGCATACTACTATATTGAGCAAGATTGTTTATACAAGGTGAATATCCCAAGCTTCCATTAAGTAATATACAAACTAGTATGATACAGTAATGGCCTCTAGGGCATATACACTAACACTTTTGGATGATGGAACCTAGATATCTAAACTGGTCGCTCAGTGATATCTCTTGCACTTCCAATGTTATACCAATATGGTTTTGACTTCTCTGGTTACTAAATTTGCAATGCATATATGATGTCTTGAACCTGCTCAATCTGAATCCCCGAGATTCTAATGTTTGCCTCCATAATTCCAATTTGGCATTAACCCCTGCTTTCGTCTCATTTACTAGAACAATATCATCAGCGAATAGCATACACCTGTTTACCCCAATCAGAGCAAAGCTCTGTTCAAATTCCAAGACGGGAAACGAAGCAATGCTTCTGTTTCCCCCAATCAGAGCAAAGCTCTGCTTTGAAATTAAAATTAAAATTAAAGTTAAAATAATTGAAGCAACACTTCAGATTCCTTGCGCTGCGCGTAATGCGCCACGTGTCTAAAGCAGACACGCCAGCGCAAGGAGCTTTGCGCCCAAGGAAGCGCACCCAATCAGAGTAAAGCTCTGTTTAAAATTCAAATTTTAACAAAGGAAGCAACGCTTCAACTAATCTGCGCTCTGCGCTGCGCGACACGTGTCAGCGCAGTTGCGTTGCGCTCTGCACTGCGCGACACGTGTCAAGCGTAAGTGCGCTTGCGCCAGCTGTGCCAGCACTAAAACAGAAAAATTCTGGAAAGATCTTTCTAATCTTATTAAAACAATAAGATTCTCTTCTCTAAAACTGGAGCCCTTGGATCAAAGATCCAACGGTAGGGAAAAATCCCTAAATCACTCAGAGAAAGATCTCTTTAACTGATTTAACAAATCAATTGACTTTATATAAAGGCCCCTAGACTCCAAGTCTAAAACACATTGAGATTAACACAGAAAGAACTCAGAGAAATCTTCTGAAAACTTTGAAAGAACTCAGAGAAAGAAAAAGGTAAAAACCTTTGAATAAAAGAAGAATTTTCTTCTAAAAAGATCAGTGATCTAAAAACAAGATCAAGATCTTGAATAAAAAAATATAATAATAAAAAGA
Source organism: Agapanthus africanus (assembly GCA_030015575.1). Lineage (NCBI taxonomy): Eukaryota > Viridiplantae > Streptophyta > Magnoliopsida > Asparagales > Amaryllidaceae > Agapanthus > Agapanthus africanus. Next base: position 24,546,406 of record JASDDO010000028.1, on the reverse strand, counting down.
AGTAATTTACTTCTTCTTTAGATCTTTCTGATCTATATAAAGGCATTGCCTTTTGATGAACCATTGGTTCTAGAATCTTAAAAGATTCTCTTCTTTGATCCAAAATTGGATTAAGATATTGAACAGTGCCTTGCACTTGAAAAAATTGCACTGTTGCGCTCCTGGGTTGGCGCAAGCCACCATAGAGCGCCATGTGTCGGCCCCAGAACAGACTGCGCTATGCGCTTTTAAAACATAGCACTACTCTCTTAAATTGGCGCAAGTCACCAGAGCGCGCCACGTGTCAGCAGCGCAACAGCGCAGCGCACTGTCGCAGCGCACTGCGCTAGCAGACTTGCGCTCACCAGAGCGTGACACGTGTCACCTCCACATGAGTTTGCGCCTTGCGCTCCTCAATTGGCGCAAAGTGCCTGACAAGCCACGTGAAGCGCTGTCAGAGCATTTAATGCAATGCATTATCAAGGGCAGAGCCCAATAAAAAAAGGTCTATCAGACCAAACAAAAGTGCCATGCACTATTAAAAGGGGCAGAGCCCAATTAAAAGGGCCTAATAGGCCAGAAAAAAATGCACTGCATTATTAAACAGGGGCAAAGCCCTAATAAAGGCCTAACAGGCCAAAAGCAAATACAATCTTGAATATTTTCAACTGGACTTAACCCAATCATGGCCATAAGTCCTCAAATTAAAATTGACTGAGCACGACTACTCTCTTAAACCAATTTACACCCGGTTCAAGGGTACATCTCCGAACTCCTCTGATATTTTTCGTTGTAATCCTTCAACGTCTTCAGAGAAGTGACGGGTCCCGACAACCACACATCGATACGGACTGCGGGGTCCTTAAACCCGTGGACCGAAACGTCCTTAAACTAATATTCGTCCCAAAATGGGAACGTTGGACCGAAATGTCCTTAAACTAATGTTCGTCCCCAAATGGGAATGATGGACCACCATGTACCTAAACTGGAAATCGACCGCAATGTCATTAAATTAAACAATAGAGCCAATTGCTCTCTTGTCGGATCCAAATGATCCCGTTAAGTTGATCTTAGTCTGGAGATTAGGCTAACGTATCCTTAACAAAAGTTTAAGTTGATCTTAGCCTTAAATAGGGCTAACGTATCCTTAAACCAAAACCCCAAACCCAAATCTAAGAAAATACGGATTTGGACTAATCCACGTCCTACGGACGACGACATAAATTAGTCTCCGTATACAATCCACGGGCAACCACAAACAAAACAAACACCCACGACACGAAGTGAAATTCTGGAGAAGGAGAAAGTTGCTACCGCGATGCGGTAGCGTAATTAACTGCAGGGGCTTGCGCCTGCAGGGAAGAGCGTCCCCACAATCAAAAACCCCTCGAGCGAGGGGGAATCTGACGAAGTCTGCTACATCGGCCGTATCCGTCTAAACCTTCGATACACGGTGCCATAAATCAACTTGGCATCTTCGGAGAGGTGGACGAATAAAACCAAATAGCATCTGCCCCGAGTCTCAGGCGAGACGTCCATGTCTTGGCCGTCGTTCGGAGGGGAACAGATTCTGGCACGCCCGGTAGGACCTTTTCCTCTTTCCACTCCACACTTCGTGTGTCGTGTTCGCGAACAAATCGCGGTTTGCTGTGGTTGCCTGTGGATTTGAGGTACTTAGATTTGGTGTCTTGCTCCGTACAGAAAACAGAAGATCAATGGCTTCAAACTACATTACCTGCAACTGCAACTCTCACTCCGTCCCTGCTGGAGGAGTGACTTATGGGCCCCAAGCGGCCTCCCTTTTCAAGATGCCAGTGGAGCAGGTAACTCAAGCCACCAGCGGATTATTCTTCGGGACCATGCTCCCACCGATGAGCTTCAATACCCCAATGACGTTGCAATAAGCCCTAAAGAAGTCGGTCTTTGATCGACTTACCACTGCCGCGGCCCCTCTCAACGGGTCGCCCAACTTCAATACCTCAGTTTTCAACAGACTGGGCCAGAGCGTCTACAAGCCCGCGATACCCGAAGTTGCCATCCCAAAGCGGATAGCCATCCCGGCTCAAGCGGACGAAATCATTGGAAAGGCTTCTCCTTTCGAAAATTCAGTTTTTACAAGGATGGCCATTCCGGCTTCTGCTCCAGGCGAGGTCCTCAAAGCCCCTTCCTCTGCCCAAAGGTCTGTCTTTGACAGATTAGACATTGCTTCTCAACGGGTGTCAGTTTTCGACAGGCTAGCACCAATAACGGTCTCTCCTCAAAGCAGGGGGCATGAGGAGGTCACCCCTACGGCTGAAACAACTCCATCCGCACGACACGCTCGACGTCGCCACTGGCGCCGAGTAAGGAGGGCTGGGGGCAACTCCCCCTCTGGGATAACTCCGCCAGCTCCAATGGTGGGGATCAATCCTGCTGTTCCAACCGAGAACAGCTTTGAAATGCTCAACAAGGTGCGCAGAAGCTCTCTTACTGCAGTGCTGAAGAGAACTCCTTCACCTGTGAAGAATGCTACAGGGAAGAAGCCGGAGCAACCTCCTCAACGACTATCCTCTGAAATTTACAAGGTCTAGCGTCAAGTCCATGACTCCGCGATGGATCAAGACTATCTCCGCCGACAGAAAAAGATGAAAGTTCGGCAGGAGAAAGACTACTCTGTCAGACCAGAAAAAGCAACGGCTACTCGGGTGCCCACTGCGACGGCTCCCTCAACGTCAATCACTCAAAAGAAAAGGAGGACGCAAAAGGCCCCTGTGAACATGGCGAACCGTAAAAGCGCAGAGCACAAACGCCCTAAGTCTGAGGGCATGGTGCTGCACACCGTTTATATGGCTTCCGGAAAGGAGGAAAGCCGTGCTTCGACGGGTCACCGACCGCTCACCCGATCCGTGACAAAAGCTCAAGAACATCAACAGCAGAAGCTTCAAGAGATGCTGACTACAATGGCCGCACTCACCGGGCCAAAAGAAAGCTTGGAGGCATCATCAGAACAGCGCCACAAACAAGAAACTGACGCTGACTTTCTACGCAGAGTCCTCGAAAAGAAGGACAAAGAAGCCGCAGAGCAAGCGGCTAACATAAAGCGAATGACACTTCTCTTCCAAGATATGGTAGGGATGATGTTACAGCCGGATCCTCCAGCCGAAGACCCTCTGATCATTATTGAAGACGATAGAGGGGAGACATCTAATCCTCCTCCGGCTCTTTCAGCAGCCAAAGGGGAAACTATCTCCAAGGCCGCCCTGGATGATTATATTGCTCAGCAGATACGAGTTCAACGGGCGAATGAAGCGGCTGGGCAAATTGTTAGAACCGGACGACCCTACCCGGGCTGGTATGACCAAATCAGTTATCCACCAGGATATACGATCCCCAAATTCCATGTGTACAAGGGGAAAGGCAATCCCCATCAACATGTCGCTCAGTTCAGGGCTCTTTGCGGCAATACTGGAGGCGATGACAAACTGCTGCTTCGCTAATTCGTCGGCAGCCTATCGGAGACAGCCTTTGAATGGTATTCGGAGCTACCTAACGACTCTGTCAAAACATTTGCGGAGATGGAGCTACTGTTTACACAAAGATTCGCGAGTGCTAGCGAACGCACCCCAATCACGGCATTGATCAATGCCAGGATGAAGCCTGGAGAAACTTGGGTCCAGTATGCGATACGGTGGCGTAATCTATTGTCAAAGTGCGAGCAGCGCATCGAAGAAGCTCCTACCGTGGGCATGTTCGTGGGTACTCTCGACCCTCAAGCGACCATCTCCCAATTCATGATATTCTTCAAGCCGACCACTTTTCAGGCCTTGATTGACAAGCTGGCCTAAGTGGACCAGATGGGTCATAGACCATCTCATTCAAAGACAGAGCCTTGGAATGAAAAGGGCAAAGGGAAAGCAACCTTCGTCGCCAATGCTCAACAACAGCCGAGCAACTCAAAATCGATTGTTCGCCAAAACAATGTGCGTCCATGCCCATCCCTCGAGGAAAGACTGGGACGTCCTTACTCGTTTCCCCAGGATAAAACGAGGAAACTGTTTGAGCTGGCAGTGTGCAACGGATTCATCAATCTGCCGAGTCCGAAACGTCCGCTACAGCCAGGAAATGTCAACGATCCTAATTACTGCCCCTACCATCGAGCAGTAAGTCATCCGATCGAAGATTGCTTCGTCTTCAAAAACTGGGTTGAAGACCAATACCAACAAGGAAAACTCGTGCTGTCCGAAGACTGGAAAGTGAGCCCGCCACAACCACATGCTCCAAAAAAGATGGATATGCCCGGGGCATCATGCTCATTCATAGAGAAAGCCCAACGGACCACTACGTCCTAAAACTGGATAATAGACCGAAACGTCGTTAAACTAACAACGGACCACTACGTCCTAAAACTGGATAATAGACCGAAATGTCGTTAAACTAACAACGGACCACTACGTCCTAAAACTGGATAATAGACCGAAACGTCGTTAAACTAACAACGGACCACTACGTCCTAAAATTAGATAATAAAACGAAAAGTCGGTAAACTAGAGATTCGCCTCAAATACAGCGACGGCGGACCGAAACGTCCTTAAACTAATGACGGACCACTACGTCCTAAAACCAGCTGAAGACCGAAACGTCGTTAAACTAATGATGGACCACTACGTCCTAAAACTAGCTGCTGACCGAGATGTCGATAAACAACGGTGGATCGTGACATCCCAAAGCCGATAAAAGAAAAAATAATAAAAAAATATATAATAAAAATAAAAAATATATATAAAAATGGTATGTCCATAAGCAAAAAGGGCACGGATGAAAATCCGAAAGGGCTCCGTGAGTAAAAACAGCAGGGCTACCGGCGAGTCTTGTGAAAACCTGAAAGGGCGCAACCTCGTTAGAAAAAAGAATTAAAAAAAAGAAGACGGTATGTCCATAAGCAAAATGGGCACGGATGAAAACCCGAAAGGGCTCCGTGAGTAAAAACAGCAGGGCTACCGGTGAGTGTTTGTGAAAACCCGAAAGGGCGCAACCTCGTTAAAAGACACTTACAGGGTCCTCTCGACCTTGTAAGGAGAAACCACCCGCGTGAGATCCTTACGACTCACAAGGGAGCAGCACACTTAGGGATCCTCACGATCCCTAAGGAGAAACTACACTTGCGAGATCCTCACGACTCGTAAGGAAAACTCTCTTATGGGACCCTCATGGCTCATAAGATTTGAAAGTCTTAAGTTACAGAAATCTTAACATGTTCTTAAGCAACCCCCACAACCTTCGATATGGCCCTACAAGTGCCTCAATACTGACCCTTGTACACAATCCACGGGCGCGAATAAACATTTCCCTGACCAAGTCCCACCCGTGGCTAGGGATATGTCCATATGGTGAACAACCCTTATAAGTCCTCTCGACTTGTAAGGAGAAAACCCTTTTGTAAGATCCTTATGACTTACGGGGGAACATACACTTAGGAATCCTCACGATCCCTAAGGAGAAAACACACCTACGAGATCCTCACGACTTGTAGGGAGAAATACCTTTGTGAGACCCTTACGGCTCATGAAGTCAAAAGCCTTAGTCGACAGAATCCTAACCCTGTTTACTAAGCCACCGTTGTTCAACATTGACAGAAGCAAATGATGATTCGCTCCTGGCAATATCCCAGTTGTAGCGATGCTGATGCCTAAAACCGATATCAAATTCCAAGCCCTTTCACGGCAAATGATGATTCGCTCCTGGCAATATTCCAGTTGCAGCGATGATGATACTGAGATTGGCGTCAGATTCCAAGTTCCACACTCGCGATAAAAAAAAATCAGTAAGCCATACATGCATACGAAATAGCCGAAATGATGGGGCAACTTGCAACAAAATCAGCAAGCAAAAATGTATGTATGCAAAACAGCCGAAATGATTGGGCGACTAGCAGTAAAAAGCAGCGAGTAAAAATGAAATAAATAGCCGAAATGATTAGGCAATTCGCAATAAAAAGCAGCGAGTAAAAACAAAATAAATAGCCAAAATAATTGGGCACCGCGAAAAATAGCCGAAATGATTGGGCAATCGCGACCTTCGCGATATAAAAGCTGAAATGATAGAGCATCGCGGAAATAAAATAATAGTATAAAAAATGAATGAAACCAATGCCCTACAGGTGAGATCACATCGATCCCTGTATACAATCCAGGGGCACAAACAAAGAGAGAACCATACCTTCCCAACAGGCTCTACCAGAAAGCGAAGCCAAATCTCGACGGTTCATAAACAACCTAGAGACAACCTCGACATTTGTCGCAATATTACAGACACGATGTCAACAAACGGAGAAAAAGAAGATTCTTAGCTTCAGGGTCTCGACGTCGATATCGACAACTTAGATATCGCTAACGGCGTTTCTCCTCACTCCAACCAGATGCAGACATGACGTCAACAACCGACCTCAGAGTCGCAATGAAACGGAGCCACGGCATAGTCCCTAGTTCCAAATCTTGACGGCAATATCTACAGCCTAAGAATACACAAAGGCGTTCCTTCGTAGTCCATCAAGATGCAGATATAACGCCAACAAAAGACCTCGCGGTCGAAACAAAGCGAAGCGACAGCAAAATACCAGCTTCACCTCAACATTCGTCTCGATACAGCAGACGAGATGTCAACAACGGCGTTCCTTCGCAGTCCAGCAAGATGCAGACACAACGCCAAAAAAAGACCTCGCGGTCGAAACAAAGCGAAGCGACGGCAAAATCCCAGTTTCACCTCAACATTCGTCTCGATACAGCAGACGAGATGTCAACAACGGCGTTCCTTCGCAGTCCAGCAGGATGTAGATGCAACGTCAAAAAAAGACCCCATTGTCAGTAAAGCGGAGTGACGGCAAAATCCCAGCTCCACCTCAGCATTCGGCTCGTTACAGCAGACGCAATGTCAACAACAATGTCCTTCCTCCAACAGGATTTGGATATGACAAAACAAACGAAGCGAAGGCCAAATACCTAGCTTCAGAGTCTTAACGGCAAGTCATATAAAGCCTGAAAGACAACCGGAGATCATCTCACACCAGTGCGGAATGGTCACCACCTCGACGTTCGTCTCGACACAGCAGACACAACTTCATCAAACAGTGGAGCCACGACAAAGTCCCTAGTTCCAAACCTCTACGGTTCACCAACAACCTAGAGACAACCGCGACATTCGTCTCGATATAGAGGACGCAATGCCAGCAAACGAAGCGAAGGCTAAATTCCTAGCTTCAAGGTCTTAACGACAAGTCATATAAAGCCTGAAAGACAACCGGAGATCATCTCACACCAGTGCGGAGTGGTCACCACCTCGACGTTCGTCTCGATACAGCAGACAAGATGTCACCCCAGCGTTCTTCCTCCAACAGGATTCAGACGCGACAATCAAACAGCGGAGCCACGGCAAAGTCCCTAGTTCCAAACCTCGACGGTTCACCAACAACCAAGAGACAACCGCGACATTCGTCTCGATATAGAGGATGTAATGCCAGCAAATGATGCAAAGGCCAAATTCCTAACTTCAGGGTCTTAACGGCAAGTCATATAAAGCCTGAAAGACAATCGGAGATCATCTTTCACCAGTGCGGAGTGGTCACCACCTCGACGTTCGTCTCGATACAGCAGACGAGATGTCACCCCAGCGTTCTTCCTCCAACAGGATTCAGACGCGACAATCAAACAGCGGAGCCACGGCAAAGTCCCTAGTTCCAAATCTCGACGGTTCACCAACAACCTAGAGACAACCGCGACATTCGTCTCGATATAGAGGACGTAATGCCAGCAAACGAAGCAAAGGCCAAATTCCTAGCTTCAGGATCTTGACGGCAAGTCATATAAAGCCTGAAAGACTATCGGAGATCATCCCACACCAGCACGGAGTGGTTATGACTCATCGGGGCTCTCCAAAATGAGCCTAACCTCAAGTAAAAAGTGACATGGAATATCCCTACGCTTTCTCTTTCGATGGTAATATTACCTGGAAGATTACTTGAAGACGTCTTGTCCAGCCCCCGAAGGGATCAGAGACACGACAGTCGCAAGGCTACTCGAACAGCAAAATCGCCTATCGAGGAATACATCAGCCAACGCGATGGTACGACGGACAAAACCCTAAGTACCACAGACCCTAACGGACCTCTGTCGTAAAGAGCAGAGGTTAACTGTGACGTTAGGATACTATTACGAGAAATGCTCGATTCGTCTCGACTCGTGAGGAAATTAGTGTCTTTACGAGAACTACTCGAAATGTTTTGACTCGTGAGGAAAAGCCTTAGGCAGCGGGGATCAAAAAACCTGTTTCCTAAGCACTGGGACCCTGCAAGTCGGTCCAAAATAGACTCTTGCATACTATTCACGGGTCACACTTTCCAAAGTCGAATCTCGACAAGGAGGGAAACAACCGCTTACGGGTCATCTCGACTCGTAAGAGGGAAAATTCTCTTGTGGGATCCTTACGACTCTCAAGAGAAAACACACTTAGGAGTCCTCACGACCCCTAAGGAGAAAATACACCTATGAGATCCTCTCGATCCATAGGGAGAAAAGTCTTTGTGAGACCCTCACGGCTCATGAAGTTGAAAAGCTTTAGGTAGCAGACCTGAACCTGCTTCCTAAGCCATCACTACTCCCCAAGATATTCAAGACAGAATGTTCTATATCGCTTACAGGCTATGCTTACTTGAAGAATATGCCAATAGCAAAGCAGAAAATAAAAGGAAGGAGGCAAAAGATTTTTCATTCATACTCGGAAAATTCTTACATCAATGAGGGCAATAAACAAAAGCAGCATTATTGAAATGTTTACAATGGCAAAACCTCAGATCCAGGGCATGGATTAAGGAATTCGAAAGTAAGGCCATATAGAGTCTTTCTGGCCTTTCTGATCATTCTCGTGTGCATCCTCTCGCGCTCACGCGTGTCAAGATCTTCGGCAAGGCGCCCCATCCTTCGATAAGCAGCAATTATCGTCGTCTGTTGAAAAATTTGATGCAGAATGTCAATGAGGCTATCTCGTCGTTTCTTCGAGATCAGCCCCGACAGGTACACTGAATGCGCCTTTTCTTCGCCATCATCCAGCGTATTAAGCGGCATGGCCTCGTAAAACCCTGGAAGTGCTCTCCAAATTGCTCCCAGCACGACTTTCAAGAGAGCAAAACGGCGAGGAAGCAACCAAACAACGCGTGCATGCAGACGACCCATAATCTCCGCACACTGGGCATCAGTAAACTCTTGGTTTTGGTGACGGCCCTGTACGCGGATATCCTCGTAGGTAATGAATTCGTGCAAAATGTATAAATGAACAGCCATAATGCCTGAAAGAAACATCATTGGAAGATTAGCAATGAGAAAAAAAGACACAGGGAGTTAAACTCCTCGAGAGCAATGCTCTGCAAACAGGAGTGACACCTGTCAAAATTATGAGGAGAATTTGAAGAAAATCCCCTGAGAACATTGAAAGCTTTGCTTAGAGAGTAAAGACTCTATTATTGGAACTCTAATAGGGTTCTCTTTAGTTCTCTTTAGATCCCTAGAAAAAAGCTCTTCTAGTGAAACCCTAAATAGGTTTTCTTTAGATCAGGGATCTATTGAGAGCAAGGCTCTTAAAATTGATTTAATTTAATCTAATTTAATTTTTACCTAAAAAAATTCTTCAGAGTTTCAACTCTTAAAAATGCTTGAACAAAAGAGCAAGGCTCTGAATAAAAATTCATATGAAGAGATGAAAATCATCTAGGGGGCCAAAGGTCCTATTTATAGGCATTGACAGCCGTTTCAACTTCCAAAAGATGGCGCGATGGTTGGAATTCTGCCACCGCTGCGCTCACGTTTGGGGCCGCGTAAGCGCAACGGTGGGGGGGCATTTGTTTACCCCAATCAGAACAAAGCTCTGTTCAAATTCCAAGGCGGGAAACGAAGCAACACTTCTGTTTCCCCCAATCATAGCAAAGCTCTGCTTTGAAATTAAAATTAAAGTTAAAATAATTGAAGCAACACTTCAGATTCCTTGCGCTGCGCGCAATGCGCCACGTGTCTAAAGCAGACATGCCAGCGCAAGGAGCTTTGCGCCTAAGGAAGCGCACCCAATCAGAGCAAGGCTCTGTTTAAAATTCAAATTTTAACAAAGGAAGCAACGCTTCAACTAATCTGCGCTCTGTGCTGCGCGACACGTGTCAGCGCAGTTGCGCTGCACTCTGCGCTGCATGACACGTGTTAAGCGCAGTTTGCGCCAGCTGTGCCAGCACTAAAACAGAAAAATTCTGGAAAGATCTTTCTAATCTTATTAAAACAATAAGATTCTCTTCTATAAAACAGGAGCCCTTGGATCAAAGATCCAACGGTAGGGAAAAATCCCTAAATCACTCAGAGAAAGATCTTTTTAACTGATTTAACAAATCAATTGGCACTATATAAAGGTCCCTAGACTCCAAGTCTAAAACACATTGAGATTAACACAGAAAGAACTCAGAGAAATCTTCTGAAAACTTTGAAAGAACTCAGAGAAAGAAAAAAGTAAAAACCTTTGAATAAAAGAAGAATTTTCTTCTAAAAAGATCAGTGATCTAAAAACAAGATCAAGATCTTGAATAAAAAAAATATAATAATAAAAAGAAGTAATTTACTTCTTCTTTAGATCTTTCTGATCTACATAAATGCATTGCCTTTTGATGAACCATTGGTTCTGGAATCTTAAAATATTCTCTTCTTTGATCCAAAATTGGATTAAGATATTGAACAGTGCCTTGCATTTGAAAAAATTGCACTGTTGCGCTCTTGGGTTGGCGCAAGCCACCAGAGAGTGCCATGTGTCGGCCCCAGAACAGACTGCGCTATGCGCTTCTAAATATGAGCACTGCTCTCTTAAATTGGCGCAAGTCACCAGAGCGCACCACGTGTCAGCAGCACAACAGCGCAGCGCACTGTCGCAGCGCACTGCGTTAGCAGACATGCGCTCACCAGAGCGTGACACGTGTCACCTCCACATGAGTTTGCTCCTTGCGCTCCTTAATTGGCGCAAAGCGTCTGACAAGCCACGTGAAGCGCTGTCAGAGCATTTAATGCAATGCATTATCAAGGGCAAAGCCCAATAAAAAAAAGGTCTATCAGACCAAACAAAAGTGCCATGCACTATTAAAAAGGGCAGAGCCCAATTAAAAGGGCCTAATAGGCCAGAAAAAATGCACTGCATTAATAAACAGGGGAAAAGCCCTAATAAAGGCCTAACAGGCCAAAAGCAAATACAATCTTGAATATTTTCAACTGGACTTAACCCAATCATGGCCATAAGTCCTCAAATTAAAATTGACTGAGCACGACTGCTCTATTAAACCAATTTACACCCGGTTCATGGGTACATCTCCGAACTCCTCTGATATTTGTCGTCTTCAGAGAGGTGACGTGTAACGCCCCGCTTCCCGGTGTACGGCGAAGGGGACGCGACAAGGTCTACTACGTATATACTTAGAAGTACATACGCTAAGCGTATCTGAGCAATATAAAAGTAAATCACAAGAGATAAGAGATATAGAAATAACAACAACTTTATTAATAACATTCTTTTGTACAATGCATGAAAAGTAAATACAACTGAAATGAAAAGCGATGCCTAAACAATGGCATAACATGAAATGAAAATACTGAATAGAACAAGGTACAATGTCTAGAGCTCGGGGTCTTCGTGAAACTAATCCAAGTCTTCGCCGGTGGGCTCGATCTCTGCCGGGTCCAAAGCACCTGACGACATTCAAAGAAGAAAGAAATAGAATGTCGTCAGCGAACAGGTCGCTCGGTAAGTCCCAAAGATAATGAAGAATTAGAAAAGACAGAATAAGAGGTATTTTCTAAAGAGATTGTAAAATATTGTGTTAACGTTGTTGTTTGTAGCTTGGTACAGAAGGATGCCAGTGTATACGAGAGGGGTCTCTATATGCTAGAGACCAGGGCAAACGGAATGTACAAGGAACCGTTAAGACACGGTACAACAGCAATGGAATATAGGTTAAGTGTCTTAATCTGACCACCTCGTGCCACCTTTAACACCTTCCGTACCAATCTACCCCTTAAACCCCGTAGTATTTTGATAGTATTGTTGTATTGTATTGTGTAAGTTGGATGACTGACCAAAACCATGATATCAGTAAACATATTGTAACTGCATAATCAGGTAAATGGAATAACGGAATAATGGATGTATATCCATGGTTTGGTTCAGTCAAGTTGTATAGAATGTTAACTGAATTCTGGGATTCATGTGTTCATATTGAGTTGGAATATTAAAGAATATAGATTGACTTGAATCATATTCAAGTCAGGAATAATCAGACTCAAACCCGAGTCAGACCAAAAGAAATGTAAGTCGAGATTCTATATTTGTTAGGGTCCTTATTATAATTTATAAAACTTGAGGGGTTTTTATGTAAAAAATACTTTTGTATAGTTTTCAAGATACACCTCAAGTATTTATTATTTGTCTTTATAGTTATAATGAGTGTGATTTATTTTGTGATATTTCTAGTGAAAATATCCTAATTATATAAATAAAGGTATTAATTTGTGATATTGATTTATTTGAAATTTATGGTATTTTAATGTAACTTTTAATCTTGTAATTTTTAGGAAAATGTGGAAACTTTATCTTATAATAAAATAGGTGTTTAAATGATAAATATACATTTGTTTATACCAGAATAATTTTTAATAAATATTTTATTTTCCAAAAATCTCATTTTTCTTAAATGTCGTATTTTAAACCTTTCGAGACCGAATGCTCCTTACGGAGGTCTGAATCTCGCACTACTAAGCCCGAGGGTGCACGATAAACCATACTATCCCTAACGAGTTCCCCAAAGTTGGGTTGTAGTGGAGCTTTGCAAAGATTTAATAAACACTAATCATTTAGAAAACGGTTTTATAAAGATAAGGTATTTATTTGTAAAAGGTGTAAATTTCCGTATTTTAGATTCTAGGGTTTTCTAAGCCAACTAGCCTATTTCTAATTGGTTTAAACGACAAGTTATTAGAAGCCTCAAATCGCCTCTTCACCGCCAATTACGGTCAGGTAAGTGCCAGGTGAGTGGGAGGCTCTCCACTACAAGTAGTGGTCCTAATTAAGTAACCACTCGCCTTAGACACACTTGTCTAGACACCACAAAGTCAGGTTTAGATAAACGATCGATGTCCATAACTTTCGTATTTCCTATTAAAAGATATGGTTTTAAAATTGTATATAACTTAAAACTTTTAGAAAAGGTTTTATTAAGAAAAAATGGTATTTTAATATAAAATCTTATTTATCTTATTCTAAGTTTTCAAGGTAGCGTTTTATGATTGCATATGAGTGTGTATGGAGGTGGGTCATTATCTCGTGATCTATTTTAAGGTATAGCAACGTTAAAGGGTTAAATGTGATAAACTAAATATGGTGGTATTTAAGTGCAAAAATACGGTATATTGCAAAAGCTATCATTTCATGTGTGAAAACTTGTTCAAATTAATTTTTAAGTGATTAGTAGTCAACATGAATATGTTTAAGCATTATGGAATTAGTGATAAGTGAGTTTTGATAGAAAACCGAATCGGAAATCGGTTTGTTCCGATTTTCGTCGGGTTTGAAAATTCATATTTGTATGAAAGAATAGAAAGGTAGAAAAGAGAGACTTACGGGTTTGGATAACGCTAGAGAGTGAGAGGGAGGTAGAGGGTTTTCCGGCGCGTCGAAACATCGTCGAGAGCTCCTAGCACGATCACCGGAAAGTCGCCGTCGATTTCGTCAGCGCTTCGCCTTTCGCTCGTTTTCCGACGTACCAAGTTCTCTTGGAATTTTGGGAGAGTGGACTTAGGAATTTAGGATGAGAGGGTAGAGGGTAGGGGTGTTTATATAGGGTTAGGCTAGGGTTAGGGTTTTAATTAAAAAAATATAAAAATATATAAAAAAACATTAAAAATCATTAAATTTTTGGAGTAAAAGGGATTTATTGAGAAATTGATAACCGATCAAAAAATTTAAAGTGTGCAGGTGAGAAGATCGGGTCAACACGGAATTTTTCTGTGTTGACGACTTGGCCGTCCGGCTGAGTCCGGCCGGCGGCGCCGGCCCAAGTCGGGCCGAGTCGGGGTGCCGTTGGGTGGGGGGTCTCCTGGGGGGATTTATGGTATATTTATTTTTTTATGTTCAGTTCAAGATTTGTGAGTTATGACGTTTTGACTATTGACTTTCCAAAAATTTAAAAGAAAATAATTATAAAAATAATGTGGGGCATGGGATTTGAACTCTGGTGGCTTGGTTCAGCAGTGCAAGGTATTACCAATGAGCTACAAGCTCCTTCTTGTAATTATGGAGTGAAATAAATACTTAAAGAGATATCAGCCGCAATAAATACTCCAAGTATACATTACATTTAAATCAATTCTTTGTACATTAAAAATGGAGTTGTTACGGTCTACGCTCCTTACAAAAATTTCGTCCTCGAAATTTACAACTTTTATTTGAGGACTAGTTTACAAAGAGGTTTGGATATCTAGTACGCATTTCATCATCCCTTTCCCAAGTGGACTCTCCTGGAGTGTCTTTCCTCCACATCACTCGAACCAAATTAACTTCCTTGTTCCGAAGTGTCTTCACCTTCCTGTCCAGGATCTCCACGGGTTGTTGCTCACAAGACAAATCGGGCTGTATCGTGAGCTCAGAATGATTAAGAACATGGCTAGGGTCACTCACATACCTTATGAGTTGAGATATGTGGAACACATTATGCACTCCTTCCAATGAAGGTGGAAGCGCTAAACGGTATGCCACTGCACCGACTCGTTCGAGTATGTCGAACGGTCCAATGTATCTCGGACTTAGCTTACCCCGTCTTCCAAATCGGATCACTCCGCGATTCGGAGATATCTTCAGGAATACGTGATCTCCTGGCTGGAACTCTAAGTGTCGTCTCTTTGCATCAGCCCAGTGCTTCTGTCGATCTTGGGCTATGCGCATCTTTTCCCTGATAGTACGAACTACATCAACAGTCTCTACTATCATCTCTGGTCCAAGAAGTTCCCTATCTCCGATGTCGTCCCGACTTAATGGCGATCGACACTTCCTTCCATACAATGCTGCAAAAGGTGTCATTCCTATGCTTGCTTGGTAGCTGTTGTTGTACGAAAACTCCACAAGATGTAGGTGATCTTCCCACGATCCTTTGAAGTCTAGCATACACGCTCTAAGCATATCCTCCAAGATCTGAATAGTTCGTTCCGAATGACCATCTGTTTGTGGATGATAAGCCGTGCTGAAGTTCAGACTTGTTCCCAAGCTTGCTTGCAGACTCTGCCAAAATTACGATCGGAACCTGGTGTCACTATCGGAGACAATGCAGACCGGTACTCCATGAAGTCTAACAATTTCCTGTATGAGTTCATGGGTATCAGAGATAGTACATTATGAAGAGTTTAAATCTTAATTAGATTATTACCTCCATGTACTTCTTCGCTAGTGTCTCAGTAGATTGGCCAACTCAAAATGGGATGAAGTGAGCCGACTTTGTGAGTCGATCCACAATGACCCATACAGCATCGTTACCCTTTGTACTGCGAGGAAGAGCAGTCACAAAATCCATCGTGATGTGTTGCCACTTCCATTCTGGGATTGGTAATGGTTGAAGCAATTCAGCAGTCCTGTGATGTTCAGCCTTTACTTACTGACACACCAAGCATTTTGCGACGCTTCTGGCTACTTCACGCTTCATTCCATGCCACCAATAATTCTGACGTTGATCTTTGTACATTTTGGTACCTCCAGGATGTACTGAGTAGGGAGAGCTGTGAGCTTCTTTCATTAACTCTTCCCGAACAGGACCTTTTGGTACACACAATCTGCTGCCGTATCTCAAAGATCCGTCTTCATGAATTATGAGGTCTGTTCTGAGTCCATTCTCCACTTGTTCTATGATCTTTTGCAACTTAGCATCACTTGCTTGAGCTGCTTTGATCTGATTGACAATGGTTGATTGAACTTGTAAATTCATCAAACGTGAAGCATTACCTAGCATGATTACTTCAATCTCCATCTGATGCAAGTCTTGTTGAAGCTTCCACTGAGCGGTGAGATTCATTGCTAATGGTTGGCGACTAAGAGCATCAGGTACTGCATTCACCTTCCCTGGGTGATATTGCAAGTTGATGTCAAAGTCCGCCATGAGTTCTAACCATCTTCTCTGCCGCATATTCAACTCCTTCTGAGTAAACACGTACTTCAGGCTCTTATGATCTGTGTAGATGTTCACTCGTTCACCAAGTAGGTAATGACGCTAAATCTTAAGAGCAAAGATGATGGCTGCCAACTCCAGATCATGCGTCGGATAATTGCGCTCATGAATCTTCAACTGTCTTGAAGCATAAGCTACAATCTTACCGTGCTGATGTAGAACACATCCTAATCCCTTACCGGATGCATCGCAATGCACTTCGAATCTTCCAGATTGATCCGGTATGACGAGAATAGGTGCTGATGTCAACCTTGACTTGAGTTCTACGAAAGCTTGTTCGCATGCTTCTGACCACACAAATTCTTCATCTTTACGTGTGAGCTTGGTCAGGGGCATTGCTATCTTCGAAAAGCCTTCAATAAACCTTCTGTAATATCCAGCTAAACCCAAGAAACTTCGAATATCCTTCACTGACTTTGGTGTAGGCCATTCGCTAACTGCCGAAACTTTCGCTGGATCCACAGAGATTCCTTCTCCTGATACGATATGTCCAAGAAAACCAACTTGATTTAGCCAAAACTCGCACTTGCTGTACTTTGCATAAAGCTGATGTTGTCGAAGAGTTTCTAGGACAATTCGTAGATGTTCTGCATGTTCTTTCCGACTCTTAGAATACACCAGGATGTCGTCGATGAAGATGACAACAAACCTGTCTAAATACTCCCGGAAAACTTGATTCATAAGGTTGATGAATATTGCGGGTGCGTTGGTCACTCCGAATGGCATCACTAGAAATTCGTAATGTCCATAGCGAGTTCTGAAAGCTGTTTTGTGAATATCAGCTTCCTTGACCTTTACTTGATGATAACTTGAACGGAGATCTAATTTTGAGAAAACACAAGATCCACTTAGCTGATCGAATAAATCATCGATGCGCGGGAGTGGATACTTGTTCTTTATAGTGATTTCGTTCAAGGCTCTGTAATCGATGCACATTCTGTATGAACCTTCCTTCTTCTTCACAAGTAGTACAGGTGATCCCCAACTTGAAGTGCTGGGACGAATCCATCCTTTCGGCAGTAATTCGTCCAACTGTGTTCGGACTTCCTTCAAACCTTCCGGACTTAAACGATAGGGTGCTTTGATCACCGGTTGTGCTCCTGGTACTAAATCAATACTGAATTCAAGAGCTCGATCGGGAGGCAAACCTGATATATCGTCAGGAAATACATCGTCGAACTCTCGAACCACGTCTGGTCTTGATTCTTCCTCCGCTTGAGCTGCTGCAACTACTGCTTCTCTTGGCTTCGCTTTGTAGGTACTTGGCTCCAGTGTACGGTCTCCGCTTTTGAAATAGAAGACCGGATGGTCTGGAATCTCGAATACTACCCTCCTTTGACGACAGTCGATGGTAGCATAAAAAGTTCCAAGCCAATCCATTCCTAGAACCACATCGAAGTTCGGTATGTCCAGCACTTTGAAGTCAGCATAAAACTCTCGACTGCAGACGATGACCGGACACAAGTTGTATCCCATAGTTGCCTTTAGAACGTCATTTCCTGAACTGACATTCTAGCTGGATACAAGCGGTGAGACTGGAATCGCATGGGTTCGGACAAACCATTGCGACATAAAGCAATGTGATGCTCCAGTATCAAACAGTGCAAGTACAGGGATTGAGGATACTAAGATTGTACCTAAGGTATGTGGGATTTGTTTTAGGTATAGAAAATATGTAACTAAGTAGCAGGGTAGGAAAGCAAAGTTTGAAAAGAAAAGTTTACCAGTGATGACTTGGCCAGTGGCCTCAGCTTCTTCCACGGACATCGTGAAAGCCTGGCGCCTTGGTACATTCCTCCTGGCCTGAGGAGCATTCCTCTGAACGTTCCTTTGAGCTTGATGGAACTGACGAAGAGGTGGTGCAGCTTGTGGTCCTCTGGGTGGTGCAGGTAGTGCAGGTCTGGGAGCAGGTGCCTGAAGAGCTGGTCGCTGCGGATAAGTAATTGCTGGTCTGGGTGCAGCAACTGGGTTCTGTCTTTGGGGACAAGACCCAATATCGTGAGTAGCTGAGCCGCAGACTAAGCAAAGGCGGTTGTCTTGACGGCAGTCCTTCATCATATGTCCAGTTCTCTTGCAGTAGGTGCAAAAGGCTGGGCTGGGATGATGGTTCGGTATTCCGGGTCGCCTTGGCACGAAAGGTGGCCTGGACGAGGCTCCACCTGCCATCTGATTGGCAGGGCGCTTGACTCCTGCAGACTGAGGTCTGCCCCATGCTTTTATCACTGCCTCATAACTGCGGGCAGCTTCCAGAGCATCCTCATGAGTCAGAAATTTTCCCGTGGCTAGAGCAACCTGAATCTCCGTGTCCAGTCCTTGTTGAAAGCGACAGGCTCTGATCTCGTCCGTCGGTATCAAGTGTGCCGCGAATCTGTTTAAAGATTGTGTTAGCTGTGTAGTATGTGATATTTAAAAAATTGAACTGTTGTGACATATCTTACTGGCTTAGCATAGTGAATTCAGTATCGTACTCATCTACTGATTTGTCCCACATTGAACCCTGTTGTAGATGAATAAATTGCTGCTCCATTGCAAACCCGGCAGTCACAGGGAAGTATTTTGCGTCGAACTTCTCGCGAAAAGTCTTCCATTCAATCGGCTGTACCAGACGACTTTCTTCCGCCTTCCACCAGTTGCGAGCATTATCCGTGAGCTGAAGTTTCGCCACACGGACCCAAGCTATGTCTGGCACTTATGCTGCTGCCAGATCATCTTCGATGCTTTGTGCCCACTCTTCCACTTCAAGAGGGCTTCCTTTACCAGAGAACTGCTTGGGGTGTAAAGCCCTGAATTGCTTTACTCCCGGTGCGTCGGTCTCGGGACGGTTCAGAAGTTGCTGCTGTCCCTCAAGAAGGCTGCGAATCGCCTCAAGTAGCACTGTTTGCTCGGTGGGTGGTGCAGGAACAGTTGGTGCGAGAGGTAGTGCTGGAGGTGTGTTGTTGACGTTGGTGCTGGTGTTGTTCGGGGAATCCATAACCTTGAAGAAAAATTTAGGTTAGGACAGATTCAAATACATAAAATGATAAGATTCAAGGAATAGAAATTTATAAGATTCAAGAAACATGAATTGTAAAGAATGTTTTAGTTGCTGGTTCTTGTGTTATATTGCTTAAGTTGTTCACGCAGACCAGAACTGCATGATAGGGATTCATACAGCTCTGACCTGCATGAGCCACCAACAAAATCTGTAACGCCCCGCTTCCCGGTGTACGGCGAAGGGGACGCGACAAGGTCCGCTACGTATATACTTAGAAGTACATACGCTAAGCGTATCTAAGCAATATAAAAGTAAATCACAAGAGATAAGAGATATAGAAATAACAACAACTTTATTAATAACATTCTTTTGTACAATGCATGAAAAGTAAATACAACTGAAATGAAAAGCGATGCCTAAACAATGGCATAACATAAAATGAAAACACTGAATAGAACAAGGTACAATGTCTAGGGCTCAGGGTCTTCGTGAAACTGATCCAAGTCTTCGCCGGTAGGCTCGATCTCTGTCGGGTCCAAAGCACCTGACGACATTCAAAGAAGAAAGAAATAGAATGTCGTCAGCGAACAGGTCGCTCGGTAAGTCCCAAAGATAATGAAGAATTAGAAAAGACAGAATAAGAGGTATTTTCTAAAGAGATTGTAAAATATTGTGTTAACGTTGTTGTTTGTAGCTTGGTACAGAAGGATGCCAGTGTATACGAGAGGGGTCTCTATATGCTAGAGACCAGGGCAAATGGAATGTACAAGGAACCGTTAAGCCACGGTACAACAGCAACGGAATATAGGTTATGTGTCTTAATCTGACCACCTCGTGCCACCTTTAACACCTTCCGTACCAATCTACCCCTTAAACCCCGTAGTATTTTGATAGTATTGTTGTATTGTATTGTGTAAGTTGGATGACTGACCAAAACCATAATATCAGTAAACATATTGTAACTGCATAATCAGGTAAATGGAATAACGGAATAATGGATGTATATCCATGGTTTGGTTCAGTCAAGTTGTATAGAATGTTAACTGAATTCTGGGATTCATGTGTTCATATTGAGTTGGAATATTAAAGAATATAGATTGACTTGAATCATATTCAAGTCAGGAATAATCAGACTCAACCCGAGTCAGACCAAAAGAAATGTAAGTCGAGGTTCTATATTTGTTAGGGTCCTTATTGTAATTTATAAAACTTGAGGGGGTTTTATGTAAAAATACTTTTGTATAGTTTTCAAGATACACCTCAAGTATTTATTATTCGTCTTTATAGTTATAATGAGTGTGATTTATTTTGTGATATTTCTAGTGAAAATATCCTAATTATATAAATAAAGGTATTAATTTGTGATATTGATTTATTTGAAATTCATGGTATTTTAATGTAACTTTTAATCTTGTAATTTTTAGGAAAAGGTGGAAACTTTATCTTATAATAAAATAGGTGTTTAAATGATAAATATACATATGTTTATACAAGAATAATTTTTAATAAATATTTTATTTTCCAAAAATCTCATTTTTCTTGAATGTCGTATTTTAAACCTTTCGAGACCGAATGCTCCTTGCGGAGGTCTGAATCTCGCACTACTAAGCCCGAGGGTGCACGACAAACCGTACTATCCCTAACGAGTTCCCCAAAGGTGGGTTGTAGTGGCGCTTTGCAAAGATTTAATAAACACTAATCATTTAGAAAACGGTTTTATAAAGATAAGGTATTTATTTGTAAAAGGTGTAAATTTCCGTATTTTAGATTCTAGGGTTTCCTAAGCCAACTAGCCTATTTCTAATTGGTCTAAACGACAAGTTATTAGAAGCCTCAAATCGCCTCTTCACCGCCAATTGCGGCCAGGTAAGTATCAGGTGAGTGGGAGGCTCTCCACTACAAGTAGTGGTCCTACTTAAGTAACCGCTCGCCTTAGACACACTTGCCTAGACACCACAAAGTCAGGTTTAGATAAACGATCGATGTCCATAACTTTCGTATTTCCTATTAAAAGATATGGTTTTAAAATTGTATATAACTTAGAACTTTTAGAAAATGTTTTATTAAGAAAAAATGGTATTTTAATGTAAAATCTTATTTTATCTTATTCTAAGTTTTCAAGGTAGCGTTTTATGATTGCATATGAGTGTGTGTGGAGGTAGGTCATTACCTCGTGATCTATTTTAAGGTATAGCAATGTTAAAGGGTTAAATGTGATAAACTAAATATGGTGGTATTTAAGTGCAAAAATACGGTATAATGCAAAATCTATCATTTCATGTGTGAAAACTTGTTCAAATTAATTTTTAAGTGAATAGTAGTCAACATGAATATGTTTAATTATTATGGAATTAGTGATAAGTGAGTTTTGATAGAAAACCGAATCGGAAATCGGTTTGTTCCAATTTCCGTCGGGTTTGAAAAGTCGTATTTTTATGAAAGAATAGAAAGGTAGAAAAGAGGGACTTACGGGTTTGGACAATGCTAGAGAGTGAGAGGGAGGTAGAGGGTTTTCCGGTGCGTCGAAACGTCGTCGAGAGCTCCAAGCACGATCACCGGAAAGTCGCCGTCGATTTCGTCAGCGCTTCGCCTTTCGCTCGTTTTCCGACGTACCAAGTTCTCTTGGGATTTTGGGAGAGTGGTCTTAGAAATTTAGGATGAGAGGGTAGAGGATAGGGGTGTTTATATAGGGTTAGGGTTTTAATAAAAAAATATAAAAATATATAAAAAAAACATTAAAAATCATTAAATTTTTGGAGTAAAAGGGATTTATTGAGAAATTGATATCCGATCAAAAAATTTATAGTGTGCAGGTGAGAAGACCAGGTCAACACGGAATTTTTCCGTGTTGTCGACTCGGCCGAGTCGGGGTGCCGTTGGGTGGGGGGTCTCCTGGGGGGATTTATGGTATATTTATTTTTTTATGTTCAGTTCAAGTTTTGTGAGTTATGAAGTTTTGACTGTTGACTTTCCAAAAATTTAAAACAAAATAATTATAAAAATAATGTGGGGCATGGGATTTGAACTCTGGTGGCTTGGTTCAACAGTGCAAGGTATTACCAATGAGCTACAAGCTCCTTCTTGTAATTATGGAGTGAAATAAATACTTAAAGAGATATCAGCCGCAATAAATACTCCAAGTATATATTGAATTTAAATCAATTCTTTGTACATTAAAAATGGAGTTGTTACATGACGGGTCCCGACAACCACACATCGATACGGACTGCGGGGTCCTTAAACTCGTGGACCGAAACGTCCTTAAACTAATATTCATCCCAAAATGGGAACGTTGGACCAAAATATCCTTAAACTAATATTCGTCCCCAAATGGGAATGATGGACCACTTTGTCCCTAAACTGGAAATCGACCGCAATGTCATTAAACTAAACAATAGAGCCAATTGCTCTCTTCTCGGATCCAAACGATCCCGTTAAGTTGATCTTAGTCTGGAGATTAGGCTAACGTATCCTTAACAAAAGTTTAAGTTGATCTTAGCCTTAAATAGGGCTAACGTATCCTTAAACCAAAACCCCAAACCCAAATCTAAGAAAATACGTATTTGGACTAATCCACGTCCTACGGGCGACAACATAAATTAGTCTCTGTATACAATCCACGGGCAACCACAAACAAAACAAACACCCACGACACGAAGTAAAATTCTGGAGAAGGAGAAAGTTGCTACCGCGATGCGGTAGCGTAATTAACTGCAGGGGCTTGCGCCTGCAGGGAAGAGCGTCCCCACAATCAAAAACCCCTCGAGCGAGGGGGGATCTGACGAAGTCTGCTAGATCGGCCGCATCCGTCTAAACCTTCGATACACGGTGCCATAAATCAACTTGGCATCTTCGGAGAGGTGGACAGATAAAACCAAATAGCATCTGCCCCGAATCTCAGACAAGACGCCCATGTCTTGGCCGCCGTTCGGAGGGGAACAACACCAAGGTACCTCATCTTGGATAGTTCTAGTAAGCTCATCCATCACGATGGTAAACAGGAATGGGCTTAATGCAGATCCTTGATATAAACCAATTGTAATCGGAAAATTACTCGTTAAGCCGCCGCAAGTTCTGACATTTGCCACTACTATATCGTACATATCCTTGATTATGTTAATATACTTGACGGGGAACCCCTTCTTCATCATTTCCCCCCATAATACCTCTCTAGGTACCTTGTCGTACGTTTTTTCTAAATCAATAAATATCATATGCAAATCTCTTCTCCTCTCTCGAAAACGCTCGATAAGTTGACGAAGAAAATGAATAGCCTCTGTAGTTGATCGTCCAGGCATGAACCCAAACTGGTTCTCTGTTATCTTAATATCCTTCCTTAGCCTGTGTTCAATCACTCTCTCCCAAAGTTTCATGGTGTGACACATTAGTTTTATTCCACGGTAGTTTGAGCAACTTTGAATGTCACCCTTGTTCTTGTAGATAGGTACAAGGATACTTTTCCTCCATTCATTTGGCATCTTTTTTGTCTGCCAAATCTTATTAAACAGATCTGTCAGCTATTTAACGCCTATTTCTCCTAAGCATCTCCAAATCTCGATAGGAATCCCGTCAGGACCAACCGCTTTTCTTAAACTCACCAGAGCAGCCACTTTCCTCGGCCACACCGGCGCCACCGGCAACACCTTCCCTAACACCCGAGACCTCACCGTGAACCCACCTCGCCTTCCTCGCCACCGCCGCCGTCGTCGACTCCCTCCTCCTCATGACCTAACATCATCGCCAACTTTGACTCCTTCGTTGCACCCTTCCTCGTCATCGTTGTCATCACCCTCTTCGTAAACCCATCGCAGCAACCACCTCCGTCAGCCGAAACACTCAACAGCAACTCAACCCTCGACTTCATCCCTCGTCCAAGCAACTCCAGCCATCGCTTCACGCACTGCCGCCACCATCATCTTCATCACCCTCGCCGTCAACAGAGCGGCCGCCGTTGAGGTAAAGGCTGCTGATGATGATGATGGTGGTGAGATTGAGAGTTTATGATGCTAAGGATTTTGATCTGCCTATTTAGAAATGCATGCACTTTTTGGGGATCCTGCAATAACAATGAAGGTGGAGCACAAGTCGAACCCTAGTTGTGATCATGCACGTCGCTTCGTTTACCGCCGTGCCGTGTTTATCATCTCGAGGCAAATTTTCTAACTTGCAACAAACTATTTTACATATACAAAACCATATATATTTATAATTTTGCAAACTATTATCAATATACAATTTTATAAAAATAATCCGTACTCTATTATCTAGTAATACTGACACGTGTGTAGTTGCAACTGATGAAATTATACAAAATTACCCACACGAATTATTCTAGTAGATACCGTTTATTCTATAATAATTAACAGACGTGAAATAAATACGGTTAGATATTCATACTGAATATATCCATCCCATTATAGCTAGATAACCATGACTATTATATTATTGCTTTTATTGTGATTGGTTGTGTAATTAAATATTTATCCTGTTTAATACATACTATCTGACATGTGCACGACATGTTATCTTGCCATTACTATACCTGTTACTTGGATTATTTACCAATGCCAATAATCCTGATTTATTGTCCTGATGGACGTGACTTGTTGTCTAAATAGACATAACATGTACCTACTTGTTCCTGTGTTGGAATTAGGTAGATATTATCAATACCTGATATTCCTGCAACCTACTGCTATTGTTTATACCTATTACCTGAATAACTATCGATGCCAACAATATTGACTTGTTATCCTGATTGACCTGACTTGTTTTGCTAGACAAGACCTGCTCACGATTATTCCTGTGTTGGTATTAGGTAGATATTCCAGTGATATCTGACTTGAACATGAAACCTGAGGGAAAAGGAAAATCAATAATGAAATCGACTTGTAGCTCAACAGTTCTCTACTTTACAGAGACTGATCAGTCGATACAGGCTTCGGGCCCCGAAATGTTGGTGCTGACATCATTCGTCTGTACATGATATTATTTTTACTGCCTAGCGGCACGTCTCGGATTCAGCCCCGAAAGTCATGACTGTGGTCCCGGGCACACACAGGATACTATTGAGTTACATCGAGAATTCCATTAATTGGTTTCAAATAACGTTAGGATAGATAACCTAGAAACACAGACTTTAGGATACACGTGAGATACCTATAGCCTGCTGATATATCACCTGTGAGTGTTTGTTTATAATTATACTTCATTTTGCACATAATACCTTATAGTACATTGCTCGGTTTATTATTATGATATTTATGATGCACTGGCGTCTGTGTTTGCATGGGCCAGATACTTAACTTAGCACATGGGTATTTTGGCAGGATCACTGATCAGTGAGGACCAATATAACTCCTATTGATGGTTAGTTATTTCTTGAATCTTTATTACTTTCGCTACTATTTCCTGTTGTCGTTTGTGGCTATTTGGACATGTTTAGAGATAGATAGTTATATTGTTACTCTTGATTACTGATTAACAGCCATAATATGAATATGAGAGAATATTTCCTTACCGTAGGTAGCATGGTTGGCATTACTACGTTCCCGGTTTTATGTATTTTGGAAAGCGGGACGTGACACTAGGACAACAGTTGTGATAAGCTTGGATCATCAAAACCTCCCTGTCACCGTTTTTGAGGAGACCAAAGTACTTCTTGGGTGGCTGAGCTTACCTATTAAATCTGCGAAGTGGCTAATGGATTGTCGAATCCAATTGAATTCTTAGGTTCTATTAAATATTCAGTAACCGTTTATGGTTCTGAAATCATTTCCAGTTCTACCATGCTCCCACTAATGTTTTCTGAAAAGAATTCATTTTACTAAAAATGGTGAGTCAAGAACAATATAACTATTAATCCTGCAGATGGTAGAATGTTAACCCTCGTCAAAACCCGGGAAAATCCACAAACCGTCATTGAAAACGTGTCTTGAGTTTATCCGGATTCTGGTTTTAAGTATAAACTGGACAACTCCATATAACTTAACATCGTTAAGATATGAATCCATTCTATATCCAATATAGAAACAAAGACACTAATTTAATTGGAACCGGATTCAAATAGTATGCAGCTGTTTCCTATGCATATCGACTAAATAGAAGAAAGCCAAGCAGCATTACTTATCAAAGAGCGTACCCACAGATGAGTAATCTAAAAGAGAATACAATTATCAAAATTACTGTGACAAAATACCTAGCATAAGTATCTACATCTTCAATCACCTCGAAAAATCATGATGCTTCCAATATATGGTTCTCTACTTAATTCTTATACTTATTACTTCTCAAAATTTGGACCTTGTATTTCAACAAAATGCGTGTCTAAAACCAGAGAAGTCATAAGTAAACAGAATATAGTACGAGTACCAACCCCTTATCCTCATGGACATCGAACAATATACAATATTTTGTATAAGTCCTCCGAGTTTAATAACTCAAATCTTTTATGTCGTAGATTGAAAACTGTATTATAGTTAAGAAGAATTACACCATTATTGAATGCACCTTACCTAATCAATGACTGATAAAGGTAAATATTATAAACATAATTTCAAAAGATTATCTCACTTTATAAAATAAACGTACATATATATCAGTTTAAAATTGGTGCATAACAATGGATATTCAAAACCAAATATTTGTCGTTAGGCAAATCCCAGGCGATTTCCTTAAAATCACCAATAACAAATAATTCTGATCTTGAGAATCTAATTACTTAATTCCCAATATTCTACTCCCACTTAACATCTGTAATACCATACAGATGTGAGAATCAAGTCTGGTAAATACATACCCTAGAGTAAAAATTTTATTGGGAAAGCAGTTTTCAATTAACACCGCACAATATAACTGAAACATGAAAATATTTCGAGGGGTGTGCCAAGTGTTCCTAATAATGCCTCTTCCAATACCCGACTTATAGAAATAGTTGAAATTTCCATTGCCCTACTCTAATGCCTTTATATGTCTTTACTTCTTACCTTCTGTATACCATATTTATGCCAGTTAGTTTTCTTCTTTTCCTATCTTTGGACACCTGCCTACGGTTTGGAAGAAAACTATCAAATAAGCGTAATAGGTGCGCTCTCCTAATACTAGGAGCTCTCGCAACCTGAGAGAAGGTAAAGAGAAAAAACAACTGAATAATCCTATTCAATTTTCCTAGAACCGAAATCCATTCTCGAACTGAAATAAATTTCTGCGAATTCGTCTGTAACTATACGAGATGGTTTTATCCATTCTATATGTATCTTCGTAGTGATACAAAATGTCCTGGAGAAAGCAAATGGTAAAACATGAGTGGCATGGATATATGTGACTTTGTCGTGAATCGTGACAAAACAAAGCCATGTTTGTAAAAATGTTTAGTCAACTTGGTTTACGAGATTTAGTTTAAGGGTCATGGTCACTCAGCGTGCATTCTAATCTAAATTAGATTGGTTAATCACTTTATTTAATCAGAATGACTCCCACTGTTTTCTCGAATTCTCTTTCAAACCCTAAAAGGAAAACTAGTCGGGATCATTTACACCTTACAAGTTCGCTAACCGTTCAGCCAGGACAGTATTGGTACTCCGATGGAGGCTCCCCATGCTTTCGCATTGACCTAATTAAATAATCCCATTTCCGCAGAGGCGTAATCTCGTTAACACTTTCTAGACACCTAATAGGTTAACTAATTGTGAAGTGAAAATCTCCTGAGGAGTAATACCTACTCACAGTGAGAATCGGGACCTAACTATCATCGCATGATAACTTAATGGAAGCCACTTAAGTCACCACACTCCAGAAGGTATACGTATGACCGGCAAGTTTCCTTTATGTTTGAAACTCCCGATATAGATTTTTACCCCTAAGACCCTAGTGATCTTGACGAATAATTAACAAATCAAAAGGTCCTATTCAAGTTTAACTCGTCATTATCTAAGATTGCATTAGACCCACCCATGACCCTTGACGAATAATCAACAAAATCATATGACTGTCCTAACCAATTACATTATCTATGCAACAGAAAAATATTACAGAGCTACCGCACACTATGCCTCGGCGAATAGCAACGACAAACGTAGCACGAATACTAAGCAATACTAATCTGAAATGACGGAGGGCTACGACTGGTTTTTAGCAAAAAACTTTTAACGTAATGAACTTGATATCGTTGAAGGAACTCGAGTGGCTTTGAAAAGGAGTGGTTTAGGCTCCGTTTTAAAAACAAGTAGTTTTGAAGAAAACCGAGTAGTTTTAAAAATTGGTTCCGACAACATCAATTAGGTTTTTTTTTCCTTGTATTAAAACTATAATGTGATCCCATCAATTAATAATATCACACCCAAGAAACGAAAATAGACAGGCACATATATGTCATCCGCATTCGCCATAGGGTCCTGGGTCTTCACCGTAAGATTACTTAACTTACGACATGGCGGGGACAAGACAAGCGCGGATGCAAAACATATATAACGTCTAATATATATATATATATATATATATGTATATATATATATATATAACACCATTCGTCTCAAGCATGATAGTATATCACAAACACAAAATCACAGCAGAAGCAAACACTATGAAATAGAGAATATAGTAGGAATTCCGTGTTTCATTTAAGTCATGGATGAAACGCGGATTTCAAGGTCGTGTGAATAGCCAAACCTTGGTCCCTAGACCCCTACAAGTGCGGCAAGTAGTTCCGCCAATTCTAGAATGGGATGACCCATTCTTAACTTCATGAGATGGCCATCTGTTGCTTTCTATAACTCGGCTACTTGAGCACTCCTCCTGAGTCTATCCTAGGTACAAAACATGAATCAAATATAATACATAGGTGACACAATCTCAATCCGAAAATGCCCCTCAAAAGAATATACATCAAGCGGTGACGGCAGTTTACAAGTTGGGTGCTCGTCCCGCAATATGAATATACAAATGTAAATATAAAACTCTCATTTCATAAAAAACCCCGGCCATTCACGATGATGAACACAACTATTCCAATTCAGATAACCATTATAGAACTAACGAGTATTTGCAACCTCGTCTAATCGACCTATAGCAATTAGACGACATATACAAACACAAAGATATAAACGATGCAAAGGTTTCGATTTAAAAAATTTCGTGTTACCCGAATGCAACGATAACAGTATATGAAATTTAGGGAAAATCAAATATAACCAAAAACCAAGTTTTCATGAGAGTAAACCACTGGAAAAATCTGGGACCAGATGCCAGTAGAAAACCGCCACTGTCGGGAAAAAGAGCATTTCTGGCGGTTTTTCTTGAGAATTGGATGCTCATTTTTTTACCCTAGTTCTTATATCTTATGATAAGATCTCTGCACTTATTTAAAAAAATTTAGAGATCAAGAAAATATTGATAGAAACTTGATTTTCGTGTTATCGAAAAACGAAATTTTTTGGTTTCGAAACGTAAATATCGTCTAAATCTAGTTCTAGTGTTTGGGTGGCTCTGATACCATGTAGGTAGACGCTCGTACTTGTGCCGCAAAATTGCGGCCAATGCGGAATACAAAACGAAATTTTTTGAAACTTGAGTACAAACTACTACAAGCTAAAATTGAATCCAGACACTAAACTAGAAAAAATATGAAGGAGTTTAGCTACTAAGTTTGTAATTACATCCTTTGTAGTCGTGTCCTTTATCTTCTTTCCACTTCCTTAGTTTCTTAGGTCGTCAGGAATTAGTTTGGGAGTCGGTCTTCCTTACCAAAAATGATCCACCTCGAAGAAAACCTAACTAAGACTCTACCTTCACAACAAAAATTTAAGTGAAGCAACTAATGATTAAAACTTGCTAAGGATTGATCAGTAGGATGTAATAGTTGCTAATCTCTAATTGATCTCTCATAATCCTTTTTCATTCTCAACTTAGAAAAATCAAGAGAGGAGAAGAGGAAACATGGGTGAAGGTTTTACTAGCATGGCAACTCAAGAAAAAAATCCTTCATCATCATTTCTTTTCTTTCTTCTTTCTTTTAAAAGGTGTGAAGTGGTTGGAATTGTGACTCACTAATGTGAGTCATAAGCCCGCACACTTCTCCTTTATTCAGGAAAGAATGAGAAGATAAAGATGAGTCATAACTCATTGTACACATATACATATGTATTTGTATATATAAATATATACAAATACACTAATATAAGTATATGTTACAAATATAAACACAGGATTCGTATCAAAATACGAATACCGTATTCGTATAAAATACGAATACCCGTATTTTTACTAATGTTACAAATACCCGTATTAATATCAAGACACAAATACACGTATTTATACAAATACCCGTATTCGTATAAATATCGTATTTTGTCAAAATACGAATTGTCACGCTCCGCTTTCCAATAGACGAAAACGGTGACGTGGAAAAGTCCGCAACGTATTTACTATGAAAATACGTTAAGCGTAATTAAGCAATATAATAATGTGCAAGAATGACAAGAGTGATAAAATGAAAAACAAATTTATTTACATTCAACTTTACATACAACTGTCTGAAAATAAAAGATACAATAATAAAAACAAATGTCTAAACAATGGCATATTGAAAATAAGTGCAGGCAGGAAGAAACGAGTAGTCTAGCTGAGCAGCAAACCGGTCCAAGTCCTCTGGGCTTGGCTCTATCTCCTCAGAGTCCGGTCCTCCTGACTAACATTCCAAAGAAAGAAACAAAAAAGAATGTCGTCGGCGAACTAGCGTTCGGTAAGTCCCAAAAGAAGTAAGAGAATATAGTATATAATGTAAATAGAAACCAAATGAACAGTGGACATGTAAACTTGTATATGATCATTCATATGTATAAGATAGTTATTCTAACGTGGTTATTTGTAGTTTGATAAAGAAGGTATTCATGTATATGAGAGGAGTCCATCTTACCCCGTGGACTATGGTAACATGTAATACAAGGCCCCGTCATAACCCACGGGACAACGACACGTGAATTCATATATGTGTCTTTTAAAGTGACCTCTCATGCCATGATACACGTTCCGTACCAATCTATCCCTTTTCCCCCGCGTATTGTATTGTATAGATTAAGATTATATGTCTTGGCCGAATCCATGAATACAAAATGTACAGGCTCATGTTCAAGATGTAATCATGTATTCAGGTATTCATGTCAAGTTATAACCATGGTTTGGTCAAGTTGTGTCAAGTATTCAAGTTTGAATTTGATATTTGAATTCGAGTGTCAGGTTCATGATCAAGTATTCAATTTCGTGTTTGATTTTGGATTCTGGTTTGAGTTTGGATTCGGATTGAAGTCAGAATCTTAAGAAAATGACTTAGTTCTTGAAATTTCTTAAGTTCAGGAGTAATCGGCAACTGCTGCACATGGACGGCAGGATTTATGTCTTTTTCCAAGACAATTCTCATTGATAATTCCATTAAGTTGTCTAACTTGAATAGGAAAACACTCACTTTCTCTGGCTCTCCGAGCCTCAAGAGAAATAATACCACTTAAACCTATATTAGTCTATAGTCCTTAAAATTCTGTTTGCATATCTCGACGGGGTTTTATGAAAAATACTTTAATATAGTTTTAAAAATAAATCTCGAGGGTGATTTATAAAATTTAGGGTTTTCATGAACACGTATTTTAATTGTTGGGGTGTTTTAGTGATAAAAACCTAGATTTTAAAAGTTTATGGTATTTTTATGAAAACTGGCTCTTTTGGAAACTTGATGGTATTTTATTAAAATTCTAATCTTTCATTTTAAAAATATAGTTTCATAATATGTTTTTATTGAATACGGGTTCATAGTTTTATATAATTTCCAAAGTTTAGTTTTGTTTAGAAAAGTAGTATTTCTTAAAAACCGTATTTTTTATTTCCTTTCAAGACCGAATACTCTATGAGGAGTTCTGCATCTCGCTCTACTATTTCAAGAATGTGCGATAATCTGCACCACCCACCAGCGAGTCCCCTAGCGAGGGTTGTAGAGACGTATTTGCCAAGAATTTAAAATACCGATTTAAAATAAACCCGTTTTGAAAAAAATGTGGTATTTTAATGTAAAACATATTCTTTAAATTAGCCATATGTTTAGAATATTATGTTATGCAAACATAGTGTGTGTGTGGGGGGGGGAGATAGGTCGTTACCCTGTGAAATTTTCCTAAAAGTAGATAAACTAGTTATCGAAAAGGGTTAGAGTAAAGTTCATAGTATTTTAATGAAAAGCTTGTTATATGATTATTTCTCATGAAAACTTTATTAAACTAAAATCTAAGTGATTGCAAATAAGGTTACGAATGGCGTGAGAAAATTAGTTTGACCTATCTTGCTTAATGAGGGGAGTACAAAGGTTACATATATCGAAGTTAACTCCACTTTACCGATATATTTTTAGAAAGCATTTTTTGTTGAAAAGAAGGAGAGGGGGAGGGGCTTACTCATTGTGTAGCGTTAGGAAGAGATTAAAGAAGAGAGAGGGGGTTCTATGGCGTCGTAGAAGCTCCGGAAACGACTTCGATCTTCAACAAAAAAAGCTTGGTTGCTAACTTCACTGGACTCCACTTGCACTTAGAAACTTTTGGGAGAATTTTGATAGAAATTTTCAGAACAGAAGGGAGCTAGGGCATGAGGTGGTATTTATAGTGAAGAATTTAGGGTTTGGAAATAAAAATTTGGATTAAAAGATTTAAAATTGGTGTTAAATGATGAATTGAATGGTCACTGTTTAATTGCAGGGAAATCAAACAGTGCAGAGGAGTAGAGAGGAGTCGAAGGGACTAGTGTGCAAAACACGGAGTCGTTTGGAGCCATCTCAACCGTCGGCGCCGGCCAATAGGAGGAAACGGACGGTCGAATCTCGATGACTTGCATGGAGATTCGTGCCACGTGTCTATGTTTGGTGTTTACTCCTCTTTGCGCCTGTTTGATTTTTCTGAAACTTTTCAATTCTTCGTGAATTGCACGTACAACTCTTAGGCTTCCAAAAAATTAAAAAGAAAAATAAAAAAATATAATTGAAACTGATTGGATTCCAACACACAGGCTATGTCACAGCAGTATGGAGGTTTTACCGGCGAGCTTTAAATTACTTCTTGCTTTTATTAAACAAATTTAAATTATAATTTTACAGCAGGCTGAAATACCCTTTCTATACAATAAACAAGTAATTTTTATACAGAGATTTCAGAATTGTTACACGAATACCGAAAAGAGAGAGATTAAAAAAGAGATATATAATACTTGCTCACATTTAATCCAAAATATGATAACCTGGGTATCTTTCAAACCAAATAGTATTAACAAAATGTCCGATTAAAAGCACGTGTATAAAAACACGTGTTTTAATCGAATCTGAGTACGTATCAAAATACGCACACTATATTGTTTCACCTAAACTGGGAAACCCTCTGTATGGGACTCTAAAGACTCGACAATACGCTGGCAGTGGGTTTAACCACAAGCACGTCAGTGGCATTAGCTGTACGTAACGACTACTCAGGTATTGAACGAAAGCAAGGCCTAAAACTTAAATCCTAAGTCTTCCCAAAGGCAAATGATGAGTCGCTCCTAGCACTACGCTTAAGTGTTAGCGGTGCTGATGCTGACCCAAAACCTAAATCCCAAGTCTTCCCAAAGGCAAACCATGAGTTGCTCCTGGCATTATTCCAGTGCAGCAATACTGATGCCGACCCAGAAACCAAATCCCAAGTCCTCCCGGGGCAAATGATGAGTTGCTCCTGGCATTATTCCAGTGTAGCAATACTGATGCCAAACAAGATCCAAATTCCAAGTTCCTCTCAAATTCAAAGGTCCCGCCAAATAAAGCAGAAATCAAACAGATCAAATTAATATCCCACCCGGTAGCGCTTCCAAGCTCAAAAGTCCCGCTGGATGGGTAGGGAACTCCCAAAATAAATCAAATCAAACAAATCAACCCCGACACCGTAGAAAGCCGAGCAAGTCAATTTCAACCCAGACACCGCAAGAAGCGGAGCAAGTCAAATCAAGCATCGATCGTCCAAGTCGCAAAAAGGCAGAACCGACTGTCCACGTCGCTAAAATGGCAGAACCGACCGTCCAAGCCGCTAAAAGGGCAGCACGAACCGTCCACGTCGCTAAAATGGTAGAACCGACTATCCAAGTCGCTAAATGGGCAGCACCGACCGTCCAAGTCGCTAAAAGGGCACACCGACCGTCCACGTCGCTAAAATGGCAGAACCGACCGTCCAAGTCGCTAAAAGGGCAGCACCGACCGTCCAAGTCACTAAAAGGGCAGCACCGACCGTCCAAGTCAAAAAAGGGCATAACCGACCGTCCACGTCGCTAAAATGGCAGAACCGACCGTTCACGTCGCAAAAATGGCAGCACCGACCGTCCACGTCGCAAAAATGGCAGCACCGACCATCCAAGTCGCAAAAAGTGCAGAACCGACCGTCCACGTCTCTAAAATGGCAGAACCGACCGTCCACATCGCTAAAATGGCAGCACCGACCGTCCACGTCGCAAAAATGGCAGCACCGACCGTCCACGTCGCAAAAAGAGCAGCATCGACCTCCACGTCGTCAAAACGGGAACCAAATCAAGTAAACCTCCACACGAAGAAGATCCATCAATTTCATGCACACAACCCATATATGTGGTGTGCATTTATTGATGGGTGGCATTTTGTTGGGATCAAAAATTACACCCCAGTTGACCAAGTCAAAACCAAGGTCAACCCGAAGTCAAGTGGGTCCGAGCCCAAGCCCAAGCCCAAGTCAAGACCAAGTATGGAAGGGGCCGGCTCCATGCCAAAAAGGAGGCAATAAATTAGTCTAAATGTAATTTTTAGAAATAAATATATGTAAAGTGAGTAGAAAGTCAAAATTTTGTAAACCTCATGGATTATGTGCAAAAAAAGAAATAAGCACATAAGGCATGGGGTGGCACAAGTGCCATTTGGCAAAGCCCAAGAGGCTATATGTAAAATGTGTAGCCTATAAAGGCAACATGATGAAAAAATCAATGAGAACTTTTTCTCTCTAAAAAAATTATGGTTTTGTGCCTCTTCCTTCCTCAAGGTTCTAAAGCTTCTTCCCCCTTTTGAATTAAATCAAGATTTTAAACTCTTTCTTTTCCAAAAATAAACATTTTTTTCACCATAAAACCCTTGAACGGGAACATGGACTTTCCATCAAATCTCCAAAAGATGAGATTTTTTAAAATCTTACCCTCTTTTATCCAAGATCCAGCCAATATAGAGGAGGAAGAAGGAGACACCTCCAAAAATCCCATTTTGGGGAAGATCCAGGGCTCAAGGGAGAAGAAAGGGGTCCCCTTTCATCAGCTCCAAAAATATCTTAGGAGTTTAACTCCTCAAAAAATATATATAAATATATATATAATAGTAAATCTTTTTTTTTTGAGTACTACTCCCAGTGCAGGGGCTAAGCCCTTTTATCCTCTTTATCAGGAGTTCAATTCCAAAAGTCAATCGGGAGTACAACTCCCAGTGTAGGGGGCCCCTTTTCCTGCAGACGCGTAGCGCTCGCGTGCCAAGCACGTGGGGCGTTGGCGCTCACGCGTCCTTTGGACACTATTTTCCCTTTTATTTATATACATACACACTCTACAACACTTTTCCCGTGAGAAAAAAAATCTAACAGCGTGCTGCCCCGCACCCCGTAAGGGGGCTACTAGCCTCCTTGACCCCCGGCCCGTTATCCGGGTAGCGGGAACCTCGTAAACTCTGCGGGCCCCCGATATATCCAAAACCCCTCAATGCACAATACACGCACACTGCACATTGAGTTCGCATGACTAGTTTGACCTGACAATCGGAGGTTCCCTCGCTCCAAATGCGAGGGGTAATTAACGGCAGCTTAGTCCGCGGCTGCCAGAGATTCGGATTTCCACAATCAATAAACCCCCGCCTACCCTAAACAGGGGAAATCTGTAGTACGCTTGACAAGTGGCGCGTATTCCCATCTTAATGGGGTGACGAAAAACACCCTATAATAGTCGCTTTGATTTCGGCTATTTTTTCTTCTTCTTTGATTCACGTCCACCATTTTATCAGAAATCTTCTTGATAGAACTGGGATATTACTCTCATTAAATTCTGCAGTCAGAGTCCACCTTAAAATGTAGGGAACCCCATTTTCAATAAAGTAGTATAACCTACTTTTTCTTTATTTTATAAAGGTGTCTTCCATATTATAGAATCTTGGATGATATTCCATCCATAGGATAAACAGATTAAAAATTTGTTCAGGAAAAATTTTTAATTCTGCACCAATCTGTTACTACCACTGGATAAACCAGTACGGAATTCCTGAATTTATAATATCAGGTTTTATCTTGATAAACCAAGAATACTTTCTTCCTGAGTTTTTGTAGTAAAGAAATTTTTTGAATGCTTGGATATAATCCCAGTAGTTGCATTCGTAGCGCATATCTCCAATTTTAAAAGATCTGGCTCTACTGGGATGCAGAACCCATTCTTGTGGTTTATTAATAATGGTTTTGGAGAAATTTATAATATATCCTCCTTCTTTTATATTTGGGTATTAATGCTTAATTTCCATTAAACTGGAAACCGTTAGTAGAGCTTTGTAAACTTGTTGGGCTTTTCCCGCTTGAAAAGCATACGAGCTGGTCTAAATATATTTTTCTTTTAGGGATCATGGATCATGCATTTGGAGAATATCATCCACTTCTAAACAAATGATTATTTCTGAGGTATTTTTCTGAAAGTAGTCATCTTCAGATCCACCTTCAACAGCTTTTTTGAATGACTGAGCTTGTCCAGAAATATTTTCTGAACCGAAAGATTCTTCTAGGCTAATATAGCTCTTTTGAGTGTTATTAACACTTCTTTTCGCCGTTTTATTAGGCGTTCTCCATTCTGTTTGGGCATATGACACCTCTGATTCGATTTCGAATCTTACTGGGTTTGGCTTTTGCATTTTCAGACAATTTGCATAAGGGAAGTTGGAAAAATTATTATTCCTTCCCCATTCACGACCCCTGCCTGGGCCTCTCGATAGGCTCTGCATGAGAGTACTGCAAGAATTCCCTGATCAAGAAATCAAGAAGACAATTGTTAGTGTCTTTAATATATTCAATATCAAAATCAAAAACTGCTAACTCAGCTTGCCATCTTGAAAAAATCTGCTTTGATGCTAAATTTTTAACAACTTTCTGTATAACAGTTTTAGCAATACTGCAATTAATTCTATGTAAGAATTTTTGATTTAACAAATCATCTTGAAATTTATATATACATTTAATGATAGAAAGAATTTCTTTCTTGATAGTTGAATAATTCAACTGAGCTGGATTTCATTTTTCAGAAGTAAATCTAATAAATATTTTCTTTTTATTATTAGGATCTACTTGCTTTAAGATACCTCCGTATCCAATATTAGAGGCATCAGTCTCCATAATTTTTTGCCAGGTAGGATTAGCAATATGAAGACAAGATAGATTTTTAACCATTTGTTTAATTTTCTGTACAGTTTTTGTATGATCAGCTGTCCATGGAGAAGCAGTTTTCTTGAGCTTATTATATAAAATCGTTGTATCAAGGGCTAGATTTTTATAATAATCTGCCATATAATTTAAAACACCTAAAAACCTTTGTAGTTGTTTTATGTCCAGGATATTTTCTGGAAATTTGGAAGCAAATTCGATACTTCTCTCATTAGGTATAATGGTACTATTATTAATATTATGTCCCAAAAATCTTATAATAGTCTGAAAAAGTTTCGTTTTTGGGGAAGATATAAATAACCCGTTCTTTATAATAAGAAGTTTAAAGATATTAAAATGTTAAAAATGCCGATTTATATTATCAGAATATATTAAAATATCATCGATATAGGAAAGTATAAATTCTGTATAAGGGTTAAATATAGTGTTCATAATATTTTGAAACTCTAATGGCATATTTTTTAATCTGAACGTCATAACGTTCCATTCAAAATACCCAAAAGGACGGTAAAGGTTGTTATACATTTATCAGATTCATTAATCTGAATTTACCAATATCATAATTTAGATCAAATTTTGAAAAGATTTTAATTTTGCTAATTCTATTAAACAAATCCCTTTTATTAGGAAGAGGATATCGTATTCATTTAAGCATCTTATTAAGTGGCTTATAATTGATCACAAGACGAGAAACTCCTCTTTCTTGTTCAGCAGTATTGTTAATATAGAATGATGTACAACTCCATTAAGAGGAAGATTTTCTTATAAGTTTTTTATCGAAGAGACTCCTAATCTCCTTTTTATAAAGTTCAAGAAATTCTTGATTCATTTGGTATGGTCCTGTCTTAGTAGAAATATTATTCTCATTGAACTCTTCTATATATGGAAGAGAAACGATATATTGTTTTTTGTCCCAAAATGCATTGGAAGATCACTACAAGTTTGAGTTATAAACTCATTTTCAAGTTTTTCAATTCTTACTTTAACTGAGATTGAACTTAACTGTTTATTTATCTATATCGAAGATATTTCTTCCTTAATAAAATTGAGTTGATTATCTTTTAGGTCAAAAAATTTCAAAGGTTAAATCAATATAGATAGCTTTTTAAGGAACTATAACCTACAATAAATTTAGAATATTCCTCCCAAATTGCACTAAATTACCATGGATGATCTTTCATCATTATTAGTTAAGGATCGAAAGATGATTCAAACCCAACTCTACACTGCTGTACATTATTGTACCAAAACACCAAACTCGCATTTTATGAAAATAATTCAGATATATGCTGCTTTTCTTAATTTTTAAAATGTCTTTAGAATATTGCAATATTAATCTATTTTATATTAAGACATCGACAACATAGAATGTTAATATGAATTAGCTAACATAAAACTACTGCCTTTTATTCATAGAACTTTAAAACTTGTTGTGTTAAACCTACTGATGGAGGCATTGATCGTCTTCAAATGATGTCCTCCGTCGATCTGTCGCGAGCGTTGCTGGACGGTTGAGATTGTATTCGGAGGTTTCCTCCTTGAGTGTATGAATCTCAATGGGTTGAGTTTGAGGTGGAAGCCGAGCAACCTGCAAAGAAGTCTCGGGATGGATGACCACCGTAGGACCCTCCGACGATCAAGTTAGCTGAGGAATTTGAGCAGAGTAGCACCTTATTGGGTTCAAGTTGTATTACCTAAGTCGTCTGAGAGAGAGGTTTTATAGTGGTCGCATGGAGCGAGCAGGCGTGAGATCTCCGCATTCGGTTACGCCCCTGACGTTACGCGTGCGTGAATGATAAGATCCCTTCACTAATGAAGGGATACGCTTATTAATGGGGGGACGCGCCAGCGTGGGACGCGGGACATGGGGCGGTGGTTATCCCGCTTTGGAGAGATACGCGGAACCGTTGCGGAGGCACTAGGGCTCTGCAACCTCGGTTGGTCGGGAGAGGCCGAAGAAGCTCGGCATGGTTGGAGCTCGGAGACGAGCGGGAGGCTGTAACAACCCTAATTTTTCTATACACTTTTCTATACAATTTTTTTTTCAAAATCCATAAAAGAGTATTTTAACCTGAGCACAATATATAAGTAATTATTTTGTTTTTAAATAACTCCATCTTTTTTAGTGTACATAAAATTGTTTTAAAATTAAAGTATACTTAGGGTATTTAATGGTGTTGTTACCACTTTAAGTAATTATTTCACACCATAATTACAAGAAGGAGCTTGTAGCTCATTGGTATCACCTTGCACTGCTGAACCAAGCCACCAGAGTTCAAATCCCATACCATACATTATTTTTAATATTGATTTTTTTTAAAAACCTTTACAATACCAAGAGTTTACACGTGCATATCTCACAAAAAACCCACTACACCCAAAGATGTAACACTTCCAGGAGTTAGACGAACCGTCGGGGGGGATCCTGGCCGCCGGACTCGGCCGGGAATCAGCCAACTCGGCCTTGACTCGGCCGACTCAGTGCTCCGACCGAGTCACGGCCGAGTCACCCCCGAGTCGGCCGATTCCGGCGACGGCCACAACATGAAAGTTGTGTAGTTTCATATTACCTATGCACCTGCAAAATTTAAGCCTCAGACCACTTCCAGAGCTTTTTAAAAACCCCAATTACTCCACTTTTAATACATTTTTATTACATTTTATCACATTTTTATTTTTAACTTTTCATCTACCCTAACCCTAGCCTAACCCTATAAATACCAACCTACACACTACCCTCTCACCCCCAAAACCCTAAGCTCACTCTCTCAAAATCTTCTCAAGAGTTGTGTACTTTGAAAACAAGTTCGCGATGAAGCTCCGACGAAATTCTGGCGGGAATTCCGGCGACGTTTTTAGAAACAACCGGCGAAGAAGCAACACCTCAGAAACTTCTTTAGTTCCCCTACACTCCTTAGTATAGATCGAAACCCATAAGTCCCATTCTTTCCTTCTTTCTATTTCTCTAAAATACGAAATTAGGAAACCCGACGGAATCGGAAAAAATCCGATTTCCGACTCGGTCTTCTATAAAATTTCACTTCTAATCAATTCAATCATGCTTAAACATCTTATTGTTGACTATTAAACATTCAATGAATAATTTGAACAAGTTTTCTCACATGAAATGATAACCTTTCCAATCTATCGTATTTTTCACTTTAATACCATCATGTTTCGATTTCACATTTAACCCCTAAACTTTGCTATACATTTAAAGTAGAGCACGAGATAATGACCTACCTCCACACACACGAAAATACAAACCTGAACGAAATCATCAAAGAACTTAGAATACGACAAAACAAAACTTTCATTTAAATACCATATTCTTAATAAAACCATTCTTAAAAGTTTTAGATTTGATACGCTTTTAAACAAATACCTCTCATTAGGAAATACGATAAGTTGTGGACATCGATCGTTTATCTAAACCTGACTTTGTGGTGTCTAGGCTAGGCAAGTGAGCAAAGGTAACTTTAAAAGGCCCGTCTCACGATTCGTGAGCGGATCCCTCCTTCCTCACTTGTACTTACCTGGCCACAATTGGCGGTGAAGAAGCGATTTGAGGCTTCTAACGACTTGTCGTTTAGACCATTTATAAATAGGCTAGTTGGCTTAGGAAACCCTAGAATCTAAAATACGGAAACTTACACCTTTGCAAATAAATACCTTTTACTTTATAAAACCGTTTTCTAAAAGATTAGTATTTTACAATCTTTGCAAAGCGCCGCTACAACCCACCTTTGGGGAACCCGTTAGGGATAGTACGGTTTATCGTGCACCCTCGGGCTTAGTAGTGCGAGATTCAGACTTCCGCAAGGAGCATTCGGTCTCGAAAGGTTTAAAATACGACATCTTAAGAAAATGAGATTTTTGGAATATAAAATATTTATTAAAATTATTTTTGTATAAACATATGTATATTTATCATTTAAATACCTATTTTATTATAATATAAATTTTCCACCTTTTTCTAAAAATCACAAGAATAAAGTTTACATTAAAATACCATGAACTTCAAATAATCAATATTACAGATAAATACCCTTATTTATAAAACTAGGATATTTTCACTAGAAATGTCACAACATAAAATCCACACTCATTACAACTCTAAAGACGAACAATAAATACTTGAGGTGTATTTTGAAAAGTATATAAAAGTATTTTTACATAAAACCCCCTCAAGTTTTATAAATTACCCTAAGGACCCTAGCAATTATAAAACCTCGATTCATATTTCTGATTGTCTGACTCGGATTTGAGTCTGATTAATCTGACTTGAATATGATTCAAGTACTATCTACAATCTCCAATATTACAATTCAACATGAATCCATGAATACAATTATCAATTTATACAATTTGACTGAACCGAACCATGGATATATATTTCTTTTACATGATTCTCAGTATTCCATTTACATGACTCTACGGTTACAACCGTTTCCTGATATCATGGTTTCGGTCAGTCAGTCAATCAATCTTACAATCAATACAATTTACAAGATAACAATACAAATAAGACATCGCGGGGTTTAAGGGGTAGATTGGTACGGAAGGTGTTAAAAGTGGCACGAGACGGTAAGATTAAGACACCTAACATGAATCCAATTGCTGTTGTACCGTGGCATAAACGGTTCCTTGAGTTCCTGATACCTTAGTCTCCGGGGCAAGTGAGACTCCTCTCGTATACACTGGCATCCTTCTGTACCAAGCTACAAACAACAGCGTTAACACAATACTACAACAATATAACAATATAATACAACTGTAGAAGCTACTCTCTCTATCCCTCTTACTCTCTGTCTATTCTATTTCTCCCTTATCTTTGGGACTTACCGAGCGATCTGTTCGCTGACGACATTCTATTTCTTTCTTCTTTGAATGTCGTCAGGTGATTCGGACTCAGCAGAGATCGAGCCATCTGCAGAAGACTTGGAGCAGGTTGCCGAAGATCCAGCACTTTAGTTTCATTGTACACTTTTCCTCTTTGTACTTTTCATTTCCTGTTATGCCACTGTTTAGGCATCTTTTTTATTTCAGTTGTATTTCCTTTCATGCATTGTACAAAGAATGTTAATAAATAAAAGTTGATGTTCTTTTTATTTCTTGTCTCTTGTGTATTTATTTTATATTGCTTAGATGCGCTTAGCGTATGTACTTAGCGGACCTCGTCGCGTCCCCTTCGCCGTACACTGGGAAGCGGGGCGTGACAGAGGCCGAGGAAGCTCGACATAAGAGAAGGCTCGGAAACGAGTGAGGAGACTGAGGAAGCTCGGAGACGAATTGTCGGTAATCTCCTAGATAAAGGTGGAATGTCTTTCAGGGGGGTCTCCCGAAAGGTCGGGGACGTCCCCCGAGAAGGGGCCCCGGGGAATGTCCCCAATGCGGCTCACTTATTCCAGCCCCGTGGAATCCGGGATATGTCGTCTACCACGTGTCGTAATTTGAAGGGACACCACTTGTGAGCATCATCATTAGCCTCCCACTCTCGGTCCGACCTATTTAAGGGTCAGGTCGAGAGTGGTCTGCTCGGTCTTTCTTCTGCTCAATTTGGCGCCAAGGAACCGTAATGCGGATCGTCCGGGAACGGCATGGCGTTTGGTGGTTACGTCATTTCGATTCTTGGGCCCACGTGTCGCCTCGTCGTTCGCCTGAATCTTTGTGCGTATCCACGATGGCGTCAGCAGATCATTGAAATGATCGCGCTTTAGAGAGGGTGTGCCGTTTCGCTCGTTCATCTGTTGGACTGCAGGCCACATGTCCGACGCGGGTTGGTGGACGCGATAGACTGTCGCTGTCACCTGCAGACGAAGGGGCGTCCCCAATGGCCGATCGCCACGTGGAGTTTTGACGGCCGGCAGGCGCGACACTTCGTTTGGCGGGAATTGATCTGAGCCATTGGATGCTTTTTGTGGAGTGTATAAATAGGAGGGGACCCCCTAGGGCCGACACTTCCACCATAATTCACCCTCGTTGTCAGAGATTGCCCGTCGCTCCTTCGTTTTAGATCGGATCGCCCGTGCTTTTTCCTTGGCCAGCCCCTTCCTTTGAGTCAGGTTAGATGTCTTCATCTGAGGAGTCTGTAGAGATAGTTAGGATAGATTCGGGCAATGAAGTTCCAGTTGTTGGAGCTGAGTCTAGAGGGTCTTCCTCCTCTTCGGCTTCAGATA
Organism: Agapanthus africanus; assembly: GCA_030015575.1. NCBI lineage: Eukaryota > Viridiplantae > Streptophyta > Magnoliopsida > Asparagales > Amaryllidaceae > Agapanthus > Agapanthus africanus. The sequence continues at coordinate 24,502,558 of JASDDO010000028.1, read as the reverse complement.
GCCAAGAAAGTTCGTCTTCTGCCACGTCGTCTGTGTTGGGCTCGTCCCCTAGAGCCAGGGCTGCCCGTGTCGTTTGCTGTTAGGTGGAGACAAAGGCGCACATAGGGAACGCCCGCGATGCGCCCTCTGTTTTTAGGAATGTGGACGAGCTTGCCGAGATTCGGACTCGATTCCATATTTCCTCCAACTATTCGCTTAGCTTAGCTAGAGAGGGTGAGCGGGTTGACCGGGTGCAGGGCAGGGAGATTGCCATGTATTTGGAAGCATTCTGGGCTGGAATGCGTCTGCCCTTCTCAACCGAGGTATGTGGGGTGCTTCGCTGCTTCCATCTTGCCCCGGGCTAGCCAGCGCCAAAATCGTGGAGAATCTTCCTCGGGTTTCTGGTCCGGTTGAAACTTGAAAATATCCCCTTCAGTTTGACCATCCTCGTTTCTTTCTTCTGTTATAAGAATCATCCTGGCACCAGCAAGGATGAGCCGAGCTGGGTGTACTTTTCCTTCAAAAAACATAGGGACGGGGTGTCCGGGTCGGGGGTGATAGTCGTACCCTCTTCCATCCATGAATGGAAGGAGAAGTTCATTTTCTTCGGGCCGCCCGAAGGCGAGGATTGGCCCGTGCCTACACAATGGCACTGGGCCGACTGCCCGAGGGCGAAACAGTCATCCTCACCCGATGCAAGGGTGATGTACTTGTGGGAGCCGATCCAGCGGGCCGACGTCCTGCTTTCTGAGAAGGTCCTGAGCTGGGCTGGGCTCAGCCCTGCGCGCTTTCTGGGTAAGTTAGGGCCGCCATAGACGATCTATTTAGTCGTTGATGAATTTTCTTTGCACTTTTCAGCATCACTAACTCTCTTTGTGTAGTCCCCCCTTTTTGCAGAGCAAATGGACCGATCCATGTTCTTAGCTGCCATAGCCGCGAAGGCCCAAAAGAAGACCGTGGGTGGAAGCTCGTCCCGACCGGGTCCGAGCTCTGTCCCAAGGCTTGCCCCGCCGAGCAAGTCTTCAGCCGCATCGCCCAGAGTCCCCAAAGAGCGCCGCGGGGGGATGGAGGCCAGAAGCACACGCGGGATCCGGCGCCCCGGGCGAGGGAGGAGGAGGAGGCCGAGCCCACCGACGCCCCCCTAAAGAGGCATAAAAGGACGATTTCTCGGGCTACTCCTTCTATCGGTATCCCAATGCAGGAGGGGGACTTCTGCTTTGAGGTGCCCTAGGGGCTCTCCGTCGCCGACAGCTTGCTCTTCGACATGGAGCAAGCAGCCGGGGGCAAGATTTCCTGGGGAACCCTGAAGGCCCGGGTGGCCGCCAACATTCAGGAGGCAGTTCAGGTCGGTAACCGTTTCCTCTTAAGAATCCTCTTAAGCAAATTTTTAACTCAGTTTGGACGTTTCTAACTCCTTTTGCTGCTTTCCTCAGGTCCTCCAATACCGCGCCCTCATCATTAATATTGAATCCGAGGAGATTTCCCCGGCCATGAGGAAGACGGGAGAATTATCCTCATGGGAGGAGGATCTGCGCCTGGAGCTGCAGCAGGCGAAGGAGAGGATAGCCGTCCTCGAAACCCGGGTGGCCGCTGGGCAGTTGACGAACTCCAAGTATAAAGAGTCTCACCGACTTCTGAGTGAATCCAACAAGGCCATCCAGGCTAAGTTGGAGGAGGTCAACAAACTCTACACCGCGATGAAGAAGTCGAGGGATGCCAGCAGGTGGGACACCCAGGCGGCGCTCGATGCGGTGAAGCTTGCCGATCTCCGAGCTTCAAAGTCCGTGGAGAGGTATAAGGTGTCGGATCAGTATAACGCCGACCTCGCCGACGCCTCGGCCATTTTTTAGCACCAGGCTCTCTATGCCATCCAGGCATTGATGCCGGGGTTCGCCGACAGCGAGCTCCGGGCCCAATACCCTCTCTCCGAGGATGCGCCGCGGGTGGAAGCTGTCGGGGGTGAGGCTGCCTGTATAAGCGTCGGGGGTGAGGCTGCCGGTGGAAACGCCGACCCAGAGGTCGTCGTTTGGTTCCCGACGTTGGCATCGATCAGGGCGAGATCCTCCCCGGGCCTACGGCCTGAGCTTTCCTGCCTTTTCCTCTCTCTTTTTTTTGTTAGTTTTGTAAGCCTCCGGGCTTTTTGTAAGGCTGAGGGGCCCAGAATACATTGTAAAAACTTCTGTAATATAAATAAAGCCGAGCTTATTTTCCTCTGCATGACTGTGTGCTTTCTGCGTGAGTACTTCAGTTCGTCAGTCTTTTACACTCGACTCGAGTGGTAGGCCGTAGGTCAATGCCCGGCTTTTTAGATGACGATCGCGCGTCGAGTGTAAGTCGATTAATTGCCAAGTGTAAGAAGGTCGGTTCCCTCCCGTTCCCCGGAGTCGAGGTCGCGATCGTTCATTTACGATGAACCGAAAGATATCCAAGTGTAGGAAGGTCAGTATCAGTCCATTCCTCATAGTCGGGTCGACAACCACATCTCTTACCATGAGTTGAAAAACGTAGAATAGGTCGGCGTTGACTGATTCCCCCCTGAGGTGGTTCCTAAACTCATGCCTTTATAGGGTAGGAACCTACATGTAACACCCGAGCCCAATACTACTATTTTTCAGTTACTGTTTGAGCATTAGGTGGTACTCATTTCATTTATCTTACTTGTTTGTAGCTTACTGTAAAATTTTACCCGGCTAAGTCATTTCTGCACATAACAAATTTTAGCATCTAAAATAAAATTAAAAATATCCATCTTGGCCTACTCGACGCCCCTAGCCTTGTGGTAGCGTCCGTGCATCGTGTTCTCGTCTCGTTTGGTGAAACGGACAAGTTTGGACGGCTACGCGCGCGTACAGGTGTCCGTCTTGGGGGTATGCTTTTTAATCATAAAACACTTAATTTTAAAATTTGGAACCCGCTTAAAATCCTATTATTTAAATTTCGAATTTTTGGACCCGACCCGGGCGCGATTTGGAAATGTTTTATTTAGCGCCAAAATCCCAAATTTTAATAATATTTAAAACCATAATATATTTCGTTAACATATATATACTTTACTGTTAACAAATCTTTTAATATATTTTTCTTAACCTCTAAATAATCCCTCAGCCAATCACGAGGCACATAATTTCCCGTGGGCCCCACCTCTTCAACCTTTCTCTCTCTCCCTCACCGTCTCTCTCTCTCTCCCTCTTTCTCTATCTCTTTCTCTACCCCTCAAATCTCTCTCTCTCTCTCTCTCTAATCTCATTCTCTCTCTCCCTCGTATATATTTTTCCCCTCCTTTAGTTTTTTTTCAAAAGCAAAACCTCAGAAACCCACCACGAGCCTCGCCCTCAACCCTAGCCACCTCCATCCTTGCCGCCGCAGCCCCGACGCCGGCGCCAGCGTCACCAGCACCCTCGCCTCCTCTGCCTCGCCTCGTCCACACCTTCCTTCTTCCACCCCCGCACACCCTACACAGCCGCGACCGCCGCAGTCTGCCCTGCATGCCCCTGCGTCGCCTGAGACGCTGCCGGCGACCACCTGCGCCGCCCCGGCCGTCGCCGACGATCCCCGATCACCCCAGAGCACCTCGTAAGTGTTCCTCCATCTCACCCTTCCTCCCTTCATTCTCGATACTGAAAACTTAATGCTGGATCTATTCTGCAGATCGCCGGAGACGCCGTTCTCGCCGCCGTCGATCTCGCCGTCGTTGCCAGTGCCCTCTGAGACCAGTGAGTATCCCCCATATTCTCCTTTTTCTGTTCATTTCCTTCTTTCTCTAGATCTACACTCGTAGAAACCCTATTCACTGTTTTTGTACCTCGCCGGAATCCGGCCGTGCCGGCGACGTGTCCCGACGATCCAGCAGAGTACTCTGACCCGTGTGGTTCTTTGGTTCGTTGTTTGGGTTCAATCTGTGAACCTTGCGTCCGTCGCGAGTTTCCCCGCCGATGTTACGTTCCGTTTTCCCGGTTCGCGACCCGTCGAGGCAAGTACCCCTTGCTACATGCTATACAATATATTTATATATATATTGACACCCTAAACCTGTAAAAAATTAGCTTGGTACAATCGTTTTCCCATTTCGGTTACAATGTTGCATTATATCATTTTACCATTAAAAATGGAATTTACAGTTTGCTAAGTTGAACCCAATAATCAAATCTACCTGTTCAATCACATTTTACTGTTAAATAGATGGTAGCATTTATCCCTGTAGTTCTGTTACATTCGGACACTCGCATGCATTAACCTTAAATAACTGTATTGGACCGTTACATAAATTATTGCACCGCTAAGGATGCTTAAACCTGTTAACATGAATAAACGGCTACATTGTATTACTGCGCTCTTGTGATCGAATGAAACTGCTTATTATTTAATTCATTGCTTATCTCGTATTGTTAATACCCGTGTTTGATTATATATCTGATTGTGAGCACACACACGATAGTGTTTACATCTTGACCTGACATTGCTACACATGTATATATTGATATACCTGACATGGTACCGTATACTGTTGACTTGACCTGATGTACCATGACCCGACATGTTACCTGATCTCGTGCCTAATGCCAACAAACCTGACTTGTAGTCCTCATGGACCGTTCCTGTTGTCTATCCAGATAAACCTGCTTTACCTGATCCTGTGTTGGCATTAGTTCTTGATTACTGAATACCTGACTCGACACACATAACTTGGGGGTATGGGGAAATCAACGGTGAAACCGACTTGTAACTCAACAGTTCGACACCTGTTCTGATCAGTCTTACGGGCTAGGTCAGCCCCGGTGAGATGATGCTGACATCACTCGCCCATCCTGCTACCTGTTACTGCCTAGCGGCACGTCTCGGATTCAGCCCCGAGGATCTTGACCGTGGTCCCGGGCATGCACGGGATACTATTGAGTTACATCGACGATTCATCAATTGATTTCAAAGACTTTAGACTAGAAAACCTGATAGAACGGTTTAGTTACCCACTGCACACTACCCTGCACTGCTTGTTTCACCTTATTACTTTATTCATGTTTATTTTGCATTGCCTGTTACATTGTTCATATTATATTACTTGTTGACATGACGCGCTGACGTCTGGGTTTTGCATGGCCCAGATTCTGTACCGCTGTCACAGTCCGAGCAGGAGTACTTCAGCCAGCAGGCTGAGCTGTGAGTTCAGTAGTAGTTAGTTTTATTTCCTGCATTCATTTCCTGATGTGAGCCCGCACTATAGGACATACTATTCAGTTATTTGTATTGGATCATTTGCTTCCGCGTTTATTTATTATTGACTCTTGTTATTCTGGATTATGGACATGTTTTAGATAGTTTCATCTTGTTCTTGATATCTCTACAGCCGTAATGTGACTGTGGATGGATACTTCCTACCCACAGGTAGCATGGTTGGCTATGTCACGTGCCCAATCTAGCGTACTTTGGGAAGCGGGGCGTGACACTACACCTCGGAGACTAGCCAAAGAGGAATCTGCATGGTGGCCTCTTTAGGAGGTTTTGATCCTTAGCGTGGATGGGTAGGAAGCGGCCTGCCAAGGATGGACTGGGCAGGGAAGTTGCTCGGTGGCCTCATGAGGAGGGCTTTAGATTCTTAGCGTAGATGGGCAGGAATCTACCTGCTAGGGATGGACCAGGCAGGGAAGCTGCTCGGTGGCCTCGTGAGGATGGCTTTGATCCTTAGCTTGGATGGGTAGGAAGCTACCCGCTAGGGATGGACCGGGCAGAAAGCGGAGCAAGTTAAATCAAATCCCAACACCGCAGAAAGCGGAGCAATTCAAATAAAATCTCGATACTGCACGAAGCGGGGCAAGTCAAATCAAGCAATGACCGTCCACGTCGCAAAAATGGCAGCATCGATCGTCCACGTACTGACCGTCCACGTCGCAAAAAATGGCAGTACCGACTGTCCACGTTGCATAAATGGTAGCACCGACCATCCACGTTGCAAAAATGGCAGCACCGACCGTCCACGTCGCAAAACTGGCAGTACCGACCGTCCACGTCGCAAAAATGGCAGTACCGACCGTCCACATCGCAAAAATGGCAGCGCCGACCCTCCGCAAGGAACCAAACCAAATCAATCCTCATATAGAACAAGGTCCATCAATTTCATGCACACAACCCATACACACGGTGTGCATTTATTGATGGGGGGCACTTTGTTGGGGTCAAAAATTACACTCCGGTTGATCGAGTCAAAAATTACACTCCGGTTGATCAGGTCAAAATCAAAGTCAACCCCAAATCAAATGAGCCCAAGTCTAAACCCAAGTCCAAGCAAGTGGACCCATGCCCAGGTCGAACACAGGCATGAAGAGGCTGGCCCCTCTATGCCAAAGGAATAATTGTTAAAATATAAATAGGCTTAATGTAATTTTTATGAATAAATGCAGTAAAATGGGAAACAAACCCAAATTATGTAAAATCACATGGCTTATGTGCAAAAGAAAAAAAGCACATGGCATGGAAAAGGCACATGTGCCATTTTAAAAACCCCAAGGATATATATGTAAAATGTAAAGCCTATATAAGGCATCATAACGAATGATAACAAACAAAATTCTTCCTATATTTTTCGAGGGTTCTGTGCCTCCTTCTACTTTCTCAAGGTTTTAAACCATCTTGTTTTTTTGAATTAAATCAAAAGTTTAACTCTTTTTTTTCCAAAAAAAAAAAACAGATTTTCACCATAAAACCTTTGAAGGGGAGTCCAAATCTCCCAGCAAATCTCTAAAATGGGAGATTTTTAAATCCCACCATGCTTTCTCTAAGATCCAACCAATAAAGAGAGGGAAGAAGGAGATCCATCTCTAAAAATCCCACTTTGGGAAGATCCAAGGCTCAAGAGAGGATCCAGGGCTCAAGGGAGAAGAAAGGGGTCCCCTTTCATCATCTCCGAAAATCTTTTGGGAGTTTAACTCTAGAATAAGAATCTATTCTTTAGGAGTTTAACTCCAAACTAATTTTTGAGGAGTTCAACTCTAAGATCCAAATTCTCAAAGGAGTTTAAGCTCAAAATCCAGATCTTTTAAGAGTTTAACTCCACAAAAAGATCCATTTTCTTTTAAGAGTTTAGCTCCAAAGTCACTCGGGGGTTCAACTCTCAGCCCAGGGGATAAACCTATTTTTCCGCGGGCGTTCAGTGCCCATGTACACGTGATCTGCTGGCGTCCAGCGCCCACATGCCATGCACGTGAACCGCTGGCGCCCAAGCGCCCACGTGCCATGTGCAGACCCGTAGGTGATTAGCACCCGAGTGTAGGGCGCGTGACCCGCGGACGCCCAGCGCCCACACGCCTCCCACATGATCTGCGGGCGCCCCGCGCCCACACGCCACCTACGCGTCCCTAGGACGCTCCTCATCCCTCTTTTTTAAAAATGTTTCCCACTAAACATAACTTCCCCGTTAGAAAAAATTTCTAATGGGGCGCTGCCCCGCACCCCGCAAGTGAGCTGCTATCCCCCTTGACCTCCAGCCCGCTATTCGGGTAGCGGGACCCCCGTAAACTCTGCGATGCCTCCGATATGTCCAAGTCTCCTTCAAAACACAACACACGCATACTGCACATTGAGTTCGCATGACCAGTTTTACCTGTCAATCGGAGGTTCTCTCGCTCCAAAAGAGAGGGGTAATTAACATCAGTTTAGTCCGCGGCTGTCGAAGATTCGGATCCCCATAATCAATAAACCCCAGCCTATCCCAGACAGGAGGAATCTGTAATACGCCTGACAAGCGATGCGTATTTACCATCTCAATTGGGTGACGAAAAATGCCCTATAGTCACACTGCGGCTTCTAGCAATTCATTGTAATCGATATTAGCAAAGCACAGTAAAGGAAACATATCACTGGTTTATTATATTATCTTTCATTGTTCACAATTTACAATAGTTCAACTGTAAAGAAAACTACTAACCAAGTGAGAATACAAGATTATTTTAGGGAAAACAGTAAAAATGATGAAAGTAAGCCATCTAGATTTCTGCAAGTTCGAACGGTAAATCTGACTTCTGAGATGCGTCCTCTCCAAACTATGAACATGTATACTCAGGTCGTCAGGGCGACATAATAGAAATAATATAATAGCAATATAATAAAGTATGAAATGAAAGGTAATAACAGTGGAGACAGTGAATGCAGATGATCGGTGTATCAATAATCAATGCAGTATATGATCTATGTTCATATTGATCTCTAGGTCAATTTGAAATCGAACTGTGGAAAAGAGTGATCATGTTTAACGAGGGTCTCGTGCATACATGAGACTACGACCCGCTATTGCCCGGGACATAACCCTGTCGGCCGGACCGCTAAACCCATAACCTAAAATATATATAAGAGTCGTCGTTCGAATAATCATCCTCTAAATTGTTAAATCTCACTAAATACAAGTTTCATTCCACTTCGATTTCCCCTATTTTCTCAGGTTTTAATAACCATATGTATAGGGCTAGTTGTGTACATGTACATATTAATAACACCGTTTTATTCACTTTTCACTGCACCGTTCACTTTCACGAATCGTTCACTTTTCACTGGCATACTTGACACTGTAGAGTGTTTTCGTCATCATATTGAGATAGGAATTCGCGAGCTTGTCAAGCATGTACAGATTCCTCTTGCCTGGAGCAGGCAGGAGTTTATTGATTGTGGAGATCCAAATCTCCGGCAGCTGAGGACTAAGCTACCATTAATTACCCCTCGCTTTCGGAGCGAAGAAACCTCCGATTGACATCTCAAACTGGTCATGCGAACTCAATATGAGGTATTGGTGTTTAAAAAAGTATATGGATCTGTTAATTTCATTTTTTTAATTTTAGTTATGATAAACGGATTTGTTTTTTATCCAAAGAAATATTTTTTAAAAAAAAGATAAATTTATATTATTTATTATTTTTATTATTTATTTATTTATATTTATTTACTTTCTTTTATTATTATTTTTTTATAAGGGGGAAGCTCCCACTTAATGGGAGCTTCCCCTCACATGGAATGAAAGGAAAGTTCCCACTAAGTGGAAGTCCCCCCTCCTCACATGAGGGGAAGGGGGAGCCACTGCTAAGTGGGAGCGCCTCTCACATTGGGGGGATAAATGGAACCCCCTCACGTGAGGGGAGAATCCTACTAAGTGGGAAGCCCCTCATGTGGGGGAATACCGAGAAGGGGCATGTGCCCACGGGGGCACGTGCCCGCGGAGTGCGAGCGCGGACCGAAAAGGATAGGCTAAGCCCTAAAATTTGGAGTTAAGCTCCTTCGATTTTTATTAAGGAGTTAAACTTCTAAAGATTTTGTTTTGGAATTAAACTCACAAAAAAGGTTTTATTTTGGAGTTAAACTCCCAGAAGAATTTTTATTATGGAGTTAAACTCCAAAATATTTTAAATGGAGTTAAACTCTCAAAAGAATTTTTATTATGGAGTTAAACTCCAAAAGAATTTCTCCTTTCTCTTTTGAGAAAAAACCCAAATAAGTTCTCTTGAATCCCCAAGATATGGATGTTTAGTAAAAAAAGATCCATTTTCTTCTCTCGATGGAGCCTTGGGAGGTGGGTTTCTCTTTTTCTCACTCTCTCTCTCAAATTGGACCTTGGGGAGGAGGAAGAAAATAGCAAAAATCTTTCCTTTTTGGATTTAATGTGAGAGTTAAACTCTTCTTCAATGGGTTTATGATGAAACTTTATTTAGTTTTGAAACAAAGAGATCTGAGCTCTTGATTTAATTGAAAATGAAGAGGAAGATGAAGAACTTGAGAGAGGGAGAAGATGGAGGCACAAACCCTAATATGTTTTTAGGGGAATGAATTATATTTTATTTCTCATCATATCTGTCTTTTACAGGCTACACACTTTTACATATAGCTTCTTCGACTTTACAAAATGGCATTTTACCCATCTCATACCCATGTGCATATTTCTTTTTGCACATGAGCCATGGTTTTACAAAATTTGGTTTTTTGCCTATTTATTTTACATTTATTCATGAAAATTATATCAAACATATTTATTGCTTGATGATTATTCCCTTGGCATGGGGGTCGGTGTGGGCTTGGGCCAACCTGCTTGGACTTGGGTTCGAGCGTGGGCCCAGCTTGCGTTCGGGCATGGGTCCGGCTTGGTTTTGACAGCAGGGCCCGTTTGGTTTGGTTTGAGCCTACCTGTTCACGGTTTGACTTTGGCTTTGGTTTTTAATCAATGGGGTGTAAATTTTAACCCCAACAGACACAACTAATCTGATAGCACTCATGTTCGACAATGCAATAATCGTTAAGAATCAATAAAATTGCTCGCTATCATTAAAGATATCACGGTCGGATAAGTATGTGAATTATGCCACTAATCAAGTCATGTACAATATGAATCACTACGTACTTTATGAGTTCAGAAAATCATATTATATCGTATGGTCGTAATTAGGCGAAATAATACAATAGGGGTAGAAAGTAAACTTAAACAGAAATAAAAAAAATTAATTTCAGATCAATCAGATTTCAGGTTTGCGAGTTACGGTCATTCAATTTTAAGTGTCCACTACTGGAAGTCCAGTTTCTAAACTGAAAGTCCGTTTCGTAACACGTTTTACTCTCTGTTGGGATCACGTTTTACTCCCTGTTTGTAGGGTTATAAGTTAACTAAAGTGATGCTACAGTTCAACTATTTGTAGAGTTATGATTTAAATATATATCGCAGAAGACGGATCAACAATAGTCGTCTTAGTTTAGGAGTTATGATCAGTTTACTGATGAAGGGTGTAAACTGAAATTGCAAAATCTGTTGTACTTGTCATTAGTTTAAAATATATTTTAAAATACTAAATAATACTGAAATTTAGTGAAACCAGTACCATTGGAAAGTTAAAACAATTTTCTACGCAGAGATATATGGTTCCGCAAACTATCATAATTAAACAGTAAGATTTTATGTGCATAAAGGCATGTTAAGGGGTGAATTCATGCTCTGGACTGCAGTCCAAAGTCAGGTAAGTTCTCTGTTTTAAATGATCAAATAATATATTTAATAGTAAACCTAAACATCATATTAAAGATTATACAGTAGACTTTGGAAAGAATCCAAGTACGTTGCGATTGGTTTTTTTTTGGAATTAATTATGAATTTAACGGTGTCAAGTGTTCGGTAAAACGCGAGTTTCGGTATAGACACTAGGAGAGTCACTTTATGTGTGAAATTGCGTTCTTTTGTTATGAAACTTTAACATGTAAGTATTAGTGGTACCGCCATCAAAAGCATAACGACAATGATTGTCCTAAAGAGAGTCATTTTAATCTGTTTCGATACCCGTCTTAGGGGTATCAATCTGATGGAGCTCCTTTTCGGGCCTCTGTCAGATGTTGTCTTCCGTTGATCTCGCAGTGGACTTGGGTGATTATCTTCCTTCGCGTGCGGGTCTCAATGGGTTTTTGGAGGAAGAGGAGTGGTGAGGGAGTTGTCGCCGTGTACCTGCAAACAAGTCCCGGGGTGGTTTGGTACCACCGAGGACCCTCCGACGCTCAAGTCAGCGACAATATCCGAGCAGAGTAACGACGTAAGTGTAAAGAATGGCTTACTTGACCCCTTTGTGATGGGGGTTTATATAGTAGCGGCAGCACGCAGCAGCAGGCGCGAGAATCTCGCCAACAGTTACGTTCCCGACGTCACGCCCGCGTGATAAGCGGATCGCCCGTTAATGGGGATCGCAATGGCGTGGAACGTGGGATGTTGCCGGCGGAGAATCTGCGCATGGCGAGATTCGCGAAACGGCGGTTATGCCTGTGAGCGGTGGAGCTGGTCGGTCCGAAGGACCGGGAAAGATGGCCTCGGTAGGCGAGCTCGGGAAAAAGCGGGAGGGCCGAGGCATCTCGGTCCTGCGGTAGCTTGGGGTCGAGCTGAGAAGCCGAGGGGGCCTACTTGCAAGGGCCCTAAGGTGAGCCAGGTTTGTGCTTGTAGTTCGGGTACAGGGGAGGCCTGGTCGGCGCCTGTGGGCCCTTTCTTCCGGGTTCTGGGACAGGTTATCTGCCACGTGTCCTAATCTGGGGGGTCGTCAATATAGAGTATTATCACAATCGTCAAATATTATTCGATTGGCGTCAATTTTCAATATATTTTTCGTTATCATGTATAAAGTTCACTGGTTACATGTTCCGCAATCATTAATGGGTGATTTACACTAGTGTTTCATTTTCGGTTCTGTTAAAATTAAAAGTTTTATATTTATACACTAAATAATTTAATTATAGCATGAAAACAAGTGAAGGGGTTCACGTGCCTTTTTGACGATATCAGGGGGATGATGGATCGATCGGGCTCTGCAACGCATGTCACGGATGCTAAAATGGTCGCTGCGACGAAATCGGGGCTCACGAGTCTTGGAATCGCAATGGCGTGACCTCAAATTTTTCTTTTAATCGGCTACAACTTGCACGGATCGACGTTCGTGGCATGACTTGGTGGATCTGAATTCGCAGAGATGAGACTGTCGATGGTGGAGTGGTCGTCGCGCAGTAGGGCAAGGTGCTCGGCTTAGAACACTATGGAGATGGAACTCGGCTTGGCTGCAGATGGAGGAAGTGAAGAGGTGGTGGCTGGAGGATGGGCTTGTGGTGGTGAAGACTCCGGTGCTGGTCGTTGTGGACGGTGAGCGCCGACGGCTGATCAAGGATGCCGACGGTGAGAGGAGGAGCTTGATGTGGTCGTGAAGAGGGATGATGGAGGTCGTAGTGATGGTGGAGGTGGTCGATGCAATGGGTGAGGGCTCAGTTGATGAGGAGGGCGAGGGGAGCTCGGCGAAGAGAAGCTCGTTGGAGATGATAGGGGCAATGATCGGTCAGAGGTAGAGTGAGTGGAGGTTGTGGTGGGTTATTTTGGAGAGAGAGAATGAGTGTTTGAGAAAGAGAGAGAGAGGATGATGATAGATTATGAATTTATTAGGGGATTAAGGAGGAAATTAATTGGTGATTAATGGGACTGTATTATGGATTCCTTCGGTTATGATTTGAAGAAATTTAAAAAAGAGAGAGAGAAAAACCGTTGAGAAGGAGAGAAGAAGTGGAGGGGCCGGGTTTAAAAGAAGAAGAAAATAAAAATTGGAGAGAGAAGAGAATGGAGGGGAGAATAGGAGTTGTGCTTTGATGAATCTGGGCTAGAGGGAAAAGAGAGAGTGACTGATGAGGGATGGGCCGGCCTGTGAGAGAGTGGTAGTGGGTTTAAATATTAGACGACATTAGCTCAGGTTATTGTTAAGATTATGTTATTATGATATTAACATTATTTAGGAATAATATTAAGAATAAATTAAATAGAAAAATAGGGGGACAATATTATTAAAAATATGGACAACAGAGTACAAAATAAACTGGGTATTATATCATACCCCATTACAAAATTTCGTCATCGAAATTCAAAAAACGAAAACAATGATACAAAGATACTGATAAACTACTCAAAAAGATGCGGAAAACATGAACGGATATCTTTCTTGCGTTCCCAGGTAGACTCCCCTGAAGAACGATCACCCTAAGATACTCAGACTCGCCGAATGACCTTGTTCTTCAACACCTTCTCTCTACGATCGAGAATAGTAGTAAGCTGCTCCACATAAGATAAGTCAATAGCCAACGTCAGCTCCGAATTATCAAAAACATGATTGTCGTCTCGAACGTAGTGCCACAACTGTGACGCATGAAATGTGTTGTGTTGTCATGCCCCGTTTCCCAAAATACGGAATGCGGGGGGTGACTAGGCCAGCCATACCATTACAGTCAGGAAATAATCCCGCCGTAGTCACACTTCGGCTTCTAGCATTACATGCTAGTCAGTAAACTGTACTGGAATAAAGAAAATCACAGTTCACAACTTTATTACATTAAAATAAAAGAGTTCAAGATACATTTATTTGCATGGAAGAAATAACTAACCACCAAAATAACAATGTTCTTATAGCAAGAAAGGGATGGCACTGATGTCGCTCTAAACCTCCACGATCTCGAATGGCAAATCCTGCTTCTGGGCTGGTCCACTTCGTCTTCTGAGCATGCACACTCAGGTCGTCAGGGCGATACATATAGCTGTAAATATATATAGTGTGTACAATGTTATTAAACATGAAAGATGCGACAGAATACAGAAATATGAGAATAATGACTATCATTTAAATATGAACAACGCAATATATGTATCATGTTAGCAAACCAGGCAGTGTGTATGTCCCTATTCATCAGTAACCGAGTCAATGAAATCAATTGGTGGAAAGGATGCTCGTGTTTAATAAGGGTCCCGTGCATGTCCGAGACTACGGTCTACTGTTGTCCGGGACATAACCATGTAGCCGTGCCGCTAGGCCCACGACCTAATGTATAAATATATCACTAATATCGAATGATCATCCTCTAAGTCACTGTACCTCGCTAAATATGAGTTAAATTCCATATTGATTTCCCCATTCCTAAGGTCTCAATAACTATAAGTTAATGATTAATTGTATGCTAGCACGCGCTAAATCATGGTCTTACTCATTTTCACTGCGTTGTTCACTTTCACTAGTCAATCACTTATCACTGGCGTGCTTGATACAACTAATACAATACCACTCACGTTCGACAATGCAAGTCAGTCGCTAGGTCTCAATGTAAACGATCACTTTGCACTGGGTATAAAGCAACACAGAATAAGGTGGAAATGCACTAAACAAATGTTCACTAAATTATGACAGCCAACGGCATATGACTTGCAAAATTCACCATAAATCACACGTATGGAATCGACCAAAACAATATAAAAGGCGTACGAAATATATATAATTATCTAACCGGTAAAATTAGTTTCATGTCAATAGAAATTCAGGTTAAGAATTCATCATCATTAAATCAGCGATCAGTTGCTAGAATTCCAGTTTCAGAACTGGAAGTTCAACTTCATGCACGGTTTATTAGAGATTGTGTTTAGATTCAGAAGTTGCCTCAGTGAATAAAACCTAGTTATATCTGTTAGGTTTCTGACGCATCAAGAGGATCAATGATATCCTTTCTATACTAGGAGATATGTCTTGTTTAGTGTGAAGGTGTAAAAAATGTCACTGCAGAACACATCGACAATCTAAAATATAATCAAAATACCAAACGATAGAAAAACTGAACGAGACCAGAACCATATGTTAGATAACTAAATTATCCATGCGACGATATAGGACTCTGCATATTTTCAGTTTTTCGTAGGGATGCGCAGGCGCTTAAGTTCAGGCATCTTCGTGGAATGCTGCTTCGGACTGCAGTCCAGAGCCGCATTCCCAGTCCTTTCTCATTGCTGTGATCTATCAGTATCGAAGAATAAACTATAGAAGGTTCTATCTTATCGAGTCGGCTCCGATATGAGCCATAGAATATTACATTCCAACATGTATCTAATTTAATATCAATTTAACACTACGACATGTACAGTAAAACCTAGATTTGGCGTTGCCTCTTTGGGATGATATTTTGTGACGATGTTCTCAACATTTTAAACTTAAATTACCACACAATATCATTAGTCATAATGAGAATCCCCTAAACACAAGATATGAGTATTTTTGAAGAGTATTCACATCGAACACTCGGGTTACATCTACAGGTAATAATCGAAATATCGGTTACATCTATTTGATTCAACTAGGCGATGTTTAATTAAATTCTAATTGGTATTGTTACGGATTAGAAGACCGAGTCGGGCTTCCATTCCTCACGGTTAATCTAAAAGGGTTCACTAAAGTATTTGTTCACACGTTACCGACATGATTATAATAGGTACGCATGAGCACAAAGTCATTTGTCACGATTTCTATTCGGTTAATTAATACAATAGCATGAGTAAACAAGTGATTAGATTTCACTTGCCTGGTGACAATTACGACGATAATTAGCACAAGCAAGGCACGACGAGCAGCAGCAACACGGCGACGGCGATTGTACGGACACGTCACAGCAACAACAGCACACGCGGGGATTTGGCTACGGCGGGGACTTTTGGGAGCTCCAATAGGGCATGGCGAGGGGCCTATGGGTTTGGGGTGATTGAGATGGTGTCCCTGAGGTTTGGCGATGGCGTCTTGGATGGGCCGACGGTGATGGTCCAGGCGAGGGGCGGAGATGGGTAGAGAAGGTGATGGGTTCGGCTTAGGTGGGTGCTGGAGAGAGGGGGTGGTGCAGAGAGATGGTGGCGATGTCGCAGTGACGAGGCGACGTCGAGAGGGGTGGCCGGCGATGGAGTTGCAGCGGTGGTGCTGGGGTTACGTGAGATGGAAGGAATGGTGGTAGTTTCGGTTTTGAAGAGAGGAGGAAGTGGAGGAGTCTTTGAGAAGGAAGGTGGTGGTGTCGGGAGCTAGGCCTCGACGAAGGAGAGTTCGTCGGCGTTGGGTAGTGGCGGTGGCAGTATTATGCAGTAGTGAGAGAGAAGGAGAGAGTGAGTAAGATGATAAGAGATGAGAGTGAGAGAGACGCTGAGAAGATGAGAGAAGGCAGGCATGGGGATCTCAGGGTCGTAGGCAACGGGGGTCATGTCGGCGTGGAGCGGTTCTCGCAGGGGTGGGTGCGAGAGAAGGGGTCGCGACCGTTGGTGATGGAGGTCCTTTTCGGGTCTTCGTCAGATGTTGTCTTCCGTCGATCTTCCGGTGGATCTTGGAGGTGATCTCCTATTGCGTGTGGGTCTCAATGGATTTTGAGGAGATTGGTGGTTTTGAGAAATTTGCGCCGAGTACCTGCAAGGAAATCCCGGGGTGGTTTGGTACTACCGAGGACCCTCCGACGATCAAGTTAGCACCAGATCCGAGTAGAGCAACGGCTAAGTGAGGTGAAAAAAACTTACTTGACCCCTCTGTGATGGGGGTTTATATAGTGGCAGCAACACGCAGTAGCAGGCGCGGGAATCTCGCCGGCAGTTACGCTCCCTACGTCACGCCCACATAATAAGCGGATCGCCCGTTAATGGGGATCATGATGGCGTGGAATGCGGGATGTTGCCGGCGGAGAATCCGCGCATGGCGAGATTTGCAGACCTGTGAGTGGTGGAGTTGATTGGTCGGAGGGACAGAGGAAGATGGCCTCGGCGGGAAAGCTCGGGAACGAGCGGGAGGGACGAGGTCTCTTGGTCCTGTGGTAGCTCGGGGACGAGCTGAGAGGCCGAGGAGGCCGACTGCAGGGTTCTCTGAGGTGAGCCAGCTTGTGCTTGCAGGTCGGGTACAGGGATGGCCTGGTCGGCCCCTGTGGGCCCTTTCTTTTGAGTTCTGGGACACGTCATCTGCCATGTGTCCTGATCTGGGAGATCGCAAATATAGAGAATCATCATTAGCCCCCCACTCTCGTCCCGACCAGTTGACGGGTCAGGTCGAGAGTGGACTGCCGGGCCATCCGAGGTGAGCTCCCTTCGAAGATGTCATCGGGACGTGTCCCCGGGCAGTCAGTTGTCCTTTCTGTCAGAGAATCAGAGGCGAGATCTCTGCATTTAAGGAAGGCGCGCCGGTTCATGCGTTCTATCACTGAAGCGACGGCCCACGTGTCGAGCGTCGGTTGGCTGATGCGGCGTGTGCAGACATGCGGCGTCTAATGGGATGCGCCCCAATGCGGGAGCGACAGGTGGAGCGATCGGGACCGTTGAACGCAAGGAGGCATTTTGGCGCGAAACGAATATCGCCGTTGGATGGGGGCGATGGCAGCAATAAATAAAGATGGGGTCCGTTGCAGGGCCCCTACCTCTTCATATTTCCTCGTTCCAAGTCCTGATTGCTCGGCGCTCTTCCTCCTTCTGAGTCAAGCCCCTTCCTCCCTTTGGCAAGACAGATGGTTCGATCCCAGACTCTTGGTGCCTTCGGCGCTCAGCCCCAGAGGGGGGCCGGCCGAGTGGCCGTGCCTCCGGTCGACTCGAGCCATGCGCCGGGCGTGCCTCCGACGGCAAGGCTACCTGCCCCGTCGCAAGTTTCTGACGACTGTTCCGGCGGCGGCCAAAGGCGTACATGGGATCCCGAATCCCAAGCAAGGGATGCAGGAGAGAGCGACGATGGGGTTCCTCTTAAGCGGAAGAGGACGATCTCTCGCCCGCCGTCGACGGAGATTCCGGAGGGGATTCCCCTGCAGGAGGGGGCGTCCAGTTCGTGGTCTCGTCGGGGCTTTCCGTTGCTGCCAGCCTTCTTGCCGGCATGGAGGAGTCGGCCGGGGGACAGATGCCGCGGGGGACCTTGAGGGCCCGAATGGCGGCTATTGCACAGGGGGTGGTTCAGGTATGTACTCCCTCATGTGTCATCTCGGATGACCTTTTCTTAGTTCGGTTGTCTTTAAGTTTCTCTGCCATTTATCGCCAGGTCCTTCAGCACTGTGGCCTTGTTACTCGTATGGAAGCCAAGGGGGCTTTCCGGGCTGGGGGTCGGCAGAAGAGTATTCTTTGGAGGTCACGGGCCTGCGGCTCGAGCTGCGTCTGGAGAGGGAGAGGTCGATCGTCCTCAAAGCCAGGTCAGAGGCCGCGGATTTCACCGTTTCAAAGTGTCGGGAGTCCTATCGCCGCCTAAGTGAGTCCCATCGAGTCACCGAGGCGAAGTTGATGACACTGGCCGATCGCTTTGCGGCTATGCAGAGGGAGAGGGATGCGAACAGGCGAGAGTCCGAGGCGGTGCTTCAGGAGGCGGAGTTTTCCGAGGTCCGAGTTAAAAAGGCGGTGGCCGATTACAAAGGGTCGGACCAGTTTTACGTCGACCTCGGCGAGGCCTCCGCCGTTGCATGGAACAAAGCTCTCGACGCCGTCAAGGGGCGGTTTCCGGAATTCGTTGAAGACGAGCTTCGAGCTCGGGTCCCGCTTTCCATGGTCAAGCCCCCGATAAACAGTGATGAGGGAAGTGAGGTCTAGGCCGGGTTCGCAGCTCGAACTATTTTGTTTTTCCTCTTCTTTTTGTAGGCTTCCGGGCAGTCTGTAAGGCTGGGGAGCCCAAAATACCCTTTGTAAAGACTTCACTTTTGGTAATAAAATTTTGTTGTTTCTTTGTTTGCACTTTATCCTTTGTTCAGCTCTGGTGATCGCGTGTCGAGTTGATTGTGCGAAGGATGTTGGGAATAAGGTATCTTCGTGGCCCCAAAGTCGAGGGGGGATCGCTCAGGCTAATGTTCACCTGTTGTCTCTTGGAGAGTGCTTCGGATCCGCTGCATGTGATGGGCAGAGGGATGTCCGCCGTAGTTGTGCCGAGCATAAAGGGGCTCAGTGGCCTCGTTATGAGGGCTACAAACCCGCAGCGCCTATTGAGCAGGAGGATGCCGGCTGGGGATGACCGAGCAGGGAAGCTACTCGGTTGATCTTGGCGAGGGCTTTGATGCCTGTCGGTTGTGGTAGGAAGCTACCAATCGGGGATAGCCGAGCAAGGGTCGGGCTCGACTGCCTCTGGGAGGACTTTGATCCTTAGCGTTGGAGGGGTCGTAGGAGGCCTGCTAAGGATAACCGGGCAGTTGAAGCTGCGCGGTTGCCTCTTGGCGAGGGCCTTGATCCCTGGCGTTGCGAGTAGGGAAGCTACTAGCCAGGGATAGCCGAGCAGGAAAGCCGCTCGGCTGCCTCTGTGAGGACTTTAATCCTTAGCGTTGGAGGGGATGTAAGAAGCCTACTAAGGATAACCGGGCAGTGAAGCTACACGGTTGCCTCTTGGCGAGGGCTTTGATCTCTGGCGTCGTGGGTAGTCAACCGCCAGCCCGGGATGACCGAACGGGGTAGCCGCTCAGATGCCACTTGCAAGGGCTTTAATCCCTGGCGTCATGAGTAGGGAGATACCAGCCAGAGATGACCGAGCAGGGTAGCCACTCGGCTCCCTCTGAGGAGGTCTTCGATCCTTAGCGTGGGAGGGGCTGTAAGAAGCCAACTAAGGATAACCGGGTAGTGAAGCTGCGCAGTTGCCTCTTGGCGAGGGCTTTGATCTCTGGCATCATGGGTAGGCAACTACTAGCCTGGGATGACCGAGTAGGGTAGCCGCTCAGATGCCTCTTGCGAGGGCTTTGATCCCTGGCGTCATGGGTAGGGAGATACCAGCCGGAGATGACCGAGCAAGGGTCGGGCTCGGTTGCCTCTTGCGAGGGCTTTAGATCCTTTAGGATGGGGACCGAGCAGGGTTACTGCCCAGTGCCTCTTGGCGAGGACTTTGATCCCTGTCGGTTGTGGTAGGAAGCTACCAGCCGGGGATAGCCGAGCAAGGGTCGGGCTTGACTGCCTCTGGGAGAACTTTGGTCCTTAGCGCGGGAAGGGCTGTAAGAAGCCTACCAAGGACCCTTGGTCAAGCAGGGTTACTGCTCGGTGCCTCTTGGCGAGGGCTTTTGTCCTGAAGGATAGCCGAGCGAGGGTCGGGCTCGACTGCCTCTGGGAGGGCTTTTGATCCTTGTTGGCTGTGGTGGGAAGCTACCAGCCGGGGATAGCCGAGCGAGGGTCAGGCTCGACTGCCTCTGGGAGGACTTTTTGATCCCTGGCGTTGCGAGTAGGGAAGCTACCGACCAGGGATAGCCGACCAGGGTAGCTGCTGAGCTGCCTCTAAGGAGGACTTTGATCCTTAGCATTGGAGGGGCCGTAGGAGGCCTGCTAAGGATAACCGGGCAGTGAAGCTGCGCGGTTGCCTCTTGGCGAGGGCTTTGATCCCTGGCGTTGCGAGTAGGGAAGTTACCGGCTGGGTAAAACCGAGAAGGGAAGCCGCTCGGCAGCCTTTAAGGAGGACTTTGATACTTAACATTGGAGGGCCATAGGAGGCCTGCTAAGGATAACCGGGTGGTGAAGCTGCGCGGTTGCCTCTTTGGTGAGGGCTTCGGATCACAAAGACATAACTATATTTGCAATGTCCTGACGTTCCCTTTATTTGAATGGAAAGGATTTTTAGAAAACATTTACATCGTCTTCGCGAAAGGAGGGGTACACACTCGTTGTCTTTGACCTCATTGGTATAGCTTGAGCTTCTCAGCATTGTAAGGCCGTGGGAACTTGCGTTCGTCCGCATCTTGTAGGCGATAGGCTCCTCCAGGGAGTACCTCAGAGACGAGGAAAGGACCGTCCCACTTTAGGGAGAACTTGTGCAGCCTGCCTTGATCGATGAACTCGTTCCGCCGTAGGACCAGATCTCCGGGCTTGAAGGAGCGGCGTTTGACCCGAGCGTTGTAGTATCGGGCCGTTTGTTGTTGATAAGCGGCAGCCCTGATCTGAGCCCGGTCTCTCTTCTCCAGCAAAATGTCCAAGTTGGTCCGTAACGCCGAGGTGTTCGCATCGTCGTCGAAGTGCTCGACCCGATGACTGGGTAGCCCGATCTCCGCTGAGACCATTGCCTCGGCCCCGTAGCAGAGGCTGAAAGGGATTTCCCCGGTGGGGGTCTTCTTTGACGTGCGCAGAGCCCATAAGACCCGGGGCAGTTCTTCGACCCAACTGCCTTGTCGCCCTTCTAGGCGGGTCCAGAGACCTCGGAGGACGTCTCGGTTAGCGACTTCGGTCTGCCCGTTGCATTGGGGATGCACGACCGTGGCGAACTTCATGAGGATATGGTATTCCTTGCAGAAGTCCTTCACTTTCTCATTCTCGAAGTTCGTCCCGTGGTCGGTGATGATACACCTCGGGATGCCGAACTAGAGTATCAGATTATTGTGCAGGAACTTGATGGTCGTGGCGGCATCCGGTTTCCTGATGGGGACGGCCTCGATCCACTTGGTGAAGTAGTCTACCGCAACGAGGACATATTTGTGCCCGCCCGTACCTGTAGGGAACTGGCCGATCATGTCCAATCTCCACTAGGCGAACAGCCATGGGGATATTAGGGCGGTCAGCTCGGTAGCGGGGAGGCGAGGGATGCTGCCGTGGAGTTGGCAACTCTTGCATCTTCTAACTAGCTTCTGGGCGTTCTCATGAACAGTGGGCCAGTAGTACCCCTAGAGCAACGCCTTCTGGATCAAGGTTCGGGCCTCTTGGTGCGCACCGCCAACCCCCTCATGGATTTCACGGAGGACGTAGTCGACTTTATGGGGGTCGATGCACCAGAGCAGGGGCTGAGTGAAGGATTTCTTATAGAGGTTCCCATTGCTCCAGATGAAGTGACGGGCTTTGGCCCGGAGACGGCGGGCAGCTCCCCGATCTTCTGGGAGCGTACCGTCTTTCAGGAATTCTACGAGAGGCTTCCTCCAATCTTGGTCACCTTTCTGCGCCGCATATACTTGGAGTGTTGTCGCTCCGTCTTCCACGTTGGGCTGAGGCAAGGTTTCGAAGAGGATAGACCGCTTATTGTTGGCCGAGTATGATGAAGCCAGCTTGCTCAGGACGTCGGCTTGGGCATTCAGCTGCCTGGGTATTTGTTCTACTTGGACTTCGTCAAAGTTCCTCCGGAGTTTCCTTACCTCGTCCAGAGACTTCATCATCAGAGGCTCCCGAGCTTCAAAGCGGCCGGTCACTTGGCCAACGACTAGGGATGAATCGCTGTGGATTCGAATTGTCTTCAGCCCCAACCCGGCGGCCATGCGCAGTCTAGCCAAGAAATCCTCATACTCTGCCACGTTGTTCGAGGCTTTGAAACTGAGCTTCAGAGAGTACTCCATTTCTGCCTTGTTCGGGCCCCGGATAATGAGGCCGGCACCACAGCCTTCCTCGGTTGAAGACCCATCGATATAGATGATCCACTCAGGAACCGAGCCAGGCCTTTCCGTGATGGGACACTGAGCTGCAAAAGTCGACGTGGACTTGGTTCCTTGCTAGGGATGGTGCATTCAACGATGAAATCGACCAGGGCCTGTGCTTTGATGGCCTGCCTCGGGCGATATTTTATGTCAAACTGAGATAATTCCCACCTCCACTTCTCTAAGCGGACCGAGGATTCCGGTGATGCAAGGATAGCCCCCAATGGGCTGAGAGGACAGGGATGGTGTGTGCTTTGAAGTAGTGCTGTAGCTTCCTTAAGGCCGCCACGAGGGCCAAGACAATCTTCTCTATGGCTGGATATCTCGTTTCTGTGTCCTTAAATACATGGCTCACATAGTACACCGGCTTCTGCACTCCACCGAACTTTCGTACGAGCACCGAGCCCGCTGCTTAGTCGGATACCGCCAGATACAGCAACAGCTCATCTCCTTCAACTGATCGGGTGAACAGTGGTGGCGTCGCGAGGTGCTTCTTTAATTGGTCGAGGGCGTCCTGGCACTCCTCCGACCACTCGAACCTTGGGATCTTCCTCAGAGCTTTGAAGAACGGGAGACATTTATCCCCCGACCTGGACATGAAACGGCTTAGAGCAGCGACTCGTCCCGTAAGCCGCATGATCTCGACCTTGGTCTTGGGAGCGGCCATGTTGAGGATAGCGTCGATTTTCTCTGGGTTAGCTTCGATTCCATGGTGAGTGACTATGAAACCAAGGAACTTTCCCCCGGTGACTCCGAATGCGCATTTGGCGGGGTTTAGCTTCATCTTGAACTTGCGGAGCACTTCGAAGGCCTTGCCCAGATCCTTGGCGTGGTCGGCCGACGAGACGGATTTGACAAGCATACCGTCAACGTAGACCTCCATATTCCTGCCGATCTATGGTTTGAACATGCGATTGACCAACCGTTGGTACGTGGCCCCGGCGTTCTTAAGGCCGAAGGGCATCACCTTATAGCAGTATACCCCCGGTCCATTGTGAATGCAATAAGATCTTCATCTTCCGGATTCATACGGATCTGATTGTAGCCGGAGAAAGCATCCATGAAACTCAACAGCTCGTGGCCGGCCGAGCTGTTTAGAGGATAGTTGTCCTTGGGGCAGGCCTTATTGAGGTCGGTAAAGTCGACGCACATGCACCACCTCCCGCTTGACTTCTTGACCAGAACGACGTTCGCTAGCCACTCCGAGTAGGGTACATTCCGGATGAAGTTGGCAGCGAGAAGTCGATCAACCTCGTCTTCGATAGCCTTCTGTTTGACCGGGGCGAAGCTTCGCTTTTTCTGTCTGACGGGTCGGGCCATACGATCAACCTCGAGCTTGTGAGAAATGATTTTGGGGTCGATCCCAGGCATGTCAGCAGGCGCCCAGGCAAAGACGTCGAAGTTATTTATGAGGAAACCGACCAGATCATCTCGCTGAGTTCCTGTAAGGAGTGATCCGACCTGGACGGTTTTTTCATCGTCCCCCTCTGTCAGGGGCACCTCGGTCAGTGGTTCGACCGGTGTCCCCCGGACCTCCTTCTGATCGTCTCGGGTGTCCAGAGAACCCTTGATGTCGTCTTTTATCTCAGCGTCGTCGGCCGGTTGCTCGAACGAAGATGTTTCGGTAAGGCATACCTTCGCGACCCGTTGGTCTCCGTAGACCCGACCTATCCCGCCCTGATCGAGAGGGAACTTCATCGTCAGTTGGTAGGTCGATATCTGGGCCTGGAGGGAGTTCAGCGTCGGGCGGTCAAGGAGGACGTTGTAGGCCGATGGGACCTTTGCTACGATGAAGTCCACAGGCAACGTACGGGTGCGGCCGGGCTCCCTGACGTTGAACTGCAGGGTGACCACCCTTCGGCCGGGATGGAGTGGTTGGTGAACCCTGAAAGGAGGTGGGAGGTCGGTTTCAAGTCTGCTAAGGTGAGCCCCATGCGCAGAAAGCAGTCGTGGAAGAGGATGTCTGCCGAGCTGCCCAAGTTGAAAAGTATCCGATGGACCTCATATCGGTGGATTTGGGCTGTGATCACCAGAAGGTCGTTGTGGGGCATGGATATGCCGTGGAGATCCCCGTCGCTAAAGGCAATAGGCTCGTGGTCCCTGGCCTTTTTGCTCGGGCGGCCGTTGGCCTCCATTGCCGGCGTGGGGTGCTGAGTCTCACAGGCGCCCGACTGACCCCTTGTCGTCATGACCATAGTTCTTGATTGGCATCGGTTCCTTCCGGTGAGGTCCCTAAGACCCGTGGTGAGGTTGTCTTCGAGCTGCCTTGGCGGGCCTCGTGGGCGCGACCCCGTCGAGGGTGGGGGTGCCGGTCATGCCTGGAAGCAGGCGAGCTGACCGCCACCGTCTTGGTAGGGACAGGGGTGCGATGAGGCTCAAGGCGAGGCTCTCCGACGTGGGACCTCGAGGTTGAATGGGACGGATCAAGGGACCTGCGACCGCTAGAGTCTGCGAGGCAGTGGCTGGCGGAGGAGTTGATGACACTCGGCGGAGGTTTACCCGCGCCTCCGTTGAGGGGGAGGTGGCAGCGGGTGCTTGGATCTTCAGGGTGATCGCTTGCTATGTAGATGTAGATAGGAAGGCCAACTTTGTTTTTCGTGGAGTTTCATTTCCAACAGACGGTGCCAACTGATGGAGGTCCTTTTCGGGTCTCCGTCAGATGTTGTCTTCCGTCGATCTTCCGGTGGATCTTGGAGGTGATCTCCTATTGCGTATGGGTCTCAATGGGTTTTGAGGAGATTGGTGGTTTTGAGGAATTTGCGCCGAGTACCTGCAAGGAAGTCTCGGGGTGGTTTGGTACCACCGAGGACCTTCCGACGATCAAGTTAGCACCAGATCCGAGCAGAGTAACGGCTTAGTGAGGTGAAAAAAGCTTACTTGACCCCTCTGTGATGGGGGTTTATATAGTGGCGGCAGCACGCAGTAGCAGGCGCGAGAATCTCACCGGCAGTTACGCTCCCTACGTCATGCCCGCGTAATAAGCAGATCGCCCGTTAATGGGGATCGTGATGGCGTGGAATGCGGGATGTTGCCGGCGGAGAATCCGCGTATGGCGAGATTTGCAGAGTGGCGGTTACGCCTGCGAGTGGTGGAGTTGGTCGGTCAGAAGGACCGAGGAAGATGGCCTCGGCTGGAAAGCTCAGGAACGAGCGGGAGGGCTGAGGTATCTTGGTCCTGTGGTAGCTCGGGGGCGAGCTGAGAGGCCGAGGAGGCCGATTTGCAGGGGGCTCTGAGGTGAGCCGGCTTGTGCTTGCAAGTCGGGTACAGGGGTGGCTTGGTCGGTCCCTGTGGGCCCTTTCTTCTGAGTTCTGGGATACGTCATCTGCCACGTTTCTTGATCTGCGAGATCGCAAATATAGAGCATCATCAGTTGGGTTGAGGAAGAGAGAATGAGAGGGAGATGGGGTGAGGATTTAGAGGAGAGAATCTCGGGGAGATCGTTGGCGAGCGGGGAGCGGCGTCGACGAGGGTCGGGGTCGAGTGCGAGAAGGGGGAGAGTCGTTGGGGTGTGGCGGGAAAAGGAAGAGAAGGAGAAGAAGAAGTAGGGGTAACGGGTCGGGTTTGGGTTGGGGTTAGGGATTGGGTTTGGGTTTAGATTAGAAAAAATAATAAATAAAATAATAAAAAGATATAAAAATATACAAAATAATAGGAAAAATTTGGGGAAAATACGGGAAAAATATATATAAGGAACTGGAGATTTACTATGCATACCTGACGATGGAGGCAAGGTAAGCCGATAAGCCACCTCCCCTACTCGCTCTAACATCTCGAACGGTTCGATGAATCGGGGACTGATGGAGCTCCTTTCCGGGCCTCCGTAAGATGTTGTCTTCTGTTGATCTCGAGATGAACTTGGTTGATTGTCCTTCGTTGCATGTGGGTCTCAATGGGTTTTGAGAGGAGAAGGTTGGGTGAGGAGGCTGCCGCCGAGTACCTGCAAAGAAGTCCCGAGGTGGTTTGGTACCACCGAGGACCTTCCGACGCTCAAGTCAATGATGAGATCCGAGTAGAGTAACGGCGTAAAGTGTAAAGAATGGCTTACCTGACCCCTTTGTGATGGGGGTTTATATAGTGGCGGTAGCACGCGGCAGCAGGCGTGAGAATCTCGCCGGCGGTTACGCTCTCGACGTCACGCCCGCGTAACAAGCGGATCGCCCGTTAATGGGGATCGTGATGGCATGGAACGTGGGATGTTGCCGGCGGAGAATCCGCGCATGGCGAGATTCGCGGAGCAACGGTTACGCCTGTAAATGGTGGAGTTTGGTCGGTCGGAGGGACCGAGGAAGATGGCCTAGGCGGGAGAGCTTGGGAACGAGCGGGGGAGCCGAGGTATCTTGGTCCTGCGGTAGCTCGTGGGCGAGCTGAGAGGCCGAGGAGGCCAATTTGCGGGGGGCTCTGAGGCGAGCCAGCTTATGTTTGCAGGTCGGGTATAGAGGTGGCCTGGCCGGTCCCTGTGGGCCCTTTCTTCTGAATTCTGGGACACGGCATCTGCCACGTGTCAGGATCATGGGGATCGCCAATATCGAGCACTATCATTAGCCCCCCACTCTTGTCCCGACCAGCTAGTGGGTCGGGTCAGGAATGGACTGCCGGGCCTCCCGAGGTGAGATCCCTTCTAGGGTTTCGTCGGGACGAGTCCTCGGGCCGTCGGTTGTCCTTTCCGCTAGCGAATCAAGGCGAGATCTTTGCATTTAAAGAAGGTGCGCCGGTTCGTGCACTCTGCAGCCGAAACGACGGTCCACGTATCAGGCGCCATACGACTGATGTGACGCGCGCAGGTCTGCGGCGTCTGATGGGACGCAGTCAATCGCAGGGCTGCCACGTGGAACGATCTGAGCCGCTGGGAGTAATGGGCCGTTTCGGCGGGAGACGACAGGCGCCGTTGGATGAGGTCGCAGGCGGTGATAAATGTGGGTGGGGCCCAGCCTAGGGCCCTTACTACTTCATATTTTCCTCCCTCAGGCCCCAGCTGCTCGGCGCTCGTCTCCCCTCTCTCGCTCCAGCCCTTGAAGACTTTCTTTTCCAAGGTTAGATGTCTTCCTCTTCTGTAGAATCAGTAGACGTTGTAGGAGTAGGTGATAGGGTTCCCTTAGCTGTGTCCGAGTCCCCTCGGGGGGCAGGGGCTAACCCCTCTCCTCGAGGTCATGAGGCGGGGGCCGCCTTCAGGGAGGAGGCGGCAGATGTGGCCCCCAGCATCC
The DNA here is from genome assembly GCA_030015575.1 of Agapanthus africanus. Classification (NCBI taxonomy): domain Eukaryota; kingdom Viridiplantae; phylum Streptophyta; class Magnoliopsida; order Asparagales; family Amaryllidaceae; genus Agapanthus; species Agapanthus africanus. The sequence continues at coordinate 24,474,761 of JASDDO010000028.1, read as the reverse complement.
CGTGTTGGATGAGGCATGAGGACGAGCTCGTCAACGTTCGGGCTCGCTTCCACATTCCCTCGCGCTACACGCTTCGTCTGGCCAAGGAGGGAGAGAGGGTCGATCAGGTGCGGGGCGGGGAGATTGCTCTGTACTTGGAAGCTTTTTAAGGCGGAATGTGCCCGCCCTTCTCTCCTGAGGTCATTGCCGCTCTAAACTTCTTCGGTCTGGCCCCCGGCCAGTTAGTGCCGAACTCATGGAGGATTCTCCTTGGGTTCTTGATCTGCCTGAGGCTGCAGGCGGTTCCTTTCAGTCTTTCCCTTCTCGATTCCTCCCTTGCATTCAAGAGTCGCCTCGGCGGTCGAGCGGATGACCCCAGGTGAGTGTATTTTGCCTTTAGGAAGCGGCCCGGGGTTGCTACCGGGACCGGTGTCGTGGCCTTGCCCTCCTCCATTCATGATTGGAAAAAGAAGTTTTTCTTCGTTTCCCCTCCCGAGGGCGAGGACTGGCTAGTGCCCACCAAATGGTCGAGGGAGAAGTGCCTGCCGGGGAGCCTGTCCAATGACCCCACCGCGGTGAGAGTGGTGTTATGGGAGCCCATCCCCCGTTATGACGTGCTGCTGTCCGAGAGGGTCTTGAGCTGGGCCGAGCTTTGCCCCGTCGAGTTCGTTGGTAAGTTAGGCTTGCTTTCTGGGTTTATGTTTTACTCGTGTTGCTGATAAGTTGGGTGTTTGTTTCGTGCAGGATCCATGGACTTCGGAGCTCTCAGGGATGTTATGCGCCAGCCGAGGCAGCCTACCAGAGCCGGGGGCGCCAGCTCTTCCCGGGTGCCGCCTACCCCGACTCGTACCGCCCCGGTGGTGTCGCCCCGAGGACGATCTGCGGCGGATCCTGCCCCGGGTCCCAGCCGAGCGTCGGGTCGGAAGCGGGCCCTGATTATGGAGGACACTGCTTCGGAAGAGGAGGCCGGCTCTCCCCCAGAGTCGCTCAAGAAGGGTTCCCGGAGACCCCCCCCCCGGGGGGACGGTCTTCGACGACCGTAGTGGAGGAAGGGAGGCTTCAGTTCGCGGTACCGTCGGGGCTGTCGGTTGCGGACAGCCTCTTGCACGAGATAGAGGCCTCGGCTGGGGCTCGGGTCCCCGAGGGAACCTTCAGGGCTCAGCTGGCGTCGATCGCCCAGGAGTCCGTGCAGGTAAGCCCCTAGCTCGTTTGTGAGACTTGTTGCCTTCTTCGTCTCTCTGATCTCTTCTCCCTTTTTTTTAATATCTTCCCACGTCCTCCAGCACGTGGCCCTCGCCCTTTGCATGGAGACCGAGGTGGTAGCCCCGGCGGTGGAGGCCGCGGGCCAGCTCGCCGCGTTGAAGGAGAGCTCCAGGCGGGAGCAGGAGGCGATGTCGGCGAGGATCGCCGCCTCGGAGGGCGAGGTGAACGCCGAAAAAAGGGAGGTCTCCCAGCATCGCGAGGCCGCCGTGATCGCCGAGGGCAAGCTCGGGGACTCTCAGGTGCTCGCTGGCAACCTGAAGAAGATGGTGAAGACCCTCCGGAAGGAGCTAGGGGCGGCGGCCGAGGCGGTTAAGTCGGCCGAGTTGAGGGCGGTGGCGTCCTATAAGGGGTCGAAGGATTTTTACCACGACCTGGCCGTGACCACGACTCGCATTTGGCACGACGCCCTCGGTGCCATCAAGTCCCGAATGCCAGAGTTCGACGACGCGGACCTGCGGGCTGAGTTCCCCCTCGTGGGCGCCGACGAGCAAGGGGAAGAAGTCCCCGACGAGGAGATGGCCGAGGACCCGGCGCCCCTGGTGGTGGAGGTCGAGGACCTTGAAGTCGCGCTAGGCCCCGAGGCGTAGGGCTTCCGTTCTCGTGTCTTTATTTTGTTTTCCTTTGAACTTTGTAAGGCTGGGGAGCCGACAAATACCCTTTGTAAACAAAAACTGTTTTTGTTGGTAGCGATGAAGTTTTTCCTTAGCTTCCATGTTCTTCCTGTTTGTGAAGAATGTTGTTTATTCTTGCCTGCACCGTTGTGTTTTAATGTCAGGTTAGCTCCCTGTCTAATGATCGCCCGTCGAGTTGACTGTGATCCCTTGCCGACGAACGTTTTCGAGGAGGTACTCCCTGAGCATTTACGAGGAGGTACTCCCTGGGCCCCGGAGTCGTGGGGAGATCTTTTAGGCTTGGACAGACCTGACGTCTCTTGTTAGGTAGGAGGATGCCCGCTGGGGATGCGCCGAGCAGGAAGGAACTCGGCGCCCTCACGATGAGGGCTTTGGTCCTTGATGCTGGAGGGGCCATGAGAGGCCTACGAAGGATGGCCGAGCAGGGTAGCTACTCGGTGGCCCTTGGCGAGGGCTTTGATCCTTGACGCTGGAGGGGCCGTGAAGCCTGCGAATGATGGCCGGGCAGGGTAGCTGCTCGGTGGCCCTTGGCGAGGGCTTTGATCCTTGACGCTGGAGAGGCCGTGAGAGGCCTGCGAAGGGTGGACGAGCAGGGTAGCTGCTCGGTGCCTCTTGGCGAGGGCTTTCCGATCCCTGGCGTTGCGGTAGGGAAATACCAGCCGGAGATGACCGAGCGGGGTAGCTGCTTGGTTTGCCCCTTGCGAGGGCTTTTAATCCTTCAGGACGGGGACCGAACGGGGTTACCGCCCGGTGCCTCTTGGTGAGGACTTTTATCCCTGTCGGTTGTGGTAGGAAGCTACCAGCCGGGGATAGCCGGGCAAAGGCCCGACTGCCTCTGGGAGGACTTTGGTCCCTGGCGCGAGAAAAAGCTATAGGGCCTACCAAGGACCCTTAGCTGGGTAGGGTTGTTGCCCGGTGCCTCTTGGCGAGGGCTTTTGTCCTGAAGGATACCTGAGTGAGGGAACCTCGGGCCTCGACTGCCTCTGGGAGGGCTTCTTTGATCCCCAGCGTTGTGGCAGTGAAGCTGCCCGTAGGGGATAGCCGAGCGAGGGAACCTCGGGATCGACTGTCTCTGGGAGGGCTTTTTGATCCCCAGCGTTGAGGCGGGGAAGTTGCCCGCTGGGGATAGCCGGGCGAGGGAAGCTCGGGCTCGACTGCCTCTGAGAGGGCTTTTCGATCCCCGGTGTTATGGCAGGGAAGCTGCCCGCTGGGGATATCCGAGTGAGGGAACCTCGGGCCTCGATTGCCTCTGAGAGGGCTTTCGATCCCTGGCGTTGAGGCAGGGAAGCTGCCCGCTGAGGATAGCCAAGCGAGGGAAGCTCGGGCTCGACTGCCTCTGGGAGGGCTTTCTCGATCCCCAGCATTGAGGCAGGGAAGCTGCCTGCTGGGGATAGCCGAGCGAGGGAAGCTCGGGCTCGACTGCCTCTGGGAGGGCTTTTTCGATCCCCGGTATTGTGGCAGTGAAGCTGCCCGCGGGGGATAGCCGAGCGAGGAAACCTCGGGCCTCGACTGTCTCTGGGAGGGCTTTCTCGATCCCAGCGTTGAGGCAGGGAAGCTGCCCGCCGGGGATAGCCGAGCGATGGAAGCTTGGGCTCAACTGCCCCCCGAGAGGGCTTTTCAATCCCCGGCATCGCGGCAGGGAGGCTGCCCGTGGGGGATAGCTAAGCGAGGGGTCCTCGGGCTCGACGAGGCGCAGCCTGACCGTCAGCTGTAGGTGCGGGATGGGAACGGTGGGGTCAATGGCGTTGGCAGCCATCTCATTGAATGCGGGGGGGGCGAAGCGACAGGGACGCGTCGCTTCGTTCTCACTAGATAACGCTCGATGGACGCCGCGTGGCGGAGACTCCCTAGACGAAAGCGGGCGACTGTTGGGCAGTGCATCGGGCTATATAAGGAGCACTAGCCCCCCTCCTTTCGCAGACAGGCCATCGAGAATGGAGGATTTTCCGTTCACCATACCCGACATTGTCAGCTTCGGAGATGTGTACCTCTACGGCCCCTACTGCACTGAGAACATGGTGCAGTTGGTTTGCGGGTGCATTGAGGATCACTTCGGCCGGTTGCTCCCTAGACGCTCCTCCCTGCTGCAGCTACTGATGTACTCTATCTGGAGGGCATCACCAGGGCTTCACAACCCCGTGTCAGAGCTGCTCTTCGATGAGGCCGTGGGCAAGCTGCGGTCTTTGAGGCGCTTCGGCCTAATCTCCGCGAACCGGCTGGCCCGCTCAGAGGCGCTCGTCCGCGAATACTACGAGCTGAGGCTCGGGGTCGATGCCCGCTGGGGGAACCCGGGGCAAAGGCTGGAACTTGCGAGGCCCCGGCTGTTGGAGATTTTTACCGAGTACCACGAACAGTGCTCGCTGCACCCCGTTCTCCCACTATTGTAACTCCCCCCTTTTTTCTTCTTCTTTTTTTTATGTATGGCTGAGGAGCCCATAATACCCTTCGAATAAAACAACACTTTTCTTTATTTTGCGCAATGCTTCATTGATCTTTATCAAACTTAATAGTAGATCTTGGGAAGAACTCGTGCTAAAAAAAGAAAACAAAATAACAAAGTAAAAATAAAAAAAAGGAGTACAGGCTAAAAGATGACTTTATTGGCATGGGCCGAGCTCTCTGGAGGGTCGTCGGCCCCCGTGCTGGGCATAGAGCATGGGGATCCCTGGGCCCCGGGTTGACCGTCCGCTGAAACAAGGATGATCTGGCCGATGGTCAGGTCGGTGGGAGGGTGAGGCTGCTCTTGCTTACGGTCAGCCTGCCGTTTGTCCTTTAGGTAGGAGGAGAGGTGCCCAGACCGGATGAATTCTTCAACGTAGTCCCTCAATTGTTTGTAGTCCTCCGTGGCGTGGCCCGACACCCGGTGGAAAGCGCAATAGCGGTCTCGGCCTCACTTGGCGCCCTGGCGTGGGACCGGGGGAAACTTGAAGAGCCCCTCATTCTGGGTCTCCTCCAGCAACACCGCGAGGGAGACGTTGAGGGGGTGTACTCTTGGAATTTCGGGTGGTAGGGCTGCTGACGCTCCGGCCTATCCTCCCGAATCCTCTTCTTCTGGTCGGGTCGATCCGCCCGAGGAAAGTTGGCATTCACTTCGGATTCCAGCTGGACCCCGCGCTCGGTCCACGTCTTGACTTCGGCCAGGGTCTTAGGTTGAGCTAGCGCGAAGGAGCGCAACCATTCTTTGCCTCAGACCGGACCTGAGCGCCGTTATGACAGTCTTGTCCCGGTGCTCGGGCACTTTGAGGAGGGCGTTGTAGAAGCGGGTGATGTAGGCCTTGAATGTTTCCTTGTCCCCGCTTTTGACCGTGAAGAGGTAGTCGACTGTGCGCTTCTGTCGACGGTTTCCCATGAAGTGGCCGAGGAACTGGGTGGCTAGCTCGTCGAAAGTTGATATTGAGTAGGGCTCGAGCCCCCGGAACCAGTCCCGACCCGTGCGGATCAGGGTGGCCGGGAAGGCCCTGCACTGGGCGGCGTCAGAGTGATCTTGGAAGCTCATCCCCGCGGTGAAGGCGTCCAAGTGGTCCTTTGGGTCAGTTTTCCCATCAAACAAAGAGACCTTCGGGGGCTTGTTGCGCGAGGAGACGCGCACGGCGAGCAGTTCCTCGGTGAATGGCTTCGTGAGCGAGTTGGAGGCATACTTAGCCCCGTCGCTCAAGAAGTGTGCTTCTTGGCGCATGCCCTCGATCTTCTTCTCGAGGGCGTCGAGCCAACTGTGGTACCTCGAGGAATCGACACCTCGGGATTCCCGGGCCCCGCCGCGGGCGGACTGCGTATGGGAGCGGTCCCGGTTTCTCCCGATGAGGTGCCTCAGGTCCCGGGACGGGGAAGCCCTTGAGTCGCCGGGACGGACCCCTTCCGTGAGTTCCTTCCGACCATGATGGGGTCGGCCATGCTTGTGGATTGGAGAGGTGACCGACATTTCCTCAGGAGGGTAAGGGTCGTGAGGAAGCTCGGCGTGAGGCTCCCTGGCGGCGGATCTCGGTGTGGAGCCCTGGGGCGCCCAGCGGGCCTCAGGGAGCACCGGTTCGAGGGACCGGTGGTGAGGGGATGCAGCTTGCTGGTGGTTGGCCGTCTAGACGGGGACGGAGCCTTCTGGCGGCGGCGGTGCAGCGATCTGGGGCCCGGGCGCGGTCGTTTGGACACGGACGAGGGCTTCCACGAGGGATTGCAGGTGATCTATCCGGCCTGCGAAGGCGTTGATTACGGTCATGGGGGATGGTTCGTCCCTGCCTTCGGTGAGTGGAAGGCGGCGGCTGGTACCGGGATCCCCAGGATGGTCGTCCGACATGAGAGAGGAGATAGGAAGGTCAACTTTGTATTTTTTGGAATTTGTGTTCCCACAGACGGTGCCAACTGATGGAGCTCCTTTCCGGGCCTCCGTCAGATGTTGTCTTCCGTTGATCTCGAGGTGAACTTGGTTGATTGTCCTTCGTTGCGTGTGGGTCTCAATGGGTTTTGAGAGGAGAAGGTTGGGAGAGGAGGCTGCCACCGAGTACCTGCAAAGAAATCTCGAGGTGGTTTGGTACCACCGAGGACCTTCCGACGCTCAAGTCAGTGATGAGATCCGAGCAGAGTAACGGCGTAAAGTGTAAAGAATGGCTTACCTGACCCTTTTGTGATGGGGGTTTATATAGTGGCGGTAGCATGTGACAGCAAGCGCGAGAATCTCGCCGGCGGTTACGCTCTCGACGTCACGCCCGCGTAACAAGCGGATCGCCCGTTAATGGGGATCGTGATGGCGTGGAACGTGGGATGTTGCCGGCGGTGAATCCGCGCATGGCGAGATTTGCGGAGCAGCGGTTACGCCTATGAATGGTGGAGTTTGGTCGGTCGGAGGGACCGAGGAAGATGGCCTAGACGGGAGAGCTCGGGAACGAGTGGGGGAGCCGAGGTATCTTGGTCCTGCGGTAGCTCGTGGGCGAGCTGAGAGGCCGAGGAAGCCAATTTGCGGGGGGCTCTGAGACGAGCCAGCTTGTGTTTGCAGATCGGGTATAGGGGTGGCCTGGTCGGTCCCTGTGGGCCCTTTCTTCTGAGTTCTGGGACACGGCATCTGCCACGTGTCAGGATCTTGGGGATCGCCAATATCGAGCACTATCACGGAATGAGTTTCCCACGACTCCTAAACCTGATCACTCTGCTAAAAGATGAAATCTTCAGGAACACATGATCACCGACTTCAAACTCTAACGATCTCCTGCTGGTATCTGCCCAACTTTTTTGTCGGTCCTGAGCAGTCTTGATGCGTTGTCTGATCATCTGGATTTTGTCCACCGTCTGAACTATAAGCTCGGACCTAGTAACCGTCACTCACCAGCATCATCCTAACAAACATGAGATCGACATTTCCATCCGTAAAGTACTTCCTTGAAAAAACTGAAGAGTTCTGTGCATACTAAGTTGCTAACAAGTAGTACTGATGGTGGTTGGTTTTTCAAAATTTCTTAGGAAGCTTAATCAGTCTCGCTGCGATTGATAAAATCATGTACAAGTGTCTACTCAAGCATGAGGATTTGACTTAAGGAGACGGCCTGTTGTCACCAAGTGATGCCGCACGAGAAATGAAGCGAACTTCACCAACTTGGAAAAGGCGGAAGGCTGCTTGAGCATTATATTTAGCAAGCGTTTTATCCTAACATATGGTTTAGCAAGTTATTAATGATAGGCATGAGCTTCGACTCCCAAATAGATCAAAAGCTTATTTCATTTGGTTCTGTCGTGCCATAAAATTGCTAATGCATTGGTCAGATATATCGCATATCACAACCTGATGGTGGTAAACGTCGGACCTCAATAGCCTGATAAGTCATGTCGATATGAGGCTCATAACGGTTCCAGAAACTACTGATAACACTTACCAGTAAATCTCAGCATCCCTGACCAGGGATTTCCTGTTATGGTCAATCGAGCATAGCGCAACATCAACCCCAATACCGGGAGAGACGAAATCTCATCCTATCGCTCAATGTTTCCATGTGACTCGGAATAAGAAGTTAAATGCTAAACCAGAAAGCCTTACCAGAAAGCAATTCCGAATGTTAGGTGAGCATTTGTTCCTTTTGGGTAAATTTTTTCATGGTTCGGAAGGTGGATACAATTATGTTCTTCCTAGAAAAGTCAGAGCCGTTACTCTTGTGTTTTGTTTCAATGCACGGTTAACGAACGTTATGGTGTATCTGACCAACTATGTTCGTGTGCAATTTGTTCACCGTCTCTCATCATTTTCTATCTTCCTTTTGTTGAAATGTCGGTGGTTGAGATCATTAACCATTAACTTAAGCACGCTTGTGATTTTCATACGTTGATTGGTTTTGTGACTGTCGTTGATATCTCGATCATTTGCATCACGAAGCAACGGTATATGAAGGAATTTGCAACATTTTTCATCAGCCAGTCGATCTAACATCAATTATTTGTTAAAGAGGACCAGTGATCAGTTAGCGTCCTCCAACTTCTTTTAGGATAGAAGAGAAGTTCAGAAGAATGTAAACGATGGAAGATTGTTGAAAATGACGGTAACGCTGAGGTATAGGTAACATTCAACAACACTTGCCCATTATAAAATCAACTTAGTAAAACCCATACAAACTATCAAAAAGAAAATAGAATAATGTCAAGTAAATTGATCTTCAACAAGAAAATATAGTCATTCCCTATGTACATTCATTCAGCATGGCAATTAATCAAATAATTAAAGCGCAACAATAAAAAATAAAAAAATCAACAAAAATTGCATTTTTCTTAGTGGCTTCAATCGACTTGCTCAATGGGGTAATTCATCAAGCAAGTAGTGTGCAGCAATGAAAACAGTACTGTAGCTGAAAACGATGAAAACCCCATGATATAATTTTGGGCTTAGATCCAAGTTGTTGACCCACAAAAATTGAGGCTGAAACGGATATTGCCTTTGCAACGCAGAAACCCTTGATCGTCAAAATGCAGCAGAGCTTTGAGGGTGGCGGATGTTCGATGAATGGGGATTATCTCATGGCGTACAGAGCACGAGAGCCGAACGTGAGCGGTTCCAAAACGAACAGACCGCATAGGCTGTTCCGGGTCGGGTCCTAGATGGTCTAGATCCTCACCCAACTTGAATATTTCTTTTTTTTAATAACCTTTGTCGAAGCAGCAAATATGAAACAATAAGAACCTTGAAATCCAAAATCATTTGGATAATTTGGATATGATTCATTTTTTCATTTTAAAATGTCTCGCATTCGATTTTGAGATCAATATGCATTTTTAAACAAGCGTTGTTAATTGTGAATAGACAAAATGATGGCATGGAGACAATTGGCGACGGAAGAACACTGGCAACTGGCACCGATCGATTAGTCGTTGCTAATGACGGTCTTTGGTGGATGGCTTTTGACAGCGGTTGACGGCAACAATTGCTAATGAAAGATCGATGGAGATGATATTTAGCATGTTAGTTTCTATAGGCGATCATCATTGATGAGTGGATGCTGTCGGTCATCGATGGACGGTAGTGGTCGTTGGAGGCACTTGTCGGTGGATGGTTATAGGTTATAGGGGAATTCTCTCGTGGACCATTATTCATTGGTGGCCGGGTGTTGTGGCAACGAGTGACTGTCGATTGCCGGTTGCTGGCAAAAGGTTGTCACTTGCCGACAATAGACGCTTGTCGGTAGCCGGCGACGGTTGGTTCTTGGCAGTAAGTTGTGGACGGCCGCAAGTAGGAAATTAAAATAAGTATCATATCAAAATCTTCAATTATTTAAAGAGTACCCACAAAATTTTTAAATAAGTTAAACTTGCCCTTTACAAGGAAAAAGGTTAATGATATTGGTAATTCAAAATAATTCAAGAGTAAATACGGGCAGTGGGAACCGAACCCATGACCTTTTATTGGAAAACGCATTAACCCTTGAGCTAAAATACATTATTATTAACCCTTGAGCTAAAATACATTATTATTTTGTTGATGCCATAAACATATTATTCATGTCCAAATATCCCAACGTTTGTTTATAACCGATATCGGTCTTTATTTCTATAAAATTTCAATGGGGGCACGTGCCCCCTCTGGCTTCTTACTGGGTTCGCCTCTGGTTGCGACTGATAATTGATGGCGGTGGCCATGACCAATGGTATCGACAAATTCAGATCTTGAAAGGGAATAAATGAATTTGATGTTATAAATATATTAACTTTTTTACCGAATTACAAAATCATCAAATCGAATAAGAGAACGCGTTCCTTAAGAAAAGAGAGGGCTTTATTACGGACCGCTTAAGTATTTTTCTTATGTGGCAAGAGAATATTCCTAAACGATGAAAATGGTTAAACGAAATTTTTACATCATTGAGTTTTTGATTATTTTATGGACCATTTGAATTTTCTTTGCCACGTGGCAAGAGAGTATTATTAAAGAAGGAAAAAATAAATACGAATGCAACTTATGTAAATAAAAGACAACCGCAAGATTTACACAATATCTCCGTGTGCATTAGCTGTAATATTTCAAAAAAGGGAGATCGCCAATTGCTTTCTCATTTCCCAATCCGAAGCGAATGGTAAAAGGAAAAAGAGAAAAAAAGGGGGGTTGGAAAATCGAAAAAGACGAAGAACTCGCGCCTCGAATTTCCCCATGAAAAATCCCTAATTTAGTTTGTTCTGTTTAAAAAATCCTTTTTTTGGCCTTTTGTTCTATAACTTTATCCCTTGTCTTTTCCCCTCCGATTCTCCGATCGTAATCTTCTCTAATTTGGAGGAAATTTGGCCAAATGCTTCGGTTCCTCTCTCAACCGCCGGCTCAAATTAGGGTTAGGGTTAAGGTTTTCTCTATCTGAGCAAACCATATCCCTCCTTTGACCCTTCAAAGTTTATTCAATTAGCACTGTTTATTTTTCCCAAAATTCTTCGATATTCGAAACCCATCTCAAAATTTGAGCTATCTCTACCGATTTTGCCTTTGGTTCGAGCGAAATTTTCATGGAGAACGCTGAAGATTTGAGCTTTTTGAGAATGGGCGGTTGATTTAGAAAGTATTTTTTTTGGTTCGAGCGAAATTCGAAACACCGTCTCAAAATTTGAGCTATTTCCCACCAGTTTAACCTTTAGTTCGAGCGATTTTTTCATGGAGAACGCTGAAGAATGGGTTGCTGTTGATTTAAAAGGTAGTAACTTTGTTGGGGATTCATTGACTGTTCCGTTGGAGAATGCTGGGGATTAGCAATTACAGTTTATTTTAACCGTTCAAAGTTCCTTCTATTATTACAGTATATTTTCCCTTTTCTCCCATCAAAATTCGGAACAGCCTCAAATATTCAGCAATTTTGAGCAATTTTGTCTTCGGTTAGAGTGGATTTTGATGGAAATGAGACGAAGAAGTGATTTTTCTATGAAGAATGCTGAAATTTAAGATTTTGGAGAATTGGAAAATGGTGGTAATTAATAATTGTGAGGACACACATTTGCAATTTCAGCAATAAGGTAGAGAATTCGAGGAGTGAGTTTCTGCAATGACGAGGAGCTCGTTCGAGGAAATGCTGGAGGCACTCCAAAGGAGAGAGACGAAGCCGAAGGATTTGATCCCGGGTTTGCCTTCAAGGCCTACCATTAGAAGTCGCCTTCCTTCTCAAAAAAGGCCATTGCCAATCAATTTTGAGGTTGAAGAGACAGAAGAGGAAAAAACCTTGAAGAGATACGAGGAAATGGTATTAAGAAGCAAGATCTTCGGAAAGAGGAACGTGAAGTTGCAACAACCTGAAGAATCGCCTTATGTGAAAATGGAGAATATAATGAATTATAAAGGGAGATGGGAACATGTTAATAAGTTGGAATTAGGTAACTTGGAAGAAAAGTTTAGGTGGGCCGACATCATGGATACTGTAGTGAAAAAGGTAACTTTTGAATTCATTTTATTGTGATTCGATTTCTTTGCATGAGTTTTTTATTCAGTCTTTAGCCTATAATTTGTGTGTTATCATCAATCCGATTTGAGCATATTGTGGCAGAGAAAGCATGGACAAACATAACACAACATGATATGCACATGGCTACACGATAACTTCGTAGAGAGTAGGACATGAAGACACCCATGAGTATTGATTTTATATATCTTATATAGTATCTATATATAATCCTAATAGTAAATAATGATAAAAATAATATAGTGACAGTCTCTCCAGAAAAGCACGTACTTGTTGACATGCCGCACATGCAAACACAGACATTTTTTCCATAACATTATTGATATATGTTGTTTTCATATATACTTAAGATTAACCTGAGGTACATTTCTACAAGGAATGTGCCTTGGATATGTTTATACATGACAATAATTCTATTTTGGCATCTTTTCACATAATATATAGAGAAGTATGAGTATGAGTATGAGTATGATAGCAAGTGTTTGAGAACTGCAGAGGATGTGATAAGGGGTGCTCAAGATGAGTCTGTGGTCGAAATATAAATAAAGACAAATTTGAAAATTGAGACTTGCCTGATAGGTTGTCCAAAAAGTGTGTTTGACATAGGTTTGGTATCATGACAGAAGTAACATTGCCGTGCATATACTCTATAGACAATCATTTTTAAGAACTGAAATACCAGATGCTGCTTTGGTATTTAGCTATATGTTGATATACTTAGTTTTGATGAACCATGAATTGATTACAAAACATGGAATGGAGTCACACACACACACACATATACACAAACATATATATACACATACATATATATACAGACATATACATATAGACATATACACACATTCACATAAATGTTTATGTACACACACACACATTTGTACATACATACACATGCAGACATATGCATATGCATATGTATGTCTACATATGTGTGTGTGCGCAGGTGCCACAAGAAGGAATTTCATACAGCGGTCATCATAGGAACATCATACGGCGCCGCTGTAGGAAATCCTACAATGGCCGGACACATGACCGATCATTATTCATCACTACCTTTTTTTTCTTCTAGTTGTAATGCTTCTTGGATTTGCGGAAGTTACATGCACATGGATCAACGAATAATTTGTTTGCCATGTATCCCGCCAATGTAGGAATTTCCTATTGTGGCAATGTATACTCCGTTGTCTCACACATATGTGTGTGTGTGCATGCGTGTACATCTACATGTACATATATGTATGTCTACATATATGTATGCATATGCATCTCTCTCTCTGTGTGTGTGTGTGTGTGAAGAGGCGATGATAAGGATAAATGCATTTTACTATACTATAGTAATTCCAGAAAGCAAATACTGTAATTAGGCCTCTTCAAGAGGTTAAAAATGGAAAGAAAATACTCACTCTATAGGAGAGACATTGGACCATATTATTTAAATTGTGTAATTATAATTTTTAGCGTCTGTATATGCCATTCCACAACATTGGCATTGATTGTTATTGCCCCTGCCCAGTGGCGGATCCAGGATTTTCACTCGGGGGCACAAAAATAAGCAATTATGCAACGACTTAAAGAAAAAACCGAAAGCAAATTTGAAACTCAAATCCTAGTTGCAAAATCAATGCAATTATGCAACACAATCAATAACAACTTTTCAATTCATAAATTAAAGTCTAAATTACCAAATTGGAAATCAGAATTTTTTTTACTTGAGCCAATTTCGATGTCAAGGCCTCGAGGGGCAGGCCGCAGGCAGCAGCAGGGTGTCGACCAGAGGCAACTCAGGCGAGGACCCGAGGGCGAGGGACGGAGGGGCAAGGTCGCGAAGGTGAGGGGGGTCGAGCTCGAGGCCGCGAGGGAGAGGCGAGGGGTGCGGCGTGAGTTGCGAGGGCTAGGGGCGCTGCGAGTTGCTGCGAGGGCGAGAGAGGGTCGAGGGGTGAGGCCAGGCAGCGAGGGGTGAGGGCGATGGAGAGGTGAGGCCGGCGATACAGAGGTGAGACTCGCACGCAAGGGGGGAGGCGGCGATTTTAATCGCGTTTGGAGAGAGGGGGAAAAGTTTAGTTGTTTAGGGTTTGGAATTGAATATATATGTAAACTTTGTAGATTACTCCTTCGCTTTTAATAAATTGCCCCAGGGCCATTTTCTTGGAAAAAATTGCATAGTCCTACTAATTTTTTTTCCAAAATCCCAGTGGGGGCACGCGCCCCTGCGTGCCCCTACTTGGGTCCGCCCCTGGCCCTACCCATCATACAAACTTTGCAATTATTCTTAAGATGAACTGTTATTTCATTATTTTCCATCTGTAAAATCATCATCTTTCAGTTATAAGAAAGACATGCGACCCAATATTATTGATGTAATAAAAACCAGGATAATAGGATATTGGCAAGTCTTGAAAGATAACCATACTTGTTAGTTGTGACTAATGTTTCTAAATAAGTCAAGACGCACCGAATAAGTAACTGCATTAATTATCATCTGTAGATGACTCTTTTACTTGATATACAACTTTAACAAGAACAGCAATAAAAACCCACTAATTATAGCGACAAAGCATTCATCCTAGTATTGCATGAGTCCCTTTACTACATCCAGTTTTGTTAAATGCCATCTCTTTCAATTAAATAAACAATTATTACGCACCTGCCTTATTTTCATGTCCATCTACGTATTTCCTGGTCATTGTGTCTCCATTAACTACTTTCCTAGCTCTCCTCTTGACCGGTCTCCCTATGACACCTGAACAATCCCAGGCTGTTTTCTCTTCCTTTTATCTTTAACTGAAGTTAGCTAACTGGATAGTATACACACCCATTTCTTTTCTTATCTTTTAGTTGTTGGCACTCATCCTTAACATTTTCATGTTGCTTTACTTTTCATCCGGGGAAAAAAAAGAATAGAAAATATATCGCCTCACTTGTTTTCAATGATGTTTTTTCTTAATTGCCCAATACTCTTATATGATACCCATTAAGCATAGTGGTTGTATAGCCATCTTTTACATGAATCCCACTTCTACTTCATTGATATCCTACGATCACATATAACTCTAGAAGTTCTTCCCTGCTTTAACTGTCCTGTTATTGTTTATTCATCAACATACCCAGCAATTTCTCACATGATTGTTAGAATATAAGATACATCCCTCAACCCTTTCAGAGTTTTGGAATCTTTTCATGCAATGACAAGAAGTTTAAGTAACTGAAATGCTTAATTCTTTTAATTTTATTTTTGGCGATTAGTGTAACGATATGGACTATACTCTTTTCCCTATCTATCATTCATATCCTTGGCAAAAAAAAAAGAAGAAGGAAAAATGGCTTTACGTAATCAATTTCTAGAAGTTGTCGCTTCAGTTCTTTGTTTTTTTATTGCAAGCACTTTGAGGTATAATCCTTTTTCTATTTTTATTTTTGTTAGAAACTTCTAGTCTGGTGTAGACTTCCAGATGTCAGGTGGGAGTTGGGAAGTATTAAAGCTGTCAAAGAAAAGGATGTGGATATATTACTCTCTGATGGAAAGGTGAAATCTCTAACCAGCGGACTGAATTTCTTGCTTTATTATTATTATTATTATTATTATTATTATTATTATTATTATTATTTTGGGAACGAGCATTCATTGCATTTATCTTCAAGTGTTTACGAATTGTCACTGTCCTCAGGTTTTGACGGCGTCCATTGAGAATCTTTTACCAGCAAATCCAGAGATTCTTGATGATGTTGAAGATCTAGTACAGCTTGCTTACCTAAATGAACCTTCAGTTCTCCACAGTTTAAAATGCAGATATTCCCGTGACATGATCTACGTAATTAATGATATGAAGTGATTACATCTCTGTTTTTTCTCTTTCAATATGCCTATAATGATTTCACGCGTTTCTCCTCTGTAGACCACAGCAGGCAACCTTTTAGTGGCAATTAATCCCTTTGGAGAAGTGCCTCTTTATGGAAATGACTTTGTTGCAGCTTATAAAGAGAAAAATAGCAGCCGTCCGCATGTTTATGCAGTAGCTGATTCTGCTTTCAGCAAAATGATTAGAGGTAAATATATATTCCTTGAAAGTTGGAGGTAATAGTTTTATCGTGCTTTGATCATTTGTATAGAAGTGCTAAGAGAGAGATAGTAAAATGTGCAATTATTTTTTTATATATATATTTATCTTCAAGAGGGAAATATTTAATCGCCTACACAAATATTTCCTCAAATATCTTTGATTTTACTTTTTTCTTTTATCCTTTGGTGTTCCCAGACAAGAAGATTATTCTGACCCAGTTTCTTTATCTTCTCTCTGACCTTGATATACAATATATTTGAGTAGGGATTTATGTTTTTTAAATATTTATTTTCAAATTTTTGGACTCTGCAGATGGTGCAAACCAGTCTATCTTCATAAGGTGAATTAAAGTATCTTTCTTCTCAGATATGGGTCCTCTGTTTTCCCTTTCCTTTTGTTTTATTCTTTTCATTTTTTAATGTATATGGTTTTAGTTTGTTCACGAAATTTCATCGCTTGACTTACATGCAGTGGTGAAAGTGGATCTGGGAAGACTGAAACCTCAAAGATCGCAATGCAGTATTTTGCTACCCTTGGAGGGAGTAGTGGGATAGAGCATAAAGTTCTGCTGATTAATCCTATTCTGGAAGCGTTTGGAAATGCAAAAACTGCTAGAAATGATAATTCTAGCCGATTTGTGAGTTGTACTCTCATTTATCTTTTTGTGATGGTTCAAAGTTTATATCAATATATCTTCTTGGATATCTTATTCAAATCTCACATAAGTGATTCATTTATGGTTATGCCTTTGCCTTAGATTAAATGCTAAATTATTCTGGAGTACCTTTACCTATCGCTGTTTTCACTAAATTGGCTTAAATTTTTTTTATTACTGTAAAGTCTTTAAACTTTGGTTTTCGTGGAGTTTAAATTACCTTAAATGCAACACTTAAAGGGAGCTTACCATAATTCTTTTTAAAACAACTTTAAAGTAGTAAAGTGAAACACAGTCATGGTTAAGGGCACTGTAATTTAGTCTAATTCAAATTGCTGTGTTATGAAAAAACTTGCTGTATTTTGACTCTTTCTTGCTGTTGTTTTTCCTACATCAGGGAAAGCTTATTGAAATACAGTTTAACATGAGCGGAAAAATTTGTGGTGCTAAGATACAGACTTGTAAGCATGTTTAAGGGCTTAATCTGTTTCTTTAAGATTTTGGATTGCTTTTCAACTATTTTAATCAGCTAACTAGACTCCTTTTTTACTTGTTTCGGCAACTTTGAACACTTTTGGTAGTTTTGCTGGAAAAGGTAAATTCACTTCCATTACCCTTCTTTCACACTGCGCTCACCAATTCTCTAAAGAATGCTATGGTTTGGATTATCAGTCAAGAATAGTTAGGAGAGCAAAAGGGGAAAGATCATATCATGTTTTCTATCAGCTTTGTGCAGGAGCTCCTGCCCTACTTAAAGGTACTGTGTTGTTTCATGCTCAAGTGTTTTCATAACTAGAACTGGATAGTAATTAGACATTTTACAAATATTACTGGTAAACTCTTTAGAGGAAATGAGGCCTAAAGTGTCACTGAAGGATGCACCCTAGAATGGCATTGGTGTGGCAACGCTCTATTGGAAGATACCTATCATTCAAAGTGATACGGCATCTGTCTCAAATTAAATATTGTAATCACTTTGTCACATCACTTTATTATATATGCAACACCCAATGAGGTATTGCCATGTAAGGTCCACTTTACTTGCACCCTACAGTGACACCTTAGGCCCCTATTCCTCATCCCTTATATGTAATGATAACCCTTTTCCTAGCTAATTGAGGTGTCCTTGTTATGTCTTCGCTTAGGTTTCCTATTTACGGCAATATCGATGTCTTACCAAGCTTCACAGATCCTTTCTTTTTACTGATAAAGATATACTTCCTGCAAAGAGTTGCCTTGTATTTATTACAATAGATGCGTTTGAATTCCACAATGTCATGTTCTGCATTAAGTTTTAGCTTGTGGTCTCTCTACCTGGCAAATAATTTGTATTTTATAAAGAACGCTAGTAAATGAATTGTAAAGAAATATTCTGGAAGACAGCCTATGTAGCTTGATTAAAAAAAACCCTATATTATGTCGGTTTTAGCCCAAGGAGTTGGGAATTTTTTAATAGCTTGAATTTATTGTTAGCATTACTTGTTACCCATAAACCGTCATCTAGTCATTTCCAAGCGTAATTAAAGGTATGACCAATATGCCTGCAAAATTTGGGTTCTTGTACTTAGGAGGTTGTCTTTCGTTCAATAGATTCAAAAACTGATATAAACCTGATGAGTATGGTGTATTGGATATAGGTTAATATACTATGTCTATTGGTGCATTTATTTAATTAAATTATGAAATTTGCAGAGAAACTGAACGTGAAAGCAGCCAACGAGTATGAATATTTGAAGCAGAGTGATTGCTTGAGAATCAATGAAGTAGATGATGCTCAAAGATTCAACGAGCTGATGGTATTTTAGCTTCTACTTGGAAAAAAATTGGGTTGAATGCCTCTCTTTGATTAATGTTTGACACCTAATGACATAATCCCCCCTATTCCCTCGTAATTGCTCAGGAAGCTTTGAACAATTTCCAGATTAGTAAGAAAAATCAAGAGGATGCCTTTGCAATGATAGCAGCAGTGTTATGGCTTGGTAACATTGAGTTTTTGGTCATTGACAATGAGGACCATGTGGAAGTAGTTCCTAACGAAGGTATCGATCTAACTTATTTCTTTTATTTTGTAATTGCTGTTTATATTCTATTTATGTGTTTGCATGGGCACAGGAGTGAATTTGCACGAATGCAGTGTGTGCTTGCTTAAGATGAATATTCCGTTGTTTTTTAATATATATTTTACTTCATTTCTTTTTTTATTTACTGCATGATGCATCTTTATTTGAAGTCCCATCTAATATCCAGTGGCCCTATATTATGGAACCAAATGCCATTTGCCTAATACCATGAAACCATTGTCATTATAGTAACATAGCTTCATATAGACAGTAGAAAAAAATGAAATCCATGTAGATAGGAATGCGTGCGCTTGTCAGACGTTTACAAATCCCCTGTCCAGGGCAGGCTGGGGTTTATTGATTGTGGGAATCCAAGTCTCCGGCAGCCGCGGACAGAACTGCCGTTAATTACCTCTCGCTTTTGGGGGCGAGAGAAACTCCGATTAACGGGTCAAACATGTCATGCGAACTCAATGTGAGGAGTTGGTGCTTGAAAATAATGCAAAAGAGGCGTGTTCATTTCATTTTTTGTTAGAGCAAAGCCGTGACAAAAAAGATTTATTTATTCAAAAAGACTTTTTTTCTGTACTTATTATTTTATTTACAACCATTTTTATTTTTTATTTTGAAGATGAGGAGCAAAGGGCGTTCGCGGGGCACGTGCGCGGCACGTGCCCGCGGGGCGCCAACGGAAGAGGGGAGCTGAGCCCTGGTTTTGGTGTTAAACTCCAGAAAAAAGATTGGAGTTAAACTTCCTAAACGTTTCGGACCCAAGGATTTGGATTTGAAGTTAAACTCCCGAAGGATTTATTTGGAGTTAAACTCCCAAAGGATTTGGATCTTGGAGTTAAAAGGAGGTCTTTTTTTTTCTTCTTCAAGTCTTAGACTTCCCTAGAAAAGGGTTTTTTTGAAATGATTTCTCCTTCCTCATCTCTTTTGGGATCTTAAACAAAGAAGGGGATGTGATTAAAAATCTTTTTTTCTTGGATTAGAGAGTAGATCCTCTCTATTCAATGAGTTTTATGGTAAAGATGTTAAATCTCTTTAAAAAATGAAGAACAGAGAGAGAGAGAGTAGGCTCAAAATCCTAGAAAGATATGGGAAAGAATGAAGTGAGTATCATTTCATCATGATGCCTTTTATAGGCTTACAACTTTTACATATAGCCCCCTGGGCTTTACAAAATGACACTTGTGCCATTCCCATGCGTATGTGCTCATTTCTTTTTGCACATAAGCCATGAGCTTTTGCAAAATTGGCTTTTTGTCCACTTTTTACATTTCTACAAATTACATTTACATTTATTTATTACACAATCCTCTTTTCTTTGGCATGGCCTGGCCCTTCCCCTTATTTGGGTTTGACTTGGGCTTGGGCTTGGGCCCTCTTGTTGGGTGTTGACTTTGACTTTGACTTGATCAAATGGGTGTAATTTTTTATCCCAACAAAGTGCCTCCATCAATAAATGCACACCACGTGTATGAGTTGTGTCCATGAAATTGATGGATCTTGTTTTATATAGAGGTTGACTTGATTTAGTTCCCTTTTGACGACGTGGAGGTCAATATTGCCCTTTTCGCGATTTGGACGGTCGATGCTACCATTTTTGCGACTTGGACGGTTTATGTTACCATTTTTGCGACTTAGACGGTCGATACTTGATTTGACTTACTCCGTTTCTTGCGGTGTCAGGGTTGAAGTTGACATGCTCCGCTTCTTGCGGTATCGGGGTTTGATTGACTTGCTCTGCTTCTTGCGGTGTCGGGATTTGGTTTGTTTCTGAGGTGGAACTTGATTTTTCCGAGGAGGTCATTGGTTGACTTGTTTCCAAGGCAGAGCTTAATTCCGCCGAGGAGATCATTGGTTGACTTGTTTTCAAGATGGAGCTTAATTTCTGCCGAGAAGGTCATTGGTTTTGAGTCGTTTGATCTGATTTGTTTTGGAGTTTCTTTTCTGTTCCGCAGGAATTTTTGAGCTTGGAAGTACTGTCGGGTGGGACGTTGATTTGATTTGTTTGATTTCCGCTTTGTTCGGCGGAACTTTTGAGCTTGGAAGTATTGTCAAGCGGGACTTGAAATTTGGACTTTTGTTTGGAATCAGTATCGCTACACTGGAAGAGTACCAGGAGCGACTCATCATTTGCTCTAGGGGATTTGGAATCTTGATTTTGGTTCAATATCAGTATCGCTACATTGGAATAGTGCTAGAGCGACTTATCATTTGCTGCGGGAGGACTTAGAATTTGGGTTTTGGGGCGGCATCAGTACGGCGTACACCGGAGCACGAACGACGGGAGCGACTCATCATTTACCGTTGCCCATTGGGGAGTGATGGCTTAGGAGATATGTTTATGCCCCTGTCAATTAAGCCTTTTCAATTTTATGAGTCTTAAGGGTCTCATAAAGGTATTTTTCCCTACGAATCGAGAGGATTTTGTAGGTGTATTTTCTCCTTAGTAGTCGAGAGGACTCCCAAGTGTGCTTTCCCCTCATGAGTCGTAAGGATCCCATGATGGTGAGTTTTTCTTACGAGTCGAGAGGGTCTCGTAAGCTCAGTTCTTATGTTTCATGAGGACACATGAGTGTGTTTTCTTCTCGGAAGATGCAGCCGCAGGGCTGTTGATCGCGGTGGGACTTAAGAGTGATTTAGCTTGTTTATTCCCGTGGATTGTATACGGTGCACGTGAAGTATCGAACCCATAGGGCAGTACAGTGGAACTTAGTTAGGATGAGAATTATTTATGCCCGTGGATTATATACATCAATTTGGAGACCGGCCGTAGGGCAGGTGGGCTCAATTCGTCTGCGACTTGGAGCATTCATGGGTAGATTTCTTGAGATATCGGCCGTTGATGGGTAGCATATGCCTTTCTCTCTTGACACTTATCAATTGGTAGGATCCTCCGTCAAACACTTTCTCGATGACGTATGGTCCCTCCCAATTTGGCTTGATTTTTCCCATGGCATGTCGATTGGGATGATCGGTCTTCTGAGCACCAACACCAATTTGTCTTTCTTGAAAATATGGAGACGGGTCGTCTTGTTATAGGCTCATGACATTTGGGCTCGGTACAATTCCAGGCTTTGTTGCACTATGAATTTCTTTTCTTCGAGGCCATTGAGCTTTTTGAGCCGAAGGAGAGTGTTTTCTTTTCCGTCAGACTGTGCTGGACGGCCATTCTCAAACTTGGAATTTCGACTTCAAGGGGGAGAATTGCCTCCACCTCGAAAAGCAACAAGTATGGGGTAGATTGGGTTGGAGTGCGGTGTGTGGTACGATATGGCCACAGTGCCTTGTGGAGTCTGTGATTCCAGTCTTTTTTGTTGGCTAAAACATTTTTCCTTAGGAGGTTGCATAGAGTTTTATTGAAGCCTTCGGTCGGTCCATTGACCTTTTGGATTATAGATAGAGGAATACCTCCCGTCTTTCTTGTGTTGAGTAGCGAAACTTGAGACTTTGAAGCTCTTGAAAGAAGGCTCGTTGTCAGAAATGATTTTTCTTGATGTACCGAAACGGTATAACATGTTATGCCGGAAGAATGTTAGAATATCTTTTATTTTGATTTCTTTTAGCGGGACAGTTTCAGCCATTTGGAGAAATAGCCAGTTGCGGCCAATATGAACCGGTGGCCTTTAGATGACAGAGGATCGATTGTGCCAACTATATCAGTGCCTCATATTTCAAATGGCCATGATGCTACGGTAGGATGCAGTATATTGGGATGCTTGTGTATGAAGTCACCATGTATTTGGCAGAGATGAAATTTCTTCGCATGCTCTTCGCAGTCCCTTATCATGGTAGGCCAGTAATATCCAAGCCATCTGATTTGAAGCCGTATTTTGGGGCCGGATTGGTGAGCTCCGCAGACGTCCAAGTTAACTTC
Organism: Agapanthus africanus; assembly: GCA_030015575.1. Taxonomy (NCBI): domain Eukaryota; kingdom Viridiplantae; phylum Streptophyta; class Magnoliopsida; order Asparagales; family Amaryllidaceae; genus Agapanthus; species Agapanthus africanus. The sequence continues at coordinate 24,452,335 of JASDDO010000028.1, read as the reverse complement.
TTTCATGACTTTTTGGGCTTCGACCGGGGACAGACACCTGCGCCGGAGATGGTCGTATAATTTTCGGTATAGTGTGTCATTTACGAACACATATCAGAGGCTCTTTTCTTTAGCTGAACCCTTACGGATTTTTCTTCGAGCAGCTTGTCATATCCTAGGTACTCTAGGAAGGATTTTCTCCAATCAGGCTCGCCTTAAATGATCAGAGCTTCTTCGGCACGATTGTTCTCTTGTTCTACGTTTTCTTCTCGTAAAGAGACTGGAAGCAGAATTTGCCGGGTTTCTACCTGTGATCAGAATTTTTTACATATCAGGATCAGCCAGCTCTTTGAATAGACGAGCGAGTACGTCGGCTTTTCTATTCAACGCTCTGGCAACTCTCATCAGTTCAATGTGGATGAACCGTTTCATGAGTTCCACCACCCGACTTTTGTAACGAGCTAACTTAGGCTTATATATCTTGTAATCGCCGCTCACTTGGTTGACGACAAGCTGGGAATCACCGTAGATCCGTAGCCTAGAGACCTCCATTTCTATGGCAAGCTCCAGACCAGCTATCAGAGCTTCATACCTAGCCTCGTTATTTGTGCGAGACTCGGTGAGAGCAAATGGACGCCGCAGGGTTCCTCCTGATGGCGTGATGAACACTAATTCTATCCATGCTTTTATCTGCGGGATACTTGATTTGTTGGGGGTCCTCGTTGATGAGGTCCCATCGAAGTAGAGCTCCCAGCATGGCTCGTTACCTTAAAGGCACAACACTTGTTCGTTGGGTAACTTGTTATTTAGCGATGACCTTTCAGGTATGGGGTGAGCAGCAAGGAAGTCGGATAGAGCTTGTCCTTTTACTGTTTTTTGAGAAGTATAGAATATGTCAAATTCAAACAGCATGATAGCCCATCTTGCCATTCTACCGGCTAAGCTTGCTTTGGTCATTAAGTATTTGAGCGGGTCGACCTTGGAGATCAGCATAACCCGATGAGCGAGTAGCTAGTGCCTCAGCTTCTTCACGGAGAATATCAAGACCAAGCATTGCTTTTCGATATGGAAATAGTTATGTTCCGTCCCGACTAATGTTCGGCTTAGATAGTAGAGAGCATTTTCTTTTTCCTTCTCGTTATTTTGGGTAAGGAGCGCGCCGGGTGATTCATCTAGCGCGATAGTATAGAGGAACATCGGTTTATTTGGAGTGGAAGCAGCAAACACCGAAGGGTGTAACATGTACTGTTTGATACTTTCGAGCGCTTCTTGACTTTGGCGTCCCAGACAAAAGGAGTCTCTTTCTTCATGAGATTTGAGAAAGGCCAACAGCTTCCTGATAGGTTCGAGATGAACCTTCGTATGTAAGCGGGCTTGCTTTTGAAGGATCTTAGCCGCGTTAGATTTTTTGGAGGCATCTCCATGATGGCCTTTATCTTTGATAGATCAATTTCGATTCCTTGATGTCGGACTATAAAGCCCAAGAATTTTCCCGACGACACACCGAAGGCGCACTTTAAAGGGTTCATCTTTAGATCATATTCTCTCAGTCCGGTGAAACCGATCCTGAGATCTTGGATGTGGTTGGTCTTGATTTTAGTCTTGATGACCAAATTGTCAACGTAACATTCGATAACCTTATGGATAAAGTCGTCAAAGATCTTGGTCATTGCCCTTTCATATGTGGCATATGTGTTCTTCAGTCTGAACGACGCCACCTTATAACAGTATATGCCGATCGGGGTTCGAAATGTTATGTGACTTTCATCCTCATGCGACATTTTTATCTGATTGTAGCCAGACGAACCATTCATGAAAGTGAACAGCTCGTAATTTGAGGTATCATCAACCATCATTTTCATGACCGGAAGCGGAAAATCGTCTTTAGGGTATGCCTTGTCAAGGTCCCTGAAATCGACATAAACTCGGATCTGCCCATTCTTCTTCTCCACTGGGACAATGCATGCGATCCAGTCCGCATATTTCTCTTCTCTGATGAAGCCGACATCGATGAGTTTCTTGGTTTCCTTGATGACCTTTTCTTCTAACTCCCTTCTCATTCTTCGAGGAGCTTGTTTGACTGGTTTGGCATCAGGAGATATAGCCAGCTTATGCACGACCACTTCAGGGGAGAGGCCAGGCATTTCTTTGTACGTCCACGCGAAGCAGTCGATGAACTCATGCAGCAGGGCAATTATCTGCTCTTTCATTTCTTCTGGTAAGAGTGAACTGATATAGGTTGGCCTCGGTTATCGGGCGTTCCCAAATCAATCTCGGTTAACTCGTCAAAGGTTGCTTGTCCGCCATCTTCGAGCTCTTGAGGAGCTTCTTTTGGCCCGGCTAGCTCGTCATCATCCCTTGGACTTTTGCTGGCTTCACCAACATGGATTTTGTAGCATGCCTTGACAACAGATTGAATAAAACCTATACCCCGTATATCTGGGGCCCGTCCATCGATGAATGATCGGATCTGAGACGGATGCCATAACCCCTCATAAAACTTCACTTCGGAGTCTGTTTGCCGCATCTCGGGCGCATAATATCCAGGGTTTAGGACAGCTCTTATGCCTTTTTCATAGGGAAGGCATGTTACAGACAAATCGTCCGGATGCACGCCAAGGTTTGACCCATAAAACTTGATGTCTTTCTGTTCGCTCTCTCTTCCAGAGACGTAGAAGGTTTTCAACTGGTCTACGGTGGAGACTGACAACACGTCAAGCTCTTTGCACATTTGCTCCGGCACCTTTGTGATGATTAGGAAACTTTCTGTGACTTTGAAGGTTTCCCTTAGATTTGCTTTTTGCATGAGGGTCCAATCTGTACATCTATTGCAAGATAAATCCTCTTCATTTGATTCTTCAGTATCGCTGCTGAAATGAGGACGGATTTTGCTGCCAGATAGGCTTTCAATATCAGACTCGTCCATATCGCTACCGAAATGAGGGCGAGTTTTACGGAAGGGCAGACTTCCACCGTCGGACTCATCAGTGTCACTGCCAAAATGCGGACGCACTTGGGGTTTTAACTTTTGAAGGTGACGGCCGGCTCATATTTGCTTTTGGGACTTTGGGCCATTGTGTCTTTAGTCGGTTGCAGTTCAGTATTTTGGGGTTCATAAAGTTTGAGAATTTTCATATCGGACTTCATGTACACCAAATGGCTGTATGTCCGTCAATGCGTCTTTCTTCGCCATTTTTGGTATACTTCATGTATTGATGGAGTGTTGACGGAACGATACCGTAATTGTGAAGCCACGGCCGTTCCAGGAGAATCTTATAGGACGTGTCGGCGTCGATTACGTATATCTTTGTTTCGGTTTGTAGGTTTCCAAACCTGATCGGCAGAGTTATGGATCCTAGAACTTGCTGGCAGTTTTGATTGAATTCTTGAATGACAATCATTTTCCTTGATAGGTGTCGGACGTCAACTCTTTAGAGTCCGCAAGTTCATGATGTTCATTGAGGACCTCAGATCAATCAATATGCGAATCCGGTCTCCGTTATTGTTCCCTGTCACGTAAAGCGGACGGTTATGCTCAGCTGTTCCCAGCAGCAGGTTTTCATCTTTAAATGTGACATCTGCTGTATGCAGAGTGTACTAGACTTCTTTCATATTGTTTTCCTTGAAGCGAGCCTGGTACCGCTCGTGGTTTTGAAGAGCGTGATTGAGGATATCTCTAAGCTTCTTGGACAGGACCAGAGCATCATAGATGCTTAGGGGAGACATAAGCTTTCGGAGATGAGCCAATACATTGTAATCTAATGGAGAAAACTCAGGTCTTCATGAGCCGGCTCTTCGTCCCCTTCATTTGCAACTTGTTTTTCCTTCTCTTTAGGGACGTTGTCCTGTTTTGGTAGTAGAACCTTGCCGTTTTGGAGCTGGATTTGGTTGGCCTTTGTGGCGAACTCATCATCTTTTTTGGGAAAACAGAGCTCTTCGTCAGAGCCGCTACCAAGATGGATAACATAGCAGGTCACAATAAAGACCTCATCATCAGAATCTTCTTCTAGCTCTTCCAGAATCTCAGCTGCTTCTACGGGGAATAACTCCTTCAACTGGATAAGAGTTCTTTCCTTTTGTTCATAGTTTTCGAGAGAATCGATATACCTTTGAATGGTCGATCTCCTCGCAGACTCCTTTTTGCGTCAAGCTGTATTTTTCTTTTTCTTCTTAAACTTCTTGGACATTGAGCTCGATCGAGCCGAATTGGTAGCTGGAATGGTAGGCTTCTTCTGCCCCTCCCATTCAATTATGGGTTATTTCTGAAGCAGTTTTAACATCTTCTTCGTCTTCTTAGATATGTGTACGCTCCACGGAAGTTGCGGCGGGTCGGACTTATTTCTCGGGGCAGCCGATTCAGCTGTCTGCTTCCAGAAGGTTTCAATTTTTGTCTGTATAAAGTTGGTGGTCACAACTTGATTGTTCACCAACACGCTTTTGGATAGTTCGGTTTCTCCGATCTTGTATTGCTTCTTGAGCCAGTCCTTGAAAATATAGCAATTCTCGATTGTATGGCCCATTACTCTGTAGTATAGGCAATACGGAGCATTGTCGGTCATTTTTGCTTCATGAGGTCTCTTTGACTCCGGCAATTGTAGACCGTTATTTAGGGCATCTTTGAATATTTTGCTGGCTTTATCCCTTCTGAAGGAGCGATTCTTATTCTTTTTCTCTTCTAGAATCGATCCTTCTTCTAGTAATGGCTTTCGAGACCGGTCGGTTTTTGATCCGTCCGCCTTTCGCTTGTCTTCATTATCAGATGCATTAAAGGCGTTGGTATTGTTGGAGCTCCCACCTTTGCGATGGTCGTCCTTCCAGTTTTTCCAGAATTTGTCATTTTAAGAATCCGGGGTAGACTCTTTGCTTTGAGCGTTCTAACATTTGAACTTTCTTGGTCAGCTCCTGAAACGTTTTTAGACATGCGGTATATAGAAACGGGACCATCCAATTGCTGAGATTTCCAATAAGAAGGCTGACGGATTGGTCTTGTTGTAACGGCGATTCGCACTTGACAGTGAGATTGCGCCATCGGGTAATAAAGTCCATGTTGCTTTCTTTTTTCTCCGGTTTGGTCTCACAAGGTCAGCAATGGTCATCTTGTCGTTGACAATCATGAATTTTTGCCGAAAGAGAGATTCCATTTGGATGAAAGTAGCGACGAAGCCGTCCGGTATGCTTGCGTATCGGTCGAAAGCAACATCAGTTAGGTTGTTGACGAATCGGCGGAGAAGAAGGGTATCATTACCCTGTATTTCCGCATGATACTTTAAAGTTGGCAATGTGCTGATTCGCATTTCCCGTCCCGTCGAATCTTTCGAATTTGGAGATGACGTAACTACTGAAAAACTCCACAAAATCGTATTGTGCGGGGTACGACCTCCCACTATTGCCAATATCTTTCCGCGTCTTAGTTTCGGCTACCAATGTTTTAACTTTGCTGGTGACCAAATCCATGATCCGATCTTGCATTAACGGAATACTGCCATCAGGAGCCAAGGCATCCCCAGAAGTAGAATGCAGTCGGCTTTCGTGTAGCTCGCCCATATTTGGTCCTGAAGAGACGGGCATTGTCTGCTTCAAGTCGTTATCACACGGCTTATAAGTAGAGCCTTGTGTTTGATTGGGAGGCGCCCGAGCAACTTGTGCCGTGAGATGCATCACGACATTCGTTAAGTCATCAATTTTGGAGTAAAGTTTGGCCATCTCCTTGTCTTTACTTCTAAATCGTTTTCGGAGCTTTTGAAGCAGCTCCTGTTCTACGGTTCTAAGACGGAAAGTCGGCTCTTTTTCGCTATCCGAGCTTGATTCCACGTGGATTGAGAGATCCTTCTGATTATCAGCCCCACCAAGAGGGTTTTCATTATCCTGCGGAGGTGGCTGATCTTAGGAAGTGGTAGCTACATTCAAGCTAGATTGGGTTTGGGACGAGGCGGCCCCATCCTTGCTTTTCCTGCGAAGGTTATCACTGGGGCATGCACCCACCGTTAGGGTTAGGGTTAGGCCCAATCCTTACTTTCAAGCGACACAAAGTGTTTCGTAGATTTTTGAAGGGAGGGTATCGCGCCTTTTGTATTGGAGTTTGGACACATCTCACCGTAGCACCGTCCGAATCGCCGCTTTCTTAATTTTGGTTGTCATCGCATTTTTCTTAACCCACTTCAAGGGCTCAAAAGAGTTGTTGACTTTCATGGCTGACTCGACTGATGTTGCGGGGTAACCCGGATTTTGAAACTTAATAAAGTTCAACTTGGTTGGAGCCTTATCCTTTTTGTTGGTTTATATCAGAACCGCTTCAGTCATAATTTTTCTGCTTTGAAGGCTTGGCGGACGTTCGCTCTTCGTGAGGTTGCTGTAGGTCGGGTGATGGAAAGCTTTGAAAATACGTCCGATAGTGCATTTGTCAAGGTCGCCGCATGAACTTACTTGCGATGTCCTGTGGCTTCCTCGGTTTTGACGGCATGGCCCCTAGCTGGAGCAACATAGAGCCGCTCGAGAACAGACTTTCGCTTGAGTTAGGGCATCCTTGCTATTACGACATTAGGCCTCCTCCCTTTAGAGACCGGTCTATCCGTCACTGGAGCATGAGGAATAGAAATGGTGTTTAGCCGAGATGAACGAAATGGAGCCAAATTGTAGCAGTGGTTCCTGTTATTGCCGCCTGAGACTCGTTGGGAGAACCGTTCGAGCGTCCATCTTCATTGTGTACGAGACGAGAGTTGCATTGAGAGCTGAGTTCATCTTTGGAGACATCGTTGAGTGATGTGATTGTTGTTTGATCATTGAGAGCTGGTTGATGCATAAAAAAGCATGATTTCAGTACAAATATCGATATACATGCTGAATGAGTTCGTATGATCGTTTAAACCCGAAATATGGGAGGAGAGAAAGGTCTCATCGGACGTGTCAGAATCTGTAGTGTTTTTTGTCACCCTATTGAGATAGAAATGTGCGCGCTTGTCAGGCATTTACAGCGTTTACAGTTTCCCTTTTCCCAGGGTAGACTTCGGTTTATTGATGTTGGCTATATGCCCTCAAAGCAATTATTATGATTGCACGTAGGCGATTGTGATGATTGAGAGATGACCTATATGAGTAGAACATTCTTACTCGAGATGATAGTATGCTATATAGTTTTCTATCATCATGTACATGCATTTTGTGATATTACAGATCACTATTACATGTTGATAGAGCCCATAGGATTCTTGCTTGACTACCAGCATTATGATGGCGATCATATACGTGGGAGCTGGATGGTCTATAAGCACATCCTTAAATGTTTCTAGTCGAGAGAGTATCGAGACTGGGCATCGATACTCAGGAGTAGACTAGTGTATACTTTTTGAGACCCTGACATAGGCCGGTGGCCGGTCTCACAAGCCACTGGTGTCAGTTAGTCACCTAAAATAGTATACAGGTGCTCATTGGGTTATGAGTTACACTGGACGGACACGCCGGGAACATGCTAGACGGTATTATTCCTATTGTCAGATAGCAGTTCTCAGGTAGCATGAGTACATGTTAGTCTGCCGACTTGAGATCATCATTTGTCTCGTGTGAGTTCCCACTGTGCTTTGATTACTACCCTACCATGGCTCAAAGGAGTCGTACAAACAGGGTTTAGTTGGGTACAGTCCCGAGCCACATGGCGACAGTGAGCGGATCGTCGGGAATTCGTCTCTCCCGGTATTGGGGGTTGATGTCGCGCTGTGCATGGGTGGCCATCACCAGAAATCCTTGGTTAAGGTGGACGAGAATTATTGATTTTGATCAGTAGTTTCTCAGTAGGTGATGGGCTTCACACCGACACGAAATATCGCGTTATTAAGGGGTCTGACTTTATCCACCCCTTAGACCCGATATGCGATACTCTTAGACGAACAGACAGGACTGTAGGGAGATTGTCACAGACAGGCTCAGTAGGAATACAGATGAGTTTGCTTGTTGGCCTTCCTTCCGCTCAATACCTGGATAGCAGTTACGTACAACTAGTACTGCTGACGTGTTTGTGGTTAAATCCACTGCCAGCGTATTGACGAGTCTTTAAAGTCCCACACAGAGGGTTTTCACGGTTCAGACGATATGATGTAGATGACATATGTTGGTACATACAGGTGTCTGATTAAATATGTGTACATGCTATACAGACTTTAATCGGACGGTTGATAATACTAGCGATTTAGGATTAAGCCGGATTATTAAATCAATTTTTGATTTAATAATTTATTTATATATATATTTAGTATATGTATTCTAGTATTATTGTTCACTATTCATTTTCTCTCTTGGCTATTCGTATTTTTATACGAATACGCGTATATGTATTTCGATACGTATACCGGGTTGTGTAACACCTTAGTTCATTAATACCAAGTCCAGTGCACGTATTTCTTTATTTATGGTATTTTCTTGATTTATCGTATTTTTGGTGCAAATGGTATTTTACATTTTATATTGCATTCGACCTGACCCGCTTGCTTGAAACTTGTTTGATTCATATTTATGATTCATCCTGACTTGTTACGTAGACATGTGCACTTTCATAAATACCGCACACTGGCATTTATCTGGCATAGCATCTTTTATCATATAACATTTTAAGCCACGTAAAATATTTTAAAAATATCTAGCATGGCCTGCATGATACCCCTAACCCCGCGGTAGTATCCGCGCATCTTGTTCTTGTCCCGTTCAGTGAAACGGACTTGTTTGGATGGCTACGCACTCGTACATGCATCCAATCTTGGGGGTATGCATTTTCGTTACCCGGACATTCATTTTGAAATTTGGACGCCGCATATATTTTTCATATTTTAAATCTGAATTTTTGGACCCGACCCGGGCGTATTTTGGAATAAGTTTGTATTAGCCAGAAAACTGAAATTTTGTTAATATTTTATTCAAATGGGTTATATTTGCATGCATGCACCCACATTCCTCCCATCTTTTCTCACTCACGTTACCCTCACTCTTTCTTTTTCTCTTTACAACACAAAGTATTCTCTTTTCTCACGTTCTCTTCTTCTTTTTCCTTTACACCTCATTCCTCTCTCTTTACATCCCACCTCCCTCCACCGACTCTCTCTCCACACGTAAATATATTAATTCTTTAAATATCTTTAATAACCCATATTATTCTCTTACAGCTCACGCAATCACTCTCCCCCGCATCTCCTTTGGATATTTAAATCCTAACTCCCTACATCTCTATGTCTGTCCCCTCCTCTCTCCTATTATATATTATGTGAAGCCCAATCACTCAAACTCACAGATCCCTGCCCATATATATATATAGACACCTATATACATCATTCACCCTAACCTATTAATTAACCCACATTCTCTCTCTTTCTCTCTATCTCACACAACTGCCTCCCCTCTCTCCTCTTTATACAAAACACGTCTCTCTCTCTCCTCACATTTTCTTCCTCACTCGCACCCACGCCGAGCCCTCGCCGAGCCCTCGCCTCTGCGCCTGCTCGCCTCGTCGCCGTCGCCACTAGCGCCGACGCCCTCGTCGGCCTCCTCTCCTCGCTTCCACCTCCTCACTCTCATCCACACCACCACCCCGCCGCAGAATCCCGACGACGAGCTCCAAAACCCATCGACCTCGTTTGCGCTCGCCTGCCGTCGTCGCGCCCGTCGTCGCCGACCATCCTCGTCGGCCTCCCCTCGCCCATCTCCTCCTCTCATCTCCTCCACCACCTCATCTCCTTTCCCGACCAACCCACGACGACCCGACCCTGCACGAACCCCGCCTGCACACTCTTGCCTCACCGGAGCGCCGACCACCGCCGGTGACCCCTCGTCGCCCTGACCTCGCTATAGAACACCTCGTCGGCCTCGCCTCCACCTCCTTCCCTCGACACACACCTCTCCTCGCTCCACTGCAACCCTTGCCGGCACTCTCGCGTCGCCGGAGCTCCGACCCCGTCGTCACCATCCCCGTCACCACAACCTTCCTCTCTTTTCCCTTCAACCCCGTACACCCCGACACCGCTGCTAACTGACCTCAAGAAACCTAGCACCTGCAGCCTCGGCCCATTGCCGGAAAACCCACTGTCTTGCCGGGGACCTCATCGTCGACGACCCATCGTCGTCATCCCCTCTCGCCTCTAACCCCAAAGCACAGAAACCAGAGAATACCCACAGCCCTTTCTCTTCCTTCTTCTTTCTTCTTTTCTTGATCTCGGTCCTTTTCCAGTGATCACCCGCCGGAGCCGTGACCGTCGCTACCGTTCCTGACGACTCAGATGACTTGACTTACCTGCATGATCACCCTCTCGCATTGCTTGGACCCGTCCCGTGTGCCGTGCGTGCGTCGCGACATTTTGCCGACGTCGGACGTACCGTACATATTCGTATTGTGATCCATCAGGCAAGTTTATCTTGCTACATGCTATGTAGTTATAATTATATCCATATGAATAAAATATATATATATATATATATATAATTGTAGTTTAATGGTGCATGTGATATTGCAGTATAATATATCAGTTTGGTATTATTATGGATTGATATTAAGGCCAAAATATGTTGAATGTAATATATCACATTAATATTATATAATAATGTTATAAAGTTACTAATCAACACTATTCATGCTATTCATGACTTTAAATAACATGCACGTGACACGGACTTTTGCATCTATGTTTACCGCTTTACGACACCCGGTCATATCCGTGCTGTATATTACATATTTAATTGCATGCCTGAACCTGATCGCTTCATGTCACTGCTAGATTCATATACCATACATACCAGTATGCATCATACAACTCATGGACTAATATTATGTTATCACTGATTACTATTCGCGCATCCGTGCTTTACCGTCATTCAATACTCGCTACATTTTATTGTTAAACATCCATTTTGATACTGATGCACTACCTGACATGACCTGATACACTAATACTTGACATGACTCGATACATGTGCACTATTTGACATGACTTGATACATGTACACCACCTGACATGTCCTGATGTACCACAGCCTGACTTGATACCTGATCTTGTTACTAATGCCGACAATCTTGACCTGTTGTCCCTACGGACATATCCTGTTGTCTATTTAGACGAACCTGTACCTGCTTGATCCTGTGTTGGCATTAGTCCCAGATTATTTAACACCTGACTTGAACACATAACTGGGGGGTATGGGGAAATCAAGAATGTAACCGAACGTAACTCAAAGGGGTATCATATTGTTTGCCGTTTTTCCGGGCATTACGGAATACCTATTGCTTGCCGTTTTTCCGGGCGTTACGGAATACCTATTGTTTGCCGTTTTTCCGGGCGTTACGGAATAATCACCGATGGGTTACGATGAGGATTACATTGACTGATTTTGAATAACTTTAGAGTAGATAACCCTATAGCACGGTTTAGACTACTCACTGCACTTCACCTGTTTATATCCTGTTCACTGATTTATATTCATGTTACTGTTTGCTTGTTACTGATGACTTGTTATTGTTCATACTTCATGCCTGCATATTTCATTTCATCCTGCTTGTTTAGAATTATTGATATTATGACGCACTGACGTCTGGGTTTTGCATGGCCCAGATCCCTTATCATTATCGCAGGCTGTTCAAGAGTATTTTGATCAACAGGCCGAGCAGTGAGGACCTGTTATTAGTTTAGTTCAGTTTTCCTTTCAGCATTTTATTCCTGATGTGAGCCCGCATTTATGGGACGTACATTCCAGTTTATTATTGTACTTGAATCTTTTGCTTCCGCACATTATTTCATGACTCTTTCATTCTGGCTTATGGACATGTGTTAGATAGTTTTTTTTACTGTACTTGATATCTCTACAGCCGTAATGTGACTGTGGAGGGATATTTCCTATCCACAGGTAGCATGGTTGGCTCTGTCACGTGCCGATCTTAGCGCACTCTGGGAAGCGGGGCGTGACAGGTTGTATTCCGTATTTATACGGAATATCTTCTAGAAGATGGACACCCCATTATATGATTTTCTTTTTAGAAAATCATTTACAAATGAGGTGGAGGGTGAGATGGCATAAGCATGGTTGGAGGTATGTAGAGAGGTACGGCCTTTGATTGTTTATTGTAAAATGATATGAGATATTTTTTGCATGGTTGAAAAATGAGGAGCCATTCTTTCTACATGCTATTGATATTCACACTTCATTTTCTATCATGCTTGATTGTTCTTCTACACTTAGCTCATTTTCTTTCATGAGTTGCTCATGCCTTGGTTTTCCTCACCTCCTCCTTCTTTTGATTGCTCACTTGAGCTTTTGAGATGAGAGAAAAATGATAGTGGAAAATTCCTACATCCTCATTCTCCATTGCTAGCGATCTTGGAACGTCGGTTGCTTCGCTAGGAGAAACTGGAGCTTGGATCGTTTCCCTCAGGTGGATCATCTTCGGCAAAAGAGGACCGGCTTGCAGGTGCGATCCGGAGCACTTGAAGAAACCTTTAGGATGTGAGTATTCTACACGGTAGATTAGTTTAGCTCACTAGGTTTTGTATACAAGTTCTAACTATTTAGTTCGATTCTTAGTTTGGGAATTTCGGCAAACTAGAAATTTTTTGAAATCCATGTTGCCATCTTTGAAAACTAGTTTGCTAGTGTGCATAGGTTCCCAGCAGTGGTATCAGAACCATGCTAAAAGCTAGACTTGTTTGCACTAGTTTAGAGTTTCGATCGACAGTATTTTCCGAATCGTATTTCCAAAAAATATTGATTGTTGTTCGAATTTTAAAGTTCAAAAATATTTTCTGGTTGCATTAAAATTGTGTAGGCAAAACTAGAGCTAAAAAAAATTTTGGGCACCTAAACCCAAAATTCGACCGCAGAACAGAAGCCAAATGCGCCATTTAGCCACTGAACCGCGGTCTTTTTTGGGCTACAGTGCCCCGAATTTTTTCTGCGACTTTAGTTCAAGGAAATATGATTTTTGGGATATTTGGTTTTGGTCCAGATTTGTTTGTGTACTTGTTTGTACTTGGGGGGCCAATGCGGAAAGTTTTAATCGATCGAAACTTTAAATTTGTGTTTTTCTGAGCATTTGTTTCTGCGACCGTGAATATCATAGCGCGGTATAATCCGACTGGTTGCTATATGCACAATCAGACGGGTTTACGAACATGATATTCGCGTTGATGTTCTGTGTTGCTCTGTGATTATGGTTATGTTGGATTTGTTGCCATGGATAGACCGGTGTACGTAGTATTAGATGTAGTTCTCTGTGGTGTAATGTATATTCATATTGCGTGGCGAGCGTCCGACATGTGGACTGCCGTCATCGCGGCTTATATTAGTCTTTGGGGCGCGTCCAGGTTGCGGACGTAGTCACCGTTGTATATTCTGTTTTTCATTACATGCACTAGGATTACCCCACGGCGGGGTGTTCGAGTAGCCGGGTTTTAGAGGGCAACGGGCCTCCATCTCATGGCGTTGAGACCGGGATGTTTTACTCTTGAATTGGCAGGCTATTCGGCACACTCGTAGGGGTATAGGATTGACCATCGGGGGTGCCCAAGTCACCGGATTTCGGAAGTGCTGGATGGCCCACCACTTCGTTGATTGGGGTTGCCTTGCTTCTAGGATTGACGGGTGGCTTGCCGCACTCGTAGGGGTAGGGTATGATGCTACGGGCTATCCACATGACCGGAAAATTGCATTTCATATTTGACTCCATTGAAATGTACTTTTCCTTGGTTATTCGCATTTTCATATTGTATTTGCTTCCGCTGTGAGTCTGCTGTGATGCTTCTGTGAAGTTACTTGATATCATGCGTGAAACGAATGTTCATATATATTATATATATCTAGTAGACGTTATATATGTTTTTTATCCACGCTACTTCTATCCCCGTCCTGCCGTAAGTTAAGTAACCTTACGGTGAAGACCCGGGACCCCGTGGCGAGTGCGGATGGCATATATATGCGTGATTATTTTTGTTTCTTTTTAGCATGATATGATTAATTGATGGGATTGCATTAATTTTGATTAATGCAAGGAAAACAAACCTAAATGATATTTTTGGAACCAATTTTTGAAAACTGGCATTACAGACGTTTTCTTTTGCCTTACACAGCGGTATTCGGTTATGAATATCTAGCACCTCATTCGACGAGGTAAGAGCCGATATCCATTCATGGGGAGTGACCTCTTGGGCAAAACTTTGCGTCATTATAATAACTTCACTATAGTCGATTCTTTTGCTTTGCATCGTGATATTCAGTTAGGAATATCCAGCACCCCGTTCGATGAGGAAAGAGACTAGATCTCTTCACAGGGAGTGACCTCTTTGGCAAAAGTTTTCGTGACTATAAACTTCTCGGTTTTCTTCAAAACCATGGTTTTCTACAAAACCACTCGTTTTTAAAATGCGGAGCTTAAACCATTCCTTTTTCAAATACTGCTCGGATTCCTTCAATGATATCAAGTTCATTACGTTAAAGGTTTTTCGCCAAAAACCAGCCGCAGCCCCCCGTTATTTCCTACGAGTAGTACTCAGTATTCGTGCTACGTTTGTTGACCTTTTCAAGGCGTAGTGTACGATAACTGAGTGGTGCTTGTTTGTAGCATATGATGCGATTAGTTATGACAGTCACATAACCTTGTTGACCTTGTCAAGGGCTTATGCGTGTGGGTCTAGGGTAATCAAGATAATGACGGGTTGAACTTGACTAGCGACTTATGATTTGTTGACCTTGTCAAGGTCATAGGTCGTTAGGGGTAGAAACTATATCGAGAGTTTCAAATATAAAGGAAACTTGCCAGGCATGCGCATACCTCCTGGAGTGTGGTGACTGAGTGGCTTCCGTCAGGTTATCACGTGATGATAGTTGGGTCCCGATTCCCACTGATGAGTAGGTGTTACTGCTCGGGTGATTTTTAGATGATCCCGACTAATTCTCTTTTTAAGATTTAAAAGAGAATCTGAGTAAACAGTAGGAGCCATCCTGATTAGATAAAATGATTAACCAATCTAATTTAGGTTAGAGTGCACGCTGAGTGTTTCTTTTCTCTCTTTTTGGCAGCGACCATGACCTGACCTTAAACTAAAACTCATGAACCAAATTAATAGAACCTTCTTACACACTTTGGTTTTGGATTGTCATTATTCACGATGAAGTCGCATATATCCTTATTACTCCTACTTCCCTTTTGCATTTCTCCAGAATACTCCATATCACTACGAAGATTCATATTGCTTGGGTATTTCATCGTATAGTTACATACGAACTCGTAGAAACTTGTTTCTGTTCGAGAATGGATTCTGGTTCTGGAGAAATTGAATAAGATTATTTGGTTGTCTTTTTATTTTCCCTTCTCTCAGGTTGCGAGATTCTAAGTATTAGGAGAGTACACCTATTACGCTTATTGGATAGTCTTTTTTCAAATCTTAGGCTGGTGCCGAAAGATATGGAAGGAAGAAAACCAATTAGCGTAAGTATGGTGTACTGAAGGTAAGAAGTAAATACATATAAAGGGATTGGAGTGACGGCAAGAAAATTGCGACTACTGTCATGAATCTGGATGGTAGAAAATGCATTACTAAGAATACCCGGCCATCCTTTCGAAACATTTTCATGTTTCAGTTTTCCTGTGCGGTGTTAATTGAAAATTGTTTTCCCAATTAGGTTCTGACTCCATGGTATGTGTTTACTAGACTTGATTCTCATATTTGTATGGCGCTACAGATGCTGAGTGGGAGTAAGATATTGGGAATTGGATCAATGTCAGAATTCTTTGTAATTGGTATCATTTGAGGAAATCATCTGTGTTTTGCTGAACGGTAAATTTTTGGTTTTGAATATCCGTTGTTATGCACCAATTTCAAACTAATATATTTGTATGTTTATTTATAGAGTGAGATATAACTTTTTGAAATTATGCTTATGACATTTACCTATATCAGTTGATGGTTAGGTAAAGTGCATTCAACAACGGTGTAATTCTTCTTAACCATAGCACAATTTTCAACCTACGACACACAGGGTTTGAGTTATTAAACTCAGAGGTCTTATGCAAAGTATTGTATGTTGTCCGATGTCATTAGGACAAAGGGGTTGGTACTCGTATTATATTTCGTTTACTTATGACTTCTCTAGTTTTAAACACGCATTTCATTGAAATACAAGGTCTAAATTTTGAGAAGTTATAGATATAAGAATAAAATAGAGAACCATATGTTGCAAGTATCAGGATTCTTCGAGATCGAAATTGTAGATACTTATGCTAGGTATTCCGTCGTAAGTAATATATTTGAGAACTTGCTACTTTTTCAGGTTACTCATCCGTTGGTGTGCTCCTTGATGAGTAATGTTGCATGGCCTTCTTCCATTTTGTCGATATACACCGGAAACAGCTGTTTGATTATTTGAATCTGGTTCCAATTAAATTAGTGTCTTTGTTTCTATATTGGATATAGAATGGATTCATATCTTAACGATGTTAAGGTATATGGAGTTGTCCGGCTTATGCTTAAAACCAGAATCCGGATAAACTCAAGGCACGTTTCAGTAATGGTAGTTTGTAGGTTATCCCGGCTTTGATGAAGGTTAACATTCTACCATTTGGAGGATCAAAAGTTATATTGTTCTTTACTCGCCACCCGTTTTAGTAAAATGAATTTTCAGAATACATTAGTGCGAGTATGGTAGAACTGGAAGTGATTCCAGAACCACAAACGATTACTGAAAATTTAGTAGAACCTAAACATTTAATTGGATTCGACAATCCATTAGCCACTCCGCAGATTTGGTGGGTAACCTCAGCCACCCGAGAGGTATTTCGGTCTCCTCAAAGACGGTGACATGGAGGTTTTGATGACCCAAGTTTGCCACTACTGCTGTTCTAGACTATAAGATCTGGCAGGTGGATGTGTATAACGTCGTTCTAAATTAGCTGTAGAAGTGCACGTGTATATGACTCTGCCAAAGGGTTGTTGTGGTCAGTGAGAGCAGCGAAAGAGTGGTGGGCAAGTAGCTTATGTCCATTTATAGACTAAAGCAAGTATAGTGCAGATAGATCATCTAGTTTTGATGTGACAGTCATAGAGTTTGACTTCATCAGAATAACAGATGGACCTGATAAAAAGATAGTAGGGGGTGATGTCTTGGTATCAGGATGACATACTCCTGATAGGAAGTGGTCTTCCTATACTACGATCAATTATGTTGTGGTTGTCACAAAGTGTTTCTTCACATAGGATCTGGATAAAATATCAAGAATTCTGGTGACTAGATCTATGGTTTTAGATCTAGATTTGGGAAGTGTCCCAATACGGGTACTTTGACACTATTCTAAAGTGTTTTAGAATGGACGGCTCCTGGCGTGGTGGTGTACCCGCAGGTGAGGGAGTCACCCTCTCTAAAGAGATGCCTTCTAGACTGACGAGAAGAGGGATTTGCATGATTAGCATATCTCTTGCTTAGGCAATTGAGTCAATCGTGAGATATCAAGTACCACACCAGATATTGCTTTTGCACTAACTGCAATAAGCATATATTAATCCAATCCTGGAGAAACATTGGGAAGCAGTTATGAACATAAGAGAATGTTCTTGGTATATGACAATGGCAGCCTTTTTCAGGAGGAGGTTATCATTTCAGGCTTCCAAGATGACCTGGATGACAGAGTGACTGTCGTCGGAGTTAAAGTTTACCCTCTTTTGAGGGGCGGTATGTTGGACAGGTTGCCCAAGCGGATATTGTGGAAGGCATGGCGCAGGATACTGATTAAATTCAGTGGAAGATACCGTCTAAGAAGTTTGTTGGATTTGGAGTTCATTCATGAACTTGGTCTCATAAGATATCCAGACAAATTCAAAGATCGGTATCGCTCATTCGGGAGATAGTCTTTCTCCGCGAAATTGAAATATAGAGAGAAAAAGATAGAAACATTGGAGCGGATCCACTCACTGAGGCTATTTCTCGAACGCGATAGTTTTACAAATATGCTTTGTGAGACTGATTAGTAGAGAAGTTGGGTGTTCGGTATCACACGGGTTGTGAGTATGCGACACCGCAATAATTAGTCTTAAGTGCAAGTAGGAGATTATTGGCTATAGTGCCCTCAAGGCAATTTTGTGATCGCAGGCAGGCTATTGTGATGATTGAGAGATAACCTATACGGGTAGAACAGTGTTACCCGAGATGATAGTATGCTATCTGGTTTGTCTCTATCATCATGTACATGCATTATGTGGTATTACAGATCACTGTTACATGTTGATAGAGCCCATAAGATTCTTGCTTGACTACCAGCATTATGATGGCGATCATATACGTGGGAACTGGGTGGTCTATAAGCACATCCTTAAATGTCCCTAGTCGAGGAAGTATCGAGACTGGGCATCGATACTCCGGAGTAGACTACTGTATACTTTTCAAGACCCCGATGAGGGGCGGTGGCCGGTTTCACAAGCCATTGGTGTCAGTTAGTCACCTAAAATAATATACAGATGCTTATTGGGTTATGAGTTACACTGGACGGACTCGCCGGGAACATGCTAGATGGTATTATACCTATTGTCAGATAGCAGTTCTTAGGTGACATGAGTACAGGTTAGTCTGTCGACTTGAGATAGTCATTTATCTCGTTTGAGTTTCCACTGTGCTTTAATTACTACCCTACCACGACTCAAAAGAGTCGTGCAAACAGGTTTTAGTTGGGTACAGTCCCGAGCCACATAGAGGCAATGAGCGGATCGTTGGGGATTCGTCTCTCTCGGTATTGGGGGTTGATATCGCGTTGTGCACGGGTGGCCATCACCAGAGATCCTTGGTTAAGGTGTACGAGAATTACTGATTTAGATCAGTAGTTTCTCAGTAGGTGATAGGCTTTACACCGACACGAAATATTGCGTTGTTAGGGGGTCTGACTTTATCTATCCCTTAGACCCGATATGTGATACTCTTAGACGAACAGATCGGACTGTACGGAGATTGTCACGGATAGGTTCAGTAGGAATACAGATGGGTTTGCTCGTGGGCCTTCCTTTTGCTCAATACCTGGATAGTTGTTACGTACAGATAGTACCGCTGACGTGCTTGTGGTTAAACCCACTGCCAGCGTATTGACGAGTGTTTAGAGTCCCACACAGAGAGTTTTCACGGTTTAGGCTATATAATGTAGATGACATATGTTGGTACATACAGGTGTCCGATTAAATATGTGTACATGCTACACAGACTTTAATCGGACGGCTGAGAATAATAGCGGTTTAGGATTAAGCCGGATTATTAAATCAATTTTTGATTTAATAATTTATATATATATATTTAGTATATGTATTCTAGTATTATTGTTCACTATTCATTTTCTCTCTTGGCTGTTCGTATTTTTATACAAATACGCGTATATGTATTTCGATACGTATACCGGGTTGTATTCCGTATTTATACGGAATATTTTCTAGAAGATGGACATCTAATTATATGATTTTCTTTATAGAAAATCATTTGCAAATGAGGTGGAGGGTAAGATGGCACGAGCATGGTTGGAGGTATGTAGAGAGGTATGGTTTTTGATTGTTTATTGTAAAATGATATGAGATTTTTTGCATGGTTGAAAAATGAGGAGCCATTCTTTCTACATGCCATTGATATTCACACTTCATTTTCTATCATGCTTGATAGTTCTTGTACACTTAACTCATTTTCTTTCGTGAGTTGCTAATGTCTTGGTTTTCCTCACCTCCTCCTTCTTCTTTGATTGCTCACTTCAGCTTTAGAGATGAGAGAGAAAAGATAGCGGAAACTTTCTCCATCCCCACTCTCCATTGCTAGCGACCATGAAGCGCCGGTTGCTTCGCTAGGCGGAACTGGAGCTTGGATCATTTCCCTCAGGTAAACCATTTTCGGCAAAGGAGGATCGGTTTGCAAGCGCGATCCAGAGCACTTGAAGAAAGCTTGAGGATACGAGTATTCTACACATACTAGATTAGTTTAGCTCACTAGGTTTTGTGTACAAGTTCTAGCTATTTAGTTCGATTCTTGGTTTGGGAATTTCGGCAAACTAGAAATTTTTTGAAATCCATGTTGCCATCTTTGAAAACTAGTTTGCTAGTGTGTCTAGGTTCCCAGCAATTGATTGTAGTGATCCAAGTCTTCGGCAGCCGCGGACAAAACCGTCGTTAATTGCCTCTCGCTTTTGTAGGCAATGGAATCTTCGATTAATGGGTCGAACGGGTCATGCGGACTTAATGTGAGGTGTTGGTGTTCGAAAATAATGCAAAAGAGGCGTGTTCATTTTATTTTTGTTAGAGCAAAACTATGACAGAAAAAAGATTTATTTATTCAAAAAGAAAAAAAAATCTTTACCTATTATTTTATTTACACACATTTTTATCTTTTATTTTTTATTTTGAAGATGAGGAGCGAAGGGCCTAGCGGGGCGCATGCGCGGCACGTGCCCGCCGGACGCCCGCGGGCACCAACCGGAGAGGGGGCCTGAGCCCCGGTTTTGGAGTTAAACTCCCCAAACGTTTCGGACTGAAGAATTTGGATTTGGAGTTAAACTCCCGAAGAATTTATTTTGGAGTTAAACTCCCAAAGGATTTGGATTTCGAGTTAAACTTTCAAAGGATTTATTTTGGAGTTAAACTCTCAGAGAATTTGGATCTTGGATGATGAAAAGATGCCTCTTTTCTTCTTCTTGAAGCCCTGGACTTCCCCAAAAATGGATTTTTTGAGATGATTTCTCCTCCTCCTCTTCTTGTTTGGGATCTTGAAGAAAGAAGGGGATGCGATTAAAAAACTCTCTTTTATTGGATTAGAGGGTAGATCCTCTCTCTATTCAATAGGTTTTATGGTCAAAATCTCTTTAAAAAATGAATAAGAACCTTGAAGAGAGAGAGAGAGAAGGCTCAAAACCTTAGAAAGATACGGGAGAGAATGAAGTTAGTTATCATTTCATCATGATGCCATTTATAGGCTTACAACTTTTACATATAGTCCTTTGGGCTTTACAAAATGGCACTTGTGCCTTTCCCATACTTGTGTGCTCAATTTTTTTGCACATAAGTCATGAGCTTTTACAAAATTGGCTTCTTGCCCACATTTACATTTCCACAAATTATATTTACATTTATTTATTACATAATCCTCCTTTCTTTGGCATGGGCCGGCCCTTCCCCTTACGTGGGTTTGATTTGGGCTTGGGCCCACTTACTTGGGCTCGGGCATGTTTGCTTGGGTGTTGACTTTGACTTGGTCAACATGGTGTAATTTTTTACCCCAACAATCACCTTTGTGATGCCGGTTGTTTTAATGGAAATGACCGACTAGCTCACCTATATCTCCTCCTTGTAGATTTCTATGATTTTGTAATGCTATGATCAATAACTAGAAATTAACCCTAGGCCTAACCAATTCATTAAATTGTGATTATTCTAGATGAGTTACCTTGAGTTTCGGACTAATTGGACTATTTATGGATCTAACACAACCACCACCACCACAAACAAATACAACCTTCCTCCTAATTTTATTTTTATCTAAATCCTAAACCTTTTTCTTTGTGATACATCCAAGGGTTCAGGGGTATACCCATATGGAAAGGAGAGGGGCACGTGCCCAGAGAGTGGGCACCTGCCTCACTCAAATTTTGGGAAAAAAGAAGATATCTATTATGAGTTTTGGATTATTTTGTGTGTGTGTGTGTGTGATAAGTTGAAGAATAATATGTTTAGCTCAAGTGGTAAGATGATTTGCCTCTAGTGAAAGGTTGTGGGTTCAATTTCCTACATACACACATTTATTTTTGAATTTTATTTAAATGGATATGGATTTCATAGAGATTTTGTTAACAAGGAACATTTTGTCCCAGATTGAGAATTTTTCTAAACAAGGTAAGTTTAGTCCCACATCATAGAATAAAGAGCTGGTTTTAAATAGAATATGTTTCCACGATATATATTTGGGCTCAACAAGGACCTATTTGAAGATTGTTATTGTGAATAATATTATTTTAGGTATGTAATTTAATTACTATAATAATTTTTAATTTTTAGATATCATTTGGTATGACCTTTTGTTATTTGCAGTGTGCCCCCACCAACCAAATTTTGTGTGTTCGAACCTGCAAGCGATATCATTTATTATCATGCATCTAAGAGATTACTCAGCTACCCAGACATGTGGCGAGCTGAAATAATCTTTTCTATAGGAGAAAATACGGATATTGGATTTATCACCACCATCTTCTTTGTCATTTATTTACATCTTCTCACATTGGTGTGGGGTCTTCTGTGTAGCAATGCACGAAGTCAAAAAATCTCCAGATAAGGATTGGACTGAAATTTGAATAAATAAAAAGTAGCTGAAGTAGATATATACTATAATCATCACTTAAGCCTTTCAATAAAGGATGAGGTTGTCTATGAAGCAAAGCTTCATGAAAGACTTGACAAGTTTCTATGCTCGGCTGTTCACCTCTTGTCAACCCTCTTATAATTTTTGTTGCCAAGAGAGGGGCTTGATAATAGATATAGACTTACATTATTGATGAAAAATAAGACACAACAAAATTAGATTTATACTTGTTTAATTATGCCAGCATCTTCTTTTCTTAATTCATAATCATAACTATAAATCTACACAGGTTTAACGAGTGCAGCAAAATTAATGGGTTGCAAAGTGACTGAATTGATGCTAGCTTTATCAACTCGCGGAACTCAAGCAGGGAGTGAGGAAATTGTTCAGAAACTGACTCTATCCGAGGTATGAAAAAATTTGCTTCTTCAGCTATCACACGAGTCAACCGCAGAATTCAGAACATTTGGGAGATCTTATAATGTATTTTGTGGTATCCTTTTCTACAGGCGATTGACTTTAGGGATGTGTTGGCAAGATCAATTTATGATAGCTTGTTTGATTGGCTTGTTGAACAATTAAACAAGTCACTTGAAGCAGAAAAGTTGTTTACTGGAAAATTCATAAGTATTCTTGACATATATGGGTTTGAATCTTTCCGTGTATGTATTCTTTGCTATATTTTGTTTACTCGTCCGTTTTCTTCTTCAAACTTGTTTTTTAAAACTTGCACTTTGCTATACTGCAGAAGAACCACTTTGAACAACTTTGTATAAATTATGCAAATGAGAAACTGCAGCAGCATTTCAATGGACATCTTTTCAAACTTGAACAGGAGGTGATCATTCTGAAATTTCTAATGATAGTAATGTGTTTGATGCTCACTTCGAGATTATGTACGTAAGCATCTTCTGAAAAAAGGAAGAAAAAAAGAGTATTTTGTAGTCTTTTTTGACATTATGCATGAATAGTAGTAGGAAAAACAAGTAACTATTTTTCTTTATATAACTAGGGGAATGGCACAAAAATTGCACATAAATTATTGGTTCCTTTACCCTTAATTGACAGTTTAAGGGAAGATGCATGGATTAATCGAGTCTATAACAACAACTGAGCCTTTATCCAAAGCATATTTTTGTAATTGAGTCTGGTAGATAAATTAATTCTGCTAGGCTACAAAATCTACTTTCATAACTACATTTTTTTTCTATAATGCTATAACTTATATAGTAGACAATCCAGAGGATTTTATACTAGACATCCTCTTGCGTCTTGTACCTTTTTGCCCAAGTAATCAAGTGGCATCCAGAAGGAAAGCCTAGGTCTCTCGATAACTTGTATTTGAGTTCATTCATGTCTAGGTTGCATTTGCTGCGAATGATTTAGGCAGAAGGTTGCTTCCATGTAGATGCAATATCATTTTACTTATGTAACATGTAGTGTGAAATGATAACTATGGATTAGAAAAATAATGAAAATTTTGTTTTGTTGTTATTTACAAGCATCTACTCATATTAGCTGCAGTTTTCATCATGTTCCATGTTGATCATCAAATAACATGGCCCCTGACAACATTTTTTAAATCTCCCATAACCCCATTTAGACGGTTATATTGAAACACCGTCTTGTCATGGTATTACTTATTCAAAAGGGGCAGTGGTGTACCACTATCAAGAAGTTCTCTAGAGTCTAGACTATTACAAATAGTAAAATAATGCTTGTTTTCTTAATCAGTTATTGCTTTTCTTTAATGAGTAACTGAATTATGCATTAATGATGCTCCATTTAGTTAAAAGAACAAAATTAATGAGGTCTTGGAATTTGGATTTTTTTAATTTAAAAATCATTTGTTCCATAAGGTGGGCTGTCATCATAACTAACCATCACCAGCACTTTATATTACACGGATTTCTTGTCGAGGAGGTGTATCCGTATTGGATTCCTATTGGATGTGTTTCCATGTCGGATTCTTTGCACATCCTAAAACGCGTATTATGTTCTAGATGTGTTGAACATGTATGAATGACTACTACATCAACTATCTATGCGTTGACAGTTTGTAGCTTTAGTTTAGATTTGCTAATATGATAATTTTTTAAGTGTGTGTGTGTGTGTTATATTTATACAACATCTATGTAGCTTATCCAGATTAACGTTTTTCTATTTTTTAATTAAAAAAATTTGTGAATCCGTGAATCCTACTAGTATCATGTCCTGTATCCGTATTTGAATCTGCACTACAAAGCCAGCACTGATGTGACAATTTTATGATAGTTTCAAACTCTGTGTTGGCATAAAATGGAGTCTGCCTTTTGAGTCACCTTTACTGCATCTAAATCTGTAATGGTTTATTATTCACTTTTGTTCCCTTAGAGTACTTGCATCAATATTCTTGGCTTTTTTGTATCTACACTTAATCGATCTTCATCATTTTGAAATTTGTGTTTGTTGCTAAATGTTTTTTATCGTTGCAACTTTAACACATACATTCTGTTCGCCTTAGTGATGGTTTTAGCCGCTTTTGCTTAATGCAAACACTTAAGATTCCTTATTATCAATAATTTCATATATGCCCACATCATATTTTAGTTGATATTGTATTTTTAGTGGATATGTTGTTCAAATCAGATCACCAGTATGAATTCCAGGTGGTATGTGTGTTTTTCATATTCTTCTTAGTACTAAATGCTCTTACAAATGTAATAATATTAAATATGGTTTTTTCTTGTGATTACTTGATCTTAAACAAGCGTTATATGTTCTTCTTCCTTGCAGGAATATATCCAAGACGGGATTGATTGGAATTATGTTGACTTTACTGACAACACTGATTGTTTAAATCTCTTTGAGAAGGTATACTATAATTTTCTGTAGTGGTTAACAGAATGCATCCATCTCTTTAATTGCACAATATAGATTCTATACAAGCTACTAAATTAGTGGATAAGTCAGAATCAATACCTTTTCATCTAGAATATTCTACATCAATTTGTTTGACAAACTGAGTAGAATGGGTTCAAATTTTAGGGGAGAATATTGGTTCCGAGTCTTGCGACTTGTTAGTATGAGATGCCATGTCTAATGTTGATCTTTCTGCTTCTAGTATCTATTTGGGCATCCAGTTTTCTCGTTTGCGCGTCTTACGAAAAACTTGATAACAATTGAAGAGGTATAGATTATGATGTGTTTTCTTTTAGTCCGACGGTGGACGCCTTGCGAAAATCTCTCTTAATGGTGCTTCTTTAACTGTTACATGCATGATTGTTTGTTAAATGTTTTAATGGTCAAATCAGTCCACTTCATTTTTGCGAGGTTTGTATCAAGAGAATAAGTTTGGTTTTATGCATCGCAGAAACCTCTAGGGCTACTGTCTTTATTGGACAAGGAGTCAACTTCCCCAAGAGCAACTGATTTGACTCTTGAATACAAGCTGAAACTGCATTTGAACCGAAACCCTTGTTTTAACTGTGAACGAGATGGTTCTTTCCAAGTTAATCATAATGCTGGAGAGGTTTGTCATTTCAGAAGTTTACTGATTTATTTTCTAAATAAATGGGAATTGCTTCTTTTGCCTTGAAACTATAATTTTAATTTATGAGATAATGATACAGTACTATGAGTATGCTTAATAATATTCCTCTTTTGTAACGAAGCATAGTTTTTCATGTCCTGAAGTAGTATGATGCCATGTGAAAAAACTTATGAGAAGTTTCTGTGTATATTCGCCATTCAAGAAGTCACTGGAAGTCATCAAAATTAAAATAAAATGTAAAAACCACAAAAGAATGAATCTTTTTTTCTGTTTATATTCTACTCTAGATCTGCATTGCTGATATGTTAGAAACCTTTTCTTTTATAAGTTTCATGTTGAAAAGCATTAGCTAATTAGGGATGCAAATTTGTGAACAATTATAGATGCAGTTATAGCCATGAGTCAATGACTTTAGTTTTCTGGTTAATTTAGGTTTTGTATGAGACACATGGATTCTTGGAGAAGAACAGAGACTTGCTGCCCTCAGATTGTATAAAGCTACTGTTATCATGTGATTGCCAACTTCTCCAGTCATTTGCTTCTCATATGCTTAATCAATCCCAGAATGCTGTTGGATCCATTAGGCAACTAAGTAATGCTGATTCTCATGAGCAAAGCATTGCAACAAAGTTTAAGGTAAAACCTCAATTGAAACTGAAGTTTTTCTTTCTATATTTCAAGTTAATTATGCTTTCTTTAATTATTTTTGTATCTTCTCTTCTTTGAGGGATGCTCATGCTCCTAGTTGACCTCAATCATTCTCTATAGCTGGCTTCATTTTGATGGAAAAGGCTTGTTAATGATGATATCTGCGATTAACATTGAATATTCCCAATTTGACTGCAGAATGTGCAATGAAATTAGATATCTGGATTTTGGGTTTTAAACTCGTAAAATTGTTTGTTCTTTTTGTTAAATGAATTTAAAGACTATTCACAAATTCTTGGCATGGTAAGCTTCTTTAAGTTTTAACAGGACAAGTGTTTGTGCATCGGCGAACAAGCAAAAGGATGTCTTTTGACTACTATAGTCATGTATGTGCAATTGATTATAGCATTCTTTAGAAGCAAATTCTTTTTTGACTATTTGCTATATTTACATTGTTCTTAAACCTGTGTGTTTTGGTAAAGGGGAAAAGTCTTCCAATGGGTTTTGAAGAAACAGTTTTGGGGTTTTATCTCTTACATTTCCATTTATCCTTGTCTTAAATTTAAAGATGCTCATTGTAGCTCACATCTCATTCAATGCAAGTGTTTATCAATCATTTGACTGTAATATTTAGGATAAATTTTAACTTTAAACGTGTCTAATTTGACAAATCTTTTGCATGCCTTTTAGGATCAATTATTCAATTTGATGCAACATCTAGAGAACACTACGCCTCACTTCATTCAATGCATTATACCAAACAACAACAAGCTTCCTGGCGTCTACGAGGATGATCTTGTGTTGCGCCAGCTCAGATGTTCCGGTATTCTCGAGATTGTTAAGATATCTAGGTCAGGCTATCCAACTCGAATGACACATCAACAATTTGCTGAAAGGTAATATTATTTCTTTAAGGCTAAATTACACTAAATTACCCTCATCTATTACTGTTTTTTCACTAAACAACCCAAAAAGATTTTTTATTACACTACGTTCCCCTAAAATGGCATTTTAATGTAAACCTCCCTTAAACCCAATGATTAAAAGAGTCAACTGTAAAAAAAATAGCAAATGTTAAGTGTAGTTTAGTGTCGTTTAGTTCTTTTATTCCAGCAATTGATAGGTACAATATTGCTTCATTCACAAAGAACTCTTTGCGTAAATTTTGTTTGGCTTCAGATATGGTTTTCTCCTTCTGAAGAATGTTGCATCTGAGGACCCGCTCAGTGTTGCAGTCGGTGTTCTGCAGAAGTTCAATATTCTTCCTGAAATGTATCAAGTTGGTTACACAAAATTGTTTTTCCGCAGAGGACAGGCAAATTCCTTGACGTCTATTGTTATTCTTTATATCTCTATTACATGCATTTTAATATACTATTTTCTGCATTCCTTTGTATTTCATATCAGTGTGTTCGCTTTTATGAGTCACAGGGCGTATGTTGGGTGATAATGAAAACTTTTGTGACAACAATAGGACTACATGCTAAAATATTACCTTCATCATCACATATACAAGCACATCCACAGGAAGGTAGTAGTTGTGTATTCACTTTTAGCAGTGTTTACTTTGCGCTGGTTTGCACTCAATTAATTGTGACACTAAGATTGACTTGGGCTCATCTGACAAAGAATTCTTGTGGCTGTTACCCTGCACATATTATGCAGAACTTTATGGTTTCTTTTGTGTTTGATTAAAGAATGCAACTCTTACCACTTTCAGAAAGAAATATTTTGACGAAAAGAAAACTATTCTGAAGAATTGGATCAGAGTAAAATGGAAATAACAAGTAATTAAGTCTTTCTTTAAAATGCAGTGGAGAACGTCACTATATATTGGCAATGTAGTTAATCCGAAAAAAATGTTTTAGCTTTGCTCTAATTTCTGTTGATTTCATTCCATTTATTTTTTGAAATAATGATAAAACGGCGTGAAGATTTTGTTCTCTCTAGGTCTATTCCAATTAAAGTATTTTTTTACTACTGCACGTCTTCATTTCCTTACTTGAAATAGACTAAGTTTAGGCCACCTATCACAAATAGACATTGGATAAGATAGATATTTGATCAAATTAACCAATATTTGCTAGACTTGGTGTTTATTTCATCTCATTGCATATCAAATCTTAGGATCTTACATGCAGTGTTTGTTACCAGCTCAAAGAAGTACACATGGATTAGTGCATTTCATCTGATTGCCTTCACTTTTCACATGCTAATTTTCAGCCATTTAAACTCGTTGATATTTGACGATCAGACTGTTAGAAAGTCACTTAGCTAAGCTCATTTCTACGGGAAAAGGTAGGTTAGTATTTATTGTTATCGAAGTGTAATTTAACAATGCTTCTGTATGGATGTACGTGTGAATTAAAACAATATCTAATCTTTGATGGGTTTTTACTTTTGAGGATCGAATTAAGATTTAATATGATCTTTTATCTGGAACATCCAATTTGTGGAACCATTTAAGATAAAAATTTCTACCTATTGATGTCTCTGTATCATTTCTATCAAACACAGTCGAATCAGAACATCATTTTCTTATAGAATCTCATGCAAGGGGAATAGATTTTATATAACTACATGAAACTTTATACTGTCTTTTGCTAAGAATCTAGAAAAACAGCATTATTGGTATTTTATTTTGATCGAATTATACTAACCTATATAGATTAAAGTTATAATAAGAATAGTGGCATCAGTTTTTTGTTTTTTATCCCTGACTCAATGATAACATCTAAGCCTTGTGTCCTCCTTTTCCTTATTTCATGCTTTCTCCATTGCATTTTCTTAACTACTTTTAATCTTTTAGAGTTTTTGATATCTTTTGTTTTCCCCTTCTTGAGTTGTATATATCTAACTGGCCTTGATCCTTTAGTCCAGTCATATACACACATATAACATGGTTTGTTTAAACTCTTGGAGCTTTCTTTTTTGGGATCACTATTATCTTATAGCTTCTTACATAATGGGTGGCCTTTAGATTGTTGCACTGGAAAACATCAGAAACCATGCAATGAAAAGGATTCTTTGGGTTCAGAAATCACTTCGAAGTCTTCAAGACCGCCGGAGTTTCCTAGAGATCAAGAAAGGAGCAACTACACTTCAGTCATGTAAGGCACACAGCTGTAGATTTTTTTAAATTTCTAAATGATGCACCAATTATATTCAAATTTTTGTTAGGCATTTTTTTCATATAGAATATTGATTAGTGCCTAACAGATTGGGGTAGGATTATTTTCAGTGGACTTGGGAATTTTTGATGTGCTGATTGTGTCGGGCATAGTTTGAGTGGATTTAAGGTTTTATGGTAGGAAATAGAATTACAATTACTTCCTGAGGAATTACAGTTAAATGTGTTCCACTATTACTCGTAGAACTATAGTACTCAGAGCCAGTCACAATAAGCAATCAACACTCATTTATCAACATTCATTATTAACCTCATGTGAAAAATACATTGGGTCTGCTATAACTATAACTCTCTGAAATTATAGAAAGAAAAGAATAAAGAAAAAAAATAAAATAACTTCAAAAAGTTGCACAATAGAAACTACCTACTGACTAGCAAAATGACGGTTGAAGGTCCTGCATGGAAAGTTTTTGAACTTTTATTAATGTAATAGTGCAACCATCTATTATGTACTAATCTTGACAAATTATATATTGAGAGAAATTCATAGCATCCTGAACATTTTATAACACCATTATGAAATTTTTGTTTTTTTAATTTTATTTTTTTAATTTCTTTCCATCGAGAACAAAACTGAAATCAACAAATTATGGGTGCAAATTGCCAAACTACGTAAATAACAATCGCACAAGTCATAACAGATCAAAGACTTCTCAGCCTTTTTCTTCGACTGATTTGTATTCATTCATTTTTTTAATTCTAATTTCTTGTATTTTTGCAGTTATTCGTGGTTCGCTTGTCAGGAAGAACTTTATAATTAATACTGGGCTGAAGAGACATCATAAGACATATAGCCTAGTGCTAGTTCAAAATCTTCAAGTAAACAACATACCTTGATTTTATATTATGATATGATATAATATATCCTTTACCACTAGTCTTTCATCATTATCTAGTTATTTTTTTATCACGCCTTGAATGCTAGAGCACCACTAATTATTATTTGATGAAAATGAAATTTGCTGTTATGGCCGGAAAGCTTGTGATGGAATTGCCGCAAAGAAAGATTTTTGTGTTCGGTACCTTTTTCTTACTTCATGTAGTAGAATAAACAAACATGTCCTATAGAATGATCAAACATGTGGTAAACTACAAATTACTCGATCAAATACTGCTTTGGTATCTAAATCATATATATTGTGCCGCTGGTGAATCCATCAGTAAGTTGCATTGAGAAGTGGAAGTAAATGGCAAAAAGAAGATGATGTTGGAGACTGTTTCTATATGTCAGTTCAGATTCCTAATAATGTAGTTTCTATTGCTAGGACACATCACAAACTTAAGGGTATTAATATAAACCTAGCCTGCAAATGCAAATCCGACATGATGTCACCGAGGTCGAGTTTTCTGTATTTTGGTTTTCATCATGAATGGGTTCAATTGCCATTTAAAATTTTTTATTTCAGTCCATTTAAATAAACTGTTTAAATCTGTTTATTTTCATTCCTTCTATTTGAATGTTTCTTATTCCTATTCTGAAACCTTTTTTGAGGGGGGAAAACCAAGAAAGTTAAAACTGTTTACTGATGCTGTGTTACTATTAAGGAGCATTTTCAGCCTCAGGCTTCAGAACCAACACAACTTGAGATGCCGGTTCTAAAGGCAGAGGCTGCACTGAGACAAAAGGAGGAGGAAAACGTGACATTGAGAAAGCAACTTCAGGAGTATGAGATAAAATGTTCAGATACTGAGGCAAAAATGAAATCTATGCAGGAGTCATGGCAGAAACACATGACGTCTTTGCAGGTGAATCTCCATTGCTTATATCATGAAATTTCATGTATTTCCTTCATATTATGTTGTCAGAACAAGGTGTACTATTTGGATCTCTTTGTTCAAAATAGGTAATGCAGAATTGTTAGAAACAACTGTGGTCATGCTTAAACAGAATCTTGAATTTTAGCTCACTTGTCTTTTTATATTTTCTTTGTGTCTGTGCATGTTTAGGCACATTGTGGTGAGTGATTTTTATTTAATTTTTTTTTTCGCATCTCTATGAGGATGGAAAATTATCAAACATGCATGTACTGAGTTTATTTTTGGTTGTTGGACTGCATAACATTATAGATTTTTAGTCATTGTATAGCTTCAAGATTTATGCAGATGTGAAAAATGTTTTGTTGATTTTCTACTTCAAGCTCATCAAAGACACCATAAATATGAGGTTAAGCATTATGTAAAAGCGCAGTGAGTGTAGCCCAAGCCTACAAAGAAAAACAATATAAACCTATGGTTTCTCTTTTTAAATCCTACTATTATAATGAAAACTTTTCTGGGGTTTGTAATTTGAGAATTTAAAGTAATCTCACATCCATGTATGGAATTCCACTAGGCATTATGGGAAATGAAGAGAAGGAAAAATAAATATCTCAGAATTGATCCTTGGCTTGCTAGGCAAGTTGAGGGAAAAAAATACATAGATACAAGTTTTAAGTTATAAAATTAAACCTTCAGGATATTTTCCATACATTTAAGCTTTTATAGTATGTGTATCTTTTTTATTTAACTTTTTGAAACTCATTGTCAGATGCATTCCCTATACGTGCATCACACGTGCAAAGATACTGTCATCCTGTTAGATAGAACATAACAAAATTGTAGACTCAGGACCCAAACTCCCATCAACTAATTAATTTCCCATATTTACACAGATGAATCGACCACCGGTAATGAAGAACTACCAACCAGGAAATCTCAGTTATGAATCCACAGATACAATGTCTCCTGAGGCACGATCTCCAGAACAAACCCCAAGAAGTGGTCCCCGCATTTCAAATGCTGGGCCTGCAAGAAATTTCGACAACACCCAGAATCATGTGGGGCCCCTTGTAAGAGAGTTTGAACAGCGGAAGCAGGCTTTTGAGGACGACGCTCGAGTTCTCGGCTCAAGTACAAACCCTACTGAAGATCTACGGAAGTTGAAGGCTCGGTTTCGCAAATGGAATAAGGATTACAGGGCTCAGCTTAAGAATGCGAAGTCCAAAATTCGTAAGCTTGTGGTCTCAAATGTAGAGAAGCCTCGTAGAAAATGGTGGAAATTGCGGCGTCCGAGGAGTTAGAAATTTATCAGCATGTTTATAATTTATTATCAATGAAAGAGGATTTATATATTGTTCTGTGTGCATATGTGTGTTTGGCATACAAGAGAGTCAGAAAAGAGTGAATGTATAGTTTAATGTCGAAAACTGGGAAATTAATCCATATAGTTTTATCCCTTTTGGCGTCGTTTTAAATTAATGCATGTGAATTTGTTTCCATTTGCTACAGTCCTAGTGCTACCATCAGGTGACACATCCTTTCCTTCAAAGTTTTAGTTTTGTCGGTAGAACTACACATTTAGAAATTTAAACATTCTATTTTCTCCTTGAGGAGTTAATGGTGATTTGATAATGTGACAGGTTGAGAGCTTGATCCATGATTTTGGATGATGCAGGAGTGCAACTTGTACCGAAACCAGAAAGAAGAGCTTTGAGGAATTAAGGTATGATCGGCATATTCATAAAACACCACTGAAGATAATTTTTTTCATGTTTAAAACGTTAGTTAAGCAATTTTTAAGTTTGATCTGTAGTTGTGCAAACTAAATTTTGTATAAAAGGGAAGGTATATATGTATTATTCACATGCTTACTAATAATTCTTTAAGTTCATATAGGAATTTTTGTCCTCCTTATTCATTATTATTATTTTTGTTTTAATCATCATGATAAATAATGTTAAAGAAGCATAGAACCAAAACACGAACAAAATTTAAAAATTTGATGAGATGTATGTAGAATAGCATAATCCACTAATATACAGAACATACAGTCATTGATTTAGATATTTGACTGCTAAAGCTAAAAATGATTGGAACATTCATGCTTTAAATGGTATGAAATATAGAGTAAATGTGGTTTAAATGAAGTCCAAAAATGCCAAATCAAATTCCCTCATCTTCTGTCACCAATTCATACTCCTTCATTTCTCTTTCTAAACAAGTTCTATGGGGAAAGAGAAAGGGAAGATTCACTTCTGCAACAATATTCACTAACCTGACACTGGATTTTCAAATATTAAATTAGAAATGCAATCTGTCTTTCCATACTAAATATGTAGCCAATAATGTTTCTTACCTGTCCTTCCTATCTTTTCATATCCAGTTTCAAAAGCTTCTAGTTTGTCATGCATTGTTTGGATTCATTGTCCTCCCATTATTCTGATATGAACAAAAAAGGGTAATACAAAAATTTGATTATGAAAAAGATTAATGAAATCAAATTACCCAATTAGCAAGAAAAGCGCTGTAAATCAAACTAAATTGACCACAAGAAGTGAAAAAAGCAGTTCACTTGTAGACTATGAACTCTGTCCCATGTTAAATCAAGCGAAAAAAGTGGTTCACTTATAGAATATGAACTCTATCCCATGCTAACCGGATAACATGTTGGGAATTAATCTACATCAAAACAAGCGGAAAAAAGCGGTTCATTTATAGGCTACGAACTCTATCTCGCGCTAAACGGATAATACGTTAGATGCCTTAAATTTTTGTATTTAATAACTAATTCTAAAAATAGAGATATGAAGCTCTGAATCTACTTTTTATGCCCATGTCGGTAATACAAAATTCCCGCGACAAAATAACGGTATTTTAAATGATAATAATGGTATTTTAAATGGAAATACCACTATTTCAAATGGAAAAAATGGGAAACTCAATATTCGTGGAGCCAACAAATACACTAAATCATAGGGAAATTCTTTATAACTGTAAACTAATCAATTGGAAATCATAAGAATTTGAAAAAATATGCACAATATTTATTAGTATCCAACTTCTATCCTCCCAATCCTCATAAACCCCTTCCTTATTTCCCTCCAAATCTACCTTTAAACATCCCCCAATCCTATTCTCCAATCCCACCACCTCTCTTTCTAACTTAAAACTATGATGAATCTTTCTCTTTCTCTCGCCCCTCCATATCAAACAAGGCGGCAGCGACAAGCCTCCTCCACCCCCCTTCCCATATTCCCAGCATGCATACCCCCGGAGGACGGCATCGACCGCCTCACCGCCCTTCCTGACTTCCTCCGCCTCCAAATTTTATCCCTCCTATTCCTCCCCGATGCCATCCGCACCAGTGCTCTCTCCTCGCCATGGAAAAACCTTTGGAAATCTCGTCATCCCAATCAAGAGCATTCCACCATCTCTCTTGACATCCCTTCCGGTGTGTCCCCCACGCGAGACCTTCGTAGCATCCCAAGACTCCTTCTAGACCCCACCAAGATCTACCAATCTCTCCACCTCTCCCTCCTCCCTAGAGCCCGACACATACCCATGCTCCAACAAGTTCTCCATGATGCTGCCGTCTATGGGGTCGAGGACCTCTCCCTCGACTTCCGTAGCACCTCTGAATCCTTTCGCCGACCCCGGATCAAATTCTTCCTCGCTCCTATCTTTGCTTCATTGGTTAGGCTCTGTTTATCAGGTTTCCGTCTTTCTGTAGTGCCCTTCTACTTCAAAAACCTAACCAATCTCGAGTACCTAAGCTTTGATGGGGTAAATATATCCGAGACAATCTTTAAAATGGCAGTTGGCAACTGTTCCTCGCTTAAGAGTGTAGATGTGAGGCGGTGCCCGGATTTGGGGAAGGTCATGGTAGTGGGGTCAAAGATTGCGAATGTGACAATTATTGAGTGTCCTATGGTGTATGAGATCTTTGTGAGGGCTCCAGGGTTGAAGAAGTTCCATTTTAAGGGGGAGTTTGCTAGTGAGTATAGGTTTAAAGGTGTTGGAGGTTTGAAGGATGTTTATATGTGTTGTGATTGGCCGGGGACCGGGGATCTGCAGACTAATTGGGTTGAGAGGATGAGTGATGGGCTTCGTCATGTGACCGTGTTGACCCTCTGCAGCTTTTCTCTTCAGGTAATGATATTATTCTTTTGAGTTATAAGGTTGGACTCATGTAGGATCCACTCTCTCCCAAATAATATGTTGGATCGGCATCCTTTTATTACTTTGATACTTGAATGCCTTGAACTTGTGACCTTTTGTCACAATCTCATACCCTACCAACCCTCCTGTCTCTTGGGAGTAGTTTCTTTCCTTCTGTTTTTGTTTTTGTCGCAAAGAGATAGTTCTCTCTTTGATTTAGGTGTATGAATATTAATCAACGACTTATATTATGTGTTTAATCCAAGTTATTTTTATTTACTTACATTTGTAAAAGAAAATTGGGTTTAACATGCTAATACATATTGGTTTCTTAATTTTTAACTACATTCCTCTTTAGCATTCTGCAAATTAATTAATCAGATTTTTGTTTGAAATGCAAAAATGATGCCTTTTTCTTGCTGAATTTACAATGGATTTGGTTTTGGTTCATTTTCTCTCCTTTTTTCCAAGATGTACTAACCGGTATTTGTCTTGGCATAGTTTCTAATGGCTGCAGATGCTACAGTGATAGGAAGACTCCAAAATTTTGAGTTCTTAAAAGAGTTACAGCTCCTAATGTTCTCTTTTACTCTGGAGAACCTCACCGATATCTATAAGTTCTTTAAATCTTGCAGCTGTTCTAGCTTGGAGAGGCTCTTCATAGAGGTTGGTTCCAAACATTCCAAATTGAATACTTTGGCTACAACTTAGGGTAGATTACACTAAAATAACATTAACTATCATTGATGCACTCTAAATTACCTTGCAGTTTTTCAAGGAGTTTTTTTCACCGAAGTGCCCTTTGATTTTACGCTTTAAGGAGCTTACCGTAATAGAAGTAACTTTATATTAGTTTAGTGAAACACGGTGGAAATTAAGGGTATTCTAGTGTAATTTAGCATTTTTTATTGAAAAAAGAAAATCTAATGTGTGATATGAATCTTTGCAGCTATCAATAACGATGAAAGATCCCTACATGATAAATGTGATGAATGTGCCAATGGAGGAGCCCCAGCAAAGCATTATTCTGTGTCTTAAGACGATAAAGATAAAGGGCTACAGACATCATGAATATGAGAAGCGCTTGGTTCAATTCTTGTTGGCAAATACCATCAGTCTCAAGTCTTTGATTGTCGTCGCACCTCGAGAGAATGACACGGTATTATTAAGGAGCATGATGGGTATTCATGAATTCGTTTTGCGATTATTTCTCAAAGATTTTTTGAGAATGCCAAAGGCGGCACCAAACGTCGAAATCGTGGTGAGGGAGTGTGATGATCCTCGCGTTCACCCAATTCATGAGACATATTGTGAGCTTGAATAGCTCTACAGACAACCACAATAAATCTCCTATAATTGCTATTTGTTGCATCTGATAATGCCATCCGGTGCTTCAGTATTTTTTTTTGTTTACAGTTTTTACCCTTGTTGGATCTTCATAGAATAGGTGATCATGTTGCCTTGTCGTCGTATTTCATTATTGGAGTATATGTTTTTTCATGGTTCTGTCTTATGTTCTAGACAATATGGTTTAAGTTGATGTAGCTTGCCGTTATATTGAAGTAATTCAACATTTTATGTGCTAGGCAATTTAGTTTAAGTTAATGTAATTTGTTGTGTTATAAATGTAAACCATCAATTTATTCCATATATCGGTTGGGTTTGGCTATAAAGTGGTTGTTGCTTTGTAAGATGTTTCTTACATTGTAGAATGTTTGGGCACAAAGAACTTGTATTCTTGTCTTTAAACCAATTCTAACTGGAAATAATTCCATTTTCTTTGTGACATTGCTCTAACTGATTCAGGAAATTCTTATGAGATTAACATGCAGACAATTTCACTCATTCTGTCATGCATATATTTTTCCATGATATATCATTTGCAGTTGTATGGTTTCACACATCAATGACTGCAAAGTGGCCCAAATGCGGATACTCTGCTAATTTCTTCCTTGCTTCTCAAATTGGACAGCGGGAGTAAAACAGGAGGGCCCAGGGATTTGTGAGGTCAAGGAGGAGATCGGACTGCTGCAAGGAAGAAATAGCAGGGTTCTTGCCATTTCTCGTGAGCTGAGGATCCAGTTTGCATTGTTTGAGTTTTATCATTTTATTTCAAGATCTGCAATAATACGATTTTTGGTCTCCAAAAGCCTTTACTTGCTTCAGTCTCGAAAATGAATTATTTATAGTAGTTTATTCCCTTGGCCGAGTCCCATTCTATATGCTCCTTTAATAAGAGTTGATTGGCTGAGTCCCATTCTATAAAGGGTCGACTGATGATTTAAAGCTCATAAACAACTGAAAATTATGATGCTTCTACAGCCCAACTTCGCATAGGTGTCTCAAAATTGGATATTAAATGATGCAGCATTTACATTTTACAAAATAAAAATGACATTCAAATGTAGGCGTGCATGCATGCACCAGGCTTCAAAATTTGGATTTAAAATGGCACGGCTTTTACATGTTTTCTCCAAAATTACCATATCAATATTTAACTGTTGGTATGTGTTCCAGCTTACAAAATATAAAAAAACATAAAGCAAAAAAATTTCAGCACAGAGTTCCTCGCTACTCAGCATCAAGCAACCATCTTAAATAGTTTGTTCCATCATTGAGAACGGATTCGTGATTATTAGGCACATCAGGGACAGAATCTTGACTAAGAGGGGTGACTCCTTTTCGCATAAATGTTTCAACTGATACGTTCTTCCTCTTTCGTCCACCCCTTGGCCGTGAACGCCACTGCTCATCTGCTTCCACAAAATCGCCCTGCAAACAATGATGCCAAATTCCTGAACATATAAGCTAAATTGCAGGAACAAGATAGCATTTTAACTTATAAATGGCTATAATTCGCCCCTAATCAGCCCCTGGGCATATAAGACATTAATATATTGTTTCTGTAATTTTTTCTCTCCCTAAAATAGCTTTTTTGTCGCTTATGCACTAACATGTGGAGTATTTGGGGTGAAAATAGTTTCCAAAAAAAACAAGAAGAAATCATTAAGCTTTCCTACATATCTGCAGTCGTCAAGAAATGTTGATGCAAACATTAACAGCATAATTATCATCTACTAAGGTCGGATATAGCTTCATACTAAAAAAAGAACAGTGATAAAATTTTATGACTTAATTTAACCTTTTGTTTTTCTTTAATTTCTGTTTTTTTTTTACCTTTTGTTTTTTTCTTAGGTAAATCATTGACCTTATGCAACCTCTACATTATCAAACATAGCAAGAGAGATGGCAATCAAATTGTTGTATTAACAGTGAAAAGGATTGATTGCGCTAAACCAAAAAGGAATTATGTGCAAGTGAGATGTCTCCTCGCAATCTCGCTACTAAATCACTAATACTAGCATCTATGCGTCGAGCTAATAAGTTATGGGTCAAATAATTATTGGGTTAGGGTAAGATTTACACCAATAATAGGTTTGCTTCTGATGGCTCTGTGTACCATTTGGTAATTAATTTAGCCAAAAGCTTCAGTTCATGAGCGGTGAGTCAACTTTCTTTTATCCTGAACAAACACCATCAATAACATGGCTGTTCCATAAACAGAAACAAGATGATAACACCAAACGCGAAATTATTAAACTTACTAGTACATGAACATGAGCACCGGACTTTTCATGATTATCCCGGACATGTTTGTAAGGGAACTTTTGACCGCATCCAGAGAATCGACAAGGAAATGGCCTGAGCTCTTCATGTACAGCTTTTATATGCTTAATGAGGTTTGATTTCTGAATATAATGGAAAAAAAAATCGTCAAATTATTCTCATACTTAATCATCCTAATATAACACAATTTCGATAGACTAAAATCTCTACACAGCCAAAAGAAATAATTACATTCAAGTATTGATAACCCGTTTAACTTCCGCTGCACTTATTGTCTTCATTTGTGTCTACTTTCTATTTTCATTGGCTAAATCAAAATCTAAAACAACAAACCAAGGACTGAGACTGCCAAAAGAAGATGAATGAAAACATGCTTTTAAAGACTTCACAGAAATCGAATGTTTAAAAGAAAGAAAAAGCGAAGCTGAGTGGGGTGCTTGGCCGCTTAAGCACCACAGAAGCGTCTAGATGGTTGCTCAAGCCGCTCAGAAATCAGCAATCGTGTTCCTTAGTTTTAATTGTGTTATTTCTTGTAAATTATTTGTTAATCATCAATTCTAATGTTTTATTTTGAAAACTATTCCTTGTTTTCTTCCACTTGCAAGTAACTAAACAACTAAAAATACGAATTAAAAATAATTGGGATTTAACTTGAGTGCTATTCTTAGAAAATGTAGTCTAAATACACATTTAACAAGACTTCTTAAGAAATACATACTCTCCTAGGAAAATGTGGTAATGAAATTACTATTGCAACCCCATATACATATAAGTACACACCTTAAGTAACAAGAGGGTATTTAGATGACATAGGGGTGATAACATCAGTTCGTTCAATCACCAAAACACGGAGCGCTCAGCCGCACCAGGAGGACGCGTTTTTTAAAACACCCAAAGAATTGATAGTCATTTGGCAAATATTACCATCATGGATGGATAAAAAGACAATTAGGAACACCAAATGACAATTAGGAACACATCCATTTGGTGTCAGGTAATAATACCTAAACGATATTGCACACATTACTTAGCAAACAATTGACCGCTGTGATACTGGTTACTCAGTTACTTCCAAGAAAATAATGAATTCCCTAATACCAAGCTGATTATTAGATACATAAATACAGAGAGCCAAGTTAAAAAATACATGTGGCACACTAAAATTTCATAGCCACACTTGATAAGCATGTTTAAATTTAACCATATCATTTTCCTGCTCTTAGTTTGCAGATAATTTTGGAAATATCAACACTTCGGATAAATATGGAAACCAGAAGATGTGTCAGTACAAAAGGACTACCATCTCGAAACAAGAGTCAAAACCAATCAGTCTCCTACAAGTGAATTCACCATCTTGTTCCGCATCAGAAAATTATGATTAAATAAATTTCTTAACTTTACCTTTGAGAATGTGTACTGGCAACCTTCGAAGCTGCAATCAAGCCTCTTAGCCCCACTGCAACCTTCATGAGTTCGTAGGTGACGCTTAATGTTTTTCTTCAGCTGTTCGGTCCCACAGGTCTCGCACAGAACATATTGGTGACAGGACTGTCTATGGGCTTTCAGGCAATCAGAATTACTGAATTTCTTTAAACAGCCAGGTTCACCACAGATGACCTCCGCATAATCCAATTTAACTGTCATAAGAATAGTTACAATAGAAAGAAAAGACAAGTAAAAAAATTCTTACCGCATAATTTCACATATATTTTTGCTATGAAGTTAAAAGAGCATGTGTGGAAAAATTAAACAGACAAGGGGCACTTCATGAATTAAAGGATTTTAGAAGCTAAAACTTTCTAAAGAGTCCAATATGATGAAAATTGATATAGTATTTTAAATACCCATCTAGGCTATCATAGATGTATACAAAGTTCGTGTGGAAACAGTAAAATTTCACACAAACTTTATACCAACTTCTTCTCAGTCTTGCAGACAGTTGGAAGTATTATCAAATGAAAGATAGCATGTTACAATCATCATGATATTAGAAAATATAATTTTAGTTTAAAAAATGAGGAAACATAACATGAATCTTAAGGGAAACTTTTGACAAGGCAACTTCAATCATAAGAGGGAGTTTACCATGTGAATCGTCATGCTTCCTCAATCTTGACGCGTATTTAAATGCCTTTCCACATCCAACTTCAGAGCAAATATATTGTTTTTCGCCCTCAGAAGAAGAAGACTCGTCATCATGCATTTCATTCACATGCCTCGTCATATTTCCTTGAAAGGTAAACCTTTTGTTGCAGTTTTCTATAGGGCAATCGAAGAGCTTTCCTTGGTGTTTTAGTAAATGCCGATTAAGATGGTCCTTACGTCTGTAGCTAACATGGCAATCCTCAACTGGGCAACTGAAGGGCCTCTGTAAGAATAAGAAAGACTGCCCTGAAATTGGCATATATGCAAAAATTCCAATCTTGAACATATCAAACTAAATAGAAAATCTGATGTATCAGTAGCATCCACATCTGTGGAAATAGAAATAATGATACAAGCATGCAACGGACCGGTTGCGCGAATTTCATATGCCTAATTGGTACATGCAGTAGTCAAGGGTATGAAGACTTAATTTTAAAAGATTACTCCAATCACCGCGTCCTGCTGGATTTCCAATAGAGTAAACGCTTTCCGTAAAATTTAACAATGCATGTCACCACAAAGTTAGTGGCATCTGAAATGTATGTTGCAGATGTTCTCTGTAATATCATAACTGATGGCTAGCATGATATGCAAAGGCAGGCCAACTTATATAACTCAACCAATATAACACTACTAGAAAAGAAATTTAAACTAAGGCAAACCTCGTGGGATGACAGGGCGTGATGTGAGGCTTTCTTGAAGGAGCTTCTCAGGTGGTCACCCGACCTGATACTGGTCCATTCAAGATAATAAAATCCTGCCTCTTCGCATTTTGGAGTTCAATGGGATCCAATGCTTCACGCTTCAACACAACAACTCAAGAACCTATAAACCTGCAAAATCATTCATTTCAATCTAAGAAGTGTATATAACATTAAGAATAACCAATTAAGCATGCAGTTGACTTATTTGCAGGTGACATCTAAATATTTGTCTTTTCATACCTCAAAAAAAAATGATAATAGAGTTTCCACAATAACAAATCCAACATTCCACTTCAGATATTTGAAGTGGATAATTCACACATGAAATCACCGAGGCTGGGGATCACTAAGTTACATTATGCCTCTCAAATTTCTTGGATTAACTGATTTAGCAATCAATTGTTACAACATTTACTTAAGCAAGGAATTTCTCAGTGATCACAACTCAGAATATGTTACTCATTAATGTTGGGATAAAGTGAAGATGAAAATACTTCTTTTGTGACACTAGACGTAACAAGATCTGGCAGTTGGCAAAATACACTCCCCACATTTCAATTACAGAAAACGCTATAAATCATCATAGGAAATTTTTTGTACTTTTAACAAATTTGGCAGGTGGCATATCTACATATACAAATAGATATCTTTATTTCCTCAAATTCAAGATAAATAGCATTGCTTCCTATGACTTGTATCACAGTACTGAATTAAAAACAGTTCGCATGATGGCCAAAACAATGCATGCACTCTATTTAACCGAGTAAAACAATTCACGAGAAAGCAGGCTTATTAGATATCACTAAAATTAAATCAAGCAAGTATTCAAAAACGGCGACAGAGATGCAGAAACTACAAAGTCAGCAAAGCAATATTACCTCCAGAGAGTGACCCTGCGTATGTTGTTTCAGATAAGCTGGTTTCCTAAAGCTAGCACCACACTGCTTGCAAGTATATCTCGCTTTGTTGTCGACCTCTGTATCTGAATCTATATCATCAGCTGCTTGATCTTTTACTTCATCCTGAAATAGTATTAAAAGGTTATTAAAAATTAAAAATAACACCCTATTAGACACCAATCCCTTCAATAATCAAAATTGCTATCATATTGAGTTTTGAATCAAGTATACAAAGTCTTAAGCTTCCGAACTTAGTTTAGAAGTCGGATCACGGAACGAGAATTGTGGTATTCCGCGTAGGTTGCGATTAGAACTATGTTAAAAATCTTTTGTTTCTGCCTCATCGACATCTTACATGTTTAGATGAAGCACTTTCCAATTCGTCTTCTTATTTGCATTTACCATTTTGCCTTCTTGAACTGTTTGAAATTGTTTCGGAATACCATTAGCCTCTTTCCCATTGCATCTTTTAGGCATCTTTCATTTACACTAAAAAGTTTGATTCTTTTTTGTAAACATGAGTTTGTCACTAAATAATCCCAGCTGCAACAAAAAAAAATTATACCTTATGATGGGTGAGGACATGGGATCTGATAAGTGACTTCTTTGACCTGCAGATTCCACAAAATTCACAATAATAGCGCCTAATGTCTCTGAAAATTGGTTTCTTGATATCTTCCCCTTCCTCTGCGTTCTGAGTTGCCATCTTTTGCGGGAAAAAAACAAACCCTAGATCCAAACACATGTAAACCAAATAATGATCTCACTACAAAAAACACAATCAAATGAAAATTAAGTAATGTATTGCAGCAAATGGACCACAGGTAAAGTGCTACTTGAATTACGTCTGTATCGAATTGCCCCAAAATAAAAGGAAAAGATGCTAACTTTAGGGTTTCTTAAGTTTCCCCGAGTAAAATTAAGATAAAAAAAGCCAAAAAGAAAATAGAGGGAATGAAATTGGATACCTAAACAGCAGAAATTAGGGTTTCTTCAGATCGCGGCAAGAAATGGGAGAGTAGCAAAAACCCTAGGGGCATGGCTGATATATCGCTTTTCGAGGACTGGACACGTGGCGAAATCGCACAAAACCGCATTGCAGTTTACTCGAATTTGGAAGCTCCTCTGTTCTTCTCCGTGCTATTCCAGCGGTCTTAGAGCATCCGAGCCATCCATCACACATGCAAAGGACACTAGCAATAGAAAAGCCATTCTATTTTATGCTGTTTGGCAGCTGATCGTGACCGTTGATTTTTTTCCTCTAAAAATCCTGGGCCATTGATCTTGATAGCATAAGTGAGAACAACAGAGGCTCCGGATCCAGTTTACTCTCGCTTAGATTTCAAGCACATGCAACGCGGGTGAAAGAAATAAGAGCTGGTTAGAAGCGTGGCGTTGTCCTTAAAATATCTCGTGTTCATTGATCACGGTTCTAAAAACTATATTACT
Organism: Agapanthus africanus; assembly: GCA_030015575.1. NCBI lineage: Eukaryota > Viridiplantae > Streptophyta > Magnoliopsida > Asparagales > Amaryllidaceae > Agapanthus > Agapanthus africanus. Next base: position 24,407,929 of record JASDDO010000028.1, on the reverse strand, counting down.
ACGGCATAAACATTTTCCGAAGTTAAATTAGGCAATCATTTCTTAACAGCGTGAATGGCGCGAAAAGAAACTGCCTAGCGGCATTACGGCTTTGAAAAGTCCCAAAAGACGTTTGTGTTGATAACCGCCTGCGATGGATGGGATGAGCATTGTATAGGGCAAACTGCACGGTTTTTTTGTGCAATAATTTATGTGCACAATCGCAAAGAGAAACATGGAATCATGTCGGTAATGATTTGGCCGTGGTGCAAAAGCTTTATGTTTAAAGTTTGATTTTATCAATTAAATTTATCATCTGTGCTGCCGGAAGAGCTTATCGTGGCTTGACAATATGAATACCCAGTATGCAAAATGAGTTGGACATGACTGCACGACCGGATGTGAATATCAGCTGGTCACCCGTGCCTGTAAATTTTTTTAATAAAAAAATTCGATGCAGGTTGCTTCACTGTGCAAATAAAGTGTCTCAAAAGATGAATTTTGTATCGTGATCTATTTTACCTTTAAATCATAGATGCGAGTTGCTTCACGGGGCAACACAATTTTATGGAACACAAAGATATGTGGGACTTTGTGTTGTAATGGATGCGAAGGATTTTAAAGGGTCGGGTGTTGCGATTGCATCGGATTCCCTACAAATCATCCACTGCTCCAATAAAATATTTATATATTTGAATTTTTCCTGAACACCTGTATATAGAAATTGTTATTATAATTTGTTAGGCTTCAACGGGCCACGCCACGCGACAAGGATAATCAAATTAAATTTCAAACTGAGCTCTCTAAGAGTTTCTTGAGAATTATTCTTAAGAACAAGAAGAAAATAAAAGAAATATATATATATTCACATATGTAGGTTTGCTGCATTGTTTCCATATATTTTCCCAGAAATAAGATATCAACGCCGGCCGTTGGATATTCTAAAAAAATCACCAGCTTTTGGAACATTTATTAATCCCATCATATATGCGGTTAAGATTTCATCGAACGATTTATATGACAAACAAAGATCTCTCAAGTCAGCCGCTGCCACTTTCTGGAAAAATCCAAGTCCTACTCTTGCCAATTTTTAACCGTCCATGTATTACATCAGCTGAATATTCGTCAGGGCAAATAAAAAAGATCAAATGTGAATTCTACACGATCTTTACTCGTGCCTGGGCATTATCTACATAATTTTCCCAGAAATCGGATATCAAGATCAGCCGTTGGATCATTTACCGATCAAGGGCTGCGATTTCATCAAATCTCCTGCTTGAACAAAAAAGAAGCCTCTCCCAAATTAAACCTTTCCTTCTCTACCTCTAGCCCTAGGGTTTTGGACGGTTGCTGCTGCCGCTATTCTCTCAATCGCAAGGTAAAAATCCTCTCTGATTCTAAATTCAGCAATCAAAATGCTCCATTTCTTTTCAAAGTTATAGATTTTCTTGCTCGTTGCGACCCGGGCTTTTCCGAGGGTTACATGAAGATCAAAGCCCCAATGATTGTTCAAGATGGATCTGTCGTTAATTGTTGCAGTTCTTATCTTCAATTTTAATTTTTGGTCAGAATCGCGTCAAATTAATGGCTAAAGGTTGGATCTTTTGGGGTTTTAATCATAAAAGTTCCGTCCTTTATCCCATTGAGATTTTATGTTTCTTACAATGCTGGCTGTGATTAGATATCAAATTTGTATTTTTTATTAATTTTTTTATTGTTATTAGAGTTGGCTACGATGATAAAAATGACAGCTTTGAACGCCAATTCTGCTTCATATAACTCATGATTGAGAAAGCTGGTCTATACATGAGCTTACGGCATTTTTAGGTATTTTTAACATCAAAATTAGATTTTGATTTTAATTTAGTTATTGAATTTGGCATTAGAATGTCTTTTTGCCAATGATGATCATGACCAATTTCTGAGGTGTAGACTGTTTCAAGTCTCAACTTTGCTGGGAGAAGTTTCTGAGGTGTAGACTGCTGCAGTCCAAACAACAACACCAACCAACCCCTCCCCCCGCCCTCTCTCCCTCTCCCTCTCCCTCCAAAGAGGGAAATGCTATAAAAAAGGAAGAAGGAAAAACTAGAGGTTTTGAGACTCAAAGGATCATTAATGGCGCTGACCAACTTCATCCTAACGGTGGCTGCCGTGAGCGCCGCCGTGCTCCTCCTTCGCAGCGACGTGAAGCAATCTGCCACCATCTTCCGACGCAACATGCGCCACATCCGCACCTGGCTCGAAGAGGAGTCCAAAACCGCTGCCAAGTAATTCTCATCTCTCTAATCCCAAATTCTTGTTTCTTTTACTCTGTAATTACTCGAATCTCGAATCATCAGAGCTCTCACTTACTTTTTGTGTTCTAGGAGAGATTCAATTAGAAATTAGGTTAATGTTGGAGCAATTTAACAACCATCATACTGCTGTTCTATAAATATGCCATGCCATGATTCGCTACTATTAAAATCGATCAATGAGTCGATTGAGTTATGTGATCCGCACTGTCAGATCCTAATCGAAGAATGCATAATAAGTTAGTTAAATGGAAATGTTTTAGGTATCAATAGGTTTCACATGTTCTTAAAATTGGATTCTTGATCAATTTTGTGTTCTCAACATTGATTGATTAATTTTGTGTTCTCAACATTGATTGAAGTGATTAATAAGTCAATGATTATATAGAAGCTTCCTTATTAATGACCATCTGGAACTGTCCATCCTGCCGAGCTAACAGATACTAGCCGTGGAGAAAGATAGATGTATGGAATGGTAGTGAAAACTCCACTCGGATGAAAAGTTCTTAATGTTTGTCGAGTCGATTGACCTGCAGATCCCTAGGTATTTTACTGAGATTCTCCTCGCGAGCCTTTCGCAGGGTTTGTGGACTTGTTAATGTTTATGAAGGATTTTCAAGTGATAAATGGTAGTCACTAGTCACTACTCATCATGTTAAGCCAATGAATATGTAGGGATTTTCTTACTGTTAAGTATAGTATATAGTATACTACTTACTCAAATAGCATGGCGCCATTACGGATACGACACAGAATACAAGTCGGTTCCGCCGATTCACAAATTTTTAAAGTTGTGGGATATGCCATTTCATTTGTTATATATATATAAAGCAAATATAAACTAAGACTACAAATAATTAGTTAGTCTTGATATATGGTTTGTTGGTGTATTAGCCATTAATACATCATACATGTTCATTAAGCATCCTTAATGAATCTGATATAGATACAAATCTATACTGGAATGTCTCATCGATGACGAATTTGTGCAGCATATCTGTTATGAAATGTTCTTGATCCACGTAGCTTACTAGGCACCAAGGGGTCACACCTAGAGCAGCTTGAAACCTTGTGCCTTGCCATGCTATACATCAAAAGCGCCTTTGTGCTACCATGCGTCCCACCTCATTTTTTTAATATCATCACTTGATCACATACCGAAACTACACAAAGTTTGTACGTATTATGTGCTATCATAGTTCTCATTTACCGACTAATCACACTTGGTCACTACAACTGTTTTGTTCCGCCCACTAAGAGTATGTTCAACTTCAACACCAAGACACTCAGTCAGTGATTCTGGTGAATTCCATACTTTCAAGCTTCATGACCAGTTGTCTGGTATATATCTTACCATCTTGATCACAACCATTCCACCTCTTCATAGAATCCTTTAGAATTTTAGAGCGTGCTGGCTCGAATTATCTAGTTGATAAAGAACTTTTCTGCTTTTTCATGGTGTTAGAGGATTAGGCGATATTTTATTACTCTAGGCTCAGGTGAAGTTCTTGCAGCTTTGATTGGTTGTATTCCGATGCACATTGTCTACTTTATTTGTTGAGCTGCTCGATTCTAATTACACTTGTGTGAGGACTTAGTATTCACGTGAAGTAAGAGCAAGGGAAGAGGCTTTAGGTTGTAGTCTGCCAAATTGAAGCTGGCTCGGAACCTTTTTATTCCTCCATCGTGTGCTTCCAGTATCAAAATTTTCAAGAATTACTTGTGTTTCATCATCTTTTGCACCATTACCACCCTTGTTAGGTCTTTCCATTATGGGGTCTGCTATGGAGCACAAGTCTTTTATGATAACATTGGAAGTGGAAGCTGGTGGAGATCGCCCAATCTCTCTCTCTCTCTCTCTCACACACACAGAGAGGAAATGGTTGGGAAAAATAATCTAAACCATACAAAATTGACATAAAAGAAAGGAGAAAAAGAAGTAAATAGGAATGAGTGGCTACCAGGAGGAAAAGGAGAGATTGTTGTGTGTTGCTAAAAGACCTTTAATTAAGCATACAAAAACAACATGAAAATACTGTTGTAGAGTGTCAGTTACCATGGCAGTTGATTGCCTAGGCTGGTGTGATGTTGCTGCCATCCTATGTTGTCGCGTCGTCTTAATATAGATGGATAGAACAAAGGAACACATTAGAGTATTCAGGCTTAGGAATAAGGAGTGAATTGTGGAGAAGTTGTCCCCTTTTTGTAAGTTATTGGGCTCAAACCCAACTAATGGGACATAAATCTGATTTATTTAAAACAGTGGAATTCAATTAGTTTGATTGGCCCATTGAAAGATTACATCAAGCTTTCTTAGGATGACCAAAATGCCGACTGTAGATTGTGCTGCCTAGATGTGTCGGCGACGTTAAAATTCTTCTGCTCAAGTCTTGGTAGGTTTTTAGAAAACTGCTTCAAACATGTAATTACTGCCAAATTCCTAGCGAAGGAGACTATAGACAAGGAAGAGAGCCCTGCGATAACCGTAAAAGGCCAAAGTGACCTTCATTATCAAGATTCCTACACAAAAATAGTACTATGATTCAAAAAAAATTATTCCCACTTTGAGTTAATGAATTTAGATAGGTTTATTATTCTAGGTATATTCTTCATTTTCCCCCTTGGAAGACATCATCATCCGAAGTTCAATTCTTGAAATTTTATTTTACCCTACGTATACTTTCTCAAATTGCGTGAATTTATCCGAGTCAACAATCTCAATAGTGGCCATTCAAAATATAGCAAATAAATGAATAATACTAGTTACAATTCTTTATATACTAGTAACATGTTATGTTGTAATTTGTCTCGAATTTTAAGTCCTTTCATACATGGTTTCAAGATTGATTCACCGCAGCAGGTGACCTCTATCCCTTTTTGAAAGGACATATCTGAAACTCAAACAAAATACTGTATTGTATCAACCATAGTACACCAGAGGTTTACCAACAATAATTGAAGCATCACGGTAAACAGACCTACTGCTCATTGTATCATTCGAACCTGATGGTTTTATTGTATGTAGTGATGCTCACGTCAAGATCTAAACCGTGTGATGAAGAAACATGGTAAGGTAAATTCTTGCACCTCTAGGCTGTGGAAATCGTATGAGTTGAATTATCATGCGCATGATTTAGAACTGTAGTGGGTGATATGGAGAGAGGCAGGGTTTGCAGGTGCTTGTTGTCATGTGTGTTAAGCGAGGATTGGTCACAATTGCATGGCCTATCATGCCGAGTATATGGCATGGTGAGTAATGTGGAAAATATGGAACAAGGAAAATATATAGCGCTTCATGCAAACAGAAATTCTTTATAGATCAATCTTACATAAATGAATAATGAGGTATTAGTGGGGTCCATTTACATCCATTATACATACCAATGAAATTAAATGAGCAGAATTCGGCTCCAAAGCTTTGGAATGGACTCATCTCTCTCTCCTCTGACACACCGAAACACACATGCATACACGCATGTGTATGTTTGTATATTTGTGTCCTACTACCTACAATTTTATTGCATATCTTGTGACATCTTGGTCAGTGTCTTGTATCCATGTCTATGCTTCATTGTTACTATCAACACTTTCACTAATTATTTAAAGCCATCAAAATTTCTGACACTGAACTCGGACCTCTCTGCTAGTTATATCTTGGACATGCTAATTTGATGCTCTAGTGGAACCTCACTTTCATAAAGGTATTGGACCATGGCTTGACTCACCGTTGGATTGGATAGTCATGTTGAAAGCTCAACACCGTCTTTATTTTCTTAACGACTTAATAGTTTCATAAATCACCTATCAAACACTTGGATATCAAAAGTTGTGAATATTCCAACCACATCCTATGTCCTGTATTTCCTAAGTTCTGGCATTCAAGTTTAATACATCCTAATATGAAGGCTGAATAAGATAAGTTATGTGAGTATCACAAATACTTTGAATTTCATTCTAGGTTAATTTACTGTTTTGTTCAGAGTGATCTTCTCCTTTTGTATAAGTCAAATATATTCTTATTCATCATCTTATTCAGGATATCCTCCTTTTCCATTTTGTGCAGTTATTTTAAGATTGTGTTTTACTCCTACTTGTATAAATAATATCTTGATATGAATAAGATTATCAGATTCTATACTCCTACATGGTATTGGACGAAATTGCTAATATTTTCTCTCCTTAAATCCTGGTGCATATCTCCACAAAGACCACAACTAAAGCAGCTCATTTTTTTCTTCTCCTTCCTCCCCAAAATATCCAGTTGCATATCTCGATAATTAAATCATTCATTGTGTTTCTTGTTCACCGGTTCTCACCATAATTATTCACTACCCTTTCCTTTATTCAACTAACCAATCTCCACATGACAATCTTGACCTCTCCACTTGTCGTCTCCTACATTGGGGTTTTTAGTCGTCTTCTATGCTGAGTTCTCCAATTATTTTGACTCATCTGTGTTGAGTTCTTCCAGCTGTCTCTTGCGTCAGGCTTTTCAGACATCTCCTTCGTGACACTCTCCATTTCGCTTCTCATTTAGACGTTTTTTTCGATGACAAACGCCGACAACTTTCTTTGGCGACAAGTGTCTTTTCTTGGAACCAGCCTCAATTTTTTCCCATGACAAGTCTCGTTATTTCTCCAATGACAAGCAATGAATTTCATTTTCGATCACGATTGATGCATCTCTAAATGCTAAATATTTCCAAGTGCGTCGATTTTCTTTCAAAATTCACTGTTCTTGATTCTTCTTAAGTTTAAGGGAGGTGTTGAAGACAACAATCTAAAATTAAAATAAGACAGATTATTTACGAAATCATAGATGGTTTAACTACATTGTTTATACTAACTTGCTTTTATTAGGGCTTATTTGTTTGTTCATATATAGAGATTATTGTCTTTTTATTATAGTTATCTTTGACTTTTATTCTTCTCTATTTAGAATATCAATTTTCCACTTTTGTAATCTTCCACTGCATAAATAGGAATACCGACTTATTCATACCAAGATTTACTAATTATTTTCAATGTCAGGTGTCGAAACAAAGTGTTGAGACGATCTCATATAAAACTAGAGACCCTGACGGTCTTATTCATACCAAGATGTAACAAGTAGGAGCATGACACAATCTTGGTATAACTACACAACATAGGGAAAGACGATCTCGTAAATAAGAAAATAAATAAGTCAATGTTTGATTGATATAAAAGGCATAAGATGACTATAAGCAAAGTATCAAATTAACCTAAAGAGATAATCAAATCGTTCATGACATTCATCGGATAATTTGTCTTATTTTAGCTTTTATACTTCCATGTTTAGCATCCCCTCAAACCCATAGTGGGAGAGTTTGAAGAAGAAATTGACGCGGGTGGAAATATTTAGTGTAATACCCAGTCCCATTCATGTATCCATATATATTTTTATATAAATATTTTTCCTTAATTTTTTGAATTTTTCTCTCTTTTTCTAAACCTAAACCCCACTTTAACCTAATTCTAAATATTAAATAAACCCAACACCCTAACCCAAACCCCAAACCCGACCCGACCCGGTCCCCATCTCCCTCTCCTGCTCTTCTTTTCTTTTCCCCGCCCTTTTCTTTTCCCCCAACATTCCTCTTCCTCCCTCACAACTGCCTCCTCGCGACCCGTGTCCTCGCTTCGTCGCCAACTCTCATGATCCCTTCCTCGAAAATCCTTTCTTCTCTTTTCTTCTCTTCCCTCTTCCTCGCGATCTTCCTCGCGATCAAGCGTCTCCCTCGCTCCACCCCCACGACCCGACAACCTCCTCAACCGCCCATGAGATCCACGCCTCTTCCTCGATATTGTGGCTCCTCCCTCAATAATCTTCCATCATCTCTCTAACTTCTCGCGCCCGCTCTCTCTTTATCTCCTTCTCATAACTCTTTCTTTTTCAAAAAAAGATCCTAAGCCTACACCCTTCTTCTCGCCGGCGAACTTTTCCTACTATAACACCCGAGTCCTCTACAACTCCTTACTTCATCTCTTACCTTCTCACACCGAGCTCCAAACCCCTCACCGACGCTCCACTGCCCTGACCATCGTCACCGTCGTCACCACACCCCTGCAACCACGTCGCTTCCACCAACCCGTACCCGAGCACCCACTTCCACCCTTACTGCAACTCTAACTCACCGGCGCACTCATTTTCACTGCAACCCCTGCACCTTTGAGCTCACTGCCACTACCCATCACCGGCGACCCACCGAACTCCCCAGCTCTTTCAGGTCAAGCCACGCCCCAAGACTCCCTCTCACCTAGCTCCAACCAACCATAGCCAAGTTATCCCCAGCTCAAACTTGAACCCTCACTGCCCCCCTCGACCTCGTTGTAGCCCAGCATTCCAAGCTTGAGCTCCAAGCTGAGCAGACCCTAAACCAAAGCTTCTCGTGTGCTGTCGTTGCTGCTGCCCGTGAGCGTGCCGTGCTCTCGCTATTCATCGCCACGATCGTCACCAGGTAAGTGAAAATCGATCACTTGCTTATTCATGCTAAAGTATTAGTTAATCATAGTAATCGCGATAAATGATATTGTACACTTTCGTATCTATTTGTAGCTGTATCGATAACTTGTAAACAAATTATTTCCTCTAGCAAACCTTTATAAATTGATTGTGATGAATGGTTGCCCGTCTCGGTCTTCTAATCCGTAACAATATCAAATAGAATTTATTTAAACGACATTTAGTTTGAATCGATTAAATGGAACCGATATTTCGGTTGTTACCTGTAGATGTAACTCGAGTGTTCGATGTGATACATGGATGAATACTCTTTTAAAATGCTCATACCTTATACATTATTCCTTGATCGTAGAAGCATGCCTGGTCTAGTCATCACTCGTATTCCGTATTTTGGGAAGTGGGGCGTAAAATGGTTTTCTTGGTATCAGAATCCCAGATTTAGGATGAAATTACTTTTCCGTCGAGATATTCCTAGACTAAGTTACACCCTTGATTTATACTTTATTATATTGCATTTTCATTTATAATCCTCGTTGAATCATTCTATAATCCTTGCTTGAATCTGATTCCCTTGATCATCTTTCAGAGATATGGACTCCTCAGGCAACTCCTCAGGTGCCGGTACCCATGATCGTACAGAGAAGATCCTCAGCTCACTGACGATTCTAGCACGGTCTTAGGAAAGAAAAACATATCTCTTGGCTGAGAAATTGAAGGCGGTGCAAGAGGCCGCAATTACCGTCTTGGAGAGAAATACAGCTGTCCCTTCCGCCCTCGAGGGCGCTTTAATACCGGCTACACGGGCTAGGGCTGGTACCGTTTCTAATTTCAGGAGACTTCACGGCTGTATTCACGAGAGCAACAGATCCACTTGAGCCCGAGCAATGGCTAATCAATGTGGAGAATCTTTTGACGGCCGCTCGGGTCCCTGACGTGGACAAAGTAAGCGTGGTGAAGATCCAGCTAGATGACGAGACTCGCACATGGTGGTTCGTCGAGAAAAGCAGGCTAGAGAAACCTATCGGGTGGGACACATTCTTTGTGTGTTTTCTAGATCACTATTTTCTAGCTACCGCCAAGGCCGAGATGGAGGAGAAATTTATCACGCTGAAGCAAAATGGTTGTCCAGTGGATGTCTATGCCGCGGAGTTTAACCGGCTGAGTCGCTTTGCACCGTACATGGTAGTCATCGAAGCCGCCAGGGTCAGACGGTTTCAGCATGTGATCGATATCGAGTTGCAGCAGCTTAGCAGCGGTCAACACCTGAGTTTCTCTACCCTGCTCTCCTCGAAGGACCATGTGCGGGCCTCGTCCTCTAACTGGATCTTCACTATGTTTACTCTGTAGCGTTAGAGACCCGAGTGGCCGTCAAAAGATTCTCCATATTGATTAGCCATTGTTCGGCCTCAAGTGGATCTGCTGCCCCGTAAATACAACCGGGTGAAGTCTCCTGAAATCAGAAACGGTACCGGCCCTAGCCTGTGTAGCTGGTATGAGAGCGCCCTCGGGGGCTGCAGGGACAGCTGTAGATCTCTCCAAAGCGGCAATTGTGGTCTCTTGCACCGCTTTCAATCTCTCAGCCAAGAGATCGGTCTTTTTTTTCTGAGCCTGTGCTAGGGTCGTCAGTATGCTGAGGATCTTCTCTGTAGGCACATGTGGAGTCCATATCTCTGAAAGATGATCAAGAAAGGAAATTAGATTCAAGAAAGGATTATAGGATGATTCGACGAGAATTATAAGAAGTGAAAATGCAATATAATAAAGTATAAATCTAGGGTGTAACTTAGTCTAGGGATCCTTCGACGGAACTGTAATTTCATCCTAAACCTGGGGCTCTGATACCGACAAAACCATGTCACGCCCCGCTTCCCAAAATACGGAATACGAGGGGTGACTAGGTTAGCTATGCTCCTACGGTCAAGGAATAATCCCGCCGTAATCACACTTCGGATTTTAACGTTACATGGTAATCAATAAACACAACACAAAAGTATGATATCACAGCTCACAACTTTATTACATTGAATCAACAGAGTTCAAGATATAATTATTCGCATGAAAGAAACAACTAACCAAAAGAAATAACAATATCATTATTGCAAATAGAAGGCGACAGCGCTGGTGTCGCGGTCTAAATTTCTGCAATCTCGAATGGCAGGTCCTGCTTCTGAGCTGGGTCCACTACGTCCTCTGAGCTTGCACACTCAGGACGACACATATAGCAATATATATAGTGTGTACTATGATATTAAGAATGGAATGAACGGCAGAATACGGTAACATGAGTATACGGAATATCAGGTGAATGTACCCAGTATGGTATATGTATCATGTTAGCAATTCATGCAATGTGTATGTCATTACCAATCAGTCAAATGAAATCAATCGGTGGAAAAGGATGCTCGTGTTTAACAAGGGTCTCGTGCATGCCCGATACTACGGTCCGCTGTTGTCCGGGACATAATCTTGCAGCCGTGCCGCTAGGCGCACGACCTAATATATATATATATATATTGCTAATATTGAATGATCATCCTCTAAGTCATTGTACCTCGCTAAATACGAGTTCGATTCCATCTTGATTTTTCCATTTCCTCAGATTACAATAACTATATGTATATGACTAGTTGTATACAGACACGCGCCAATATCACGGTTTTTTTCACTTTTCACTGCACTGTTCACTTTCATGAGTCAATCACTTATCACTGGCATACTTGACACAACTAATCCAATACCACTCACGTTCGACAATGCAAAGTTCGCTACGAATCACAATGAACGTTCGCCATCACTTAGGTATCACGGTCTGGTAAATACGAGAATCATGCCACATGTCGAGTCATGTACGATATGAATCACGTGTATTATGAGTTCAGAAAAACATATTAAATCGTACGATCATAATTAGGCAAAATGATACAAAAGAGGCAGTAAGTAAACTTAAACAGCAATCCAACAAAATTGTTTCTAGGTCAATCGGGTTTCAGGTTTGCGAGTTACGGTCATTTTATTTTAAGTGTTCACCGCTGGAAATCCAGTTTCTGAACTGAAAGTCCATTTCGTAACACATTTTACTCCATATTGGGATCATAATTAAACGGCGCTACAGTTACGTAAAATTTAGATCTATCAATTGTGTTTCCAACGCACCAGACGGATCGACAATATCTACAGCGTGCTGAGAGATGTCCTGTTTAAGACTAGGGTATACAATATGTCTCTGTACTAAACTGCAATACACCTCGACGGTTTAAAATGCAATTAAAATATCAAACAGTAAAATCGAACGAAACCACCACCTATAGTTAGCTAACAGGATTATTCTCGTAATAGTATAGGGTTCCGCATATTTTCATTTTCAAACAGAGCTTTACAATTTATGTGAAATGCTGCTTGGACTGCAGTCCAGAGTCGCATTCCAAATCAGTTTTCGTCGTTGTGATATATCAGTATCGAAAAATAAATTACAGGGGGTTCTAGCTTATCGAGTCGGCTTCCATATGAGTCATAGAGCATCTCGTTTCGATTTATATTTTGATTTAATGAAGATTTTAGAGCGTAGCATGTACGGTGAATTCCATATTGAATGTCGTCCTTTTGGGGCGACAGCTCATGATGATAATCTCTGTATTTTAAACTTAAATCACTACACAATTATTGACAGTAATGGAATTCCCTAAGCATAAGGTATGTGCATTTTGAAAGAGTATTCATTCATGTATCACATCAAACATTTGAGTTACATCTACGGGTAACAACCGAAATATCGGTTCCATTTAATTGATTCAAACTAGATGTCGTTCAAATAAATTCTATTTGATATTGTTACGGATTAGAAGACCGAGTCGGACTTCCATTCATCATAATCAATTTATGAGGGTTTGCTAGAGGAAATAATTTGTTTACAAGTTATCGATATAGCTACAAATAGATACGGAAGTGTACAATATCATTTATTGCGATCATTATGATTAACTAATATTTTAGCATCAATACGCAAGTGATCGATTTTCACTTGCCTGGCGATGAATAGCGAGAGCACGAGCAGCGACGACAGCACGCGACAAGCTTCGGTTTGGGGTTTGCTCAGCTTGGAGCTCGAGCTTGGCATGCAAGGAGGTCGAGGAGAAGCGGTGAGGGTTAAGGTTTGAGCTGGGGGTAGCTCGGCTGTGATTGGTTGGAGCTAGGTGAGAGGGAGTCTTGGGGCGTGGCTGGAAGAGGAGCTAGGGTGTTTGGTGGGTCGCCGATGATGGGTAGTGGCGGTGAGCTTTAGGTTGCAGTGAAGGGGAGCGCGCCGACGAGTTGGAGTAGCAGTGAGAGTGGAAATGGGTGCAGGTTGGTGGAGGCGGCGTGGTTGCATGGGTGTGGTGATGATGGTCAGGGCAATGGAGCGTCGGTGAGGGGTTTGAAGCTCGGTGCGAAGAGTTGTGGAGGACTCAGGTGTCGTGGTGGGAAAAGTTCGCCGGCGAGAGAGGGGTGTAGGCTTGGGATCTGTTTTTGAAAGAGTTGTGAGAGGGAGATAAAGAGAGCGAGAGGTTGGAGAGATGAGGGAGGGGCCGCAGTATCGGGGAAGAGGCAAGGATCTCGTGGGCGGTGGAGGTTGCCGGGTCGTGGGCGTGGAGCGAAGGAGGCGCTCGATCGCGAAGAAAAGAGGGAAGGATTTTGGAGGAGAATTGGCGAGGAAGTCAAAAAGGAGAGGCGGATGGGGACTGGTTTTGGGTTTATTTAATATTTAAAGTTTGGTTTAGAAAAAGGAAAATTAGGGGAAAATATTTATATAAAATATATACGGATACAAGAATGGGACTGGGTATTACATTTAGCGTTAGGAGAAATTCGTCACTTGTGGTTGAAAATAAATTTAAGCTTGTCGCTGGAGAAATATGTTGAGGTTTGTTTATGGAGAAAGGCGTCTAGGCTTGTCATGGGATAAAAGAGTCGAGGCTAGACGTTGGAGAGGTGTTGGCACGACGCCAGTGAGAAACGTCTAACGTAGGAGACACCTAATGGATGAGGCTATTATTAAACCTCACAGTGGAGATGACCATAGAGCTTGACAAAGTAGACAACTGGAGATCTCAACGTAGGAGAGGATTGGAGAATCTAGCATAATAGAAGAATGGAAAAAACCAACTTAGAATACATCAAGTGGAGAGGTCTATGCTAGCATGTTGGAGACGGGTTTGGTGAATATAGGTGAGGGAAGTGAATTAAAGATAATGGGAACTGGTGAACAAGAGAGAGGCAGTGGATGGTTAATCTTGGGCTTTTTTTCTAGAGGATGATGAAGAATAAAAAGGATTAAAAAACAGAAAATCGATAATTTTATTAATATAAAAAACACTATTTATGCTGGTGCCATCACAAAAGTAGAATATGAAATCTCCTAAATAGTGAAGAAAATAAGTCAAAAATTGATTGTAATAAAAGGATGGCAATCCTTACGTATGAATAAACAAATAACCCCGGTACGAATCCAATAGGTGTAAACAAGTTGGTTATATCAGCCATAATTTCATAGATAATGACTTAATTAGATTTTAGACTCTCATCTTTAACAGATGCCTTGGTAACTCCTTATGTCCACAAAGTTGATTAACACCATGGTTCTTAGGGTGGTTATATTCTCTTTATGGAATTATGGGTAAAATTTAAATAAGATTACAAGGGAATGTCAATTGATGGTCCCCATGAAGAAAAACTAGATCAATGAACAACCCTGTGATTTCATCACTTCTATCCCATTCAGTTAGCTTGAGATGCAACTTGACTTCTCATGCTAGTGCGCTCGCCAATTTTAGCTCCACATATCAAATCCGGCTATTGTATCTGATGCTTTATTTCATGCTGGTGAACCCAAGATTTTTCGCTTTATTTTTTTGTTTGTTGTGGAGTAGTATACCTGAAAGTATCTGACGCTGCTTGTCTCATAGACTGCATTGCTCTCTTAAACTCGTCCATCCAGAATTGGCGTTGAACTTTTGATAACCTGTTGTCTTTTACATTTCTTATTGCTCAAGATCTCAAGACATTAATAATTACTGAAAAATGGGTACCCGTGTACCCTAAACTATCCTGACTTTAAGTTTCACAGTATCTTGTCTAGAGATCAAACGTTATGACGTTAGCTGTGTTTTTGCCGCTGCCTACTTCTTTCTCCTTTTTTTGCTCATTTGTATGGGCCTTTTCTCCTCCTTTTTAGCACGGAAAATGCAAATAATTTTCCATGCAGGTTTGTTACAGACTAGAAAAGAAGTTCAAGTCCATTCTTTGGTTTGTTTCATGCAACATTTGTTGCTTATTGTCAATTTAAATATAAATATAGTTGTTTTGCTAAAGGGGCATAGTATTTTATGATTGTTAGAAACTTGGAATGCTTTAGAAACAGATGCAAAATTAAAATTACTTAATGTGCTGAAATTTGCACCTATATATTCTAAAAAAGCGAAACTTTTACAGCTAAGTCGGCTGCTGTTGCCTGCTACAATTTGCACCTAAATTACAGGTTTCATTTTTAATGTTACTAACGAAATGTTGAAATTACTAATATAGCAGAAGTATTTGCTAGTACAGGTGTATTTTTATTGAAACAAGCTGCTCATTGTGCATTACAATAATCTTCTGCGATAACTATCGAGCATATATCAGTTTCGTACATGATATTAACTTGGAATTTCTTAATTTTTTAAAGATCTGCTGAGGGAGCAGCACCAAAGGAGCTGGAATCGCAGGCCATAAAGAAAGACATCCCCAAGGATGAGAAGCACTAGGATCGGTTTTTTTTAGCTGATTGTAGTTATCTTGAAGGAGACCCTTAAGAATTTTAATGATTTGTCAAGATGGGAAGAGCCAGAATTTTTTCAGCATTCTTGCACTTAGATATCAAGTGACTAAATTGGAAAAGAACATTTTAGTTTCCTGCATAACATACGACATAGGCGCTGTTTCATAAGAAAGAAAAATATATTATTTAACTAATTACGTTAGCCTATTTCTTCGATAATCCGCTCTTGCAGGAAAGCACATGCTTACAACATTGTATGTATGCATGACAAAATAGCAACCGTCACGCAAGCAAAACATCGAGATAGATTCATGCATGGTATGCTAGATCTAGTGTTCCAGATCACGCATGGCTGGTTCAGGATTCATGGTGTCTAACGTGTCCGAGCACCATGTGGCGGGCTCGGCTCGGGCCGGCCCAGCCAAGTCCTAGCCCGGCCAAATTCAATTTGAATTTGGGGGTTTTGGGGTGGGGCCAGTCAAACTCTTGGGATGGGTTTTTTTTATTTAAATGTGGGTGGGTTTTTTAAATAAAGAGGGAGGTACGGCTAGTGGCGAACAATATTAAGGTGACGGCGGGCGGTGAGGTCCGACCAGCGGCGAGGGAGGCTGGTGGCAAACGCCCTATCGACGGCGAGGAAGGCTGTCAGCAAACGTCCGGGCGGTGGCATGCGGCAAGGAAGGCCGACGGCGAACTTCTGACCGGCGAATTGTGAGGGAGGCTGGCAGCGGGCCGGTTAGTCGGCGGGTGGCAAGGGAGGCCGACAGCGGATGGAGGATGTTCACGCCGCATGTCACGTTAGGTGGGTATATTTCGTGGTAATTTATGATAAACACGTGTTTTGGGAGGAGTTGGATTCTCATGAAATAGAGTCATTTGATTACCATGGTAATGCAATATTCCGATTAATATATTTTACATCTAAACGGGCAAGGTAATATTTCATGGTAATTTAGGATTTCCTCTGGATTACATTTTACCAAATGCATCCTAAGGTTATTATATGCCTTTACAGAGGCCATACACATGTAGATCAGGGAGTTGCCTGTCTTTTGCCGCTCGGATCCGTTCGCGCACACGGGTTGGGTCCGTCCGGCTCGGATTCTGTGTGTGCCCAAAACACCATGCAGTTTAGATGTTACTCGATTTTAGCACATATGATATGATAAATCAAATTTGTAGTTGAAGAGATGGTATCCATATCTAGCTAGAGTAGACATCTCCTGTGCTTATTGACCAAAATGTTAGAAGCACTTGAATGCAGCATAAACAAGTTCGAAATCTAAATTGGACAATCATTTCGGTTGCTTAGAAAAAAAGCTTCCAAACATCATAACAACTTTGGAAAGGCTGGAAGAATGTTTGTGCTGTAAGCGTTTTGAGATGATAAATTGTTCGTATGGGTTAACTAAGGAGGTGCAATTAATACTTTCATATTCTCAGTTGCAAGTCGAATCATGAAAGAGGAGTTTAAAAGGATCGAATTAAAGTTTTAAATTAGCGCGTTGTGCATGTGATGTGATTGTTTTAGCGTAATGCGAAAGGTTTTCTGCTTAAAATATGAATTATTTTATTCGAAATATCATTTTAAGACTTTGAGTTGGAAGAACTTCAACCGATCTTGTGACTTAATAATAAAGCTTCTTTTCTCGTACTTCTGACATCTTCTTATCGTATGATCATGTTTTGAAAATATTATGGAATTTCAATATGATATCTTTAACACTAGGTAAAATTGTATATCAAATATATCAAATTACTAGCATTTTGTGAGTGTGACGCAGGCATATAGAGGTCATGTAAAACAGAGTGTGTGTGTGTGTGTATATATCTATCAAAAGTTATATACTTATTGGAAGCAGGACCGCTAAAAAAGCTCAAATCTCGGAGCTCGGCTCAATATCAGCTTGTTAAAAGCTTGGTTCAGGCTCAAGCTCATTTAAGGCTCGTATAAAGTTGGATAAATATATGATTACTTAATCTTAAATTATTAAATTTAGATTATAATTATTAAATTATTTATGTTAATTGGTACTAACATCATGATAAATATTGAATAGGTTATGCTAAAATATAGAAGAATTAAAATAATTAATAACTTTAAATTTTGTTAACAAAATTCAAAATAAGTTTTAAACTCGTTTATTTAACTATAATAACAACATTCATCGCTGTTCACCTTGTCAAATAATATATTGAACATTGATATGATATTTTTATATATTGATGTTATTATTTACAGCTTTTTTCTAGATTTCAGAGAGGCTTGCTCGGGTTAGATGAAGGCTCGATTTGGGCTCAGGCTCGTTTGATAAACAAACGGGCCAAGCATGAACAAGTTATTAAGCTCGTTCAAATCATCGAGCCAAGCCAAATAACCTAAGGCTCGGCACGTTTGGCTCATTTAACAGCCCTAATTGGAAGTAAGAAAAAGGAAATAATTATTTTATTTCCACGCATATATTTATTTTTAAAATAAATTCTGCCAAGTAAACCCTAACCTATGTATACAACACACACAATACACGCATGCACACATCACACGCATGCACACAACACACATATGTATCCTGAGGACCCACAAATTTGCCCGGAAAGCATTAATTTGTGGCCATTACCTTTGCTGGGATTCCTGGGATATTTGGAGAATTGTCTCAAATAAGAAAATAGAAAAGCAAGACAAAAAAGTCTTCTAGGGTGTTTTTCACATGTATCTATTGGTGCCAAGATCCAAATGAATTCAAATTTGATAATGATGGAGGTCCTTTTCGGGTCTCCGTCAGATATTTTCTTCCGTTGATCTTCCGGTGGACTTTGTTGATTATCTCCTGTTGCGTGTGGGTCTCAATGGGTTTTGGAGGAAGAAGTGAAGTGAGGAGTTTGGTGCAAAGTACCTGCAAAGAAGTCCCGGGGTGGTTTGGTATCACCAAGGACCCTCCGACGATCAAGTTAGTGATGAGATCTGAGCAGAGTAACGGCTTAGAAGAATAAAGAATGGCTTACTTGACCCCTCTGTGATGGGGGTTTATATAGCGGTGGTGGCACGCAGCAGCAGGCGCGAGAATCTCGCCGGCAGTTACGCCCCCGACGTCACGCCCGCGTAGAAAGCGGATCGCCCATGAATGGATTGATGGCGTGGAATGCGGGATGTTGCTGGCGTAGAATCTGCGCATGGCGAGATTCGCGGAGCGGCGGTTACGCCTGTGAGCGGTGACCTTGGTCGGAGGGCCAAGGAAGACGGCCTCGACCTGGAGCTCGGGACGAGCGAGGAGGCCGAGGAGTCCAGGTCTTGTGGCAGCTCGGCGCGAGCTACGGGGCCGAGGAAGCCAATTTGCAGGGGGGCCTGAGGAGGGCCAGCCTGTGTTTGTCGGCCCCTGTGGACCCTTTCTTCTGAGTTCCGGAACACGTTACCTACCACGTGTTATGATCTTGGAGATCGCCAACATCGAGCACCATCATTATCCCCCCACTCTTGTCCCGACCAGCTAGCGGGTCGGGTCAGGAGTGGACTGCCGGGCCTCCCAAGGTGAGCTCCTTTCTAGGGTCTTGCCGGGGTGAGTTCTCGGGCCGTCGGTTGTCTTTTCCTCTAGCGAATCAAGGCGAGATCTCCGCATCTAAGAAGGTGCGCTGGTTCGTGCACTCTGCAACTGAAGCGACGGTTCACGTGTCAAGTGTCGATTGGTTGATACGACGTATGCAGGCCTGCGGCGTCTGATGGGACACGGTTCAGCGCAGGATCGACACGTGGAGCGATCGGAACCGCTGGGCGCGAGAAGTTGTTTCAGCGGGAGATGACGGGCGCCGTTGGATGAGGTCGTATGCAGCGATAAAACAGGGGTGGGGCCCGCCCCAGGCCCCCCAACCTTTCTTCCTTCTTCCTCTGGTCGTTGCTGCTCGGCGTTCTTCTTCCTTTTGAATACATGGTTCGCTCCCACTCTTCGGGCCGCCCAAGCCAGAAGGAGGCTAGCGGCGTGGCCGAGCCCCCGGCTAGCTCATGCCCCCCGCTGAATTCTCTACCGGCGGCAGGGCCGTCTGCTTCGTCGACGGCATCTGGTGGTTTCTCCGGCAGCGGTCAGAGTCGTTTACAGTTACCCGAGCCCCAGACGGGGGACAGAGGGAAGGGCGAGGGCGGGCCCCTTCTCAAGAGAAAGAGGACGGTTTCTCGCGCGCCGTCGTCGAGGGTCCCTGAGGGAATTTTCGTGCAGGAGGGGGCGCCGTCTTCACGGTTCCGTCTGGACTTTCCGTTGCCACTAGCCTGCTCGCCGGGATGGAGGAGTCGGCTGGGGGAAAGCTTCTGCACGGCTCCTTGAGGGATCAATTGGAGGCCATGGCCCAGGCGGCGGTCCAGGTATAAATCCTGTTATGTGCATTTGTCTTGGTATACCTTTCCTTGGCTCGGGGGCCTCCTGGTTTCTCATCGGCTTTCCGTCAGGTTCTTCAACACTGCGCCCTTGCAACTCGCATGGAGGCCGAGAGGGCGTTCCATGCTCCGAGGCCAGTGGAAGCGTTCCCTTCGTAGGTCGAGATTTTGCAACGTGATCTGCGCCTGGAGAGGGCAAGGGTCGATGTTTTGGTGGGCCGGGCGGAGGCTGCGGAACTTACCAACTCAGCGACTCGGGGTGCCCTTCGTCGTCTGAATGCGTCTCTCCGGGTTGCCGATAGGAAGCTGGCAGATCTGGCCGAACGCTTCGCGGCCCTGGAAAAAGAGAGGGACGCCAGCAGAAGAGATGCTGAGGCGACACTCATGGAGGCCCGGGTTGCCGAGGTTCGGACTAAGAAAGCTGTGGCCGATTATAAGACGTCAGAGCAGTTTCACACCGAGCTCAGGGAGTATTCTGCCGTCGCATGGAACAAGGCCCTGGATGCCGTGAAGGAATGGCTTCCTGAGTTCATTGATGGTGAGCTCCGCGCTCGGGCTCCGCTTCCGGCGGCGAGGCCTCCGGTGGGAGATGATGAAGGGAGCAGAGCGCGTCCCTGGTGGCAAAATCTCCGGCGGTAGAGCCCCCGGTAGGCCGCAATGTCAGCGATGAAGGGACCGAAGTAAGCCTCCGGGCAGTTTGTACGGCTGGGGAGGCCCAGAATACCTTTTGAAAAAACTTTGCTTTTGGTAATAAAAGAGAATCCTTGTTTCGTCAGTTTGCATTTCGTCTTTTGTGTGTGAAGGATGTTCGTAGGATATCTTTGCTTGTACCGTTGTGTTTTCATGTCAGGTTGGCCATCTGTCTGGCGATCTCCCGTCGAGTTGACTTCAATTACTAGCCGGCGAGCATGTTAAGCGCGGCCGAGGAGGTATCCACATAGGCCCCGGAGTCGATGGGAGATCGTTTAGACTTGGAAAAACCTGACATCCCTCCCTGGTGTCTCGGATTCTCCCCAGGTTACAGAGCATTTTTGACTTCGAGCATCGATCACCAGCCGTGTGGGGTTGGGCGGGGTAGCTGTGTAGGAGCCTTTTGCGAGGGTTTACCGATCCCTGGCGTCGGGGGTAGGGAGCTAACAGTCGGAGTTGACTGGGCAGGGTGGCTGCTCGGTTGCCTCTTGCGAGGGCTTTGATCCCTGTCGGTTGTGGTAGGAAGGTACCAGCTGGGGATAGCCGAGCAAGGACTCGACCGCCTGTGGGAGGACTTTGGTTCTTAGCGCGGGAGGGGCTGTAGAAGCCCACTAAGGATGACCGGACAGTGAAGCTGCGCGGTTGCCTTTTGGCGAGGGCTTTGACCTCTGGCGTCGTGGGTAGGCAACTACCAGCCTGGGATGAATGAGCGGGGTAGCCACTCCGATGCCTCTTGTGAGGGCTTTTGATCCCTGGCGTCGAGGGCAGGGAGCTACCAACCAGAGTTGACCGAGCAGGGTAGCTGCTTGGTTGCCTCTTACGAGGGCTTTGATCCTTCAGGACGGGGACCGAGCAGGGTTACTGCCCAGTGCCTCTTGGCGAGGACTTTGATCCCTGTCGGTTGTGGTAGGAAGCTACCAGCCGGGGATAGTCGAGCAAGGACTTGACTGCCTCTGGGAGGACTTTGGTCCTTAGCGCGGGAGGGGCTGTAGAAGCCTATCAAGGACCCTTGGCCGGGCAGGGTTACTGCCCGGTGCCTCTTGGCGAGGGCTTTTATCCTAAAGGATAGCCGAGCGAGGGAACCTCTGGCTCGACTGCCTCTAGGAGGGCTTTTTGATCCCCGGCGTTGCGGCAGGGAAGCTGCCCGCAGGGGATAGCCGAGCGAGGGATCTTCGGGCTCGACCGTCTCTGGGAGAGCTTTTTGATCCGGGCAGTGGCATGCACGGTCGCACCGTGGCGAGGGCCCGTGGGTTGCTCGGCCGCTCCGTGGCGAGGGCCTTTTCTTTGTAAAGGAGGAACTCTACTGGGGGAAAAGATTCGACGTTTCTTTATTCGTATGGACAGGAATTTCAGAGAACGCTTTACACCATCTTTGTGAAAGGGAAATCTCGAGGGGGGTGGGTGGGGTGCGACACTTCGCTGTCTTTGACCTCATTGGTATATCTTGAGCTTTTCGGCGTTGTAAGGCCGCGGGAGCTTCTGTTCGTCCACGTCTTGTAGGCGGTAGGCTCCGCCGGGGAGCTCTTCAGAGACGAGGAAAGGACTCTCCCACTTCGGGGAGAACTTGTGAAGCCTACCTTGGTCGATGAATTCGTTCCGCCGCAGGACTAGGTCCCCGGTCTTAAAGGAGCGGTGTTTCACCCGAGCGTTATAGTATCGGGCCGTCTGCTGTTGATAGGCGGCGGCTTTGATCTAGGCTCGATCCCTTTTCTCCAACAGTATGCCGAGGTTGGTCCGTAGAGCCATTGTGTTTGCGTCATCGTCGAAATGCTCGACCCGGTGACTGGGTAGCCCGATCTCCTCTGGGACCATCCCTTCGGTCCCGTAGCAGAGGCTGAAAGGAGTCTCCCCGGTGGGAGTCCTTTTAGACGTGCGCAGGGCCCATAAGACCCGGGGTAGATCTTCGACCCAACTGCCTTGTCTTCCTTCTAGACGGGTTCGGAGACCCAGGAGGACTTCTCGGTTGGCGACCTCGGCCTGCCCGGTTTATTGGGGATGTGCGACCGCGGCGAACTTCATGAGGATATGGTACTCTTTGCAGAAGTCTTTCACTTTCTCGTTCTCGAAGTTCGTCCCGTGGTCTGTGATGATGCACCTTGGGATGCCAAACCGGAGTATCAGGTTGTTTTGTAGGAACTTGATGGTTGTGGCGGCGTCCGATTTCCTGATGGGGACGGCCTCGATCCACTTGGTGAAGTAGTCCACCGCGACGAGGACGTATTTATGCCCGCCAGTTCCAGTAGGGAATTGGCCGATCATATCCAATCCCCACTGGACGAACGGCCATGGGGATGTCAGGGCAGTTACCTCGGTAGCCGGGAGGCGGGGAATACTGCCGTGGAGTTGGCAGCTCTTGCACCTCTTGACCAGCTTCAGGGCGTCCTCGTGCATGGTGGGCCAGTAGTACCCTTGGAGTAACGCCTTTTGGATCAAGGTTCAAGCCCCCTGGTGTGCGCCGCCCATCCCTTCATGGATTTCCCGAAGGACGTAGTCGGCTTCGTGGGGGTCAACGCACCAGAGCAGGGGCTGGATGAAGGCCTTCTTGTAGAGGTTCCTGTTGCTCCAGACGAAGTGGGTGGCTTTGGCCTGGAGGCGGCGAGCGGCCGCCCTATCCTCCGGGAGCGTGCCGTCCTTCAGGAATTCCACAAGGGGCTTCCTCCAATCCTGGTCGCTCTCCTGCGCCGTGTACATGTGGAGTGTCGTCGTCTCGTTTCCCACACTGGGTTGGGTCAAGGTTTCGAAGAGTATTGACCGCCTATTGTTGGCCGAGTACGACAAAGCCAGCTTGCTCAGGACGTTTGCTTGAGCATTCAGTTGTGTCACGTCCCGCTTCCCGGTATACGGCGAAGGGGACGCGACGAAGCCCGCTACGTATATACTCAGAAGTACATAAGCTAAGCGTATCTAAGCAATATAAAATAAATACACAAGAGACAAGATATAAAAGAACATCAACTTTTATTCATTAACATTATTTGTACAATATATGAAAAGAAATACAACTGAAATAAAAATATGCATAAACAGTGGCATAACAGGAAATGAAAAGTACATAAAGAAAAAGTGTACAATGAACTAAAGTGCGGGGTCTTCGGCAAATTGCTCCAAGTTTTCTTGAGATGGCTCGATTTCCGTCGGGTCCAAACCACCTGACGACAATCAAAGAAGAGAGAAACAGAATGTCGTCAGCAAACATGTCGCTCGGTAAATCCTAAAGATAAGGGAGGAATAGACAGAGAGTAAGAGAGAGAGAGAGTAGCTTTTACAATTGTATTATATTATTATATTGTTGTATTTCGTGTTAACGCTGTTGTTTGTATCTTGGTACAGAAGGATGCCAGTGTATACGAGAGGAGTCTCACTTGCCCCGGAGACTAAGGTATCAGGAACTCAAGGAACCGTTTATGCCACGGTACAACAACAATTGGATTCATGTTAGGTGTCTTAATCTTACCGTCTCGTGCCACCTTTAACACCTTCCGTACCAATCTACCCCTTAAACCCTGCGATGTCTTATTTGTATTGTTATCTTGTAAACTGTATTGGTTGTATGATTGATTGACTGACTGACCGAAACTATGATATCAGGAAACGGTTATAACCGTAGAGTCATGTAAATGAAATACTGGGAATCATGTAAAAGAAAATAGGTATATCCATGGTTCGGTTCGGTCAAGATGTATAGATTGATATTGGATTCATGAATTCATGAGTTCATATTAAAGTGGAAACTTGTAGATTATAGATTGACTTGAATCATATTCAAATCAGATTAATTAGACTCAAATCCGAGTCAGACAATCAGAAATGTGAATCTAGGTCTTATAATTGCTAGGGTCCTTAGGGTAATTTATAAACTTGAGGGGGTTTTATGTAAAAATACTTTTATATACTTTTATAAAATACACCTCAAGTATTTATTGTTCGTCTTTAGAGTTGTAATGAGAGTGGATTTTATGTTGTGACATTTCTAGTGAAAATATCCTAATTTTATAAATAAGGGTATTTATCTGTAATATTGATTTATTTGAAATTCATGGTATTTTAGTGTAAAATTTATTATTGTGATTTTTAGAAAAATGTGGAACATTTATATTATAATAAAATAGATATTTAAATGATAAATATACATATATTTATACAAAAAAAATAATTTTAATAAATATTTTATATTCCAAAAATTTCATTTTCTTAAGATGTCGTATTTTAAACCTTTCGAGACCGAATGCTCCTTGCGGAGGTCTGAATCTCGCACTACTAGCCCGAGGGTGCACGGTAAACCGTACGATCCCGAACGGGTTCCCCAAAGATGGGTTGTAGCGGCGCTTTGCAAAGATTGTAAAATACTAATCCTTTAGAAAACGGTTTTATAAAGTAAAAGGTATTTATTTGCAAAGTGTAATTTTCCGTATTTTAGATTCTAGGGTTTCCTAAGCCAACTAGCCTATTTCTAAAAGGTCTAAACGACAAGTCGTTAGAAACCTCAAATTGCCTCTTCACCGCCAATTGCGGCCAGGTAAGTGCCAGGTAAGTTGGAGGTTCTCCACTACAAGTAGTGGTCCTAATTAAGTAACCACTTGCCTTAGACACACTTGCCTAGACACCACAAAGTCGGTTTAGATAAACGATCGATGTCCATAACTTATCGTGTTTTTCCTAATAAGAGGTATTTATTTAAAAGTGTATCAAATCTAAAACTTCTAAGAATGGTTTTTATTAAGAATATGGTATTTTAATGAAAGTTTCGTTTTATCGTATTCTAAGTTTTTGATGATATCGTTTTAGGGTTGTATTGCGTGTATGTGGAGGTAGGTCATTACCTCGTACTCTACTTTAAATGTATAGCAAGTTAAGGGTTAAATGTGAAATTGAAACATGATGGTATTAAAGTGTAAAAATACGGTAAATTGAAAAGGTTATCATTTCATGTGTGAAAACTTATTTAAATTGACTTTTACAAGTTTAATGGTCAAGATAACGATGTTTAGGAATGATTTAATTGATTAGAAGAAGAAAAATAAACATTATGGTATTAATGTGAAAAAGAATACGATATTGCAAAAGTTATCATTTCATGTGAGAAACTTTGTCCAAATTAGTTGTTATGTGATTAATAGTCAATATGAATAAGTTTAAGTATTGTGGAATTGGTGACAAGTGAGATTTTATAGAAAACCGAATCGGAAATCGGTTTGTTCCGATTTCCGTCGGGGTTCGTAATTCCGTATTTTTGAGAAGTAGAAAGAAAGAAAGAATGGGACTTACGGGTTTCGATCTATACTAAAGAGTATAGGAGACTAGGTGAGTGGCCGAGGCGTTATTTCGTCGCCGGTTGTTTCAAAAAAAACGTCGCCGGAATTCCGTCAGAGCTTCGCCGTGAATTCGATTTCAAAGTACACTCTTCTTGTAAAAATTTTGAGAGAGTAAACCTAGTGTTTTGGGATGAGTGGGTAGAGGGTAGGGGGTCTATTTATAGGGTTAGGCTAGGGTTAGGGTAGATGAAAAGTTAAAAATAAAAATGTGATAAAATATAATAAAAATGTATTAAAAGTGGAGTAATTAGGGTTTTTAAAGAGTTCTGGAAGTGGTATGAAGCTGAAATTTTGCAGGTGCATAGGGAATATGAAAAGACACAACTTTCATGTTGTGACCATCGCCGGAATCGGCCGAATCGGGGGTGAGTCGGCCGTGACTCGGTCGGAGCACCGAGTCAAGGCCGAGTTGGCCGATTCCCGGCCGAGTCCGGTGGCCTGGATCCTCCCGACGGTTCATCTAACTCCTGCAAGTGTTACATGTTTGGGTGTAGTGGGGTTTTTGTGAGATATGCACGTGTAAACTCTTGGTATTCTAAAGGTTTTAAAAAAATCAATATTAAAAATAATGTGGGGTATAGGATTTGAACTCTGGTGGCTTGGTTCAGCAGTGCAAGGTATTACCAATGAGCTACAAGCTTCTTCTTGTAATTATTGTGGTATTTAATTACTTAAAATGATAGCAGCAAGAATAAATACTCCTATTATACATTAAATTTAAAGTAATTTCTTGTACACTAAAAATGGAGTTATTACATTCTTGTAGCTTGTAATTAAAAACAAAATAATTACCTATATCTTGTGCTCAGGCTAAAATACCCTTTTGTGGATTTTGAAAAAATTTAATTTAAAAATTTGTATAGAAAAAGGGTATAAGAAATTTAGGGTTGTTACAAGTTGCCTGGGTATTTGTTCTACCTGGACTTCGTCTAAGTTTTTTCGGAGCTTTCTCACTTCATCCAGGTACTTCATCATTAGAGGCTCTCGAGCTTCTAAGCGGCCGGTCACTTGGCCGACAACAAGGGATGAGTCGCTGCAGATTCGAATTATCTTCAGCCCCAGCCCGACGGCCATGCGCAGTCCGGCCAGGAGGGCCTCGTATTCTGCTGCGTTGTTCGACGCTTTGAAACTGAGCCTCAAGGAATACCCCATATCAGCTTCGTTTGGGCCCCGGATGATGAGTCCGGCACCGCAGCCTTCCTCGGTAGAAGACCCGTCGACGTAGATGATCCACTCCGGAGCTGATCTAGGGCCTCCCGGGACGGGATACTGGGTTGTGAGGGGCGGCGCGGACTCCAGCTTCCTGCTAGGGATGGTGCATTCAACGATGAAATCGGCCAGGGCCTGCGTCTTGATGGCTTGCCTCGGGCGATACCTTATGTCAAATTGAGATAGCTCTCATCTCCATTTCTCTAAGCGGCCTGAGGATTCCGGTGATGCCAGGATAGCTCCCAACGGGCGCTCGGTGAGGACGATGATGGTGTGTGCTTGGAAGTAGTGCCGCAGTCATCACGAGGGCCGGGACAATCTTCTCTTTGGCGGTGTACCTCGTCTCTATGTCCTTAAACACGTGGCTCACATAGTACACCGGCTTCTGTGCTCCCTCGGCCTCTCGGACGAGCACCGAGGCTGCTGCTTGGTCGGATACTGCCAGATACAACGACAACTCGTCCCTTTCTACTGGCCGGGTGAGCAACGGCGGTGTTGCGAGGTGATTCTTCAATTGGTCGAAGGCGGCTTGGCATTCCTCCGACCGCTCGAACCTCGGAATTTTCCTCAGTGCTTTGAAGAACGGAAGGCACTTCTCCCCCGACCTGGATATGAAACGGCTCAGAGCGGCGACCCGCCCCGCGAGCCGCATGATCTCGACGTTGGTCTTGGGTGCGGCCATGCTCAGGATAGCGTCGATCTTCTCCGGGCTAGCTTCGATTCCGCGGTGAGTGACCATGAACCCGAGGAATTTCCCTCCGGTGACTCCGAATGCGCACTTGGTGGGGTTTAGCTTCATATAGAATTTGCGGAGCACTCCGAATGCCTCACCCAGGTCCTTGGCATGGTCGGCCGACGAGATGGACTTGACGAGCATGTCGTTAACGTAGATTTCCATGTTCCTGCCGATCTGTGGCTTGAACATGCGATTGACCAGCCTCTGGTATGTGGCCCCGGCATTCTTGAGACCGAAGGAAATCACCCTGCAGCAATACACTTCCCGGTCCGTTGCGAATGCGGTCATATCTTCGTCTTCAGGATTCATACGGATTTGGTTGTAGCCGGAGAAAGCGTCCATGAAGCTCAGCAGCTCGTGACCGGCCGAGCTGTCGACGAGCTGGTCTATGCGGGGGGAGCGGGAATTTGTCCTTGGGCCAGGCCTTGTTGAGGTCGGTGAAGTCGACGCACATACGCCACTTCCCGCTCGACTTCTTGACCAGAACCACGTTTGCCAGCCACTCCGAGTAGGGCACATTCCTGATGAAGTTGGCGGCGAGGAGCCGGTCAACCTCCTCTTCGATAGCCTTCTGTTTGACCGGGGCGAATCTTCTTTTCTTCTGTCTGACGGGTCGGGCCGTAGGATCAACTCCGAGCTTGTCGGAGATGATTTTGGGGTCGATCCCAGGCATGCCAGCTGGTGCCCAGGCGAAGACGTCGGAGTTGCTTCTGAGGAACTCGATCAGGTCATCCCGCTGAGTTCCCGTCAGGAGCGACCCGACCTGGACGGTCTTTCCTTGGTCTCCTTCTGCTAAGGGCACCTCGGTCAGAGGTTCGATCGGCGCTCCACGGACCTCCTTCCGCTCGTCCCGGGTGTCCAGGGACCCTTTAATGCCGCTGCATGCATCGGCGCTATCAGCGTGCTGCTCGGGTGAAGACGCCTCTGTCAGGCCTATCTCCGCGACCCGCTGGCCCCCTTATGCCCAACCTATCCCGCCCTGATCGAGGGGGAATTTTATCGCCAGGTGGTATGTCGAGATCTGGGCCTGAAGGCAGTTCAGCGTCGCTACCGAGGAGGACGTTGTAGGCCGATGGAACCTTCGCCACGATGAAGTCCACAGGCAGTGTGCGCGTGCGGCCGGGCTCCCCGATCGTGAACTGCAGGGTGACCACCCCTTGTGCCGGGATGGAGTGGTTGGTGAACCCCGATAGGACGTGGGTGGTCGGTCTCAAGTCTGCTGGGGCGAGCCCCATACGCAGAAAGCAGTCGTGGAAGAGGATGTCCGACGAGCAACCCGAATCGATGAGTATTCGGTGGACCTCGTATCGGTGAATTTGTGCAATGATCACCAGTGGGTGGCTATAGGGCACAGATATGCCGTGGAGATCCTCGTCGCCAAATTTGATGCAAGTTGCTTCGCCGTGCAAATAAAGTGTCTCAAAAGATGAATTTTGTATCGTGATCTATTTTGCCTTTAAATCATAGATGCGAGTTGCTTCACGGGGCAACACAAATTCTATGGAACACAAAGATACGTGGGACTTTGTGTTGTAATGGATGGGATGGATTTTAAAGGGTCGGGTGTTGCGATGGCATCGGATTCCCTACAAGCCATCCACTGCCCCAATAAAATATTATATATTTGAAATTTTCCTGAACAACTGTATATAGAAATTGTTATTCACGCGACAAGGATAATCAAATTAAATTTCAAAATTTCAAACTGAGTCTCTTAGAGTTTCTTGAGAATTATTGTTAAGAACAAGAAGAAAATAAAAGAAATGTATATTTTTACATATGTAAGTTTGTTGCATTATTACCATATATTTTCCCACAAATAAGATATCAACGGCAGCTATTGGATATTCTAAAAAAAACACGAGCCGTTGGAACGTTTATTAATCCCATCATATTCACGGTTAAGATTTCATCGAATGATTTATATGACAAACAAAGCTCTCCCAAGTCAGCCGCTGCCATTTTCTGGAAAAATCCAAATTCCACTCTTGTCAATTTTTAACCGTTCATGTATTACACCATGAATAGCTGAATATTCGTTAGGGCAAAAAAAAAGACCAAATGTGAATTCTATATGATCTTTACCAGTGCCAGGGCATTATCTGCATAATTTTCCCAGAACCGATATGAAGATCAGCCGTTGGATCATTTACCGATCAAAGGGCAGGATTTCATCAAACCTTCTACATGAACAAAGAAGAAGCCTCTCCCAAATTAAACCATTCCTTCTCTACCTCTAGCATCTAGGGGTTTAGACGGTTGCTGCTGCTGCTGCTAATCTCTCAGCCGCAAGGTAAAAATCCTCTCCGATTCTAAATTCAGCAATCAAAATGCTCCATTTCTTTTCAAAGTTGTAGATTTTCTTGCTCGTTGCGACCCGGGCTTTTCCGAGGGTTACATGAAGATCAAAGCCCCAATGATTGTTCAAGATGGATCTGTCGTTAATTGTTGCAGTTCTTATCTTCAATTTTAATTTTTGGTCAGAATCGTGTCAAATTAATGGCTAAAGGTTGGATCTTTTGGGGTTTTAATCATAAAAGTTCCGTCCTTTATCCCATTGAGATTTTATGTTTCTTACAATGCTGGCTGTGATTAGATATCAAATTTATATTTTTTATTAATTTTTTTATTGTTATTAGAGTTGGCCATGATGATAAAAATGACAGCTTTGAACGCCAATTCTGCTTCATATAACTCATGATTGAGAAAGCTGGTCTATACATGAGCTTACTACATTTTTAGGTATTTTTAACATCAAAATTAGATTTTGATTTTAATTTAGTTATTGAATTTGGCATTAGAATGTCTTTTTGCCAATGATGATCATGACCAATTTCTGAGGTGTAGACTGTTTCAAGTCTCAACATTGCTGGGAGAAGTTTCTGAGGTGTAGACTGCTGCAGTCCAAACAACAACATCAAAATTAGATTTTGATTTTAATTTAGTTATTGAATTTGGCAGTAGTTGTGTAGACTGCTGCAGTCCAATCAACTACACGTGGAGTATCGTCGCCTCGTCTCCCACGCTGGGTTGGGTTAAGGTTTCGAAGAGTATTGACTGCCTATTGTTGGCCGAGTACGACGAAGCCAGCTTGCTCAGGACGTCTTCTTGAGCATTCAGTTGCCTGGGTATTTGTTCTACCTGGACTTCGTAGAAGTTTTTTCGGAGCTTTCTCACTTCATCCAGGTACTTCATCATTAGAGGCTCTCGAGCTTCTAAGCGGCCGGTCACTTGGCTGACAACAAGGGCTGAGTCGCTGCAGATTCGAATTATCTTCAGCCCCAACCCGACGGCCATGCGCAGTCCGGCCAGGAGGGCCTCGTATTCTGCCGCGTTGTTCGACGCTTTGAAACCGAGCCTCAAGGAATACCCCATATCAGCTTCGTTTGGGCCCCGGATGATGAGTCCGGCACCGCAGCCTTCCTCGGTAGAAGACCCGTCGACGTAGATGATCCACTCCGGAGCTGAGCTAGGGCCTCCCGGGACGGGATACTGGGTTGTGGGGGGCGACGCGGACTCCAGCTTCCTGCTAGGGATGGTGCATTCAACGATGAAATCGGCCAGGGCCTGCGCCTTGATGACTTGCCTCGGGCGATACCTTATGTCAAATTGAGATAGCTCCCATCTCCATTTCTCTAGGCGGCCTGAGGATTCCGGTGATGCCAGGATAGCTCCCAACGGGGGCTCGGTGAGGACGATGATGGTGTGTGCTTGGAAGTAGTGCCGCAGTTTCCACGAGGTCACCACGAGGGCCAGGACAATCTTCTCTATAGCGGTGTACCTCGTCTCTGCGTCCTTAAACACGTGGCTCACATAGTACACCGGCTTCTGTGCTCCCTCGGCCTCTCAGACGAGCACCGAGCCTGCTGCTTGGTCGGATACTGCCAGATACAACGACAACTCGTCCCTTTCTACTGGCCGGGTGAGCAACGACGGTGTTGCGAGGTGATTCTTCAATTGGTCGAAGGCGGCTTGGCATTCCTCCGACCGCTCGAACCTCGGAATTTTTTTAGTGCTTTGAAGAACGGAAGGCACCTCTCCCCCGACCTGGACATGAAACGGCTCAGAGCGGCGCCCCGCCCCGTGAGCCGCATGATTTCGACGTTGGTCTTGGGTGCGGCCATGCTCAGGATAGCGTCGATCTTCTCCGGGTTAGCTTCGATTCCGCGGTGAGTGACCATGAACCCGAGGAATTTCTCTCCGGTGACTCCGAATGCGCACTTGGTGGGGTTTAGCTTCATGTTGAATTTGCAGAGCACTCCGAATGCCTCGCCCAGGTCCTTGGCATGGTCGGCCAACGAGATGGACTTGACGAGCATGTCGTCAACGTAGATTTGCATGTTCCTGCCGATCCGTGGCTTGAACATGCAATTGACCAGCCTCTGGTACGTGGCCCCGGTATTCTTGAGACCGAAGGACATCACCCTGCAGCAGTACACTCCCCGGTCCGTTGTGAATGCCGTCATATCTTCGTCTTCAGGATTCATACGGATCTGGTTGTAGCCGGAGAAAGCGTCCATGAAGCTCAGCAGCTCGTGACCGGTCGAGCTGTCGACGAGCTGGTCTATGCGGGGGGAGCGGGAATTTGTCCTTGGGCCAGGCCTTGTTGAGGTCGGTGAAGTCGACGCACATACGCCACTTCCCGCTCGACTTCTTGACCAGAACCACGTTTGCCAGCCACTCCGAGTAGGGCACATTCCTGATGAAGTTGGCGGCGAGGAGCCGGTCAACCTCCTCTTCGATAGCCTTCTGTTTGACCGGAGCGAAACTTCTTTTCTTCTGTCTGACGGATCGGGCCGTAGGATCTAATCCGAGCTTGTCGGAGATGATTTTGGGGTCGATCCCAGGCATGTCAGCTGGTGCCCAGGCGAAGACGTCGGAGTTGCTTCTGAGGAACTCGATTAGGTCATCCCGCTGAGTTCCCGTCAGGAGCGACCCGACCTGGACGGTCTTTCCTTGGTCTCCTTCTGCTAAGGGCACCTCGGTCAGAGGTTCGATCGGCGCTCCACGGACCTCCTTCCGCTCGTCCCGGGTGTCCAGGGACCCTTTGATGCCGCCGCATGCATTGGCGCTATCAGCGTGCTTCTCGGGTGAAGGCGCCTCTGTCAGGCCTATCTCCGCGACCCGCTGGCCCCCGTATGCCCGACCTATCCCGCCCTGATTGAGGAGGAATTTTATCGCCACGTGGTATGTCGAGATCTGGGCCTGGAGGGAGTTCAGCATCGCGACCGAGGAGGACGTTGTAGGCCGATGGAACCTTCGCCACGATGAAGTCCACAGGCAGTGTGCGCGTGCGGCCGGGCTCCCCGATCGTGAACTGCATATGACCACCCCTTGTGCCCGGATGGAGTGGTTGGTGAACCCCGATAGGACGTGGGTGGTCGGTCTCAAGTCTGCTGGGGCGAGCCCTATACGCAGAAAGCAGTCGTGGAAGAGGATGTCCACCGAGCTGCCCGAATCGATGAGTATTCGGCGGACCTCGTATCGGTGAATTTGTGCTATGATCACCAGCGGGTCGCTATGGGGCACGGATATGCCGTGGAGATCCTCGTCGCCAAAGGTGATGGGCTCTCGGCCCTTAGCCCTTTTGCTCGGGCGGTCGCCGGAGCCTGTGAGATGGCCGCCAGCGGGAAGGCCGACGACCTTAGGCGAGGGTTCGTCCGCGTCTCCGCTGCGAGGGAGGAGACAACGGGTGTTTGAATCTTTAGGGGAATCGGTTGTCATGTGGGCGGAGATCAAAAGGCCAACTCTTGTTTTGTGGAGTTATGTTCCCACAGACGGCGCCTACTGATAGAGGTCCTTTTCGGGTCTCCGTCAGATGTTGTCTTCCGTTGATCTCCCGGTGAACTTTGTTGATTATTTCCTGTTGCGTGTGGGTCTCAATAGGTTTTGGAGGAAGAAGTGGAGTGAGGAGTTTAGTGCCGAGTACCTGCAAAGAAGTTCCGGGGTGGTTTGGTACCACCAAGGACCCTTCGACGATCAAATTAGTGATGAGATCCAAGCAGAGTAACGGCTTAGAAGAGTAAAGAATGGCTTACTTGCCCCCTCAGTGATAGGGGTTTATATAGCGTTGGTGGTACGCAGCAGCAGGCGCGAGAATCTCGCCAGCAGTTACGCTCCCGACGTCATGCCTGTGTAGAAAGCGGATCGCCCATTAATGGGGATTGATGGCGTGGAACGTGGGATGTTGCTGGTTTAGAATCTGCGCATGGCGAGATTTGCGGAGCGGCGGTTACACCTGTGAGTGGTGACCTTGGTCGGAGGGCCGAGGAAGACGACCTCCGCCTGGAGCTCGGCGCAAGCTACGGGGCCGAGGAAGCCAATTTGCAGGGGGCCCTGAGGAGGGCCACCCTGTGTTTGCAGGTCAGATACGGGGGGCCTGGTCGGCCCCTGTGGGCCTTTTCTTCTGAGTTCCGGGATACGTTGGTGTATTCGACGGCTCCCTATTTTGTGCTATGCATGGTTCCTTGGTAACCTCTAGTTTAATCAGGGAAACTACTGAAAACGAATCTGCTAATGAAGGTTACAGATTCGGTCAAGAGGAAGAAACTTATAATATCGTAGCTGCTCATGGTTATTTTGGCCGATTGATCTTCCAATATGCTAGTTTCAACAATTCTCGTTCCTTACATTTCTTCTTGGCTGCTTGGCCTGTAGTAGGTATCTGGTACCTGCCACGTGTCATGATCTTGGAGATCGCCAACATCGAGCACCATCAGATATGTTTTTGGGTGGACTGGTTATCTACCGTTCATAAATGTAACTCATGAACAATTGAGACCGAAAGAAAATCCAAATCCTACTCTTGCCAATTCTTAACTTTCGATGTATTGCACCATAAACAGCCGAAAATCAATTCGTACAAAAAAAAAGATCAAATGTGAATTCTACCCGATCTTTACTCGTGCGGGGGCATTATCTGCATAGTTTTCCCAGAAATTGGATATCAAGATCAGCCGTTGGATCATTTACCGATCAAGGGCTAGGATTTCATCAAACCTTCTACATGAACAAAGAAGAAGCCTCTTCCAAATTAAACCGTTCCTTCTCTATCTCTAGCATCTAGGGTTTTAGACGGTTGCTGCTGCTGCTAATCTCTCAATCGCAAGGTAAAAATCCTCTCCGATTCTAAATTGAGCAATCGAAATGCTCCATTTTTTTTTCAAAGTTGTAGATTTTCTTGCTCGTTGCGACCCGGGCTTTTCCGAGAGTTACATGAAGATCAAAGCCCCAATGATTGTTCAAGATGGATCTGTCTTTAATTGTTGCATTTCTTATCTTCAATTTTAATTTTTGGTCAGAATCGTGTCAAATTAATGGCTAAAGGTTGGATCTTTTGGGGTTTTAATCATAAAAGTTCCGTCTTTTATGCTGATTCCATTGAGATTTTTTGTTTCTTACAATGTTGGCTGTGATTAGATATGAGATTTTTATTTATTATTATTTTTTTTATTGTTATTAGAATTTTTTTTGCCAAATTATTGTTCTTAGAGTTAGCTATAATGATGAAAATGACGGCTTTAAACGCCAGTTTTGCTTCAGATAATTCATGATTGAGAAAGCTGATATATACCAGAACTTACTAAATTTTAAGGTTTTCTTAGATCAAAATTATATTTTGATTTTAGTTTGGCATTAGAATGTCATTTTGCCGATGATTATTATGACCAATTTCTGAGGTGTAGACTGCTCCAAGCCTCTGCTTTGCAGGGAGAACTTACTTGGGGATTCTACATTCAAATGAGAAGACATTTCATTTTTTTTAAATGTAACTTTTCTCTATGTTAATTTAAACTGGTGCATAAAATTATCTTCTTTCTTATGTTTTGAGGCAAATCAAGTCCAAAATAGCCATGAAATTTACTTGCTCCCTTCCTGTAGCTCTCTAACATTGATTGATTATGTATATACTAATGTTATCAGTGGTTTTTATTTTGTGCGAATTCTATTTGATTGCAAAATGACATCAAGGGAGACTTGTTAAGCACATAGTTTAATATAGAGAGAAATTTATTACTTACCAATATTTTGTTTTTTTTATAATACATGTTCACGGCCAATATCACTTCTTAAACAAATTTAAGTTTTCTCGATCTTATAAAACATGTATTTGGAAGCATGTTCTTTCTGATATCAATGTAGCCACTGTACCCTTTTTTGGACATCTTTAACTGTATTGTGTAGGTGCATGTTTTTAATTTATTATTACTTTTTAAACATAATTCTTGTTCAACTCTTTAATTTGTGTGGGTAAATC
This sequence comes from Agapanthus africanus, assembly GCA_030015575.1. Classification (NCBI taxonomy): domain Eukaryota; kingdom Viridiplantae; phylum Streptophyta; class Magnoliopsida; order Asparagales; family Amaryllidaceae; genus Agapanthus; species Agapanthus africanus. The sequence goes on along the minus strand of JASDDO010000028.1, from coordinate 24,371,821 downwards.
ATAAAACTTAAGTTTCACTAGCTACTGACACTCGCAAGCTGGTGATGATTAGTGTGCAAAATGGATGTGCTGTGGAAACCGAGTCCCTGTCCGCACGAAGAACCTATTCGACTAAACCGCACATAACATGACATAAATCAGATACTTCTGAGGCTGTAATGTTTTTTTTGAATGATCCTCTGTTTGTACATTGTTCATGAAGGATCTTTTGTTTGTATGTTGTTCTTGAATGATCCTCTATTTTTAATATTGTACTATATTTATAGAATATTTTTAATTATTTATTCTGTTGATAAGATTAATTTGTTTATATTTTCATTACTTTTTTCTGCTGTTTGTTAACAATTTAATAGTTAGTTTTGTTTCTTATCATATCATGTGTTTAGAATCTTTAGATTAATTTGCATATCTTTGATCATAAAGTGAACAATTTTTTTCTAAACATTAATCTACTTTATTTGTATATTGGTTTATTTATCTTCATTCTAATGTTCTTAAATCTTATATTTAGGGTCTAAAAAACCTGGGCTAAACCAAATGGACTGAAAATTGAGATTAATCATTTTTTCAGTTGCAGTGCAGTTAGTTCGTTTGATCCAAACCAATTCATACTCACCAGAACAGGAAGAGTAGGAAGGAAGTGCAGAAAAGAAAATACCATCGAAAGTCATGACCAGCAAAATAAGCATCACGATTCGATCTTTTGGTAACCCGTTTATCAACAAGGAAAATCTGGCGGGGCTCACGCGGAAGGTTAGACTGCCGGAATCACGGATCTTATATACCGTGTTACGATCACCTCACATTGATAAAAAGTCCCGAGAACAATTTGAAATGAGACTGAAGAAACAACACCTAGTCATAGAAACCAATGCGCATGAGTTGCGCAAGAAGTTCTTTTGGTTACTCCGCAATAAACGCTTTTTTACCTAAGACGCATTGCGCCTTGGAGGACATAAAGACTTTTTCTGGTCAGTAAATTGGCTACAAGGATTTGCATTTCTGTTATTCGTATGATATGTTATGAATGCTGTAATTGTTGCGTTGGATATTCTGCTCTTATTCTGTTGTTGATCTTGCTTAGATTATGAATGTGGGTTATTTATGGGATTATGTCCCTCAAATCATTTAGGTATAATTGCAGATGCTGTATTTGTTAATGGTGGTCTTTTCCTCTTGCGAAATGAACCGGAGTTTAGAATACACCAGATTTTGTTCCAGATGATATATGTGGTGACAATATATTATATTTATCGTGTATATATTCTTTCATATTACAATCATCATATTTTGGTGTTAGATTAATTTTTTTTTTATTAGTCCAACATTTATTTTGTTGTAATGATTCTCCTAAGTGCGGTGGCAAGGTTTATCGAATGAAGATTTCGGTTCAGTTACGTTTTCAGTTAATTGGGGGGGATCAAGAATGTGAGAGCCGACATGGAACCTTAGCAAACTTGACTCCTTTTGAAGTTAAGAATACAGGGTTTTGGACTTTCAAAACTTTATGTAACCACGGCTTGCCAGAACTCTATTTGTTGGCGAGCATATCATGATTTAAATTTTGGCGTCGAAATCCTATGAAACCGTGGTTATTGCCTGATGAGACCTTAGATTCTACCGGCATAATCTCATATTTATCACGTTTCCTTTTTATCATTTGCATGAACTTGCCTCTTTGTTTACTAGAAATATATAGTCAAAAATGCCAAACAATCGCTATTGTTTTAATGAATTAAGACAGGTAGTTTATCACGCGGAAAATAAAAGAAGTGAACAGAACAGTTGTTTGCAACTGGAAAGAAGAATGAACACAACAATTATCTCAAAAGCTTATTAATTCTTTGGAAAGTGGCTTGAAAGCTACACCCTTTGATTCTTCCTTGGCCATTTCAAGCGATTGCTTGGTTGCTCACTCCTTTCCATTTCTAAGCATGCTTTGCTTGCTTGTGGCTTGATGTTGCTATTATCCACAGATATAGTATAGCTGGATTATAACTTGCATCGAAATTTCTCTCGAGTTTGTCGTCTGTCACCGCAATGAAGCTCTGGATTTTACGGTGAAGTTTTACTTGCAAACCTTTTTAGTTGTGGTTTTTAGTGGGTGTGCTGTGTGTGTATTTTGGAAGAGAGCATAACAACGTTAGTTTCTAAAATGTTTGAAATGGTACCATTTTGTAATTTAGCCCTAGATGTGATACAACAACAACAACAACAACAATTGAGCCTTTTATCCCAAAAGTTCAATATTCTTCCTGAAATGTATCAAGTTGGTTACACAAAATTGTTTTTCCGCAGAGGACAGGCAAATTCCTTGATGTCTATTGTTATTCTTTATATCTCTATTACATGCATTTTAATATACTATTTTCTGCATTCCTTTGTATTTCATATCAGTGTGTTCGCTTTTATGAGGAGTCACAGGGCGTATGTTGGGTGATAATGAAAACTTTTGTGACAACAATAGGACTACATGCTAAAATATTACCTTCATCATCACATATACAAGCACATCCACAGGAAGGTAGTAGTTGTGTATTCACTTTTAGCAGTGTTTACTTTGCGCTGGTTTGCACTCAATTAATTGTGACACTAAGATTGACTTGGGCTCATCTGACAAAGAATTCTTGTGGCTGTTACCCTGCACATATTATGCAGAACTTTATGGTTTCTTTTGTGTTTGATTATAGAATGCAACTCTTACCACTTTCAGAAAGAAATATTTTGACGAAAAGAAAACTATTCTGAAGAATTGGATCAGAGTAAAATGGAAATAACAAGTAATTAAGTCTTTCTTTAAAATGCAGTGGAGAATGTCACTATATATTGGCAATGTAGTTAATCCGAAAAAAATGTTTTAGCTTTGCTCTAATTTCTGTTGATTTCATTCCATTTATTTGTTGAAATAATGATAAAACGGCGTGAAGATTTTGTTCTCTCTAGGTCTATTCCAATTAAAGTATTTTTTTACTACTGCACGTCTTCATTTCCTTACTTGAAATAGACTAATTTTAGGCCACCTATCACAAATAGACATTGGATAAGATATATATTTGATCAAATTAACCAACATTTGCTAGACTTGGTGTTTATTTCATCTCATTGCATATCAAATCTTAGGATCTTACATGCAGTGTTTGTTACCACCTCAAAGAAGTACACATGGATTACTGCATTTCATCTGATTGCCTTCAATTTTCACATGCTAATTTTCAGCCATTTAAACTCGTTGATATTTGACGATCAGACTGTTAGAACTTAGTCACTTAGCTAAGCTCATTTCTACGGGAAAAGTAGGTTAGTATTTATTGTTATCGGAGTGTAATTTAACAATGCTTCTGTATGGATGTACGTGTGAATTAAAACAATATCTAATCTTTGATGGGTTTTTACTTTTGAGGGTCGAATTAAGATTTAATATGATCTTTTATCTGGAACATCCAATTTGTGGAACCATTTAAGATAAAAATTTCTACCTATTGATGTCTCTGTATCATTTCTATCAAACACAGTCGAATCAGAACATCATTTTCTTATAGAATCTCATGCAAGGGGAATAGATTTTATATAACTACATGAAACTTTATACTGTCTTTTGCTAAGAATCTAGAAAAACAGCATTATTGGTATTTTATTTTGATCGAATTATACTAACCTATATAGATTAAAGTTATAATAAGAATAGTGGCATCAGTTTTTTGTTTTTTATCCCTGACTCAATGATAACATCTAAGCCTTGTGTCCTCCTTTTCCTTATTTCATGCTTTCTCCATTGCATTTTCTTAACTACTTTTAATCTTTTAGAGTTTTTGGTATCATTTGTTTTCCCCTTCTTGAGTTGTATATATCTAACTGGCCTTGATCCTTTAGTCCAGTCATATACACACATATAACATGGTTTGTTTAAACTCTTGGAGCTTTCTTTTTGGGGATCACTATTATCTTATAGCTTCTTACATAATGGGTGGCCTTTAGATTGTTGCACTGGAAAACATCAGAAACCATGCAATGAAAAGGATTCTTTGGGTTCAGAAATCACTTCGAAGTCTTCAAGACCGCCGGAGTTTCCTAGAGATCAAGAAAGGAGCAACGACACTTCAGTCATGTAAGGCACACAGCTGTAGATTTTTTTAAATTTCTAAATGATGCACCAATTATATTCAAATTTTTGTTAGGCATTTTTTCATATAGAATATTGATTACCTAACAGATTGGGGTAGGATTATTTTCAGTGGACTTGGGAATTTTTGATGTGCTGATTGTGTCGGGCATAGTTTGAGTGGATTTAAGGTTTTATGGTAGGAAATAGAATTACAATTACTTCCTGAGGAATTACAGGTAAATGTGTTCCACTATTACTCGTAGAACTATAGAACTCAGAGCCAGTCACAATAAGCAATCAACACTCATTTTTCAACATTCATTATTAACCTCATGTGAAAAATACATTGGGTCTGCTATAACTATAACTCTCTGAAATTATAGAAAGAAAAGAATAAAGAAAAAAAATAAAATAACTTCAAAAAGTTGCACAATAGAAACTACCTACTGACTAGCAAAATGACGGTTGAGGTCCTGCATGGAAAGTTTTTGAACTTTTATTAATGTAATAGTGCAACCATCTATTATTTACTAATCTTGACAAATTATATATTGAGAGAAATTCATAGCATCCTGAACATTTTATAACACCATTATGAAATTTTTGTTTTTTTAATTTTATTTTTTTAATTTCTTTCCATCGAGAACAAAACTGAAATCAACAAATTATGGGTGCAAATTGCCAGACTACGTAAATAACAATCGCACAAGTCATAACAGATCAAAGACTTCTCAGCCTTTTTCTTCGACTGATTTGTATTCATTCATTTTTTAAATTCTAATTTCTTGTATTTTTGCAGTTATTCGTGGTTCGCTTGTCAGGAAGAACTTTATAATTAATACTGGGCTGAAGAGACATCATAAGACATATAGCCTAGTGCTAGTTCAAAATCTTCAAGTAAACCACATACCTTGATTTTATATTATGATATGATATAATATATCCTTTACCACTAGTCTTTCATCATTATCTAGTTATTTTTTTTATCACGCCTTGAATGCTAGAGCACCACTAATTATTATTTGATGACAATGAAATTTGCTGTTATGGCCGGAAAGCTTGTGATGGAATTGCCGCAAAGAAAGATTTTTGTGTCCGGTACCTTTTTCTTACTTCATGTAGTAGAATAAACAAACATGTCCTATAGAATGAACAAACATGTGGTAAAACTACAAACTACTCGACCAAATACTGCTTTGGTATCTAAATCATATATATTGTGCCGCTGGTGAATCCATCAGTAAGTTGCATTGAGAAGTGGAAGTAAATGGCAAAAAGAAGATGATGTTGGAGACTGTTTCTATATGTCAGTTCAGATTCCTAATAATGTAGTTTCTATTGCTAGGACACATCACAAACTTGAGATGCCGGTTCTAAAGGCAGAGGCTGCACTGAGACAAAAGGAGGAGGAAAATGTGACATTGAGAAAGCAACTTCAGGAGTATGAGATAAAATGTTCAGATACTGAGGCAAAAATGAAATCTATGCAGGAGTCATGGCAGAAACACATGACGTCTTTGCAGGTGAATCTCCATTGCTTATATCATGAAATTTCATGTATTTCCTTCATATTATGTTGTCAGAACAAGGTGTACTATTTGGATCTCTTTGTTCAAAATAGGTAATGCAGAATTGTTAGAAACAACTGTGGTCATGCTTAAACAGAATCTTGAATTTTAGCTCACTTGTCTTTTTATATTTTCTTTGCGTCTGCATGTTTAGGCACATTGTGGTGAGTGATTTTTATTTAATTTTTTTTTGCATCTCTTTGAGGATGGAAAATTATCAAACATGCATGTACTGAGTTTATTTTTGGTTGTTGGACTGCATAACATTATAGATTTTTAGTCATTGTATAGCTTCAAGATTTATGCAGATGTGAAAAATGTTTTGTTGATTTTCTACTTCAAGCTCATCAAAGACACCATAAATATGAGGTTAAGCATTATGTAAAAGCGCAGTGAGTGTAGCCCAAGCCTACAAAGAAAAACAATATAAACCTATGGTTTCTCTTTTTAAATCCTACTATTATAATGAAAACTTTTCTGGGGTTTGTAATTTGAGAATTTAAAGTAATCTCACATCCATGTATGGAATTCCACTAGGCATTATGGGAAATGAAGAGAAGGAAAAATAAATATCTCAGAATTGATCCTTGGCTTGCTAGGAAAGTTGAGGGGAAAAAATACATAGATACAAGTTTTTAAGTTATAAAATTAAACCTTCAGGATATTTTCCATACATTTAAGCTTTTATAGTATGTGTATCTTTTTTATTTAACTTTTTGAAACTCATTGTCAGATGCATTCCCTATACGTGCATCACACGTGCAAAGATACTGTCATCCTGTTAGATAGAACATAACAAAATTGTAGACTCAGGACCCAAACTCCCATCAACTAATTAATTTCCCATATTTACACAGATGAATCGACCACCGGTAATGAAGAACTACCAACCTGGAAATCTCAGTTATGAATCCACAGATACAATGTCTCCTGAGGCACGATCTCCAGAACAAACCCCAAGAAGTGGTCCCCGCATTTCAAATGCTGGGCCTGCAAGAAATTTCTACAACACCCAGAATCATGTGGGGCCCCTTGTAAGAGAGTTTGAACAGCGGAAGCAGGCTTTTGAGGACGACGCTCGAGTTCTCGGCTCAAGTACAAACCCTACTGAAGATCTACGGAAGTTGAAGGCTCGGTTTCGCAAATGGAATAAGGATTACAGGGCTCAGCTTAAGAATGCGAAGTCCAAAATTCGTAAGCTTGTGGTCTCAAATGTAGAGAAGCCTCGTAGAAAATGGTGGAAATTGCGGCGTCCGAGGAGTTAGAAATTTATCAGCATGTCTATAATTATTATCAATGGAAGAGGATTTATATATTGTTCTGTGTGCATATGTGTGTTTGGCATACAAGGGAGTCAGAAAAGTGTGAATGTATAGTTTAATGTCGAAAACTGGGAAATTAATCCATATAGTTTTATCCCTTTTGGCATCGTTTTAAATTAATGCATGTGAATTTGTTTCCATTTGCTACAGTCCTAGTGCTACCATCAGGTGACACATCCTTTCCTTCAAAGTTTTAGTTTTGTCGGTAGAACTACACATTTAGAAATTTAAACATTCTATTTTCTCCTTGAGGAGTTAATGGTGATTTGATAATGTGACAGGTTGAAAGCTTGATCCATGATTTTGGATGATGCAGGAGTGCAACTTGTACCGAAACCAGAAAGAAGAGCTTTGAGGAATTAAGGTATGATCGGCATATTCATAAAACACCACTGAAGATAATTTTTTTCATGTTTAAAACGTTAGTTAAGTAATTTTTAAGTTTGATCTGTAGTTGTGCAAACTAAATTTTGTATAAAAGGGAAGGTATATATGTATTATTCACATGCTTACTAATAATTCTTTAAGTTCGTATAGGAATTTTTGTCCTCCTTATTCATTATTATTATTTTTGTTTTAATCATCATGATAAATAATGTTAAAGAAGCATAGAACCAAAACACGAACAAAATTTAAAAATTTGATGAGATGTATGTAGAATAGCACAATCCACTAATATACAGAACATACAGTCATTGATTTAGATATTTGACTGCTAAAGCTAAAAATGATTGGAACATTCATGCTTTAAATGGTATGAAATATAGACTAAATGTGGTTTAAATGAAGTCCAAAAATGCCAAATCAAATTCCCTGATCATCTTCTGTCACCAATTCATACTCCTTCATTTCTCTTTCTAAACAAGTTCTATGGGGAAAGAGAAAGGGAAGATTCACTTCTGCAACAATATTCACTAACCTGACACTGAATTTTCAAATATTAAATTAGAAATGCAATCTGTCTTTCCATACTAAATATGTAGCCAATAATGTTTCTTACCTGTCCTTCCTATCTTTTCATATCCAGTTTCAAAAGCTTCTAGTTTGTCATGCATTGTTTGGATTCATTGTCCTCCCATTATTCTGATATGGACAAAAAAAGGGTAATACAAAAAATTGATTATGAAAAAGATTAATGAAATCAAATTACTCAATTAGCAAGAAAAGCGCTGTAAATCAAACTAAATTGACCACAAGAAGTGAAAAAAGCAGTTCACTTGTAGACTATGAACTCTGTCCCATGTTAAATCAAGCGAAAAAAGTGGTTCACTTATAGAATATGAACAATATCCCATGCTAACCGGATAACATGTTGGGAATTAATCTACATCAAAACAAGCGGAAAAAAGCGGTTCATTTATAGACTACAAACTCTATCTCGCGCTAAACGGATAATACGTTAGATGCCTTAAATTTTTGTATTCAGTAACTAATTCTAAAAATAGAGATATGAAGCTCTGAATCTACTTTTTATGCCCATGTCTGTAATACAAAATTCCCGAGACAAAATAACGGCATTTTAAATGATAATAATGGTATTTTAAATGGAAATACCACTATTTCAAATGGAAAAATTGGAAACTCAATATTCGTGGAGCCAACAAATACACTAAATCATAGGGGAATTCTTTATAACTGTAAACTAATCAATTAGAAATCATAAGAATTTGAAAAAATATGCACAATATTTATTAGTATCCAACTTCTATCCTCCCAATCCTCATAAACCCCTTCCTTATTTCCCTCCAAATCTACCTTTAAACATCCTCCAATCCTATTCTCCAATCCCACCACCTCTCTTTCTAACTTAAAACTATGATGAATCTTTCTCTTTCTCTCGCCCCTCCATATCAAACAAGGCGGCAGCCACAAGCCTCCTCCACCCCCCTTCCCATATTCCCAGCATGCATACCCCCGGAGGACGGCATCGACCGCCTCACCGCCCTTCCTGACTTCCTCCGCCTCCAAATTTTATCCTTCCTATTCCTCCCCGATGCCATCCGCACCAGTGCTCTCTCCTCGCCATGGAAAAACCTTTGGAAATCTCGTCATCCCAATCAAGAGCATTCCACCATCTCTCTTGACATCCCTTCCGGTGTGTCCCCCACGCGGGTCCTCCGTAGCATCCCAAGACTCCTTCTAGACCCCACCAAGATCTACCAATCTCTCCACCTCTCCCTCCTCCCTAGAGCCCGACACATACCCCATGCTCCAACAAGTTCTCCATGATGCTGCCGCCTATGGGGTCGAGGACCTCTCCCTCGACTTCCGTAGCACCTCTGAATCTTTTCGCCGACCCCGGATCAAATTCTTCCTCGCTCCTATCTTTGCTTCATTGGTTATGCTCTCTTTATCAGGTTTCTGTCTTTCTGTAGTGCCCTTCTACTTCAAAAACCTAACCAATCTCGAGTACCTAAGCTTTGATGGGGTAAATATATCCGAGACAATCTTTAAAATGGCAGTTGGCAACCGTTCCTCGCTTAAGAGTGTAGATGTGAGGCGGTGCCCGGATTTGGGGAAGGTCATGGTAGTGGGGTCAAAGATTGCGAATGTGACAATTATTGAGTGTCCTATGGTGTATGAGATCTTTGTGAGGGCTCCAGGGTTGAAGAAGTTCCATTTTAAGGGGGAGTTTGCTAGTGAGTATAGGTTTAAAGGTGTCAGAGGTTTGAAGGATGTTTATATGTGTTGTGATTGGCCGGGGACCGGGGATCTGCTGACTAATTGGGTTGAGAGGATGAGTGATGGGCTTCGTTATGTGACCGTGTTAACCCTCTGTAGCTTTTCTCTTCAGGTAATGATATTATTCTTTTGAGTTATAAGGTTGGACTCATGTAGGATCCACTCTCTCCCAAATAATATGTTGGATCGGCATCCTTTTATTACTTTGATACTTGAATGTCTTGAACTTGTGACCTTTTTGTCGCAAAGAGATAGTTCTCTCTTTGATTTAGGTGCATGAATATTAATCAACGACTTATATTATGTGTTTAATCCAAGTTATTTTTATTTACTTACATTTGTAAAAGAAAATTGGGTTTAACATGCTAATACATATTGGTTTCTTAATTTTAACTACATTCCTCTTTAGCATTCTGCAAATTAATTAGTCAGATTTTTGTTTGAAATGCAAAAATGATACCTTTTTCTTGCTGAATTTATAATGGATTTGGTTTTGGTTCATTTTCTCTCCTTTTTTCCTAGATGTACTAACCGGTATTTGTCTTGGCATAGTTTCTAATGGCTGCAGACGCTACAGTGATAGGAAGACTCCAAAATTTTGAGTTCTTAAAAGAGTTACAGCTCATAATGTTCTCTTTTACTCTGGAGAACCTCACCGATATCTATAAGTTCTTTAAATCTTGCAGCTGTTCTAGCTTGGAGAGGCTCTTCATAGAGGTTGGTCCCAAACATTCCAAATTGAATACTTTGGCTACAACTTAGGGTAGATTACACTATAATAACCATAACTATCATTGATGCACTCTAAATTACCTTGCAGTTTTTCAAGGAGTTTTTTTCACCGAAGTGCCCTTTGATTTTACGCTTTAAGGGAGCTTACCGTAATAGAAGTAACTTTATATTAGTTTGGTGAAACACGGTTGAAATTAAGGGTATTCTAGTGCAATATAGCATTTTTTATTGAAAAAAGAAAATCTAATGTGTGATATGAATCTTTGCAGCTATCAACAACGATGAAAGATCCCTACATGATAAATGTGATGAATGTGCCAATGGAGGAACCCCAGCAAAGCATTATTCTGTGTCTTAAGACGATAAAGATAAAGGGCTACAGACATCATGAATATGAGAAGCGCTTGGTTCAATTCTTGTTGGCAAATACCATCAGTCTCAAGTCTTTTATTGTCGTCGCACCTCGAGAGAATGACACGGTATTATTAAGGAGCATGATGGGTATTCATGAATTCGTTTTGCGATTATTTCTCAATGATTTTTTGAGAATGCCAAAGGCGGCACCAAATGTCGAAATCGTGGTGAGGGAGTGTGGTGATCCTCGCGTTCACCCGACTCATGAGGCATATTGTGAGCTTGAATAGCTCTACAGACAACCACGATAAATCTCCAATAATTGCTATTTGTTGCATCTGATAACCATCCGGCGCTTCAGTATTATTTTTTTTGTTTACAGTTTTTACCCTTGTTGGATCTTCATAGAATAGGTGATCATGTTGCCTTGTCGTCGTATTTCATTATTGGAGTATATGTATTTTCATGGTTCTGTCTTATGTTCTAGACAATATAGTTTAAGTTGATGTAGCTTGCCGTTTTATTGAAGTAATTCAACATTTTATGTGCTAGGCAATTTAGTTTAAGTTAATGTAATTTGTCGTGTTATAAATGTAAATCATCAATTTATTCCATATATCGGTTGGGTTTGGCTATAAAGTGGTTGTTGCTTTGTAAGATGTTTCTTACATTGTAGAATGTTTGGGCACATAGAACAACCAATTCTAACAGGAAATAATTCCATTTTCTTTGTGACATTGCTCTAACTGATTCAGGAAATTCTTATATGAGATTAACATGCAGACAATTTCACTCATTCTGTCATGCATATATTTTTCCATGATATATTATCCGCAGTGGCCCAAATGCGGATACTCTGTTATTTTCTTCCTTGCTTGTCAAATTGGACAGCGGGAAGCGGGAGTAAAACAGGAGGGCCCAGTGGTTTGTGAGGTCAAGGAGGAGATCGGACTGCTGCAAGGAAGGAATAGCAGGGTTCTTGCCATTTCTCGTGAGCTGAGGATCCAGTTTGCATTGTTTGTGAGTTTATCATTTTATTTCAAAATCTGCAATAATACGATTTCATGGTCTCCAAAAGCCTTTACTTGCTTCAGTCTCAAAAATGAATTATTTAGAGTAGTTTATTCCCTTGGCTGAGTCCCATTCTATATGCTCATTTAATCAAAGGAGTTGATTGGCTGAGTCCCATTCTATAAAGGGTCGACTGATGATTTAAAGCTCATAAACAACCGAAAATTATGACGCATCTACAACCTAACTTTCGCATAGGTATCTCAAAATTGGATATTAAATGATGCAGCATTTACATTTTACAAAATAAATATGACATTCAAATGTTGGCGTGCATGCATGTACCAGGCTTCAAAATTTGGATTTAAAATTGCATGGCTTCTACATGTTCTCCAAAATTACCATATCAATATTTAACTGTTGGTATGTGTTCCAGCTTACAAAATATAAAAAAACATCATACAAACATAAAGCAAAAAAATTTCAACAGAGTTCCTCGCTACTCAGCATCAAGCAACCATCTTAAATAGTTTGTTCCATCATCGAGAACGGAGTCGTGATTATTAGGCACATCGGGGGCAGAATCTTGACTAAGAGGGGTGACTCTTTTTCGCATAATCGTTTCAACTGATACGTTCTTCCTCTTTCGTCCACCCCTTGGCCGTGAACGCCACTGCTTATCTGCTTCCACAAAATCGCCCTGCAAACAATGAAGCCAAATTCCTGAACATATAAGCTAAATTGCAGGAACAAGATAGCATTTTAACTTATAAATGGCTATAATTCACCCCTAATCAGCCCTTGGGCATACAAGACATTAATATATTGTTTCTGTAATTTTTTTCTCTCCCTAAAATACCCTTTTTGTCCCTTATGCACTAACATGTGGAGTATTTGGGGTGAAAAAAGTTTCCACAAAAACAAGAAGAAATCATTAGGCTTTCCTTCATATCTGCAGTCGTCAAGAAATGTTGATGCAAACATTAACAACATAATTATCATCTACTAAGGTCGGATATAGCTTCATACTAAAAAAAGAACAGTGATAATTTAACATTAACAGCATAATTATCATCTATCGGGCCGTCTGCTGTTGATAGGCGGCGGCTCTGATCTGGGCCCGATCCCTTTTCTCCAATAGTATGTCGAGATTGGTCTGTAGCGCCATTGCGTTTGCATAATCGTCGAAATGCTCGACCCGGTGACTGGGTAGCCCGATCTCCGCTGGGACCATCCCATTCGATCCCGTAGCAGAGGCTGAAAGGGGTCTCCCCGGTGGGAGTCTTTTTTGACGTGCGCAGGGCCCATAAGACCCGGGGTAGCTCTTCGACCCAACTGCCTTGTCTTCCTTCTAGGCGGGTTCGGAGACCCAGGAGGACGTCTCGGTTGGCGACCTCGGCCTGCCCGGTTTATTGGGGATGCGCGACCGCGGCGAATTTCATGAGGATATGGTACTCTTTGCAGAAGTCTTTCGCTTTCTCGTTCTCGCAGTTCGTCCCGTGGTCTGTGATGATGCACCTCGGGATGCCAAACTGGAGTATCAGGTTGTTTTGTAGAAACTTGATGGTTGTGGCGGCGTCCGGTTTCCTGATGGGGACGGCCTCGATCCACTTGGTGAAGTAGTCCACCGCGACGAGGACGTATTTGTGGGCGCCAGTTCCGGTAGGGAACTTGCCGATCATATCCAATCCCCACTGGGCGAACGGTCATGGGGATGTTAGCTTGGTAGCCGGGAGGCGGGGAATACTGCCGTGGAGTTGGCAGCTCTTGCACCTCCTGACCAGCTTCAGGGCGTCCTCGTGCATGGTGGGCCAGTAATACCCTTGGAGTAACGCCTTCTGGATCAAGGTTCGAGCCCCCTGGTGTGCGCCACCCACCCCTTCATGGATTTCCCGAAGGACGTAGTCGGCTTCGTGGGGGTCAACGCACCGGAGCAAGGGCTGGGTGAAGGCCTTCTTGTAGAGGTTCCCGTTGCTCCAGACGAAGTGGGTGGCTTTGGCCCGGAGGCTGCGAGCGGCCGCCTTGTCCTCCGGGAGCGTGCCGTCCTTCAGGAATTCCACAAGGGGCTTCCTCCAATCCTGGTCGCTCTCCTGCGCCGTGCACACGTGGAGTGTCGTCGCCTCGTCTCCCACGCCGGGTTGGGTCAAGGTTTCGAAGAGTATTGACCGCCTATTGTTGGCCGAGTACGACGAAGCCAGCTTGCTCAGGGCGTCTGCTTGAGCATTCAGTTCCCTGGGTATTTGTTCTACCTGGACTTCGTCGAAGTTTTTTCGGAGCTTTCTCACTTCGTCCAGGTACTTCATCATTAGAGGCTCTCGAGCTTCTAAGCGGCCGGTCACTTGGCCGACAACAAGGGCCGAGTCGCTGCGGATTCGAATTATCTTCAGCCCCAGCGCGACGGCCATGCGCAGTCCGGCCAGGAGGGCCTCGTATTCTGCTGCGTTGTTCGACGCTTTGAAACCGAGCCTCAAGGAATACTCCATCTCAGCTTCGTTTGGGCCCCGGATGATGAGTCCGGCACCGCAGCCTTCCTCGGTAGAAGACCCGTCGACGTAGATGATCCACTCCAGAGCTGAGCTAGGGCCTCCCAGGACGGGATACTAGGTTGTGGGGGGCGGCGCGGACTCCGGCTTCCTGCTAAGGATGGTGCATTCAACGATGAAATCGGCCAGGGCCTGCGCCTTGATGGCTTGCCTCGGGCGATACCTTATGTCAAATTGAGATAGCTCCCATCTCCATTTCTCTAGGCGGCCTGAGGATTCCGGTGATGCCAGGATAGCTCCCAACGGGTGCTCGATGAGGACGATGATGGTGTGTGCTTGGAAGTAGTGCCGCAGTTTCCACGAGGTCACCACGAGGGCCAGGACAATATTCTCTATGGCGGTGTACCTCGTCTCTGCGTTCTTAAACACGTGGCTCACATAGTACACCGGCTTCTGCGCTCCCTCGGCCTCTCGGATGAGCACTTAGCCTGCTGCTTGGTCGGATACTACCAGATACAGCGACAACTCGTCCCCTTCCACTGGCCGGGTGAGCAACGGCGGTGTTGCGAGGTGCTTCTTCAATTGGTCGAAGGCGGCTTGGCATTCCTCCGACCACTCGAACCTCGTAATTTTCCTCAGCGCTTTGCAGAACGGAACGCACTTCTCCCCCGACCTGGACATGAAACGGCTCAGAGCGGCGACCCGCCCCGTGAGCCGCATGATCTCGACGTTGGTCTTGGGTGCGGCCATGCTCAGGATAACGTCGATCTTCTCCGGGTTAGCTTCGATTCCACGGTGAGTGACCATGAACCCGAGGAATTTCCCTCCGGTGACTCCGAATGCGCACTTGGCGGTGTTTAGCTTCATGTTGAATTTGCGGAGCACTCCGAATGTCTCGCCCAGGTCCTTGGCATGGTCGGCCGACAAGATGGACTTGACGAGCATGTCGTCAATGTAGACTTCCATGTTCCTGCCGATCTGTGGCTTGAACATGCGATTGACCAGCCTCTGGTACGTGGCCCCGGCATTCTTGAGACCGAAGGGTATCATCCTGTATCCATTGTGAATGCGGTCATATCTTCGTCTTCAGGATTCATACGGATTTGGTTATAGCAGGAGAAAGCGTCCATGAAGCTCAGCAGCTCGTGACCGGCCGAGCTGTCAACGAGCTGGTCTATGCGGGGGAGCGGGAAGTTGTCCTTGGGCCTGGCCTTGTTGAGGTCGGTGAAGTCGACGCACATACGCCACTTCCCGCTCAACTTCTTGACCAGAACCACGTTTGACAGCCACTCCGAGTAGGGCACATTCCTGATGAGGTTGGCAGCGAGGAGCCGGTCAACCTCCTCTTCGAAAGCCTTCTGTTTGACCGGGGCGAAGCTTCTTTTCTTCTGTCTGACGGGTCGGGCCGTAGGATCAACTCCGAGCTTGTGGGAGATGATTTTGGGGTCGATCCCAGGCAGTCAGCTGGTGCCCAGCCGAAGACGTCGGAGTTGCTTTTGAGGAACTCGATCAGGTCATCCCGCTGAGTTCCCGTCAGGAGCGACCCGACCTGGACGGTCTTTCCTTGGTCTCCTTTTGCTAAAGGCACCTCGGTCAGAGGTTCGATCGGCGCTCCACGGACCTCCTTCCGCTCGTCCCGGGTGTCCAGAGACCCTTTGATGCCGCCGCATGCATCGGCGCTATCAGCGTGCTGCTCGGGTGAAGACGCCTCTGTCAGGCCTATCTCCGTGACCCGCTGGCCCCCGTATGCCCGACCTATCCCGCCCTGATCGAGGGGGAATTTTATCGCCAGATGGTATGTCGAGATCCGGGCCTGGAGGGAGTTCAGCGTCGCTACCGAGGAGGACGTTGTAGGTTGATGGAACCTTCGCCACGATGAAGTCCACAGGCAGTGTGCGCGTGCGGCCGGGCTCCCCGATCGTGAACTGCAGGGTGACCATCCCTTGTGCCGGGATGGAGTGGTTGGTGAACCCCGATAGGACGTGGGTGGTCGGTCTCAAGTCTGCTGGGGCGAGCCCCATACGCAGAAAGCAGTCGTGGAAGAGGATGTCCGCCGAGCAGCCCGAATCGATGAGTATTCGGCGGACCTCGTATCGGTGAATTTGTGCTATGATCACCAGTGGGTGGCTATGGGGCACAGATATGCCGTGGAGATCCTCGTCGCCAAAGGTGATGGGCTCTCGGCCCCTGGCCCTTTTGCTCGGGCGGTCGCCGGAGCCTGTGAGACGGCCGCCAGCGGGGAGGCCGACGACCTTAAGCGAGGGTTCGTCCGCGTCTCCGCTGTGAGGGAGGCGACAACGGGTGTTTGAATCTTTAGGGGAATCGGTTGTCATGTGGGCGGAGATCGGAAGGCCAACTTTTGTTTTGTGGAGTTATGTTCCCACATACGGCGCCAACTGATGGAGGTCCTTTTCGGGTCTCCGTCAGATGTTGTCTTCCGTTGATCTTCCGGTGAACTTTATTGATTATCTCCTGTTGCGTGTGGGTCTCAATGGGTTTTGGAGGAAGAAGTGGAGTGAGGAGTTTGGTGCCGAGTACCTGCAAAGAAGTTCCGGGGTGGTTTGGTACCACCAAGGACCCTCTGACGATCAAATTAGTGATGGGATCCGAGCAGAGTAACGGCTTAGAAGAGTAAAGAATGGCTTACTTGACCCCTCTGTGATGGGGTTTATATAGCGGTGGTGGCAGGCAGCAGCAGGCGCGAGAATCTCGCCGGCAGTTACGCTCCCGACGTCACGCCCGCGTAGAAAGCGGATCGCCCATTAATGGGGATTGATGGCGTTGAACGTGGGATGTTGCTCGCGTAGAATCTGCGCATGGCGAGATTTGCGGAGCGGCGGTTACGTCTATGAGCGGTGACCTTGGTCGGAGGGCCGAGGAAGACGACCTCGGCCTGGAACTCGGGACGAGCGAGGAGGCCGAGGAGTCCAGGTCTTGTGGCAGCTCGGCGCGAGCTACGGGGCCGAGGAAGCCAATTTGCAGGGGGGCCTGAGGAGGGCCAGCCAGTGTTTGCAGGTCAGATACGGGGGGGCCTGGTCGGCCCCTGTGGGCCCTTTCTTCTGAGTTTCGGGACACGTTACCTGCCACGTGTCATGATCTTGGAGATCGCCAACGTCGAGCACCATCAGATATGTTTTTGGGTGGACTGGTCATCTACCGTTCATAAATGTAACTCATGAACAATTGAGACCGAAAGAAAATCCAAATCCTACTCTTACCAATTCTTAACTTTCGATGTATTGCACCATAAACAGCCGAAAATCAGTTCGTACAAAAAAAAAGATCAAATGTGAATTCTACCCGATCTTTACTCGTGCGGGGGGCATTATCTGCATAATTTTCCCAGAAATCGGATATTAAGATCAGCCGTTGGATCATTTACCGATCAAGGGCTAGGATTTCATCAAACCTTCTACATGAACAAAGAAGAAGCCTCTCCCAAATTAAACCATTCCTTCTCTACCTCTAGCATCTAGGGGTTTAGACGGTTGCTGCTGCTGCTAATCTCTCAATCGCTAGGTAAAAATCCTCTCCGATTCTAAATTCAGCAATCAAAATGCTCCATTTCTTTTCAAAGTTGTAGATTTTCTTGCTCACCCGGGCTTTTCCGAGGGTTACATGAAGATCAAAGCCCCAATGATTGTTCAAAATGGATCTGTCGTTAATTGTTGCAGTTCTTATCTTCAATTTTAATTTTTGGTCAGAATCATGTCAAATTAATGGCTAAAGGTTGGATCTTTTGGGGTTTTAATCATAAAAGTTCCGTCCTTTATCCCATTGAGATTTTATGTTTCTTACAATGCTGGCTGTGATTAGATATCAAATTTATATTTTTTATTAATTTTTTTATTGTTATTAGAGTTGGCCATGAAGATAAAAATGACAGCTTTGAACGCCAATTCTGCTTCATATAACTCATGATTGAGAAAGCTGGTCTATACATGAGCTTACTACATTTTTAGGTATTTTTAACATCAAAATTAGATTTTGATTTTAATTTAGTTATTGAATTTGGCATTAGAATGTCTTTTTGCCAATGATGATCATGACCAATTTCTGAGGTGTAGACTGTTTCAAGTCTCAACTTTGCTGGGAGAAGTTTCTGAGGTGTAGACTGCTGCAGTCCAAACAACAACATCAAAATTAGATTTTGATTTTAATTTAGTTATTGAATTTGGCAGTAGTTGTGTAGACTGCTGCAGTCCAAACAACTACACGTGGAGTGTCGTCGTCTCGTCTCCCACGCTGGGTTGGGTCAAGGTTTCGAAGAGTATTGACCGCCTATTGTTGGCCGAGTACGACGAAGCCAGCTTGCTCAGGACGTCTGCTTGAGTATTCAGTTGCCTGGGTATTTGTTCTACCTGGACTTCGTCGAAGTTTTTTCGGAGCTTTCTCACTTCATCCAGGTACTTCATCATTAGAGGCTCTCGAGCTTCTAAGCGGCCGATCACTTGGCCGACAACAAGGGCTGAGTCGCTGCAGATTCGAATTATCTTCAGCCCCAGCCCGACGGCCATGCGCAGTCCGGCCAGGAGGGCCTCGTATTCTGCTGCGTTGTTCGACGCTTTGAAACTGAGCCTCAAGGAATACCCCATATCAGCTTCGTTTGGGCCCCGGATGATGAGTCCGGCACCGCAGCCTTCCTCGGTAGAAGACCCGTCGACGTAGATGATCCACTCCGGAGCTGAGCTAGGGCCTCCCGGGACGGGATACTGGGTTGTGGGGGGCGGCGCGGACTCCAGCTTCCTGCTAGAGATGGTGCATTCAACGATGAAATCGGCCAGGGCCTGCGCCTTGATGGCTTGCCTCGGGCGATACCTTATGTCAAATTGAGATAGCTCCCATCTCCATTTCTCTAGGCGGCCTGAGGATTCCGGTGATGCCAGGATAGCTCCCAACGGGCGCTCGGTGAGGACGATGATGGTGTGTGCTTGGAAGTAGTGTCGCAGTTTCCATGAGGTCACCACGAGGGCCAGGACAATCTTCTCTATGGCGGTGTACCTCGTCTCTGCGTCCTTAAACACGTGGCTCACATAGTACACCGGCTTCTGTGCTCCCTCGGCCTCTCGGACGAGCACTAAGCCTGCTGCTTGGTCGGATACTGCCAGATACGACAACTCGTCCCTTTCTACTGGTCGGGTGAGCAACGGCGGTGTTGCGAGGTGATTCTTCAATTGGTCGAAGGCGGCTTGGCATTCCTCCGACCGCTCGAACCTCGGAATTTTCCTCAGTGCTTTGAAGAACAGAAGGCACTTCTCCCCCGACCTGGACATGAAACGGCTCAGAGCGGCGACCCGCCCCGTGAGCCGCATGATCTCGACGTTGGTCTTGGGTGCGGCCATGCTTAGGATAGCGTCGATCTTCTCCGGGTTAGCTTCGATTCCGCGGTGAGTGACCATGAACCCGAGGAATTTCTCTCCGGTGACTCCGAATGCGCACTTGGTGGGGTTTAGCTTCATGTTGAATTTGCAGAGCACTCCGAATGCCTCGCCCAGGTCCTTGGCATGGTCGGCCGACGAGATGGACTTGACGAGCATGTCGTCAACGTAGATTTCCATGTTCCTGCCGATCCGTGGCTTGAACATGCAATTGACCAGCCTCTGGTACGTGGCCCCGGTATTCTTGAGACCGAAGGACATCACCCTGCAGCAGTACACTCCCCGGTCCGTTGTGAATGCCGTCATATCTTCGTCTTCAGGATTCATACGGATCTGGTTGTAGCCGGAGAAAGCGTCCATGAAGCTCAGCAGCTCGTGACCGGTCGAGCTGTCGACGAGCTGGTCTATGCGGGGGGAGCGGGAATTTGTCCTTGGGCCAGGCCTTGTTGAGGTCGGTGAAGTCGACGCACATACGCCACTTCCCGCTCGACTTCTTGACCAGAACCACGTTTGCCAGCCACTCCGAGTAGGGCACATTCCTGATGAAGTTGGCGGCGAGGAGCCGGTCAACCTCCTCTTCGATAGCCTTCTGTTTGACCGGAGCGAAGCTTCTTTTCTTCTGTCTGACGGCTCGGGCCGTAGGATCAACTCCGAGCTTGTCGGAGATGATTTTGGTGTCGATCCCAGGCATGTCAGCTGGTGCCCAGGCGAAGACGTCGGAGTTGCTTCTGAGGAACTCGATCAGGTCATCCCGCTGAGTTCCCGTCAGGAGCGACCCGACCTGGACGGTCTTTCCTTGGTCTCCTTCTGCTAAGGGCACCTCGGTCAGAGGTTCGATCGGTGCTCCACGGACCTCCTTCCGCTCGTCCTGGGTGTCCAGGGACCCTTTGATGCCGTCGCATGCATCGGCGCTATCAGCTTGCTTCTCGGGTGAAGATGCCTCTGTCAGGCCTATCTCCGCGACCCGCTGGCCCCCGTATGCCCGACCTATCCCGCCCTGATCGAGGGGGAATTTTATCGCTAGGTGGTATGTCGAGATCTGGGCCAGGAGGGAGTTCAGCATCGCGACCGAGGAGGACGTTGTAGGCTGATGGAACCTTCTCCACTATGAAGTCCACAGGCAGTGTGCGCGTGCGGCCGGGCTCCCCGATCGTGAACTGCAGGGTGACCACCCCTTGTGCCCGGATGGAGTGGTTGGTGAACCCCGATAGAACGTGGGTTGTCGGTCTCAAGTCTGCTGGGGCGAGCCCCATACGCAGAAAGCAGTCGTGGAAGAGGATGTCCGCCGAGCTGCCCGAATCGATGAGTATTCGGCGGACCTCGTATCGGTGAATTTGTGCTATGATCACCAGTGGGTCGCTATGGGGCATAGCTATGCCGTGGAGATCCTCGTCGCCAAAGGTGATGGGCTCTCGGCCCCTAGCCCTTTTGCTCGGGCGGTCGCCGGAGCCTGTGAGACGGCCGCCAGCGGGGAGGCCGACGACCTTAGGCGAGGGTTCGTCCGCGTCTCCGCTGCGAGGGAGGCGACAACGGGTGTTTGAATCTTTTGGGGAATCGGTTGTCATGTGGGCGGAGATCGGAAGGCCAACTTTTGTTTTGTAGAGTTATGTTCTCACAGACGGCGCCAACTGATAGAGATCCTTTTCGGGTCTCCGTCAGATGTTGTCTTCCGTTGATCTCCCGGTGGACTTTGTTGATTACCTCCTGTTGCGTGTGGGTCTCAATGGGTTTTGGAGGAAGAAGTTGAGTGGGGAGTTTGGTGCCGAGTACCTGCAAAGAAGTTCCGGGGTGGTTTGGTACCACTAAGGACCCTCCGACGATCAAATTAGTGATGAGATCCAAGCAGAGTAACGGCTTAGAAGAGTAAAAAATGGCTTACTTGCCCCCTCTGTGATGGGGGTTTATATAGCGGTGGTGGCACGCAGCAGCATGCGCGAGAATCTCGCTAGCAGTTACGCTCCCGACATCACGCCCGTGTAGAAAGCGGATCGCCCATTAATGTGGATTGATGGCGTGGAACGTGGGATGTTGCTGGCATAGAATCTGTGCATGGCGAGATTTACGGAGCGGCGGTTACGCCTGTGAGCGGTGACCTTGGTCGGAGGGCCGAGGAAGACGACCTCGGCCTAGAGCTCGGGACGAAAGAGGAGGCCGATGAGTCCAGGTCTTGTGGCAGCTCGGCGCAAGCTACGGGGCCGAGGAAGCCAATTTGCAGGAGGCCCTGAGGAGGGCCAGCCTGTGTTTGTTGGTCAGGTACGGGGAGGCCTTGTCAGCCCCTGTGGGCCCTTTCTTCTGAGTTCCGGGATCGTTACCTGCCACGTGTCATGATCTTGGAGATCGCCAACATCGAGCACCATCAGATATGTTTTTGGGTGGACTGGTTATCTACCGTTCATAAATGTAACTCATGAACAATTGAGACCGAAAGAAAATCCAAATCCTACTCTTGCCAATTCTTAACTTTCGTTGTATTGCACCATAAACAGCCGAAAATCAATTCGTACAAAAAAAAAGATCAAATGTGAATTCTACCCGATCTTTACTTGTGCGGGGGCATTATCTGCATAATTTTCCCAGAAATCGGATATCAAGATCAGCCGTTGGATCATTTACCGATCAAGGGCTAGGATTTCATCAAACCTTCTACATGAACAAAGAAGAAGCCTCTCCCAAATTAAATTGTTCCTTCTCTATCTCTAGCATCTAGGGTTTTAGACGGTTGCTGCTGCTGCTAATCTCTCAATCGCAAGGTAAAAATCCTCTCCGATTCTAAATTGAGCAATCAAAATGCTCCATTTTTTTTCAAACTTGAAGATTTTCTTGCTCGTTGCGACCCGGGCTTTTCCGAGAGTTACATGAAGTTCAAAGCCCCAATGATTATTCAAGATGGATCTGTCGTTAATTGTTGCATTTCTTATCTTCAATTTTAATTTTTGGTCAGAATCGTGTCAAATTAATGGCTAAAGGTTGGATCTTTTGGGGTTTTAATCATAAAAGTTCCGTCTTTTATGCTGATTCCATTGAGAATTTTTGTTTCTTACAATGTTGGCTGTGATTAGATATGAGATTTTTATTATTTTTATTGTTATTAGAATTTTTTTGCCAAATTATTGCTTAGAGTTTGCTATAATGATGAAAATGACAGCTTTAAACGCCAGTTTTGCTTCAGATAATTCATGATTGAGAAAGCTGATATATACCTGAGCTTACTAAATTTTAAGATTTTCTTAGATCAAAATTATATTTTGATTTTAGTTTGGCATTAGAATGTCCTTTTGCCGATGATTATTATGACCAATTTCTGAAGTGTAGACTGCTCCAAGCCTCTGCTTTGCAGGGAGAACTTACTTGGGGATTCTACATTCAAATGAGAAGACATTTCATTTTTTTTAAATGTAACTTTTCTCTATGTTAATTTAAACTGGTGCATAAAATTATCTTCGTTCTTATGTTTTGAGGCAAATCAAGTCCAAAATAGCCATGAAATTTACTTGCTCCCTTCCTGTAGCTCTCTAACATTGATTGATTATGTATATACTAATGTTATTAGTGGTTTTTATTTTTGTGCGAATTCTATTTGATTGCAAAATGACATCAAGGGAGACTTGTTAAGCACATAGTTTAATATAGAGAGAAATTTATTACTTACCAATATTTTGTTTTTTTTTATAATACATGTTCATGGCCAATATCACTTCTTAAACAAATTTAAGTTTTCTCAGTCTTATAAAACATGTATTTGGAAGCATGTTCTTTCTGATATCAATGTAGCCACTGTACCCTTTTTTGGACATCTTTAACTGTATTGTGTAGGTGCCTGTTTTTAATTTATTATTACTTTTTAAACATAATTCTTGTTCAACTCCTTAATTTGTGTGGGTAAATCATAAAACTTAAGTTTCACTAGCTACTGACATTCGCTAGCTGGTGATGATTAGTGTGCAAAATGGATGTGTTGTGGAAACCGAGTCCCTGTCCGCAGGAAGAACCTACTCGACTAAACCGCACATAACATGACATAAATCAGATACTTCTGAGGCTGTAATGTTTTTTTTGAATGATCCTCTGTTTGTACATTGTTCATGAAGGATCTTTTGTTTGTATGTTGTTCTTGAATGATCCTCTGTTTTGAATATTGTACTATATTTATAGAATATTTTTAATTATCTATTCTGTTGATAAGATTAATTTGTTTATATTTTCATTACTTTTTTCTGCTGTTTGTTAACAATTTAATAGTTAGTTTTGTTTCTTATCATATCATGTGTTTAGAATCTTTAGATTAATTTGCATATCTTTGATCATAAAGCGAACAATTTTTTTCTAAACATTAATCTACTTTATTTGTATATTGGTTTATTTATCTTCATTCTAATGTTCTTAAATCTTATATTTATGGTCTAAAAAACCTGGGCTAAACCAAATGGACTGAAAATTGAGATTAATCATTTTTTCAGTTGCAGTGCAGTTAGTTCGTTTGATCCAAACCAATTCATACTCACCAGAACAGGAAGAGGAGGAAGGAAGTGCAGAAAAGAAAATACCACCGAAAGTCATGACCAGCAAAATAAGCATCACGATTCGATCTTTTGGTAACCCATTTATCAACAAGGAAAATCTGGCGGGGCTCACGCGGAAGGTTAGACTGCCGGAATCACGGATCTTATATACCGTGTTACGATCGCCTCACATTGATAAAAAGTCCCGAGAACAATTTGAAATGAGACTGAAGAAACAACACCTAGTCATAGAAACCAATGCGCATGAGTTGCGCAAGAAGTTCTTTTGGTTACTCCGCAATAAACGCTTTTTTACCTAAGACGCATTGCGCCTTGGAGGACATAAAGACTTTTTCTGGTCAGTAAATTGGCTACAAGGATTTGCATTTCTGTTATTCGTATGATATGTTATGAATGCTGTAATTGTTGCGTTGGATATTCTGCTCTTATTCTGCTGTTGATCTTGCTTAGATTATGAATGTGGGTTATTTATGGGATTATGTCCCTCAAATCATTTAGGTATAATTGCAGCTGCTGTATTTGTTAATGGTGGTCTTTTCCTCTTGCGAAATGAACCAGAGTTTAGAATACACCAGATTTTGTTCCAGATGATATATGTGGTGACAATATATTATATTTATCGTATATATATTCTTTCATATTACAATCATCGTATTTTGGTGTTAGATTAATTTTTTTTACTAGTCCAACATTTATTTTGTTGTAATGATTCTCCTAAGTGCGGTGGCAAGGTTTATCGAATGAAGATTTCGGTTCAGTTACGTTTTCAGTTAATTGGGGGGATCAAGAATGTGAGAGCCGACATGGAACCTTAGCAAACTTGACTCCTTTTGAAGTTAAGAATACAGGGTTTTGGACTTTCAAAACTTTATGTAACCACGGCTTGCCAGAACTCTATTTGTTGGCGAGCATATCATGATTTAAATTTTGGGGTCGAAATCCTATGAAACCGTGGTTATTGCCTGATGAGACCTTAGATTCTACCGGCATAATCTCATATTTATCACGTTTCCTTTTTATCATTTGCATGAACTTGCCTCTTTGTTTACTAGAAATATATAGTCAAAAATGCCAAACAATCACTATTGTTTTAATGAATTAAGACAGGTAGTTTATCACGCGGAAAATAAAAGAAGTGAACAGAACATTTGTTTGCAACTGGAAAGAAGAATGAACACAACAATTATCTCAAAAGCTTATTAATTCTTTGGAAAGTGGCTTGAAAGCTACACCCTTTGATTCTTCCTTGGCCATTTCAAGCGATTGCTTGGTTGCTCACTCCTTTCCATTTCTAAGCATGCTTTGCTTGCTTGTGGCTTGATGTTGCTATTATCCACAGATATAGTATAGCTGGATTATAACTTGCATCGAAATTTCTCTCGAGTTTGTCGTCTGTCACCGCAATGAAGCTCTGGATTTTACGGTGAAGTTTTACTTGCAAACCTTTTTAGTTGTGGTTTTTAGTGGGTGTGCTGTGTGTGTATTTTGGAAGAGAGCATAACAGCGTTAGTTTCTAAAATGTTTGAAATGGTACCATTTTGTAATTTAGCCCTAGATGTGATACAACAACAACAACAACAACAACAATTGAGCCTTTTATCCCAAAAGTTCAATATTCTTCCTGAAATGTATCAAGTTGGTTACACAAAATTGTTTTTCCGCAGAGGACAGGCAAATTCCTTGACGTCTATTGTTATTCTTTATATCTCTATTACATGCATTTTAATATACTATTTTCTGCATTCCTTTGTATTTCATATCAGTGTGTTCGCTTTTATGAGGAGTCACAGGGCGTATGTTGGGTGATAATGAAAACTTTTGTGCCAACAATAGGACTACATGCTAAAATATTACCTTCATCATCACATATACAAGCACATCCACAGGAAGGTAGTAGTTGTGTATTAACTTTTAGCAGTGTTTACTTTGCGCTGGTTTGCACTCAATTAATTGTGACACTAAGATTGACTTGGGCTCATCTGACAAAGAATTATTGTGGCTGTTACCCTGCACATATTATGCAGAACTTTATGGTTTCTTTTGTGTTTGATTAAAGAATGCAACTCTAACCACTTTCAGAAAGAAATATTTTGACGAAAAGAAAACTATTCTGAAGAATTGGATCAGAGTAAAATGGAAATAACAAGTAATTAAGTCTTTCTTTAAAATGCAGTGGAGAATGTCACTATATATTGGCAATGTAGTTGATCCGAAAAAAAATGTTTTAGCTTTGCTCTAATTTCTGTTGATTTCATTCCATTTATTTGTTGAAATAATGATAAAACGGCGTGAAGATTTTGTTCTCTCTAGGTCTATTTCCAATTAAAGTATTTTTTTACTACTGCACGTCTTCATTTCCTTACTTGAAATAGACTAATTTTAGGCCACCTATCACAAATAGACATTGGATAAGATAGATATTTGATCAAATTAACCAATATTTGCTAGACTTGGTGTTTATTTCATCTCATTGCATATCATATCTTAGGATCTTACATGCAGTGTTTGTTACCAGCTCAAAGAAGTACACATGGATTACTGCATTTCATCTGATTGCCTTCACTTTTCACATGCTAATTTTCAGCCATTTAAACTCGTTGATATTTGACGATCAGACTGTTAGAACTTAGTCACTTAGCTAAGCTCATTTCTACGGGAAAAGTAGGTTAGTATTTATTGTTATCGAAGTGTAATTTAACAATGCTTCTGTATGGATGTACGTGTGAATTAAAACAATATCTAATCTTTGATGGGTTTTTACTTTTGAGGATCGAATTAAGATTTAATATGATCTTTTATCTGGAACATCCAATTTGTGGAACCATTTAAGATAAAAATTTCTACCTATTGATGTCTCTGTACCATTTCTATCAAACACAGTCGAATCAGAACATCATTTTCTTATAGAATCTCATGCAAGGGGAATAGATTTTATATAACTACATGAAACTTTATACTGTCTTTTGCTAAGAATCTAGAAAAACAGCATTATTGGTATTTTATTTTGATCGATTATACTAACCTATATAGATTAAAGTTATAATAAGAATAGTGGCATCAGTTTTTTGTTTTTTATCCCTGACTCAATGATAACATCTAAGCCTTGTGTCCTCCTTTTCCTTATTTCATGCTTTCTCCATTGCATTTTCTCAACTACTTTTAATCTTTTAGAGTTTTTGGTATCTTTTTTTTCCCCTTCTTGAGTTGTATATATCTAACTGGCCTTGATCCTTTAGTCCAGTCATATACACACATATAACATGGTTTGTTTAAACTCTTGGAGCTTTCTTTTTGGGGATCACTATTATCTTATAGCTTCTTACATAATGGGTGGCCTTTAGATTGTTGCACTGGAAAACATCAGAAACCATGCAATGATAAGGATTCTTTGGGTTCATAAATCACTTCGAAGTCTTCAAGACCGCCGGAGTTTCCTAGAGATCAAGAAAGGAGCAACTACACTTCAGTCATGTAAGGCACACAGCTATAGATTTTTTTAAATTTCTAAATGATGTACCAATTATATTCAAATTTTTGTTAGGCATTTTTTTTCATATAGAATATTGATTAGTGCCTAACAGATTGGGGTAGGATTATTTTCAGTGGACTTGGGAATTTTTGATGTGCTGATTGTGTCGGGCATAGTTTGAGTGGATTTAAGGTTTTATGGTAGGAAATAGAATTACAATTACTTCCTGAGGAATTACAGGTAAATGTGTTCCACTATTACTCGTAGAACTATAGAACTCAGAGCCAGTCACAATAAGCAATCAACACTCATTTATCAACATTCATTATTAACCTCATGTGAAAAATACATTGGGTCTGCTATAACTATAACTCTCTGAAATTATAGAAAGAAAAGAATAAAGAAAAAAAATAAAATAACTTCAAAAAGTTGCACAATAGAAACTACCTACTGACTAGCAAAATGACGGTTGAAGGTCCTGCATGAAAAGTTTTTGAACTTTTATTAATGTAATAGTGCAACCATCTATTATTTACTAATCTTGACAAATTATATATTGAGAGAAATTCATAGCATCCTGAACATTTTATAACACCATTATGAAATTTTTGTTTTTTTAATTTTATTTTTTAATTTCTTTCCATCGAGAACAAAACTGAAATCAACAAATTATGGGTGCAAATTGCCAAACTATGTAAATAACAATCGCACAAGTCATAACAGATCAAAGACTTCTCAGCCTTTTTCTTCGACTGATTTGTATTCATTCATTTTTTTAATTCTAATTTCTTGTATTTTTGCAGTTATTCGTGGTTCGCTTGTCAGGAAGAACTTTATAATTAATACTGCGCTGAAGAGACATCATAAGACATATAGCCTAGTGCTAGTTCAAAATCTTCAAGTAAACAACATACCTTGATTTTATATTATGATATGATATAATATATCCTTTACCACTAGTCTTTCATCATTCTCTAGTTATTTTTTTATCACGCCTTGAATGCTAGAGCACCACTAATTATTATTTGATGAAAATGAAATTTGCTGTTATGGCCGGAAAGCTTGTGATGGAATTGCCGCAAAGAAAGATTTTTGTGTCCGGTACCTTTTTCTTACTTCATGTAGTAGAATAAACAAACATGTCCTATAGAATGAACAAACATGTGGTAAACTACAAACTACTCGACCAAATACTGCTTTGGTATCTAAATCATATATATTGTGCCGCTGGTGAATCCATCAGTAAGTTGCATTGAGAAGTGGAAGTAAATGGCAAAAAGAAGATGATGTTGGAGACTGTTTCTATATGTCAGTTCAGATTCCTAATAATGTAGTTTCTATTGCTAGGACACATCACAAACTTAAGGGTATTAATATAAACCTAGCCTGCAAATGCAAATCCGACATGATGTCACCGAGGTCGAGTTTTCTGTATTTTGGTTTTCATCATGAATGGGTTCAATTGTCATTTAAAAATGTTTATTTCAGTCCATTTAAATAAACTGTTTAAATCTGTTTATTTTCATTCCTTCTATTTGAATGTTTCTTATTCCTATTCTGAAACCTTTTTTGAGGGGGGAAAACCAAGAAAGTTAAAACTGTTTACTGATGCTGTGTTACTATTAAGGAGCATTTTCAGCCTCAGGCTTCAGAACCAACACAACTTGAGATGCCGGTTCTAAAGGCAGAGGCTGCACTGAGACAAAAGGAGGAGGAAAATGTGACATTGAGAAAGCTACTTCAGGAGTATGAGATAAAGTGTTCAGATACTGAGGCAAAAATGAAATCTATGCAGGAGTCATGGCAGAAACACATGACGTCTTTGCAGGTGAATCTCCATTGCTTATATCATGAAATTTCATGTATTTCCTTCATATTATGTTGTCAGAACAAGGTGTACTATTTGGATCTCTTTGTTCAAAATAGGTAATGCAGAATTGTTAGAAACAACTGTGGTCATGCTTAAACAGAATCTTGAATTTTAGCTCACTTGTCTTTTTATATTTTCTTTGTGTCTGTGCATGTTTAGGCACATTGTGGTGAGTGATTTTTATTTAATTTTTTTTTTTTGCATCTCTATGAGGATGGAAAATTATCAAACATGCATGTACTGAGTTTATTTTTGGTTGTTGGACTGCATAACATTATAGATTTTTAGTCATTGTATAGCTTCAAGATTTATGCAGATGTGAAAAATGTTTTGTTGATTTTCTACTTCAAGCTCATCAAAGACACCATAAATATGAGGTTAAGCATTATGTAAAAGCGCAGTGAGTGTAGCCCAAGCCTACAAAGAAAAACAATATAAACCTATGGTTTCTCTTTTTAAATCCTACTATTATAATGAAAACTTTTCTGGGGTTTGTAATTTGAGAATTTAAAGTAATCTCACATCCATGTATGGAATTCCACTAGGCATTATGGGAAATGAAGAGAAGGAAAAATAAATATCTCAGAATTGATCCTTGGCTTGCTAGGAAAGTTGAGGGAAAAAAATACATAGATACAAGTTTTAAGTTATAAAATTAAACCTTCAGGATATTTTCCATACATTTAAGCTTTTATAGTATGTGTATCTTTTTTATTTAACTTTTTGAAACTCATTGTCAGATGCATTCCCTATACGTGCATCACACGTGCAAAGATACTGTCATCCTGTTAGATAGAACATAACAAAATTGTAGACTCAGGACCCAAACTCCCATCAACTAATTAATTTCCCATATTTACACAGATGAATTGACCACCGGTAATGAAGAACTACCAACCTGGAAATCTCAGTTATGAATCCACAGATACAATGTCTCCTGAGGCACGATCTCCAGAACAAACCCCAAGAAGTGGTCCCCGCATTTCAAATGCTGGACCTGCAAGAAATTTCGACAACACCCAGAATCATGTGGGGCCCCTTGTAAGAGAGTTTGAACAGCGGAAGCAGGCTTTTGAGGACGACGCTCGAGTTCTCGGCTCAAGTACAAACCCTACTGAAGATCTACGGAAGTTGAAGGCTCGGTTTCGCAAATGGAATAAGGATTACAGGGCTCAGCTTAAGAATGCGAAGTCCAAAATTCCTAAGGTTGTGGTCTCAAATGTAGAGAAGCCTCGTAGAAAATGGTGGAAATTGCGGCGTCCGAGGAGTTAGAAATTTATCAGCATGTCTATAATTTATTATCAATGAAAGAGGATTTATTTATTGTTCTGTGTGCATATGTGTGTTTGGCATACAAGGGAGTCAGAAAAGTGTGAATGTATAGTTTAATGTCGAAAACTGGGAAATTAATCCATATAGTTTTATCCCTTTTGGCGTCGTTTTAAATTAATGCATGTGAATTTGTTTCCATTTGCTACAGTCCTAGTGCTACCATCAGGTGACACATCCTTTCCTTCAAAGTTTTAGTTTTGTCGGTAGAACTACACATTTAGAAATTTAAACATTTTATTTTCTCCTTGAGGAGTTAATGGTGATTTGATAATGTGACAGGTTGAGAGCTTGATCCATGATTTTGGATGATGCAGGAGTGCAACTTGTACCAAAACCAGAAAGAAGAGCTTTGAGGAATTAAGGTATGATCGGCATATTCATAAAACACCACTGAAGATAATTTTTTTCATGTTTAAAACGTTAGTTAAGTAATTTTTAAGTTTGATCTGTAGTTGTGCAAACTAAATTTTGTATAAAAGGGAAGGTATATATGTATTATTCACATGCTTACTAATAATTCTTTAAGTTCGTATAGGAATTTTTGTCCTCCTTATTCATTATTATTATTTTTGTTTTAATCATCATGATAAATAATGTTAAAGAAGCATAGAACCAAAACACGAACAAAATTTAAAAATTTGATGAGATGTATGTAGAATAGCACAATCCACTAATATACAGAACATACAGTCATTGATTTAGATATTTGACTGCTAAAGCTAAAAATGATTGGAACATTCATGCTTTAAATGGTATGAAATATAGACTAAATGTGGTTTAAATGAAGTCCAAAAATGCCAAATCAAATTCCCTGATCATCTTCTGTCACCAATTCATACTCCTTCATTTCTCTTTCTAAACAAGTTCTATGGGGAAAGAGAAAGGGAAGATTCACTTCTGCAACAATATTCACTAACCTGACACTGAATTTTCAAATATTAAATTAGAAATGCAATCTGTCTTTCCATACTAAATATGTAGCCAATAATGTTTCTTACCTGTCCTTCCTATCTTTTCATATCCAGTTTCAAAAGCTTCTAGTTTGTCATGCATTGTTTGGATTCATTGTCCTCCCATTATTCTGATATGGACAAAAAAAGGGTAATACAAAAAATTGATTATGAAAAAGATTAATGAAATCAAATTACTCAATTAGCAAGAAAAGCGCTGTAAATCAAACTAAATTGACCACAAGAAGTGAAAAAAGCAGTTCACTTGTAGACTATGAACTCTGTCCCATGTTAAATCAAGGGAAAAAAGTGGTTCACTTATAGAATATGAACAATATCCCATGCTAACCGGATAACATGTTGGGAATTAATCTACATCAAAACAAGCGGAAAAAAGCGGTTCATTTATAGACTACAAACTCTATCTCGCGCTAAACGGATAATACGTTAGATGCCTTAAATTTTTGTATTCAATAACTAATTCTAAAAATAGAGATATGAAGCTCTGAATCTACTTTTTATGCCCATGTCTGTAATACAAAATTCCCGAGACAAAATAACGGCATTTTAAATGATAATAATGGTATTTTAAATGGAAATACCACTATTTCAAATGGAAAAATGGGAAACTCAATATTCGTGGAGCCAACAAATACACTAAATCATAGGGAAATTCTTTATAACTGTAAACTAATCAATTGGAAATCATAAGAATTTGAAAAAATATGCACAATATTTATTAGTATCCAACTTGTATCCTCCCAATCCTCATAAACCCCTTCCTTATTTCCCTCCAAATCTACCTTTAAATATCCCCCAATCCTATTCTCCAATCCCACCACCTCTCTTTCTAACTTAAAACTATGATGAATCTTTCTCTTTCTCTCGCCCCTCCATATCAAACAAGGCGGCAGCGACAAGCCTCCTCCACCCCCTTCCCATATTCCCAGCATGCATACCCCCGGAGGACGGCATCGACCGCCTCACCGCCCTTCCCGACTTCCTTCGCCTCCAAATTTTATCCCTCCTATTCCTCCCCGATGCCATCCGCATCAGTGCTCTCTCCTCGCCATGGAAAAACCTTTGGAAATCTCGTCATCCCAATCAAGAGCATTCCACCATCTCTCTTGACATCCCTTCCGGTGTGTCCCCCACGCGGGTCCTCCGTAGCATCCTAAGACTCCTTCTAGACCCCACCAAGATCTACCAATCTCTCCACCTCTCCCTCTCCCTAGAGCCCGACACATACCCCATGCTCCAACAAGTTCTCCATGATGCCGCCACCTATGGGGTCGAGGACCTCTCCCTCGACTTCCGTAGCACCTCTGAATCCTTTCGCCGACCCCGGATCAAATTCTTCCTCGCTCCTATCTTTGCTTCATTGGTTATGCTCTCTTTATCAGGTTTCTGTCTTTCTGTAGTGCCCTTCTACTTCAAAAACCTAACCAATCTCGAGTACCTAAGCTTTGATGGGGTAAATATATCCGAGACAATCTTTAAAATGGCAGTTGGCAACCGTTCCTCACTTAAGAGTGTAGATGTGAGGCGGTGCCCGGATTTGGGGAAGGTCATGGTAGTGGGGTCAAAGATTGCGAATGTGACAATTTTAAGGGGGAGTTTGCTAGTGAGTATAGGTTTAAAGGTGTCAGAGGTTTGAAGGATGTTTATATGTGTTGTGATTGGCCGGGGACCGGGGATCTGCTGACTAATTGGGTTGAGAGGATGAGTGATGGGCTTCGTTATGTGACCGTGTTGACCCTCTGTAGCTTTTCTCTTCAAGTAATGATATTATTCTTTTGAGTTATAAGGTTGGACTCATGTAGGATCCACTCTCTCCCAAATAATATGTTGGATCGGCATCCTTTTATTACTTTGATACTTGAATGCCTTGAACTTGTGACCTTTTTGTCTCAAAGAGATAGTTCTCTCTTTGATTTAGGTGCATGAATATTAATCAACGACTTATATTATGTGTTTAATCCAAGTTATTTTTATTTACTTACATTTGTAAAAGAAAATTGGGTTTAACATGCTAATACATATTGGTTTCTTAATTTTAACTACATTCCTCTTTAGCATTCTGCAAATTAATTAGTCAGATTTTTGTTTGAAATGCAAAAATGATACCTTTTTCTTGCTGAATTTATAATGGATTTGGTTTTGGTTCATTTTCTCTCCTTTTTTCCTAGATGTACTAACCGGTATTTGTCTTGGCATAGTTTCTAATGGCTGCAGACGCTACAGTGATAGGAAGACTCCAAAATTTTGAGTTCTTAAAAGAGTTACAGCTCCTAATGTTCTCTTTTACTCTGGAGAACCTCACCGATATCTATAAGTTCTTTAAATCTTGCAGCTGTTCTAGCTTGGAGAGGCTCTTCATAGAGGTTGGTTCCAAACATTCCAAATTGAATACTTTGGCTACAACTTAGGGTAGATTACACTATAATAACCATAACTATCATTGATGCACTCTAAATTACCTTGCAGTTTTTCAAGGAGTTTTTTTCACCGAAGTGCCCTTTGATTTTACGCTTTAAGGGAGCTTACCGTAATAGAAGTAACTTTATATTAGTTTGGTGAAACACGGTTGAAATTAAGGGTATTCTAGTGCAACATAGCATTTTTTATTGAAAAAAGAAAATCTAATGTGTGATATGAATCTTTGCAGCTATCAACAACGATGAAAGATCCCTACATGATAAATGTGATGAATGTGCCAATGGAGGAACCCCAGCAAAGCATTATTCTGTGTCTTAAGACGATAAAGATAAAGGGCTACAGACATCATGAATATGAGAAGCGCTTGGTTCAATTCTTGTTGGCAAATACCATCAGTCTCAAGTCTTTGATTGTCGTCGCACCTCGAGAGAATGACACGGTATTATTAAGGAGCATGATGGGTATTCATGAATTCGTTTTGCGATTATTTCTCAATGATTTTTTGAGAATGCCAAAGGCGGCACCAAATGTCGAAATCGTGGTGAGGGAGTGTGATGATCCTTGCGTTCACCCGACTCATGAGGCATATTGTGAGCTTGAATAGCTCTACAGACAACTATGATAAATCTCCTATAATTGCTATTTGTTGCATCTGATAACCATCCGGCGCTTCAGTATTTTTTTTTTGTTTACAGTTTTTACCCTTGTTGGATCTTCATAGAATAGGTGATCATGTTGCCTTGTCGTCGTATTTCATTATTGGAGTATATGTATTTTCATGGTTCTGTCTTATGTTCTAGACAATATAGTTTTAGTTGATGTAGCTTGCCGTTTTATTGAAGTAATTCAACATTTTATGTGCTAGGCAATTTAGTTTAAGTTAATGTAATTTGTCGTGTTATAAATGTAAATCATCAATTTATTCCATATATCGGTTGGGTTTGGCTATAAAGTGGTTGTTGCTTTGTAAGATGTTTCTTACATTGTAGAATGTTTGGGCACATAGAACTTGTATTCTTGTCATTAAACCAATTCTAACAGGAAATAATTCCATTTTCTTTGTGACATTGCTCTAACTGATTCAGGAAATTCTTATATGAGATTAACATGCAGACAATTTCACTCATTCTGTCATGCATATATTTTTCCATGATATATTATCTGCAGTTGTATGGTTTCACACATCAATGACTGCAAAGTGGCCCTATTTTCTTCCTTGCTTGTCAAATTGGACGGCGGGAAGCGGGGGTAAAACAGGAGGGCCCAGTGGTTTGTGAGGTCAAGGAGGAGATCGGACTGCTGCAAGGAAGGAATAGCAGGGTTCTTGCCATTTCTCATGAGCTGAGGATCCAGTTTGCATTGTTTGTGAGTTTATCGTTTTATTTCAAAATCTGCAATAATACGATTTCATGGTCTCCAAAAGCCCTTACTTGCTTCAGTCTCAAAAATGAATTATTTAGAGTAGGAGTTGATTGGCCGAGTCCCATTCTATATGCTCATTTAATCAAAGGAGTTGATTGGCCGAGTCCCATTCTATAAAGGGTCGACTGATGATTTAAAGCTCATAAACAACTGAAAATTATGATGCATCTACAACCTAACTTCGTATAGGTATCTCAAAATTGGATATTAAATGATGCGGCATTTACATTTTACAAAATAAAAATGACATTCAAATGTTGGCGTGCATGCATGTACCAGGCTTCAAAATTTGGATTTAAAATGGCATGGCTTCTACATGTTTTCTCCAAAATTACCATATCAATATTCAACTGTTGGTATGTGTTCCAGCTTACAAAATATAAAAAAAAATCATACAAACATAAAACAAAAAAATTTCAGCAGAGTTCCTCGCTACTCAGCATCAAGCAACCATCTTAAATAGTTTGTTCCATCATCGATAACGGAGTCATGATTATTATTAGGCACATCGGGGGCAGAATCTTGACTAAGAGGGGTGACTCCTTTTCGCATAAACGTTTCAACTGATACGTTCTTCCTCTTTCGTCCACCCCTTGGCCGTGAACGCCACTGCTCATCTGCTTCCACAAAATCGCCCTGCAAACAATGAAGCCAAATTCCTGAACATATAAGCTAAATTGCAGGAACAAGATAGCATTTTAACTTATAAATGGCTATAATTCACCCCTAATCAGCCCTTGGGCATACAAGACATTAATATATTGTTTCTGTAATTTTCTCTCCCTAAAATACCCTTTTTGTCCGTTATGCACTAACATGTGGAGTATTTGGGGCGAAAATAGTTTCCACAAAAACAAGAAGAAATCATTAGGCTTTCCTTCATATCTGCAGTCGTCAAGAAATGTTGATGCAAACATTAACAGCATAATTATCATCTACTAAGGTCGGATATAGCTTCATACTAAAAAAAGAACAGTGATAATTAAACATTAACAGCATAATTATCATCTATCGGGCCGTCTGCTGTTGATAGGCCGCGGCTCTGATCTGGGCCTGATCTCTTTTCTCCAACAGTATGTCGAGGTTGGTCCGTAGCGCCATTGTGTTTGCGTCATCATCGAAATGCTCGACCCGGTGACTGGGTAGCCCGATCTCCGCTGGGACCATCCCTTCGATCCCGTAGCAGAGGCTGAAAGGGGTCTTCCCGGTGGGAGTCTTTTTTTACGTGCGCAGGGCCCATAAGACCCGGGGTAGCTCTTCGACCCAACTGCCTTGTCTCCCTTCTAGGCGGGTTCGGAGACCCAGGAGGACGTCTCGGTTGGCGACCTCGGCCTGCCCGGTTTATTGGGGATGCACGACCGCGGCGAATTTCATGAGGATATGGTACTCTTTGCAGAAGTCTTTCGCTTTCTTGTTCTCGAAGTTCGTCCCGTGGTCTGTGATGATGCACCTCGGGATGCCAAACCGGAGTATCAGGTTGTTTTGTAGATACTTGATGGTTGTGGCGGCGTTCGGTTTCCTGATGGGGACGGCCTCGATCCACTTGGTGAAGTAGTCCACCGCGACGAGGACGTATTTGTGCCCGCCAGTTCCGGTAGGGAACTGGCCGATCATATCCAATCCCCACTGGGCGAACGGCCATGGGGATGTTAGGGCAGTTAGCTCGGTAGCCGGGAGGCGGGGAATACTGTCGTGGAGTTGGCAGCTCTTGCACCTCCTGACCAGCTTCAGGGCGTCCTCGTGCATGGTGGGCCAGTAATACCCTTGGAGTAACGCCTTTTGGATCAAGGTTCGAGCCCCCTGGTGTGCGCCGCCCACCCCTTCATGGATTTCCCGAAGGACGTAGTCGGCTTCGTGGGGGTCAACGCACCAGAGCAAGGGCTGGGTGAAGGCCTTCTTGTAGAGGTTCCCGTTGCTCCGGACGAAATAGGTGGCTTTGGCCCGGAGGCTGCGAGCGGCCGCCCTGTCCTCCGGGAGCGTGTTGTCCTTCAGGAATTCCACAAGGGGCTTCCTCCAATCCTGGTCGCTCTCCTGCACCGTACACACGTGGAATGTCGTCGCCTCGTCTCCCACGCTGGGTTGGGTCAAGGTTTCGAAGAGTATTGACCGCCTATTGTTAGCCGAGTACGACGAAGCCAGCTTGCTCAGGGCGTCTGCTTGAGCATTCAGTTGCCTGGGTATTTGTTCTACCTGGACTTCGTCGAAGTTTTTTCGGAGCTTTATCACTTCGTCCAGGTACTTCATCATTAGAGGCTCTCGAGCTTCTAAACGGCCGGTCACTTGGCCGACAACGAGGGCCGAGTCGCTGCGGATTCGAATTATCTTCAGCCCTAGCGCGACGGCCATGCGCAGTCCGGCCAGGAGGGCCTCGTATTCTGCTGCGTTGTTCGACGCTTTGAAACCGAGCCTCAAGGAATACTCCATCTCAGCTTCGTTTGGGCCCCGGATGATGAGTCCGGCACCGCAGCCTTCCTCGGTAGAAGACCCGTCGACGTAGATGATCCACTCCGGAGCTGAGCTAGGGCCTCTCGAGACGGGATACTGGGTTGTGGGGGGCGGCGCGGACTCCGGCTTCCTGCTAGGGATGGTGCATTCAACGATAAAATCGGCCAGGGCCTGCGCCTTGATGGCTTGCCTCGGGCGATACCTTATGAGATAGCTCCCATCTCCATTTCTCTAGGCGGCCTGAGGATTCCGGTGATGCCAGGATAGCTCCCAACGGGCGCTCGATGAGGATGATGTTGGTGTGTGCTTGGAAGTAGTGCCGCGGTATCCACGAGGTCACCACGGGGGCCAGGACAATCTTCTCTATGGCGGTGTACCTCGTCTCTGCGTCTTTAAACACGTGGCTCACATAGTACACCGGCTTCTGCGCTCCTTCGGCCTCTCGGACGAGCACTGAGCCTGCTGCTTGGTCGGATACTGCCAGATACAGCGACAACTCGTCCCCTTCCACTGGCCGGGTGAGCAGCGGCGGTGTTGCGAGGTGCTTCTTCAATTGGTCGAAGGCGGCTTGGCATTCCTCCGACCACTCGAACCTCGGAATTTTCCTCAGCGCTTTGCAGAACGGAAAGCACTTCTCCCCCGACCTGGACATGAAACGGCTCAGAACGGCGACCCGTCCCGTGAGCCTCATGATCTCGACGTTGGTCTTGGGTGCGGCCATGCTCAGGATAGCGTCGATCTTCTCCGGGTTAGCTTCGATTCCACGGTGAGTGACCATGAACCCGAGGAAGTTCCTTCCGGTGACTCCGAATGCGCACTTGGCGGTGTTTAGCTTCATGTTGAATTTGCGGAGCACTCCGAATGCCTCGCCCAGGTCCTTGGCATGGTCGGCCGACGAGCATGTCGTCAACGTAGACTTCCATGTTCCTGCCGATCTGTGGCTTGAACATGCGATTGACCAGCCTCTGGTACGTGGCCCCGGCATTCTTGAGACCGAAGGGCATCATCCTGTATCCATTGTGAATGCGGTCATACCTTCGTCTTCAGGATTCATACGGATTTGGTTGTAGCCGGAGAAAGCGTCCATGAAGCTCAGCAGCTCGTGACCGGCCGAGCTGTCGACGAGCTGGTCTATGCGGGGGAGCGGGAAGTTGTCCTTAGGCCAGGCCTTGTTGAGGTCGGTGAAGTCGACGCACATACGCCACTTCCCGCTCGACTTCTTGACCAGAACCACGTTTGTCAGCCACTCCGAGCAGGGCACATTCCTGATGAAGTTGGCGGCGAGGAGCCGGTCAACCTCCTCTTCGATAGCTTTCTGTTTGACCGGGGCGAAGCTTCTTTTCTTCTGTCTGACGGGTCGGGCCGTAGGATCAACTCCGAGCTTGTGGGAGATGATTTTGGGGTCGATCCCAGGCATGTCAGCTGGTGCCCAGCCGAAGACGTCGGAGTTGCTTATGAGGAACTCGATCAGGACATCCCGCTGAGTTCCCGTCAGGAGCGACCCGACCTGGACGGTCTTTCCTTGGTCTCCTTCTGCTAAAGGCACCTCGGTCAGAGGTTCGATCGGCGCTCCACGGACCTCCTTCCGCTCGTCCCGGGTGTCCAGGGCCCATTGATGCCGCCGCATGAATCGGCGCTATCAGCGTGCTGCTCGGGTGAAGACGCCTCTGTCAGGCCTATCTCCGCGGCCCGCTGGCCCCCATATGCCCGACCTATCTCGGCCTGATCGAGGGGGAATTTTATCGCCAGGTGGTATGTCGAGATCTGGGCCTGGAGGGAGTTCAGTGTCGCTAACGAGGAGGATGTTGTAGGCCGATGGAACCTTCGCCACGATGAAGTCCACAGGCAGTGTGCGCGTGCAGCCGGGCTCCGCGATCGTGAACTGCAGGGTGACCCCCTAGTGCCGGGATGGAGTGGTTGGTGAACCCTGATAGGACATGGATGGTCGGTCTCAAGTCTGCTGGGGCGAGCCCCATATGCAGAAAGCAGTAGTGGAAGAGGATGTCCGACGAGCAGCCCGAATCGATGAGTATTCGGCGGACCTCGTATCGGTGAATTTGTGCTATGATCACCAGTGAGTGGCTCTGGGGCACAGATATGCCGTGGAGATCCTCGTCGCCAAAGGTGATGGGCTCTCGGCCTCTGGCCCTTTTGCTCGGGCGGTCACCGGAGCCTGTGATACGGCCGCCAGCGGGGAGGCCGACGACCTTAGGCGAGGGTTCGTCCGCGTCTCCGCTGTAAGGGAGGCGACAGCGGGTGTTTGAATCTTTAGGGGAATCGGTTGTCATGTGGGCGGAGATCGGAAGGCCAACTTTTGTTTTGTGGAGTTATGTTCCCACATACGGCGCCAACTGATGGAGGTCCTTTTCGGGTCTCCGTCAGATGTTGTCTTCCGGTGAACTTTATTGATTATCTCCTGTTGCGTGTGGGTCTCAATGGATTTTGGAGGAAGAAGTAGAGTGAGGAGTTTGGTGCCGAGTACCTGCAAAGAAGTTCCGGGATGGTTTGGTACCACCAAGGACCCTCCGACGATCAAATTAGTGATGGGATCCGAGCAGAGTAACGGCTTAGAAGAATAAAGAATGGGCTTACTCGACCCCTCTGTGATGGGGGTTTATATAGCGGTGGTGGCAGGCAGCAGCAGGTGTGAGAATCTCGCCGGCAGTTACGCTCCCGACGTCACGCCCGCGTAGAATGCGGATCGCCCATTAATGGGGATTGATGGCGTTGAACGTGGGATGTTGCTGGCGTAGAATCTGCACATGGCGAGATTTGCGGAGCGACGGTTACGCCTATGAGCAGTGACCTTGGTCGGAGGGCCGAGGAAGACGATCTCGGCCTGGAGCTCGGGACGAGCGAGGAGGCCAAGGAGTCCAGGTCTTGTGGCAGCTCGACGCGAGCTACGGGGCCGAGGAAGCCAATTTGCAGGGGGCCCTGAGGAAGGCCAGCCTGTGTTTGCATGTCACGTACGGGGGGGCCTGGTCGGCCCTTGTGGGCCCTTTTTTCTGAGTTCCGGGACACGTTACCTGCCACGTGTCATGATCTTGGAGATCGTCAACGCCGAGCACCATCAGATATGTTTTTGGGTGGACTGGTTATCTACCGTTCATAAATGTAACTCATGAACAATTGAGACCGAAAGAAAATCCAAATCCTACTCTTGCCGATTCTTAACTTTCGATGTATCGCACCATAAACAGCAGAAAATCAGTTCGTACAAAAAAAAAGATCAAATGTGAATCATACCCGGTCTTTACCCGTGCGGGGGCATTATATGCATAATTTTCCCAGAAATCGGATATCAAGATCGGCCGTTGGATCATTTACCGATCAAGGGCTA
This sequence comes from Agapanthus africanus, assembly GCA_030015575.1. Taxonomy (NCBI): domain Eukaryota; kingdom Viridiplantae; phylum Streptophyta; class Magnoliopsida; order Asparagales; family Amaryllidaceae; genus Agapanthus; species Agapanthus africanus. Next base: position 24,330,402 of record JASDDO010000028.1, on the reverse strand, counting down.
GGATTTCATCAAACCTTCTACATGAACAAAGAAGCGGCCTCTCCCAAATTAAACCATTCCTTCTCTATCTCTAGCATCTAGGGTTTTAGACGGTTGCTGCTGCTAATCTCTCAATCGCAAGGTAAAAATCCTCTCCGATTCTAAATTCAGCAATCAAAATGCTCCATTTTTTTTCAAAGTTGTAGATTTTCTTGCTCGTTGCGACCCAGGCTTTTCTGAGAGTTACATGAAGATCAAAGCCCCAATGATTGTTCAAGATGGATCTGTCGTTAATTGTTGCATTTCTTATCTTCAATTTTAATTTTTGGTCAGAATCGTGTCAAATTAATGGCTAAAGGTTGGATCTTTTGGGGTTTTAATCATAAAAGTTCCGTCTTTTATGCTGATTCCATTGAGATTTTTTGTTTCTTACAATGTTGGCTGTGATTAGATATGAGATTTTTATTTATTATTATTTTTTTATTGTTATTAGAATTTTTTTGCCAAATTATTGTTCTTAGAGTTAGCTATAATGATGAAAATGACGGCTTTAAACGCCAGTTTTGCTTTAGATAATTCATGATTGAGAAAGCTGATATATACCTTCATGATTGAGAAAGCTGATATATACCTTCATGATTGAGAAAGCTGATATATACCTGAGCTTACAAAATTTTAAGGTATTTTTAAGATCAAAATTATATTTTGATTTTAGTTTTGGCATTAGAATGTCCATTTGCCGATGATTATTATGACCAATTTCTGAGGTGTAGACTGCTCCAAGCCTCTGCTTTGCAGGGAGAACTTACTTGGGGATTCTACATTCAAATTTGAAGACATTTCATTTTTTTTAAATGTAACTTTTCTCTATGTTAATTTAAACTGGTGCATAAAATTATCTTCTTTCTTATGTTTTGAGGCAAATCAAGTCCAAAATAGCCATGAAATTTACTTGCTCCCTTCCTGTAGCTCTCTAACATTGATTGATTATGTATATACTAATGTTATCAATGGATTTTATTTTGTGCGAATTCTATTTGATTGCAAAATGACATCAAGGGAGACTTGTTAAGCACATAGTTTAATATAGAGAGAAATTTATCACTTACCAATATTTTGTTTTTTTTTATAATACATGTTCATGGCCAATATCACTTCTTTAAAAAATTTAAGTTTTCTCAGTCTTATAAAACATGTATTTGGAGGCATGTTCTTTCTGATATCAATGTAGCCAATGTACCCTTTTTTGGACAACTTTAATTGTATTGTGTAGGTGCATGTTTTTAATTTATTATTACTTTTTAAACATAATTCTTGTTCAACTCCTTAATTTGTGTGGGTAAATCATAAAACTTAAGTTCCACTAGCTACTGACACTCGCTAGCTGGTGATGATTTGTCTGCAAAATGGATGTGTTGTGGAAACCGAGTCCCTGTCCGCAGGAAGAACCTACTCGACTAAACCGCACAAAACATGACATAAATCAGATACTTCTGAGGCTGTAATGTTTTTTTTGAATGATCCTCTGTTTGTACATTGTTCATGAAGGATCTTTTGTTTGTATGTTGTTCTTGAATGATCCTCTGTTTTGAATATTGTACTATATTTATTGAATATTTTTAATTATTTATTCTGTTGATAAGATTAATTTGTTTATATTTTCATTACTTTTTTCTGCTGTTTGTTAACAATTTAATAGTTAGTTTTGTTTCTTATCATATCATGTGTTTAGAATCTTTAGATTAATTTGCATATCTTTGATCAAAAAGTGAACAATTTTTTTCTAAACATTAATCTACTTTATTTGTATATTGGTTTATTTATCTTTATTCTAATATTCTTAAATTTTATATTTAGGGTCTAAAAAACCTGGGCTAAACCAAATGGACTGAAAATTGAGATTAATCATTTTTTCAGTTGCAGTGCAGTTAGTTCGTTTGATCCAAACCAATTCAAACTCACCAGAACAGGAAGAGGAGAAAGGAAGTGCAGAAAAGAAAATACCACCAAAAGTCATGACCAGCAAAATAAGCATCACGATTCGATCTTTTAGTAACCCGTTTATCAACAAGGAAAATCTGGCGGGGCTCACGCGGAAGGTTAGACTGCCGGAATCACGGATCTTATATACCGTGTTACGATCACCTCACATTGATAAAAAGTCTCGAGAACAAATTGAAATGAGACTGAAGAAACAACACCTAGTCATAAAAACCAATGCACATGAGTTGCGCAAGAAGTTCTTTTGGTTACTCCGCAATAAACGCTTTTTTACCTAAGACGCATTTGCGCCCTGGAGGACCTAAAGACTTTTTCTGGTTCAGTAAATTGGCTACAAGGATTTGCATTTCTGTTATTCATATGATATGTTATGAATGCTGCAATTGTTGCGTTGGATATTCTGCTCTTATTCTGCTGTTGATCTTGCTTAGATTATGAATGTGGGTTATTTATGGGATTATGTCCCTCAAATCATTTAGGTATAATTGCAGCTGCTGTATTTGTTAATGGTGGTTTTTTCTCTTGCGAAATGAACTGGAGTTTAGAATACACCAGATTTTGTTCCAGATGGTATATGTGGTGACAATATATTATATTTATCGTATATATATTCTTTCATATTACAATCATCGTATTTTGGTGTTAGATTAATTTTTTTTACTAGTCCAACATTTATTTTGTTGTAATGATTCTCCTAAGTGCGGTGGCAAGGTTTATCGAATGAAGATTTCGTTTCAATTACGTTTTCAGTTAATTGGGGGGATCAAGAATGTGAGAGCCGACATGGAACCTTAGCAAACTTGACTCCTTTTGAAGTTAAGAATACAGGGTTTTGGACTTTCAAAACTTTATGTAACCACAGCTTGCCAGAACTCTATTTGTTGGCGAGCATATCATGATTTAAATTTTGGGGTCGAAATCCTATGAAACCGTGGTTATTGCCTGATGAGACCTTAGATTCTACCGGCATAATCTCATATTTATCACGTTTCCTTTTTATCATTTGCATGAACTTGCCTCTTTGTTTACTAGAAATATATAGTCAAAAATGCCAAACAATCACTATTGTTTTAATGAATTAAGACAGGTAGTTTATCACGCGGAAAATAAAAGAAGTGAACAGAACAGTTGTTTGCAACTGGAAAGAAGAATGAACACAACAATTATCTCAAAAGCTTATTAATTCTTTGGAAAGTGGCTTGAAAGCTACACCCTTTGATTCTTCCTTGGCCATTTCAAGCGATTGCTTGGTTGCTCACTCCTTTCCATTTCTAAGCATGCTTTGCTTGCTTGTGGCTTGATGTTGCTATTATCCACAGATATAGTATAGCTGGATTATAACTTGCATCGAAATTTCTCTCGAGTTTGTCGTCTGTCACCGCAATGAAGCTCTGGATTTTACGGTGAAGTTTTACTTGCAAACCTTTTTAGTTGTGGTTTTTAGTGGGTGTGTTGTGTGTGTATTTTGGAAGAGAGCATAACGTTAGTTTCTAAAATGTTTGAAATGGTACCATTTCGTAATTTAGCCCTAGATGTGATACAACAACAACAACTGAGACTTTTATCCCAAGCATATGGGGTAGGCTACATGAACCAACATGAGAATCACGCCGGGTCCAGCACATGAATCCTCCGCCTCCACTCACTCCTATCGAACAATATACTTTCATCGAGTCCTTTGGCAACCATATCGTTTCGTATCACCTCCATCCATGTTTTCTTTGGTCTCCATTTTGCCTTTTTGCCATTGCACATATCGAGAGTATCTATTCGTCGAACCGGTGCTTCTATGGGTCTGCGTCGCACATGACCAAATCATCTTAGCCGGTTTTCCCGCATCTTCTCCTCCACAGGTGCTACACCAACTTTTACACGAATATCCTCATTTCGCACCTTATCTTTTCTAGTGTTACCGCACATCCAACGAAGCATGCGCATCTCCGCTACGGGCATCTTCTGTGTATGATGCTTCTTAGGAGCCCAGCATTCTGTACCATATAATAAGGCATGCCGAATAGCGCTCCGATAAAACTTCCCTTTCAATTTTAACGGAAAGTTACGATCACACAAAATCCCTGTTGCACTCCTCCATTTCAACCAACCAGCTTGGATCCTTTGATTAATATCATTATCGATCTCCTCATTCTTTTAGATGATGGAACCTAGATATCTAAACTGGTCGCTCGGTGATATCTCTTGCCCTTCCAATGTTATACCAATATGGTTGACTTCTCTGGTTACTAAATTTGTAATGCATATATGTTGTCTTGGACCCGCTCAATCTGAATCCCTGAGATTCCAATGTTTACCTCCATAATTCCAATTTGACATTAACCCCTGCTTTCGTCTTATTTACTAGAACAATATCATCAGCGAATAGCATACACCAAGGTTCCTCATCTTGGATAGTTCTAGTAAGTTCATCCATCTCGATGGTAAATAGGAATGGACTTAATGCAGATCCTTGATGTAAACCAATTGTAATCGGAAAATCACTCGTTAAGCCGCCGCAGGTTCTGACATTTGCCACTACTCCATTGTACATATCCTTGATTATGTCAACATACTTGACGGGGACCCCCTTCTTCATCATTGTCCCCCATAATACTTCTCTAGGTACCTTGCCGTACGCTTTTTCTAAATCAATAAATATCATATGCAAATCTTTTCTCTTCTCTCGAAAACGCTCGACAAGTTGACGAAGCAAATGAATAGCCTCTTTCGTCGATCGTCCAGGCATGAACCCAAACTAGTTCTCTGTTATCTTAATATCCTTCCTTAGCCTGTGTTCAATCACTATCTCCCAAAGTTTCATGATGTGACACATAAGTTTTATTCCACGGTAGTTTGAGCAACTTTGAATGTCACTCTTGTTCTTGTAGATAGGTACAAGGATACTTTTTCTCCATTCATTTGGCATCTTTTTGTCTGCCAAATCTTATTAAACAGATCTGTCAGCCATTTAACGCCTATTTCTCCTAAGCATCTCCAAATCTCGACAGGAATCCCGTCAGGACCAACCGCTTTTCTTAAACTCATTTTGTTTAAAACTTCTTTAACCTCAGGTAGTCTTATTTTACGCATGAAATCATGGTTTATATCTTGAGATTGAATGACAAGTCTATCCAAATTCTTAGTAAAGCTCTCATTGAACAATTTGTCAAAATAATCTCTTCATTTTTTCTTGATATCCTTATCTCGAAGTAAAACCTTCTGATTTTTATTTTTGACACACTTCACCGCACATAAGTCTCTAGTCTTCCTTTCCCGCATCCGAGCAATCCGGTAAATATCATTTTCAGCATCTTTAGTGTCTAATTTCTCTACACCTCCTTATAGACCTTAGATTTAGCTTCCCGAACAGCTTTCTTAACTTCCATTTTAGTCATTTTATACTTTTCAAATCTCTCCACATCTCTACTTTTCTTCAAATTTTTATAAGAATCCCTTTTAATTTTAATAGCAGCCTTTACTTCTTCATTCCACCATGATGTGTCCTTAGATGGTGGAGTACCACCTCTCGACTCACCAAGTAGATCTCTACCTACCTTCTTGATACAACTAGCCATTTTGTTCCATGTTCGTCTGAATTATCTTCCGAATGCCAATCCGCTTCTTGGACTACACGATCTATAAAAACCTTTTAGTTATCTTCTTTCAATCGCCACCATTTAATTTTAGGCTCTACCTTATGTCTAATCTTTCTAAGTTCTCTTCTAAATCGAAAGTCTAGAACTAAAAATCTATGTTGAATGGTTACACTCTCACCTGGCACTACCTCACAGTCGATACAGCAACCTCTATCTATTATTCTCGTCAGAAAAAAATCTATTTGACTAGCACTTGATCCGTTCCTAAAAGTGATAAGGTGGGACTCTCTTTTCCTAAACCAGGTGTTTGCTAAGAAAGTCATAAGATAAGGCAAAATCTAGAATCGAGTTTCATTCCTTTGTCCAAAACCAAAACCTCCATGGATAGTATCAAACCCACTACGACTAGTACCTACATGTCCATTAAGATCACCACCAATAAATAACTTCTCTCCACTAGGTACACTTTGCACCATCTCATCTAAATCCTCCCAGAATAGACGCTTATTAGCGTCATCAAGACCTATCTGTGGTGCATAAGCACTAATAACATTAAAGATCTCTCCATCTAGAATAAGCTTAACCAGTAAAATTCTATCACCTTTTCTCCTAATCTCAACTACATTCTCAAGCAACCGTCTATCTATGATTATGTCTACCCCATTACGATTTTTATCTCTACCCGTATACCAAAGCTTATAACCCAATGGCTCTATGACTCTACTCTTTTCACATATCGACTTAGTTTCTTACAAACACATAATACCAACTCTCCTCCTAATCATCACCTCCACTAATTCTATTGGTCTACCCATAAGGGAACCTATGTTCCAGGAAGCTAGACGGATCCTATGAAACCCTTGCTTATTTATCACTACACATGTGGTCCGATATAGCGCGTTGTTTCTGGACGACGATCTTTACTTATTTATCACTACACCCGGGGTCCGATATAGCGCGTCGTTTCTGGACGACGACCTAGAAGCCCTTGCATACTTAACACTGCATCCGGGATCCGATATAGCGCGTCGGTGAGTAGGAGACGCCCCAACGATATTCTTATTATGGTTCATGTCATAGAATGTAACAAAGTTTTACGTTGGCTGTCACAAGCCCCAACGATATTCTTATTATGGTTCATGTCATAGCATGTTACAATCATCATGATATTACAAAATATAATTTTAGTTTAAAAAATGAGGAAACATAACATGAATCTTAAGGGAAACTTTTGACAAGGCAACTTCAATCATAAGAGGGAGTTTACCATGTGAATCGTCATGCTTCCTCAATCTTGATGCGTATTTAAATGCCTTTCCACATCCAACTTCAGAGCAAATATATTGGTTTTCGCCCTCAGAAGAAGAAGACTCGTCATCATTCATTTCATTCACATGCCTCGTCATATTTCCTTGAAAGGTAAACCTTTTGTTGCAGTTTTCTATAGGGCAATCAAAGAGCTTTCCTTGGTGTTTTAGTAAATGCCGATTAAGATGGTCCTTACTCTGTAGCTAACATGGCAATCCTCAACTGGGCAACTGAAGGGCCTCTGTAAGAATAAGAAAGACTGCCCTGAAATTGGCATATATGCAAAAATTCCAATCTTGAACATATCAAATTAAATAGAAAATCTGATGTATCAGTAGCATCCACATCTGTGGAAATAGAAATAATGATACAAGCATGCAACGGACCGGTTGCGAGAATTTCATATGCCTAATTGGTACATGCAGTAGTCAAGGGTACGAAGACTTAATTTTAAAAGATTACTCCAATCACCGCGTCCTGCTGGATTTCCAATAGAGTAAATGCTTTCCGTAAAATTTAACAATGCATGTCACCACAAAGTTAGTGGCATCTGAAATGTATGTTGCAGATGTTCTATGTAATATCATAACTGATGGCTAGCATGATATGCAAAGGCAGGCCAACTTATATAACTCAACTAATATAACACTACTAGAAAAGAAATTTAAACTAACGCAAACCTCATGGGATGACAGGGCGTGATGTGAGGCTTTCTTGAAGGAGCTTCTCAGGTGGTCACCCAACCTGATACTGGTCCATTCAAGATAATAAAATCCTGCCTCTTCGCATTTTGGAGTTCAATGGGATCCAATGCTTCACGCTTCAACACAACAACTCAAGAACCTATAAGCCTGCAAAATCATTCATTTCAATCTAAGAAGTGTATATAACATTAAGAATAACCAATTAAGCATGCAGTTGACTTATTTGCAAGTGACATCTAAATATTTGTCTTTTCATACCTCAAAAAAAATTGATCATAGAGTTTCCACAATAACAAATCCAACATTCCACTTCAGATATTTGAAGTGGATAAATCACACATGAAATCACCGAGGCTGGGGATCACTAAGTTACATTATGCCTCTCAAATTTCTTGGATTAACTAATTTAGCAATCAATTGTTACAACATTTACTTAAGCAAGGAATTTCTCAGTGATCACAACTCAGAATAGGTTACTCATTAATGTTGGGATAAAGTGAAGATGAAAATACTTCTTTTGTGACACTAGACGTAACAAGATCTGGCAGTTGGCAAAATACACTCCCCACATTTCAATTACAGAAAACGCTATAAATCATCATAGGAAATTTTTTTGTACTTTTAACAAATTTGGCAGGTGGCGTATCAACATATACAAATAGATATCTTTATTTCCTCAAATTCAAGATACATAACATTGCTTCCTATGACTTGTATCATGAAACAGTACTGAATTAAAAACAGTTGCATGATGGCCAAAACAATGCATGCACTCTATTTAACCGAGTAAAACAATTCATGAGAAAGCAGGCTTATTAGATATCACTAAAATTAAATCAAGCAAGCATTCAAAAACGGCGACAGAGATGCAGAAACTACAAAGTCAGCAAAGCAATATTACCTCCAGAGAGTGACCCTGCGTATGTTGTTTCAGATAAGCTGGTTTCCTAAAGCTAGCACCACACTGCTCGCAAGAATATCTCGCTTTGTTGTCGACCTCTGTATCTGAATCTATATCATCAGCTACTTGATCTTTTACTTCATCCTGAAATAGTATTAAAAGGTTATTAAAAATTAAAAGTAACACCCTATTAGACACCAATCGCTTCAATAATCAAAATTGCTATCATATTGAGTTTTGAATCAAGTATACAAAGTCTCAAGCTTCCGAACTTAGTTTAGAATTCGGATCACGGAACAAGAATTGTGGTATTCCACGTAGGTTGCGATTAGAACAATGTTAAAAATCTTTTGTTTGTGCCTCATCGACATCTTACATGTCTTCTTATTTGCATTTTACCATTTTGCCTTCTTGAACTGTTTGAAAATGTTTCGGAATACCATTAGCCTCTTTCCCATTGCATCTTTTAGGCATCTTTCATTTACACTAAAAAGTTTGATTCTTTTTTGTAAACATGAATTTGTCACTAAATAATCCCAGCTGCAACAAAAAAAATTTATAGCTTATGATGGGTGAGGACATGGGATCTGATAAATGACTTCTTTGACCTGCAGATTCCACAAAATTCACAATAATAGCGCCTAATGTCTCTGAAAATTGGTTTCTTGATATCTTCCCCTTCCTCTGCATTCTGAGTTGCCATCTTTTGCGAAAAAAAGCAAACCCTAGATCCAAACACGTGTAAACCAAATAATGATCTCACTACAAAACACACAATCAAATGAAAATTAAGTAATGTATTGCAGCAAATGGACCACAGGTAAAGTGCTACTTGAATTACGTCTGTATCGAATTGCCCCAAAATAAAAGGAAAAGATGCTAACTTTAGGGTTTCTTAAGTTTCCCCGAGTAAAATTAAGATTAAAAAAAAAATAGAGGGAATGAAATTGGATACCTAAATAGCATAAATTAGGGTTTCTTCAGATCGCGGCAAGAAATGGGAGAGTAGCATAACCCTAGGGGTATGGCTGATATATCGCTTTTCGAGGACTGGACACGTGGCGAAATCGCACAAAAACCGCACTGCAGTTTACTCGAATTTGGAAGCTCCTCTGTTCTTCTCCGTGCTATTCCAGCGGCCTTAGAGCATCCGAGCCATCCATCACACTGTTTGCCAGCGGACCGTGACCGTTGAATTTTTTTTCCCTAAGAATCCTGGGCCATTAATCCCGGTCCTTGGCATGGTCGGCCGACGAGATGGACTTGACGAGCATGTCGTCAACGAAGACTTCCATGTTCCTGCCGATCTGTGGCTTGAGCATGTGATTGACCAGTACGTGGCCCCGGTATTCTTAAGACCGAAGGGCATCATCCTGTATCCATTGTGAATGCGGTCATATCTTCGTCTTCAGGATTCATACGGATTTGGTTGTAGCCGGAGAAAGCGTCCATGAAGCTCAGCAGCTCATGACCGGCCGAGCTGTCGACGAGCTGGTCTATGCGGGGGAGCGGGAAGTTGTCCTTGGGCCAGGCCTTGTCGAGGTCGGTGAAGTCGACGCACATACGTCACTTCCCGCTCGACTTCTTGACCAGAACCACGTTTGCCAGCCACTCCGAGTAGGGCACATTCTTGATGAAGTTGGCGGCGAGGAGCCGGTCAACCTCCTCTTCGATAGCCTTCTGTTTGACCGGGGCGAAGCTTCTTTTCTTCCGTCTGACGGGTCGGGCCGTAGAATCAACTCCGAGCTTGTGGGAGATGATTTTGGGGTCGATCCCAGGCATGTCAGCTGGTGCCCAGCCGAAGACGTCGGAGTTGCTTCTGAGGAACTCGATCAGGTCATCTCGCTGAGTTCCCGTCAGGAGCGACCCGACCTGGACGGTCTTTCCTTGGTCTCCTTCTGCTAAAGGCACCACGGTCAGAGGTTCGATCGGCGCTCCACGGACCTCCTTCCACTCGTCCCGGGTGTCCAGGGACCCTTTGATGCCGCCGCATGCATCGGCGCTATCAGCATGCTGCTCGGGTGAAGACGCCTCTGTCAGGCCTATCTCCGCGACCCGCTGGCCCCCGTATGCCCGACCTATCCCGCCCTGATCGAGGGGGAATTTTATCGCCGGGTGGTATGTCGAGATCTGGGCCTGGAGACAGTTCAGCGTCGCTACCGAGGAGGACGTTGTAGGCCGATGGAACCTTCGCCACGATGAAGTCCACAAGCAGTGTGCGCGTGCGCCCGGGCTCCCCGATCGTGAACTGCAGGGTGACCACCCCTTGTGCCGGGATGGAGTGGTTGGTGAACCCCGATAGGACGTGGGTGGTCGGTCTCAAGTCTGCTGGGGCGAGCCCCATACGCAGAAAGCAGTCGTGGAAGAGGATGTCCGACGAGCAGTCCGAATCGATGAGTATTCGGCGGACCTCGTATCGGTGAATTTGTGATATGATCACCAGTGGGTGGCTATGGGGCACAGATATGCCGTGGAGATCCTCGTCGCCAAATTTGATGCAAGCTGCTTCACCGTGCAAATAAAGTGTCTCAAAAGATGAATTTTGTATAGTGATCTATTTTGCCTTTAAATCATAGATGCGGGTTGCTTCACAGGGCAACACAATTCTATGGAACACAAAGATATGTGGGACTTTGTGTTGTAATGGATGAGATGGATTTTAAAGGGTTGGGTGTTGCGATGGCATCGGATTCCCCAATAAAATATTATATATTTGAGATTTTCCTGAGCACCTGTATATAGAAATTGTTATTATAATTTGTTTGACTTCAACGGGCCACACGACAAGGATAATCAAATTAAATTTCAAACTAAGTCTCTTAGAGTTTCTTGAGAATTACTGTTAAGAACAAGAAAAAAATGAAAGAAATGTATATTTTAACATATGTAAGTTTGTTGCATTATTTCCATATATTTTCCCAGAAATAAGATATCTACGGCAGCTATTGGATATTCTCAAAAAAACACGAGCCGTTGGAACGTTTATTAATCCCATCATATTCACGGTTAAGATTTCATCGAATGATTTATATGACAAACAAAGCTCTCCCAAGTCAGCCGCTGTCATTTTTTGAAAAAATCCAAATTCCACTCTTGTCAATTTTTAACGGTTCATGTATTACAACATGAATAGTTGAATATTGCGTTGGGGCAAAAAAAAAGACCAAATGTGAATTCTATATGATCTTTACCCGTGCCAGGGCATTATCTCCATAATTTTCACAGAACCGATATGAAGATCAGCCGTTGGATCATTTACCGATCAAAGGGCAGGATTTCATCAAACCTTCTACATGAACAAAGAAGAAGCCTCTCCCAAATTAAACCATTCCTTCTCTACCTCTAGCATCTAGGGGTTTAGACGGTTGCTGCTGCTGCTAATCTCTCAGTCGCAAGGTAAAAATCCTCTCCGATTCTAAATTCAGCAATCAAAATGCTCCATTTCTTTTCAAAGTTGTAGATTTTCTTGCTCGTTGCGACCCGGGCTTTTCCGAGGGTTACATGAAGATCAAAGCCCCAATGATTGTTCAAGATGGATCTGTCGTTAATTGTTGCAGTTCTTATCTTCAATTTTAATTTTTGGTCAGAATCGTGTCAAATTAATGGCTAAAGGTTGGATCTTTTGGGGTTTTAATCATAAAAGTTCCGTCCTTTATCCCATTGAGATTTTATGTTTCTTACAATGCTGGCTGTGATTAGATATCAAATTTATATTTTTTATTAATTTTTTTATTGTTATTAGAGTTGGTTATGATGATAAAAATGACAGCTTTGAACGCCAATTCTGCTTCATATAACTCATGATTGAGAAAGCTGGTCTATACATGAGCTTACTACATTTTTAGGTATTTTTAACATCAAAATTAGATTTTGATTTTAATTTAGTTATTGAATTTGGCATTAGAATGTCTTTTTGCCAATGATGATCATGACCAATTTCTGAGGTGTAGACTGTTTCAAGTCTCAACTTTGCTGGGAGAAGTTTCTGAGGTGTAGACTGCTGCAGTCCAAACAACAACACCCCCCCCCCGGCCCTCTCTCCCTCTCCCTCTCCCTCCAAAGAGGGAAATGCTATAAAAAAGGAAGAAGGTAAAACTAGAGGTTTGAAGACTCAAAGGATCATTAATGGCGCTGACCAACTTCATCCTAACGGCGCCGCCGTGAGCGCCGCCGTGCTCCGCCTTCGCAGCGACGTGAAGCAATCTGCCACCTTCTTCCGACGCAACATGCGCCACATCCGCACGTGGCTCGAAGAGGAGTCCAAAACCGCTGCCAAGTAATTCTCATCTCTCTAATCCCAAATTCTTGTTTCTTTACTCTGTAATTGCTCGAATCTTGAATCATCAGAGCTCTTGCTTATTTTTTGTGTTCTAGGAGAGATTCAATTAGAAATTAGGTTAATGTTGGAGCAATTTAACAACCATCATACTGCTGTTCTATATATATGCCATGCCGTGATTCGCTACTATTAAAATCGATCAATGAGTCGATTGAGTTAAGTGATCCGCACTGTCAGATCCTAATCGAAGAATGCATAATAAGTTAGTTAATTGGAAATGTCTTAGGTATCAATAGGTTTCACATGTTCTTAAAATTGGATTCTTGATCAATTTTGTGTTCTCAACATTGATTGATTAATTTTGTGTTCTCAACATTGATTGAAGTGATTAATAAGTCAATGATTATATAGAAGCTTCCTTATTAATGACCATCAGGAACTGTCCATTCTGCCGAGCTAACAGATACCACCCGTGGAGAAAGATTGATGTATGGAATGGAAGTGAAAACTCCATTCGGATGAAAAGTTCTTAATGTTTGTCGAGTCGATTGACCCGCAGATCCCTAGGTATTTTACTGAGATTCTCCTTGCGAGCCTTTCGCAGGGTTTGTGGGCTTGTTAATGCTTATGAAGGATTTTCAAGTGATAAATGGTAGTCACTAGTCACTACTCATCATGTTAAGCCAATTAATGTGTAGGGATTTTCTTACTGTTAAGTATAGTATATAGTATACTACTTACTCAAATAGCATGGCGCCATTATGGATACAAGTCAGAATACAAGTCGGTTTCGCCGATTCACAAATTTTTGAAGTTGTGGGATATGCCATTTCATCTGTTATATATATATATATATATATATATATATATATATATATATATATATATATATATAAAGCAAATATAAACTAAGACTACAAACAATTAGTTAGTCTTGATATATGGTTTGTTGGTGTATTAGCCATTAATACATCATACATGTTCATTAAGCATCCTTAATGAATCTGATATAGATACAAATCTATACTGGAGTGTCTCATCGATGACGAATTTGTGCAGCATATCTGTTATGAAATGTTCTTTGATCCACGTAGCTTACTAGGCACCAACGGGTCACACCTAGAGCAGCTTGAAACCTTGTGCCTTGCCATGCTATACATCAAAAGCACCTTTGTGCTTCCATGCGTCCTATCTCATTTTTTTAATATCATCACTTGATCACATACCGAAAACTACACAAAGTTTGTATGTATCATGTGCTATCATAGTTCTCATTTACCGACTAATCACACTTGGTCACTACAACTGTTTTGGTCTGCCCACTAATTCTACTTCAACACCAAGACACTCAGTCACTCCAACAGTGATTCTGGTGAATTCCATACCTTCAAGCTTCATGACCAGTTGTCTGGTATATATCTTACCATCTTGATCACAACCATTCCACCTCTTCATAGAATCCTTTAGAATTTTAGAGCGTGCTGGCTCCAATTATCTAGTTGATGAAGAACTTTTCTGCTTTTTCATGGTGTTAGGATTAGGCGATATTTTATTACTCTAGGCTCAGCTGAAGTTCTTGCAGCTTTGATTGGTTGTATTCCGATGCACATTGTCTACTTTATTTTTTGAGCTGCTCGATTCTGAGAACACTTGTGTTAGGACCTAGTATGCACGTGAAGTAAGAGCAAGGGAAGAGGCTTTAGGTTGTAGTCTGCCAAATTGAAGCTGGCTCTGAACCTTTTTATTCCTCCATCGTGTGCTTCCAGTATCAAAATTTTCAAGAATTACTTGTGTTTCATCATCTTTTGCACCATTACCACCCTTGTTAGGTCTTTCCATTATGGGGTCTGCTATGGAGCACAAGTCTTTTATGATAACATTGGAAGTGGAAGCTGGTGGAGATCGCCCAATCTCTCTCTCTCACACACGCGCACACACAGAGAGAGGAAATGTTTGGGAAAAATATCTAAACCATACAAAATTGACATAAAAGAAAGGAGAAAAGAAGTAAATAGGAACGAGTGGCTACCAGAAGGAAAAGGAGAGATTGTTGTGTGTTGCTAAAGACCTTTAATTAAGCATACAAAAACAACATGAAAATACTGTTGTATAGTGTCAGTTACCATGGCGGTTGATCGCCTGGGCTGGTGTGATGTTGTTGCCATCCTATGTTGTCGTGCCATCTTAATATAGATCGATAGAACAAAGGAACACATTAGAGTATTCAGGCTTAGGAATAAGGAGTGAATTGTGGAGAAGTTGCCCCCTTTTTGTAAGTTATTGGGGTCAAACCCTTTTTGTAAGTTATTGGGGTCAAACCCTACTAATGGGACATAAATCTGATTTATTAAAAACAGTGGAATTCAATTAGTTTGATTGGCCCATTGAAAGATTACATCAGGCTTTCTTAGGATGACCAAAATGCCGACTGCAGATTGTGCTGCCAAGATGTGTCGGCGACGTTAAAATTCTTCAGCTCAGTCTTGGTAGGTTTTTAGAAAACTGCTTCAAACATGTAATTACTGCCAAATTCTTAGCGAAGGAGACTATAGACAAGGAAGAGAGCCCTGCGATAACCGTAAAAGGCCAAAGTGACCTTCATTATCAAGATTCCTACACAAAAATAGTACTATGATTCAAAAAAATTATTCCCACTTTGAGTTAATGAATTTAGATAGGTTTAATTATCCTAGGTATATTCTTCATTTTCCCCCTTGGAAGACATCATCATCCGAAGTTCAATTCTTGAAATTTTATTTTACTCTACGTATACTTTCTCAAATTGCATGAATTTATTCGAGTCAACAGTCTCAATAGTGGCCATTCAAAAGATAGCAAATAAATGAATAATACTAGTTACAATTCTTTATATACTAGTAACATGTTATGTTGTAATTTGTCTCGAATTTTAAGTCCTCTCATACATGGTTTCAAGATTGATTCACCGCAGCAGGTGACCTCTATCCCTTTTTGAAAGGACAAATCTGAAACTCAAATAAAATACTGTATTGTATCAACCACAGTACACCAGAGGTTTACCAAAAATAATTGAAGCATCACTGTAAACAGACCTACTGCTCATTGTATCATTCGAACCTGATGGTTTTATTGTGTGTAGCGATGCTCACGTCAAGATCTAAACCGTGTGATGAAGAAACATGGTAAGGTAAATTCTTGCACCTCTAGGCTGTGGAAACCGTATGAGTTGAATTATCATGCGCATGATTTAGAATTGTAGTGGGTGATATGGAGGGAGGCAGGGTTTGCAGGTGCTTGTTGTCATGTGTGTTAAGCGAGGATTGGTCACAATCTCATGGCCTATCATGCCGAGTATATGGCATGGTGAGTAATGCGGAAAATACGGAGCAGGGAAAATATATAGCGCTTCATGCAAATCGAAATTCTTTATATATCAATCTTACATAAATGAATAATGAGGTATTAGTGGAGTCCACTTTACATCCAGTATACATACCAATGAAATTAAATGAGCAGAATTCGGCACCAAAGCTTTGGAATGGACTCATCTCTCTCTCCTCTGACACACCCCGAAACACATGCATACACGCATGTGTATGTTTGTATATTTGTGTCCTACTACCGACAATTTTATTGCATCTCTTGTGTCATCTTTGTCAGGGTCTTGTATCCATGTCTATGCTTCATTGTTACTATCAACACTTTCACTAATTATTTAAAGCCATCAAAATTTCTGATACTGAACTCAGACCTCTCTGCTAGTTATATATTGGACATGCTAATTTGATGCTCTAGTGGAACCTCACTTTCATAAAGGCATTGGACCATGGCTTGACTCACCGTTGGATTGGATAGTCATGTTGAAAGCTCAACACCGTCTTTATTTTCTTAACGACTTAATAGTTTCATAAATCATCTATCAAACACTTGGATATCAAAAGTTGTGAATATTCCAATCACATCCTATGTCCTGTATTTCCTAAGTTCTGGCTCTCAAGTTTAATACATCCTAGTATGAAGGCTGAATAAGATAAGTTATGTGATTATCACAAATAATTTGAATTTCATTATAGGTTAATTTACTATTTTGTTTAGAGTGATCTTCTCCTTTTGTACAAGTCAAATATATTCTTATTCATCATCTTATTCAGGATATCGTCCTTTTCCATTTTGTGCTGTTATTATGAGATTGTGTTTTACTCCTACTTGTATAAATAATATCTAGATATGAATAAGATCATCAGATTCTATACTCCTACATGGTATTGACGAAATTGCTAATATTTTCTTTCTCCTTAAATCCTGGTGCATATCTCCACAAAGACCAC
The DNA here is from genome assembly GCA_030015575.1 of Agapanthus africanus. Lineage (NCBI taxonomy): Eukaryota > Viridiplantae > Streptophyta > Magnoliopsida > Asparagales > Amaryllidaceae > Agapanthus > Agapanthus africanus. Next base: position 24,313,333 of record JASDDO010000028.1, on the reverse strand, counting down.
AACTAAAGCAGCTCATTTTTTTCTTCTCCTACCTCCCCAAAATATCTAGATGCATACCTCGATAATTAAATCATTCATTGTGTCTCTTGTTCACCGGTTCTCACCATCATTATTCACTACCCTTTCCTTTATTCAACTAACCAATCTCCACATGACAATTTAGACCTCTCCACTTTTCGTCTCCTACATTGGGGTTTTTAGTCGTCTTATATGTTGAGTTCTCCAATTGTTTTAACTCATCTGTGTTGAGTTCTCCCAGCTGTCTCCTGCGTCAGGCTTTTCAGACATCTCCTTCGTGACACTCTCCATTTCGCTTCTCATTTAGACGTTTTTTCGATGACAAACGCCGACAACTTTCTTTGGCGACAAGTGTCTTTTCTAGAAACTAGCCTCATTTTTTTCCCATGACAAGTCTCGTTATTTCTCTAATGACAAGCAATGAATTTCATTTTCGATCAAGATTGATGTATCTCTAGATGCTAAATATTTCCAAGTGCGTCGATTTTCTTTCAAAATTCATTGTTCTTGATTCTTCTTAAGTTTAAGGGAGGTGTTGAAGAAAACAATCTAAAATTAAAATAAGACAGATTATTTACGAAATCATAGATGGTTTAACTACATTGTTTATACAAACTGGCTCTTATTAGGGCTTATTTGTTTGCTCATATGTAAAGATTATTGTCTTTTTATTATAGTTATCTTTGACTTTTATTCTTCTCTATTTAGAATATCAATTTTCCACTTTTGTAATCTACCACTGCATAAATAGGAATACTGACTTATTCATACCAAGATTTACTATTTATTTTCACTGTCAGGTGTCGAAACAAAGTGTCGAGACGATCTCATATAAACCTAGAGACCCTGATGGTCTTATTCATACCAAGATGTAATATTTGTACAAGTAGGAGCATGACACAATCTTGGTATAACTACACAACATAGGGAAAGACGATCTGGTAAATAAGAAAATAAATAAGTCAATGTTTGATTGATATAAAAGGCATAAGATGACTATAAGCAAAGTATCAAATTAACCTAAAGAGATAATCAAATAGTTCATGACATTCATCGGATAATTTGTCTTATTTTAGCTTTCATACTTCCATGTTTAGCATCCCCTCAAACCCATAATGGGAGAGTTTGAAGAAGAAATTCACGTGGGTGGAAATATTTAGTGTAATACCCAGTCCCATTCACGTATCCATATATATTTTTATATAAATATTTTTCCTTAATTTTCCGAATTTTTCTCTCTTTTTTCCAACCTAAACCCCACTTTAATCTAATTCTAAATATTAAATAAACCCAACACCCTAACCCAAACCCCAAACCCGACCCGACCCGGTCCCCATCTCCCTCGCCTTCTCTTCTTTTTTTCTTTTCCCCTTCCTTTTGTTTTCCCCTAACATTCCTCTTCCTCCCTCACAACCGCCTCTTCGCGACACGTGTCCTCACTTCGTCGCCAACTCTCATGACCCCTTCCTCGAAAATCCTTCCTTCTCTTTTCTTCTCCTCCCTCTTCCTCGCGATCAAGCGTCTCCCTCGCTCCACCCCCACAACCCAGCAACCTCCTCAACCGCCCACAAGATCCACGCCTCTTCCTCGATACTGTGGCTCCTCCTTCAACAATCTTCCATCATCTCTCTAACTTCTCGCGCCCACTCTCTCTTTATCTCCCTTTCATAACTCTTTCTTTTTCAAAAAAAGATCCCAAGCCTACACCGCTCTTCTCGCCGGCGAACTTTTCCCACCATAACACCCGAGTCCTCTACAACTCCCCACTTCATCTCTTGCCTTCTCACACCGAGCTCCAAACCCCTCACCGACGCTCCACTATCCTGACCATCATCACCGTCGTCACCACACCCCTGCAACCACGTCGCTTCCACCAACCCGTACCCGAGCATCCACTTCCACCTTTACTGCAACTCCAACTCACCGGTGCACTCCTTTTCACTGCAATCCCTGCACATTCGAGCTCACTGCCACTACCCATCACCGGCGACCCACCGAACTCCCCAGCTCTTCCAGGTTGAGCCACGCCCCAAGACTCCCTCTCACCTAGCTCCAACCAACCATAACCGAGTTACCCCCGCTCAAACTTGAACCCTCACTGCCTCCCCTCGATCTCCTTGTAGTCCAGCATGCCAAGCTTGAGCTCCAAGCTGAGCAGACCCTAAGCCAAAGCTTGTTGCGTGCTGTCGTCGTTGCTGCCCGTGCGCGTGCCGTGCTCTCGCTATTCATCGCCACGATCGTCACCAGGCAAGTGAAAATCGATCACTTGCTTATTCATGTTAAAGTATTAGTTAATCATAGTAATCGCGATAAATGATATTGTGCACTTCCGTATCTATTTGTAGCTGTATTGATAACTTGTAAACAAATTATTTTCTCTAGCAAACATTTATAAATTGATTGTGCTGAATGGATGCCCGACTCGGTCTTCTAATCCGTAACAATATCAAATAGAATTTATTTAAACGACATTTAGTTTGAATCGATTAAATGGAACCGATATTTCGGTTGTTGCCCGTAGATGTAACTCGAGTGTTCGATGTGATACATTGATGAATACTCCTTCAAAATGCTCATACCTTATACTTAGGGAATCCCATTACTGTTAATAATTATTGTGTAGTGATTTAAGTTCAAATACAGAGATTATGATCACGAGCCATCGTCCCAAAAAGGCGACATTGAATCTAGAATTCATTGTACATGCTACGCTCTAAAATCTTCATTAAATCAAATATAAATCGGAACGAGATGCTCTACGGCTCATATGCAAGCTGACTCGATAAGCTAGAATCCCATGTAATTTATTTTTCGATACTGATATATCACGACGAAAACTGATTTGGAATGCGACTCTAGACCGCAGTCCAAGCAGTATTTCACATTGACACCTGGTTCACATAAATTGTAAAGCTCTGTTTGAAAATGAAAATATGCGAAACCCTATACCGCTGTGAAGATAATCCTGTTAGCTAACTATAGATGGTGGTTTCGTTCGATTTTACTGTCGTTTGATATTTTAATTGCATTTTAAACTGTCGAGATGTACTGCAGTTTAGTACAGAGACAGAATGTATACCCTAGCCTTAAACATGACATATCTCCCAGCACGTAGCGGATATTGTCAATCCGTCTGGTGCGTTGGAAACACAATTGATAGATCTAAATTTTACCTAATTGTAGAATCGCTTAATTATGATCTCAACAGAGAGTAAAATGTGTTACGAAATGTATTTTCAGTTCAGGAACTGGATATCCAGCGGTGAACACTTAAAATGAAATGACCGTAACTCGCAGACCCGAAACCCGATTGACCTGGAAACAATTTTGTTGGATTGCTGTTTAAGTTTACTTACTGTCTCTTTTGTATCATTTTGCCTAATTATGATCGTACGATTTAATACATTTTTCTAAACTCATAATGCATGTTGTGATTCATATCGTACATGACTTGACATGTGGCATCATTCTCGTATTTGCCTGACCGCGATACCTTTAGTGATGGCGAACGTTCATAGTGATTCGTAACAAACTTTGTATTGTCGAACGTGAGCGGTATTGGATTAGTTGTGTCAAGTACGCCAGTGATAAGTGATTGACTCGTAAAAGTGAACAATGCAGTGAAAAATGAATAAAGCCGTGGTTTTGGCGCGTGCTTGTATACAACTAGTCATATACATATAGTTATTGTAATCTGGGGAAATGGGGAATCAAGATAGAATCGAATTCGTATTTAGCGAGATACAGTGACTTAGAGTATGATCATTCGATATTAACGATATATATATATATATATATATATATATATATATTTATATATATTAGGCTGTGGCCTAGCGGCACGGCTGCAGGGTTGTGTCCCGGGGAACCGCGTATCGTAGTCTCGGGCATGTACGAGACCCTTGTTAAATACGACCATCCTTTTCCATCAATTGATTTCATTTGACGTAGTGATTGATAGGTAATGACATACGCATTGCATGGATTGCTGAGATGATACATATACCATACTATGTAATTCACTTGATATTCCATATACTCATGTTGCTGTATTCTGCCGTTCATTTCATACTTAATATCATAGTACACACTATATACATATTGCTATATGTGTCGTCCTGACGACCTGATTGTTCATGCTCATGGGACGTAGTGGACCCAACTCAGGAGCAGGACGAGCCATTCGAGATCGCGAAGATTTAGACCGCGACACCAACACTATCGCTTTCTACTTGCAATAAGGATATTGTTATTTCTTTTAGTTGGTTGTTTTTTTATGCGAATAATTGTATCTAGAACTCTGTTGATCCAATGTAATTAAGTTGAGAGCTGTGATTTTCTTTACTTTCGTGTTGTATTTGCTGATTACTATGTAATGCTAGAATCCGAAGTGTGACTACAGTGAGATTATTCCTTGATCGTAGAAGCATGGCTGGCCTAGTCATCCCTCGTATTCCTTATTTTGGGAAGTGGGGCGTAAGATGGTTTTGTTGGTATCAGAACCTCAGGTTTAGGATGAAATTACTTTTCCGTCGAGAGATTCCTAGACTAAGTTACATCCTTGATTTATACTTTATTATATTGCATTTTCACTTATTATAATCCTCGTCGAATCATCCTATAATCCTTGCTTGAATCTGATTCCCTTGATCATCTTTCAGAGATATGGACTCCTCAGGCAACTCCTCAGGTGTCGGTTCCCACGACCGTACAGAGAAGATCCTCAGCTCACTGACGATTCTAGCACAGGCTTAGGAAAGAAAAACTGATTTCTTGGCTAAGAAATTGAAGGCGGTGCAAGAGGCCGCAATTACCGTCTTGGAGAGATATACAGATGTCCCTTTCGTCCTCGAGGGCGCTTTCATACCGGCTACACGGGCTAGGACTGGTACCGTTTCTGATTTCAGGAGACTTCACCCGGCTGTATTCACGAGAGCAACAGATCCACTTGAGCCCGAGAATTATAAGAAGTGAAAATTCAATATAATAAAGTATAAATCTAGGGTGTAACTTAGTCTAGGGATCCTTCGATGGAACTGTAATTTCATCCTAAACCTGGGGCTCTGATACCAACAAAACCATGTCACGTCCCGCTTCCCAAAATACGGAATACGAGGGGTGACTAGGCTAGCTATGCTCCTACGGTCAAGGAATAATCCCGCCGTAGTCACACTTCGGATTTTAACGTTACATGGTAATCAATAAACACAACACAAAAGTAAAGGATATCACAGCTCACAACTTTATTATATTGAATCAACAGAGTTCAAGATATAATTATTCGCATGAAAGAAACAACTAATCAAAAAAATAACAATATCATTATTGCAAATAGAAGGCAATAGCGCTGGTGTCACGGTCTAAATTTCTGCAATCTCGAATGGCAGGTCCTGCTTCTGAGCTGGGTCCACTACGTCCTCTGAGCATGCACACTCAGGACGACACATATAACAATATATATAGTGTGTACTATGATATTAGGAATGAAATGAACGGCAGAATACGGTAACATGAGTATACGGAATATCAAGTGAATGTATCCAGTATGGTATATGTATCATGTCAGCAATCCATGCAATGTGTATGTCATTACCTGTCAGTCAAATGAAATCAATCGGTGGAAAAGAATGCTAGTGTTTAACAAGGGTCTCATGCATGCCCGATACTACGGTCCGCTGTTGTCCGGGACATAACCTTGCAGCCGTGCCGCTAGACGCACGACCTAATATATATATATATAATATTGAATGATCATGCTCTAAGTTATTGTACCTCGCTAAATACGAGTTCGATTCCATCTTGATTTTCCCATTTTCCCAGGTTACAATAACTATATGTATATGACTAGTTGTATACAGGCACGCGCCAATATCACGGTTTTATTCACTTTTCACTGCACTGTTCACTTTCTTGAGTCAATCACTTATCACTGGCGTACTTGACACAACTAATCCAATACCACTCACGTTCGACAATGCAAAGTTCGCTACGAATCACTATGAACGTTCGCCATCACTAAGGTTTCACGGTCGGGTAAATACGAGAATCATGCCACTTGTCAAGTCATGTACGATATGAATCATGTGTATTATGAGTTCAGAAAAACATATTAAATCGTACGATCATAATTAGGCAAAATGATACAAAAGAGGCAGTAAGTAAACTTAAACAGCAATCCAACAAAATTGTTTCTAGGTCAATCGGGTTTCACGTTTGCGAGTTACGGTCATTTTATTTTAAGTGTTCACCGCTGAAAATCCAGTTCCTGAACTGAAAGTCCATTTCGTAACACATTTTACTCCATATTGGGATCATAATTAGGCGACGCTACAGTTCGGTAAAATTTAGATCTATCAATTGTGTTTCCAACGCACCAGACGGATCGACAATATCTGCAGCGTGCTGAGAGATGTCCTGTTTAAGACTAGGGCATACAATCTGTCTTTGTACTAAACCGCAATACACCTCGACGTTTTAAAATGCAATAAAATATCAAACAGTAAAATCGAACGAAACCACCACCTATAGTTAGCTAACAGGATTATCCTCGCAACGGTATAGGGTTCCGCATATTTTCATTTTCAAACAGAGCTTTACAATTTATGTGATCCATGTGTCAATGTGAAATGCTGCTTGGACTGCAGTCCAGAGTCGCATTCCAAATCAGTTTTCGTCGTTGTGATATATCAGTATCGAAAAATAAATTACAGGGGGTTCAAGCTTATCTAGTCGGCTTCCATATGAGTCATAGAGCATCTCGTTTCTATTTATATTTTGATTTAATGAAGATTTTAGAGCGTAGCATGTACGGTGAGTTCCATATTGAATGTCGTCTTTTTGGGGCGACAGCTCGTGATGACAATCTCTGTATTTTAAACTTAAATCACTACACAATAATTATTGACAGTAATGGAATTCCCTAAGCATAAGGTATGTGCATTTTGAAAGAGTATCCATCCATGTATCACATCAAACATTCGTGTTACATCTACGGGTAACAACTGAAATATCGGTTCCATTTAATTGATTCAAACTAGATGCCGTTCAAATAAATTCTATTTGATATTGTTACGGATTAGAAGACCGAGTCGGACTTCCATTCATCATAATCAATTTAAGAGGGTTTGCTAGAGGAAATAATTTGTTTACAAGTTATCGATATAGCTACAAATAGATACGGAAGTGTACAATATCATTTATCGCGATCACTATGATTAACTAATATTTTAGCATCAATACGCAAGTGATCGATTTTCACTTGCCTGGCGATGAATAGCGAGAGCACGGGCAGCGACGACAGCACGCGACAAGCTTCGGTTTGGGGTTTGCTCAACTTGGAGCTCGAGCTTGGCATGCACGGAGGTCGAGGAGAAGCAGTGAGGGTTAAGGTTTGAGCTGGGGGTAGCTCAGCTGTGATTAGTTGGAGGTAGCTGAGGGGGAGTCTTGGGGCGTGGCAGGAGAAGGAGCTAGGGTGTTTGGTGGGTCGCCGATGATGGGTAGTGGCGGTGAGCTCGAGGTTGCAGTGAAGGGGAGTGCGCCGACGAGTTGGAGTAGCAGTGAGAGTGGAAATGGGTGCGGGTTGGTGGAGGCGACGTGGTTGCAGGGGTGTGGTGATGATGGTCAGGGCAGTGGAGTGCTTGTGAGGGGGAAGCTCGGTGCGAGGAGTTGTGGAGGACTCGGGTGTTGTGGTGGGAAAAGTTTGCCGGCAAGAGAGGGGTGTAGGCTTGGGATCTGTTTTTGAAAGAGTTGTGAGAGGGAGATAAAGAGATCGAGAGGCTGGAGAGATGAGTGAGGGGCCGCAGTATCGGGGAAGAGTCACGGATCTCATGGGCGGTGGAGGTTGCCGGGTCGTGGGCGTGGAGTGAAGGAGGCGCTCGATCGCGAAGAAAAGAGACGGAAGGATTTTGGAGGAGAATTGGCGAGGAAGGAAAAAAGGAGAGGCGGATGGGGACTGGTTTTGGGTTTATTTAATATTTAAAGTTTGGTTTAGAAAAAAGGAAAATTAGGGGGAAATATTTATATAAAATATATACGGATACAAGAATGGGACTGGGTATTACATTTAGCGTTAGGAGAAATTCGTCACTTGTGGTTGAAAATAAATTTAAGCTTGTCGCTGGAGAAATATGTTGAGGTTTGTTTATGGAGAAAGGCGTCTAGGCTTGTCATGGGATAAAAGAGTCGAGGCTAGACGTTGGAGAGGTGTTGGCACGACGCCAGTGAGAAACGTCTAACGTAGGAGACACCTAATGGATGAGGCTATTATTAAACCTCAAAGTGGAGATGACCATAGAGCTTGACAGAGTAGACAACTGGAGATCTCAACGTAGGAGAGGATTGGAGAATCCAGCATAATAGAAGAATGGAAAAAAAACCAACGTAGAAGACATCAAGTGGAGAGGTCTATGCTAGCATGTTGGAGATGGGTTTGGTGAATATAGGTGAGGGAAGTGAATTAAAGATAATGGGAACTGGTGAACAAGAGAGAGGCGGTGGATGGTTAATCCTGGGCTTTCTTTTTAGAGGATGATGATGAATAAAAAGGATTAAAAAACAGAAAATCGATAATTTTATTAATATAAACAACACTATTTATGCTAGTGCCATCACAAAAGTAGAATATGAAATCTCCTAAATAGTGAAGAAAATAAGTCAAAAATTGATTGTAATAAAAGGATGGTAATCCTTACGTATGAATAAACAAATAACCCTGGTACAAATCCAATAGGTGTAAACAAGTTAGTTATATCAGCCATAATTTCATAGATAATGACTTAATTAGATTTTAGACTCTTATCTTTAACAGATGTGTTGGTAACTCCTTATGTCCACAAAGTTGATTAACACCATGGTTCTTAGGGTGGTTATATTCTCTTTATGGAATTATGGGTAAAATTTAAATAAGATTACAAGGGAATGTCAATTGATGGTCCCCATGAAGAAAACTAGATCAATGAACAACCCTGTGATTTTCATCACTTCTATCCCATTCAGTTAGCTTGAGATGCAACTTGACCTCTCATGCTAGTGCGCTCGCCAATTTTACCTCCACATATCAAATCTGGCTATTGTATCAGAAGCTTTATTTCGTGCTGGTGAACCCAAGATTTTTCGCTTTATTTTTTTGTTTGTTGTGGAGTAGTATACCTGAAAGTATCTGACGCTGCTTGTCTCATAGACTGCATTGCTCTCTTAAACTCGTCCATCCAGAATTGACGTTGAACTTTTGATAACCTGTTATCTTTTACATTTCTTATCGCTTAAGATCTCAAGACATTAATAATTACTGAATAACTGGTACCCGTGTACGCTAAACTATCCTGACTTTAAGTTTCACAGTATCTTGTCTAGAGATCAAACTTTATGACGTTAGCTCTGTTTTTGCCGCTGCCTACTTTCTCTTTTTTTGCTCATTTGCATGGGCCTTTTCTCCTCCTTTTTAGTACGGAAAATGCAAATAATTTTCCATGCAGGTTTGTTACAGACTAGAAAAGAAGTTCAAGTCCATTCTTTGGTTTGTTTCATGCAACATTTGTTGCTTATTGTCAATTTAAATATAAATATAGTTGTTTTGCTAAAGGGGCATAGTATTTTATGATTGTTGGAATGCTTTAGAAACAGATGCAAAATTAAAATTACTTAATGTGCTGAAATTTGCACCTATATATTCCTCTAAAAAAGCGAAACTTTTACAACTTAGTCGGCTGCTGTTGCTTGCTACAATTTGCACCTAAATTACAGGTTTCATTTTTAATGTTACTAACGAAATGTTGAAATTACTAATATAGCAGAAGTATTTGCTAGTACAGGTGTATTTTTATTGAAACAAGCTGCTCATTGTGCATTACAATAATCTTCTGCGATAACTGTCGAGCATACATCAGTTTCGTACATGATATTAACTTGGAATTTCTTATTTTTTTAAAGATCTGCTGAGGGAGCAGCACCAAAGGAGCTGGAATCGCAGGCCATAAAGAAAGACATCCCCAAGGATGAGAAGCACAAGGATCGGTTTTTTTTAGCTGATTGTAGTTGTCTTGAAGGAGACCCTTAAGAATTTTTAATGATTTGTCAAGATGGGAAAAGCCAGAATTTTTTCAGCATTCTTGCAGTTAAGATATCAAGTGACTAAATTGAAAAAGAACATTTTAGTCTCCTGCATAACATACGACATAGGCGCTGTTTCATAAGAAAGAAAAATATATTATTTAACTAATTACTTCAGCTTATTTCTTGGATAATCCGCTCTTGCAGGAAAACACATGCTTACAACATTGTATGTATGCATGACAAAATAGCAACCGTCACGCAAGCAAAACATCGAGATAGATTCATGCATGGTATGCTTGATCTAGTGTTCCAGATCACGCATGGCTGGTTCAGGATTCAAGGTGGTTCAGGATTCAAGGTGTGTGTCTAATGGGTCCGAGCCCCATGTGGCGGGCTCCGGCCCAGCCAAGGCCAAGGCCTAGCCCGGCCAAGTTCAATTCAATTTGAATTTGGGGGTTTTAGGGTGGGGCCAGTCAAACGACTCTTGGGATGGGTTATTTTTTTTTATAAATGTGGGTGGGTTTTTTAAATAGGGAGGTACGGCTAGTGGCAAACAATATAAAGGGAGACGGCGGCAACAGATAAAGGGAGGTACGGCTAGTGGCGAACGATATTAAGGGAGACGGCGGCAACAGATAAAGGGAGGTACGGCTAGTGGCGAACTTCTGACCGGCGGCAACAGATAAAAGGCGGTGAGGCCCGACCGGCGGCGAGTGAGGCCGGTGGCAGACGCCCTACCGACGGCGAGGAAGGCTGTCAGCAAACGTCCGGGCGGTGGCAAGCGGCAAGGGAGGCCGACGGCGAACTTCTGACCGGCGGATTGTGAGGGAGGCTGGCAGCGGGCCGGTCAGTCAGCGGGTGGCAAGGGAGGACGACAACGGATGGAGGATGTTCACGACGCATGTCACGTTAGGTGGGTATATTTCGTGGTAATTTATGATAAACACATGTTTTGGGAGGAGTTGGATTCTCATGAAATAGAGTCATTTGATTACCATGGTAATGCAATATTCTGAGTACTATATTTTACATCTAACCGGACAAGGTAATATTTCTTGGTAATTTAGGATTTCCTCTGGATTACATTTTACCAAATGCATCCTAAGGTTATTATATGCCTTTACAGAGGCTATACACATGGAGATCAGGGAGTTGCCTGTCTTTTGCCGCTCGGATCCGTTCGCGCACACGGGTTGGGTCCGTCCGGCTCGGATTCTGTGTGTGCACAAAACACCATGCAGTTTAGATGTTACTCGATTTTAGCACATATGATATGATAAATCGAATTTGTAGTTGAAGAGATGGTATCCTTATCTAGCTGGAGTAGACATCTCCTGTGCTTATTGGCCAAAATGTTAGAAGCACTTGAATACAGCATAAACAAGTTCTAAATCTAATTTGGACAATCATTTCGGTTGCTTAGAAAAAAAGCTTCCAAACATCATAACAACTTTGGAAAGGTTGGAAGAATGTTTGTGCTGTAGGCGTTTGAGATGATAAATTGTTCGTATGGGTTAACTAAGGAGGTGCAATTAATACTTTCATATTCTCAGTTGCAAGTCGAATCATGAAACACAACAACAACAACTGAGCCTTTTATCCCAAGCATAAGGGGTAGGCTACATGAACCAACATGAGAATCATGCCGGGTCCAACACATGAATCCTCTGTCTCCACTCACTTCTATCGAACAATATACTTTCATTGAGTCCTTTGGCAAATCATGAAAGAGGAGTTTAAAAGGATCGAATTAAAGTTTTAAATTAGCGCGTTTTGCATGTGATGTGATTGTTTTAACGTAATGCGAAAGGTTTTCTGCTTAAAATATGAATTATTTTATTCGAAATATCATTTTAAGACTTTGAGTTGGAAGAACTTCAACCGATCTTGTGACTTAACAATAAAGCTTCTTTTCTCGTACTTCTGACATCTTCTTATCGTATGATCATGTTTTGAAAATATTATGGAATTTCAATATGATATCTTTAACACTAGGTAAAATTGTATATCAAATATATCAAATTACAAGCATTTTGTGAGCGTGATGCACGCATATAGAGGTCATGTAAAACTACAGTGTGTGTGTATATATATATATATCAAAAGTTATATACTTATTGGAAGCAGGACCGCTAAAAAAGCTCAAATCTTGGAGCTCGGCTAAATATCAGCTTGTTAAAAGCTTGGTTCAGGCTCAAGCTCAGCTGGTTTAAGGCTCGTATAAAGTTGGATAAATATATGATTACTTAATCTTAAATTTTTAAATTTAGATTATAATTATTAAATTATTTATGTTAACTTGGACTAACATCATGATAAATATTGAATAGGTTATGCTAAAATATAGAAGAATTTAAATAATTAATAACTCTAAATTTTGTTGACAAAATTCAAAATAAGTTTTAAACTCGTTTATTTAACTATAATAACAACATTCATCGCTGTTCACCTTGTCAGATAATATATTGAACATTGATATGATATTTTTATATATTGATGTAATTATTTACAGCTTTTTTTTCTAGATTTCAGAGAGGCTCGCTCGGGTTTGATGAAGGCTCGATTTGGGCTCAGGCTCGTTTGATAAACAAACGGCCAAGCATGAACAAGTTTTTAAGCTCGTTCAAATCATCGAGCCAAGCCAAATAATCTAAGGCTCGGCACGTTTGGCTCATTTAACAGCCCTAATTGAAAGTAAGAAAAAGGAAATAATTATTTTATTTCCACGCATCTATTTATTTTTAAAATAAATTCTGCCTAGTAAACCCTAACATATGCATACAACACACACAATACACGCATGCACACAACACACATATGTATCCTGAGGACCCACAAATTTGCCCGGAAAGCAATAATTGTGGTCGTTACCTTTGCTGGGATTCCTGGGATATTTGGAGAATTGTCTCAAATAAGAAAATAGAAAAGCAAGACAAAAAAAGTCTTCTAGGGTATTTTTCACATGTATCTATTGGCACGCCAAGATCCAAATGAATTCAAATTTGATATGTTTTTGGGTGGACTGGTTATCTACCGTTCATAAATGTAACTCATGAACAATTGAGACCGAAAGAAAATCCAAACCCTACTCTTGCCAATTCTTAACTTTCGATGTATTGCACCATAAACAGCCGAAAATCAGTTCAGACAAAAGAAAAAAGATCAAATGTGAATTCTGCACGATCTTTACCCGTGCGGGGGCATTATCTGCATAATTTTCCCAGAAATCGGATATCAAGATCAGCCGTTGGATCATTTACCGATCAAGGGCTACGATTTCATCAAATCTCCTGCATGAACAAAAAAGAAGCCTCTCCTAAATTAAACCTTTCCTTCTCTACCTCTAGCCCTAGGGTTTTGGACGGTTGCTGCTGCTGCCATTCTCTCAATCGCAAGGTAAAAATCCTCTTTGATTCTAAATTCAGCAATCAAAATGCTCCATTTCTTTTCAAAGTTGTAGATTTTCTTGCTCGTTGCGACCCGGGCTTTTCCGAGGGTTACATGAAGATCAAAGCCCCAATGATTGTTCAAGATGGATCTGTCGTTAATTGTTGCAGTTCTTATCTTCAATTTTAATTTTTGGTCAGAATCGCGTCAAATTAATAGCTAAAGGTTGGATCTTTTGGGGTTTTAATCATAAAAGTTCCGTCTTTTATGCTGATTCCATTGAGATTTTTTGTTTCTTACAATGTTAGCTGTGATTAGATATCAGATTTTTATTTATTATTATTTTTATTATTGTTATTAGAATTTTTTTGCCAAATTATTGTTCTTAGAGTTGGCTATAATGATAAAAATGACGGCTTTAAACGCCAGTTTTGCTTCAGATAATTCATGATTGAGAAAGCTGATATATACCTGAGCTTACTAAATTTTAAGGTGTTTTTTAGATCAAAATTATATTTTGATTTTAGTTTGGCATTAGAATGTCCTTTTGCCAATGATTATTATGACCAATTTCTGAGGTGTAGACTGCTCCAAGCCTCTGCTTTGCAGGGAGAACTTACTTGGGGATTCTACATTCAAATGAGAAGACATTTCATTTTTTTAAATGCAACTTTTCTCTATGTTAATTTAAACTAGTGCATAAAATTATTTTCTTTCTTATGTTTTTGAGGCAAATCAAGTCCAAAATAGCCATGAAATTTACTTGCTCCCTTCCTGTAGCTCTCTAACATTGATTGATTATGTATATACTAATGTTATCAGTGCCTTTTTATTTTGTGCGAATTCTATTTGATTGCAAAATGACATCAAGGGAGACTTGTTAAGCACATAGTTTAATATAGAGAGAAATTTATCACTTACCAATATATATATATATATATATATATATATATATATATATATATATATATATATTTTATAATACATGTTCATGGCCAATATCACTTCTTAAACAAATTTAAGTTTTCTCAGTCTTATAAAACATGTATTTGGAAGCATGTTCTTTCTGATATCAATGTAGCCACTGTACCCTTTTTTGGACATCTTTAACTGTATTGTGTAGGTGCATGTTTTTAATTTATTATTACTTTTTAAACATAATTCTTGTTCAACTCCTTAATTTATGTGGGTAAATCATAAAACTTATGTTTCACCAGCTACTGACACTCGCTAGCTGGTGATGATTAATCTGCAAAATGGATGTGTTGTGGAAACCGAGTCCCTGTCCGCGGGGAGAACCTACTCGACGAATCCGCACATAACAAGACATAAATCAGATACTTCTGAGTCTGTAATGTTTTTTTTTTTGGAATGATCCTCTATTTGTACATTGTTCATGAAGGATCTTTTGTTTGTATGTTGTTCTTGAATGATCCTCTGTTTTGAATATTGTACTATATTTATAGAATAATTTTAATTATTTATTCTGTTGATAAGATTAATTTGTTTATATTTTCATTACTGTTTTCTGCTGTTTGTTAACAATTTAATAGTTAGTTTTGTTTCTTATCATATCATGTGTTTAGAATCTTTAGATTAATTTGCATATCTTTGATCATAAAGTGAACAATTTTTTTTCTAAACATTAACTTACTTTATTTGTATATTGGTTTATTCATCTTCATTCTAATGTTCTTAAATCTAATATTTAGGGTCTAAAAATCCTGGGCTAAACCAAATGGACTGAAAATTGAGATTAATCATTTTTTCAGTTGCAGTGCAGTTAGTTCGTTTGATCCAAACCAATTCATTCTCACTAGAACAGGAAGAGGAGAAAGGAAGTGTAGAAAAGAAAATACTACCGAAAGTCATGACCAGCAAAATAAGCATCACGATTCGATCTTTTGGAAACCCGTTTATCAACAAGGAAAATCTGGCGGGGCTCACGTGGAAGGTTAGACTGCCGGAATCACGGATCTTATATACTGTGTTACGATCACCTCACATTGATAAAAAGTCCCGAGAACAATTTGAAATGAGACTGAAGAAATAACACCTAGTCATAGAAACCAACGCGCATGAGTTGCGCAAGAAGTTCTTTTGGTTACTACGCAATAAACGCTTTTTTACTTAAGACGCATTGCGCCTTGGAGGACATAAAGACTTTTTCTGGTCAGTAAATTGGCTACAAGGATTTGCATTTCTGTTATTGGTATGATATGTTATGAATGCTGTAATTGTTGTGTTGGATATTCTGCTCTTATTCTGCTGTTGATCTTGCTTAGATTATGAATGTGGGTTATTTATGGGATTATGTCCCTCAAATCATTTAGGTATAATTGCAGCTGCTGTATTTGATAATGGTGGTTTTTTCTCTAGCTAAATGAACTGGAGTTTAGAATACACCAGATTTTGTTCTAGATGATGTATATGGTGACAATATATTATATTTATTGTATATATATCCTTTCCTATTACAATCATGGTATTTTGGTGTTAGATTAATTTTTTTTTACTAATCCGACATTTATTTTGTTGTAATGATTCTCCTTAGTGTGGTGGCAAAGTTTATCGAATGAAGATTTCGTTTCAGTTACGTTTTCTGTTAATGTGGGGGATAGAGAATGTTTGAGCCGACATGGAACCTTAGGAAACCCGACTCCTTTTGAAGTTAAAAATACAGGGTTTTGGACTTTCAAAACTTTATGTAATCACGGTTTGCTAGAACTCTATTTGTTGGTGAGCATATCATGATTTAAATTCTGGCGTCGAAATCCTATGAAACCGTGGTTATTGCCTGATGAGACCTTAGATTCTACTGGCATAATCTCATATATAGTCAAAAATGCCAAACAATCACTATTGTTTTAATGAATTAAGACAGGTGGTTTATCACGCGGAATATAGAAGAAGTGAAGAGAACAGTTGTTTGCAACTAGAAAGAAGAATGAGCACAACAATTATCGCAAAAGCTTATTAATTCTTTGGAAAGGGGCTTGAAAGCTACACCCTTTGATTCTTCCTTGGCCATTTCAAGCATTGCTTGGTTGCTCACTCCTTTCCATTTCTAAGCATGCTTTGCTTGCTTGTGGCTTGATGTTGCTATTATCCTCAGATATAGTATAGCTGGATTATAACTTGCATCGAAATTTCTCTCGAGTTTGTCGTCTGTCACCGCAATGAAGCTCTGGATTTTACGGTGAAGTTTTACTTGCAAACCCTTTTAGTTGTGGTTTTTACTGGGTGTGCTGTGTGTGTATTTTGGAAGAGAGCATAACAAGTTAGTTTCTAAAACGTCTGAAATGGTACCATTTTGTAATTTAGCCCTAGATGTGATAGTTTTTATTTATTCTTAAAATGCACTAGCTTTAAAAACATTGGGTAAGCGTGTGCTTCATAGGATTGGTAATTTGAAAAGGAAGAAAAGAGCCGAGAAAAGGAGTAGTAAAATAAAAAATGGTGGAAGTGTTTTCAGATTTAATACTGGAATCTATATTTCACCTCGTCTTGAAATCACTTTAAGAGTTTGTGTCATTCTATCTAAACTAAACTTGAAGGCAAGGATTTTAACTCAAAACCGTCATTTGAGTTGTACCTGAAAAATGTCCGTCTCCAAACCCAGTGTAACCATACACAGTTGTCTCGATTAGTTAAATCAAATAAAAATATAAGTTTTGAGTACATTTTTAAGTAGAAATTGATGTCTTGTGAAGAATAAAAACCTTCAGCCTTTGACAATTTCATTTTATGCATGATTTATTTTAAAACTTCTTAAATGAAGAAAAAGATCTAATGGCCGCTGGTTACTCTTAAATTCTAACTCATGCACTCAAGGTTATTCATATGAGTCGATTATAATTTTTTTCCCCCTATAATACCTGTTACTAATATGACTTAAATATTAAGATATCCACCTTGTTTTAAATCAAATGACAATCAAAATTGAATTCTTAAAAGAGTTGACCTCTTCCAATTGAACGAAGCTAGAAGCTAGTTTGAACTAAGATAGTAATGTTGAAGCAGCCTACACTGTAATTTGTCAACCCATTTTGTCCTCATTCAATCTCAAGGTCCAAGCCAAGCAATTTCTTAGCATTTCCCCATCACCAAAAGCAGCGAGAATAAGTGAGCACGTCAAAGGACAATTTTACCCCTATGATCTACGTCAGTACTATGAATGCAGCATGGGTTCGCGGTGTCCAGCAGGGGTATTTTGGGAAAGAAAAGGTCAGCTGAATCCAAAGACACCTCCTTGGGGAAAAAACGAGGGCCGGCAATTGCTTTCTCAATTTACTAGGTCTTCATTAAATTCACACCTTCTTCGGAAAAGAGAAATTATTCCCTACGCCGGATGTAACATAGCCGGGTATGAGCTGAGAGAGGAGAAAATTTTGGACGGCTTTGAATAGCGTGTGAGACCCATACTTTTATTTTTTCTTTTTTTCATCCTAATATATACGCCCAGCAAATGGAATAATTTTCATTAGAAACCAAGACTTGCTTTCTTTATAGGAAAGTCATTATTAGCATCTCATATTTTCTTATTATTTCTTACTTCAAATGACCATACTAACCTTGAGCCCAATAAACATTTTTTACAATTTTGTTGATGTAGTGTTTTTTTTCAAATAAAAAAGACCCGGCGCATCCCCGCGGATTGGAAGGCTGTGGGTTGGGCCCCACACGCTTTTGTGGACCCAGCCGTGAGAGGTGTGCATGGGGTACAACAAGACCCCTTAGCTCCTTTTTTATTAAATCAATATTGTTTTTAACTAGCTTAATTCATATATGTTTCATCTTAGATCCATAAAAAAAAAAATTAATGCAAACTTTTGTTTTCTTTATGGTCGACTCACCAATCTTTCATTAGACATATCAAGAGCATTTTTATCTTGCAATATAGCTAAACCATATTAGTCAAAAATGAAATAAGATTATCAAAGAAATAGATGTCCAGAATAAGTTAGCCCTAAATATTTCATACAATTAACATGTCTTAATCTAGGTGGATTTATAACAAAAATATGTTTTCCCTTATGAAACAGGCATATTCATGTTTTCATTTGCTTTCAACTTTCAGTTTTGACAGCGGGTCGAAAAAATCATATAAACAGAGCCTTATATTAATATACATAAAGATATTAATAATATTGATGTACCAGGCACATAAGTAGTTGTGCGGTTGCTGCTGTCGACAAAACTCCATTCATATTGAAATTTTCGAGATCTCGGTTCTACTAATTTTACAGTTTGGCTACCGCGTGATTCTTCACCGTCAACAAAGCGCTCTCTATATTTTGAAATATTTTTGGACATATTCCCCTAACATATTCCTAATTATCAATCCAATTTTTTATTATTATAAAAATGATAGGGGCATTTTAGACAGTTCATAGAATTTCTCCCCAAAACACCCCCATTTTAGTGGTGCGTACTCTGTGGCAACTTCTGAGAAATCCCCCTCATCTTCCTCCTCTCTTTCATCAGAACCGAAAAAAGAAAGTTTAACTCGTCTCTAGCTGTCATCAGATGCCTTTCCTCTCTATTTATTCTCCCCAAATTCCCCACCTTTTCTCCCATCGATTCTCAATCATCAATCCTTTCTTCCCCAAAAGGCACCCATCTTAAAATTTTCATTTCATCAATGGAGTTCCAGGATTTCCTTCCAACGATGGCCTCCAAGCTGGGGGGAGACGGTCTAATGGCTGAGCTATGTAACGGGTTCCGGCTGCTGATGGATCCGGGCTCGGGTCTCATCACGTTCGACAGCCTGAAGAGGAACGCCAGCTTGTTGGGCTTGGATGGTTTGAGGGACGATGAGCTGAGGGCAATGGTGATGGAGGGGGATTCGGACGGCGATGGGGGGTTGAATGAGATGGAGTTTTGTGTGTTGATGGTGAGGCTCAGCCCTGAGCTTATGGATGAGGCCCTTCATCAAGCTTTTGAAGATGGCTTCTTGTAAATTTTTTAGTTTTAGAGGGTGAATTACGCTAAAGTACCTTAAAGATATTTTCTTACAGTAAAGTACCTGAATGAGTATGCAGAAAAAATCCTTTTCGCTGCAATAAAAAAAAACTTTAAGCTATTTTAGTGAAAAACGGCGAAAGTTGAGGGTATTTTAGTGTGATTTACCCTTTTTTCAATGTTGGGTTTGATGTGGGTTCTATCGTGTATGGTGATGAGATGAGGAATTAATACATGGTGGTTTTTGGGTTTTCAAATTTATGCATTGTGGTTGGTATCTTGGATGATGGATTAGAATGAATCTGCTCTGCTTTTTCCTTCCCCTCTTCTATTGTGTAACATAATCTAACAATTTAGGAAACACCCTTCACTATGTCGAACATGTGTGTCCCGTAAGCAAGAAAAATAAATAAAACCATAA
Organism: Agapanthus africanus; assembly: GCA_030015575.1. Taxonomy (NCBI): domain Eukaryota; kingdom Viridiplantae; phylum Streptophyta; class Magnoliopsida; order Asparagales; family Amaryllidaceae; genus Agapanthus; species Agapanthus africanus. Next base: position 24,293,493 of record JASDDO010000028.1, on the reverse strand, counting down.
ATCTCATCAGCCTATCCGGATAGCGCCGGAAAAGTTACATCTTTTTCTCTTTTCTACCGGAGTCATTGTACTGCATGCTTGATAATTTGAGAATAATACTTGCAATAAATTATAAAACTTAAACAAGCAGAAAATTTCGGCAACACATATCCTTAATCCATTACATAGATAAATAAATAACCTAAAATTAAAAATCCAAACTCTTAACCTTAGCAATAACCCCCAATAGAATTTTTTTTTTCCAAAGATGCCAACGTAAATTCCCAACGATAATAAATAAATAAACAAATATAGGTAATAGTAATTCTAGCTTTTCATCCTCCATGAACAAGATCTTGTTCCTTCTATTCTTGAAATCAATTTCTCTCTCTCTCTCTCTCTCTCTGTATATATATAAGAATAATGGAGAAAAGATAACATAAGAGGGAATTTTTTCTTATGGCGTCGAAAATATACACCCCTCATTTTTTCCAACGATCAGCACCTATCATTTTCATCGTTATCATCTAAAATATGGGTACACCAAATTTCATGTGATTCTACAACCTTTTCACCGTTGATTTAGTGGGTTCAAAATTAACGGTTTACCGACAATAGAACTTTTTACATTGCTAAATCAACGGTGAAAAAGTTGCAGAATCACATAAAATTTGGTGTACCCACATCTTAGATGATAACGACGAAGATGGTGGGTGCCGATCGTCGGAAAAAAATGAGGGAGAGTATTTTTTCGACGCCATATGAGGAAATTCCCTCCTTCGGCCTCTTTCCTTCATTATTCTCTCTCTCTCTCTCCATCTCTCTCTCTCTCTCTCTCTCTCTCTCTCTATATATATATATATATATATAATCCCTTATATTTTGGCCAACTAAATAAATAAATCGAGCTCTTTTAGACAGCAAGTCATTCAATTTCTGAAAACAGACAACAAATTGATTGTCAAGTATTCAAATTTTGGAAAGCGGAAAAGAGAGAAAAAGAGAGTGGTAGCAAAGCAAGCATAACAAAAGTAGGCTCAAATACAAGCCTCATAAATAGGATTATAGATTCTTAATTTTCATGATGATTTCCAATGTATTAGGACTTAGGAGTCACGACTTACCGAATTCTTATAAACACACAAGATTTAGGAGTTGCGACTTACCGATGTATTAGTTCCATCCAAAATGGAATAATCTTCAACTCTTAGCTTCCGGTTCCAAAAGATTCCAAGCAAGTTATGGAAAAGAAAAACGGTGACAAGAATATGGAGTATTGCGTCTATTCATGCATTTTACCATTTCGCTATTTTTGGTCTTTGAAACAAACAAACTCTACCAGTATTTGTCTCATTCCATACCGATTCCCTACTTCAATTCTTTCAAACAAAAGTAGGCAATCCCAAGATGAGAAAACTTTTAATACCGACCATATTAATTCATTCCAAGCGAAAACATGAATTTCAATTCCTTTGGAACAAAAACATTTCACTTCTAACTAAGCAAGGATTCCATATTTTATCATTTTCGCTCTCTTAAACATACCAATTTGCTTTATAATCGAACCAAAAGCTTCTTAGATAATGCTAACCACATAGAATCATTAAGCAACATGTCAAGGATTAAACTAAAAAGGAAAAAAAAATATGAACAAATGTAATTATCCATTCTTTTTACAAGCAGAAATATGTACAAAAACAATGATATCATATACAAATTTAAAATCCTCTCACAAATTCCTTGTCTTACGTAAAACAACTCTCCCCTCCTCATCTTGTTTCAAAAACTTCACCACCTTACAAGGAGGCACATCTCTCCAAATCTTAATCTTATTAACCTTATAATTATACCCCAATTTAGCAAAGTTATGAGCAACCTTGTTCCCTTCTCTATAAATATGAGAAGCACTAATCACGTTCAATCGAGGGATCAACACCTTAATCTCTCTCCCATGCCTAATATCCTCCTTAGACTTCAACCTCAACCCCTTCATCATAAAATCAACCACATTCATCGCGTCGCCTTCGAGCCAAATGTCGAGCCAATTGTTTTCTAGCGCTAGTTCAAGCCCGCGCTTGGCCGCGACCAACTCCGCGACCGAGCTCGTGGCTTTTCCGATTCGCTCGGAGAATCCGAGCAAGAACCCTCCTTCATGGTTCCTATACACCCCTCCAATGCTTGCATTGTTTGTGCCGAGTTTTGATGATCCATCAATGTTTAGTTTTGTGCAACCAATGCTTGGTTTTGCCCATGAGAATTGAACGGCATTTTGGTGGCAATTTCTTAAGAAGAATAGCCTTGCCGGGTTTAAACAATTTCGAATCATTTTTTTGAAGGATAGACGATTGGAGAAGAGACAGAGGCAGAAAGATGACGAAAATCGAAGGAATGTATGAACTATTTTTAAAGCATTGAAAGAGAGAAGACTTGGCTTGTAATTAAACCGCTAACCCCATGTTCTAAGAAAAGTATATATCCATTAACTGCCATTTGAAAAGCAGCCGTTGCTGAAAATAACTAAAAATAACAAGAGAAGTTACTTGAAAAGAAATGAGTGATGAGATTAGTGAAATTAACTACCTTGCTAATGACAGAAGTGGGTTAATGGCCACCATTAAATGAATATTATAGATGGTATTCAAGAATATAAAACAATTTGATAGATATAGGATTGAGTGGAAGCACTATAGTGATTTTTTTGAATCCTTTCAAATAGTAAATCCATTGCTTGTTTCCACAAACATCAAAAAAATCAGAAGATTTAAATATAACTGTGAGGAGAGAAATTGGAGGGAATTGTATCATGTTAACCGATCGGTTGAGCATAACTCATATGGTAAGAAATTTTCATTCCAAAGCAATAATTCGCCAATTCAATTTTCAACGGGGGTCGCATCCAAAGCAAAAATGTCTTCTTAATCAATCCAATTCCAATTCCAACTCGTTAGGGATCCGTTGGCGAGAAACTAAGGACTTAAAAGAAACGTCCAAGCTCCTTAATCTTTCTTCTCCATTCATTAAATTGCAATTTATGCATTTGTTTGCAAGGAATCGTGTCTGGAAAATATAAATGGATGGTAGTATTGTTCTTTTTTAATTTTGTTTCGAGAGATTATATATTTCTTATATGACTCTTTGACCGAAATTCCTAGCATTTTATTACGAATTGGATTTCTCTTTTGCTTAGGTGGATTGCTGCAAGCTCTCGATTTTTGTACCCTTCACTCTTTGGATGCAGCAAAAACTAAGAATTATGAGTTCCATAAGGAATTGCATTATACTATGGTGTGTTGTCTCCCCATTTCTTTTCATGAGCCCGACTTCCATTTCTCCTCCTAGTACCAAACAACCCCTAAAAAACCCTGGAGAAACCCGAAATTGGTCATTTTCCTCGGTCTCATCGACCGACCGACGGCACGCAGCAAGCGTAACCGCCATCCCGCGAATCTCGCCATACGCGAGATCTCCGCCGGCCACATTCCACGTTTCACGCCACTTCGATCCTCCATTAACGAGCATGTCTCGCCATTAATGGGAGGGCCCGCTCATCACGCGGGCGTGACGTCGGGAGCGTAACGGCCGGCGTGATTCTCACGCCTGCCCTGCTTGCTGCCACCGCTATATAAACCCCTTCTTCAGACGGTTCAAGCAAGCCATTCTGACTCCACTAAGCCGTTACTTTGCTTGGATCTCTAGACTAACTTGATCGTCGGAGGGTCCTCGGTGGTACAACCATCCCGGGACTTCCTTGCAGGTAGCTCGGCAACCACAACCTCAAATCCATTGAGATCTACACGCTTCAGGAGCGACAACCTCAAGATCCAATCACCACCGTCCATCGCCGCCATCAGCAGATCAACGGAAGGCAACATCTGAAGGAGATACTCAGCCTCCATCAGCTGACGCCGTCTGTGGGAAATTCTTGATTCCACAAAAACAAAAGTTCGTCTTCCGATCCCAACCTAATGGCGAGCGATCATCACGACGATCCAAACACCAGCCGCCGCCTCCCCCTCAACGGAGGCGCGGATGAACCTCCGCCGCCGAATGCCATCAACGCCCTCGCCGTCCGGATAGACCGACTCGCGTCTGTTTTGGAGGCGCTGATCCGCGTCCAAACAGCGGGGCAAGATCACCAAGTTGCCGCTCCTCCGCCTCAGGACCAGGACCCCTACAGGGGGAGAGAAGACTCCGTTCGCGTCGGCACCACCGACCACCGTCTCGCTACCTCCCACGGCCGCGGATCTCCCGGACCGATACGTTCTGAGACCCGCTGGGCACCCCACAGTTCGACGCCGAGGTCCATCGCCAGAGCACCTTGCCCCTAGGTCCTCCGCGCACCTGTCCCTCCAGAGGAGATGTCTGTCAGCTCGCCTGTTACCAGGCATGACCGACACCCCCTCTCTCGACGGGGTCGCGCGGACGGAACTCGCCACGGCGGCTCGAGGGCCACCTCGCCGGGGCAACGGGGGAGCAATCGGTCGAAATGATCCTCGATACGGCCTATCACCAACTACACCGTGTCATCAGTGCAGTACTGATCATAGAGATACACGTCCCCGAAGCTTATGATTTCGGGGATGGTGAATGGGAAGTCCTCCATTGTTACGTTTTGGGTGTGAGGAAATGAGTCGTCAACAATCCCTCCATTTTATAGCCCACAATGCCTCTGGAGTTCAACGGTCGCCCACAACTGTGCTGCCACGCGACAGACACAGCGCCGCTCGATGCGAAATCAAAACGACGCGGCTCTGGTGCTTCGCCTCCTCCACGCATTCGTGGCACGTGTCAATCGCGACCGTCCATCTTCCCGAAACCCTTACCAAGAGGCGACCGAGCAACTTCACTGCTTGGTTCATCCTTGGCAGGCCTCCCACGGCCCCTCCAGCGCCAAGGATCAAAGCCCTCACAAAGAGGCAGCCCAGTGTTTACCCCAATCAGAGCAAAGCTCTGTTCAAATTCCAAGACGGGAAATGAAGCAACACTTTTGATTCCCCCAATCAGAGCAAAACTCTACTATGAAAATTTAAATTTTTCTAATTGAAGCAACACTTCAAATTCCTTGCGCTGCGCGCAACGCGTCACGTGTCAAAAGCTGATGCGTCAGCGCAGCGCCTAAGGCAGCGCGTCCAATCAGAGCAAGTCTCTATTTAAAACAAAATTAAAAGAAGTAACGCTTCGGATGATCTGCGCTCTGCGCAGCGCGACACGTGGCAGCGCGGTTGCGCTGCGCTCTGCGTTGCGCTAGCACGGTTGCGCTGCGCGACACGTGGCAGCGCGGTTGCGCTGCGCTCTGCGACACGTGTCAAGCGCTGGTGCATCTGCGCCAAACAGAATTAAAATTCCAGTAAGATCTTTCTGTTCTTGTTAAAATAAGAAGATTGTCTTCTGTAAAACAGAAGCTCTTGGATCAAAAATCCAACGGTGGGGAAAATTCCCCAAATCACTCAGAGAAAGATCTCTTTAACAAATTTAAGAAATTAATGGGCACTATATAAAGGCCTCTTGACCTCAATTCAGAAAAGAAGATCAAGAACTTCAAAAATAACAAAACAGAGAGAACTCTGAAGAATTTTGAGAAGAACTCAAGAAGGGAAAGAAGGTAAAAACATTTACAAAAAAAAGAGAAGAACTTCTTCTGAATAGATCATTGATCTAAGAACAAGATCAATGATCTTCAATAAAAAATAAATAATAACAGTGCCTTGCACTTTTTTATGAACCATTGGTTCTGGAATCTTAAAGATTCTCAAGTTATTGAAACAGTGCCTTGCACTTGCAAAAACTGCACTGTTGCGCTCCTGGGTTGGCGCAAACCACCAGAGAGCGCCACGTGTCAGCTCCAGAACCACTTGCGCTATGCGCTTTTAAAAATAGAGTATTGCTCTTTAAAGTTAGCGCAACTCACTAGAGCGCGCCACGTGCCAGTAGCGCAACAGCCCAGCGCACTGGCGCAGCGCACTGCGCTGTTGCGCTTGCGCTCACCAGAGTGTGACACGTGTCACCACGACAAGCGCTTGCGCTCAGTAATTGGCGCAAAGCACCTGACAAGCCACTGTCAAGTAATTAATGCACCGTAGAAGGGCCAAGCCCAATTAAAAAGGCCTAACATGCCAAATAAAATGCAATGCATTATTTTAAAAAAGTGCAGAGCCCAAACCAAAACAGATGCTCTGCATCATTTATAAAGGGACAGAGCCCAAAGGCCTAGCAGGACAGAAGAGAATGCAGTGCATTATTAAACAAGGGCAAAGCCCTAGCACAGGCTTAATAAGCCAAAGATAAATAAAAACGTTGAACATTGTTTTTAATTGGACTTAGCTCAATCATGGCCGTAAGTCCTCAAATTAAATTGACTGAGCAAGACTGCTCTCCTAAATCAATTTATATCCGGTTCAAGGGTACATCTCCGAATTCCTCTGACACCTATTGTTGTAATCCTTCAACGACGTCAGAGAGGTGACGGGTCCCGACAACCACACATCGATACGGACTGCGGGGTCCTTAAACTCGTGGACCGAAACGTCCTTAAACTAATATTCGTCCCAAAATGGGAATGTTGGACCGAAATGTCCTTAAACTAATGTTCGTTCCCAAATGGGAAAGTTGGACCACCATGTCCTTAAACTGGAGATGGACCCCTACGTCTCTAAACTGGAACATGGACCACCATATCCCTAAACTGGAAATCGACCGCAACGTCATTAAACTAAACAATATAGCCAATTACTCTCTTGTCGGATCCAAACGATTCCGTTAAGTTGATCTTAGTCTGGAGATTAGGCTAACGTATCCTTAACGAACGTTTAAGTTAATCTTAGCCTCAATATGGCCAACGTATCCTTAAACTAAAACACCAAATCCAAATCTAAGTAAATACGGATTTGGACTAATCCACGTCCTACGGGCGACGACATAAATTAGTCCCCGTATACAATCCACGGGCAACCACAAACAAAACAAACACCCACGACATGAAGTGAAATTCTAGAGAAGGAGAAAGTTGTTACCGCGATGCGGTAACGTAATTAACTGCAGGGGCTTGCGCCTGCAGGGAAGAGCGTCCCCACAATCAAAAAACCCCTCAAACGAGGGGGAATCTGACGAAGTCTGCTACATCGGCCGTATCCGCCTAAACCTCCGATACACGGTGCCATAAATCAACTTGGCATCTTCGGAGATGTGGACAGATAAAACCAAATAGCATCTGCCCCCAGATTCAGGCAAGACGTCAGTCTTTCCCGGTTTCCGGCGGTAGACAGATTCTGGCACGCCCGGTGGGACCTTTTCCTCTTTCCACTCCACACTTCATGTGTCGTCTTCGCGAACGAATCGCGGTTTGTTAATGGTTGCCTTTGGATTTTAAGTTACTAAGATTTGGTCTTTTGCCTGGCGCAGAAAACAAGCATCAATGGCCTCCAACTGCTCGAGCTGCTCAAAGTGCCAGTGCAACCAACGCTCCGCCTCACCTAGAAGTGTAGCCTATGGACCTCAAGCGGCCTCCATCCTTGCCATGCCGGTGGACCAGGTGACCCAGGCCACCACCGGTCTGTTTTTCGGGACCATGCTCCCGCCTGCAAGCTTCACCATGCTAGTGCCCGCACCAGAAGCGAACAAGAAGTCGGTTTTCGATCGGCTCACTGCTACAACGACCCCTTTCAATGGGTCGTCCAATATCAAACCGGCAGCCACTGTCTTTACCAGGCTGAACCAGAACTCTGATGGGCCCGCCAAGAAGCCCATGAACCTTGAAATAGCCGTCCCGAGAAAGACAGTCACCCTTGCTCCAGAAGTCATCAAGGCGGCTTCTCCTGTTAAAAAGTCAGTCTTTTCAAGGCTGACTATTCCGGCTCCTGCTCCTGCTCGAGGATCTGTCTTTGACAGATTGAACATTGCCACTCAAAGGACAACATCAGTCTTTAAGAGGCTGACACCAGCAGCACCTCATTCGGACAGGGGGCAAGAAGAAGCTGTCTCTATCGCCGAGCCAGTCCCAACGGCTCGTCATGCTCGACGTCGCCACTGGCACCGAGTAAGGAAGGCCGGGGGCAACTCCCCCTCAGGGCCAACTCATCCCGCTCCAGTGGTGGAAGTTAATGCTGCTGTTCCAACTGGGAACAGCTTTGAACTGCTAAGGAGGGTACGCAAGAACTCTCCGACCGCTGCGCTAAAAAGATCTCCTCCACCTGCGGAGAGAGTTACAGAAACTAAGCTGGAGCAGCCCCTTCAACGGCTGTTTTCCAAAATTTACAAGGTCTGGCGGAGGGTTCAAGCTTCCGTAATCGACCAAGGTCACTCTCGCCGGCAGAAAAGGGTGAAAGTGCAGGAAGGAAAGAACCGTCCTGACAAACAGTAAAGGACGACAACCGCCAGGGTGCCCACTGCAACGGCCCCTTCAACTTCAACGACCCACAAGAGAAGAAGGCCGGAGAAGGTCCCTACGTCTGCGGCAAATGCCAAGGGCGGCGAGCCCAAACGCCCCAAGTCCGGGGGCATTGTAGTCCATACCGTCTACATGGCGTCTGGTAAAGAGGACAGCCGTGCATCTACAGGTCATAGACCGCTTACACGGTCAGTGACCAAAGCTTAGGAGCAACAGCAGAAGCTCTAAGAAATGATGAACGCGATGGCCGCACTCACTGGACCAAAAGAAAGCCCCGAAGCGTCCTCGGATCAACGCCAGGAGCAAGAAACTGACGCTGAATTCCTTCGCAGGATATTGGAGAAGAAGGATAAAGAGGCTGCGGAACAAGCAGCCAACATAAAGCGAATGGCCCTCCTGTTCCAGGACATAGTGGGAATGATGATCCAACATGATCCTCCTTCTGAAAAAGATCCTCCGATCGTCCTTGAAGACGACAGGGGAGAAACGTCAAATCCTCCACCGGCTCTGTCAACAGCCAAGGAGGAGACAATCTCCAAAGCTGACTTGGACGAATATATAGCCCAACGGATACGGGTTCATCATGCGACTGAAGCAGCCGGTCAGGTCGTAAAAACAGGACGACCATATCCGAGCTGGTACGATCAGATAAAGTACCCGCCGGGCTATACAATACCCAAATTCCATGTCTATAAGGGGACGGGCAATCCCCACCAGCATGTTGCCCAGTTCAGGATGCTTTGCGGCAACACCGGCGGTGATGATAAATTGTTGCTTCGCCAGTTCGTCGGCAGCTTGTCAGATACAGCGTTCGAGTGGTACTCTGAGCTCCCAAACGACTCTATCAAGACATTTGTGGAGATGGAACTGCTCTTTGCCCAGCGTTTCGCAAGCGCCAGCGAACGCACCCCGATGACGGCATTGATTAATGCCAGGGTGAAGCCGGGCGAGACATGGGTCCAATATGCTATACGGTGACGGAACTTATGGTCAAAATGCGAGCAACGCATTGAAGAAGCGCCAGCAGTGGGTATGTTTGTGGGAACCCTCGATCCGCAGGCGACCATATCCCAATTTATGATGTTCTTCAAGCCGACTACCTTCCAAGCCCTGATCGACAAGCTAGCTCAAATGGACCAGATGGGCCATAGACCTCCCCCTCCAAAGCCGGACTCTCGAAATGAGAAGGGAAAGGGAAAAGCAATTGTTGTCGCTAATGCTCAACAACAGCCGGGAAACTTGAAATCGGCTGTCCGTCAAAATAATATGCGTCCGCACGTACCCCTTGAGGAGAGGCTAGGACGTCCTTACTCGTTTCCCCGAGATAAAACGAGAAGATTATTCGAGCTGGCGTTGCGCAACCGACTCATAAACCTTCCGGATCCAAGACGTCCGTCGCAGCCGAACGACGTCCATGATCCCAATTACTGTCCCTATCACTGAGTACTGGGTCATCCGATCGAAGATTGCTACGTCTTCAAAAATTAGATTGAAGACCAGTACCAACAGGGCAAGTTCGCATTGTCCGACAGATGGAAGGTGAATCCGCCGCAACCTCACACCTCTAAAAGGATGAATGCGCCGGGGGCAACGTGCTCTCTCGTTGAAGAAGCTCCATGGGAGGTCGTGCTATCAACCAAAACAAAGAGGATGCTGAACGATCTTCAAACATGCCCAGCGATCAGGTGGAAGAACCCGTTGGAACCTCAGATCATTGAAGGGATGTTGAAGCCGCGCCCAACTCCAAAGAGCGATAGTGGTGGCCCAAGCACTCTCAGCCAGCCGTCAAAATCTTCAGAGAAGAAAAAGAAGAAATCCAAGAAGCCCGTGAAGCCTGGCGACAAGCGTACGGACTTACAAAAGCAGATTGACGCACTGGAGGAGTACAACCAGAAAGCACGAACTCCCATCACACTCCAAGAGTTCCTCAACCACGTCTTTCAAGAAGAAGATGAGGGGGAGAGCTCGTCGGATGAATCCGAGGAATACGTGGCGAGCTGTCATATGATTTCCCATTCGTTTACAAACCATGAGGAAACTCCTTGCACTGAAAAGCTGGGGGCAGATCCTAAACCGGAATTTCTGGGGCCATCGGATGAAACAATTGACGCATTCCTCAATGAAGCTCTGTTGAAAAGTAAAGCTGATCGGGAACGCGAGACGGCCATATTTGAAAGGGCCAAGCGCCAGCGACTTAACGAAAGAGTTGAGACACTCCCGCTGGAGCAAAATACATCCACCGCGGATAAAAGCAAATTCAAGACGAGGAAAAGGTTTGCTAAGGCCATATCAATGGGCATGAAGCTACCATCCTCTGAAGGAAACATTACTGGTGAAGCGGAAATGCACCCCTCCTACTGCTTGTATCATCGGAAGATTTCGCACCCCACCGAAGAGTGGAAAGCTTTCAATAGATGGTGGCAAGGATATATTGCTCATCGACAACATGTTAAGCGGGAGAAACGTAAAACTCACCGGGAGCAGAAAGGTACGACCGAGCAGCTTAACAGAACTACCGGCGATTGTGGCATGGTTAACGCCGGGGGATCGCGAGTTCTCACATTCGGGAGCGACTCTGAAGAAGAAATGGCTCTTAGCCCCCTCTTCAAAGAGTCCACCTCGGGAAAAGAGGAAGAGCCGAAGGTCTGAGAAAATATCCGGCTGCGTAATCGGACGCTACCCGAAAAGAATCTCGGACCGTCAAACAAAAAAGATAAAGGGAAAGAAAAGGTCTATGAGGATATCGCCCTAGATGACCAAGTCATGGAAGAGCTAGCCGCCAAGGACCCGCCGAAGAAAAATAAGGTGGATTATAACGTTCTAGCGCATCTGAGGAAGCTACCCTCGCAGCTCAGCGTTCTTGATGCCCTTTTACTATCAAAAGAGGCGAGACATTCGTTAATCAAGGCACTACAGGAGCCGGAGCAATTCCAAGCTTTCCTGGCCGAAGAAAAGATGAAGGATGAATTGGAGGAAGTGCACACGGCCGATGTCACTTTTGGCGATGAAGAACTTCTCCTTGGGACGTGCGAACACAATCGCTCCCTCTATGTCTCCGGATATTGCCATGATATAAAGATAGGCAAAATCCTGGTCGGCAATGGATCTTCCGTTAATCTCCTTAACGTGCGGGTGTTAAAGGAAATCTGCATGAGCGTCCAGCACCTGGCTCGGGATAAGATCACCATCTCCGGGTTCGATTCTCAATCATCACGAACTCTTGGATCTGTGATACTAACGCTACGCTTTGGGTTGCTCATCACAGATATTAAATTTCACGTCATAGACGCCAAGACATGCTACAATGCTCTGCTCGGCCGACCATAGTTACACGAGTATAATATCATCCCTTCTACACAGCATCAGTGTATAAAATATTTTAAGGATGGTCTCGAGTATATCGTGACGGGAGAACTGAACCCGTTCTCTGTGAACGAAGTCCGCAAATATGAAGATGCTAAATACTTCTTACCGGATTTCGAAGACACGGAGAGGTGTCACAAGCCGGAGAACAAAGCTAACGCCACCATCCCTGTCTTCGGCAGTGATACCGAGGAGGAAGAGGAGATAGTTTATTCGGGTCCGCCCCAATACAATAAGTCGGGACCATCCGCTCCTACGTTGATCTTTGGTAGTGACTCGGAAGATGAGGTCCATGCTGTATTCTCTGCTCGGCCTTCAATACAAACGTCCGCTAACGAAGAGCAAAGTCTACAAGTCGCCATGGTTCCACTTAAACACCATAAAGAACTGGATGCACTTGATATCTACAGTGTAGAGGAGCTACGGACGTTCTATGTCCCTCCCAGGCGAGAAGGCGAAAAGGCAATTCTATTCTGTCGCTATGAAGAAACCAAAGTGGAGAAAGAAATCTGGCACGGTATGGATCCTACGCTTGATATGCTTCAGCCTATCCGTCTTCCCAGAATTATACAGAAGGCTTGAAGAGGTTGCTGAAGCGCCAGGGGATATCCTTCAAACAGACCGCTCGAAAAGCCAAATTCTATGACAGGGTCTGGAACGTCCCCGGGACTCAGCACAAGTTGCCTAATGGGAGAATGAAAACAATCGGGCTTGGATACATTCGGTCCAAGAAACGAGAGTTGCTCCGTGACTGCTACGTCGTGCATGACTTCGATGAAGAAGAGGATGCTCAATGGGAGGACGCTAATCCTGAACCAGTAAAAGTTCCTAATATAAAAGTGCCCAGTCCGTCGTTCGAAGAACAAATGGACAAGCTTATAAGGGAAGCTGGCCAAAAAGTCAGAGACGATCACAACCGTGAGATGGCCATCTATGAGAAAGCCAAAACGCAACGCCTCCTCCAACAGGCCGTGAAAGATGAAAGTGCCGCTCCCTGTCAACCTGTTATAAAAAAGGCTCGACGCAGAGGCAGAAACAAGGCGAAAAGCAAAAAAGGCGCTCGACAGCAACAAAGTGGGACTAAGAAGCCACGCAAGCGGGAATCGAGCGGTCCAGATTTGTCCCTTGTAAAGAAGATGAGTCGAGCATACTCTTTTCCTCGGGACAAGACGAAGAAGATACTTGACCGAGCTATAAAATACCAGATGCTTACACTGCCGGAGTCTAAACACCCCGAACAAGCAGGTGAAGTCTCACACCCAAACTATTGCTCTTATCACCGAGTGATAGGGCATCCTCTCGAAAACTGCTTCACCTTCAAGAACTGGGTGGAAGATCAGTATCAGCTCGGCAAGTTCGCTCTATCTGACAGTTGGAGGGTAACGCCGCCACAGAAGCACGAACCCAAAGCCACGAAAGCAGAACCAGATTCATGTTCAGTCGATAAAACTGCACATTTGTAGTACATTTTTCCTACCATTTTTATATTAAAAAAGGACTTTATTATAATATATTAAACATATGAGGGTTTATGTGTAAAAACATTATTTTCCATATGTTAATATATTTAATTATCATTTGGTAGGAAAATGTATGCAAATAATATTATTGGTCTAATCCTAGTAGAACAAAGTCTACTAAAATCTTATTTGAGTTGTTGTGCAGAATATTTCCAAGTTGTTATGAAGGATTTAACAAACAAATCAATTTGTTGAAGAAAACTTGCCAAATTAAGAAGCAAACTTGGAGACCAAGTCTGGAAGCAACCGAGAAAATATTTTCAGATTCTGAAGATGGCTAGGATTGACAAATGTCACCATCAGAGAGCCCAAGAAAAACGACGAAGAGATCTCGTCCCTTAAGCGCGGATCCGCGGCCAAACCCACCCTGGGGCCGCGGATCCGCCGCAATCTTATGGAATTGGAGTGCAAGATTTTGGGGCATTATTCTCTGCTGAATTTTACCAAGTTTTCAACAAAAAGATTCTGGCTTTGCATTATAAAAAGGCACCGAGAGCCTCTCGGAAAAGCTATCAAGCCGAAGAGATCACGAAGCTCCCGACGCTCACGCATCCAGGCTGATCATCGACTGTTCGACTACCTCCCTAGGAAAGATCGAGAAGCAAATCAAGTTTTGTAATCATTTTCTATGGATTAAAAGTGTAGTTTGAAGGAGTTGATTAATAAAGGTAGTTTTTTTTATTTCATTGTTTGTTTTTACATTATGTTCTCCCTCTCTTTCTTTTCATCTTCTTCTCCCAACATGCGCGAGTAATTCTCCGCTTGTAGGGTTCGTAGGATTAGGGTAGGTTAATGGGGGATGAAAATAATTAAACCCTTTTTAAGTCCTATAAAGTTTAGGAACTTTATCAAAATAATCATTAACATCCTAATCGGGCGCACTAGCAATTCATTGCTAGTTCCGACCGCGATTAGAGATTGGATTAATGATTGTTTTGGTAAAGGCTAGATATGAACGGAGTTCCGTGTCGAGATAAGGGTTACGAGTGGGATTCCTTTTCCCTCCAGAAACCCTAATCTACACGCATCACCGTCGTTCTAGTTCTAAATCTATTAATGGATAAAAAGGGTAACTTTTAATTAATCTTCCATAACTACTAAATCCTAACGAACCCTACAAGCCCTATTATTATATTATTTAAATCTCTAAAATAATCTAGATCTATATTTTACATTAAAGTAGATCTAGAAACTTTTCACAAAATTCTTTATTCCTCCTCTCTTTCTCAACACATCTAAAGTAAAAATAAAAGGTTCCACATTTCCCAGAGGACGACCCGTACTCACCTCGGTCTAGCTACGCGCGACACCGTTCTGATTGCGGTTAACTACAAACACAACTTTTTCGAGACCAATCAAATGGCGCCGTTGCCGGGGATACGTGCGTAATTTTTTATTTTTACTATTTGTGTTGAATTCTTAGACGAGCTATATCATTATTAAAACAAAACTGCAAATTGCATATTTAACGATTTGTGCGTGAATTTTGCAAGGAGATCTGGAGTTACAGAATTGAGGAAAACAGAAGATAGAGGCATTCATCGAGATCCAGAGGAGCACAGAGGGCTTGAGAAAATTTTTCAGCAATTGTTCCTTCCACCTTGCGGCGGAACCGCGGCAAAAGTACCATTACTGCGGCGGAAACGCGGCTTCTTAGGGGAATTAGGGCTTCAATCTTCTCTGGTATTTTCTTTCAACTCCTCCTCTCTCCTCTCAAATCCAATAAAATCTATCTTCTGCAGGATTCTTTGCAAAATTGCGCCGTTCAAAAATCTTTTTGCAAAAGTTTTGTGATTGGTTTTGTTTTGCATATTTTAATACGGATTCTAAGGGGCAAAGACCAAATCAAGATTAGGTGGGGATTTCATCACCCTTCCTAAGCCCCACAAATCACAAACCGAGCATACAGATCAACCCTTCATTAATTTAAAAAATATCTAGACCAGACTCTAAGGACTGTCGAGCTCAATAGGAAAAAGACTAGTATAGGCATCGGCCGTTTATCCTAACTGACATTGCGGTGTCTAGGCTAAGTGGTTTTTAATTAGGCCCACTGTAGTGGTGGTTCCTTCCCACTTACCTGGCCGTACTTGTCCGTGAAGAGGCGGTTTGAGGTCCTATTTCTAGCCTTAGTTAGGAGCTGTCTAGAGACTGACCTAGGTAACCTTAGTTCTAGGGTTGCTTGTGCATCTTAGGGAGATTTGTCTTGAGTCCCACTTTTTCAAAACAAACCAATTTTTAAACCACACACACGCTGCCACTTGCACTAAACCCGCTTAGTGCATGCTCGGCTGGACACGGGATCCTAGTGCCCGTCTTGTCCGCGTTCCTGCTATCGACGCCGAAGTCGGTACTTCTTCATCTTCTTTTCCCCCACCACACACCACATCAACCGAGATGGACGGCACTCCATCAGAGTATAACACCACGCTGCCACCGCCCGAAGGTGCGCAGAATCCACCGCGCATCTCTCTCCAAGAGAGATGCTATCCTATTCGTGGTCCCCTTCCTACTTGTCTATCTCTTCCACCACCTAACGGGGATAATTTCGAAATCAAACCCCACTACATCAATCTGCTGCCCAAATTTCACGGGCTTGAGTCGGAAGACGCGTACGTTTTCATCACCAAATTCGAAAACGTATGCGCAATGATGGGTACTTCACAATTGACCTTAGATGCTATGCGCTTACGTCTTCTCCCATTCACACTGTGCGACTTGGCAGAAAAATGGCTTTATAATACTGCCGCACACTCTATCGCTAATTGGGATGAATTCGTCGTAGCATTTCTTAAGAAGTTTTACCCAAATCATAAGACTGCACATGTTAGGAGCAAGATCAATCAGTTCACCCAGCTTCCCAATGAACCATTTTGGAAGTGCTTTGAACGTTTCAAAGATCTGCTTGTCCAATGCCCCCATCACGGAATACAAAGATGGGATTTATGTCGGATTATATATGAGGGCATTAATCCAGCGACAAAGCAGATGCTTGAAACAATGTGTCAATGCAATTTCATGTCTAAAGATGACGGTGAAGCATGGAAATATCTGGAAGATCTCGCTGAACACACGTTGCAGTGGGAAAGCGTAAGACCACCTACATCTAGGGGAGGAGTTCACCAGCTCGATGTTTCCATCGCAGTAAAAGCCGAAATGGCAGCGATGCAGAAGAAACTCGACGCTATTGAGAGCAGATTCTCATCAGTCTCCCTAAATCAGGTTACACTTCCCAAGACTGTCTGTGGTTGCTGTTCGGATCCTTCACACTTAACGGAAGAATGTCCTATGAATGCATCGTTTCAAGCTAATGCTGCTTTTCAGCAGCGACCTAGAAATGATCCTTACTCTTCCATATATAATCAAGGATGGAGGAATCATCCTAACTTTGCTTGGAATCAAAACCAACAAAGTAATTATCAAAGACCTCCTCCACAGCAACCACAACCACAGAATCAGTCCCCCTTTCAGTCACAAAATTTCCAAAATCCTGCCAACATTTCTACACCACAAATGGCCGGTACTAACAACTCGCTTGCACAAACTTTGGATATGTTCATGAAACAATCCATGCAAAATTCGGCTGAGATAAGGTCTTCTATTGATACCCTAACGAAAAACTCCTCCTCCCATGGTGAGAGTATTAAATCAATAGAAAACCAAATCGCACAGTTAAACGCCGCAATGAGTGCGAGAGAGAAAGGGAAACTCCCATCTCAACCCCTACCGAATCCTGGCCATTCACAAAGTCATAATGTGAATGCCATTACTACGTTGAGATCGGGGAGAGTGCTGAACAACCAAGTGGGTGAGCAAGTTGATGATAGTGACACATTTGATACCCCTTCTTCTTCTTCTTCCCCTAACTCGTCTAGTCTCCCACCTTCATCCGAGCCTATTCTCCGTTTTCCCCAAGGGTCAAACATTTCGCCAAATCTATCTAAGTCGATGCCTACTCCAATTTTGGGATCGAATCCGTCGCCACAGTCTTCTCCACAAACGTTGGACCCAACACTTATTGATCGTGCTCCATTTCCAAACCGATTAAGGGCCAACCGACCTAACCCGCAAATGGAGAAGATTGTGGAAATGTTTAAGCAAGTTAGCGTGAATATTCCTCTTCTAGATGCTATTCAACAAGTCCCATCTTATGCAAGAATCCTTAAAGACTTGTGCACTAGGAAGAGAAAAACTCAAGTGCCTAAAAAGGTTTTCATGACGAGTAATGTTAGCACAGCTTTTACCCAACAAATACCAAAGAAACGTAAGGACCCCGGCTGTCCTACAATCTCTATTTCTATTGGGGGTAAAAATATAAATCGTGCTTTACTCGATCTAGGCGCTAGCGTCAACTTGCTTCCTTATTCAGTATACGAGCAGTTAGGAATTGGAGAGTTAAAACCCGCCCATTGTACTCTCCAAATGGCAGATCGATCTATCACCAAACCTCGGGGCGAACTAGAGGATGTGTTAATTAAAGTCGGTGAATTCATATTTCCCGTGGACTTTATTGTTTTAGATACACAACCTGTGGCAAACCCACGCAATCAAATCCCGGTGATACTTGGTCGACCCTTCCTAGCAACTTCTAACGCTGTGATTAATTGTTGTAACGGTTCTATGAACTTATCCTTCGGGAAAATGACAATTGAGCTTAATATTTACAAGCTAGGAAGTCAGCCATCAGAACCTTCTGCTCATTTGCTGGATGTTTGTTCCATCCACGAGATAGCTCCCGAAAGCTGCATGGATGAGGAACTTTGCTTTGATGTTCTCGACAACACTAATGAGACATCGTTTGATCTTGCACCACTTCACAGTGAGGATATGTTCAATGAGTCCGACCTTGAGATTGAACCCGTTGACTCGTTGCAAAAGTCAGCAGCACTTTCCGAGTCAATATCTTATGCAAGTTTTGAACCTCTTAAGGAGTCCGAATATCATTTCGTTACCCCTCCTTCTATTGTCTCTCCGCCAATTCTTGATCTCAAACCGCTACCTTCTCATCTTAAATATGCATATTTAGGAGAGAATGAGATTTTGCCAGTGATTATTTCCGCTTCTCTAGCCTTAGAGCAAGAGAATGCACTTTTGGCAGTGTTGAGATCGAATCGGGAAGCATTTGGTTGGACAATGGCCGACATCAAAGGGATTAGTCCCTTAATTGTTGAACATCACATACATCTGATGGATGAAGCCAAACCAACCCGAGACCCACAAAGACGGTTAAATCCCGTTATGAAGGAGGCGGTAAAGAAAGAAATCGTCAAGTGTCTTGATAGTGGAATAATTTACCCCATATCTGATAGTCAATGGGTAAGTCCAATTCATGTGGTCCCTAAAAAGTCTGGCATCACGGTCATCACTAACGAGGCTAATGAGTTAATCCAAACACGCACCCAAACTGGGTGGCGCGTATGTATCGATTACAGGAAACTCAATGCCGCGACGAGGAAAGATCACTTCCCTCTACCTTTCATTGACCAGATGTTAGAACGATTAGCGGGACACGAATACTACTGTTTCTTGGACGGATACTCTGGTTACAACCAGGTCCCCATCGCCGAAAAGGATCAAGATAAAACCACTTTTACTTGTCCTTTCAGAACTTTTGCTTATAGACGCATGCCCTTTGGGTTATGCAACGCTCCCGCTACATTTCAGCGGTGCATGATGGGGATATTTTCAGATATGGTGTAAAATTTTCTAGAAATTTTTATGGACGATTTCTCCATTTTTGGGGACTCCTTTGAGGACTGCCTTCGTAATCTTGACGCTGTTCTTACCCGCTGTAAGGATAAGAACTTGACTTTGAATTGGGAAAAATGCCATTTTATGGTCCAAGAAGGTATTGTACTTGGACATATAATTTCACATAAATGCATTGAGGTTGACAGAGCTAAAATAGATGTCATTCAAAACCTCCCTCATCCCAATTGCGTCAAAGATATACGATCCTTCCTTGGTCATGCAGGATTTTATAGAAGATTTATTAAGGACTTTAGCAAAATTGCTAGACCCTTAACCCTTCTATTGGCCAAGGACACTACATTTCACTTCGATTCGGATTGTGAGGCTGCTTTTGAATCACTTAAAGAATCACTCACTACAGCCCACGTTCTATCATCTCCGGATTGGAACCACCCGTTCGAGCTTATGTGTGACGCATCAGATTTTGCTATTGGTGCTGTCTTGGGACAGCATATTGATAAGATGCCACATGTAATTTACTATGCGAGTAGGACCTTGAATGATGCACAAATAAATTACACAACTACCGAGAAAGAACTCTTGGCAGTTGTATTTGCATTAGAGAAGTTCAGGCCCTACTTGATTGGCTCGCCTATTGTGGTTTACACAGATCACTCCGCCCTCCGACATCTTTTAACGAAGAAGGATGCAAAAGCCAGGCTAATACGTTGGATCCTATTGTTACAAGAATTTGATCTTGTTATCAAAGACAAGAGTGGATGTGAAAACGTAGTAGCCGACCATCTTTCACGCATCACTTCTTCGCCAACTGTGACCGTGCCGATAAATGACTCATTTCCCGACGAACAGCTCTTGAATATATCCTACGAACCTTGGTTCGTGGATATCGTGAACTATCTTGCGATGGGACTTATACCTAGCGATTGGTCGAAACAAGACAAACTTCGGTTTTTATCCCAAGTAAAATATTTTTACTGGGATGAACCATATCTATTCAAGTATTGTTCCGATCAAATCATTCGCAGGTGTGTCCCTAACGATGAATTCAAGAGCGTGTTATCATTTTGTCATGATCAGGCATGCGGCGGTCACTTTGGACCTCGAAAAACGGCGGAGAAAGTTTTGCAATGTGGATTTTATTGGCCAACATTATTTAAAGATGCATTTGAACATTGCAAAACTTGTCCGCGATGTCAGCATTTGGGTCGGATTTCACGAAGGAACGAGATGCCGCTCCAACCTATATTGGTTGTGGAAATATTTGATGTTTGGGGTATTGATTTTATGGGCCCTTTTCCCAACTCCTTTGGGAATCTATATATCTTGTTAGCGGTTGATTATGTCTCGAAATGGGTGGAAGCTATACCGTGTCGCACTAATGACAACAAAGTTGTCATTAAGTTCCTTAAAGAAAATATCTTTTCGCGATTCGGACACCCTCGCGCTATCATTAGCGACAACGGGACACATTTCTGCAATAGGTCTTTCAAGACCTTGATGCGGAAATATTCAATCACTCACAAGCTTTCTACGCCCTATCATCTCCAAACAAGCGGGCAGGCTGAGATCTCAAATAGGCAGATCAAACAGATTTTGGAGAAGACGGTTTCTAAAAACCGTAAAGATTGGTCAACCAAATTAACGGATGCTCTTTGGGCATTCCGCACCGCTTATAAGACCGATCTTGGTATGTCTCCATACCGCCTTGTGTTTGGGAAGGCATGCCACCTCTCTGTCGAGATTGAACATAAGGCAATGTGGGCTATTAAAGAGCTTAATTTTGATCTTGATCATGCAGGCAGCTATCGGAAGCTGCAATTGAATGAGCTAAGCGAACTCCGCGATGAAGCTTACGATAATGCGGTGATAGTAAAGAACAGGACTAAAGTGTTCCACGATAAAAATCTTTCTAAAAAAACCTTCACATCGGGGCAACAAGTCCTTCTTTATGATTCACGTCTCCATCTTCATCCAGGTAAGCTTAAATCTCGCTGGAAAGGACCTTTTGTGGTGCGGTATGTATACCCGCACGGGGCAGTTGAAGTCGAAAATTAAAAAAACGGTTCGATTTTTAAAGTAAATGGGCATAGATTAAAGCCGTATTTTTCTGCTGACCCCGCGGAGGAGCTCCTGTTTTTACAGGAGCCGCTTTATCAAAACTAAATTTCCTCCGCCTCACCTCCATATTTTGATAAGTTTTTCACATTTTAAGAATGGAGGTGAGTGAAAAATGATTTGATTGAATATCTGTGCGTGTCAAAGAATAAGTTTGGGGGAATTTATCATTTAACTATTATTTTACCCCTTGTATCTCTCCCTTAGTATACAGGTCCATGTTCTCAAAAGGCTACATCAGTGAGGACACTGCTGAAAACAGGTTTGGGGGGGGGGGTTTGTATTCACTGAATTATCTTTGACACTGGGCATTAAAATTTTAATTTTTTTTTTATATAACAAAAGAATAGAAAGTGAAACATTACATCCAAAAGATAGGAATAGTTTAAGAAAACCAAGAAAATTAGAAGTTTTCTGATACGAACTAGTAATAAGTAGTTATGAGCTGTTGTCCCAAGGGTTAGTAAGATGAAGGAAGTCACTAATCTGAGGATAAAAATAAGTCTGAAAAATAGTTTCTATTCTGGAAGCCAAACATTTGAATGTTGATACCCTACTATATGCACATACACACGTCTTGAAACTCGGGATAGTAGAGGATACCTTGAAATACTCTTTTCTAAAAGCCAAAGTATGAAGGAAATGATGAAGAAAATATAAAATGGTGAAAAGAAAAAAAATGAACACTGGTTTTGTATCGCCAAGGTAGCAATAAAAAAATATAGCGAGGGTGCCTCTTCACCTAGTGCCCTAAGGCCAACTGGTCTGGGAGTCACTGCTAAGCCTTAGGTGGTGCAAGACAAGGAAAATATTATCACCAAATCTGCAAGCACATGAGTAATCGGTCGGTTAGTACCTCAAGAAGTATTAACGGTCGCATGAAAATATGTAAGCAATTCTAAGTATTCATCAAAGTAAAAAGTACTAAGGTAGATGGACAAGAGTATGATAGCTTGAATTGAATTCTCTGAGTGTAGGGATGTTCTTTATACACACGTGGGGTTATATGATCAATGTTTGGATGAAAGGTAGGAATGAAGAATAAAGACGATGTTTTATTGAGGGATAATGTGATTTCTAACAACTTTTCATGACTATTAAGATAGGGCTCATGACAACTGAAAAGCTGGCATAGTTGGAAACTCTTCTTTTCAAAGTATTTCTTTTATGGTTCTTGTCTTTATATGTAAATTTCACCATCTTTCTTTTGTTATTGGATTTTGTGGGTGTAATCCGCTGAAAACCCTCAGGAGACAACACTCCTCCTACTAGGGACACCTAGAGGTTTAACGGCTTGTTGCACGTGCTCAGTGCAATCGTGTCTACCTACGAAAGTGTGCTTAGTTTTCTCCTTTCTTTTTTCTCCTCTTAAATAAACTAGTTTGCTCGGGACGATCAAAGATAAGTTTGGGGGTATTTGTTCAGTCGATAAAACTGCACATTTGTAGTACATTTTTCCTACCATTTTTATATAAAAAAAAGGACTTTATTATAATATATTAAACATATGAGGGTTTATGTGTAAAAACATTATTTTCCATGTGTTAATATATTTAATTATCATTTGGTAGGAAAATGTATGCAAATAATATTATTGGTCTAATCCTAGTAGAACAAAGTCTACTAAAATCTTATTTGAGTTGTTGTGCAGAATATTTCCAAGTTGTTATGAAGGATTTAACAAACAAATCAATTTGTTGAAGAAAACTTGCCAAATTAAGAAGCAAACTTGGAGACCAAGTCTGGAAGCAACCGAGAAAATATTTTCAGATTCTGAAGATGCCTAGGATTGACAAATGTCACCATCAGAGAGCCCAAGAAAAACGACGAAGAGATCTCGTCCCTTAAGCGCGGATCCGTGGCCAAACCCACCCTGGGGCCGCGGATCCGCCGCAATCTTATGGAATTGGAGTGCAAGATTTTGGGGCATTATTCTCTGCTGAATTTTACCAAGTTTTCAACAAAAAGATTCTGGCTTTGCACTATAAAAAGGCACCGAGAGCCTCTCGGAAAAGCTATCAAGCCGAAGAGATCACGAAGCTCCCGACGCTCACGCATCCAGGCTGATCATCGACTGTTCGACTACCTCCCTAGGAAAGATCGAGAAGCAAATCAAGTTTTGTAATCATTTTCTATGGATTAAAAGTGTAGTTTGAAGGAGTTGATTAATAAAGGAAGTTTTTTTTTATTTCATTGTTTGTTTTTACATTATGTTCTCCCTCTCTTTCTTTTCATCTTCTTCTCCCAACATGCGCGAGTAATTCTCCGCTTGTTAGGGTTCGTAGGATTAGGGTAGGTTAATGGGGGATGAAAATAATTAAACCCTTTTTAAGTCCTATAAAGTTTAGGAACTTTATCAAAATAATCATTAACATCCTAATCGGGAGCACTAGCAATTCCTTGCTAGTTCCGACCGCGATTAGAGATTAGATTAATGATTGTTTTGGTAAAGGCTAGATATGAACGGAGTTCCGTGTCGAGATAAGGGTTACGAGTGGGATTCCTTTTCCCTCCAGAAACCCTAATCTACACGCATCACCGTCGTTCTACTTCTAAATCTATTAATGGATAAAAAGGGTAACTTTTAATTAATCTTCCATAACTACTAAATCCTAACGAACCCTACAAGCCCTATTATTATATTATTTAAATCTCTAAAATAATCTAGATCTATATTTTACATTAAAGTAGATCTAGAAACTTTTCACAAAATTCTTTATTCCTCCTCTCTTTCTCAACACATCTAAAGTAAAAATAAAAGGTTCCACATTTCCCAGAGGACGACCCGTACTCACCTCGGTCTAGCTACGCGCGACACCGTTCTGATTGCGGTTAACTACAAACACAACTTTTTCGAGACCAATCAATTCACATCGGTCGTCGAAGCCAGCTCGTACTTGTCACATGATAACGATATCAAAAGAAGAGCTCGAGAATATGGATGACCTTCCTTGGTGCTTTGAAAACAGCAACGACGAGGTGATCCCAGAATTCCTACCAGCGCAAAAAGAGCTGGAAGATGGAATACATACTACCGCAGATAACCTCAAGAAAATTGAGTTGGGGACGGCGAATGACCCGCGACCGACATTCGTCAGCGAGCTGCTATCTGAAGAAAGGGTGGCTGCGTTAAAAGACGTGCTTCTACAGCATAGGGATTGCTTCGCATGGAACTATTCCGAAATGCCGGGATTAGATCCAGAAATTGCTGTGCACAAATTGGCAGTATCCCCAGACGTCAAGCCAGTCAAACAGGCGTCGAGAAGAATGCGGCTCGAGCTTGAGATGAGTATCAATGCTGAGGTCAAGAAGCTAATCGACTCTGGCTTTATCCAGGAGGTTCAATATCCTGAATGGATCTCTAACATCGTCCCGGTGATGAAGAAAAATGGGACGGTGCACATATGTGTAGACTTTCGGGATCTCAATAAAGCCTGCCCGAAGGACGATTTCCCAGTGCCAGTCACCGAGTTGATGATAGATAACACGTCCACTCACGAGGTTTTCTCCTTCATGGACAGCTCATCTGGGTATAATCAGATAAAGATGCATCCCGAAGACCAGAAGCACACCGCCTTCAGGACCCCTTTGGGTATATTCTGCTACAAGATGACGCCCTTCGGTTTAAAGAATGCCGGTTCCACCTATCAGAGGACCATGATGAAGATCTTTGATGACCTTATACACGAAATCGTCGAATGCTATATCGACGATCTCGTGGTTAAAAGCAAATCATACGAGGAACATCTCGAGCATCTGAAGACCGTATTTCAACGCCTTCGACAATACAACTTGAAGATGAACCCTCTCAAGTGTGCATTCGGAGTTTCCTCGGGAAAATTCCTGGGATTCATCGTCTGACACCGAGGTATTGAGATAGATCCGTCAAAGAATAAGGCGATCATGGAAATGCCCCCGCCAAGAACTCTCAAACAGCTGCGGTCTCTCCAAGGGAAGCTCGCGTATATACGACGATTTATAGCCAACCTTTCAGGCAAGTGTCGTCCTTACAGCCACCTAATGAAGAAGGGAACCCCGTTCGTCTGGGATCATAAATGCCAAGACGCGCTGGACGAAATCAAGCAGTACCTCCAAAATCCGCCAGTGTTGGCTGCTCCGATCAAGGGAAAGCCCCTCATTCTTTGTACAACCGCCCTCGAAGGTTCCTTAGGCGCATTATGGGCGCAAGAGAACGACCAAGGGAAAGAAAGAGCACTCTAATACTTAAGTCGAGTTCTACTGGGGGCAGAAAGCAACCACTCCCCCATTGAAAAACACTGCCTGGCGTTGATCTTTGCGATAACGAAACTCAGGCACTATGCGTTGGCGCATGAAGTTCGTCTCATTTCGAAGGTGGACCCTCTTAAATATTTGATGTCGAAGGCCATATTGACAGGTCGGCTCGCTAAATGGGCCCTGCTCTTGATGGAGTTCTCGATAACGTATCAACCTCTTAAAGCAGTGAAAGGCCAGGCCATTGCCAACTTCCTCACTGAACATCCGATACCCGCCGATTCTCCTCTGAATTGCGATCTTCCAGACGAACATGCGTTTGATGCGATCGACGGTGGTGATCCCCAATGGGAGCTTTATTTCGATGGAGCATCTTCCATGAAGAAGCGCAAACAAAGTACGCCCATAATCAAATCGGGGGTAGGCCTTATCTTCGTGACTCAATAAGGAGGGATAATGCGTTTTGCTTTCTCCTTAACAGAACCGAGGACAAACAATGAAGCCGAATATGAAGCTTTGATACCAGGCCTTGAGATCGCCATCGATATGGGAATTGAAAACCTCCTCATATACGGAGACTCCCAACTGGTTGTCAGCCAAGTAAATGGCGACTACCAAACGTGCAAACCAGAATTGGTGAAGTACGGCGAAAAGGTGAAACAACTCTTAACCCAAATTTCTTCCTACACCTTGGAAAACATACCACGCGCGGAAAACAGCAAAGCAGACGCATTAGCCAAGCTCGCTAAAGAATTGGCTGACGAGAACCTCGATGACGTCAGAATCGTAGTACAAAGCCGTCGGGTGCTTGCCCCAACAGAAATATGTCCGGAATCATCCGAAGAAAAGGGAGCGACTGAGCAAATGGCTATGCAAATAAATAACCGGGGAAAGGCTGAGGATTGGAGGGAAGTCTTTATAGACTACTTCAAATACCGTCGAACGCCCGAAGATGCGTCCTCAAGACATCAGCTTATGAAACGAGCTCTGTCTTTCGCCTTCGTCAATGATACTCTGTACAAGAGGTCATTTGATTCTCAGTGGTTGAGATGTATGGGACCTAAATAGGCAAAAAGAGTCGTTCAGGAAGTTCACGATGGACTCTGCGGTTCTCACCAAGCAGGCCCAAAGATGAAGTTGAAGATTAAACGGATGGGCTATTATTGGCCAACGATGATTCAGGACTGCCTCGAGTATGCGAAGCAATGCCACTCATGCCAAATTCATGGGGACTTCATCCATCAACACCCAAATCTTCTACACCCGACAGTGGATAGCTGGCCATTCGAAATGTGGGGAACTGACATAGTCGGCCCCATCGAACCAGCATCGTCTAGAGGACATCGTTTCATCCTGGCGACGACTGATTACTTCTCCAAATGGGCAGAAGCAGTACCGCTGAGAGAAGTGAAGACGGAGAATATCCTCCATTTCTTCAAGACGTACGTCATATATCGGTTTGGAACTCCGCGACGGATCATCTCCGATAGCGGGCCAGCCTACAGAAGCCACAAGATCAGTCGCTTCGCGCAACAATACAATATAGACTGGAGATATTCCTCGGTTTATAAGCCGCGAGCTAACGGTCTAGCTGAGGCCTTCAACAAGACCTTGACAAAGATCATGAAGAAAACGGTGTCCCGAAATAAGAAGGACTGGCATGAGAGGCTGCAAGAGGCTCTTTGGGCGTATCGAACTACGTTCAAGACGGCCACGAACGCAACGCCATATGCGTTGGTATTCGGTACAGAAGCAGTACTCCCCCTTGAGATAGAGTTACCCTCTCTGCGAGTGGCAGTCCACTATGAGCTGACGGACGAAGAAAATGCTCGCCTTCGGCTTGAGGAACTTGATGCCCTTGATGAAACACGGCTCATAGCGCAACAAAATCTGGAGGCTTATAAAGCAAAGATGACGCGCTCATATGAAAGATTGACCCGGCCGAGAACATTCCGCCAAGGCGAACTCGTGCTAGTGGTCAAAAGGCCTATGATCCCTAATCGCGCCAAGCGGGGAAAATTCAAGCCGAACTATGAAGGTCCGTACATAATAGACAAGGTCTACCAGGGTGGAGCCTATCTACTCATGGATATGCACGGTGAAAGGCCTTTCAGGCCAATAAATGGTCGCTTCCTAAAGAAATACTACGCTTAGCGAGTTACAGCCTAGATCAATGATAGATGACGACGACCATGTCCGCTCGCTATCTTCCTAAGGCCAAACTCTATAAGTAGTAGCCGGCCTTTTTCAATGACGGACCGAAACGTCCTTAAACTAACGAAGGACCGAAACGTCCTTAAACTACTGCCGCAGCATCCTTAGGCTGACGAAATGAATAAAAAATAAAATATAAAAAATATATATATAAAAAAATAATATAATAAACGGTAGGTCCATAAGCAAAATGGGCACGGATGAAAACCCGAAAGGGCTCCGTGAGTAAAAACAGCAGGGCTACCGGCGAGTCTTGTGAAAACTCGAAAGGGCGCAACCTCGTTAGAAATATATATATATATATATATAAACGGTATGTCCATAAGCAAAATGGGCACGATGAAAACCCGAAAGGGCTCCGTGAGTAAAAACAGCAGGGCTACCGGCGAGTGTTTGTGAAAACCCGAAATGGCGCAATCTCGTTAAAAGACACTTGCAAGGTCCTCTCGACTTTGTAAGGAGAAACCACCTGCGTGGGATCCTTACGACTCACAAGGGAACAACACACTTAGGGATCCCCACGATTCCTAAGGAGAAAATACACTTACAAGATCCTCACGACTCGTAAGGAGAACTCTCTTATGGGACCCTCACGGCTCATAAGATTTGAAAGTCTTAAGTTACAGAGACCTAAACTTGTGCTTAAGCAACCCCCACAACCTTCGATATTGCCCTACAAGTGGTTCAATACTGACCCTTGTATACAATCCACGGACGCGAATAAACATTTTCCTAACCAAGTCCCATCCGTGACTGGGGATATATTCGCATGGTGAACAACCCTTGTAGGTCCTCTCGATTTACAAGGAGAAAACCCTCTTATAGGATCTTTACAACTTACAGAGGAACATACACTTAGGAATCCTCACGATTCCTAAGGAGAAAATACACCTACAAGATTCTCACGACTTGTAGGGAGAAATACCTTTGTGGGACCCTTACGGCTCATGAAGTCAAAAGCCTTAGCCGACAGGACCTTAACCATGTTCGCTAAGCCATCTTTGTTCGACATCGACAGAGGCAAATGATGATTCGCTCCTGACAACATCCCAGTTGTAGCGGTGCTGATGCCGAAATCGGTGTCTAATTTCAGGTTTATGGCGAAAAGCCAGTAGGCCGCGCATGCATACGAAATAGCCGAAATGATGGGGCAACTTGCAATAAAAAAGAGCGGCAAGTAAAAACGTATGCGCACAAAATAGCCGAAATGATTGGGCGACTCGCAATAAAAAGCGGCGAGTAAAAATAAAATAAATAGCCGAAATGATTGGGCACCGCGAAAAATAGCCGAAATGATTGGACAATTGCGACCTTCGCGATATAAAAGCTGAAATGATAGAGCATCGCGGAAATAAAGCAATAAAAAAATGATGAAACTTTTGCCCTACAGTTGAGATCACATCGATCCCTGTATACAATCCAAGGGCACAAACAAAGACGGAACCATACCTTCCCAACAGGCTCCGCCAGAAAGCAAAGCCAAATCTCGACGGTTCACCAACAACCTAGAGACAACTGTGACATTCGTCTCGATACAACAGACGCAATGCCGGCAAACGAAGCGAAGATCAAATTCCTAGCTTCACGGTTTTGACGGTAACTCATATGGAACCTGAAAGACCACCAGAGATCATTTCAAACCCCAGGGAAACCAGTGTCCTTGGCAAATCCTTCGACTCAGGGAAACCAGTGTCCTTGACGAGAACATCCTGATTCGCGTTGGCCCGCAGAGAAACCAGCGTCTTTGCAGGAATACATCGATTCGTTTCAACCCCAGAGAAACCAGTGTCCCTGGCAAATACCTTAATTCAGGGAAACTAGCGTCCTTGATGAGAGCCTCCTGATTCGCGTCGGCCCGCAGAGAAACCAGTGTCTCCGCAGGAATACTCCGATTCG
This sequence comes from Agapanthus africanus, assembly GCA_030015575.1. Lineage (NCBI taxonomy): Eukaryota > Viridiplantae > Streptophyta > Magnoliopsida > Asparagales > Amaryllidaceae > Agapanthus > Agapanthus africanus. The sequence goes on along the minus strand of JASDDO010000028.1, from coordinate 24,264,078 downwards.
TTTCAACCCCGAAGAAACCAGTGTCTTCGGCAAAATACCTCAATTCAGGGAAACTAGCGTCCTTGATGAGAGCCTCCTGATTCGCGTCGGCCCGCAGAGAAACCAGTGTCTCCGCAGGAATACTCCGATTCGTTTCAACCCCGAAGAAACCAGTGTCTTCGGTAAAATCCTTCGACTCAGGGAAACCAGTGTCCTTGACGAGTGTTGAAGTCAAAATTTGCATCCCGGTTGACCAAATCAAAGTCAAGGTCAACCCCAAACTAGGTGGGCCTAAGCCCAGGTCAAGCGGGCCCATGCCCAAGTCGAGCCCGCGGCCAGCCTCCCCACGCCAACAACAAAATCATGCAATAAATAATTTTTATGTAATTGTTTATGCAAACAAAATGGGCATAAAGCCAATATTTTGTAAGCCCATGGCTTATGTGCAAAAATGAAATGGCACATGAGCCATGGGATGGCTAAAATGCCATTTTTGTAAAGCCCAAGGGGCTATATATAAATATGTAAGCCTATATGTGTAACACCTTAGGTCGTGTTTAGGGGATAGTTTATATTTTAATAGATAGTTTTTGGTAAAAAGTTTACCAAATTAAGTTTTTGATGTTTTATTCTAATTTATTGAATATTTTATTAGGATTTATCTAGGCACACACACACTTGTGCATGTTAACTAGGGTTAGATTTAGGGTTAAAACCATGATTAACAACCATGGAGGGTTAACCCATTTGTATTAAGTGCTTTAGGATTTAATTGGGGTTTATTATTTGTGTGTTTTATTATTTGAATTTCTTTTTTTGTTTTGTTGACTTGGTGCATGAGAGAGGGGGTATGGGCATGGCTTGAGCCATGCTCATTAAATGAAGAGAGAGGGAGAGAGAGGGGGGGTCTTTTGACTTGGGGCCTCATTTCCTTGATCATTTCCCCACAACTCACACACACACACTCAGCTGAGAGAGAGAGAGAGAGAGAGAGAAGCAGCAGCCACAGCAGCAGAAGCAGAAGCAGCAGCAGCAGGCAGTGGCAGCAGCAGCAACACCAACAACAGCCCCAGCAGCTGCAGTAGCACCTCCATCCTCTCCACCTCCTTCCTCCTTGCACCTAGGGTCTTGTAAGGTATAGAATCTAAGCCCAACTTCATGTTTGATTAGCGTATACGTAGTTTAGCTTCGGTTTGTGTAAAAAGTGAGTTTTGTGCTTGAAATAGTGATTTGTGTGAACTTATGGTTTAGTGCTGTTAGTGTTAGTTAATCTAGCCTAATTAGGTGTTATTAAGGCCATGTAAACCTAGTTAGACCCCAGATTTCACCAAAATACCATAAGGTTTCAAATTGTGCAATTTAGTGATTTTAAGCAAACTTGTTGGATTTCTGTGATCTGCTATAGGCCCGGGTAGTTCAGGTTGAAATTGAGGAAACTGGAGCACACTAGATATACCCTGACCACACCACCAAAGCCCGAGACCCCCATCCCAATGCGAGGCCACCGATTTTTCCTTTCTGGCCGCAATTTGCGGCCAGACAGGGGAAGTTTTGGGTTTTGATTGGATGGGTAGGAGCCTGTGATGATTTCTAGGCCAGTGGTATGTATAGTTTTGTAATTTGTTAGCCTGGGTAGAATCTGGAGCGTTATATCGTATTTCTAGTACGTTTGGTTCGCGCGATACGCGAGAGGGTTCCGTGATGCAGCGTATCGCGGCGTATCGGGGTTAGTTTTAGACGCGTGCACACGTTTAGCGTATCGTACTCACGCACGTTTAGTTTGCGACGCGAGCGTATCGTTTGACTCCGATATCGCATTTTGCGAGATAGTTGCTTATATATGGATTCTTGTGTAATTCCAGGTTCGCAGGCGGGTACGTCGGACGAAGCTACGAAAGGAAAGCAGGTGGTCGGCTACGAGTAGCGCACGACCAGGTGAGTAGATTTAACATCTACGGGGAAATCGCCCGTATGGCGTTAAGCGTCAGGGCGAGTCAGGATATTAGATTGTAGATGTTCATATGAACTGTAGTAGCATACCTTATTGTTGCATATAGAAATGATAGCCTAGGGCACTGCACTGTCACTAGCGGTTCAAGTCGCACGAGCACGTTTGATATGCTACATTCACACCGTTAGTGATTGCCATGACACTCACATTATAGGATTGCTATAAATCATATACCATACTGATTCTACCCTATTGATGTTGTCATGATTTGCCGCATAACACATATACTGATATCTTCATACCTGCGCACATGCACACTGTATATTCATACCAGTGCACACATATACTGATATCTTCATACCTGCGCACATGCACACTGTATATTCATACCAGTGCACACATATACTGATATCTTCATACCTGCGCACATGCACACTGTATATTCATACCAGTGCACACAGATACTGATATCTTCATACCTGCGCACATGCACACTGTATATTCGTGCCAGTGCACACATATGCTGATATCTTCATACTTGCTTAGATTACACATTGAGATATGTTGTTTCCATGTAAATTTCTGGATTTGGGGAAACCGTGGATATTTCAAAGAGTATAGTTAATTATTTAAAAACCCGGTTCTCCTTGATATGATATTTTAGTGCGTCCACCATGAGTTTTCTCGGTTGTAGAGAGCTTGTGTGAGTATACCCGATTCGAGGAGAGGTAGGCACCGATTGCGGGTACATGGTGGACCCGGTACGGTACCCCGGGACGAGAAGACTCGTATTGGTTAGACGGTGAGCCCGGCGGAGGGACTACTACCTACCGGTGATTGGTTGGACCTGGCGGTTATCCGGAGGATACCAACCAGAGTCTATGGATGGATACGGGACGACTCGTACTGCCGGGGCCGAGGGCCAATACCGCAGACAGAGCCCGTGGGCATATCCGGACTGACGGATGCCCTATACAGGAGGATTTGCGTGTCGATGCTTGGCACGAGTATTTCTTGATATTTTGGGTGCCGATGTTGGGCACTCACGGTTATGAGATTTACAGGATTGGAGGGCTGAGGAGGATGACGACGCCTGAGTAGTATTGGGATTTGGGTACATAGATGGGTATCGATTATACTTTCCACGATGACATTCCGTGTAAATGTTATATTTCCCACGCTCAGTATGTAGTTATTGATATCTCATCCTGTATCTATTATACCTGATATAGTACACATTGCTATACCTGATCATTGCATACCCTGTTCATTCTATATAGGGTTGTTAGATCGCATTGCTATACCTGATCATTGCATACCCTGTTCATTCTATATAGGGTTGTTAGATTGCATTGCTATACCTGATCATTGCATACCCTGTTCATTCTATATAGGGCCTGTTCATTCTATATAGGGTTGTTAGATTGCATTGCTATACCTGATCATTGCATACCCTGTTCATTCTATATAGGGTTGTTAGATTGCATTGCTACACCTGATCATTGCATACCCTGTTCATTCTATATAGGGTTGTTAGATCGTATTGCTATACAGGATCACCACATTTCTTGCTCATTACATGGAGATGTTATTAGGTCGCACTTGTTGCATGCTTGAGCATCCAGTTCATCATATAGATGCTATTTTGTTGATATAGGTTAGAGTAAAGTAGCACGTGCATACTCGCGATTACCTTTATATGTTATCTTCTATTCACGAGTTGGCAACTCACCCCCGTTGTGCCACAGTGTTTGCAGGTTGCCCTTCGGAGTAGTCGCGGCAGGCTGCGTTCTTACATCTTTTGACACAGATACCCCTACAGTTGGTGTACTAGCTCTTTTGCTGATAGGTGGGTTTTGTACGGTATCTGGTTATCTTTCAGTTATGTACATTGTTGTATCTAGTACTCTCCATCTACCACTTATGTATTGACTTAGAGACCAGTTGTGAGGACAATGTATATTATTTTGGATTCTGGCGTCGAGCTCGTTGTGAGCCGACATTTCTTATGCAGTTCATTCTATCTGTGATGTTTCCCACTTGTTGCTCATTTTCTTCGCTACGGCGTCATATGTTGCTATCTTAGTAATTTGTTCTATTAAATGCTTAAAACACTCTATACTTTTACTGGTTTGATTTCTGGGTTTTCGGCTTACTTAGTCGCGTTACGCCTGTAGACGTTACGTGGTTAAGTGCCGGTCATGGGCCAAACTCTGGGTCGTGACAATATGAGGCAACATGATGATGAATAAAGCATACACTTTTTCATTCCCCCCAAAACTAGGGTTCTTTGTGCCTCTTGCTCCTTCTCCAAGGTTCTAAACCTTCTCATTTCTTTTGAATTAAATCAAGAGTTTTACTCTTTCTTTTCCAAAACTAAGTAGTTTTCCACCACAAAACCCACAAAGGGGAACTCAGATCTCCCATCAGATCTAAAAAAGGAGTGATTTTTAAAATCTCCTACTTCTTGATCTTCAAGATCCGGCCAAACAACAGGAGGAAGAAGAAGAACCCCCTTCATCAGCTTCAAAACATCCTAGGAGTTTTAACTCCATATATATATATATATATATATATAACAACAAATATTTCCTTTCTGAAGCATAGCTTCTGTTTCTTAGGCTAAAAGCCTCATTTTCTCACCGGTGCTCAAGCGCAGAGCGCCCGTGTGCCGACACGTGGCGCGCTTGCGCTCAAGCGCTCAGCGCTCAAGCGCAAAGCGTCCATGCGCCGACACGTGGCGCGTTTGCACTACAGCGCCCTGCGCTCGGGCGCAAGTTACCCATGTGCCGACACGTGGCGCGCTTGCGCTCAAGTGCAAGCGCTCAGGCGCAAGTCGCCCCCGTGCCGACACGTGGCGCACTTGCGCTCGAGCGTCAGGCGCTGAAGCGCAAAGCGCCCACGTATCGAAACGTGGCACGCTTGCGCTCAAGCACCCAGTGCTCAAGCGCAGAGCGCCCACGTGCCGACACGTGGCACTCTAGCGCCTGAGCGCACAGCACCTGGGCGCACAGCGCCCAAGGTGCTGCCCCCACGCATCCTTTGGATGCCTTTTCTTCCCTTTTTTTCTTCTTATACACACACACACACACACACACACATATATATATATACACATATGTGCACGCACACATACACCACGACACTGTCCCTGTTAGAAAAAAATTTCTAACGGGACGCTGCCCCGCACCCCGTAAGGGGGCTGCTAGCCCCCTTGACCCCCGCCCGCTATCCGGGTAGCGGGACCCCCGTAAAAACTCTGCGTGGCTCCCGATATATCCAAACCCCCCTTTCAAAACACAACACACGCACACTGCACATTGAGTTCGCATGACCAGTTTAACCCGTCAATCGGAGGTTCCCTCGCTCCAAAGGCGAGGGGTAATTAACGGCAGCTTAGTCCGCGGCTGCCGGAGATTCGGATCCCCACAATCATTAAACCCCGGCCTACCCTAGGCAGGGGGAATCTGTAGTATGCCTGACAAGTGCGCGCGTATTCCCATCTCAATGGGGTGACGAAAAACACCCTACAACGAGAACATCCTGATTCGCGTCGACCCGCAGAGAAACTAGCATCTTTGCAGGAATACATCGATTCGTTTCAACCCTACGGAAACCAGTGTCCCTGGTAAATACCTCAATTCAGGAAAACTAGCGTCCTTGATAAGAGCCTCCTGATTCGCGTCGGCCTTCAGAGAAACCAGTGTCTCCGCAGGAATACTCCGATTCGTTTCAACCCCGAAGAAACCAGTGTTTTCGGCAAAATCCTTCGACTCAGGGAAACCAGTGTCCTTGACGAGAACATCCTGATTCGCGTCGACCCGCAGAGAAACTAGCGTCTTTGCAGGAATACATCGATTCGTTTCAACCCCAGAGAAACCAGTGTCCCTGGCAAATACCTCAATTCAGGGAAACTAGCGTCCTTGATGAGAGCCTCCTGATTCGCGTCGGCCCTCAGAGAAACCACTGTCTCCGCAGGAATACTCCGATTCGTTTCAACCTCGAGAAAACCAGCGTCCTCGGCAAAATACTTCCACTCAGGGAAATCAGTTTCCTTGACAAGAGCTGCTCGATTCGTCTCGACTCGTGAGGAAATTAGTGTCTTCGCGAGGACTTCTCGATTCGTCTCGACTTACAAGATGAAGCCTTAGGCAGCAGGGATTAAAAAACTTATTTCCTAAGCACTGGGATCCTGCAAGTCGGTCTAAAACGGTCTCTTGCATACTATCCACGGGTCTCACTCTCCAAAGTCGAATCTCGACAAGGAGGGAAACAACCTCTTACGAGCCCTCTCGACTCGTAAGAGGGAAAATTCTCTTATAAGATCCTTACGACTTATAAGAGAAAACGCACTTAGGAATTCTCATGATTCCTAAGGAGAAAATCCACCTACGAGATCCTCTCAATCCGTAGGGAGAAAAGTCTCTATGAGACCCTCACGGCTCATAGAGTTGAAAGGTCTTAGGTAGCAGATCTGAACCTGCGGCCTAAGCCATCGCTACCTCTCGAAGAAACCAAGATGCTTACTCTATTATCTGTCAACCATGTTTATCAAGACAGCATGCCGATAATAAAAGGAAGAAGAAAGCGACAAAAAGAACATCTGAATGGCGTTTGATCAAGCATTTGAGACACACTCATTCATGCATGTGCAAAAGGCTCAGAACGAGAAATAAGACAAGCTGAAATGAGAAATTTTCCATTCCTATTACAAAGGGTTCTTACAATCATAAAGAAAATAAGCAAAAACATTATTCAAATTATTACAATGGTATAACCTCAGATCCAGGGCACGGATTGAGAAATTCAAAAGTAAGGCCATCTAGAGTTCTTCTGGCCTTTCTGATTATTCTCGTGCGCAGCCTCTCGCGCTCATGTGTGTCAAGATCTTCGGCAAGGCCCCCTATCCTTTGATAAGTAGCGATTATCGTCGTCTGCTGGAAAATTTGATGCAGAATGTCGATGAGGATATCCCGCCGTTTCTTCGAGATCAGCCCCGACAGGTACACTGAATGCACATTGTCTTCGGCATCGTCCAGCGCATTGAGCGGCATGGTCTCGTAGAACCCCGGGAGTGCTCTCCAAACTGCTCCCAGCACGACTTTCAATAGAGCAGAACGGCGGGGGAGCAGCCAACCAACGCGTGCGTTCAGACGACCCATGACTTCCGCACACTGGGCATCTGTAAACTCTTGGTGTTGTTGACGGCCCTGTACGCGGATGTCCTCGTAAGTGATGAATTCGTGCAAACTGTATAGACGTACCGCCATAATGCCTGGAAGAAACATCATGGGAAGATTAGCGATAAAAAAAAGACACAGAGAGTTAAGCTCCTCGAGAGCAACGCTCTGCAAACAAGAGTGACTGTCAAAATTCAATAATGAGGGGAATTTAAAGAAATTTCCCGAGAACTCTGAGAGCCTTACTATTAAAAGATGATATAATCCATTAAAGACAAAACTCCATTTTTAATCTTCATTATCCATATTCAAACTCTTAAGAGTTCATCATTTTTTTTGATCAAAGAGATCTATGTTTTGCCAAAGAGCAAAGATCTGTTCGTGGGTTAAGAAACCCTGAAACAGATTCTTGAGAGCAAGGCTCTGTTGGTGAAACCCCAAAGGGGTTTTCTTTAGATCAAAAGATCTATGAGAGCAAGGCTTTATTAATTGAAATTAATTTATTTCAAGATTAATTTTTACCTAAAAAGTTTCTTTTGAAGAAAATCTAACTCTGGGAGTCCTTAAAGGCAAGAGCAAAGCTCTAAAGTTTTGAAAGTAAAAATCTTAAAGATGATAATTATCTGTTGAGAACCAAAGGTCCTATTTATAGGCATCAAATGCCCTTTCAACTTCCAAAAGTTGCCGCAACGGTTGGAATTCTGTCACCGTTGCGCTCACGTTTGGGGCCACGTAAGCGCAACGGTGGGGGGAGGATTTGTTTATCCCAATCAGAGCAAAGCTCTGTTCAAATTCTAAGGCGGGAAATGAAGCAACACTTTTGATTTCCCCCAATCAGAGTAAAGCTCTACTTTGAAAATTTAAATTTTTATAATTGAAGCAACGCTTCAAATTCCTTGCGCTGCGCGCAACGCGCCACGTGTCAAAAGTTGATGCGTCAGCGCAGCGCCCAAGGCAGCGCGTCCAATCAGAGCAAGGCTCTATTTAAAACAAAATTAAAAGAAGCAACGCTTCAGATGATCTGCGCTCTGCGTTGCGCGACACGTGGCAGCGCAGTTGCGCTGCGCGACACGTGGCACGTGGCAACGCAGTTGCGCTGCGCTCTGCGCTGTGCGACACGTGTCAAGCGCTGGTGCATCTGCGCCAAACAGAATTAAAATTCCAGTAAGATCCTTCTGTTCTTGTTAAAACAAGAAGATTGTTTTCTGTAAAACAGAAGCCCTTGGATCAAAGATCCAACGGTGGGGAAAATTCCCCAAATCACTCAGAGAAGGATCTCTTTAACAAATTTAACAAATTAATGGGCACTATATAAAGGCCCCTAGACCTCAATTCAGAAAAGAAGATCAAGAACTTCAAAAACAACAAAACAGAGAGAACTCTGAAGAATTTTGAGAAGAACTCAAGAAGGGAAAGAAGGTAAAAACCTTTACAAAAAAAAGAGAAGAACTTCTTCTGAATAGATCATTGATCTAAGAATAAGATCAATGATCTTCAATAAAAAATAAATAATAACAGTGCTTTGCACTTGTTTATGAACCATTGGTTCTGGAATCTTAAAGATTATCAAGTTATTGAAACAGTGCCTTGCACTTGAAAAAACTGCACTGTTGCGCTCCTGGGTTGGCGCAAGCGACCAGAGAGCGCCACGTGTCAGCTCCAGAACCACTTGCGCTATGCGCTTTTAAAAATAGAGCATTTCTCTTTAAAGTTGGCGTAACTCACCAGAGCACGCCACGTGTCAGTAGCGCAACAGCGCAGCGCACTGGCGCAGCGCACTGGCGCAGCGCACTGCGCTGTTGCGCTTGCGCTCACCAGAGTGTGACACGTGTCACCACGACAAGCGCTTGCGCTCAGTAATTGGCGCAAAGCGCATGACAAGCCACTGTCAAGTAATTAATGCACCGCAGAAGGGCCAAGCCCAATTAAAAAAGGCCTAACAGGCCAAATAAAATGCAATGCATTATTTTAAAAAAGGGCAGAGCCCAAACCAAAACAGATGCTCTGCATCATTTACAAAGGGACAGAGCCCAAAGCCCTAGCAGGCTAGAAGAAAATGCAGTGCATTATTAAACAAGGGCAAAGCCCTAGCACAGGCTTAATAGGCCAAAGATAAATAAAAACGTTGAACATTGTTTTTAACCGGACTTAGCCCAATCATGGCCGTAAGTCCTCAAATTAAATTGACTGGGCAAGACTGCTCTCCTAAATCAATTTACATCCGGTTCAAGGGTACATCTCCGAATTCCTCTGACACCTATCGTTGTAATCCTTCAACGACGTCAGAGAGATGACGGGTCCCGACAACCACACATCGATACGGACTGCGGGGTCCTTAAACTCGTGGACCGAAACGTCCTTAAACTAATATTCGTCCTAAAATGGGAATGTTGGACCGAAATGTCCTTAAACTAATGTTCGTCCCTAAACTGGAGATGGACCCCTACGTCCCTAAACTGGAACATGGACCACCATGTCCCTAAACTGGAAATCGACCGCAACATCATTAGACTAAACAATAGAGCCAATTGCTCTCTTGTCGGATCCAAACGATCCCGTTAAGTTGATCTTAGTCTGGAGATTAGGCTAACGTATCCTTAACGAACGTTTAAGTTGATCTTAGCCTCAATATGGCTAACGTATCCTTAAATTAAAACACCAAACCCAAATCTAAGTAAATACGGATTTGGACTAATCACTTCCTACGGGCGACGACATAAATTAGTCCCCGTATACAATCCACGGGCAACCACAAACAAAACAAACACCCACGACATGAAGTGAAATTCTGGAGAAGGAGAAAGTTGTTACCGCGATGCGGTAACGTAATTAACTGCAGGGGCTTGCACCTGCAGGGAAGAGCGTCCCCACAATCAAAACCCCCTCAAACGAGGGGGAATCTAACGAAGTCTGCTATATCGGCCGCATCCGTCTAAACCTCCGATACACGGTGCCATAAATCAACTTGGCATCTTCGGAGAGGTGGACGGATAAAACCAAATAGCATCTGCCCCAGATTCAGGCAAAACGTCAGTCTTTCCCGGTTTCCGGCGGTAAACACCCAGCAGCTACCCTGCTCGGCTATCCTTGGCTGGTAACTTCCCTACCCCATGACGCCAGGGATCTAAGCCCTCACTAAGAGGCGACCGAGCAGCCTCACTGCTTGGTTCATCCTTGGCAGGCCTCCCACGGCCCTTCCAGCGCCAAGGATCGAAGCCCTCACGAAGAGGGAGCCCAGCAGCTACCCTACTCGGCTATCCCTGGCTGGTAGCTACCCTATCCCACAACGCCACGGATCTAATCCATCGCGAAGAGGCAGCCTAGAAGTTACCCTGCTCGGCTATCCCTGGCTGGTAGCTTCCCTACCCCACAACGCCAGAGATCTAAGCCCTCACGAAGAGGCAGCCCAGCAACTACCCAACTCGGCTATCCTTGGCTGGTAGCTTTCCTACCCCACAATGCCAGGGATCTAAGCCCTCACGAAGAGGCAATCCAGCAGCTACCCTGCTCGGCTATCCCTGACCGGTAGCTCCCCCTACACCACAACGCCAGACATCTAAGCCCTCACGAAGAGGCAGCCCAATAGCTATCTTACTCGGCTGTCCCTAGCCGGTAGCTTCTCTACCCCATAACGCCAGGGATCAAAGCCCTCACCAAGAGGCAGCCCAGCAGCTACCCTGCTCGGTTATCCCTGACAGGTAGCTCGCCTACCCCACAACGCCAGGGATCAAAGCCCTCGCCAAGAGGCAGCCCTGCAGCTACCCTTCTCGGCTATCCCAGGCCGGTAGATCGCCTACCCCACAATGCCAGGGATCAAAGCCCTAGCCAAGAGGCAGCCCTGCAGCTACCCTGCTTGGCTATCCCTGGCTGGTAGCTTCTCTACCCCACGACGCCAGGGATAAAAGCCCTCACCAAGAGGCACTGGGCAACAACCCTGTTCGGCCATCCTTGTGGATAAAAAGCCCTCTCCAAGAGGCACCGGGCAGTAACCTTGCTCGGCCATCCTTAGTAGGCCACTTACGGCCCCTCCCGCGCTAAGGATGAAAAGCCCTCGAAAAGAGGCAATCGGGCCCACCCTTGCTCGGTTATCCCTGGCTGGTAGCTCCCTACCCCAACAAACCAAGGATCAAAATCCTCACAGAGGCAACCAGACCCGCCTTTGTTCGGTTATCCCTGGCCGGTAGCTCCCTACCAAACCAGGGATCAAAGCCCTCGCCAAGAGGCACCGGACAACAACCCTGCCCGGCCCGTCCTTAAAGATCAAAGCCTTCGCAAGAGGCAACCGAGACCGTCCTTGCTCGGTTATCCCTGGCTGGTAGCTCCCTACCCCAACAAACCAGGGATCAAAGCCCTCGCCAAGAGGCACCGAGCAAATACCCTGTTCGGCCGCATCCTCAGTAGGCCACTCACGGCCCCTCCCGCCCTAAGGATCAAAGCCCTCGCCAAGAGGCACCGAGCAGCTACCCTGCTCGGCCATCCTTAGTAGGCCACTCACGGTCCCTCCCGCGCTAAGAATCAAATCCCTCGCCATGAGGCATCGAGCAGCTACCCTGCTCGGCGCCATCCTTAGTAGGCCACTCACGGCCCCTCCAACAATTAAGGAACATGAACTCAACAAGAGGCATCTGGTCTATCAACGTCTTAGCGATCTCTATTTCGACTTCGGGACCATGGAGACACCATCTTCCCGCCGGTCCTCGCACACTCGGCAAGTGATCGGATTCAAGTCGACGAGTAATCGCTAGACGAGGAACATGCCAAATATAAAGCAGTACTGTGTGAATACAATTGTCTGCCAACAAAAGGAAATACAAGCATAAACACTACTGTGAAAACAAAAAATCTTTTTTCAAGAAGTCAAAGCCTTACAAGGGTATTATAGGCTCCCCAGCCTTATAGAATGCCCGGAGGCCCACAAAACAGCGAGGCAACAAAAGAAAAGACAAAGAGAAGACGAGGCGCTTCAGGCCTTAGGGCCGGGCGCGATACCGATGAGCTCGACGGCCACCGCGACTGGGGATGCATTCATCACGGGAGCCTCGGCGTCGCCCTCGCCGAGAGTTCCTTCCCCGGCAGTGCTCCCGGGGGCGTCCCTCTGCTCGTCATCCTAGCGGGGATATTCTGCCCGGAGCTCTTCATCAGCGAACTCCGGCACCCGGGCCTTGACTGTGTCGAGAGCCTCGTGCCAGATGAGGGTGGTGGCCGAGGCTAGGACGGTGTAGAACTGCTCCGACTTCTCGAAGTTCTCCACCGCCTCCGCCGCCCTGAGGTCGGCTCGCTTCGCCGCCTCTACCGCAGCCCCCAACTCCTTTCGGAGGGTGCTCATTGATTTCTTCATGGTGCCGACGAGCACCTGAGAGTCTTGAAGCTTGGCCTCGGCTGCCTGGGCAGCCTCGCGAAGCCTGGCCACCTCTTACTTTGAGGTCGCCGCCTCCCGCTTCACTGCAGCCACCTCGCCCTCAAGGGCAGCGACCCTCGCCATCGCCGCCTCCAGCTCCCGCTTCGAGCTCTCCCCCAGCGAGGAGAGCTCGCCCACGGCTCGCATCGCCGGGGCTATCTCCTCCTCCTCCATCCGGGCGACGATAGTGACGTGTTGGAGGACCTGAAGAAATCGAAGGGGGGTCAGAAAGAAAAAAAGGGCACCTAATCTCGCAAATGATGAGACGATGTACGAACACTCACCTGCACGACCTCTTGGACGATGGACGCCATTTGCGCCTTCAGCGTCCCCCAGGGACCCGGCTTTCGGCCGACCTCTACATGTCGTGCAACAAGCTGTCAGTGACGGAGAGCCCCGAGGGCACCTCAAAGCGGAGCCCCCCTCGTCCACCAAGATCGGAGAGGTCGGGGACCGCGGAACTATTCGGGGGAATCTCTTGAGAGACGACGGCGGAGAGCTCGTCTCCACCTCCGAAGCCTGGGCGTTCTTTCTCTGAGCCCTTTTTCTGTTCGGCGCCTGGCTGGGCTCCGGGGCACGATCCACACTCGAGTGCTGGGACGCGACGGCTGCTGGGGGAGCCGGGACCGGCCTCTGACGAGAAGAGCTGTCCCCACCAGCCTTCGATCCCTTCTTCATCCTGCGCATGGCTACTCGGAGGAGGTCCGCGTCCATGGTTTCTGCACAAGACAAGATATAATGGGATTAGCGACACCAACAAAGTAAAAACAAATACAAGCTCCTAACTTACCAACAAACTGGGCGGGGCTGAGCCCGGCCCAACTGAGGGCTTGCTCAGAAAGTAGCACATCAGCCCGAGGAATAGGCTCCTACGCCGCCACTCTCGCCGCGTCGGGGTCATTGGACGGATTTCCCTGCCAGCACCTATCCCTAGACCATTGGATGAGTACGGGCCAGTCCTCACCCTCTGGCGGCCCGACGAAGAAAAACTTTTTCTTCCAATCATGGATGGAAGAAGGCAAGACGACAACCCCTGACCCGGCTACGCTCCGCCGCTGCTTCTTAAAGGAGAGGTAAACCCACATCGGGTCGCCCGCACGAGTTCCGGGGTGACTTTTGTAAAAGGGAGGAGATAAGAATGGACAGACTAAAAGGGATCATCTGCAACTTCAGCCGGACCAGGAACCCAAGGAGAATCCTCCAGGAGTTTGGCACTAGCTGGCCCGGGTCTAACCCAAAGTAAGTCAACGCAGCTGCAACCTCGGAAGAGAAAGGCAGGCGCATTCTGGCCCAAAGGGCTTCCAGGTACAAAGCGATCTCTCTACTCCTCACCTGATCTGCCCTCTCTCCTTCGTCGGCCAATCGTAGCGTGTAGCCAGAAGGAATATGGAAAAGAGCCCGAGCGGTGGCAAGCTTGTCCTCATATCTCACTGAGGACGACGCACCAGGAGTGTCCGCCGCCACTGCTCTGGGAACCGCCCCAGACGCACGACCCCGGGAAGAGAATCTGACCCCAACTTCCCGAAGAGGCTCCAACCCAGGGGAAGAATCCCTAGAATCTACCCCTACGGCATCTACGGACTCCTCAAAACAAGACATCTATCCTGATGAGAAGAAATCCTCGAGAAGAGAAACGCAAGATTCGACCTAAAAGGAGAGCACCGAGCAAGTAAGACTCAGAATGAGAAAAATGTGAGGAGAGAGAGATCCTGAATCAGGCCTCCTCCCTATTTATGCTACCGGCGTCCTCATCCAGCGGCGACAGTCGACTCCCGCCAAAACGATTCAGTGCACTCAACGGCCATGATCGCCCTACTTGTCGCACGCGCATTGGCGGCGTCCCATCGGACGCCAAAAGCCTGCGACACGTCACATCAGCCAACCGACACCCGACACGTGGTCGTCGCTTCAGCAAAGTGCACACGATCCGGGACACCCTCTTTCATGCAAAGGATCTCCCCATGATTCGCTGGCCTCATCCAGAAAAGACAACCAATTGCCCAGAGACATACCCGACGATATCTTCAGAAAGGAGCTCACCTCGGGTGACCCAGCAAACCACTCTCGACCCGACCCATCAGCTGGTCGGGACGAGAGTGTGGGGCTAATGATGATGCTCGATATCGGTGATCTTCCAGATCGGGACACGTGGCAAATGACGTGTCCCAGGGCTCACACGAAAGGACTTACAAAGGCCGGCCAGACCACTCATGTGCCCGTTTTACAGGCAAACGCTAGCTCACCTCCAAGCCCCAAGCATAATTGGCCTCCTCAGCCTCACAGCTCGTCTCCGAGCTATCACAGGCCCGGGCCTCCTCGGCCCTCTTAGCTCGCCTCCGGGCTCGAGCAGAATCAAGATACCTCGGCTCTCCCGCTCCTCCGCGAGCTCTCCCGCCGAGGTCATCTTCCTCGATCTCATCGACCGACCAACGACACCGCCTGCAGGCGTAACCGCCATCCCGCGAATCTCGCCATGCTCGAGATCTCTGCCGGCCACATCCCACGTTCCACGCCACCACGATCCCCCATTAACGAGCCTGTCTCGCTATTAATGGGAGGTCCCGCACATCACGCGGGCATGACGTCGGGAGCGTAACGGCCGGCGTGATTCTCGCGCCTGCCCTGCCTGCTGCCACCGCTATATAAACCCCTTCTTCAGACAGTTCAAGTAAGTCATTTTGACTTCACTAAGCCGTTACTCTATTCGGATCTCTAGACTAACTTGATCGTCGGAGGGTCTTAGATGGTACAACCATCCCGGGACTTCCTTGCAGGTAGCTCGACAACCATAACCTCAAATCCATTGAGATCCACACGCTTCAGGAGCGGCAGCCTCCAGATTCAATCACCACCGTCCATCGCCGCCATCAGCAGATCAACGGAAGACAACATCAGAAGGAGATACTCAGCCTCCATCAGTTTCTCTCTCTAGAAGGCGGCGGAAACAGAGGAGAGAGGAGGCGGCGGAGAAGAAGAGGAGATGAGATGAAGAAAGATAAATAAGGAAATTTAGGACAACTACCTTCTTCTCCTCCAATTTCACCTACAGTCCCCATTCTTCTCTCTTCTAATGTCTCACACCCTCTCAAATTTGAATACAGATATTATCAAGCTTGATGTAAAGTTTAAAGCGTAAATTGTCAACAAAAAACAAAAAAAAACAAGCTTAGTTTTCTGCTGACTAAATAATAAGTAGATATTTAGTAGTCCTGTTATATATGCGTTAATCAATATAGCAGCATGGAGATACTTTTCCTAGAGGTTTTTACATGCCCTTGGGTGGGGGTGGGGGCCTGTCAGCGGGGAAGTTTTTTCTGTCAATTTACCCAAGTTTAAACCACGAGCAATGATATGACAGTAACATGTTCATTAATGAGGCATTCTATCAAACACTTGGTGGGTGGCCAATTGAGATAAACATATTGATGGTTTCAGACATCTGAAATCATATACCAAATAATTCATATATTATTCTCTCAATCTAAGAAACAAAGAAAAAAATCCCATCTCTCTACAATCAAAAGAAAAACACATCACCAAAAAAAAAAACCACAAATCAATTAGGACCCCAACAAACAAGATGATAGACTCTCTCCGCCTTCTCAGCCTGTCTCCTCCTCATCATCTTCTCATCTAAGCTTGACCCTTTCGCCATTGATACACCTGGCATCATCCTGGACCTTGCCTGAGACATTGATTTAGCATTGGCCTTTGCATGCTGGTGCAGGGTCCTCAATGCATAGTTCCACCTGCAGAGCCCTGCCTGGTCTTTGAGCGCCTCAATGAGGGCCATGCTTGCAGCAACTGCCCATGAGGCCCTGCTTGCACAACCCATTTTTTTAAATAATTTTTATCTTGTATCAAAAAAGAGTTGATTTTTTTGTTGAAGAGGAAGAAGAAGAGAGAGGATACATATATAACAGAGAGGGGGAGAGAAAACAGAGGGTGAAGTTTGATGGTTTTTCTTTGCAGCTGTTGTTAAATGCTGCTGGCTTTATGGGATCTTTTTTTATTATTATTAATTAATTCACAGATTCTTCTTCAAGAAATTGAGAGTTCTGCTGGTATTTTATTTTTGGTGGGAAAATAAAATGGAAATGCACACAGATTTTGTGACAGGTGGGTCCCAAATTAATATATGTTGTGATGAAGGACTGTTTAACATCATTAATATATGACAAGGGCGTCATAAATTTGGCACAATTTTTATGATGGATGACATTTATATTGGCACAATTTCATGATTTTGATGATACACAGATGATGCTGATTATTCATGAACTCTACTTATTTTGTATTCAACTATACTAATTTGGGTAAATTGTCAAAAAGCCCCCGGCCGCTCGGAAACTGTCAAAAAAAACCCTGTAATTTTTGAAATTGTCAGGAAAGACCTACTGTTCAAAATCTTTGTGAAAAACCCTTGGGCTGTATTTCATTTAGGCCTTGTATTCTCTCAACTGCTTGAATATTACATGCAACTGCCAACCAACTGCTTAAATATTACAAATAACTGGTATAAGGGTATTTGATTGGGCCGGGGGTTTTGTACAAGATAGTTTTTACACAATTTTAAAGCAGGCCGGGCGCTTTTCAACAATTTACCCTACAAATCTTCACTTTGTTTGATAGGTGACAAAAATTCTACCAAGAAAGTTACAAAAGATAAAAACGTGAGCATCGCTTCTAATTAATAAAAGCCTGTTGACTGACCCTTTCAGCTAAGTTTGGCAACCTGGTTACAGTTTATGAAACCGGGGTTTTATGGTTTTCGGATTTCGAGACTAAGCTCTAAAATTTATAGCCGAGTTTCATTTAATAACCAAAATAGAGTTTCCCAAATCGCGATTTTAAAAAGTTTTAAAGCCTCGAAACCCCATTTGTTAAACTTCAGAAAGTTTCATATCATCTCTTTATTTTCTCTCCGGCCCTTAAAAAAAATTAATTAAAACAAAACCTTAGTTTGATAAACTGTGTTTCAAAACGACCTTAAACTTTATGAAACCCAAATTAAGTGTATAAGCCCATGGTTTGCACATATGCAAACCCTGATTTAATTTTAATTAACTTAATGGAAACTATGGTTTCAAAAACCTTGTTGCAAAACTCGGACGTCATATGTCGGATTTATAACCAAATCCTTTATATGCAATGATAGGGGAAAATCTTCTCTACAGGGGTTTGTGGTGAAATTTCTCTGCAAGCCTCTTGCAAGCTCTTGGATGGGCTTTGAGATTCGTGCAAGAAAAAAGAGAGGAAATCTCAAAACCCATTCAAGGATTTAGAAGAGGCTTGCAGAGAAGTTTTTTCCCAATGTTAGATCCATATAGTCTATATGGATTTCACTATATAGAAAAAGTATTTTTCTAAAAGAGGTCGTCATGGATCCTTTATATAATTTAAGGTTAATCAAGTCTCTAATAAATTCCCCACCTGTGCACAGGCACATCCGGGATGTGTGCTATTTCAAGAGAATAGTATTAATGCTATTGTTGATCCAACGGTGATCAATAAGGTCAAAATGGAAGGCGCATGATCTTGTGATTTTGATGTGCGGATAGAATTCTAAAACAACACCAAAGAAAAGCACCCATCTCCACTCTTCCACAAAAAAAACCGCTTACACCCCCAAAAAAAATCTTTATATTAATTTAGGAAAACTTTTCTTAGATCCCTAACAATTTAACAATCACATTCTTATTCTTTATATTAATTCTGAAAAACTTTAGTTAGCTTCCTAACAATTTAACAAATCTCACTCTCCTGACGTTTCTATGCTTCTGATCATGAGCCGTTTGGAGTCTCAAACCCAATTCCTAAAATCTTTCCTTTCGACGAAACAAAATTGACAAAAAGGGAAAACCAAACTGCAAGGTTAATTCACTGTGCCGTCAACACTTCTACTTCCATTGTTAAATTATGATCCCGAGGTCTCCGATTGAAACATCATATCTTATCGCTCCTTCAAGATATAACACTTTAAAAACCAAATCGTAATTGCATGAGTTTAGTTTCTGTAATCTTTTTTTTTTATCTTGAAATACTATTTTCTCCGTTTCTGTTTACATATGATTTTTTTTATATTATTTTTGTTGGAATTTTCAATAGAATTACAAAGGGTTTTTTTTGCCCCCGTACTAATCAAAATTCTTGGGACCGCCACCGTTATATGCATGTATACGATTACGACATCTTTGTTTGACTTGAATACATTATGATCGAGTGCATCACCACTTTATGCCAGTTCATTCCCACACGAATAGGACATTTCATTGTCGTGGGACCGCTTAATAAATCATTATAAAGATTGAGATTACTTATGGATCGTATGTTTTTCCTTAAATAAAATAAAACAAAATAGATTTTTAATGCCTGAGACACAAGGAATGTTAGTGTCTTTTTTTTTTTCGGTGGGTGAAGACATATAGTAGTGAAATCTTCACCGTTTTTTGTATTCGGCGTCTTTTTCTCACGCTCAACCAAACAGCAAATGGTTTTGTTAGATACCAATGGATTCTTCACAAAACCATGGACCTTAAATCTTCACCCCAACTCCAAACTATTTATACCCTACACCCCTCAACCCACAATGCAACCCTAACCCTAACCCCAACCCCAACCCCACACAAATTAAACTCTAGCTCTCTCAAAACATTCTAATTAGCCTCTCTTTTTAATCTCTCAAGTCATGTGCAATTCAGGTGACTGCAGGTGGGAGACCACCTTCAGGCTGGTCCAAACGAAGGTCACCGGAAAACCGCCTTCGGTTAACACCAGGCGGTTTTCCGGCGCGCCGAAGGTGGTATCAAATGGGAAGAGTGGTGGTTGTGAGCAGAGGAAAGGAGTGTTGAGGGATCCAGAGAGAGTTGAGAAAGTCCTGCAGTTGATCCTGTGGGCCCCAAGATAATTTTAATAATTAATGAGGGGCTAATTGAAAATTCGTTCTAATGATTGAAGTTTGTACCTAGGTTTTATGTTGCTCTCTCTAAATTTCTATATTGTTTAAATATGATTAGTGCAGTAGAATTTTTGTGATTAATGAAAAGGCTTTTTTTTATTATTATTTGGGGCAAATTTTTAAACGACTTTGTGATCTTTTTGTTCGTTTGGTGTGAGGAATCTAGCTAGTTTATTGTAATTGATTCTTCCATTTCTTATGAATTATCTATTGTTGATTTTTCTATGCTATTATGATTTATTTTTATACAAAAAAAATATAAAAAAGATTTGAACGATTTTGATAGTTAATGGTGTGTAAGAATAATAAGCATGGTTTATGAATTTTATCAAACAGTTTGTGAGCAAACTAAGATTTTTTTGTGATATGCATAAAATTAAATTTGAGCATATTTTGTTTATTTTGTAAGGATTGCGTGGATCCTCCAATAATTTTATTTTTATTTTTGTGTGTGTGTATTTTGTTTATTTTTTATCTTTTACATTTTCTATGTAAGTGAGAAACTAATTTCTCATGTGTTTTGAAAATTGCTGGTCATAGTTTTTACCTCTTGTTGCAAACATCATCTTCGAAAAATATAAAAATAATATTAATATATGCTTACTTTCTAATGAAAGTTTTGGTGGAAAATCTAAAGATATTGAATTTGGGTTAAAAGCTTTGATGGAAGATCTAAATTTGGGGTAAAAGGTTCCTGTGAGGAAATGAAAATTTAGAGCCAAGTATTTTAACTAATTAATTTCGGTGATATTCTCCAAACATAAGCTCTCGTACAACTATGTCCGTATTTTGGTGGATAGCTCGTAGCCTCGAGCTTAGGGCTTATGGGGTCTGCATTGTGGAGGAGTTCCGAGTTGGTTTTGACCGGTATGATTCCTATTTGAGACCCGATAAATTCCGTTCAAAGCAAATTTAGTTTGAAATTATATATTATATACAACAATTAACATGGTCAAAACAAGCAAAGCAATCAGGATATGTTGCAAGCAAATACGAAGATGCACGCTGATCAATAACTGTATTGTACTAAATGAGCCCACGTATGAGAATAAATGGTTTTATTTGCTCTTTGCCCTTTCTACAATAATTTGGATTTGTTTTTGGCTAAATTATGCTGAATTACCATTAACTATTGATGACGCTCTTCACTGGACTATCCAGAGGTGTCAATAATAACTCGTGACCCGTTTGACCTGTGGATCGACCTATAAAACACCGGCTATGGATCAAAAATTTACAATCTGTTTAAAATTTACCCGTACCAGGCCCGTCTGTTTAAAAATATCACTGGATCGACCCGGCCTGCGGGTTCATGGGTTTTCGCGTTGGTTGACCTGACCCGTGGGTTATGAGTTTTACCCGGCCCCGCGTCCAAAATAAAAAATCAAGCATTTGTTTTTCTACCCATTTTCCATAAATTTTTCATGTTAAATTTATATCATAAATGTTAAATCTATCTTAGAATGTTTATTTATCATCATGATAATTAATCTATTTAAATCCTGAAAATTCTAAAATCAAATTTATTATATTAAATTTGCGAACTACTTTGAAAACAAACATAAAAATGAATATAAGTTGTCTATTAAGCCGTTCATGTGTGACCCGTTTATCCATACAAGGATTACCCGCACATCTGTCCGCCGTATGCGGGTCGGGTGCCGGATACAAAAATTATGACCTGTATAGATCCGGGTATTTTTACCCCGTCAATTTTATCCGTTACCCGTAATGACCCTCCGGCAGATGCCAGACCCGCCGGAGCCTCTAAAACTATCTGGCTACCAATTTTTATAACAGTAAACTCTCTTAAAACTTTGGAAAAAGCATTCAAGTTTATTTAGAAAATAATTCCAAAGATATGCCCTGTTTTTTGGAATCTAAAGGTTGTTGAACAAGGGTATTTTTTGGGAATATTTTATTGATGGTTTTGGTTCAAAGAAGTACAGGCATGGGCTCACTTGTTTGAACCCATTGATTTGAGAGGGGATAATAATTGGTTATGGAGGAAGGTAGCAAGTGAGTTTGTCCTTTTTGGGCCAAGACTGCTTTTAATTATCAAGAATTTTTATCCATTTCTCCATCACATCATTAATTCATGAACTTTTGGCTCTATTTATCTTGTGGAATCTTTCCTAGAGTTTTGTTACATGAATATTTTTTGTTTTAACTATGCCTCATGAGGTTCATATGTGCTTCTCCTTTTTTGTTTTTAAAAAAAGTAATTCAAAAATTTATGGGAAAAAACTTGTAATGTCTAAAAAGTAAGAACTATGAAAATCAAATCCATGTTCTCTCTTTCTCTCTCTCCACGACCATGACAGTACTCTCTTTATGCATGTATCTTAGAATTTGAAATGAAAAATTATACATAACATTCTCCGTGTTTATTATTTTATACATGTTCTTTTTGATGATCCGATGTCCTTTTAACCATCACGCGCATGATACATGTTTAAATCTAATAATCAATAAACAAAGGAATTATTTGACCCGTTATGGCTTTCTAGCATTTCTTTCAAATGGTAAGAAAGAAATCCCAACTACATTTCCATTGATGGAAAGAATTTGATAAAGAAAGATGCATTATATTATATGGATCGATACTAGTTAAGTTGAGTTATATTGAATCTAGAATCAAATACGTCGTTCTTCTTCGTGCATGACTTACAACTAGCTATTTCCGGTTACACTCTGATCGGGTGGGTCGTCTCCGTCTAGTAGTCCATTCCTACAATATAACATATTAGCATTGTAAAAAGCTAAAAATATATACCTGTTCATGTATCGATCATGTCTGAGATCTTTACAAATATTGAGCTCCTATTTGTTCGGTATAAGTTTTTTTTGATAGGAAAGACAAATAGACTCCGACACTCGGAAAAGTATGCTTTCGCCATTTTATCGCTTCTTAACCATGCATGCAAGGTTGCAGCAAATTTATACCTACACCCTTCTTCTTTTGTTTGTTCATGAGCAATTTTCAGTCAAAAACTATATATGTATAAATTTCACCATCTCCTCTGATTATCGATCCAACAATCATGATCACTTGGATCACAAGAAGTGGAATTGAATTTGAACTTTTTTATGATTCATCTTGGCACGAGTTCTTGATGAGATCGTTTCGAGCTAAAATTGTCTGGCTGAAGTTTGGTTCGGTTTATTTACCTCAACGCAAATTCGGCTCGTTAACGAGTCGTTAAAAAACGAGACAGACTCATAAACTGATGGATCTCTGGATCTCCTTCAGATGTTATCTTCCGTTAATCTGTAACGAGCGCTTGTGGATGGCTGAGATTGAGTTGGAGGGTTGCCTCCTGGAGCGTGTGGATCTTAATGGGTTTGAGGTGGTTGAGGCCGAGCTACCTGCAAGGAAGTCCCGGGGTGGTTGTACCACTGAGGACCCTCCGACGATCAAGTTAGACGGGGTATTTTGGCAGAGTAACGGTCTATTGGGGTAAAATTGGCTTACCTGAGTCATCTGAGAGAGGGGTTTATATAGCGGCAGCCATGGGCAGGTGGGCGCGAGATTCACGCCGGCCGTTACGCCCCTGGTGTCATGCCCGGGTGATAGGCGGGATTCCCCATTAATGACGAGACAGGCTCGTTAATGGGGGATCGTGATGGCGTGGAACGCGGGATCATGGGCAAACGGATATCTCCCGTCTGGCGAGATTCACGGAGCCGTGGCGGAGGCGTCTGTGATCGGTGCTGTAGGTCGGTCGGTGAGACCGAGGAAGATGAGCTCGGCGGGAGGCTCGAGAACAAGCGGGAGGCCGAGGCATCTTGGTTCTGTGATAGCTCGGAGGCGAGCTTAGGGGTGGTCTGGAAGGCCACCGAAGGTCGGGAACATCCTCGGGTCGGAGGCCCGGGGTGTGCTTCCAACGTAACGTTTTTTATCCTTTCTTGTAAGCTCTGGGATACGTCATCTGCCACGTGTCATGATCTGGGGAGTCACCGATATCGAGTATCATCATTAGTCCCCCACTCTCGTCTCGACCCATTCCTAGGTCGGGTCGAGAGTGGTCTGACCGGTCACCCGAGGTGAGCTCTTACTTGAAGATATCGTCGGTGCGTATTCCCGGACAATTGGTCGTATTTTCTTGATGACGTCAGCGGATCAGGGGAGAGATCTTGCATTTAAGAGGAAGCACCGGTTTGTATGTATGTTCGTCGAAGCGTCAACCCACGTGTCTGACGCTGGTTGGCTGACGAGATGGGCCGCAGGTGTTCCCGCGTCCGATGAGATGCGTCTAATGTGAGTGCGACAGGTGGAATGTTGTCGGCCGTTGGTTGCGAAGCGGCATTTTGGTGGGAGGCGATCGGAGCCGTAGGATGTGTACGCCGACAGCTATAAATAGAGGTGGGATCCCCATTAAGGCCCATACCTCACCATAATTTCCCCGTCCGTAGTCGTGTTAGCTCGGCGCTCTTCTCCTCAGGTCGGATTCCTTGCGTTTTCTCTTCCGAGGACTCGTCCCTTTGATCAGGTTAGATGTCTTCTACCGAGGAGTCTGTAGAAAAAGTCCGGGTAGAGTTTAGGGAGTCTTCTGCAGCTTCCTCTTCTACTTCTTCCTCTTTCTCTTCTGAGTCGGAGTCCCCCGGGGAAGTTAGGGTTAGTCATGCTCCCCGGGGTCGTGCGACGGGGGCGGTCCCCAGAGCGCTGGTTATGGATGCTCTTGGCGTGTCATCCGTGCTGAGGCACGCGGATGTGCTCGCCACCATCCGGACTCGTTTCCACATTCCTGCCGGCTACTCGCTTCGTCTGGCCGAGGAGGGGGGGAGGGCAGACCAAGTACGGGGTAAGGAGATTGCTTTGTACCTGGAAGCCTTTTGGGCCGGGATGCGCCTGCCCTTCTCCCTTGAGGTGAGTGCGTCGTTGAATTGTTTTGAGTTATCCCCGGGCCAGTTAGTGCCGAACTCTTAGAGGATTCTCCTTGGGTTCCTGGTCCGGTTGAAATTATGTCTAATCCCTTTCAGCCGGAGTCTCCTCGTTTCTTCTCTCTGCTACAAAAACCACTCCGGCACTCGCAGGGACGAGCCGAGCTGGGTATACATCTCTTTTAGAAAACACCGGGGAGGTGCTGCCGGGTCGGGGGTCGTCGTAGTACCTTCTTCCATTCACGAATGGAAGAAGAAGTTTTTATTTATTGGGCCGTCTGAGGGTGAGGATTGGCCTGTGCCCATCCAGTGGCACAGGGCCAGCTGCCCCTGGGTGAGTCGGTCGAATGATCCCGACGCGGTGGCGGTGGCGGAGTGGGAGCCCCTCCCCCGGGCTGATGTGCTGCTGTCTGAGCGGGCCCTTAGTTGGGCCGGGCTCAGCCCCGCCCAGTTCGCGGGTAAGTTAGGAGTTTTCAGGCGACCTGTTTAAACTTGCGTATTCTTTTACTTTTCTGGCAATACCGACTCCTCTGTATTTTTGTCTTATGCAGAACCAATGGACCTAGGCAAATTTCGGGCAGCCCTGGTCGAACAGAAAAAGAGGAAGAAGGCCGGAGGCGCCGGCCTTTCTCGCCCGTCGTCGGCTCCGGCTCCACCGGCAGCCGCTCCATCCAGGCGCTAAAGCGAGCCCCGGGCCCTGGAGTCCAACCAAGCTCCAAGCCGAAAACGTGCTCAGAAGCAAGAGCCCCGGGCTCCAGAGGTGGGGGGTAAGACTGGTTCCCCTGCGTCGCTCCTAAAGAAGTTTCATAGGACGGTGCCCCGTTCCTCGTGGAAGATGGGGAGCTTCGCTTTGAGGTGCCCTCAGGGATTTCCGTTGCCGACAGCCTGCTCTCGGAGATAGAAAGGTCAGCCGGGGGCAGAATCCCTCGGGGGACCCTCCGGGCCCAAATGGCGGCCATGGCTCAAGAGGCCGTGTAGGTTAGTGTTCGCACTCTACTCGGTTCTTCATTCAGTATTTTTGCTCACGAGATTTGGTGCCCCCTTTTCTTTTTAACCATCCTTTGTTTTCTTCAGGTCCTCCAGCATGTCGCCATCGTCGTTAACATGGAGGACGAGGAAATTGCCCCGGCGATACGGGCCGCGGGCGAGTTCTCCTCGCGGGAGGAGAGCTCAAGGCTGAAGCTGGAGGCGGCGATGAGAGGGTCGCTGCTCTCGAAGACCGGGTGGTGGCCGGGGATCGGAAGATCGCCAGGTGCCGAGAGGCTGCCCGAGCCGCCGAGGCCAAGTTAGAAGATTCCAAGGTGCTCGTCACCACCCTGAAGAAGACGGCGAACACCCTCCGGAGGGAGAACGAGGCGGCGAAGGAAGGAATGAGGCGTGCCGAGCTCCGAGCATCGAAGGCGGTGGAGAGCTATAAGAAGTCAGACCAGTACTACACCGACCTCGCAGGAGCCGCTACCGTAGTTTGGCACGACGCCCCCGACGCCGTCAAGGCCCTGATACCGAAATTCCCTGACGGCGAGCTGATGAGGAGCAGGGGAATGCCCCTGGAAACGCTGCAGGGAGAGAGGCCCCTGGTAGGAGCGTTGGGGATAAGTCGGTCGTCCCGGCCATCAGCGCCGAAGCTCCCGCTGTGGATGCCGACCTTCAAGATGCCACCCCGGTTGTCGCAGTGGAAGCGCAGCTCATCGATGTTCTCCCCGGCCCTGAGGCCTGAACTTCCTCGCCTCCTTGCTTTTTTTGCGCTAAAATTTTGTAAGCCTCCGGGTATTTTTGTAAGGCTGGGGAGCCCATAATACCTCTGTAAAGACTTCCGATTTTTTATGAATAAAAAATCTTTTTGCAGTGTTCTTTGCGTGCGCATTTTCCCTTTGTTTGTGGTAAACATTTTGTTTGCGCGGTACTGCTTTCTTGTTTAGTCGGTTTTTCATCTAGCGATCGCACGTCGAGTTGAATTCGACCATTTGCTAAGTGTGAAAAGACCGGTGAAAGGCCGGTATCTCCATGGCCCCGAAGTCGAGGTGGAGATCGCTTAGTAAAGACGTGGAGAAAGTTGAGTAGTGAAGCTGCTCGGTGGCCTCTTGATGAGGGCTTGATCCTTGGCGTCGGTAGGTAGGAGATTACCAGCCATGGATGGAATGAGCAGGGTTGCTGCTCGGTGGCTTCTTGATGAGGGCTTTGATCCTTAGCGTCGTGGGGTAAGAGATTACCAGCCAAGGATGGACCGAGCAGTGAAGCTGCTCGGTGGCCTTTTGATAAGGGCTTTGACCCTTGGCTTCGGTGGGTAGTGAACTACCAGCCATGGATGGACCGAGCACTGAAGCTGCCCGGTGGCCTCTTGATAAGGGCTTTGATCCTTGGCGTCGTGGGGTAAGAGATTACCAGCTAAGGATGGACCGAGCAGTGAAACTGTCCGGCGGCCTCTTGACGAGGGCTTTGATCCTTGGCGTCGTGTGGTAAGAAATTACCAGCCAGGGATGGACCGAGCAGGGTTGCTGCCCGGTGGCCTCTTGATGAGGGCTTTGATTCTTAGCGCGGGAGGGCATGGAGAGGCCTACTAAGGATGGACCGAGCATGGTAGCTGCTCGGTGGCCTCTTGATGAGGGCTTTGATCCTTGGAGTCGTGGGGTAAGAGATTACCAGCCAACCATGGACCGAGCAGGGTAGCTGCTCGATGGCCTTTTGACTAGGGCTTTGATCCTTAGAGCGGGAGGGCATGTAGAGGCCTGCTAAGGATGGACCGAGCATGGTTGCTTCCCAGTAGCCTCTTGATGAGGGCTTTGATCCTTAGCGCGGGAGGGCATGTAGAGGCCTGCTAAGGATGGACCGAGCAGGGTAGCTGCTCGGTGGCCTCTTGATGAGGGCTTTGATCCTTGGCGTCGGTGGGTAGTGAATTACTAGCCATGGATGGACCGAGCAGGGTTGCTGCCTGGTGGCCTCTTGGTGAGGGCTTAGATCCTTGGCGTCGGTGGATAGTGAACTACCACCCATGGACGGACCGAGCAGGGTTGCTGCCTGGTGGCCTCTTGATGAGGGATTTGATCCTTGGCGTCATGGGGTAAGAAATTACCAACCAAGGATAGACCGAGCAGGGTTGCTGCTCGGTGGCCTCTTGATGAGGGCTTTGATCCTTAGCGCGGGAGGGCATGGAGAGGCCTGCTAAGGATGGACCGAGCAGGGTATCTTCTCGGTGGCCTCTTGATGAGGGCTTTGATCCTTGGCATCATGGGGTAAGAGATTACCAGCCAAAGATGGACCGAGCAGGCTAGCTGCTCGGTGGCCATTTGATGAGGGCTTTGATCCTTAGCGCGGGAGGGTATGGAGAGGCCTACTAAGGATGGACCGGGCAGGGTACCTGCTCGGTGGCCTCTTGATGAGGGCTTTGATCATTGGCGTCGTGGGATAAGAAATTACCAGCCAAGGATGGACCGAGCAGGGTAACTGCTCGGTGGCCTCTTGACGAGGGCTTTGATCCTTAGTGCGGGAGGGCATAGAGAGGCCTGCTGAGGATGGACCGAACAGGGTAGCTGCTCGGTGGCCTTTTAATGAGGGCTTTGATCCTTAGTGTCGTGGGGTAAGAGATTACCAGCCAAGGATGGACCGAGCAGGGTAGCTGCTTGATGGCCTCTTGATGAGGGCTTTGACCCTTGGTGTCGGTGGGTAGTGAACTACCAGCCATGGATGGACCGAGAAGTGAAGCTGCTCGGTAGCCTCTTGGTGATGACTTTGATCCTTGGCGTCGTGGGGTAAGAGATTACCAGCCAAGGATGGACCGAGCAGGGTAGCTGCTCGGTGGCCTCTTGACGAGGGCTTTGAACCTTAGCGCGGGAGGGCATGGAGAGGCCTGCTAAGGATGGACCGAGCAGGGTAGCTGTTCGGTGGCCTCTTGATGAAGGCTTTGATCCTTGGCGTCGTGGGGTAAGAGATTACCAGCCAAGGATGGACTGAGCAGGGTAGCTGCTCGGTGGCCTCTTGATGAGGGCTTTGACCCTTATCGTCGGTGGGTAGTGAATTACCAACCCTGGATGGACCGAGCAGTGAAGCTGCTCGGTGGCCTCTTGATGAGGGCTTTGATCCTTGGCGTCGTGGGGTAAGAGATTACCAGCCAAGGATGGACCGAGCAGGGTTGCTGCCCAGTGGCCTCTTGATGAGGGCTTTGATCCTTAGCGCAGGAGGGCATAAAGAGGCCTGCTAAGGATAGACCGAGCAGGTTTGCTGCTCGGTGGCTTCTTGATGAGGGCTTTGATCCTTGGCGTCGTGGGGTATGAAATTATCGGCCAAGGATGAACCGAGCAGAGTAGCTACTCGGTTTTGTGAGGTTTTGTCCGACCTTCCCTGGTTCATGAGCATTGAGAAGAGCGACCGTCGCGGGTGACACGTGTTACGAACGCGTGGGGAGAGGCGAAGCGTAAGAACCGAGTCGTTCCGATTTCGGTTTGCCAAGAAATACGGGATATCCGTCGCGTGGCGGTACAGTAGTGGAAGAAACAAGCGACTGTTGGACTCTTGGGGGCATTGTGGGGCTATAAAACGGAGGGTATGTTGATCACTCCTTTCTCCGTCCCCAAAACGCAAGAATGGATGAATTCCCTTTCTTCATCCCCGATATCATCTTTTTTGAGGACATATACTTGTACGACTAGCTGTGCTCCGAGGAGACGCGGCAGGCGGTGATCCGGCGCGTCGAGGATCATATATGTCGGGACCCGGTTCTTGTTCACGGAGCAAAATGCCACACAGAACAAAGTGCCACGCCAATTGTCATACCAAGAGGGCGGGGGCCACCTCTTGAATCTGTGGGGGCCACCTCTAGAGTCCGTGGGACCCACTGTAGAACAATGAGGAATCTTCGGAACACATTCCGAAAGAGGACCGGACTGCATTATAAATATAATGATACCACTCTCAATTACAGAAGCGCCTTTTAAGTGAACCGGAACTACAGGTGCTTGAGAACTCCGTAGTTAAGCGTGCTCGGGACAGGGAAGTCTTGGGATGGGTGACCTCCTGGGAAGTGGCCCCTGGTTGGGTCCGACTCGCGAGGCCAGAGAAAGCCCCTATAACTACGGTAGACCACAAAGACGCTGAGCCCAAACGCCCCATGCCTGGGGGCATAATGGTGCATACTGTTTACATGGCTTTCGGAAAAGAGGAAAGCCGCGCTACGACGGGTCACCGACCGCTCACCCGGTCTGTGACCAAAGCCCAAGAGCAACAACGGAAGCTTCAGGAAATGCTGACGCAAATGGTCACACTCACCGGGCCAAAAGAAAGCCCGGAGGCATCATCAGAGCAGCGTCATGAACAAGAAACCGATGATGACTTCCTACGCAGAGTCCTCGAAAAGAAGGACAGAGAAGCTGCAGAACAAGCTGCCAACATAAAACGAATGGCGCTTCTCTTCCAAGACATGGTCGGGATGATGTTACAGCCGGATCCTCCAGCTGAAGACCCTCCGATCATTATTGAAGACGACAAATGGGAGACATCGAACCCTCCTCCGGCTCTTTCAGCAGCCAAAGAGGAAACTATTTCCAAGGCCGCTCTGGATGACTATATTTCTTAGCAAATACGAGCTCACCAGGCGAATGAAGCGGCCGGCTAAGTCGTTAAAACTGGGCGACCGTATCCAGGCTGGTATGACCAAATAAAATACCCGCCGGGATACACAATCCCCAAATTCCATGTGTACAAGGGGACAGGCAATCCCCCATCAACATGTCGCTCAGTTCAGGGCTCTTTGCGGCAACACCGGGGGTGATGATAAGCTTTTGTTTCGCCAATTCGTCTGCAGCTTGTCGGAGACGGTATTTGAGTGGTACTCTGAACTTCCAAACGACTCCGTCAATACTTTCGCAGAAATGGAGTTGTTATTCACCCAGCGATTCGCCAGTGCTGGTGAACGCACCCCGATTACAGCATTGATTAACGCCAGGGTAAAGCCAGGCGAGACATGGGTTCAATGCGCAATACGATGGTGGAATCTGTGGTCGAAATGCGAACAGCGCATCGAAGAAGCGCCGGCGGTAGGCATGTTCGTGGGCACTCTGGACTCTCATGCAACTATTTCCTAATTCATGATGTTTTTCAAGCCGACTACTTTTCAGGCCTTGATTAACAAGTTGGCCCAAATGGACCAGATGGGTCATAGACCGTCTCCTCCAAAGCCAGACACTCGGAACAAGAAGGAAAAGGGAAAAGCGATCGTCGTCGCCAATGCTCAACAGCAGCCCAGTGGTCTGAGACCAGTTGATCGCCAAAATAATAGAACTCGATCTCTTGAAGATAAAATGAGACGCCCTTACTCGTTCCCTCGAGACAAGACGAAAAGGTTATTTGAGCTTGCACTGCGCAATAGGCTCATTAATCTGCCGGAGACAAGACGCTCAGCGCAACCAGGCGACATTAGCAATCCTAACTTGTGCCCTTATCACCGAATGTTGGGCCATCCGATCGAGAATTGTTACATCTTCAAAAGCTGAATAGAAGATCAATACCAGCATGGCAAATTCGTATTATCTGAAAATTAGAAGGTGAACCCGCCTCGGCCACACACTCCTAAGAAGACGGATACACCGAGGGCATCATGCTCTTTTGTAGAAGAAGCTCCATGGGAGGTTGCTCTTTCAGCCAAGACGAAGAGAATGCTGAAGGACCTCCACACATGTCCGGCAATTAGGTGGAAGAATCCACTGGAACCTGAGATCATCGAGGGGATGCTGAAGACACGCCCAACTCCAAAGATTGGTAGTGATAGCCAAAACGCTCACATCCAGCCGTCAAAGTCTTCGAAAAAGAAGAAGAAGACCAAAAAGCCCGTGAAGCCTGGCGACAAGCGCACGGACCTGCAAAAACAGATTGACGCGCTGGAAGAGTATAACCAGAAGGTGCGGACTCCAATCACGCTCCAAGAGTTCCTCAGCCACGTCCTTGAGGACGGAAATGATGGAGAAGACTCATCGGATGAATCTGAAGATTACGTGGTAAGTTGCCATGTGATCTCTTACTTGTCGATAGACTATGAAGAAGCTCCTTGCACTGAGAAACTGGGGGCAGATCCTAAGCCGGAACTTCCGGGGCCATCAGACGAAATGATTGATGCATTCCTGAATGAAGCTCTTCTTAAAAGTGAAGCTGATCGGGAGCATGAGATGCCCATATTTGAAAAGGCCAAACGCCGGCGACTGGACGAAAAGGTCGAAACACTCTTGCCAGATCAAAGTATACCCGTCGCGAATAAAAATAAGTTCAAGACGAGGAAAAGGTTCGCCAAAGCCATATCAATGGGAATGAAGCTGCCACCCTCCGAAGCGAACACCCTTGGTGAAGCAGAAACATATCCTAGCTACTGCTTATATCATCGAAAGATTACGCACCCCACCAAAGAGTGCAACGCTTTTAAAAGATGGTGGCAGGGATATGTGGCTCACCGGCAACATTTCAAGCGGATAAAACACAAAACCTGTAGGGAGCAAAGAAATACGACCGAGGAGCACAAAAGAACTGTTGGCAACTGTCGCATGGTCAACGCCGGGAGATCGCAAGTTCTCACCTTCGGGAGTGACTCTGACGAAGAAATGGCTCTTGGCCCTCTCTTTAAGGAGTCCATCTCGAGAAAAGAGGAAGAACCAAAGACCTGTGAAAATATTCAGCTGCGCAACCGTACGCTACCCGAAAAGAATCTTGGGCCCTTGAACAGTGGATCAAATAGAAAAGATAAGGGAAAAGAAAAAGTCCCTGAGGATATCATCCTTGATGACCAAGCCGTCGAAAAACTGACAGCCAAAGACCCGCCAAAGAAAAGTAAGGTGGACTACAACGTTCTCGCACACTTGAGGAAGATACCCTCGCAGCTCAGTATTCTCGACGCCCTTCTGCTATCCAAAGAGGCGAGAGATTCTTTAATCAAGGCATTGCAGGAACCAGAGCAATTCCAAGCTTTCCTCGCAGAAGCAAAGATGAATGACGAGCTAGAAGAAGTACACACAGCCGATATCACCTTCGGCGATGAAGATCTCCTCCTTGGGACATACGAGCACAACCGTCCCCTATATGTCTCCAGATACTGTCATGACATCAAGATAGGTAAAATCCTGGTCGACAATGGGTCCTCCGTCAATCTCCTCAACGTGAAAGTGTTGAAGGAAATCTGCATGAGCGTTCAACACCTCGCTCGGGATAAGATCACCATCTCCGGGTTTGACTCCCAGTCGTCACGGACGCTTGGGTCCGTAATATTGATGTTACGCTTTGGGCTGCTCGTCACGAACATCAAGTTCCACGTTATTGACGCCAAGACATTCTATAACGCTTTACTCGGCCGGCCTTGGTTACACGAGTACAATATCATCCCCTCTACACAACATCAGTGTATGAAATATTTCAAAGATGGTCTCGAGTATACTGTAACAGGAGAGCTAAACCCATTCTCCGTGAACGAAGTCCGCAAGTACGAAGATGCAAAATACTTCTTACCAGATTTTGAGGACATGGAAAGATGTCACAAACCGAAGAACAAAGCTATCACCATCATTCCGGTCTTCGGGAGTGATACCGAGGAAGAAGAGGAGATAATTTACTCAGGTCCGCCCCAGTACAACAAGCCGGGACCGTCCACTCCTATGCTGATCTTCGGCAGCGACTCGGAAGACGAGGTCAATGCCGTATTCTCTGCTCGACCATCAATACAAACCTTCGCTGATGAAGATCAAAGTTTGCAAGTTTCCATGGTTCCGCCCAAGCATCATAAAGAACTAGACGCGCTTGATACCTACAGTGTAGAAGAACTGCAGACATTCTACGTCCCTCCCAGGCGAAAAGGTGAAAAGGCAATCCTATTCTACCGATCCGGGGAAATCAAAATGGAGAATGAAATCTGTCATGGCGCGGATTCTACACTTGACAGGCTCCATCCCATCCGTTTCCCCAGATATTACATGGACGGACTAAAGAGACTCTTGAGATGCCAAGGTGTACCCCTTAAGCAAACTGCTCGACAAGCACGGTTCTATAACAGGATCTGGAATGTTCCCGGAACTCAACGAAAGTTGCCCAACGGGAGAATGGAAACGATCGGGCTTGGATATGTTCGATCCAAGAAACGGGAGCTACTCTGCAACTGCTACGTCATACATGACTTTGATGAAGAAGGGGATGCTCTGTGGGAAGATGCTAACCCTGAACCAGAAAGAGCTCCCGCCGTGAAAATGCCCAGTCTGTCGTTCGAAGAACAAATAGACAAGCTTATAAGGGAAGCAGGTCAAAAGGTTCGAGACGACCATAATCGCGAAATGGCCATCTACGAGAAAGCCAGGACGCAACGCCTCCCTCAACAGGCTGTGAAAAATGAAAATGCTCCTCCTTATCAACCCGTTGTACAAAAGTCCTGACGCAGATGCAGAAATAAACCAAAGAACGGGAAAGGCGTTCGACAGCGACAAAGCGGGTCCAAAAAGCCACGCGATCAGGAATCGAGCAACCTGGATTCGTCTCTTATAAAGAAGATGGGTCGAGCATACTCTTTTGCCCAAGACAAGACTGTTCCCCTCCGAACGGACACGCGGGACGTCGGGGACGTCTCGCCTGAAGTTCGGGGCAGATGCCAATAGGTGCTATCCGTCTGCCTCTCCGAGGATGCCAAGTTGATCCATGGCGCCATGTATCGGAGGTTTAGACGGATGCGGCCGATGTAGCAGACTTCGTCAGATTCCCCCTCGTTTGAGGGGTTTTTGATTGTGGGGACGCTCTTCCCTGCAGGCGCAAGCCCCTGCAGTTAATTACGCTACCGCATCGCGGTAATAACTTTCTCCTTCTCCAGATGGTCACTTCGTGTCGTGTGTTTTTGTTTTATGTTTTACTGCCCGTGGATCGTTTACGGAGACCGAGTTATGTCGTCGCCCGTAGGGCATGGACTAGTCCAAATCCGTGTTATCTTAGATTTGGGTTTGGGGGTTTGGTTTGAGGATGCGTTAGCCACGCTTGAGGCTAAGATCAACTCAAACATTTGTTAAGGACACATTAGTCTAGTTTAAGACTAAGATCAACTTAACGGGATCGTTTAGATCCGACAAAGGAGCGTTTGGACTCCATTGTTCCAGTTTTTAGGACGTAGTAGTCCATCGTATGTGTGGCCGTCGGGACCCGTCACCTCTCTGACGACGTTGAAGGATTACAACGACGGATGTCAGAGGAGTTCAGAGATGTACCCTCTAGCCAGGGTTGATTAGGGGGGGATTCATAATCCAGTCTGCTTGAAGGTTTAAGGACGCGTTAGCCATCTTTGGGGCTAAGATCAACTTAAACGGGACCGTTTAGATCCAACGAAAGAGTATATGGAGGCTCTATGGTTCTAGTTTAAGGACATTGCGGTCCATGGGTAGTTTAAGGACATTGCGGTCCATGGGTAGTTTAAAGACATTGCGGTCCATGGGTAGTTTAAAGACATCTCGGTCCGTGGGTAGTTTAAGGACATTGCGGTCCGTGGGTAGTTTAAGGACATTGCGGTCCAGGTTAAGGACGTCATAGTCCATGGGTTTAAGGACTCCACAGTCCGGTATGTGCTCTGGATGCTTCACACGGGTTCACTGCCGTGCTAGGAGAGGACCAGGCTCCGCTCTGGATGCTTCACACGGGTTCACTGCCGTGCTCTGTGAGGACCAGGATCCGCTCTGGACGTTTTCCACGGGGTCAAAGAGTGACGTTATCCGCGTTCCACGTAACCAGGAATTTTGCATTATGCGTGGGTTTAAGGACCCCACAGTCCATATCATGAGTGGTCTTCGGGACCCGTCACCTCTTTGAAGACATTGAGGGATTACAATGCCAAGTATCAAAGGAGTGAAGAGATGTACCCTAGAACCGGGGTGGATTAAATAGTCCCTGGCCCAATTTGGGTCAAGACTGATCAATTATGTTATGAGCCCATTGGCCCAGTTAATCACAAATTGAGGACTTATGGCCAGCTTGGGCTAAGCCCAGTCAGGTCTGGAATGTTGGCTTTTGTTGGTCCATTGAGGGAGAGGCTTTGCCTTTGTCCCTTCAGCCAATTGGGCCGAAGCCTAGTGTTAAACACTTCGGAGCAATCAGTGTTGAACACTGGGAATGAGGTTAACAAGTTAGTGTTGCAACACTAAGAGATAATCGGTGTTAAACACCAGCAATAAGGCTTTTTCAAATTAGTGTCAAACACTAAAACAAATCAGTGTTGAACACTGCCAATAAGGCTTTTTTAATCATTGTTGAATGCTAAGGCCCAACAGTGTTTTGACACTGGGTTTGAGAGTTCCAATTTAGTGTTGAACACTAAGGCAAAAGGGATCACATGGCAACACGTGGGAGTGCCCTCTTTTCAATGGTTCTGCTGAGATTGCTGCATCTTTTAGAGCATCACGTGTCAGCACGTGACGGGCATTCATATGCTCATTTGTTAGAGATTTCGTTAAGGGTCACGTGAGGGACAGCCTCAAAGGGTTTTCTGTAGATCTCTTGGGGGGGTCACGTGGTGGCACGTGACCCTGCCTCTAGGTATGTCGTTTTTAGAGGATCTGTTGATCTTTTTTCGGGAATTAAATTCCTCGAGCTTTAAATTTCAGAGGAATTAAATTCCTATTTCCTTTCGAGTGCTTATATTCGGGAACAGAGTTAAACTCTGAATTTCTGTAGTAATGAAATTCCTCATATATGTGAAGAACCGAATAGGGTTAAACCCTAATAAAAAACTTTTAAGGAATTGAACTTCCCATTTTAAAGAATTATGGTTAAGGGAATTAAATTCCTGCTGTTCCCACAGAACTATGTTCTTAATTAGGGTTTAACCCTGTTTCTTTTTGTTCTGGAGGAATTAAATTCCCATGATACAGGGTCAAGCCCTAATTTTATCTTAAAGGAATTAAATTCCTATAGTTCTGTGAGAATTAAATTCTCATGCTTGCATTCCCTCTCTATGTTTTGGATCTGCATGACAGGATCTCAACCCGTTGAGAATTAAATTCTCAACCTAAAGGGGAGATGTGCACTTTGCAGATCCTCTATCAAAGAGAGAAGAAATAAGTTCGTCTGTTTTATATATTAGAGTTAAACTCTGTTGAGAATTAAATTCTCTTTGTTTCCGAAAGCCTTCCCTTTCTTACCTAGGGTTTTCTTTTGCAGAAGATCCAAATTCTTCCAAGTATCAGAGCTCTCTTCTTTTTCTTCCCTCTGCGTATCTATCTCTGTATATCCCTTTTTTGTGTCTCTTGGCTCCTATTTATAGGAGAAGCAGCCGAATGAATTAGTTTTTGATGAATCTTCACTGAGAGATTTGATTTGCATCCATCATTCGTTTTGGACCTTTAGATTATTGGGTGAATTTTATTCACCATTGGATTTTAAATCCAGAGATTCTCCTTTGTTATTTTGGTTAGATTTAAAGGGGAAATCTTTCCAAACCCGAGATTTTCCATAGATAGATGATATTTAATCATCTCTGAATCTTTAATTTGATTGGTCCCTATTTCGCCCAATCAGAGTAAAGCTCTGTTTGAATTCAAAATTCAAATTTTGAAGCAAAGCTTCAAGTCCCGCGCGCAGCGCCCAAGAAAGCGCACCCAATCAGAGCAAAGCTCTGATTGAAGGAAGCAACGCTTCAACTGCACTGCACGCTGCGCTGCGCGACACGCGTCAGCGCAGATGCGCTTGCGCAGTTGCGCTGCGCTCTGCGCTGCGCGACACGTGTCAGCGCAGATGCGCTAGCGCAGTTGCGCTGCGCGACACGCGTCAGCGCAGATGCGTCAGCGCAGTTGCGCTGCGCTCTGCGCTGCGCTCTGCGCTGCGCGACACGTGTCAGCGCAGATGCGCTAGCGCACTTGCGCTGCGCGACACGTGTCATGCGCTGGGCCATCTGCGCCAAACTGAATTAAGATTTTTACGAAATCTTTTCTGTTCTTTCCAGAACTAGAAGATTTTCTTCGGCCTTTGGATCAAAGATCCAGCGGTGGGAAAACTCCCAAAAATCACTCAGGAAAGATCCTGTTAACAAATTCAACAGATTTGTGGTCACTATAAATAGGACCCTAAGCCTCATTTCAAAGGCATCAATAATTTTCTCGAAAGATCAAGAACTCTAAGCAGAGAAAATTCTGAGAAGATCTCAAGAAAGAGGTAAAGAACCTTCATGGATTAGAAGAAATTCCTTCTAATAGACCATTAGTCTAAATAAAAATATATAAGATCAATGATCTTTATATAAAAAAGAAAACAGTGCTTTGCACTTTTATGAACCTCTGGTTCTTCGAATAAAGAAGAAATCTATTTTTTCTTTGATCTAATTTAGATCAAGAACTTAAACAGTGCTTTGCACTTCCCTTCTTGAATCTAAAAAGATTCTTAGTGCTTTGCACTTCCAAGTTGCGCCGTTGCGCTCTGAAGGGAGCGCCACGTATCCGCCATAAAACCACTTGCGCTAAGCGCCCTTAAGATAGAGCTTTGCTCTCTGGAATTGGCGTAACTCACTGAGAGCGCGCTACGTGTCAGCAGCGCAATAGCGCAGCGCAACAGCGCAGCGCGCTGCGCTAGTGCGCTTGCGCTCATCAGAGCACGACACGTGTCATCACCATAGGAACTTGCGCTCATTACTTAGCGCAAAGCGCAGATGCATTAAAAAGGGCCAAGCCCAATTAGGAGAGGGCCTAACAGGCTTAATGAAGCGCAAATTCATTATTTTAAGGGGCAGAGCCCAAACCAGAACAGATGCTTTGCATCATTTATAAATGGGCAGAGCCCAAACAAAATATTCAGAATGCTATGCATTTTAAAAGGGGCAAAGCCCAAAACAAAGTAGATGCTTTGTAAATAGGCAGAGCCCAAAATAAACTGATACTCTATATCTTTTGTAGAGCCTAAATAAGAAAAATGCAATGCGAATAAAGTGCTGAACTGGACTTAGTCCAATCGTGGCCATAAGTCCTTAAATTAAATTGACTGAGCAAAATGGCTCTCCTAAATCAATTCACGACCGGTTCGAGGGTACATATCCGAACTCCTTTGACATTTGTCGCTGTAATTCCTCAACGACGTCGAAGAGGTGACGGGTCCCAACGACCATACACTAAAATATTGGACCGAGACGTCCCTAAACTAACGACGGACCGAAACGTCCCTAAACTAATAATGGACCGAAACGTCCCTAAACTAATATCGGACCGAAACGTCCCTAAACTAATATCGGACCACCACGTCTCTAAACTGGAATATGGACCACCACGTCCCTAAACTGGCACAATAGAGTCCAAATGCTCTTTTGTCGGATCTAAATGGTCCCGTTAAGTTGATCTTAGTCTCAAACTGGACTAACGTATCCTTAACAAACGTTTGAGTCGATCTTAGCCTCAAAAATGGCTAACGTATCCTCCAAACAGACTTTAGTCCCAAATTGGACTATGAATCTCCCAAACTGGAACAATAGAGCCCAAACGCTCTTTTGTCGGATCTAAACGATCACGTTAAGTTGATCTTAGTCTCAAACAGGACTAACGTATCCTTAACGAACGTCTAAGTTGATCTTAGCCGCAACGCGACTAACGTATCCTTAAACTAAAAACACCAAACCCAAATCTAAGTAAATACGGATTTGGACTAATCCACGTCCTACGGGCGACGACATTACTCAGTCTCCGTATACAATCCACGGGCAACCACAAACAAAACAAACACACACGACACGAAGTGAAATTCTGGAGAAGGAGAAAGTTGTTACCGCGATGCGGTAGCGTAATTAACTGCAGGGGCTTGCGCCTGCAGGGAAGAGCGTCCCCACAATCAAAAACCCCTCACCCTGAGGGGGAATCTGACTAAGTCTGCTACATCGGCCGCATCCGTCTAAACCTCCGATACACGGTGCCATAAATCAACTTAGCATCTTCGGAGAGATAGACGGATAAAACCAAATAGCATCTGCCCCGAACCTCAGGCATAGACGTCCTAACGTCTTGGCCGCCGTTCGGAGGGGAACAGATTCTGGCACGCCCGGTGGGACCTCTTCCTCTTTCCACTCCACACTTCGTGTGTCGTCTTCGCGAACCAATCGCGGTTTGTTAAATGGTTGTCCTCGGATTTCAAGTTGCTAAGATTTGGTCTTTTGTTTGGTACAGAACTCAAGCATTCAATGGCCACCAACTGCACCAACTGCTCGAAATGCCAGTGCAACGGACGTTCCACCTCACCGAGAGGTGTATCATATGGGTCCCAGGTGGCTTCCTTCCTGACTCTGCCGGTAGGCCAGGTGACTCAGGCCACCACCGGCTTGTTCTTTGGGACCATGGTCCCACCTACAAGCTTCTCTGCTCCGATATCCGCACTAGAAGCGAACAAGAAGTCGGTATTCGACCGGCTCACTGCTACCACGACCCCTGTCAACGGGTCGCCGGCTACTGGACCAACAGCCTCCGTTTTCACTAGGCTGGGTCAGAACTATATGGTGGCTGTCCCAAAGAGGGCAACGACCGCTGCTTTGGAAGTCGTTAAAGCGGCTTCTCCCATCAGAGAGTCAGTCTTCACAAGATTGACGGTTCCTACTCCTCCCCCAGCTGGTCAGAAGGCATCAGTCTTCGATAGGATGACATTGGCAGTTGCCCCACACCCAAACAGGGGGCAACAGGAAACTATCCAGACTTCCGAGCCAGTCCCAATGACTCGCCGTGCGCGACGTCGTCATTGGCAGCGAGTAAGGAAAACAGGGGGCAACTCCCCTTCAGGGCTAACCCCGCCTGCTCCAGTGGCGGAGGTCAACGCTGCTGTTCCAACTGGGAACAGCTTTGAATTACTGAGGAAAGTACGGAAGAACTCCCCAATCGCCGTATTGAAAAGATCTCCTCCGCCCATGGAGAAAGCTCCGGAGGCAAAACAAGAACAGCCCTCTCAACGGCTGTCGTCCAAAATCTATAAAGTCTGGCGGAGGGTTCAAGACTCCGTGGTTGACTCAAACCACTTCCGTCGCCAGAAAAGGGCGAAGGTGGAAAAAGACAAGAACCCCCCCATTAAACAGCAGGGGGCAACAAATACTAGAACGCCCGCTTCAACGGCTCCTTCAACCTCAAAGGTCTATAAAAGGAAGAGGCCAGAAAAAGCTCCCGTGACACTGACAAAGTCTAAGAGCGGTGAACCTAAACGCCCCAAGTCAGGGGGCATCACAGTTCATACGGTCTATATGGCTTCGGGGAAAGAAGAAAGTCATACTTCTACGGGTCACCGACCGCTTACCCGGTCAGTGACCAAGTCTCAGGAGCAGCAACAAAAGCTCCAGGAGATGATGACTACAATGGCTGCACTCACAGGGCCAAAAGAGAATCCTGAGACATCCTTAGATGAACGTCAAGAGGAGGAGACTGA
Organism: Agapanthus africanus; assembly: GCA_030015575.1. NCBI lineage: Eukaryota > Viridiplantae > Streptophyta > Magnoliopsida > Asparagales > Amaryllidaceae > Agapanthus > Agapanthus africanus. Next base: position 24,223,366 of record JASDDO010000028.1, on the reverse strand, counting down.
CGCTGAGTTCCTTCGCCGAGTGCTCGAAAAGAGAGACCAAGAGGCTGCTGAACAAGCAGCCAATATACAACGCATGGGCCTTCTCTTCCAGGATATGATAGGGATGATGATACAACCAGAATCCCCGACTGAAGAACCCCCGATCGTCCTTGGGGATGATAGGGGAGAAACATCAAACCCTCAGCCCGTTCTATCGACGGCGAAAGAAGACACAATCTCTAAAACAGATCTGGACGAATATATAGCCCAGCAGATAAAAGTTCATCACACGGCCGAAGCAGCCGGCCACGTTGTAAAAATGGGGCGGCCATATCCGGGCTGGTATGACCAAATCAAGTACCCGCCAGGTTACACAATTCCTAAATTTCATGTCTACAAGGGGACCGGCAATCCCCATCAACATGTTGCCCAGTTCAGGGCGCTTTGTGGTAACACCGCGGCGACGACAAGCTTCTGCTTCGCCAGTTTGTTGGAAGCCTATCAGATACGGCTTTCGAGTGGTATTCCGAGCTCCCCAACGACTCTATTAAAACCTTCGCAGAGATGGAGCTGCTCTTCACCCAACGCTTTGCAAGTGCCAGCGAGCGTACTCCGATGACGGCGCTGATTAACGCCAGGGTAAAGCCCGGCGAGACGTGGGTCCAGTACGCTATACGCTGGCGTAATCTATGGTCTAAGTGTGAACAGCGTATAGAAGAAGCCCCTGCGGTGGGAATGTTTGTTGGAACCCTTGATCCACAAGCAACCATCTCGCAGTTTATGATGTTCTTCAAGCCGACTTCTTTCCAGGCTTTGATCGACAAATTGGCGCAGATGGGCCATAAGCCCCCTCTCCCGAAGCCGGACTCTCGAAACGATAAAGGAAAGGGAAAAGCGATCATCGTCGCTAACGCCCAACAACAACCGAACGACTCGAAGCCGGTTGCTCGTCCAAATAATACGCGTCCATACGTACCCCTTGAAGACAGGATGGGACGTGCTTACTCCTTCCCCCGTGATAAAACAAGGAGCCTATTCGAGCTGGCATTGCGCAATAGGCTCATAAATCTTCCAGATCCAAAACGTCCGTCACAACCAAGTGACGTCAACGATCCTAATTACTGCCCTTATCATAGAGTGCTAGGACATCCAATCGAAGACTGTTACGTTTTCAAAAATTGGCTTGAAAACCAGTACCGCCAGGGCAAATTTGCGCTATCCGACAAATGGAAGGTGAATCCCCCGCAGCCCCACATCGCTAAAGGGACGAATACGCCGGGGGCAACATGCTCCGTCATTGAAGAAACTCCTTGGGAGGTTGTATTATCAGCCAAAACGAGGAGAATGTTAAATGATCTTCAGACCTGTCCAGCGGTCAACTGGAAGAACCCCTTAGAACCGCAGGTTATTGAGGGGATGTTGAAGCCACGTCCGACTCCGAAGACCGATGGTGGTAGTTCAAGCGTTCATAACCAGCCGTCAAAATCTTCGAAAAAGAAGAAGAAGAAATCTAAGAAGCCCGTGAAGCCTGGCGACAAGCGCACGGACTTGCAAAAGCAAATCGACGCGCTGGATGAATATAACCAAAAGGCGCGGACCCCCATTACGCTCCAAGATTTCCTTGATCACGTCTTTCAAAAAGAGGATGAGGAGGAAAGTTCATCGGATGAATCCGAGGAGTATGTGGCGAGCTGTCATATGATCTCTCACTCGACCTCGAACGATGAAGGGACTTCTGGCACCAAAAAGCCGGGGGCAAATACTGAGTCAAGGGTTCCGGAATTATCAATAGAAATGATTGACGCGTTTCTTAGTGAAGCTCGATTGAAAAGTAAAGCTGATCAAGAACGCGAGACGGCTATATTCGAAACGGCCAAGCGCCAGCGACTTGAGGGAGGAGCTGAGATGATCCCGCTGGAGCAAAATGCCTCCACCGCTGACAAAAGCCAATTCAAGATAAAAAAGAAGTTCGCTAAGGCCATATCGATGGGCATGAAGCTACCACCCTCAGAAGAAAAAGTTACCAGCGTGGTAGAAATGCACCCCTCTTATTGCCTATATCATCAGAAGGTCTCACATTCTACCCAAGAGTGCAAAGCGTTCGATAGATGGTGGCAAGGATACGTCGCTAATCAACAACGCTTTAAACGGGAAAAGCGTAAGATTCGTCGGGAGCAAAGAAACACGACCAAAGTGCCTGAAAGAACTGCCGGCAACTGTCACATGGTTAACACTACCACGTCGCAAGTGCCCACATTTAGGAGCGACTCTGATGAGGAGCTAGAGATTGCCCCTCTCTTTAAAGAGTCGACTTCGGGAAAAGAAGAGGAGCCAGTGGTTTGCGAAAATATCCGGCTGCGGAATCGGACACTGCCTGAAAAGAACCTCGGACCCTCGAATAGAAAAGATAAAGGGAAAGAAAAGGTCTCTGAAGACATCGTTTTAGATGACCAAGTTCTGGAAGAGCTAAACGCCAAGAACCCGCCGAAGAGAAGTAAGGTGGATTACAACGTTCTGGCACATCTGAGGAAACTGCCCTCTCAGCTCAGTATCCTTGATGCCTTGTTACTATTAAAGGAAGCCAGAGACTCTTTGATTAAAGCGCTACAAGATCCGGACCAGTTTCAAGCCTTCTTAGCCGAAGAAAAGATGAAAGACGAATTGGAAGAAGTGCACACAGCCGACGTCGCTTTTGGTGATGAAGACCTTCTCCTCGGGACGTGTGAACATAATCGCCCCCTTTATGTCTCAGGATATTGCCATGACATAAAGATAGGTAAAATCTTGGTCGATAACGGATCGTCCGTCAATTTACTCAATGTACGAGTGTTAAAGGAAATTTGCATGAGTGTCCAACACCTCGCCCGAGACAAGATCACTATCTCCGGTTTCGACTCTCAATCCTCAAAGACTCTCGGATCTGTGATATTGACGCTACGCTTCGGGCTGCTCGTCACAGACATCAAATTCCATGTTATAGATGCCAAGACGTGCTACAATGCTCTGCTCGGCCGACCATGGCTACACGAGTACAATATCATCCCTTCTACACAGCATCAGTGTATGAAGTATTCCAGGGATGGCCTCGAGTACACTGTGGCCAGAGAGTTGAATCCGTTTTCCGTGAACGAAGTTCGCAAGTATGAAGATGCCAAATACTTCTTGCCAAGTTTCGAAGACACGGTAAGGTGTCACAAACCGGAGAACAAAACTAACGCCACCATCCCTGTCTTCGGCAGTGACACCGAGGAGGAGGATATAATTTATTCAGGTCCATCCCAATCTACCAAGACAGGACCATCCGCTCCTTCGTTGATCTTCGGTAGTGATTCAGAGGATGAAGTTCATGCTGTATTCCCTGCTCGGCCTTCGATACGGATTTCCGCTGATGAAGAGCGAAGTCTGCAGATAACCATGGTGCCGCCTAGACACCATAAAGAACTGGATGCATTTAATAGCTACAGTGTAGAAGAGTTACGGACATTCTATATCCCTCCCAGAAGAAAGAGAGAGAAAGCAATTCTACTTTACCGCTCTGAAGAAAATAAAGTGGAGAAAGAAATCTGGTATGGAGCAGATCCAACGCTGGACGGGCTTCAACCCATTCGTTTACCTAGGTATTATACGGAAGGCTTGAAACGACTGTTAAAGCGCCAAGGGATACCCTTCGAACAGACTGTTAGAAAGGCCAGATTCTATGACAGGGTTTGGAACGTCCCCGGAACTCAACACAAGCTACCTAACGGGAAAGTAGAAACCAAAGGGCTTGGGTACATCCGGCCAAAGAAGCGGGAGCTAGTAAACAGCTGTTATGCTATGTATGACTTCGATGAAGAGGCGGACGCTCAATGGGAGGATGCTAATCCTGAACCAGCAAAAGTTCCTGATACAAAACCGCCCAGTCCATCGTCCGAAGACCAGATGAGCAAACTTATAAGGGATGCGAGTCAAAAAGCCCGAGATGATCACGATCATGAAATGGCAATCTATGAGAAGGCTAAGACACAGCGCCTCCTCCAACAGGCAGTAAAGAACGAAGATGCCGCTCCTTATCAACCTGCTACAAAAAAGGTTCGACACGAGAACAAAAACAAGTCGAAAGGCAAGAGAGGCGCTCGACAACTACAAAGCAGAGCTAAGAAGCCGCGCATCCGAGAATCGAGCGTTATTGACTTAGCCCTCGGGAAGAAAATGGGTCGAGCATACTCTTTTCCTCGGAACAAAACAAGGAAAATATTCGATCTCGCTCTAAAACATCAAATGCTTACGTTGCCAGAGTCTAAACACCCTGAACAAGCAGGCGAAGTCTCCAACCCAAAGTATTGCTTTTACCATCGAGTAGTAGGGCATCCGCTTGAAGATTGCTTCACCTTTAAGAATTGGGTTGAGGACCAATATCAGCTTGGCAAATTCGCGTTGTCTGACAGTTGGAGAGTAGCGCCGCCGCAAAAGCACGAACCCGAAAACACAAGAATAAAACCAACTCCGCATTGGGATTGGCAGAAAATTTGCACCTGCCATGTGATAACAATATTAAAAGAAGGGTCCGAGGACATGAACAACCTCCCTTGGTGTTTTGAAAGCGGCAGCGATGAGGTAATCTCAGAATTTCCCCCAGCTCCGAAAGAACTGGAAGATGGAATCCATACCACTGCAGATAATCTCAAGAAAATTGAGTTGGGGACGGAAGATGAGATCAAGCAATATCTGCAGAACCCGCCGGTGTTGGCTGCTCCGGTTAAGGGAAAGCCTCTTATTCTTTATACAACCGCCCTCGAAGGTTCCTTAGGCGCATTATGGGCACAAGAGAACGATCAAGGAAAAGAAAGAGCACTCTACTACTTAAGTCGAGTCCTGCTGGGGCCAGAAAGCAACTACACTCCCATTGAAAAACACTGCCTGGCATTGATTTTCGCAATAACAAAGCTTAGGCACTATGCGTTGGCGCACGAGGTCCGTCTGATTTCAAAAGTAGACCCTCTTAAATATTTAATGTCAAAGGCCATATTGACGGGAAGACTCGCTAAATGGGCCCTGCTCTTGATGGAATTCTCAATAACGTATCAACCTCTCAAGGCAGTAAAAGGCCAGGCCATCGCCGACTTCCTTGCTGAGCATCCGATACCCGCCGATTCTCCTCTGAATTGCGATCTTCCAGACGAACATGCGTTCGATGCGATCGACGGTGATAATATCCGATGGGAGCTTTATTTCGATGGAGCATCTTCCATGAAGAAACGTAAACAAAGTACCCCTATAATTAAATCAGGGGTAGGACTCATCTTTGTAACTCCACAAGGAGGGATAATGCGCTTCGCCTTCTCCTTAACAGAGCCGAGAACGAATAATGAAGCGGAATATGAAGCTCTGATAGCAGGCCTCGAGATCGCCATCGATATGGGAATTGAGAGCCTCCTCATATACGGGGACTCCCAATTGGTCGTCAGTCAAGTGAACGGCGATTACCAAACATGCAAACCGGAATTGGTAAAATACGGTGAAAAAGTGCAGCAACTGCTAACCCAAATTCCCTCTTACACTTTGGAAAGTATACCGCACGCGGAAAACAGCAAAGCGGACGCACTGGCCAAACTTGCTAAAGATCTGGCTGACGAGAACCTCGATGACGTTAGAATCGTGATACAAAGCCGTCGAGTGCTCGCCCCAACAGAAATATCTCTGAAATCGTCTGAAGAAAAAGGAGCGAAAGAGGAGACAACCCTGCAAATAAAAGACAGGGAAAATACCGAGGACTGGAGAGAAGTCTTCATAGATTACTTCAAGTTCCACCGAACACCTGAAGAGGCGTCCACAAGACACCAGCTCACGAAACGAGCTCTGTCTTTCGCCTTCGTCAATGATACTCTATACAAGAGGTCATTCGACTCTCTGTGGTTGAGATGCTTAGGACCTGACGAAGCGAGAAGGGTCGTCCAAGAAGTTCACGACGGACTCTGTTGTTCCCACCAAGCAGGCCCTAAGATGAAGTTGAAGATAAAGCGGATGGGCTACTACTGGCCCACGATGATGCAGGATTGCCTGGAATACGCGAGGCAATGTCATCCATGCCAAATTCATGGGGACTTCATCCATCAGCATCCCAATCCACTGCATCCAACAATGGCTAGTTGGCCATTCGAAATGTGGGGAACTGACATAGTCGGTCCCATCGAACCAGCATCGTCAAAGGGACATCGTTTCATCTTGGCGACGACTGATTACTTCTCCAAATGGGCAGAGGCAGTACCATTGAGGGAGGTGAAGACGGAGAACATCCTCCATTTCTTCAAAACGCATGTCATCTACCGGTTTGGAACCCCGAGAAGAATCATCTCTGATAATGGGCCAGCCTATCGAAGTCATAAAATTAGCCGTTTCGCACAGCAGCACAATATAGACTGGAGATATTCCTCAGTTTATAACCCGCGAGCTAACGGTCTAGCTGAAGCCTTCAACAAGACTTTGACGAAGATCATAAAGAAAACAGTGTCACGAAATAAGAGAGATTGGCACGAAAGATTGCAAGAGGCTCTTTGGGCGTATCGGACTACGTTTAAAACGGCCACAAACACAACGCCATACGCGTTGGTATTTGGGACGGAAGCAGTACTCCCTCTCGAGATAGAATTACCCTCTCTACAAGTGGCAGTCCACTACGAGCTGACAGACGAAGAAAATGCTCACCTTCGGTTTGAGGAGCTTGACGCCCTTGATGAAATCCGGCTTCTAGCACAACAAAATCTGGAAGCCTATAAAGCAAAGATGACGCGCTCATATGAAAGATTGAGCCGCCCGAGAACATTCCACCAAGGCGAACTCGTGCTAGTGGTCAAAAGGCCCATGATCCCCAATCGCGCCAAGCGGGGAAAGTTCGAGCCAAACTATGAAGGACCGTACATCGTTGATAAGGTCTACCAAGGTGGGGCCTATCTACTCATGGATATGCACGGTGAAAGGCCTTTCAGGCCAATAAACGACCGCTTCCTAAAGAAATATTATGCTTAATGAGCCACGGCTTAGGTCAATGATAGATGACGACGACTATGTCCGCTCGCTATCTTCCTAAGCTCAAGCTCTATAAGCAGTGGCCAGCCTTCTCCATGACGGACCGAAACGTCCTTAAACTAACGGTGGACCGAAATGTCCTTAAACTAATAGCAGACCGAAACGTCTTTAAACTAATACTGCGGCATCCTTGGGCTGACGAGATGAATAAAAATAAATAAAAATAATAATAATAATAAAAATAAAAATAAAAAAAAAGCGGTAAGTCCATAAGCAAAATGGGCACGGATGAAAACCCGAAAGGGCTCCGTGAGTAAAAACAGCAGGACTACCAGCGAATGTTGTGAAAACCCGAAAGGGCGCAACTTCGTTAAAGAACCCTTATGGAGTCCTCTCGACCCTGTAAGGAGAAACCACCCGCGTGAGGTCCTTACGACTTACAAGGGAACAACACACTTAGGAATCCCCACGATTCCTAAGGAGAAAATACGCTTGCGAGATCCTCACGACTCGTAAGGAAAACTCTCTTATGGGATCCTCACGGCTCATAGGATTTGAAAGTCTTAAGTCATAGAGACCTAAACCTGTGCTTAAGCAAACCCCCACAAACTTCCAATATTGCCCTACAAGTGGCTCAATACTGACCCTTGTATACAATCCACGGGCGCGAATAAACATTTCCCTAACCAAGGTCCATCCATGACTGGGAATACGTTCGTATGGCAAACAACCCTTATAAATCCCCTCGATTTATGAGGAGAAAACCTTCCTGTAGGATCCTTACGACTTACAGGAGAACAAAACACTTAGAAACCCTCACGGTTCCTAAGGAGAAAATACACTTACAAGATCCCCACGACTTGTAGGGAGAAATACCTTCACGAGACCCTTACGGCTCATGAAGTCAAAAGCCTTAGCCGACGGGATCCTAACCCCGGTCGCTAAGCCTCCTTTGTTCAACAACGATAGAGGCAAATGATGATTCGCTCCTGGTAATATCCCAGTTGTAGCGGTGCTGATGCCGAAATCGGTGTCGAATCTCAGGTTTACAGCGAAAAGCCAGTAGGCCGCACATGCATACGAAATAGCCGAAGTGATAGGGCAACTTGCAATAAAAAGCAGCAAGTAAAAGGTATGCATGCAAAATAGCCGAAATGATCGGGCAACTCGTAATAAAGAGCAACGAGTAAAAAAATAAGATAATAAAAAGCCGAAATGATTGGGCACCGCGAAAAATAGCCGAAATGTTTGGGCAATCGCGACCTTCGCGATATAAAAGCTGAAATGATAGAGCATCGCGGAAATAAAATAAAACAAAAAAAAAAATAAGAAATGATAAAATTTCGGCCCTACAGTTAAGATCACATCGATCCCTGTATACAATCCAAGGGCGTAAACAAAGAAGAAACCATACCTCCCCAGCGGATTCCGTCAAACGACGAAACCAAGCCTCAACGGTTCATTTCAACCGAAGAAGCCAGTGACTTCAACGAAAATTCCTCGACTCACGGATACAAACACTCCTTGACGAGAGCCTTCTGATCCGCGTCGACTCGCAGAGCCACCAGCGCCTCCGTGGGAACCCTCGACTCGTTTCAAACCCCAAGGACACAAATAATCCTTGGCGCTTGGGAAACAAATAATCCCTCGCAAAACTTCTCAACTCACGGATACAAACACTCCTTGACGAGAGCCTTCTGATCCGCGTCGACTCGCAGAGCCACCAGCGCCTCCGTGGGAACCCTCGACTCGTTTCAAACCCCAAGGACACAAATAATCCTTGGCGCTTGGGAAACAAATAATCCCTCGCAAAACTTCTCAACTCACGGATACAAACACTCCTTGACGAGAGCCTTCTGATCCGCGTCGACTCGCAGAGCCACCAGCGTCTCCGTGGGAACCCTCGTCTCGTTTCAAACCCCAAGGACACAAATAATCCTTGGCGCTTGGGAAACAAATAATCCCTCGCAAAACTTCTCAACTCACGGATACAAACACTCCTTGACGAGAGCCTTCTGATCCGCGTCGACTCGCAGAGCCACCAGCGCCTCCGTGGGAACCCTCGACTCGTTTCAAACCCCAAGGACACAAATAATCCTTGGCGCTTGGGAAACAAATAATCCCTCGCAAAACTTCTCAACTCACGGATATAAACACTCCTTGACGAGAGCCTTCTGATCCGCGTCGACTCGCAGAGCCACCAGCGCCTCCGTGGGAACCCTCGACTCGTTTCAAACCCCAAGGACACAAATAATCCTTGGCGCTTGGGAAACAAATAATCCCTTGCAAAACTTCTCAACTCACGGATACAAACACTCCTTGACGAGAGCCTCCTGATCCGCGTCGACTCGCAGAGCCACCAGCGCCTCCGTGGGAACCCTCGACTCGTTTCAAACCCCAAGGACACAAATAATCCTTGGCGCTTGGGAAACAAATAATCCCTCGCAAAACTTCTCAACTCACGGATACAAACACTCCGTGACGAGAGCTTCTTTGACTCACATCTCGGGCAGTAAGGATCCAAAAACTTGTTTCCTGAACAATGGGACCCTGCAAGTCAATCCTAAATGGTCTCTTGCATACTATTCACGGGTCTCACTCTCTGAAGTCGATTCTCGGCAAAGAGGGAAACAACCGCTTACGAGCCCTCTCGACTCGTAAGAGGGCAATGGGACCCTGCAAGTCAATCCTAAATGGTCTCTTGCATACTATTCACGGGTCTCACTCTCCGAACTCGATTCTCGACGAGGAGGGAAACAACTACTTACGAATCCTCTCGACTCGTAAGAGGGAAAATTCTCTTATAGGATCCTTACGACTTATAAGAGAAAACCACACTTAGGAATCCTCACGATTCCTAAGGAGAAAACCCACCTACGAGATCCTCTCGATCCGTAGGGAGAAAAGTCTCCATAAGACCCTCACGGCTCATGGAGTTGAAAAGTCTTAGGCAGCAGATCTGAGCCTGCCACCTAAGCCATCGCTGATTCTTAGGGAAGTCAAGATGCATGCCCTACTATCCGTCAACCATGTTCGTTAAGGTGATATGCTGATAATAATAAAAAAAAAGCGAAGAAGTGACACAAGACATTACTAAAAGACGTATCTTTTATTCATAAACTTGATTGAATACAGGATACATCATGTCAAAGGATAAAAAAAATACATATATATATACACATACATTCTTTACAAAAATGGATATCTACTGAGGAGGAAGTGTCTTTAGTAAGTTCACAAGCTGCTCTCGCACTTCCTTCAGCACTTCCTCTCGAGTGACAGCCGCGGCCACCTCCGCCTCCACCTGAGCCCGCTGTTGCAAGGAAGATGAAAGTTGCTCCTCTACCGCCTTCTGGGCTGCTTCCTGGCTGGCTGAAGCTCGCTCGACAACGTGAAGTTTATGCCTCAATGATAATCCTTCGGAGAGACATTGCAGGAGGCCCTCAAAGATAACCTTCAGCCGTGCAGCATTGGCCTCCACCCGAGCATGCAGTTGAGCGGACCTGCTCGAAGCATCATCACGCTCCTTGCGCCTTGAAATAACCTCTTGTTCGAGATGGCGGAAGTAAGAAGCGCTCTGCTCAATCCACGCAGTCCTCTGATTATTGGCAGCCACAGTCTCGGGAGTGGGACGCAACGACTCCAATTGAAATAGGCAACCCTCGATCTCCTTACAATGGTTAACCCAGGATGCAATTATGCTCTCATTATGAAAGTTCACGAGTACTGCTAGCATCGGGTTAACCACCATAGCGAAGTCGGCGGCAGATGTAGGAGCTTCAACATCGAGTTCCTCGACATAATCACTTAACATGCGCAGACTATTCGCAGCGCCCTTTGAAGACAGACTCCTCAGATAAGGACCCGCCGGCATTGTGACGCGAGGTTCAAAGGACGCCGAAGCCAGAACGACAGATGAAAGAGACGGGATGCGATCAGATAACAGTACAGAAAATAGAGAGAGGAAAGTTACCAATATGATGGTCATTGTACCAGTTAAGACAGGTGGCAAGGTCGGAAGGGCTGGTGGTACGGCTGAGCTTTTATCCCCTTCTTCAATCTGTAGCACTGCAGTTGAGATGAGAAAAAGAGGTTAGAGACAATTCCATCAATAAAAAAAGAGGAGAGAGAGAGGAAGAATGTTAGCAGAAATTATACTTACCAACGCCACCAGGGGAGGAAGCAAGCTTAGATGGGAAGGAGAAATATGGGAGCAACATCTGGTGTACATGATCAAAAAGCGCTCCTGAGAACACGACAGTGTGACTTTAGTACGCGAATTAGATATCTGGAAAACAAGATTAATAAATCGTAAACGTATACCTTCCAACATCTTCGAGGGTATGAGAGAAGGTTGAGAGGTGACCACCGCCAAAGCGGTCATCGAAGGCGCGCCCTCGAGCGGTGGGGCATCGGCACTAGCTGCGCCTGCATCACGAAAAGGTGGACTTGTCAGAAATGGTTATAAAGTAAAGAAAAGCAGCCACTTAGGGTTTACCTAAGGAGCTCCCGGCTGAAACGGAGGCGACTCCCTCCTCTATCGACATAAGACCACCGCCTGTAGCCTCATCGCCCGACTCGATGGGGACCGTTGTCGTGCTCGCGAGACCTGGAGACAGCGGAGGACCATAGATGGGGAGGGCAATGACTGGAGTATTGCCAGATTCCAGAGAAGGAGCGGTTGGTTCGTCCTCGGGAATCATGGCCACCTCGCCCACTACTCTCTCAGGTTCAATAATGGCGGTCGTATCGTCCACTATCGCCAGGGGATCGCCGGCCTCGAGCACTTCATTCGCCACCACCCTGGACTCAGCTATGATGATCATATCATCTGCCCCCGCTTCAGGTTCGGCATCAATGACCTTCTCAGTGATAGGCCCCTCGACCTCCACTCCAGGCTCCATGGCCTCAACAATATTACCTACTGTCGGTTCGGGTTCGGCGGGTACCGCTTCCTCCGCTCCCCTGGGCTCGACGGTCGTTTCCGCCTCTCCCTCGATCAGACTTGGCCCTGCAAAGATAAGAGATATAAGGACCAATGATATTAAAATCCTTATAACAAAAACTCTGAGAGAAATATTACCTGAAGCGGATTTGCCGTTTGCGTTCCGAACTGCTCGAGCCACCTCCCTACGGGCAGTGGATAGGGCGACAGGGGCCTCTTCGGAGGGAGTATCAGCCCGAGGAGCGGTGCTGGGTCCCGCTCCCACGGCCAAGGCAGCCCTGCGCGCCTTCGCCTCACGCCTCAACCGCTTTCTCTCCTCCCGAGCGGTTATGAGAGACCTCTGTGACGCCTCCCTCAAGGCATCATCATCTTCATTCAAGGAGGCCTCCAGAGCCTTTAAGGTATCTCTCATCGGCTTTTCAAGATGAGCCTCCTGCGGTGTCCCAGAGGGAACAGGAACATCGGTCGCTGGTAGAACATCTGCGTTGCTAGGAGGGAGCGGCATTGAGGTCCCTGCAATTAAAATGGAAAGGTTGGATCGACCATAACGCAAGAAAAATGAAAAATTCGATGAGTCGAAACTTACTAAGGCCGACAGATGCCCTAGCACGTTCCTCCTCCTGAAAGGTCTTCAGAGAAGCGGCAATGGCTTCTTCATCGGTGATGCCTGTTAAAAGAAAAGAGAGAAAAGTGTTAGTCAAAAATAATGAAATAAGGAAGGAAATACGTTACAGTAAAAAAAAAAGTGACTAGTAGTTACCTGATTGCGCAAGCTTAGCCAGCCACGCATCACGCTTCACCAGCCATGCTGAAGCTCTGAGAGCAGCTTCCAAATCTGTATCGTCCGGCGGCGGCATCACTAACCCCGCGTTAGTCCCATATTCGAGCAGACCCTCGGAATAAGGAGCGTGGGGTTCCTGGCCGAACGCAACGTCCGCGGCGAGGAGCGACTTCTTTTTCTTTCTCCCTCCAGCCCTAGGCTCACGGGGAAGCGACTTACGCTTGGCAGCCGCTTTGGGACGACGGGTCCCGATGTCCGCACCCATGCCAGACTCCGGCGAGGGTACAACCACTGTTTCCGCCTGAGCGCGGGGTGCAGGAGATGCATCCGCGATATCGGGGAGCGGTAATTCATGTGGAGGACTTTGCGCACGTGCTGGTCTGCTCCCAGCATCTTTTAAGGGAGCGACTATTGGAGTCCTTGGCACCAGAGGAGCGTTGCGATCGCTACCTGGAGTTGCACCCTTACGGTCGATCAGCAACCGCCTTTCCTCCTTTATGACCGCTCCCGTCGAATGACTATACCATTCGGTGTATACCCTAAGGAGACGGGGAGCACAAGCCGGCTCACTGATAAAGAAGTAAGAGCCCGTGTTTAGACGCATGAAGTGATGCAGCGCCCTCTCTATCCCTTCTTCGTTCGCGGCAGGTTCCGATAAAAAGGCCTCCAGCGGTACCCCTTGGTTATAGCTCAGCTGTTGGGCGAAACGATGCGGGTTATATCTCATGAAGATCGCTCCCCCGTCTTGCCTAAACACCAAAAAGCCCAGTCTGATGGAGTATAAGTGAAGGGTCTCCCGGGCCGTTAAAATCGAAGCGCCGTCCTTGAAAGTGTCTTGCAATGGCCGCACTACAGTAGCGGACGTTTTTCCAATGGTCAGCACCTTGTCAATAAAAGACACACCGGCTCCAACGGTGTGGGAACGAAGGAGTAAACTCCTGGCATCTCGCGGCGATGGATTTACGATTGATGCGCCGATCAACTGTAAAAGGCGAGGAAAAATGCACCTTTCGTAGAATGAGGGCCTTTTATGCATGCCGAAAACACCCGCTGTATGTAGTTCGAGCCACGACATGAAGTAATGCATTGGGAAAACCACATGCAACGCCCCGGGCTCATTAGCATCTGCCGCTCGGCTAAGGCCGTGATATAAATGCGCCAAGCCGGCGATCCCAACGGCCACCTTTACCCCGATAGTCATTCGGTGGGCCGGGTAAAAAACAGAGGGCCGCATGCGGTGAGAATGCATTGGAAGTGCAAACCAACTCAGCCAAAGCCCAAGAAATCCCAAAAAGAAGGCCTCCTCGTCCATCTCGGGGGCTGCAACTTCTGCAAAAGGCATGGTTGAGGAGTCGGGAAGAAAAAAGTCCTTCTGATCTATGTCTCTCGCTGGCAGGTTATCCAAACCTAAGCCGAAAGGATCCTCAAGGTTGGCAAACTTGGCAGTCTTCGCCGAAAGGACATTTGGATGAAGGAACCGAGCAATAAAATCCTCAAAATTAACTCCACGGCTCCCATGCTCAACGAAAAGGGCCTCATAGATGTTCAACACCTTGATCAGACTTAGAAACTGATGTTGAACAGCGTTCTCCGGCGTGAGCTCCCTTACCATCGGCTTAGCCCCATAGATGTACTCATCCGGCGGGAGCAACTCTTCATAATGCTCCCCCATAGCCGGTAGGCCAGACACCTCCGTAAACTCTTCCAGCGAAATGGACACTTCCCGATCCATGGCAAGGAAAGTGTGAGTAGGAATGTTCCACTGCTCCAGGAAGGCCTTGAACCACCAAGTAGGAAGCGTAGGATACTGGAAGAGAGAGACGTAGACTGCGGTGTACAGTCCTAGTCTTATCAACTGCGACTTCCTCGTCGACAGGATATACCGGGCCCACGGCAGATAGCCAACCGGGTGGCGGGGGATCAGACCAATGTTATATGATTGCCCCCAAGGTCTCGCCTCGCCCTGACAGATACGGCGTCCTAGGATGTCCAAAACCATCGGACGCTGGACCGGAATGGCATCTATGGCCGGATGAAGAAAACCCTTCGATGTCCAATCCGTCATCTCCGCGGCATACTGCACCGGGGGTGGGCTGGCGTAATGAATCGCCGTTATGGGCTCCGACGGCACCGCACATGTAAAGCTGCGCCGACCCATAATAATTTGATTGTACCACGACCCCCAAAGGTGGAGACTCTTATACTCCGGGTCGTACGCCTTGATCATGGCCAGGACCTCGCGATCCAAAGGCGCCTCTGGAAACCCCTCCTCTGAGCGGACAAACGGGAATGAAGTGTCTTCAGACATGATCGCTGCAAAAAGAGCAATGTAGCTGTCAGTGTTGAATCCCAACGTTCGGCATTGAAAGAAGAAAATGCATCAATTAAAATTAAAATCAAGATTAATTAATCACACCGCACCACAGTGCAATGAGTAGGAGACCAAAGAGGGACCCATGAAATCTAAATGACAATACGTCAATCAATAAGACAAACTCATCATTGGATGAGATTGTCAGTTGGTCCCTAAGGGGAACATTCCTATAAAAAAAGGGGGAAAGAACCCCTAGAGACAAGGAAGAAATCTCCTCTTTCAGAGCAAAGCTCTGTCACAGAATGACACTTGTCAAATTCTGATCTCAAAAGAGTAAAATTCTTTAAAAAAGGAGCTTAGCCCTGTAACATTCAAAAAAATGTGTGTCGAAAATAATTTTAAAATTAAAATTTCTAGAATCTTGAAAGATCCATGAAAACTTACGAAAAAGTTCTTTGCCTTTCAGATCTAAAAGATCTGCATTTGATCCAAGAGCAAAGCTCTGTTCATGGGTTAAAACCCATGAAAGATCTCTGTGGATCTGTAAGTTCTTGTAGAGCAAAGCTCTGTTTATGAAACCCCAAGGGGGACCTCTTTAGATCGGAGGATCTGTAGAAGCCAACCTCTATTAATTAATTAAAATATTTAATCTGAGATTAAGTTTACCTAAAATTTTCTAACTTAGAAAATAAGAGCAAAGCTCTAAAGTTCTGGAAACGAGAGCAAAGCTCTGAAGTCTTAAGCAAGAGCAAAGCTCTGGAAAATCAAAACCTAATGGTGAGATTTTCTAAGGGTCAAACGCCCTATTTATAAGGCGCTTGCACCTCTTGAGATTCCCCCTTGATCCAACGGTCAGGAAGGTGGCCACCGTTGCACTCACGTGTGCGCCACGTGAGCGCAACGGTGGGGGGGCATTTGTTTTGCCCAATCAGAGCAAAGCTCTGTTTGAATTCAAAATTCAAATTTTGAAGCAAAGCTTCAAGTCCCGCGCGCAGCGTCCAAGAAAGCGCACCCAATCAGAGCAAAGCTCTGATTGAAGGAAGCAACGCTTCAACTGCACTGCACGCTGCGCTGCGCGACACGCGTCAGCGCAGATGCGCTCGCAGTTGCGCTGCGCTCTGCGCTGCGCGACACGTGTCAGCGCAGATGCGCTGCGCGACACGCATCAGCGCAGATGCGCTAGCGCTCTGCGCTGCGCGACACGTGTCATGCGCTGGGGCATCTGCGCCAAATTGAATTAAGATTTTTACGAAATCTTTTCTGTTCTTTCCAGAACTAGAAGATTTTCTTCGGCCTTTGGATCAAAGATCCAGCGGTGGGAAAACTCCCAAAAATCACTCAGGAAAGATCCTGTTAACAAATTCAACAGATTTGTGGTCACTATAAATAGGACCCTAAGTCTCAATTCAAAGGCATCAATAATTTTCTCGAAAGATCAAGAACTCTAAGCAGAGAAAATTCTGAGAAGATCTCAAGAAAGAGGTAAAGAACCTTCATGGATTAGAAGAAATTCCTTCTAATAGACCATTAGTCTAAATAAAAATATATAAGATCAATGATCTTTATATAAAAAAGAAAACAGTGCTTTGCACTTTTAAGAACCTCTGGTTCTTCGAATAAAGAAGAAATCTATTTTTTCTTTGATCTAATTTAGATCAAGAACTTAAACAGTGCTTTGCACTTCTCTTCTTGAATCTAAAAAGATTCTTAGTGCTTTGCACTTCCAAGTTGCGCCGTTGCGCTCTGAAGGGAGCGCCACGTATCCGCCATAAAACCACTTGCGCTAAGCGCCCTTAAGATAGAGCTTTGCTATCTGGAATTGGCGTAACTCACTGAGAGCGCGCCACGTGTCAGCAGCGCAACAGCGCAGCTCAACAGCGCAGCGCGTTGCGCTAGTGCGCTTGCGCTCATCAGAGCACGACACGTGTCATCACCATAGGAACTTGCGCTCATTACTTAGCGCAAAGCGCAGATGCATTAAAAAGGGCCAAGCCCAATTAGGAGAGAGCCTAACAGGCTTAATGAAGCGCAAATTCATTATTTTAAGGGGCAGAGCCCAAACCAGAACAGATGCTTTGCATCATTTATAAATGGGCAGAGCCCAAACAAAATATTCAGAATGCTATGCATTTTAAAAGGGGCAAAGCCCAAAACAAAGTAGATACTTTGTAAATAGGCAGAGCCCAAAATAAACTGATACTCTATATCTTTTGTAGAGCCTAAATAAGAAAAATGCAATGCGAATAAAGTGCTGAACTGGACTTAGTCCAATCGTGGCCATAAGTCCTTAAATTAAATTGACTGAGCAAAATGGCTTTCCTAAATCAATTCACGACCGGTTCGAGGGTACATCTCCGAACTCCTTTGACATTTGTCGCTGTAATTCCTCAACGACGTCGAAGAGGTGACGGGTCCCAACGACCATACACTAAAATATTGGACCGAGACGTCCCTAAACTAATATCGGACCGAAACGTCCCTAAACTAATATTGGACCGAAACGTCCCTAAACTAATAATGGACCGAAACGTCCCTAAACTAATATCGGACCACCACGTCTCTAAACTGGAATATGGACCACCACGTCCCTAAACTGGCACAATAGAGTCCAAATGCTCTTTTGTCGGATCTAAACGGTCCCGTTAAGTTGATCTTAGTCTCAAACTGGACTAACGTATCCTTAACAAACGTTTGAGTCGATCTTAGCCTCAAAAATGGCTAACGTATCCTCCAAACAGACTTTAGTCCCAAATTGGACTATGAATCTCCCAAACTGGAACAATAGAGCCCAAACGCTCTTTTGTCGGATCTAAACGATCACGTTAAGTTGATCTTAGTCTCAAACAGGACTAACGTATCCTTAACGAACGTCTAAGTTGATCTTAGCCGCAACGCGACTAACGTATCCTTAAACTAAAAACACCAAACCCAAATCTAAGTAAATACGGATTTGGACTAATCCACGTCCTACGGGTGACGGCATTACTCAGTCTCCGTATACAATCCACGGGCAACCACAAACAAAACAAACACACACGACACGAAGTAAAATTCTGGAGAAGGAGAAAGTTGTTACCGCGATGCGGTAGCGTAATTAACTGCAGGGGCTTGCGCCTGCAGGGAAGAGCATCCCCACAATCAAAAACCCCTCACCCTGAGGGGGAATCTGACTAAGTCTGCTACATCGGCCGCATCCGTCTAAACCTCCGATACACGGTGCCATAAATCAACTTAGCATCTTCGGAGAGATAGACGGATAAAACCAAATAGCATCTGCCCCGAACCTCAGGCATAGACGTCCTAACGTCTCGGCCGCCGTTCGGAGGGGAACAGTCCCAGATACTCACTTTCCTTTGGAAAGATTCAAATTTCCTTCAGAATTTAATTCTGCCGTCAACATGGGCTTTGAAAGCCGGTCACGTGTGACCACGTGACCCATGGTCACGTGCGGACACGTGACCCCCTTTTGGAATGAGCCTTCCTCTTTCTCTTGCGTCTGTCTTCTGCTGCTGCTTAGCCGTCACGTGCTACCACGTGACCCCTGGTCACGTGTCGACACGTGTGAGCACGTGTGAGCACGTGACCCCTGTCTGGCACTTCTTTCCTCGGTTCAATTGGAGAGCGAGTTTGCTGCTTTGAACGTCACGTGTCGACACGTGACCCTGGTCACGTGGGAGCACGTGACCCTGGTCACGTGGGAGCACGTGACCTCTTCTGAAGCTCTTTTCCTTGACTTTGCTCAGCGAATCAATGTGCGCCTTTTCTGTACTTTATAGGTCACGTGTCAACACGTGACTGCTGGTCACGTGTAAGCACGTGGCCCCTTTTTGAAGCTTTTCACAGAAGCTTTCCTGATTTTAAATCAGGAAACAAATGCCCCCACAGCGTTGTTCTCACGTGTCAGCACGTGAGTGCAATGCTGTCTCCTCTCGCGACCGTTGGATTCCTTTAGGGATCTGGGGAGATGAAACGTTTCCATTGTTTTCTATAAATACTGCTGTCTCTTCATAGGAGCCTTCACTTTGCTCATCTTCTTCCTCTGAGAATTTCTTCTTTGAGAATTTAATTCTCGCTTTCAGAGCTCAGTTCTCTGTCTTGTACATTTCCCAGAGTTTAACTCTGTTCGCAAAGAACCTTTCTTCTCAGGTAATGGTGTTGAACGGCCAAAGCGCCTTCGTCTTCAAAAGAACTCCTTGGATTTCAAATCCATATTAAGGGTTTCGCAAAGAACCCATTTTTTCTTCAAGTTTTTTCATAAGAACAGGGAACCTTCGAACTGCAGATCTCTTAGGGTTTAGGTGATCTTCGGGGAGATGACGGCATTTCAACCCCATGGAATTTAATTCCATCAAAATTATTTCTGGGAATTTAATTCCCTTTTTCCTAATAAGGAATTTAATTCCTATGAAGGACTCAATTTCTTCACCCAGAGGCTCCTTGGGGTCTCTTGGCCCGAGGCTGTTCTTCTGCAATTAATGCGATGGGGACTTTGTAATGATTCTAGTGATTTTTATTTCAGGTATCATGGACGCCCATCTGTATCGTCTTGACGAGATCATTTCCTATGGGAACATTCGTGCGCTGGGCCGCAGTCAGAACCAGGAGTTCACCGATGCTCAGTGTGCCGAGATTATGAGCCGCTTTGATGAGTACAACCATCGGCTACTTCCCCGTCGCTCTTCTCTTCTGAGGCTGATCGTGCTGGCGATCCGGGAGGCCCTTCCTCTCTTTTGCGCCGGCATACCACTCGGGGTCTTGGACACTGCCGAGGACAAGGTGCATTCGGTGTACCTTATGGGCTTGATCTCAAAGAGAAGGCGGGATGATCTCATCGATCTCCTTCATCATATTTTTCAGCAGTCATCCATATTTGGTGCCTACCGGAGGGTAGAGGACATCCGCGGGGACCCCGATACTTGTGACCGTGAGAGAAAGCATACTCGGGAGGTTCGAAATGCTTGGAAGATCTTGAATAAAGTCAATTTTGAGTTCCTCAATCCATGCCCCGCATCCGAAGTTTTACCATTGTAAATGTGTCTTCTAGATTTTGTATGAACCTCTTGAAGTATGAGTGACAAGTTTTATTATGTGTTCTTTTTTTTTTTTTTTTTTGCTTGCATGCCCTTTTCCTGGAATTTTATCATTTCACTATTGTTGCTGTTGGTGCTTTTAATGCGCATGGTGCTATTCTATATTCTTCCTTTTAAATGCACTGCAGGTTTGGGCCTCACGTGTTCTACACGTGAGATCTCTTGATGCGGCGGTTCACAAGATTTTCCTCATGCCATATTTTCAGTGCACAATATTAGGTGCAGAAAAAGGGGCTTGGAAATCGTTCCATCTCCTTGACTTTCGGTACCTTTCCTTTTTTAGGCCTTGAAAATAAATTCACCATGCAAGATTTTCCGCGGATAGCACTTAATGCACTTCATTATATATGAGGCTATAGCCTTCTTCTCATTTCACAGAGAGATTCATATCATATATATATATATATATATATATATATATATATATATATATATATTTTTAAGAGAGGAACGAGTGCCATGGCTTGTAATTGCCCTCATGCTCGTCGACAGCCGTGGGAAGTTCCTCTTGAGGAGCTGATCCCCCGCTTTGCTGCTCGATTGGTGGACCCCTTCCTTTCTGACAACGAATGTGACTCGGCCATGCACGAGCTCTCGATCCGTAGAGGGTCTCCCCTCCCGATGGGTTCTCTCTGGCTCCGGATGATTCTCACGGCCGTGCTTGCCGACATTCCTCCTCACCCGGCGGAGATGACCCTGGCGATGCTCGACGCGGCAGAAGAAAAGCTCGAGGGCTTTCATGAAGCATGCCTGATTACTCAGGCTTTGAAGGATTGCTCGATTCATCTGCTGGGCCAAATTAAGGCCCGGCGAGCTATTATGTCTGCTTTCGCGGACGAACACGGCGCCAATCGATGGGGAGCGACTCCTCGTGAGAACCGTCGCTTCGATGTGCTGGAGAAAGCAGAGAGAGAGATGGAGAATTTTGTCCTTTGCTTCGTTAACCCCTGTGCCATTGATCCCATGTTTGGTGACCTTTTTCGTTAGCGTAGAACATTTTTTAAATTAGTCTCTCCTTTTTTACGCTTTATGCAGAACTTCGATGTAGGCTTGGTACTAGTATGTATGTTTCCGCTTGCATAAATAAACTTTGGATTCTTCTCATGAGAACTTTCTTTAATTGCAAATGCTATCATCACTTTCCTGCGCATCAGACCTTTTTGGGCATTATGAATGTTCATGCGATTGCAAATGCTATTATATTTTTTTTGAATACTCATATGATTGCGAATGCATGCTTGAAATATGTCGGAAATCTTTCTTGCTGCCTTTCACGTCAGGTGATGTGAGCGCGTTTAAGATCGATTATCCCCATGGACTGGAAGCCCATTTATACGGTCTTGTAGGTGTCTTGTTTCCAAGGTTGCGGTCACGAAGGCGAGCTTACGTGGCCAGATAGAGCGACACGTAGCGAACATATTGTTGTGCGAGAAGAGGGCTCGGCCGTAAATTTTCGGAGAGGGAGTTGGCTTCTGAGGCGCTGAGCGAGCTTCATGCCAGCCTCACAGCCAAGGCCGACAAAGCATACGAACTCTGGCGGGTGCTTCAGGAGTCCATAAAAGAGGTGGTGGCTCTTGATAAAGCTGCCACGTTCACTCGCGAGAGGGTTGAGGCTCATAAGGCCACTGAGAAAGAGCTTGAAGCTCGTCTCGCTTCGTATCAGGCTCAGCAAGCTCAGGCGGAGGCTCGTCTTCTGGAGATCTTGCGTCATGAAACCGTGGCCCAGCAACAGAATGATGAGCTGGTAAAATTATTGCATCGCCCGCCGGCTTGAGGACTTGTATCTTTTCTCTTTTTTTTGTACATACTCATGAGAGTATCTTTCTTTTTGTTTCTTTCATGAATCGCGGTTTGTATCCATTTTGGCTTATGAATAAAAGATACAATTTTCCTTTCAATGGTGTGTCTTCTTTTTATTGAATGCATTCTGTGGATATTCTATCTTGATCTCCTTGCAGGACAGCGATGGCTCAGGATTCAGGGTTAAGATTTGCTTCCTAAGACTTCTGCACTTTACGAACCACGAGGGTCTCATAAAGAGTTTTCCTCCTTGTCGTGGGGACTTGTAAGTGCTGGATGCGGTTACCCTTGTCCGTGTTTTACGGAGTCAGGGGTTTCTCCAGATATTGTAGTTTAAAGACGTCGCGGTCAAGGTTAAGGACCTCATAGTCCGTGGATTTAAGGACTCCACAGTCCGATGTTAGTTTTAAGACATCACGGTCAAGGTTAAGGGCCTCATAGTCCGTGGATTTAGGGACTCCACAGTCCGATGTTAGTTTTAAGACATCACGGTCAAGGTTAAGGACCTCATAGTCCGTGGATTTAAGGACTCCACAGTCCGATGTTTGGTTGCAGGGACCCGTCACCTCTTTGAAGACGTTGAGGAATTACAACGCCAGGCATCAAAGGAGTGAAGAGATGTACCCTTAAACCGAGGCAAAAATCTGTAAGGAATAGGGGTGGTTGATCGTTAGTTTTAAGACATCGCGGTCGAGGTTAAGGACGTCATAGTCCATGGATTTTAAGGACTCCACAGTCCGGTATTTGCACAGGATGCTTCACACGGGTTCACTGCCGTGCTTGGCGAGGACCAGGCTCCGCTCTGGACGTTTTCCACGGGGTCAAAGAGTGACGTTATCCGCGTTCCACGTAACCAGGAAGTTTGCACTAGATGCTTCACACGGGTTCACTGCCGCGTTAGGCGAGGACTAGGCTCCGCTCTGGATGCTTCACACGGGGTTCACTGCCGAGCTCTGCGAGGACCAGGATCCGCTCTGGACGTTTTCCACGGGGTCAAAGAGTGACATTATCCGCTTTCCACGTAACCAGGAAGTTTGCACTAGATGCTTCACACGGGTTCATTGCCGTGTTAGGCGAGGACTAGGCTCCGCTCTGGATGCTTCATACGGGTTCACTGCCGTGCTCTGCGAGGACCAGGATCCACTCTGGACGCTTTCCACGGGGTCAAAGAGTGACATTATCCGCTTTCCACGTAACCAGGAAGTTTGCACTAGATGCTTCACACGGGTTCACTGCCGCGTTAGGCGAGGACTAGGCTCCGCTCTGGATGCTTCACACAGGTTCACTGCCGTGCTCTGCGAGGACCAGGATCCGCTCTGGACGTTTTCCACGGGGTCAAAGAGTGACATTATCCGCTTTCCACGTAACCAGGAAGTTTGCACTAGATGCTTCACACGGGTTCACTGCCGCGTTAGGCGAGGACTAGGCTCCGCTCTGGATGCTTCACACGGGTTCACTGCCGTGCTCTGCGAGGACCAGGATCCGCTCTGGACGTTTTCCACGGGGTCAAAGAGTGACATTATCCGCTTTTCACGTAACCAGGAAGTTTGCACTAAATGCTTCACACAGGTTCACTGCCGTGTTAGGCGAGGACTAGGCTCCGCTCTGGATGCTTTACACGGGTTCACTGCCGTGCTCTGCGAGGACCAGGATCCGCTCTGGACGTTTTCCACGGGGTCAAAGAGTGACATTATCCGCTTTCCACGTAACCAGGAAGTTTGCTGATTGTATCCGCATTTCACGGGATGGAGGTTTGACTCTTGGTGATATGTGTCGCCGAGCCGTGGAACTTGGGGTTGCCGCTGTTCCGTTTCGCTTGATGTTGTGTCGTCAAGATATTGAAGCTAGGAATTTGGCCTTTGCTTCATTTGCTGGTATCGCGTCTGCTGTATCGAGACGAATGCCGCGGTGGTGATCACTAAGCTATCTGTGAACCGCCGAGATTTTGCTTGCTGCTTTTTATTGCAAGTTGCCCCATCATTTCGGCTTTTTTGTCATGCATGTGTGGCTTGCTAGCTTTTTCGCGGCAAGCTCGGATTTTTTGGATACCGGTTTCGGCATCAGCACCGCTACAACTGGAATGTTGCCGGGAGCGAATCATCATTTGCCTCTGTCGACGTTTGAACAAAGGTGGCTTAGTAAACAGGGTTAAGGGTCCTGCCGACCAAGGCTTTTGACTTCATGAGCCGTAAGGGTCTCACAAAGGTGTTTCTCCCTACAAGTCGTGAGGATCTTGCAGGTGTGTTTTCTCCTTAAGGATCGTGGGGATTCTTAAGTGCATGTTCTCTTGTAAGTCGTAAGGATCTTACAAAGAGGATTTTCTCTTTATAAGTCGAGAGGACTTACAAGGGTCGTTCACCATATGGATATATCCCCAGTCACGGGTGGGACTTTGTTAGGGAAATGTTTATTCGCGCCCGTGGATTGTATACAAGGGTCAGTACGAGCCGCTTGTAGGGCAATATCGAAGGTTGTGGGGGATTTGCTTAAGAACAGGTTTAGGTTTCTGTAACTTAAGACTTTCAAGTCTTATGAGCCGTGAGGGTCTCATAAGAGAATTCTCCATACGAGTCGTGAGGATCTCGTAAATGTATTTTCTCCTTAGGAATCGTGAGGATCCCTAAGTGTGTTGCTCCTTTGTGAGTCGTAAGGATCTCACGCGGGTGGTTTCTCCTTACAAGGTCGAGAGGACCCTATAAGTGTCTTTTAAGGAGGTTGCGCCCTTTCGGGTTTTCACAAACACTCGCCGGTAGTCCTGCTGTTTTTACTCACGGAGCCCTCTCGGGTTTTCATCCGTGCCCCTTTTTGCTTTATGGACATACCGTTTTTTTTTCTTTTCTCTTTTTTTTTTATTTTTCTTCCTTTTTTCGTCAACCTGAGGATGCTGCGGTAGTAGTTTAGGGACGTTTCGGTCCGTTGTTAGTTTACAGACGTTTCGGTCCATCGCTAGTTTAAGGACGTTTCGGTCCGTCGTTAGTTTAAAGACATTTCGGTCTGTCGTTAGTTTAAAGACGTTTCGGTCTGTCGATAGTTTAAGGACGTTTCGGTCCGTTGATAGTTTAAAGACGTTTCGGTCCGTTGATAGTTTAAGGACGTTTCGGTCCGTTGATAGTTTAAAGACGTTTCGGTCCGTTGATAGTTTAAGGACGTTTCGGTCCGTTGATAGTTTAAAGACGTTTCGGTCCGTTGTTATGGGAAGGTCAGCTACTGCTTGTAAAGTCTGAGCCTAGGAAGATAGCGAGCGGACATAGTCGTCGTCATCTACCGTTGACCCAGGCTGTGGCTCACTAAGCATAGTATTTCTTCAAGAAGCGGCCGTTTATTGGCCTGAAAGGCCTTTCACCGTGCATGTCCACGAGTAGATAGGCTCCACCCTGGTAGACCTGGTCTATGATGTACGAGCCTTCATAGTTTGGCTCGAATTTTCCCCGCTTGGCACGATTGGGGATCATAGGTCTTTTGACTACCAGCACGAGTTCGCCTTGGTGGAATGCCCTTGGCCTGGTCAATCTTTCGTACGAGCGCGTCATCTTTGCTTTGTAGGCTTCTAAATGTTGTTGCGCTATGAGTCGGGTTTCGTCGAGGGCATCAAGCTCCTCAAGTCGAAGATGAGCATTTTCTTCGTCGGTCAGTTCGTGGTGGACTGCCACTCGTAGAGAGGGTAACTCTATCTCGAGGGGGAGTACTGCTTCCGTCCCAAATACCAACGCGTATGGCGTTGTGTTCGTGGCCGTCTTGAATGTAGTTCGATAAGCCCAAAGGGCTTCCTGCAGCCTTTCGTGCCAGTCTCTCTTATTCCGGGAAACGGTCTTTTTTATGATCTTCGTCAAGGTCTTATTGAAGGCCTCGGCCAGACCGTTAGCTCGTGGATTGTAAACTGAAGAATACCTCCAATCTATATTGTGCTGTTGCGCGAAGCGACTAATCTTGTGGCTTCTGTAGGCTGGCCCGTTATCGGAGATAATCCGCCGTGGGGTTCCAAACCGGTAGATAACATGCGTCTTGAAGAAATGGAGGATATTCTCCGTCTTCACTTCCCTCAGTGGTATTGCTTCCGCCCATTTGGAGAAGTAATCAGTTGTCGCCAGGATGAAACGATGTCCCCGAGATGATGCCGGCTCGATGGGTCCGACTATGTCAGTTCCCCACATTTCGAATGTCCAGCTGGCCACCGTGGGGTGTAGTGGATTTGGGTGTTGGTGGATGAAGTCTCCATGAATCTGGCATGAGTGGCATTGCTTCGCATACTCGAGGCAGTCCTGGATCATCGTGGGCCAGTAGTAGCCCATTCGTTTAATCTTTAACTTCATCTTCGGGCCTGCTTGGTGAGAACCGCAAAGTCCGTCATGAACTTCCTGAATGACTCTTTCTGCTTCGTCAGATCCTAAGCATCTCAGCCATAGAGAATCAAACGATCTCTTGTATAGAGTATCGTTGACGAGAGCGAAAGATAGAGCTCGTTTCATGAGCTGATGTCTTGAGGACGCTTCTTTGGGCATTCGGCGGGACTTAAAGTAGTCTATGAAGACTTCCCTCCAGTCCTCGGCCTTCTCTTGGTCTTTTATTTGTAGGGTTGTCTGCTCAGTTGCTCCCTCTTCATATAATTCCGGAGGTATTTCTGCGGGGGTAAGCACTCGACGGCTTTGTACCACGATTCTGACATCATCGAGGTTCTCGTCGGCCAGTTCTTTAGCAAGCTTAGCCAATGCGTCTGCTTTGCTGTTTTCTGCGCGTGGTATGTTCTCCAAAGTGTAGGAGGGAATTTGGGTCAACAGTTGTTGCACCTTTTCTCCGTATCTCACCAACTCTGGCTTGCACGTTTGGTAGTCACCATTAACTTGGCTAACGACCAGCTGAGAATCCCTATATATAAGGAGGTCTTCAATTCCCATGTCGATGGCAAGTTCGAGACCTGCTATCAGAGCTTCGTATTCAGCTTCATTGTTTGTCCTCGGCTCTGTTAAGGAGAAGGCGAAGCGCATTATCCCTCCTTGTGGAGTTGCAAAGATGAGGCCTATCCCTGACTTGATCATTGGGATACCTTGCTTTTGTTTCTTTACGGAGGACGCTCCATCGAAATAGAGTTCCCATCGGGTGCTACTGCCGCCAATCGCATCGAATGCATGCTCGTCCGGCAAATCACAGTTCAGAGGAGAATCGGCCGGTATCGGGTGCTCAGCGAGGAAATCGGCAATGGCCTGGCCTTTCACTGCCTTAAGAGGTTGATACGTTATCGAGAACTCCATCAAGAGCAGGGCCCATTTAGCGAGTCGTCCCGTCAATATGGCTTTTGACATCAAGTATTTAAGGGGATCCACCTTTGAAATAAGACGGACTTCATGTGCCAACGCATAGTGCCTGAGCTTTGTTATTGCGAAGATTAATGCCAAGCAATGTTTTTCAATGGGAGAGTAATTGCTTTCTGCCCCCAGTAGAACTCGACTTAAGTAGTAGAGTGCTCTCTCTTTCCCCTGATCGTTCTCTTGCGCCCATAATGCGCCTAAGGAACCTTCGAGGGCGGTCGTATAAAGAATGAGGGGTTTTCCCTTGACCGGTGCGGCCAACACCGGAGGGTTCTGCAGGTACTGCTTGATCTCGTCTAGTGCACCTTGGCATTTCTGATCCCAGACGAATGGGGTTCCCTTCTTCATCAGGTGGCTGTAAGGACGGCACTTGCTCGAAAGATTGGCGATAAACCGCCGGATGTATGCGAGCTTCCCTTGGAGAGACCGCAACTGTTTGAGGGTTCTTGGCGGAGGCATCTCCATGATTGCTTTAATCTTAGACGGATCTATCTCAATACCTCGGTGTCGGATGACGAATCCCAGGAATTTTCCCGAGGAGACTCCAAACGCGCATTTGAGGGGATTCATCTTCAAATTATATTGCCGAAGGCGTTGAAATACAGTCTCCAGATGCTTTAAGTGATCTTCGTATGACATACTCTTTACTACGAGGTCATCGATATAGCACTCGACGATGTCATGTATGAGGTCGTCGAAGATCTTTGTCATGGCCCTTTGATAGGTAGCGCCGGCGTTCTTTAGACCGAAGGGCATAACCCTGTAGCAAAATACACCCAAAGGGGTCCGGAAAGCGGTGTGCTTCTGGTCTTCGGGATGCATTTTTATCTGATTGTATCCTGAGGAACCGTCCATAAAGGAGAAGATCTCGTGAGTAGACGTGTTATCTATCATTAGCTCGGTTACCGGCACCGGGAAATCATCCTTTGGACAGGCTTTGTTGAGATCCCTGAAATCCACGCATATACGTACCGTCCCATTCTTCTTCATTACTGGGACGATATTGGCGATCCAATCGGGATACTGGACTTCTTGGATAAACCCAGAATCGATCAGCTTCTTGACTTCGGCGTTGATGCTCATCTCAAGCTCGAGTCGCATCCTTCTTGGTGCCTGCTTGACTGGCTTGATATCTGGGGATATTGCTAATTTATGCACAGCAACTTCCGGATCTAATCCTGGCATCTCAGAGTAGTTCCACGCGAAGCAGTATTTATGCCGTAGAAGCACGTCCTTTAACACGGCCACCCTTTCTTCAGAGAGTAGCTCGCTGACGAATGTCGGTCGCGGGTCCTCTGCCGATCCCAACTCAATCTTCCTGAGGTTATCTGCAGTAGTATGTATACCGTCTTCCAGTTCTTTCGGAGCGGGCGGAAATTCTGAGATCACCTCATCATCGCTGTTTTCAAAGCACCGGGGAGGGTCATCTATCGTAACCGTATAACAGGTGCGAATCCGCTCCCGGGACTGAGGCGGATCTGGTTCTGCTCTTGCGGCCTTGGGTTCGTGCTTTCGTGGCGGCGTTACCCTCCAACTGTTGGATAAAGCGAATCTGCCCCGTCGGTACTGGTCTTCGACCCAGTTCTTGAAGGTGAAGCAGTCTTCGGTAGGATGTCCTATAGCTTGGTGATAAGAGCAATAGCTCGAACGAGAAGCCTTGTTGGTTTGCTCAGGGTGTTTAGACTCTGGAAGCACGATCATTTGATGTTTTAAAGCGAGCTCGAGCAGCTTCTCTGTCTTGTTTCGGGGGAAGGAGTACGCTCGACCCTTCTTTCCGCTTCTCGACTTATTCCCATCTCCGCATCGGGCCTTTTGCATGACCGGTTGATAAGGATGAGCATTCTTGCCTTTCGCAGCCTGTTGAAATAGACGTTGCGTCCTGGCCTTCTCGTAGATGGCCATTTCGTGGTTGGGGTCTTCCCAACCTTTCTGACCCACTTTCCTGATAGGCTTGTCCATTCGTTCTTGAAATGACGGACTCGGCGCCTCAATCGCGTGGTCTGGTTTTGATGAGGGGTCGGCCTCTCCTGACAGGGCGTCCTCTTCTTCATCAAAGGTATATATGGCGTAGCTACTGTGGGCCCGTTCCCGTTTTCCGGCTCTCGCGTATCCAAGCCCGAGTGTTTCCATTTTTCCATTAGGCAATTTGCGTTGAGTCCCAGGGACATCCCAAATCTTGTTATAGAACCGAGCTTGCCGAACAATTTGTTTTAAGGGTACTCCTTGGCGCTTCAACAGCTTCTTTAATCCGTCTGCATAGTATCTAGGCAGACGGATGGGTTGGATCCTGTCAAGTGTAGCATCCACGCCATGCCAGATCTCTTTTTCTACTTTCGACTCTGAGGATCGATAGAATAGGATCACCTTCTCACCCCTTCGCCTGGGAGGGACGTAAAACGTCTGCAGGTCCTGCACACTGTGAGCTTGGAGCGTGTCGAGATCCTTGTAGTGTTCTCGCGGTACCATGGTGATTTGCAAACTGTGGCCATCGCCAAGGGGTGCTTGCATTGAAAGCCGATTGGCGAATACGGCATTGACCTCATCTTCTGAATCACTTCCGAAGACCAGTATGGGGGCGGGCGTCCTCTGGTTGTTGCGTTGAGATGGCCCTGTATAAACTATCTCTTCCTCTTCTTCGGTATCGCTTCCGAAAACAGGGATGGTGGCGGCGGCGGCTTTGTTCTCCGAGTTGCGACACCTTTCTGTATCTTCGAAGTCTGGAAAAAAGTATTTCGCATCCTCGTATTTGGGGACTTCGTTCACGGAAAATGGGTTCAGCTCACCCGTTACAGTATACTCGAAACCATCTTTAAAGTACTTCATACACTGATGTTGTGTAGAAGGGACGATGTTGTACTCGTGTAACCAAGGACGGCCGAGCAAGGCATTGTAGCAGGTCTTGGCGTCAATGACATGGAATTTGATGTCTGTGACGAGAAGCCCGAAGCGTAACGTTAGTATCACGGACCCGAGAGTCCGTGACGATTGTGAGTCGAAACCGGAGATAGTAATTTTGTCCCGAGCGAGATGTTGCACACTCATGCAGATTTCCTTCAACACCCGAACATTAAGGAGATTGACGGATGATCCATTATCCACCAGGATCTTGCCTATCTTGATGTCATGGCAGTATCCAGAGACATATAGGGGACGGTTATGATCGCACGTCCCGAGAAGGAGGTCTTCATCACCGAAAGTGACGTCGGCCGTATGCACTTCTTCCAGTTCGTCCTTCATCTTTTCAGTGGCGAGAAAGGCTTGGAATTGCTCAGGTTCTTGTAATGCCTTGATTAGTGAGTCCCGTGCTTCTTTTGATAATAGGAGGGCGTCGAGAATGCTAAGCTGAGAAGGTAGCTTCCTTAGATGCGCGAGGATGTTATAGTCCACTTTACTCCTCCTAGGAGGGTCTTTAGCAGCCAGTTCTTTCGCGACTTGGTCATCCAAAGTGATATCTTCAGTGACCTTTTCCTTTCCCTTATCTTTTCTGTTCGTAGGCCCGAGATTCTTTTCTGGGAGTGTGCGATTGCGCAGCTGAGTGTTTCCGCAGGCTTCTGATTCCTCATCTTTCCCTGGCGCGGATTCTTCAAAGAGAGGGCCCAGAGTCACTTCTTCATCAGAGTCGCTCCCAAAGGTGAGGACTTGCGACCCCTCGGCATGAGCCATATAACAGTTGCCAGTAATTCTGTTGGGCCCGTCGACAGTGCTTCTTTGCTCCCGACGGCTCTTGCGTTTCATGCGTTTGAAATGTTGCCGACGAGCAACATATCCTTGCCACCATATCTTAAAGGCGTCGCACTCCTCTGTGGGGTGTGAGATTTTCCGATGATATGCGCAGTAATCGGGGTGCTTCTCCGCCCCATCGTGTGTATTTCCTTCTGAGGGTGGTAGCTTCATTCCCATTGACATGGCTTTGGCGAACCTTTTCCTCGTCTTGAATATCTTCCTGTCTACTTCGGATGCCTTTTGATCTGGCGGGGGTAGTTCAACTCTTTCGTTCAATCGCCCGCCTTCGGCTCCTTCTGATGCTGCCATCTCACGCTCCTGATCCGCTTTACTTTTTAGACGAATCTCGTCTAGGAAGGCCTTGATCATATCAGTTGTCAGCCTCGCACGCTCTGGTTCGGGCTCCGTCTCCGGCTTCTTAGTGTCAGGAGTTTTCTCGTCGTCAGGAAACGAGTGGGAGATTACGTTACAACTTGCCACATACTCTTCGGATTCATCCGATGAGCTCTCTCTATCATCTCCCTTTTGAAAGGTATGGTTGAGGAACTCTCGCAGTGTGACAGGAGTTCGCGCCTTTTGATTGTATTCTTCCAGCGCGTCGATTTGCTTCTGCAAGTTCGTGCGATCGTCTCCAAGCTTTGCGGGCTTCTTGGATTTCTTCTTCTTTTTCTTTGAAGATTTTGACGATTGGGTGTGAGTATTTGGGCCCTTATCCGCAGTCTTCGTAGTTGCGCGGGGCTTCACTGCTCCTTCGATAATTTGAGGTTCGAGAGGATCCTTCCATTCGATTGCAGGGCACGCATGAAGGTCTCTCAGCATCCTTTTTGTTTTCATTGATAGCACGACCTCCCATGGAACTTCTTCGATAAAGGAGCAGGTTGCCCCCGGTGTATCGGCCTTTTTAGGAGTATGCGGTTGTGGTGGGTTTACCTTCATTTTTCGGATAGTACGAACTTCCCCTGGAGGTATTGATCTTCGATCCATCCTTTGAAGACGAAGCAATCTTCAATCGGATGGCTTACCGTTTGATGGTAAGGGCAATAGTTGGGGTTATTCACCTCGGTGGGTTGTGGCGGTCGCCTTGGATTTGGTAGGTTTATAAGTCTGTTGCGTATTGCCAGCTCAAATAACCGTTTTGTCTTGTCTCGTGGGAACGAGTAGGGACGCTTCATCTTTTCGTTATAATATCGGCGTCTTTCTTCCAATTGATCCGCCGATTTCGGGGCGTCGGGTTGCTGTTGGGCATTCGCGACAAAAATTGCCCTTCCTTTACCCTTTTCATTCCGAGGTTCTGGCTTCGGGGCAGGTGGTCTATGACCCATCTGGTCCATCTGAGCCAACTTGTCGATTAAAGCCTGGAATGTGGTTGGCTTAAAGAACATCATAAACTGGGAGATAGTTGCGTGGGGGTCTAGGGTTCCCACGAACATGCCCACTGCGGGTGCTTCCTCAATGCGTTGCTCGCACCTCGACCACAAATTTCGCCAGCGTATAGCGTACTGGACCCAGGTTTCGCCTGGTTTTACCCTGGCGTTAATCAAAGCAGTCATTGGAGTGCGTTCGCTGGCACTCGCGAACCGCTGAGTGCATAACAACTCCATTTCAGCGAACGTTTTGATGGAATCGTTCGGGAGTTCCGAATACCATTCGAACGCTGTTTCTGATAAGCTGCCCACGAACTGGCGGAGCAACAGTTTATCGTCACCGCCAGTGTTACCGCAGAGAGCCCGAAACTGGGCGACGTGTTGATGAGGATTACCGGTCCCCTTATACACATGGAATTTCGGTATCGTATAGCCTTGCGGGTATTTGATTTGGTCGTACCAGCTTGGATACGGCCGCCCCGTCTTCACGACTTGACCAGCTGCCTCAGTCGCATGATGGACCCGGATTTGCTGGGCTATGTAGTCAGCTTTAGAGATTGTCTCTTCCTTGGCCGTTGAGAGGGCTGGTGGTGGATTCGCCGTTTCTCCTCGGTCATCTTCCAGAACGATTGGGGGATCTTCAGCGGGTAGGTCCTGTTGGATCATCATTCCTATCATATCTTGGAAGAGAAGGCCCATGCGCTGTATATTAGCCGCTTGTTCAGCAGCCTCTTTGTCCTTTTTCTCCAATGTCCGGCGAAGGAACTCAGCGTCGGTTTCCTCCTCTCGGCGTGCGTCTGAGGATGTTTCTGGGCTTTCTTTTGGCCCGGTAAGTGCAGCCATAGCACTCATCATTTCCTGCAACTTTTGTTGTTGTTCCTGGGCTCTCGTCACGGATCGGGTCAGCGGTCGGTGGCCCGTAGAAGTGCGGCTCTCCTCCTTTCCAGAGACCATGTAAACAGTGTGCACCACCGTGCCCCCAGACTTAGGGTGTCTGGGCTTATTGCTTTTAGCCGTCGTGGCATGTTGAGGGATCTTCTCTGGCTCCCTCCTTTTATGAGCCATGGAGGTTGAGGGGGCCATCGAGGTGGGCGTCCAGACAGCCTCTTGGGGTTTCGCCTGGTGACCAGCCTTCGGTTGGATTTTCAGCTTTTTATGCTGGCGGGAGAAGTTTGGATCGATGATTGAGTCTCGGGCCTGCCGCCAAACCTTATAGATTTTGGAAGACAGCCGTTGAGGAGATCGGGGCTGTTCTGATTTTGTTTCCACGACCTTTTCTGATGGGGGAGGAAACCTCTTCAGCACTGCAGCGGGGGAATTCCTTCGCACCTTGTTTAGCACTTCGAAGCTGTTCCCAGTTGGAACAGCAGCATTAACTTCTGCCACCGGGGATGGTGGAGTCAATCCGGAGGGGGAGTTGCCCCCAGCCTTCCTTATTCGGCGCCAATGACGACGTCGAGCACGTCGAGCAGACGGCGTAGAGTCAGATATAAGAATGGTTTCGTCTTGCCCCCTGTGTAGGTGGGGGATTGTTGTTGGTGTTAGCCTGTCAAAGACCGATGTCTTCTGGGTAGTAGGAGCGGGAGCTGAAGCCGTTAATCTGGTAAAGACCGACTTTTTGGCAGGGGAAACCGCCTTGGCGATTTCGGAGGCAGGAGCGGCCGCTTTCTTAGCAGCAGTCTTCTCTGAGATTGTAGGCCCCATGATGAGTTTGCAAGCTTTCTGGCCCAATCTCGAGAAGACCGAGGCGTTGACGTCGGGCGACTCATTGAGAGGAGCCGTGGCGGGGGTGAGACGATCAAAGACCGACTTCTTGAGAGCTTCCTTTGTCAGCACCGGCGCCGCGAAGCTGGATGGTGGGAGTATAGTCCCGAAGAACAATCCGGTAGTGGCTTGAGTCACCTGGTCCACCGGCATTGTGAACAACGAAGCAGCTTGGGGTCCATAGGCTACACCTCCTGGCGAGGCGAAGCGTTGGTCGCAATTGCAGCTTGAGCAGTTGGAGGATTTCGCAGAAGTAGAAGCCATCGATCCTTTGCTTTCTGCAATGAGCAAGGCGCCAATTCTTAGTATCTTGAAACCCAAGGACACTCATTGGCGAACCGCGATTGGTTCGCGAATCACGACACACGAAGCGTGGAGTGGAAAGAGGAAAAGGTCCCACCGGGCGTGCCAGAATCTGTTCCCCTCCGAACGGACACGCGGGACGTCGGGGACGTCTCGCCTGAGGTTCGGGGTAGATGCCAATAGGTGTTATCCGTCTGCCTCTCCGAGGATGCCAAGTTGATCCATGGCGCCATGTATCGGAGGTTTAGACGGATGCGGCCGATGTAGCAGACTTCGTCAGATTCCCCCTCGTTTGAGGGGTTTTTGATTGTGGGGACGCTCTTCCCTGCAGGCGCAAGCCCCTGCAGTTAATTACGCTACCGCATTGCGGTAACAACTTTCTCCTTCTCCAGATGGTCACTTCGTGTCGTGTGTTTTTGTTTTATGTTTTACTGCCCGTGGATCGTTTACGGAGACCGAGTTATGTCGTCGCCCGTAGGGCATGGACTAGTCCAAATCCGTGTTATCTTAGATTTGGGTTTGGGGGTTTGGTTTGAGGATGCGTTAGCCACGCTTGAGGCTAAGATCAACTCAAACATTTGTTAAGGACACATTAGTCTAGTTTAAGACTAAGATCAACTTAACGGGATCGTTTAGATCCGACAAAGGAGCGTTTGGACTCCATTGTTCTAGTTTTTAGGACGTAGTAGTCCATCGTATGTGTGGCCGTCGGGACCCGTCACCTCTCTGACGACGTTGAAGGATTACAACGACGGATGTCAGAGGAGTTCAGAGATGTACCCTCTAGCCAGGGTTGATTAGGGGGGGATTCATAATCCAGTCTGCTTGAAGGTTTAAGGACGCGTTAGCCATCTTTGGGGCTAAGATCAACTTAAACGGGACCGTTTAGATCCAACGAAAGAGTATATGGAGGCTCTATGGTTCTAGTTTAAGGACATTGCGGTCCATGGGTAGTTTAAGGACATTGCGGTCCATGGGTAGTTTAAAGACATCTCGGTCCGTGGGTAGTTTAAGGACATTGCGGTCCGTGGGTAGTTTAAGGACATTGCGGTCCGTGGGTAGTTTAAGGACATTGCGGTCCAGGTTAAGGACGTCATAGTCCATGGGTTTAAGGACTCCACAGTCCGGTATGTGCTCTGGATGCTTCACACGGGTTCACTGCCGTGCTAGGCGAGGACTAGGCTCCGCTCTGGATGCTTCACACGGGTTCACTGCCGTGCTCTGCGAGGACCAGGATCCGCTCTGGACGTTTTCCACGGGGTCAAAGAGTGACGTTATCCGCGTTCCACGTAACCAGGAATTTTGCATTATGCATGGGTTTAAGGACCCCACAGTCCATATCATGAGTGGTCTTCGGGACCCGTCACCTCTTTGAAGACATTGAGGGATTACAATGCCAAGTATCAAAGGAGTGAAGAGATGTACCCTAGAACCGGGGTGGATTAAATAGTCCCTGGCCCAATTTGGGTCAAGACTGATCAATTATGTTATGAGCCCATTGGCCCAGTTAATCACAAATTGAGGACTTATGGCCAGCTTGGGCTAAGCCCAGTCAGGTCTGGAATGTTGGCTTTTGTTGGTCCATTGAGGGAGAGGCTTTGCCTTTGTCCCTTCAGCCAATTGGGCCGAAACCTAGTGTTAAACACTTCGGAGCAATCAGTGTTGAACACTGGGAATGAGGTTAACAAGTTAGTGTTGCAACACTAAGACATAATCGGTGTTAAACACCAGCAATAAGGCTTTTTCAAATTAGTGTCAAACACTAAAACAGATCAGTGTTGAACACTGCCAATAAGGCTTTTTTAATCATTGTTGAATGCTAAGGCCCAACAGTGTTTTGACACTGGGTTTGAGAGTTCCAATTTAGTGTTGAACACTAAGGCAAAAGGGATCACATGGCAACACGTGGGAGTGCCCTCTTTTCAATGGTTCTGCTGAGATTGCTGCATCTTTTAGAGCATCACGTGTCAGCACGTGACGGGCATTCATATGCTCATTTGTTAGAGATTTCGTTAAGGGTCACGTGAGGGACAGCCTCAAAGGGTTTTCTGTAGATCTCTTGGGGGGGTCACGTGGTGGCACGTGACCCTGCCTCTAGGTATGTCGTTTTTAGAGGATCTGTTGATCTTTTTTCGGGAATTAAATTCCTCGAGCTTTAAATTTCAGAGGAATTAAATTCCTATTTCCTTTCGAGTGCTTATATTCGGGAACAGAGTTAAACTCTGAATTTCTGTAGTAATGAAATTCCTCATATATGTGAAGAACCGAATAGGGTTAAACCCTAATAAAAAACTTTTAAGGAATTGAACTTCCCATTTTAAAGAATTATGGTTAAGGGAATTAAATTCCTGCTGTTCCCACAGAACTATGTTCTTAATTAGGGTTTAACCCTGTTTCTTTTTGTTCTGGAGGAATTAAATTCCCATGATACAGGGTCAAGCCCTAATTTTATCTTAAAGGAATTAAATTCCTATAGTTCTGTGAGAATTAAATTCTCATGCTTGCATTCCCTCTCTATGTTTTGGATCTGCATGACAGGATCTCAACCCGTTGAGAATTAAATTCTCAACCTAAAGGGGAGATGTGCACTTTGCAGATCCTCTATCAAAGAGAGAAGAAATAAGTTCTTCTGTTTTATATATTAGAGTTAAACTCTGTTGAGAATTAAATTCTCTTTGTTTCCGAAAGCCTTCCCTTTCTTACCTAGGGTTTTCTTTTGCAGAAGATCCAAATTCTTCCAAGTATCAGAGCTCTCTTCTTTTTCTTCCCTCTGCGTATCTATCTCTGTATATCCCTTTTTTGTGTCTCTTGGCTCCTATTTATAGGAGAAGCAGCCGAATGAATTAGTTTTTGATGAATCTTCACTGAGAGATTTGATTTGCATCCATCATTCGTTTTGGACCTTTAGATTATTGGGTGAATTTTATTCACCATTGGATTTTAAATCCAGAGATTCTCCTTTGTTATTTTGGTTAGATTTAAAGGGGAAATCTTTCCAAACCCGAGATTTTCCATAGATAGATGATATTTAATCATCTCTGAATCTTTAATTTGATTGGTCCCAGATACTCACTTTCCTTTGGAAAGATTCAAATTTCCTTCAGAATTTAATTCTGCCGTCAACATGGGCTTTGAAAGCCGGTCACGTGTGACCACGTGACCCATGGTCACGTGCGGACACGTGACCCCCTTTTGGAATGAGCCTTCCTCTTTCTCTTGCGTCTGTCTTCTGCTGCTGCTTAGCCGTCACGTGCTACCACGTGACCCCTGGTCACGTGTGAGCACGTGACCCCTGTCTGGCACTTCTTTCCTCGGTTCAATTGGAGAGCGAGTTTGCTGCTTTGAACGTCACGTGTCGACACGTGACCCTGGTCACGTGGGAGCACGTGACCTCTTCTGAAGCTCTTTTCCTTGACTTTGCTCAGCGAATCAATGTGCGCCTTTTCTGCACTTTATAGGTCACGTGTCAACACGTGACTGCTGGTCACGTGTAAGCACGTGGCCCCTTTTTGAAGCTTTTCACAGAAGCTTTCCTGATTTTAAATCAGGAAACAAAGACAAAGAAGATACTTGATCTTGTCATAAAATATCAGATGATGACACTCCCGGAGTCCAAGCACCCCGAGAAAGTAGGCGAAGTCTCTCACCCGGACTATTGCTCCTATCACAGGGCAATTGGGCATCCTATTGAAGACTGCTTCATATTCAAGAATTGGGTTGAAGACTAATATCAACAAGGCAGGTTCGCTCTATCGAGCAGCTGGAAGGTAACCCCGCTGCAGAAACATGAACCCAAAGCCACGAGAGTAGAGCCGGATCAATATCGATCTTGGAAGCGATTTCGTACCTGCCACGTGACAATGCTGTCAGAAGAAGATCCCGAGAATGTGGATGACCTTTTCTGGTGCTTCGAAAACGATGATGGCGAGGTCATCTCAGAGTTTCCACCGGCGCCAAAAGAGCTGGAAGATGGGATACATACTACTGCAGATAACCTCAAGAAAATTGATTTAGGGACGACAAGTGACCCACGGCCGACGTTCGTCAGTGAGCTGTTGTCTGAAGAAAGGGTGGCTACGCTAAAGTACGTGCTCATGCAGCATAAAATCTGCTTTGCATGGAACTATTCCGAGATGCCAGGACTCGATCCAGAAATTGCTATCCATAAATTGACGATATCCCCGGACGTCAAGCCGATCAAACAGGCACCGAGAAGAATGCGGCTCGAGCTTAAGATGAGCATCAACGCCGAGGTCAAGAAGCTAATCGACTCCGGCTTCATCCAGGAGGTCCAATATCCTGACTGGATCGCCAACATCGTCCCAGTGATGAAGAAAAAAGGGACGGTGCGCATATGTGTGGACTTTCGGGATCTCAATAAAGCCTTCCCGAAAGACGACTTTCCAGTACCAGTCACTGAGCTGATGATAGATAACACGTTCACTCATGAAGTTTTCTCCTTCATGGACGGCTCGTCAGGATACAATCAGATAAAGATGCATCCTGAGGACCAGAAACTTACTGCTTTCTGGACCCCTTTGGGCATATTCTGCTACAAGGTGATGCCCTTCGGTCTAAAGAACGCCGGTGCCACCTACCAGAGAGCCATGACGAAGATCTTCGATGACCTCATACATGAAATCATCGAATGCTATATCGAAGACCTTGTGGTGAAAAGCAAATCACA
Organism: Agapanthus africanus; assembly: GCA_030015575.1. NCBI lineage: Eukaryota > Viridiplantae > Streptophyta > Magnoliopsida > Asparagales > Amaryllidaceae > Agapanthus > Agapanthus africanus. Next base: position 24,184,308 of record JASDDO010000028.1, on the reverse strand, counting down.
CGAGGAACATTTAGAGCATCTGAAGATCGTGTTTCAGCGCCTTCGACAATACAACTTGAAGATGAACCCTCTCAAATGTGCGTTCGGAGCTTCCTCGGGCAAATTCCTGGGATTCATCATCCGACACCGAGGCATAGAGATAGATCCGTCAAAGGTTAGGGCGATTATAGAAATGCCTCCGCCAAGAACACTCAAGCAACTGCGGTCTCTCCAAGGGAAGCTCGCATATATCCGGCGATTCATAGCCAATCTCTCAGGCAATTGCCATCCTTACAGTCACCTGATGAAGAAGGGAACCCCTTTCGTCTGGGATCGCAAATGCCAAAGCGCACTGCACGAAATCAAGCAATACCTGGAGAATCCGCCAGTACTGGCCGCTCCCGTTAAAGGAAAACCTCTCGTCCTATACACAACATCCCTTGAAGGTTCTTTAGGTGCGCTGTGGGCACAAGAAAACGACCAAGGGAAGGAGAGAGCCCTTTATTATCTGAGTGGAGTTCTTTTGGGGGCAGAAAGCAATTACTCTCCCATTGAAAAACACTGCTTGGCGTTGATCTTCGCAATAATGAAGCTCGGACATTATGCATTGGCACATGAGGTCCATCTCATATCAAAGGTTGATCCCCTCAAATATTTGATTTCAAAGGCCATATTAACAGGACGACTCGCTAAACGGGCCCTGCTCTTGATGGAATTCAATATAACTTATCGGCCTCTTAAAGCAGTGAAAGGTCAGGCCATCGCCGACTTCCTCACTGAGCATCCGATACCTGATGATTCTCCTTTGAACTGCGAATTGCCAGACGAACATGCGTTTGACACGATCGACGGGAATGATACCCGGTGGGAACTCTATTTTGATGGAGCGTCTTCCATTAAGAAGCGCAAACAAAGCATCCCCATAATCAAATGAGGGGCATGCCTCATCTTCGTGACTCCACAAGGAGGGATAATGCGTTTTGCCTTCTCCTTAATGGAGCTGAGGACAAACAATGAAGCCGAATATGAAGCTTTGATAGCAGGTCTCAAGATCGCTATCGACATGGGAATTGAAAACCTCCTCATATACGGAGACTCCCAGCTGGTCGTTAGTCAAATAAACGACGACTACCAAACGTGCAAGCCAGAGTTGGTAAAGTACGGCAAGAGGGTGCAGCAACTGCTGAACCAAATTCCTTCCTACACCTTGGAAAGCATACGGTGTGCGGAAAATAGCAAGGCAGATGCATTAGCCAAGCTCGCTAAAGAACTGGCCAACGAGAACCTCGATGACGTGAGGATCGTTGTGCAAAGCCGTCGGGTTCTTGCTCCGGCAGAAGTATCTCTGGAGTCGTCCGAAGAAAAGGGAACGACCGAGCAAACGACTCTACAAATAAAAGACCAGGAAAATGCTGAGTATTGGAGGGAAGTCTTTATAGATTACTTCAAATCCCGTCGAACACCTAAAGATGCGTCCTCAAGACATCAGCTTATGAAACGAGCATTGTCTTTCGCTTTCGTCAATGATACTCTGTATAAGAGATCATTTGATTCTCTGTGGTTAAGATGCCTGGGAAGGCAAGGAGAGTCGTCCAAGAAACTCACGACGGACTCTGCGGTTCTCACCAAGCCGGGCCGAAAATGAAGCTGAAGATCAAACGGATGGGCTATTATTGTCCCACGATGATCCAAGACTGCCTCGAATACGCGAAGCAGTGCCACGCGTGCCAGATTCACGGAGACTTTATCCATCAGCATCCAAATCCACTACATCCAACAGTGGCTAGCTGGCCGTTCGAAATGTGGGGGACTGACATAATCAGCCCCATCGAACCAGCATCGGCCAGAGGACATCGATTCATTTTAGCGACAACTGATTACTTCTCCAAATGGGCAGAAGCAGTACCGCTGAGGGAAGTGAAGACGGAGAATATTCTCCATTTCTTCAAGACACACGTTATTTATCGGTTTGGCACTCCGCGACGGATTATCTCCGATAACGGGCCAGCCTATAGAAGCCACAAGATCAGTCGCTTTGCACAACAACATAACATAGACTGGAGATACTCTTCGGTCTATAATCCCCGAGCTAACGGTCTAGCTGAGGCTTTCAACAAGACCTTGAAAAAGATTGTGAAAAATACGGTGTCTCGAAATAAGAGGGACTAGCATGAGAGACTGCATGAAGCTCTCTGGGTATATCGAACCACATTCAAAGCGGCCACGAATACAACGCCGTATGCATTGGTATTTAGTACAGAGGCGGTACTCCCCCTCGAGATAGAGTTACCCTCTCTACGAGTGGCAGTTCATTACGCGCTAACGGACGAAGAGAATTCTCACCTTCGGCTTGAGGAGCTCGATGCCCTCGATGAAACTTAGCTCATAGCGCAACAAAATCTGGAGGCTTATAAAGCAAAAGATGACGCGCTCATACGAAAGATTGACTAGGCCGAGAACATTCTGCCAAGGCGAACTCGTGCTAGTGGTCAAAAGGCCTATGATCCCCAATCGTGCCAAGCAGGGGAAATTCGAGCCGAACTATGAAGGTCCGTATATCATAGACAAGGTCTACCAGGGTGGGGCCTATCTACTCATGGACATGCATGGCGAAAGGCCCTTCAGGCCAATAAATGGTCGCTTCCTGAAAAAGTACTATGCTTAACGAGTCACGGCCTAGGTCAATAATAGATGACGACGACTATGTTCGCTCGCTATCTTTCTAAGCCCAAACTCTATAAGTAGTAGCCGGCTAATGGACCGAAACGTCCTTAAACTAACAACGGACCGAAACTTCCTTAAACTAACAATGGACCACTATGTCCTAAAACTATCTGTTGATCAAGACGTCGATAAACTACCGTGGGTTACAGCATCCCAAAACTGATACAAAAAAAAGAGAATAAAAAAAAACGGTATGTCCATAAGCAAAAAAGGGCACGGATGAAAACCTGAAAGGGCTCCGTGAGTAAAAATAGCAGGGCTACCGGCGAGTTTTGTGAAAACCCGAAAGGTCACAACCTCGTTAAAATAAAAAAAAAAGAGAAAAAGTAAAAGAAAACGGTATGTCCATAAGCAAAAAGGGCACGGATGAAAACCCGAAAGGGCTCTGTGAGTAAAAACAGCAGGGCTACCGGTGAGTTTTGTGAAAACCCGAAAGGGTGCAATCTCGTTAAAAGACACTTGCAAGGTCCTCTCGACCTTGTGGGGAGAAACCACCTTCGTGAGATCCTTACGACTCATAAGGGAGCAACACACTTAGGGATCCCCACGATCCCTAGGGAGAAATTACACTTGCGAGATCCTCACGACTCGTAAGGTGAACCCTCTTGTGAGACCCTCACGGCTCATAAGATTTGAAAGTCTTAAGCTACAGGGATCTAAATCTGTTCTTAAGCAACCACCACAACCTCCAACACTGCCCTACAAGCGGTTCAGTATTGACCCTTGTATACAATCCACGGGCACGAATAAACATTTCCCTAACAAAGTCTCATCCGTGACTAGGGATATGTTTGCACGGTGAACCCCCTTATAAGCCCTCTCGACTTATGAGGAGAAAATACTCTTGTAAGATCCTTACGACTTACGAGAAGCCATACACTTAGGAATCCTCACGATTCTTAAGGAGAAAACGCACATACGAGATCCTCACGACTCGCAAGGAGAAAAACCTTTATGAGACCCTTACGGCTCATAAAGTCAAAAGCCTTAGTCGACAGGATTCTAACCCTGTTCGCTAAGCCACTTTTGTTCGACATCGACCGAGGCAAATGATGATTCGCTCCTGGCAATATTCTATTTGTAGCAGTGCTGATGCCGAAATCGGTATCTGATTCCAGACTTACAGCGAGAAGCTAGCGAGCCACACATGCATACGAAATAGCCTAAATGATGGGGCGACTTGCAACAAAATCAGCAAGTAAAAAAATGTATGCATACAAAATAGCCGAAATGATGGGGCAACTTGCAACAAAATCAGCAAGTAAAAAAATGTATGCATGCAAAATAGCCGAAATGATGGGGCAACTTGCAACAAAATCAGCAAGTAAAAAAAATGTACGCGTGCAAAATAGCCGAAATGATTGGGCAACTCGCAATAAAAACCAGGGAGTAAAAATAAAATAAATAGCCGAAATGATTGGGCACCGCGAAAAATAGCCGAAATGATTGGGCAATCGTGACCTTCGCAATATAAAAGCTGAAATGATAGAGTATCGTGGAAAGAAATAAAATAAAATGAAATTTATGCCCTACAGGCGATATCACATTAATCCCTATATACAATCCAGGGGCACAAACAAAGAAGGAATCACACTTTCCCTCCCCAGGCTCCATCAGAAAACAAAGCCAAATCTCGACGGTTCAGAGATAGCCTAGAGATCATCAACGGCGTTCCTCCCCATTCCAGCAGGATTCAGACGCTGCAATCAACCCTGGAGCTACGGCAAAGCCCCTACTCCAAATCTTGATGGTTCCCAGACAACCTGGAGAGCACTTCGATATTCGTCTCATTACAACAGATAATACGTCATCAACATAACCCTGTTTCGGAAATACGTCATCCACATGACCCCGTCTCGGAAATACGTCATCCACATGACCCCGTCTTGGAAATACGTCATCCGCATGACCTCGTCTCGGAAATACGTCGTCCGCATGACCCCGTCTCGGAAATACGTCATCCGCATGACCCCGTCTCGGAAATACGTCATCAATATGACCCCGTCGCGGAAATACGTCATCCACATGACCCCGTTTCGGAAATACGTCATCCACATGACCCCGTCGCGGAAATACGTCATCAACATGACCCCGTTTCGGAAATACGTCATCCACATGACCCCGTCTCGGAAATACGTGATCCACATGACCCCGTCTCGGAAATACGTCATCCACATGACCCCGTCTCAGAAATACGTCATCAACATGATCCCGTCTCGGAAATACGTCATCCACATGACCCCGTCTCGGAAATACGTCATCCACATGGCCCCGTCTCGGAAATACGTCATCCACATGACCCCGTCTCGGAAATACGTCATCCACATGACCCCGTCTCGGAAATACGTCATCAACAAGACCCCGTCTCGGAAATACGTCATCCACATGACCCCGTTTTGGAAATACGTCATCCACATGACCCCGTCGGGGAAATACGTCATCTACATGACCCCGCCTCAGGAATACATCACCCAATGACGCCGTGAAATGCGGATACCGTCAATCTCATTAAAACACTTACGGGTCCTCTCGATTCGTAAGGAAGAAAACTCTCTTATAAGATCCTTATGACTTATAAGGGAAAACACACTTAGGAATCCTCACGATTTCTAAGGAGAAATTACACTTACGAGATCCTCACGACTCGTAGGGTGAAAAGTCTTCATGAGCACCCTTACGGCTCATGAAGTTGAAAAGTCTTAAGTAGCAGATCTGAACCTGCTTCCTAAGCCATCACTGCCTCTCGGAGTGTTCAAGATGAAACGTTCTTTATTATCTACAGGCCACACTTGCCAGAGTAACATACCAACAACACAGCAAAGAGAAGAAAACGACAGTGGGAGATAAGAAAAATGTGTCTTTATTCATGAACTCAATTGAATACATGATACATCATATAAAAGAATAAAAAATGGATACATGCTATTCAAAAGATTACAAGTGTTTAATTGATGCAAAGGCAGCTACTGAGAAGGAGGCGTTTTCAATAAGTCAGCCAGTTGCTCGCGCACTCCTCTCAACTCCTTTTCGAGGTCAGCCGCCCCAGCCAGCTCCGCTTCAACTCGGGCTCGTTGTTGCAGACAGGATGAAAGTTTCTCATCAATTTCTTGCTGAACAGCCCCCTGACTGCGCGACCTGTTCAGTAAAGTCAAGCTTCTTCCTCAGCACCAGCCCGTCGGAAATACATCGTTGAAGGCTTTCAAATATAGAGTTCAGCTGCGCAGCATTCGTTTTGACCTGGGCACGCAGTTGGACAGACTCAGCGGAAGTCGCCTCACGTTCCTTTTGCTTGAGGATCACCTCTTGTTCGAAATGATGAAGGAACATGGCACTTTGCTCAACCCACGCAGCCCGCTGGGAGTTCCCGGCCAGAATTTCAGGAGCAAGACGCCTAAGCTCAAGCTCATGCAGGCAGGCCTCAATCTTCCTGTAATGATTAACCCAAAACTCGACGACGCCTTCATTATGGAAGTTCACAAGCATCGCCGGCATTGGATTGACCTCGGCAGCGAAATCTGCGGCAGATGTAGGAACCTCCGCGTCAAGCTTCTCGACGTATTCGCTCAGTATACGCAGACTGGTCACAACACCTTTTGAGGATGGACGTCTGGAAAAGGGCCCTGTCGGCATCATAATGCGAGACTCGAACGGGGTTGGAGTCGATGTGATTGCTGCAAAATAGATCATAGTCAGATGTCGCCTCAGGAAATAAAGAAAATACACGAAAAATAAAGTATACTATACCGGCTGTAACAGGGGGCAGAGCTAAGAGTACTGGTGGCGCAACGATAGCCGCTTCCCCGCCTTCGATTTGTAAGGATGCAAGCAATACAAAGAGGGATTAGCAATAACGTGACTGCCCGTTAAAGAGAGGACGTCGTTTAGAAAAGATACTCACCGACACCACCAGACGGACTAATCTCTGACAGGAAGGAGAAGTGTGGGTGCAACACCTGGTACAGGTGGTAAAAAAGGACTCTTGCAAAGACACAGTAATGTAATGTTAGAAGTAAGACTGACGGGTCACAAATCCGTACCTTCCAACATTTGAGACGGTGCGAGAGGAGGTAGAGGAGGAGTCACCGTCAAAACGGTAACCGATGGCGTTGCCTTGGGTAGCACGACCTCAGCGCTCGTCGCACCTGTATTAGAAACAAGATAAATACTGTCAGGAAAGATTGAAAAGGATTGCAGAATAAAGAGAAAAGTAACGACCCAAGATCTACCTGGTGAGTCGCCGGTCGGAACCGCGATGAGGGCGTCACTTGATACAGCGACGGCTTCTCCCTCCTCCATCGGGATGGTTTCACCTCCCGTCGCCTCATCCCCTAACTCTACGAGAGCCGTCGTAACGCTTGCGACGCCAGGAGATGGCAATGAGCCGCAGGTGGAAAAAACAATGATCGGGGCGGTGCCCGACTCTTGAGAGGGAGCGGCCACCTCAGGCTCAGCAATTGTGGCTATCTCACTCATCGCTACCTCGGGCTCGGCAATGGTGGTCATCTCACCTACCGCAATCTCAGGCTCGACGATCGTGACTGTCTCACATGCCGCTACCTCGAGTTCGGCGATCGCAGCCATCTCGCCTACTGCCGCCTCGGGTTCGGCAATCGCGGCTACCTCCTCTACCGCTACCCCAGGTTCAGCGGTCGCCGCCACTTCTTCGGTAAGACTCGGCCCTGCAAGATAAGATATATGAGAATTGGTAGTTATAACTTTGACAACGGAACCCCATGTTACATTACCTTAAGTTGATCTTCTGTTTGCTTCCCGAGCCGCACACGCTGCCCGTCTATAGGCAGTGGACAAGGCAGCCGGGGATTCCTCCGAAGGAGTAGGGGCAGGGGTAGCGGTGCTCGAACCCGCACGCGCGGCTAAGGCAGCACTATGCTCCCTTGCCGCGTGCATTCGGGGCATCCTTTCCGCCCGAGCCGTCAAATCAGACCTTCTAGACGCCTCCATCAACATGACGTCATCGTCCGCACCAAGGGTTACCTCTGGAGCCGTCAGGGCTTCCGTCATCGGTTGTTTGAGTAAGGCCTCTTTCGGCAGTGCCGAAGAGACCGGGACTCCGGTGGCTGGCCCTGGAAGAATCTCCGCATCATCTTGCGGGATAGGCATTGTGGTCCCTGTGATAAGATAAAGCGGGGTCAGATCACCTATAAAAAAAATGGGAGTGGAGACACGATAAACCGAAGCATACCAATGCCTAAGGATGCTCGAAGTCCTTCCTCTTCCTCAAAAGTCTTGAGAGAAGCTGCGAGAGCTTCTTCAGTGGAAATACCTGTTAAAGAAGGAAAAGTGTCAGTCAAAACATGATGACAAAAATATGATGCAATGACGAAAGATACAATTAATGGTTACCTGATCGCGCGAGGATAGCCAGTCCCGCTTCATGGCTTGCCAATTGCTCAGAGGCTACAATGGCAGCCGCCAGATTAGTATCATCCGGCGGCATGAATAAGCCTTCGTTTGTCCCATACTCGCTCAAACCCTCGCCTTAAAGAGAGTGAGGTTCCTGGCCAAGTACAACGTCGACTGAAAGGATCAATTTCTTCTTCTTCTTCTGTGAGTGAGCTCCGGTCGCAGCCAGCACCAGCTTGCGCTTAGTGGGCATTTTGGGGCGACGAGTCCCGATATCTGAGCCCATGCTAGAATCGGGAGAAGCTACATTTACCGTCTTCGTGGGAGCACGGGGCACCGATGGTACATCCACCGTCTCTACAGGAGCACGGGGAAACCCGCGCGTAGGGCTTAGCACACGTGGAGGCTCAACTACAGCGACCTTTCTTAGCGGAGGGGGGATAGTGGTCCGTCGCTTCAAAGCGACGTTGCGATCGCCGGCAGGGGGCGCACTCTTGCGATCGAGCAGCAGCCGCCTCTCTTCCCTGATAACAGCACCCATTGCGTGGTGATACCAGGCCACGTGTACGTTGAGGGCCCTCGGACACAACTCGGCTCACTGATAAAGAAGTGAGAGCCCGTATTCAAGCGCATGAAGTGATGCAGCGCATCCCGCATTCCCTCTCTGGTGGCAGCGGGTTCTACCAAGAAAGCCTTCAGCGGGCCCCTGTAACACCCGAGCCCAATAATACTATTCTGTTACTGGTTGAGTGTTAGACATTGCTCATTTCATTTGTCTTGCTTGTTTGGTGCTTGTTGCAAAATTTTAACCGGCTAAGTCATTTTTGTCTATAACAAATTTTAACACCTAAAATGAAATTAAAAATATCCATATTGGCCTACTCGTCACCCCGAGCCGCGTGGTAGCGTCCGCGCGTCGAGTTTTCATCCCGTTCGGTGAAACGGGTGAGTTTGGACGGCTACGCGCGCGTGCAAGTGTCCGACTTGGGGGCATTCATTTTAATCGTAAGACATCTCATTTTAAAGTTTGGAACTCGCTTAAAATCCTATTATTTGAATTTCAAATATTTGGGCGCAACACGGACGCAATTTGGAAATGTTTCATTTAGCGCCAAAATCCTGAATTAATAAAATATATTAAACCATAATATATTCACAGATCTTACAGTTAACTTAAATATTTAGAAATCTTTTTAAATTTCTTCCTTCCCACGCCTCAGCCAATCGCGAGGCTGTTCCCGTGGGCCAGCATCTCTCTCTCTGTCTCTATAATCTCTCTCTATATTCCCTCTCTCTATTCCCTCTCTCTATTTCTCTCTCTCTCTCTACCCTTATATTTTCACTGTTCCTTCATCCTCGTCCTGCAGAAACCCACGAACCACCACGAAGCCTCGTCGCAACCCTAGCCGCCGCAGCCTCGCCGCCGACCTCCCCACGACCTCGCAACCATCATCCTCCCTCTTCCCTCACCTCCAACGAGACCCTTACCTGCACACCCGATTAAACCGACCCCTTCAGCCACCTGGACCACGCCTGCCTCGCCGCCGGCGCTCGTCCCTCGCCGTCACCACCTCCTCCTATTCTCGACTCCTCACCTCTTGCTTTCACCTCACCTTCCCAACCTCTCTTCTTCTTCTAACGAATCAGCGACGATGTTTAGTCACGGGAAATGGGTGTCCCCATTCCCATTACCCATGGATCGAAAGAGCAAGTTCTTGACCTCATCCAACCCTCGAAGCCCTAGGGTTTTCAGCATCGAGAAGTTAAAGAGCAAGGCGGTGGCTTTGGGCGATGAGAGTGGCGCTGAAGTAGGAGAATCCGAGGTTGGGGAGAGGTTTAAGGACGTGGGGCTGTGGATGAGTCTGAGATGAGAAGGAAGGATAGAGAAGCGCTTTCCAAAAGGATTCAAGAACTCGAGGCCGGGCTTCATGATTACCAATAGCATATGGGCCTTCTTCTTATTGATAAGGAGAAGTGGATTTCTGAAGGTGAGGAAATAAAGATAGGCGCAGTCAGAAGTTGAGAAAAATTTTAAGTGGGAACAAACTGCACACATGATTGCCTTATCTGAATTGGAAAAGGGAGAGGACTATGCCAAAAAGGCTTTGACGGTTGAGAGGCAGTGCATCAAAGATCCATCGCTAGAGCCGTGCTTGAGGTCGACAATCCAGACGACCTAATGGATGTACCTTACTTGCGTGATCACGCTGTGCGTGATTTGGATCCGTTCCGTGTACCGGGCACACATCGCGACGTATCCGCAGACATGAGCAGTTCCGCATTCCCGCTCGCGACCCGTCGAGGCAAGTATTACTTGCTACATGCTATGTTATACTAATTAAGTGTGCTTGACTCATAAAACCTGCAGAGATTAACTAGGGTTGTTACTTTTCTCATTTGGACGAAATATGATATATATCATGATACTGCCACCTAAACCGTATTTTGCCACTGTAACCCTAATAACAAAACTACCAGTTAATCATTTTGCTATTTAAAGGACGATAATCGTACCCATATAGCTTCATTACTTTCTGTTATTGATATTGCACTACCTCGTGATTATTGCACCCCAAGGGTGCTCGAACCTGTTAATATGATAATACAATTGCACCATATTAATGCACCATTGTGATTAAATGAACTGTTATTGTTGTTTACTTTATTTCCTGCTGTTATTCCTTATTCGATTCTATACCTGTTATGAGCACCCCTTCGATTGCATTACATATTGACCTGAACTTGCTACACATGACATATATATACATACCGATGCACCGGACATGGTACCCTTTACTACCAACTCAACCTGTTGTACCATGACCTGACTTGTTACCTGATCTCATGCCTAATGCCAACAAACCTGACTTGGGGTCCTCATGGACCATTCCTGTTGTCTATCCAGACAAACCTGCTTTTACCTGATCCTGTGTTGGCATTAGTTCTTGATTACTGAATACCTGACCCGACATACATAACTTGGGGGTATGGGGAAATCAAAGGTGAAACCGACTTGTAACTCAACAGTTCGATACCTGTTCTGATCAGTCTTACGGGCTTGGCCAGTCCGGGAGTGATGATGCTGACATCACTCGTCCATCCTGCTACCTATTACTGCCTAGCGGCACGTCTCGGATTCAGCCCCGAGGGTCTTGACCGTGGTCCCGGGCATGCACGGGATACTATTGAGTTATATCGACGAGTCATCAATTGATTTCAAAGACTTTAGAATAGAAACCCGATAGAACAGTATAGCTACCCACTGCACACTACCCTGCACTGTTATTTCATATTATTGTTTTATTCATGTTCATCCCTGCATTGCTTATTACCATGTTCATATTATATTACTGGTTGACATGACGCGCTGACGTCTGGGTTTTGCATGGCCCAGATTCTTTACCACTGTCGATGACCGAGCAGGAGTACTTCAGCCAGCAGGCTGATCTGTGAGTTCCATAGTGATTAGTTTATTTATTTCATTTCATTTCCAGATGTGAGCCCGCATTATGGGACGTACTATTTATTTATTGTATTGGATCATTTGCTTCCGCACTTATAGTTCATTGACTCTTGTTATTATGGATTTGGACATGTGTTAGATTAGTTTATTTATCTTGTTCTTGATATCTCTACAGCCGTAATGTGACTGTGGATGGATACTTCCTACCCACAGGTAGCATGGTTGGCTATGTCACGTGCCCAATCTTGCGTACTCTGGGAAGTGGGGCATGACAGCCCCCCTGATTATAACTCAGCTGCTGGGCAAAATGATGGGGGTTGTATCTCATGAATAGTGCCGCATCATTTTGCCTGAATACAAGAAAGCCGGCCTGATGGAATATAAATGGAGAATCTCCCGGGTTTTCAACACGGAGGCCCCGTCCTTAAAAACGTCGTGCAATGCCAGCACCGTCTTGGAAGTTTCCTGACCAATCGTCAGGACTTTGTCCGTAAAAGACATACCATCTCCGACCATGCGCGGACGAAGGAGCAAGCCGCTAGCTTCCCGCTGTGACGGACTCACGATGGAAGCGTCAACCAGCCGCATAATTCGCGGGAACTTGCATCTCTCGTAAAACGAAGGTCTCTTATGAATGCCAAAGACCCCGAGCACGTGCATCTCCATCCACGAAGTGAAGTAATGCATTGGGAAGTTGGCAGGATGCACCCCCGGCTCAGTGGTATCCGCCGCTACACTAAGACCATGGTATAAATGGGCTAACCCGGCGATCCCGATGGCCACTTGTATTTCGGAAACCATGCGATGCGCGGGGTAGAAGATGGAAGGCCTCATATAATGAGGATGCATAGGGAGCGCAAATCAGCTCAACCATAGCCCAAGAAACCCAAGAAAGAAAGCATCCTCGTCAATGTCCGGAGCAGCGATTTCTGACAAAGGGATGATCGCAGCATCAGGAAGAAAAAAGCCCTTCTGATCAGTTTCCAGTACCGGCCCAAAGCCGAAGGGATCATCGAGCTTAGAAAACTTTTCGCCTTGTCGTGAAAAAATCTCCGAGCGAAGAAAACGGGCAATGAAGTCCGCAAAACTGACTCCTCGGCCTCCGGATTCCAGGAAGAGGCTCTCGTACATGTTCATCACCTTTATCAGACTAGGGAACTGGTGCTGAATGGCATTCTCTGGCATGAGGCCCATCACCACTGGCTTGGTGGCAAATACGTATTCATCCGGAGGAAGCGGCTTCTCGTAGTGCTCCCCCCTGACTGGTAGACCAGAAACCTCGGCGAATTCTTTCAAGGAAATGGAGACCTCTCTGTCCAGTAGAAGGAAGGTATGAGTAGAGATGTTCCACTGCTCCAAGAACGCCTTAATCCACCATGTGGGAGGTGCAGAATACTAGAATAGTGAAGCGTAGACCGCAGGGTATAAGCCGAGCTTTAACAACCGCGATTTCTTCGCCGACAAGATGTACCGGGCCCACTGCAAGTACCCGGCCGGATGACGGGGAGTTAGGCCGATATTGTAGGGCTGTCCCCAACGGCACGACTCGCCCTGGCATATGAGCCGCCCCAGGATGTCCAAAGCCGCCGGCGGCTGTATGGGTACGGCGGCAATCGAAGGTTGAAGAAGACCCTCCGAAGTCCAATTGACAACCTCCACGGCATAGTTCACTGGGGGTGCATCTGCATACGGAATCGCCGAGATAGGCTCTGATGGCATCGCACAAGAGAAGCTTTGACGACCTCTGATAATCTGGTCGTACCATCTACCCCACAAGTGAAGATTTTTGTGTTCCGGGTCGTAGTCTTTGATGAGTACGAGAACCTCCCGGTCCACAGGTGCCTTAGGGAATCCTCCCTCTGAACGGACGAATGGAAACGTAGCATCGAAAGACATGTCGCCTGCAAAAAATGGGGACAGAAGTCAACTGCCAGTACTATAATTTAATTTTAAATTTTAACAGTACTTTAAAATTTGTACCACACTGCAATGCAGTGGAAAGGGGACCAAAGGGGGACCCACAAAATCTAGATGACAATTCATCAATTAATAATTAACAAAACAGCCTCATCATTGGATGAAACTGTTAATTAATGAGGGAATCCTCAAGAAAATTCTCATTGAATGAGAGATCCCTCGGGAAAAGGAGAAAATCTCCCTTTGAGAGCAAAGCTCTATGACAGAGTGACACTTGTCAAACTCTGATCATGAAGGAATAAAATTCCTTAAAGAGCCTGGCCTGTAATGATGATGGAAAAACCCATCAGAAAAGAAAATTAAAATCAATTAATTTTTATGAATAAAAAATCCTGGGATCTTCAAGATCTATGAAAAAACTCTTAAAAGTTCTTCATCAAAGATTAAGAAATCTACACATGATTCAAAAGAGCAAGGCTCTATTTATGGGCTAAGAAACCCCAAAAGATCTCTTTAGATCTATGGGTTCATGAAAGCAAAGCTCTGCTAATGAAACCCTAAATGGGTTTTCTGTAGATCAAAGATTTATAAAGAGCAAGGCTCTGTTATAATGTGTAAAACCCTAATTTATTAAAATTTATTAAAATTTTTAAAACTTTACCAAAGTTTGGAAAGAGTTTTTACTCTTGAGAAGTTCTTAAATAGAAGAGTTGTGTTTTGAACAAAAATTCTCCAAGAAGATGATAATCATCTAAGGGACCGAAGGTCCTATTTATAGGCATTAAACCGCCTCTTCAACTTCTGAGTTGATCCAAGGGCTCAGATGCTGTCACCACTGCACTCACGTGTGTGCCACGTGAGCGCAATGGTGGGGGGGGGGCATTTATTTCCCCCAATCAAAGCAAAGCTATGTTTTAAAATTCAAAATTTAAAAGTTGAAACAACGCTTCGGATTTAGGGTTAGGCGTGTTGCGCGCCACGTGTCAAATACAGATACGCTAGCGCCAGGTGCACTGCGCCCTAGGCAGCGCACCTCCAATCAGAGCAAAGCTCTGTTTTAAAATTCAAAATTTAAAAGTTGAAGCAACGCTTCAGATCCAGCGCTAGGCGCGCCGCGCGCCATGTGTCAAACACGGATGCGCTAGCGCCGGCTGCGCTGCGCGCCACGTGTCAAACGTAGGTGCGCTAGCGCAAGGTGCACTAGCGCTGGAATTAAAAATTCCCCACCGTTAGATCAAGAGATCTAATAATGATAAATCATTGATTAATCAGAATTAAAATTCTGTTATGGAAATATCTTTCCAATCTTGTTAAAAAGAAGAAAATTGCCTTCTGTAAAACAGAAGCCCTAGGATCAAAGATCCAACGGTGGGGAAACATCCCCAAATCAATCAGAGAAAGATCACTTTAACTGATTTAACAAATCAATTTGCCTATATAAAGACCCCAAGACTTCAAGTCTGATAGAGAGAAACTCCCCTACAAACTTTGAGAAAACTCAAAGAAAGAAGAGCAAGCTCTTAACAAAAGAAGATTATTTCTTCAAGGTAAAGAATGATTCTTGAACAAAGAGATGAAATCATCTCATTAAAACAGAAGAATTATCTTCTTAAAGGATCATAGATCTACAAAAAGACCAAGGCCTTTTATAAAAAGAGATCAAAAGATCTCATCATAGAAACAAAAAAAGTATTTACTTCATTCACAGATCATTGATCTACAAAGGCAAAACCCTTTCAAAGAAAATAAGAACTGTTGTTCTTGAATCTTGAGGCAAAGCCTTCTTTAAAAAGAACATAAACGCTTTTGCGCTCCTTGGACTAGCGCTCAGCGCCAAAACATGCCACGTGTCAATCACGTATGCAACTTGCACTTTGCACTTCTGAAATAGCGCACCGCGCTCATGGGCTGGCAATAAGCGCCAAGTGCGCCACGTGTCACTCACTGGTGCGCCACTAAACTAGCGCAATGCGTTCATAAACTGGCGCAATGCGCCCATCATCTGGCGCTTAGCGCCAAGCGCGACACGTGTCCCTTTCGTGTGCGCTACTTGGCAGAAACGCAATGCGCTCTTTAATTGGCGCAAAGTGTCTGGCGCGCCACGTGGCGCGCTGTCAGAACAAACATTGTTCTGATGAATGCTATGCATTCAATACAAGACAAAAAAAATGTCAGGATATAATGCTCAGCATTATTAAGGGCCAGGCCCAAATAAAGGCTCAACAGCCCAGAACAATAAAATGTTAAACATTTTAATTATATTGGACTTAGCCCAATATTGGCCATAAGTCCTCAACTTATATTGAACTGAGCACATCTTCTTACGAATATTTAACAGATCTCAGGCCCAAACGGGACTACAGATCCTTCAACCAACTCACACCGGTTCAAGGGTACATCTCTTTACTCCTATGATATATGTCGTTGTAATCTTTCAACGTCATCAGAGAGGTGACGGGTCCCGACAACCACACATTTCACGGACTACGATGTCCTTAAACTTCATAGACTACGATGTCTTTAAACTACGGACTGTGGGGTCCCTTTAAACCCACGGACTACGATGTCCTTAACCTCGGACTGTGGGGCCTCTTTAAACCCATGGACCGTAATGTCCTTAAACTAATATCGGACCGTAATTTCCTTAAACTAATCGACCGCAATGTCCATAAACTAAACAATAGAGTCCAAATGCTCTTTTGTTTGATCTAAACGATCCGGTTAAGTTGATCTTAGTCAAAAAATTAGACTAACGTATCCTTAACAAACGTTTAAGTTGATCTTAGTCTCAAATGAGACTAACGTATCCTTAGACATAACCCCCAAACCCAAATCTAAGAAGATATGGATTTGGACTAATACACGCCCTACGAGCGACAACGTAAATTAGTCTCCGTATACAATCCATGGGAAACCACAAACAAAACAAACACACAGGACATGAAGTGACCATCTGGAGAAGGAGAAAGTTGTTGCTGCGATGCGGCAGCGTAATTAACTGTAGGGGCTTACGCCTGCAGGGAAGAGCGTCCCCACAATCAAAAAACCCTCAAACGAGGGGGAATCTGACGAAGTCTGCTACATCGTCCGCATCCATTTAAACCTTCGATACATGGTGTCATAAATCAACTTGGTATCTTCTGAGAGGTGGACGGATAGCACCAATTAGCATCTGCCCTCGAATTTCAGGCAAGTCGAACCTGCGCGGTCGCGTCTCTGTGTTCGGCGGGGAACAACGGCCATGTAGAGGATAGTGTTGATTTTCTCCGGGTTAGCTTCGATTCCACGGTGGGTGACCATGAAACCAAGGAACTTTCCACCGGTGACCTCGAATGCGCACTTGGCGGGGTTCAGTTTCATCTTGTATTTACGGAGGACGTCGAAGGCCTCGCCCAGATCCTTAACGTGTTCGTCCGATGAGATCGATTTGACGAGCATGTCGTCGACGTAAACTTCCATGTTCTAGCCGATCTGCGGCTTGAACATGCGATTGACCAAGCGTTGGTACGTGGCTCTGGCGTGAAAGGCATCACCTTGTAGCAGTATACCCCCAGTCCGTTATGAATGCGGTGAGATCCTCGTCTGCCGGATTCATACGAATCTGGTTGTATCCGGAGAAAGCATCCATGAAGCTAAGTAGCTCGTGGCCTGCCGAGCTGTCGACGAGCTGATCTATCCGAGGGATGGGATAGTTGTCTTTCGGGAAGGCCTTGTTGAGGTCGGTGAAGGCGACGCACATGCACCACTTCCCACTTAGCTTTTTGACTATGACTACGTTCGCCAACCATTCTGAGTAAGGCACATTCCGAATGAAGTTGGCGGCGAGGAGCCTGTCTACCTCATCATCGATCGCCTTTTTCTTGATCGGGACGAAGCTTCGTTTTTTCTACCTGATGGGTCGGACTTCCCGTCGAAGAGGGAGACCTTCGGGGGCTTGTTCCGGGAGGAGACCTGGACGGCGAGCAGCTCTTTGGTGAAGGGCTTCGTTAGTGAGTCGGCGGCATATTTAGCCCCGTCGCTTGAAGGACGATTTTCTCGATGCATGCCTTCGATCTTCTTTTCGAGGGCGTCGAGTCGGCCGTGGTATCCCGATAATTCGGCACATTCTGATTGTTCTCCGCCGAAAGACGCGACCGGGACGTTGGGGCGTTTGGCATGAATTTTGGGGGCAGATGCTATTTGGATTTATCTGTCCACCTCTCTGAAGATGCCAAGTTGATTTATGGCACCGTGTATCGAAGGTTTAGACAGATGTGGCCATTGTAGCAGACTTCGTCAAATTCCCCCTCGTTGTGAGGGGTTTTTGATTGTGAGAACGCTCTTCCCTGCAGGCGCAAGCCCCTGCAGTTAATTACGTTACCGCATCGCGATAACCACTTTCTCCTGCTCCAGAAGGTCACTTCGTGTCGTGTGTGTTTGTTTTATTTTTGGTTTCCCATGGATTATATACGGATACTAATTTATGTTGTCGCCCGTAGGACATAGATTAGTCTAAATCCGTATTTTAATAGATTTGGGTTTGGGTTGGTTTAAGGATCGTTAACCTCATTTGAGATTAAGATCAATTTAAATATTTGTTGAGGATACGTTGGTCTAATTTTAGACTAAGATCTATTCAACATGGTTTTGGGATCATTTAGATCCAACGAAAGAGCATTTGGGCTCTATCGTCTTAGTTTAGAGACGTTGCGGTCCATTGGGTTTAAGGACATCATAGTCCATGGGTTTACATCATAGTCTGTAAAGTTTAAAGACATCATAGTCTATGAGTTTAAGGACCTCATAGTCCGTAAAGTTTAAGGACATCATAGTCCATGAGTTTACGGACCTCATAGTCCGTAAAGTTTAAGGATATCAAAGTCCATGAGTTTAAGGACATCATAGTCCATGGAGTGTCTGGTTGTCGGGATCCGTCACCTCTCTGAAGACCTTGAAGAATTACAACGATACATATTAGAGGAATGAAGAGATGTACCATTGAACCAAGGTTGGTTGGGAGATCTGTAGTCAGACTTGGGGCCAAGACCAATTGTGAGCACATGAGCTCAGCTGGTCTGAGCTAGGGACTTGTGGCCAACTTGGGCTCAGCCCATTCAGTTCTGGTTAAAATGCTGAACATTTGTTTGGGTGTTAAACATCTGGCAAAGAAAGTGATTTTCCAGATTCCCGGATATCCGGAGTTTGTTGTTGGAGGTAGCAGTTCTGTCGGGGCAGTCGAGTTTAGGGCTAGGCCGACAAACACCGTTCTTGCGTCGATGGAAGTTGATAAGAAGGAAGTGCCAGCAATAGTTCGAGAGTTTATGGACGTGTTCGAGGACATCTCGGGTTTACCGCCAAAACGAGATGTGAAGTTCGCGATCGATCTTGTTCCTGGTGCAGCGCCAATCTCAAGGCATATTATCCGATGGCACCAGTAGAGTTGGAAGAAGTCAAGAAGCAAGTTATCGAATTGCTAGAGAAGAGTTGGATTCGCAGCTGCAATTCACCCTGAGGATCTCCAGTTCTTCTAGTAAAGAAGAAAGATGGCACAAAGAGGATGTGCATCGACTATCAAGAATTAAACCAGAGACTGTTAGGAACAAGTACCCGATTCCTCGCATCGGCGAATTATTCGAGCAATTTAATGGCGTGAGGATATTCTCGAAGATGGATTTGCGATCCAGATATCATCAAGTCCAAGTTAAATCAGAGGATATTTGCAAGGCCGCGTTCCGAACTCGGTATGGACATTACGAGTATTTAGTGATGCCATTCGGAGTCACGAATGCACCGGCAATAATTATGGACCTGATGAACCGAATCTTTTCACCATTCTTGGACCAGTTTATTGTGGTGTTTATCAATGATATTCTGGTCTGCTCGAGGAGTCTTGAAGAGCATGCTGAACCCTTGAAGACATGATGAGAGCTTGCATGTTAGACTTCAAGGATTCATGGGAGGATTATCTACACTTGGTGGATTTTTCTTACAATAACAGCTTTCTGGCGACTATTCAGATGGCTCCATTTGAAGCGTTATATGGTCGCAAGTGTCGCTCACCCGTTTGTTGGGAAGATATTGGTGAACGAAGATTGTTGGGACCGGATTGATCATACAAACAGTAGAGAAAGTCAATACTATTCGGAATCACATGAAGGCAACATAAGATCGGCAGAAGAGTTGGGCCGATACATCGAGAAGACCTCTAGAGTTCGTTGTTGGTGATCTTGTGTTCTTGAAGATATCACCAACTAGAGGAGTGATTCGTTTTGGGAGTCGAGACAAGCTTAGTTCTCGATTCGTGGGGCATCTTGGTATCATCAAGCGCGTTGGAGAAGTAGCTTACTGATTGACTTTATCACCTTCTTTGACGAATGTTCATGACGTGTTTTATGTATCTCAACTCCGTAAGTATGTTCGAGATGAAACACACGTACTAGATCGTTCGGAGCTGACTGTAAGGGAGGATTTGACGTATGAAAAACGACCGATGTCGATTGTTGATCGAAGAGAAAAGGTCCTTAAGAATAAGGTTATCCCACTCGTACTTGTTTCTTGGGGAAATCGCTCGCATGGAGAATCGACTCGGGAACGAGAAGACGAGATTCAACAGAAGTTTCCAGATCTCTTCCTGTAGTTCATGTTCTTGTCTTGGGAATTTCGAGGACGAAATTCTTTTTGTAGTTGGGTATAATGTAACACCCTGGTTCATTTATATCAATTCCAGTACACATATTTCTTTATTTATAGTATTTTCCTGATATACTGTGTTTTTGGTGCAAATATTATATCTGACATCTATATTAGTATCCGACCCGACCCGCTTGCTTGAAACATGTTGGTTCATGATTATGATTTATCCTGACTTGTTACATAAACTTGTGCACATTCATAATACTGTATACTGGCATTTTATCTGACATGCGTATTTTACAATATAAGATTTTAAGTCATGTAAAATATTTTAAAAATACATTGCATGGCCTGCATGATACCCCTAACCCCGTGGTAGTATCCGTGCATCTTGTTCTTGTCCCGCTCAGTGAAACGGACTTGTTTGGATGGCTACGCGCTCGTACGTGTATCCAATCTTGGGGGTATGCATTTTCGTTACCCGGGCATTCATTTTGAAATTTGGACGCTGCATGTATTTTTCATATTTTAAATCTGAATTTTTAGACCCGACCCGGGTGTATTTTGGAGTAAGTTTGTATTTGCTAAAATCTCAACGGACTAATATTATATTCTTTAATTCATATTACTACATATATTCACCTCATGCTCTCTTTTTCCCATAACACACGTTCTCCCCCCTCTCATTTTATCTATATAATATTCTTTTATTTTTATAAAACCCACTCATTCTCTCTCTTCTCTCTCTCTCATTCTCTCCCCGCGACCAGTCTCACTCTCTCTCAATATATATATATATATATATATATATATATATATATATATATATATATATATATATATATATATATATTACATACTTTAAGAAAAAATTAGTTTAAAAATATTAGTTTGGATCTCAGATCCACACTCTCTCTCCCTTTTTATTTTCTCTCTTTATCACATGCGTACCCTTATATATTTTTATAAATCCTAAACTAACCATACAATCCCACGTCCCTCTCTCTCATCTTTCTCTTTCCTTTCTCTCTCTCCTCTTTCTCTTTCCTTTCTCTCTCTCCTCTCGCGTCTCTCTCTCCTCTCGCTTTCACTGTTGATTCCTCGAGTGTGGTCACCGCTCCCTCCGCTATCGTCACCTCCCTTCACGACTCTCTTCTCCTTCTCTATAAAAACCCCCCGAGCCCTCGCCCACGAGAACCCACGTCCCCGACTGCACAACCCACCCTCATCTCGCCACCACCGCCGACGCCCTCGTCGGCCTCCTCTCCCCGAATCCTCTCCGACCTCGCCTCCACCACCTCACAACCTTCCTCACTTTCCCCTACTGCAACCTAACCCCGTGCCTGCAGCCCTCGCCTGCGCCCCTCCGACTCCGCTCACCTCCACCCTCGACTCCGCTCACCTCACCTACCTCGTCGACCTCCTCTCCTCCTTCTTGTCTCTCCGACGACCCCTGAACCCCGACTGCACACCCGACCTCAACTAAACCCATTGCCACTATTACGCCGGTGACCCCATCGTCGACGTTGCCTCGTCGTCAACGACCCATCGTCGTCATCACCCCCTAGCCACCGACCCCTATCACCTACATCACCGAGCACAGCATCTTGAGCTGAGGCAACGCAGCCGAGATCAATATCTGGTCTTGTTTCCGTCGTATTGTTTTCGGAGTCGATCGTTCGAGGCAAGTATTTTACTTGCTGCATGCTAGTTACGGCTCGTTTGTTTACATCAAGACCGTAATATTACTATCATATCTTTTTTTGTGTTACTAAACTATTAAGAGTAATATGTTAGTTTTAAATAGTTTGTGTAGATTAATTAATATATTATTTGATAATAGTAATAAATAGTGCACATGGGTTAAACAAATACATAAACAGGGGTTTTAATAGAGCACATTGTTTTCTTTTATGATTTTGGAGAACTTCTATGGTGAGGAAAGAATTGTGCATAATGAAAGTACGTGGGTGGTGTGATCTTTGTGATTTGGGTTGTGAAAATTGTTACCATTGATATTTTGAAATATAACTCGTCCTTTTGGAATCATAGTTTCACAAAAAGTAATCTTTCCTTATTTGCAAGAATTGGACTTGAAAATGTTTGGTTTAAGTATATAAAAATCCAAGGTAGATGTATATAGTAGTTAGCATATGTAACAGGGTAAAACCAATGATCGTTAGAACATATGAGTTGCATCGTGACGTTTATCTGGCGTTAACGTGACTTACGCACACCGTAATGAGATCCGATCATGCAAGTTTACCTTGCTACATGCTATGATACATATTTCACATCCATATCAATAATAATATTACATGTTTATTGTATCGTGCATCTCATGTTACAGTTTTACAGTTTTGATACTCGTTCGCATCCGGATTATTTATTACATATCTAGTCTCATGCAAGTTTATCTTGCTACATGCTATGTAGTTATATTTATATCCATATGAATAAAAATATATATAAAATTGTAGTTCAATGGTGCATGTGATATTACAGTATAATATATCAGTTTGGTAGTATTATAGATTGATATTAAGGCCAAAATATGTTGAATGTAATATATCACATTAATATTATATAATAATGTTATAAAGTTACTAATCAACACTATTTCGATTCGGTAATCATATATCAGCAACCATGCTATTCATGACTTTAAATAACATGCACGTGACACTGATTTTTGCATCCATGTTTACCGCTTTACGACACCCGGTCATATCCGTGCTGTATATTATATATTTAATTGCATGCCTGAACCTGATCGCTTCATGTTACTGCTAGATTCATATACCATACCTACCAGTATGCATCATATAACTCATGGACTAATATTATGTTATCACTGATTACTATTCGTGCATCCGTGTTTTACTGTCATTCAATACTCGCTACATTTTACTGTTGGACATCCATTTGATACTGGTGCACTACCTGACATGACCTGATACACTACTATTTGACATGACTTGATACATGTACACCACCTGACATGTCCTGATGTACCACAGCCTGACTTGATACCTGATCTTGTTACTAATGCCGACAATCTTGACCTGTTGTCCCTACGGACATATCCTGTTGTCTATTTAGACGAACTTGTACCTGCTTGATCCTGTGTTGGCATTAGTCCCAGATTATTCAATACCTGACTTGAACACATAACTTGGGGGTATGGGGAAATCAAGAATGTAACCGAACGTAACTCAAAGGGGTATCATATTGTTTGCCGTTTTTCCGGGCGTTACGGAATACCTATTGTTTGCCGTTTTTCCGGGCGTTACGGAATACCTATTGTTTGCCGTTTTTCCGGACGTTACGGAATAATCACCGATGGGTTACGATGAGGATTACATTGACTGATTTTGAATAACTTTAGAGTAGATAGCCCTATAGCACAGTTTAGGCTACTCATTGCACTTCACCTGTTTATATCATGTTCACTGATCTATATTCATGTTACTGTTTACTTGTTACTGATGACATGTTACTGTTCATACTTCATGCCTGCATATTTCATCACATCCTGCTTGCTTAGAAATTATTGATATTATGACGCACTGACGTCTGGGTTTTGCATGGCCCAGATCCCTTATCTTTATCGAAGGCTGTTCAGAAGTATTTTGATCAACAGGCCGAGCAATGAGGACCTGTTATTAATTTAGTTCAGTTTTCCTTTCAGCATTTTATTCCTGATGTGAGCCCGCATTATGGGACGTACTTTCCTGATGTTATTGTACTTGAATGTTTTGCTTCCGCATTTATTTCATGACTCTTTCATTCTGGCTTATGGACATGTATTAGATAGTTTATTACTGTTCTTGATATCTCTAGACAGCCGTAATGTGACTGTGGAGGGATATTTCTTAGCCACGGGTAGAATGGTTGGCTCTGTCACGTGCCGATCTTAGCGCACTCTGAGAAGCGGGGCGTGACAGGACCCGTCGCCCCAAATTGCTCACCAAGCGCAAGCTCGTGTTATCGGCTGCCGGCGTTAAGTCACAGAAAAGAAGAAGTCGCTATTCTCCGCGGACGTTGCATTCGGCCAGGAGCCTCATGCTCCTTACAGCGAGGGCTTGAGCGAATACGGTACCAATGAGGGTTTATTCATTGTGCCGGATGATACTAATCTAGAGGCTGCCATCGCGGTTTCTGAGCAACTAGCTCGCGACGAAGCAGCACGGATCACCATTGCATAGTCAGGTAGACTTCAGTCGTGTCATTCCGCGGTTATATTTTTTTATTATTATACTTTGACTGACGCTTTCTTCTTCAACAGGTATCTCCGCTGAAGAGGCTTTCACGGCTTCCCTCAATACTTTTGAAGAGGAAAAGAGGCTCTATACATCTTTAGGCCTTGGTATAATTAGGCTCATTGTGCCTTCATTCCCTTTTCCTTCATTCGAGACTTGACCCTCTCTTTTGTCTTATTGCAGGGACTACCTTAACCCCGGTTATCCCGAGTGCGGTGCCGATCCCGAGTGGCGAGACGGCGAGGCTTCCAGAGCCGGTTATTGTGGCCGCAGCTCCCCTGTCGATATCGCAAGAGGCTTCAGTTAAATAGACGACGACGGACACCGTAGCGACTCCAGAGGCAGAACTTGGTTCGGACGATGACGTCCCTTTGACGGAGGTCTTGCGGAGATCGCTTCTCACCGCTCAGACCGAAAGGAAGCGTAAGAAGCGTGCGGCGAAGGAACGTGATGCCAGCTTGGCTGTGGGCGCAGGTTCAAGCACTACCCCATCCGTCGCCATTTCTTCAGAGGATGCTCCAGTTGTCCTGTCTACCGCCCATAGACAGGTTGTGCGTGCGACTCGAGAAGAAATCGAAAAGCCGCCTCAAGGTAGCATAACGATGAGTGTTTTATTAGAATTTGATCTTCAAATTCTTATATACCATATCCTGCAGGGCCAAGTCCTGGCGATGAGGTGGCAGGTGAGATGACGGTGACCACAGATCCCGAAGCAGTTGCTCTCTCTTGGGAGTCTGGGACTGCCCAAGCTGCCGCTCTTTCTCCTTGTGGCTCCCCGGTATCCGTTGGCATCACAAACGTCACAATGGCTCTCATCGAATCAAGGGACGAAGCCGTGGGCGCAGAGACAATCCCTTTGCAGGAAAGCGAAGAAGCCACAACGACTGGTGATACTTCCGTCGCGGTTTTGGTTGACGACCCGTCTGGTTAGTCTTGAGTCATTGTTCTTTTTATTTCATAACTCCGTCCAGCTTTTCTTGACGATGTTTTGTTTGTAGGCGCAGAAATTGTTCCATTCGAAGCACCTCCGGTCGCCACCATGACGGTTGTCATACCCTCGCTTTCTCCTACATCCCCCGAAATGCTGGAAGGTATAGATTCGTGACTTATTTAGCTGAACTATGAACGCCAGTTTCCTTGTACTCATCGTGTATTTTCTCAACTCTACAGGAGTCCTTTTTGATCATTTGTACCAGATGCTGAACCCACATTTCTCCTTCCGGTCGGAAGTCGTTCTGCCTGCTGATATTGGTTTGTATATCCTTCAGCAATTGTTCCTTTCTTTCTTTTATGAATAACTGTACTGTTGCTGAGTCTTCTTTATATTGATCACAGCATCACGAATCGGAGAAGGACATGAAGGAGTAGTCGCGGCTCCGGTACTCCCAATTTTGCCATCCACCACAGCCGGTATAATAGACTCCATCGCTCGTATATTCTCTTTATTTCGCGAGTCTGCTTTTAACCGCAATTCTTTTTGCAGCAATCTCACCGGCTCCAGCTCCCTTCGAGTCTCGCATCCTAATGCCGGCAGGGCCCTTTTCCAGACGTCCATCTTCTAAGGGCGCTGCGACCAGCCTGGGCATGTTGAGTGAATTCATCGAGGAGCTTGACGCGGAGGCCCCTGCATTCGCTGCTGATTTTGCTGCTAAGGTTAATCCGATATTGGCGACGCTTGTGCACTTCCATAGCGAAGGCGTCGTCGAATCTTGGGTTAATTATTGCAGACAGATCGAGCCCTGTCTACATGAGATTGAGCTCAAGCGTCCTTCTCTAGAAGTGCTGGCTTTGAACTCCCAACGGGCTGGATGGGTTAAGCAGAGTGTTCCCTTCCTCCGCCATTTCAAACAAGAGGCGGCCTTAAGGCAGAAGGAACACGAGGAGGCTTCAGGCGAATCTGCCCGGCTGCGCGTCCAGATTGAAGAAAATGCTGCATTTCTGACGGGCTAATGCTGAGGCAGAAGCTCGGCCTAACCGAGCGGGATGCGCAGAGTCGTGAGGCAGCTCAGCGGGAAATCGATAAGAAACTTTCATCTTATTTGCAGCAACGG
Organism: Agapanthus africanus; assembly: GCA_030015575.1. Taxonomy (NCBI): domain Eukaryota; kingdom Viridiplantae; phylum Streptophyta; class Magnoliopsida; order Asparagales; family Amaryllidaceae; genus Agapanthus; species Agapanthus africanus. The sequence goes on along the minus strand of JASDDO010000028.1, from coordinate 24,157,936 downwards.
GCTCGAGTCGAAGTGGAGCTGGCCGCAGCGGCTGATCATGAGAAGGAGCTGAGAGGAGTGCGCGAGCGGCTTGCTGATTTGTTAAAATTGCCTCCTTCTCAATAGTCGTCTTTGTATCGATTGTAATTTATGAATAACATGTATTCATTTCATTTTTTTCATTTTTTTTATTTGATGTGATGTATCTCGTATTCAATTGAATTCATGAATAAATGACACATTTTTTATCTCCGACTATCGCTTTCTTTTCTCTGCTGTGTTGTTGGTATGTTACTCTGGCAAGTGTGTCCTGTAGGGTAGTGATGGCTTAGGAGGCAGGGTTAGGATCTGCTACCTAAGACTTTCCAACTTTATGAGCCGTGAGGATCTCATAAAGAATTTTCTCCCTACGAGTCATGAGGATCTCGCAGGTGCATTTTCTCCTTAGGAGTCATGAAGATTCCTAAGTGTGCTTTCTTTTGAGAGTCGTAAGGATCTCGCAAGAGAATTTTCTCCCTTATAAGTCGAGAGGACTCGTAAGTGATTGTTTCCTTGCTTGTCGAGGTTCGACTTCGGAGAGTGTGGCCCATAAATAGTCCATCTTAATCTCCTTGTAGGGTAGTGATGGTTTAGGAGACAGGGTTAGGATCTGCCATCTAAGACTTTTCAATTTTATGAGCCGTGAGGGTCTCATAAAGACATTTTCTCCCTATGAGTCGTGAGGATCTCGTAAGTGTATTTTTCTCCTTAGGAGTCGTGAGGATTCCTAAGTGTGTTTTCTCTTGAGAGTCGTAAGGATCTCAAAAGAGAGTTTTCTCCCTTACAAACCGAGAGGACTCGTAAGTGATTGGTAAGTTGACTTGTTCCCAAATCGAAGCATTGCTCCGACGGGGAGGTCAAGGGTTGACATGTATCCGAGTCGAAGCGTTGCTTGACGACAAGGAGGTCAGAAGTTAACATGTATCCGAGTCGAACTTTTGCTTGACAACAAGGAGGTCAAGGGTTGCCATATATCCGTGTCGAAGCGTTGCTTGACGACAGGGAGGTCAGGGTTGACATGTATCCGTTTCAAAGCGTTTCTTGACGACAGGGAGGTCAGGGTTGACATGTATCCGTGTCGAAGGTTGCTTGACGACAGGGAGGTCAGGGTTAACATGTATCCGAGTCGAAGCGTTGCTTGACGACGAGGAGGTCAGGGTTTACATGTATCCATGTCGATGCGTTGCTTTACGACAATGAGGTCAGGGTTGACATGTATCCGTGTTGAAGCGTTGCTTGATGACAGGGAGGAAAGGGGTTGACATGTATCCGTGTTGGAGCGTTGTTTAACGATAGGGAGGTCAGGGGTTGACATGTATCCAAGTCGAAGCATTGCTTGACAACAGGGAGGCCAGGGGTTGACATGTATCCGAGTCGAAGCGTTGCTTGACGATAGGGAGGTCAAGGGTTGACATGTATCCGTGTCGAAGCGTTGCTTGACGACAAGGAGCTCAGGGGTTGACATGTATCCGTGTCGAAGTGTTTCTTGACGACAGGGAGGCCAGGCGTTGACATATATCCGTGTCGAAGCGTTGCTTGATGACAGGGAGGTCAGGGGTTAACATATATCCGTGTCGAAGCGTTGCTTGACGACAGAGAGGTCAGGGGTTGACATGTATCCGTGTCGAACCGTTGCATGATGACAAGGAGGTCATGGGTTGACATTTATCCAAGTCGAAGCGTTGTTTGACAACAAGGAGGTCATTGGCTGACTCTAGGTTGTCTGTGAACCGTAGAGTCTTGGAACTAGAGACTTTGTCGTGGCTCCGATTGGTGGTGCCGCGTCCGTGTCCTGCTGGAATGAGGAGGAGCGTCGTTATTGGTCTTCTGGGATGCATATGTTATTGTCGAGATTTGGAACTAGGGGCTCCGCCATGGCTCCGCTTCGTTGCGACCCTGAGGTCGGTTGTTGACGTTACATTTGCGTCCTGCTGGAGTTGAGAAGGAATGCCTTGTTGCTCTTCTAGGATGTTAATGTTGTCGTCGAGATCTGATACTCCTTTTAACAGAGTTTGGTGGGACAATATGATTCCCTTTTTTGTTTGTGTCCATGGATTGTATACAGGGGTCGATGCGGACTCACCTGCAGGGCAAAGGTTTCATTCTATTTTTTTCCGCGATACTCGATCATTTCATCTTTTATATCGCGAAAGTCGCGATTGCCCAATCATTTCGGCTATTTTTTCGCGGTGCCCAATCATTTCGGCTATTTTTCTTTTTGCTCGCTGCTTTTCATTGCGAGTTGCCCAATCATTTCGGCTATTTTTGTATGCACTTTTGGTTCGCTGAATTTTATCGCGAGTTTAGACTTGGAATTTGATACCGATTTAGGCATCAGCATCGCTACAGCTGGGATATGACCAGGAGAGAATCATCATTTGCCTTTGTCGGTTCGAACAAAGGTGGCTTAGCAAACCGGGTTAAGATCCTGTCGACTAAGGCTTTTGACTTTATGAGCCGTATGGTCTCATAAAGTTGTTTCTCCTTACGAGTCTTGAGGATCTCGTAAGTGTGTTTTTTTCTTAAGAATCATGAGGGTTCTTAAGTGTATGTTCTCTTATAAGTTGTAAGGATCTTACAATAGTTTTCTCCTTATAAGTCGAGAGAATTTACAAGGGTCGTTTACCATGTGAGGATATCCCTCGTTGCTGGTGGGATTTTGTTGGGGAAATGTTTATTCGTGCCCGAGGATTGTATACAAGGGTCAATATTGAAACGCTTGTAGGGCAATATTGGGATGTATGACGGCTTAAGAACAGGTTCAGATCCCTGTAGCTTAAGGCTTTTGAATCCTATGAGCCGTGAGGGTCTCATAGGGGAATTCTCATTACGAGTCGTGAGGATCTCGTAAGTGTAACTTCTCCTCAGGAGCGTCCGAAGCGTACCCACTCATGTATGTGCGAAAAGGATAAAATAAACACATGGAAAGGAAAATTTTGCTATTCATTCCTCAGAAAGTTCTTACATCGATGAAAACAGTAAACAAAAGCGTCATTAAAATGTTTACAATGGCAAAATATTGAATCCGGGACACAGATTGAGAAATTCGAAAGTGAGACCGTCTAAAATATTTCTGGCATCTCTGACCATTCTCGTGTGCATCCTCTCACGATCACAAGCGTCAGGATTTTTGCTGATGTCCTCCGCCCTCTGATAAGCAGCGATTATCGTCGTCTGTTGGAAAGTTTGATGCAAAATATCAATGAGATTGTCCTACCGGGCGTGCCAGAATATGTTCTCCGCCGAAAGACGCGACCGGGACGTTGGGACATCTGGCCTGAATTTTGGGGGCAGATGCTATTTGGATTTATCCGTCCACCTCCCCGAAGATGCCAAGTTGATTTATGGCACCGTTTATCGAAGGTTTAGACAGATGCGGCCGTTGTAGCAGACTTCATCAGATTCCCCCTCATTGTGAGGGGTTTTTTTTATTGTGGGGACGCTCTTCCCTGCAGGCGCAAGACCCTGCAGTTAATTACGTTACCGCATCGCGGTAACCACTTTCTCATGCTCCAGATGGTCACTTCGTGCCGTGTGTGTTTGTTTTATTTTTGGTTGCCCGTGGATTGTATATGGAGACTAATTTGTGTTGTCGTCCGTAGTGCGTAGATTAGTCCAAATCCGTATTTTCTTAGATTTGGGTTTTGGTTGGTTTAAGGATCGTTAACCTCATTTGAGATTAAGATCAACTTAAATGTTTGTTGAGGATACGTTGGTCTAATTTTAGACTAAGATCTATTCAACAGGGTTTTTGGATCATTTAGATCCAACGAAAGAGCATTTGGGCTCTATCATCTTAGTTTAGGGACGTTGCAGTCCATTGGGTTTAAGGACATCATAGTCCAAAGGTTTAGAGACATCATAGTCTGTAAAGTTTAAAGACATCATAGTCTATGAGTTTAAGGACCTTATAGTCCGTAAAGTTTAAGGACATCATAGTCCATGAGTTTAGGGATCTTATAGTCTGTAAAGTTTAAGGACATCATAGTCCATAAGTTTAAGGACATCATAGTCCATGGAGTGTCTGGTTGTCGGGACCCGTCACCTCTCTAAAGATCTTGAAGAATTACAACGACACATATCAGAGGAATGAAGAAATGTACCCTTGAACCAAGGTTGGTTGGGAGATCTATAGTCAGACTTGGGACCAAGACCAATTGTGAGCACATGGGCTCAGCTGGTCTGAGCTAGAGACTTGTGGCCAACTTGGGCTCGGCCCATTCAGTTCTGGTTAAATTGCTGAACATTTGTTTGGGTGTTAAACATTTGTTTGGGCTTAGCCTCTTTTGTTCAATAATACTGAGCAATAATTTGGGTTCTGACACTCCTTTTCTTTTTCTTTTATTGAGTGTTGAACACTCTTTGTAGCGCAGAGCGCTTTATGTACAGAGCCTTTATGTACAAAGCACTTGGCGCTGAGCACCAGACTTGGAGCGCTAAGGCGCTTCTTACAAAATAGCGCACACGTGAAGAGCACGTGATGCGCTCGGCGCTGAGCGTCAGACTTGGAGCGCTAAGGCGCTTCTTATGAAATAGCGCACACGTGAGGAGCACGTGGCGCGCCTGGCACTGAGCGCCAGACTTGGAGCGCTAAGATGCTTCTTATGAAATAGCGCATACGTGAGGAGCACGTGGCGCTCTTGGCGTTGAGCGCTAGCCAATGAGTGCAGAGCGCTCTTGATCAATTCTGTGCTCTGAGAATTAAATTCTCGTTTATAAGAGATTTTGTCTTGTGGATCTAAGAACTAAGTTCTTATTTTAATATGAGATGTTACAATCTCTTCTGTTTTTTGTGAAAGACTTTGTCTTAGTCTTATAGATCTGTGATCTAAAGAGAACTAAGTTCTTCTCCCTCCCTTTTATGATGAGATGCTCCAATCTCTTCTATTTTTATGAAAGACTTCAGTCTTTGTAGATCTATGATCTTGAAAAAGAACTAAGTTCTTCTTTTTTGATGAGATACTTTGATCTCTCTGTTTTATTTACCTTGAAGAAATTCTTCTTCTCAGAGCTTGCTCTTCTCTTTTTCTTTTTTTTTTGAGAACTCGAAGTTTTTAGGGGGGGTTCTTCTCTATGAATCTTATGGGGAGTTTCTTCTTCAATGAAACTTATGGTGAGTTTCTTCTTCTATGAAACTTATGGGGAGTTTCTTCTGTCCCAGACTTGAAGTCTTAGTGCCTTTATATAGTGGAGGCTGATTTGTTGAGGCAATCTTTTTCTGATTGATTTGGGGATTTTCTCACCGTTGGATTTTTGATCTTAGGGCTTCTGTTTTACAGAAGACAATCTTCTTATTTTTAACAAGATTGGGAAATTATTTTCCCATACAGAATTTATTCTGTATCTTGGTGATTTTTAATCACCATTAGATGTTTGATCCAACGGTGCTCTAATTTAGAGAGCATAATCTTTCCTGTTTGGAAAGATTTTGAGGAGTATTCCCTCAACAGAATTTAATTCTTTACTTTGGTGATTTTTAATCATCTCCGTTGGATCTTTGATCCAACGGTAAAGAGCTTTTAGTTCAGGCGCCAGCGCGCTCGTGCTTTGCATGTGAGGCACTGCCTCAGAGTCTTTGACTCTTAGACCATAGCGCTCTTGGCGTGCTTTGCACGTTAGGCGCTGCCTCAGATTCTTTGACTCTTAGCGCTGGCACTGCGAGCGCTCTCGTGCTTTGCACGTGAGGCGATGCATCAGAGTCTTTGACTCTTAGCGCTGGCGCTGCGAGCGCTCTCGTGCTTTGCACGTGAGGCGCTGCCTCAAAGTCTTTGACTCTTAGCGCTGACGCTCTTGGCGCTAGCGCTTTTATGAAGTGCTGCTTCATTTCAAATTTCAAAATTTGAACAGATTTTTGCTCTGATTGGGGAAACACCCCTCCCGGTGAATTGACAATCGGCCAAATCATGGTCATGTCAACGGGGGGTACGACGAGAACCAACGAGACACGACATCCCTCCTCGATCGAGGGACATATCGGCCACCCGAGGAAGATGGCCAAAGCGGCCGAGCCGATCGTATTTACCGACGAGGAGCTCCACGGTATTTCCCTGCCTCACAACGACCCTCTGGTGATCATAGCTTGGATCCACCACTACGAGGTACAGAGGATACCGATCGACTCGGGAAGCTCGGCAAACATTCTCTTCTATGACTGCTTCCTTCGTATGGGACTCACCCCGTCAGACCTAAGGCCGACCACTCATATCCTGTCAGGGTGCACTAACCACTCCATCCCGGCGGAAGGGGTGATCACGCTCCAATTTAACATCGGAGTGGCCGACCGTACGCGCACAGTGCCTATGGAATTCATCGTGGCGAGAATCCTATCAGTCTACAACGTTCTCCTCGGTCGCTCAACACTGAACTCCCTCCGAGCCCAGATATTGACCTACCTCCTGGCGATGAAATTCACGCTCGACCAAGGTGGGATAGGTCGGGCCTACGGAGACCAACGAACCACAAGGGTATGCTTCATCGCAACATCCATATCTGAGCGGCTAAACAATGATGTCGAGGGTGAGGGTGACATCAAGGGTTCTCTGGACACTCAAGACGAGCAAAAAGGGGTCCGAGGGACCCCGGTAGAGCAACTGACAGAGGCCCCCCTCGTAGAAGGGGACGATGAACGAACCGTTCAGATAGGGTCGCTTTTAACGGGGACTCGGCGGGACGACCTGGTTCAATTCCTCAGAAACAACTCTGACGTGTTCGCCTGGGCACCTGCCAACATGCCTGGGATCGACCCCTAAATCATATCTCACAAACTCGGGGTTGACCCTACGGCTCGACCCGTCAGGCAGAAAAAACGAAGCTTCGCCCCGATCAAGCAAAAGGCGATCGAGGACGAGGTAGACTGGATCCTCACTGCCAACTTCATTCGGAATGTGCTCAGAATGGTTGGCGAACGTGGTCATGGTCAAAAAGTCAAGCGGGAAGTGGCGCATGTGTGTTGACTTCACCGACCTCAACAAGGCCTCCCCGAAAGACAACTATCCCCTCTCTCAGATAGACCAGCTCGTTGACGGCTCGACAGGCCACGAACTACTTAGCTTCATGGATGCCTTCTCCAGCTACAACCAGATCCGTATGAATCCGGCAGACAAGGATCTCACCGCATTCATAATGGACCGGGGGTGTATACTTCTACAAGGTAATGCCTTTCGGTCTCAAAAATGCCGGAGTTACGTACCAACGCTTGGTCGATCGGTTGTTCAAGCCGCAGATTGGTAGGAACATGGAAGTTTACGTCGACGACATGCTCGTCAAATCGATCTCATCGGACGAGCACGCTAAGGATCTGGGTGAGGCCTTTGACGTCCTCCGCAAATGCAAGATGAAACTGAACCCCACCAAGTGCGCATTCGGGGTCACCGTTGGAAAGTTCCTCGGTTTCATGGTCACTCACTGTTGGATCGAAGCTAACCCGGAGAAAATCAACGTCATTCTCAACATGGCCGCGCCCAAGACTAACATCGAAATCATGCGGCTGATAGGGCGGGTAGCCACACTAATCCGTTTCATGTCTGGGGAGAAGTGCTTCCCGTTCTTCAAGGCTTTAAGGAAGATTCCAGGGTTCGAGTGGTCGGAGGAGTGCCAGACCGCCTTTGACCAATTAAAGAGGCACTTTGCGACTCCACCGCTGCTCACCCGACCAGTTGAAGGGGACGAGCTTTCACTATATCTGGCGGTATCCGACCAAGCTGCAGGCTCAGTGCTCGTCCGAGAGGTCGACGGAGTCCAGAAGCCGGTATACTATGTGAGCCACATCTTCAAGAATGCAGAAACGAGGTACCCAGTCATAGAGAAGATTGTCTTGGCACTCATCATGGCCTCAAGGAAACTACGACACTATTTCCAGGCGCACACCATCCTCGTTCTTACTGAGCGCCCTTTGGGGGCTATCCTCGCCTCCCCCGAGTCCTCTGGCCGCTTAGAGGAATAAAGGTGGGAGTTGTCCCAGTTCGACATAAAATACCGCCCGAGGCGAGCTATCAAAGCGCAAGCCCTGGTCGACTTTATCGTCGAGTGCACCATCCCCAGCAAAGAGCCGGAGTCCACACCGGCCCCCGCAGCTCAACCCTCTGTTGAGGGGAAGCCTGACTCCGTCCCTGATTGGATCCTCTACATCGACGGGTCCTCGACCAAGGATGGCTGTGGAGCCGGCCTCATCATTCGAGGCCCGAACGAGGAAGAAATGGAGTATTCTCTGAAGCTCGGGTTCAAGGCCTCAAATAACGTGACGGAATACGAGGCCTTGCTGGCCGGACTGCGCATAGCCTTCAGAATGGGGATGAAAACGATTTGGATCCGCGGCGACTCCTCCCTAGTCGTTGGCCAAGTGACAGGCCGATTCAAGGCACGGGAGCCTCTGATGGTGAAGTATCTGGCCGAGGTAAGAAGATTGCAGAAAGACTTCGACGAAGTCCGAGTGGAGCGGATCCCCAGGCAGCTCAATGCCCAAGCCGACGCCATCAGTAGGCTGGCTTCATCTTATACGGCCAACAACGAGAGGAACATCCTCTTCGAGGTCTTGCCACGGCCCAGCGTAGAAGACGGGGAAACAATTCTCCAAGTGTATACAGCCTGGGAAGAAGACCGGGATTGGTGGAAGCCCCTCGTGGAATTCCTGAGGGAAGGTACGCTCCCAGAAGATCGAGGAGAAGCCCACCGTCTCCGAGCCAAAGCTCGCCATTTCGTCTGGAGCAATGGGAACCTCTACAAGAAGTCCATCACTCAGCCCATGCTCCGGTGCGTCGACCCCTACGAAGCCGACTACGTCCTCCGTGAGATCCACGAAGGGGTCGGCGACACGCACCAAGGGGCCCGCACCTTAATCCAGAAGGCATTTCTCCAAGGGTACTACTGGCCGACAATTCATCAGGACGCCCACAAGCTGGTCAGGAGATGCAAGAGCTGCCAACTCCATGGAAGCATACCTCGCCTTCCCACTACCGAGCTAACCGCCCTAACCTCCCCATGGCCGTTTGCCCAGTGGGGAATGGACATGATAGGCCAGTTCCCTACCGGTACGGGTGGGCACAAGTACGTCCTCGTCGCAGTGAACTACTTCACGAAGTGGATCAAGGCCATTCCCATCAGGAAACCGGACGCCACCATGACTATTAAGTTCCTGCAGAACAACGTGATACTCCGGTTCGGCATCCTGAGGTGTATCATCACCGACTATGGGACAAATTTCGAATACGAAAGAGTTAAGGAATTCTGCAGCGAATATCGTATCCTCATGAAGTTTGCCGCGGTCCCACATCCCCAATGCAACGGGCAAGCCGAAATCGCTAATTGGGATGTTCTCCGAGGTCTTCGGACATGCTTAGAAGGACGCCAAGGCAATTGGGTCGAGGAATTACCCCGCGTCTTATGTGCCCTGCGCACGTCGAAGAAAACCCCCCACTGGGGAGACCCCTTTCAGCCTCTGCTACGATACCGAGGCATAGTTCCAGCGGAGATCGGGCTCCCCAGTTACCGGGTCGAGCATTTCGACGACGAAGCGAACACCTCAGCCCTCTGAACTAACCTGGATATCTTGTTAGAAAAACGAGACCGGGCTCAGATCAGAGCTGCCGCCTTTCAGCAGCAAACCGCCCGCTACTACAATGCGCGAGTCAAGCGCCGCTTCTTCAAGACCGGAGATCTAGTCCTAAGGCGGAATGAGTTCGTCGATCAAGGCAAGCTGCAAAAATTTTCCCCAAAATGGGACGGTCCTTTCCTCGTCTCCGAGGTCCTGCCCGGCGGAGCCTACCTCTTACAAGACACGGATGGTCGCAAATTTCCACAGCCTTACATTACATTAAAAAAAAATTACAGCAGCGGGGGAAGGGGTTGCAAGAAGTATTCCTCGTGGTTCTCCGAGGAAATCACCACCAGTCGAGTCCTTGCCATCTCGGACCTCTGCCTCTGATATTGTCCGCGAATCCTTGTGGCCACGGACGGGCCATAAAGCTCCACGGGCGGGCACCCATCGTCGAGATGCCTCAATTGGTAACACCCGAGGATGAGTGCCACCGAGCGATTCCGCTGACTCATCGAGATTAGGCCGAGATGACACAGCGACCTCAGCTTCCCAACCGCCTCGTCCTTCAGCTATTCGGACAAGGGGTTGTGCAGCACTGGCGATGCCTTCCAGATGGAGTACATGAGCAGTTGGAGAAGGGGCGATCGCCGGGGGAGCTGGCGGCCAATATGATCCTCAACCCGCCGGATCACTGCTTGCCGAATCTTCTCGGAGCACAGCTGGTCGTACAGGTACACGTCCTCGAAAGAGATGATCTCGGGGATGGTGAAAGGGAAAGTGTCCATTCTTACGGTTAGGGTGTTTACCCCAATCAGAAATAAAGCTTTGCTTTGAAAATTTAAACTTTAATTTCGAAGCAACGCTTCAGATCCCGTGCGCTGCGCGCAACGCGCCACGTGTCAGAAGTTGACACGGCAGCACAACGCCCAAGGCAGTGCGTCCAATCAGAGCAAGGCTCTTTAAAAAGCAAAAGCAACGCTCAACTGCGCAAGTGCACCGTTGCGCGACACGTGTTTGCGCAGTTGCGCAAACGCTGTTGCGCAAGTGCACCACAGCGCGACACGTGTCTGCGCAGTTGCGCAAACGCTGTTGCGCAAGTGCACCTCAGCACGCCACGTGTCTGCACAGTTGCGCAAAAGCACAACTGCGCAAGCGCACCGCTGCGCGACACGTGTCTGCGCAGTTGCGTAAACACTGTTGCGCAAGTGCGCTGCAGCGTGACACGTGTCTGCGCAGTTGCGCAAGCACGACTGCGCAAACGCACCTCTGCGCGACACGTGTCTGCGCAATTGCGCAAACACTGTTGCGCAAGTGCACCGTTGAGTGACACGTGTCTGCGCAGTTGCGCAAGCTCAGCTGCGCAAGCGCTTCACTGCGCGACACGTGTCTGCGCAGTTGCGCAAGCACAGCTGCGCAAGCGCCTTACTGCGCGACACGTGTCACGCGCTGGTGAGTTGCGCAATAACAGAATGAAAATTTAAGGAAATCTTTTCTGTTCTTGTTAAAACAAAAAGATTTCTTCTGTAAAACAGGGGGCCTTTGGATCAAAGATCCAACGGTGGGAAAAATTCCCCAAATCACTCAGGAAAAGATTTATTGAACAAATTTAACTAATTTTTGAGCACTATAAAAAGGACCCCAAAAACTCATTTCAAAGGAAGATCTGGTTTTAAAAAAAAAGAAGAAAGAAGAGAACTCTTGAGAATTTCTGGAGAACACAAAAAGAAGGTAAAAACCTTTGAGATAAGAGAAGATTCTCTTGAAGAATAGATCATTGATCTAGAAAACAAGATCAGTGATCTTCAATAAATAGATAGATAAATAAATAAATAAATAAAAATAAAAATAGTGCCTTGCACTTGCTATGAACCTCTGGTTCTCTGAAACAGAAAGAAAGAAAAGATTTCTTTCTTTTCTTTGATCTAAATTTGGATCAAGAAATTAAAAAGTGCTCTGCACTTCTTTTCCTGAATCTAAAAGATTCTTGGTGCTTTGCACAAATGCAATGCATTATTTGAAGGGCTAGGCCCAAGTCAAAAAGACCTAGCAGGTCAGAATAAATTGCAAAGCAATAAAAGGGCTGGGCCCAAATAAAATTGATGCTCTGCATCCCTTTTGGGCAAAGCCCAAATAAAAGCAAAAGAAATGCAAAAGCAATGGACTTAGCCCAATCGTGGCCATAAGTCCTTAAATTAAATTGACTGAGCAAAATGGCTCTCCTAAATCAATGTACGTCCGGTTCGAGGGTACATCTCCGAACTCCTTTGACATCTATCGTTGTAATTCCTCAACGACGTCAAAGAGGTGACGGGTCCCAACGACCACACCCCCATATGGACTGCGGGTCCTTAAACTCGTGGACCGAGACGTCCTTAAACTAACATTGGACCGAAACGTCCTTAAACTAATATTGGACCGAAACGTCCTTAAACTAATAATGGACTGAGATGTCCCTAAACTAATATCGGACCACCACGTCCCTAAACTGGCACAATAGGGCCCAAACGCTCTTTTGTCGGATCTAAACAGTCCCGTCTAAGTTGATCTTAGCCCCAAATACGGTTAACGTGTCCTTAGATATTTAAATAAACGATAAAACTCCAAATCAACTTTGGTTCAAGGGTACATCTCTGAACTCCTCTGACGCCTGTCGTTGTAATCCCTCAACGACGTCAGAGAGGTGACGAGTCCCGACGGCCAGATATTAAATCGATCACTACGTCAAGTCGATCTTAGTCCAAAACAGGACTAACGTATCCTTGACGAACGTTTAAGTTGATCTTAGCCGCAACGCGACTAATGTATCCTTAAACTAAAAAACACCAAACCCAAATCTAAGTAAATACGGATTTGGACTAATCCACGTCCTACGGGCGACGGCATTACTCAGTCTCCGTATACAATCCACGGGCAACCACAAACAAAACAAACACACACGACACGAAGTGAAATTCTGGAGAAGGAGAAAGTTGTTACCGCGATGCGGTAGCGTAATTAACTGCAGGGGCTTGCGCCTGCAGGGAAGAGCGTCCCCACAATCAAAAACCCCTCAAGCGAGGGGGAATCTGACAAAGTCTGCTACATCGGCCGCATCCGTCTAAACCTCCGATACAAGGTGCCATAAATCAACTTGGCATTTTCGGAGAGGTAGACGGATAAAACCAATTAGCATCTGCCCCGAATCCCAGCGTCAGGCCATCGCGGTCCTGTGCGCCGCCTTTCGGAGGGGAACAGATTCTGGCACGCCCGGTGGGACCTTTTCTTCTTTCCACTCCACACTTCGTGTGTCGTGTTCGCGAACAAATCGCGGTTTGCTGTGATTGCCTGTGGATTCAAGGTACTAAGATTTGGTGTCTTGCTTTATGCAGAAAACTGAAAATCGATGGCTTCGAACTGCACCGCCCGCAGCAATAACTCTCGCTCCGTCATTGCTGGAGGAGTGACTTATGGGCCCCAAGCGGCCTCCCTTTTCAAAATGCCGGTAGAGCAGGTAACTCAGGCCACCACTGGATTATTCTTCGGGACCATGCTCCCACCAATGAGCTTCAACGCCCCAATGACATTGCAAGAAGCCCTAAAGAAGTCAGTCTCTGATCGGCTTACCACTGCCGCAACCCCTCTCAACGGGTCGTCCAACTCCACTGCTTCAGTTTTTAACGGACTAGGCCAGAGCTCTAACAGGCTCATGAAGAAGCCTGCCATACCAGAAGGCGTTATCCCGAAACGGATAGCCATTCCAACTCCCGTTCCTGGTAAAATCACCAAGGTTGCTTCCCATGTTCAGAAGTCCGCTTCTAACAAGTTGGCCATCCCCGTTCAACGGACGTCGATCTTTAAAAGGCTGGTACCAGCATATTCTGACCAACACCGGGGGCATGAGGAGGTTACCCCTATATCTGAAACAACACCATCAGCACGACACGCTCGACGTCGCCACTGGCGTCGAGTAAGGAAGGCTGGGGGCAACTCCCCCTCTGGGATAACTCCGTCAGCTCCGATGGTGAGAATCGATACTGCTGTTCCAACCAAGAACAGCTTTGAACTGCTCAACAAGGTGCGCAGAAATTCTCCTACTGCGATGTTGAAACGAACTCCTTCACCTGTGGAGAATACTCCAGAGAAGAAGTTAGAGCAGCCCCCTCAACGGCTGTCCTCTAAAATTTACAAAGTCTGGCGACAGGTCCAAGAGTCGGTGATCGATCAAGACTGCCTCCGACGACAGAAAAAGATGAAGGTTCGGTAGGGGAAGGATTACTCTGTCAAACCACAAAAAGCAAAAGCTACTTGGGTGCCCACTACAACGGCTCCCTTAACTCCAATCACTTAAAAAAGGAGGCCACAAAAAGCCCCTGTGAACATGGCGAAGTATAAAAGCGCCGAACACAAACGTCCCAAGTCTGGGGGCATGGTGGTGCACACTGTTTATATGGCTTCTGGAAAGGAGGAAAGCCGCACTTCTATGGGCCACCGACCGCTCACCCGATCCGTGACGAAAGCCCAGGAGCAACAACAAAAGCTTCAGGAAATGATGACTACAATGGCTTGCCCTTACCACCAAACGGTAGGTCATCTGATCGAGGATTGCTACGTCTTCAAGAACTGGGTTGAAGACCAATACCAACAGGGCAAGTTCGCGTTGTCCGAAATTTGGAAGGTGAACCCGCCACAACCGCATGCTCCGAAAAATATGGACACGCCGGAGGCATCATGCTCATTCAAAGAGAAAGCCTAACGGACCACTACGTCCTAAAACTGGATAACGGACCGAAACGTCCTTAAACTAACAACGGACCGAAACGTCCTTAAACTGACGGCGGACCGCAATGTCCTAAAACTTGCAAATGACCGAAACGTCGTTAAACTACTCCCAACCGGCAGCATCTTCAGGCTGACGTTTTAAAAAAAAAGAATAATAATAACGGTATGTCCACAAGCAAAATGGGCACGGATGAAAACCCGAAGGGGCTCCGTGAGTAAAAACAGCAGAGCTACCGGCGAGTGTTCGTGAAAACCCGAAAGGGCGCGACCTCGTTTAAAAAAAAAGAAAAAGAAAAGAAAAAAAAAGGAAAAAAAAAAAGAGAATAAAAAAACGGTATGTCCACAAGCAAAATGGGCACGGATGAAAACCCGAAAGGGCTCCGTGAGTAAAAACAGCAGGGCTACCGGCGAGTGTTTGTGAAAACCTGAAAGGGCGCAACCTCGTTAAGAAACACTTATAGGGTCCTCTCGACCCTGTAAGGAGAAACCACCTGCGTGAGATCCTTACGACTCACAAAGGAACAACACACTTAGGGATCCCCACGATTCCGAAGGAGAAGATACACTTGCGAGATCCTCACGACTCGTAAGGAGAACTCTCTTGTGGGACCCTTACGGCTCATAAGATTTGAAAGTCTTAAGTTGCAGAAACCTTAACCTGTTCTTAAGCAACCCCCACAACTTTCGATATTGCCCTACAAGCGGCTCATAATGACCCTTGTATACAATCCACGGGCACGAATAAATATTTTCCTTACAAAGTCCCATCCGTGACTAGGGATATGCTTGTACAGCAAACAACACTTGTAAGTCCTCTCGACTTATAAGGAGAAAACCCTTTTGTAAGATCCTTACGACTTACAAGAGAACATGCACTTAGGAATTCTCACGATTCCCAAGGAGAAAACACACCTACAAGATCCTCACGACTTGTAGGGAGAAATACCTTTGTGAGACCCTTACGGCTCATGAAGTCAAAAGCCTTAGCCGACAGGACCCTTAATCCTGTTTACTAAGCCACCTTTGTTCGGGATCGACAGAGGCAAATGATGATTCGCTCTTGGCAATATCCCAGTTGCAGCGATGCTGATGCCTAAATCGGTATCAAATTCCAAGTCCTTTCACGGCAAATGATGATTCGCTCCTGGCAATATCCCAGTTGCAGCGATGCTGATGCCTAAACCGGTATCAAATTCCAAGTCCTTTCACGGCAAATGATGATTCGCTCCTGGCTATATTCCAGTCGCAGCGATGCTGATGCCAAGATTGGTATCAGATCCCAAATCCCCTACTCGCGAAAAAAAAATCAGCGAGCCAAAAAAAAATGCATACGAAATAGCCGAAATGATAGGGCAACTTGCAAACAAAATCAGCAAGTAAAAATGTATGCATACGAAATAGCCGAAATGATTTGGCAACTCGCAATAAAAAAACAGCGAGTAAAAATAAAATAAATAGCCGAAATGATTGGGCACCGCGAAAAATAGCCGAAATGATTGGGCAATCGCGACCTTCGCGATATAAAAGCTGAAATGATAGAGCATCGCGGAAATAAAATAATAATATGAAAATGAATGAAACTTTTGCCCTACAGGTGAGATCACATCGATCCCTGTATACAATCCAGGGGCACAAACAAAGAGGGAACCATACCTTCCCAACAAGCTCCGCCAGAAAGCGAAGCCAAATCTCGACGGTTCATAGACAACCTCGACATCTGTTGCAATATCCCAGACATAATGTCAACAGACAAAGCAAAAGGAAGATCCCGAGCTTCAGGGTCTCAATGGCTACATCTACAGCCTGGAGACCAACAACGGCGTGCCTCCTCATTCCAGCAGGACACAGATGTTACACCATCAAGCGGAGCGATGGAAAAATCCCAGCTCCACCTCAGCGTTCGTCTCGTTACAGCAGACGCAATGTCAACAACGACGTTCCTTCGCAGTCCAGCAGGATGTAGATGCAACGTCAACCAAAGACCCCATGATCAGCAAAGCGGAGTGACGGCAAAATCCCAGCTCCACCTCAACATCCGTCTCGATACAGTAGACGAGATGTCAACAATGGCGTTCCTTCACAGTCCAACGGGATGCAGAAGCAACATCAACAAAAGACCTCATGGTCGAAACAAAGCGGAGTGATGGCAAAATCCCAGCTCCACCTCAGCATTCGTCTCGATACAGCAGACACAGTCAAAGCAAACGAAGCGAAGGCCAAATTCCTAGCTTCAACATCTTGACGGTAAGTCATATAAAACCGGAAAGACAAACAAAGATCATCCCACATGGAGTGGTCACCACCACGACATTCGTCTCGATACAGCAGACGAAATGTCACTACAGCATCCTTCCTCCAACAGGATCCGGACACACCAAAGAAAACGAAGCGAAGGCCAAATTCCTAGCTTCAGGGTCTTGACGGCAAAGTTATATAAAACCGGGAAGACAATCGGAGATCATCTCGCACCAGCACAGAATGGTCACCACCTCGACGTCCGTCTCGATACAGCAGACGGGATGTCACCCTAACATTCGTCTCGACACAGCAGACGCAACGTCATTAAACAAATGGAGCCACGGCAAAATCCCTAGTTCCAAACCTCGGTGGTTCACCAGCAACCTAGAGACAACCTCGACGTCCGTCTCGATACAGCAGACGAGATGTCACCCCAACGTTCGTCTCGACACAGCAGACGCAACGTCATCAAACGAACGGAGCCACGGCAAAATCCCTAGTTCCCACCGCAACATTCGTCTCGATACAGTAGACGCAATGCCAGCAAACGAAGAAAAGGCCAAATTCCTAGCTTCAGGGTCTTGACGGCAACTCATATAAAGCCCGAAAGACTATCGGAGATCATCCCACACCAGCGCGGAGTGGTTATGACTCATCGGGGCTCTCCAAAATGAGCCTAACCTCAAGTAAAAAGCGGCATGGCAAATTCCTAGCGCTTGCTCTTCCGACGGTCAAACTGCCAAGGAGGATTGCTTGAAGACGTCTTGTCCAGCCCCCGAAGGGATCAGAGACACGGCAGTCGCAGGGCTACTCGAACAGCACGATTGCCTATCGAGGACTATATCAGCTTATGCGACGGTACGATGGCCAAAACCCTAAGTACCACCAACCTTAACGGGCTTCTGTCGTAAAGAGCAGAGGTTAAATGCGACGTTAAGATGTTCTTGCGAGAAACGTTTGATTCGTCTCGACTTGCGAAAAAAAATTGTTGAGGCGGCTCGACTCGTGAGATAAAGCCTTAGGCAGTGGGCATAAAAGAAGCCTGTTTCCTAAGCACTGGGACCCTGCAAGTTGGCCCAAAACGGTCTCTTGCATACCATCCACGGGTCTCACCCTCCGACATCGAACTTCGACAAGGAGGGAAACAACCGCTTACAAGTCCTCTCGACTCGTAAGAGGGAAAAATTCTCTTGTAGGATCCTTATGACTTGCAAGAGAAAACCACACTAAGGATTCTGGCACGATTCCTAAGGAGAAAAACCCACCTACGAGATCCTCTCGATTCGTAGGGAGAAAAGTCTCTATGAGACCCTCACGGCTCATAGAGTTGAAAAGTCTTAGGCAGCAGATCTGAACCTGCGGCCTAAGCCCTCGCTATCTCGTGGAGAAATCAAGAAGCTTACTCTATTACCTGCTAATTATGACGACATGCTGAGAAAGAGGAAAAGCAACAGAAAGAATATCCGGTCTACATTTGATCTGGCATGCGTGACGCATTCATTTATGCATGGACAGAAAACTCAGGACGAGAAATAAGAGAAGCTGAAATAAAAAGTTTCCATTCATATTGGCAAAAATTCTTACAATTATGAAAAGCAGTAAAAGGAAAACATTATTACAATGGAATGACTTCAGATCCGGGGCAGGGATTGAGGAATTCAAAAGTAAGGCCGTCCAAAGTTCTTCTGGCCTTTCTAATTATTCTTATGCGCAGCCTCTCGCGCTCCTCGGTGTCGATATCATCGGCAAGCCCCTCCGGCCTTCGATAAGCAGCAACGATCGTCGTCTGCTGAAAGATTTGATGTAGGATGTCAACGAGGTTGTTTCGCCGTTTCTTCGAAATCAACCCCGTCAGGTACACGGAATGCACCTTGTCTTCGGCATCATCTAGCGCATTGAGCGGTAAGGCCTCGTGAAGACCTGGGAGTGCTCTCCTTATTGCCCCCAGCACGACTTTCAAGAGGGCCGAACGACGAGGTAGCAGCCAGCCACCGCTGGCATTCAGGCGACCCATGACCTCTGCACATTGAGCGTCCGTAAACTCCTGGTTCTGTTGACGGCCCTGTACACGGATATCCTCATAAGTGATGAACTCGTGCAAGCTGTATAGACGCACCGCCATAATACCTGAAGAAAATAATACAGGGATATTAACAAACAAGAAAATACAGAAAGTTAAAAGTTAAACTCCTCGAGAGCAATGCTCTGCAGACAGGAGCGACACCAGTCAAAATCAGTTATGAGGAGAATTTGAGGAAAATTCCCTGAGAATATTGAGAGCTCCGCTCTGGAAAAAAAATGATATAATAATAATAATATTCTCAAGTGCCATATAATTTGGGAGGAGCAAAGCTCCATTAATTAAGAAGATATAAGAAAAAATCTTTTATAGAGCAAAGCTCTATTAATGGAACCCTAACAGGATTCTCCTGAGTTCTCTTTGGACCTCTTTAGAGTAAAGCTCTGCTAAATGAAACCCTAAATGGGTTTTCTTTAGATCAGGGATCTATGGAGAGCAAGGCTCTATTTAACAGCTTTAATTTAATTTAATTTAATTTAATTTTTACATATGATGGTTATGAACTCCGGAGTTCTTGGAAAAAATCAAGAGCAAGGCTCTGAAAATTCTTAAGCAAGAGCAAGGCTCTGAGTCAAAATTCTTGAAGTGGTAAATAATTTTTTGAGGACCAAAGGTCCTATTTATAGGCATCAATCGCCTCTTCAACTGCCAAAAGGTGCCGCGACGGTTCGGATTCTGCCACCGTTGCGCTTGCGTTTGGAGGCCACGTAAGCGCAGCGGTGGGGGGCATTTGTTTACCCCAATCAGAAATAAAGCTTTGCTTTGAAAATTTAAACTTTAATTTTGAAGCAACGCTTCAGATCCCGTGCGCTGCGCGCAACGCGCCACGTGTCAGAAGTTGACACGGCAGCACAACGCCTAAGGCAGTGCGTCCAATCAGAGCAAGGCTCTTTAAAAAGCAAAAGCAACGCTCAACTGCGCAAGTTACGCAAACGCTGTTGCGCAAGTGCACCACATCGCGACACGTGTCTGCGCAGTTGCGCAAACGCTGTTGCGCAAGTGCACCTCAGCGCGACACGTGTCTGCACAGTTGCGCAAAAGCACAACTGTGCAAGCGCACCGCTGCGTGACACGTGTCTGCGCAGTTGCGCAAACACTGTTGCGCAAGTGCGCTGCAGCGTGACACGTGTCTGCGCAGTTGCGCAAGCACGACTGCGCAAACGCACCTCTGCGCGACACGTGTCTGCGCAGTTGCGCAAACACTGTTGCGCAAGTGCACCGTTGAGTGACACGTGTCTGCGCAGTTGCGCAAGCTCAGCTGCGCAAGCGCTTCACTGCGCGACACGTGTCTGCGCAGTTGCGCAAGCACAGCTGCGCAAGCGCCTTACTGCGCGACACGTGTCACGCGCTGGTGAGTTGCGCAATAACAGAATGAAAATTTAAGGAAATCTTTTTTGTTCTTGTTAAAACAAGAAGATTACTTCTGTAAAACAGGGGGCTTTTGGATCAAAGATCCAACGGTGGGAAAAATTCCCCAAATCACTCAGGAAAAGATTTATTGAACAAATTTAACTAATTTTTTAGCACTATAAAAAGGACCCCAAAAACTCATTTCAAAGGAAGATCTGGTTTTAAAAAAAAAAGAAGAAAGAAGAGAACTCTTGAGAATTTCTGGAGAACACAAAAAGAAGGTAAAAACCTTTGAGATAAGAGAAGATTCTCTTGAAGAATAGATCATTGATCTAGAAAACAAGATCAGTGATCTTCAATAAATAGATAAATAAATAAATAAATAAAAATAAAAATAGTGCCTTGCACTTGCTATGAACCTCTGGTTCTCTGAAACAGAAAGAAAGAAAAGATTTCTTTCTTTTCTTTGATCTAAATTTGGATCAAGAAATTAAAAAGTGCTCTACACTTCTTTTCCTGAATCTAAAAGATTCTTGGTGCTTTACACAAATGCAATGCATTATTTGAAGGGCTGGGCCCAAGTCAAAAAGACCTAGCAGGTCAGAATAAATTGCAAAGCAATAAAAGGGCTGGGCCTAAATAAAATTGATGCTCTGCATCCCTTTTGGGAAAAGCCCAAATAAAAGCAAAAGAAATGCAAAAGCAATGGACTTAGCCCAATCGTGGCCATAAGACCTTAAATTAAATTGACTGAGCAAAATGGCTCTCCTAAATCAATGTACGTCCAGTTCGAGGGTACATCTCCGAACTCCTTTGACATCTATCGTTGTAATTCCTCAACGACGTCAAAGAGGTGACGGGTCCCAACGACCACACCCCCATATTGACTACGGGGTCCTTAAACTCGTGGACCGAGACGTCCTTAAACTAACATTGGACCGAAACGTCCTTAAACTAATATTGGACCGAAACGTCCTTAAACTAATAATGGACTGAGATGTCCCTAAACTAATATCGGACCACCACGTCCCTAAACTGGCACAATAGGGCCCAAACGCTCTTTTGTCGGATCTAAACAGTCCTGTCTAAGTTGATCTTAGCCCCAAATACGGTTAACGTGTCCTTAGATATTTAAATAAACGATAAAACTCCAAATCAACTTTGGTTCAAGGGTACATCTCTGAACTCCTCTGACGCCTGTCGTTGTAATCCCTCAACGACGTCAGAGAGGTGACGAGTCCCGACGGCCAGATATTAAATCGATCACTACGTCAAGTCGATCTTAGTCCAAAACAGGACTAACGTATCCTTGACGAACGTTTAAGTTGATCTTAGCCGCAACGCGACTAATGTATCCTTAAACTAAAAAACACCAAACCCAAATCTAAGTAAATACGGATTTGGACTAATCCACGTCCTACGGGCGACGGCATTACTCAGTCTCCGTATACAATCCACGGGCAACCACAAACAAAACAAACACACACGACACGAAGTGAAATTCTGGAGAAGGAGAAAGTTGTTACCGCGATGCGGTAGCGTAATTAACTGCAGGGGCTTGCGCCTGCAGGGAAGAGCGTCCCCACAATCAAAAACCCCTCAAGCGAGGGGGAATCTGACAAAGTCTGCTACATCGGCCGCATCCGTCTAAACCTCCGATACAAGGTGCCATAAATCAACTTGGCATTTTCGGAGAGGTAGACGGATAAAACTAATTAGCATCTGTCCCGAATCCCAGCGTCAGGCCATCGCGGTCCTGTGCGCCGCCTTTCGGAGGGGAACATGGGGGATGAAGAAAGGAGTGATTAACACGCCCTCCTTTTTATAGCCCCACAGCGCCCCCAAGATTCCAACAGTCGCCCGTTTCTTCCACTACTACACCGCCGCGCGGCGGACATCCCGCTTTTCTCGGCGAAATCGGAACGACGCTGCTCTTACGCTTCGCCTCCCCCACGCGTTCATAACACGTGTCGCCCGCGACGGTCCCTCTTCTTGATGTTCACACCATGGAAGGTCGGACGGAACCTCATGAATCAACCGAGCAGCTACCCTGCTCGGCGCATCCTTGGCTGGTAATTTCTTACCCCACGACGCCAAGGATCAAAGCCCTCACCAAGAGGCCACCGGGCAGCAACCCTGCTCGGTCCATCCTTGGCTGGTAAATTCTTACCCCACGACGCCAAGGATCAAAGCCCTCACTAAGAGGCCACCGAGCAGCTGCCCTTCTCGGTCCATCCTTGGCTGGTAATTTCTTACCCTACGACACCAAGGATCAAAGCTCTCACCAAGAGGCAACCGGGCAGCAACCCTGCTCGGGCCATCCTTGGCAGGCCTCTCCATGCCCTCCCGCGCTAAAGATCAAAAGCCCTCACCAAGAGGCAACCGGGAAACAACCCTGCTCGGTCTATCCTTAGCAGGCCTCTCCTTGTCCTCCCGCGCTAAGGATCAAAGCCCTCACCAAGAGGCAACCGGGCAGCAACCCTGCTCAGTCCATCCTTGGCTGGTAATTTCTTACCCCACGACGCCAAGGATCAAAGACCTCACCAAGAGGCAACCGGGCAGCTACCCTGCTCGGTCCATCCTTAGCAGGCCTCTCCGTGCCCTCCCGCGCTAAGGATCAAAGCTCTCACCAAGAGGCAAACGGGAAGCAATCCTGCTCGGTTCATCCTTGGCTGGTAATTTCTTACCCCACGACGCCAAGGATCAAAGCCCTCACCAAGAGGCCACCGAGCAACTACCCTGCTCGGTCCATCCTTGGCTAGTAATTTCTTACCCCCACGACGCCAAGGATCAAAGCCCTCACCATGAGGCCACCGAGTAGCTACCCTGCTCGGTCCATCCCTGGCTGGTAATTTCCTACCCCACGACGCCAGGGATAAAAGCCCTCACCAAGAGGCCACCGAGCAGCTACCCTGCTCGGTCCATCCTTGGCTGGTAATTTCCTACCCACCGACGCCAGAGATCAAAGCCGTCATCAAGAGGACACCGAATAGCTGCCTTGCTCTGTCCATCCGCGTCTAAGCGATCTCCACCTCGACTTCGGAGCCATGGAGATACTGACCTTTCACCGATCTTTGCACACTTGGCAAATGGTCGACTTCAACTCTCAACCCGACATGCAATAGCTAGACGAAAAACCGACCTAAACATGAATGCAGCACTGCGCAAATATAAATGTTTACCATAAACAAAGGGAAAATGCGCACGCAAAGACTATTGCAAGAAGATTTTTTATTCACAAAAAACCGTAAGTCTTTACAGAGGTATTATAGGCTCACCAGCCTTACAAAAACGTTTGGGGGGCTTACAAAATTTTAGCGCAAAGAAGATAAGGAGGCGGGGAAGTTCAGGCCTCATGGCCGGGAAGAACCCCGATGAGCTGCGCATCCACTGCGACAACTGGGGCGGCGTCTTGAAGGTCAGCATCCGTTGCAGGAGCCTCGATGCCGGGAGCCGGGGGGACCGACTTCTCCCCAACGCTCTCATCGGGGGCCTTTTCCCCTGCAGCGTTTCCAGGGGCATTCCCTTGCACGTCATCCTCGAGAAGGTACTCATCCCGGAGCTTGCTGTCAGGGAACTCCGGCATCTGGGCCTTGACGGCGTCGAGGGCGTCGTGCCAAACGATGGCAGCGGCTCCAGCGAGGTCGGCGTAGAACTGATCCGACTTCTTGTAGTTCTCCACCGCCTTCGACGCCCAAACCTTCACCGCCTTGTTCTCCCTCCGGAGGGTGTTCGCCGTCTTCTTCTGGCGACGAGCACCTTGGAATGTTCCAACTAGGCCTCGGCGGCCCGAGCGGCCTCTCGGCACCTGGCGGTCTC
Source organism: Agapanthus africanus (assembly GCA_030015575.1). Lineage (NCBI taxonomy): Eukaryota > Viridiplantae > Streptophyta > Magnoliopsida > Asparagales > Amaryllidaceae > Agapanthus > Agapanthus africanus. The sequence continues at coordinate 24,134,141 of JASDDO010000028.1, read as the reverse complement.
CTGATTCCCAGCCGCCACCCGGTCTTCAAGGACAGCGACCCTCTCCATCGCCGCCTCCAGCTCCAGCCTTGAACTCTCCTCCCGCGAGGAGAGCTCGCCCGCAGCTCGCATCGCCGGGGCGATTTCCTCATCCTCCATGTTGACAACGAGGGCGACGTGCTGAAGGACCTAAAGAAAAGAAAGAGGGTTAAAAAGGAAAGGGAGGCACCAAATCACGCGAACAAAAATGCTGAATGAGAACTAAGTGGGGTGCGAACACTAACCTGCACAGCCTCTTGAGCTATGGCCGCCATTTGGGCCCGGAGGGTCCCCCGAGGGATTTTGCCCTCGGCCGACCTTTCCATCTCCGAGAGCAGGTTGTCGGCGACGGAAAGCCCCGAGGGCACCTTGAAGCGAAGCTTCCCATCGTCCACGAGGATCGGGGAAACCGGGGAGCGGGGCGCCGTCCTGTGAAACCTCTTGAGGAGCGACGCGGGAGAACCAGTCTCGCCTCCTACCTCGGGAGCTCGGGGCTCTTTCTCCCGAGCACTCTTTCGGCTCGGCGCACGACTGGACTCTGGGGCCCGGGGTGTGCTTGGGCGCCTGGATGGAGCGGCTGCCGGTGGAGCCAGAGCCAACGACGGGCAAGAAGGTCCGGCGCCTCCAGCCTTCTTCCCCTTCTTCGTGTCAACCAGGGCCGCCCGAAACTTGCCTAAATCCATAGGTTCTGCATAAGACAAAACACACAGGAATCAGCGATGCCATGAAAGTAAAAGAATACACAAGTCTAAACAGGTCACCTGAAAACTCCTAACTTACCCGCGAACTGGGCGGGGCTGAGCCCGGCCCAACTGAGGGCCCGCTCAGACAGCAGCACATCAGCCCGGGGGATGGGCTCCCACTCCAACACCGCCACCGCGTCAGAATCATTCGACCGACTCACCGGCGGACAGCTGGCCCTATGCCACTGGGTGGGCACAAGCCAATCCTCACCCTCGGGCGGTCCAACAAACAAAAACTTCTTCTTCCATTCGTGAATGGAAGAAGGTACTACGACGACCCCCGACCTGGCATCGTCTCCCCGTTGTTTTCTAAAAGAGATGTATACCCAACTCGGCTCGCCCCTGCTGTTCCCTGATTAAAAATCAAGAAAAGATTCAAAAGAGGCATCACGTGCTCACACGTGACCAGTGGTCACGTGTTGGCACGTGATAGTCAAGCAGCGGCACAGAGCATATTTGTTCTCTAATTAAAAGTCAAGAGGAAGCTTCAGAACAGGCATCACGTGCTCACACGTGACCAGTGGTCACGTGTTGGCACGTGATGGTTAAGCAGCGGCCAGATAACAGAGCGCAGAAGAAGAGAAGCCCATTCTAGGGGTCACGTGCCTACACGTGACGAGGGGTCACGTGCCTACACGTGGCCAGGGGTCACGTGGTCACACGTGACCGGCTTTAAGAGCCTTATTCTTTAACAGAATTAAATTCTGAGGATAAATCTTTCAAATCTTTCCAAAATGAAGAAGGATTATCTAAAACCGTTGGATTAAAAATCTAAAGGTGATTAAATATCACCAATTTATGGAAAAATCTTGGACATGGAAAGATTTCCCCCTAAATCTAACCGAAATAACAAAGAGATATCTTTGGATTTAAAATCCAATGGTGAATAAAATTCACCCAACAATCTAAAGGCCCGGATTAATGATAAATATAAATCAAATCTCTCAATAAGAGATTTACTAAATAGATTGATTCTTTTCCTTCTCTTATAAATAGGAGCCAAGAAAAGAAGAGGGGAGACCTTTGGACCTTTTCTTTTGATACACAGAGAGAGAGAGAGAGATATAGAGCCTTTGATTCTCTGCAAAAGGAAAACCTTAAGTAAGAAAAGAAAAGGGAGGCTTCAAAAGAGAATTTTATTCTCAAAAGAGTTTAACTCTTATATAAAGAAAAGAACTTAGTTCTTTCTCTTGTGGAGGATCTTCAAAGTGCACATCTCCCAATGAATTGAGAATTTAATTCTCATTGGGTTGAGATCCTGCCATGCAGATCTAAAACACAGAGGATGAACTGAGTTTTGAGAATTTAATTCTCATAAAATGATAGGAATTCAATTCCTTTGAGATAAAATTAGAGTTTAACCCTATGTTATAGGAATTTAATTCCTTCAAAATGAGCGGAACTAGGGTTTAACCCTAATTGAGAACATAATTCTCTCAAACTCACAGGAATTTAATTCCCTTAAAAAAAGAAATTAGGGTTTAAACCTATTTAAGAATATAATTCTTCAGAAGAAAACAGGAATTTAATTCCCCTAAAGTTTGTTGTTAGGGTTTAACCCTACGAAGAATTTAATTCTTAAAAGATGAACAGATCTTTAAAACATGCAAAGAACCATAGTCACGTGCTACCACGTGACCCCTACAAAGATCTACAAAAAAGAACTTTGAAGAAACACCTCACGTGTTACCACGTGACTCCTGCAAAGATCCATAGAAAAGAACTTTGAGGCAATGTTTCGCGTGCCCTACGTGATCTCTAAAGCACACAGAGAAAAAGGCAAAAGAAATAAAAAAGAGCTCTACGGCGCCCTCACGTGTCAACACGTGACCCCTAATGAACATTCTAACAGATCAAAGTGTGAGCCCCCATCACGTGCCCATACGTGATGGTTTTCAGAATTAAAAGTGTTAAACATTTATTTGTAGAACAAAATAAAGGGAAGCAGGGCGCTCTCACGTGCTACCACGTGACCCCTTGGCTGAAGCTCTAACAGATAAACGTCTAAATTCTCATCACGTGACAGCACGTGATACTTCAAAGTATTCGATACTTTCGACTGAATAAAATAAGGGAAATCAGGGCGCTCTCGCATGTCCACACGTGACCCCTCTCTCCGTAGTGTTTAACACTAGTCTGGAGATTTTGTCCCCAGTGTTTAACACTGATTTGCTTAGTGTTTAACACTAACTTGAAAACTCTGTTCCCAGTGTTCAACACTGATTATCTTTTAGTGTTTAACACTAACTTGTTAATCTTATTCCCAGTGTTCAACACTGTTGGTCCCTAGTGTTTAACACTAGCTTTAGCCCAATTGGCTAAGTTTCCAGAGGCAAAGCCTCTCCTTCAATGAACGAACAGAGGGCCAATATCCCAAACATGATTGGACTTAGCCCAAGATGGCCATAAGTCCTCAATTCAAACTTAACTGGGCCAATGGGCTCATAATATAATAATTGATCTTAGTTTCCAAATTGGACTACAGATCACTTAATTTACCTTAGTTTAAGGGTACATCTCTTCACTCCTTTGATACTTGGCGTTGTAATTCCTCAACGTCTTCAAAGAGGTGATGGGTCCCGATGACCACACATTGATACAGACTGTGGGGTCCTTAAACTCATGGACTATGAGGTCCTTAACCTTGACCGTAATGTCTTAAAACTAAACGTCGGACTGTGGGGTCCTTAAACCCATGGACTATGGGGTCCTTAAAACTAACAACGGACTATGACGTCCTTAACCTTGACCATGATGTCTTAAAACTAACATCGGACTGTGGAGTCCTTAAATCCACGGACTACGACATCCTTAACCTTGACCGCAACGTCTTAAAACTAACACTGGACCGCAATGTCCTTAAACTACCTATTGACCGCAATGTCACTAAACTAAACAACAGGGCTCCCCTAATCGCTCTCTTGTCGGATCTAAATGATCCCGTTAAGTTGATCTTAGTCTAAAACTAGACTAACGTATTCTTAACAAACATTTAAGTCGATCTTAGTCTCAAACGAGGCTAACGTATCCTTAAACACAACCCCCAAACCCAAATCTAAGATAATACATTTTTGGACTAGTCCACGCCCTACGGGCGACAACATAACTCAGTCTCCGTATACAATCCATGGGCAACCAAACACAAATCAAACACACACGACACGAAGTGACCATCTGGAAAAGGAGAAAGTTGTTACCGCAATGCGGTAGCGTAATTAACTGTAGGGGCTTGCGCCTGCAGGGAAGAGCATCCCCACAATCAAAAACCCCTCAAGCGAGGGGGAATCTGACGAAGTCTGCTACATCGGACGCATCCGTTTAAACCTTCGATACATGGTGCCATAAATCAACTTGGCATCTTTGGTGAGGTAGACGGATAGCACCAATTAGCATCTGCCCCGAATCTCAGGCAAGACGTCCCTGCTTCGCACCGTCTTTCGGAGGGGAACAGATTATGGTACGCCCGGTGGGACCTTTTCCTCTTTCCACTCCATACTTCGTGTGTCGTGATTCGCGAACCAATCGCGGTTCACTAATGGTTGCCCTTGGGTTTCGAAGTACTAAGATTTGGTGTCTCGTTTGCTGCAGAAAGCGAAAGGATCAATGGCTGGCAACTGCTCAAGCTGCTCCAACTGCAAATGCAACCGACGCTCCATCTCACCTGGAGGTGTAACCTATGGACCGCAGGCTGCTTCCCTGTTTACTATGCCTGTAGAACAAGTAACTCAGGCTACCACCGGACTGTTCTTCAGGACCATGCTCCCGCCAGTGAACGTTAACATCCCAATGCCCGTACCAGAAGCTTCAAAGAGGTCGGTCTTTGATCGACTTACCACTCCCACGGCCCCTCTCAACGGGCGTCCAACTCTTCAGTCTTCACCAGACTGAACCTGAACTCTGATGGGCCCGCCAAGAAGCCCATAATACCTGAAGTGGCCATCCCAAAGAAGACAGCTGCTCCCGAAGTCGTCAAGGCGGCTTCTCCCCCCAGAAGGTCGGTCTTCGCGAGACTGACTACCCCCGTTCCTGCTCCCGCTCAGAAATCTGTTTTTGACCGGATGGACGTAGCTTCTCAACGAACGTCAGTCTTTAAGAGGTTGACACAGGCAGCAGCCCCTCACCTGAACAGGGGGCAAGGAGAATCCGTCGCTGAACCAATCCCAACATCTTGACATGCTCGACGTCATCATTGGCGCTGAGTAAGGGAGGCCGGGGGTAACTCTCCCTCAGGGCTAACTCCACAGGCTCCAGTGGTGGAAGTTAATGCTGCTGTTCCAACTGGGAACAGCTTTGAGCTGCTAAACAGGGTACGCAGAAATTCGCCGACTGCGGTTCTCAAAAGATCCCCTCCACCTGCGGAGAATGTTATAGAAACAAAGCCGGAGCAGCCTCTTCAACGGCTGTCCTCCAAAATTTATAAACTCTGGCGGAAGGTTCAAGACTCAGTAATTGATCAAGATCACTCTCGTCAACAGAATAGGGCGAAGGTGCAGGAATAAAAGAGCCGTCGTGTCAAACAACAGAGGACGACGGCCACTTGGGTGCCTGCTGCAACGGATCCTTCCACGTCGACTACTCAAAAGAGAAGAAGGCCGGATAGAGTCCCCACTCCTGCAGCAAATGTCAAGGACAATAAGCCTAAACGCCCTAAGCCTGGGGCCATGATGGTGCATACGGTATACATGGCGTTGGGAAAGGAGGACAGCCGTACATCCACGGGTCATAGACCGCTTACACGGTCAGTGACCAAAGCTCAGGAGCAACAGCAGAAGCTCCAAGAAATGATGAACGCGATGGCCGCACTCACTGGGCCGAAAGAAAGCCCCGAAGCGTCATCTGATCAACGCCAGGAGCAAGAAACTGACGCTGAATTCCTTCGCAGGATACTGGAGAAGAAAGATAAAGTGGCTGCCGAACAAGCAGCCAATATACAACGAATGGCCCTCCTGTTCCAGGACATGGTGGGAATGATGATCCAACAAGATTCTCCTGCTGAAGATCCTCCAGTCGTTCTTGAAGACGACAGGAGAGAAACGTCAAATCCTCCACCCGCTCTATCAACAGCCAAGGAGGAAACAATCTTCAAAGCTGACCTAGACAAATATATAGCTCAGCAGATACGGGTTCACCAGGCGACTGAGGCAGCTGGTCAAATTGTCAGAACAGGGCGACCATATCCGGGCTGGTATGATCAGATCAAGTACCCGCCGGGCTATACAATACCGAAATTTCATGTCTATAAGGGGACGGGCAATCCCCACCAGCATGTTGCCCAGTTCAGGGCGCTTTGCGGCAACACCGGCGGTGATGATAAATTGTTGCTTCGCCAGTTCATCAGTAACTTGTCAGAAACGGCGTTCAAGTGGTACTCTGAGCTTCCAAACGACTCTATTAAAACATTTACGGAAATGGAGTTGCTATTCACTCAGCGATTCGCGAGCGCCAGCGAACGTACCCCGATAACGGCATTGATTAATGCCAGGGTGAAACCAGGCGAGACGTGGGTCCAGTACGCTATACGCTGGCGAAACTTGTGGTCGAAATGTGAACAACGCATTGAGGAGGCGCCCGCGGTGGGCATGTTTGTGGGTACGCTAGATCCTCATGCAACTATCTCACAGTTCATGATGTTTTTTAAGCCAACCACGTTCTAGGCTTTGATCGACAAGTTGGCCCAGATAGACCAGATGGGTCACAGACCGTCTCCCCCGAAGCCAAAACCTCGGAATGACAAGGGTAAAGGGAAGGCAACCTTCGTTGCGAACGCTCAGCAGCAACCCAATGCCCCAAAGCTGGCGGATCAGCTGGAAGAAATACGGCGGTATTACAATGAGAAAATGAAGCGCCCCTACTCATTCCCGCGGGATAAGACGAAGAGGCTATTCGAGCTGGCAATACGCAACAGGCTTATCAACTTGCCAAACCCAAGGCGACCGCCGCAACCCAGTGAGGTGAATAACCCCAACTACTGCCCTTACCATCAAACGGTAAGCCATCCGATTAAGGATTGCTTCATCTTCAAAGGATGGATTGAAGATCAATACCTACAGGGCAAGTTTGCGTTGTCCGAGAAGTGGAAGGTGAACCCTCCACAACCTCACACTGCCAAGAAGACGGACACACCGGGGGAAACTTGTTCTTTCATTGAAGAAGCTCCATGGGAAATCATGCTTTCAGCAAAAACCAAGAGGATGCTGAACGATCTTAAAATATGCCCGGCGATCAGGAGGAAGAACCCGCTGGAACCCCAAATCATTGAAGGGATGCTGAAGCCGCGCCCAACTCCGAAGATCATTGGTGATGGCCCGAGCACTCACAACCAGCCGTCGAAATCTTCAAAGAAAAAGAAGAAGAAAGCTAAGAAGCCCGTGAAGCCTGGCAATAAGCGCACGGACTTACAAAAGCAGATTGACGCACTGGAGGAATATAACCAGAAATCACGGACTCCCATCACACTCCAAGAGTTCCTCAACCACGTCTTTCAAGAGGAAGATGAGGGGGAGAGTTCGTCGGATGAATCCGAGGGATACATGGCGAGTTGTAATGTGATCTCCCACTCGTTTACCGACGATGAAAAAACTCCTGGCACTAAGAAACTGGAGGCAGAGCCTGAGCCAGAACTTGTATAGCCGACAGACGAAATGATCGACGCCTTTCTAGACGAGATTCGTTTGAAAAGTAAAGCCGATCGGGAGCATGAGATGGCCGCATCCGAAGGAGACAAACGCGAGCGACTAAACGAAAAAGTCGAAGCACTTTCGCCATATCAAAAGACATCCGACGTGGATAAAAACATATTCAAGACAAGGAAAAGGTTTGCCAAAGCCGTGTCAATGGGAATGAAATTACCACCCTCGGAAGGAAACACGCTCGATGGGGCGGAGAGGCACCCTAATTACTGCTCATATCATCGGAAGATTTCACACCCCACTGAGGAGTGCGACGCTTTTAAGACATGGTGGCAGGGATATGTTGCTCATCGGCAACATTTTAAGCGAATGAAACGCAGAACTCGTCGGGAGTAGAGAAGCACGACCGAAGAACACAAAAGAACTACCGGTAGCTGTTACACGGTCAACGCCGGGGGATCGCAAGTGCTCACATTCGGGAGCGATTCTGACGAGGAAATGGCTCTGGGCCTTCTCTTTAAAGAATCCGTTTTAGGGAAAGAAGAAGAACCAAAGGCCTGCGAAAACATTTAGCTGCGCAATCGCACGCTCTCGGAAAAGAATCTCGGACCCGCAACTAGAAAAGATAAGGGAAAGGAAAAGGTCGCTGAGGATATCGCCTTAGATGACCAAGTTATGAAAGAGCTGACTGCCAAGGACCCGCCTAAGAAAAGTAAGGTGGACTACAACATCCTAGCGCACCTGAGGAAGCTACCCTCGCAGCTCAGTATTCTTGACACCCTCTTATTATCGCAAGAAGCGAGAGATTCATTAATCAAGGCGCTACAAGAGCCCGAACAATTCCAACCCTTCCTCGCCGAAGAAAGGATGAAGGATGAACTGGAAGAAGTGCACACGGCCGATATCACTTTCGGTCACGAAGACCTGCTCCTTGGGACGTGCGACCACAACTGTCCCTTATACGTCTCTGGATATTGCCACGATATAAAGATAGGCAAAATCTTAGTTGACAATGGGTCTTCCGTTAATCTCCTCAACGTGCGGGTGTTAAAGGAAATCTGCATGAGCGTCCAGCATCTTGCTCGGGACAAGATCACCATCTCTGGGTTCGACTCCCAATCATCAAGAACTCTTGGGTCTGTGATATTGACGCTACGCTTTGGGCTACTCGTCACGGACATTAAATTTCACGTCATAGATGCCAAGACATGTTACAATGCTCTGCTCGGCCGACCTTGGTTACACGAGTACGACATCATCCCTTCTACGCAACATCAGTGTATGAAGTAGTTCAAGGATGGTCTCGAGTATACCGTAACGGGAGAGCTGAACCCGTTCTCCGTAAACGAAGTCCGCAAGTACGAAGATGCAAAGTACTTTTTGCCAGATTTCGGGGACACAGAGAGGTGTCGCAAACCGGAGCACAAAGCCGCCACCACCATTCCTGTTTTCGGGAGTGATGCCGAAGAAGAAGAAGAGATAGTTTACGCTGGGCCGTCTCGACGCAACAACTCGAGACCGTCCGCCCCCTTATTGATCTTCGGAAGTGACTCGGAAGATGAGGTTAATGTTGTGTTCTCCATTCGGCCGTCCATACAAGCATCCCCTGGCAATTATCGGAGTTTGCAAATTACCATGATTCCGCGGGAGCACTATAAAGACCTTGATGCACTTGAAGCTTACAATGTGCAGGACCTGCAGACGTTTTACGTCCCTCCCAAGCGAAAGGGTGAAAAGGCGATCCTGTTCTACCGGTCTACGGAAACAAGAGTAGGGAAAGAAATCTGGCACGGCGCATACTCTACACTTGACAGGCTCAAACCCATCCGTTTGCCCAGATATTACACAAACGGACTAAAAAGGCTATTGAAGCGCCAAGGGGTACCCTTAAAACAGACTATTCGACAAGCTCGGTTCTACAACAGGATTTAGGATGTCCCTGGGACTTAGTGCAAGTTGCCCAACGGGAGAATGGAAATGCTTGGGCTTGGATATGTGAGATCCGGGAAACGGGAACGAGTCCATGGTAGCTACGTCATATATAACTTCGACGAAGAAGAGGATGCCCTATCAGAAAACGCCGACCCCTTATCAAAACTAGATCTCGCAATCAAAGTGCCGAGTCCATCATTTGAAGAACGAATGGACAATCTTATCAGGAAAGCGGGTCAAAAAGCTCGGGATGACCATAATCGTGAGATGGCCATCTACGAGAAATCCAGGACGCAGCGTCTTCTTCAACAAGCTGTAAAAGACGAAAATACTCCTCCCTGTCAACCTGTTGTGCAAAAGGCCCGACGCAGAGGTAGAAACAAGTCAAAAAGCAGAAAAGGCGTTCGACAGCGACAAAGCGGGACCAAAAAGTCATGTGATCAGGTATTGCGCGGTCCAGATTTGTCCCTCATGAGGAAGATGAGTCGAGCGTATTCTTTCCCTCAAGACAAGACGAAGAAGATACTTGATCTCGCTTTAAAACATCGAATGATCACACTTCCAGAATCTAAGCATCCTGAGTAAGTTAATGAGGTCTCTCATCCGGGCTATTGCTCTTATCACCGAGCCATAGGACAACCTATCGAAGACTGCTTCACCTTCAAGAACTGGGTCGAAGACCAATACCAGCAAGGCAGATTTGCTCTATCCGATAGATGGAGGGTAACGCCGCCATAAAAGCACGAACCCAAAGCCATAAGAGCAGAACCAGATCCACATCGGTCTTGGAAGCGAGCTCGTGCCTGTCGTATGATAACGGTATCAAAAGAAGAGCCCGAGAATATGAATGACTTTCCCTGGTGCTTTGGAAACAGCAATGACGACGAGGTAATTTCAGAATTTCCACCAGCACCGAAAGAGCTGGAGGATGGAATGCACACCACTGCCGATAACCTCAAGAAAATCGACTTAGGGACGGCGAACGACCCACGACCGACATTCGTCAGCGAGCTACTATCTGAAGAAAGGGTGGTTGCGTTAAAAGACGTGCTTATGCAGCATAGAGATTGCTTCGCATGGAACTATTCTGAAATGCCAGGACTAGATCCAGAAATAGCTGTCCATAAATTGGCAATATCCCCGGACGTCAAGCCAATCAAACAAGCGCCGAGAAGAATGCGGCTCGAGCTTGAGATGAGCATCAACGCCGAAGTCAAGAAGCTGATCGACTCTGGGTTTATCTAGGAAGTTCAGTATCCCGATTGGATAGCCAACATCGTCCCAGTAATGAAGAAAAATGGGACAGTGCGCATATGCTTGGACTTCCGGGATCTCAATAAAGCTTGCCCGAAGAATGATTTCCCAATGCCAGTCACCGAGCTGATGATCGATAACACGTCCACTCACGAAGTTTTCTCCTTCATGGACGGCTCATCAGGGTATAATCAGATAAAGATGCATCCCGAAGACCAGAAGCACACCGCCTTCAGGACTCCGCTAGGTATATTCTGCTACAAAGTGATGCCCTTCGGTCTAAAAAACGCTGGTGCCACCTATCAGAGGGCCATGACGAAGATCTTCGATGACCTTATTGTTGGGGTAAAAATTTACACCCCCGTTGACCGAGTCAAAGTCAAGGTCAACCCCAAGCCAGGTGGGCCCAAGCCCAGGTCAAGCTGGCCCATGCCCAAGTCGAGCCCGCGGCCAGCCTCCTCCATGCCAACAAAAAAAATCATGCAACAAATAATTTTTATGTAATTTTTGTGCATGAATGTATGCAAAATGGGCACAAAGCCAATATTTTGTAAGCCCATGGCTTATGTGCAAAAATGAAATGGCACATGAGCCATGGGATGGCTAAAATGCCATTTTTGTAAAGCCCAAGGGGCTATATGTAAATGTGTAAGCCTATAAAAGGCAACATGATGATGAATAATAAAATAGACTTTTTTTTCATTCCCTCAAAAACTAGGGTTTGTTCCTCCACTCTCTCTTTTTCAAGTTCTTCATCTTCCTTTTATTTTCAAAATAAATCAAGAGCTTAGCTCTCTTTTTTTTTAAAACTAAATAAAGTTTTACCACAAACCCATCTCCAAAAACTCCATCAAGAGAAGAAAAGGGTCTCTTTTTTTATCATCCAAGATCTAGATCTTGGAGTTTCAAGAGAACCCATTTTGAGTTTCTTCTCAAAGGAGAAAGGAGAAAATCTTTTGGAGTTCAACTCCATAAATAAAATTCTTTTGGAGTTCAACTCCACCACAAATAAAATTATTTTGGAGTTCACTCCACCATCAGGAAAATTCTTTTGGAGTTCAACTCCACCACAAATAAAATTATTTTGGAGTTCAACTCCACTGCATGAAATTCTTTTGGAGTTTAACTCCACCAAAAAAATACTTTTTGGGGGAGTTTAACTCCACATTACATTTTTTTAGCCATATAAAATTCTTTTGGAGTTCAACTCCACTACAAAAAATCTTTTGGAGTTTGACTCCACAGTAAAAAATCTTTTGGAGTTCAACTCCACAAATAAAGTTCCTTTGGAGTTTAACTCCACTGCAGAAACACTTTTGGAGTTTAACTCCACAAAAAAATACCTTTTTTTGGAGAGTTTAACTCCACATTATAATTTTTTATGGCCATATAAAATTCTTTTGGAGTTGAACTCCACGTTCAAAAAAAAAAAAAAAAAAAAAAAAAATTGCGGTCACATGCAAACCATGTGACCCCCTCACATGAGGGGTCACATGTTAAACATGTGACCCCCTCTCATGAGGGGTCACATGCAAAGCATGTGACCGGGTCACATGCAAAAGCATGTGACCCCTTCACATGAGGGGTCACATGTTAAACATGTGACCCCCTCATATGAGGGGTCACATGCAAAGCATGTGACCGGGTCACATGTTAAACATGTGACCCCCTCTCATGAGGGGTCACATGCAAAGCATGTGACCCCTTCACATGAGGGGTCACATGTTAAACATGTGACCCCCTCATATGAGGGGTCACATGCAAAGCATGTGACCGGGTCACATGTTTAACATGTGACCCCCTCACATGAGGGGTCACATGTTAAACATGTGACCCCCTCATATGAGGGGTCACATGCAAAGCATGTGACCGGGTCACATATTAAACATGTGACCCCCCTCACATGAGGGGTCACATGTTTAATATGTGACCCCCTCACTTGAGGGGTCACATGTTAGCATGTGACCCCCATTTCATTTAAAAAAAAATTCTCTTTCCTTCTTTCTTCCTTCTTTTTTTTATTTAAAATAAAAATAAATAAATATTAAATAAATAAAAATAAATTATAAATAATATTTTAAAATAAAAAAAATATTTTAAAAATAAAAAGAAAAATCTCCAAATATTTATTTACTTATTTATTTTCGTTTTTTATATATAGAAAATATATATGTACATATCTCTTTTTACAAGTGGAATAAAACAAAAAAAAATATACACACACCAACACACTGCATATCGAGTTCGCATGACCGGTTTAACCCGTCAATCGGAGGTTCCTTCGCTCCAAATGCGAGGAGTAATTAACGGCAGCTTAGTCCGCGGCTGCCGGAGATTCGGATCCCCACAATCAATAAACCCCGGCCTATCCAAGGCAGGGGGAATCTGTAGTACGCCTGACAAGCGCGCGCGTATTCCCATCTCAATGGGGTGACGAAAAACACCCTACAGACTCTGGCACGCCCGGTGGGACCAATCTCTCCTCCCATATTTCGGGTTAAACGTTCATGCGAACTCAATCAATTTACATGTCTATATTTATACTAAAATAATACTTTTTCATGCAGATTTTCAAGCAATCACCTTCCGACGATGTCTTCGATGATGAACTCAGCTCCTGTCTCCCACACGATGAAGATAGACTCTAGGACGGTCCTTCCGGCCAGTCTCGGGCGACAATGGGAGGAGCCGCTGCTACCATTCGGCTCTATTATGTTCATGCCACTTGGCGCCATCCCAGCTCCTCAGGCCCCGGTGGCAGACAAACCGGTCTCGAAAGGCAGGAGACCAAATGTGGTGGTCATGAGGGCACCTCAGCCCAAGCGCAAGTCCATTCCCGAACGACTCTCCATGGCCCCAGCTGGGGGCAAGGCCATCGACACCAACAAAGCTGTAAGGCGTTTCGAGCAAGCTACAACGGTACCCTCAACAACTGCTCGATCGGGTGCTTTCTCTAAGCTCCCCGCCAATGAGAAAGAGATGACTGGATATGAGGTCCACATTGTCTACATGGTGGGCACGCACAGCAAGAGCAAGAACGGAGCCACTACATCTCAAATCCAATCTGGCTTGAATGTGGTGGCCGCTTCCCAAGAACAGCCACCTCTGCTGGGTGATGAAGACCCTCTCGATGAGGATGATAGGCAGAAAGACCCTTCGGTCCATGAGGAGTCGGGCTCGGAAAGCGAAGAAGAGCCGGCTTTCCGCCCCAGGACCGCGGAGCAAGAGCTGCTTCAAGAGCTCCGAAAGCAGCTCAGAAACAAAGACAAGGAGATTGCCAAACTCTACTCCAAAATCGATGACTTGACGAATGTCGTGATGCAGCTCACGGCCCGATTTGCCTCTCAGCCGCCCAATCAAGCGGAGGGCTCTGCTCGTGAACCGGGAAGTGGTGTCCCAAAGCAGCCGACGCCTATTCCCTCAAATCCACAAATGGGCGAACTACATGAAAATCAGTCGCACCCTATCTCGGGAAATGTCTTGGCTACCGATGACAGTAGCCCGCTAACTCAAGATCAAATCATGGATTTGGTTGCCAGCAAAGTCAAAACATTGGTGGCCGAAGCCGAAGCGCAAAAAGATATCAGTAGTAGTGGGAGACCATATCCTGCTCAGTATGATCTGGTGGAATTCCCTAGCGGCTATGTCATCCCCAAATTCGGAAGATTCGATGGGACGGGAAATGCGAATCAGCACATCGCCCACTTCAAAGCCTCATGCGGGAATACTAGGGGCAATGATGCGCTTCTCCTCCGCCAGTTCGTTAATAGCCTGACCGATGTTGCTTTCGACTGGTACGCGAGCATACCGGATGGCTCCGTCACAACTTTTGTCCAAATGGAGTCTCTGTTTCGGCAGAGGTTCATGAGCGTCAGCGAAAAGATTACCATTGCCGAGCTCGTAAGGACCAAGCCCAAGAGCGACGAAAGCAGCACGAATTTTATAACCCGATGGCGTAATCTCTCCGTCAAATGCGAACCGCCGATAGAGCAGGACCAATCTGTCAGTCTCCTTGTCGGAAATCTCAACAACTGGATGGCCCCGTTTCTATGTACCGCGGGTCTCAAAACATTCCAAGAGCTGACTAAAAAGGTCCAAACGTTGGAACGCTCAAAGCCCGAGTCCGCTCAGGATCTTCAGTTCACAAACAGACCGAAACCTTGGGGGGACGACAACCGAAAAGGCGGAAGTTCTAACATCACCAATTCTCCAAATAAGCAGAGAACGGGCGGAGCAAAAACTGACCAGTCTCGAGAGCCAACTTTGGAGGAAAGAAGAAATAAGGTCTACTCATTCCGAAGGGACAAGATCCACAAAATTTTTAAAGATGCTCTGAAGAATGGCCTGCGGCTACCAGAACCGAAAAGGCTAAGTGAAGCGAACAAGACTGATCATCCCAACTTTTGCCCATACCACCGAGTGCTGGGGCACACTATTGAAGACTGTTGCATCTTCAAGGATTGGGTTGAGAAACAATACAAGGCGGGAGAAATATCATTGTCCCCAGGCGTGTTAGTAAACAGTCAAGATGCGACCGCCAATTTCATACAAACGGAGACCGAAGTTCTTCGTGAAACTAATTCTCTCAGACATCTGCCTTTCTCTGAACACAGTCGACCACCACGTCATTAAACTGGGAACAATCGACCTCTAAGTCGTTAAACTGGGAATGTAAAAAAAAATGTAAATAAAAAAATGTGTAAATAAAAGAAAAATGAAAATAAAGCCGAAATGATGGGGCAACCGCGAATAAATAGCCGAAATGATAGGGCAATCGCGACCTTCGTGATAAGAAAAGCTGAAATGATAGAGCAATCGCGGTAAAAAAAAAAAAAAAAAAAAAAATACAACGGCGGATGATGAGTTGCTCCTGGCATTATTCCAGTGCAGCAATGCAGACGCCAAACAAAAATCCAATTTCCCAAAATTCTTTCAGCCCTACGGCTAGTCCCCAAATTGACTGCCGTATACAATCCACGGGCTCAAATAATTCTCAGCATACCCATGCCCCACCGCAACCACCAGTTACGCGGCTGGTCTCTGCCTTTGGAATTATGCTCCATTAAGAAGACCTACTCATGTGTCCTTACGATGCATGAGGAGAACAAACCTTCGTGGGATCCTTACGACTCACGAAGGAAAAACACACTTGGGAGTTCTCACGACTCCTAAGGAGAAAATACACCTGCGAGATCTTTACGACTCGTAGGGAGAAAATGCTTTTATGGGACCCTCACGGCCCATAAAATTGAAAAGCCTTAGGCGATAGGGATCTAAACCTGTCTCCTAAGCCATCGCTTCCCAATCCCCAATGGCGAATGATGAGTCGCTCCTGGTACCATATTCCAGTGCAGCGATGCAGACGCCAACCAAATTCCAAATCCCATACCCCAACGGCGAATGATGAGTCGCTCCTGGTACCACATTCCAGTGCAGCGATGCAGACGCCAACAAAGACCCAAAATGCTTTTGGCCCTACGGTCTGGATCATACATCCTGCAAAACCGTATACAATCCACAAGCGTAAACAATCGAAATCCTCTCGGGGCACATGATGAGTTGCTCCTGGCATTATTCCAGTGCAGCAATGCAGATGCCAAACCAAAACCAATCCCAAATCCTCCCGGGGCAAATGATGAGTTGCTCCTGGCATTATTCCAGTGCAGCAATGCAGATGCCAAACAAACAAAAAAAAACAAATCCAAATCCTCCCGGGGCACATGATGAGTTGCTCCTGGCATTATTCCAGTGCAGCAATGCAGATGCCAAACCAAAACCAATCCCAAATCCTCCCGGGGCAAATGATGAGTTGCTCCTGGCATTATTCCAGTGCAGCAATGCAGATGCCAAACAAAAAAAAAACAAATCCAAATCCTCCCGGGGCACATGATGAGTTGCTCCTGCCATTATTCCAGTGCAGCAATGCAGATGCCAAACCAAAACCAATCCCAAATCCTCCCGGGGCAAATGATGAGTTGCTCCTGGCATTATTCCAGTGCAGCAATGCAGATGCCGACAAAAATACCAATCCTAAAATTCTCTAATGACAAATGATGATTCGCTCCTGGTACCATATTCCAGTATAGCGATGCTGATGTCAACTCAAATCAAACAAATCAAACCAACCAATTCCAACATTGACCTCTGCGTCAACAAGCGACACTCGGCATCGGGAAAACGTCTAACACAGACACTCCGTAACGGGGAAACGTCGAGCAGACACTCCGTCTCGGGGAAACGTCCTACCACAGGCACTCCGTCTCGGGGATACGTCCTACAACAGGCACTCCGTCTCGGGGAAACGTCCTACAACAGGCACTCCGTCTTGGGGATACGTCCTACCACAGGCACTCCGTCTCGGGGAAACGTCCTACCACAGGCACTCCGTCTCGGGGATACGTCCTACAGCAGACACTCCGTCTCGGGGATACGTCCAACCACAGGCACTCCGTCTCGGGGAAACGTCCTACCACAGGCACTCCGTCTCGGGGATACGTCCTACAGCAGGCACTCCGTCTCGGGGATACGTCCAACCACAGGCACTCCGTCTCGGGGATACGTCCTACCACAGGCTCTCCGTCTCGGGGAAACGTCCTACCACAGGCACTCCGTCTGGGTGATACGTCCTACCACAGGCACTCCGTCTCGGGGATACGTCCAACCACAGGCACTCCGTCTCGGGGATACGTCCTACCACAGGCACTCCGTCTCGGGGAAACGTCCTACCACATGCACTCCGTCTCGGGGATACGTCCAACCACAGGCACTCCGTCTCGGGGAAACGTCCTACCACAGGCACTCCGTCTCGGGGATACGTCCTACCACAGGCACTCCGTCTCGGGGATACGTCCTACCACAGGCACTCCGTCTCGGGGAAACGTCCTACCACAGGCACTCCGTCTCGGGGATACGTCCAACCACAGGCACTCCGTCTCGGGGATACGTCCTACCACAGGCACTCCGTCAAGGGGATACGTCCTACCACAGGCACTCCGTCTGGGGGATATGTCTTACAACAGGCACTCCGTCTCGGGGATACGTCCTACCACAGGCACTCCGTCTCGGGGAAACGTCCTACAGCAGACACTCCGCCTCGGGGAAACGTCGACCAGTGACACTCCGTGCCGGGGACACGTCTACCAAATCGCTTTGGATCAGAGCATCGACCGTCCATGTCGTAAAAAGGGCAGTGCATCCCAAAAAGTGGGAACCAAAGCAAGTCGCCTCAACGTGAAAGAAGATCCATCAATTTCATGCACACGATCCATATATGCTGTATGCATTTATTGATGGGGGGCACTTTGTTGGGGTAAAAATTTACACCCCCGTTGACCGAGTCAAAGTCAAGGTCAACCCCAAGCCAGGTGGGCCCAAGCCCAGGTCAAGCTGGCCCATGCCCAAGTCGAGCCCGCGGCCAGCCTCCTCCATGCCAACAAAAAAAATCATGCAACAAATAATTTTTATGTAATTTTTGTGCATGAATGTATGCAAAATGGGCACAAAGCCAATATTTTGTAAGCCCATGGCTTATGTGCAAAAATGAAATGGCACATGAGCCATGGGATGGCTAAAATGCCATTTTTGTAAAGCCCAAGGGGCTATATGTAAATGTGTAAGCCTATAAAAGGCAACATGATGATGAATAATAAAATAGACTTTTTTTTCATTCCCTCAAAAACTAGGGTTTGTTCCTCCACTCTCTCTTTTTCAAGTTCTTCATCTTCCTTTTATTTTCAAAATAAATCAAGAGCTTAGCTCTCTTTTTTTTTAAAACTAAATAAAGTTTTACCACAAACCCATCTCCAAAAACTCCATCAAGAGAAGAAAAGGGTCTCTTTTTTTATCATCCAAGATCTAGATCTTGGAGTTTCAAGAGAACCCATTTTGAGTTTCTTCTCATAGGAGAAAGGAGAAAATCTTTTGGAGTTCAACTCCATAAATAAAATTCTTTTGGAGTTCAACTCCACCACAAATAAAAT
Organism: Agapanthus africanus; assembly: GCA_030015575.1. Classification (NCBI taxonomy): domain Eukaryota; kingdom Viridiplantae; phylum Streptophyta; class Magnoliopsida; order Asparagales; family Amaryllidaceae; genus Agapanthus; species Agapanthus africanus. Next base: position 24,115,586 of record JASDDO010000028.1, on the reverse strand, counting down.
TATTTTGGAGTTCACTCCACCATCAGGAAAATTCTTTTGGAGTTCAACTCCACCACAAATAAAATTATTTTGGAGTTCAACTCCACTGCATGAAATTCTTTTGGAGTTTAACTCCACCAAAAAAATACTTTTTGGGGGAGTTTAACTCCACATTACATTTTTTTAGCCATATAAAATTCTTTTGGAGTTCAACTCCACTACAAAAAATCTTTTGGAGTTTGACTCCACAGTAAAAAATCTTTTGGAGTTCAACTCCACAAATAAAGTTCCTTTGGAGTTTAACTCCACTGCAGAAACACTTTTGGAGTTTAACTCCACAAAAAAATACCTTTTTTTGGGGAGTTTAACTCCACATTATAATTTTTTATGGCCATATAAAATTCTTTTGGAGTTGAACTCCACGTTAAAAAAAAACAAAAAAAAAAAAAAAAAATTGCGGTCACATGCAAACCATGTGACCCCCTCACATGAAGGGTCACATGTTAAACATGTGACCCCCTCTCATGAGGGGTCACATGCAAAGCATGTGACCCCTTCACATGAGGGGTCACATGTTAAACATGTGACCCCCTCATATGAGGGGTCACATGCAAAGCATGTGACCGGGTCACATGTTAAGCATGTGACCCCTTCACATGAGGGGTCACATGTTAAACATGTGACCCCCTCATATGAGGGGTCACATGCAAAGCATGTGACCGGGTCACATGTTTAACATGTGACCCCCCTCACATGAGGGGTCACATGTTTAGCATGTGACCGGGTCACATGTTTAGCATGTGACCCCCTCACTTGAGGGGTCACATGTTAGCATGTGACCCCCATTTCATTTAAAAAAAATTTCTCTTTCCTTCTTTCTTCCTTCTTTTTTTTATTTAAAATAAAAATAAATAAATATTAAATAAATAAAAATAAATTATAAATAATATTTTAAAATAAAAAAAATATTTTAAAAATAAAAAGAAAAATCTCCAAATATTTATTTACTTATTTATTTTCGTTTTTTATATATAGAAAATATATATGTACATATCTCTTTTTACAAGTGGAATAAAACAAAAAAAAATATACACACACCAACACACTGCATATCGAGTTCGCATGACCGGTTTAACCCGTCAATCGGAGGTTCCTTCGCTCCAAATGCGAGGAGTAATTAACGGCAGCTTAGTCCGCGGCTGCCGGAGATTCGGATCCCCACAATCAATAAACCCCGGCCTATCCAAGGCAGGGGGAATCTGTAGTACGCCTGACAAGCGCGCGCGTATTCCCATCTCAATGGGGTGACGAAAAACACCCTACACTTATACATGAAATAGTCGAATGCTATATCGACGACCTCGTGGTGAAAAGCAGATCATACGAGGAGCATTTAGAGCATCTGAAGACCGTATTTCAACGCCTTCGGCAATACAACTTGAAGATGAACCCTCTCAAATGCGCGTTCGGGATATCATCAGGCAAGTTCCTAGGGTTCATCGTCCGGCACCGGGGTATCGAGATAGATCCGTCGAAGATCAAGGCGATCATGGAAATGCCACCGTCGAGGAATCTCAAACAATTGCGGTCTCTCCAAGGGAAGCTCGCGTATATCCGGCGATTTATAGCCAATCTTTCAGGCAGGTGCCGTCCTTATAGCCACCTGATGAAGAAGGGAACCCCTTTCGTCTGGGATCACAAATGCCAAGGCGCACTGGATGAGATCAAGCAGTATCTGCAGAACCCGCCAATGTTAGCTGCTCCGGTCAGGGAAAAACCTCTCATTCTGTATACAACCGCCCTTGAAGGTTCCTTAGGCGCATTATGGGCACAAGAGAACGACCAAGGGAAAGAGAGAGCACTCTACTATTTAAGTCGAGTTCTTCTGGGGGCAGAAGGCAATTACTCCCCCATCGAAAAGCAATGCCTGGCGTTGATCTTCGCGATAACGAAACTCCGGCATTATGCGTTGGCGCATGAAGTCCGTCTTATATCAAATGTGGACCCCTTAAATATTTAACGTCGAAGGCCATATTGACCGGTCGACTCGCTAAATGGGCCATGCTCTTGATGGAGTTTTCAATAACCTATCAGCCACTTAAGGCAGTGAAAGGCCAAGCCATCGCCGACTTTCTCGCCGAGCATCCAATACCTGCCGACTCTCCTTTGAATTGCGAGCTGCCAGACGAACATGCGTTTGACACGATCAACGAAAGTGGTACCCGGTGGGAACTCTATTTTGACGGAGTGTCTTCCATGAAGAAGCGCAAACAAAACACGCCTATAATCAAATCAGGGGTGGCTCTCATCTTCGTAACTCCACAAGGAGGGATAATGCGCTTTGCTTTCTCCTTAACAGAGCCGAGGATAAACAATGAAGCCGAATACGAAGCTTTGATAGCAGGCCTCAAGATCGCCATTGACGTGGGAATTAAAAACCTCCTCATATATGGAGATTCTCAACTGGTCGTCAGTCAAGTAAACGGCGACTACCAGACATGCAAGCCAGAGCTGGTGAAGTATGGAGAGAGAGTACAGCAACTGCTGACTCAAATCCCTTCCTACACTTTTGAAAACATACCGCATGCGGAAAACGGCAAAGCGGACGCGTTGACCAAGCTCGCTAAAGAACTGGCTGACGAGAACCTCGATGACGTCAGAATCGTGGTATAAAGCCATCGGGTGCTTGCCCCAGCAGAAATGTCTCCGGAATCATCCAAAGAAAAGGGAACGACTGAGCAGACGACCCTGCAAATAAATGGCCAAGAGAAGGTTGAAGATTGGAGAGAAGTCTTCATAGACTACTTCAAATCCCGTCGAACGCCTGAAGATGCGTCCTCAAGACATCAGCTTGTGAAACGAGCTCTGTCCTTCGCCTTCGTCAATAATACTCTGTACAAGAGGTCATTTGACTCTCTGTGGTTGAGATGCCTGGGACCTGACGAAGCGAAAAGAGTCGTTCAGGAAGTTCACGATGGACTTTGCGGTTCTCACCAAGCAGGCCCGAAGATGAAGCTGAAGATCAAACGAATGGGTTATTATTAGCCCACAATAATCCAGGACTGCCTCGAGTATGCGAAGCAATGCCACTCGTGCCAGATCCATGGGGACTTTATCCATCAGTATCCAAATCCTCTACATACAACGGTGGCTAGTTGGCCATTCGAAATGTGGGGAACTGACATAATCGGCCCCATCGAACCAACATCATCCAGGGGACATCGTTTCATCCTGGCGACGACTGATTACTCCTCCAAATGGGCAGAAGCAGTACCATTAAGGGAAGTGAACACGGAAAATATTCTCCATTTCTTCAAGATGCACGTCATTTATCGGTTTGGAACTCCGCGACGGATCATTTCCGATAACGGGCCAGCCTACAGAAGCCACAAGATTAGTCGCTTCGCGCAGCAACACAACATAGACTGGAGATATTCCTCAGTTTATAATCCACGGGCTAACGGTCTAGCTGAGGCTTTCAACAAAACCTTGACAAATATCGTGAAGAAGACGGTGTCCCGAAACAAAAAGGACTGGCACGAGAGACTGCAAGAAGCTCTCTGGGCATATCGAACTACGTTCAAAACGGCCACGAACACAACGCCATACGCGTTGGTATTCGGTACAGAAGCAGTACTCCCCCTCGAGATAGAGTTACCCTCTCTACGAGTGGCGGTCCACTACGAGCTGACGGACGAAGAAAATGCTCACCTTCGGCTTGAGGAGCTTGATGCCCTTGATGAGACCCGGCTCATAGCACAACAAAATCTGGAGGCTTACAAAGCAAAGATGACGCGCTCATACGAAAGATTGACCAGGCCGAGGACGTTCCGCCAAGGCGAACTCGTGCTAATGGTCAAAAGACCTATGATCCCCAATCGCGCCAAACGGGGAAAATTCGAGCCAAACTATGAAGGCCCGTACATCATAGACAAGGTCTACCAGGGTGGAGCGTATCTACTCATGGATATGCACGGTGAAAGACCTTTCAGGCCAGTGAACGGTCGCTTCCTGAAGAAATACTACGCTTAACAGGTCAAGGCCTAGGTCAATGATAGATGACGACGACTATGTCCGCTCGTTATCTTCCTAAGCCCGAACTCTAAGTAGTAACCAGCTCCTTTACAACGGACCGAAACGTCCTTAAACTAACAACGGACCGAAATGTCCTTAAACTAACGACGGACCGAAATGTCCTTAAACTAACAACGGACCGAAACGTCCTTAAACTAACAACGGACCGAAACGTCCTTAAACTAACAATGGACCACTATGTCCTAAAACTGGCTGTTGACCGAGATGTCGATAAACTACGGTGGATTGCAGTATCTCAAAGCCGATATAAAAAAAATAAAAAAAAAATAAAAACGGTATGTCCATAAGCAAAATGGGTACGGATGAGAACTCGAAAGGGCTCCGTGAGTAAAAACAGCAGGGCTACCGGCGAGTGTTTGTGAAAACCCGAAAGGGCGCAACCTCGTTAAAGGACGCTTGCAGGGTCCTCACGACCTTGTAAGGAGAAACCACCCGCGTGAGATCCTTACGACTCACAAGGGAGCAACACACTTAGGAGTCCTCACGATTCCTAAAGAGAAATTACACTTACGAGATCCTCACGACTCGTAAGGAGAATTCTCTTATGGGACCCTCACGGCTCATAAGATTTGAAAGTCTTAAGTCACAGAGACCTAAACCTGTGCTTAAGAAACCTGCACAACCTTCAATTTATACCCTACAAGTGGCTCAATACCGACCCTTGTATACAATCCACGGGTGCGAATAAACATTTCCCTAACCAAGTCCCATCCGTGACTAAGGATATGTTCATATGGCGAACAACCCTTGTAAGCCCTCTCGACTTATAAGGAGAAGACCCTCTTGTAAAATCCTTACGACTTGCAAGAGGACATGCACTTAGGAATCCTCATGATTCCTAAGGAGAAAACACACCTGCAAGATCCTCACGACTTGTAGGGAGAAATACCTTTGTGAGACCCTTACGGCTCATGAAGTCAAAAGCCTTAGTCGACAAGACCCTTAACCCTGTTTACTAAGCCACCTTTGTTCAACATCGACAGAGGCAAATGATGATTCACTCCTGGCAACATCCCAGTTACAGCGGTGCTGATACCGAAATCGGTGTCTAAAATCCAAGCTTGCAGCGAAAAGGCTAGCGAGCCACACATGCATACGAAATAGCCGAAATGATGGGGCAACTTGCAATAAAAAACAGCAAGTAAAAATGTATGCATGAAAAATAGCCGAAATGATTGGGAAACTCGCAATAAAAAGCAGCGAGAAAAAATAAAATAAATAGCCGAAATGATTTGGCACCGCGAAAAATAGCCGAAATGATTTGGCACCGCGAAAAATAGCCGAAATGATGGGGCAATCGCGACCTTCGCGATATAAAAGCTGAAATGATAGAGCATCGCGGAAAAAGAAATAAAACAAAAAATGAAATTTATGCCCTACAGGTGATATTACATCAATCCCTGTATGCGATCAAGGGGCGCAAACAAAGAAGGGATCATACTCCTCCCCCAGGTTTCATCATAAGAAGAAGCCAAATCTCGACAGGCCGCAAGTGATCTAGGGATCGTCTCAACACTCGTCTTGTAACAACGGACACAACTTCAAGCAAAGCGGAACAGCGGCAACTCCCAGTTCCATGGCTCGGCGATATATAGATCACCAAGAGTCAAATCCCCATCCCGTGAAATGCGGATACAATCAACAAATTCCTGGTCACGTGGAACGCGGATAATGTCACTCTTTAACCCCGTGGAAAACGTCCAGAGCGGATCCTGGTCCTCACAAAGCACGGCAGTGAACCCGTGTGAAGCATCCAGAGCGGAGCCTAGTCCTCGCCAAACACGGCAGTGAACCCGTGTGAAGCATCTAGAGAAAAGTTCCTGGTTACGTGGAACGTGGATAACGTCATTCTTTGACCCCGTGGAAAACGTCCAGAGCGGATCCTGGTCCTCGCAGAGTACGGCAGTGAACCCGTATGAAGCATCTAGAGCAAAATTCCTGGTTACGTGAAGCGCGGATAACGTCACTCTTTGACCCCGTGGAAAACGTCCAGAGCGGATCCTGGTCCTCGCAGAGCACGGCAATGGACCCGTGTGAAGCATCCAGAGCGGAGCCTAGTCCTCTCCGAGCATGGTAGTGAAACCGTGTGAAGCATCTAGTGCAAAATTCCTGGTTACGTGGAACGCGGATAACGTCACTCTTTGACCCCGTGGAAAACGTCCAGAGCGGATCCTGGTCCTCGCAGAGCACGGCAGTGAACCCGTGTGAAGCATCCAGAGTGGAGCCTAGTCCTCGCCGAGCACGGCAGTGAACCCATGTGAAGCATCCAGAGCAAAATTCCTGGTCACGTGGAACACGGATAACGTCACTCTTTGACCCCGTGGAAAACGTCCAGAGCGGAGCCTGGTCCTCGCAAAACACGGCAGTGAACCCGTGGAAAGCATCCAGAGCAAAATTCCTGGTCACGTGGAATGCGGATAACGTCACTCTTTGACCCCGTGGAAAACATCCAGAGCGGATCCTGGTCCTCGCAGAGCACAGCAGTGAACCCGTATGAAGCATCCAGAGCGGAGCCTAGTCCTCGCCGAGCACGGCAGTGAACCCGTGTGAAGCATCTAGTGCAAAATTCCTGGTCACGTGGAACGTGGATAACGTCACTCTTTGACCCCGCGGAAAACGCCCAGAGCGGAGCCTGGTCCTCGCCAAGCACGGCAGTGAACCCGTGTGAAGCATCCAGAGCAAACACCGGACTATGGAGTCCTTAAAATCCACGGACTATGATGTCCTTAACCTCGACCGCAATTTCTTAAAACTAACGATCAACCATGATGATTCTAGACTGATTTTATCTTGGTTAAAGGGTACATCTCTTCACTCCTTTAATATTTGGTGTTGTAATTCCTCAACGTCTTCAAAGAGGTGACGGGTCCCAGTAACCACACATTTCGTGGACTGTGGAGTCCTTAAATCCACGGACTATGACGTCCTTAACCTTTACCGTGATGTCTTAAAACTAACATCGGACTGTGGAGTCCTTAAATCCACGGACTATGAGGTCCTTAACCTTGACCGTGATGTCTTAAAACTAACATTGGACTGTGGAGTCCTTAAATCCACGGACTATGAGGTCCTTAACCTTGACCGTGACATCTTAAAACTAACATTGGACTGTGGAGTCCTTAAACCTACGGACTATGACGTCCTTAACCTTGACCGTGATGTCTTAAAACTAACATCGGGCTGTGGGGTCCTTAAATCCACGAACTATGAGGTCCTTAACCTTGACCGTGATGTTTTAAAACTAACATTGAACTGTGGAGTCCTTAAACCCATGGACTATGAGGTCCTTAACCTTGACCGTGACGTTTTAAAACTAACATCGGACTGTGGAGTCCTTAAATCCATGGACTATGAGGTCCTTAACCTTGACCGTGATGTCTTAAAACTAATATCGGACTGTGGAGTCCTTAAATCCACGGACTATGAGGTCCTTAACCTTGACCGTGATGTCTTAAAACTAACATTGGACTGTGGAGTCCTTAAATCCACGGACTATGAGGTCCTTAACCTTGACCGTGACGTCTTAAAACTGACATTGAACTGTGGAGTCCTTAAACCCACGGACTATGAGGTCCTTAACCTTGACCGCGATGTCTTTAAACTACGATACCCTGGAAACCATCCTAAACCAACCCCTGACCCCGTGAAATACGGATAAGGGTGACCGCACCCAGCACTTACGGGTCCTCACGACCTGCAAGAAAGAAAACTCTCTTGTGAGATCCTTACGACTCCCAAGGGAAACCCCGCTTAAGAATCCTCACGATTCTTAAGAAGAACTTACACCTATGAGATCCTCTCAACCTGTAGGGAGAAAAACTTTTTATGAGACCCTCACGGCTCATAAAGCTCAAAAGTCTTAGGAGGCAGATCTTAACCCTGAATCCTAAGCCATCGCTACCCTGCAAGTAGGCCAAGATAAATTGTCCACAGAACAAGTTCAATTGAGAGGGACACACCATTAAAAGAAATATATGTCTTTATTCATGAAACAAAATGGATAAAAAGTACAATGCATGAAAGAACAAAAAGAAAATACTCTCGTTCAGGAGTATGTACAAAAAGAAAGGAAAAGATACAAGTCTTCAGGCCGGCGGGAGATTTAGCAGCTTGGTCAGCTCATCCTTCTTTCGCCGGGCCTCGCCTTCGTGATCCAATATTGCCAGAAGACGGGCCTCCGCCTGAGCTTGTTAGGCCTGATATAAGACAAGCCGACCTTCGAGCTCCTTCTCGGTAGCTTTGTGGTCCTCGACTCTTTCGCCAGTAAACTAGGCGGCCTTGTCAACGGCCACTACCTCCTTGATGGCCTCTTGAAGCACTCGCCAGAGTTCATACGCTTTGTTGGCCTTGGCAGTAAGATTGGCTTGAAGCTCGTTCAGCGCCTTGGAAGCCAGTTCCCTCTCCAAAAACTGACGGCCGAGCCTCTTCTCGCACGACACCATGTTCGCCGCGCACCACTCAATCAAACCTCGCAAGCCCGCTTTCGCAGCCACAACCTCCGAGGAAGACGGGTACACCCGAGCACTGTATAAACAAGCCTCCATTCGACGACGATACTCGATCTAGAACACGCACAAATCACCCGATATGGGAGGCAACAAGGAAAATCTCCGATGCATATCCTACCGAGCATGCATTTACAAATATATGAATATTCGAAAGGAAATGATACCCAAAGCTCTGATGTGCATGCGACATAACGATAGTGCTAGCAATTAAAGAAAATTTCCATGGAGAAATATGAAGCTCATTTACGCTAGCAAGGCGCACATACGAGTACCCGACGAATATGAAAATTCAACAGAAAAGCATACAAACAGCCAATGACAAAAAAAAGTACATAGATTTAAGCATACTACACTACCGGGAAAAGATCGCCTAACAAGGGATTAGTGGAACAAGGGTGAACAAAACAGTATTCAAAATTTTCTAACTCCCTCGCCGCCTTCTCCAGCACATCGAAGCGACGATTTTCACGAGGAGTGGCTCCCCACCGATTGGCGCTATGTTCGTCTGCAAAAGCAGACATAATAGCCCGCCGGGCATTTATTTGGCCCAACAGGTGAACCAAGCAATCTTTCAGAGCCTGAGTGATCAGACACGCTTCGTGAAAACACTCAAGCTTGTCTTCAGCTGCGTCAAGCATCGCCAGGGTCATCTCCGCTGGGTGAGGAGGGATGTCAGCAAGCACGGCAGCAAGAATCATCCGGAGCCAAAGGGATCCCATTGGAAGAGGGGACCCCCTACGGATCGAGAGTTCATATGTCGCTGAATCACATTCGTCATCGGTAAGAAGGGGATCCACCAATCGCACAGCAAAGCGAGGAATCGGTTCCTCGATAGGCACTGCTGTCAACGAGCATGGGGGCGGTTGCAGGCCATAGCACTCAGTTGTGTCCCCAGGATAAACCACACTAAATTGAGAATAAATTTCTCTATGAAGAGAAAGAGAAGGCTATGGCCTCAGGTTATAAAGAGGAGCATTAAATGCTGTACACGGAGAATATTGCATGGTGGAACTATTTCCAAGGCCCAAAAAAGGGAAGGCATTGGAAATCATGGAGATGGGACTATTTCCAAGGCTCATTTCCTGCATCTAATGCCATACACAGAAAATATGGCACGAAGAATTAAATAATCCCTTAAAAAGGCCCCACGTGTGGAGTACGTGAGCACCATGCTTGGTGTGTACTGAAAAGTGGAATAGTGCCCTGCACGTTAAAAACATCAACAACAACAATAGCAAAATGACAAAATTCCACAAAAGAGCATGCAAACACAGAAGGGCACGATAAAACTTATCATTCATACTTTAAAAAGTTCATACAAAATAAAAAAAAGGGAGGGAACGATTACAACGGCAAGACCTCAGACGCGGGGCACGGATTGAGAAACTCAAACTTAGCTTTGTCCAAGATCCTCCAAGCATTTCGAACCATCCGAGTATGTTTTCTCTCGCGGTCACAAGCGTCGGGGTCCTCACGAATTTCTTCTACCCTCCAATAGGCAGCAAGTATGGCCGACTGCTGAAAAGTCTGGTGCAAGAGATCAATGAGGTTGTCTCGCCTCCTCTTCGAGATTAGGCTCATCAGGTACACCGAATGTACCTTATCCTCGGCGATGTCTAATGCCCTGAGCGGCACGCCGGTGCAAAAGAGAGGGAGCGCCTCCCAGATCGCTAGCACGATGAGTCTCAGAAGAGAAGAGCGAAGAGGGAGTAGCCGACCGTTGTACTCATCGAAGCGGCTCATGATCTCAGCACATTGAGCGTTGGTGAACTCCCAGTTTCTAGCTACGGCCCAATGCACGAATATTCCCGTAAGAAATGATTTCGTCAAGATCGTACACATGGGCATCCATGATACCTGAAATAAAGATCATGAGAATCTATTACAAACTTTTTCTTCTGAATTGTAATGAGGATGACTCAAGGCAAGAAAACCCATGAACTTCTCTAGGAAGAACTTAGTTCTTCAGAGGAATTAAATTCATTTTTGAAAAAGGGAATTAAATTTCCAGAAATTTTGTTTCAGAGCCAGAGCTCCTTGGGATGGAATTAAATTCCATGGAAAACAACCGACATTATCGTCTTCCTTAAAGATTAGAAAAGCCCTAAGAGATCTACAGTTTGAAAGTTAGATGGGTCTCTGTTCTTGTTGATGAACTTGAAGAAAAAATGGGTTCATGTTAAAAGGGGTGAAACCCTTGATGTGGATTTAAAATCCAGAGAGTTTTTTTAATGAAGGTTCTTCGATCGTTCAACATCATTACCTGAAAGGAAAAGTCCTTCTTGAACAGAGTTAAACTCTGAAAAATTTTCAAGGCAGAGAACTAAGCTCTGGAAAAAGAGAATTAAATTCTCAAGAGAATTCTCAAAGGAGGAAGATGTCACGCCCCGCTTCCCAATGTACGGCGAAGTGGGCGCGATGAGGTCTGCTACGTATATACTCAGAAGTACATACTCTAAGCGTATCTAAGCAATATAAAATAAGTACACAAGAGACAAGAAATAAAAAGAACAGCAACTTTTATTGATTAACATTCTTTGTACAATGCATGAAAGGAAATACAACTGAAATAAAAAGATGCCTAAACAGTGGCATAACAGGAAATGAAAAATTCAGAAAAGAAAAGTGTACAATGAAACTAAAGTGCAGGGTCTTCAGTAAACTGCTCCAAGTCTCCTTGCGAGGGCTCAACTTATGCCGGGTCCAATTCACCTGACGACATTCAAAGAAGAGAGAAACAGAATGTCGTCAGCGAACAATCGCTCGGTAAGTCCCAAAAGTAAGAGGGAAGTGGAAAAAGACAGAATAAGAAGGTACATTTTAAAGTGTAAACTATTGTTGTAATGTTATGTCAACGCTGTTGTTTGTAGCTTGGTACAGAATGATGCCAGTGTATACGAGGGGAGTCTCTATATGCCAGAGACTAAGGGCACGTATAGTACAAGGTACCGTTTATGCCACGGTACAACAGCAATTGGATTCAGGTTAGGTGTGTTAAATCTGACCACCTCGTGCCACCTTTAACACCTTCCGTACCAATCTACCCCTTAAACCCCGCGATATCTTGTTTGTATTGTTATCTTGTAAATTGTGTTGATTGTATGATTGATTGACTGACTGACCGAAATCATGATATCAGGAAACGGTTATAACCATGGATTCATGTAAATGGAATACTGGGAATCATGTAGAACGAATATATCCATGGTTCGGTTCAGCCAGATTGTATAAACTGGTAATTGTATTCATGGATTCATGTGTTCAAATTAAATTGGAAACTTGTAGATTATGGATTGACTTGAATCATATTCAAGTCAGATTAATCAGACTCAAACCCGAGTCAGACAATCAGAAATGTGAAACGAAGTCTTATAACTGCTAGGGTCTTTAGGGTAATTTATAAACTTGAGGGGTTTTTATGTAAAAATACTTTTATATACTTTTCAAAATACACCTCAAGTATTTATTACTCGTCTTTAGAGTTGTGGATTTTATGTTGTGACATTTCTAATGAAAATATCCTAGTTTCATAAATAATGGTATTTATCTGTAATATTGATTATTTGAAGTTCATGGTATTTTAGTGTAACATTTATTCTTTTGTGATTTTTAGAAAAAGGTGGAAAATTTATATTATAATAAAATAGGTATTTAAAAGATAAATATACATATGTTTATACAAAAATAATTTTAATAGATATTTTATATTTCAAAAATCTCAATTTCTTAAGATGTCGTATTTTAAACCTTTCGAGACCGAATGCTCCTTGTGGAGATCTGAATCTCGTACTACTAGCCCGAGGGTGCGCGATAAACCGTACGATCCCGAACGGGTTCCCCAAAGATGGGTTGTAGCGGCGCTTTGCAAAGATTGTAAAACACTAATCTTTTAGAAAACGGTTTTATAAAATAAAAGGTATTTATTCGCAAAGTGTAGTTTTCCGTATTTTAGATTCTAGGGTTTTCTAAGCCAACTAGCCTATTTCTAAATGGTATAAACGACAAGTCGTTAGAAGCCTCAAATCGCCTCTTCACCGCCAATTGTGGCCAGGTAAGTACAAGTGAGGAGGGAGGGATCCGCTCACGAATCGTGAGGCGGGCCTTTTAAAGTTACCCAAGCTCACTTGCCTAGCCTAGACACCACAAAGTCAGTTTAGATAAACGATCGATGTCCACAACTTATCGTATTTTCCTAGTAAGAAATATTTACTTAAAAGTGTAACAATCTAAAACCTTTAAGAATGGTTTTATGAAGATTATGGTATTTTAATGAAAATTTCGTTTTGTCGTATTCTAAGTTTTGATGATATCATTTTTGGGTTGTATTTGCGTGTGTGTGGAGGTAGGTCATTACCTCGTGCTCTAGTTTAAATGTATATTAAGGTTAAGGGGTTAAATGTGAAATTGAAACTTCATGGTATTAAAGTGAAAATACAGTAAATTGAAAATGTTATCATTTCATGTGTGAAAACTTATTCAAATTTATTTTTACAAGTTTAGTGGTCAAGATGAAGGTGTTTAGGAATGATTGAATTGATTAGAAGAAGAAAAATAAACATTATGGTATTAATGTGAAAAAGAATACGATATTGCAAAAGTTATCATTTCATGTGAGAAACTTTGTCCAAATTAATTGTTATGTGATTAATAATCATCATGAATAAGTTTAGGTATTATGGAATTGGTGACAAGTGAGATTTTGTAGAAAAACCGAATCGGAAATCGGTTTGTTCCGATTTCCGTCGGGTTTCATAAATTCGTATTTTTGGGAAGTAGAAAGAAGAAAAGAACGGGACTTACGGGTTTCGATCTATACTAAAGAGTATAGAGGAACTGGGTGAGTGTCCGAGATGTTGTTTCGTCGCCGGTTGTTTCAAAAAACGTCGCCGGAATTCCGTCAGCGCTTCGCCGTGAACTCGGTTTCAACGCACACCCTTCTTGTGAAAATTTCAAGAGAGTAAACCTAGTGTTTTGGGATAAGAGGGCAGAGGGTAGGGGGTCTATTTATAGGGTGGCTAGGGTAGGGTAGGTGAAAGGTTTTTATTTTAAAAAAAATTGTAAAAATTTAAAGAAAAATCATTAAAATTTGTATTAAATTGGGTGTAATTAAAATTAGGGAACCGATTCATTAAATTGGAGTAAACAGGGGGTTAAAGAAGACGAAAAGGCGCAACTTCGTGTAGACGACCCGGCCGTCCGGTCGAGTCCGGCCGGCGGCGCCGGCCGAGTCGGGGTGCCGTCGGGCATGGGTTCGCCTGACGTAGGCTCTGGTATATTCACTTTTTAAGGTTCAGTTCAACTTTTGGGAGTTATGGCCTGTGGACTGTTGGGCTTCCAAGAATTTTAAAAGAAAAATAATCTAAAAATAATGTGGGGCATGGGATTCGAACTCTGGTGGCTTGGTTCAGCAGTGCAAGGTATTACCAATGAGCTACAAGCTCCTTCTTGTAATTATTGTGGGAAAATAGATACTTAAAGTGATATCAGCAACATTAAATACTCTAAGTATACTTCAAATTTAAATCAAATTTATGTATACAAAAATTGGAGTTGTTACAGAAGATGAGCAAAGTGGAGGCTCTTCTGAAAAGACATGGGCATTTATAGGATGTGATGGAAAACGTTTCATCTACCATACTCCCAAAGCAGATCCGACGGTCGCAAAAGTGACAGCGTTGCACTCACGTGCAGACACGTGAGAACAACGCTGTGGGGGCATTTGTTCCCTGATTAAAAACCAGGAAAAGATTCAGAAGAGGCATCACGTGCTCACACATGACCAGTGGTCACGTGTTAGCACGCGATAGTCAAGCAGCGGCACAGAGCATATTTGTTCTCTAATTAAAAGTCAAGAGGAAGCTTCAGAACATCCATCACGTGCTCACACGTGACCAGTGGTCACGTGTAGGCACGTGATGGTTAAGCAGCGGCCAGAGAACAAAGCGCAGAAGAAAAGAAGCCCATTCCAGGGGTCACGTGCCTACACGTGACCAGGGGTCACGTGGCCACACGTGACCGGCTTTAAGAGCCTTATTCTTTAACAGAATTAAATTCTGAGGATAAATCTTTCAAATCTTTCCAAAATGAAGAAGGATTATCTAAAACCGTTGGATTAAAAATCTAAAGGTGATTAAATATCACCAATTTATGGAAAAATCTTGGACTTGGAAAGATTTCCCCCTAAATCTAACAAAAATAACAAAGAGATATCTTTGGGTTTAAAATCCAATGGTGAATAAAATTCACCCAACAATCTAAAGGCCCGGATTAATGATAAATATAAACCAAATCTCTCAATGAGAGATTTACTAAACAGATTGATTCTTTTCCTTTTCCTCTAAATAGGAGCCAAGAAAAGAAGAGGGTAGACCTTTGGACCTTTTCTTTTGATACACAGAGAGAGAGAGAGATATAGAGCCTTTGATTCTCTGCAAAAGGAAAACCTTAGGTAAGAAAAGAAAAGGGAGGCTTCAAAAGAGAATTTAATTCTCAAAAGACTTTAACTCTTATATAAAGAAAAGAACTTAGTTCTTTCTCTGGTGGAGGATCTGTAAAGTGCACATCTCCCTATGAATTGAGAATTTAATTCTCATTGGGTTGAGATCCTGCCATGCAGATCTAAAACACAGAGGAGCAACTGAGTTTTGAGAATTTAATTCTCACAAAATGATAGGAATTCAATTCCTTTAAGATAAAATTAGGGTTTAACCTATGTTATAGGAATTTAATTCCTTCAAAATGAACAGAACTAGGGTTTAACCCTAATTGAGAACATAATTCTCTCAAACTCACAGGAATTTAATTCCCTTAAAAAAAGAAATTAGGGTTTAACCCTATTTAAGAATATAATTCTTCAGAAGAAAACGGGAATTTAATTCCTCTAAAGTTTGTTGTTAGGGTTTAACCCTATGAAGAATTTAATTCTTAAAAGATGAACAGATCTTTAAAACATGGAAAGAACCAGAGTCACGTGCTACCACGTGACCCCTGCAAAGATCCACAGGAAAGAACTTTGAAGCAACACCTCACGTGTTACCACGTGACTCCTGCAAAGATCCATAGAAAAGAACTTTGAGGCAATGTCTCACGTGCCCCACGTGATCTCTAAAGCACACAGAGAAAAAGGCAAAAGAAACAGAAAAGAGCTCTAGGGTGCCCTCACGTGTCAACACGTGACCCCTAATGAACATTCTAACAGATCAAAGCGTGAGCCCCCATCACGTGCTGATTGGTTCGTAAGAGTGTGTTTAGTAGTTAACCGCAATCAGAACGGTGTCGCGTGTAGCTAGACCGAGGTGAGAACGGGTCGTCCTCAGGGAAACGTTGAATGTTTTACTTACTTTAGATGTGTTGAAAAGAGAGGAGGAATAAAGAATTTTGTGGAAAGGTTTCTAGATCTACGTTAAGCAAGAATGTAAAATATAGATCTAGATTATTTTAGAGACTTAGATAATATAATTAGAAGACTTGTAGGGTTCGTTAGGATTTAGTAGTTATGGACGATTAATTAAAAGTTACCATTTTTATCCTTTAATAGATTTAAAACCAGAACGACGGTGAAGCGTGTAGATTAGGGTTTCTGCAGGAAAAAGGAATCCCACTCTTAACCCTTATCTCGACACGGAACTCC
This sequence comes from Agapanthus africanus, assembly GCA_030015575.1. Lineage (NCBI taxonomy): Eukaryota > Viridiplantae > Streptophyta > Magnoliopsida > Asparagales > Amaryllidaceae > Agapanthus > Agapanthus africanus. The sequence goes on along the minus strand of JASDDO010000028.1, from coordinate 24,099,374 downwards.
GTTCATATCTAGCCTTTACCAAAACAATCATTAATGTAATCTCTAATCGTGGTCGGAACTAACAAAGAATTGATAGCACGCCCGATTAGGATGTTAATGATTCTTTTGATAAAGTTCATAAACTTTATAGGACTTAAAAAGGGTTTAGAGATATTCATCGTCCATTAGCCTACCCTAATCCTACGAACCCTAACAAGCGGAGAATTACTCGCGCATGTTGGGAGAAGAAGATGAAAAGACAGAGAGGGAAAACATAATGTAAAATGCAAAAGAATTAAATAAAATAACTACCTTTATTAATCAACTTGAACAATCTACACTTTATTCCTTAGAAAATGATTACAAAACTAGTTGCTTCTCGATCTCTTCCAAGGAGGTAGATGAACCGTTGATGATCAGCCTGGATGCGTGAGCCGTCTGGGACTTCGTGATCGCGTCGGCTTGATGAATTTTCCAAGAGGCTCTCGGTGCCTTTTTATAGTGCAAACCCAGAATCTTATTGTTGAGAAGTTGGTAAAATTCAGCAGTTGTCAATCTCCCAAAATATTGCCTTCCAACTCATCATTATTGCGGCGGATCCGCGGCCCAAGGGTGGGTTTGGCCGCGGATCCGCGCTCAAGGGATGTGATCAATTGCTTATTTTTCTTGGGCTTTCATCTGGTGACATGTGGCAATCCTAGGCATCTTCAGAATCTGAAAATCTTTTCTCTGTTGCTTCCAGACTTGGTCTCCAAGTTTGCTTCTTAATTTGGCAAGTTTTCTTCAACAAATTGATTTGTTTGTTAAATCCTTCATAACAACTTGGAAATATTCTGCACAACAACTCAAATAAGATTTTAGTAGACTTTGTTCTACTAGGATTAGATCAATAATATTATTTGCATACATTTTCCTACCAAATGATAATTAAAATATATTAACACACGGAAAATAATGTTTTTACACATAAACCCTCATATGTATAATATATTATAATAAAGTCCTTTTTTAATATAAAAATGGTAGGAAAAATGTACTACAAATGTGCAGTTTTATCGACTGAACAAAACCCCCAAACTTATCTTTGATCGTCCCGAGCAAACTAGTTTATTCAAGAGAAGGAGAAGAAAAAAAAAGGAAAACTAAGCACACTTTCGTAGGCAAACACGATTGTACTGAGCACGTGCAACAAGCCGTTAAACCTCTAGGTGTCCCTAGTAGGAGGAGTGTTGTCTCCTGAGGGTTTTCAGCGGATTACACCCACAAAATCCTATAACAAAAGAAAGATGGTGAAATTTACATATAAAGATAAGAACCATAAAAGAAATACTTTGAAAAGAAGAGTTTCCAACTATACTAGCTTTTCAGTTGTCATGAGCCTTATCTTAATAGTCATGAAAAAATGTTAGAAATCACATCATCCCTCAATAAAACATCGTCATTATTCTTCATTCCTACCTTTCATCCAAATATTGATCATATAACCCCACGTGTGTGTAAAGAACATCCCTACACTCGGAGAATTCAATTCAAGCTATCATACTCTTGTCCATCTACCTTAGTACTTTTTAATTTGATGAATATTAAGATTCGCTCACACCTTTTCATGCGACCGTTAATACTTCTTGAGGTACTAACCGACCGATTACTCATGTGCTTGCTGATTAGGTGATAATATTTTCCTCGTCTTGCACCACCTAAGGCTTAGCAGTGACTCCCAGACCAGTTGGCCTTAGGGCACTAGGTGAAGAGACACCCACGCTATATTTTTTTATTGCTGCCTTGACGATAACAAAACCAGTGTTCATTTTTTTTTTCTTTTCACCATTTTCATTTTTTTTTCATTTCCTTCATACTTTGGCTTTTAGACAAGAGCATTTCAAGGTATCCTCTACTATCCCGAGTTTCAAGACGTGTGTAGGTGCATATTGTAAGGTATCAACATTCAAATGTTTGGCTTCCAGAATAGAAACTATTTTTCAGACTTATTTTTATCCTCAGATTAGTGACTTCCTTCATCTTACTAACCCTTGGGACAACAGCTCATAACTACTTATTACTAGTTCGTTTAAGAAAACTTCTAATTTTCTTGGTTTTCTTAAACTATTCCTATCTTTTGGATGTAATTTTTCACTTTCTACTCTTTTGTTATAAAAGAATTTTTTTTTTAATTTTTGAAAATGTTGTGCTTATGCAAAATATGATGCAAATTGATGTGTAAATAAGCACAAACCTCCCCCAAACCTGTTTACAGCAGTGTCCTCACTGATGTCATCCGTTAAGCTCAAAAAACCTGTAGACTTGGGAGGAAATTATTAATGGGGCAAGAATATATGAAAATGAAAATCCTCCCCAAAACTTATTTTAGGCTCACAATTTTGTAAAAATCATTTTCTTTCAAGAGCCAAAATATACCATCCTGCCAAACTTGAGTTAAACAATTTTAATCTTTTAAAATCACACGAAGGGGTCAAGGTTATTGGTCAATGCCAAGCTTTGCAAAGACCGAAGGTCAACACCAACCATTCAAAAATTTTATCGATGAAGCACCAAGGTTGGTAGAAGAACATGTCACCTTTCGACGTGAAGAAGTGGGGAGGTGATAAGAGGTGTAATGGAAAAGGATTGCGTCTCAATTTGGAGAGACGACACAGTGATGGTAATGATGGATTACTCGCATTATCATGATTGTCCAAAAGAAGGGACGGAGGTCCAATTTCTTCATCTTGGAGTTTATTCATCTCAACACCCGTGTTTTGTAAAAATGCGAGTTCATCAGCGAAAATTTCCTCAAAGCTTTCATTGATACCCCGAAGAATAATGTCATCAGAAAAAATGGGGTGATCGTCAGACTCTATAAAAAGTTCCTCATCAGCGTTAGATGTTGACCCGAACAATTCGGTGGAATAGTCCGTGTCAAGCAACATCATATGAAAAGAGTCAGAATTATGAGGTTGATCATATTCGCTGCTGTCGACATCCATTAATTCGACAGAACACACATGAGCATAGGGTTCGGAGGGTTCACTTCCCAACTTGTAAATGTTAAGCTCAATTGACTTCTTTCCAAAGGATAGGGTCATAGAGCCGTTTCTACAATTGATTACTGCGTTGGAAGTGGCCAAAAAGGGTCGACCGAGTATCACCGGGATTTGATTGCGTGGGTTTGCCACAGGTTGTGTATCTATAACGATAAAGTCCACAGGGAATATGAATTCTCCGACTTTGATTAACACATCCTTTAGCTCACCCCTTGGTTGGGTGATAGATCGATCGGCCATCTGAAGAGTGCAATGCGCAGGTTTTAACTCTCCGATCCCTAATTGCTCATAAACAGAATACGGAAGCAAGTTAACACTAGCACCCAAATCGAGTAGAGCACGATTGATATTTTTACCCCCAATGGAAATAGAAATTGTAGGACTTCCGGGGTCCTTTCGTTTCTTGGGTAGTTGTTGTGTAAAAGCAGTGCTCACATTACTCGCAAGGAAAACTTTTTTAGGTACTTGAACTTTTCTCTTCCTAGTGCACAAGTCCTTAAGGATTCTTGCATAAGATGGGACTTGTTGAATAGCATCTAGGAGAGGAATATTCACGCTAACTTGCTTAAACATTTCCACAATCTTCTCCATTTGCGGGTTAGGTCTGTTGCCCCTCAACCTGTTTGGATAAGGTGCTTGATCAATAAGTTTTGGGTCCAACGTTTGTGGAGAAGACTGTGTCGACGAATTCGATCCCAAAATTGGAGTGGGCATCGACTTAGATAGATTTGGCGAAATAGGCGAAGGGTTCGAGCCTTGGGGAAAACGGAGAATAGGCTCGGGTGAAGGTGGGAGACTAGATGAATTAGGGGAAGAAGAAGATGAAGATGGGGTATCAAATGTGTTACTAACATCAAACTGCTCACCCACACGATTATTCAGCTCTCTCCCCGATCTCAACGTAGTAACGGCATTCACATTATGATTTTGTGAATGGCCAGGATTCTGTAGGGGTTGAGATGGGAGTTTCCCTTTCTCTCTCGCACTCATTGCGGCGTTTAACTGTGCGATTTGGTTTTCTATCGATTTAATACTCTCACCATGGGAGGAGGAGTTTTTCGTTAGGGAATCAATAGAAGACCTTATCTCAGCCGAATTTTGTATGGATTGTTTCATGAACATATCCAAAGTTTGTGCAAGTGAGTTGTCAGTACCGGTCACTTGTGGTGTAGAAATATTGGCCGGATTTTGGAAATTTTGTGACTGAAAGTGGGGCTGGTTCTGTGGTTGTGGTTGCTGTGGAGGAGGTCTTTGATAATTACTTTGTTGGTTTTGATTCCAAGCAAAGTTAGGATGATTCCTCCATCCTTGATTATATGTGGAAGAATAAGGATCATTTCTAGGTCGCTGCTGAAAAGAAGTATTAGCTTGAAACGATGCATTCATAGGACATTCTTCCGTTAAGTGTGAAGGATCCGAACAGCAACCACAGACAGTCTTAGGAAGTGTGACCTGATTTAGGGAGAATGTTGAGAACTTGTTTTCAATAGCATCGAGTTTCTTCTGTATCGCTGCCATTTCGGCTTTTACTGCGATAGAAATATCGAGCTGGTGAATACCTCCCTTAGTTGAAGGTGGTCTTACGCTTTCCCACTGCAACGTGTGTTCAGCAAGGTCTTCCAGATATTTCCATGCTTCACCGTCATCTTTAGACATGAAATTGCATTGACACATTGTTTCAAGCATCTGCTTTGTCGCTGGATTAATGCCCTCATATATAATCCGATATAAATCCCATCTTTGTATTCCGTGATGGGGGCATTGGACAAGCAGATCTTTGAAACGTTCAAAGCATTTCCAAAATGGTTCATTGGGAAGCTGGGTGAACTGGTTGATCTCGCTCCTAACATGTGCAGTCTTATGATTTGGGTAAAACTTCTTAAGAAATGCTACGACGAATTCATCCCAATTAGCGATAGAGTGTGCGGCGGTATTATAAAGCCATTTTTCTGCCAAGTCGCACAGTGTGAATGGGAGAAGACGTAAGCGCATAGCATCTAAGGTCAATTGTGAAGTACCCATCATTGCGCATACGTTTTCGAATTTGGTGATGAAAAAGTATGCGTCTTCCGACTCAAGCCCGTGAAATTTGGGCAGCAGATTGATGTAGTGGGGTTTAATTTCGAAATTATCCCCGTTAGGTGGCGGAAGAGATAGACAAGTGGGAAGAGGACCACGAATAGGATAGCATCTCTCTTGGAGAGAGATGCGCGGTGGATTCTGCTCACCTGCGGGCGGTGGCAGCGTGGTGTTATAATTAGATGGAGTGCCGTCCATCACGGTTGATGTGGTGTGTGGTGGGGGAAAAGAAGATGAAGAAGTACCGACTTCGGTGTCGATAGCAGGAACGCGGACAAGACGGGCACTAGGATCCCGTGTCCAGCCGAGCATTCACTAAGCGGGTTTAGTGCAAGTGGCAGCGTGTGTGTGATTTAAAATTGGCTTGTTTTGAAAAAATGGGACTCAAGACAAATCTCCCTAAGATGCACAAGCAACCCTAGAACTAAGGTTACCTAGGTCAGTCTCTAGACCGCTCCTAGACTTCCAAAGGACAAGCCGCAGGATCAATCCTTTACCGCCTCCGTACTACCCTTGTAGCCAGATAAGTGCCAGGTAAGTGGGAAGGAACCACGTCGTGGGCCTAATTAAAAACCACTAGCCTTTGTCACACTTGCCTAGGCACTACAAAAGTAATGCGGATAAACGATAGATTACCCACGACCTTCCTCTGTCCTTATTGAGCGCGACAGTCCTTAGAGTCTGGTCTAGATATTTTTTAAATTAATGAAGGGTTGATGCAGATGCTCGGTTTGTGATTTGTGGGGCTTAGGAAGGGTGATGAAATCCCCACCTAATCTTGATTTGGTCTTTGCCCCTTAGAGTCCGTATTAAAATATGCAAAACAAAACCAATCACAAAACTTTTGCAAAAAGATTTTTGAGCGGCGCTATTTTGCAAAGAATCCTGCAGAAAATAGATTTTATTGGATTTGAGGAGAGAGAGAAGGAGTTGAGAAAGATACCAGAGAAGATTTATTCCCTAATTCCTCCAACTTGCCGCGGTTCCGCAGCAGAATGGGTGCTTTTGCCGCTGTTCCGCCGCGTGGCAGAAGGAACAGTTGATGAAATTTTTTGTATGGCCTTTTGTGCTCCTCTGGATCTCTAAAATTGTCTCTGTTTCCTGTTTCCTCAAGTTTGTGACTCCAGATTTCCTCGCAAAAATTCACGCACAAATCGTTAAATATGCAATTTGCAGTTTTGTTTTAATAATGATATGACTCGTCTAAGAATTCAACACAAATAGTAAGAATAAAAAATTACGCACGTATCCCCGGCAACGGCGCCATTTGATTGGTTCGTAAGAGTGTGTTTAGTAGTTAACCGCAATCAGAACGGTGTCGCGTGTAGCTAGACCGAGGTGAGAACGGGTCGTCCTCAGGGAAACGTTGAATGTTTTACTTACTTTAGATGTGTTGAAAAGAGAGGAGGAATAAAGAATTTTGTGGAAAGGTTTCTAGATCTACGTTAAGCAAGAATGTAAAATATAGATCTAGATTATTTTAGAGACTTAGATAATATAATTAGAAGACTTGTAGGGTTCGTTAGGATTTAGTAGTTATGGACGATTAATTAAAAGTTACCATTTTTATCCTTTAATAGATTTAAAACTAGAACGACGGTGATGCGTGTAGATTAGGGTTTCTGCAGGAAAAAGGAATCCCACTCTTAACCCTTATCTCGACACGGAACTCCGTTCATATCTAGCCTTTACCAAAACAATCATTAATGTAATCTCTAATCGTGGTCGGAACTAACAAAGAATTGATAGCGCTCCCGATTAGGATGTTAATGATTCTTTTGATAAAGTTCATAAACTTTATAGGACTTAAAAAGGGTTTAGAGATATTCATCGTCCATTAGCCTACCCTAATCCTACGAACCCTAACAAGCGGAGAATTACTCGCGCATGTTGGGAGAAGAAGATGAAAAGACAGAGAGGGAAAACATAATGTAAAATGCAAAAGAATTAAATAAAATAACTACCTTTATTAATCAACTTGAACAATCTACACTTTATTCCTTAGAAAATGATTACAAAACTAGTTGCTTCTCGATCTCTTCCAAGGAGGTAGATGAACCGTTGATGATCAGCCTGGATGCGTGAGCCGTCTGGGACTTCGTGATCGCGTCGGCTTGATGAATTTTCCAAGAGGCTCTCGGTGCCTTTTTATAGTGCAAACCCAGAATCTTATTGTTGAGAAGTTGGTAAAATTCAGCAGTTGTCAATCTCCCAAAATATTGCCTTCCAACTCATCATTATTGCGGCGGATCCGCGGCCCAAGGGTGGGTTTGGCCGCGGATCCGCGCTCAAGGGATGTGATCAATTGCTTATTTTTCTTGGGCTTTCATCTGGTGACATGTGGCAATCCTAGGCATCTTCAGAATCTGAAAATCTTTTCTCTGTTGCTTCCAGACTTGGTCTCCAAGTTTGCTTCTTAATTTGGCAAGTTTTCTTCAACAAATTGATTTGTTTGTTAAATCCTTCATAACAACTTGGAAATATTCTGCACAACAACTCAAATAAGATTTTAGTAGACTTTGTTCTACTAGGATTAGATCAATAATATTATTTGCATACATTTTCCTACCAAATGATAATTAAAATATATTAACACACGGAAAATAATGTTTTTACACATAAACCCTCATATGTATAATATATTATAATAAAGTCCTTTTTTAATATAAAAATGGTAGGAAAAATGTACTACAAATGTGCAGTTTTATCGACTGAACACGTGCCCACACGTGATAGTTTTCAGAATTAAAAGTGTTAAACATTTATTTGTAGAACAAAATAAAGGGAAGCAGGACGCTCTCACATGCTACCACGTGACCCCTTGGCTGAAGCTCTAACAGATAAACGTCCAAATTCTCATCACGTGACAGCACGTGATACTTCAAAGTATTCGATACTTTCGACTGAATAAAATAAGGGGAATCAGGGCGCTCTCACGTGTCCACACGTGACCCCTCTCTCCTTAGTGTTTAACACCAGTCTGGAGATTTTGTCCCCAGTGTTTAACACTGATTTGCTTAGTGTTTAACACTAATTTGAAAACTCTGTTCCCAGTGTTCAACACTGATTATCTTTTAGTGTTTAACACTAACTTGTTAATTTTATTCCCAGTGTTCAACACTGTTGGTCCCTAGTGTTTAACACTAGCTTTAGCCCAATTGGCTAAGTTTCCAGAGGCAAAGCCTCTCCTTCAATGAACCAACAGAGGGCCAATATCCCAAACATGATTGGACTTAGCCCAAGCTGGCCATAAGTCCTCAATTCAAACTTAACTAGGCCAATGGGCTCATAATATAATAATTGATCTTAGTTTCCAAATTGGACTACAGATCACTTAATCTACCTTGGTTTAAGGGTACATCTCTTCACTCATTTGATACTTAGCGTTGTAATTCCTCAACGTCTTCAAAGAGGTGACGGGTCCCGATGACCACACATTGATACGGACTGTGGGGTCCTTAAACTCATGGACTATGAGGTCCTTAACCTTGACCGTAATGTCTTAAAACTAAACGCCGGATTGTGGGGTCCTTAAACCCATGGACTATGAGGTCCTTAACCTTGACCGAAATGTCTTAAAACTAACAACGGACTATGACGTCCTTAACCTTGACCGTGATGTCTTAAAACTAACATCGGACTATGGAGTCCTTAAATCCACGGACTACGACGTCCTTAACCTTGACCGCAACGTCTTAAAACTAACACTGGACCGCAATGTCCTTAAACTACCTATTGATCGCAATGCCACTAAACTAAATAACAGGGCTCCCCTAATCGCTCTCTTGTCGGATCTAAACGATCCCGTTAAGTTGATCTTAATCTAAAACTAGGCTAACGTATCCTTAACAAACGTTTAAGTCGATCTTAGTCTCAAACGAGGCTAACGTATCCTTAACAAACGTTTAAGTCGATCTTAGTCTCAAACAAGGCTAACGTATCCTTAAACACAACCCCCAAACCCAAATCTAAGATAATACGGATTTGGACTAGTCCATGCCCTACGGGCGACGACATAACTCAGTCTCCGTATACAATCCGTAGGCAACCAAACATAAATCAAACACACATGACACGAAGTGACCATCTGGAGAAGAAGAAAGTTGTTACCGCAACGCGGTAGCGTAATTAACTGCAGGGGCTTGCGCCTGCAGGGAAGAGCGTCCCCACAATCAAAAACTCCTCTAGCGAGGGGGAATTTGACGAAGTCTGCTACATCGGACGCATCCGTTTAAACCTTCGATACATGGTGCCATAAATCAACTTGGCATCTTCGGAGAGGTAGACGGATAGCACCAATTAGCATCTGCCCCGAATCTCAGGCAAGACGTCCCTGCGTCGCGCCGTCTTTCAGAGGGGAACACCTACGAGCGCCATGGTGGTTTTTGTAACAGAGAGAAGAAACCAGAAGACTCCGGCGGAAAGGGATCGAATGTAATTTCAACCGGACCAGGAACCCAAGGAGAATCCTCCAAAAGTTCGTCACTAATTGGCCCGTGTATGGTTTTCCCGGCACTACCACCAGGTCTCGAAAGGCATCTAACATGCCGTATTTCAAAAATTTTAGCGTGCCGAAGAACCCGACCTAGGATCTAATTAGAAAATTAGGAGTAAAGTTAGCTTGTAATCAAACATTACACTAAGTGAATGAGGAATATAACCTTTGTAGACCGGTCATTCACTTCTAAAGCTCCGTGTAGTAGTCCCTTCGCTCCAAGTAGTGAACACCCGAACTCTAGTAAGGGTTCACATGAAGAAATGAACATGCCTGCTCGAAGTATTCGAGGCCGAAGATGATCTACGTCGAGGAGACTTAAGCTCATGCTACCTCTTCACTAATGGTATATTAGTGAAGCAAACACTCTAAACTAAATGACTAATATAGTAGAGGATGATGAAGTCGGAAATGGGCTCAGTTTAGATTTTATTTTCTCACAATATTCCATCACTTGATCAAAAGCTAGAAAGCTTTCAAGAGGAAGAAGAAGATGAAGCGATGAAGTGATGAAGAGAATAAATCTCATGAGGTTAGAAATGCAACCATGGTGAGTTTATGTCATGCACTAACCCTTATAGAGAATAAACCATGGCTAAGTGTAATGGTTAGGTAAATAAATATCTTAAGTAAAAAAAACAAATCAAGTGGACTAAGTCAATATTCTACGAGCTTCATCCAAGCTCCAAGCCATGACAAAATCCAAATGATTTTTAATTACTTAATAATAAATATTAACCTAGCATGGTGTGAGTCTCATACACCCTTGTTGCATATTGTAACCTAACATGACACAACAATATATATCACTTATATATTTTGTGTAAAAAGAAAACAATACAATTAACATATATCACATATATGTTAAGCGTATCATAAGTGAGAAAAAAATGCTTAAGTGAGCTAATATTAGTTAATGTAATTTAATATATCAAATATATAATTATACATAATTTTTTAAATCAATACTTGATTTAATAATCCGGCTATATCACATATAACCGACTAATATCAAATGTAACAACTTATCGGATCAACACTTGATCCGATAACCCGCTATATCACATATAACCGACCGATATCACAAATCGCAATAATAGAATGCGGTATCATATATGCGCATTAATCTTGGTCCCGCACATATCACATATGTGCTCCTACTCAGTTTCGCATGAACCAGGAAACCTCTGTGTAGGACTCTAAAGACACCTCAATACACCGGCAGTAGGTGATGATTATATCAAACACCCACAAGCCGCAAGCGGTCTGCTAAACATAACGGTCACCCGGGTATTGAGCGATCAGAAGATCAACAGGCAAGCCTGCTCATACTCTTGCGAATATAATCAGTAACACTACCGTACAGTCCGGTCTCTTCGTCTGATATGTCGCATATCACAGCCTGGGGGTGGTATAACGTCAGATCCCAACAGCCTGATAAGTCATGCCGATGTAAAGTCCATAACGGTTCGAGAAACTACTGATAACACTTACCAGTAGATCTCAGCAATTCTGGCCAGAGATTTCCTGTTATGTCTAATGGAGCATAGCGCAACATCAACCCCCAATACCGGGAAAGATGAATCCCCTCCTATCGCCCATTGCCTCCATGTGACTCGGGACTGTACCCAAAAACCACATATTTGCACGACTCAGTAGAGCCGTGGTAGGGTGGAAATCAAAGCACAGTGGAAGATACACAAGACTTTATGACGATCTCGGGTCTACAGACTAACCTGTACCAGTGTCACCAGAGAACTGCTATCTGACGATAGGTATAATACCATCTAGGAGTTCTCAGCGAGTCCGTCCAGTGTACCCAGTCTCCACTGAGCACCCGTATACCTTCTCTGATGTCAAACACTAATGGATATCGGATCATCTATCGCCCATCATATGGGTCGAGAAGCGTATATGCTAGTCTACTCTGGAATATCGATACCCTGTCTCAATATTCCCATGACCAGGAACATTTGAAGGATGTACTCACAGACTTCCCAGAACCAACTAGCATGACCTTTATCATAATCCTGGAAGTCAAGTACACATCCTAAGGGCTTTATTAACATGTAACAGAGAGACGGTAAGTGTACATGTTAAGATAAAGAGCAACCAGATAGCATACTATCATGTCGAGCAAGAAAGTCCTCCCTATGTATGTCCAAGCATACACTATAATATACATCATATGTACAATAATGGCCTCTAGGTCATACATATAACTAACAGCCCGGGGCTAAGCCAAAACAATTCAACGCCTCAATCACCTCGGGGGAAAAGGGCAGGCGCATCCCGGCCCAAAAGGCTTCCAGGTACAAGGCAATCTCCTTGCCCCGTACCTGGTATGCCCTCTCCCCCTCCTCGGTCAGACGAAGCGAATAGCCGGGAGGAATGTGGAAACGAGTCCGGATGGTGGCGAGCTCATCCGTGTGCCTCAGCGTGGATGACGCGCCATGAACACCCGTGACTTGCGCTCTGGGGACAGCCCCCGTCACACGACCCCGGGGAGCATGACTAACCCTAACTTCCCCGGGGGACTCCGACTCAGAAGAGGAAGAGGAAGCTTCTTAAGACTCCCTAGACTCTATCCGGACTACATCTATAGACTCCTTCAAAGAAGACATCTAACCTGATCGAATGGACGTGTCCTCGGGAGAGAAAACGCGAGGAATCCGACCTGAGGAGGAGAGCGCCGGGCTAACACGACTAGGGACGAGGAAGTTATGAAGATGTATGGGGCCTGATGGGGATCCCACCTCTATTTATAGCTGCCGGCGTACACATCTTACGGCTCCGATCGCCTCCCGCCAAAACAACGTTTCGCAACCAACGGCTGACAACGTTCCACCTGTCGCACTCACATTGGGCGCGTCCCATCAGGCGCGAGGATGCCTGCAGCCCGTCTCGTCAGCCAACCAGCGCCAGACACGTGGGATGTCGGTTCGACGAACGTACACACGATCTGGCGCTTCCCCTTTAATGCGAGATCTCTCCCCTGATCCGCTGACGTCATCTAGAAAATACGACTGATTGCCCGGGAATGCTCACTGCCGATATCTTCAAGTGAGAGCTCATCCCAGGTGACCGGTCAGACCACTCTCGACCCGACCCAAGAACGGATCGAGACGAGAGTGGGGGGCTAATGATGATGCTCGATATCGGTGACTCACCAGATAATGGCATGTGGCAGATGACGTGTCCCAGAGCTTACAAGAAACGATCAAGAACGTTGCGTTGGGATCATACCCCGGGTCTCCGACCCGGGGTTGATCCCAACCTTCAGTGGCCTTGCAGACCCCCCCCCCCAGCTCGCCTCCGAGCTATCACAGAACTAAGATGCCTCGGCCTCCCGCTCGTTCCCGAGCCTCCCGCCGAGCTCATCTTTCTCGGTTTCGCCGACCAACCCATAGCACTGATCACAGGCGCCTCCGCCACGGCTCCGCGAATCTCGCCAGGCACGAGATATCCGCCGTCCATGATCCCGCGTTCCACGCCTTCATGGTCCCCCATTAACGAGCATGTCTCGTCATTAATGGGGAATCCCGCCTATCATGCGAGCGTGACGCCAGGGGCGTAACGGCTGGCGTGAACCTCGTGCCCACCTGCTCATGACTGCCGCTATATAAACCCCTCTCTCAGACGACTCAGGTAAGCCAGTTTTAATCCAATAAGCCATTACTCTGCCAAAATACCCCGTCTAACTTGATCGTCGGAGGGTCCTCGGTGGCACAACCAACCCGGGACTTCTTGCAGGTAGCTCGGCCTCAACCACCCAAAACCCATTGAGATCCACACGTTTTAGGAGGCAACCCTCCAACTCAATCTCAGACGTCCATCAGCACTCGCAGCAGATCAACGAAAGATAACATCTGAAGGAGATCCATCAGTGACCTACAATGTCGATGACTCTCACTTTAAAAATCGTAAGCTTTCTTAAACTTTCTTTTCCAACATGATTATTTCATAATATTACTTCAGAAAAACGTCATCATGTTTGTTCGTTGTGAAATGTTTTTCTTTTTTAATTTTACTTTCAACAGAGCATTTCTGAGCAATATAAATTGAGAACATGCTGCATACCAAAAATTTGTTCGCAGAATTGGACCCTGCATTTCTCCTTTCAGAAAGGAAAATAATGTTTAATTATATAATTTCAACTATAGAAGATTCAGAACCAATCCATATACATCATCTTGTCCTTTGGAGTTTTTGCATAGCTGTGAAACATTCCAACAATGATCTTGCATATAAAATTAATCATTTGATTTTGACCAAATTGGATTAAAATAAAAAAATGAATACGTGTAAAGATGAGAAAAGAATAAAGTTAAGACGACAGTCTTCTTGTACCTAAATTAATTACACAATTGATCAACGCTGATCTTAATAGGACAAATTTCATCTTGCCCTTCATTTCAAACAGAATTTTAAATTGTAGAGTACTTCCAAAATAGTTTTGTCTTTCATATAAAATCTTCAGAATATTTTCTTAAACATGATATAAAATATTTTCTTAAACAAGATATAAGTCGCCCGACCGTTCTGGCTCTTCGCCGCCGACTGCTTGTCGTCGTCGGCTGCTGTTGCCATTGCACATACATATATTATCGATCAAGAATAATTATTATATACCAATAACAATAATGCTAGGTTCCTTGGAATCAGATGCATGAGCATCACATTTCCAGAAGCATGAAGATCAGTGATAGTCAAGTGTTCCCATGGGGTGCACTATAAAGATGCTTACGTTCTCCTTAAAATATATATGCTAATTAGAAAAGGGCGGAGGGGGTTTAATGCAATTAAACCATGAACAAGGGAGTTTACTGCTCCTCCCCGTGAGGCGAGCCTTGACTACACAGGTCAACCACCCGCCGCCGCCACCACAGGTCCCACAACAAACAACGACGCCGCGACATTCCCGTTCGCGTCACGGCCCCAGCGGTAACCGCACCGCCCCGCCCCCCTCCCGCAGTCTTCGATCCCCCACCGTTCATTTCAGCTCACCCATTCACTACCCCGCGGGGCCCACAAGCCGCGTGACAAAGAAAAACCAAAAAGAAACGAAAAACCCCGCGGACCTCCATCAAGCTTCTTAAATGCAGCAAAACTTTTAAAGTCCGCGACTGATCTCGACGGCGGAGGAGCGGAGCCCGCTGCTGCTGCATGGGCTGATGGAGGTGGATCACCGGCGGTCATCGGAGTCCGAGAAAAAGGTGTGGGCCCTCTGCAGGATCCCCTTCTTTGGGAACGGCGGCAACAGTTCGTCGTCGGCCAATAATTCGTCGTCGGAGAATTCGTCGGCGACGCAGAGCTTGACTCGAAACCGGGACCAGATCGGGTCGGGTCGGAGCCAGATAGGGGGACGGCAGGGCGTTAACGGGTCGGGTGGGAACGGGGATTCGGGCGCGAGGTCCGTTTCGCAGGTGGCGAAGTCGCTGCTACCGAAGAGGAGGCGGCTGAAGCTCGATCCTTCTTCTAAGCTCTATTTTCCATGTGAGTCTTTTTGGAATTTAATTAAAAGGTTGGCCTTTTTGTTTGAATTTGGGGGTTTTTCGTGTGTTTTTGCATGTATTTTTGGTCAAAATTGTATCTTGCATAATTAATTGGGCTTTCTTTTTTTGGAACTGATTAAAATTAGAGATTTTTTTCGCTTGGTTATTTGAAGGATTATGAGATTTAATTTGGATTATTGGTGCTAGTTAGGGAATTGGGTCTGTAATTTACTGTTTTTTTCTTGAAAAAAAACCAATATAATGAAGTTGTCAATTGATTCGTTGTCAATGCTAAGATGCTTGTTTTAGTTTGTTAAATTCGTAGTGACTTTCATTTTATAATTTTTTGTTGTTGTTGGTTATAATTTGATTTCTATTTAGTGCAATCATGGATGGCAAAAAAAGGTGAAAAAATGTCTTTTTATCCCAATACCTTCATCAACAAGGGTAACGATCCTATAGAATTTACATTTGACATATTAAGGTAGAAGATGATTATCGACCGTCGAAGACAGTAAAACTGACCTCTCCCAGATGAGAAGGCATCGGTTTGATTCCTTAGTGAGACCCGATTCAATAAAAAAAAAAAGAATATTTATGATCACCATGGACAACTAGTCTCCACCTCCATCAACAACCTGTCTCCATCATCATCCACAACAATTCATTGCTGTCGCTGTCTAAATCAAATAATCACTCGCATTAGTGTGCTATGGAGCTTGATCTAGCCATTGGAATCTATTTGATATTATTTTTCAATTATTTTAATTTGAGATACGCTTATTGGAATATTTTAAGAACCCAGATATTGTTAATTCTGTATACAAAGTTTTAATACCCATGCGAGTTGTAAAATTAAAGATGTATTCTTGGTGAACTAAGCTTAGTTAGGGATTATTTTAAGGTTTCTTTTATTCCATTGGGTGGGTGTTGTTACAACCTGAGCTAAGTTCAGGTTGTTCTTTGGAGAATTATTTTATTTCAATCGGACACTTTGGATCTCAGTGCGGTATCGGGTCATTTATATAATGTTTCCCACCTTATAATAAAGGTTTTGAATATAGTATTAGTTGTTTGCTAGGACATTTAGTTCAAACTTTTAGATTCATTGCTTTATATTTTAGATCTTTGTTTTGTTTTTTCCTTAAAACTTCTAGAGGCTTTCCTTTGGCTGTGCTGGTGATTGTGAATTGATTTCTTGTTTATGATGCCATTTATATTAATATACTTCATCACTATGTTATGCTGTGGGATATGTTAGGTATTAAGCTAAAGTGCGGTAGTTGTTGGAGAAAATAATTGATTTGGCTCTTTGTTGGAGTTTCTTTTCCTTTCTAAATCAATGTCAAACCATCATCATCATGTAAGCCTTTTTGCCGACAAAATGGGGGTGGGCTATGAAGGAAGGATCCATGAAAACCTCATGATTTGGGCAGCTTAATGACTCAGAGAACTCTGGACAAGAGATGTGCTTGTAATCGTTAATGGCGAGTTTGTGCCCTCCAAATCATCCTAGACCGGGGGAAAATCTAGATATAGAATGTAGATGTGCTAGATAAAGCATCATTTGCCAAAAGCATTATTCAGCTTAATTTTAAAATTAAATCCATCAAAGTATCATTCTTGTTTGCTACATTTAGATATAAAGTTTTGTTCATAGAAACTTTATTATTTTATATCTTGTTTCCATTCCAATTGTTTGTTTAATTGATTTCCTTGGTGTAGATGAACCGGGCAAACAAGTAAGGAGTGCAGTCAGGATAAAGAATACCAGCAAATCTCATGTTGCATTTAAGGTGTGTATGACACGTTCCGTTTCCATTCAAATTTCATATCTTTATATAAGAGAAGCTTCAATTTACAACATTTGGTATCAAGTATTAGCTTTGCACTTGGTTCTTTTGGTTTCCTTTTTCTTCAGTTTCAAACGACCGCACCAAAGAGTTGCTTTATGCGCCCACCAGGAGGTATATTGTCTCCCGGGGAAAGTATTATAGCGACAGGTACTGTAATTTTCTTTTCCAATTTTCTCCACTTAAATCTCTCTTTTTAACCTTAAGGAGTAACCAATGGTATTTTCTTTTAAAAAAATTAAAATAATCTATATTTTTGTTATAAAAAATATGGGTTGTAGTATTCAAGTTCGTGGAGCAACCGGAAAATAACGAGAAACCACAAGATCAGAAAAGCAAGGTTAAGTTCAAGATTATGAGTCTGAAGGTGAAGGGGCCAATTGAGTATGTGCCTGAGTTGGTAAGCCGGTCTCTACTTTAACTGCTTTGTAGTCAAATGATCACTTAGTTTTGAAATTAGTACTTTATAAATTTGTTTTAGTAAGTGGTTGGTTTTTGTCTCTTGGTCGAAAATAAGATAGTGTGGAAAACGGTTGGTAAAATTGCTTATTAGATAAGGGCTTGCCCGTAGTTCCATTGGAAACGACTTCAATGATAAATGTAAATAATGAGAACAGAGAGTTCTGCTTTTACTTGGGACACATGTAGAGTATTTTTTTTAAAAAAATTTCTTTTTTTATATTCATAAAGTTATGCTAGAAGGGTTTCTAGGAGTTTTGAGGGACTTGATGATGATTGAGAAAATGATGGGAGATTGGAGGTTGAATCTTTTGAATGCGGACGTTCTATCATCAAATTGTTTTTCCATGCATATCAGAACGCATTCGAAAGAAACAATCAAGTAATTAACCAAGGAGAGGGAGGCTGAGAACATCAACCTTTTCTTTTCTTTGTTATTTTTTCCCCAAATGATGTTGGATGCCATCCAAAGCCAGCTGTAAAATACCAGCTAGCTATTTAGGTTTGGACTTGCTAATTACTGATTTCTAAGCCAAGCATCTAAATTGAGCATCATCATTCATATCCATGGGCCATGGCCAGTGAGTTGACACTCTGTCATGAAATTTGTTTGATTATGTTATGGACCTTTCTTGAGTATGAGCAATGTTTTTATACCTATATAATGAAGACTGCTTTCCATATCAATATATCTATTTATAATATGCAAAATTTTCTTACATCGAGCTGTATTATAATTTTTTGGTGGTGTAGTTCAGTTTAAACTGACAAGTCCAATTTGGAGCAGATCTTCATTTTCCATGGGCTAAAATTTAGAGCGAAAAACTGTCCGTAGTAATTAATATCCAAGTTATATTATGATATTTAACTGTCTATGGCATCAATTAATATCACCTGATGGATTTGGATTCTAATTTACTAGTTTGCCTAGTGTAGCTGACTGTATTTATATTTATTTGATTGATACTTGTTTGTCTCTCAGACACAATGATTTTTCAGTAGTTCAGATAATATCATATCTGTATGCAATGTAGTAAGAAATAGGTATGTTCCTGATATCTTTTAATGCTTTAGCTTACATTGTTGTTTTTTGGGGGGACGATAAGAGCAGGGCTAAAACAGCCCGTCCCAATTAGCTATATAATTTAGTGCTCTCTCTCTCTCTGCGTGCGCACTTGCTTGCTTGTGTTTTTTTTCCCGGGGGGGGGAGGGGGCTTAGCCAATAAATTATTTAATTGAGTGTGTAAAATGAGAAATGCTGCTTAATTATCCCATCTTTATCTCAAAAAAAGAGGAGAGAAATGCTACAAAATAAAAAAATTATAGCGTTCTGCATCAAGCATCTTGAAATATTCTCTCCATCAAAATAAAATAAAATAAGAAGTATAAAATATGTACAAGAAGCTTCTATTTGGTTAGGGAATATTAGGCTCCTTTACAAATAAAGGTTCTTATATTCAGCTAGATTAGATCTAGATGAAGAGATAATCACAATTCTTTTCTAGTCAATAGGGTCAAGAACAAACAGGGAGAGGAGTAGAACTCTGTGAATTATACTTGACTATGAATTCTAATAGAAATCTATGCTCCTTGAACAGTTTGATGAGCAAAAAAACGAGGTTGCTGTGGAACAAATCCTACGAGTTGTATTCTTGGATGTAGATCGCCCTAGCCCTGTAAGCTACATTTTCATCTTGCATAATTCTATTGCAACCTTAAATGTCAAGCATTTTAATTGATTTATATATACTATATGATTATGTCATCAAAGCAATTGGATAAATTGAAACGCCAACTGGCGGAAGCTGAGGCAGCGCTCGAGGCACGCAAGAAACCCCCTGAAGATGCTGGCCCTAGGATGTTAGGTGAAGGGCTCGTGATCGATGAATGGGTAAGTCTTAGGTTTAGCTTTGTGCCAAATTTGCCAAATTTCGTATTTGTTGTTTTTCTTATTCCTTCTCATATTGTAATTTCAGAAAGAACGAAGGGAGAGATATTTAGCTCGACAGCAAGTTGAAGTGGTTGATTCAGTGTAAATTGCAGCTTGGTTATTAGTTGTAATCCTTTTTTCCCTTAATTTTTAAGCGCGTGTGAAAGAGCTTGTAGGTTCATAACCTTTTGAAAAGATTAATCAGGATTGTTTGCTGAATGTTCAGTTCAAAATTACATATTGTGTATAAGTTATTGCATGAAACTTTTGAGACGTGTTTCTTTACAAAAGATTATACCCTTGTAAATGCTGCCGTTTTCCTTATCAAGAAGATGAGTATTTATACAGTTGATTAATTTGCCTTGCTGCTCTTGCATGTGGAGAAAGATTAGCCTTGAATTTTAGTTTTTTCAATTGATTCATCATGTATGTTGCTTGCTTAGATTGCTGTATGATTTACGTATCCGCTTATATTTCTATCGTAAATCCATTTCCTTTTTCGATTACCAACACATTTTCATCAACCGCAGAAGCAGAAGAATTTGACGCACGTCTCACATTCATCGTTTCGGATTAAGGAAAGGTTCTATTTTTGCTCATAATTTTCTTGCTGACAATGTTTTATGCTGATTAGATTGGTTTCCTCAACCTTGACAAAATTTGAACAATGTTGAAGCAGCTTTTGTCATATTATTTCAGATCCAAATTGCAAACTGAAAGTCCTCTACATTCATTCACTTGTCATTAGGATCAAATTCATCTGCATCATTCTCCATCAATGGGTTCACAAATGGACAAATTTGCAATTTTTTTTTGTGTAATGGCCAATGAAGGGCTAAGCTATGCATCCCCCACCATCAATTATTGCTCTAGTGTCTTTTAGTGTAACTGGATAAGGCAGCACTTTTGTGTCTATTCCTCGCCATTAAGCATTTTTGCAGTCTTTTCCTGTAAACAAAACAAATACTCGGCATTTTCCTGCCACCAGAAACAAGGTTGTTTCTTTCTTAAGAAACCACTTGCTATCCCTCTCTATAAATACTCTTCAAAACTCAATATCACAGGCATGTACCTACAAAATTTTTACCGACTTTTTCCATAGAATTTGAAGAAATTAAAATATAAAGATGAGTAATATGGCAAGAGCTTGTATGGCTGCAAGTGTAGCTGTGGTTCAAGGCCATGCTGAGCTCTGGTCCATCTGAACTTGTGGGTCTCCTGGGTGCGTGTGTGTTGTGTGCGCAGGTGTGTTATGCGTGTTATTGTTCATAGGTTAGAGCTTACGGGCTAGTGCCAAAAAATAATTAAAAATATACCGTAAGATACCATTTCAGAATCTGACATGCACAATACATTTCCTTGAAGTCCAAAAAAATGAATCTTCAAGAGTTCATTGGGTAAATATAAATAAAAAAAATTGCAAAGTAAAACATTCAAGAAAAATACACAAAAAAACCGCTCTGAATTCATATAAAATGGAGAAAACAAAATGTGACAAAATTAACTCACAACAATACTAGTCCCCAAAAACAATATTATGTAAAAAAAAAAAAAGAACCTACTAAGCCATTTATTTTAGATTATCAACAAACATGAACACAACCTAAACACTAAAAAACTTAATCATGAAAAAATCAAAAATTATTTCCCCCTCTCACACTGCATCATCATCATCAATATACTTCCGCCAGAACCAATGCTTTTTCCAAACATGAACCATATCCTCGATCGGCACATTCTTCGTCTCGGGCACGAAAAAAACACAAAAACGGTCATAATCGTAACCCAGCCCGCGAAAAAATAAAAGAGACCGAACTTCAAGTGGCAAAGCATTGGGAGAAAGGCTTGCGCGATGAAAAATGTGAAGAGCATGTTGACCGATACGGTGATACTTTGTCCTGCAGATCGAACCTCGAGTGGGAAAATCTCGCTGGGGACGAGCCACCCTAGTGGACCCCACGACCATGCGAAGGCCGCCACGAAAAGGCAGATGAAACTGACCAGAAGGGTTGCGTAACCTTTGGACAGATCATCGGCGACTCCACTTGTTCCGAATTTTCTCATCATCATATATCCTACTAGAGTCTACCACAAAAAATAAAATAAAATAAGAGATGATAATTTGTTACATACTTATTTCATTGAATGGGTGTGGGGAGTTTGCATGCTTCTCAAATTTTTTTAAAAAAAACAAACAAGCATTAGGAAAAAAAACATTTTGGTATCATTCAAGTGAGGTTAGAAATTTTACGTAATGAATTAAACCTTTTTTATGAATTTTTCTAACCCTTTTCAAACAAAGATTCTCAAATAATAATGCATTTTAATTAATTAAAAATGACAGCAATAACGCAATCGCCATTTTGAGTTTTGCATAATACTTATATACTCCTTGATCAATATATTATATTAATTAATAACAAAACTAATTTTTTAGAAAATAACTGTAATTTCAGTACCTGAGAAAGAAGCATTTGAATCCCTCCTTCCAGGAACAAAAATCGACCAGCTCTATCGACCATCCCGATAGAAACAAATGTCGCAACCAAATTGATCGTCCCACTGATCACAGAAGACATCAGAGATGCATCATCACCAAATCCGATAGTCTTAAAAAGCACCGGCGCGTAAAACATAATAACATTAATCCCAGTAATCTGTTGAAAAAACGGGATCATGATCGACATGATCAGTTGGGGCATGTTCTTCCTCCTTAAGATATTTGCTCAAGGGTGTGAAACACCCTTGGGCTCTTCACTAGCCACGACCAAGTCTTCAAACTTGGCTCTTATGTCCTCCGTGCCACGGATCCGTATAAGTTGCGACTTGGCTTTCTCGTCATGGCCGCGCTCGATGAGCGAGTTTGGTGTATCAGGAAGGATCAGAGCGCCGAAGGTGATGATGGAGGCGGGGACAACCGCCAGGCTGAGGCTGAGGCGCCAGCCCCAACCACCGCTGATCTTAGAGGTTCCATAGTTGATGAGGTTAGCGGCGAAGATGCCGATGGTGGTCATGAGTTGGAATCCGATGTTGAGCATGCCGCGGAGTCTGGCAGGGGCCATCTCTGAGAGGTAGACCGGGACGGACTGGACGGTTAAAGAGAGACGAGCACGACTTGTGAGTTATTTATTATCACAAGCATGGTATCGAAATTTAAGCATTACATTTTACCTGATTTGCAAATCCAACTCCGATTCCGAGAAGAATCCTCCCAATGATGAGCATTAATACATTTTTTGCAATCCCATTTAAACAAGAACCCGCGAGAAATGTAAGCCCCCCAACGAACATAGACCATTTTCTTCCTAAAGTTCTGGTCACGGCGGAAGCGAAGAATGAAGCAATGAGCGCGGCCAAATATAGCGCCAACGTGAATGTTGTAAGCAACTGGCTGTTAAACTTGCAATATTGGTTCGTCGTTTTCGTTTCCTTTTGCTTTTCAAGAACCTCGGGAAAAAACTTTGACAAGAACGAATCCATTGATGTGACTCCCCCTATAATCATATAAAAATGTATATATATTAGAGAAAATATTATCAATCAAATTCTTATATATAGAGAGGGTTTTTATTCTAGTGAAAAAGAAGTATCAACCTGTCACGTCCCGCTTCCCAAAATACGGAAAACGAGGGATGACTAGGCCAGCCATGCTCCTACGGTCAAGGAATCATCCTGCCGTAGTCACACTTCGGCTTCTAGCATTGCATGGTAATCAGTAAATAAAGCGCAGTGGTAAAAGAATCACATCACTAATTTATTACATTAATATTCCATTGTTCACAATTTGCAGATAACAAGAACAAATACTAACCGAAGTCAAACTTACGATCACTTTTATGGAAAGCAGAAAAATAGAAAGTACACCAGTCTAAATCTCCGTGAACTCGAAGGGTAGATCCGTCTCCTGTGCTGGTCCTCCCGCAGGATCTGAGCATGCATACTCAGGTCGTCAGAGCGACACAATAACAATATTATTATAATGAGATGAAACAGGTATATGAGGTAATACTGGTGTAAGAACAATGGGAGTAATCACTAAGTCACTGTATGGTGCAGAATATGTTATATGTCCCTATCGGTCTCTAGGTCAAGTTTGAAATCACACACTGGAAGGAGGATCATGTTTAACAGGAGTCTCGTACATACCGAGACAACGGCCCACATGCTCGGGACATAACCCTGTCAGCCGGATCGCTAGATCCTATCCTACATGTATCAGTATCTCTGTTCGAATGATCATCCTCTAAACACGGTCCCGCTAAATAAGATACTCTTTCCACTTTGATTTCCCTTTTTTCCCCAGGTTCTCACTAGTTATGATCTTGATCTAGTTGTGTATAAGTATACCAATGGCACGATTTTATCACTCTTCACTTTATCAATCACTGTCACGAATATTCACTTTCCATTGGTGTACTCGTCACAACTAAACCAACATCTATCGCGTACGATAATGCAATGTCCACACGTACTAACACTGAGTATATGGCAAGGGTATGATATATGTAGGTACGCTACCAATGAGTTCTGTATATCATGAATCAACATGCATGTCATGAACTAAAATAATTTGCATAAATTAATATGTTAAGAATTCAGCAAAATGATGTAAGTAAGATAAAGAGAATACTTAGTCAGTGATTCATCAAAATTTATTTCAGTTCAATCGGGATTCCGGTTTTCAAGATATAGCAGTTTCATTTTAAGTGCGCGCGGCTGGAAATTCAGTTTCAGAACTGAACTTACGTTTCGCGACACGAATTGCACCCGATTGGGTTCAGAATTTAGCGATGCTACAGTTACATGAAATCTAGGGTTTCCAATAGAGTATTCAACGCAACAGACGGATCCTTAATCGCTTCTGTACGTTGAAAGTTGTGCACAGTTTAATCTCAATATGTCATTTCTGAACCTGTTATGGACAGATATACGTTCTGCCCTTTTAAATACATTTTAAAATAGCAAACGGCGATGAAATGGAATGGAACCACTTGGTTTGTTAAACTAACAGAAATATCTTTAATCTACAGTAGGATTCCGTAACATACGACTTCAAGAAACACAGTGGTGCAGATCTTTGAACAGAGCACAATAATCAGAAACGCTCTGGACTGCAGTCCAGAGTCGTGTTCCGACCCAGTTATCATCATGATTACAGAACAGAAATCATTAGGATTTTCCATAGGGTTAAAGTTCGTCGAGTCGGCTTCGATTTAAGCCCTCGAACGTCTCAATCCAGTATGCATATGATTTATGGTGATTTTATTCGTTTTCAGGCACGAGAAAATTCTAGTTTAAACGGCATATTTGGGGGTATCAATTTTTGTTACAAACAATCGTATTTTCCAGAGAGATTCCTACACTATATTTATCATCCTATGGGCCTATAGATAGTATCAATTTCCGTCAAAATAAACAATCATTTTCATGGGAGATTAGTATCGAACACATAGGTTGTATTATGTATCGGTATTTGGCAAATCCGTAACCTAGATATTTTAGGTTATACCACTAATATTTTAGCATGAAGCAAGTAAGCACTTGCCTGGAAGATGTCTCGGGGTCACACGGCAGCAACGATGTCACGAACGCGCGTTGTACGCCGCGGAACAAGTTCGCGCGAGCCTCGATCGAACACGGGTTTTACGTCAGAGTTTCCCAAGGTCGTTGCACAGTCCCTGGAGGTTGAGGAGTGCTTGCTAATCCTCTGCGAGTGTACTGGGGTCGACGACGGTCGACGGCGTCGTTCCGGCAGCGTGCATGGAGAGTGTGCAGTGAGGGAAAAAAATGGGTTTTTGTAGGTTTTTGGAGAGAGGGAGAGAGAGAGGTAGCAGTGGGGCTCGGGTGATGGGGTGGTGCTGCTGAGGATGTAGGGGGTCGCAGAGGTGGTTCAGGCGAAGTGGGGCTCGCCGGCGTTGAGTGCCAGGGGGTGGCCGAGAGGTAGTGGGGTTGTGCACAAAGGAGTGGGTGCAGGGGATCTCTAGTTGCTGAGGGTGTGGAGTTCGAGTGAGGTGGCTGCGTTGTTGGGATGAAGGTGATGAAGGAAAGGGGTCGGGGAGGTTCGTCGTCGTCGTCGAGGGGAGCGTCGAAGTTTCGCAGTGGGTTCTTAGGGGTTCGTGGGGGGGAAAACTTGAGGGGTTAGAGTTTTGAGGAGCTTGGAGGTGAGAGGGAGGTGAGGAGTTGGAGAGCGAGAGTTAGAGGGAGTCGTGGTCGGGGTCGTGGGCGACGGCGAGGGCGACGTGGGGAGCTCGGGAACGTGGGGGTCGCAACGAGGGAAGTGAAAAATGAGCGGGAACAGTTGTGAACGAGGGAAGAAGGGAGGTTAGGGATCGGGTCGGGTCTTGAAGAGAAGCGGGCTTGGGTTAAAGAGAGGAAAGAGATGGGCTGGGCTCATTTAAAAAAGAAATTCCCTTTTAAAAAACATAAATGGCTGCAGGGGGTTTGAAGGAAAGGGTCGGCCCAAAAAAACTTTGGTTAATGAATTATTTAAAAATGGGATGTGGGCTGAGGGAGGTAAGCGGGCCGGGAAATTTTTAATGTTAATAAAAAGATTTTGGGCTGAGGGTTTTAAATCTTGGGTTTTAACTTTAGGGTTTGGAAAAACTACAATTATGGTTTAAACAACCAATTCAAAATATGAAGGAAAAGGAAAAGAAGCCACTGGGATTCAGAGAACATGAAAATTTTATTAAAATGGAAACGGGGATTTACATCATACCCCCCTTAACAAAAATTTCGTCCTCGAAATTTAACAAGGATACAAAGAAACAAAAGTACTAAACAAAGAGATGTGGATAACGATCACGGATGTCTTCCTCCCGCTCCCAGGTGGATTCTCCTGGGGAACGACCGCCCCAAGACACTCGGACTAACGGAATGACCTTATTCTTCAACACCTTCTCTCTGCGGTCGAGAATGGTAGTGGGCTGCTCTTCGTATGACAGATCGGTACCCAAAACTAGCTCTGAATGGTTCAGGACATGGCTCTCATCTCGAACGTAACGCCGCAACTGTGACACGTGGAAGGTATTGTGCACACCAGCTAGCGATGGAGGCAAGGCGAGTCGATAGGCCACCTCTCCTATTCGCTCTAGCACCTCAAAAGGTCCGATAAAGCGGGGACTAAGTTTTCCCCGACCTCCGAACCTGATAACTCCACGAGTAGGGGAAATCTTCAAGAACACATGATCTCCGACTTCGAACTCTAGTGCCCTTCTGCTGGTATCTGCCCAACTCTTCTGTCGATCCTGAGCCGCCTTGATACGCTGTATGATCATTTGAACTTTGTCGACTGTCTAAACAATGAGTTCGGGACCCAGTAGTCTTCGCTCTCCCACATCATCCCAACATACTGGTGACCGACATTTCCGCCCGTATAGTGCTTCAAAAGGAGCCATCTGAATACTAGCCTGATAACTATTGTTATAAGAGAATTCGACTAGATGCAGATGGTCCTCCCAGGAACCTTGAAAGTCCAACATACAGGCTCTCAACATGTCCTCGAGCGTCTGAATCGTACGCTCTGATTGTCCATCCGTCTGTGGGTGATAAGCTGTGCTGAAATTAAGGCGGGTACCCAAGCTCTCCTGTAAGCTCTTCCAAAAGTGCGACAAGAATCTCGTGTCTCGGTCTGACACAATGCTGACTGGAACACCGTGAAGTCGTACAATCTCCTGCATATATCTTTCTGCCAATGATTCTGTCGACTGTCCTACTCGGAAAGGTAGAAAGTGTGCAGCTTTTGTGAGGCGATCGACGACAACCCAAATGGCGTTATTGCCCCTAGGGCTCCGTGGTAAGGCCGTCACGAAATCCATAGTAATGTGCTCCCACTTCCATTCCGGTATCGGCAGGGGTTGTAACAGTCCTGCTGTCCTCTGATGCTCCGCCTTCACCTGTTGGCATACCAAGCACCTGGATACGAACCTCGCAATTTCCCGCTTCATTCCGTTCCACCAAAAGTGTTGCTTTAGGTCCTGATACATTTTTGTACTTCCCGGATGCACTGAATAAGCTGAACTGTGTGCTTCAGCCAAAACTTCTTCTCGAACTCCTCCCTTAGGTACGCAGAGCCTGCTACCGAATCTCAGTGAGCCATCTTCATGTATAATCAAATCCGTTCTTAGTCCAGCTTTCACTTCTTCTCTAAACTTTTGCAATCAGGGATCGTCCGCTTGCGCGGTCTTGATGCGGTCCACCAGAGAAGATTGCACCTGCAGTTGCCAAAGTTGACTGAGTGCGTTCGGCGTAACGACCTCAAGTGCAAGTCTCTGGAAATCCTCAATAATGCTACTCTGATCGGTCAACATCATGACCGCTGGCTTGCGACTGAGCGCGTCAGGTACAACATTCACCTTCCCCGGGTGATACTGAAGGTCCAAGTCGTAATCTGCCATCAGCTCTAGCCATCGGCGCTGCCTCATATTCAATTCCTTCTGGGTGAAAACATACTTCAAACTTTTGTGATCTGTGTACACCTCCACTTTCTCACCCAATAGATAGTGCCTCCAAATCTTCAATGCAAAGACTGCCGCAGCTAACTCCAAGTCATGTGTGGGGTAGTTCTTCTCGTGATTTCTCAGTTGTCGAGAGGCGTAAGCAACCACACGTCCGTGCTGCATCAAAACACAGCCTAAACCCTTCCCTGAGGCATCACTGTGTATCACCAAACCACCTGAATCATCTGGTACAGTAAGAATAGGCGACGTGGTTAACTTCTGCTTTAGTGTGTCGAAAGCCTGAGTGCACTCCTCTGTCCATGTAAACGGCACATCCTTCCGTGTTAGCCTCGTCAATGGTTCCGCGATTCTTGAGAAATCTTGGACGAATCTCCGATAATAACCTGCCAATCCCAGAAAACTCCTGATCTCAGCCACTGACTTCGGCGTCGGCCAATCTCTGACAGATTCTATCTTTGCCGGGTCCACCGAGATGCCTTCGCCCGAAACAATATGTCCCAAAAACTGCACCTTGTCGAGCCAGAACTCACACTTGCTTAGCTTCGCATACAGCTTCTCCTCCCGAAGAATTTGTAGGACTGTGCGCAAATGTTCAGCGTGCTCCTCCTGAGTCTTCGAGTAGACAAGTATGTCGTCGATAAACACAACGACAAACGCGTCCAAGTATTTTGCGAACACCCTGTTCATCAAGTCCATGAATATTGCTGGGACGTTGGTAACGCCGAACGGCATCACAAGGAACTCGTAATGTCCGTATCGAGTCCTGAAAGCCGTCTTGCACACATCCTCGGCTGCTACCCTGATTTGATGATACCCAGAACGGAGGTCCAACTTCGAGAATACCTTGGCTCCACTTAGCTGATCAAATAGGTCGTCAATGTGCGGTATTGGGTACTTGTTCTTTACTGTGACCTTGTTCAGCTCCCGGTAATCTATACACATTCGCAACGATCCATCCTTCTTCTTTACCAATAGAACTGGTGCACCCCACGGTGAAGCGCTTGGCCGAATGAATCCTTTCTCCAATAGTTCCTCAACCTGTTTCTTCAATTCCGCCAGTTCGACTGGTGCCATTCTGTATGGGGCTCTGGATACTGGGGCTGTACCTGGAGTCAAGTCGATTGAGAACTCCAAAATTCGAGGACGGGGTAGACCTGGTAGATCCTCGGGAAAAACGTCCAGAAAGTCCCGAACAATTTCTGGGTCCGGGCTCCTATCAATCTCCATAGCTGTCAGCTCCTTAGGCTTTGCTCTGTATTTAGCTGGCTCCAAAGATTCGCTTCCGCCCTTGAAAATAAACTCCGGGTGATTGGGAATGCGGAAGATCACATTCCTTGCACGACAATCGATAACAGCATGAAAAGTGCTCATCCAATCCATCCCAAGGATTGCGTCGTAACTGCCTGTCCCAATTAAGAGGAAATTCGCATAGAATTCCCTGCCACACACTACAACCGGGCATAATCTATATTCTCGACTAGATATAATAATGCCATTACCCGTATGAATTTCACATCCCTTTGTTAGCGTTTCATGTGGTATTGAGTGTGTAGTAGTGAAATGCTCAGACAAGAAACAATGCGATGCTCCCGAATCAAAAAGTACTCTAGCTGGTAAGGAATGTACGAGTAGAGTACCTGTAACCACATCTCCTGACGCTTCCGCCTGCTCGGCGGTCAAAGTGAAAGCCCGTCTCTGACCGCGACCTGTAAATGGTTGTCTCTGCTCCTGC
The DNA here is from genome assembly GCA_030015575.1 of Agapanthus africanus. Taxonomy (NCBI): domain Eukaryota; kingdom Viridiplantae; phylum Streptophyta; class Magnoliopsida; order Asparagales; family Amaryllidaceae; genus Agapanthus; species Agapanthus africanus. The sequence continues at coordinate 24,069,852 of JASDDO010000028.1, read as the reverse complement.
GGCCTCTGCTGTGACGGTCCAAAACCTGCCTGTACCTCTGCTCGCTCAGGGCAACTGCCAATCTTGTGCTGACTAGAACCGCAAATCAAACACTGTCCCTTGGCACGGCGACAGTCCTTCTGGGTATGTCCTCCTCTACCGCAATAGCCGCAAGTTACGCCCTGTCTCTGGGGGCGATGCTGTGGTACGAACGGGCGCTTCATTGGTGTCGTTCCTGCTCTGTGAACCGGTATGGCTCCTCGAGATGGCGTGTGTGTACGTGCTGGAACGACTGGGGGTCTCCTGAACTTGTTAATCAATTGCTCCTGAACTCTCGCTGCGTTGAGCACCTGTGCGAAAGTCTGTAAATCCAACGATGCAATCAACTGCTGCAACTCAAAATCTAACCCCTGAAGAAAACGTCTGGCCCTGGTAGCTTCTGAGGCGACCATGTACGGAGCGAAACGACTCAAGCGGTTGAACTCTGCCGCATAAACATCCACTGGGCGTCCATTCTGCTTCAAAAGAATAAACCTCTCCTCCATTTCTGCCTTGGCTGTGGAAGGAAAGTAATGATCTAGGAAGCACTCCTTAAACTTGCTCCATTCGATCGGCCTGTCAAGTCTGCTCTCTTCCACCGACCACCACGTACGGGCTTCGTCTTCTAATTGTATCTTTATCACGTCCACTCTGTCTTCCTCTGGAACCCTGGCGGCAGTCAATAAATTCTCCATGTTCACCAGCCATTGCTCAGCCTCAAGGGGTTCGGCTAGTCCTGTAAACGCAGCTGGGTGTAACCGTCGGAAGTCTGCTACTGTACCAGCCCTAGCATGATAAGCTGGTGGAACAACGCCCTCGGGGGCGGTAATAAGTGCGGAGGGTCCTCCTGTGGCGGTAATCGCCCTGAGTCCCTCAGTGAGCAAGTCGGTCTTCCTCTCCTGAGCTTCCGCGAGAGTGGTCAGTGCACTGAGTATCCTTTCCGTGCGGTCCTGAGAGCTGGAGTCCGAGGAGGGGTCGTTCGGGGACGTCATATCACTGGAAGATTCAAAAGGATAGGATCAGATTCAAGGATGGAAATCAAGAGTAGTGAAACAAGAATAACGTAATACAGCATAGTTAATGTTATCCCTTGATACTAAACACAGGCTCTGATACCAACTAAACCATGTCACGCCCCGCTTCCCAAAATACGGAAAACGAGGGATGACTAGGCCAGCCATGCTCCTACGGTCAAGGAATCATCCTGCCGTAGTCACACTTCGGCTTCTAGCATTGCATGGTAATCAGTAAATAAAGCGCAGTGGTAAAGGAATCACATCACTAATTTATTACATTAATATTCCATTGTTCACAATTTACAGATAACAAGAACAAATACTAACCGAAGTCAAACTTACGATCACTTTTATGGAAAGCAAAAAAATAGAAAGTACACCAGTCTAAATCTCCGTGAACTCGAAGGGTAGATCCGTCTCCTGTGCTGGTCCTCCCGCAGGATCTGAGCATGCATACTCAGGTCGTCAGAGCGACACAATAACAATATTATTATAATGAGATGAAACAGGTATATGAGGTAATACTGGTGTAAGAACAATGGGAGTAATCACTAAGTCACTATATGGTGCAGAATATGTTATATGTCCCTATCGGTCTCTAGGTCAAGTTTGAAATCACACACTGGAAGGAGGATCATGTTTAACAGGAGTCTCGTACATACCCGAGACAACGGCCCACATGCTCGGGACATAACCCTGTCAGCCGGATCGCTAGATCCTATCCTACATGTATCAGTATCTCTGTTCGAATGATCATCCTCTAAACACGGTCCCGCTAAATAAGATACTCTTTCCACTTTGATTTCCCTTTTTTCCCCAGGTTCTCACTAGTTATGATCTTGATCTAGTTGTGTATAAGTATACCAATGGCACGATTTTATCACTCTTCACTTTATCAATCACTGTCACGAATATTCACTTTCCATTGGTGTACTCGTCACAACTAAACCAACATCTATCGCGTACGATAATGCAATGTCCACACGTACTAACACTGAGTATATGGCAAGGGTATGATATATGTAGGTACGCTACCAATGAGTTCTGTATATCATGAATCAACATGCATGTCATGAACTAAAATAATTTGCATAAATTAATATGTTAAGAATTCAGCAAAATGATGTAAGTAAGATAAAGAGAATACTTAGTCAGTGATTCATCAAAATTTATTTCAGTTCAATCGGGATTCCGGTTTTCAAGATATAGCAGTTTCATTTTAAGTGCGCGCGGCTGGAAATTCAGTTTCAGAACTGAACTTACGTTTCGCGACACGAATTGCACCCGATTGGGTTCAGAATTTAGCGATGCTACAGTTACATGAAATCTAGGGTTTCCAATATAGTATTCAACGCAACAGACGAATCCTCAATCGCTTCTGTACGTTGAAAGTTGTGCACAGTTTAATCTCAATATGTCATTTCTGAACCTGTTCTGGACAGATATACGTTCTGCCCTTTTAAATACATTTTAAAATAGCAAACGGCGATGAAATGGAATGGAACCACTTGGTTTGTTAAACTAACAGAAATATCTTTAATCTACAGTAGGATTACGTAACATACGACTTCAAGAAACACAGTGGTGCAGATCTTTGAACAGAGCACAATAATCAGAAACGCTCTGGACTGCAGTCCAGAGTCGTGTTCCGACCCAGTTATCATCATGATTACAGAACAGAAATCATTAGGATTTTCCATAGGGTTAAAGTTCGTCGAGTCGGCTTCGATTTAAGCCCTCGAACGTCTCAATCCAGTATGCATATGATTTATGGTGATTTTATTCGTTTTCAGGCACGAGAAAATTCTAGTTTAAACGGCATATTTGGGGGTATCAATTTTTGTTACAAACAATCGTATTTTCCAGCGAGATTCCTACACTATATTTATCATCCTATGGGCCTACAGATAGTATCAATTTCCGTCAAAATAAACAATCATTTTCATGGGAGATTAGTATCGAACACATAGGTTGTATTATGTATCGGTATTTGGCAAATCCGTAACCTAGATATTTTAGGTTATACCACTAATATTTTAGCATGAAGCAAGTAAGCACTTGCCTGGAAGATGTCTCGGGGTCACACGGCAGCAACGATGTCACGAACGCGCGTTGTACGCCGCGGAACAAGTTCGCGCGAGCCTCGATCGAACACGGGTTTTACGTCAGAGTTTCCCAGAGTCGTTGCACAGTCCCTGGAGGTTGAGGAGTGCTTGCTAATCCTCTGCGAGTGTACTGGGGTCGACGACGGTCGACGGCGTCGTTCCGGCAGCGTGCATGGAGAGTGTGCAGTGAGGGAAAAAAATGGGTTTTTGTAGGTTTTTGGAGAGAGGGAGAGAGAGAGGTAGCAGTGGGGCTCGGGTGATGGGGTGGTGCTGCTGAGGATGTAGGGGGTCGCAGAGGTGGTTCAGGCGAAGTGGGGGCTCGCCGGCGTTGAGTGCCAGGGGGTGGCCGAGAGGTAGTGGGGTTGTGCACAAAGGAGTGGGTGCAGGGGATCTCTAGTTGCTGAGGGTGTGGAGTTCGAGTGAGGTGGCTGCGTTGTTGGGATGAAGGTGATGAAGGAAAGGGGTCGGGGAGGTTCGTCGTCGTCGTCGAGGGGAGCGTCGAAGTTTCGCAGTGGGTTCTTAGGGGTTCGTGGGGGGGAAAACTTGAGGGGTTAGAGTTTTGAGGAGCTTGGAGGTGAGAGGGAGGTGAGGAGTTGGAGAGCGAGAGTTAGAGGGAGTCGTGGTCGGGGTCGTGGGCGACGGCGAGGGCGACGTGGGGAGCTCGGGAACGTGGGGGTCGCAACGAGGGAAGTGAAAAATGAGCGGGAACAGTTGTGAACGAGGGAAGAAGGGAGGTTAGGGATCGGGTCGGGTCTTGAAGAGAAGCGGGCTTGGGTTAAAGAGAGGAAAGAGATGGGCTGGGCTCATTTAAAAAAGAAATTCCCTTTTAAAAAACATAAATGGCTGCAGGGGGTTTGAAGGAAAGGGCCGGCCCAAAAAAACTTTGGTTAGTGAATTATTTAAAAATGGGATGTGGGCTGAGGGAGGTAAGCGGGCCGGGAAATTTTTAATGTTAATAAAATGATTTTGGGCTGAGGGTTTTAAATCTTGGGTTTTAACTTTAGGGTTTGGAAAAACTACAATTATGGTTTAAACAACCAATTCAAAATATGAAGGAAAAGGAAAAGAAACCACTGGGATTCAGAGAACATGAAAATTTTATTAAAATGGAAACGGGGATTTACACAACCGATCACCCAAGATTCCAATATCGTAGCCGAAAATAAGACCACCACAGAAGGCAATGAGACAACTCATGAACACAAACATCGTCATTTTCCCCGGATAATCTTTGCCGGAGCCTTTAGTAACGACTACGCCGCCGTCTGCCATTGTTGTATCTACCTTCTACTGAAACCCTTGGTAAAGAAGGTAGAACGAGAAGAGAGAGCTAGTGTAACAAGTTAGAAAAAGATAAATCCTTCCTTTTATTTATAAATTAGATACAAAGATAGAGAATGTTTAATTAGGACAATAAAATTATAACCGACTTGGTCCGCATCTCTGTCCTATTCTACAGCTAATTATGCGGGGTCATGTGTTGGGCACATGAAGAATAAATTCTTGCAAGTGATGCGCATTAAGACTTTATCTTTAATTATTTTTTACTTATTTTGACTGATCCAAAACTCCGATTTTTTCTGCAAGCTTGTTTCTTCGGATAAAATCTGAGTTCTGCTTGTTCTTGAGCACGTGTTCACCACAAACTACCACACCTATTTAATTTCAAAAATAATCAAGGAAAAATAATAAAGGAAAAACAGAAAAAGGCAAGGGAGAACACTTTTCTCTCCAGCCTTCTCTTTTATGTAATACATCTTGACAGGAGAGAGAAAAAAGATAGAACTTTTCAGGCATCTTTATAGAGCACTAATTCTATTGTTTCTCTTCATTGGCCAAACATATATGACTGTCACATAGAAGAACCTTTTCATAAAAGCTCGTCGGCCACTAATGTTTATAAAAAGATAATAACTTGGTGTTTGCATTAGAATTGTAGAGATCGAGAGAAAAGAAGTATATTTTTATTTTTATAAGTTTTCTCATCGGTGTCAATTCGAATATATATATATATTTATTTTTATAAGTTTTCTCATCGGTGTCAATTCGAATATATATATATATATATATATATATATATATATATATATATATATATATATATATATTTTAAAATAACTTCCTTCTCTTAAAATAAGAATCACTTTGGCTATGCACAAAAATTATTCACATAGGTGCAAAAAAATTCCTTTTTCCGCAAAATGGTACAGCATAACACAATCAAAAAGCTACTTGTATCTTTCCCCAGGGTTCATTTTTTCAACATTATTTACATCATTTGATTATGTGACATTATTTAACTATACTCTGTTAAATGTCCCTTCCACCGCAGCACAACTCTAAGCTTATAATGAGGGTTGGGGACTGTTATTTTATATTCTAACAGGCTTCCATAGAAATATTATATTTTGCAGAGAAAAGGAAAAACATTTGGAGGATATTAGGATTATCTATATATCCATGACAAAATTGATTGGTGTCCTATTTTATAGTTAATTATCTGTGATTTTTATGTGGTTTTTGGATTAATTACTACATGCACCTAATATCTCTAGATTATTCCCTTTTGAATAGGGGATAAGTGAGAATTCCCAGCATATATAGGGCACATGCATGTAATAAGAGAAAATAAAGGAGATTGCCATTTATCACCTATTCAAAAGGAATTTTCTGGAGAAGTGTTTGATGGAATAATTCAAAACCCAAAAATTATGTGTTCATAATTTATTCTAATTTGTTAGTTTGTGTATCATTTGCAAATACTAGGGGAGTGAAAATATGTTATATATTAGCACACCATTTTTTTTTAAAATTAGGTTTAATCTCGCAGCATATATCTTATAAATAATACTTCCTCCGTTTCAAAAAAAAAGTCATTTTTTGCTCTATCATTTGTTTCAAAAAAGAAGTCCTTTTAAGTTTTCGAGGACAATAAATTATTCCATGCATCTTGAAAATATATAATGTATAAATAGATTTTCAAATTTAACCCTAATAAATGTCTTGTTGATTGTTTATTAAGGTTTCAAGTAAAGCAATGAAGAGTAATTATTAAGGTTAAAATTGTAAATTAGAATTTAAATTTAGCATGCTTAGGATTTTAGAGTAGTTAACCATTTTTTTATAAATGTGCATAGTAAGAAAATGACTTCCTTCGAGTCAACTATATATATATGATTAATGTGAGTGCTGTGTGATGCGCAGAACATAATATAGGGTTACTTTATTTTTCTGAAAAATATTATGTCAGATTTCATTTCTCTAAAATTTATTTTGCCTAGATTCAAACGAAAAAAAATAAAGAACGCAAATGCTTACATGGTTGTTAAGAGATGCAAGTTATTTCAAGAAAGAAAATAACACAACAATCGAATACATAACTTTTGAAAAGGCTCATTTTATTTTTAAATCAAAGATTTTAATTATTCCACCAAATTTCTCTAGAAAATTTCCTTTGAGTGGCTATTTTGTTGGAGAATTCAGATTAGTTTTCTTTCATTTTTATTTCAATTTGAATGGATTTGCTAGAGGATTTCAAAGGATTAATCAAAGTATATATCAAAGCTTTTGTTAGATTTATTAAGGAAATGACCAACATTATCTTAGTTATATAATATAAAGATAATATTTTTAGAATTCAAACTTTTTATAAATTAATTGTTTCCATTTCCAAAAATTAGAATCAATTCTGACTTCTCAAAATCTATTCATTTATTCAATTTGGAAAATAGTACAAAATAAGACACAATAAAAATACATAACATTTGAGAGGGAATCAAAAGGCTCTTCAACATCATCATTCAAAATAAAAACAAAAATTCAGGGATCATTTTTTTTATAATTAAGCAACATTATTGTTCCTTAAACCCCCATGAACAATCTCAATTCTCCCTTTATTCTCAACACTATCAGGGATAAACTTCTTCCAGTACCAATGCCTTTTCCAAACAAGCACCATCTCCTCGATCGGAACGTTCTTCGTCTCCGGGAGGAAAAACGCGACGAACACGGTCATTATAAAGACCCAAACACCGAAAAAGAAGAAAAGGCCGAACTTCATATGGCAAAGCATCGAGAGAAATGTCTGGGCGATGATGAAGGTGATCAACATGTTCACGGAGACCGTTAGACTTTGTCCCGCCGACCGGATCTCTAAAGGAAATATCTCGCTAGGGACTAGCCAGCCTAGCGGGCCCCACGACCACGCGAAACCCGCGACGTAGGTGCACACGAAGGCTAGTACGAAACCTGACAGCGTCTTTGAAGGCGGTGTCGTCGCGGCCCCGCTCGTCCCGAACATGACTGCCATCAGTGTTCCAACAATGATCTGCTGCGGCAAAATAATTTGGTCAACAAATAGTCATTAGATCGAATTACGAGCCAATGTAACAAAATTTACCTGACTAACAAGCATTTGTGCCCCACCCTGCAAGAAGAGCATTCGCCGACCAAGCCTATCAACCGTCGCGATAGACACCAACGTCGCAAACAGATTAACCAAACCAATAACAACCGCCGAGACAAGCGCAGCATCGTCGCCAAAACCAATACTCTTAAACAAAACCGGAGCATAAAACATGATGATGTTAATCCCCGACACCTGCTGAAAGAACGGAACGAGAATCGCAACAGTGAGCTGAGGCCTGTATTTTCTGTCTAGAATGTTCTTCCATGGTTGCTCAACCGTCTTCGATTCCTCGCTCGCGATCACCAAATCGTCGTACTCGGCTTGAATTTTATCCGTGCCTGTTAAGTTTTATGTTAGCTTGATATATATTGTTATCCCACGACTTAATTACCAGCTTAAAGCTTTTTTGTGTAAAGCGGTTCTTAACAGTACCTCGAATTTTCCTAAGCATCGCCTTGGCCTTTTCTTGATGCCCGCGGTCGATCAACGAATTTGGGGTGTCTGGAAGAACTAGTGCCCCGAAAGTGATGATGGCGGCGGGGACCGCGGCCAGGCCCAGGCTGACGCGCCAACCCCAGCCGCCTTTGATCTTGGTGGTCCCGTAGTTGATGAGGTTGGCAACAAGGATTCCGAGAGTAGTCATTAGTTGGAAGCAGATGTTAAGCATGCCTCGCAGTCTGGCAGGGGCCATCTCTGATAGGTAGAGCGGCACCGACTGTAAAATTATAGATATGATGTCTCAATTACGATGCGATACTAAAAATCTGAAACATAGTTTGAATCAAATATATGTGTTAAAAGAGCATGAGGTTTGGTGATTATGGCCACTAGTTGGGGAGTATGGCTAGAAAGAAAGTATGAAATCCTTTAAAATAAGCAAAATTTCACTATAATACCATGAACTTTCAGCAAATTTCGAATAAGTGGCTAGAACTTTTTTTGAACAGCTAACAAATATTAAGAACTCAGGAATTTGCAAGTGAGTACCACGAACTTCAAATACTTTATGCAGTTTTTAGTGAAAGAGGGATATATGGGGATAAAAGGCACTTATTTGTTTGAAGAAAGGTTTAAGGTTTTATTTATGAAAAGAGCTAGAAGTTCATGGTATTTTAGTGAAAATTTAGCATAAATCGAAGAAAAGGGCTTAAATCCATCAAACTATCAGTTTCATCTGCTCTTTCCTAACTGGATGTTTCTCACTTCAAATAGCACTAGAAAAAGAATACCCTAAATTTATTACTAGGCAAAATTTTACACAAGTACCTTAATCTTTCAACGTTTCCAAATAAATACCCCAAACGTTTTTGCTACAAATAGAACCTGAGAAATCTGTGTTTTTCAATAAAATACTTAAAACTTTCCGTGTTTAAGGTATTTTTATGTGAAATTTAGCCTTGTGGCTATTACTATCATAAGCCATCACCTGATTAGCAAATCCGACCCCGATACCAAGAAGGATCCTGCCAAGAATAAGCATCAACACATTCTCTGCAGCTCCATTTAAAGCAGAACCAGCAAGAAACGTGATGCCACCACCAAACATAGACCACTTCCTCCCGAACGTTTTCGTGACCTTCGAAGCGAAGAAGGAAGCTATCAACGCCGCTAAATATAGCGACGACGTGAATGTTGTAAGCAGCTGGCTATCGAACTTGCAGTATTGGTTCGAGCTTCTGTCTTCTTTTTCCTTTTTGTACACGGAAGGAAAGAACTTCAACAGGAAGGAATCCATTGATGTCACTCCCCCTATAAGTTGAAAAGTAAAAAATAAGATGCATTATTTTGAGGCTAACTTACACTAAAATACCCTTAACTATCTTTCCCCACACTAAAACACCTTACAAAACTTAATACAGTAAACTCCCTTGAACTTTATTTTTACCTTTCAATGTACCCCTTAGGGAGCTTACTATGATTTAAAAGCTATAAGAGTAGTTTAGTGAAAGACGGTGATAATTAAGGGTGCATTAATCTAATTTGGCCATATATAGACGCAGATTGGAATTTGATTTAGTACCCGAGATTCCGATATCGTAGCCAAAAATGAGACCACCCGTTGCAGCGATGAGGCAAGTGACGAAGACAAAGAGTGTCATTTTTCCCGGATACTCTTTTCCTCCATCGGTGTTCACCATTGCTCCTCCTGCCATTTTTTGGGGTCTTTTGGGGGTTGTTTGGGGTGGGTGGGTGGGGGGAGGGGGTTACAAGGAATGTTGTATTTATAATTAAAAGAGGAGGGAGAAATTTATTTTTCAGCCAGTCTTTCTACCCAAAAGATAAATAAAGGACTATTTCTGCAGACGTGTCTCCGTCTTCATTGGAGAGACAACTAGACTTCATAGGGATAGCAAAATACCAATTAATTATTAGTTTGGAGAGTATCGCAATTATTTGTGTGTATTTAAAAGTTAATTAATATTCTCCTGGAGAGAGCATGCATTTTGATTTTTAGTCCTTAAAGCATTTTAACAGCATTCTATGAATCAAAGAAATAGTTACCAAACTGTTTCATATTTTCTTTTGTTTAGCATTAATTATATGCACAGTTCTTCACTCATAAATTCATTCATGTATTACTCAGATTAATTTTGCTAAATAATTGCTTGCAGAATGTTGCTATCAATCTAAATTCTTTTCTTTTTTCTCCTGGAATTTTCCAAATTCTTGCAAAAGAAAATAACATTTGTCATAGTCTTTTCAAACTATGTTGGTGCTAATCCTCAACACAAAAACAAATATATATATATATATATATATATATATATATATATATATATATATTGGGTTAAGGGTCCTGAGTTCGAGCTCAGGAAATATTGCTGAGCCCGTAACCCAAAAAAAAACTCACCTCGCGCCTCCCTCCCCCGTAACCCAAAAAAAAAGCCCTCAGCTCACCTCCTCGCGATTAAAAAAAGAAGCCAGAACTGTGCCTCCCTCCTGACCTCGAGAAGCTTCCTCGCTGCGCCTCCCTCCCTCCTCACGCCTCCCTCCCCACGCCTCCCTCCCTCGAACTCGCCGCCCCTCCTTCCTCGTCTCTGACCTCGAGAAGCTTCCACACTGCGCCTCCCTCCCTCCCCACGCCTCCCTCCCTCGAACTCGCCGTCCCTCCTTCCTCGCCTCTGACCTCGAGAAGCTTCCACACTGCGCCTCCCGCCCTCCTCACGCCTCCCTCCCTCGAACCCGCCGCCCCTCCTCCATTGCCTCCTCCCTCGAGAAGCTTCCTCGCTGGGCCTCCCTCCCTCCTCACGCCACCTTCCTTGAGCACCTCGCTTCGCGGCCCTCCCTCCCTCCTCACGCCTCCCTCCCTCGAACTTGCCGCCCCTCCTCTCTCGCCTCCTCCCTCGACCACCTCGCTGCGCGACCCTCCCTCCTCCAACGCCTCCCTCTCTCACCTTCTCGAGCGCCTCCTGGAGTATCCTCTCCCTCGCTGCGCCTTTCAGTCATCATCATCATCATGAACCTTGATTAAGTTCAAGTGTAGTTGATGGGGAAAGGGGGTGAGATGATGATCACAAAGCCATCTTGGTACATAAATACGACTCTGTTTCAAAATTAATGCCCAAGTCTTGGATTTATATTTCTTGTAATTATTATGGAACATTTCGTTGCTGTGAAAAAAGTAATGGGTGCACTATACAACCAAGGAGAGGAATAATAGGTGCAGAGAAGAAAAACGAGATTTTTTTTTGGTGTGTATGTATCAATTATTTGTAGCACTGGAACATTTTTATTTGTTTGTAATTTTTGGGTTTTTTGTAGATGAAATAGTCATCTTTTTAAGCGTGATTGCAATTGAAGTAAAGCAAAGGTGAAAGGATCGCAGTTATGCGACAATAAACTCGATCATTTATGTTGCAGAATAGCCCTTGCATATATCTGACAGCATACAAGGGTAAAGGCACAGCGAGGGAGAAGGTGCTCTAGGAGGCGCTCGAGAAGGTGAGGGCGTTGGAGGAGGGAGGGTAGCACAATGAGGCGCGCGAGGGGAGGAGGCGCGCGAGGAGAGGCGGCGAGTTCGAGAGAGGGAGGCGTGAGGGGGGAGGGAGGGCCGTGAGGGGGGAGGGAGGAGGGAGGGAGGCCCAGCGAGGAAGCTTCTCGAGGGAGGAGGCGATGGCGAGGGAGGGAGGCGTGAGGAGGGAGGGAGGCACAGCGTGGAAGCTTCTCGAGGTCAGAGGCGAGGAAGGAGGGGCGGCGAGTTCGAGGGATGGAGACGTGAGGAGGGAGGGAGGCGCAGCGAGGAAGCTTCTCGAGGTCAGGAGGGAGGCACAGTTCTGGCTTCATTTTTTAATCGCGAGGAGGTGTGCTGAAGGATTTTTTTTAGGTTACAGGAGAGGGAGGCGCGAGATGAGGTTTTTTTTTGGGTTACGGGCTCAGGAATATTTCCTGAGCTCGAACTCAGGACGCTTAAGCCCTATATATATATATATATAGAGAGAGAGAGAGAGAGAGAGAGAGAGCGCTCGAACTCAGGACGCCCTATATATATATATATAGAGAGAGAGAGAGAGCTCGAACTCAGGACCCTTAAGCCCTATATATATATATATATATATATATATAGAGAGAGAGAGAGAGAGAGAGAGAGAGAGAGAGAGAGACGGATGAAAGATGCCATAGGAGGGTATTTCCTTCTATGGCGTCGAAAAGGTACACCCTCCTTTATTTTTTCCGACGATCGACACATATCATTTTCATCTAAGATGTGGGTATTCCAAATTTCATGCGATTCTACAACGTTTTCACCGTTGATTTTGAACTCATCAAATCAACGGTGAAAAAGTTATAGAATCGCATGAAATTTGGTGTACCCACGTCTTAGATGATAACGATGAAGATGATGGATGCCGATCGCCGGAAAAAATACGGGAGGACATCTCATCCCTCTCTCTCTCTCTATATATATATAAGATTTAATTTGAAGAAAGAAGGGGAAAATGGAAAATTAAAAATAATTAGCAGCCATATTGTTGGCACTGCATTAATCTCCTGCAATAAATAAATCCTCTGAAAGAAACATGTACCAAATTAATCGAAGATTTTGTTTTTTTCTGACAAAAACAATGGAATCAACATCAAATGAGAAATCCACGCTGTTATCTTCAGTTTTAAAAAAGAAAAGTTGCAGATAAAAGGAACAAGATTTATCAATCAAATTAAAAAATCAAAATTACTATTTGTATGACGCATGATAGTGAGACAAATATGTAACTGTCACCGACTATAACATACAACAATATAATGCAACAAACAAAATTTCATGAGAAATGTTTTATATGTCAATAAAAAGCATGAATCACCCAAGCAAACAAGAACAAAAAGCATATAAAAGTGCTGCATTAAAATAGTTGTAGCTTATGCACAACAATGAAGCAAAAAGACAATGAGCATTCAAGAAATTCAAAATGAAGATTGAGAATTTAAAGGATTCCTAAGATTACAATCAACCGGAAAGAACCTTACAATAATGGAAGATAACAAAAAATAACATTAGACTCAAAGAGAAATCGTATGAGAATGATATTGTAGAAGCAAGATGTGCATGTGAAGAGATAAATGTACAGAAAGACAAAAATGAAGTAGTCACATAAATAAAGGCGCCGAAAGAGAGATAAATCCAAACCCGACAACAGTTTCATATAAATAGAACCATATGAGAACGACATTACTCGAGTTTTGTGTGTGTCATTGTTGATTCCATCTTATCCGTGGAAGAAATTAAGATGCGTATGTAACTTGGAAAATCTATTAAAATGCACCAGTAAGACTCCTGAAAACAAGGACCAATAAGCACACCGAAAACACAAAAGATAATAGCAACATGCAGCCACACCAAATAAAACCAGTAATAGGCATCCACAAGAATAAGATCAGGGATTAAAGACATGAAGAAACTTTATTTGGTAAAAGTTTAATATCCGCGTTCATCTTCATCAAAATGCCAACTTGGTCCTTCACCGGCAATACTTCTCATATTATCTCAGTATCACATGAAATAGAAGCGCACAAAAGATCAAGCTACACTTTACTATAAACTTAGTAAAAATAGGAAATAGGGAACTGGGCCAATATTTAATATGTTATTAGGAGAAAATAACTTATATTAATGATACAACTCGATTACTAACTCAATAATCGTCGCCTCTGGAGATGACCTCCTTACAGGTGGGTCGGAGCAAAATGGTGTGCTCAAACTGAGACACGTAGCTTCCTTTCACGTCACACATTGGAGGACAAGGCTGCAAAAATCAATGCACAAAAATCAGGAAAAGGATGAGTTTTACAAATGAACTCCATATATAACAGAGCTAAATGACAAAAAATTGAAGTTTGTCGAAAGCAAATGGGGTTGTAAACAAAATATTATAGGGTAGATTGCAGCAAAGCCCTTTACTTTTTCCCGGTCAGCACAAAACCACCCTGCAGTTAAGAACTGTACATTGCTACCCTGTTTTAATGACCGTTTTAGCTTTTTCCCTTCCTAGTATCTTTTTGTTCCAATATACCCATCAGTAGAACGAAGAAACATAAATTACAAACAGTTCATGAAAAAATCACTAAAAAATAATTGAAACTCGTCAGTATTTTGGGAATAATTGATGGAAATAAAGTGGTTAGAATTGGAGGGTAAAGTGCGAGTTTTTAAAATGGTAGATTTTCTCGCAATGGGTCAAACTGGAGGAATTGGGGGGGGGGGGGGGGGGGGAGGGTCCTGCACACCAGCGAATCTTATATTTTGTTTGTCCTCTTGGAGGAATCATCCACGTATTCACATAAATCTACTATGCAGTAAAAGGTAAAAGGCACAACTAGGAATAAATAAATATTTTAAGATTGACAGTGATGAGGTTTGAACCTAGGACCTCTTGAAACCGGGTGTAGTTAATACCATGTTCAGAATTACATCGCCCAAAAGCTTAGTCGTTGGGTTATTGGATAAGAATGTACTTCAGTCTGACATAATTTAACTATATGATTGGTCCTGTAAAATTGAAAACAAACCCACAATATGTACCTGAACAATACCAGCATCACACAAGTTTTTAAGTGCCATAAGGTATTTCGTCTCTCCAATGCGATCTAAGTAACGCCTGCAAAAGGCCAACGTTGAAAAGTGTTTGTTGATTGTTCCAAGTAGTTGCTTTGCTCTAGGCAACCTTAAGGGTATATGCCCAGCATCGAAGTTTTTCATGTAATGGCTGCACTCAAGGTCCTCTCTAATATATCCTTTGCCTACAAACAAAATTAAACATGTTGAAGCATTAATACATACTAAAATTTTGCACATGCGATGCATGCATATATGAGTTAGACTCACGGCAAAAGATATTAGAAGTTTTAAAGAGACGGTCCCTCATCAAGATGTTTAGTCAATACTTTACAAGATTTGTTTATAGATTCTATAAGATTTTAACGGTTTAATTTTGATATTGTTTTCAAAATTATGAGAATCTTTCTCGCCATGAGTCATGCTAATATTCAAATTTAGTAAAATAGTAGAGGGGTAAAGGCATGTGTATGTTTGTTGCAACTTCTTGAACCGAATAACTTCTGTGTGCTCATTATAAACAAGATGCAGCCTTTTTTTTTAACTAAAGCAGCCAGAAAGGTTAATATCTAAAACTGAAATGATATGTGGCTATTTATTGCACAGCAAACACAACTACTCATCATCATTCAAATAGATCAAACCGATATTCTCCTTACTAAGTAATTACTTTTTTTTGGAGGGGGGGGGGGGGGTTGTATATGGTGGCATTTATTTTCTACCTCTTAATTAGAGCCAAACAGAAAGGTGAATAACTAGAACTAAAATGAAATATGTCTATTTACACAGTAAACACAACTAAATTCATCATCATTCAAACTGATCAAACCAAATCTCATCTCCTTACTAAGAAATTACTTTTTTTGGCATATGGAGGGGCTGAAATTTCATCAGAATACCCAGCTGTTTGATTCATTATTTGAGCAATTTAATGCAAATGTCAAATCATATGATTCATCAGCAAATTTACCTGTGGAAGCAAAAGTCTCAATAGCAAAAAAATCACCCTCTTCCATCTTTGTCTGCTCTCCACCTTTCACAGTTGGAACAGATTTTCCAGCATGAATTTGGTAAGGCCCTATGCTATGCCCATTCAAATTCCGTATACTTTTGACTGCAAAACAATAAGCACAGAGATAAATGCTCAATACAATATACCAAAATATATGAGAAGAATTGTATCCAAAATCAATTTAGCCAGTCAATCCTTTATTTTACAGATCAATATCATCAAGCAGCATACACTAGTTTATATATTTGAGAATTTTAGAAGCATGTCCTGAGATGGCAAAAAAGAGAATAACAGCTACATCCCATGATATAATGAAAGAATATAGTTCAAATAAATTAACACTGACTTCAGGGGAAAATGTTAACACAGACCTTGGAACACTTTCCCATTAATTTCGACCTCATATGATTCCATGACCTCTTGGATTGCTGCACCAACGTCACAGAGTCGCACATCTATTCCAGATTCCTGCACATGCATCAACATTACAATAATTTGAACTAAATTTCATCTAGAAGTTGATATCTTCATGACAAATGTTTAATTATTAGTTTACATTTTTTATCTCAAGCTCCAAAAAAAATTGAACAGACATTAATTTACACAAGACAGTCGACCAAAAATTAGCATTTGACCATAGACATCCAGGTTTCTTCCCCAGACAAAAGTAACCAATGAAATATACATGTAGTGCTGAAAAAAGATATTCATTGTTTCTCAAGATTCTATCAGATATTTCCAGTAATATCTGGTTAGCACTCAGCTAGTACCAACGGAAGATGTTCATCCTTGCTAACTGAAACTCAAAAGCTTCCAGCAGATAGTCTGGTTACTAAAGGTTTATGGTTAGGGCTAATGTCAACTAGATTTGGTAATCAGGACTATTGCAGTGTGGTGTGATATACCTCTGGAAAAATATAAATAAACTGTTCCTTCATAAACCAACTGTTATATGCCAACTTGGATAATGTTTTGATAAATAACATATAACTTATGTTATATGAAATTAATGGAGAAAGGGTGTGCCATATGGAGGAACCTATAGGGACAAACGTAAGCCCTAACATCGCCTTTTTGGATGATTGGGCCCTTTCGTCATGACCTTTCTCTAAATCCAAGCTACGTACAAAGATCACTCACTGAACATTTTCTATAGAATCAATCATAAATTCATAATATTACAGAGAGGAAAAATCGGTCACATAAGGTATTCTATCATGCTATGAAATGGCAGATTAACAGAGAGATTATTATAGCCGGGTTGATAAAACAGTAAATGTATCATTAAATGCAGTCCGCTCCACCTCCAATCATTTAGAGAATATTTACAGATTTTTTTAAAATAGGGTATTATAATATTAAAATAAAATTTTTTGTTTCAAATTTATTGAAATAGAGCGGTTTAGGCCTGACCCCACCCCCAATCTTTAGAGGACGGGTTCTAGGAACACGCCCCCTACCCTATATAGGGAAGGGTGGGTTCCTAGAACCCGCCCTCCCCTATAATGGGAAGAGGGCGGGTTCAACCCGCCCCATTTTTATAAAAAAAAAAATTAAATAAAAAACAGTTTAATAACGGAATGAATTAAATATCCAATAAAAGAATAAAAATTGTATAATATTATTGTTGTTTAAATATGAATCTGGTATACACTCTAATAACAAAATGAATCCGTCAAATTTATAATACAAATAAATCATATCTGATTTTAAGGTATATAACTATCGCTTTTCCTTTCCCAAATCCGAGGAGGCTTGACATAAGCCTATGCTTCTTGGAATGACCCTTCCGTTTCTTGGATATATGGCGGCGGCGGCTGCTCTTCTGCTTCGGTTTCAGCAGCGTCTTGGACAGGCTGTTGTTCCGCAAATCCTGAATGCGGAACAAGTGTCGGATATGTGCTGCCTCTCAACAACTGTATGTAGTACGAAAAATCCGTCTCCCAACTGGACAGTTGTTACTATAGAGATTAGTTGGATCGCATGGAGGCGACTCATGTAACCATAACTTAGGTAATTAATTTTTTTTTAAATTTTTGAATTGCTCAGTTGGGAGCCGGATTCTTCGCAACAACTGCCCAGTTGGGAGAGATTTTTCGTCCTTCATACAGTTGTTAGGAGGCAGCACATATCAGACACATGTCCCACGTTCAGGATTTGCAGAACAACAGCCTGTCCAAGACGCTGCTGAAGACGAAGCCGAAACCGAAGCAGAAGAGCCGCCGCCGACATATACCCAAGAAACGGAAGGGTCCTCCAGTCATCCCAAGAGGCATAGGCTTATGTCAAGCCTCCTCGAATTGGGAAAGGGAAAGGGAAAGGGAAAGCGATAGTTATATACTTTTACAAACAGATATGATTTATTTGTATTATAAATTTGAAGGATTCATTTTGTTATTAGAGTTTATACCAGATTCATATTTAAACAATAATATTATACAATTTTTATTCTTTTATTGAATATTTAATTCATTTCGTTATTAAACTGTTTTTTATTTAATTTTTTTTAAAAATGGGACGGGTTCTCAGAACCCGCCCTCTTCCCATTATAGGGGAGGGCGGGTTCTAGGAACCCGCTCTCCCCTATATAGGGTAAGGGGCGTGTTCCTAGAACCCACCCTCTAAACATTGGGGGTGGGGTCGGGCTCAAACCGTCCTATTTCAATAAATTTAAAACAAATCATTTTATTTTAATAATTTTAATATTATAATACCCAATTTCAAAAAAAAAAACCATAGTTACACAATGAATTCAATCACGGAAAAACCCCTGAGTTGAGAAAAATAGGTTAAACACAAAAGACCAGCAGCAAATAGTGAATAGGCGCTATAACTATGAAAAGGGCAATACTCTCATCATAAGTATACAAAAAGTTCATCCTAACAGCTATTGCCAGTTTTACTTTACAATATACAATCCGTTGATAGTCAAAAAATGCAAACAACCATGTGCAAAGGATACCTTAATTCCAGTATTTGTAGCCTCACGTGAAGCTTCAAGCAATGGATCAAACATGGGATTGAATGACATTGTAAAAGCACAATCAACTATACGCCCTGCACAATAAGAAATACTTTTAGTGATCACATTTTCTAGAAACATCCTTCACATAAAACTGGTAAAGTTAACTGTAACTATAATCTGTTTAATGTGCTTGATTAAAAAGCTATCACATTAAATATTCAAAAGGTTAGCATGAAAAACAAATTTATAAGAACATAAGAAATACCATCGACTTGTGTTCCAAAATCCAACTTCATCACATCATCATATTGAAGTACAGTTTTATCGCCGGAATTAGGTGTCCAATGAGCTGCAACCCTAGTAAGTAAAAGATTGCTGGATAAGATACTGATACAAAACAAAAATACCTAAGAAATATTATTGTGGGCGTCAGATATTACCAATTTAAGGAGCATCCTGTTGGAAATGCAATGCCTGCTTCTAGACCATTCTCTTTGACTAGTTTACGAACCATATTTTCCAAAGTTTCACATATGTCAATCATTAGCATTCCAGGCTTAATAATCCCGCTCATGTATTTTCGAACCTAACCATCAAGTTACAGCTTTTAAATGTAATCGGTACAAACTAGAGAAAGTATAAGCCAACATTACAATAGAGGATATCTGATTCCGCATGCAGGAGTCTATTAAAAGCATTCAAACAGGAAGTAAGTCTAATGGTCTAACCTGTCTATGAACTTCTGCTGCTCTGCGAACTGCATTATAGATGGGCTTTTCAAGTCGCTCCAGCACTCTCTTCTCTTCGGAAGTCGACCTCCATAAGTTACTGGTCAAAAAGTTCACCGAATTATTATACTCTAATTTAATGTTCCCTACTTATCAGAAATAATGGTTTAAACATTTACAGTGATTCTTGATATTATTTATGTCAGCAATAAGCAACTTTCCGACTTAGCTTTATTAACTATCATTTTGGAAATTTTTTAGGGCTGCAGTTTCCTTATAAGTTAATTGGCAGAAGAGACATGACAATATTACTGCTAAAGTTGGGGTGTTGCATGTAAAGCGAATATACTTACTCATCCTTGTATTGTTGAATTTCTCCTTCTGGAAAGTCACCGGAGGGAAAAAGCTCATCAACAGGAATTGATGGCGGATCGGTCTGGGCAATGCATGGCTTCATACTTGGAGAACTAGTCTGTGAGACAGGTTCTTTCTTTTTCCTATCCATTGAACCATATAGCACGGTGATCACAAACTTTGAAGTATGGACCCAAAAACAGACCTTAACATTTCAAATAAGGTACTTACTTAGTTCTTTTCTTTTTCTTCTTTTTAGCAGCTTCTGATAAATATCCAAAATAGATATTAGAAACATGTATGTGAGATTGTAATTTCATACTTGACAACAATATATAATCCTCTTGAGATAAAGCAAGTTTAAAAATTAATAAAGATCTCATTGAGAGTTTTGAAGTGCATCATATTTTATCATCTCCAATGATAAAGTTCATGCAATATGTTGGGCAATTCATGCATTTTACTACTGGTATAGCATACCACAAACAAGCCAGTTCTCTATTTAAGTTGTAATGTTGAGATCATCACTGTTCATTTCTAACAAGTGTTGTACCCTTTCTGAACTTCTACCATGGAGCCATGGAACACTCTGACGGTTGGACAGGTGCCTGACACATGCAACAAATGTTCAAATTTCATAAAAATGATTTCGAGTTTCAACGGTTCAACTATGCTTCTTGGGGCCATATGCCCATGTCTGCTATTTAGCCACATTTGACAGTGCCAGAGGTGTTTACAAAAACAACTCAACTGAAACTTTCTTCTTGGATCAAGTTCAACCTTTTCACAGTTTTAGTACCTTTTCTCAGCCCAAACTTTTTATAAGCAGTTTGCTGAGTGTGTATAGATACATGCACATAACTAAAACTCTATAGGCTGATATACCTTATCAATTCTGGCATGTTATTATAAGTTTAAAACTCTAGAATTCAATTGCAACATTAAACTTTGAAAAGTTTTATATTGTTTATTCATTTGTAATTATAGACTTTTGGATCTCATGTGCGCCCGTTTCCATTTAGATTGGGGATTTCCATATTGTTTATTTTGCAGCATTCGTGTAGGGTTTGTCTTATGAGGTTTGTGCGCATCATTTGACTGCCTTGTCTGATTTATCTACATCCACACATGTATAATCAATCTTATGATTCCCATTCTTTGGAGAAGTATATTCCAAAGGTTGCTAAATGACAAAATAACCTATAATCCAATCCTATATGGAATGATGAATTTGCGTATCAAAGTAGACCCACAGAGCAATAATCATCTAACTTTGCAATCCATCCGGTCCATCACCTTGTGTTTCATCTTCATCATCTTGCAAAGGAGGCTGAGATTTGTTATCCTGACCATTAATCTCCTGAAAATTTACATATTAACATTTTACACTAACCATAAAAGTTCAAGCATACCTACAATTTCTAAGTCTTAACGATTAATCAATAAACCTTTGCATTCAAAGCCTCTAACTTTAACCCCAAATTACACGAAATTTTCACCAAAATGCTAACCTGAGCTTCTTGTTGACCTATATCCAATTCCTTCATATCAGCAACCGCCGCCTCCACCGCCACTTCAGCCTCACTTCCAACCATTTCCACTTCTTACATGAATAAAAACGGACAAGTATAAGCATCATTAAAAGGAAAAAAAATGATCTAACTATAAGAACTTCTACGCGATTGCAGAGTGACGTAATCTCACGATAGTTCCCAGATTAGGGCTTCGAATCGAGAAAAGATCGTAAATTTACGAGAAAATAATGCAAACAGAAGAATAAAAACCCTAAATTTTAAAGGGAAGTTACCTTGGAATTTATTTCCGCTTCGTTTTCGTGCCTAGGATTTGCTTATTTGGGCGAGTGCGCTTATTTATGAGAAAGAAACGGAGACTATTGGGTCGGGTTGAACGTCAAAATCATGCAATTTAGTCCCGATTCAACACTCCCATCCGAACCCTAGGGATAAAAACAAGGGTAGATTGTCAGAAAGGCCCCTCCAAAGTTGTCTACAAACCCCTAATATGTTCAAAATTGTTCGGAACGACAAGTGAAGCAACTGATTAGATATTACATGCAACCAGTATAAAAGAGATATTTTAATTGCAGCTGACGGAATTTTTAATAGGACCAAAAGGCCCAAGGATTTTACACAAGTTTGAAATGGGTCGGGGGCTTTTTGACAATTTATCCTAAAAACGATGCTATTTAGCATGTGCAACACAAGTTTTTATATATTGATATCATAAACAAAAATTTTGGAATGATCTTTTTACAAAATTAGTTAAAATAACAGAGGCTTTTGAAGTCTATCAGTATGAAATTTTATATTTTTAAAATTTAAAAAGTTGTTTTTTATAAGGAAAAGGATAGCGTCAATGGGACCAAAACATTAGTGTGTTATTTTTAAATATTTTTCTTAAAACAATCAGAAATTTTCATACCATCATGTCCATGGATTATTTAAAGTTAGTTTTTTGGTTAACTAGAATATTCTAAAATAGAGATTTTGTTGGATTTGAATTTGAATTTTAAAGTTTGGAGTTGGTAGAGGAACGGAGCATTCTTTTTTTGGGTGCTAAGCTCTAATCCATTATAAAAACTTTTTTTTGAGATAATAAATAAGATAAATTAGCCACGTCTTTATAAATAGAAGCTCGATCATGTGTCTTCCCAATGGGCTGCTCCAAGCACTTAATCTATTATATTTCCATAAAAATCTAGACATGGTAATGGACTACAAATCAAATTGGTTTTTATTATATTTCCATAAAAATCTAGACATAATAATATCCAAGAAGCAGGGATGTTAGATTCGAGCCGGTTAAAGCTGAACGCCGAATCCGACCCGTCTAAATTCAATCACCATCAAGATTCTAACCTGTCTGATTTGGAGCACGACACAATCAAATGATCTTTTGGGATATGAACTTCATTTGCAAGGTAAAACTTGTTTTAATCTTGTGTTGCATGCATTGTTAAGTTACACGTTTCACCAGGCATCTATGCACATATTTTGAATTCATAGAATCGCTAAGGGAAATAGGGAATTGTTGAAGTTGTTGTTACCTTGATGCCCATGACCTGTTTGTAGTAATGCCCAAAAGAAGGTACACTTGGTTGGTTGCTCTCACTCTGAAGTAGGAATTTTGCTTTTACTTCATGCTATGAATTCAAAGTATTTGAGTCTCAAATATTTACAGTTCACGGAATGTAATGAACATTCCCTTTTTTCATTGCCATCATTTCAACTTGGAAGATATGTCACAACATACTGGTTGTGAACCTTTGGGATTTCATATCCTTTGTATTGTTCACATGGTTTGAGATCCCGGCCGATACTAACCCGCCAATCCCAAAAACTGACTGTTCGAGTTCCTTGACCAATACGGAGTGATATGGGTTTGCTATTTTACTAGTTGGGGTTTTAGTATGAAGGTCACTAATGGTCTAATAGGTTCATTAATGGGTTAATCGGTTTATTATCAGTTATTGGGTTATTACGGTTACTTTGACATTCTCAATACGGCTTTCAACATCATTAAGTGCTAAAGAATTTGCCAAATATCTATAGTCGTTTTAGCTGCTAATTTAAAAAAGAAAATCTAATTCTTAAAATTCTTTTTCTTGAACAATATAAACTCTAAGACTCCAAATCTGAGACGATCGATATGTCCAAGATTGTCGATTCTAATCCCAAAAGTGACCTTCCGATACCAGGATTTTAAACTGTGGATTTGTTCATAGCATCTTTCTATCTTAACTTGTAGTCGAGCATTTACTTTTAAGAAATATCCTTCAATATTGCACGATCCCTAGTCAAGGTTTTCGTATGCTTTAATCTCTCATTTTTTTGTGGTTTGCATCCGTGTAAACTTTGTAATCGGGTCGTGCATAGTTTCAGAGTTTAAGATTTCTTTTATTTTTTGTACAATGGCGAGTACACAGAATGAGCCAGTACTACTCTCATCTGAACTGCCTACCTCTCCATGTCACAGAAAAAAGGATAAATTAATCTAGCCCTTGACTATCGATTTTTTTACTAAACTACCGAAATGTTTTCTTATTACACTAAACTCCCTTCATCTTTGGTTTTAAAGGAGCTTTCCCCTAAAATACCCTAACACTTATCACCTTAAGAGATCTTAGTGTAATAAAAAAACATTTAGGTAGGTAACTGACCAACAATGATAATTAAGGATAGTCCAACCTAAAGCAAAGGAATCGAAACCGCACATAACAAAGTCACTAACACACACTTAACCATATACACCGACGTATCATCATCATCATGTATCAGTAGCATGCTCGTATCATGCATCATGCTCTGGCTTTGGCGAAGTCAACAATGCTGTATACAACCTCAACTTATCCTCTCCAAGCGAAGAACACCTTGACAGAGGCCTCCTCGGCCTTATAAACGAAAGCGAAGTAAGCGTGAGCCGGTGCCTGTACCTCCTCCATGCCAGCTGTATTGCCACCGCTGCCCATGTCCTCCACCCCGAAGAATAGTACCTCGCGCTCCTCTTCACCTTGTCGCTCACAAAAGTGTACCTTATCGAAGTCGACACCAAAATAAGAACGACGATAAAACATGTGAGCGAAAATTATAATTTGGTCTTTCTTCTGAACGGTGTTAAAGTATTGCAATTGCATGTTAGGTGGAGTAGTATGGTTAAAATCTTTATATAAAGAGAGCCGAGGTGAATCAAGAAACCAAAGTGTAGTTGCATCCTAGTACGATGTGTGTAATAAGATAGTTACGAGTGGACATGGGAAAGGTAAGATTTGAGTGTTGAGCTGTATATGTTTTTGTAAGAGAAAGGGTTGTGTATAGCGTAAGCATTTTTTAAAAGTTTAGCGACTGCTTGTCGTCTATTTTTCTCAACATACCTGAAGTGCTGAGTCACGTACTTAATGTCAGCTGCATCCAAGCCAAAGGCTTCGGTCGTCTCTAGGGTTATCAGGGTTGAAGAAGATGGAGGAAGGCGCTTGATGAATGGATGGCGAAGGCACCATGATAAGAGCTCGTCGCCGCTGAAGTTGCCAGGGCCGAGCATGCAATAGCTTGTGATGCCGTCTCGGAGAAGCTGGCTGCTTTGGAGGTGCCCTCGTACTATGAAGAGCATTCTGCGGACTAGGTCACCTTCTCTTGCAATCTGCATGCATGTTCAGTAACCAATTTACCCGAAAGATTAAGTTGATAGTCAGATGACGTCTGCAACCTAGTGCTAATATGTGATAATTAGGAGTAGATGGTTGTTAATTTTGAAATATTTCAAATATGCAATGTTTGTGGAAAACTGTAACGACCACACCCGTTTTAAAACAAATTAAATTTTGTTCGAATTTAATCTTGCTTGTTTTGTTTCATAGATAATAAAGGAGATTTTGTTTGTTGGAAAAGAAAATGGAAAAAAAACTATTTTGTAAGAAAAGAATTTATTGGTTTTAGAAAAGAAAAGAAAACGAAAGTTTTGGTTAAAAGGAAATGAAAGTTTTGGTTTTAAGAAAAAGAAATTTGGAATGTTATTTATATTTAGTTGGAGAAAAGAAGTTTTGAGAATTTCGAGAACGATATTGTTTTAAGCAGGGTAGATTGTAATGACCGTAATTTTCATATAGTTAATAAAATCTTTCTATATTTTTCCGTAGTGTCGTTGTGTTTATTTTAATACTTCTTGCGATGGAAAAAGCGTTGATAAAGTTGTATTAGTTTAAAGATTTTTAATATGAATTTTGGGTGAAAGAAAAGAATTTAAAAATGATTTTTAAGATTTTCTAAATTTATTCTAAATATAGACTTCGAGAGAAAAGAATTATTTTTTAGGTGAAAAGTCTTACTAGGTATTTGCTTGGAATTTTTTCCCTAGATATTTTTCATAATTTTCCGATAATTAAAAGTATTTTTAATTAAATTTTTTGAACGAAAATCGATTTTAAAAACAGTTTTAAAAAGCTTTTAGAGAGAGAAAACATTTTAACCGGGCCAAGGCCGAATTAGGCCCAGACCCAGTCCGGCCCGCCATGAGCTGTTGCCGCCCCAAGCGCTTGCACACGCAAGCGCTTGTGTGCACGTGGGCGACTACTCGTGCCCACGTGGGCGGATCTGGACCGCTCATGCGGCCGATCCAATGGTTGAGGCGAGCAGGCGGGGGCAGCGTGCGGGGATTGCGGCGGCGGCCAGCTGGGATTGCGACTCGGGGATTAGGATTTTAACCCTATAAATACCGATGCTTCTCCTCTCATTTTCTCTCTCATTCCTCATAAAATTCCGAAAAAAATACCTACTTCTTCGTTTTTTCGACATCGACGCAATGGTGCCATCCAATTCATCGGGAAAAAAATCCAAGGAGGGAGATACTCGTATTCCCGTACGACTCGACGTATACCGATATTCCGATCTTTGAGGTAGGATCTCTCATCTATCTTTTTTGTCCTGGTCGCCTTCTCTGAACATGTTCATCTTAGTTATCTTCTCCATTCTCTGAACATGTTCATCTTAGTTATCTTCTCTATTCTCTCAACTTTAACACGGTATTTATTTATTGTTATTTATTATATTTAGTATAATACGGAAGAATCCGAAGGACGTTTTTACTTCAACTTGTAGTTTGGATTACACCTATGATAGAACCTTACACTTTTAGGGCCGAGATAATGATCTATCCTAACCCTTTTTAATATTGGACTCTTAAATGTAAGCACACCATTGTGTTGCCCATTTTCATATTAATATAACGCAATTTACAGCCTAAATGCTGCCGAAATCTAAATAAATAATTTATTACCTTTATTGTTAAAACACCTTAGTTTTCTCAAGGAACGTATTCATCAAAATACCTTACATGTTTCTAATTTCGTATTACATTTAAAAACCCAGAAGTTCCAAATCCCGTATTTTCAAATAAATACCCTAAACTTTCCAAAATCCCATGTTTTCATCTAAAGACCTCGAACTATTCTAGAATTATTATTTCACTAAAATACCTTGAACTTTTATAAAACCTTTTCTACATTAAAATACCCTGACTTTTCCAAATTCCATGTTTTGCAGTAAAATACCTTATACATCCTTTCTTAACTATACTTTGCAAAATCCCTGTTACACTTGATGTGGTTTACATAACCAAACTTATCTTGAACTATCATAACTTGTTTTACTTGAACGGTTATGCATGTGTGCATAAACACTAGACATGGGGTGAAAAAGAAATGACTCAATTTAAAAAAAACGTGTTTCTCATATCTTGTTGGTTCCGTGTGCTAGCTTGTAACTGGTAACTTAATTTAATCACACATTTACATAGGGATGGATAGTTTGGATAGTAATATCGTACGATGTGTCTTGGGAGTTCTCTTATCGTGTTACCGTGATTCCGAGTGTTTACGGAATACTAAATGTTGTGGTCGTGGTCGCTGTGGTTCCGAGCCGGAATGGAATGTTAACTCCCTTGTCGTGTTACCATGATTCCGGACGGTTACGGAATACTCCTGAAATGCGTGTACCCATATGAAACTAAACTAAAACAAGCTAAACTGCTGTTAATATAATTGAACGACACCTTGCCTACACTTTACATATACATTTGCGGCATAACCTTACAGTATACCTTACTTTCACTTTTTTCACATAAATCCCTTAAGAATCCCACTCGAGTTTATCTCGCTGACGTACATTTCTCTTTCCCTCTTCCGAAATGTCTGTTAGGGCCGGAAGAAAACTTGGCTGAAGTCGAAACTACAGAAAAGACTATGCTCAACTTTCGACTTATGATTAGGACATTTTTTTCCTTATTTTTTTTTTACTTTCCTCCACCAGTTAGGGCTTGCTTTATTGATGTAATAAAACTCTGATGCCAATCTTTGCTTGTAATAAATGTTGGTTAATGAAATAAAGATTTTTACTTGCTTTTGTATACTCATGCATACTATATACTTAATGTAACTGTATCGAGTATAGTATCTACTTGGTATAGTTATGCTGCGGTCCTAACCACGTCTCCGTTCCCGTATCTTGGGAAGCAGGACGTGACAAAAACCGGCAGAAAATTTCCAAAAAATCAATTCAGTTGGGTTGCAGACAGTAATTTCTTTATCTGGATTCGTTCATCAATGCAATATAGCATGAGAAGGGGAGAGAGCTCACAGTTTCTCCTTTGGGGAAAATGAGAGACTTGACCCTGTCGCATATGTTCTCTAGTACAAGCTCATCTATGTGTTGAAACAAAGGAACCTGCATCATCAGAAACTTTAAATCATTTTGAGGCCAAATATTATGCTTCTTGTAGCTATATTGTTATGTCATGCTATGTTTTGGCATGATAACTAGCAAATTGTTATGTATCACGTTAGCTTGATATACATTGTTATCCCACAACTCAACAATGTTCGCTCTTGGGTGAGGCGATACTTGACATGGTCGCAGAGCACACCGGAATATAACAAGTCCGGGTTTAGACCTTACCATTGTCAATTTAAACAAGGGTTAATTGCACAAAACAACAGTACAGTACATCCCGTATAGCACTTGTTCCCTTCTCAACTTACTTATTAGTGCAAACATGAAACACCTCCTATGTTCATCAACCAAAACCCTCAATAACACCAACATAAACATGTTCTAGAGTTAAAATGGACATTGTTTGAGTTGCTTAGAGTTGAATTTGAGCATGTTTGAAAGTTTTGGTTGATGAATAGAGGGGGTGTTTGTGCTAATAAATCACTTGAGGGGGTAAAACTCTTGTGCTGGATAGACTGCGTACAAGGATGTTTTGTGCAATTAACTTTGTAAGCTATAGTTATTCCCCCCACCCCCAATATACACTGTCTTTAGGCCTTTTCGCATGTCCCTATGGCCCACTTAAGGAGGTGTTAAATGTTATGTTACCTTGATGTACATCATTATCCCACAACCCGACAGCTTAAGCTTTTGGGGACAGCGGGTCTCGACAAATAATACTTACTTGTCGAACAAGGTCAAGGCAGAGATGATATCTGATGTCCCTTCTGAGCCCCTCCGGCAGGTTTTGGATCATCTGGCACTCGTCCACACCTCTCATTGCGGCCCACCTCTGCCGATGTAATTGCCTTACTCGCGGCCTGAACCCCTGCGGCAGGCGCCGGCGTCTCATCCACCACTCCATGCTCCTCATCTTTAGATGCAACGCATGGTTCTTTGATGTTGTCGCATTAATGAACACCTGCATCAATCCCGAAGTTTTGGATCATGTTGGTTACAATGGACCGCTATGTTTGTGGCACATGCTATGCACGCGCAGTAAAAGAGTGACGCCCGAACAGCTGTAATTTTGATATTGTGGTTATAATTCTATTGTTTTAAATGGCGTGTACACAAAATAAATAGAAGAATATTTTGAAAATCTTACAGATTTTTATATGCTTTTATCAATGGATCCTTTTTGCGGAGAATGACACAGCATCTAAATAGATGATAAATTGGAATCTGAAAATAGAATCCCCAATAATTTGCATTATAATTGTTGATTTATTCATAGATGTTCTCCGACATCGTGTTTTTTTGGAAGTTTGATATGCATCGTATGTAAATACTTGATATTTTTCACTTGTGGTGTAGATTACCATCTCTATGGAATTCCCAATTGTTTCAATTTATGCTATCTAAATTTTTCATGAAATTTATATCTTACAGTAGCCTAATAGACCTGTTTCTATGCAGTTTGCCTTTCTACATACAAATGGTTGTGTTAAAATAAGAACAACCAAGCCAAGGGGTTGGAGTTTTCACTTTTATATTTCCAATCAGCATCGTGACTAGAAGCAGCCCACTTGTCACGATGATGATGTTGAAGATGATTTCAAGCCATTCGGTTGTGCTCTGGATGGTCCCAAATGTACTGAACAAAAACAAATATCAGCATAACAAGAGGTAATATTAGAACAATCAATTAAGTTATCATCAATTTGTTATCTATAGAGTTTTTTCGTTATTAGAAAGTGAATGAATATACCTATAATTTTAGGAATAACTTTGATCTTGTTTGACATTGCCATTGAGATCTATAACACCATTGACGAAGATGCTTGTACAAGAGCACAATCTACCTTAAAGAAACACATTGATACATAAAATTTTAAACATATATTATGATTTTCCACAAATTGTATAAAAATTATTTCCCAGGATATGTAAGGATTGCATCGGCGTCGTTAAGAGAATTTACAAATTTGGTAACTAATTATCTTTAGGCCAAATTACACTAAACTACATTATCTATTATTTCATCAGTAAACTACCTTCAAGTATTTTATTACAGTAAGATCCCATAAAGCGCTGCATTAATTAGGGTATTTTGGAAACTCTCTTAAAAAATCAAAGTTTAACGGAGTTTACTGTAATAAAAAATCCTTAAGATAGTTTAAAGCAAAACAATGATAGTTAATGGTAGTTCAGTATAATTAGCCTTATCTTCACTCTAAACTAAAAGTATAATACCTAAAGATCATTTCACACATACCTTAGAGTCATGAGACCCCAGAAGATGGGGAACAGGATCTTTTCCAATCGGCTAGAGTTCGTAACGAGAGGGACCGTCCATTTGTAAGCCCCGTATCCATAATTGTCGCTGCTGCTAAGGCACATAGCCTTTGCCCTCATGTTATTAGCCCAAGCTAGTCTCTTGCTATCTTTCATTACTATCGCAGAACCGTAGTATATTGGATCAATACATGCAATTGTCCTTGGATCGCATCCGCTTGTTTCCATGCACTGCTCTCTTAAGCACTTTGTGGCCCTTTGAAGTCCTAGCAAGTACCAACATGCACCAGCTGCCTGTTGAGCCCTTTCATTATGAGCAATGTATTACATAGGGATGACATGTGAAAAATTTGGTACAGACACCTTTAAATTTAAACATTGTCTTTTTAAAAACTTTTGAGAAGAATATATACTATTTACATAGAATAGGGTTTGTGTTAGAGATTGGTCATGTATAACGAGCACTTATAGATTATAACATGCAGTATCCTGATAAAAATTGCTGCAATTCTCATAAAGATTTTCTTAAGTAGAATTCAGTTTCCTAGTAGAATATTTAAGCTGATATATACACTATGTGGCCTTAAATATATGAATTAATGCTTTAATGGTTGAAAAGTTGTTAAATTGCAAGTAAGAAAATAAACCTTTTAGAGTTAACCTAACAAATATTGTAATATTCTTTATATGTACACCTCCTTTAATGAAGAACGTTTTAGATCAAACAATGCTCAACAATAATGAATTCATGTTATATACAAAAATTAAAGATTTTAGGATGTGCGTGCGTGCCTGCCTGTGTCACTACAATTCCTAGTAGTGAACTAGTGATTCATTTTAAGCTGAGCTGTGTCTTCTATAATTCTATTAGATACTTAAGCTCATCTATCCACCTTCCACAGCCCCTTCTTGACCGTTCAACATTAAAATATATAAATGTAAGATCTGAATTAGTCTTAGGGCCAAATTAAACTAAGATTCCCTTAACTATCATTGTTTTTCACCAGACTACCTTAAAGCTTTCTTTATTACAGTAAGCTCCCTTCAAGTGATACATTTAAGGGTATTTTTGCGGGAAAATCTCCCTTAAAATCAATGTTTAGAGTTTACGTTATTATTAAAACTTAAGGTAGTTTAGTGAAAACCAATGATAGACGAGGGTAATTTATTATTAGGCTTAATTAAAAAAAAAACCCAAACTTTTTAGCTAAACTATAATAAACCGCCAAAAACTTTTAAAACACACAAGAAACGACCGCAGAACTTTCAAAATACACAAAAAACTACCACAAAATTTTCAAAAACTATGAAAAACTATCATAAATAAGATACCACATCAGCAATAAATTGCACGAAATTGCCAAAAAAACTAGAAAAAAATTGTACCATGGCAGTTTCTCGTAATTTTGAATGTTTTTGGGGGTTTCTCATAGTTTAGCTAAAAGGATTGGTTTTTTTTTTGGAATTAAGACTTATTATTAATTAGCACTAGTCTCAGCGCGGGCATTACTCACATGGGATGCAACAAAGTAAGCTATGAAGTTAAGTGCAACCCCCCACCAAATTGTCCCAAAGATGTAGCCTAACAGGTTCTGCAAGCGACGAAGGAAGCAGACCGAATGGTAAATCTTTGGTAAATATTGGAACAGAAACATAATTAACAATGCAGTCATCACTGTCGTCGTCAATCCTTCATTAATTAGGGCTGGAGTTACCACCCATAAAACAACCTGCAATTATATTTGAAACATTCAGCGGTAGTAGCACACAGCAAGTTCATTCATAACTTGGTTCAGAATTCAATGTTTCTTGTCTAGATATAGTTCAGATGCATTATTAATCTTGCTAACTATTTGCGTGTAAATGAAGGCAGATACGATTTTAGGCCATGTATAGGACGTATACGGATACAAGACACCATATGAGTTGGATTCGCCGATTCACAATTTAGCGTATCTAAATTGTAAGCACAGATAATTTTTAGTTCTAATTCATATTTGGTTGATTTTTAGTTATTCATACAAATATTACATGTTCGATGCATCTTAAAACATAATATAAGTTTTAGATGTGCGAAAAAGAGTGCTGCAATTATGCTTGACTAATTTAAAAGAATCCAATAGAGATACAAATCTGATACGAATACGTTTAGGCTTCCTTGAGAGTGGATTTGTGCAACATATATTCTAGGAGTTGTTAGGTTGATTTGCGGTCTCTCCGAAAACTTCAATTTTTCAATGTCCGGTCAGCAACTGAATAATTTGAAATTTTAGATAGATCTATAAATATTGAAGTTCTGAAATTGGAAGGGTTTTTTTTTGAAATAATATTATTTTAAAATTATATTATTAAAATATGGTAGGAAAAATTAAAATTAGCAATATAGGGTGGTTTGCACCCCACCCCCGCTGGCCCACCCTACCCCCAGAATAGGGGGCGGGTTCTGGGAACCCGCCCCCTATACAAATGATAGGGGGCGGGTTCTGGGAACCCGCCCTCTATACTTTTGTATAGGGGGCGGGTTCTGGGAACCCGCCCCTATACAAATGTATAGGGGGCGGGTTCCCAGAACCCGCCCCATTTGTTTTTTTTAATTATTTAAATAATTAATTATAATTATTAATTATATAATTATCATATTATTATTATTATAATTATAATATTATTATAATTATAATTATAATTCTTAAAAATAGAATAAAAGTAAATAGACGAAAAAAATATTTAAATTAAATAATAAAATTTCACTATATCAATGTTTTTTACAGAATGAATCCGTCAAAATTTACAATGCCAAAAAATCCTATCTATTTGTAAAATGTAAATACTATATCGACGGTCAAATTTATAATAACAAAATGAATCCATCAGATTTATAATACAAAAAAATCTGAGTGCACTTGTCACGATCCTGAAGGTCCCGCCCCTGATGCATATCCTGGACATCTGGTCCTATAATGGCCTGGTTGTTTGCATAGGCTACATCTGGATTGCCTTTACTGAGGATCAGCATCCATTGTCATTCGATCTCGACTCACCTTAGGTCTTCCGGGCCTTATATTTTTTTCCGGCGGTAATACAGTCGGTGTTTGTCTGTTGGCAGTATAATAGTACCAATAGCGACTGTCCGGTATAGGATGAAATTTTGGATCGTATGCACCTTGGTAATTAGAAACTGTATAGTAATGGTAAGCAAAATTGTAATGTGAGGTATGCATACTGCTCGCAGCAGCAATTGCGTGGGCACAAGGTAAATGCTGTTGCTGGAAAAGACCGCATGTACACGAAGAGAGCCCTTCATCTCTAAAGTTCACGGTATATTGATTCCCATTACCGCCCGTTACCTGAAACTCCGCCGTGTCAAACCTTTCGGATCTGTAGTATTGTGCTCTGTGCTCTCTTTTCCGAAAGATATCTTCGTAATACGTGGTGAGCGGAGTGTCCATCGCCAAGGACTTTTCTCTTCTGTGCACAAAATAAGTATTTATCCAGAAAAATGTTCGAACAATCAACCCCTGTATCGGTAAGCCTCTAACCCCTTTAAGGACCCCGTTGAAGCTTTCAGATATATTAGTCGTCATTAGGAGATATCTGCACCCATCATCATGTGCTTGTGACCACATGCGTACTGGATACTCATCTAACCACGCTTTCGCGGCTTAACTCATCTCCCCAATTTTCGTCATGTATATGTCGTGAATATTAGGGTCAGGCGTTTCACCGGCTCTGTACATAAGTTTATGTAGATCCGAATTTTTAAATTTTCGATCAAAATTTTGCCTGAAGTGTCGTAGGCAAAACCTATGTGGGGTCGTCGGAAATACAGATCTCATTGCAGCTAGTATTCCCGGATGTCTATCAGATATGATGCATAAATCCGTTCTATGAAGAACAGATGGGATATTTTTGAGGTTACGGAAAAACCATGACCAGGATGATGTATTTTCACCCTCGACAATAGAAAATCCCAACGGAAATATACCGTTATTAGCATCAACACCTGTAGCAATTAACATGCAGCATCTGTACTTACCGTATAGATATGTACCATCAACGCACAACACCGGCCGACAGTGTGTGAAACCAGCCGCACATGGACCAAAGCACCAGAAAATTCTTTGAAACCTGACAGAGCCCTCGACGTCTGTTTCTGTGGTTTTTAACCGGTATACGGTCCCCGGATTTGATGCTTTCATGGCTTCCATAAAAGGGACTAGTGAGTTGTACGAGCTTTCCCAGTCCCCGAATATCTTGCACAAAGCCTTTCTACGAGCATCCCATGCATTCACATACGAAATCTGAATTTTATGTTCTCCGCTAACCAAGAGCCGTATCTCTCGGGGAGTCATCGCCACATCTGTACGGATCAGGGGCATGATTAGCGAGCAAATGTAAGATGAAGTGCAATTCCGGTGATCCTTTAACATAATAGAATTGATGCAAGTGTGTTCTTGGTTGTATTTCGTGACCTTCCAAGCCTTGGCTCTTTTGGAACAACATGCATGCAATCTCCACTGACATTCAGGAGCTTTCGTACATACCACAGTATAGTACGTCTTATTTGACTCTTCGGTTTTAAATGTAACGTTTTGCTGAATGGACCACGACTTCAGCTTACAAATAAGATCTCCTTTTTCCTGAAACAAATCCCCGACGCTGATGCAATCTTCGCTTGCTGCTGTCGCGTCCAAATATGGTGCCGTATTTACTTCTGTCACGGCTAAGTCTACCCAACCATCATCTTCCAGCGGATCGAGGCCGGGATCTTCTAGTTCGACAAAATCGTTATTCGCAACCATATCATCAAAGAATGCTATCTCATTCAATCCAGCAGCATATTCCACGCTATCCTCCCCTGATGACCTTCACTGATTTCATCATCATCACTGCCACACATATCAATATCACCCGTAGCAACATAAGGCTCGGGTGCAATATATGATAGTTGTGGTCGGTATAATGTGGATGGTTCGGGGTGAGAAGACCGGAAAGATGTAGACGGACATGCTTGGAATGCGCTGCTTGGATCGTGTTGGAATGATGCGGAGGTGTGGGGAAATCTGCGTTTAGTATATAAATTGTTATTATAATATTATTCCTTAATATTTTCGTAACTAAATCATCACTTGTTTCAAATTTATTTACCTGTGGAAGGCTGTATATGGTAATTCTTGCTGTTCTTCTGGGGTGCATGTAACTGCAACAGTCGACTGGAAGAACCTGGATTTATGGATTTTATTAAATGTTTGAATATTAGTATATAGGTATTACTAAAATGTTTAAATATGGGTTTATAAAATGTTTACCCATGAGTTTGAAGGTTTGAATAATGTTGTGTATAGTCATATCCACCGGCACTGACGGTATCATCGTTGACCATGTGACCGTACCCCCAGGACCTATCTCCAGCATTACCATCAAAATTACCCGTTGAAGGGGTATCTGATACTTCCAATTGCTCCTTCTGAACCAAAAGTTCAAAAGAATGCTGGATGCTTGAGAGACCGAAATCTATCATCGAAGATATTGATGCATCGTCTACAATTTCAACCAATGAATTTCCACTGAACATAGGCCATATACAACTTAACTTAACCCTACTTTCACGGGGATCGTATTTCGTAATTTTGAACACTTTAGTCTCTAATTCATTATAAGTCGTTGATACTTTCAATCGCATGATTCGTGCAGACCCGCCTATATACTCGGGACCTTGTGCATTTGTGATAACATGACCATCGTATTTACATACAACAAATATACTTGGGGAGGCCATAATCCTGCACAAAAAACAGTTATATTTTTTTTATGTTGTGTTGAAATTGCAAAAAACTTTCAAACTCGAAGATTGCTTACTTCCAATACTTTATGAACTGTTCTACTACTCGAAGATTGCTTACTCGCAGACTATGGTACTGAACTTGACCTTCTTCTAAAACTCCACACTTACACAAAATTGATAGCGGAGAAGAATTGATCGAAGTAAATGGATAGTGACCGGTGTAGGATGAAAATTTGACAGAGATGAAATGGGTAGTGAAATGTATAGCGGAGACATATTTATAGGATATGAGGTCGGCAAGATATTGAAGAGGGCGGGTTGTTAGAACCCGCCCTCTTAATTGACCTGACCGACTCTGGCATACTGGTACAAATAATTATTGAAGAGGGCGAGTTTTAATAACCCGCCCTCTTCAATATGATGTAAAGTGATTTGACAAGAGAAAACAAAATTAATGAAGAGGGCGGGTTCCAAGAACCCGCCCTCTTCAATATGATGTTCTGAACATTTACACATAATTTTAATAAATAAATATATTAAAATAAATTGATTTGACAAGACAATATAAAAAAATAAAATTAATGAAGAGGGCGGGTTCCAGTACTTTCTGAATATTGCTGATTTGAAACCTCTCGTAATTAAAGAAGAGGGCAAATAATACTGATTTGACATCTCAATTAATGACATTACTGAAGAGTGCAAATAGTACTGACATTACTGAAGAGTGCAAATAGTACTGATTTGACTAATTAATGAAGAGGGCGGGTTCCTGGAACCCGCCCTCTTCTTTGTGAATAGTAACTGATTTGACAGCTCTCTGGTAATTTTTGAAGAGGGCGGGTTCCAGGAACCCGCCCTCTTCATTAATTAGTAATTGATTTGACTAATTATTGAAGAGGGCGGGTTCCTGGAATCCGTCATCTTTGAGAACAAAGACTGTAGCGGGTTCCTGGAACCCGTTCACCCTTTATAAAACCCGAGCATCAACCACACTTTTATCAACCACACTTTCTAATCTCTACTTCTAATCTCTACTTGATAAAACTCTCGACAAATCTCTGCTCCAGTACATTTCAATGGAGAATCAACCACTCAACAAATCTCTGCTTGTGCATCAAAACGAACACAGATCGTTCAATATATTACACGGGGAGGAAATATTCTAAACTTAGTTAATTTTTTTTAATTACACCTTTCATTTAATTCTAATAGTTGAAAATAACATTATTTAATTTTGCAGGATGGAGATAATCTCACCGTCTTCACGCATAGCTCAGACAAATGGATAGTTAGCGACCAACGAATAAACCATCGGCTTAGACGGGCCGGATTTTATGAAGCGTCGTTGATTCGTCATATCCAAATCGACCACGCCCTCGTCACCTCTCTGGTCGAGCGTTGGAGAAAAGAGACCCACACCTTTCATCTAAGATAGGGTGAGACCACAATCACACTCCAGGATATTGGCCTCTCACTCGGTTTACGGGTCAATGGGCTTGGGTTGGTCGGAGGAAAAATTGTTGGTCCAGATACCGACCACCCATACTGGGATACATATGCCGAGTCTGCTCTCGGACAGGTAAACAATTTCATTCTGATTTCCCTATTTAGTGTACCTATTTTATGTTTTACATTATTTCTAGCTTTAATATTTAAAAAATGCTAATATCAGGCACCAGAAGGCCACAGTAAGGGGTATAAAATCAATTTAAACTGGTTAAGAGATACATTTAGGAATATCCCTGATGAAGCCACCGATGAAGTTTTGGATAGACATGCACGTGCCTACATTCTGTACATGATCGGTTCTTGGTTGATGCCGGACCAATCAGCAACGCATGTCCATCCGTTATACCTTGGCTTCCTAGCGGATTTTGATGTCTGTGGCCAATATGCTTGGGGAGCAGGGGTCCTGGCCTTTCTTTATAAGGAATTCGATAAAGCATGTGCTCCTACGAAGAATAAAATTTATGGATGCATTACATTACTTCAGGTAAATTCTTTATTTTTCACAGCTAGAATTTTGCAAT
The DNA here is from genome assembly GCA_030015575.1 of Agapanthus africanus. NCBI lineage: Eukaryota > Viridiplantae > Streptophyta > Magnoliopsida > Asparagales > Amaryllidaceae > Agapanthus > Agapanthus africanus. The sequence continues at coordinate 24,031,869 of JASDDO010000028.1, read as the reverse complement.
ATTGGTTTTCTCTCTTATAATCTGAAACTTTATTTATAGATCTGGTCGTGGGAGCATATGTATATAGGAAGACCAGAGAATATTAAAATAACTGGCTTGGATATCCCCGGAAAGCCGCTCGGCTGCTGGTGGAATGGGAAGAAAGCGTATAAGGCTCCTCGTCGAGTGCTTAGGTACTATAGAGATGAGTTGAATCGCATGGAGGCGGCTCATGTAATCATAATTTAGGTAATTAAATTTGTTTTACAATTTTGAAATACCTTAATCACAATTTTTTTACTATGTTATTTGCGCAGTTTCTGTGGACGCCTTATATAGCAGATCGTCTACAACACTTACCCGGCATCTGTCTCGAAGGAGAGCCGGTTTGGCGGGCTCGATGCCCACTCCTCTGCATTAATGTCGTTGTTATGCACCTCCCGGATAGGGTATTGCGACAGTTTGATAGATTGCAACATATTCCTGTCCCGCCGCCTTCGCCTATGACAGTAGAGGGAGACATGCGAGGAGGAAATACGGAGCGTGATTGGAGGGAGCATCATCATCAGTATTTGCTGAGATGGGAGGATAGGCAGCGTAGTATTGCCTTACAGCAAATAGGTGACCACACAGCCACCGACGCTACCAAAGTATATCTACAGTGGTATAAACGTGTCACCATAAGATATTTTTCTGCTCCTCCCAAAAACTTCCCAAACATCTCGCGGTACGAGCCTAGAGGCCACATGGAACGAGATTTGGTAAGTTGAATTCTTTATATCATATTACTTGGTATGAGTCAATACTTATTTCTTATTTCTAATGTAACGACAGGCTCGTGGGTTGCATCTCGTACAAACAATGGTGCAGGAACCATACCCGACTGATGCTGGTCCGGCATCTCAGGCTCGATTTTCAAATGTCGACCAATTAATTGGTGATGTATTTGGTTCATATGGTATTTCTCAACATTTATCGCCGGCACCGGAGCCGCAGTATCAGCCGACACCGGAGCCGCAGTATGAACCGGCACCGTAGCCGCAGTATGACCCGGCACCAGAGGCGCAGCATCAAGGAGATCCAGCACAGCAGGATCGGTGGTTTGGATCACCATACCGTCAGCAGCAACCCTGGCATACCGGACAGGCGCAACAACACCAGTCTTGGGGATCAGGTTTTGCAGAACAGCCGTCTTGGGGGTTAGGTTTTGCGCAACAACAGCACCCTTGGGGGTCAGCATTTGCGCAGCCATGGGGCCAAGGTTTTGTGCAACATCAGCCGCATGTAACCGGGACAGGTTCTTCGCTACAACTGCCCAGTTGGGACACGGATTTAGCGTCCTACGCAAATTTGTTGGGAAGCAACACATATCCGATACCTGTCCCATATTCAGGTTCAGGATTTGTGGATCAACAGCCTGTCCAAGACGCTGCTGAAGACGAAGCAGAAGCAGAAGCAGAACCCGAAGCAGCAGAGCAGACACCGACACCGCCGCCGCCATCTATCCAAGAAACAGGTGGTTCCTCCAGTCATTCCAGGAGGCATAGGCTTATGTCAAGCCTTCTCGAATTTCATAAGGGAAAAGGAAAAGGAAAAAAATAGTATTTAAATTTTACAAACAGATAGGATTTTTTCACATTGGAAATTTGACGGATTCATTTTGATATTATAAATTTGACCGTCGAGATAGAAATCGGTTAGGAATTTTTGGCATTGTAAATTTTGACGGATTCATTCCGTAAAAAACATTGATATAGTGTAATTTTATTATTTAATTTAAATATTTTTTTCGTCTATTTAGTTTTATTTTATAATTAAGAATTATAATTATAATTATAATTATAATTATAATTATATGATAATTATATAATTAATAATTATAATTAATTATTTAAATAATTAAAAAAAAAACAAATGGGGCGGGTTCCCAGAACCCGCCTCCTATTCTGGGGGTGGGGGTGGGGCAGCGGGGTGGGGTGCAAACCACCCTATATTGCTAATTTTAATTTTTCCTACCCTATTTTAATAATATAATTTTAAAATAATATTATTTCAAAAAAAAACCCAAATTGGAAGATAACCTGTTGTTAATACTATCTTAGCTAAGAATTAATTTGACACCAATTACGAGTTAGCCTCGGTCGATAACCTGTAAAACCTTTTTCTTCTTCTTTTGTTGTATTTGTTTTTGGGGTGGGTGTGTGTGTGTTGGCGTGGGGTTGGGGGGGGGGGGGGGGGGTTGATACTTTGATGATGTTGATGATTGTGTCCTTTGCATGTCAATTTTATGTAAGCAAAGACAAGGAAGCCTTGGCTTTATTAGGCTGTAACTATAGTCCTTTTTGGCTCCTTTCTCTTTTTGCCTTAAGTCTTCCTTTTGATGTCAGTCATCTTTCTTCAGACTGGCATTTGATCCTAATAAAGTGTCAAGTGCAAGGTTACAAAACGCTGGCAACACTAATTTTGACATCATGTGAGAGCTATGCATTTTACTTATGCATAACGGGGACCTGCAACAGAACAAACACTAGAAGAGTTGTTTCTATCTAAGTGTGTGGTTGATGTCATAGATCTATCAATGGCCCAAACTAGAGAAAAATCCCAGTTAAATGTCATCATATCTCATGTAAACTAAGTTCATTTTTCAGGAAAAAGAATATCTCATGATGAATATGGTTGTTGCTTTCTATGTATTAGTAAAAATGCAAGGTATTCTATACCCAAATTCATAACAATATCGATATTAGTCCATGATGAAATCGTAACACGATATATAAAGGCTTAAGTAGTTAATTCCTAAATAAATAAAATGTATATTCAAGGCTACCTAAGATTTTATAGAAAAAAGTGTTGGGAAAATTTAAAATATAAAAAACAATAATGTAAAGTAGTAAGAAAAAGTTCAAAAATAAACTGATAGTTAAGAAATTCGGTATCTAACAAAGCAATTTAGAAAATACGAATTCGATCGTAATGACAACGATAGCCAGTAATATAAGGGAACAGATATACTGTGAAAGTCATCTGAATCTTAAATCCGCGGGTAAATTTTCTACACGAGAAAAGCTGGGGCTTAATTAAGCATCTATTGCACCAATACTTTGTAGAGTTGATGTATCCATCTTGGATGAATATTGATATTGGGTTCCCAACTAATTGTAACCTATAATTCAAAAAAGTTATGAATCGGCTAATCCGACTCGTATCGTCTCCGTGTCCGACCTTAGAAAGCTTTAGTGGGTTTTGTTAGAGTAATGACAATCTATTCCATGACTAAAACCATAAAATATATATAGCGAGAACAATTACATATAAGCAAAAAACACAAACTGAGGCACAGGAAGTATCACAAACAGATCGAAAACCAATGACTTAACCTTCAACACCTCCCTCCTCCTCCTCCCTTTGGCGTCCTCCTCATCCCCATCATCATCAAAACCATAACATCCCAACCTCATCTTCACCAACACATTCCCGAGCTGCACCATGTCAGCCATGCACCGGAGCACCGTAACCGTGACCGCAAACCACCCGTCGATGAAGAGGCACGCACACGTGCCGCTCACGGAGAGGGCATAGAAGAACAAGGGGTCGATGGCGAGGCCTGCCGCGGAGACTAAGAGGAAGATCCTGTTCCATTCTTGGATGTATGGGGAATGGTTTGAGGGAGGTGAGGGCATTGTGATATTTGCTGGCTGGTGCACATTGTGATGGATTTAGATGGTTAAACTCATGTTTTTGAATGTTTGGGTGTGATAAGAGAATTTACATAAAAGCCCTTGAGTTAGTTATGGATTTGTATATTTTTTTCATTCATATACAAATACTTTAAAAAATGTAAAATTTTGATGGTCATTTATGTAATATACTCTATTGTTCATAGTGTTTTGGTATCTATTGTTGGGAGATTGTACTTTGGTTCTCAGTTATATATAAATCTATAATATTTTCTTTTGTAGTTTTTACGCTTTTTTCATAATATTTTCTTTGAGGACTATGATATCTTTTTTCGATAGACAATAACTTGGTGCTAATTGTGAGGGTGGTTGATGTCAGGTTGGCAACTAACAGCTTTCTGCTCGACTGCCTACTCAATTTGACATGTCAATTGGATCACTATTCAAGTGTTTTGTCTACCTTCATTTGTGCTCCAAGGTAATGTTCTATAACAAAATTGAACCCCCCCCCCCCCCCCCCCTCTTCTATAGAGTTATTCCATCTAGAAAATTGAATCTGGTTTCTTGCATTTCTTGCATGTCTCGCAAAATTAAGAGGAGGCGCTTTAGAGGTGCGCTGATATGATTCAACGGTTTGTAACATGGAACAAACCAGAGGCACGTTTGGTTTTGATCGGATTTTATTGTTGTATCTCTATACAAAAAAAGACACGGCATGAGATCCTAATTGATGTTGACTGAATTCTGTAAAATAATGACAGAGTATTAATGACATAGGTGTGCCAATAAAATCTTCTCAAGTATTTCTTGCAGACTTGCTCTATAATGTTTTTCATTTTGATGAGAAAAGTAGTAAGATGATAATGATCATCTTCAAAGGCATAATGTTATATTTTGCATTTTACTTTTCTTTTTCTTTTTCCCTTTCTTTTCTTTTTTTTGTTATTTATTTTTTTGTTTTCAGGTGAGGACTGAGAATAATAGCAGCAAATATATGTGACTGAAGAGCGGAAGATACTCTGCTGTCTCTTTGGGCCTAGCAAACACTGCAATAATGCCCTGCATCATAAATCATGAAGTGGCAGGCTTGAGAAATTAAGACACTTTAGATAATTTGTTTCAAGGGTAAATTATAATAAAATATCCTTATTTATCATGGTTTTTTTTTATACTAAACTAGCTTAAAGGTTTTGTTAATTACAGTGGAATCCCCTAAGCAACTGTTTTAAAGTGCTTTCTTTCGCTAAAATACCTAAAATAGCCGTTAAGGTATTTTTCCCCAAGAGCATGAAGTGGCAGTGTAGGAAATCATCGGCATTGACGGTTTAAAAAGTCAACCATCCGTTGATTTTTTAGATGATCGGCACAAGCGATATGATTCTCCTTATCCTAAACTATCGGTTTCCAATTTCGTATCATTTGGATACTCTTTGAACGTTGATGTATCATAGTAAAATGTATTATCGTCGGAATTTTGCAATACAAGGGCAAATGGTATCCAATTCAATTGAAAATTGATGTATACATATTTAATGATAAGATAATTAACATGGCGAGTGCCAATCGATCAGAGCCGCCAATGTAAAAAAATTCTTAAAATGTCATTTTATACCCTGTTTTCTTTTTTATCAATTATTATATTTTTATGTGTGTTTTGGTACAAGGCGGGTGTCTCTCCCATCCAGGAGCGTGCACATGCACCTGACCGGATGCGGAGTTCAAAAGTGAGAGCAAGAATTTTGTCTTCTCTCATACTAAACAATTTAATCATGCCTCATCATCCTTGCCCCAAAAAAGAAAAAAGGATTTAATTTTCCCCCCCTACTTATGCAACAAAGATCAATTACGTAACTGTCTCAAAAATCTCAGTTGCATTTTGCAGGCTGACATGGACTTCTCTTCCTTCACTGTTCGCCGTCGTAATTTTTATGTCCTAACCATTTGTTTTACCCCAGGAACTCATGGATTTCGTAGAGATGAAATGGCAAATGGATATTACTTTTCTGTACGTCCATTTCATCGAAGTCTCTTGTTAGCGTTTGGTGTTATGATCATATATACTTGCCATTTGTCTCTTTTTATGAGAGGCGTCGAACATGTCTGCGGATGTAACCATCTTTCAGAACCACCATTAAAAGCTATCATTCTCAAATGCCGCATATACAAGTTTTCGGGGAACAGATTGCTATATGGAAAAATTGATAGGAACTGACGGTCGACAAAGTTAGTTGAATTATTTACTCACAAAAATGTGGGCACAAGCAAAATCATTATCTGGAACATATATTGAATAATGAATGCCATTGCCACTAATTATGAAGCCAAATATTATTAGGTCCGTGGTATCCAACATAATAAAATCTATACAATAATTTTTGTTCTGTCATTTTCCATTGTGAATCGCATTAATTTTCTTTTCTATTTTATAACATATAGAAAAGATTGATAATCATAAAAACCATATATTTTTGCTGTTAGGGACATTATATCATGCTACAATGGAAAGCTTCGTGTTAAAACGTTTGGTGTTAGGCCGTATGACCGTCGGAAGAGCGAGCATTAAGAATTTACCATGTCGCTTTTTACTTGAGGTTAGGCTCGATATGGAGCCCCGATGAGTCATAACCATTCCGCGCTGGCGTGGGATGATCTCCGACAGTCTCTTAGGTTTTATATGAGTTGTTGTCGAGACCCTGAAGATGGGAATATGCCGTTCATTTTTATTTGACGATGTCGTGCCGTTTCTTTGCTGGAATATGATAGATATCTGTAGGACCTCTATACTGTATGTATGGCAGTTGAAGTCCGGAATTAGGAATATGCATTTGCTCCAATTTCATTTGGCTCGTTGGAGCTTGTTGACGTCACGTCTGCACTCTGATGGAATGAAAAGGTACGCCGGGATAGTCTTTGGGTTACATATGAACCGTCAAGATCTAAAGCTAGGATTTTGCCATGGCTCCTTTTTGTTTCGACCTTTGGGCCTTTGTTGACGTTGCGTCTGCATCCCGCTGGAATGAAAAGGAACGTCGGGATAGTCTCTAGGTTGTATATGAACCGTCAAGACTTGGAGCTAGAAATTTGTCATGGCTCCATTTTTTATTTGACCCTTGAGTCTTTGTTGACGTCGTGTCTGCATTCTGCCAGAGTGAGAAGGAACGTCGGGGTAGTCTCTAGGTTGTATATGAATCGTCAAGACTTAGAGCTAGAAATTTGCCATGGCTCCATTTTTTATTTGATCCTTGGGTCTTTGTTGACGTCGTGTATGCATCCTGCTGGAATGAGAAGGAACGTCGGGCTGATCTCTAAGCTGTAGATGTTGCCATCAAGATCTGGCTCTTCCTTTGACGGAGCCTGGTGAGAAGATATGGTTTCCTTTCTTTCATTTGTGCCCATGGATTGTATACAGTGGTCAGTGTGGACTTGCCTGCAGGACTGAAAAGTTTATTTTTCCGCGATGCTCTATCTTTTTAGCTTTTTATATCGCGAAAATCACGATTGCCCAATCATTTCGGCTATTTCTTGCAGTGTCCAATCATTTCGGCTATTTTTAAATGCATATTTTTTGCTCGGTGATTTTTATTGCGAGTTGCCCCATCATTTCGGCTATTTTATATGCATTTTTTTGCTCGCTGATTTTTATTGCAAGTAGGGAATCTAATACCAACCTTGGCAGCAGTATCGCTACGACTGGAATATTGCCAGGAGCGAATCATCATTTACCGTGAAAGGACTTAGAGTTTGACACCTGTTTAGACATCAACATCGCTACAACTGGAATATAACTAGGAGCGAATCATCATTTGCCATGAGAAGACTTGGAGTTTGACACCTGTTTAGGCATCATCATCGCTGCAACTGGGATATTGCCAGAAGCGAATCATCATTTGTCTTTGTTGATTTGAACAAAGGTGGCTTAGCAAACAGGGTTAGGATCCTGTCGACTAAGGCTTTTTGACTTTACGAGCCGTAAGGGTCTCATAAAAATATTTCTCCCTACGAGTCGTGAGGATCCCATAGGGGTATGTTCTCCTTAGAAGTCGTAAGCACTTCTAGGTGATATTTTCTCTTACAAGTCGTAAGGATCTTACAAGAGTGTTTTCTCCTTATAAATCGAGAGGACTTACAAGTGTTGTTCACTAAATGAGGACATTTCTCGCCATTGATGGAACTTGGTGGGAGAGTGTTTATTTATGCTCATGGATTATATACAAGAGTCGATATTGGATCACTTGTAGGGCAATTTGGGGAATACGACGGCATAAGAATAGGTTTAGATCCCTGTAGCTTAAGGCTTTTGAACCCTACGAGCCATAAGGGTCCCACAGAGGGAATTCTCCTTACGAGTCGTGAGTATCTCGCAAGTGTAATTTCTTCATAAGAATCGTGGGGATTCCTAAGTGTGTTGCTCCTTTGTGAGTCATAAAGATCTCACGCAGGTATTTCTTCTCACAAGGTCGAGAGGACCTTGCAAGTGCCCATGATTTTTTTTAACGGATTCACGCCTTTTCGGGTTTTCACAAACTCGCCGGCAGTTCTGTTGTTTTTACTCACGATGCTGTTTACCCCAATCAGAGCAAAACTCTGTTCAAATTTCAAATTTTGAAGTGAAGCATCGCTTCATAAAAGCGCCATCACTGAGAGTCAAAGACTCTAAGGCAGTGCTCACGTGCAAAGCACATGAACGTTAGCGCTAAGTGCGCTGCAGCGCACCACGTGCAAAGCACGTAAGCGCCAGCGCTAAGTGCGCTGCACTCTAAGCAGCGCATCACGTGCAAAGCACGAGAGCGCTAGTGCTGGAACTAAATGTTCCCAACCGTTGGATCAAAGATCCAACGACCATGATTAAAAATCATCAGTTGACCAGAATAAAATTCTGTTAAGAAAACATTCTTCAGAATCTTTCCAAACAAAAAGATTTTTGCTCTGTAAATCAGAGCACCGTCGAATCAATGATCCAATGGTGATTAAAAATCACCAAAATTACAGAATAAATTCTATATGGGGAAAGATTTCCCAATCTTGTTAAAAACAAAAAAATTGCCTTCTGTAAATCAGAAGCCCTTGGATCAAAAATCCAACGGTAATTGGAGAAAGATCTCCTTAACTGATTGAACAAACCAGCTTGCCCTATATAAAGAACCTAAGACTTCAAGTCTCAAGAGGAGAGACGAGGAGAGATACGAAAGATAGAGAAAAAGAGAGGAACCCCCCTATAAACTTTGAGAAATCTCAGAAAGAAGAGCAAGCTCTCGGTAGAAGAAGAACTTTTCTTCAAGGTAAAAAAAAACAGAGATAAGAAAAATCTCATTAAAGAAGAATAACATAATTCTTCTCACAGATCATAGATCTATAAGACTGGGGTCTTTTTACAAAAAGAGATCATGAACATCTCATTATAAAAATGGGGGAATAATTCAATTCTCTTAGGATCACAGATCCATAAAGACAAAGCCTTTCACCAAAATAAGAGATTGAAATATCTCCTATAAAATAAGAACTTTGTTCTTAGAATGTTGAGACAAAGTCTCTTATAAGCGAGAATTTATTTTCTCAGATCATAAAGCTGATCAAATAGCGCTTTGCGCTCATGGACTGGCGCTCAGCGCCAAGCGCACCACGTGCTCATCACGTGTGCGCCACTGAACAAATAGTGTTTTGCGCTCATAAATTAGCGCTTTGCGCTCTTGGACTGGCGCTCAGCGCCAAGCGCGCCACGTGCTCCTCACGTGTGCGCTACCCAGTAGAAGCGCTCTGCGCTCTTTGACTGGCGCAAAGCGACAAGCGCGCCACGTGCTCCTCACGTGTGCGCTACCCAGTAGAAGCGCTCTGCGCTCTTTGACTGGCGCAAAGCGACAAGCGCGCCACGTGCTCCTCACGTGTGCGCTAAAAAGAACATAAATTGTTCTATAAATAAAACCCAAAGCTATGATGAATGCTCAGCATTCAATAAAAGACAGAAAGGCTGTCAGAACCCAAATCAATGCTCAACATTGTCAAATGTTTAACATTTTAACTGAGTGGGCCAAGCCCAAGTTGGCCATAAACCCCTCATTCAGATCAATTGAGCCCATATGCTCATAAATCTCAGATCTTAGTCCCAATTGGACTACAGTTCTCCCAACCAAAATTGGTTCAAGGGTACATCTCTTCACTCCTCTGATATTTATCGTTGTAATCCTTCAACGTCTTCAGAGAGGTGACGGGTTCCGACAACCAGACATTCCATGGACTGTGGGGTCCTTAAACCCATGGACTATGATGTCGTTAACCTTAGACTGTGGGGTACTTAAACCCATGGACTATGATGTACTTAATCTCGGACTGTGGGGTCCTTAAACCCATGGACGATGATGTCCTTAACCTTGGACCGTAATGTCCCTAAACTAATTGACCGCAAAGTCCCTAAACTAAAACAATAGAGTTCAAATGCTCTTTTGTTGGATCTAAATGATCATGTTAAGTTGATCTTAGTCTAAAATTAGACTAATGTATCTTTAACAAATGGTTAAGTTGATCTTAGTCTAAAAATTAGACTAACGTATTCTTAACAAACGTTTAAGTTGATCTTAGTCTCAAATAAGACTAACGTATCCTTAAACCCAAACCAAAAACCCAAATCTAAGAAAATACGGATTTGGACTAATCCGCATCCTACGGGCGACAACATAAATTAGTCTCCGTATACAATCCACGGGCAACCAAAAACAAAACAAACACACACGACATGAAGTGACTATCTGGAGAAGGAGAAAGTGGTTACCGCGATGCGGTAGCGTAATTAACCGCAGGGGCTTGCGCCTGCAGGGAAGAGCATCCCCACCATAAAAAACCCCTCAAATGAGGGGGAATCTGACGAAATCTGCTACAACGGCCACATCCGTCTAAACCTTCGATGCATGGTGTCATAAATCAACTTTGCATCTTCGGAGAGGTGGACGGATAGCACCTAATAGCATCTGCCCTCGAAATTCAGGCAAGACGAACCTACGCGGTCGCGTCTCTGTGTTCGGTGGAGAACAGATTCTGGCACGCCCGGTGGGACCTTTTCCTTTTTCCACTCCACACTTTATGTGTCATGTTTCGCGAACGAATTGCGGTTTGCTATGGTTTTGTAAGTCCATGCTAACTCTCCCGGTACTTACGGGCTTGCGGAATTGGTGTAAAACGATTTTTCTAGAGGTGGTAACATGGACTACAAATACGGATCTTTGTTAAACAATGTACCTAACAACCTAACTAGGAGTTGTTTACCTACTCGGTTAGGGGGTTATACCTTTCTTGAACTCCTTCGTCTTCAACTCTTGTGGTGTACGGACCGGCCTCCTCTCGTCGTCTTCTCACGCCGAAGATGGATCCACCCGAAAGCTTCTCCCTTTGGCTTCTTCTTCGAACTTTGAAGAAACTAGAACACTTAGCTTGCTAGGCCTTGTGAACTAGGATGAGTAGAGGATTGTTTTGGTGTTTTTATCTCTAAAGCAATGAATCTCAACACATGAGAATGGTTTGCCTTGAGCTAGAGAGAGCAAGAGGAAGAGGGAGAGCTTGAGCAAGTGATGGCAAGAGAGAGAAATGAAATGAGAGAATGAGTGAACCTTTTGCCATCCTTGCTCTCATTATCCAAAATCATCATCATAACAAGTAATGATAATTGAGTATATTGTAAAGGTTATTATCATGACAAATGACACTATCATTTCTTGCATTAAATGCAAATGGTGAACAAAACAAGCAAGCATAAGTCAATGCAACCAAATGATGGCCATTGTCATGATGATGGTCAACAAGTCCAACCTAGTCAACCGGTCAACAAAAGTCAACAAGTCAACTAGGTCAACCTTTCAATCCTAACCATGTCACTATAATACTCAACTAATATTATTGTTAATCATGTTTCTTAATCTCATTAGGTTTTGACAAAAGTCAATAGTCAGCAACCCTAATGAGAATCCTCTGCCTCTGTCAACTGTGCATACACACCCGTATCCGCGTTCCGGAGAACACGAATACAAACGAGATAAAACCAATCCCAAAACGTACACTAGGATCTGGCTTAAACCAAAGCCCACTAGTGTTAACTGTCCGGACACTAAACGTGCACAAGTGCACGGATGTGACCGAACCCTATCGCAAAACCATGCGACCTGTCGCAAAACCATGCGATCTCTACTCTTTTTCCTAAAGGCGAATAGCTCTCTGTGTGGGACTCTAAAGACTCGACACTACGCTGGCAGTGGGTTTAACCACAGACCGCAAGCGGCACTAGCTGTGCGTAACGGCCCCCAGGTAGATGCCGATAAGAAGACGAATGAGGTAAAACCCATCTGAACTCCTACTAAGCTTGAATGTAACAATCTCCGTACAGTCCGGTCTGTTCGTCTGATACATCGCATGGCGGGCCTAGGGGGCGGTAAACGCCAGTCCCCTAATAGCGGTACAAGTCGTGTCGGAGTGTAGCCCAGAACACCCTGAGATAACACTGGTAACCTACCAGTATATCTCGCTTGCCCTGGCCGGGGACTACTTGTGTAATGGCTCTCCTAGACACAGCACGATGTCAACCCCCAATACCGGGAAAGACGAATCCTGTCTAACCGTCACTGCCTCCAAGTGCTTCGGGACTGCACCCAACTACTACCTGTTTGCACGACTCCTTTGAGCCGTGGTAGGGTAGTAATCAAAGTACAATGGGAACACACTCGAGGCGAAGTGACAGTGTCAAGTCAGCGGACTAAGCTGTACTCATGTCACCTGGGAACTGATAACTGACAATAGGTATAGTATCAACCAATCAGTTCCCGATGAGTCCTATCCAGTGTACTCGTAACCTAACGAGCACCCGCATACTATCTCAAGTACGGCGTACTGACGGCTGTGGGACAGAACGTCTCCCCTGCTGGGATGAGAAGCGCATACGCTAGTCTACTCCGGACTATCGATGCCCTGTCTCGATAGTCCTACGACTAGGGACCTGTATAAGGATGTGCTTGTGGATTACCCAGCCCCCACGAGTGTGACTGCCATCACAACGCTGGTAATCAAGCAAAGATCCTAAGGGCTCTACTAATATGTATAAGCAATATGCTAAAAGAAACACATGCACATATTAAAGTAGAAACAAACCAAATAGCATACTACCATTTTGAGCAAGATTGTCAATACAAGGTGAATATTCCAAGCTTCCATTAAGTAATATACAAACTAGTATGATACAGTAATGGCCTCTAGGGCATATACACTAACAATCTCCCACTTGCACTAAGGCCATGTACCGGCGTATCGAAGACCTATCATCTCGATCAGCCGCTCGAACTGAGTCTGGGGCAAGGCCTTGGTGAATGGATCTGCAGTGTTATCTTCTGAAGCAACCCTCCGAACCTCGATCTACTGGCGATCCACGATCTCCCTGATCAGGTGATACCGCCTCAAGATGTGTCTGGATTTCTGATGGGACCTGGGTTCCTTCGCTACAGCTATAGCCCCGTTGTTGTCACAATACAGAGGTATTGGATCAACAATGAACGGAACCACCCGAAGTTCTTTCAAGAACTTCCTCATCCAGACAGCTTCTTTTGCGGCATCAGCAGCAGCGATGTATTCCGCTTCCATCGTCGAGTCTGCAACGGTTTCCTGTTTGGAACTCTTCCAACACACCGCCCCTCCATTGAGGGTAAAGACAAAACCCGACATGGACTTGGAATCATCCTTGTCACTCTGGAAGCTGGAGTTAGCAAAGGCCTCGATCTGGAGGTCCTTTCCGCCATACACCAAGAATATCTCCTTAGTCCTTCTCAGGTACTTGAGAATGTTCTTTACCGCTATCCAGTGCTTCTCCCCTGGGTCCGACTGATACCGGCTTACAACGCTTAATGCGTATGCTACATCTGGTCTGGTACACAACATCGCATACATAATAGAGCCTACCGCAGATGCGTAGGGTATTGATGACATGCGAGCCCTTTCCAAATCAGTCTTGGGAGACATCTCTTTGGAGAGGATGATTCCGTGACAAGCCGGCAGATTACCGCGCTTGGAATCTTCCATACTGAATCGTTTCAGTATGGTGTCGATGTACCTTGACTGTGAAAGTCCCAACATCCTTTTAGATCTATCACGATAGATCTGGATCCCCAGAATGTAGTTGGCATCGCCCAGGTCCTTCATGGAGAACCTGTGTGACAAGAACCCTTTGACAGATTGTAGCATAGGAATGTCATTTCCTATTAAGAGAATGTCATCCATGTATAAAACGAGGAATACGACAATTCTTGCTACAAATCTACTATAGATGCATGGTTCATCTGGATTTTTGATAAAGCCAAATTCTTTGACTGTCTCATCAAAGCAGATGTTCCAACTCCGCGATGCCTGCTTTAGTCCATAGATGGACTTAAGCAACTTGCACACCTTTCCGCTGCTCCCACTCTGAATGAAACCCTCTAGATGGTCCATATAGACACACTCCTCTAAATTTCCATTTAGAAAAGCGGTCTTTACGTCCATTTGCCAGATCTCATAATCGTGGAAGGCAGCAATGGCAAGAAGGATCCGAATGGATTTCAGCATAGCCACTGAAGAAAAGGTCTCGTCATAGTCCAAACCAGGTCTTTGACGAAAACCCTTTGCAACAAGTCTAGCCTTATAGGTCTCAACCTGTCCATCTACACCAATCTTCCGTTTGAAGATCCACTTGCATCCTACGGGTTTTACCCCATCTGGAGCAATGTCCAACGTCCATACTTTGTTGGTGTACATGGACTCCATTTCGGTCCGCATTGCATCCAGCCATTTTACCGAGTCAACGCTCTGAACGGCCTGCTGGAAGCTAGTAGGCTCATTATAATCAATGATGCAGTCCTCTCTATCCCCGTCTATGAGAAAACCGTAGTATCTTTCGGGCGGATGAGACTGCCTACTACTTTTGCGGAGCGGCGTAGGAATGTCCTGTTCTTTTGAACCCTCTGGTTCTACTAAGCTCTCAGTAATAGCTCGTGGTTCTGGAATTTCTTCCAGTTCTACTGCGCTCCCACTTATCTGGTTTTCCAAAAACCCAGTTTCCAAGAAACAGGCATGACGAGAAACAAAAACCTTTTGTTCCTCTTCGCAATAGAAGAAATATCCCTTGGAGTTCTTTGGATATCTCACGAACTTACACTGTACTATGCGTGCCTCGAGTTTGTCCGCATGCTGCTTTTTAACAAAAGCTGGACATCCCCATGTCTTAATGTGCTTAAGATAGGGTTTCTTCCCACACCACATCTGATATGGTGTGGTAGGCACAGTCTTAGTTGGAACTCGGTTCAAAAGATATGCGGCTGATTCTAGCACATATCCCCAGAATGATCGCGGTAACTCAGCGTTACTCATCATGGAACGTACCATATCCAATAGGGTCCTGTTCCGTCTCTCCGATACACCGTTGTGTTGCGGAGTGTATGGAGGAGTAAGCTGAGAGAGAATACCATTCTCTTTTAGGTAATCCAGGAACTCGGCACTCAAGTATTCTCCACCTCGATCAGATCTTAGTGTCTTAATACTTTTTCCGGTTTGTTTTTCTACTTCATTCTTATATTCCTGGAACTTTCCAAAGGCTTCGGATTTATGTTTCATTAAGAAGACATATCCGTACCTTGAAAAGTCATCCGTAAAAGTAATGAAGTAAGAAAAACTGCTTCGCGCATGTGTAGACATTAGACCGCACACGTCGCTGTGTACGAGTCCCAAGAGCTCGCTCGCTCTTACTCCGTGTCCAGTGAACGGAGTCTTTGTCATCTTTCCTTTGAGACAGGATTGGCAAGTTGCATATAATTGATATTGGAATGGATCCAAATATCCTTCTGTATGTAACTTAGTCAATTTTCTCTCATTGATGTGACCCAGTCTACAATGCCATAAAAAAGCCTGATTTATTTCCGGAGACTTTCTTTTGTATGTATTCTGGACATTGAAAATCTGTGGTTGGTTTAATACTTAAATACCATTGCTTAATGTACCTGACCCAATCAAAACTTGATTAAGGTGAATGTTCACAACATTACTTACAAATGCAAATTCATAACCTTCTTTAAATAATAAAGATATAGAAATAATATTACAAGTTGCATTGGGTATAAAATAGCAATTACGCAAAACCAAAACGTGTCCATCTGACAAGCCCAGGTGATAGTCCCCCACGGACTCAGCATCCATGCCAGCTCCGTTTGCAACTCTGAGGGTCATATCACCTGCCTTCAAAACCCTACGCTTTCTCAGTGCCTGCAAATAATTACAGATATGAGATCCTGATCCGGTATCCAATACCCAGGAAGTAGAGTTTATTGAAAGACAGTTTTCAATAACATACACACCTAAAGCTGAAGCCGCAACTTGCTTCAGATCCCGTGTTCTGGCCTTCCAAGCCCTGCAATCTTTCTTCCAGTGTCCCTTCTTATGACAATAGAAGCATTCTTCCTTACCCACAAGCTGGCCCGCTATCTTTGTTGCCTTTGCTTTTCCCTTCGTATCCACTTTACTAACACCGCTCTTTGGTTTGGCGGGGGCTTTCTTCTTCTTTCCCTTGGCTTTTGCCTTGGACTTAGAAGAGGAAGATCCTCCTACAAACAAAGTGGATGTTTTCCTACCTTTCTGTAGGGCGCCCTCTGCACTCCTCAGCATGTTGAGGAGCTTCGGAAGTTCAACTTCTTTTCCTTGTAAGTTGAAGTTCAGGATGAACTGGGCGTAAGTGGAAGGAAGGGACTGGAGAATCAAGTCCGTATAGAGCTCGTTCTCTAACGTGGTCCTAAGGTCCGCGAGCTCCTCAATGAAGCCAATCATCTTAAGCATGTGTTCCGCTACCGATGATCCGATGGCCAACCTTGCCGAAAATAGCTTCTTCGACACTTCGTATCTTGCGATACGAGATTGCTCTCCATACAATTCTTTTGTATGGAGAAATATGGATTCGAGGTCCATATTCTCGTGCCTCCTCTGATGTTCATTGTCCATAGAGATAAGCACGAAGCACTTGGCCTTCGCGCAATCGATCTCCTAAGTCTTACGGATTTCCTTATCCGCGACGCTGGAGGTGGGACCTGGGACAGGGGGAGCTTTGGTGGTAAGAAGATACCCCAGCTTGTCGTAAGTGATTGCCATTTTGACATTCCTGAGCCAATCTTTGTAGTTTGGCCCTGTCAGTATGTTTTTATCTAGAAGTAACTTAAGTCCAGTCATGTCGATCGGTCGCTGCAATTAGGAGAGAGAAGAAATAATCAGCATGATGCTCTTGCAAGTTTAGAGTGGTTTTTAGTTTGTCTAAACAGGATGGCTCCCACTGTATCTCAAATTCCTCCTCAAACCAAAAAGGAAGAATTAGTCGGAATCAATCTCACCGTACAATACTTGCTTAACCGTTCAGCCAGGCTAGTGTCGGTACTTCGAAGGAGGTTTTCCAACGCTTTCGCGAAGTTCCTTAATTAAATAACCTCTTTTCCCTGGGGACGTAGCCCCGCTAACACCTTTCTAGATACCTACTTGGTTTATAGCATTGATAGTTAAGTGAGAAATTTTCCGAGGAGTAGCATATACTCACAGTAGGATCGAGATCCAAATATCATCGCGTGACAAAACTGAAGGAATCCTACCAGAATCATCACACTCCAAATGGTATGCAACACTAGCAAGTTTCAGTTCTTTTGTAACTCCCGATGTGGATTTTTTGCCCCATGCTCTTATGACCTTGACTTTGGCCAACAAATCATAAGTCACATGTCAAGTTCTACCCGTCATTCTCCAGGTTAATTTGAACCCACCCGTACCTACCCTTGACTTTGGCCAACTAGGCGGTACGACTGTCCTAAACCAACACATCTATCTATGCTGCACATGAATACCCAATAGCTACCAATCACCATGCCTTGACTTTGGCCAACAAACATAGCTTGAATACTATTGACTATTCATGTGAAACGACAGAGGGCTACGAATGGTTTTGGCAAAACCGTGAACGTAGTGAACTTGATATAATCGATGGAAGGAGATAGCTTTTAAAAGGAGTGGCTCAAGCTCCGCATTTAAAAGTTGGTTTTTGAAAAGAACCGAGTGGTTTTGAAAGTGTTCCAACGACTTTACTTTGGTTTATTTTCTTGCATTAATTCTTTTTAATGTGTCCCATCATTTAATCCTACCATTGCAGAAAACAACCAAAATATGACGTACGCTTATGCCATCCGCATTCGCCACGGGGCCCCGTCATTACCCGTTAGGTTACTTAACTAACGACAGAGCGATGGCTGGACTAGCGCGGATGCAAAACCTAAGCAACACCTAAATAATATCATATATAGATATATTGCAATGATAGCCATTTCAGATCACAGATGAACACATTGGATATACTAGGAATCCGCAATTCGTACGAGCCTGTAACGAAAAGCGGATTACACGGTCGCGGTGAATAGCCAATACCCCACCCAAGACCCCTACGGGTGCGGCAAACTACTCGCCAAATATCCGATGCGGAGCAACCTCCCTCAACGACGTGAGTAGGCCACTCGGCACCTCGAGATACCCGGTAGTTTGTGCACCCCACCATGGGTCTATCCTAGGAGCAAAAACAGTAAAAAGAAATTATACAATGACGGCTACAACCCCGACCCGGTTGTGCGGCCATACAAATAATATTACATCAATTTACATATTTTACATGAATTGAAAGAAAAGAAAACTCTCATCTCACAACCCCCGGCTATTCACCCGCGACAATCCAACGAATTCATATACACATACCATCAACATTACAGATCACAGATATGTATAACCCCCACTAATCGACGTATAGCAATTAGCAGACGTTCAATACATATAACACATCACAGATATAAACCCGTTAGCATTAGTCTTTAAAAGTTCGATCAAAATACGGTTTTTTAGCCCCCAAACACAAATTTTTCTTTATGGAAAATCTGGGCAGAAAAAACATATTTTAAAAATCCCAAAACAACCCTAGAAACAAACTGCACGAAAAATACCCCACGGCCGAGTCAACTCGGCCGCGGATCCGCGGCGGGAGCATGCTCCTGCCCCGGATCTGCGGTGTGTTGATCGATTCAGTAGACCATTTTTTTGCAGATTCTTCTAAAAACCCTGAGCCGAATTTTAAGGTAATATTTATTGGATTTTGAACAGGAAAAAAATTCGGCAGAAAGTTGATTTTCGGGGATTTTTCGCGACTTTTTCTCCGATCGAATTTCTATTTACTTTGCTAACATGTTAGATAGTGTTTAACTAGGCTCTGATACCATTGTAAGTCCATGCTACCTCTCCCGGTACTTACGGGCTTGCGGAATTGGTGTAAAACGATTTTTCTAGAGGTGGTAACATGGACTACAAATACGGATCTTTGTTAAACAATCTACCTAACAACCTAACTAGGAGTTGTTTACCTACTCGGTTAGGGGGTTATACCTTTCTTGAACTCCTTCGTCTTCAACTCTTATGGTGTACGGACCGGCCTCCCCTCGTCGTCTTCTCACGCCGAAGATGGATCCACCCGAAAGCTTCTCCCTTTGGCTTCTTCTTCGAACTTTGAAGAAACTAGAACACTTGGTTTGCTAGGCCTTGTGAACTAGGATGAGTAGAGAATTGTTTTGGTGTTTTTATCTCTAAGGCAATGAATCTCAACACATGAGAATGGTTTGCCTTGAGCTAGAGAGAGCAAGAGGAAGAGGGAGAGCTTGAGCAAGTGATGGCAAGAGAGAGAAATGAAATGAGAGAATGAGTGAACCTTTTGCCATCCTTGCTCTCATTATCCAAAATCATCATCATAACAAGTAATGATAATTGAGTATATTGTAAAGGTTATTATCATGACAAATGACACTATCATTTCTTGCATTAAATGCAAATGGTGAACAAAACAAGCAAGCATAAGTCAATGCAACCAAATGATGGCCATTGTTATGATGGTGATCAACAAGTCCAACCGGTCAACAAAAGTCAACAAGTCAACTAGGTCAACCTTTCGACCCTAACCATGTCACTATAATACTCAACTAATATTATTGTTAATCATGTTTCTTAATCTCATTAGGGTTTGAAAAAAGTCAATAGTCAGCAACCCTAATGAGAATCCTCTGCCTCTGTCTCTGTCAACTGTGCATACACACCCGTATCCGTGTTCCGGGGAACACGAATATAAACGAGATAAAACCAATCCCAAAACGTACACTAGGATCTGGCTTAAACAAAAGCCTACTAGTGTTAACTGTCCGGACACTAAACGTGCACAAGTGCACGGATGTGACCGAACCCTGTCGCAAACCATGCGACCTGTCGCAAAACCATGCGATCTCTACTCTTTTGCCTAAAGGCGAATAGCTCTCTGTGTGGGACTCTAAAGACTCGACACTACGCTGGCAGTGGGTTTAACCACAGACCGCAAGCGGCACTAGCTGTGCGTAACGTCCCCCAGGTAGATGCCGATAAGAAGACGGACGAGGTGAAACCCATCTGAACTCCTACTGAGCCTAAATGTGACAATATCCGTACAGTCCGGTCTGTTCGTCTGATACATCGCATGGCGGGCCTAGGGGGCGGTAAACGCCAGTCCCCTAATAGCGGTACAAGTCATGTCGGAGTGTAGCCCAGAACATCCTGAGATAACACCGGTAACCTACCAGTATATCTCGCTTGCCCTGGCCAGGGACTACTTGTGTAATGGCTCTCCTAGACACAGCGCGATGTCAACCCCCAATACCGGGAGAGACGAATCTTGTCTAACCGTCACTGCCTCCAAGTGCTTCGGGACTGCACCCAACTACTACCTGTTTGCACGACTCCTTTGAGCCGTGGTAGGGTAGTAATCAAAGTACAGTGGGAACACACTCGAGGCGAAGTGACAGTGTCAAGTCAGCGGACTAAGCTGTACTCATGTCACCTGGGAACCGATAATTGACAATAGGTATAGTACCAACCAATCAGTTCCCGACGAGTCCTATCCAGTGTACTCGTAACCTAACGAGCACCCGCATACTATCTCAAGTATGACGTACTGACGGCTGTGGGACAGACCGTCTCCCCTGCTGGGATGAGAAGCGCATACGCTAGTCTACTCCGGACTATCGATGCCCTGTCTCGATAGTCCTACGACTAGGGACCTGTATAAGGATGTGCTTGTGGATTACCCAGCCCCCACGAGTGTGACTGCCATCATAACGCTGGTAATCAAGCAAAGATCCTAAGGGCTCTACTAATATGTATAAGCAATATGCTAAAAGAAACATATGCACATATTAAAGTAGAAACAAACCAAGTAGCATACTACCATTTTGAGCAAGATTGTCAATACAAGGTGAATATCCCAAGCTTCCATTAAGTAATATACAAACTAGTATGATACAGTAATGGCCTCTAGGGCATATACACTAACAGGTTTGTCACGCCCCGCTTCCCGGTATACGGCGAAGGAGACGAGACTGGTCCGCTACGTATATACTCAGAAGTATATACGCTAAGCGTATCTAAGCAATATAAAAGAAAATACAAAGAGGCAAGGTATAATAAAAACAGCAACTTTTATTTATTAACATTCTTTTGTACAATGCATGAAAAGGAAATACAACTGAAATAAAAATGATGTCTAAACAATGGCATGACAGGAAATGAAAAGTACTGAATGGAAAATGTACAATGAAACTAGAGCTCCGGTTCTTCAGGAAGCTGATCCAAGTCTTCTGCAGATGGCTCGATCTCTGTCGGGTCCAAACCATCTGACGACATTCAAAGAAGAAAGAAATATAATGTCGTCAGCGAACAGATCGCTCGGTAAGTCCCAAAGATAAGGGAGAAGTAGAAAAGAAGAAAGAGAGAGAGAGGGTAGCTTTTAATGTTTTATTATATTATTGTAATGTTGTATTAACGCTGTTGTTTGTAGCTTGGTACAGAAGAATGCCAGTGTATACGAGAGGGGTCTCAGTATGCTAGAGACCAGGGCAAATAGAAGTACAAGGCTCCGTTATACAACTCGGAACAACGGAAATTGGATTCATGTTAGGTGTCTTAATCTTACCGTCTCGTGCCACCTTTAACACATTCCGTACCAATGTACCCCTTAAACCCCGTAGTGTTTTATTTGTATTGTTTTGTACTGTAAATTGTATTGAATGTATAATTGAAAGACTGACTGAAACCATGATATCAGTAAACGGATGTAACCGTAGAATCATGTAAATGGAATAACTGAAGAACCATGTAAATGGAATGTATATTCATGGTTCGATTCAGTCAAGTTGTATAGATTGATAATTGGATTCATGGATTCATATTGAATTGTAATATTGAAGATTGTAGATTGTACTTGAATCATTTCAAGTCAAATATAATCAGACTCAAACCCGAGTTAGACAATTAGAAATATAAATCGAAGCCTTGATTAATTCTTACCTATAATTTGCTAGGATCCTTAGGAAAATTTATAAAACTTGAGGGGGTTTTATGTAAAAATACTTTTATATACTTTTCAAAATACATCTCAAGTATTCGTTATTCGTCTTTAGAGTTGTAATGAAGGTGGATTTTATATTGTGATATTTTTAGTGAAAATATCCTAATTTCATAAATAAAGGTATTTATTTGTAAAGTTGATTTATTTGGAATTCATAGTATTTTAGTGTAAAATTTATTCTTGTGATTTTTAGAAAAAGGTGGAATATTTATATCATAATAAAATAGGTATTTTAATGATAAATATACATATATTTATACAAAAATATTTTTAATAAATATTTTATATTCTAAAAATCTCATTTTCTTAAGATGTCGTATTTTAAATCTTTCGAGACCGAATGCTCCTTGCGGGGGTCTGAATCTCGCACTACTAAGCCCGAGGATGTGCGATAAACCGCACCATCCCGAACAGGTTGTAGCGGCGCTTTGCAAAGATTGTAAATACTAAATTCTTTAGAAAACAGTTTTATGAAGTAAATGGTATTTATTTGTAAAGGTGTATATTTTCCGTATTGTATGTTCTAGATTCACCTAAGTCAACTAGTCTATCCCTAACTGGTCTAGACGATAAGTTGTGAGATGCCTCAAATCGCCTCTTCACCACCAATTGTGGCCAGGTAAGCACAAGTAAGGAAAGGAGGGATCCGCTCACGAATCACCGTGAGTCGGGCCTTTTAAAGTTACCTTTCTCACTTGCCTAGCCTAGACACCACAAAGTCAGGTTTACATAAACGACCGATGTCCACAACTTATCATATTTTCATAATAAGTGGTACTTCTTTAAAAAGTGTATCAAAACTAAATCTTTTAAAAATGGTTTTATTAAATATATGGTATTTAAATGAAAATGTTTATTTTCTCGTATTCTAGGTTCTCGGGAGTGTTGCATATGAGTGTGTGAGGAGGTAGGTCATTACCTCGTGATTTACTTTAAATGTATAGCAAGTTTGATGAGGTTAAATGAAGGATTGAAACAATATGGTATTTAAGTGAAAAATACGATAATTTGAAAAAGCTATCATTTCATGTGATGAAACTTGTTCAAATTGTTTGATTAGTGTTTAATAGTCAACATAAGGATGTTTAAGTATGATTGTATTAGTGAGAAGTGGAATTTTATAGAAAACCGAATCGGAAATCGGATTTGTTCCGATTCTGTCGGGTTTTGTAATTTCATATTTTTTGAATAGAAAAGAGGGAAGGAAGTGGGACTTACAGGTTTTAGATTGAACAAGGGAGTGAGAGGGAACTAGAGTGATTGCCGATGTATTGCTTCGTCGCCGGTAGTTCCCAAAACGTTCGCCGGAAGTTCCGCCGGAATTTCGTCGGAGCTTCGCCTCGAGCTTGTTTTCAAAGTACACGACTCTTAGAAAATTTTTGAGAGAGTGGGCTCAGGATTTTGGGGTGAGAGGGTAGAGGGTAGAGGGTGTATTTATAGGGTAGGCTAGGGTTAAGGTAGATGAAAAGTTAAAATGAAAAAATGTGATAAAATGTATAAAAAATGTATTAAAAGTGGAGTAATTGGGGTTTTAAAAGAGCTCTAGAAGTGGTCCGAGGCTGAAATTTTGCAGGTGCATAGGGAATATGAAAAGACACAACTTTCATGTTGGGGCCGTCGCCAGAATCGGCCGACTCGGCCGTGACTCGGTCTGGGGACTGAGTCAGACCGAGTTAAGGCCGATTTGGCCGATTCCCGGCCGAGTCAGGCGGTCGGGATCCCCCTGACGGTTCATCTAACTCTTGAAAATGTTAAATCTTTGGGTGCACTACTACAAATAAGGGTTGCCCCTACGGATATAGCCGTAGGGACAAGAAAATACCCTGTAGGTACAAACGCCGTAGGTGCAAGTTGAAGCCCTGAACTTGCCCCTACGGACAAAAACTTGCCCCTACGGAGTTCTGTGTAGGTCCCTTTTGCCCTACGGAGTAGGCCGTAGGAGCAAAAAAATTATTTTATTTACGATTTTTTAAAATAGATTACTTGTACCTATGGATGAATCCGTAGGGCCAAGTAATAGCCCTTACGGATACATGCGTAGGTACATATCCGTAGAGGCAAAATATCAGAAATCCTGATATTTTTCCCCTATAGATAACTCTGTAGGGGCATCTGTTTGCCCCTACAGATATATCCGTAGGGGCAATCCTAACCCCCTGATACCGAGATCACAGGAGAAAATATCATTTATTCTGATATTTTTCCCCTACGGTTTAATCCGTAGGGGCAACATGTGTACCTACGGATTAATCCATAGGTACATATTATCAGTTTTCTTTAAAAAGGGCTGCCTAATTTTTTCTCGCCCTGTGCACAATAAGATATACATCAATCAAATATAAAATTAATCATCACACAACATATATCGCAGTATTCATAATCATATCTTACGCATATAATATACAAAAGAAACCAAAAAACAGAATATGATATAAATATAAACATCGTAGGACCACCAATATCAATATCGTCCAAAATGTAGTACAATATGTATCATATAAATAAATACATGTTTCAAAAAATAAGAATAAAAAAGCCATCCTAGCTCGGTCCAGCTCTACCTCTGAAAAACGCTAGAATCTGGCGCACCTGCTCCTCGGTCAATAAATCATGCAATTCGGCGCGTGCGGGAGTCTAAGCGGGCTGTGGAGCTGGCGATGTGGTCTGCACAGCCGCCGTCGAGGTAGTGGCTTGCGGAGCCGCGGCTGCGGGAGTCTGAGCGGACGGTGGAGCTATAGGAGCTGTCTGCGGAACCGCAGTCGATGTAGTGGCTTACGGAGCCGCAGCCGAAGGAGATACATGTGGAGGCTCGGCCGATGTACCCTGTCGCGTCTGGACCTAACGTGTGTTATAAGCGTGTAAGAACTGTGTATTATTCGAATTCATATCATTATCAAGTTATTTTGAAACCCCATTTGGATATCTAGTTTGGAAAACCGTAGTTTATTTTAATTAGATATGTATGTATGATTAATCAAACCTAAGTCTACAACCAAATAAGCTCATGCTACGTACTAATATTGGATATGTTGATATCTATAATATGACATGATATTTAACTACTATACATACCAGCATCTCCTTCAACTCCTGAACGGTGGCCTTCAAGCTCTCCAGTTCCTGCTGGACACGTCGCTCACTGGAGACGGAGGAAGTAACCGCCGGGGTGGAGTCCAACCTCATATGAGCCCTGCTAGGGCCCAGTCCCCGGCCTCTCTCCCAACCTCTGTGGTGCCCTCCTTATGCGGCGTCCAGGACTGGGGTCAGCAGCCTCGGATCGCTCTGTCCGGTAAAATCGATACCCGAGGCCTCGGCCTGCTCAACCACCCGCTCCTACACCCACATTAAGCAGTAAAGTATAAATATAAAATTTAAATTTGAACCTTCCAAAACTAAAATTTCAAATATGGGTTGAATAAATATTAACACTTACGCAATACTCCTGGGTAGCGACGTCGGGATATCGAAGCTCGCCCGTGGCGGGATCTGTCGAGGTGCCGTGGACGGCAAGATATGCGGACAGCACGCTCGGTGTACCACCTTGCGCTAGGGTCTGAGCTGTCTGCAATATTAGAAAATAACTCTTAATATTAGATATATTAGAAAATAACTCTTAATATTGCATCATATCACAAAGGCCGGTCTATTGTAATTTACCGATAACTCCATGGCTCGAGTAATATTCCTCGAGCCACTTATGTAAGTTGGGCGACCCCTTTTCGCCGATTTCCTATTCTCTATATTTTGAGCGGCTTGTTTTTGCACAACGCATTCACATTTAGTTTTCTAATTAAGGAACACAAAAAAATAAATTATATCCTAAACAATGAATTACATTTAAAATACATATATGTTTGCGTTGAGAGTCAAAATATTTGCACAATAGAGGCCATGTCTCTACGTCGACTCTCGCAAACGCCGGAGTAGATAGGAGGGCCGCTCTCTCTGCCTCGGGGGTCTCCATCCACAGGGAGTAGCAGTCGGCCTTCAGCTCATTCCTGTTGTATCGGACCTTGGTCTGCATGTTCTTCATCAGGCCATTGTACAAAGCATGAAATCGAGCACCCTCCCAGGGTGATCAGGGTCGGGTACAGGCTGAAAATCGTAATCCGACTGAAAATACAAAAAAAACATTGTTATTAGATTGCAAGTGTTAATAATAAATATATTGGATAAATCAAATGAAAATATATATTAATACCCGAGCCTGATCAAAGAAGAGGGCGAATGAGCGCCGGTGCTGCTCGCCCCACTCAACGTGAAGTGAATAGTTCTTCACGAGCCGGCTCTCGTCCCCCATATACTGGCCGAACCACTCGGCATGAGGACCGGTATAGCGATAGTCAAGGGTAAAAAAAGAGGGGGAATGCTTCCTCCCCCCTAGCTCTGTCAGGCCTCAGCCTATAGGATTGATTCGGGCCTCGAGTCCCCCTCTGGGGATGGGGAGGCCCTGCGTCTGCAAGAAATATCAAGACAATAAATATTAAGAAAAAGTTGTATTAAGAAATCAAGGTTAAACGAAAATTGAAGTGTGATATATACCTCCGGTGACTAAAGCACGAGCCTGGGCCCGGGCAGCAGCACGAGCGGGACGATAGTTCCTCCGGTGAGGAACAGCCGGCGTCCCGGATGCGAACGCATCCTCTCCAACTAGAAAATAAACATTGACGCTAAATTTCCATGAAGTTCATATTTATTCTATAGAGCATATGTAAAATGAATAAATATTTTATATTTATTCATACTAACCTACAGACGATGCGGAGGGTACGGAAGTGGCAGGAGTGGCCCCTGCGTCAGATGTGGACGCACCACCTATAATTAGACAATTAAAAATAGATTATATAAGTAATTGCAAAAAAAATGTGTAGATCAATAATATAATGTTCTAAATCAATATGCATGCACTATGGGATATATAAACATACCCGCGGGTGCGGTGGTGTCACCAGCTACAGCTAGACAATAATAAAAATTACTATCTAAGTAAGAGCAAAAGGAATGTGTGTATATTTATGATATAGCATTCTAAATCAATATACATGCACTATATGATATATAAACATACCTGGAGGAGCGGGAGTGGCCTCTGTCCCTGATGTGGACGCATCACCAACAACTAGATAATCAAACATTGACAATATAAGTAATTTTGATATAAACAGGCATGAATATCTATAATATTACATTCAAAATGGATATGCGTGCAATATACCTGGAGGTGTGGCAAAATCCACACAGAAGGAGGCATCCGAAGGGGTCTCCGATCTGGGTGCAAGACCGGCCCTCTGAAGCTCCCTACGCAGCTCTCTGGGAGGCAGAACCGCTCTGCCTCTGCCTCTGCCGCGGCTGGAGCTCCTGCCGCCCCTCGCTGCTCCCAAAATCGTCATCAAATCTAGATAAACGATTCGTGGACGCATTAGACAATCATTAAAAATATTGACTATATATGTATAGATCGTAAAATGTGAAGTAATAATATAACATAACTGATAACCTTTTTCGTTTCGTGGGCGCATTATACATATCTACTTGGATTTCATCGTCGATGTCATTTCTAACCCACGTAACTTCATGATCGGCCGAAGACAACTCGTCCTTCGAAACGGACGGTCGGAGCACTCTAAGCCTTCTCTCTTCTTCATCCTCATCGCTGTCCTCGAATTCTGGGACATCGTAGACATCTCTGGGTTTCCATCGGCATACAACACTCCATCCCGGATGTTTCAAACACTATGAGTAGTATACTTGAAACGCTTGGTTCGGAAAGATAAACGGATCTTCCTGACCGTAAAATCGAAGTGTGTTCATACTGGTCAATCCATATTCATCTTTCCAAGTCCTAAGATTGCTTCTCCACTTATCCGTATCGGTTCGCGTATCGTACCAAGTACATTTGAATATATAAAAGGGTTCTGATCGTCCGGGATAGTGGATGCCGAGTATACAATTTAAGTACCCATAATAAATCACACCGTCTGATCCTACCGTCGCAATCCCACTATTCTGAGTGGTTCTAGATGTTTCTATGTCCTTAACTTCGAATTTGTATCCAAGGACACCAAATCCTTTGTAATATGCAACCTCCATACTAGGAAATTGAGCTAAACATCTTGAATCACTCTCAAATGATGCAGACAAGTTCGGATCGTGGATCTAAGAAAAATTAATTTTACGAAAAATACATAACGATACAAGTTTAGATTAAAACTGATAGCAATAAAATGTTATTCGAATAACTTACATGATCTGTGACCCAATCACAAAAATTATCCTGATGATATTTTTCCAATCGTTCTTCGTTCCAATCAGGATGCCCCTCACGTACCTCGTTAAAATGAATTCTGTTTTCGACAAATAATGGTGACATTAATATTATATCATTTCATACACACACAAACACAAATATAACAATTAATCCAAAAAAAACTTACTCTCTAATTTGTTCAAGACATGCGCAATTAAGCAAGATAAACCGGTATATCTTGTTGATAAACATAGTGTCTACCCTCTTATACTCGGCTTTACCATATGGTCCGTCTTGAATTCTTCGAGGTCGGTTAAGTCTTGTCTCAATGTTCTCGTCCAGATAGCGGGAACAAAATGTGGTTGCTTCATCAAGAAGATAACCTTGCATGATAGAACCCTCTGGTCGATTTTTATTGCGTATATACTTTTTAAGAGTGTAGATGTGCCTAATGAAAATATGTTGAATAAATAAATATGGGCATACAGGACAACAATAAATTTATAAATTGCGCGAAATGAAAAATTACACATACCTCTCGACGGGATACATCCATCGATATTGTACCGGTCCGGCTAACTTAGCCTCAGTTGCAAGATGAACCGTCAAGTGTATTATGATATCGAAGAATGACGGTGGGAAAATACGCTCAAACTTGCAAAGTATCAACGCAATAGAATTTTCTAGTTTATCCAGCGTCACAACCTCTAGTGTTTTAGCACACAACTCTCTGAAAAAACAACATAGGTCGTTGATTACTAGACCAACCAATTCGGGGAGAGAAGTCCTGAGGGCTAATGGAAGAAGGTGCTCCACGATAACATGGTGATCATGACTTTTCAACCCATCGATCTTGCCTTTCACAATTTTTATTTTTCTTGCTGAATGATCCTGAGAAACCTGTGGGAACTTTCAAATCATGCAACACCTGCAGGAATCTTTTCTTCTCCGGTTGTGACATATGATAAGCGGTATTGGGAAGTACAAACTTGCCCGGTTTACCGCTACCGGTCTAGGGTGCAATTCACTTCTTATTCCCCACTCCTGTAGATCCATCCGAGCATTCAGGTTGTCTTTCGATTTCCGTCTTTACAAAGAAGCAAGTTAAGTATGTGCTCTGATACTCCCTTCTCTATATGCATGACGTCCAGACAATGACGCACTAAATTTGTTGACCAGTACGGAAGCTCGAAGAAAATGCTTAACTTGTTCTAAAATGGTGGTTTGACCTGTTTCGTCGGATCCATCCCGAAGGTCACATTATTGTAACCATCCCATTGAGCAGTCACGTCCTCTCCGGACAATGGGGATCGAGGTCCAAGAAGCTCCTGATAACCATCAAAGTGAACCGTGTCTAACCTATAGGGGTGATCTGGAGGCAGGAAACGTCGATGGCCGCAATAACAAACCTTCTTGCTAAAATTCAAGAATTTCGATGTTGTGTGTTCATTGCAATGAGGACATACTTTGTGACCATGTACGGACCAACCTGATAGCATTCCATACGCAGGAAAGTCATTAATTGTCCACATTAAAGCCGCACGCAGTATGAAGGTTGTATTTGTGTTTGCATCATATGTCTCTACACCATCAATGAACAAAGATTTCTACTCCTCGATTAGAGGTCGGAGATAGACGTCGATATTGTTCTCCGGTGAGTTTGGTCCGTCGATAAGAAGAGGCATCATAAAGTATGATTGGTCCATAGCCAACCAAGGCGACATATTATAAATTATCATTATAACGGGCCATGTGCTGTGACTTCCAGCCATATAGTTGAATGGGCAGAAGCCATCAGTAGCCAGTCCGAGCCGGACATTGCGAGGATCACTACTGAATATTGCATGCCTTCTATCGAAATCCTTCCATGCCGGTGAATCTCTTGAATGGCTCATTTTTCCATCTTCACTTGGAGGAGCACAGTAATGCCAAATCATTGTCTCGACTGTTTTCTTGCACCTGAATAGCCTCTGTAGCCTCTGTGTTATGGGAAAGTATCGTGCTATCTTGACAGGTATATCAGGCTTCTTATCAGAATCTTTCGGCTTATACCTGGTCTCTCCGCATGTTAGACACTCTTTCAAATCTGAATTCTCTTTCCGGTACAACACGCAATTTTTAGGACATGCTTGAATCTTCTCGCACTTTAGACCCAAATCAGACATCATCTTCTAGGCTCCGTACCAGCTGTTGGGCACGTTATTTCCCGGGGGCATAGAATCTTTCAAGAATGAAAGAAGCATTGTGAATGACTTGTTGCTCCATCCATTTAGGCACTTAATCTGGAAAAGTTGGACGAACCATGAGAGGGTGGAATACTTCGCATTCTCATAAATTGGTTTTCTAGCATCATTCATGAAATTTTCATATTTATCTGCACGCGGTCCTTGACCGGAAGGAATGTCATCTTCGGTACGAATAGATTCACCTGGGGTAGCCTCTACCATATCCTCCATTTCTTCAAATGGAAATAAATTACCGTCTTCTTCTTCTGCCGCATTACCGAATTCTTCTTTTTCTCCCACCGCATTATCGTGTTCTCCTTCTTCTTCTGCCGCATTACTGCATTCTTCTCCTTCCCCGTGATATTTCCAAGTTGTATAAAATCTAGTAAACCCATATTTTACAATATGAAGCTCTGCCAATTCTACCTTCTGCCAGTACTTATTGCCACATCTATCGCACGGACAGAGAATCTTCTCTATTATGATCTTATTATGTGCGCGTGCAAATTCAATGAAAGCAGCAACTCCTGCGACAAACTTAGGTTGCATACGCTGTTGCCAATCCACATACATCCAGTCTTTAACTCTGACGTACTCATGGGCCATGTTAAACTGTATAACATATAAATTGTAGGTTATGATAACTATATTGAGAAATATAAGAACGGGATAGTTACTGACAAAGGAGAAAATCCGTGTATATGCTTTTTGTGTGCGTTTGTCGTTGAAAAGAATAAATTATCGAACGTATGTTAACCGATAGACAGGGACTAAGTGACGCTTTTAGTTTCATATATGAGTATCGATGAGAATACGAAGGTTTCATATTATCATCGAGTATCATATATTGATTTTAACTTGAACATCTCGAACCACTCTCTAATTATGCGTTTGTTGTGTATTCTTGTTGTATGTGTGTGTTCCGGCTGTCGGGGGTAAGGATTCAATCCCATTAAGAATGTATAGAGCGAACACCCATCACGTGTGCTTTCAACCGTTTCGAGTAAAGTTCAGCAGCATCTCCCCGCTGTTCTCCGAGTACACTGTAATAGAATAGATAATCATTCAAAGCTGTGAAACAACGTTGAAATGAACATCTAATCTATCTTTGTACACGGAGAACCAGCGGAAAGGTACCGACGAAATATCTCAAAACGGATGAAAACACAAGTGAATGAAGGTGTTTGCTTTATATATTCCTAACTTGTCCACACGGGACTGTTCCCGCCAAAAATTTCTGCACAAAAGAGCCCAAGGCATCAAATGGCAGCGATACGCTTAAGAAAATATGAACATGTATTTTCTGGACTGGATTTCGACAAACTCCCGAATAAGAAACAGCTAAATTTTGATGGTGTTGAAAGAATCTCAAAAAAACCTGCGATTTGATATATTATGGGCCTCATAATACATCCGGGATCAAAAGTTATGAGCAAATGTCTATGCACATGTGATATAAGGAAGAAAATGCGAACCAGTATTTTCCGCGCTGTATTTTGACAAACTCCGGAATGAGAAACAGCTAAATTCTGATGGTATTGAAAGCATCTCGAAAAAACCTTCTATTTTATATATTATAGGCCTCATAATTCATCCGGGATCAAAAGTTATGAGCAAATATATATGCACATGTGATCTAAGGAAGAAGATGCGAACCAGTATTTTCCGAGCTATATTTTGACAAACCCCGGAATAAGAAACAACTAAATTTTGATGGTATCGAATGTGTCTCGAACAATCCTTCGATTAGATACCCAAATGGTCTCATAATTCATCCGAGATCAAAAGTTATGAGCAAATTTGCTACGCACGTGTAATCTAAAGTAATGCTCTACTACATGGGGAATGCATTTTTTAGTCCCACATCGGGAAAAGGAGAGATGGCTTCTCTACCACTCCCATATAAATAAGAGAGGATACCTCTTAGAAAGGGTAGAGTTCAATCCTCAAAGGATTCAATACTCAAAGGAGCCTAGTTCTCCATAGGAGCTTAATTCTCCATATATAGAAGCCTTGCTTCTCCCCATAATGCGCATGTGCGCTACGTGTAACGCATGTGTGCCCGCCATGCGCGCACCACGTGCAACGCACGTGCGCACCACTTGAGAACATTTAATAATATTAAAAAGAGCTTAGTTCTCCAAAGGAGCTTATTTCTCCATATATAGAAGCCCCGCTTCTCTCCATAATACACATGTACGTTACGTGGAACGTGTGCCTGCCACGCGCGCACCACGTGCAACGCACCACATGAGAACATTTAATAATATTAAAAGGAGACTCGTTCTGCATAGAAGCTTGCTCCCCCCCCATAATGCGGATATGCGCAAGCTCCATGTGCGCTACGTGCAAATATGAGCGCCTAACACGTGCGACGCACGTGCGCCCAACACGTGCGACGCACGTGCGCGAACGCAAAGAAGCCTTTTTCAGCAGCGAGAAGCTTAAGCTCCAGCCTGTTCTTCCCCCTTGATGAGTGAGATATGGTTCAAAGGGTACACCCTCCACACCTTCGATATATGACACTGTAATCTCTCAGTGTCGTCGGAGAGGTGATGGGTCCCAACGACCAATGATCCTTCTTTCTAAAATAAAAAAAAAGAAGATATACACACAGAAAAAGAGAAACACAGAACTTCTCTAAAAAAATTTGAGAAGAGCTCAGAGAAAGAAAAGGTAAACTTTTTGAATAAAAGAAGAATATCTTCTAAAAAAGATCAATGATCTAAGAATAAGATCAAAGATCTTCAATAAAAAAAAGATAATATTAATAAAAAAGAAGTAATTTACTTCTGTATAAAGGCATTGCCTTTTGATGAACCACTGGTTCTTGAGATTTGAGGTAAAACCTCTTTGGAAAACAAGAAAAATTTGTTCCCTTTGATCTAATTTGATCCAAATATAAAACAGTGCCTTGCACTTTTGAATTTGCACTGTTGCGCTCCTTGGATTGGCGCAAGCCACCAGGGAGCGCCATGTGTCAATCACTGAACAGCTGCGCCTTGCGCTTCTAAAAACATAGCACTGCTCTCTTAAATTGGCGCAAGTCATCAGAGTGCGCCACGTGTCAGCAGCGCGCTGCGCTTGCGCTCACCAGAGCATGACACGTGTCACCTCCGCATGTGCTTGCGCCTTACGCTCATTAATTGGCGCAGAGCGCCTGACAGGCCACGTGGCGCACTGTCAGACTATTAAATGCAGCGCATTATTAAAGGGCAGAGCCCAATTAAGAGGTCCAATGGACCAAAACAAATGCTCTGCATTATAAAAATAAAGGGACAGAGCCCAAATCAAAAATTCCTAACAGGCCAGAATAAAATGCAACGCATTATTAACAGGGGCAGAGCCCTAGTAAAGGCTTAACAGGCCAAATGCAAATAAAATGTTAAACATTTTCAACTGGACTTAGACCAATTCTGGCCGTAAGTCCTCAAATTAAATTGAACTGAGCATGACCGCTCTCTCAAATCAATTTACATCCGGTTCAAGGGTACATCTCTGAACTCCTTTGACATTTGTCGTTGTAATCCTTCAACGTCGTCAGAGAGGTGACGGGTCCCGACAACCATACATTGCTACGGACTTAAGCGTCCTTAAACTCACGGATGTTTACCCCAATCAGAGCAAAGCTCTGTTCAAATTCCGAGGCGGGAGATGAAGCAAAGCTTCATCTTCCCCCAATCAGAGCAAAGCTCTGCTTTGAAAATTTAAACTTTAATAAATGAAGCAACGCTTCAAATTCTTTGCGCTGCGTGCAACGTGCCACGTGTCAGGCGCAGATGCATCAGCGCAGTGCCCAAGGCAGCGCACCCAATCAGAGCAAAGCTCTGTTCAAAGCAAAATCAAAGGAAGCAACGCTTCAGTTGCGCAAGCACTGCGCTGCACGACACGTGTCAGCGCAGATGCGCTCGCGCAGTTGCGCTGCGCTGTGCGCTGCGCGACACGTGTCAGCGCAGTTGCGCTAGCGCAGTTGCGCTGCGCTGTGCGCTGTATAACACGTGTCACGCTCTGGGGCATTTGCGCCAAACAGAATTAAGATTCTAAAAGAAATCTTTCTGTTCTTGTTAAAACAAGAAGATTTTCTTCTGTAAAACAGAAGCCCTTGGATCAAAGATCCAACGGTGGGGAAAATTCCTCAAATCACTCAGGGAAAGATCTCTTTAACAAATTTATGGGCACTATAAAAAGGAACCTAGACCTCAATTCAAAGGCATCAACATTTTCTGAGGAAAAAAAGAGAACTCTGAAGAACTCCTCAAGAACAAAAAAGGTAAAAACCTTTAGAGAAAGAGAAAGTTCTCTTCTGAACAGATCATAGATCTAAAAAACAAGATCAATGATCTTTAATAAAAAACAAAAAAAATTAAGTAGTGCTTTGCACTTTTCATGAACCTTTGGTTCTCTGAGATAAGAAAAACAAGAAAAAACTTATTTTTCTTTGATCTAAATTAGATCAAGAAATCAAATAGTGCTTCGCACTTCTGTTCTAAAAGATTCTTAGTGCTTTGCACTTCCAAACTGCGCTGTTGCGCTCTTGGGAAAGCGCCACGTGTCAACTACTTGCGCTATGCGCTTTAAGATAGAGCTTTGCTCTCTGTAATTGGCGCAATCCACCAAAGTACGCCACGTGTCAGCAGCGCAAGCGCAGCGCACTACGCTTGCATGACACGTGTCGTCACCACAAGCGCTTGCGCTCCCTGATTGGCGCAAAGCGCCTGACGAATGCAATGCATTTCTTAAAGGGCCAGGCCCAAATCAAAAGACCTAGCAGGCCCAAAATAAATTGCAAAGCAATAAAAGGGCAAAGCCCAAATAAAATTGATGCTCTGCATCATTTATAAAGGGCAGAGCCCAAATAAAATTGATGCTTCTGCATCATTTATAAAAGGGCAGAGCCCAATCCAAACAAAAATAGAAAGTAATGCAATGCATTATCTAAATGTGGGCAAAGCCCTAGCACAGGTTTAATAGACCAAAAATAAATAAAAATGTTGAACATCTTCAACTGGACTTAGCCCAATTTTGGCCGTAAGTCCTCAAATTTAAGTTGACTGAGCACAACTGCTCTCTATTAAATCAATTTATATCCGGTTCGAGGGTACATCTCCGAACTCCTTTGACACATGTCGTTGTAATCCTTCAACGACGTCAGAGAGGTGACGGGTCCCGACGACCACACATCAATAAGGACTGCGGGGTCCTTAAACTCGTGGACCGAAACGTCCTTAAACTAATGTGGACCGAAACGTCCTTAAACTAATATTGGACCGAAACGTTCTTAAACTAATGTCGGACCGAAACGTCCTTAAACTAATAATAGACCACCATGTCCCTAAACTGGAATATAGACCACCACGTCCTTATACTGGAATATGAACCACCACGTCCTTAAACTGGAACATAGACCACCACGTCCCTAAACTGGCAACGGACCGCAACGTCCTTAAACTACCTATGGACCACTACGTCCCTAAACTGGAACAATAGAGCCCCCAAATGCTCTTTTGCCGGATCTAAACGATCCCGTTTAAGTCGATCTTATCCCCCAAACACGGCTAATGTATCCTTAAACATTCAAATGGACTATAAAACTCCAAATCAACTTTGGTTCAAGGGTACATCTCTGAACTCCTTTAACACCTGTCGTTGTAATCCTTCAACGACGTCAGAGAGGTGACGAGTCCCGATGGCCATATATTAAATGGATCTAGACGATCCCGTTAAGTAGATCTTAGTCTCAAACAGGACTAACGTATCCTTAACGAACGTTTAAATTGATCTTAACCTCAACATGGTTAATGTATCCTTAAACTAAAAACACCAAACCCAAATCTAAGTAAATACGGATTTGGACTAATCCACGTCCTACGGGCAACGGCATTACTCAGTCTCCGTATACAATCCACGGGCAACCACAAACAAAACAAACACACACGACACGAAGTGAAATTCTGGAGAAGGAGAAAGTTTTTGCCGCGACGCGGTAGCGTAATTAACTGCAGGGGCTTGCGCCTGCAGGGAAGAACGTCCTCACAATCAAAAACCCCTCAAGCGAGGGGGAATCTGACGAAGTCTGCTACATCGGCCGCATCCGTCCAAACCTCCGATACACGACTTGGCTTCTTCGGAGAGTTGGACGGATAAAACCATATAGCATCTGCCCCGAATCTCAGGCGAGACGTCCTAACGTTCCGGCCGCCATTCGGAGGGGAACAGATTCTGGCACGCCCGGTGGGACCTTTTCCTCTTTCCACTCCACACTTCGTGTGTCGTCCTCGCGAACCAATCGCGGTTTGTTAAATGGTTGCCTTCGGATTTCAAGTTACTAAGATTTGGTCTTTTACCTGGCGCAGAACTAAAGATTCAATGACCTTTAATTGCACCAACTGCTCGAAGTGCCACTGCAGCGGATGCTCCACCTCCCCCGGAGGTGTAGCATATGGGCCCCAAGCGGCTTCCTTCCTCTCTCTGCCACTAGACCAGGTGACCCAGGCCACCACCGGCCTGTTTTTCGGGACCATGATCCCAAGCTTCTCTATGCCAATACCTGCATTGGAATTGAACAAGAAGTCGGTCTTCGACCGGCTCACTGCCACGACGGCCCCTGTCAACGGGTCGCCCACTACCAAACCAACAGCCTCTGTTTTCGCCAGGATGGATCAGAACTCTAAATTGGTTGTCCTAAGGAAGGCAATAACTGCTGCTCCAGAAGTCGTCAAGACGGCTTCCCCTGTCAAAAAGTCAGTCTTTTCAAGACTGACGATTCCTGCTCCTGCCCCTGCTCGAGATCTGTCTTCGACAGGTTGAATATCATCCCTTAAAAGACAACTTCAGTCTTTAAAAGGTTAACACCGGCGGCGCCTCATTCAGACAGGGGCAAAAAGAAGATGTCTCAATCTCCGAGCCAGTCCCAACGGCTCGTCATGCTCGACGTCGCCATTGGCAACGAGTGAGGAAGGCAGGGGGCAACTCCCCCTCAGGGCTAACTCCACCGGCTCCAGTAGTGGAAGTCAACGCTGCTGTTCCAACTGGGAACAACTTTGAACTGCTGAGGAGGGTACGTAAGAACTCTCCAACCGCTACACTGAAAAGATCTCCTTCGCCTGCGTAGAGAGTTCCAGAAACGAAGCAAGAACAGCCCCCTCAACGGCTGTCCTCAAGAATTTATAAACTTTGGCGGAGGGTTCAAGACTCCGTGATCGACCCAGATCACTCACGTCAACGAAAGAAGACGAAGGTGCAAAAAGGAAAAGACCGTCCTATTGAACAGCAGAGGACAACAATCGCTAGGGTGCCCACTGCAACGGCCCCTTCAACTTCAACGGCCCACAAAAGAAGAAGGCCGGAGAAAACCCCCGCACTGGCGACAAATATCAGAGGTGGTGGACCCAAACGCCCTAAGTCAGGGGGCCTTATAGTTCATACCGTCTACGTGGCATCTGGAAAAGAAGATAGCCGCATATCTACGGGTCATCGACCGCTTATCCGATCAGTGACCAAGGCACAGGAGCAACAGCAAAAGCTCCAAGAAATGATGAACGCTATGGCCGCACTTACAGGGCCAAAAGAAAACCCTGAAACATACTTGGATGAACGTCAAGAGGAAGAAACCGACGCCGAATTCCTTCGTCGGATATTGGAGAAGAAGGACAAAGAGGCTGCTGAACAAACAGCCAACATACAACGTATAGGCATCCTCTTCCAAGACATGATAGGGATGATGATGCAACGAGATCCTCCAGCCGAGGAGCCCCTGATCGTCCTTGGAGACGATAGGGGAGAGACATCAAATCCTCCGCCAGCTCTGTCGACGGCTAAAGAGGATACAATCTCTAAAGCTGATTTGGACGAGTACATCGCCCAACAAATACAGGTTCATCATGCGACCGAAGCAGCCGGCCAGGTCGTAAAAACAGGACGGCCATATCCAAGTTGGTACGATCAAATTAAGTACCCCCCAGGTTATACAATTCCCAAGTTCCATGTCTACAAGGGGACGGGAAATCATCATCAACATGTTGCCCAGTTCAGGGCACTTTGCGGCAACACCGGCAGTGACGACAAACTGTTGCTTCGCCAGTTTGTTGGAAGCTTATCGGATACGGCGTTCGAGTGGTACTCTGAGCTCCCGAACGACTCTATCAAAACCTTCGCGGAGATGGAGCTGTTGTTTACTCAGCGTTTTGCAAGCGCCAGTGAACGTACCCCGATGACGGCACTGATTAACGCCAGGGTAAAGCCAGGCGAGACGTGGGTTCAGTACGCTATACGATGGCGGAACTTATGGTCGAAGTGCAAGCAGTGCATTGAAGAAGCTCCCGCAGTGGGTATGTTTGTAGGAACCCTTGATCCACAAGCAACCATCTCGCAATTTATGATATTTTTCAAGCCGACTACCTTCCAGGCTTTGATTGACAAGTTAGCGCAGATGGATCAGATGAGCCATAAACCCCCTCTTCCAAAGCCGGATTCCCGAAGTGACAAAGGGAAGGGAAAAGCGATCGTCGTCGCTAATGCTCAACAACAACCGAGTGACTCGAAGCAGGTTACTCGTCAAAATAATATGCGTCCGTACGTGGCCCTTGAGGAGAGGCTAGGACGTTCTTACTCCTTTCCCCGCGATAAAACGAGAAGGTTATTCGAGCTGGCATTACGCAACAGACTCATAAATCTGCCGGAACCAAAACGTCCGTTGCAACCAAGTGACGTCAACGAGCCCAACTACTGTCCTTGTCATCGAGTACTGGGTCATCCAATCGAGGATTGCTACGTTTTCAAAAATTGGCTTGAAAACCAGTACCGACAGGGCAAATTCGCGTTATCTGACAAATGGAAGGTGAATCCCCCGCAGCCCCACATCTCTAAAGGGACGAATACGCCGGGGGCAACATGCTCCATCGTTGAAGAAGCTCCTTGGGAGGTTGTATTATCAGCCAAGACGAAGAGGATGCTAAACGATCTTCAGACATGCCCAGCGATTAGGTGGAAGAACCCGCTGGAACCGCAGGTCATTGAAGGGATGTTGAAGCCACGTCCAACTCCAAAGACCGATGGTGGTGACCCAAGCACTCGCAATCGGCCGTCAAAATCCTCGAAAAAGAAGAAGAAGAAATCTAAGAAGCCTGTGAAGCCTGGCGACAAGCACACGGACTTGCAAAAACAAATTGACGCGCTAGAGGAATACAATCAGAAGGCACGGACTCCCATTACACTCCAAGAGTTTCTCAATCACGTCTTTCAAGATGAAGATGAGGGAGAAAGTTCACCTGATGAATATGAAGAATGCGTGGCGAGCTGTCATGTGATTTCCCATTCGTTCATGGACGATGAGGAAACTCCTCGTACTGAAACGCTGGGGGCAGATCTTGAACCAAAATTTCCGGAGCTATCAGATGAAGTAATTGACGCATTCCTCAATGAAGCTCGATTGAAAAGCAAAGCTGATCGAGAACGCGAGACGGCTATATTTGAAAGGGCCAAGCGCCAGCGACTTGATGAAAGAGCTGAGACGCCCCCGCTGGAGCAAAATGCCTCCACCGTTGACAAAAGCCAATTCAAGATTGAGAAAAGGTTTGCTAAGGCCATATCAATGGGCATGAAGTTACCATCCTCTGAAGGAAACATCACCGGTAAAGTGGAAACGCACCCCTCCTATTGCTTATATCATCAGAAGATTTCGCACCCCACTCAAAAGTGCAAAGCTTTCGATAGATGGTGGCATGGGTATGTAGCTCATCGACAACACTTTAAACGGGAAAAGCGTAAAACTCGTCGGGAGCAAAGAAATACGACCGGAGAGCTTAAAAGAACTACCGGCGATTGTCGCATGGTTAACACTGGCGGGTCACAAGTGCCTACATTCGGGAGCGATTCTGATGAAGAGCCGGAACTTGCCCTTCTCTTTAAAGAATCCACTTCGGGAAAAGAAGAAGAGCCGAAGGTTTGCGAAAATATCCGGCTGCGGAATCGGACGCTGCCTGAAAAGAATCTCGGACCCTCAAACAGAAAAGATAAAGGGAAAGAAAAGGTTTCTGAAGATATCGTCTTAGATGACCAAGTTCTGGAGGAGCTAAGCGCCAACAACCCGCCGAAGAAGAATAAGGTGGATTACAACGTCCTAGCGCATCTGAGGAAACTACCCTCACAGCTCAGCATTCTCGACGCCCTTTTGCTATCAAAGGAGGCGAGAGATTCGTTGATCAAGGCACTACAAGATCCGGAACAATTCCAAGCTTGCCTGGCCGAGAAAAAGATGAAGGATGAATTGGAGGAAGTGCATACGGCCGATGTCACTTTCGGCGACGAGGACCTTCTCCTTGGGACGTGCGAACACAATCGCCCCCTCTATGTCTCAGGATACTGCCACGATATCAAGATAGGCAAAATCCTGATCGACAATGGATCCTCCGTTAATCTCCTCAATATGCGGGTGTTAAAAGAAATCTGCATGAGCGTCCAGCACCTTGCTCGTGACAAGATCACCATCTCCGGATTCGACTCCCAGTCATCAAGAACTCTTGGGTCTGTGATACTGAGGCTACGCTTCGGGCTACTCATCACGGACATTAAGTTCCACGTCATAGACGCCAAGACATGCTACAACGCTTTGCTCGGCCAACCATGGTTACACGAGTACAACATCATCCCTTCTACACAATATCAGTGTATGAAGTATTTTAAGGATGGTTTCGAGTATACCGTGACGGGAGAACTGAACCCGTTCTCGGTAAACGAGGTCCGCAAATATGAAGATGCTAAATACTTCTTACCGGATTTCGAAGACACGGAGAAGTGTCACAAGCTAGAGAACAAAGCTAACGCCACCATCCCTGTCTTCGGCAGTGATACTGAAGAGGAAGAGAAGATAGTTTATTCGGGTCCGCCCCAACACAGCAAGCCAGGACCGTTCACTCCTACGTTGATCTTTGGT
The DNA here is from genome assembly GCA_030015575.1 of Agapanthus africanus. Taxonomy (NCBI): domain Eukaryota; kingdom Viridiplantae; phylum Streptophyta; class Magnoliopsida; order Asparagales; family Amaryllidaceae; genus Agapanthus; species Agapanthus africanus. The sequence goes on along the minus strand of JASDDO010000028.1, from coordinate 23,990,333 downwards.
AGCGACTCGAAAGATGAGATCCGTATTGTATTCTCTGCTCGACCTTCCATACGAACGTCCGCTGACAAAGAGCAAAGTCTACAAGTCGCCATAGTGCCGCTTAAACACCATAAAGAACTGGATGCACTTAATATTTACAATGTAGAAGGGCTACAAACATTCTACATCCCTCCCAGGCGAGAGAGAGAGAAAGCAATTTTTTTCTACCGCTCTGAAGAAACCAAGGTGGAAAAAGAAATCTGGCATGGCGCGGATCCTACGCTCGACAGGCTTCAGCCTATCCGTCTTCCCAGATATTATACAGAGGGTTTGAAAAAACTGCTAAAACGTCAGGGGATATCCTTCAAGCAGACCGTTCGAAAAGCCAAGTTCTATGACAAAATCTGGAACGTTCCCGGGACTCAACGCAAACTGCCTAATGGGAGAATGGAGACAAAAGGACTTGGATACATGCTGTCAAAGAAACGAGAGCTACTAAACAACTGCTATGTCATGTATGACTTCGATGAAGAAGCGGATGCTCAATGGGAGGACGCTAATCCTGAGCCAGTGAAAGTTCCAGATGCAAAAGTGCCCAGTCCGTCGTTCGAAGAACAAATGGACAAGCTTATAAGGGAAGCGGGTTAAAAATTCCGGAATGATCATAACCGCGAAATGGTCATCTACGAGAAAGCCAAAACGCAACGCCTTCTCCAACAGGCCGTGAAAGATGAAAATGCCGCTCCTTGTCAACCTGTTATAAAGAAGGTTCGACGCAATAAGTTGAAAGGCCAAAAATGCGCTCAACAACAACAAAGTAGGGCTAAGAAGCCACGCAAACGGGAATCGAGCGTTATTGATCTATCCCTTATGAAGAAAATGGGTCGAGCGTACTCGTTTCCTCGGGATAAGACGAAGAAGATACTTGACCTCGCTCTAAAACATCAGATGCTTACATTGCCGGAGTCTAAACACCCAGAACAAGCAGGCGAGGTCTCGCACCCGGACTATTGCTTTTATCACCGAGTGATAGGGCACCCTCTCGAGGACTGCTTCACCTTCAAGAATTGGGTCGAAGATCAGTATCAGCTTGGCAAGTTCGCTCTGTCCGACAACTGGAGGGTAGCGCCGCCACAGAAACACGAACCCAAGGCCACGGAAGAAAAACCAGTTCCACATTGGGATTGGAAGCGAATTCGTACTTGTCACGTGATCACGATATCAAAAGAAGAGCCCGAGAACATGGATGACCTTCCCTGGTGCTTCGAAAACAGCAACGACGAGGTAATCTCAGAATTCCCACCAGCGCCAAAAGAACTGGAAGATGGAATCCATACCACTGCAGATAACCTTAAGAAAATTGAGTTGGGAACGGCGAATGACTCGCGACCGACATTTATTAGCGAGCTGCTATCTGAAGAAAGGGTGGCTGCGTTAAAGGACGTGCTTCTACAGCATAGGGATTGCTTCACGTGGAACTATTCCGAAATGCCGGGACTAGATTCAGAAATTGCTGTGCACAGATTGGCGATATCCCCGGACATCAAGCCAGTCAAACAGGCACCGAGAAGAATGCGGCTCGAGCTTGAGATGAGTATCAACGCCGAGGTCAAAAAGTTAATCGACTCTGGCTTTATCCAGGAAGTTCAATACCCTGAATGGATCGCCAACATTGTCCCGGTGATGAAGAAAAATAGGACAGTGCGCCTATGCGTGGATTTCCGGGATCTCAATAAAGCCTGCCCAAAGGACGATTTCCCAGTGCCAGTCACCGAACTGATGATAGACAACACATCCACTCATGAGGTGTTCTCCTTTATGGATGGCTCATCAGGGTATAATCAGATAAAGATGCATCCCGAAGACCAGAAGCACACCGCCTTCCGGACTCCTTTGGGTATATTCTGTTACAAGGTGATGCCCTTTGGTCTAAAGAACGCCGGTGCCACCTATCAGAGAGCCATGACGAAAATCTTCGATGACCTTATACATGAAATTGTCGAATGTTATATCGACGATCTCGTGGTTAAAAGCAAATCATACGAGGAACATCTCGAGCATTTGAAGACCGTATTTCAACGCCTTCGACAATACAACTTGAAGATGAACCCTCTTAAGTGTGCGTTCGGGGTTTCCTCGGGTAAATTCCTAGGGTTCATCGTCCGACACCGAGGTATTGAAATAGACCCGTCAAAGATCAAGGCGATCATGGAAATGCCTCCGCCAAGGACTCTCAAACGGCTGCGGTCTCTCCAAGGGAAGCTCGCGTATATACGGCGATTTATAGCCAACCTTTCAGGAAAGTGTCGTCCTTACAGCCACCTAATGAAGAAGGGAACCCCATTCATCTAGGACCAAAAATGCCAAAGCGCGCTAGACGAGATCAGGAAATACCTGCAGAGCCCGCCGGTGTTGGCTGCTCCGGTCAAGGGAAAACCCCTCATTCTTTATACAACCGCCCTCGAAGGTTCCTTAGGCGCATTATGGGCACAAGAGAACGATCAAGGGAAAGAAAGAGCATTCTATTACTTAAGTCAAGTTCTGCTGGGGGCAGAAAGCAACTACTCTCCCATTGAAAAACATTGCCTGGCGTTGATTTTTGCGATAACAAAGCTTAAACACTATGCGTTGGCGCATGAAGTCCGTCTTATTTCAAAGGTGGACCCCCTTAAATACTTGATGTCGAAGGCCATGTTGACAGGACGACTCGCTAAATGGGCCCTGCTCTTGATGGAGTTCTCGATAACATATCAACCTCTCAAGGCAGTGAAAGGCCAGGCCATCGCCGACTTCCTCGCTGAGCACCCGATACCTGCCGACTCTCCTTTAAACTGCGATCTTCCAGACGAACATGCGTTTGATACGATCGACGGTGATAATACCCGATGGGAGCTTTATTTCGACGGAGCATCTTCCATGAAGAAGCACAAACAAAGTACCCCTATAATCAAATCGGGGGTAAGACTCATCTTTGTAACTCCACAAGGAGGGATAATGCGCTTTGCTTTCTCCCTGACGGAGCCGAGGACAAACAACGAAGCCGAATACGAAGCTCTGATAGCAGGCCTCGAGATCGCCATTGACATGGGAATTGAAAACCTCCTCATATACGGGGATTCTCAACTGGTCGTTAGTCAAGTAAACGGCGACTACCGAACGTGCAAACCGGAGTTGGTGAAGTACGGTGAAAAGGTGCAACAACCGTTGACCCAAATTCCCTCCTATACTTTGGAGAACATACCGCGTGCGGAAAACAGCAAAGCGGACGCACTGGCCAAACTTGCTAAAGAACTGGCTGACGAGAACCTCGATGACGTTAGAATCGTGATACAAAGCCGTCGAGTGTTTGCCCCAGCAGAAATATCTCCGGAATTATCCGAAGAAAAGGGAGTGAGCGAGCAGACAACCCTCCAAGTAAAAGATTGGGAAAATACCGAGGATTGGAGAGAAGTCTTCATAGATTACTTCAAGTCCCACCGAATGCCTGAAGAAGCGTCCACAAGACATCAGCTCATGAAACGAGCTCTGTCTTTCGCCTTCGTCAATGATACCCTGTACAAGAGGTCATTTGATTCTCTGTGGCTGAGATGCTTAGGACCTGACGAAGCGAAAAGGGTCGTCCAGGAAGTTCATGATGGACTCTGCGGTTCTCACCAAGCGGGCCCAAAAATGAAGTTGAAGATAAAACGGATGGGCTACTACTGGCCCACGATGATTCAGGACTGCCTCGAATATGCGAAGCAGTGTCACTCATGTCAAATTCATGGGGATTTCATCCATCAACATCCAAATCCATTACATCCAACGGTGGCTAGCTGGTCGTTCGAGATGTGGGGAACTGACATAATTGGCCCTATCGAACCAGCATCGTCTAGGGGACATCGTTTTATCCTGGCGATGACTGACTACTTCTCTAAATGGGCAGAAGCAGTACCGTTAAGAGAAGTTAAGACGGAGAATATCCTCCATTTCTTCAAGACGCATGTCATATATCGGTTTGGAACTCCGCGACGGATCATCTCCGATAACGGGCCAGCCTACAGAAGCCACAAGATCGGTCGCTTTGCACAGCGGCACAATATAGACTGGAGATATTCCTCGGTTTATAATCTGCGAGCTAACGGTCTAGCTGAGGCCTTCAACAAAACCTTGACGAAGATCATGAAGAAAACGGTGTCACGAAATAAGAAAGACTGGCACGAAATACTGCAAGAAGCTCTCTGGGCGTATCGAACTACGTTTAAAACGGCCACAAACGCAACACCATATGCGTTGGTATTCGGTACAGAAGTAGTACTCCCTCTCGAGATAGAAATACCCTCTCTACGAGTGGCAGTCCACTACGAGCTGACGGACGAAGAAAATGCTCACCTTCGGCTTGAGGAGCTTGACGCCCTTGATGAAACCCGGCTCATAGCACAACAAAATCTGGAAGCTTATAAAGCAAAGATGACGCGCTCATATGAAAGATTGACCCGACCGAGGACATTCCGCCAAGACGAACTCGTACTAGTGGTCAAAAGGCTTATGATCCCCAATCGCGCCAAGCGGAGAAAATTCGAGCCAAACTATGAAGGCCCATACATCATAGATAAGGTCTACCAGGGTGGGGCCTATCTACTCATGGACATGCATGGTGAAAGGCCTTTCAGGCCAATAAACGGTCGTTTCCTAAAGAAATACTATGCTTAATGAGCCACAGCCTAGGTCAATGGTAGACGACGACGACTATGTCCGCTCGCTATCTTCCTAAGCTCAAACTCTATCAGCAGTAGCCAGCCTTCTCAAAGCCGGACCGAAATGTCCTTAAACTAATAGCAGACCGAAACGTCTTTAAACTACTACCGCAGCATCCTTAGGCTGACGAGATATAAAAAAAACATATAAAAAAAAACGGTATGTCCATAAGCAAAAAGGGCACGGATGAAAACCCAAAAGGGCTCCGTGAGTAAAAAACAGCAGGGCTACCGGCGAGTGTTCGTGAAAACCCGAAAGGGCGCGACCTCGTAAAAAAAAATATATATAAAAATAAAAAGAAAAAAAAACGGTATGTCCATAAGCAAAAAGGGCACGGATGAAAACCCGAAAGGGCTCCGTGAGTAAAAACAGCAGGACTACCGGCGAGTGTTTGTGAAAACCCGAAAGGGCACAACCTCGTTAAAGGACACTTACAAGATCCTCTCGACCTTGTAAGAAGAAACCACCTGCGTGAGATCCTTACGACTCACAAGGGAGCAACACACTTAGGGATCCTCACGATTCCTAGGGAGAAAATACACTTGCGAGATCCTCACGATTCGTAAGGAGAACTCTCTTATGGGACCCTCACGGCTCATAAGATTTGAAAGTCTTAAGTTACAGAGACCTAAACCTGTGCTTAAGCAACCCCCACAACCTCTAATATTGCCCTACAAGTGGTCCAGTACTGGCTCTTGTATACAATCCACGGGCGCGAATAAATATTTCCCTAACCAAGTCTCATCCGTGACTGGGGATATGTTCGCATAGTGAACAACCCTTGTAAATCCTCTCGATTTTTGAGGAGAAAACCCTCCTGTAGGATCCTTACAACTTACAGAGGAAACGAACACTTAGGAATCCTCATGATTCCTAAGGAGAAAATACATCTACAAGATCCTCACGACTTATAGGGAGAAATAACTTCGTGAGATCCTTACGGCTCATGAAGTCAAAAGCCTTAGTCGACAGGACCTTAACCCTGCTCACTAAGCTACCCTTGTTCAACATCGACAGAGGCAAATGATGATTCGCTCCTGGCAATATCCCAATTGTAGCGGTGCTGATGCCAAAATCGACGTCTAATTGCAGGTTTACGGCGAAAAGCCAATAGGCCGCATACGCATACGAAATAGCCGAAATGATAGGGCAACTTGCAATAAAAAGCAGCAAGTAAAAATGTATGCACGCAAAATAGCCGAAATGATTGGGCAACTCGTAATAAAAAGCAGCGAGTAAGAATAAAATAAATAGCCGAAATGATTGGGCAACTCGCAATAAAAAGCAGCGAGTGAAAACAAAATAAACAGCTGAAATGATTGGGCTCCACGAAAAATAGCCGAAATGATTGGGCTATCGCGACCTTCGCGATATAAAAGCTGAAATGATAGAGCATCGCGGAGATAAAACAACAAAAAAATGATGATAAAATTTTGGCCCTACAGTTAAGATCACATCGATTCCTGTATACAATCCAAGGGCGTAAACAAAGAGAGAACCATACCTTCCCAACAGGCTCCGCCAGAAGACGAAGCCAAATATCGACGGTTCAGTCCAACTCCGAAGAAACCAGTGTCTTCAGCAAATTCCTCGACTCACGGATACAAACACTCCTTGACGAGAGCCTCCTGATCCGCGTCGACTCGCAGAGCAACCAGTGCCTCCATGGGAAATTCTCGGCTCGTTTCAACCCCAAGGAAACAAATAATCCTTGGCGCTAGGGAAACAAGTAATCCCTAGCAAATTCCTCGACTCACGGATACAAACACTCCTTGACGAGAGCCTCCTGATCCACGTCGACTCGCAGAGCAACCAGTGCCTCCGTAGGAAATTCTCGACTCGTTTCAACCCTAAGGAAACAAATAATCTTTGGCGCTAGGGAAACAAGTAATCCCTAGCAAATTTCTCGACTCACGGATACAAACACTCCTTGACGAGAGCCTCCCGATCCGCGTCGACTCGCAGAGCAACCAGTGCCTCCGTGGGAAATTCTCGACTCGTTTCAACCCCAAGGAAACAAATAATCCTTGGCGCTAGGGAAACAAATAATCCCTAGCAAATTCCTCGACTCACGGATACAAACACTCCTTGACGAGAGCCTCCTGATCCGCGTCGACTCGCAGAGCAACCAGTGCCTCCGTGGGAAATTCTCGACTCGTTTCAACCCCATGGAAACAAATAATCCTTGGCGCTAGGGAAACAAATAATCCCTAGCAAATTCCTCGACTCACGGATACAAACACTCCTTGACGAGAGCCTCATGATCCGCGTCGACTCGCAGAGCAACCAGTGCCTCCGTGGGAATTCTCGACTCGTTTCAACCCCAAGGAAACAAATAATCCTTGGCGCTAGGGAAACAAATAATCCTTAGCAAATTCCTCGACTCACGGATACAAACACTCCTTGACGAGAGCCCCCCGATCCGCGTCGACTCGCAGAGCCACCAGTGCCTCAGTGGGAAATTCTCGACTCGTTTCAAACCCCAAGGAAACAAATAATCCTTGGCGCTAGGGAAACAAATAATCCTTAGCAAATTCCTCGACTCACGGATACAAACACTCCTTGACGAGAGCCTCCTGATTCGCGTCGGCTCGCAGAGAAACCAGTGTCTCCGCGAAAAAAAATTCCCGATTCGTCTTAACTTGCAAGATGAAGCCTCAGGCAGCAGGGACTAAAAAAAGTTGCTTCCTGAACAATGGGACCCTATAAGTCGATCTAAACGGTCTCTTGCATACTATTCACGGGTCTCACTCTCCAAAGTCGAGTTTCGACGAGGAGGGAAACAACCGCTTACGGGTCCTCTCGACTCGTAAGAGGGAAAAATTCTCTTATGGGATCCTTACGACTTATAAGAGAAAACCACACTTAGGAATCCTCACGATTCCTAAGGAGAAAAAACCCCCTACGAGATCCTCTCGATCCGTAGGGAGAAAAGTCTCTATGAGACCCTCACGGCTTGTAGAGTTGAAAAGTCTTAGGCAGCAGATCTGAACCTGCGGCCTAAGCCATCGCTATTTCTTAAGAAAGTCAAGATGCGTGCTCTATTATCCGTCAACCATGGTCACTAAGGTGGCATGCTGATAATAAAAAAAAACGATGACAGAAAGACCATCCGATTTACATTTGATCAAGCGTTCGAGACGCACTCATTTATGCATGGGCAGAAGACTCAGGACGAGAAATAAGACAAGCTGAAATAAAAAAGTTTCCATTTATATTGCCAAAAATTCTTACAATCATAAAAGCAATGAATAAGAAACATTATTCAAATTATTACAACGGTATAACCTCAGATCCGGGGCACGGATTGAGGAATTCAAAAGTAAGGCCATCCAGTGTTCTTCTGGCCTTTCTAATTATTCTTATGCGCAGCCTCTCGCGCTCCTGTGTGTTAAGATCCTCGGCAAGCCCTCCCGGCCTTCGATAAGCAGCAACTATCGTCGTCTGTTGGAAGATTTGATATAGGACGTCAATGAGGCTATCCCGCCGTTTCTTCGAGATTAACCCCGTCAGGTACACTGAATGTACCTTGTCTTCGGCATCATCCAGCGCATTGAGCGGTAGGGCCTCGTGAAGACCCGGAAGTGCTCTCCATATTGCTCCCAGCACGACTTTCAAGAGAGCCGAACGACGAGGAAGCAGCCAACCACCGCTTGCGTTCAGACGACCCATGACCTCTGCACATTGAGCGTCTGTAAACTCCTGGTTTTGTTGACGACCCTGTGCGCGGATATCGTCATAGGTGATGAACTCGTGCAAACTGTATAGACGCACCGCCATTATTGTTAGTTATGTATATGCCCTAGAGGCCATTGTTGTACATATGATGTATATTATAATGGATGATTGGATATATATAGAGATGACTTTCTTGCTCGTCATGATAGTATGCTATTTGGTTTCACTTTATCTTAACATGTTGACTTGTATTGGTTTACTGTTTTACTCTCACATGTTGATAAAGCCCTTAGGATCTGTACTCGACCACTGGGACTATGATGAGATCATACTAGTGGGGCCTTGGTAGTCGATGAGTACATCCTATAACAGTTCCTAGTGGAAGGTATATCGAGACAGGACATCGATACACCAGAGTAGACTAGCGTATACGTATCTTGACCCATATGATGGGCGATGGATGATCCCATATCCATCGGTGTTTGACATCAGAGATGGTGTACGGGTGCTCAGTGGAGACTGGGTACACTGGACGGACTCGCCGAGAACTCCCAGATGGTGATATACCACACATCAGATGGCAGTTCTCCGGTGACACTGGTACAGGGTAGTCTGTAGACCCGAGATCGTCATGGAGTCTTGTGTGATTCCCACTGTGCTTTGATTTCCACCTTACCACGTCCAAGAGGGCGTGCAAAACGGTGGCTTTTGGGTACAGTCCCGAATCACATGGAGGCAATGAGCGATAGGAGGGGATTCGTCTCTCCCGGTATAGGGAGTTGATGTTGTGCTGTGTTCGATTGGCTATAACTGGAAGTCCCTGGCCAGGGCTGATATAGAGATTTACTGGTAAGTGTTACTAGTAGTTTCTCGACCCGTTATGAGCCACACATCGACACGACTTATCGGTTACTGGGGTCTGACGTATACCACCCCTAGACTTGATATGCGACATATCAGACAAACAGACCGGACTGTACGGGAGTGTTACTGATTGGATTCACAGGAGAACGCACAGGCTAGCTTGTTGATCTTCTGATCGCTCAATACTTGGGTGGCTGTTACGTTTAGCTGACCGGTTGCAGCTTGTGGGTGTTTGATATGATCATCACCTGCTACCGGCGTATTGACGATTCTTTAGAGTCCTACACAGAAGTTTCTTGGCTCAGGCAAAACGGAGTAGAGGCACATATGTGATATGTGCAGGACCGAGGATAATGCGATATGAGATACCGTATTATATTCTCGCGATATTTAGATATGAACTGGGACATCGGATCAAGTGTTGATTCGATGAATCAGTACATGATATATTAGTCGGTAATATTCGATATAGCCGGATCATCGAATCAAGCGTTGATTCGATGATTTAATGTATAATAATATATATGATATATTATATTACATTGTAGGGTGTTTTTCGTCACCCCATTGAGATGGGAATACGCGTGCGCTGGTCAGGCGTACTAAAGATTCCCCCTACCTAGGGTAGGCTGGAGTTTAATGATTGTGGGGATCCGAATCTCCGGCAGCCACGGACTAAGCTGCCGTTAATTACCCCTCGCCTTTGGGGCGAGGGAACCTCCGATTAACGGGTTAAACTGGTCATGCGAACTCAATGTGCAGTGTGCGTGTGTGTTGTTTTGAAGGGGGGGTTTGAATATATCGGGAGCCACGCAGAGTTTTTACGGGGGTCCCGCTACCCGGATAGCGGGCTGGGGGTCAAGGGGGCTAGCAGCCCCCTTGCAGGGTGCGGGGCAGCGCCCCGTTAAAATTTTTTTTCTAACAGGGACAGTGTCGCGGAGTATATGTATGTGTACATTTGTATACATATGTATATATATACATGTATATATAAGTAAAGGGGAAAAAGACATCCAAAGGATGCGTGGGGCCAGCGCCTAGGCGCTTGAGTGCGAGCACGCCACGTGTCGGCACGTGGGCGCTTTGCGCTCGAGCGCAGAGTGCTGGAGCGCAAGAGCGCCGCGTGTCGGCACGAGGGCGACTTGCGCTCGGGCGCTTGCGCTGGAGCGCAAGAGCGCCGCGTGTCGGCACGAGGGCGACTTGCGCTGGAGCGCAAGAACGCCACGTGTCGGCACGAGGGCGACTTGCGCTGGAGCGCAAGAACGCCACGTGTCGGCACGAGGGCGACTTGCGCTCGAGCGCTTGCGCTGGAGCGCAAGCGTGCCACGTGTCGGCACGTGGGCGCTCTGCGCTTGAGCGCCGGCGAGAAAAAGAGGCTTTTAGCCTAAAAAGATTTCTCTGATGAGAAATCAAAGAAGAGTTGGACTCCTGAGTGTTTTTTTTCTTTTTTTTAGGGTTTAGTGAAAGAGGTTCTTCTTCTTCCTCCTCTGTTAGCTGGATCTTGAAGATCAAGAGATAGGGGATTTTAAAAATCTCTCCTTTTTGAGATCTAATGGAAGATCTGAGCTCCCCTTGATGGGTTTTGTGGTGAAAAACTAATTTGTTTTATAAAAAGAAGAGTAGAACTCTTGATTTAATTCAAAAGAAAGAAGAAGGTTTTGGAACCTTGAAGAAGGAAGAAAGATCTCAGATCTGAAACTTTTTTGGAGAGAGAAAAAAGTTGTTGGGATATTTCATTATCCTTGCCTTTATAGGCCATACATTTTACACATAGCCTCTCGGGCTTCACAAAATGGCATTTTGCCTATCCCATGGCTCATGTGCCATTTCTTTTTGCACATAAGCCATGCGCTTTACAAAAATTTGGCTTTATGCCTATTTTTCTTACATTTATCCGAAAATAAAATAAAAGAAATACAACAAAATTATTTATTACAAAATTTTTATCTTGGCATGGGGGGAGGCCGGCCGCTTCATGTTCGGGCTCGACCCGGGCTTGGGCCCACTGGATCTGGGCTTGGGCCCACTTGGCTTGGGGTTGACTTTGATTTTGACTTGGTCAACCGGGGTGTAAATTTTTACCCCAACAAATTGCCCCCCATCAATAAATGCACACCGCATATGTGGGTCGTGTGCATGAAATTGATGGATCTTCTTTCACGTGGAGGCGACTTGATTTGGTTCCCGCTTTTTGGGAAGCTGGCACTGCCCTTTTTACGACATGGACGGTCGTTGCTTGACATGTCTCCGAGACGGAGTGTCCGTGATAGGCGTTTTCCCTGGCCCGGAGTTATCTGGTTCCCGCTTTGTAGGAATCCTGCGCTGCCCTTTTTGCGACTTGGACGGTCGGTACTGCCCTTTTAGCGACGTGGACGGTCGGTTCTGCCCTTTTTGCGACTTGGACGGTCGGTACTGCCCTTTTAGCGACGTAGACGGTCGGTTCTGCCCTTTTTGCGACTTGGACGGTCGATGCTGCCCTTTTAGCGACGTGGACGGTCGGTACTTCCCTTTTAGCGACGTGGACGGTCGGTTCTGCCCTTTTTGCGACTTGGACGGTCGGTTCTGCCCTTTTAGCGACGTGGACGGTCGGTTCTGCACTTTTAGCGACGTGGACGGTCGGTTCTGCCCTTTTAGCAACGTGGACGGTCAGTTCTGCCCTTTTAGCGACGTGGACGGTCGTTGCTGCCATTTTAGCGACTTGGACGGTCGGTGCTGCCCTTTTAGCGACGTGGACGGTCGGTGTTGCCATTTTAGCGACTTGGACGGCCGGTTCTGCCCTTTTAGCGACGTGGACGGTCGGTGCTGCCATTTTAGCGACGTAAACGGTCGATGCTGCCCTTTTAGCGACGTGGACGGTCGATGCTGCCCTTTTAGCGACGTGGACGGTCGATGCTGCCCTTTTAGCGACGTGGATGGTCGGTGCTGCCATTTTAGCGACTTGGACGGTCGGTGTTGCCCTTTTAGCGACGTGGACGGTCGGTGCTGCCATTTTAGCGACTTGGACGGTCGGTTCTGCCCTTTTAGCGACGTGGACGGTCGGTGCTGCCATTTTAGCGACGTGGACGGTCGTTGCTGCCATTTTAGCGACTTGGACGGTTGGTGCTGCCCTTTTAGCGACGTGGACGGTCGGTGCTGCCCTTTTAGCGACGTGGACGGTCGGTGCTGCCATTTTAGCGACTTGGACGGTCGGTGCTTGATTTGACTTGCTCTGCTTCTTGCAATGTCAGGGGTAGACTCGACTTGCTCCGCTTCTTGCGGTGTCGGAGTGGAAGTTGACTTGTTGATTTTGATTTGGGTTGACATCAGCATCGCTATACTGGAATATGGTACCAGGAGCGACTCATCATCTGTCATGGAGAGGATTTTGGAACTTTGGTTTTTGTTTGGCATCTGCATTGCTGCACTGGAATAATGCCAGGAGCAAATCATCATTTGCCCCGAGAGGATTTGGAAGAAATTGGGATAGTTTTACGCCCGTGGATTGTATACGGTTTTGCAGGATGTATGATCCAGACCGTAGGGCCGGAAAAATTTCGGGACTTTGTCGGCGTCTGCGTCGCTGCACTGGAATATGGTACCAGGAGCAACTCATCATTCGCCGTTGGGGTATGGGATTTGGAATTTGGTTGGCGTCTGCATCGCTGCACTGGAATATGGTACCAGGAGCGACTCATCATTCGCCATTTGGGGATTGGGGAGCGATGGCTTAGGAGACAGGTTTAGATCCCTATCGCCTAAGGCTTTTCAATTTTATGGGCCGTGAGAGTCCCATAAAAGCATTTCCTCCTTACGAGTCATAAGGATCCCGCAGGTGTATTTTCTCCTTAAGAGTCGTGAGGACTCCTAAGTGTGTTTTTCCTTTATGAGTCGTAAGGATTCCACAAAGGTTTGTTCTCCTCATGTATCGTGAGGACACATGAGTGGGTCTTCTTAATGGAGCATAATTCCAAAGGCGGAGACCAGCCGCGTAACTGGTAATTGTGGTGGGGCATGGGTATGACGAGAATTATTTGAGCCCGTGGATTGTATACGGTAGTCAACTTGGGGACCAACCGTAGGGCTGGGAGAATTTTGAGAAATTGGATTTTGGTTGGCGTCTGTAATGCTGCACTGGAATGTGGTACCAGGAGCGACTCATCATTCGCCGTTTGGGGACTTGGAATTTGGATCTTGTTTGGCATCAGCATTGCTGCACTGGAATAATGCCAGGAGCAACTCATCATTTGCCTCGGGAGGACTTGGGATTTGGGTTTTTGGTCGGCATCAGCACCGCTAACACTGAAGCGAAATGCCAGGAGCGACTCATCATTTGCCGTTGCCCGTTGGGGAACGATGGCTTAGGAGACAGGTTTGGGTCCCTATCACCTAAGGCTTTTCAATTTTATGGGCCGTGAGGGTCCCATAAAAGCATTTTCTCCCTACGAGTCGTAAGGATCCCGCAGGTGTATTTTCTTCTTAGGAATCGTGAGGATTCCTAAGTGTGTTGCTCCTTCGTGAGTCGTAAGGATCTCACGCAGGGGTTTTCTCCTCACAAGGTCGAGAGGACTTTGCGAGTGTATTTCATCTCTTTTCATGAGTTTGCGCCCTTTCGGGTTTTCACAGACTCGCCGGTAGTCCTGCTGTTTTTACTCACGGAGCCCTTTCGGGTTTTCATCCGTGCCCATTTTGCTTGTGGACATACTGTTTATTTCTTCTTCTTCTTCTTCTTTTTTCTCTTTTTTTTTGCCGCTGGTGGGACTTTAAAAGTAGTCTCACCGGCAGGATTTGGGAGAGATAGGGGTCATTTACGCCCGTGGATTGTATACGGTTTTGCAGGATGCATGATCCAGACCGTAGGGCAGATGTGCTCAATTCGCCTGCGACTTGGAGCATTCATGTGTAGTATTTCTTGAGATATCGGCCATTGATGGGTAGCATGGGCCTTTCTCCCTCGGCACTTATTAATTGGTAGGATCCTCCGTCGAACACTTTCTCGATGACGTATGGTCCTTCCCAGTTTGGCTCGAATTTTCCCTTGGCATGTCGATTGGGGATGATCGGTCTTTTGAGGACCAACACCAATTCACCTTTCTTGAAAGCGCGGAGACGGGTTATCTTGTCATTGGCCCGTGACATTTGGGCTCGGTATAACTCCAGACTTTGTTGCACCGTGAGTCTCTTTTCTTCGAGGGCATCGAGTTCTTCAAGTCAAAGGAGCATGTTTTCCTCCTCCGTCAACTCATGCTGAACGGCCATTCTTAAGCTTGGAACTTCGACTTCGAGGGGGAGGACCGCCTCCACTCCGAAGAGCAATGAGTATGGAGTGGACTGAGTTGGAGTACGATGCGTGGTACGATATGACCACAATGCCTCGTGAAGCTTGAGATTCCAGTCTCTCTTGTTGGCTGAAGCATTTTTCCTCAGGAGCTTGCATAGAGTCTTATTGAAGGCTTCGGCTAGCCCATTGGCTCTTGGATTATAGATGGAGGAATATCTCCAGTCTATCTTATGCTGAGTAGCGAACCTTGAGACATTGAAGCTCTTGAAAGAAGGCCCGTTGTCAGAAATGATTCTTCTCGGTGTACCGAAGCGGTATAGAATATTATGCTGGAAGAATGTCAGAATATCTTTTGTCTTGACTTCTTTTAGCGGGACAGCTTCAGCCCACCTGGAGAAGTAGTCTGTCGCGGCCAGTATGAACCGGTGGCCTTTAGATGACGGAGGATCAATTGGGCCAACAATGTCGGTGCCCCAGACTTCGAAGGGCCACGACGCCACCGTAGGATGCAATGGATTGGGATGCTTGTGAATAAAATCACTGTGAATTTGGCAGATATAACATTTCTTTGCATGCTCTCCGCAATCCCGTATCATGGTGGGCCAGTAATACCCAAGCCGTTTGATTTGAAGTCGCATCTTGGGGCCAGATTGGTGAGCACCTCAAATGCCCGAGTGGACATCTTTCATGACCTTTTGGGCTTCGGCCAATGACAGACACCTGAGCCAGAGTTGGTCATATGACCTGCGGTATAACGTGTCATTTACAAACACGTATCGGAGAGCTCTTTTCTTCAGCTGAATCCTCGCAGATTTTTCTTCGGGCAGCTTGTCGTATCAGAGGTACTCTATGAAGGGTTCTCTCCAATCGGGCTCATCTTGGATGATCGAATCTTCTTCGGCGGGACTGCTCTTATGTTCCGCGCTTTCCTCTTCTCGTAGAGAGACTGGGGGTAGAATTTGCCGGCTCCTGACTGTGATCAGAATTTCGTCCATGTCAGGATCAGCCAGCTCCTTGGCTAAGCAAGCGAGTATGTCAGCCTTTCCGTTCAACGCTCTGGGAATTCTCATTAGTTCAATATGAGTGAACCGTTTCATGAGTTCCACCACCCGGCTTCTGTACCGAGCTAACTCGGGTTTGTATATCTTATAGTCGCCGCTTACTTGGTTGACGACGAGCTGGGAGTCACCGTAAACTCGTAGCCGACGGATTTCCATTTCTATGGCGAGCTCCAAACCAGCTATCAGAGCTTCATACTCGGCCTCATTGTTTGTGCGAGGCTCGGTGAGAGCAAAAGAACGCCGTAAGGTTCCCATTGATGGTGTGATGTACACCAATCCTATCCCTGCTTTTATCTCCGGGACGCTTGATTTACTGGAGGTCCTTATTGATGAGGCTCCATCGAAGTAGAGCTCCCAACATGGCCCATCTTTCTCGAGGTGCAGCACTTGTTCGTCGGGTAACTCACAATTTAGCGGCGACCCTTCTGGTATAGGATGAGCGGCAAGGAAGTCTGCAAGAGCTTGCCCTTTCACTGCTTTCTGAGGAGTATAAACTATGTCAAACTCAAGTAGCATGACAGCCCATCTTGCCATTCTGCCGGCTAGGCTTGCTTTGGTCATCAAGTGTTTGAGCGGGTCGACCTTGGAGATCAGTATAACCCGATGAGCGAGAAAATAGTGCCTCAGCTTCTTCACAGCAAATATTAGAGCCAGGCATTGCTTTTCGATTGGGGAGTAGTTGTGTTCCGCCCCGACTAGAGTTCGACTGAGGTAGTAGAGGGCATTTTCTTTTCCCTCCTCGTTATTCTGCGCAAGGAGCGCACCGAGCGACTCGTCCAGCGCGGCAGTATAGAGAATCAGCGGTTTATTTGGAATGGGAGCGGCCAGCACTGGAGGATGCAACAAGTATTGTTTGATGCTTTCGAACGCTACTTGACATTCGGCATCCCAAATAAAAGGAGCTCCTTTCTTCATGAGCTTTGAGAAGGGCCTACATCTCCCCGATAAATTTGAGATAAACCTCCGTATATAAGCAAGCTTGCCTTGGAAAGATCTTAGCTGCGTCAGACTCTTCGGAGGGGGCATCTCCATGATGGCCTTTATCTTTGATGGGTCAACTTCGATCCCTCGATGTCGGACTATGAAGCCCAGGAATTTTCCCGATGACACTCCAAAAGCACATTTCAGAGGATTCATCTTCAGATCGTATTCCCTCAGTCTGATGAGAACGGTCCTAAGATCTTGGATGTGGTCAGCCTTGGCTTTAGTTTTGACGACCAGATCATCAACATAGCATTCGACGACTTTATGAATTAGGTCATCAAAGATATTAGTCATTGCCCTTTGATATGCAGCACCTGTGTTCTTAAGTCCGAATGGCATTACCTTGTAGCAATATATTCCGATCGGGGTTCGAAATGCTGTGTGCTTCTCATCCTCAGGCGACATCTTGATCTGATTATATCCAGACGAGCCGTCCATAAAGGTAAACAGTTCATAATTTGAGGTGTCATCGACCATCATTTCCATGACCGGTAGCGGGAAGTCGTCTTTAGGACATGCCTTGTTGAGGTCCCTGAAATCGACACAAACTCGGATCTGCCCATTTTTCTTCTTCACTGGGACTATGCATGCGATCGAGTCTGCATATTTCTCTTCCCTGATGAAGCCGACATCGATGAGTTTCTTGGTTTCCTCGATGACCATTTCTTCCAACTCCCTTCTCATTCTTCGAGGAGCTTGTTTGACTGGCTTAGCATCAGGAGATATAGCCAGCTTATGCACGGCTACCTCAGGGGAAAGGCCAGGCATTTCTTTGTACGTCCATGCGAAGCAGTCGACGAACTCACGCAGCAAGGCAATTATCTGCTCTTTCATTTCCTCCGACAAGAGTGAGCTGATGTAGGTCGGCCTTGGATTATCGGACGTTCCTAAGTCAATCTCGGTTAGCTCATCAAAGGTTGCTTGTCCGCCATCTTCGAGCTCTTGAGGAGCTTCTTCTGGCTCGGCTATCTCGTCGTCATCATTTGATCTTTCACTGGCCTCACCAACATGGATCATGTAGCACGCTTTGGAATCAGGTTGAATATAGCCTATGCCCCGTCTATCTGGAATTCGTCCGTCGATGAGTACTCGGACCTGGGGCGGATACCATAGCCCTTCGTAAAACTTTTCTTCGGACTCCGTTTGATATAACCGGCATCCGCACTTCTTGAAGTATTTCCGCATCTCGGGCGCATAGTATCTGGGATTGAGGACGGCTCTTATGCCTCTCTCATAAGGAAGGCACACGACAGAAAGGTCGTCCGGGTGCACAACGGGGTTTGACCTGTAAAACAGGATGCCCTTCTGTCCATTTTTCCTCCCGGGCACGCAGAAGGTTTCCAGCTGGTCCACGGTAGAGACTGACAATGCGTCGAGCTCTTTGCACATCCGTTCCGGCACCCTTGTGATGGCCAGGGACCCTTCTGCGACTTCGAAGGTCTCTCGTAGTTTCGCTTGCTGCACGGGGGGCCGATCTGCACAGCTGTTGCACGGCAGGTCCTCTTCTTCTGACTCTTCAGTGTCACTGCCAAGATGAGGGCGGGCTTTGCTGCTAGATGGGCCTTCAGTAACAGATTCGTCCGTATCGCTGCCGAAACGAGGTCGAGTTTTACGGAAGGACGGGCTTCCAGCATCGGACTCATCAGTGTCGCTGCCGAAATGCGGGCGCACTTGGGTATTTTTGCTTTTGAAAGTGACAGCCGGCGCAGATTTGCTTTTGAGTCTTGGGGCCGGTCTATCCTCAGTCAGTTGTGGCTTAGCATTTTGGTGGTTCATAAAGTACCGAGAATCTTCATATCGGACTTCATGCACACCGAACGGCTGGATGTCTCCGTCAATGCGTCTTTCCTCGCCATTTTTAGTATACTTCATGCATTGATGGAGAGTTGACGGAATGATGCCGTAATCGTGGAGCCACGGCCGCCCTAAGAGAATCTTATAAGACGTGTCGGCGTCGATCACGTATATCTTAGCTTCAGTTTGCAGATCCCCGAATTTGATTGGCAGAGCTATGGACCCCAGAACTTGCTGACAATTTTGGTTGAAGCCTTGAATGACAATCCTTTCCCTTGACAGGTGTCGGACGTCCATTGACAAACTCTTCAGAGTTCGCAAGTTCATGATGTTCACTGAGGACCCCGGATCAATCAATATGCGATTAATTCTATCTCCGTCGCTGTACCCGGTCACGTAAAGCGGCCGATTATGCTCAGCCGTTCCCAGTAGCAAGTCTTCATCCTTAAATGTGACTGCGGCGGCATACAAAGCGTGCTGGGCTTCTTTCATATTAATTTTCGCAAAGTGAGCCTGGTACCGCTCAGGGTTTTGCAGAGCATGGATGAGAACATCTCTAAGCTCTTTAGATAGGACCAAGGCGTCATAGATGCTCAGGAGAGACGGAAGCTTCCGGAGATGTGCCAAGACATTATAGTCCACCGAGGAAGGACTTATGTTTTCATCAGCCGGTTCTCTGCCCTCTTCTTCATTAGCGACTTGTTTTTCCTTCCCTTTTGGGGCGTTGCCCTTGTTCCCCTCCGAACAGCGGCCGAGACATGGAATGCCTTGCCTGAGATTCGGGGCAGATGCTAATTGGTGCTATCCGTCCACCTCTCCGAAGATGCCATGTTGATTTATGGCACCGTGCATCGGAGGTTTAGACGGATGCGTCCGATGTAGCAGACTTCGTCAGATTCCCCCTCGTTTGAGGGGTTTTTGATTGTGGGGACGCTCTTCCCTGCAGGCGCAAGCCCCTGCAGTTAATTACGCTACCGCATCGCGGTAACAACTTTCTCCTTCTCCAGCTGGTCACTTCGTGTCGTGGGTGTTTGTTTTGTTTGTGGTTGCCCGTGGATTGTATACGGAGACTAATTTATGTAGTCGCCCGTAGGACGTGGATTAGTCCAAATCCGTATTTTCTTAGATTTGGGTTTGGGGGTTTGGTTTAAGGACACGTTAGCCATATTTGAGGCTAAGATCAACTTAAACGTTTGTTAAGGATACGTTAGTCTGATTTGAGACTAAGATCAACTTAACGGGATCATTTAGATCCGACAAAAGAGCGTTTCGGCTCTATTGTTCCAGTTTAGGGACATAGTGGTCCATCGTATGTATGGCCGTCGGGACCCATCACCTCTCTGACGACGTTGAAGGATTACAACGACATATATCAGAGGAGTTCAGAGATGTACCCTTGAACCAGAGTTAATTGGAGGGGATCTATAGTCCAGTCTGTTTGAAAGGTTTAAGGATACGTTAGCCATTTTTAAGGCTAAGATCAACTTAAACGGGATCGTTTAGATCCGACAAAAGAGCATTTGAGGGCTCTAATGTTCCAGTTTAGGGACATAGGGGTCCATTGCAAGTTTAGGGACATTGCGGTCCATGGGTAGTTTAAGGACGCATAAGTCCATGGGTTTAAGGACCCCACAGTCCATATGGGTGTGTTTAAGGACGCATAAGTCCGTGAGTTTAAGGACGCGTAAGTCCGCGGGTTTAAGGACCCCACAGTCCGTATCTTAGTTTAAGGACGCATAAGTCCATGAGTTTAAGGACCCCACAGTCCGTATCTTGGTTTAAGGACGCATAAGTCCATGAGTTTAAGGACCCCACAGTCCGTATCTTGGTTTAAGGACGCATAAGTCCATGAGTTTAAGGACCCCACAGTCCGTTGAATGTATGGTTGTCGGGACCCGTTACCTCTCTGACGACGTTGAAGGATTACAACGACAGGTGTCAAAGGAGTTCCGAGATGTACCCTTGAACCAAAGTTGATTGAAAGAGCAGATGTGCTCAGATCAAGATGATTTGAGGACTTATGGCCAGTTTGGGGTAAGTCCAGTTATGTTTGAAATATTGGCCCTCTGTTGGTCCATTGAAAGAGAGGCTTTGCCTCTGAAACTTAGCCAATTGGGCTGAAGCTAGTGTTAAACACTAGAAACCAACAGTGTTGAACACTGGGAATAAGATAGCAAGTTAGTGTTAAACACTAAAAGATAATCAGTGTTAAACACTGGGAACAGTGTTTTCAAATTAGTGTTAATCACTAAGAAAATCAGTGTTAAACACTGGTAATCAGAGATTTCCAATTAGTGTTAAACACTAAGGAGGTAGGGGTCACGTGCGGACACGTGACAGCGCCCTGATTTCCCTTATTTTATTCAGCAGGTAAGTATTTAACACCTTTAATTTCCTAGCTATCACGTGTGGGCACGTGATAGGCATTCATCCATTCGATACTAAAGGGGTTCGTTAGGGGTCACGTGGGGACACGTGAGGGCGCCCAGAGGGGGGACCAGATCCCTTTTCTTCGTTCTGCAATTAAGTGTTAAACACTTCTTCATCTTTTGAGCATCACGTGTTGACACGTGACGGTGATCTATGTGCTGACTGTTAAAGCGTTTGCTAAGGGGTCACGTGGTAAACACGTGAGAGCGCCCAAAGCCTTCATTTCCATTGATCTTTCTTTCTGCGTTTTGGGAGTCACGTGGGAGCACGTGATGGCATCAAAAAGTGGGGCCAGATCCTCTTTATTTTGTTCTGCAAACAAGTGTTAAACACTCTTAATTTTCATAGCCATCACGTGTGGGCACGTGATGTATAATCATGCCCTGGTTTATTAGAACACTTATTAGGGGTCACGTGCTAACACGTGAGAGCGCCCAGAATTGTTTCTGCCTTTGCTTTTGTTCCATATATAATGAGGGTCACGTGGGAATACGTGAGGCATTGCCTCAAAGCTTTCCTCTTCTCATTTTTGGGGGATCTGTTCAGGGGTCACGTGGGGCACGTGCGAGCGCCCAAAGCTTTCATTTCCTTCTGCGTTTTGGGAGTCACGTGGAAACACGTGAGGTGATGCTTCAAAGTTCTTTGCAGGGGATCTTTTCAAGGGTCACGTGGGGCACGTGACCCTAGTTCTCTTCATGAACATAGATCTTTTAAGAATTGAATTCTTTATAGGGTTGAACCCTAATTATGATTTTGAAGGAATTGAATTCCGATCGTGAAAGAATTCTTATTTAGGATAAAACCCTGATTTCTTTTCAAAGGAATTAAATTCCCAGATATGTAAAAGAATTAAATTCTTGATTAGGGTTAAACCCTAGTTTTGTTTTAGGGGAATTGAACTCTCAAAACTCAATTCCCCTTCTAAGTTTAGGATCTGGATGGCAGGATCTCAACCCGATGAGAATTAAATTCTCATCCTATGGGGAGATGTGCTCTGTACAGATCTTCAACCAGAAGAAGAACTAAGTTCTTTTCTTTAAATAAGAGTTAAACTCTTTTGAGAATTAAATTCTCTTTTGAATCCTCTCTTTTCTTACCTAGGGTTTTTCTTTTGCAGAGAATTAAATTCTTCTTTCTCTGTTTCTTCTTCTCCTGAGAATTAAATTCTCCTCCCTCTGTTTTTTTCTCTCCAAAAAAAGTAGATCCCCCTTCTCTTCTCTTGGCTCCTATTTATAGGAGGATGAAGAGAATAAATTTGTTTAGCAAATCTCTCATTGAGAGATTTGATTTGTATGTTGAGAGATTTGATTTGCATTTATCATTAATCTGGGCCTTTAGATCATTCAGTGAATTTTATTCACCGTGGATTTTAAATCCAAAAGATATTCTATTTGTTATCCTGGTGAGATTTTCGGGGAAATCTTTCCTTGTCCAAGGTTTTTCCATAAATTGGTGATATTTAATCACCCTTGGATCTTTAATCCAACGGTTCCCCATGACCCTTTTCCATTTGGAAAGATTCAGAAACTTTTAGAATTTAATTCTATTAAATTATTTTAGAGGCTTTAAAAGCCCATCACGTGTCTGCACGTGACCCATGGTCACGTGTGAGCACGTGATGCCCCATTGGGGTCTTTTCTGAATTTTTATTGTATCTTTTAACTCCTCCAGCGAGTTCTTAAAAGCCCATCACGTGTGGACACGTAATTCCTCATAACTTTTGATCCCGGATGAATTACGAGGCCCATAATATATCAAATCGAAGGGTTTTTCGAGCCGCTTTCGATACAATCAGAATTTATCTGTTTCTCATTCGGGAGTTTGTCAAAAAAACAGCCCGGAAGATACTGGTTCCCATTTCCTTAAGCATATCGCTGCCATTTGATACCTTGGACTCTTTTGCGTAGAAATTTTTGGCGGGAACAAATGCCCCCCACTACTTTGCCCACGTAAGTATTTACGTGGGTGAAGTAGTGCAAAGTAATGCATAGCGTATGACCAGTTTCGGGTTGGTATATTACTTTCAGAATCTTGATCTGAGAAGATAACGAGCGGACACAAGCGTCGTCATTTATCATTGACTCAAATCTCGACTCTTAAGAGATATAGTTCCAAACCCTTAACTCCATGAGCCGCACCCTTCTATCTCTTTATATCTTACTCTGGAGTGATGTAGTTTATATGCTCATGAGTAGCTTTTCCATTTCAGTGGCATGTAGCTTTGGCGAGTGTGGCTCATAGATGGTCCATCTTGACCTCTTTGCAGGGCAGTGATGGCTTAGGAGACAGGGTTAGGATCTGCCACCTAAGACTTTTCAACTTTATGAGCCATGAGGGTCTCATAAAGACTTTTCTCCCTACGGATCGAGAGGATCTCGTAGGTGTATTTTCTCCTTAGGAATCGTGAGGATTCCTAAGTGTGTTTTCTCTTATAAGTCGTAAGGATCTTATGAGAGAATTTTTCCCTCTTACGAGTCGAGAGGACCCGTAAGCGGTTGTTCCCCTCCTTGTCGAAATTCGACTTCGGAGAGTGAGACCCGTGGATAGTATGCAAGAGACCATTTTGGGCCGACTTGCAGGATCCCAGTGCTTAGGAAACAGGTTTTTTAATCCCTACCGCCTAAGGCTTTATCTCACGAGTCGAGACGAATCAAGAAGTTCTCGCAAAGACATCATTTTCCTCACGAGTCGAAACGAATCGAGCAGATCTCGCAAGAATATCCTAACGTCACAGTTAACCTCTGCTCTTTACGACAGAAGTCCGTTAGGGTCTGTGGTACTTAGGGTGTTGGCCGTCGTACCGTCGCATGAGCTGATGTATTCCTCGATAGGCAATTGTGCTGTTCGAGTAGCCCTGCGACTGCCGTGTCTCTGATCCCTTCGGGGGCTGGACAAGACGTCTTCAAGCAATCCTCCTTGGCAGTTTGACCGTGGGAAGAGCAAGCGCTAGGAATTTGCCATGCCGCTTTTCACTTGAGGTTAGGCTCATTTTGGAGAGCCCCGATGAGTCATAACCACTCCGCGCTGGTGTGGGATGATCTCCGATAGTCTTTCAGGCTTTATATGACTTGCCGTTAAGACCCTGAAGCTAGGAATTTGGCCTTTGCTTCGTTTGCTGGCATTGCGTCCTCTGTATCGAGACGAATGTCGTGGTTGTCTCTAGGTTGCTGGTGAACCGTCGAGGTTTGGAACTAGGGATTTTGCCGTTGCTCCTTTTGGTGATGTTGCGTCTGCTGTATCGAGACGAATGTCGAGGTGGTGACCACTCCACACTGGGATGATCTCCGGTGGTCTTTCAGGCTTTATATGACTTGCCGTTAAGACCCTGAAGCTAGGAATTTGGCCTTCGCTTCGTTTGCTGGCATCGCGTCCTCTGTATCGAGACGAATGTCATGGTTGTCTCTAGGTTGCTGGTGAACCGTCGAGGTTTGGAACTAGGGATTTTGCCGTTGCTCCTTTCGGTGATGTTGCGTCTGCTGTGTCGAGACGAACGTCGAGGTGGTGATCACTCCATGTTGGTGTGAGATGATCTCTGATTGTCTTTCAGGCTTTATATGACTTGCCGTCAAGACCCTGAAGCTAGGAATTTGGCCTTCGCTCCGTTTGCTCTGGCGCGTCCGAATCTTGCTGGGGGAAGAACGCTGGGGTGACATTTCATCTGCTGTATCGAGACGATCGTCGAGGTGGTGACCACTCCGCGCTGGTGTGAGATGATCTCCGATTGTCTTTCAGGCTTTATATGACTTGCCGTCAAGACGTATGAAGCTAGGAATTTGGCCTTCGCTTCGTTTGCTTTGGCGCGTCCGAATCTTGCTGGGGGAAGAACGCTGGGGTGACATTTCATCTGCTGTATCGAGACGAATGTCGAGGTGGTGACCACTCCGCGCTGGTGTGAGATGATCTCCGATTGTCTTTTCGGTTTTATATGAGTTACCGTCAAGACCCTGAAGCTAGGAATTTGGCCTTCGCTTCGTTTGCTCTGGCGCGTCCGAATCCTGTTGGGGGAAGAACGCTGAGGTGACATTTCATCTGCTGTATCGAGACGATCGTCGAGGTGGTGACCACTCCGCGCTGGTGCGAGATGATCTCCAATTGTCTTTCAGGCTTTATATGACTTGCCGTTAAGACCCTGAAACTAGGAATTTGGCCTTCGCTTCATTTGCTGGTATCGCGTCTGCTGTATCGAGACGAATGTCGCGGTGGTGATCACTCCATGTTGGTGTGAGGACCAGGATCCGCTCTGGATGTTTCCCACGGGATCGAAGAGTGACGTTGTCCGCGTTCCACGTGACCAGGAATTTTGCTCTAGGTGCTTCACACGGTTTCACTGCCGCGTTAGGCGAGGACTAGGCTCCGCTCTGGATGCTTCGCACAGGTTCACTGCCGTGCTCTGCGAGGACCAGGATCCGCTCTGGACGTTTTCCACGGGGTCAAAGAGTGACGTTATCCGCGTTCCACGTGACCAGGAATTTTGCACTAGATGCTTCACACGGTTTCACTGCCGCGTTAGGCGAGGACTAGGCTCCACTCTGGATGCTTCGCATGGGTTCACTGCCATGCTCTGCAAGGACCAGGATCCGCTCTGGACGTTTTCCACGGGGTCAAAGAGTGACGTTATCCGTGTTCCACGTAACCAGGAATTTTGCACTAGATGCTTCACACGGTTTCACTGCCGTGTTAGGCGAGGACTAGGCTCCGCTCTGGATGCTTCGCACGGGTTCACTGCCGTGCTCTGCGAGGACCAGGATCCGCTCTGGACGTTTTCCACGGGGTCAAAGAGTGACGTTATCCGCGTTCCACGTGACCAGGAATTTTGCACTAGATGCTTCACACGGTTTCACTGCCGCGTTAGGCGAGGACTAGGCTCCGCTCTGGATGCTTCGCACGGGTTCACTGCCGTGCTCTGCGAGGACCAGGATCCGCTCTGGACGTTTTCCACGGGGTCAAAGAGTGACGTTATCCGCGTTCCACGTGACCAGGAATTTTGCACTAGATGCTTCACACGGTTTCACTGCCGCGTTAGGCGAGGATTAGGCTCCGCTCTGGATGCTTCACACGGGTTCACTGCCGTGCTTTGCGAGGACCAGGATCCGCTCTGCACGTTTTCCACGGGGTCAAAGAGTGACGTTATCCGCGTTCCACGTGACCAGGAATTTTGCACTAGATGCTTCACACGGGTTCACTGCCGCGTTAGGCGAGGACTAGGCTCCGCTCTGGATGCTTCACACGGGTTCATTGCCGTGTTCTGCGAGGACCAGGATCCGCTCTGGACGTTTTCCACGGGGTCGAAGAGTGACGTTATCCGCGTTCCACGTGACCAGGAATTTTGCACTAGATGCTTCATACGGGTTCACTGCCGCGTTAGGCGAGGACTAGGCTCCGCTCTGGATGCTTCGCACGGGTTCACTGCCGTGTTCTGCGAGGACCAGGATCCGCTCTGGACGTTTTCCACGGGGTCAAAGAGTGACGTTATCCGTGTTCCATGTCACCAGGAATTTTGTTGATTATATCCGTATTTCACGGAGTTGGGATTTTGCCATCGCTCTGCTTGATGGTGTAACATCTGTGTCCTGCTGGAATGAGGAGGCACGCCGTTGTTGGTCTCCAGGCTGTAGATGTGGCCATTGAGATTTGGAACTAAGGACTTTTCCATGGTTCCGTTTCGTTGCGACTCTGAGGTCGATTGTTGACGTCATGTCTGCATCTGGCTGGAGTGAGGAGAAACGCCGTTGGTGATCTCTAAGTTGTCGATGTTGACGTCGAGACCTTGAAGCTCGGGATCTTCTTTTTGCTTCGTTTGTTGACATTATGTCTGCAATATTGCGATAAATGTCGAGATTGTCTCTAGGTTGTCTATTAACCATCGAGATTTGGCTCCGCTTTCTGATGGAGCCTGTTGGGAAGGTATGGTTCCCTTTTTATCTGTGCCCCTGGATTGTATACAGGGATCGATGTGATTTCACCTGTAGGGCAAAAGTTTCATTCTTTCATTTTTTTTTATTCTTTCCGCGATGCTTTATCATTTCAGCTTTTTATATCGCAAAAATCGCGATTGCCCAATCATTTCGGCTATTTTTCGCGGTGTCCAATCATTTCGGCTATTTTTTCTTTTTACTCGCTGCTTTTTATTGCGAGTTGCCCAATCATTTCGGCTATTTTTCATGCATACATTTTTACTTGCTGATTTTGTTTGCAAGTTGCCCCATCATTTCGGCTATTTCGTATGCATTTTTTTTTTGGCTCGCTGATTTTTTCTCGCGAGTGTGGAACTTGGAATCTGGTGCCAATCTCAGCATCAGCATCGCTGCGACTGGAATATAGCCAGGAGCGAATCATCATTTGCCATGAAAGGACTTGGAATTTGATATCGGTTTAGGCATCAGTATCGCTGCAACTGGGATATTGCCAGGAGCGAATCATCATTTGCCTCTGAAAGGACTTGGAATTTGATACCGGTTCAGGCATCAGCATCGCTACAACTGGGATATTGCCAGGAGCGAATCATCATTTGCCTCTGTCGATGTTGAACAAAGGTGGCTTAGCAAACAGGGTTAGGATCCCGTCGACTAAGGCTTTTGACTTTATGGGTCGTAAGGGTCCCACGAAGGTGTTTCTCCCTACAAGTCGTGAGGATCTTGTAGGTGTGTTTTCTCCTTAGGAATCGTGGGGATTCCTAAGTGTACGTTCCCCTGTAAGTCGTAAGGATCTTACAAAAGGGTTTTCTGCTTATAAGTCGAGAGGACTTACAAGGGTTGTTTGCTGTACAAGCATATCCATAATCACGGATGAGACTTGTTAGGGGAAATGTTTATTCGCGCCCGTGGATTGTATACAAGGGTCAGTATTGAGCCCCTTGTAGGGCAATATCGAAGGTTGTGGGGGTTGCTTAAGAACAGGTTCAGGTCTCTGTAATTTAAGACTTTCAAATCTTATGAGCCGTGAGGGTCCCATAAGAGAGTTCTCCTTACGAGTCGTGAGGATCTCGCAAGTGTAATTTCTCCTTAGGAATCGTGAGGATCCCTAAGTGTGTTGCTCCCTTGTGAGTCGTAAGGATCTCACGCAGGTGGTTTCTCCTTACAAGGTCGAGAGGATCATGTAAGTGTCTTTTAACGAGGTTGCGCCCTTTCGGGTTTTCACAAACGCTCGCCGGTAGCCCTGCTGTTTTTACTCACGGAGCCCTTTCGGTTTTTTCATCCGTGCCCATTTTGCTTATGGACATACCGTTTTATTATTTTTTTTTTTATTATTTTTTTTTTAGACGAGGTCGCGCCCTTTCGGGTTTTCACGAACACTCGCCGGTAGCCCTGCTGTTTTTACTCACGGAGCCCTTTCGGGTTTTAATCCGTGCCCATTTTGCTTATGGACATACCGTTTTTTTTTTCTTGCTTCTTTTTTTTTTTTTTTTTTTTTTTTTAAACCACGCCAGCCTGATGATGCCGCGGGTTGATAGTATTTTAACGACGTTTCGGTCATTTGCAAGTTTTAGGACATTGCGGTCCGCCGTTAGTTTAAGGACGTTTCGGTCCGACGCCAGTTTTAGGACATAGTGGTCCATCGTTAGTTTAACGACATTTCGGTCTATGTGGCTTTTCCTATGAATGAGCATGATGCCCCCGGCATATCCACCTTTTTCGAAGCATGTTGATGTGGCGGGTTTACTTTCCACTTTTCGGGCAGCGCGAACTTGCCCTGTTGGCATTGGTCTTCAACCCAGTTTTTGAAGACGTAGCAATTGTCGAGTGGGTGACCCATTAATCTGTGGTAGGGACAATAGTTAGGATTGTTAACGTCACCTGGTTGCAATAGACGTTTTGGATCTGGCAGAGTGATAAGCCCGCTGCGCACTGCTAGCTCGAACAATCTCTTTGTTTTATCTTTGGGAAATGAGTAAGGACGTTTCAACTTCTCATTGAGGTATCGCGGCTTGTTGTTTTGACGACAAAACGGTCTCGGGTTACTCGGCTGTTGTTGAGTATTGGCAACAAAGGCCGTTTTTTCCTTTTCCTTTCTCATTTCGTTTGCTCCGTCGTTTGCGGGTCCGAGATTCTTTCCGGGTAGCGTGAGATTGTACGGCTGAACAATCTCGCAACTCTCCAATTTTTTTGTTTTAGAAATGAGTTCCTTGAAGAGAGGGTTAAGAGCGGCTTCTTCATCAGAATCGCTTCCAAAGGTGAGAACTCGTGATCCCCCAGGCTCGTCCCTATGACAATTGCCGGCAACTCCTTTATGCTCATCTGTCGTATTTTTTCGCTGTCTACGAGCTTCACGCTTTGTCCTGTTGAAGTGTTGCCTGTGAGCGACATACCCTTGCCACCAACACTTAAAAGAGTTGCAGTCTTCAGTAGGATGTACGATCTTCTGATGATATAAGCAGAAGTTAGGGTGTACGTCCGTTTCATCAAAATGTATACCA
Organism: Agapanthus africanus; assembly: GCA_030015575.1. Taxonomy (NCBI): domain Eukaryota; kingdom Viridiplantae; phylum Streptophyta; class Magnoliopsida; order Asparagales; family Amaryllidaceae; genus Agapanthus; species Agapanthus africanus. The sequence continues at coordinate 23,961,136 of JASDDO010000028.1, read as the reverse complement.
CCAGGAGAATTTTTTCTGAAAGAGGGCGGCCTCATCCCCATTGCTATGGCTTTGGCGAATCGTTTCCTTGTCTTGATCCTGCTTTTATTTGCGGCGGATGTACTTTCATCCGGTGGGAGTGTTTCGACCCTTTCATCTAGTCGCCGGCGTTTGGCTTTCTCGAATATGGCCATCTCGCGCTCTCGATCAGCTTTGCTTTTAAGACGGGCTTCGTTCAGGAAGGCATCGATCATCTCGTCTGATGGCCACAGAAGTTCTGGTTCAGGCCCCGCCCTCGGTTTCTCGGTGCAAGAGGCCTCTTCATCATCTATCAATGAGTGAGAGATCATGTGGCAACTTGCCCCCGGTGTGTCCGTCTTCTTTGGAGTGTGCGGCTGTGGTGGGTTTACCTTCCACTTTTCAGACAGCGCAAACTTGCCTTGTAGGTACTGGTCCTCGATCCATCCCTTAAAGACGAAGCAATCTTCGATTGGATGGCTTACCGCTTGGTGGTAAGGGCAATAATTGGGATCGCTGACATCGCCTGGCTGCAACGGTCGTTTTGGATTCGGCAGATTGATGAGTTTGTTGCGTATTGCCAGCTCGAACAGTCTTCTCGTTTTGTCCTGAGGAAATGAGTAAGGACGTCCCAGTCTCTCCTCGAGGGATGGGCGTGGACGCATATTGTTTTGACGGACAACCGGCTTTAAGCTGCTCGGCCGTTGCTGAGTATTGGCAACGAAGGTTGCCTTCCCTTTCCCCTTTTCATTCCAAGGCTCTGTCTTTGAAGAAGAAGGCTTATGGCCCATCTGGTCCATTTGGGCCAGCTTGTCAATCAAGGCCTGGAAGGTGGTCGGCTTGAAAAACATCATGAACTGGGAGATGGCCGCTTGAGGGTCAAGAGTGCCCACGAACATGCCTACTGCAGGAGCCTCTTCTATGCGTTGTTCGCTTTTCGACCATAGGTTCCGCCATCGTGTTGCGTATTGGACCCACGTTTCGCCTGGCCTTATCCTGGCATTAATCAGTGATGTTATCGGGGTGCGTCCACTAGCACTCGCGAATCTCTGTGTAAACAGCAGCTCCATCTCTGCAAATATTTTGACAGAGTCGTCAGGTAGCTCCGAATACCATTCAAAGGCTGTTTCTGCTAAGCTGCCGACGAATTGTCGTAGTAACAATTTGTCATCGCCTCCAGTATTGCCGCATAAGGCCCTGAATTGAGCGACATGCTGATGGGGATTCCCCGTCCCTTTATATACATGGAATTTAGGGATCGTATATCCTGGCGGGTAACTGATTTGGTCATACCATCTCGGATACGGTCGTCCGGTTCTAACAATTTGCCCAGCCGCTTCATTTGCCTGGTGAGCTCGTATTTGCTGAGCTATATGGTCATCCAGTGCGGCCTTGGAAATGGTTTCTTCCTTGGCAGCTAAAAGAGCCGAAGGAGGATTCGATGTCTCTCCTTTGTCATCTTCAAGGACAATCGGAGGATCTTCAGCAGGAGGATCTTGCCGGATCATCATCCCTACCACATCTTGGAAAAGAAGCGCCATTTGTTTTATGTTAGCCGCTTGCTCTGCGGCTTCTTTGTCCTTCTTTTCGAGGACTCTGCGTAAAAAGTCAGCGTCGGTTTCTTGTTCTTAACGCTCATCCGAAGACGTTTCGGAGCTTTCTTTTGGCTCAGTGAGTGCAGCCATTGTAGTCATCATTTCCTGAAGCTTTTGTTGTTGCTCCTGGGCTTTCGTTACGGATCGGGTGAGCGGTCGGTGACCCGTCGATGCACGGCTTTCCTCTTTTCCAGAAGCCATATAAACAGTGTGCACCACCATGCCCTCAGGGCGTTTACGGTTCACCATGTTCATAGGGGCTTTTTGCGGACTCCTTTTCTTTTGAGTGGTTGAAGTTGAGGGGGTCGTTGTAGTGGGCGCCCAAGTAGCCGTTGCTTTTTGCGGCTTAACAGGACGGTTTTCTTCCTGCCGGGCCTTCAGCTTCTTCTGCTGGCGGGAGAAATTTCGATCAATCACCGAGTCTTGGACTTGGCGCCAGACCTTGTAGATTTTAGAGGACAGCCGCTGAGAGGAATGTTCTGGCTTGGCTTTCGCAACGTTTCCCACCGGAGGAGGGGATCTTTTTAGTACGGCGGTAGGAGAGTTTCTGCGCACCGTGTTCAGCAATTCAAAGCTGTTCCCGGTTGGAACAGCAGCATCGATCCCCACCGTTGGAGCTGGTGGAGTAAATCCAGAGGGGGAGTTGTCCCCAGCCTTCCTTACTCGGCGCCAGTGGCGACGTCGAGCGTGTCGTGCGGATGGAGTTGTTTCGGCCGTAGGGGAGACTTCGTCATTCCCCCTGCTTTGAGGAGAGACCGTTATTGGTGCTAGCCTGTCGAAGACTAACACCCGTTGAGAAGCAATGTCTAATCTGTCAAAGACAGACCTCTGGGTAGGAGAAGCAGCTTTGAGGATCTCGCCTGGAGCAGCAACCGGAATAGCCTGCCTTGTAAAAATTGACTTCTTGGAAGGAGGAGCCTTTCCAATAATTTCGTCCGCTTGAGCCGGGATAGCAATCCGCTTTGGGATGGCAGCTTCGGGTATCGCGGGTTTGCTGATGTTCTGGCCCAGTCCGTTGAAAACTGACGTATTGAAGCCGGGCGACCCGTTGAGAGGGGTCACGGCAGTGGTAAGTCGATCAAAGACCGACTTCTTTGGAGCTTCTTGCGATGTCATTGTGGCATTGAAGCTCAACGGTGGGAGCATGGTCCCGAAGAATAATCCAGTGGTGGCCTGAGTTACCTGCTCCGCTGGCATCTTGAAAAGGGAGGCCGCTTGGGGCCCATAAGTCACTCCTCCAGCAAGGACCGAGCGAGAGTTGCAGTTGCAGGCAGTGCATTTTGAAGCCATCGATCTTCTGATTTCTGCACGGAGCAAGACACCAAATCTTAGTATCTTGAATCCACAGGCAACCATATCAAACCGCGATTCGTTCGCGAACACGACACACAAAGTGTGGAGTGGAAAGAGGAAAAGGTCCCACCGGGCGTGCCAGAATCTGTTCCCCTCCGAACAGCGGCCGAGACATGGAATGCCTTGCCTGAGATTCGGGGCAGATGCTAATTGGTGCTATCCGTCCACCTCTCCGAAGATGCCATGTTGATTTATGGCACCGTGCATCGGAGGTTTAGACGGATGCGTCCGATGTAGCAGACTTCGTCAGATTCCCCCTCGTTTGAGGGGTTTTTGATTGTGGGGACGCTCTTCCCTGCAGGCGCAAGCCCCTGCAGTTAATTACGCTACCGCATCGCGGTAACAACTTTCTCCTTCTCCAGCTGGTCACTTCGTGTCGTGGGTGTTTGTTTTGTTTGTGGTTGCCCGTGGATTGTATACGGAGACTAATTTATGTAGTCGCCCGTAGGACGTGGATTAGTCCAAATCCGTATTTTCTTAGATTTGGGTTTGGGGGTTTGGTTTAAGGACACGTTAGCCATATTTGAGGCTAAGATCAACTTAAACGTTTGTTAAGGATACGTTAGTCTGATTTGAGACTAAGATCAACTTAACGGGATCATTTAGATCCGACAAAAGAGCGTTTCGGCTCTATTGTTCCAGTTTAGGGACATAGTGGTCCATCGTATGTATGGCCGTCGGGACCCATCACCTCTCTGACGACGTTGAAGGATTACAACGACATATATCAGAGGAGTTCAGAGATGTACCCTTGAACCAGAGTTAATTGGAGGGGATCTATAGTCCAGTCTGTTTGAAAGGTTTAAGGATACGTTAGCCATTTTTAAGGCTAAGATCAACTTAAACGGGATCGTTTAGATCCGACAAAAGAGCATTTGAGGGCTCTAATGTTCCAGTTTAGGGACATAGGGGTCCATTGCAAGTTTAGGGACATTGCGGTCCATGGGTAGTTTAAGGACGCATAAGTCCATGGGTTTAAGGACCCCACAGTCCATATGGGTGTGTTTAAGGACGCATAAGTCCGTGAGTTTAAGGACGCGTAAGTCCGCGGGTTTAAGGACCCCACAGTCCGTATCTTAGTTTAAGGACGCATAAGTCCATGAGTTTAAGGACCCCACAGTCCGTATCTTGGTTTAAGGACGCATAAGTCCATGAGTTTAAGGACCCCACAGTCCGTATCTTGGTTTAAGGACGCATAAGTCCATGAGTTTAAGGACCCCACAGTCCGTTGAATGTATGGTTGTCGGGACCCGTTACCTCTCTGACGACGTTGAAGGATTACAACGACAGGTGTCAAAGGAGTTCCGAGATGTACCCTTGAACCAAAGTTGATTGAAAGAGCAGATGTGCTCAGATCAAGATGATTTGAGGACTTATGGCCAGTTTGGGGTAAGTCCAGTTATGTTTGAAATATTGGCCCTCTGTTGGTCCATTGAAAGAGAGGCTTTGCCTCTGAAACTTAGCCAATTGGGCTGAAGCTAGTGTTAAACACTAGAAACCAACAGTGTTGAACACTGGGAATAAGATAGCAAGTTAGTGTTAAACACTAAAAGATAATCAGTGTTAAACACTGGGAACAGTGTTTTCAAATTAGTGTTAATCACTAAGAAAATCAGTGTTAAACACTGGTAATCAGAGATTTCCAATTAGTGTTAAACACTAAGGAGGTAGGGGTCACGTGCGGACACGTGACAGCGCCCTGATTTCCCTTATTTTATTCAGCAGGTAAGTATTTAACACCTTTAATTTCCTAGCTATCACGTGTGGGCACGTGATAGGCATTCATCCATTCGATACTAAAGGGGTTCGTTAGGGGTCACGTGGGGACACGTGAGGGCGCCCAGAGGGGGGACCAGATCCCTTTTCTTCGTTCTGCAATTAAGTGTTAAACACTTCTTCATCTTTTGAGCATCACGTGTTGACACGTGACGGTGATCTATGTGCTGACTGTTAAAGCGTTTGCTAAGGGGTCACGTGGTAAACACGTGAGAGCGCCCAAAGCCTTCATTTCCATTGATCTTTCTTTCTGCGTTTTGGGAGTCACGTGGGAGCACGTGATGACATCAAAAAGTGGGGCCAGATCCTCTTTATTTTGTTCTGCAAACAAGTGTTAAACACTCTTAATTTTCATAGCCATCACGTGTGGGCACATGATGTATAATCATGCCCTGGTTTATTAGAACACTTATTAGGGGTCACGTGCTAACACGTGAGAGCGCCCAGAATTGTTTCTGCCTTTGCTTTTGTTCCATATATAATGAGGGTCACGTGGGAACACGTGAGGCATTGCCTCAAAGCTTTCCTCTTCTCATTTTTGGGGGATCTGTTCAGGGGTCACGTGGGGCACGTGCGAGCGCCCAAAGCTTTCATTTCCTTCTGCGTTTTGGGAGTCACGTGGAAACACGTGAGGTGATGCTTCAAAGTTCTTTGCAGGGGATCTTTTCAAGGGTCACGTGGGGCACGTGACCCTAGTTCTCTTCATGAACAGAGATCTTTTAAGAATTGAATTCTTTATAGGGTTGAACCCTAATTATGATTTTGAAGGAATTGAATTCCGATCGTGAAAGAATTCTTATTTAGGATAAAACCCTAATTTCTTTTCAAAGGAATTAAATTCCCAGATATGTAAAAGAATTAAATTCTTGATTAGGGTTAAACCCTAGTTTTGTTTTAGGGGAATTGAACTCTCAAAACTCAATTCCCCTTCTAAGTTTAGGATCTGCATGGCAGGATCTCAACCCGATGAGAATTAAATTCTCATCCTATGGGGAGATGTGCTCTGTACAGATCTTCAACCAGAAGAAGAACTAAGTTCTTTTCTTTAAATAAGAGTTAAACTCTTTTGAGAATTAAATTCTCTTTTGAATCCTCTCTTTTCTTACCTAGGGTTTTTCTTTTGCAGAGAATTAAATTCTTCTTTCTCTGTTTCTTCTTCTCCTGAGAATTAAATTCTCCTCCCTCTGTTTTTTTCTCTCCAAAAAAAGTAGATCCCCCTTCTCTTCTCTTGGCTCCTATTTATAGGAGGATGAAGAGAATAAATTTGTTTAGCAAATCTCTCATTGAGAGATTTGATTTGTATGTTGAGAGATTTGATTTGCATTTATCATTAATCTGGGCCTTGAGATCATTCAGTGAATTTTATTCACCGTGGATTTTAAATCCAAAAGATATTCTATTTGTTATCCTGGTGAGATTTTCGGGGAAATCTTTCCTTGTCCAAGGTTTTTCCATAAATTGGTGATATTTAATCACCCTTGGATCTTTAATCCAACGGTTCCCCATGACCCTTTTCCATTTGGAAAGATTCAGAAACTTTTAGAATTTAATTCTATTAAATTATTTTAGAGGCTTTAAAAGCCCATCACGTGTCTGCACGTGACCCATGGTCACGTGTGAGCACGTGATGCCCCATTGGGGTCTTTTCTGAATTTTTATTGTATCTTTTAACTCCTCCAGCGAGTTCTTAAAAGCCCATCACGTGTGGACACGTAATTCCTCATAACTTTTGATCCCGGATGAATTACGAGGCCCATAATATATCAAATCGAAGGGTTTTTCGAGCCGCTTTCGATACAATCAGAATTTATCTGTTTCTCATTCGGGAGTTTGTCAAAAAAACAGCCCGGAAGATACTGGTTCCCATTTCCTTAAGCATATCGCTGCCATTTGATACCTTGGACTCTTTTGCGTAGAAATTTTTGGCGGGAACAGCCCTGATTTGGCGGTAGAGCCCTGCCGCTTCTGAGCCAGATTTGATTGGCCTTTGTGGAGAGCTCCTCATCCTCTTTGGGAAAACAAAGCTCCTCTTCCGAGTCGCTTCCAAGATGGATGGCGTAGCAGGTCACTACTGGGATCTCTTCATTGGAGTCTTCTTCTAACTCCTCCAGAATTTCAGCCGCTTGTACAGAGAAGAACTCATTCAATTGAATCAATGTTCTTTCCTTTTGTTCATATTCTTCGAGGGAATCGATATATTTTTGAATGGTCGATCTCCCTGCAGACTCTTTTTCGTGCCGAGCTGCACTTTTCTTCTTCTTGAGCTTCTTGGATTTTGAGCCAGATGGAGCCGCATTGGTAGCTGGACTGGTAGGCTTCTTCTGCCCTTCCCATTCCGTCCTGGGTTCCTTCCGAAGTAGCTTTATCATCTTCTTCGTCTTATTAGATATGTGCATACTCCACGGAGGCCGCGATGAGTCCGTTTAATTTCTCAGGGCAGCGGGTTCGGCTGTCTGCTCCCGGAAGGCTTCAGTTTCTGTCTGTATAAAGTTAGTGGTTGCAACTTGATTGTTCACCAACACACTTTTGGACAGCTCGATCTCTCCAGCCTTGTACTGCTTCTCGACCCAGTCTTTGAAGATATAGCAATCCTCGATCGCATGGCTCACTACTCGGTAGTACGGGCAATACAGAGGATTGTCGGTCATTTTTGCTTCTTGGGGTCTTTTCGACTCCGGCAATTGTAGGCCGTTGTTCAAGGCATCTTTAAATATCTTGCGGACCTTGTCCCTTCTGAAAGAGTAAATCTTGTTCCTTTTCTCCTCTAGGGAAGGCCCATCTGCTCCCAGCAATGGCTTTCGAGACCGGTTAGTTTTGGATTCGGCCGCCCTTCGCTTTTCTTCATTGTCAGAGGCATTGAAGACATTGGTACTGCTGGAACTCCCGCTTCTACGGTTGTCGTCCCGTTTGCTTTTCCAGGTTTTGTCTCTCTGAGAGTCCGGTGGGGACTCTTGCTTCGAGCGTTCCAGCATTTGAACTTTCTTGGTTAGCTCCTAAAATGTCTTGAGGCCCGCTGTACATAAGAATGGGACCATCCAATTGCTGAGGTTCCTAATGAGAAGGCTGACGGACTGGTCCTGCTCCAGCGGCGGTTCGCACTTGACTGTGAGATTACGCCATCGAGCGATAAAGTCGGTGTTGCTTTCATTCTTCCCCGGCTTGGTCCTCACAAGGTCGGCAATGGAGATTTTATCACTGACACTCATGAACCTTTGCCGAAACAGGGACTCCATTTGGGCAAAGGTAATGACGGACCCATCCGGTATACTCGCATACCAGTCGAAGGCGACGCCGGTCAGGCTGTTGACAAACTGACGAAGAAGGAGTGTGTCATTGCCCCCTGTATTTCCGCACGATGCTTTGAAGTGGGCGACGTGCTGATTTGCATTCCCCGTTCCATCAAATCTTCCGAACTTAGGAATGATGTAGCCGCTTGGGAACTCAATCAGATCGTACTGCGCGGGGTATGGCCGCCCACTACTGTCGATTTCTTTCTGAGCTTCAGCTTCGGCCACCAATGTTTTAACCTTGCTGGTGACCAAATCCATTATCCGGTCCTGTGTTAGCGGGATAGTGCTATCTGGGGCCAAGGCGTCCCCAGAAGCGGAGTGTGGCCGGCTTTCATGTGGCTCGACCAGTCTCGGTCCTAAAGGAACCGGCATTGGTTGCCTCGGATTGTCATCACCCGGCTGATTAGTTGCGGCTTGTGCCTGATTGGGAGGCGCTCAAGCAATTTGAGCCGTAAGCTGCATCACCACGTTCGTTAAGTCGTCAATCTTCGAATAGAACTTGGCCATCTCTTTATCTTTGCTCCTGAGCTGTTTTCGAAGCTCTTGAAGTAGCTCTTGCTCCGCAGTCCTGGGGCGGAAAGTCGGCTCTTCCTCGCTGTCCGAGCTTGACTCTGCATGGACCGAGGGGTCTTTCTGCCTATCATCCTCATCGAGAGGGTTTTCTTCATCTAGCGGGGGCGGCTGTTCTTGGGCGGCGGCAACCACATTCAGGCTAGATTGGGCTTGGGATGTGGTGGCCCCATCCTTGCTTTTGCGGCGAAGGTTATCGCTGGGGCGACCGCCTGCCATATAGACCGTATGGATGATATATCCGGCCGTCTTTCTATCATTGGCAGCTGATTTCATGGATTGCTGTCTTGACCCCCTTGTTTCGGTAGCTGGTTGTCGATTAAAGGCGGCTGGCCTAACCAGTTTCTTGAATGGTGATGGCGCTTCTTTTCTGGGTCTACCCCGCTGCTTTCGTGCAGCACAGAGTGCTTGATAGACTCTTGAAGAGACAGTGTCATACTTTTTCTGTTGGGGCCGGGACACGTCTCTTTGTAGAATCGTTCGGACTGCTGTCTTCTTGATTCTGGCGGTCATGGCATTTTTCTGAACCCACTTCAGAGGCTCGAAGGAATTGCTGATTCTTACGTCCGACTCAGCCGTCGTCACGGGGCAACCCTGCACTTGGAACTTCACATGATTCCATTTGGCCGAAGCCTTGCCCCTCTTGTTGGCTCGATACCTGAGCCGCTTCTGCCTTAACTTTTCTGTTCTAAGCACCTGGCAGACTTCAGCTCTTTGGGAAGACGCCGCAGACCGGGCGATGGAGGGCCTTGGAGATACGCTCGATTGTGCATATGTTGGAGTCATCGCCTGAGCTCGTCCGCAACATTTGATTTTGCCCTTTGTACCGAAGTTCTTGCACCCCGTTGGAGCACCAGAGAATCGTTCAGATACAGTCTTAAGTTTCGGTTGTGGTGCCTTGGCGATCACGACATTCGGCCTCTTGCCCCGTGAGACCGGCTTGGCCACCTGTTCCGCTGGGATCTCCGCCAGATGAGCGCTCCCGGCAGGGTAGATGATGACGGAACCAAATTGGCGGGGTGGTTCCTCCCACTGTCGACTGAGGCTTGCGGGGAGAACCACACGAGCGTTGACCTTGACCACGTACGGAATCGGGGTCACGTTGGAAGCTGAATTCGTCTGGGGAGACATTGTCGTCGAAAGTTGATTGCTGCATGGAAAAAAAGAACATCATTTCAGTATAGGCAATCGATATGTATATTGATTGAGTTCGCATGAACGTTTAACCCGAAATATGGGAGGAGAGATTGGTCCCACCAGGCGTGCCAGAATCTCTAGGGTATTTTTCGTCACCCCATTGAGATGGGAATACGCGTGCGCTGGTCAGGCGTACTACAGATTCTCCCTGCCTAGGGTAGGTTGGAGTTTAATGATTGTGGGGATCCGAATCTCCGGCAGCCGCGGACTAAGCTGCCGTTAATTACCCTTCGCCTTTGGGGCGAGGGAACCTCCGATTAACGGGTTAAACTGGTCATGCGAACTCAATATGCAGTGTGCGTGTGTGTTGTTTTGGAGGGGGGGTTTGAATATATCGGGAGCCACACAGAGTTCTAACAGGGACAGTGTCGCGGAGTATGTGTATGTGTACATTTGTATACATATGTATATATATACATGTAGATATAAGTAAATGGGAAAAAGACATCCAAAGGATGCGTGGGGCCAGCGCCTAGGCGCTTGAGTGCGAGCGCGCCACGTGTCGGCATGTGGGCGCTTTGCTCTCGAGCGCAGAGTGCTGGAGCGCAACGCGCCACGTGTCGGCACGTAGGCGACTTGCGCTCGAGCGCAAGAGCACCGCGTGTCGGCACAAGGGCGACTTGCGCTCGAGCGCTTGCGCTGGAGCACAAGAGCGCCGTGTGTCGGCACGAGGGCGACTTGCACTCGGGCGCTTGCGCTTGAGCGCAAGAGCGCCACGTGTCGGCACGAGGGCGACTTGCGCTCGAGCGCTTGCGTTGGAGCGCAAGCGCGCCACGTGTCGGCACGTGGGCGCTCTGCGCTTGAGCGCCGGCGAGAAAAAGAGGCTTTTAGCCTAAAAAGATTTCTCTGATGAGAAATCAAAGAGGAGTTGGACTCCTGAGTGTTTTTTTTCTTTTTTTTTAGGGTTTAGTGAAAGGGGTTCTTCTTCTTCCTCCTCTGTTAGCTGGATCTTGAAGATCAAGAGATATGAGATTTTAAAAATCACTCTTTTTTGAGATCTAATGGAAGATCTGAGCTCCCCTTGATGGGTTTTGTGGTGAAAAACTAATTTGTTTTATAAAAAGGAGAGTAGAACTCTTGATTTAATTCAAAAGAAAGAAGAAGGTTTTGGAATCTTGAAGAAGGAAGAAAGATCTCAGATCTGAAACTTTTTTGGAGAGAGAAAAAAGTTGTTGGGATATTTCATTATCCTTGCCTTTATAGGCCATACATTTTACACATAGCCTCTTGGGCTTCACAAAATGGCATTTTGCCTATCCCATGGCTCATGTGCCATTTCTTTTTGCACATAAGCCATGGGCTTTACAAAAATTTGGCTTTATGCCTATTTTTCTTACATTTATCCGAAAATAAAATAAAAGAAATACAATAAAATTATTTATTACAAAATTTTTATCTTGGCGTAGGGGGAGGCCGGCCGCTTCATGTTCGGGCTCGACCCGGGCATGGGCCCACTGGATCTGGGCTTGGGCCCACTTGGCTTGGGGTTGACTTTGATTTTGACTTGGTCAACCGTGGTGTAAATTTTTACCCCAACATACATTATCTAATATTGGCTCGCTTTATTATTTTATTTTCTCACTGGATGATACATTGATATATATGCGATATATGTTAATTGTATTGTTTTCTTTTGTTGCAAATATATAATATATATGTGATATATATTATTGTGACATGATATGATTTATTATTAAACATGTTTAAGGATGATTAAATGAGGTTAGGGTTTGATTAGGGTTAGTTGCTTCATGCACCTTCTAGAAGCATTTTCTTTTGTCATGGTTAAAATATTTTGTGATGACACATTTCTAACCCAACCAAACTCTAACTCTAGTTTATTCTCTACAAAATCTTAGCCACTCATCCTTGACCATGGTTGATATATCAATCATATACTTTTATTTCTATTCATCAAAAAAGGAATTATCATTATCTTTTCCATTATCATCTTCTTCTCTCTTGAAAAAGCTCACTAGAAATTCTTTATGTGATGAATAAATATGAGAAAATGATTTAAAAAGAAAGCAAAAATACTACTCTCTCATCCTCATCTCATCTAGCCCATGAGATTAGTGTGTTCATCTCTTTAGAGTGAGAAAGCTTGAGTCTTTGCAACTTCGACGTAGATCATCGGAGATTTGGAACACTTCAAGCTAGCATGGATCGTTCGAGTCGTGGAGCCTCTCATGAGTCCGGGAGATCGTGGATCGCGGTAAAGGGACTTCTACTCGGAGCTTGTGAAGCGAAGGAGCGGACTACAAAGGTTGTAATCCCTCACACTTAGATAAAAGTTATCATCTTGCATGTTTAACCCTAATAATCTAGCAAAGATCCCTGCTTTAGGTTGTTCGACACGTCTAAATTTTTATCCGGGCATGTTTGATGCCTTATGAACCTTTACAAGAGTGCCTAGGAACCCTACAATTATGCCTGGAGGAAATACCACAGGAAGATTAGCGATAGAAGAAAAATAATATACACAGAGGGCTAAATTCCTCGAGAACAAAGCTCTGTTCAGGGATTAGAACCCATGAACAAAAGCTCTGCAGATCTATAAGTTTTTTTTAGAGTGAAGCTCTGTTTATGAACCCCCAATGGGGATCTCTTTACATCAAAAGATCTGTGAGAGCAAAGTTCTTTGGTTGAGATTAATTTAAATTAATTTGATTTACATTAATTTTACCTAAAGTTTCTAAGTTTGAAAATGAGCAAAGCTCTGCTGGTGAAACCCCAAAGGGATTTTCTTTAGATTTATGAGAGCAAAGCTCTGCCGGTGAAACCCCGAAGGGATTTTCTTTAGATCTATGAGAGCAAAGCTCTGTTGGTTAAGACTAATTAAAATTAATTTAATCTAAGAATCAATTTTACCTAAAGTTTTTCTAAAAACTTTGGAAAGGAGAGCAAAGCTCTGGAGTTCTTGAAGGCAAGAGCAAAGCTCTGAAGTTTTTTGAAAATAAAAATCTGAAAGATGATAAGCATCTGTGGGGGACCAAAGGTCCTATTTATAGGCATCAATTGCCTCTTCAACTTCCAAGAGTTGCCACGGCGGTTGGAATTCCGCCACCGTTGGGCTCACGTTTGGGGCCACGTAAGCGCAACGGTGGGGGGGCATTTGTTTAACCCAATCAGAGCAAAACTCTGTTCAAATTCCGAGACGGGAGATGAAGCAAAGCTTCATCTTCCCCCAATCAGAGCAAAGCTCTGCTTTGAAAATTTAAACTTTAATAAATGAAGCAGCACTTCAAATTCTTTGCGCTGCATGCAACGCGCCACGTGTCAGGCGCAGATGCATCAGTGCAGCGCCCAAGGCAGCGCACCCAATTAGAGCAAAGCTCTGTTCAAAGCAAAATCAAAGGAAGCAACGCTTCAGTTGCGCAAGCACTGCGCTGCGCGACACGTGTCAGCGCAGATGCGCTCGCGCAGTTGCGCTGCGCTGTACGCTGCGCGACACGTGTCAGCGCAGATGCGCTAGCGCAGTTGCGCTGCGCGACATGTGTCAGCGCAGTTGCGCTGCGCTGTGCGCTGTATGACACGTGTCACGCTCTGGGGCATTTGCGCCAAACAAAATTAAGATTCTAAAAGAAATCTTTCTGTTCTTGTTAAAACAAGAAGATTTTCTTCTGTAAAACAGAAACCCTTGGATCAAAGATCCAACGGTGGGGAAAATTCCCCAAATCACTCAAGGAAAGATCTCTTTAACAAATTTATGGGCACTATAAAAAGGACCCCAGACCTCAATTCAAAGGCATCAAAATTTTCTGAGAAAAAAAAGAGAACTCTGAAGAACTCCTCAAGAACAAAAAAGGTAAAAACCTTTAGAGAAAGAGAAAGTTCTCTTCTGAACAGATCATAGATCTAAAAAACAAGATCAATGATCTTTAATAAAAAACAAAAAAAATTAAGTAGTGCTTTGCACTTTTCATGAACCTTTGGTTCTCTAAGATAAGAAAAACAAGAAAAAACTTATTTTTCTTTGATCTAAATTAGATCAAGAAATCATATAGTGCTTCGCACTTCTGTTCTTGAATCTAAAAGATTCTTAGTGCTTTGCACTTCCAAACTGCGCTGTTGCGCTCTTGGGAAAGCGCCACGTGTCAACTACTTGCGTTATGCGCTTTAAGATAGAGCTTTGCTCTATGTAATTGGCGCAATCCACCAAAGTACGCCACGTGTCAGCAGCACAAGCGCAGCGCACTACGCTTGCATGACACGTGTCGTCACCATAAGCGCTTGCGCTCCCTGATTGGCGCAAAGCGCCTGACGAATGCAATGCATTTCTTAAAGGGCCAGGCCCAAATCAAAAGACCTAGCAGGCCCAAAATAAATTGCAAAGCAATAAAAGGGCAAGGCCCAAATAAAATTGATGCTCTGCATCATTTATAAAGGGCAGAGCCCAAATAAAATTGATGCTTATTCATCATTTATAAAAGGGCAGAGCCCAGTCCAAACAAAAATAGAAAGTAATGCAATGCATTATCTAAATGTGGGCAAAGCCCTAGCACAGGTTTAATAGACCAAAAATAAATAAAAATGTTGAACATCTTCAACTGGACTTAGCCCAATTTTGGCCGTAAGTCCTCAAATTTAAGTTGACTGAGCACAGCTGCTCTCTATTAAATCAATTTATATCCGGTTCGAGGGTATATCTCCGAACTCCTTTGACACATGTCGTTGTAATCCTTCAACGACGTCAGAGAGGTGACGGGTCCCGACGACCACACATCAATATGGACTGCGGGGTCCTTAAACTCGTGGATCGAAACGTCCTTAAACTAATGTGGACCGAAACGTCCTTAAACTAATATTGGACCGAAACGTCCTTAAACTAATGTCGGACCGAAACGTCCTTAAACTAATAATAGACCACCATGTCCCTAAACTGGAATATAGACCACCACGTCCTTAAACTGGAATATGGACCACCACGTCCTTAAACTGGAACATAGACCACCACGTCCCTAAACTGGCAACGGACCGCAACGTCCTTAAACTACCTATGGACCACTACGTCCCTAAACTGGAACAATAGAGCCCTCAAATGCTCTTTTGCTGGATCTAAACAATCCCGTTTAAGTCGATCTTAGCCCCAAACACGGCTAACGTATCCTTAAACATTCAAATGGACTATAAAACTCCAAATCAACTTTGGTTCAAGGGTACATCTCTGAACTCCTTTGACACCTGTCGTTGTAATCCTTCAACGTCGTCAGAGAGGTGACGAGTCCCGATGGCCATATATTAAATGGATCTAGACGATCCCGTTAAGTAGATCTTAGTCTCAAACAAGACTAACGTATCCTTAACGAACGTTTAAGTTGATCTTAACCTCAACACGGTTAATGTATCCTTAAACTAAAAACACCAAACCCAAATCTAAGTAAATACGGATTTGGACTAATCCACGTCCTACGGGAGACGACATTACTCAGTCTCCGTATACAATCCACGGGCAACCACAAACAAAACAAACACACACGACACGAAGTGAAATTCTGGAGAAGGAGAAAGTTGTTGCCGCGACGCGGTAGCGTAATTAACTGCAAGGGCTTGCGCCTGCAGGGAAGAGCGTCCCCACAATCAAAAACCCCTCAAGCGAGGGGGAATCTGACGAAGTCTGCTACATCGGCCGCATCCGTCCAAACCTCCGATACACGGTGCCATAAATCAATTTGGCATCTTCGGAGAGGTGGACGGATAAAACCATATAGCATCTGCCCCGAATCTCAAGCGAGACGTCCTAACATCCCGGCCGCCATTCGGAGGGGAACAACGGACTTAAGCGTCCTTAAACTCATGGACTTAAGCGTCCTTAAACTCACAGACTTAAGCGTCCTTAAACTGATATACGGACTTAAGCGTCCTTAAACTAATGGACCACCATGTCCCTAAACTGGAAATGGACCACCATGTCCCTAAACTGGAACAATAGAGCCCCCAAATATTCTTTTGTCGGATCTAAATGATCTCGTTTAAGTTGATCTTACCATCAAATATGGCTAACGTATCCTTAAACTTTCAAACAGACTTTAGTCCTAGGGTATATCTCTGAACTCCTCTGACACCTGTCGTTGTAATCCTTCAACGTCGTCAGAGAGGTGATGGGTCCCGACGGCCATACATGCAATGGACCACTATGTCTCTAAACTGGAACAATAGAGCCCAAATGCTCTTTTGTCGGATCTAAACGATCCCGTTAAGTTGATCTTAGTCTCAAACTGGACTAACGTATCCTTAACAAACGTTTAAGTTGATCTTAGCCTCAAATACGGCTAACGTATCCTTAAACCAAAACCCCAAACCCAAATCTAAGAAAATACGGATTTGGACTAATTCACGTCCTACGGGCGACGACATAAATTAGTCTCCGTATACAATCCACGGGCAACCACAAACAAAACAAACACCCACGACATGAAGTGAAATTCTGAAAAAGGAGAAAGTTGTTACCGCGATGCGGTAGTATAATTAACTGCAGGGGCTTGCGCCTGCAGGGAAGAGTGTCCCCACAATCAAAAACCCCTCAAGCGAAGGGGAATCTGACGAAGTCTGCTACATCAGCCGCATCCGTCTAAACCTCCGATACACGGTGCCATAAATAAACTTGGCATTTTCGGAGAGGTGGACGGATAAAACCAAATAGCATCTGCCCCGAATCCCAGGCAAGACGTTCAGTCTTGGCCGCCATTCGGAGGGGAACAGATTCTGGCAAGTCCGGTGGGACCTTTTCCTCTTTCCACTCCACACTTCGTGTGTCGTGTTTCTCCCGCGATCAAATAATCACGGTGTGTATGTTTTTGGTTGCCCTTAGGGGAGTGGATATTGAAACCGGCATTTCGTCTCTATGAAGAATGGCATTTGCTCCCACCCTAACAACTCAGGCTTTGTCATATCCGGCGGAGTCAAGTATGGGTCACCTGCAGCCTCAAATCTCTGCAATCCGTCTCTTCAAGAAATCAACGGGCTTCTTTTTGGGTCGTTGCTCCCACCTCCCACCCTCGGTGCCTCAACGCCGATGGAGGAAGCCCAGAGGATGTCTGTCGTCCACAGGTAGGCTCCCCAAGCAGCAGCCTTGCCGACGGAATCGGTCCTCAAACAACTGGCACATGCCAAAGACCAAGGTCGACGCAGGGGCAAAATATTCAAGCTCTTCAAGAAATCAATGGCTTCAAACTGCACTAACTGCAACAGCAACTCTCGCTCTGTCCCATCTGGAGGAGTAACCTACTGGCCCCAAGCGACCTCCTTTTTCACTATGCCAGTGGAGCAGGTAACTCAAGCCACCACTGAGCTATTCTTCGGGACCATGCTCCCACCAACGAGCTTCAGCGCTCCTGTACCATCGCAAGAAGCTCCCAAGAAGTCGTTTTTCAGCGCTCCTGTGCTTATTTACGCCCTATTTTGCATTATACTATATATAAGCACAAAAAAAAATTTGTGATAATAAAAGAGTAGAAAGTGAAAAATTATATTTAAAAGATAGGAATAGCTTAAGAAAAACAAGAAAATTAGATGTTTTCTTAAATGAAACAGGTAATAAGTAGTTATGAGTTGTTGTCCCAAGGGTTAGTAAGATGAAGGAAATCATTAATCTGAGGATAAAAATAAGCCTGAAAAATAGTTCCTATTCTGGAAGCCAAACATTTGAACGTTGATACCCTACTATACGCACTTACACACATCTTGAAACTCGGGATAGTAGAGGATACCTTGAAATGCTCTTGCCTAAAAGCCAAAGTATGAAGAAAATAAAAGTGGAGAATAAAAGATAAAATGGTGAAAAGAAAAATGAACACTGGTTTTGTTATCACCGAGGCAACAATAAAAAATATAGCGAGGGTGCTTTATCACCTAGTGCCTTAGACCAACTGGTTTGGGAGTCACTGCTAAGCCTTAGATGTTGCAAGACGAGGAAGAACACCTAATTAGCAAGCACATTAGTAATCGGTCGGTTAGTATCTCAAGAAGTATTAACGGTCGCATTAAAAATGTGTGAGCAAATTCCATCTAAATATCTATTAAAAAGTACTAAGGTAAATGGACAAGAGTATGATTGCTTGAATTGAATTCTCTGAGTGTTGGGATGTCCAGTTCACACACGTAGGGGTATATGATCAATGTTTGGAAGAAAGGTAGGAATGAAAACTAAAGGCGATGTTTTATTGAGGGATAATATGATTTCTAACATTTTTTCATGACCATTAAGATAGGGCTCATAGCAACTGAAAAGCTGGTATAGTTGAAAACTCTTATTTTCAAGTTCTTTCTTTTGTAGTTCTTATCTTTATATAACTTTCACCATCTCTCTTTTATTATAGGATTTTGTGGGTGTAATCCGCTGAAAACCCTCAGGAGGCAACACTCCCCCTACTAGGGATATGCCACTGGCGCCGAGTAAGGAAGGCTGGGGGCAACTCTCCTTCTGGACTGATTCCGCCGACTCCAACGGCGGAAATTGATGCTGCTGTTCTAACTAGGAACAGCTTTGAACCACTTAGAAAGGTCTGCAAAAACTCGCCAACTGCCGTATTTAAAAGATCTCCTCCACCTGCGGATAATGCCCCAAAGGTGAAGCCGAAACAGCCCCCTCAACGGCTGTCCTCTAAAATCTACAAGGTCTGGCGTCAAGTACAAGACTCGGTAATTGATCAAGATTATCCCCGCTGACAGAAAAAGGTGAAAGTTCAGCGGGAAGAGGACCGTCCTATCAAGCCACAAAAGGCGATAGCTACCAGGGTGCCCACATCAATGGCCCCCTCAACGTCAATCACTCAAAAGAAAAGGAGGCCGCAAAAAACCCCTGTGAACATGGCGAACCGTAAAAGCGCTGAACACAAACGCCCCAAGTCTGGGGGCATGGTGGTGCACACTATTTATATGGCTTCCGGAAAGGAGGAAAGCCATGCTTCGACGAGTCACCGACCGCTCACCCGATCCGTGACAAAAGCCTAGGAGCAGCAACAGAAGCTTCAGGAAATGCTGACTCAAATGACCGCACTTACCGGGCCAAAAGAAAGCCCGGAGGCATCATCAGAGCAGCGTCACGAACAAGAAACCGATGCTGACTTCTTACATAGAGTCCTCGAAAAGAAGGACAAAGAAGCCGTAGAGCAAGCGGCTAATATAAAACAAATGGTGCTCCTCTTCCAAGATATGGTAGGGATGATATTACAGCCGGACCCTCTAGCTAAAGACCCTCCAATCATTGTTGGAGATGACAGAGGAGAAATGTCAAACCCACCACCGGCTCTTTCAACAGCCAAGGATGAGACAATTTCCAAAGCTGCCCTGGATGAATACATAGCTCAGCAGATACGAGTCCACCAGGCAAATGAAGCGGCTGGTTAAGTCGTTAAAACGGGGCGACCATATCCAAGCTAGTATGATCAGATAAAGTACCCGCCGGGCTGCACGATCCCCAAATTTCATGTGTACAAGGGGACAGGGAATCCACATCAGCATGTCGCTCAATTTAGGGCCTTATGCGGCAACACTGGAGGCGATGACAAACTGTTGCTTCGCCAATAAGTCGGCAGCTTAGCAGAAATGACATTTGAATGGTATTTGGAGCTACCTAACGACTCTGTCAAAACATTTGCGGAGATGAAGCTATTGTTTACACAAAGATTCGCGAGTGCTAGTGAACACACCCCGATCACCGCATTGATCAACGCCAGGGTAAGGCCAGGCGAAAGGTGGGTTTAATACGCAACACGATGGCGAAATCTGTGGTCAAAATGCGAACAGTGCATCGAAGAAGCACCTGCGGTAGGCATGTTCGTGGGCACTCTTTATCCACAAGCGACCATCTCGCAGTTCATAATGTTCTTCAAGCCCACTACTTTCCAGGCCTTGATCGACAAGTTGGCCCAAATGGATCAAATGGGTCACAGACCGTCTCCTCCGGAGCCGGAGCCCCGAAACGACAAAGGTAAAGGGAAGGCGACCTTCGTTGCGACCACCCAACAGCAGCCCAGTGCCCCAAAGCTAGCGGATCAACTGGAGGAAAGACGGCGGTATTATAATGAGAAAATGAAACGCCTTTACTCATTCCCGCGGGATAAAACGAAGAGGCTGTTCGAGCTGGCGATGCGCAATAGGCTTATCTATCTCCCGAATCCAAGGAGACCACCACAACCCAGCGAGGTGAATAATCCCAATTATTGTCCTTACTACCAAACGGTAAGTCACCCGATCAAGGATTGCTTCGTCTTTAAGGGATGGATCGAGGATCGGTACCTACAAGGCAAGTTTGCGCTGTCTGAAAAGTGGAGAGTAAACCCACCACAGCCGTACACTCCAAAGAAGACGGGAACGCCGGGGGCAACTTGTTCTTTTGTTGAAGAAGCTCCATGGGAGATCGTACTTTACGCTAAAACCAAAAAGATGCTGAATGATCTCCAAACATACCCGGCGATCAGATGGAAGAATCCGTTGGAACCTGAGATCATCAAGGGGATGCTGAAGCCGCGCCCAACTCCAAAGATCGGTAATAGCCAAAACGCTCACACTCAGTCGTCAAGATCTTCGAAAAAGAAGAAGAAGTCCAAAAAAGCCGTGAAGCCTGGCGACAAGCGCACGGACTTACAGAAACAGATTGGCGCGCTGGAGGAGTATAATCAGAAAGCACGGACTCCCATCACGCTCCAAGAGTTTCTCAGCTACGTCCTCGAGGATGAAAACGATGGAGAAGACTCATCAGATGAATCTGAGGACTATGTAGCAAGTTGTCATGTGATCTCTCACTCATTGATAGATGATGAAGAGGCTCCTTACACCGAGAAACCGAGGGCGGGTCCTGAACCAGAACTTCTGTGGCCGTCATACGAGATGATCGATGCCTTCCTGAATGAGATTCGTCTGAAAAGTAAAGCCAATCAGGAGCGTGAGATGGCCATATTGGAAGGAGCCAAACGCCGGTGACTAGACGAAAGAGTCGAGGTACTCCCGTCAAATCAAAAGACATCCGCTGCGGATAAAAACAAATTCAAGACGAGGAAAAGTTTTGCTAAAGCCATATCAATGGGAATGAAACTACCACCCTCTGAAGAAAACACTCTCGGTGGAGTAGAGATGCATCCTAATTACTGTTCGTATCATCGAAAGATTTCGCACCCCACCGAGGAGTGCGACGCTTTTAAAAAAATTTCTCCTGGTGGTATACATCTTGATGAAGAGGACGTGCATCCTAACTTCTGCTTATATCATCAGAAGATCGCACATCCTACTGAAGACTGCGATTCCTTTAAGTGTTGGTGGCAAGGGTATGTCGCTCACATGCAACACTTCAACAGGACAAAGCGTGAAGCTCGTAGACAGCGGAAGAATGCGACAGATGAGCATAAAAGAATTGCTAGCAATTATCATAGGGTTGATCCCGAGGGACCGCGAGTTCTCACCTTCGGGAGCAACTCCGACAAAAAAGTAGCCCTCGGCCCTCTCTTCAAGGAATCCATCTCTAAAACGAAAGAATTGAGGAGTTGCGAGAACATTCAGCCATGCAATTGCACGTTACCCGGAAAAAATCTCGGACCCGCAGATAACAGATCGAACAAAAAGGATAAAGGAAAGGGAAAAACGGCCTTCGTCGCCAACACTCAACAACAATCGAGTGGCCCTAGACCGGTTGTTCGCCAAAACGACAAGCGGCAACCCCTCTATGAAAAGTTGAAACGTCCTTACTCATTTTCCCGGGATGAAACAAGGAGGCTGTTCGAAGTAGCAGTGCGCAACAGGCTTATCACTCTACCGGAGCCGAAACACCAGCCACAACTGAATGATGTCAATACTCCTAATTACTGTCCTTACCATCAAGTATTGGTCCATCCGATCGAAAACTGCTACATTTTCAAAAACTGGGTTGAAGACCAATACCAACAGGGCAAGTTCGCGTTGTCCGAAAACTGGAAGGTGAGCCCGCCACAACCACATGCTCCGAGAAAGATGGATATACCGGGGGCATCATGCTCATTCATAGGGAAAGCCCCATAGACTGAAAAGTCTGTAAACTAGAGATTCGCCTCAAATACGGCGACGGTGGACCGCAATGTCCTAAAACTTGCAAAAGACCGAAACGTCGTTAAACTACTACCAGCCCGCGGCATCCTCAGGCTGACATATTAAAAAAAAGGATAAAAAAAAGAAGACGGTATGTCCGTAAGCAAAACGGGCACGGATGAAAACCCGAAAGGGCTCCGTGAGTAAAAACAGCAGGGTTACCGGCGAGTGTTTGTGAAAACCCGAAAGGGAGCGACCTCGTTAGAAAAAAGAATAAAAAGAATTAAAAAAAAACAAGACGATATGTCCATAAGAAAAACGGGCATGGATGAAAACCCGAAAGGGCTCCGTGAGTAAAAACAGCAGGGCTACCGGCGAGTGCTTGTGAAAATCCGAAAGGGCGCAACCTCGTTAAAAGACACTTATAGGGTCCTCTCGACCTTGTAAGGAGAAACCACCCGCGCGAGATCCTTACGACTCACAAGGGAGCAACACACTTAGGGATCCTCACGATTCCTAAGGAGAAATTACACTTGTGAGATCCTCACAACTCATAAGGAGAACTCTCTTATGGGACCCTCACGGCTCATAAGATTTGAAAGTCTTAAGTTACAGAGACCTGAACTTGTTCTTAAGCAAACCCCCCACAACCTTCGATATTGCCCTACAAGCGGCTCATACTGACCCTTGTATACAATCCACGGGCGCGAATAAACATTTCCCTAACCAAGTCCCATCCGTGACTAGGGATATGTTCGCACGATGAACAACCCTTGTAAGTCCTCTCGACTTATAAGGAGAAAACCCTTTTGTAAGATCCTTACGACTTACAGGGGAACATGCACTTAGGAATCCTCACGATTCCTAAGGAGAAAATACACCTACAAGATCCTCACGACTTGTAGGGAGAAATACTTTTGTGAGACCCTTACGGCTCATGAGGTCAAAAGCCTTAGTCGATAGGATCCTAACCCTTTTTACTAAGCCACTTTTGTTTAAACATCGACAGAGGCAAATGATGATTCGCTCCTGGCAATATCCCAGTTGTAGCGATGCTGATGCCTAAACCGGTATCAAATTCCAAGTCCTTTCATGGCAAGTGATGATTTGCTCCGGGAAATATCCCAGTTGTAGCGATGCTGATGCCTAAACCGGTATCAAATTCCAAGTCCTTTCATGGTAAGTGATGATTCGCTCCTGGCAATATTCCAGTTGTAGCGATGCTGATGCTGAGATTGGCACCAGATTCCAAGTGCCACACTCGCGATAAAAAATCAGCAAGCTAAAAATGCATATGAAATAGCCGAAATGATGGGGCAACTTGCAACAAAATCAGCAAGTAAAAATGTATGCATGCAAAATAAACAGCCGAAATGATTGGGCAACTTGCAATAAAAAACAGCGAGTAAAAAGAAAAATAGCCGAAATGATTGGGCACCGCGAAAAATAGCCGAAATGATTGGGCAACGCGATTTTCGCGATATAAAAAGCTAAATTGATAGAGCATCGCGGAAAGAATAAAAAAAAATGATGAAAGTATGAAACTTTTTGCCCTACAGGTGAGATCACATCGATCCCTGTATACAATCCAGGGGCACAAACAAAGAGGGAACCATACCTTCCCAACAGGCTCCACCAGAAAGCGAAGTCAAATCTCGACGGTTCATAGACAACCTAGAGACAACCTCGACATTTGTCGCAATACAGCAAACACAATGTCAACAAACGAAGCAAAGGAAGATCCCTAGCTTCAAGGTCTTGACGTCGATATCGACAACTTAGAGATCACTAACGGCGTTCCTTCGCAGTCCAGCAGGTTGCAGATACAACGCTGACAAAAGACCTCACGGTCGAAACAAAGCGAAGCGACGACAAAATCCTGACTTCACTTCAAAATTCGTCTCGATACAACAGACGAGATGTCAATGACGGCATTCCTCCGCAGTCCAGCTGGATGCAGATGCAACGTCAACAAAAAACCCCATGGTCAGCAAAGCGGAGCCACAACAAAGTCCTAGTTCCAAGACTCTACGGTCCACAGACGACCTAGAGTCAACCAATGACTTCCCCGCCGAATCAACGCTCCATCTCGGAAACAAGTCAACCAACCCCAGGGAAATCAGTGTCCTTGGCAACCTCCTCGATTCAGGGAAATCAGTGTCCTTGACGAGAGCATCTTGATTCGTGTCGACCCGCAGAGAAATCAGTGTCCTTGCAGGAATACCTCGACTCGTTTCAACTCCGAGGAAATCAGTGTCCTTGGCAAATACCTCGATTCAGGGAAATTAGCGTCTTTGACGAGAGCATCTTGATTCGCGTCGACCCGCAGAAAAATCAGTGTCTTTGCAAGAATACCTCGATTCGTTTCAACTCCGAGGAAATCAGTGTCCTTGGCAAATACCTCGATTCAGGGAAATTAGCGTCCTTGACGAGAGCATCTTGATTCGCGTCGACCCGCAGAGAAATCAGTGTCTTTGCAGGAATACCTTGATTCGTTTCAACTCCGAGGAAATCATTGTCCTTGGCAAATACCTCGATTCAGGGAAATTAGTGTCCTTGACGAGAGCATCTTGATTCGCGTCGACCCGCAGAGAAATCAGTGTCTTTGCAGGAATACCTCGATTCGTTTCAACTCCGAGGAAATCAGTGTCCTTGGCAACCTCTTTGAGTTAGGGAAACCCGTATCCTTGATGAGAGCACCTCGATTCGCGTCGACCCGCAGGGAAATCAGTGTCATTGCAGGAATACCTCGACTCGTTTCAGCTCCGAGGAAATCAGTGTCCTTGGCAACCTCCTTGAGTTAGGGAAACCGGTATCCTTGATGAGAGCACCTCAATTCGCGTCGACCCGCAGGGAAATCAGTGTCATTGCAGGAATACCTCGACTCGTCTCAACCCCAGGGAAAGCAGTGTCCTTGGCAACCTCTTCGAGTCAGGGAAACCAGTGTCCCTGATGAGAGCACCTCGATTTGCATCGACCCTGTAGGGTGTTTTTCGTCACCCCTTTGAGATGGGAATACGCACGCGCTTGTCAGGCGTACTACAGGTTCCCCCTGCCTAGGGTAGGCCGGGGTTTAATGATTGTGGGGATCCGAATCTCCGGCAGCCGCGGACTAAGCTGCCGTTAATTATCCCTCGCCTTAGGAGCGAGAGAACCTCCGATTAACGGGTTAAACTGGTCATGCGAACTCAATGTGCAGTGTGCGTATGATGTGTTTTGAAAGGGGTTTTTGGATATATCGGGGGCCCTACAGAGTTTTTACGGGGCTCCCGCTACCCGGATAGCGAGCTGGGGGTTAAGGGGTCTAGCAGCCCCCTTGCGGGGTGCGGGGCAGCGCCCCGTTAGAAATTTTTTTCTAACAGGGACAGTGTCGTGGAGTATGTGTGTGTGTGTATATATATATATATATGTATGTATATAAAACTTCCCTTTCAATTTTTTTCTAAAGAGGCTGCAAATGATATATACCGGATTGCTCGAATGCGGGAAAGGAAGACTAGAGACTTATGTGCGGTGAAGTGTGTCAAAAATGAAAATCAAAAGGTTTTAGTTCGAGATGAGGATATCAAGGAAAGATGGAGAGATTATTTTGACAAATTGTTCAATGAGAGCTTTACTAAGAATTTGGATGGACTTGTCATTCAATCTCAAGATATAAATCGTGATTTCATGCGTAAAATAAGATTTACTGAGGTTAAAGAAGCTTTGAACAGAATGGGTTTAAGAAAAGCGGTTGGTCCTGACGGGATTCCTATCGAGATTTGGAGATGCCTAGGCGAAATAGGCGTTAAATGGCTGACAGATCTGTTTAATAAGATTTGGCAGACAAAAAAGATGCCAAATGAATGGAGGAAAAGTATTCTTGTACCTATCTACAAGAATAAGGATGACATTCAAAGTTGCTCAAACTACCGTGGAATAAAACTAATGTGTCATACCATGAAACTTTGGGAGAGGGTGATTGAACACAGGCTAAGGAAGGATATTAAGATAACAGAGAACCAATTTGGGTTCATGCCTGGACGATCGACGACAGAGGCGATTCATTTGCTTCGTCAACTTGTCGAGCGCTTTCGAGAGAGGAGAAGAGATTTGCATATGATATTTATTGATTTAGAAAAAGCGTACGACAAGGTACCTAGAGAGGTATTATGGGGGACAATGATGAAAAAGGGGGTCCCCGTCAAGTATATTGACATAATCAAGGATATGTACGACGGAGTAGTGGCAAATGTTAGAACTTGCGGTGGCTTAACAAGTGATTTTCCGATTACTATTGGTTTACATCAAGGATCTGCATTAAGTCCTTTCCTGTTTACCATCGTGATGGATGAGCTTACTAGAACTATCCAAGATGAAGTCCCTTGGTGTATGCTATTCGCTGATGATATTGTTCTAGTAAATGAGACGAAAGCAGGGGTTAATGCCAAATTGGAATTGTGGAGACAAACATTGGAATCTCGGGGATTCAGATTGAGCAGGTCCAAGACAGCATATATGCACTGCAAATTTAGTAGCCAGAGAAATCAAAACCATATTGGTATAACATTGGAAGGTCAAGAGATATCACCGAGCGACCAGTTAAAATATCTAGGTTCCATCATCCAAAGGAATGGGGAGATCGATAGTGATGTTAATCAAAGGATCCAAGCTGGTTGGTTGAAATGGAGGAGTGCAACAGGGATTTTGTGTGATCGTCACTTTCCGTTAAAATTGAAAGGGAAGTTTTATCGGAGCGCTATTCGGCCTGCCTTATTATATGGTACAGAATGCTAGGCTCCTAAGAAGCATCATACACAGAAGATGCACGTAGCGGAGATGCGCATGCTTCGTTGGATGTGCGGTAACACTAGAAAAGACAAGGTGCGAAATGAGGATATTCGTGCAAAAGTTGGTGTAGCACCCGTGGAGGAGAAGATGCGGGAAAACCGGCTTAGATGGTTTGGTCATGTGCGACGCAGACCTATGGAAGCACCGGTTCGACGAATAGATACTCTCGATATGGGTAATGGCAAAAGAGCAAAAGGGAGACCGAAGAAAACATGGATGGAGGTGATACGAAACGATATGGTTGCCAAATGACTCAATGAAAGTATATTGTTCGATAGAAGTGAGTGGAGACAGAGGATTCATGTGTTGGACCCGGCGTGATTCTCATGTTGGTTCATGTAGCCTACCCCTTAATACTTGGGATAAAAGGCTCAGTTGTTGTTGTTGTTGATATGTATGTACATAAAAAGAGAAGGAAAAGACATCCAAATGATGCGTGGGGTAGCACCTTGGGCGCTGTGCGCCTAGGTGCTGTGCGCTCAGGCACTAGAGTGCCACGTGTCGGCACGTGGGCGCTCTGCGCTTGAGCGCTGGGCGCTTGAGCGCAAGTGCGCCACGTGTCGGCACGTGGGCGCTCTGCGCTTGAGCGCAAGCGCGCCACGTGTCGGCACGTGGGCGCTCTGCGCTTGAGCGCAAGCGCGCCACGTGTCGGCACGGGGCCACTTGCGCTCGAGCGCTTACGCTGGAGCGCAAGCGCGCCACGTGTCGGCACGGGGGCGACTTGCGCCCGAGCGCTTGCGCTTGAGCGCAAACGCGCCACGTGTCGGCACGTGGGCGCTCTGCGCTCGAGCGTTGAGCGCTGGAGCGCAAGCGCGCCACGTGTCGGCACGCGGGCGCTCTGCGCTTGAGCGCCGGCGAGAAAAAGAGGCTTTTAGCCTAAAAAAGATTTCTCGAAAGAGAAATCAGAGAGGTGTTGGACTCCTGAGTGTGTTTTTGGGGTTAATGAAAGGGGTTCTTCCTCTTCCTCCTCTGTTAGCTGGATCTTGAAGATCAAGAGATGTGAGATCTCAAAATCTCTCCTTTTTGAGATCTGATGACAGATCCAAGTTCCCCTTTGTGGGTTTCGTGGCGAAAATCTATTTTGTTTTTGAAAAGGAAGAGTAGAACTCTTGATTTAATTCAAAAGAAAGAAAAAGGTTTGAGACCTTCAGAAAAGGGAAAGAGATACAAACCCTAGGTTTTTTGTGAGAATGAAGAGTGTTCCTTTATTCATCATCATGTTGCCTTTTATAGGCTTACATATTTGCATATAGCCCCTTAGGCTTTACAAAATGGCATTTTGCCTATCCCATGGCTCATGTGCCATTTCATTTTTGCACATAAGCCATGGGCTTACAAAATATTGGCTTTATGCATATTTTACATACATTAATGTATAAAAAATTACATAATAATTATTTATTACATGATTTTGTCGTTGCCATGGGGAGGCTGGCCGTGGGCTTGACTTGGTCATGGGTCCGCTTGACCTGGGCTTGGGCCCACCTAGCTTGGGGGTTGACCTTGACTTTCACTCGGTCAACCGGGGTGTAAATTTTTACCCCAACAGACCCGCAGAGAAATCAGTGTCTTTGCAGGAATATCTCGACTCGTCTCAACCCCAGGGAAATCAGTGTCCTTGGCAACCTCCTCAAGTCAGGGAAACCAGTGTCCTTGATGAGAGCACCTCGATTCACGTCGACCCGCAGAGAAATCAGTGTCTTTGCAGGAATACCTCGACTCGTTTCAACCCCAGGGAAATCAGTGTCCTTGGCAACCTCCTCGAGTCAGGGAAACCAGTGTCCTTGACGAGAGCACCTTGATTCGCGTCGACCCGCAGAGAAATCAGTATCTTTGCAGGAATACCTCGACTCGTCTCAACCCCAGGGAAATCAGTGTCCTTGGCAACCTCCTCGAGTCAGGGAAACCAGTGTCCTTGACGAGAGCACCTCGATTCGCGTCGACCCACAGAGAAATCAGTATCTTTGCAGGAATACCTCGACTCATCTCAACCCCAGGGAAATCAGTGTTCTTGGCAACCTCCTCGAGTCAGGGAAACCAGTGTCCTTGACGAGAGCACCTCGATTCGCGTTGACCCGCAGAAAAATCAGTGTCTTTGCAGGAATACTTCGACTTGTCTCAACCCCAGGGAAATCAGTGTCCTTGGAAAAAACCTCGATTCAGGGAAATCAGCGTCCTTGACGAGAGCATCTCGATTCGCGTCGACCCGCAGAGAAATCAGCGTCTTTGCAGGAATACATCGATTCGTCTTAACCCCAGGGAAATCAGTGTCCTTGGCAAAATCTCGATTCATGTCGACCTGCAGAGAAATCAGCATCTTTGCAGGAATATCTCGATTCGTCTCAACCCCAGGGAAATCAGTGTCCTTGGCAAAACCTCGATTTGCGTCGACCCGCAGAGAAATCAGCATCTTTGCAGGAATACCTCGATTCGTCTCAACTCCGAGGAAATTAGTGTCCTTGGCAATACCTCGATGCAGGGAAATCAGCGTCCTTGACGAGAACATCTCGATCTGCGTCGACCCGTAGAGAAATCAGTGTTTCTGCAGGAATATACGACGTCAACAAACGGAGCCATGGCAAAGTCCCTAGTTCCAGGTCCCAACGGTTCACCAACAACCCAGAGACCAACAACGGCGTTCCTTCACAGTCCAGCAGGATGCAGATGCAACATCAACAAAAAGAGCCCATGGTCAGCAAAGCGGAGTGACGGCAAAATCACAGCTCCACCTTAGCATTCGTATCGATACAGCAGACGCAATATCAGCAACAGTGTCCTTCCTCCAACAGGATTCGGACATGACAAAACAAACGAACCAAAGGCTAAATTCCTAGCTTCAGGGTCTTAACGGTAGGTCATATAAAGCCTGAAAGACTATCGGAGATCATCCCACACCAGCGCGGAGTGGTTATGACTCATCGGGGCTCTCCAAAATGAGCCTAACCTCAAGTAAAAAGCGATATGGCAAAATTCCTAACGCTTGCTCTTCTGACGGTCAAACTGCCTAGGAGGATTGCTTGAAGATGTCAAGTCCTGCCCCCGAAGGGATCAGAGACACGACAATCGCAAGGCTACTCGAACAACAAGATTGCCTATCGAGGAATACATCAGCCAACGCGATGGTACGACAGACAAAACCCTAGTACCGCAGACCCTAACGGACTTGTGTCGTAAAGAGCAGAAGTTAACTGTGACGTTAGGATATTCTTCTCGACTCGTCTCAACTCGTGAGGAAATTAGTGTCTTATGAGAACTACTCGATATGTTTCGACTCAAGAAGAAAAGCCTTAAGCAGCGGGGATTAAAAAAAACCTGTTTCCTAAGCACTGGGACCCTGCAAGTCGGTCCAAAATGGACTCTTGCATACTATTCACGGGTCACACTCTCCGAAGTTGAATCTCGACAAGGAGGGAAACAACCGCTTACGGGTTCTCTCGACTCGTAAGAGGGAAAATTCTCTTATAAGAACCTTACGACTCTCAAGAGAAAACACACTTAGGAATCCTCATGACTCCTAAGGAGAAAAGACACCTACGAGATCCTCACGACTCGTAGGGAGAAAAGTCTTTATGAGACCCTCACGGCTCGTAAAGTTGAAAAGTCTTAGGTGGCAAATCCTACCCCTGTCTCCTAAGCCATCACTGCCCTGCAAAGAGGTCAAGATGGACCATCTATGAGCCACACTTGCCAAAGCTACATGTCACTGAAATTGAGAAGTTACTCATGAGCATATAAACTACTTCACACCAGAGTAAAATATAAAGGAATAGAAGGGTACGACTCATGGAGCTGAGGGTTTGGGACTATACCCTTTAAGAGTCGAGATTTGAGTCAATGATAAATGACGACGCTTGTGTCCGCTCGTTATCTTCTCAGATCAAGATTCTAAAAATTATATACCAACCCGAAACTGGTCATACACTATGAATTACACTGCACTACTTCACCCACGTATATACTTACGTGGGCAAAGTAGTGGAGGGCATTTGTTCCCGCCAAAAATTTCTAAACAAAAGAGCCCAAGGAATCAAATGGCAGCGATACGCTCAAGAAAATGTGAACATGTATTTTCCGGGCTGGATTTTGACAAACTCCCGAATGAGAAACAGCTAAATTCTGATGGTATTGAAAGCATCTTGAAAAAACCTGCGATTTGATATATTATAGGCCTCATAATTCATCCGGGATCAAAAGTTATGAGCAAATGTCTATGCACATGTGATATAAGGAAGAAAATGCGAACCAGTATTTTCCGAGCTGTATTTTGACAAACTCCGGAATAAGAAACAGCTAAATTCTGATGGTATTGAAAGCATCTCGAAAAAACCTTCTATTTTATATATTATGGGCCTCATAATTCATCCGGGATCAAAAGTTATGAGCAAATGTCTATGCACATGTGATCTAAGGAAGAAGATACGAACCAGTATTTTCCGAGCTGTATTTTGACAAATCCCGAAATAAGAAACAGCTAAATTTTGATGGTATCGAAAGTGTCTTGAACAATCCTTCGATTAGATACCCAAATGGTCTCATAATTCATCCGAGATCAAAAGTTATGAGAAAATTTGTTACGCACGTGTAATCTAAAGTAATGCTCTACTACTTGGGGAATGCATTTTTTAGTCCCACATCGGGAAAAAGAGAGATGGCTTCTCTACCACTCCCATATAAATAAGAGGGGATACCTCTTTGAAAGGGTAGAGTTCAATCCTCAAAGGATTCAATACTCAAAGGAGCCTAGTTCTCCATAGGAGCTTAATTCTCCATATATAGAAGCCTTGCTTCTCCCCATAATGCGCATGTGCGCTACGCACAACGCACGTGTGTCCGCCATGCGCGCACCACGTGCAACGCACGTGCGCACCACTTGGGAACATTTAATAATATTAAAAGGAGCTTAGTTCTCCATATATAGAAGCCCTGCTTCTCCCCATAATACACATGTGCGCTACGTGCAACGCACGTGTGCCCGCCACGCGCGCACCACGTGCAATGCACGTGCACACCACATGAGAACATTTAATAATATTAAAAGGAGACTCGTTCTCCATAGAAGCTTGCTCTCCCCCCCATAATGCGCATATGCGCAAGCTCCATGTGCGCTACGTGCAAATATGAGCGTCCAACACGTGCGACGCACGTGTGCGAACTCAAAGAAACCTTTTTCAGCAGCGAGAAGCTTAAGCTCCAGCCTGTTCTTCCCCCTTGATGAGTGAAACATGGTTCAAAGGTTACATCCCTCCACACCTTCGATATATGGCACTGTAATCTCTCAGTGTCGTCGGAGAGGTGGTGGGTCCCAACGACCAATGATCCTTCTTTCTAAAATAAAAAAAGAAGAAGATATACACACAGAAAAAGAGAAACACAGAACTTCTCTAAAAAATTTTGAGAAGAGCTCAGAGAAAGAAAAGGTAAACCTTTTGAATAAAAGAAGAATCCCTTCTAAAAAAGATCAATGATCTAAGAACAAGATCAAAGATCTTCAATAAAAAAATGATAATATTAATAAAATAGAAGTAATTTACTTCTGTATAAAGGCATTGCCTTTTGATGAACCACTGGTTCTTAAGATTTAAGGTAAAACCTCTCTGGAAAATAAGAAAAATTTGTTCCCTTTGATCTAATTTGATCCAAATATAAAACAGTGCCTTGCACTTTTGAATTTGCACTGTTGCGCTCCTTGGATTGGCGCAAGCCACCAGGGAGCGCCACGTGTCAATCACTAAACAGCTGCGCCCTGCGCTTCTAAAAATATAGCACTGCTCTCTTAAATTGGCGCAAGTCATCAGAGTGCGCCACGTGTCAGCAGCGCGCTGGCGCAGCGCGCTGCGCTTGCGCTCACCAGAGCATGACGCGTGTCACCTCCGCGTGTGCTTGCGCCTTACGCTCATTAATTGGCGCAGAGCGCCTGACAGGCCACGTGGCGCACTGTCAGACTATTAAATGCAGCGCATTATTAAAGGGCAGAGCCCAATTAAAAGGTCCAATGGACCAAAACAAATGCTCTGCATTATAAAAATAAAGGGACAGAGCCCAAATCAAAAATGCCTAACAGGCCAGAATAAAATGCAGTGCATTATTAATAGGGGCAGAGCCCTACTAAAGGCCTAACATGCCAAATGCAAATAAAATGTTGAACATTTTCAACTGGACTTAGCTCAATTCTGGCCGTAAGTCCTCAAATTAAATTGAACTGAGCATGACTGCTCTCTCAAATCAATTTACATCCGGTTCAAAGGTACATCTCTGAACTTCTTTGACATTTGTCGTTGTAATCCTTCAACGTCGTCAGAGAGGTGACGGGTCCCGACAACCATACATTGCTACGGACTTAAGCGTCCTTAAACTCACGGACTTAAGTGTCCTTAAACCGATATACGGACTTAAGTGTCCTTAAACTAATGGACCACCATGTTCCTAAACTGGAAATGGACCACCATGTCCCTACACTGGAAATGGACCACCATGTTTCTAAACTGGAACAATAGAGCCCCCAAATGCTCTTTTGTCGGATCTAAACGATCTCGTTTAAGTTGATCTTAACATCAAATATAGCTAACGTATCCTTAAACCTTCAAACAGACTTTAGTCCTAGGGTACATCTCTGAACTCCTCTGACACCTGTCGTTGTAATCCTTCAACGTCGTCAGAGAGGTGATGGGTCCCGACGGCCATACATGCAATGGACCATTATGTCTCTAAACTGGAACAATAGAGCCCAAATGCTCTTTTGTCGGATCTAAACGATCCCGTTAAGTTGATCTTAGTCTCAAACTGTACTAACGTATCCTTAACAAACGTTTAAGTTGATCTTAGCCTCAAATACGGCTAACGTATCCTTAAACCAAAACCCCAAACCCAAATCTAAGAAAATATGGATTTGGACTAATCCACGTCCTACGGACGACGATATAAATTAGTCTCCGTATACAATCCACGGGCAACCACAAACAAAACAAACACCCACGACACGAAGTGAAATTCTGAAGAAGGAGAAAGTTGTTACCGCGATGCGGTAGCGTAATTAATTGCAGGGGCTTGCGCCTGCAGGGAAGAACATCCCCACAATCAAAACTCCCTCAAGCGAGGGGGAATCTGATGAAATCTGCTACATCGGCCGCATCCGTCTAAACCTCCGATACACGGTGCCATAAATCAACTTGGCATCTTCGGAGAGGTGGACGGATAAAACCAAATAGCATCTGCCCCGAATCTCAGGCAAGACGTTCAATCTTGGCCGCCATTCCTAGGGGAACATGGACAAATCTATCGGTTACCATACGATTGAATCTTCTCGTCGCATAGACTATACGACGGTTGTTAGTATCGAGATATACCGTCCGATATTTAACAAGCTTCGTATAGTTCTATGTCACGACGAACATCGCACGTATGTTAACCGATAGACGGGGACTAAGTGGCGCTTTTAGTTTCATGTATGAGTATCGATGAGAATATGAAGGTTTCATATATCATCGAGTATCATATATTGGTTTTAACTTGAACATCTCGAATCACTCTCTAATTATGCGTTTGTTGTGTATTCTTATTGTATGTGTGTGTTCCGGCTGTCGGGGGTAAGGCTTCTATCTCATTAAGAATGTATAGAGCGAACACCCATCACTTGTGCTTTCAACCGTTTCGAGTAAATTTCGGCAGCACCTCCCCGCTGTTCTCCGAGTACACTGTAATAGAATGGATAATCATTTCAAAGCTGTGAAATAACGTTGAAATGAGCATATAATCTATCTTTGTACACGGAGAACCAGCGGAAAGGTACCGACGAAATATCTCGAAACGGATGAAAACACAAGTGAATGAAGGTGTTTGCTTTATACATTCCTAACTTGTCCACACGGGAAAAATCTATCGGTTACCATACGATTGAATCTTCTCGTCGCATAGACTATACGACGGTTGTTAGTATCGATCTATACCGTCCGATATTTAACAACCTCCGTATAGTTCTATGTCACGACGAACATCGCACGTATGTTAACCAATAGACGGGGATTAAGTGGCGCTTTTAGTTTCATATATGAGTATCGATAAGAATATGAAGGTTTCATATTATCATCGAGTATCATATATTGGTTTTAACTTGAACATCTCAAATCACTCTCTAATTATGCGCTTGTTGTGTATTCTTGTTGTATGTGTGTGTTCCGGCTGTCGGGGGTAAGACTTCTATCCCATTAAGAATGTATAGAGCGAACACCCATCACTTGTGCTTTCAACCGTTTCGAGTAAATTTCGGCAGCACTTCTCCGCTGTTCTCCGAGTACACTGTAATAGAATAAATAATCATTTCAAAGCCGTGAAACAATGTTGAAATGAACATCTAATCTATCTTTGTACACGGAGAACCAGCGGAAAGGTACCGACGAAATATCTCGAAACGGATGAAAACACAAGTGAATGAAGGTGTTTGCTTTATACATTCCTAACTTGTCCACACGGGACAAATCTATCGGTTACCATACGACTGAATCTTCTCGTCGCATAGACTATACGACGGTTGTTAGTATCGAGCTATACCGTCCGATATTTAACAACCTTCGTATAGTTCTATGTCACGACGAACATCGCACGTATGTTAACCGATAGACGGGGACTAAATGGCGCTTTTAGTTTCATATATGAGTATCGACGAGAATATGAAGGTTTCATATTATCATCGAGTATCATATATTGGTTTTAACTTGAACATCTTGAATCACTCTCTAATTATGCGTTTGTTGTGCATTCGTGTTGTATGTGTAACATGATTTTAAACCATTGAGATCAAGATTGATAGAACTGATCATCCTACATTGCATTGGCATTCATCTACCAAAAACTATTATTGCAATGGAATTCATCTATAACAATCAACAATTAAAACTACAAATGTAGGATACTGATATCATAAAGCGTTATACGCAACATATGAATTCACATGACTGAAACATGCATAAAAAAACATGTTCATCCAAAAGAAAGGCCACTGTCAACAAATATAGATAAATACGTCATAAAAACAGTAACTAATTAACAAGTTGATTAGCATCTGGATCAAGAA
Source organism: Agapanthus africanus (assembly GCA_030015575.1). Classification (NCBI taxonomy): domain Eukaryota; kingdom Viridiplantae; phylum Streptophyta; class Magnoliopsida; order Asparagales; family Amaryllidaceae; genus Agapanthus; species Agapanthus africanus. Next base: position 23,925,464 of record JASDDO010000028.1, on the reverse strand, counting down.
AATGATAGGAAAAACAACTGACTATGATCTATAATGACAAGTCTGTTACCATGACTCTCGACTAACAAAGGTGGCTTTTCGTCCTCGGTAGCTTGATAATTGGGATTTCATGGCGAATAAAAATATGCATATGCCGTTTGACCGGGAACTTCAATAGGAAACTCAATGAGGTCGGGTGTACTGAAGTATGCTTTGTATTTCGCTAAATCAGGTGATGAAGCCCAAGCCCTAGCTAGCCCCAGCCCCACCCCAACCGAACCCTATCGAAGGTAAAGAACGTCCTTACACTTTCATATTTCTATTAATGATGTAAGTCTCCACCAAGTCAAATTCTTGCAATATCATTCTTTTTAGAGTATGTCTAATTTAATAGATAGAATTTTCAAAGTTGGGCAACCAAGAAAAAGTAACAAGGGATTTTACATACATGCCAAAGCTTTGATTATTTATTTATTTATTTTCCATTTCATATTAGTAATTTTATATGTTTGATGATGGCAAGAAATACAAATTATATTAGAACATTGTACATACCTAATTTCCCCTTGAAATCAGTTTTTTCTTTTATCGATACTCGTTGACATACAGTAACAAACAATGTTTGATTAGAAGGACCCAAGATTTTATCGATCAATAATAATTTTAGTAATCAAACTAGGCTAAAATTGCTGGAAATTCCTCTCAGGTTTGCCAAATTCAGCAAACCCCAACCCCAACCTAACCCTAACCCCAGCCCCAGCCCCAGCCTAGCCCCACCCTAACCCCAACCCCAGCCCCAGCCCAGCCCCAACCTAACCCTAACCCCAGCCCCAGCTAAACCCCAACCCCAACCCTAACCCTAACCCTAACCCTAGCCCCAGCCCCAGCCGAACCCCTAACCCTAACCCCAACCCCAACCCCAACCGCAACCCCTGCCGAACCCCAACCCCAACCACAACCCCAGCCCCCGCCATCAACCCTAGCCCTAAAATAATCAAAAATTTGTTTAATTGAAGATTTACTAACCTGTGCGGTGGAGGAGACGATCAATCGGTGGCGACGACGAAATGGAGGCGACGACGAAAACGGCGACGAGGAAGAACGGTGACGAGAACGGCGGTGGCGACGACGAGAACGGCGGGAGAGATTTGGGGATTTTGGGTTCGCGCGCGATCGAGAGAGAGAGAAAGAGATAATCAGCGTAGGCGATCTGTGCCTTTTTAATTAAATCGCTATTTAGATGCCCCTACGGATTTGTCCGTAGGTCCTTGGTTTGCGGTTCCGTAGGGGCAAACACCAAATTAAGATTTAATATTTTTACTCTTGAACGTCTTGGACCGTAGGGGCAACCTTCTGGCCCTACGGCTTAATCCGTAGGGCCAACATAAATCTGCCCCTACGGATTTCAATATCCGTAGGGGCAACCCCGCCTCGAGCTTGTTTTCAAAGTACATGACTCTTGGAAAAATTTTGAGAGAGTGGGCTCAGGATTTTGGGGTGAGAGGGTAGAGGGTAGGGGGTGTATTTATAGGGTAGGCTAGGGTTAGGGTAGATGAAAAGTTAAAATGAAAAAATGTATTAAAAAATGTATTAAAAGTGGAGTAATTGAGGTTTTAAAAGAGCTCTGGAAGTGATCTGAGGCTGAAATTTTGCAGGTGCATAGGGAATATGAAAAGACACAACTTTCATGTTGGGGCCGTCGTCGGAATCGGCCGACTTGGCCGTGACTCAGTCTGGGGACTGAGTCAGACCGAGTCAAGGCCGATTTGGCCGATTCCCGGCCGAGTCAGGCGGCCGGGATCCCCCCCGACGATTCATCTAACTCCTGAAAATGTTACATCTTTGGATGTAGTGGGGTTTTTGTGAGATATGCACGTGTAAACTCTTGGTATTCTAAAGGTTTTAAAAAAATCAATATTAAAAATAATGTGGGGTATGGGATTTGAACTCTGGTGGCTTGATTCAGCAGTGCAAGGTATTACCAATGAGCTACAAGCCCATTCTTGTAATTATGGAGCTAATTAATTACTTAAAATAATAATAGTAAATGTAAATACCCCAAGTATACATTAATTTTAAAGCAAATTTTTGTACACTAAAAATGGAGTTGTTATATTCTTTTAACTTGTAATTAAAAAGCAAAATAATTACTTATAACTTGTGTTCAGGCTAAAATACCCCTTTATGGATTTTTTGAATTCTTTTTTGTAAAAACTTGTATTGGAAATTTGGGGTTGTTACATTCTACCCTCCTTTAAAAATTTCATCCTCGAAATTTGTAAAAGGAAATTGTAACAGTTTCAAGGAAAGTCTGGTGACTGGAGTATAGATAGTGTATAAAAATAACAAAGTGATACAAGGGTGAAAAAGGCTTACCGATGTTACCTTGACCTACAGTCTCGGCTTCTACGGCTTCTAATGTGAATATCTGTCACCGTGGTACATTCCTTCTAGCTAGAGGCACATTCTGCCTTTGGGGCCTATTTCTCTGCCCTCTAGGCATGTCCCTCATTGCTTGTTGGAATTGACGAGTAGGCTGTGCAGGTGGTGGAGCAGGTAGTGCAGGACGAGTTGCAGGAGCCTGGATAGCTGGCTGCTGCTGGTAGTTGGTAGGTGTGTGAACTGAGTTGTATCTATATGGACAGGTCTCAATTCTGTGATTGGATACGCCACAAATTAGACACAGGCCTTTTGCGCGTCTACAGTCCTTCCACAAGTGTCCTTTTCTATGGCAGTAATGGCAAATTTCTTCAGTTCTCCTGGGTTCAAACGATGGCCTGGAAGAGGCTCCTCCTGCCATTTGAGTGGCAGGGCGTTTCAAACCGGCAGATTGGGGTCTGCCCCTCGCCTTTATTACTGCCTCATAACTGCGGGCAGCTTCCAGAGCATCTTCATGTGTCAGAAATTTCCCTGTGGCTAGTGCAGCCTGAATTTATGTGTCCAAACCTTGTTGAAATCGACGGGCTCTGATCTCATCCGTCGGTATCGGGTGTGCCGCAAATCTGTTATGGTCTTGTGTTAGCTGTGTAGTATGTGATATTAAAAATTTGAAATGCTGTGACATATCTTACCGACCGAGTATGGTGAATTCAGCGTCATACTCATCTACTGACTTGTCCCACATCGAATCTTGTTGTAGATGAATGAACTGCTGTTCCATGGCAAACCTGGCAGTCACAGGGAAGTACTTCGCGTCGAACTTATCGCGAAAAGTCTTCCATTCAATAGGCTGTTCAAGACGACTTTCTTCCGCCTTCCACCAGTTGCAGCATTATCCGTGAGTTGCAGCTTCGCAACTCGGACCCAAGTTATTTCTGGCACTTGTGCTGCTGCCAGATCATTCTCGATACTTTGTGCCCATTCCTCAGCTTCAAGTGGGCTTCCCTTTCCGGAGAACTGCTTAGGATGTAAAGCCCTGAATTGCTTTACCACAGGTGCGTCAGTCTCGGGACGGTTCAGGAGTTGTTGATGTCCCTCAAGAAGGCCGCGGATCGCCTCAAGTAGCACTGTTTGCTCGGTGGGTGGCGCAGGAACAGCAGGAACGATTGGTAGTGGAGGTGGAGGTGTGTTGTTGACGTTGGTGCTGGTGTTGTTCGGGGAATCCATAACCTTGAAGAAAAATTTAGGTTAGGACAGATTCAAGTACATGAAATGATAAGATTCAAGAAATATGAAATTGTAAGATTCAAGGAACATGAATTGTAAAGAATGTTTTAGTTGCTGTTTCTTGTGTTTTATATTTCTTAGGGTTCCATACAGCTCTGACCTGCATGGGCCACCAACAAAACCTGTCACGCCCCGCTTTCCGGTATACGGCGAAGGGGACGAGACTGGTCCGCTACGCATATACTCAGAAGTATATACGCTGAGCGTATCTAAGCAATATAAACAAAAATACACAAGAGGCAAGCTATAATAAAAACAACAACTTTTATTTATTAACATTCTTTTGTACAATGCAAGAAAAGGAAATACAACTGAAATAAAAATGATGCCTAAACAATGGCATGACAGGAAATGAAAAGTACTGAATGGAAAATGTACAATGAAACTAGAGCTCTGGTTCTTCAGCAAGCTGATCCAATTCTTCTGCAGATGGCTCGATCTCTGTCGGGTCCAAACCACCTGACGACATTCAAAGAAGAAAGAAATAGAACGTCGTCAGCGAACAGATCGCTCGGTAAGTCCCAAAGATAAGGGAGAAGTAGAAAAGAAGAAAGAGAGAGAGAGTAGCTTTTAATATTATATTATATTGTTGTAATGTTGTATTAACGCTGTTGTTTGTAACTTGGTACAGAAGAATGCCAGTGTATACGAGAGGGGTCTCGGTATGCTAGAGACCGGGGCAAATGGAAGTACAAGGCTCCGTTATACAACCTGGAACAACGGCAATTGGATTCATGTTAGGTGTCTTAATCTTACCGTCCCGTGCCACCTTTAACATCTTCCGTACCAATGCACCCCTTAAACCCCGTAGTGTTTTATTTGTATTGTTTTGTACTGTAAATTGTGTTGAATGTATAATTGAAAGACTGACCGAAACCATGATATCAGTAAACGGATGTAACCGTAGAATCATGTAAATGGAATAACTGGAGAATCATGTAAATGGAATGCATATCCATGGTTCGGTTCGGTCAAGTTGTATAGATTGATAATTGGATTCATGGACTCATGTTGAATTGCAATATTGAAGATTGTAGATTGTACTTGAATCATATTCAAGTCAAATATAATCAGACTCAAACCCGAGTCAGACAATTAGAAATGTAAATCGAAGTCTTGATTAATTCTTACCTATAATTTGCTAGGGTCCTTAGGAAAATTTATAAAACTTGAGGGGGTTTTATGTAAAAATACTTTTATATACTTTTCAAAATACACCTCAAGTATTCGTTATTCATCTTTAGAGTTGTAATAAAGGTGGATTTTATATTGTGATCTTTCTAGTGAAAATATCCTAATTTCATAAATAAAGGTATTTATTTGTAAAGTTGATTTATTTGGAATTCATAGTATTTTAGTGTAAAATTTATTCTTGTGATTTTTAGAAAAAGATGGAATATTTATATCATAATAAAATAGGTATTTTAATGATAAATATACATATATTTATACAAAAATATTTTTAATAAATATTTTATATTCTAAAAATCTCATTTTCTTAAGATGTCGTATTTTAAATCTTTCGAGACCGAATGCTCCTTGCGGGGGTCTGAATCTCGCACTACTAAGCCCGAGGATGTGCGATAAACCGCACCATCCCGAACGGGTTCCCCAAAGTGGGTTGTAGCGGCGCTTTGCAAAGATTGTAAATACTAAATCCTTTAGAAAACGGTTTTATGAAGTAAATGGTATTTATTTGTAAAGGTGTATATTTTCCGTATTTTATGTTCTAGATTCACCTAAGTCAACCAGTCTATCCTTAACTGGTCCAGACGACAAGTTGTGAGATATCTCAAATCGCCTCTTCACCGCCAATTGTGGCCAGGTAAGTACAAGTGAGGAAAGGAGGGATCCGTTCACGAATCATCGTGAGTCGGGCCTTTTAAAGTTACCATTCTCACTTGCCTAGCCTAGACACCACAAAGTCAGGTTTACATAAACGACCGATGTCCACAACTTATCGTATTTTCATAATAAGTGATACTTCTTTAAAAAGTGTATCAAAACTAAATCTTTTAGAAATGGTTTTATTAAATATATGGTATTTAAATGAAAATGTTTATTTTCTCGTATTCTAGGTTCTCGGGGGTGTTGCATATGAGTGTGTGAGGAGGTAGGTCATTACCTCGTGATTTACTTTAAATGTATAGCAAGTTTGATGAGGTTAAATGAAGGATTGAAATAATGTGGTATTTAAGTGAAAAATACGATAATTTGAAAAGGGCTATCATTTCATGTGATGAAACTTGTTCAAATTGTTTGATTAGTGTTTAATAATCAACATAAGGATGTTTAAGTATGATTGTATTAGTGAGAAGTGGAATTTTATAGAAAACCGAATCAGAAATCGGATTTGTTCCGATTCCGTCGGGTTTTGTAATTTCGTATTTTTTGAATAAAAAAGAGGGAAGGAAGTAGGACTTATGGGTTATAGATTGAACAAGGGAGTGAGAGGGAAATAGGGTGATTGCTGATGTATTGCTTCGTCGCCGGTAGTTCCCAAAACGTTCGCCGGAAGTTCCGCCGGAATTTCGTCGGAGCTTCGCCTCGAGCTTGTTTTCAAAGTACACGACTCTTGGAAAATTTTTGAGAGAGTGGGCTCAGGATTTTGGGATGAGAGGGTAGAGGGTAGGGGGTGTATTTATAGGGTAGGCTAGGGTTAGGGTAGATAAAAAGTTAAAATGAAAAAATGTGATAAAATGTATTAAAAAATGTATTAAAAGTGGAGTAATTGGGGTTTTAAAATAGCTCTGGAAGTGTTCTGAGGATGAAATTTTTCAGGAGCATAGGGAATATGAAAATACACAACTTTCATGTTGGGGTCGTCGCCGGAATTGGCCAAATCGGCCGTGACTCGGTCTGGGGATTGAGTCAAACCGAGTCAAGGACGATTTGGCCGATTCCCGGCCGAGTCAGACGGCCAGGACCCCCCCGACGGTTCATCTAACTTCTGGAAATGTTGCATCTTTGGGTGTAGTGGGGTTTTTGTGAGATATGCACGTATAAACTCTTGGTATTCTAAAGGTTTAAAAAAAATCAATATTAAAAATAATGTATGGTATGAGATTTGAACTATGGTGGCTTGGTTCAGCAGTGCAAGGTATTACCAATGAGCTACAAGCTCCTTTTTGTAATTATGGAGCTAATTAATTAGTTAAAGTAATAACAGTAAATGTAAATACCCCAAGTATACATTAATTTTAAAGCAAATTTTTGTACACTAAAAATGGAGTTGTTACATTCTTTTAACTTGTAATTAAAAAGCAAAATAATTACTTATAACTTGTGCTCAGGCTAAAATACCCCTTTATGGATTTTTTGAATTTTTTTTTGTAAAAACTTGTATTGGAAATTTGGGGTTGTTACATGGTTGCCCCTGAATTCGAGGTACTAAGATTTGGTGCCTTGCTCCATGCAGATAACAGAAGATTAATGGCCTCAAACTGCACTAGCTGCAACAACAACTCTCACTTCGTCTTGTCCGGAGGAGTGACTTACGGACCCCAAGCGGCCTCCCTTTTCACAATGCCGGTGGAACAAGTGACCCAATCCACCACTGGGCTATTCTTCCGGACCATGATCCCACCAACGAGTTTCAGCGTTCAGATGCCAACATAGGAAGCTCCGAAGAAGTCGGTTTTTGATCGGCTTACGACTACCGTGGCCCCTCTCAACGGGTCGCCCAAATCCAGTGCCTCAGTTTTCAACAGATTGGGCCAAAGCTCAAGTGGGCCCGTGAAGAAGACCGCGATACCTGAAGGTGTTATCCCTAAGCGGTTAACCATTCCTACTCCTGAAGTCACCAAGGCGATTTCTCCTGCTCAGGGGCCGGTCTTCACAAGACTGGCCGTTTCAGCTCCTGTTCCAGGCGAAGTCATGAAGGCTGTTTCCCCTGTTCGAAAGTCGGTTTTCGCAAGACTGACTAGCCCCTCTCAACGGATGTCAGTCTTCGACATGCTAACACCAATAACAGCCTCTCCTTAAAGCAAGGGGTATGAGGGAGCTCGTCCAACAGCGGATGTAATCCCAGCCGCACGACATGCTCGACATCGCCACTGGCGCCGAGTGAGGAAAGCCGGGGGCAGTTCACCCTCTGGACTGACTCCGCCAGCTCCAACTGTAGAAGTTGATGTTGTTGTTCCAATTGGGAACAGCTTTGAACTACTTAACAGGGTGCGCAAGAATTCGCCAACTGCCGTGCTACAAAAGCCTCCTCCGCCTGTTGAAAAGATCACAAAGGCGAAGCCAGAGCAGCCCCCTCAGTGGCTGTCCTCTAAAGTTTACAAGGTCTGGCATCAAGTCCAAGACTCGATGATTGATCCAGATTACTCCCGCCGAAAGAAAAATATAAAGGTTCGGTAAGAAAAAGACCACCCTGTCCTACCGCAGGAGACGTCATCTACTCGGGTGCCCGCTACAACGGCCCACTCAAATTCGACCGCTCACAAGAGGAGAAGGCTGGAGAAAATCCCGGTGTCTGCGACGAATCGCAAGAACACTGAATCTAAACGCCCCAAGACTGGGGGCATGGTGATACATACTGTCTATATGGCATCCGGGAAAAAGGATAGCCGTATCTCTACGGGCCATCGACCACTCACCAGATCCGTAACAAAGGCCCAGGAGCAACAACAGAAGCTCCAGGAAATGTTGACACAAATGGCCGTACTCACAGAGCCAAAAGAAAGCCCGGAAACGTCATCGGAGCAACGTCGAGAACAAGAAACTGATGCTGAGTTCCTCCGCAGAATCCTCAAAAAGAAGGACAAAGAGGCATCAGAACAAGCTGCCAACATAAAACGAATGGCGTTCTTATTCCAAGACATGGTCGGGATGATGTTACACCCGGATCCTCCAGCTGAAGATCCTCCGATTATCCTCGAAGACGAGCGAGGGAAGACGTCAAACCCTCTTCCGGCTTGTTCAGCAGCCAAAGAGGAGACCATCTCAAAAGCCGCCTGGATGATTACATCGCTCAGCAGATACGAGTTCATCAGGCGAATGAAGCAGCTGGGCAAATTGTTAAGACGGGACGAACCTATCCGGATTGGTACGACCAGATAAAGTACCCGCCGGGATACACGATCCCCAAATTCCACGTATATAAGGGGACGGGAAATCCACACCAGCACGTTGCTCAATTTAGAGCTCTGTGCGGCAACACTGGAAGGGATGACAAACTATTGCTTCGCCAGTTTGTTGGCAGTTTGTCGGAGACAGCATTCGAGTGGTACTCTGAGCTCCCGTACGACTCCGTCAAAACTTTTGCGGAGATGGACTTGCTGTTCACCCAACGTTTCGCAAGCGCTAGCGAGCGCACCTCGATCACCGCATTAATTAACGCAATAGTGAAGCCAGGCGAAACATGGATGCAATACGCGATACGATGGCGGAATCTATGGTCAAAGTGCGAGCAGCGCATCGAGGAAGCACCTGCGGTAGGCATGTTCGTGGGTACTCTTGTTCCGCAGACGACCATTTCACAATTCATGATGTTCTTCAAGCCAACTACTTTCCAGGCCTTGATTGACAAACTGGCCCAAATGGATCAGATGGGTCATAGGCCATTTCCTTCGAAGCTGGAATCTCGAAATGAAAAAGGGAAAGGGAAAGCGACCTTCGTCGCCAATGCTCAGCAGCAGCCCAGTGGTCCAAAGCCAACTGATCGCCAAGACAAGAGACGACGATTCTTTAATGAGAAAATGAAGCTCTCTTATTCGTTTCCCCGGGACAAAATGAGGAGATTGTTCGAGCTGGCGGTGCGCAACAGGCTCATCAACTTGCCGGATCCAAAACACCCATTGCAACCCGGTGAGGCTAATAATCCCAATTATTGCCCCTATCACCAAGCGGTGGGCCATCCGATCGAAGATTGCTTCGTCTTCAAAGGGTGGATTAAGAACCAATACCAACAGGGCAAATTCGCACTGTCTAAGAATTGGAAAGTAAACCCGCCCCAGCCACAAGCTCTCAAAAAGGCGGACACACCGGGGGCATCATACTCTTTTATAGAAAAAGCTCCATGGGAAGTCGTTCTTTCAACTAAAACGAAAAGAATGCTGAAGGATCTCCAAACATGCCCGGCGATCAAATGAAAAAGTCCGCTGGAACCCGAAGTCATCAAGGGAATGCTGAAGCCGCGCCTAACTCCAAAAGTTGGTGGTGATAGTCAAAGCGCCCACACCCAGCTGTCAAAGTCTTCGAAGAAGAAGAAAAAGACCAAAACGCCCATGAAGCCTGATGACAAGCGCACGGATCTGCAAAAACATATTGACGCGCTGGAAGAATATAACCAGAAGGCGCAGACCTCAGTCACACTCCAAGAATTTCTCAGCCACGTCCTTGAGGACGAAGATGATGAAAATGGAGAAGACTCGTCGGATGAACCTGAGAATTATGTGGCAAGCTGCCATGTGATCTCTCACTCGTTAATAAACGGTGAAGAAGCTCTGGATGCAGAGAAACTGGGGGCAGATCCCGAACCAGAACTCCTAGGACCGTAAGATGAAATGATTGACGCATTCCTGAACGAAGCACTTCTGAAAAGCAAAGCTGATCGAGAGCGCGAGATGGCCATATTTGAAAAAGCCAAACGCCGGCGACTGGACGAAAAAGTTTAAACACTCCCACCAGATCAGATCAAAGTACATCCGCCGCAAATAAAAGCAGGTTCAAGACAAGGAAAAGGTTCGCCAAAGCCATATCGATGTGAATGAAGCTGCCCTCTTTCAGAGAAAATTCTCCTGGCGGTATACATCTTGATGAAGCGGACGTACATCTTAACTTCTGCTTATATCATCAGAAGATTGCACACCCTACTGAAGAATGCAACGCCTTTAAAAATTGGTGGTAAGGGTATGTCGCTCACAAGCAGCACTTCAAGAGGATGAAGCGTGAAGCTCGTCGACAACAGAAAAATACGACAGACGAACGAGGAAGAGCTGCCGACAACTGTCACATGGTTGATAGCAGGGGATCGTAAGTTCTCACCTTCGAGAGCGATTCTGAAGAAGAAATGGCTCTCAGCTCTCTCTTCAAAGAATCCACCTCAGGAAAAGAGGAAGAAACGAAAAGCTGCAAGAACATTCAGCTGCGCAATCGCACGCTACCCGAAAAGAATCTCGGACTCGCAAACAAGGGATCGAACAAAAAGGATAAGGGGAAGGGAAAAGCGACCTTCGTCGCCAACGCTCAACACTAACCGAGTGGCCCGAGACCGGTTGCTCGCCAAAGCAACAAGCGGCAATCTCTCGATGAAAAGTTGAGACGTCCCTACTCGTTTCCCCGGGATAAAACAAGAAGGTTGTTCGAGCTAGCAGTGCACAACGGGCTCATCACTCTACCGGAGCCGAAACACCCATTACAACTGAACGATGTCAACGATCCCAATTACTGCCCCTACCACCGAGTATTGGGTCATCCGATCGAAGATTGCCACGTCTTCAAAAATTGGGTTGAAGACCAGTATCAACAGGGAAAGTTCGCGCTGTCCAAAAACTGGAAGATGAACCCGTCACAACCACATGCTCCGGAAAAGACGGACATGCCAGGGGCATCGTGCTTATTCATAGAGAAAGCCTCATGGACCGAAAAGTCTGTAAACTAGAAATTCGTCTCAAATATGGTAACCACAGACCGAAATGTCCCTTAACTAACAACGGACCGAAATGTCCCTAAACTAATGACGGACCGAGATGTCCGAAAACTAACAACGGACCGAAATGTCCTTAAACTAACGACGGACCGAGATGTCCTAAAACTAACAACGGACCGAAACGTCCCTAAACTAACAATGGACCACAATGTCCTAAAACTTGCAGCTGACCGAGACGTCTATAAATTACTACGGACCGCAGCATCCCAAGGCTGACAAAAAAAACGGTACGTCCATAAGCGAGATGGGCACGGATGAAAATCCGAAAGGGCTCCGTGAGTAAAAACAACAGGACTACCGGCGAGTTTGTGAAAACCCGAAAGGACGCAATCTCGTTAAAAGACACTTGCAAGGACCTCTCGACCTTGTGAGGAGAAAATACCTGCGTGAGATCCTTACGACTCACAAGGGAGCAACACACTTAGGGATCCCCATGATTCCTAAGGAGAAATTACACTTACGAGATCCTCATGACTCTTAAGGAGAATTCCCCTATGAGATCCTCACAGCTCATAGGATTCAAAAGCCTTAAGCTACAGGGATCTGAACCTGTTCTTAAGCCGTCATACACCCCGATTTTGCCCTACAAGCGGTTCAATGTTGACCCTTGTATACAATCCATGGGCACGAATAAACGTTTCCCCAACAGAGTCCCACTATTGACGAGGGATATCTTCACACGATGAACAACCCTTGTAAATCCTCTCGACTTATAAGGAGAAAACACTCTTGTAAGATCCTTACGACTTATAAGAGAACATACACTTAAGAATCCTCACGATTTTTAAGGAGAAAACGCACCTACGAGATCCTCACGACTCGTAGGGAGAAATACCTTTATGAGACCTTTACGGCTCATAAAGTCAAAAGCCTTAGTCAACAGGATCCTAACCCTGTTTGCTAAGCCACCTTTGTTCGACATCGACAGAGGCAAATGATGATTCGCTCCTGGCAAAGTCCCGGTGGTAGCGATGCTGATGCCTAAATCGGTATCAAATTCCAAGCCCTTTCACGGCAAATGATGATTCGCTCATGCCAATATTCCAGTCGCAGCGATGCTGATGCTGAGATTGGCATCAGGTTCCAAGTTCAATACTTGCAATAAAATTAGCAAGTAAAAGAAATGCATATGAAATAGCCGAAATGATTGGGCAACTTGCAACAAAATCATCAAGTAAAATATATGCATATAAAATAGCCGAAATGGTTGGGCAACTCGCAATAAAAAGTAGCGAGTAAATAAAACAAATAGCCGAAATGATTAGACACCGCGAAAAATAGCCGAAATGATTGGGCAATCGCAACTTTCGCGATATAAAAGCTGAAATGATAGAGCATCGCGGAAAGAAAAATATATAAAATGAAACTTTTGCGCTACAGATGAGATCATATCGATCCCTGTATACAATCCAGGGCCAAAAACAAAGAGAGGATCATATCATCCCACCAGGCTCCGTTAGAAAGAGAGCCAAGTCTCGATGGCAACATCTACAGCCTAGAGATCATCAACATCGTTCCTCCTCATTCCAGCAGGATACGAACGCGACATCCACCAAACGGAGCCACGACAAATTCCCTAGTTTCAGATTTCGACAGCGACATCTACAGTCTAGAGACCATCAACGGCGTTCCTTCTTATTCCAGCAGGATACGGACGCGACATCCACTAAACAGAGCCATGGCAAAGTCCCTAGTTCTAAATCTCGACGGTTCATAGGCAACCTAGAGATCAACAGCGGCGTTCCTTCTCAACTCCAGCAGGATCCAGATGCAACATCAACAACTGACCCCAGTGTCAAAACAACGGAGCCACGACAGAGTCCCTAGTTCCAAGTCTTGACGGTCACATCTACAGCCTGGAGACCCACAACAACGTTCCTCCTCATTCCAGCAGGATTAAGATGCGACAATCAACCTTGGAGCCATGGCAAAGTCCCTGTTCCAAATCTCGACGTTTCACAGACAGCCTAGAGATCACCAACAGCGTTTTCCCCCATTCCAGCAGGATTCAGACGCAACAATCAACCTTGGAGCCATGGCAAAGTCCATGTTCCAAATCTCGACGGTTCACAGACAGCCTATAGATCATTAACAGCGTTCCTCCTCAGTCCAGCAGGATACAGACGCGACAATCAACCTTGGAGCCATGGTAAAGTCCCTGTTCCAAATCTCGACGGTTCACAGACAGTCTAGAGATCACCAACAACGTTCCTCCTTATTCCAGTAGGATCCAGACGCGACAATCAACCTTGGAGCTATGGCAAAGTCCCTGTTCCAAATCTCGACGGTTCACAGACAGCCTAGAGATCAACAACAGTGTTCCTCCTCATTCCAGCAGGATCCAGACGCAATAATCAACCTTGGAGCCATGGCAAGGTCCCTGTTCCAAATCTCGACGGTTCACAGACAACCTAGAGATCAACAACAGCGTTCCTCCTCATTCCAGCAGGATCCAGACGCGACAATCAAACTTGGAGCAATGGTAAAGTCCTTGTTCCAAATCTCGATGGTTCACAGACAACCTAGAGATCACCAACATCGTTCCTCCTCAGTCCAGCAGGATACAGACGCGACAATCAACCTTTGAGCCATGGCAAAGTCCCTGTTCCAAACCTCAACGGTTCACAGACAACCGAGAGAGAACCTTCTAGTCCCGTAGAACACAGCTAATGTCAATCCTGACCCCGTGAGAAACGGCGAGAGCACCTCCTGGTCCCATAGAATACGGCTAATGTCAATCCTGATCCCGTGGGAAACGCGCAGAGCACCTTATGGTCCCGTAGAACACGGCTAATGTCAATTCTGACCCCGTGGGAAACGCCCAGAGCACCTCCTGGTCCCGTAGAACACGGGTAATGTCAATCCTGACCCCATGGGAAACGCCCAGAGCACCTCCTGGTCCCGTAGAACACGGCTAATGTCAATCCTGACCCCGTGGGAAACGCCCAGAGCAAATCTTGGTCCCGTAGAACATGGCTAAAGTCAATCCTGACCCCGTAGGAAACGGCCAGAGCAACCCCTGACACCGTGAAATGCGGATAAAGTCAACCCCTGACACCGTGAAATGCGGATAAAGTCAACCCCTGACACCGTGAAATGTGGATAAAGTCAACCCCTCCTGGCCCCGTAGAACACGGCCAAAGTCAATCCTGACTCCGTGGGAAACAGCCAAAGTAAACCTTCGAAACTCCCCATCAAAGTAATGCTTTAACTCGGGAGCAGGTCAACCCATCAATCACTTACGAGTCCTCTCGACTTGTAAGGAGAAAATTCTCTTGTGAGATCCTTACGACTTTCAAGAGAAAATGCACTTAGGAATCCTCACGATTCCTAAGGAGAAACCACACCTACGGGATCCTCTCAATCTATAGGGAGAAAATTCTTTATGAGACCCTCACGGCTCATGAAGTTGAAAAGTCTTAGGTGGCAGATCCTAACCCTGTCTCCCAAGCCATCATTGCCTCGCAGAAAGGTCAAAGTAGATTTTCTACAGGCCACACTCTCCGACAAGAAAGGAAACAATCACTTACAAGTCCTTTCGACTCGTAAGCAAGAAAAATTCTCTTGTGAGATCCTTACGACTCTTAAGAGAAAACACACTTAGGAATCCTCGTGATTTCTAAGAAGAAAATACATCTATGAGATCCCCACGACTCGTAGGGAGAAAGAACTTTATGAGACCCTCATGGCTCATAAAATTGAAAAGTCTTAGGCGACAGATCCTAAACCTGTTTGCTAAGCCATCACCACCCTGCAAAGAGTCCAAGATGGACAGCTATATACTGTCTACAAGCCACACTTGCCAAAATTACAAGTTATTGAAATCGAGATGCTGCTCAAGAGTACGTCAACCGCTCTGTGCCAAGTCAAAACAGAAAGGCATAACCTACAGACGTCAATCACATATTATGCAAGACAGTAAAAAGAACGTTTGATTCGCATCCGTTTAAGCGTTCAAAGCGTACCTACTCATGCGTGTGCAAAAGCTTTAATGCATAAAATAAACAGACGAAAACGAGAAATTTGCCATTCATACTTCAGAAAATTCTTACAGCGATGAAAATAGTGAATAAAAGCATCATTAAAATGTTTACAAGGGCAAAATATTGAATCCGGGACACGGATTAAGAAATTCAAAAGTAAGTCCGTCTAAAGTGTTTCTGGCATTTCTGACCATTCTTGTGTGCATCTTTTCACGATCACAAGCGTCCGGATCTTCGCTGATATCCTCCACCCTCTGATAAGCAGCGATTATCGTCGTCTGCTGGAAAACTTGATGCAGAATGTCAATGAGGTTATCTCGTCGTTTCTTCGAGATCAGGTCCATCAGATACATTGAGTGCACCTTATCTTCAGCATCATCCAGTGCATTAAGCGGCATGGCTTCATAAAATTCAGGAAGCGCTTTCCAAATTGCTCCCACTATAATCTTCAAGAAAGTGGAGCGACGAGGGAGTAGTCGGCCAATATGCGCATTGAAACGATTCATAATTTTAGCACATTGGACGTTTGTGAACTCCTGGTTTTGACAACGACCATGTACGCGAATATCCTCATAGGAAATGATTTTGTTAAGGCGGTACAGATGAGCGGCCATAGCACCTGGAAACGAAAATCAGTGAGAGTTTAACGGACAGACTGATCAAGACACAGAGATTTAGACAACTCTTGATATCCGCATGAAGAAAACAAGTGCTGACTAAAACACCCAACAGATTTAAATTTGTGCAATTAAGGGGGAAATCCTCAAAAGATTCTCATTTAATGAGAACTCCTCGGGCCAAGGAGTAAATCTCCCATTAAGAGCAATGCTCTGCAACAGACAGACAACTGTCATAATTAATCATGAGGGGAATAAAATTCCCCCCTCCCTAAATTTCTGAAGAGCAATGCTTTGTAAGGAAGATGAAACAATCCATCAAGAAACCCTAAGAAGCAAAGCTTCTACAGAGTAAAAACTCCAAGCTCTTCAAGATCTGTGAATAAACCTTAAGTTCTTCATGAACTATATTCCAGTTCATGGGTTAAAATCACCCTAAAGAGGTTACATCTTGGAAATGAGTATCGCTATGTTAATGGGTAAAACCCTAAAGATATATTTTTAGATCTACGATCTAAGGAGAGCAAAGCTCTGTTAAAAAATTCAATTTTTACCTAAATTGGGCGGAGTTTTAACTCTTAAGAAATTTCTTAAAGGGAAGAGCTATGCTCTGAAAGAGAAATAAGTCTCAGAAGAAAAAATGAGAAGATGAACAGAAATCATCCAGAAGGCCAGGGGTTCTATTTATAGGGACTAAGAGCCGTTTCAACTTCTAAGTTGATCTAGGGGCGTAGATACAGCCACTGCTGCACTCACGTGTGAGCCACGTGAGCACAACGGTGGGGGGGCATTTGTTTACCCCAATCAGAGCAAAGCTCTTTTCAAATTTCAAATTTTGAAGTGAAGCGACGCTTCATAACAGCGCCAGCGCTGAGAGTCAAACACTCTAAGGCAGCGCTCATGTGCAAAGCACATGAGCGCTAAGTGCGCTGCAGCGCACCACGTGCAAAGCACGTGAGCGCTAGCACTAAAAGCACTGCACTCTAAGCAGCGCACCACGTGCAAAGCACGTAAGCGCTAGCGCTAAGTGCGTTGCACTCTGAGCAGCGCATCACAAGCAAAGCACGAGAGCGCTAGTGCTGGAACTAAATGTTCCCAACCGTTGGATCAAAAATCCAACGAACATGATTAAAAATCATCAGTTGACCAGGATAAAATTCTGTTAAGAAAACATTCTTCAGAATCTTTCCAAACAAAAAGATTTTTGCTCTGTAAATCAGAGCACCGTCGGATCAATGATCCAATGGTGATTAAAAATCACCAAAATTACAGAATAAATTCTGTATGGGGAAAGATTTCCCAATCTTGTTAAAAACAAGAAGATTGCCTTCTGTAAATCAGAAGCCCTTGGATCAAAAATCCAACGGTGGGGAAATCCCCAAATCAATTAGAGAAAAGATCTCCTTAACTGATTGAACAAATCAGCTTGCCCTATATAAAGAACTTAAGACTTCAAGTCTCAAGAGGAGAGACGAGGAGAGATACGAAAGACAAAAAAAAGAGGACCCCCCTATAAACTTTGATAAATCTCAGAAAGAAGAGTAAGCTCTCGGTAGAAGAACTTTTCTTCAAGGTAAAAAAACAGAGATAAAAAAAATCTCATTAATGAAGAAAAAAATAATTCTTCTCACAGATCATAGGTCTATAAGATTAAGGTCTTTTTACAAAAAGAGATCATGAACATCTCATTATAAAAAATGGGAGAATAATTCAATTCTCTTAGGATCACAGATCCATAAAGGCAAAGCCTTTCACCAAAATAAGAGATTGAAATATCTCCTATAAAATAAGAACTTTGTTCTTAGAATCTTGAGACAAAGTCTCTTATAAGCGAGAATTTATTTTCTCAGATCATAAACCTGATCAAATAGCGCTTTGCGCTCATAAACTGGCGCTCAGCACCAAGCGCACCACGTGCTCATCACGTGTGCGCCACTGAACAAATAGCGCTTTGCGCTCATAAACTAGCGCTTTGGGCTCTTGGACTGGCGCTCAGCGCCAAACGCGCTACGTGCTCCTCACATGTGCGCTACCCAGTAGAAACGCTCTGCGCTCTTTGACTGGCGCAAAGCCCCAAGCGCGCCATGTGCTCCTCACGTGTGCGCTAAAAAGAACATAAATTGTTCTATAAATAAAGCCCAGAGCTATGATGAATGCTCAGTATTCAATAAAAGACAGAAAGGCCGTCAGAACCCAAATCAATGCTCAGCATTGTCAAATGTTTAACATTTTAACTGAGTGGGCCAAGCCTAAGTTGGTCATAAACCCATCATTCAGATCAATTGAGCCCATATGCTCATAAATCTCAGATCTTAGTCCCAATTGGACTACAGATCTCCCAACCAAAATTGGTTCAAGGGTACATCTCTTCACTCCTCTGATATTTGTCGTTGTAATCTTTCAACGTCTTCAGAGAGGTGACGGGTCCCGACAACCAGACATTCCATGGATTGTGGGGTCCTTAAACCCATGAACTATGATGTCCTTAATCTCGGACTGTGGGGTCCTTAAACCCATGAACTATGATGTCCTTAACCTTGGACCGTAATGTCCCTAAACTAATGGACCGTAATGTCTCTAAACTAATCGACCGCAAAGTCCCTAAACTAAAATAATAAAGTTCAAATACTCTTTTGTTGGATCTAAATGATCCTGTTAAGTTGATCTTAGTCTAAAATTAGACTAACGTATCCTTAACAAATGGTTAAGTTGATATTAGTTGGACTAACGTATTCTTAACAAACGTTTAAATTGATCTTAGTCTCAAATAAGACTAACGTATGCTTAAACCCAAACCAAAAATTCAAATCTAAGAAAATACGGATTTGGACTAATCCATGCCCTACGGGCGACAATATAAATTAGTCTCCTTATACAATCCACGGGAAACCAAAAAGCAAAACAAATACACAAGACATGAAGTGACTATCTGGAGAAGAAGAAAGTGGTTACCGCGATGCGGTAGCGTAATTAACTGCAAGGGCTTGCACCTGCAGGGAAGAGCGTCCTCATAATCAAAAACCCCTTAAATGAGAGGGAATCTGACGAAATCTGCTACAACGGCCGCATCCGTCTAAACCTTCGATACATGATGTCATAAATCAACTTGGCATCTTCGGAGAGGTGGACGGATAGCACCTAATAGCATCTGCCCTCGAAATTCAGGCAAGACGAACCTACGCGGTCGCGCTGTGTTCGGCGGAGAACATGCGCCCTTTTAGGTTTTCATTCGTGCTCATTTTGCTTGTGGACATACCGTGTTTTTTAACGGGTTCGCGTCCTTTCGGGTTTTCACGAACTCGCCGGCAGTCCTGCTGTTTTTACTCACGACACCCTTTCGGGTTTTCATCCGTACCCATTTTGCTTGTGGACATACCATTTTTTTTAATGACCCCTTTATTTGCCGGTGGGACTTTGGGGGTGATTTCACCGCTGGAGTAGCTTTGTAACCAGTGGGACTTGAGTTGGAGTCTTCGCCGTTGGGGTTTCGATTGCAATATAGATCTTAAGGGAGCGTATCACCATTTTGGAGGTGATGTGCTAATTCATGGACATTCCGGTCCATTATCGCCATTTTTGAGACGAAGTTTTAGTTTAAGGACATCTCGGTCCGTTGTCGTCATGTTTGAGGTGAAGTTCTAGTTTAAGGATATTTCGGTACGTGATCACCATGTTTGAGGCGAATTTTTAGTTTAAGGACATCTCGGTCCGCTGTCGCCATATTTGAGGCGAAGTTCTAGTTTAAGGACATCTCGGTCCGATATCGCCATATTTGAGGCGAAGTTCTAGTTTAAAGACATCTCGGTCCGTGATCGCCATGTTTGAGGCAGATAGTTTCTAGTTTAAGGACTTCTCGGTCCAACATCGTCATGTTTGGGGCAAATAGTTTATAGTTTAAGAACTTCTCGGTCCAAATCCTCTGTGTTTTTCACTCATGTACATTAATGAATTTCCGTAGATTGATTTTATCGGTACAAAGAATCCAAACCTGCTACCGGCGCCGGCTAGAAAATGAATATTTTATTCACTTTCGAATTTAGCAAAAATTGTCCATCACTCTCCATCTTAATGGGGGTGGTCAGTTGACAAATAACATCCAGGCCTATAATTTTGTCACGTCTCAAGACATTAGGTAACATGTTGTCATGTCTCAAGATTTGTTCTAAAAGGATGACAATTACGCCCCAAAATATCACAGGCACCTCACATGCAACATTCATAATCCGCAAACCCATTTTTATCCAGAAATAGTATTCAGAAAGGGTTGCTAGCTTGATAGAAAATAAAAGTTAATTTTCATATTGTTGAGAATGCATTGATTACTAAGAACATTCTTAAGAGTACAGTTTAAGCAAAACTTATCAGCTGCAATGCTGCTGAACATTCCAGCTTTGCCACGTTTATTCCGCCGCCGCCGCCGCCGCCGCCGCCGCAAAGGATATATAACAGAATAGTCCACCACGAACATAGTTAGAGAAATAATTTTCTTTTTCCATCGAAACGAAACGAGTTTAAAGAAATCCCGAAACAAAACCCAAGGAGTCGAAAACATTGCATTCATTAATGAGCTTGTATTGGTCTGATCTACATACATCAAGAATTACCAAAAAAGCATAGCCCTATGCAGTGAAGGTAACCGCTTCAATTCCCATGTGGGTCACATCCAAAAGAAAGAGGGGGAAAAGAACGAAAATATATACATTAGAATTCAGATAAACCACACAATCAACATTAAATTCAACGGAGCAGCAGATGTATTCTGGCAAGCAACACTAACCACAAAGAAGAACCAAGTCAGAAAATTTCTGCGTTAAAAAGGGGGGAAATGCAAGAAAATGTGGGAAAAAAAGAAGAATTGAAAATGCATGGTCTGATCTTTTCAGGGTGGCAAAAAAGGTTAAAAGATTGCTGTGGATTATATACGGCTTGAGTCCCTCCCGAAAATGAAATCCCCTCATCCAGTCCGTGACCACAAGGAACCTCGTTCGCCAGCTGACTTGTGTGCTGCAAATCATAAAGAAGATCTCGGAGCCATTTCTGTGGCATTCTCAAAAAATATTGTTATACTATTTCCTTTGGCATTCATGTTTTTTCTAAGGCGGCGGTAAAAAAAATCATGGCAATTTTCGATCAGTAGTCATAAATTAGCTTAGCATGCGCTTTCCTGCATATCAATATAGTAGATTCTACATGTACGTTAAACAGGAAAACTTGAGAACTAAAGCCAACGAGTTCAGCGTAGGCATGCTTGTTGCAAACTTAATATGAATCTATTAAGTCCATTCCTACCATTACATAATATCCTATTGTTATTAAACTGCAGCACGTTATCATAATTTCTGTTGTAGACATTCAAATTGCTACCTTACACCCGCTCGTCTCCAATGGGGCCAACATTTTTGTTTGTAAACTTCAGACAGAATTAATACCCTTCTTTGATATGCAGTTTCTTGAGCTAGCAGAAAACTTTAATAAGCTGAAAAACTAAAAGGAAAAGGAATTGAGAAGAAGGGGAGCTCAGCGAATGGTAATTCATACACATGGATTCTGATAATACCTATAACAAATCTTATTTTAAATATTATGGACAATGTACATATAGGTTTCGCTGAGGCTAAGAAAGGTAAGGTGCAGATGATTCACCATTTTCTTTATTAGCCGCACACCCGCTCTCCCCCAAAAAAAAAAAAAACCTTTTTCTTGCTTCAATTTTGCAGGTAAGCCCTTCAAGCTTGAAGATAATCAAAAGGAAATATTTTTTATTGGCATAATAAATTCAAGAGTTCATACAAATATATAGAGAGGTATAGATCCTCTCTCCCAACCAATAAAGTCAGCATCCGCAAAGAAGACCCTGTCCTTAGGAGAAAATAGGAAATAGGTAACTGGGCCAATATTTAATATGTTCTTAGGAGAAAATAACTTATATTAATGATACAACTCGATTACTAACTCAATAATCGTCGCCTCTGGAGATGACCTCCTTACAGGTGGGTCGGAGCAAAATGGTGTGCTCGAACTGAGACACGTAGCTTCCTTTCACGTCACACAGTGGAGGATAAGGCTGCAAAAATCAATG
Source organism: Agapanthus africanus (assembly GCA_030015575.1). Lineage (NCBI taxonomy): Eukaryota > Viridiplantae > Streptophyta > Magnoliopsida > Asparagales > Amaryllidaceae > Agapanthus > Agapanthus africanus. Next base: position 23,903,486 of record JASDDO010000028.1, on the reverse strand, counting down.
CACAAAAATCAGGAAAAGGATGAGTTCTACAAATGAACTCCATATATAAGAGAGCTAAATGACAAAAAATTTGAAGTTTGTCGGAAGCAAATGGGGTTGTAAGCAAAATATTATAGGGTAGATTGCAGCAAAGCCCTTTACTTTTTCCCGGTCAGCACAAAACCACCCTGCAGTTAAGAACTGTACATTGCTACCCTCTACCCTGTTTTAACGACCGTTTTAGCTTTTTCCCTTCCTAGTATCTTTTTGTTCTGATATACCCATCAGTAGAACTAAAAAAACATAAATTACAAACAGTTCATGAAAAAATCACTAAAAATAATTGAAACCCATCAGTATTTTGGGAATAATTGATGGAAATAAAATGGTTAGAATTGGAGGGGTAAAGTGCGAGTTTTTAAAATGGTAGATTTTCTCGCAATGGGTCAAACTGGAGGATTTTTTTTTGGGGGGGGGGGGGGGGGGTTGTTGTTCCTGCAAACCAGACAATCTTATATTTTGTTTGTCCTCTTGGAGGAATCATCCACGTATTCACATAAATCTACTATGTACGGTAAACGGTAAAAGGCACAACTAGGAATAAATAAATATTTTTAAGATCGACAGCGATGAGGTTTGAACCTAGGACCTCTTGAAACCGGGTGTAGTTAATACCATGTTAAGAATTACATCGCCCAAAGGCTTAGTCGTTGGGTTATTGGATAAGAATGTACTTCAGTCTGACATAATTTAACTATATGATTGGTCCTGTAAAATTGAAAACAAACCCACAATATGTACCTGAACAATACCAGCATCACACAAGTTTTTAAGTGCCATAAGGTATTTCGTCTCTCCAATGCGATCTAAGTAACGCCTGCAAAAGGCCAACGTTGAAAAGTGTTTGTTGATTGTTCCAAGTAGTTGCTTTGCTCTAGGCAACCTTAAGGGTATATGCCCAGCATCGAAGTTTTTCATGTAATGGCTGCACTCAAGGTCCTCTCTAACATATCCTTTGCCTACAAACAAAATTAAACATGTTAAAGCATTGATACATACTAAATTTTTGCACAAGCGATGCATGCATATATGAGTTAGACTCACGGAAAAAGATATTTGAAGTTTTAAAGAGACGGTCCTTCATCAAGATGTTTAGTCAATATTTTACAAGATTTGTTTATAGATTCTATAAGATTTTAATGGTTTAATTTTGATATTGTTTTCAAAATTATGAGAATCTTTCTTGCCATGAGTCATGCTAATATTCAAATTTAGCAAAATAGTAGAGGGGTAAAGGCATGTGTATGTTTGTTGCAACTTCTTGAACCGAATAACTTCTGTGTGCTCATTATATACAAGATGTAGCCTTTTTTTTATAACTAAAGCAACCAGAAAGGTTAATATCTAAAACTAAAATGATATGTGGCTATTTATTGCACAGCAAACACAACTACTCATCATCATTCAAATAGATCAAACCGATCTTCTCCTTACTAAGTAATTACTTTTTTTGGAGGGGGGGGGGGTGTATACGGTGGCATGTATTTTCTACCTCTTAATTAGAGCCAAAGCCAAACAGAAAGGTGAATAACTAGAACTAAAATGAAATATGTCTATTTACACAGTAAACACAACTAAATTCATCGTCATTCAAACTGATCAAACCAAATCTCATCTCCTTACTAAGAAATTACATTTTTTGGCATATGCAGGGGCTAAAATTTCATCAGAATACCCAGCTGTTTGATTCATTATTTGAGCAATTTAATGCAAATGTCAAATCATATGATTCATCAGCAAATTTACCTGTGGAAGCAAAAGTCTCAATAGCAAAAAATTCACCCTCTTCCATCTTTGTCTGCTCTCCACCTTTCACAATTGGAACAGATTTTCCAGCATGAATTTGGTAAGGCCCTATGCTATGCCCATTCAAATTCCGTATACTTTTGACTGTAAAACAATAAGCACAGAGATAAATACAATATACCAAAATATAAGAGAAGAATTGTACCCAAAATCAATTTAGCCAGTCAATCCTTTATTTTACAAATCAATATCATCAAGCAGCATACACTAGTTTATATATTTGAGAATTTTAGAAGCATGTCCTGAGATGGGAAAAAAGAGAATAACAGCTCCATCCCATGATATAATGAAAGAATATAGTTCAAATAAAAATTAACACTGACTTCAGGGGAAAATGTTAACACGGACCTTGGAACACTTTCCCATTAATTTCGACCTCATACGATTCCATGACCTCTTGGATTGCTGCACCAACATCACAGAGTCGCACATCTATTCCAGATTCCTACACATGCATCAACATTACAATAATTTGAACTAAATTTCATCTAGAAGTTGACATCTTCATGACAAATGTTTAATTATTAGTTTACAATTTTTATCTCAAGCTCCAAAAAAAATTGAACAGACATTAATTTACACAAGACAGCCGACCGAAAATTAGCATTTGACCATAGACATCCAGGTTTCTTCCCCAGACAAAAGTAACCAATGAAATATACATGTAGTGCTGAAAAAAAATATTCAAGATTCCATCAGATATTGCCAGTGATATCTGGTTAGCACTCAGCTATTACCAATGGAAGATGTTCATCCTTGCTAACTGAAACTCAAAAGCTTCCAGCAGATAGTTTGGTTAGTAAAGGTTTATGGTTAGGGCTAATGTCAACTAGATTTGGTAATCAGGACTATTGCAGTGTGGTGTGATATACCTCTGGAAAAATATAAATAAACTGTTCCTTCATAAACCAACTGTTATATGCAACTTGGATAATGTTTTGATAAATAACATATAACTTATGTTATATGAAATTAATGGAGAAAGGGTGTGCCATATGGAGGGACCTATAGGGACAAACGTAAGCCCTAACACTGCCTTTTTGGATAATTGGGCCCTTTCGTCGTGACCTTTCTCTAAATCCAAGCTACGTACAAAGATCACTCACTGAACATTTTCTATAGAATCAATCATAAATTCATAATATTACAGAGAGGACAAATCGGTCACATAAGGGATTATTCTATCATGCTACGAAATGGCGCTCCACCTCCAATCATTTAGAGAATATTTACACAATGAATTCAATCACGGAAAAACCCCCGAGTTGAGAAAAATAGGTTAAACACAAAAGACCAGCAGCAAATAGTGAAAAGGCGCTATAACTATGAAAAGGGTAATACTCTCATCATAAGTATACAAAAAGTTCATCCTAACAGCTATTGCCAGTTTTACTTTACAATATACAATCGGTTGATAGTCAAAAAATGCAAACAACCATGTGCAAAGGATACCTTAATTCCAGTATTTGTAGCCTCACGGGAAGCTTCAAGCAATGGATCAAACATGGGATTGAATGACATTGTAAAAGCACAATCAACTATACGCCCTGCACAATAAGCCATCCTGTTAGTGATCACATTTTCTAGAAACATCCTTCACATAAAGCTGGTAAAGTTAACTGTAACTATAATCTGTTTAATGTGCTTGATTAAAAAGCTATCACATTAAATATTCAAAAGGTTAGCATGAAAAACAAATTTATAAGAACATAAGAAATACCATCGACTTGTGTTCCAAAATCCAACTTCATCACATCATCATATTGAAGTACAGTTTTATCGCCGGAATTTGGTGTCCAATGAGCTGCAACCCTAGTAAGTAAAATATTGCTGGATAAGATACTGATACAAAACAAAAATACCTAAGAAATATTATTGTGGGGTGTGTGTCAGAGATTACCAATTTAAGGAGCATCCTGTTGGAAATGCAATGCCTGCTTCTAGACCATTCTCTTTGACTAGTTTACGAACCATATTTTCCAAAGTTTCACATATGTCAATCATTAGCATTCCAGGCTTAATAATCCCCCTCATGTATTTTCGAACCTAACCATCAAGTTACAGCTTTTAAATGTAATCGGTACAAACTAGAGAAAGTATAAGCCAACATTACAATAGAGGATATCTGATTCCACATGCAGGAGTCTATTAAAAGCATTCAAACAGGAAGCAACTCTAATGGTCTAACCTGTCTATGAACTTCTGCTGCTCTGCGAACTGCATTATAGATGGGCTTTTCAAGGCGCTCCAAATCTCTCTTCTCTTCGGAAGTTGACCTCCATAAGTTACTGGTCAAAAAGTTCACCGAATTATTATACTATAATTTAATGTTCCCTACTTATCAGAAATAATGGTTTAATCATTTACAGCGATTCTTGATATTATTTATGTCAGCAATAAGCAACTTTCCGACTTAGGTTTATTAACTATCATTTTGGAAATTTTTTAGGGCTGCAGTTTCCTTATAAGTTCATTGGCGGAAGAGACATGACAATATTACTGCTAAAGTTGGGGTGTTGCATGTAAAGCGAATATACTTACTCATCCTTGTATTGTTGAATTTCTCCTTCTGGGAAGTCACCAGAGGGAAAAAGCTCATCAACAGGAATTGATGGCGGATCGGTCTGGGCAATGCATGGCTTCATACTTGGAGTACTAGTCTGTGAGACAGGTTCTTTCTTTTTCCTATCCATTGAACCATATAGCACGGTGATCACAAACTTTGAAGTATGGACCCAAAAACAGACCTTAACATTTCAAATAAGGTACTTACTTAGTTCTTTTCTTTTTCTTCTTTTTAGCAGCTTCTGATAAATATCCAAAATAGATATTAGAAACATGTATGTGAGATTGTAATTTCATACTTGACAACAATATATAATCCTCTTGAGATAAAGCAAGTTTAAAAATTAATAAAGATCTCATTGAGAGTTTTGAAGTGCATCATATTTTATCATCTCCAATGATAAAGTTCATGCAATATGTTGGACAATTCATGCATTTTACTACTGGTATAGCATACCACAAACAAGCCAGTTCTCTATTTAAGTTGTAATGTTGAGATCATCACTGGTCATTTCTAACAAGTGTTGTACCCTTTCTGAACTTCTACCATGGAGCCATGGAACACTTTGACGGTTGGACAGGTGCCTGACACATGCAACAAATGTTCAAATTTCATAAAATTGATTTCGTGTTTCAACGGTTCAACTATGCTTCTTGGGGCCATATGACCATGTCTGCTATTTAGCCACATTTGACAGTGCCAGAGGTGTTTACAAAAACAACTCAACTGAAACTTTCTTCTTGGATCAAGTTCAACCTTTTCACAGTTTTAGTACCTTTTCTCAGCCCAAACTATTTATAAGCAGTTTGCTGAGTGTGTATAGATACATGCACATTACTAAAACTCTGTAGGCTGATATACCTTATCAATTCTGGCATGTTATTATAAGTTTAAAACTCTAGAATTCAATTGCAACATTAAACTTTGAAAAGTTTTATATTGTTTATTCATTTGTAATTATAGACTTTTGGATCTCTTGTGCGCCCGTTTCCATTTAGATTGGGGATTTCCATATTGTTTATTTTGCAGCATTCGTGTAGGGTTTGTCTTATGAGGTTTGTGCGCATCATTTGACTGCCTTGTCTGATTTATCTACATCCACACATGTATAATCAATCTTATGATTCCCATTCTTTGGAGAAGTATATTTTTCCAAAGGTTGCTAAATGACAAAATAACCTATAATCCAATCCTATATGGAATGATGAATTTGCATATCAAAGTAGACCCACAGAGCAATAATCATCTAACCTTGCAATCCATCCGGTCCATCACCTTGTGTTTCATCTTCATCATCTTGCAAAGGAGGCTGAGATTTGTTATCCTGACAATTAATCTCCTGAAAATTTACATATTAACATTTTACACTAACAATAAAAGTTCAATCATACCTACAATTTCTAAGTCTTAACGATTAATCAATAAACCTTTGCATTCAAAGCCTCTAACTTTAACCCCAAATTACACGAAATTTTCACCAAAATACTAACCTGAGCTTCTTGTTGACCTATATCCAATTCCTTCATATCAGCAACCGCCGCCTCCACCGCCACTTCAGCCTCACTTCCAACCATTTCCACTTCTTACATGAATATAAACAGACAAGTATAAGCATCATTAAAAGGAAAAAAAATGATCTAACTATATGAACTTCTACGCGATTACAGAGTGACGTAATCTCACGATAGTTCCCAGATTAGGGCTTCGAATCGAGAAAAGATCGTAAATTTACGAGAAAATAACGCAAACAGAAGAATAAAACCCCTAAATTTTAAAGGGAAGTTACCTTGGAATTTATTTCCGCTTCGTTTTCGTGCCTAGGGTTTGCTTATTTCGGCGAGTGCGCTTATTTATGAGAAAGAAACGGAGACTATTGGGTCGGGTTGAACGTCAAAATCATGCAATTTAGACCCGATTCAACACTCTCATCCGAACCCTAGGGATAAAAACAAGGGTAGATTGTCAGAAAGCCCCCTCCAAAGTTGTCTACAAACCCCTAATATGTTCAAAATTGTTCGGAAGGACAAGTGAAGCAATTGGTTAGAAATTACATGCAACTAGTATAAAAGGGGTATTTTAATTGAGCCAAAGGAATTTTTAATAGGACCAAAAGGCCCAAGGTTTATACACAAGTTTGAAATGGGTCGGGGGCTTTTTGACAATTTACCCTAAAAACGAATCCATTTAGCATGTGCAAGTTTATATATATTGATATCATAAACAAAAATTTTGAGATGATCTTTTTACAAAATTAGTTAAAATAACACAGGCTTTTAAAGCCTTTTAGTATGAAGTTTTATTTTGTAAAAATATAAAAAGTGGTTTTTTAAAAGGAAAAGAATAGCGTCAATGAGACCAAAACATATCATTAAAAAGTGTGTTATTTTTAAATATTTTTCTTAAAACAATCAGAAATTTTCATACTATGTACATGGATTATTTAAAGTTAGCTTTTTGGTTAACTAGAATATTCTAAAATAGAGATTTTGTTGGTTTGAATTTGAATTTTAAAGTTTGGAGCTGGCAGAGGAAAGCTGCATTCTCTTTTTAGGCTGGTAAGCTCTAATCCATTATAAATAATTTTTTTTTGAGATAATAGATAGGATAAATTAGTCACGCCTTTATAAATAGAATAGAAGCTCGATGTGTTTCCAATGGGCTGCTGCCGCAGCACTTAATCTATTATAAATATTATACATCCCAATCTTTTTTCCCAATGGGCTGCTGCCGCAGCACTTAATCTATTATAAAAATTTTACATCCCAATCTTTTTTTTTATCTCTCAGTAGCAGGGATGTTAGATTCGGGCCGGTTAAAGCTGAACGCAGAATCCGACCCGACTAAATTGAATCACCGTCAAGATTCTAACCTGTCTGATTTGGAGCACGACACAATCAAATGATCTTTCGGGATATGAACTTCATTTGCAAGGTAAAACTTGTTTTAATCTTGTGTTACATGCATTGTTAAGTTACAGGTTTCACCATGCATCTATGCGCATATTTTGAATTCATAGAACCGCTAAGGGAAATAGGGAATTGTTGAAGTTGTTGTTACCTTGATGCCCATGACCTGTTTGTAGTAATGCCCAAAAGAAGGTACACTTGGTTGGTTGCTCTCACTCTGAAGTAGGAATTTTGCTTTTACTTCATGCTATGAATTCAAAGTATTTGAGTCTCAAATATTTACAGTTCACGGAATGTAAGGAACATTCCCATTTTTCATTGCCATCATTTCAACTTGGAAGATATGTCACAACATACTGGTTGTGAGCCTTTGGGATTTCATATCCTTTGTATTGTTCACATGGTTTGAGATCCCATACTAACCCGCCAATCCCAAAAACTGACTGTTCGAGTTCCTAGACCAATACGGAGTGATATGGGTTTGCTATTTTACTAGTTGGGGTTTTAGTATGAAGGTCACTAATGGTCTAATAGGTTCATTAATGGGTTAATCGGTTTATTATAAGTTATTGGGTTATTACGGTTACTTTGACATTCTCAATACGGCTTTCAACATCATTAAGTGCTAAAGAATTTGCCAAATATCTATAGTCGTTTTAGCTGCTAATTTGAAAAAGAAAATCTAATTCTTAAAATTCTATTTCTTGAACAATATAAACTCTAAAACTCCGAATCTGAGACGATCGATATGTCCAAGATTGTTGATTCTAATCCCAAAAGTGACCGTCCGATACCAGGATTTTAAACTGTGGATTTGTTCATAGCATCTTTCTATCTTTACTTGTAGTCGAGCATTTACTTTTAAGAAATATCCTTCAATATTGCACGATCCCTAGTCAACGTCTTCGTATACTTTAATCTCTCATTTTTTTGTGGTTTGCATCCGTGTAAAGTTTGTAATCGAGTCGTGCATAGTTTCAGAGTTTAAGATTTCTTTTATTTTTTGTACAATGGCGAGTACACAGAATGAGCCAGTACTGCTCTCATCTGAACTGCCTACGTCTCCATGTCACAGAAAAAAGGATAAATTAAACTAGCCCTTGACTATCGATTTTTTTTTACTAAACTACCGAAATGTTTTCTTATTACACTAAACTCCCTTCAACTTTGGTTTTAAAGGAGCTTTCCCCTAAAATACCCTAACACTTCTAACTTTAAGAGATCTTAGTGTAATAAAAAAACATTTAGGTAGGTAACTGACCAACAATGATAATTAAGGATAGTCCAACCTAAAGCATAGGAATCAAAACCGCACATAACAAAGTCACTAACACACACTTAACCATATACACCGACGTATCATCATCATCATGTATCAGTAGCATGCTCGTATCATGCATCATGCTCTGGCTTTGGCGAAGTCAACAATGCTGTATACAACCTCAACTTATCCTCTCCAAGCTAAGAACACCTTGACAGAGGCCTCCTCGGCCTTATATACGAAAGCGAAGTAAGCGTGAGCCGGTGCCTGTACCTCCTCCATGCCAGCTGTATTGCCACCGCTGCCCATGTCCTCCACCCCGAAGAATAGTACCTCGCGCTCCTCTTCACCTTGTCGCTCACAAAAGTGTACCTTATCGAAGTCAACACCAAAATAAGAATGACGATAAAATATGTGAACGAAAATTATAATTTGGTCTTCCTTCTGAACGGTGTTAAAGTATTGCAATTGCGTGTTAGGTGGAGTAGTATGGTTAAAATCTTTATATAAAGAGAGCTGAGGTGAATCAAGAAACCAAAGTGTAGTTGCATCCTAGTACGATGTGTGTAATAAGATAGTTACGAGTGGACATGGGAAAGGTAAGATTTGAGTGTTGAGCTGTATATGTTTTTGTAAGAGAAAGGGTTGTGTATAGCGTAAGCATTTTTTAAAAGTTCAGCGACTGCTTGTCGTCTATTTTTCTCAACATACCTGAAGTGCTGAGTCACGTACTTAATGTCAGCTGCATCCAAGCCAAAGGCTTCAGTCGTCTCTAGGGTTATCAGGGTTGAAGAAGATGGAGGAAGGCACTCGATGAATGGACAGCGAAGGCACCGTGATAAGAGCTCGTCGCCGCTGAAGTTGCCAGGGCCGAGCATGCAATAGCTTGTGATGCGGTCTCGGAGAAGCTGGCTGCTTTGGAGGTGTCCTCGTACTATGAAGATCATTCTGCGGACTAGGTCACCTTCTCTTGCGATCTGCATGGATGTTCAGTAACCAATTTACCCGAAAGATTAAGTTGATAGTCGATGACGTCTGCAACCTAGTGCTTTTATGTGATAATTTGGAGTAGATGGTTGATAATTTTGAAATATTTCAAATATGCAATGTTTGTGGAAAACTGTAACGACCACACCCGTTTTAAAACAAATAAAATTTTGTTCGAATTTAATCTTGCTTGTTTTGTTTCATAGATAATAAAGGAGATTTTGTTTGTTGGAAAAGAAAATGAAAAAAAAAACTATTTTGTAAGAAAAGAATTTATTGGTTTTAGAAAAGAAAAGAAAATGAAAGTTTTGGTGAAAAGAAAACGAAAGTTTTGGTGAAAAGAAAAAGAAATTTGGAATGTTATTTATTTTTAGTTGGAGAAAAGAAGTTTTGAGAATTTCGAGGACAACATTATTTTAAGCACGGTAGATTGTAATTACCGTAATTTTCATTTAGTTAATAAAACCTTTCTATATTTTTCCGTAGTGTCGTTGTGTTTATTTTAATACTTCTTGCGATGGAAAAAGCTTTGATAAAGTTGTTTTTAGTTTAAAGATTTTTAATATGAATTTTGGGTGGAAGAAAAGAATTTAAAAATGATTTTTAAGATTTTCTAAGTTTATTCTAAAGATAGACTTCGAAAGAAAGGAATTATTTCTAAGGTGAAAAGTATTAGATATTACTAAGTATTTGCTTGGAATTTTTTTCCTAGATATTTTTCATAATTTTCCGATAATGAAAAGTATTTTTAATTAATTTTTTTTAAAGAAAATCGATTTTAAAAACAGTTTTAAAAAGCTTTTAGAGAGAAAACATTTTAACCGGGCCCAGGCCGAATTGGGCCCAGACTCAGTCCGGCCCGCCACGAGCTGCCGCCCCAAGCGCTTGGACATGCAAGCGCGTGTGTGCACGTGGGCGACTACTCGTGCCCACGTGGGCGGATCTGGCCCGCTCATGCGGTCGATCCAATAGCTGAGACGAGCAGGCAGGGGCAGCGTGTGGGGATTGAGGCGGCGGCCAACTGGATTGCGGCTCGGGGATTAGGATTTTAACCGTATAAATATCGATGCTTCTCCTCTCATTTTCTCTCATTCCTCATAAAAATCCGAAAAAATACCTACCTTTTCGTTTTTTCGACGTCGACGCAACGGTGCCATCCAATTCATCAGAAAAAAATCCAAGGAGGGTGATACTCGTATTCCCGTACGACTCGACGTATACCGATATTCCGACCTTTGAGGTAGGATCTCTCATCTATCTTCTTTGTCCTGGTCGTCTTCTCTGAACATGTTCATCTTAGTTATCTTCTCTATTCTCTCAATTTTAACACGACCTTTATTTATTGTTATTTATTATATTTAGTATAATACGGAAGAACTCGAAGGACGTTTTTACTTCAACTTGTAGTTTGGATTACACCTATGATAGAACCTTACACTTTTAGGGTCGTGATAATGATCTATCCTAACCCTTTTTAATATTGGATTCTCAAATGTAAACACGCTATTGTGCTGCCCATTTTCATATTAATATAACGCAGTTTACAGCCGAAATGTTGCCGAAATCTAAATAAATATTTTATTATCTTTATCGTTAAAACACCTTAGTTTACTCAAGGAACGTATTCATCAAAATACCCTGCAGGTTTCTAATTTCGTATTTACATTTAAAAACCCTGAAGTTCCAAATCCCGTATTTTCAAAAAAATACCCTAAACTTTCCAAAATCCCGTGTTTTCATCTAAATACCTCGAACTATTCTAGAATTATTATTTCACTAAAATACCTTGAACTTTTATAAAACCCTTTCTACATTAAAATACCCTGACTTTTCCAAATTCCATATTTTGCAGTAAAATACCTTATACATCCTTTTTTAACTATACTTTGCAAAATCCCTGTTACACTTGATGTGGTTTACATAACCAAACTTATCTTGAACTATCATAACTTGGTTTACTTGAGCGGTTATGCGTGTGTGCATAGACACTAGACATGGGGTGAAAAAGAAACGATTCAATTTAAAAAGAACCTTGTTTCTCATATCTTATTGGTTCCGTGTATTAGCTTGTAACTGGTAACTTAATTTAAACACGCATTTACACGGGAATGGATAGTTTGGATAGTATTATCATACGATGTGTCTTGGGAGTTCTCTTGTCGTGTTACCGTGATTCCAAGTGTTTACGGAATACAAAATGTCGTGGTCGTGATCATTGTGGTTCCAAGCCAGAACGGAATGTTAACTCCCTTATCATGTTACCATGATTCCGGACGTTTACGGAATACTCCCGAAATGCGTGTACCTATATGAAACTAAACTAAACCAAGCTAAACTATTGTTAATATAATTGAACGACACCTTGCCTACACTTTACATATACATTTGCGGCATGACCTTACATTATACCTTACTTTCACTTTTTTCACATAAATCCCTTAAGAATCTCACTCGAGTTTATCTCGCCGACGGACATTTCTCTTTCTCTTTTTCCCTCTTCCAAAATATCTCTTAGGGCTGGAAGAAGCCTTGGCTGAAGTCGAAACTACAGAAAAAGGCTATGCCCAACTCTCGACCTACGATTAGGACATTTGTTTCCTTATTTTCTATACTTTCGCCCACCTGTTAGGGCTTAGTTTATTGATGTAATAAAACTCGTATCCGTATCGGTTACATCCCCACCTCGATACCGGATAACATCTCACTTCTTACGGGATATGTGGTATTCATCCCCAACTCCACCTGGGGTATTACATCCCCACTTAGAACAATAGTGAGTATCGAATTCCATTTCGAAATAGGACACGATCAGAACTATAAATGGAATGATACCACTCCTATAACACAGGGACGTCTTTTGGATGAATCGAAATTCCGGAATTTGAAGAACTCCGTAGTTAAGTGTGCTTGAGCCAGAGAAATTCTGGGATGGGTGACCTACTGGGAAGTAGTCCCTTTCTTGAGTTCGGTTCATTCAAAGGGACAAAACCGTGCGGTTTCAGCTAGAGCGGACAATACCATCTGTGTTTGGGGGTGGGTCGTGACAAATATGGATCTTAGCTTGTAATAAATGTTGGTTAATGAAATAAAGATTTTTACTTGGTTTTGTATACTCATGCATTGTATACACTTAATGTAACTGTATCGAGTATAGTATCTACTTAGTATGGTTATGCCGCGGGCCTAACCACGTCTTTGTTCCCGTATCTTGGGAAGCGGGGCATGACAAAAACTAGCAGAAAATTTCCAAAAAATCAATTCAGTTGAGTTGAAGACAATAATATCTTTATCTGAATTCGTTCATCAATGCAATAGCATGGGAAGGGGAGAGAGCTCACAGTTTCTCCTTTGGGGAAAATGAGAGACTTGACCCTGTCGTATATGTTCTCTAGTACTAGCTCATCTATGTGTTGAAACAAAGGAACCTGCATCATCAGAAATTTTAAATCATTTTGAGGTCAAATATTATGCTTCTTGTAGCTATATTGTTGTGTCATGCTATGTTTTGGCATGATAACTGGCAAATTGTTATGTATCACGTTAGCTTGATATACACTGTTATCCCACAACTCAACAATGTTTGCTCTTGGGTGAGGCGATCCTTGACATGGTCGCAAAGCACACCGGAATATAACAAGTCCGGGTTTAGACCTTACCATTGTCAATTTAAAAAAGGGTTAATTGCACAAAACACCCGACAGTACATCCCGTATAGCACTTGTTCCCTTCTCAACTTATTAGTGCAAACATGAAACACCTCCTATGTTCATCAACCAAAACCCTCAATAACACTAACATAAACATGTTCTAGAGTTAAATGGACATTGTTTGAGTTGCTTAGAGTTGAATTTGAGCATGTTTGAAAGTTTTGGTTGATGAATAGAGGGGGTGTTTGTGCTAATAAATCACTTGAGGGGGTAAAACTCTTGTGCTGGATAGACTGCGTACAGGGATGTTTTGTGAAATTAACTTTGTAAGATATAGTTATCCCCCCTCCCCCCCAGCAAATATACTCTGTCTTTAGGCCTCTTCGCATGTCCCTAAGGCCCACTTAAGGAGGTGTTAAATGTTATGTTACCTTGATGTACATCATTATCCCACAACCTGACAGCTTAAGCTTTTGGGGACAGTGGGTCTCGACAAATGATACTTACTTGTCAAACAAGGTCAAGGCAGAGATGATATCCGATGTCCCTTCTGAGCCCCTCCGACAGGTTTTGGATCATCTGGCACCCGTCCACACCTCTCATTGCGGCCCACCTCAGCCGATGTAATTGCCTTACTCACGGCCTGAACCCCTGCGGCAGGCGCCGGCGTCTCATCCACCACTCCATGCTCCTCATCTTTAGATGCAACACATGGTTCATTAATGAACACCTGCATCAATCCCGAAGTTTTGGATCATGTTGGTTACAATGGACCGCTATGTTTGTGGCACATGCTATGCACGCACAGTAAAAGAGTGACGGGGTTAGCTATTCCCGATCAGCTGTAATTTTGATATTGTGGTTATAATTCTATTGGTGTAAATGGCATGTACACAAAATAAATAGAAGAATATTTCGAAAATCTTACAAATTTTTATATGCTTTTATCAATGGATCCTTTTTGCGGAGAATGACACAGCGTCTAAATAGATGATAAATTGGAATCTGAAAATAGAATCCCCAATAATTTGCATTATAATTGTTGATTTATTCATAGATGTTCTCCGACATCGTGTTTTTTGGGAAGTTTGATATGCATCGTATGTAAATACTTGATATTTTTCACTTGTGTTGTAGATTACCATCTCTATGGAATTCCCAATTGTTTCAATTTATGCTATCTAAATTTTTCATGAAATTTATATCTTACAGTAGCCTAATAGACCTGTTTCTATGCAGTTTGCCTTTCTACATACAAATGGTTGTGTTAAAATAAGAAGAACCAAGCCAAGGGGTTGGAGTTTTCACCTTTATATTTCCAATCAGCATCGTGACTAGAAGCAGCCCACTTGTCACGATGATGATGTTGAAGACGATTTCGAGCCATTCGGTTGTGCTCTCGATGGTCCCAAATGTACTGAACAAAAACAAATATCAGCATAACAAGAGGTAATATTAGACCAATCAATTAAGTTATCATCAATTTGTTATCTATAGAGCGTTGTCATCAATTTGTTATCTATCGAGTTTTTTCGTTATTAGAAAGTGAATGAATTCACATGTACCTATAATTATCATTTTAGGAATAATTTTGATCTTGTTTGACATTGCCATTGAGATCTATAACACCATTGACGAAGATGCTTGTACAAGAGCACAATCTACCTTAAAGAAACACATTGATACATAAAATTTTAAACATATATTATGATTTTCCACAAATTGTATAAAAGTTATTTCCCAGGATATGTAAGGATTGCATCGGGCGTCGTTAAGAGAATTTACAAATTTGGTAACTAATTATCTTTAGGCCAAATTACACTAAACTACATTATCTATTATTTCATCAGTAAACTACCTTCAAGTATTTTATTACAGTAAGATCCCGTAAAGTGCTGCATTAATTAGGGTATTTTGGAAACTCTCTTAAAAAATCAAAGTTTAACGGAGTTTACTGTAATAAAAAAACCTTAAGATAGTTTAAAGCAAAACAATGATAGTTAATGGTAGTTCAGTATAACTAGCCTTATCTTCACTCTAAACTAAAAGTATAATACCTAAAGATCATTTCACACATACCTTAGAGTCATGAGACCCCAGAAGTTGGGGAACAGGATCTTTTCCAATCGGCTAGAGTTCGTAACAAGAGGGACCGTCCATTTGTAAGCCCCGTATCCATAATTGTCGCTGCTGCTAAGGCACATAGCCTTTGCCCTCGTGTTATTAGCCCAATCTAGTCTCTTGCTATCTTTCAATACTATCGCAGAGCCGTAGTATATTGGATCAATACATGCAATAGTCCTTGGATCGCATCTGCTTGTTGCCATGCACTGCTCTCTTAAGCACTTTGTGGCCCTTTGAAGTCCTAGCAAGTACCAACATGCACCATGATGGAGGGGCCTTTCCGGTCTCCTTTAGATGTTGTCCCCCGTTGATCTGCCGATGACCACGATCGTCGGCTGGGATTTGATCTGGAGCGTGATCTCCTGTGA
Organism: Agapanthus africanus; assembly: GCA_030015575.1. Lineage (NCBI taxonomy): Eukaryota > Viridiplantae > Streptophyta > Magnoliopsida > Asparagales > Amaryllidaceae > Agapanthus > Agapanthus africanus. The sequence goes on along the minus strand of JASDDO010000028.1, from coordinate 23,887,782 downwards.
TGTGTGGATCTCAATGGGTTGGAAGGGATTTGCGCCGAGTACCTACAAGGAAGTCCCGGGATGGTTTGTTACCACCGAGGACCCTCCGACGATCAAGTCAGTAACAAGATCCGAGCAGAGTAACGGCTTAGTGGAGTAAAAATGGCTTACTTGATCCCTCTGGGAGAGGGGTTTATATAGCGGCGACGGCATGCAGGGACAGGCGCGAGAATCACGCCGACCGTTACGCTCTCGACGTTACGCCCACGTGATAAGCTGATCTTCCCATTAATGGCGAGAAAGGCTCATTAATGGGGATCGTAATGGCGTGGAACGTGGGATGTGGCCGGCGGAGATCTCGCGCATGGCGAGATTCGCGGAGCGACGGTTACGCCTACGAGTGGTACCGTTGGTCGGTCGATGAGAGCGAGGAAAATGGCCTCGGCGGGAAAGCTCGGGGGCAAGCGGGAGAGCCGAGGCATCTTGGTCCTGTGATAGCTCGGAGGCGAGCTGGGAGGCCGAGGAAGCCAATTTGTGCATGGGAGCTCTGAGGAGAGCCAGCTTGTGCTTGCGGATCGGGCACAGGGGTGGCCTGGTCGGCCCTTGTAGACTCTTTCTTCTGAGCTCTGGGACACGTCATCTGCCACGTGTCACGATCTGAGAGATCGCCGATATCGAGCATCATCATCAGCCCCCCACTCTCGTCCCGACCAGCTGACGGGTCGGGTCGGGAGTGGATTGCCGGGACACCCGGGGTGAGCTCTCTTCGAAGATATCGTCGGGACGTGTCCCCGGGCAATCTGTTGTCTTTTCTGCCAGCGAATCATGGGCAAGATCTCTGCATTTAAGGAAGGTGCGCCGGTTCGTGTGTTCCGTCACTGAAGCGACGGTCCACGTGTCGAGCGTCGGTTGGGCGACGCGATGTGTTGCGGACCTGCGGCGTCTGATGGGATGTGGCCCAATGCTGGAGCGAGAGGTGGAGCAATCGGGGTCGTCAGACGCGAGGAGTCATTTTGGCGGGAGATGAAGGGCGACGTTGGATGAGGGCGATGGCATCAATAAATAGGGATGGGGTCCACTCCAGGGGCCCCGATCTCTTCATACTCTCCTCGCTTTAAGTCCTGATAGCTAGGCGCTCTTCTTCTTTCTTCTACTTTTGCCTCCCGAGGATCCCTCTTCTCCAGATTAGATGTCTTCTTTTGTAGAGTCTGTAGATGTGGTGGGAGTAGGCTTTAGGTACCCTCCATTCGAGCCCGAGTCTTCCCGGGAAGCAGGGGTCAAATCCTCTTCCTGGGATCGTGCGACTGGGGCAACCCTCGGGGAGGAGGCGGCGAACACCGCTCCTGGCGTGCCGTCTTTGATGAGGCACGAGGTTGAGCTCGCCTCGGGTTCGCTTCCATATCCCTTCTGGTTATACGCTTTGCTTGGCCAAGGAAGGAGAGAGGGCAGACCAAGTACGGGATAGGGAGATCGCCTATACCTGGAAGCCTTTTGGGGCAGAATGCGCCTGCCCTTCCCTCCGGAGGTCGTTGAAGCATTGAACTTCTTCGGGTTAGCTCGGCCAGTTAGTGCCGAACTCATGGAGGATCCTCCTCGGGTTCCTGGTCCGCCTGAAGCTACAGGAGGTCCCCTTCAGTCTCTCCATCCTTGATTCCTCTCTCCTCTTCAAAAATCATCCTGGGGGTCGAGCGGGCGACCCGAGGTGGGTCTACCTCTCATTTAGGAAGCGACAGGGGGGTGCCGCCGGGTCAGGAGTTGTAGTCCTGCCTTCTTCTATCCATGACTGGAAGAAGAAGTTCTTCTTTGTTGCGCCGCCCGAGGGTGAGGACTGGCCCGTGCCGACCCAATGGTCAAGGGATACGTGCTTTCCGGGAAATCAGTCCAATGACCCCGCCGCGGTGAGAGTGGCGTCGTGGGAGCCCATTCCCCGACCTGACGTGCTGCTATCTGAGCGGGCCTTGAGTTGGGCCGGGCTCAGCCCCGTCGAGTTCGTCGGTGAGTTAGGCTTGCGTTTTGCTTTATTTTTGTATGCGGCGCTAACTCCGTTGCATCTTGTTTTGTCCAGAACCCATGGATATGAACGAACTCCGAGCCTCCATGTGGCAGCCGAAGAGGGGCCGAAGGCTGGAGGCGCCAGCTCTTCCCGCTCGAAGCCTGTCCCAGTCCCTTCGGCCGCCGTCCCGGTGCCTCCGATGGCCGTATCTCCTCAGCGTTCGGAGGCGGGTCCCGCCCCGGAGTCCAGTAAAGCGCCGAGCCAAAAGCGGGTGCGTGAACAGGAGGACCCAGCTTCGGAGGAGGAGACCAGGTCTCCATCAGCCCCCCTCAAGAAGGTCCACCGAAAGGTTCCTCGGACCCCGGCCTCCCCGATCATGGTGGAGGAGGGGGGCCTCTGCTTTGCGGTGCCCTCGGGCTCGCCGTCGCCGACAGCCTGCTATTCGACATCAAGAAGTCGGCAGGGGGTAGGGTCCCCGGGGGGACCCTCAGAGGCCAGATGGCGTCCATTGCCTAGGAGGCCGTGCAGGTAAGCGCTCGGTTATTCGTGAGATTTGGTGCCTCCTTTGTCTTTCTGACCTCTCTTCGATTATCTCAGGTTCTCCAACATGTTGCCCTCGCCATCCGCATGGAGGAAGAGGTGATAACCCTGGCGATGAAGGCCGCGAGCCAGCTTACTTCGCTAGAGGAGAGCTCTAAGCTGGAGCTTGAGGCGGCGATGGCGAGGGTCTCCGCCCTGGAGGGGAAGGTGGCGGTCGGGAAGCAGGAGGTGGCCGCTGCGACGCGGGTGGCGGCGGCCTCGAAGCAGGAGGTTGTCCGACACTATGAGGCCACCCTGGCCGCCAAGGCCAAGCTCCAGGACTCCAGGGTGCTCGTCGGCACCATGAAGAAGACGGTGGAGACCCTCCGGAAAGAGTTGGGGGTGGTGGCCGAGGAGATGAAGCGGGCCAATCTCAGGGCGGCTAAGGCGGTGGGGGACTATAAAAAGTCGAAGAACTACTACTCCGACCTAGCCGTGGCCACTACCAGCATCTGGCACGAGGCCCTCGACACTGTCAAGGCCCGGATGCCGGAGTTCGCTGATGAAGAGCTCCGGACCGAATACCCCATCGTGGGTGCCGACGAGCAGGGGGACGACCTCGGAGAAGGAGAGGTCCCCGACAAGGAAGTGGCCGACGACCCTACCCGAGCCGTGGTAGATATTGAGGCTCCCGGGGTCGCGCCTGGCCCCGAGGCCTGAAGCCCCTCGTCTTTCTGCTTCTTTTATTTTGCCTCATCGGGAATTCTGTAAGGCTGGAGAGCCCCCCAATACCCTTGTAAAGAATTTTTTTTGTGCGAATAAAACTTTTGCTGTTTCATTGCTTGCATATTATCCTTTGTTTGTGAAGAATACTCGTAGAATATTCGGACTTGCACTGTTGAGCTTCCATGTCAGGTCAGTTCTTCGTCTGGCGATCGCGCGTCGAGTTGATTTCGATCACTTGCCAAGTGTGCAAAAAGGCTGTTGGAAAGAAGGTATCTCCATGGCCCCGAAGTCGAGGGGGGATCGCTCAGGCTTATATAGACCTGGTGTCTTTTGGATTGTGCTTCAGATCCGCGGTATTTGATGGGCAGTAGGCTACCCGCTGCAGATGTGTTGAGCCGAAGAGAGCTTGGTGTCCTCACTCTTGGGGGCTTGGATCCCTGGCGTCGTGGGTAGGGAGCTACCAGCCGGGGATGACCGAGCAGGATAGCCGCTCGGTGCTTCTTGGCGAGGGCTTGGATCCCTGGCGTCGTGAGTAGGGAGCTACCAGCCGGGGATGACCGAGCAGGGTAACCGCTCGGTACTTCTTGGCGAGGGCTTGGATCTCTGGCGTCGTGGGTAGGGAGCTACCAGCCGGGGATGACCGAGCAGGATAGCCGCTTGGTGCTTCTTGGTGAGGGCTTGGATCCCCGGCGTTGTGAGTAGGGAGCTACCAGCCGGGGATGACCGAGCAGGGTAGCTGCTCGGTGCCTCTTGGCGAGGGCTTGGATCCCTAGCGTCGTGGGTAGGGAGCTACCAGCTGGGGATGACTGAGCAGGGTAGCCGCTCGGTGCCTCTTGGCGAGGGCTTTAATCCCTAGCGTCGTGGGTAGGGAGCTACCAGCCGGGGATGACCGAGCAGGGTAGCTGCTCGGTGCCTCTTGGCGAGGGCTTGGATCCCTGGCGTCGTGGGTAGGGAGCTACCAAACGGGGATGACCGAGCATGGTAGCTGCTCGGTGCCTCTTAGCGAGGGCTTTGATCCCTGGCGTCGTAGGTAGGGAGCTACCAGCCGGGGATAGCCGAGCAAGGGTCGGGCTCGGCTGCCTCTAGGGAGGTCTTTGATCCTTCAGGAAGGGGGGCGAGCAGGGTTACTACCCGGTGCCTCTTGGCGAGGGCTTTGATCCCTGTCGGTTGTGGTAGGAAGCTACCAGCCGGGGATAGCCGAGCAAGGGTTGGGCTCGACCGCCTCTAGGGAGGACTTTGATCCTTTGCGCGAAAGGGGCTGTAAGAAGCCTACTAAGGATGGGGGCCGGACAGGGTTACTGCCCCGTGCCTCTTGGCGAGGGCTTTTGTCCTTTAGGATGGGGCCGAGCAGGGTTACTGCCGGTGCCTCTTGGCGAGGGCTTTGATCTCTGGCGTCATCGGTAGGGAGCTACCAACCGGGGATAGCCGAGCAGGGTAGCCGCTCGGCTGCCTCTAGACGAGAGCTTTGATCCTTAGCGTTGAAGGGGCCGTAGGAGGCCTGCTAAGGATAACCGGGCAGTGAAGCTGCGCGGTTGCCTCTTGGCAAGGACTTTGATCCCTGGCGTTGTGTGTAGGGAAGCTACCGGGCAGGGTAGCTGCGCGGCTGCCTCTAGACGAGAGCTTTGATTTTTAGCGCTGGAGGGGTCGTAGGAGGTCTGCTAAGGATAATCGGGCAGTGAAGCTGTGCGGTTGCCTCTTGGCGAGGGCTTTGATCCTTGGCGTTGTGTGTAGGGAAGCTACCGGCCATGGATAGTTGGGTAGGGTTGTTGAAGTCGAAAATTGCACCCGGTTGACCAAGTCAAAGTCAAAGTCAACCCCAACCCAAGTGGGCCCATGCCCAGGTCGAGTCTGAACATGAAGCAGCCGGCCCTCCCCCATGCCAAAATGAAATCATATAATAAATAATTTTTATGTAATTTTTTATGCATGAATGTAAACAAAATGGGCATAAAGCCAAATTTTTGTAAGCCCATGACTTATGTGCAAAAAGAAATAGCACATGAGATATGGGATGGACAAAATGCCATTTTGTAAAGCTCAAGGGGCTATATGTAAATGTGTAAGCCTATATAAGGCAACATGATGATGAATAAAGCATATAGACTTTTCATTCCCCAAAAAATTAGGGCTTGTGTCTCTTTCTCCTTCCTCAAGGTTCTAAAACCTTCTTCTTTCTTTTGAATTAAATCAAGAGTTTTACTCTTCCTTTTCCAAAACTAAATAGTTTTTCACCACAAAACCCACAAAGAGGAACTTGGATCTACCATTAGATCTCAAAAGGGGGAGATTTTTAAGTCCCACCCCCTTTTTCCAAGATCCGGCCAAACGACGGGAAGAAAAAGGAGACCCATCTCCAGAAACCCCTCACTTTGGGGAAGATCTATGGCTCAAGAGGAGAAGCCCCTTCATCAGCCTCAAAATATCCTAAGAGTTTAACTCCTCATACACACACACACATAAAATAATAAGTGTTCCTTTCTGGGAGTACAACTCCCATTGCAGGGACCAAATCCCTTTTGCCTCCTGAGCGCCCACGTGCCTGGCATGTGAGGCGCTAGCGCCCAAAGCGCTAGCGCCCGAGCATCCACGTGCCCGGCATGTGGGGCGCTAGCGTTCAAAGCGCTAGCGTTCTTGCGCTCAGAGCGCTAGCGCCCGAGCGCCCACGTGCCTGGCACGTGGAGCGCTAGCGCCCAAAGCGCCCGCGCCCAAAGCGCCAGCGCCCGAGCGCCCAAAGCACTCAAAGCGCTAGCACCCAAAGCGCTGGCGCTTTTTCCCACGCATCCTTTGGATGCCCTTTCCCTTTTTTTTATATATATGTATATATACATACACACACACATACTCCACACTAAAAACACCTCTCCCGTTAGAAAAAATTTCTAACGGGGCGCTGCCCCGCACCCCGCAAGGGGACTGCTAGCCCCCTTGACCCCCAGCCCTCTATCCGGGTAGCGGGACCCCCGTAAAAACTCTGCGGGGCCCCCTATATATCCAAAACCACTTTTAAAACACAACACATGCACACTGCACATTGAGTTCGTATGACCAGTTTAACATGTTAATCGGAGGTTCCTTTACTCCAAAGACGAGGGGTAATTAACGGCAGTTTAGTCCGCGGCTGCCGGAGATTTGGATCCCTATAATCAATAAACCCCAGCCTACCCTAGGCAGGGGGAATCTGTAATGCGCCTGACAAGCGTGCGCGTATTCCCATCTCAATGGAGTGACGAAAAACACCCTACAAGGGTAGCTGCGCGGCTGCCTCTAGACGAGAGCTTTGATCCTTAGCATTGGAGGGGTCGTAGGAGGCCCGCTAAGGATAACCGGGCAGTGAAGCTGCGCGGTTGACTCTTCATGATGTTCTGTCCGACCTACCCGGTGTTGGTATGGGGAATAGGAACAGTCGCGGCGAATACGCGTAACATGCGCATTGAATGCGTGGGGGAGGTGAAGCGCCAGGGCCCTCGATTTCGCCAGAAAAGGCTCAATGTTTGCCGCGTGGCGGCGCCTTTGTGGGGCGAAAATGGGCGGTTGTTGGGTCCTTTGAGAGCGCAGCGGGCTACAAAATGGAGGGAGTGTTGGTCCTTCCTCCCTTCACAAGCAAATCGTAAAGATGGAAGACTTCCCCTTCACCATCCCCGACATCATTCACTTTGAAGACGTGTACCTCTACGACCGGAACTGCATTGAGGACACGGTGCAGTTGGTTTTTGGCAGTATCGAGGATCACTTCGGCAGGCTTCTCCCCCGGCGCTCGCCCCTGCTGCAGCTGCTGATGTACTCCATTTGGAGGGCGTCGCCGGGGCTCTACAACCCTCTGTCCGAGCAGCTCCAAGACGAGGCCGTGGGCAAGCTACGGTCTCTGAGGCGTTTCGGCCTGATTTCTGCGGGTCGGCTGAACCGCTCGGTGGCACTCCTCCGTGAGTGCTACCAATTGAGGCTCGATGCTAACGCGCGCGGGGGGAATCGAGGGCAGCGGCTGGATTCCGCGAGGCCTCGGCTGGCGGAAATCTTATTAGAGTACCACGAGCAGTGCTCTTTACACCCCCTTCCCCCGCTGTTGTAATAATTTTTTTTCGATGTATGGCCGAGGAGCCCCTAGTACCCCCCTTTTTTGAATAAATAAAACTGTTTTCTTCTTTTTCGCAATGTTCCATCGATCTTTTTTATTACATAAGTAGCAGATTCTAGGAAAATTTTACATTGCCTTTGAAAAAGAAGTACATGCTAGTAGATGACCTTATCTGCACAGTCTGAGCCCCTCGGATGTTTGTTGGTCTCCGTGCTCGGCAGAGGGTACTGGGCTCCGCGGGTGCCGGGCGTATCATCTGTTGATACGAGCATGATTTGGCCGATGGTCAGCTCGGCGGGAGAGGGATGCTGCTCCTGCTCGCGGTCGGCTTGCCGCTTATCCCTCAGGTAGGCAGCGAGTTGCCCTGATCGGATGAGCTCCTCGATGTAGTCCCGGAGCTGCTTGCAACTCTCCGTGGAGTGGCCGAGCGACCTGTGGAAACCGCAGTAGGGGCCCCGGGTTCGCTTCGAGGCCTAACGCGGGATCCAAGGGAACTTGAAGAACCCCTCGCCCTTAGCCTCTTCCAGTAGCATTGCTTGGGAGACGTTGAGCGGGATGTACTCCTGGAACTTCGGATGGTAGGGCTGCTGACGCTCTGGTCTCTCTTCCCTTGCCCTCTTCTTCTTGTCGGGTCGGTCTGCCCGGGGAAGGTTCGCATTCACCTCGGACTCGAGCTGGATTTCGTGCTCGGTCCATGCCTTCACTTCGGTCATGGTCTTAGGTTGCGCCAGTGCAAAGGAGCGTAGCCACTTCTTGTGCCTAAGACCCGACCTGAGTGCCGTGATGACCGTTTCGTCCCGGTTCTCGGGGACCTCAAGAAAGGCGTTGTAGAAGCGGGTGACGTAAGCTTTGAACGTCTTCTTGTCCCCGCTCTTGATTGTGAAGAGGTAGTCGACTGTGCGCTTTTGCCGGTTGTTCCCGACGAAGTGGCCGAAGAACTGAGTGGCCAGCTCGTCGAAAGTTGAGATCGAGCGAGGCTCGAGTCCTCGGAACCAGTCCCGCCCGGAGCGGATGAGGGTGGCCGGGAAATCTTGGCACTGGGCGGCGTCAGAGTGGTCTTGGAAGCTCATCCCCGCGGTGAAAGCATCCAAATGGTCTTTCGGATCGGTTTTCCCGTCAAAGAGAGAGATCTTTGAGGGCTTGTTGCGCAAGGAAACATGGAAAGCGAGCAGCTCCTCGGTGAATGGCTTGGTGAGCGAGTCGGCGGCGTACTTAGCCCCGTCACCCGAGAGGTGACCTTCCCGACGTATGCCCTCGTTCTTCTTCTCGAGGGTGTCGAGTCGGCCGTGGTACCCCGAGGATTCAGCACCCCCTGATCCCTAGCCTCTGCTGTGGGAGACCCGCGTCTGGGCGCGGCCCCGGTTCCTCTCGATGAGGTTCCTCAGATTCTCGGGCGAGGTAGCCCTCATTATCTCAAGTGTCCTTTGGCATTCATTATCTCTAAGTCACTATTGATCATCACAATATCGTTCACAACAAAATATCTGAACTTACAGTTGTCGCATTCAATCATCGTCGGTCCATTTCTGATATAGATTGATGACATTGAACCGATAACTACTTGGATAAATGTTTCGAGTCATAAATGGACTCTCTAAGTCGACTCGAGTCATGTTGGCTTTGAAATCCATAGGCCGATCTCCTTATCCAAATCTCCATCGAGAAAACAATCTAAGTCCCCAGGACTAGTTCAAAATCTTTATGTATAACGATTCGTTAAGGAAGGTGAAATAGACATAATCATCACCCGAGTGAAAGTTTCTTTATCTTGTCCACCTACGCTTGGTGAATCCCTTCGCCAATAAGTGTGCCTCGTATCTCTTTATAGTATCATTCTTGATTAGTTGAAAATATTGCATATTTGAATGATTATTTCCCTCCCCCCCCCCCCCACTATTGTTAAATTTTAAAAAGTGTTTATTGTAATTATAGAACATGTGAGGATTTATGTGTAAAAATTTTATTATCATATATTTCTACATTATAATTAACATAATGAGGGAAAATACATGCATATAATATTTATATAAAATATTTTAATTAAAATATGTATATCATATCAAATATTTCTAATCAATATTCTTAGCATATAATATCATATAAAATGATTATGATAATATCTCAAAAATACCAAATATTACTAACACTTTGATTTGAGATATTGTGCAAATATTAGCTCAGGTCTGGAAATCGATCAGGAGATCCGGGATGTCAGAATCAAATATGCCGAAATATGGAAGCAAATCGTAAGATTTAGCAACGGCAGAGATTCAAAGCATTATTCTCAAAATCCAGATATCGAAGAGATCTCCAGATGTCAACACAAGCCAGCACAAAAAATTCCAAGTCCTAATTCCATTAGAGTGCCGCTGTTGGGCGGCCAAAGTCATCCAATTGCGGCGGATCCGCGGCATATCTAGGGTAGTTTGATAAGATATTTTGGAAGTTGGATCGTATCAGCATATAATCACAGATGGTATCTAGGATTTGTAATTTCTGTGACTATAAATAGGACCGAGAGCTTCACATCTAAAATCATCAAACCGAAGAGATCAAGAGATCCAAAGCGATCCACGCATCCAGTTGATCATCAGCTAGTCATCTACTTCCAATAAGTGAGAGAGAGAGAGCAAAAACTAGGGTTCTTTGTAATTTACTTTCAAAAAGGAGAGTTGTATGCAATAGTTGATTTATAAAGATAGATCTTAGTTTATCTCTTTTCGCATTTACTTTCTGCACTTACTTTCTGCATCTTAATCATAATCTCATTCTTCATCCTTTCTTTTCCAACCATGCGTGAGTAATTCCTAACTTGCTAGGGTTCGTAGGTTAGGGTAGATCAATGAATGATAAAATATTTTAACTTCTTTTATACATTTTAAAGTTTAGAAACTTTAACAAAATAAATGTTAACATCTTTATCGGGCGCGCTACCAATTTATTGATAGTCTCGACCACGGTTTGAGATTAGATTGACACTTGTTTTGTTAGGGGCTAGATATGAATAGAGATTAATACAAGGACATGGGTTAAGAGTGGGGAAACCCTAGTTTCTTCCAAAAGAACCTCAATCTACATTCATTACTATCGATCTAGTTTTAAACTATTAAAAAAATAAAAGGAGACATTTTTAATTAGTCATCCATTACTACTAAGTCATATGAACCCTACAAGCCTCTTCTTCATAAATCTTACATCCGTATCCAAATAGATCTACAACCAATCAACCCATCTTTCAATCGACTCGGCTAAAGTAAGAAAAAAGGTTCATGTTTCCCTGCAGACGGCCCGTACTCATCGCGGCTAGCTACGAGCGACACCGTCCTGATTGCGGTTACTTTATATTTACGACAACACTATTTTAAATAAATCAATCAAATGGCGTCGTTGCCAGGGAGATGGCTGCAAAAAAAAATTTCTCGTTATTCGGGTTGAATTCTTATAAAATCTAGTAAACATATTATAAACGAAAACCAAAATCATATCTTGTGTATTTAACGATTATTGTACGAGTTTTGCAAGGAAATTTGGAGTAACTGGAGGAAAGAATCAGAGATTCAGCGACTTTCAAAATAGTCCAGAGGAGCAGAGGAGAGCACTGAAGAAAAAATTATCAAGAGACCCCGCCATAGTGCGGCGGAACCACGGTGGCAATTGGCCGCGGAACGGCGGCGGAAGTGAGGAGTTGGGCCCCCAAAATCTTCAGGTAAATTTTTAATATCTTTCTCTCCCCTCTAAAATCCAATATTCTGATTTCTCCTGCAGGTTTCTTTGCAAAAAGCGCCGCTCAAAAATCTTTTGCATGTTTTGATATTGGTTTGTTTGTGCATATCTTAACCGAATGTTAAGGGGCAATAACCTAAATCCAGATTAGGTGGGGATTTCTCCACTCTTCTTAGGCCCTAAAAATCACAAAACGGGCATATTTTCACCCTACATTATTTAAAATATATATAGACTAAGCTTTTAAGGACCGTCGCGTTCAATTAGGACAGAGGAGGGTCGTGGATAATTTATCGTTTATCCGCATCTCTCTTATGGTGTCTAGGCAAGTGTGGCTAAGGAAAATAGTTACTTAATTAGGCTCGCTATTTTCGGTGATTCGTATAGCGGATACATCCCACTTACCTGGCACTTATCTGGCCACAAGAGCGATAAAGAGGTGGTAGAGGATTGATCCTGCGACTTGTCCTTTGGAAGTCTAGGAGTGGTCTAGTGCTTGACCGAGATGACCTTAGTTCTAGGGTTGATTGTGCATTTTGTGATTTGTTGAGTCAAGCCTCACGTCCGACACTTTTTCTAAACAAACCTTCTTAAAATCATTCTCACACACTCTACCATGTGCACTAAACCCGCTTAGTGCATGATCGTCTGGACATGGGATTCTAGCGCCCATCTTGTCCACGTCTTTGCTATCGATTCCAAAGTCGGTACTTCTTCATTTTCTATTTCCTCTCCACCCAACACATCTCCCGAAATGGACGGATCTCCATCGGGATTTCACGATACCACCCTGCCGCCACCCGTAGGTGCGCTTAATCCACTGCACATCTCTATCCAAGAAAGATGCTACCCTGTACGTGGACCCCTTCCTACTTGTCTGTCTATTTCACTGGCCGATGGGGATAATTTCGAAATTAAACCCCACTTCATCAACTTGTTGCCCAAATTTCACGGGCTTGAATCCGAAGATGCATACGTTTTCATCAGCAAATTCAAAAACGTATGCGTAATGATGGGCACAACACAACTTTTAAGGGATGCAATGCGATTACGTCTTCTCCCTTTTATCTTGTGCGACCTAGCAAAAAATAGTTTTATAACACTGCCGCACATTCTATCGCCAAATGGGACGAATTCGTTATAGCATTCCTTAAGAAATTTTATCCCAATCACAAAACCACCTGTGTTCGAAACGAGATTAACCAGTTTACCTAACTTCCCAACGAACCATTCTGGAAATGTTTTGAGCGGTTTAAGGATCTTCTTCTACAATGCCCCTATCATGGAATTGATAGATGGCAACTCTGCCGGATTATATATGAGGGTGTAAATCCTGCCACGAAATAGATGCTTGAAACCATTTGTCAATGCTATTTCATGTCAAAAAGCTATGGCAAAGCTTGACAATTCCTGGAAGATTTCATCGAACAAACCTAACAGTGGGAAAGCGTTAGACCAACTTCATCTAGGGCAGGTATTCATCAGCTCGATGTATCCATCGCAGTAAAAGCCGAAATGACCGCAATGCAAAAGAAACTCGACGCTATCGAAAACAAATTCTCATCAGCCTCCCTAAACTAAGTTACGCTCCCCAAAACCATGTGTGGTTGCTGTTCTGACCCATCACATTTAACGGTAGAATGTCCTTTGAATCCTCCGTTTCAAGGTCAAGAACAAACTAATGCCGCTTTTCAGCAACGACATAGAAACGATGCTTATTCTTCCATATACAATCAGCGTTGGAGGAATCATCCTAATTTTGCTTGGAACTAAAACCAAACTCAAAATCAAAACCAGTTCCCAAGCAACTATCAAAGGCCCCCCCATAGCAACAGCAACCAGCACAACAAAATCAGCACCCCTTTCAACCGCAATCTTTTCAAAACCCGGCCAACAACATTGATCTTTATAATAATATTTCAACGGCCGGTATCGATAAAACCTCTGCGCTTGAACGTAACTTAAAAACGTTCATTAAACAATCCATGCAAACGACAGCTAATTTAACGTCTTCTATCCAAACTTAGTACAACACACTGCTTCCCACGGTGAAAGCATAAAATCGATAGAAACACAACTTACACAGTTAAATACCGTGATGAGCGAGAGAGAGAAAGAGAGACTTCCATATCAATTTCTACCAAATCTCGGCCACTCACAAAGCACGAATATCATCTTTCAAAATCATAATGTGAATGTCGTAACCACGTTGAGATCGGGAAGAGTGCTGAATAACAATGTTGGTAAACAAGTTGTTGAGAATGAATCAGATGAAACACCGGCTACTACTTCTAATCCTACTTCGTCTAGTCCACCATCTTCTTTCGAGCCTATTCTCCGTTTCCCACTAGGCTCGAACCTCATCCCACTTCCTTGAAGGAATTACCATTTACAACAATCCCAAATCCAATTTTGGGATCCATTCCATCCCCACAAACTTCTCCTCAAAATTTGGACCCAACCCTTATTGATAAAGCTCACAGGTTGAGGGCCAACAAATCAAGTCCCCAAATGGAGAAGATTATGGACATTTTAAAGCAAGTTAACATAAATATTCCTCTCCTAAATACTATCTGACAAGTTCTGTCCTATGCGAAAATTTTAAAGGACTTGTGCACTAGGAAGAGAAAAACTCAAGTACCTAAAAATGTTTTCTTAGCGAGTAATATTAGCAATTCTCTTATCCAATTGGTGTCCACGAAACGTAAAGACCTCGGTTGTCCTACAATATTTATAACTATAGGAGGTAAAAATATCAATCGCGCTTTACTCGATTTAGGTGCTAGTGTTAATTTACTTCCATATTCTGTTTATGAGCAATTAGGGATAGAAGAGTTGAAATCTACGCATTGCACTCTCCAGATGGCCGATCGATCTATCACCCAACCTCGGGGTGAGCTAGAGGACGTGTTAATCAAAGTCGGGGAATTTATATTCCCTGTGGACTTTATAGTTATAAGTACACAGCCTGTAGCGAACCCACGGAACCAAATTCCGGTGATTTTAGGTCGACCTTTCCTAGCAACTTCAAACGCGATAATCAATTGTCGTAACGGTTCAATGAACCTATCCTTTGGGAAGATGACAATTGAGCTTAACATATACAAGCTAGGAAGTCAACCATCAGAACCCTATGCTCATGTTTGTTCTGTCGAAAATATAGCTTCCGACAGTTGCGAATTTGAGGAGGTTCACGATTCTGACACCACTAGTGCGTTAGGGTTTGATCCTACTGTTTATTATACACGTGAAGACCCTTCTGTCGACAAGTCCACACCTAAATCCGAACCCTTTGACTTGTCGAATGATTTAGTCGAGCTATCCAAGTTTCATAACTCCCTTTCCGATGAGATTATCATTCGAAATTTTGATGAAAGTTTTGAAGACAATTTCACCGAAGAACCCGCATTCATAAAAGACAGGGATGTTGTGATGAATCAACCTCCACCCAAAAAAGTTGAACCGCCACGACTTCTTCCTATCAAGAACGAGAATGCGGGTATTGCACCACCACTGTTTCATCTCTACCAACCGAGATGTAAACCCGATCGATTCTGCCTCCTATCTCTCCACTCCTGCATATATATGATCTTCCACCAACCATGCTGTTACATTGATAAAATATTCGAATGGTTGGTGTAGACTTTTGGTCTCTGTAGAGCTTTTCATAGACCAATAAATTTACCCCCCCTAATTTTAAATACTTAATACTATTTTACTCAAGTTTTGGGGGGGGGGAGAAAATATTTTGGCTCTTGAAAGAAAACAAATTTTTACAAAATTGTAAGCAAAAAATAAGTTTGGGAGAGGATTTCACTGTCATTAATTCTTGTCCCAGTTACTAACTTTTCCTCCCAAGTCTACAGGTTTTAAGCTTAACAGATGATATCAGTGAGGACACTGCTGCAAATAGGTTTGAGGAAGCTTTGTGTTTATTCACGCATCATTTTTTGTATTGCTAAATAAAAGCGTAATTTTTTTTTTGATAATGAAAATTAGAAAGTGAAAAATACATATGATAGGAAGGAAAAGTTTAAGAAAAGCAAGAAAATTAGATGTTTTTTAACGAAACTAGTAATAGGTAGTCATGAGCTGTTATCCCAAGGGTTAGTAAGACGAAGGAAATCACTAATTTGAGAATAGAAATAAGTCTGAAAAATAGTCCATGTTCTTGAGTTCAAACATCTGAATGTTGATATCCTACTATACGCACTTGCACACATCTTGAAACTTGGGATAATAGAGAATACCTTGAAATACTCTTGTCTAAAAGTCTCAGTATGAAAATCAATGAAAAAAGTGAAACATAAAAAAATTAAAATGGCGAAGAAAAATGAGCACTGGTTTTGTAACTACTTAAGACAACATAAAAAAAAATATAGTGAGGGTGCTTTATCACATAGTGTCTTAGACCAACTGGATTGTGAGTCACTGCTAAGCCTTAGGTGCTGCAAGACGAGAATATTGCTAATTACACTTAAATGAGTGAGCACATTTGGTAATCGATCGGTTAGTACCTCAAGAAGTATTAACAGTCGCATGAAAAATGTGTGAGCAATTCTATCTAAAATATTCACCGACTAAAAAGTATTAAGGAAGATGGACAAGAGTATGATAGCTTGAATTGAATTCTCTAAGTGTAGAGATATTTTTTACACATATGTAGGGGTATATGATCTATGTTTGGAAGAAAGGTAGGGAGGAAGACTAAAGGCGATATTTTATTAAGGGATGATGCGATTTCTGATATTTTTTCATGACTATTAAGATAAGGCTCATGGCTACTAAAAAACCAGTATAGTTTGAAATTCTTATATTCAAGTTTTTCTTTTATATGTTCTTTATTTTTGTATGTAACTTTCATCATCTTTATTTTATTATGGGATTTTGTGGGTGTAATCCGTTGAAAACCCTCAGAAGACAACACTCTTCCTACTATGGACACCTAGAAGTTTAAAGGCTTGTTGCACGTGCTCAGTGCAATCGTGTTGCCTACGAAAGTGTGCTAGGTTTTTCTTTTTCTTCTTCTCCTCTTTAATAACTAGTTTGCTCGGAACGATCAAAGTTAAGTTTGAGAGTATTTGATTAGTTAAAAATATCGCACATTTGAATGATTATTTCTCCCCACTATTGTTAAGTTTTAAAAAGTGTTTATTGTAATTATAGAATATATGAGGGTTTATGTATAAAAAGTTTATTATCATATGTTTCTACATTATAATTAACATAATAAGGGAAAATACATGCATAAAATATTTATACAAAATATTGTAATTAAAATATGCATATCATATCAAATATTTCTAATCAATATTTTTAACATATAATATCATATAAAATGGTTAGGATAATATCTCAAAAATACCAAGTATTACTAACACTTTGATTTGAGATATTGTGTAAATATTAGCTCAGGTCTGGAAACCGATCAGGAGATCTGGGATGTCAGAATCAAATCTGCCGAAATATGGAAGCAAATCATAAGATTTAGCAACGGCAGAGATTCAGAACATTATTCTCAAAATCCAGATGTCGAAGAAATCTCCAGATGTCAACACAAGACAGCAAAAAAAATTCCAAGTCCTGATTCCACTGCAGTGCCACGGTTGGGCGGCCAAAGTCATGCAATTGCGGTGGAGCCGCGGCATATCTAGGGTAGTTTGATGAGATATTTTGAGAGTTGGATCGTATTAGCATATAATCACAGATGGTACCTAGGGTTTCTAATTTCTGTGACTATAAATAGGACCGAGAGCTTCACATCTAAAATCATCGAACCGAAGAGATCAGGAGATCCAAAGCGATCCACGCATCCAGATGATCATCAGCTAGTCATCTACTTCCAACAAGAGAGAGAGCGAGAGCGAAAGCAAAAACTATGGTTCTTTATAATCTACTTTCAAAAAGGAGAGTTGTATGCAATAGTTGATTAATAAAGGTAGATCTTAGTTTATCTCTTTTCGCATTTACTTTCTACACTTACTTTCTGCATCTTAATTATGATCTCACTCTTCATCCTTTCTTCTTCAACCATGCGCGAGTAATTCCTAGCTTTCTAGGGTTCGTAAGCTAGGGTAAATCAATGGATGATAAAATATTTTAACTTCTTTTATACATTTTAAAGTTTATAAACTTTAGCAAAATAAATGTTAACATCCTTATCGGGCGCGCTACCAATTTATAGATAGTCTCGACCACGATTTGAGATTAGATTAACACTTGTTTTGTTAGGGGCTAGACATGAATATAGATCAATGCAAGGACAAGAGTTAAGAGTGGGGAACCCCTAGTTTCTTCCAAAAGAACCCTAATCTACATTCATCACTATCGATCTAGTTTTAAACTATTAAAAGATAAAAAGAGTCATTTTTAATTAGTCATCCATTACTACTAAGTCATATGAACCCTACAAGTCTCTTCTTCATAAATCTTACATCCGTATCAAAATAGATCTACAACCAACCAACCTATCTTGCAATCGACTCGTCTAAAAAAAGAAAAAGGTTCACGTTTCCCTACGGACGACCCGTACTCACCGCGGCTAGCTACTAGCGACACCGTCCTGATTGCCATTACTTTATATTTACGAACACACTACTTTAAACAGATCAATCAATTCTCTTTTCACAAGACTTTGAAAAACTTAATTTTTATCAATAATCTTGCGTCCGGTAGGATAATTGACCAAATCCTACACTTGATCTTTTAGCGTTGACTTTTACATCTCTTCCATTATCGTTATTCACTCTTTCGCAGTAGGCCCAGAAATAACGTTTTCAAATGATTTGGTAACTGCAACCAATGTGGATTTACCATAGATGTATCCCCTTCGATATCGAAACGTCATCGGGGTATCAATCCATAACACTATCTACAAGTCTCTTGAGGATCCGTGATAAGCTCCGAGCCATTAATGGAAATATCGCTCCCACTGTCGCCAGCTGCCGAAGCAACTAATTCTTTCCGCACCACTGACCGACTAGGAGTCTCCTTAATCTCCTAGAATCCTAAATCCTGACTTACTTCTGCCTTTTGCGAAAATTCCTCTATGAGAAAATCGTTCGTTATTTCCTCACTGAGAAAATCAACGTTGCATGACTAAATGTTAGTCACAGTTTTATCACATACTCATGGACACAAGTGACCTCTCAAGTCTTTCGTTCGTCCACTACTCATATGATGTTGACTGTACTGATTTTGAAAACACATGATCAAGAACATAAACCGCTGTCAATATCGTATCTCCTAAACAGTATATAAGATTGGTCTTTGCTTTCATGTTCTTCATCATATCTAGCGGTTTCTAATTCTACTCTCCACAACATCATTTTGTTGTAGGGTTTACGGTGTCGTCAGCTATTTGACAACTCCTTTTCCTTAATACAGTTCTCTGAACTGCTCAAATAAATACTCATGGCTTGCATACAGTTTCCAAAACTGCTTCATAAAACATGCATAATCCACTACGTGAATTGACTCTATACTTTACCGATACAACGCTTGATACAAAGAAGCCCTTCAGTTCCGTGTGAGATCAGTAGCCATATCGAGTAATTATTAATGAAAGTGTTGAATTAGAAAACTCCACTATATTTCTTTACGTATTTATTGGATACACATCAGTGCATTCATTATTCTTTGTTTGTCATTGAAAATCGAGAACTGTTTGTGTTGTTGTTCATTAGCTCAACTAACAACTATAGGCCATGACATGTTGCAGAAAAGGAAAAGTACCTTTATCTGATGGAACGCATAATATTATCCACACATGAGAATGCCTGGTGGTCTTGATAATTTCAAACAAAATACAATTCAAACACATTGGATAAGGCCCTAGCACCACCGGCAATATTTTTACTATAAATTGCAGTTTTTTAGAACCAATTAAATCAAGTTCGTTGCAAAAACAAGCAACAATATAGTAAGGAAACAAATATATAAAAAAAAAACAGGGCTCAGAGCTCATTCGATCAACCATATACAACTACTAAACCTATTGATGGTAAACAATTGTTTTTCTTTTTTCTTTTTTTGATTCAGGTTACAAGAATGGGAACAGAGAAAGAGAAAGAACATATTAACACTAAACAAAAAATCCATACATTTATTGAAAACAATAACAAGAAACAGAAAATCGAAAATACCGTCATATCTTAATAGGAGCTCTACAAGATTTATGGTTATGACCAACTTCACCACAATGGCCGCATTTATTTGATCTAGCGTCCGGAAAGCCGGATGGAATACGCTTTGTATTTGGTCTTCCACGACGAATTGCTGTAGCTGGTGGACGTAATTCCATATTCTCATCGGTAGTTTCAGGTTTCTCAAAATCCGGAATAGGAAAAATTGGGTTGTCGTATGTCTGGCTATAACACTTAGTTGTGAAGTAATAAAGACATATATGGATAAATGGATTGCTTCTTATATTTGATTACAACGATTGCATGCTTACAAGGTAACCCGAGTAACAACATGAATTTTAGACACATTATCTATAGATTTGAATATGAAGTCATCTAATAACATGTATTAAAATAAGAGTAAAGATGAATCAATTGCACGTATAAAATACTACCTTTTTAAAGGAAAATAACAATTTGCCCAATAAGCCGGTAGGCATCTCAGCATTTCAAGATACACCATTTCCGGTTTATCTTTTAATTCATTTATCATGTTCTCCGACTCTCTCTTGGTATACATATATGCTGCTCTGACCATTAATGTGACCCATTCGTCTTTAGTCTTCCTCGACAACCCATGTGTGGAAAGATTATCTCTGTAGTTTGCAAGCAAGGGGTGGATACAAAACGAATGAAGAGCCCACTGAAAGCATTCTGTCACCGTCCTTTTTAATCCCTTATCTTGGTAAAAAATAACAACTACATCTTCCAGTAAGTATGAATCTTCATCATTATATAGGATATCACGCAAGTAGCTTAAAACCCAATCACAGCGTAACATCCTGAAAACTTGTACGGCATAGTAACGGTATTAGTTATTTTTCTCAAATGAAACTTTGTTAATTAGAGTTTTACAAATTATTTTTATAAATTATATTATAAGATACTTTGTATTAGTGAGTTATTGTTGCTTGGTTAATAATTGTTTTGATTTGTCTACTACATAGTATGATTGCTATTTATATGGCTAGTGGTAATGTCATGCAAAGTAGTAATATTATATGGCTTATGTTAATGTCTACATTATAGTTAATGTTAAAGCTTTTATAATATCAGGTTTATGTGGCCACCTCCTTTTATGTTGGGCCTATTTCGTAAAGCCCATCCACTCCTATCTCTCTAATACTCGGCCTCCACACTTCTCCTATTCTTTTTTCCACCCATAGCCGAAACCCTAATCCAAACTCTAGCCGGCCCTAACCGTAATCCCAAAACGAGCAGCAACCCACACACTGAGAACCTAGCCGCGACTTTGTCGTCTTCTTCTTCTCTATCGGTTGTTTCAACGCAACCCGATTGCACCATCCTAGCCGTTGATCCATACGGCCGAGCCCCTATGTACCCAACCGTCGTTGCGTCATCTTCAAGCGCCGCCGTCGTATTCTTCTTCCTCACAACTTGATCCCTTGACAGCACACCAAAGCCACGCCCTCTAACCTGGACCAAGCACCCAAGGCCGAGATCTTGCGTCGAGCCTTCTTCGTTATTCCGTTGTCGTGATACTTGAGGCCGTAACTAGCATGTAAAGCAATTATATAAGACAAGATCCAATCTTGTAGTAATATTATTATTTACGGCAAGATTAATAATATAAATATCCCTAATATATGATTTATGTTAATAAAATTTGAGAGATTGAACCGTACAGCATATGTGAGTAGTATTATTTAGATTAAAGAATGTATTTATATGTTCCTGTTACTTTAACACTGTTATATTGACCATCTTTGAGGGAAAAAGGGCTTGCATGGTGCAAGCCCCTCTCGGGACCTTGGATGAGCTTCTAGGTGGGGGGAGCCCATCCAAGGGCTATGCAAAGGCTTGCACCATGCAAGCCCTTGCATAGAAGTTCTTCTCATCTTTGAGTGCTCATGTAGTTCCGATAATGTTTGAAAATATGATATACCCCCTCCGTCTTTTTTACATGTCATTTTGGAGAGGAAAAAATGTCCTATTTTACTTGATGTTTTTGGAATAACGAGAAAATCATTAATGATAAAGATATTAATAAATGGTGCAATACCAAAAATAACCTTAAAAATCAATTGCTGATATTAAAAAAATTATAATATTTTCCTTAATAGTAGGGTAGAAATGGTATGTTTTTTAGTGGTGATATGACAGTAGATTATTTGCCGATATTAAGAAAGTAATAATATTTTTTTAATCGGTATGCATTTTTCTAAAATGACAAATAAAAAGGAACGGAGAGAGTATATAATAATGATTGATATATAAATTCATGACTGCTATTACTAACTCTAACTAGTAAGCCTCTTTAATACCATAACTTATTGCTACCCAGATATCAGCAGGTAAATGATTAGTAATATGAATAATAGATATATCAAACTTACTAATGACAATAATAATAATCAACACCATACTAATTACTATTTTTCCGATCATTCATTAATTATGGCATGCTTTCTGATTAGGGCAAGTATCTGAATTCCTGTTTACATGCTATTTACGGTATGATTAGACCTTGTCGTAATGTTATTTTATTAGGTGATTACTAGCTATTAAACCCTTGCCATTGAGATTTGGATCCTGAGGTACCGAGTATATATATAATATATTTCATGACATCTGTATACTAAAAATTGAATATATACTATTATAATTATTGATAACCTATATGAACGCTATGGCACGGTCAGATCTAGATACATTAGGTATGGTGAAACCCTAAACCACCATTCGTTATGTTAACCAATGTAATATAAGGTAATCTGGAGAATTGGATACTTATTAATTGTTTTATACATATATGAATGTGCAGTATATCATATAGGGCCGTATGGATTAAATGATAGAAACCCTAATTTAAATATAATCGTCTCAGAGTTTACCCATGGAGACTTCTGTCAACAGGGACCAGACGTCTCTGATATATATTTACAGAAACACAATTAAACTACAGACGTGCTAGTAAGGATCAGACATCTCTATGTCTATTTTTCAGAACCACAAATGAACTGGAGACGTCATACATATAACTAGGGATCAAATGTCTGCTACAGACGTCTGGAGTCAAAAAATATGTGGACCAGACGACTGCCACATACATCGTGTTAAGAAATTCTTTAGGAGAGGTCTGAAGAAGACATCTGTTGTTGTCAAATACTATATATTGTCTGGTATGGTGTGTTGTCTAATGCAGGACATGATACTGATATGAATTAATTCATTCATTTTTATTCGTTGATTATTAAATTCTAGTGCATGTATTGTGTACCTGTAACCCTACTTGACTTGTTTTCTAGCAACCATGTCAGAACATGACTACAATTTAATTATTATCCGAATACCAACGAATTCATGATATTGCTTATTACTTGTCACATCCCGTTTTCCAGTGTACGGGCAGGAGACACGACATGTCACGTGACGTATTTACTCAGAAGTAAACACGTTAAGCGTATTTAAGCAATATAAAGTAAAATACACAAGAGACATAAATGTAAATGAACAACAACTTTATTTATTAAACATGCTTTTTAAAATACAGCTGAAATGTAAATATATGGAATGAAAGCAATACCTAAACAATGGTATAACAGAAATGAAAATATGTACAAGTAATTTAGAGTTTCAGGTCAAAGGCTAGCTTCTCTAAGTCCTCGCTGCTGGGCTCGATATCCAGTGAGTCCGATTCACCTGACAATATTCCAAAGAACGAAGAAAATGAATGTCGTCAGCGAACAATCGTTCGCTAAGTCCCAAAGGTGAGTAGAGATAAAATAGACAGAATAAGAATATAACTTATAATGTTTGATTATATTGTTAACGCTATTGTTTGTAACTTGGTACAGAAAATACTAGTGTATACGAGAGGAGTCTCACTATTCCGGAGACTAAGGTATACGGAACACAAGGAACCGTTCAGCCACGGTACAACGGCAATGGATATTCAGGTTAGGTGTATTATGGTTACAGTCTCGTGCCACTTCTAACACCTTTCGTACCAATGTACCTCTTATAAACCCCACGATGTCTTAATTGTATTATTTGTTATATAGATGAATGACTTGCCGAAATCATGATATCAGTAAATGGAATGGATATAAATGGAAAGTCATATAGACGGTGTATATCCATGGTTCGGTCCAGTCAAATAGATTGATATAAATTGAATAAACGGATTCATATATTCATGTTGTATTGTAGTTATATACCTGAATCACATTCAAGTCAGATTAATCAGATTGAGATTCAGTCTGAGTCAGACACTTTAAAAAGAACTGGAAATCCTGAATTAGTTTTGGTGTTATCGATAACTGCTGCATATGGACAGCAGGATTTGTGTCTTTTCCAAGACAATTACCGTGTTGATAACACTGTTTGTTAGATTGTCTACCTTAAATAGGCAAGCACCCATATCTCCGGCTCCCCGAGGCTTAAGAGACCGGTCCCATTTAAACTTATATTTACTAGGGTCCTTATTGTAATTTAGTATAACTTGAGGGGTTTTATATAAAAACAATTTTGGTATAATTTCAAAATACACCTCAAGTATTTAATTATCGTTTTTAGGGTTTTCATAGATATATATTTTATAAAAGTGAAATTTTTAGTGAGTAAAATCTAATTTCATAATATAGGGTATTTTATTGAAATATTGAAATTGTTTTGTATTTGGATGGTATTTTCATGTAATGGTGATTCCTTTGATTTAGAAAACTTGGAATATTTATATAATTAAAATAGATATTTTGATTATATATATATATATATTTAATAAAAATAATTTTATTTATTTTCTTGTAGAAATCTTATTTTCTAAAGAAAAATGCATAAAAATTCCATCGAGATTGAATACTCCTTTCGGAAGTATGCTTCTTGCTCTACTAGGCCCGAGGGTGTGCGATAATCCGCACTATCCCAAACGGGGTCGCCAAAAGTGGGTTGTAGAGGTGTAATTGCAAGGAATTGTTTTATACATCTCTTTATAGAAATGGTTTTATAAATTAATGGTATTTATTTGAAACATCATATTATCCCGTAACCATGTTCCCAAATTTCTATCGTGCTGTGTTAGAGATGTGTGTTGTGATGAGGTAGGTCATTACCTCATGAGTTTTCTAAGGTAAAATGGTCAAATACAATAAGCAATGTCAAATCTAAATATAATGGTATTTTAATGTAAAAATGAAATAGAACTTGCTATGATTATTATTTTGATATCAAATTTGTTTTATTATCTTTGTTAATGATTACTAAACAATAAATTAACATTTTGGAGGCATGTTATTAAGATAAAGATGCATATTTTTGAAGAAAAGGAAATCGGAAGTCGTATTAACTCCGTTTCCGACGAGTTTTGAAATAGAAAAATTTTAAGATAGAAGAAGAGAGGGGGAGAAGGGACTTACTGGCTTTTAAGGTAGAGGGGAGAAGAGAGAAGAGTAGGGAAGCACCGGTGCGTCGTTTCGTCGCTAGAAACTCCTTGGATCGTCGCCGGAACTTCACCCTTTTACTAACTCCACTTGTACACTAAAGGACTTGAAAATTTTGTATAGTTTTTGTAATAGAATTCTGAGTGAGGGTGAGTGAAAATCGAGTGTGGTATTTATAGGGGAAATTAGGGTTTGGGGGGGTAAAAGAAATGCATTAAAATTTGAATTAAAATTGGATTAAAGGGGCATTTTATTGTTCTTTGTATAAATGCAACAGTGTGAGAGGAGTGGGGTAGGTCAAAGGTTGCAAAGGTGCATAGATGGGGAGCATTACCCATGGAGGGCTCGGCGGTGCCGGCAATTTCAAGCATCTCGCCGGTCCTTTACCGACGGGTGGGGTTGGGGTTGTTGCCACGTGTCGGGGTCGTTTGGTATTTTTCAGTGCACATGTTTAAATTTTCCGTGTCTCTTCAGTTTACGTGTTGTGCACGTGTAGACTCTTGGGTTTCTAAAAGATTAAAAGAAATTTAAGTAAAAAGATAATGTGGTTGGGAGGATTCGATCACAGGGTTACGTCACAACAGTGCAAGGTTTTACCAATGTGCTATAAGTACTTTCTTGCTATTCAAAATCAAAACAAATTCTTATAGTATTCATAAGATTTGCAAATACTCCAATTGTACATTAACTTTTAAACAATTTTCTGTACATTGAAATTGGATTTGTTACAGTCTACCCTCCTTACAAAAATTTCGTCCTCGAAATTTACAATTTGTTTTTAAGGACTCGTTTACAAATAAACGAGGATATCTTGCACGCATCTCATCTTCCCTTTCCCATATTGATTATCCTGGTGTGTATTTTCTCCACATCACTCGAACCAAGTTGACTTCCTTATTTCGGAATGACTTCACCTTTCTATCCAGTATCTCAACAGGTTATTGCTCACAAGATAAGTCTGGCTGTACAGTGAGCTCGGAGTGATCAAGAATATGGCTGGGGTCACTCATATACCTTCTGAGTTGGGATATGTGGAATACATTGTGCACTCCTTCCAATGAAGGTGGAAGTGCCAAACGATAAGCCACTTCACCGACTCGTTCTATGTCGAACGGTCCAATGTACCTTGGACTTAGCTTACCCCGTCTTCCAAAACGAATCACTCCACGGTTCGGAGATATCTTCAGAAATACATGTTCTCCCGGTTGGAACTCCAAGTGACGGTGCTTCGCATCAGCCCGGTGTTTCTGTCGATCTTGGGCTATGCGCATTCTTTCTCTGATAGTGCGAACTACGTCGACAGTTGCTACTATCATCTCAGGTCCAAGGAGTTCTCTATCTCCGATATCGTCCTAACTTAATGGCGATCGGCACTTCCTTCCATAAAGTGCTGTAAAAGGTGTCATTTCTATACTTGCTTGGTAGCTGTTGTTGTATGAAAACTCCACAAGATGTAGGTGGTCTTCCTACGATCCTCCGAAGTCTAGCATACACGCTCTTATCATATCATCTAAGATCTAAATAGTTCGTTTAGATTGAACATCTGTTTGTGGATGATAAGTCGTGCTGAAGTTTAGACTTGTTCCCAAGCTTGCTTGCAGGCTTTGCCAAAATTGCGATCGGAACCTGGTGTCACAATCGGAGACAATGCAGACCGGTACTCCATGAAGTCTCACGATTTCCTGTATGAGTTCATGGGTATTAGAGATAGTACATATTTGAAGAGTTTAAAATCTTACTTAGATTCTTACCTCCATATACTTCTTTTCTAGCGTCTCAGTAGATTGGCCTACTCGAAAGGGAATAAAGTGAGCCGACTTTATGAGTCGATCCACAATAACCCATACCGCATCGTTACCCTTTATGCTGTGAGGAAGTGCAGTCACAAAATCCATTGTGATGTGTTGCCACTTCCATTCCAGGATAGGTAACGGTTGAAATAATTCAGCAGTCCTGTGATGTTCAGCCTTTATTTGCTGACACACGAAGCATTTAGCGACGCTTCTGGCTACTTCACGCTTCATTCCATGCCACCAGTAATTTTGACGCAGATCCTTGTACATCTTTGTACCTCCATGGTGTACTGAATAAGGAGAGTTATGAGTTTCTTTCATCAACTCTTCTCGCACATAACCTTTTGGTACATACAATTTACCACCATATCTTAAAGATCCGTCTTCATGGATGATGGAGTCTGTTCGAAGTCCACTTTCTACTTGTTCTTTGATCTTTTGCAACTTAGCATCGCTTGCTTGAGCTGCTTTGATCTGATTGATAATGGTAGATTGAACATGTAAGTTCATCAAACTTGAAGCGTTACCTGATATGACTACTATAATCTCCATTTGATGCAAGTCTTGTTGAAGCTTTCACTCTGCGGTGAGATTCAATACTAATGGTTGGCGACTAAGGGCATCATGTACTACATTCACCTTCTCTGGGTGATATTGCAGGTTGATGTCAAAGTCCGCTATGAGTTCTAACCATCTTCTCTGCAGCATATTAAGCTCCTTCTGAGTAAACATATATTTCAGACTCTTGTGATCTGTGTATATGTCCACTCGTTCACCAAGAAGATAATGTCGCCAAATCTTAAGAGCAAAGATTACGGCTGTCAACTCCAAATCATGCTTCAGATAATTGCACTCATGAATCTTCAGCTGTCTTGAAGCATAAGCCACAACCTTACCGTGCTGATGTAGAACACATCCTATCCCTTACCAGATACATCGCAATGCACTACAAAACCTCCAGATTAGTCCGATATGACGAGAATAGGCGTTGATGTGAATCTTGATTTGAGTTCTACGAAATCTTGTTCGCATGGTTCTGACCACATGAATTCTTCATCTTTACGTGTGAGCTTGGTCAGCGGTGTTGCTATCTTCGAAAATCCTTCAATGAACCTTCGGTAATATCCAGCTAGACCTAAGAAATTTCGAATGTCTTTCACTGACTTTAGTCTCGGCCATTCGCTTACTGCTGAAACTTTCACTAGATCCACAGTGATTCCATCACCTGATACAATATGTCCGAGAAAACCAACTTGATCTAGCCAAAACTCGCATTTACTGTACTTGGCATAGAGCTGATGTTGTCGTAGAGTTTCTAGGAGAATTCGTAGGTGTTCGGCGTGTTCTTCCCGACTCTTTGAATTCACCATGATATCGTTGATGAAGATGACAACAAACCTGTCTAGGTTCTCTTGAAAAAATTGATTCATTAGGTTCATGAATATAGCCGGTGCGTTGGTCACTCCAAATGGCATCATAAGAAATTCATAATAACCATAGCGAGTTCTGAATGCCGTTATATGGATATCAGATTTTTTGACCTTCACCTGATGATAACCCGAACGAAGATCTAACTTGGAGAAAATGCAAGATCCACTTAGCTGATCGAACAGATCGTCGATGCACGGGAGTGGATACTTGTTCTTTATAGTCACATCGTTCAAGGCTCTATAATCAATGCACATTCGATATGAACCTTCCTTCTTCTTCACGAGCAAAACTGGAGATCCCCAACTTAAAGTGCTGGGACGAATCCATCCTTTCGCCAATAATTCGTCCAACTGAGTTCGGACTTCCTTCAAACCTTCCGGACTTAAACGATACGGTGCTTTGATCACTAGTTGTGCTCCTGGTACTAAATCAATGCTGAACTCAAGAGCTCGATCGGGAGGCAAACCTGATATGTCTTCAGGAAACACATCGTCGAACTCTCGAAGTGCTTCTGGTTTTGATTCTTCCTGCGCTTGAATTGCCGCAATCACTGCCTTCTTTGGTTTCGCCTTGTATGTACTTGGATACAGGGTACGGTCTCCACTTTTGAAATAGAAGACCGGATGCTCTGGAATCTCGAATACTACCCTCCTTTGACGACAATCAATGGTAGCATAGAATGTTCCGAGCCAATCCATACACAAGACGATGTCGAAGTTCGGTATGTCTAGCACCTTGAAGTCAGCATAGAATTCTCTGCTGCAGACAATCACTGGACACAAATTGTATCCCATTACTGCCTTTAGAACGTTGTTCCCTGAACTGACATTCCAGCTGGATACGAGGGGTTTAACTGGAATCGCATGAGTTCGGACGAACCGTTGCGACATAAAGCAATGAGATGCTCCAGTATCGAAGAGTGCTAGTGCAGGGAGTGAGGCTACTAAGATTGCACCTAACTTATATGGGATAATTTTAGGTATAAGAAAAAGATATATGGGTATATATAGATGGAAAAATAAACTTGATGGGGAAGGGTTACCAGTAATGACTTGGCCGGTGGCTTCAGCTTCTTCCACGGTCATTGTGAGATGGAAAAATAAACTTGATGAGGAAGGGTTACCAGTAATGACTTGGCCGGTGGCTTCAGCTTCTTCCACGGTCATTGTGAAAGCCTGTCGCCTCGGCACATTCCTCCTTGCTGGAGGAGCATTTCTCTGTTCGTTCCTTGGTCCTTGAGGTATGTTCCGTTGAGCTTGATAGAACTGACGAGAATGAGGTGCAGCCGGTCCATGAGGAGGTGGAGCAGGTAGTGCGAGTCGTAGGGCAGGTGCCTGGATGGATAGGCGCTGCGGGTAACTGATTACTGGTCTGGGGGCAGCATGTGGGTTGTGTCTACGAGAACAAGACCCAATATCATGAGTTGCTGAGCTGCAGACTGAGCAAAGGCAATTTGCACGCTGGTAGTCTTTCACCAGATGTCCATCTCTCCTGCAGTAAGTGCAAAAGGCTAGGTTGGACCGGTTGTTCGGTACTCCCGATCTCCTGGGCACGAATGGTGGCCTTGAAGAGGATCCTCCTGCCATCTGAGTGGCAGGGCGTTTCATCCCGGCAGATTGAGGTCTGCTCCTCATCTTCACTACTGCCTCATATCGGTGGGCAGCTTTCAGAGCCAATTCATGGGTTGGGAAATCCCTTGTAGATTAGGCAGCTTGGATTTCCGAATTTAACCCCTGTTGAAATCGTCGGGCTCTGATCTCATCCGTCGGTATCAGATGTGCCGCGAATCTGTTAAGGTATTGTGTGAGCCGTGTAATATGTGATATTTTAAAATCGAAATATTGAGACGTATCTTACCGACTGAGTATGGTAAACTCAGTATCGTACTCATCCACTGATTTGATCCACATTGAACCCTGTTG
The DNA here is from genome assembly GCA_030015575.1 of Agapanthus africanus. NCBI lineage: Eukaryota > Viridiplantae > Streptophyta > Magnoliopsida > Asparagales > Amaryllidaceae > Agapanthus > Agapanthus africanus. The sequence goes on along the minus strand of JASDDO010000028.1, from coordinate 23,858,039 downwards.
TAGGTGGATGAACTGCTGTTCCATGTCGAATCTGGCAGTCTTAGGGAAGTATTTCGCGTCAAACATATCGTAAAACTTCCTCCATTCGATCGGTTGGTCAAGACGGTTTTCTTTTACCTTCCACCAGACCAATGCATTGTTAGTAAGCTGCAGCTTTGCAACTCGAACCCAAACTATCTCTGGCATTTGTGCCGCTGCCATATCATCTTCAATACTCTGAGCCCACCATTTAGCTTCTAGAGGCCTCTCTTTTCCTGAGAATTGCTTTGGGTGCAAAACCCAGAATTGCTTCATCCCAGGTGCTTCCGCCTCTGGACGGTTCATCAAGATAGCAGTCTGCTACTGCTATCCTTCCAGAAGGCTGCGGATCGCCTCAAGTAAGACCGTCTGCTCGTTGATCGGAGTAGCGAAGGTAGGTGTAAGCGGTAGAGGTGGTGGAGTGTTGTTGAAATTGGTGCTAGTGTTGTTTGGGGAATCCATAATCTTGAAAGAAAAGTTTGGGTTAGGACAGATTCAAAATATATGAAATGGTAAGATTCAAGGGATATATAAAGAATGTTTTAGTTGCTGGTTCTTGTATTATATTACTTAGGACTTCATGCAGAATTAACCCGCATGTCCATGCAGAACTGACCCGCATGTCCATACAGAGCTGACATGCATGGGCCACCAACAAAACTTGTCACGCCCCGCTTCCCGGTGTACGGGTAGGAGACATGACGGGTCACGCGACGTATTTACTCAGAAGTAAACACGCTAAGCGTATCTAAGCAATATAAAGTAAAATACACAAGAGACATGAATGTAAATGAACAACTTTATTTATTAAACATTCTTTTTACAATACAGCTGAAATGTAAATATATGGAATGAAAGCAGTGCCTAAACAATGGTATAACAGAAATGAAAATATATACAAGTAATCTAGAGTTCCGGGTCAAAGGCTAGCTGCTCCAAGTCCTCGCTACTGGGCTGGATCTCCAGTGAGTCTGATCCACCTGACAACATTCCAAAGAAAGAAGAAAATGAATGTCGTTAGCGAACAATCGCTCGGTAAGTCTCAAAGGTGAGCAGAGATAGAATAGACAGAATAAGAATATAACTTATAATATCTGATTATATTGTTAACGTTGTTGTTTGTAGCTTAGTACAGAAAATGCCAGTGTATATGAGAGAAGTCCCACTATTCCGGAGACTAAGGTATACGGAGCACAAGGAACCGTTCAGCCACGGTACAACGGCAATGGATATTCAGATTAGGTGTATTATGGTTACGGTCTCGTGCCACTTCTAACACCTTCCGTACCAATCTACCCTTTATAAACCCCGCGATATCTTAATTGTATTGTTTGTTATATAGATGAATGACTTTCCGAAACCATGATATCAGTAAATGGAATGGATATAAATGGAAAGTCATATAGATGGAGTATATCCATGGTTCGGTCCAGTCAAATAGATTGATATAGATTGAATAGACGGATTCATAGATTCATGTGGTATTGTAGTTATATACTTGAATCGCATTCAAGTCAGATTAATCAGATTGAGACCCAGTCTGAGTCAAACACTTAAAAAGAACTTGAAATCCTGAATTAATTTTGGTGTTATCGGTAACTGCTGCACATGAATGACAGGATTTGTGTCTTTTTCCAAGACAATTACCGTGTTGATAACACCGTTTGTTAGATTGTCTACCTTAAATAGATAAGCACCCATATCTCCGGCTCCTCGAGGCTCAAGAGACTGGTCCCGCTTAAACCTATGTTTACCAGGGTCCTTATTGTAATTTAGTATAACTTGAGGGGGTTTCATGTAAAAATAGTTTTGGTATAATTTCAAAATACACTTCAAGCATTTAATTATCCTCTTTAGGGTTTTCATAAATGTATATTTTATAAAAGTGAAATTTCTAGTGAGTAAAACCTAATTTCATAATATAGGGTATTTTATTGAAATATTGAAATTGTTTTGTATTTGGATGGTATTTTCATGTAATGGCGATTCCTTTGATTTAGAAAACTTGGAATATTTATATAATTAAAATAGATATTTTGATAATATATATATATATATATATATATATATATATATATATTTAATGAAAATAATTTAATTTATTTTCTTGTAGAAATATCATTTTCTAAAGAAAAATGCATAAAAATTCCATCGAGATCGAATATTCCGTTCGAAGGTCTGCATCTCGCTCTACTATACCCGAGAATGTGCGATAATCCGCACCATTCCGAACGGGGTCCCCAAAAGTGGGTGGCAGAGACGTAATTGCAATGAATTGTTTTATACATCTCTTTATAGAAATGGTTTTAAAAATTAATGGTATTTATTTGAAAAATCATATTATCTCATAACTATGTTCCCAAATTTCTATCGTGCTATTTTAGAGATGTGTGTTGTGATGCGGTAGGTCATTACCTCATGAATTTTCTAAGGTAAAAGGGTCAAATACAATAAGCAATGTTAAATCTAAATATAAGGGTATTTTAATGTAAAAATGAAATCGAACTTGCTATGATTATTATTTTGATGTCAAATTTTTTTTATTATCTTTGTTAATGATTACTAAGCAATATATTATCATTTTGGAGGTATGTTATTAAGAAAAAATTGTATTTTTTTTTTTGAAGAAAAGGAAATCGGAAGTCGGATTAACTCCGTTTCCGACGAGTTTTGAAATAGAAAAGTTTTAGGATAGAAGAAGAGAGGGGAAGAAAGGACTTACCGGCTTTTAAGGTAGAGGGGAGAAGAGGGAAGAGTAGGGAAGCGTCGGTGCGTCATTTCGCCGCCGGAAACTCCTTAGATCTTCGCCGGAACTTCACCATTTTGCTAACTCCACTTGTACACTAAAGGAATTGAAAATTTTGTATAGTTTTTGTAATAGAATTCTGAGTGAGGATGAGTGAAAATAGAGTGTGGTATTTATACAGGAAATTAGGGTTTAGGGGGTGAAAGAAATGCATTAAAATTGGATTAAAGGGGCATTTAATTGTTCTCTGTATGAATGCAGAGAAAACAAACAGTGTGAGAGGAGTGGGGCAGGCTAAAGGTTGTAGGGGTGAAGAGATGGGGAGCATTCCCCACGGGGGGCCTGGCGGTGCCGGCAATTTCAAGCATCTCTCCGGTCCTTTATCGTCGGATGGGGTTGTGGTTGTTGCCACGTGCCGGGGTCGTTTGGTATTCTTCAGTGCACATGTTTAAATTTTCCGTGTCTCTTCAGTTTACTTGTAGACCCTTGGGTTTCTAAAAGATTAAAAGAAATTTAACTAAAAAGATAATGTGGTTGGGGGGATTCGATCACAGGGCTACGTCACAGCAATGCAAAGCTTTACTAATATGCTACAAGTACTTTCTTGCTGTTCAAAAGTAAAACAAATTCTTATAGCATTCACAGGATTTGCAAATACCCCAATTGTACATTAATTTTTAAATAATTTTCTGTACATTGAAATTGGAGTTGTTACATTACTTGACTTGATATGACCGGATTCTTTGCTTGTTCTGGAGTTGGGATTATGTAAGAATTAGATGGACACGTGACTTGAAACATAAAATCAGGGAAATGAAAAATCAAGAAATGGAACCCAAATTGTAACTCAAGAGAAATTAGTATTTAGAGATCGATCAGTCGAAAATAGACCTTCGTGTTTTGGGATGATGAGCTGACATCATTCGTCCATTCGTTGCGAAAATAGATCTTCGTTTCTTGGAATGATATGCAAACATCATTTCATGGTACATTGAGAAAATTGTCATTCGTGTCTTGGAATGATACGCTAATATCATTCGATGGTATATTGATAGGGGCATTCGTGTCTTGAAATAGTGATTCTTTCACCATTCGTCCAGATACTTGACATTGTAGGATTTAGTGTCTAGCGGCATGTAACATTTCAAAAATTCTAATATCTATTTTTAAATTAATTAATGATATAATGAGTTTGATTAAAATGATAAAATTATGTTAATTGAGTTTTCATAAGTTAGTATATAAATATAGATATGTTTGTTGTAGAATTAGGGTTATGTGTTATGCGATACTTTTTAAATAAATAAAACTAACACATTTTTTTCAACTTGTTATTATGTCATGTTAAGCACATGTTAATATTTATAAATTTCTTATTTTCTTTAAAATGAATTTGGTGATTTATCACCATGGACCTGGACATGTGGCATAATACATGTTGAGAGGAGAGTGAGAGGGAACATGTATTCATATAAATTATTTTCATTTTTCTTATTCAATTTTCCTCTAAAATTTCTCTCACTCAAAGTTCTAAGGCATGGTATTTCAACATCATATTTGGCATGAAAATCTCCAAAGATTTTATTAGAGTTTGAAGATCTTGGAGTTTTCTTTTCAATTGAAGAGTTCTTGAGTTCTAAAACTACGTAAATACTACATTTTGTAATTAAATTAATGATAGTAAATTAGATATAGTTCTATTCATAAAATGATAAGTTTTTATACGAGTGATTGATAAATTTTAATAAGTTAATTTCAAAAGTTTGAGTACTTCTATTTGTTTTCTTTAATTGAGCCATGTTTTTGAAATCGATGACAAGCTGGCATTTCAGAACTTTTAGAAAATTCTCTTTTGAGAATTAGCTTTTTTGTTAAAATACAAAGTTTTATATAACTGACTTATCTTTTAGCAAAAATTTTTTGGTTGAGTTTTATTGTAAAATGAAATTATTATGAACTTTTAACTGAACAATTTCCAAGATGAAATTATAGTTTTCAACGGCCGTTTTCACTAAATTTGCAGCAATAATCTGAATTTTTCCATTGAAAATTTTGAAATTATAAAAATTGGAACTTTTAGATAATTTTGTGTAGATATCTGTAGAATTTTTATTTGCCTTATTTATTTTACAAAATCAAGGGATATCACTTTATTACTGAAAGGGTGTTTTCTGGTCTGTGAAAAATATTCAGAAACATGTTGTAGTTTGTATTTTGTTTCATGAGTTATACTTGGAACTTGGAAAATATATTTTGGGACATAAAAGTTTAACTCATTTATCTATGTGTAGAATTTTAGTTTGAGTATAAATATTACGTTTACTATTTTTTGGGATTTTTCAAAGTGATCCTAAATACTGCAGTTTTCTGAATTTGCATTTTTAAACGTTATTTATTTGAGCATTGTAGTTTCCTCGCTAAATATCTGTAGGATAATCTTATTGATTTTTGTATCCTTTCCCTTGAAGGACCGTTAATGGAGGCGTCTGAGGTGTCGAGACGAGGCAAGGAAGTCGTAGGATTCGATTGGATTGTTTGGTATTTCGGTGAGTAGATTTATATATACGGGAGAAGTCGGATGGATGGCGTATAGCTCCCCCGAAAACATTTTTTTGAAACACTTATTTTATAGTAAAATTTGTAACTCCTATACTTGATATATAATGCCATGTTAGAACGCTTAATTACATAACCTATATATGTAGCTTATAAAATCACGTTTGATAACTTAGTATTCTTTATAATTCGTAACTTATATACATAAACTGTATACCTAGTCTATAACTATATAATAAGTTTATAATTCATAACTAGTATGCTATATATATGTGTATATATATGATTCATGTTAAGTGCCGTGCGTGACTAGATGTTCGTACTATATGAGCTATGTATTTGTGTACACGATTAGATGTCCGTACTGATTATGATTGGATATTTGATTGATATCGTACGGGGGAGATTCCATACTGGATGTGATGAGGATGGATTGCGGCCTTTATTAATTTTGACTTGTGGCGTCTTGCTTTTACCCCGATTGAGATATTACGATAACGTTAAAAATTATACTCATTTTAAAAACCAACGATTCGTTTCTATTTTGGAAATGATAATGTCAAGGATGAGTTGCTGATTTTAAATGAATATCTATTTTAAAAATAACGCAGCCTCCTTATTTACAAATAACGTTTCGTTCTGTTTTAAACCAACCATAATCATATTATTCATAAATAGTTATTTATTTACAACGCTCGTTCACGTTACGTTTTCTTTACTCATTATACGCTCACGTTTCGATTGCTTTATTATTTACGCTACGCTTATACTATTTTCTCATTATCTATTATGCTTAGTTTACGATACCTGTTTAGCATTCTTAGTTGATATAACTCATATCTCCTATATTTCGATTATATTGTTATGTTGTCTATACTTATTAGAAATGTCATGTTTTATATTCCAATTGTCATGCTTAGATAAACACACTTGATAGAACGCCGCACAAATACTAATGATTGTTATGTTGCACAATCATAAATGCGTATGCTACACTACACATCATTAGCACTGCCATACCACGGTAGAAATCGCCATGCTTATTCTTGTTTTAGTTATTTCCATGCTGTTGTTAAATGTTATCTTTCATGATTTTGTTATGCGGATGTCATTGTTTAATATTCGAGTATGTAATTGCCAACCGTGGCAAAGATGAATTATGCAAATGTTGTTCTTATGAACTTGATATTTTCCATGGATTTGAGAAACCGCAGATTATGATTTATAAAACTTGTTATGTTTATAAAATTGTGATTTTCTCTTTATATAATGATTTGACGTCCACCGTGAGTTTTATGGTATTCATGTATGATATTCGAATCGAGGTAGAGGATAACCGATTACGGATACATGGTGGACCCGATACGACTCCGAGGGGCAGAAAGCCCGTATGGACAAACGGGGAGCCTAAAGAGGCTGATCGATACCAGTAATAGTTTGGATCACGGTGAATATCCGGAGGATACCGCCGGAGATAGTCTTGAACACGTAGGATGTCATCCGGGATTCAAAGACGAGATTGAGATTTTGAATGTCGATAATGGACATGCATTGATGATGATTTCGAATGTCGATGATGGACACTCATTTAATGATGATGATCTTATGAATGATGTGTTTCCATGTTGCGCGATCCGATATGATGTGCCGATATCTACTTATCCTGTATATATATGTTATCACATATCATATTAGTAGTATACTTTATGACTGTAGGTATCGTTATGCATTCAATTTCTACTTTATGATATATTTTTATTCATGAGTTGGCAACCCATCCCCGTTGTGCCATAGTTTCTTGCAGGACCGACTGCTCGGATTAGTCGCGGCTCGTTGGCATACTATTTCTTTTGGGGCATGATCACTTTTGGCTAGGTGGGTTTTACAGTTGCATCGTAACAACCTCGTATTGTAGTCTTTTGTATCTAGATGTCACTCCATCTACCATTTGTACATTCTTGACTTAGAAACGAGAATCAGATGTTGTATATTTTTGGATGTCGAGCTGTGTAGAGCCGACTTGATTTCAGTTATGTTTAATATTGTTGCATTTTATATGTGTTTTTCATCGCCGTTGAGCATCATATTTTACCTGCGTGATTGTGATTCCACCGTGCAGGCGTGTTGAGATAGCTCCTGAGTGGGGATACTCTTATATATTAATTATTGTATTTGTTTTTATTAAAATTTACAAAGGAGGTGCTGCCTAATTTTAAACGACGAAAAATGTTTTCAAACCTTATTCCAAAACAACTTATTTTTACTTTTAAATAAACCATTTTATAAAAACACACCTTATTTCATTTTGTACACCCTTTCGAAAACTTCACCTTCGTTATTGATTTAAAAAGGTTTAGATCTTATTTTTGGCTTACTTGGGTTGCATCAACAGTTTTAAACGTCACATGATTTAAGTCTCGGTCACGTGCCATGTAACAACCCCAATATTAATATACCTCCATATTTTCTTTGTTTAGTAAAATATTGTATTTATTTATTCTTAATATTTTCTATATATTTTGTTTTTTATAAATATATTATTTTATTCTTCCATCTATTTTTCCCAAACGCATTTCTTTAAAACTAAATTTTAACATTTTTTCAAATTAAACATAAAACATAACCCATCCCATAACTCAAATCCAATTTCATTTTCATTTTCTTTAATAAAACTATGAGCCCAAAAACCCACTTTCTTTTTAAGCAATATCATATATTTAATTCTTATTAAATATGTGTATGAAAAACTTTGTAGCTCATTGGCTAAGTCTTTGCTTTGTTATTCCATAGATCATATGTTCAAATCCCCATTCTTGCAATTATTTTTTTATCATTTTGTATTCTTCTCATAACTTACAAATGAGACCTTTCATTTCCAAAATTAATCGTGGCTTTTCATTTCTCTTTTAATTCTCATGTTGAATGCATATATTATTATAGATAATTCATCATTACCCCATCTTTATTTGTCCTCCTTTTTCTTTTTCTTCCTCACATTTTTCTATCTTTTCCTTCTCCCTCTTCACCTAAAATTCTAGAAGAAGAACACAAAAAAGTTTTCAAGAAAATCTCGCTAGAAACACGAGGGTATCGATGAATAGATAAGTCCGGTGACAATACCGGCTTGTGTATGTAAATCCTTTCTCTCTTTCTCTCCCTCTATCTCTTTCTCTTTATCCTTCTTTCTTATATTGCCATGAAAAATTTTCCTTGACATATCATAGTTCCTAAATAATTAATTAAATGGATACATATATAAATAATGAACACATACAAACATACACAAATATATAGTTTGTAAAATCTTTTTTCATTACTCTCAATCCATATGTTAAGATTTCATAGTAACCAATTAGGATTGCATCAATTGTTTTTGTATTTTAAATTACTTTATTTAAAGTTTGTAAAAAAAAAAGTTACGAATAAATACCATGGTTTTCTCATTTCTCACGTATAACATATTAATACCTTTACTTTTAAAATAATTTTTAGAAATTAATTTTTACTTCTGAAAATTTCAAGAATTTATCTTTGATAGAATATATTTTTGTGTACACGCTGTAAAATTTTTAGATCTAATCACTTAACGGTTTAGGAATTATATCGTTTTTATTCACTGTTGTAAAACAGAAAACTTCAGTTATCAGTCAATTTCTAGGACACATAATTTGGTCTACCGATATCCAAATTGAGCAAACTCAGGTGTTTTGGATATCTAGCTCGAATGATCTAGATTTTCTTACTTTTATGTTTTTACTGAAAACCGATGTAAAATATAGAAAACCGCGTCACAATATTAAGCGACGAATCTGAACATAATTTGTCCTGATTAGCACACTGTTTTTAAATAGGACATAACTCGAACTCCCGATATCCGTTCGTGACAAACTTTAGATGTGTAGATGGATAATTTATAGAAATATAATTTCCTATATATTATATTACTTAGAAACACATGAAACAACTCGATATAGGCTTTGCAATATAACATATAGTTGTTATCCAAAAATCTGAATTTCCGTTTTAAACGCTGATACTAAAACGTTCATAACTAGAGCTTTGAAATCCAAATCATGCGAATTTTAGTGTTTTGGATAAATATATCGAAAGACCTACAATTTTCTATTAATCTTCGTAGCCTGAAACCTGATAAAAATTAACTCAAAATGCGTTTTAAAAATATGTGACGGTGCTAAACGGATTCTGATCTGTTTTACGCGACGATACGAAAACAAGTATATCTTTCAAACCAGTAGTCATATTTAGGCTTGACTGAAACTCGCATGTGCATAACACTTAAGGCTATGTTTTCATTTATATTCTGAATTCAAATAACTTGATTAACTAGTTGTACATATCATATATTTACAATATTGTTTTTGGACGTTTCTTGTATACTTATCTCATATCATGTTCTATAATTGCTTGTCTATTTTTATCTATATGACTTGTGATTAAACCATTATATGCTGGAATTGACTTAATCTTGATACGACTCAATCATGAATACCTGAACTCAATAGGTGCACTTGACTCGACTTGACCCGAACCATGAATACGTAATGACTTGACATGAACACTTGACATGAATACATGAACAATTGACTTGAATACTTGAACTCAAATCGATACTTGAATTGCACTCTCTTATGTATTCATGGATTTGGACAAGACTTATAATTTTAATCATAAACTAATAAACACGGGGTGTTGGGGTAGTTTGGGTATGACTCCAACGGAATCTCATGAGTCTTATTAATACAAATCATATCGCTGTGGTACCGGGCTGAAACGGTGCAAATCATGCTGCTGTGGTACCGGGCTGAAACAGTTTAAATCATAAATTCACGAATGAGGGCCCGTGTTTCCAAGCCCCTGCATGATAGCCTGTTGGGTATGGAATACTTCAATAACAACCGAAGTCCCGCTATTTTGGGCCCGTAATTTCTTGCCTCTGGATAATAGCCTTGGGTTCGAGAATACTCTTGAGATTGGTTGACATTCACATTTGAACTCACGTTAGTTAATTTTACCCTTTTAGAGACCTTCTAGGACACTACAATCATTTCATGTTCACTATACCTACACTCCACGGCCATACTATACTTGTTTGCTATTCTCATATTATATTGCCATGCTTATATAGTTGTCATTAATATTACCATGTTATAATTATTCATATATTATTTCCATTTATACTATATCATATGTCACCTTGGATATTTATTTATATACTTTCACATCACACCTTTCTTGGAGACTTACCGAGCGCAAGTTCGCTAACGGGCATTCCACCAATTTCTTTGTTTCCTTGGAATGTTCGTCAGATAATCTAGAGATTGAGGAGATCGAACCGAGTCAGGAGGATTACACTTAGCTTGCAGAGCAGATTGACCACTAGTTCTTTCTTTTCAGCTTTTACTTCCTGTATGCTACCTGTTTGGGCACTTTCTTTTATGTATCTTTGTTTTCAGACATCATGTATTCAGTTTGAAACTTATGAAATTTGAGAATGTAAATATATAAAGTTGGATTTTTATTATCATGTTTTTTCTTGTCATTTTATATTGCTTATATACGCTTAGTGTATTTGTTTCAAGAAATGACATTCTCGGAATAAATACGTCGCGGACTTGTCACATACCGTTACCGCTCTTTTGGGAAGCGGGGCTTGACAGGTTTTGTTGCTGGCCCATGCAGGTCGGTTCTTCATGAACGCCGTAAGCAATATAATACAAGAATCATGAAATCCAATTATTACATTTGACTTTTCTTTTGAATTCTGCCCTATTCCTTGAGTCCATCTTGAACTCTACCTTCGATCTTCTTGAAGTCCATCTCTCGACTTTTGAATTCTTAACTCTTATTCACCCTTTCTATTTGTATCTCATTGGCCTTTTAGCTCAATTGGTTAGAGTATCGATCGACGGAGTTCGAAAACGTCGCCATTTTTAACTTTCCAGTACCTTGTTGCAATATCCTTCTTAAGTAATTTCGAGAACGAAATTATTTTTAAGGAGGGTAGAATGTAACGACCCCAATATTAATATACCTCCGTATTTTCTTTCTTTAGTAAAATATTGTATTATTTATTTTTAGTATTTTCTGTATATTTTGTTTTTTATAAATATATTATTTTATTCTTCCATCTATTTTTCCCAAACACATTTTTTTAAAACTAAATTTTAACATTTTTTCAAATTAAACATAAGACCTAACCCTACCCATAACTCAAATCCAATTTCATTTTCTTTAATAAAATTATGAGCCCAAAAGCCTACTTTCTTTTTAAGCAACATCATATATTTAATTCTTATTAAATATGTGTATGAACAACCTTATAACTCATTGGTTAAGTCTTTGTTTTGTTATTCCATAGATCATATGTTCAAATCCCTATTCTTGCAATTATTTTTTTATCAATTTTTTATTCTTCTCATAACTTACAAATGAGACCTTTCATTTCCAAAATGAATGGTGACCTTTCATTTCTCTTTTAATTCTCATATTGAATGCATATATTATTATAGATAATTCACCATTACCCCATCTTTATTTGTTCTCCTCTTTCTTTTTCTTCCTCACATTTTTCTGTCTCTCTCTTCTCCCTCTTCACCTAGAGTCCTAGAAGAAGAACACAAAGAAGTTTTCAAGAAAATCTCGCTAGAAACGCGAGGCTATCGACGGATAGATAAGTCCGATGATAATACCGGCTTGTATATGTAAGTTCCTTATCTCTTTCCCTCCCTCCATCTCTTTCTCTTTATCCTTCTCTTTTTTATATTGCCATGAAAAATTTCCCTTCACATATCATAGTTCTTAAATAATTAATTAAATGGATACATATATAAATAATGAACACACACAAAGATACACAAATATATAGTTTGTAAAGTCTTTTTTCATTAATCTCAATCCATATGTTAAGATTTCATAGTAACCAATTAGGATTGCATCATTTGTTGTTTAACTTTATTTAAAGTTTGTAAAAAAAAAGTTACGAATAGATACCATGGTTTTCTCATTTCTCATATATAATATATCAATACCTTTACTTTTAAAATAATTTTTAGTTTTTAATTTTTACTTTTGAAAATTTCAAGAAATTTATCTTTGATAGAATATATTTTTGTGTACACGCTGTAAAATCTTTAGATTGAATCACTTAACGGTTTAGGAAATATATCGGTTTTATTCACTGTTCGTAAAACGAAAAACTGCAGTTATCAGTCAATTTATAAGACACATAATTTGGTCTACCGATATCCAAATTGAGCAAACGCATGTGTTTTGGATATCTAAATCGAATGATATAGATTTTATTACTTTTATGTTTTTATTGAAAACCGACGTAAAATATAGAAAACTGCGTCACAATATTAAACGACGAATCTGGACAGAATCTGTCCTGATTCGCACACCGTTTTTAAATAGGACATAATTCAAACTCCCGATGTCCGTTCGTGATAAACTTTAGATGTGTAGATGGATAATTGATAGAAATATAATTTCCTGTATATTATATTACTTAGAAACACATGAAACAACTCGATATAGGCTTTGCAATATAACATATAATTGCTGTCCAGAAATCTGAATTTCTGTTTTAAACGCTGATATTAAAACAATCATAAATAGAGCTTCAGAAATCCAAATTGGGCGAATCTTAGTGTTTTGGATAATTACATCGAAAGACCTACAATTTTCTATTAATCTTTGATAAAAATTAACTCAAAATGCGTTTTAAAAATATGTGACGGTGCTAAACAGATTCTGATCTATTTTGCGCGACGATTTGAAAACATGTAAGGCTCCCATACCGGTAGTCATATTTAGGCGAGACCGAAACTCGCATGTGCATAACACTTAAGGCTATGTTTTTATTTATATTCTGAATTCAAATAACTTGATTAACTAGTCGTACATATCACATATTTACAACATTGTTTTTGGACGTTTCTTGTATATTTATCTCATATCATGTTCTATAATTGCTTATCTATTTTTATCTATGTGACTTGTGATTAAACCAATACATGCTGGAACTGACTTGATCTTGACACGACTCAATCATGAATATCTGAACCCAATAGGTGCACTTGACTCGACTTGACCCGAACCATGAATATGTAATGACTTGATATGAACACTTGACATGAATACATGAACAATTGACTTGAATACTTGAACTCAACTCGATACTTAAATTGCACTCTCTTATGTATTCATGGATTTGGACAAGACTCGTAATTTTAATCATAAACTAATAAACACGGGGTGTTGGGGTAGTTTGAGTATGAATCCAACGGAATCTCGTGAGTCCTATTAATACAAATCATATTGCTGTGGTACCGGGCTGAAACGGTATAAATCATGCTGTTATGGTACCAGGCTGAAACGGTATAAATCACAAATTCACGAATGAGGGCCCGTGTTTCTAAGCCCCTGGATGATAGCCTTTTGGGTTTGGAATACTTCAATAACAACTGAAGTCCCGCTATTTTGGGCACGTGATTCCTTACCCCTGGACGATAGCCTTGGGTTCGAGAATACTCTTGAGATTGGTTGGCATTCACACTTGAACTCACGTTAGTTAATTTTACCCTTTTAGAGACCTTTTAGAACACTACAATCACTTCATGTTCACTATACCTACACTCCACGGCCATACTATACTTGTTTGCTATGCTTATATTACATTGCCATGCTTACATAGTTATCATTAACATTACCATGTTATAATTGTTCATGTTTTATTTCCATTCATACTATATCACATGTCACCTTACATATTTATTTATATACTTTTACATCCCATCTTTCTTGGGGACTTACCGAACGCAAGTTCGCTGACGGGCATTCCACCAATTTCTTTGTTTTCTTGGAATGTTCGTCAAATAATCTAGAGATTGAGAAGATCGAACCGAGTTAGGAGGATTACACTTAGCTTGCGGAGCAGACCGACTACTAGTTCTTTCTTTTCAGCTTTTACTTCCTTTATGCTACCTGTTTAGGCACTTTCTTTTATGCATCTTTGTTTTCAGACATCATGTATTTAGTTTGAAACTTATGAAAGTTGAGAATGTAAATATATAAAGTTGGATTTTTATTATCATGTCTTTTCTTGTCATTTTATATTGCTTATATACGCTTAGCGTACTTGTTTCGAGAAATGACATTCTCGGAATAAAATACGTCACGGGCTTGTCACATACCGTTACTGCTCTTTTGGGAAGCGGGGCTTGACATGCCATTTCCGGGTCGTGATACGATATGTCTCGAGTTTCAGCCGAAGAGTCTTGACACCGTGGTCTCAGGTACGAACGTGATACTATTGAGTTACGAGGAACATTTCGTTCATTGATTGCAATTGCCTGTACGATAGACAACTATTAGTGACATCGACCTTTAGATTACACATGATATGATTGCTTTGCCACGTTCTGCTTGTTATATCACTTGTAGTTAATGATATTGTTGATGTATTCTCATATGTCTCCAGTTCCATTATAACTATATACCATGTCACATTCATGTTATTGTTATTATTGTACTATATATAATGCTCTGAAGTCTGGGTTTTGTATGGTCCAGATCATTGACATTAGAACCGCATGATCAGGTGTACTTTGAGAAGGTAGATGAGAAGCGAAACATATCTTCATTTACCTAGTTATTAGATGTTTATTTATTCCAGTGACTGAATTTTATTCATTTAAATTTCTTATGTGAGCCCATAAGGAACTAGACTTTGTGTATCTTGTTATTTTGTCATTTGGATCAGCTTGACTTAATATTTCCGCTATTCCAGCTTTGGTTTCCATTATTATTATTTATTATTGCAATGGACATGGAGTAGTTGTCATTTCTTTTATTGGTTTTTTTATTTGTAGCCCCCTAAAATATAGCAAATTCCTTTCCCCCCCAAAAAAAAACTTGGCATTTAATTTTTATACCCCAAAAATTATAAAATACATAATTTTACCCTATTTATGATTTCTATCAACTTTTAATGGCATAACATTAGGTTTTTCTTTAAAATATATTAACATATCTACTTATTTGGAAACACACAATTTCATTCTCAAATTGAAATTAAGATTTAGACTTCTGCTACACCTTTATCAAAATTGGCTAAGAAATCAGGAGTATCTTCAACATCTTTCTTTAGCTAGGAATAAATTGAATGCTTCTGCGCTCTTACTTATTATCTTCGGGTAAATGGTAAATCTAAAATTTATGCAGAAAAATTAAAATTAAAATTAACGGGAATTTTTCTGACGGAAATTGTAAAGGGGGTAAAATAATGTATTTTATTAGTTTGGGGGTAAAAAGTAAATACCAAGTTTTGGGGGTGGGGCGGTTAGAAGGAAATTTGCTATGTTTTGGGGGCCTACAAGTAAAAAACTCTTCTTTTATATGTTCTTGATATACTGCAAGACAGTTTTAATGTGATTATAGAAAGATGATTCCTTACCGTAGGTTGCATGGCTGGCCGAATTGCGTTCTCGCACTAATGTATTTTGGAAAGCGGGACGTGACACACAGTTATCATAATCCTTGGAGTCACTGTTCCCGCCAAAATTTTTGGCTCAGAGCTTGTTGTTCCCTTATAAAAAAATGGGAGAGAAGATAGATGAAAAGAATTCCCACAGTTTGGCATCACGTGTTTAACACGTGAATGCTTATATGCAAAGTATATACGCGCTGAAAGTAAATAACAAAAGGCCAAACAGGTCTCGCGTGTTAAACACGTGAGCGCTCATACACAAAGCATATGAGCGCTGAACATAAATAACCAAAGGCTAAACATACCTCATGTGTTAAACACGTGAGCCCTCATATGCAAAGCATATGAGTGCTGAACATAAATAACCAAAGGCCAAACAGACCTCACGTGTTAAACACGTGAGGGCTCATATAAAAAACATATGAGCGCTGAAAATAAACAGGCTAAAACCCACACTATGGGTCACGTGTTAAACACGTGAGTTCTCTTGCCGCTTTCTTTGCCAGTGTTCACATGCAAAGTATGTGAGCGCCGCAATTTAAAATGCTCCCATCTGATAGAATTAAATTCTATGTGATATAATTAAATTTTATTTGGAAAATATTTTCTCTGATCTTTCTAATATGGAAAGATCTTTCTCTAATAGAGAATCTTAGATTTAAAATCCAATGATGATAAAATATCACCAATTAAATTATCTGATAGAATAAAATTCTGTGTGGAATATATTTTCCTGATCTTCCTCAAACTAGAAAGATCTTCTCTGTTAAATAGAGGACCCTTAGATCAAAGATTCAACGGTGATTATAAAATCACCCATCGATCATTTGATAGAATAAAATTCTATCTTAGAAAAATATTTTTCTAATCTTGTTAAACTAACAAGATATTCATATAATAGAATTAAATTATATATTAGGAAAATATATTCCTAATCTTGTTAAACTATCAAGATATTCATATGATATAATAAAATTCTAATCTTGTTAAACTAACAAGATATTCATATGATAGAATAAAATTTTATGTGATAGAATTAAATTCTATGTTGGAATAAAATTCTAATCTTGTTAAACTAACAAGATATCCATATGATAGAATTAAATTCTACATTAGAAAAATATCTTCCTAATCTTATTAAACTAACAAAATATCCATATGATAGAATAAAATTCTATCTTAGAAAAATATTTCCTAACCTTATTAAACAAACAAGAAATCTTCTCTGTTAAATAGAAAGCCTTTAGATTAAAAATCCAACGGTGAATAAAATTCACCGATTGATCTAAAAAATCATTTTGATTGATCATGAAATCAATCAGGATCTCTCAATAAGAGATTTTCTCAACAAATTGATTTTTCTCCTCCCCTATAAATAAGAGCATAGAGATTAATCAAGGAGGGAAAAAGGAGAGGAGAAAAAAATGAGGGAAGACCCCTTATAAGTTTTTGTAAAAATACAGAAGGCTCTCAAAATAATAGAGAATTTAATTCTCTCAAAGAAGAAGATCTCCCTCTTAAAAACCCTAGGTAAAGAAAAAAGAAGAGATCAAAATATCTCATTTATCATATAAGGGTTTAACCTTTCTTAAAGAACTTAATTCTTTCTCTGGATCTGAGATCAATAGGACAAGTCGTCCATAAGTTGAGAATTTAATTCTAATCGGGAAGATCTTGTTCTTGAGAATCAAAAATTCAGGAGAGAATATGGATAGAAAAACATGAAGAATACAGAGTTCATAATACTCCTTGAACTTAGTTCCTTTAAATTAAGAACTTAGTTCTTAAAGAACCTGATCTCAGATCCTCAAAATAGTGGTCTTGATGATCGTTAATGATCAAAATACCATTATCAGAGATTTAAGCTCTTTGAAAACATGAATAGGAGATCGTGGATAAAAGAACATGAAGAAAATGGAGTCTATACTACTCCAGGAACTTAGTTCCTTCAAATCAAGAACTTAGTTCTTAAAAAACCCGATCCAAGATGCTCAAAATAGCGATCTTGGTGATCGTTAATGGCCAAAATATCATTAACAGATATTTAAGTTCTCTAAAAAAATATCAGAGATTAAATCTCTAAAAACATAGCGTCTCAAATGAAACACACGTGAGCGCCATAGAAATTAATGCTTAGCACTATTGTAGTGCCTCACGGGAAAAGCACGTTAGCGTCCAAAGCTAAAAATTCAGTGCCTCACGTGAAAAGCATGCGGGCGCCTAAGGCTAAAAACTTAACGCCTCACGTGAAAAGCACTTGAGCGCCAGAAAAAATTAGTGCTTACCACTATTTCAACACCCCCACGTGAAACACATGTGAGCGCCAGAGAAAATTAGTGCTTAGCACTATTGTAGAGCCTCATGTGAAGCACGTGAGCGCCTAAGGCTAAAAACCCAACGCCTCAAGTGAAAAGCACGTGTGCGCCACAAATGATTAGTGCTTAGCACTGTTTCAGCGCCTCACGTGAAATATACATGAGCGCTGTATATCTTAGTGCTTAGCACTGCTAGGTAGTATAGAAACCCAGCCCAAACCGGTTAAGTTTCCTGAGCTTAAACCTCTTTAATTTTAAATCAACCGAGCTCATATGCTCGTGATTTCTAAACTGATTTTAATCTCAAACATGACTAATGATCTCTTATTAATAATATCCATAATGATATTCATCCCATTTCTTCTAAGGTAATCTTAGTCTCAAATATGATTAACGATTCTTAGGTCCACCATGACCCCTTCTTTCCTCAAATACGGGATTTGGTTTAAGGGTACATCTCTCCACACCTCTGATATATATCGTTGTAATTCCTCAATGTTTTCAAAGAGGTTGCGGGCCCCGACAACAACAACTCTTTTCTCGTCCTAACTTGATGTAAAATTTCATCAAGACAGGGAATGATACATCCCACATTGATGCACTTCCAAATTGACGCACCTCAAATCGGATCGCACCCCAAATTGGACGCATTCCATGTCACTATCGTTCACTCCGCCACGTAACAAATACACGTGCGCGTAAGATGGATAATGGACCGAAACGTCCTTAAACTAACATTCGTCTCCAAAACAGGAATGTTGGACCGAAATATCTTTAGACTAACATTCGTCCCCAAAACGGGAATGTTGGACTAAGATGTCCTTAAACTAGCACGTCTCCCCAAACACGGTGATAATGGACCGTAATGTCCTTAAATTAAAATAATTGAGCCCATATGTTTATTATTTCTAAGTTGATTTTAGTCTCAAATATGACTAACGATTTTTAGATCAAACTCAAATATCCTATAAACGGATGGACCTCATAAATATGAGAAATACGTCCTAAGTTCATTCCCGTTAGCAAACTAAGCTACCAACGTGGATCCCGTCAAGCAAATCCTTGACCCAAACCTAAATCTAAAATATACGGATTTGGACTAATCCACGCCCTATGGGCCACAATATAAATTAGTCTTTGTATACAATCCATGGGCAGCCCAAAATAAAACAAACACAATGCGACTCGAAATGAACTTCTGGAGAAGGAGAAAGTGGTTATCGTAATGCGGTAACGTAATTAACTGCAGGGGCTTACGCCTGCAGGGAAGAACATCCTTACAATCAAAAACCCCTCCTAAATGTGGGGGAATCTGATGAAGTCTGCTGCAACAGTCGCGCTGTTCAAACCTCTGATATTTGGTGCCATAAATCAACTTGGTATCTTCGGAGAGGTGGATGGATAAGTCCAAACGGCATCTGCCCCAAAATTCAGGATAGACGTCCTCCGCGTCTCAATCCGGTTTTCGGCGGTAAACAGATTCTGGCACGCACAGTGGGACCTCTTCCTCTTTCCACTCCACACTTCATATGTCGCGTTTTTCCACGATCAAATAATCGCGGTATGCATGTTTGCAGTTGCCCTTCGGTGAAGAGATACTGAAGCGGTGTTTTGTCTCTTTCCAGAATGGCTTTTGCTTCCACTCACCGCAACTCAGGCCCTGTCACATCTGGCGAAGTCAAGTATGGGCCACTTACAGCCTCAAATCTCCACAATCTGGCTTTTCAAGAAATCAATGGGCCTAGATTTGGGTTATTCTTCCATCTCCTACCCTCGGTGTCTCAACGCCGAAGGAGGAAGCCCAGAAGAAGTTTGTCTTCCACAGGCTGGCTCCTCAAACTGCAGCTTTGCCGACGAAATCGGTCTCCAAACAACTGGTACCTTCCAAAAACCAAGGTTGATGCAGGGGATAGAATATTCAAGCTCTCAAAGAAAACATGGGACATGCTCAGCAAAATACTGAGGTCGATCGACGTCATACAAAACAAGCTGGGGGCAGTTCTCTGTTCATGTTGACTCCACTCGCTTCAACTCAAATGGCGAATGCTGTCTTTCCAATCGGGAACAGGTTCGAACTGCTGCGAAGGGTCAGAAAAAATTCTCCTACTGTAGTATTGAAGAAATCTCCGCAGCTTGTGGAGATCCAGCAAGAGCAGAAAACAGTTCGCTTCCTAAAAGAACTTTTCACATCTATATATAAGGTGCGGAAGCAAGTGAAGAATTCTGTCGTTATCCACGGCCCCTTTCCTAAGCGTCAGATAAACTTTGACAACTCCCCTTCCAAATACATGGGGACTTATCTCAAAGCGGTTCCTGATACAATGGCTCCTCCCAAAGCTGTTTCTCACAAAAAAGACAGGGCAGATAAAGCTCGAGTGCCTGAGGCAGACTCCAAAGGCCAAAACTCCAAACGCCCCAAGCCTGGGGGCATGGTAGTTCACACTGTCTATATGGTGAACTCCAAAGACGAAATTCGTACTTCCACTAGTCACGGACCACATACTCGATCTCTGACAAAAGCTCAACTGCAACGTGAAAAGCTGCAAGAGATACTTGCTCAGGCGGTAGAAGTCACTAATCCATCGTCTAAGGAAAATCCTAAAGATGCACCTGAAAAAAGAACAGGGCAGGATTCGGATATTGACTTCCTAAAACGCACTCTCAAAAAAAGAGATGAAGAAGCGACAGAAATGTCTACTAAAATGAACCAAATGGCTCTTTTGATCCAGAATATGGCTGGAATGATGGTCCATTCAGAACATCTGGCAGATGAACTGTCGGTAGTCACACTTAAAGACAAGCGTGATATTTCAAATTCTCTGCAAGTCTCATCAATGGCTGAGGAGGAAATGATTCCAAAAGCAAAGCAGGACACATATGTCGCTCAGTGTAACAACTATAATTTTAATGTACAGAAAATTATTTAAAAGTTAATGTACAAATGGAGTATTTGCAATTTTGTGTACGCTATAAGTATTTGATTTGCTTTTGAACAAGAAATAGCTTGTAGCTCATTGGTAAAGTTTTGCACTGCAGTGACGTAGCCCTTGTGATCGAATCCCCCCAGCCACATAATTTTTATTGTATTTTTCTTTTAATCTTTAAGAAGCCCAAAGGTTTACACGTGCACTACACGTAAAATGAAAAGTCACAGAATAAACAAACATGTGCAATATGGTAGTTGAAGCGATGGAAAAACGTGGCAGCAATCCCATCACCCAACTCCCCCATCCAACCGGCGAGATCATTCTCTGGCCTGGCGACGCCGGCCCCTCCGTAGGGTTTGGTCCCCAAACTTCAACTACACACCCCTTGGCCTCCCCCTTTAACCCCTGTACTGTTTGTTTTTATTAAAAATGAACGGTGAATTAAAATGTGGCATTAAACCAAAATTTTAATGCATTTTTAATTCATTCTTCACTACCCAAAACCTTAATTTTCCATATAAATACCATACTCCATTTTACACCTACTAACTCAGAAATTCCCTGCCAAAACTCTATAAAATTTCAAAGTCCCAAGTTGTGCAAGTGGAGTTAGCAAAGGGCAAGATTCCAACGACGTTTCGAGGAGTTTCCGGCCACGAAACCATGCCCCGACGCTTCCCTATGCTTCCCCCTTCTCCCCTCTATCTTAAATATCCAGTAAGTCCCCTCTTCCTTCCTCTCTTACTATTTAAAAACTTTCATTTTTCAAAACTCGTCGGAAGCGGAGTTAATCCGACTTCCGAGTCGTTTTTCCTTAAAAATTTTATTTTTCTTAAATAAAAAAATACCATGTTCTCTCATAAGGTTTAATAAAAATAAATAAACACATTAGAACAGGTTTCATCTCAAAAAAAAATCTTTTATGCAAATTTTATAGCATTTATATGGTAAAATACTATATACTTTACATTTTGACATAATTCAACATATTTACTTGTATTACATTTAGAAAACTCACGAGGTAAGAACTTATCTCATCACAACACACATATTGGACATAGCATGATGAACTTTGAAAATCTAGATTATGAGAAATACGCTTTTACGAATAAATACCCTAAACTTATAAATTGTTTTCTTTAAAAATAGTGTTATCTAATTCCGTGCAATTGCGCCTCTACAACCCATTTTGAGGAACTCCGATCGGGATGGTGCGGGTTATCGCATTTTCTCGGGCCTAGTAAAGCGAGAAGCAGACCTCCGTAAAGAGCATTCGATCTCGATGGAATTTTTAATACTATTTTTAAGAAAATGAGATTTCTACAAAATAAATAAAATTTATTTTTATTAAATATATAAATATATATATGAGTATTACCAAAACATCTATTTTAAATATATTATACAAATATTCCATGTTTTCTAAATCAAAGAAATCACAATTACATGAAAGTACCATTTCAATACAATACAATTCCAATTCTTCATTAAAATACCATATACAATAAAAACTAGGTTCTACTCACTAGAAATTTCACTTTTATAAAATATACATCTATGAAAAACCATACAGACGATAATTAAATACTTGAGCTGTATTTTGAAAATATATCAAACTATTTTTACATAAAACCCCCTCAAGTTATACTAATTTACAATAAGGACCCTAGTAAACATAGGTTTAAGCGGGACCAATTCTTTTGAGCCTCGGGGAGACGGAGAATGTGGGTGCTTGCCTATCTAAGGTAGACAATCTAACAAACGGTATTATCAACACGGTAATTGTCTTGGAAAAAAACACAAATCCGGTCGTCCATGTACAACAGTTACCGATAATATCAAAACTAATTCAGGACTTCAATTTCTTTTTAAGCATCCGACTCAGACTGAGTCTCAATATGATCAATATGACTTGAATATGATTCAAGTATAAACTACAATACAACATGAATCCATGAATCCGTCTATTCAATCTATATCAATCTATATTGACCGAACCGAACCATAGATATACTCCATTTACATGAATATCCATTTATATCCATTCCGTTTACTGATATCATTATTCCGGCAAGTCATCTATCTATATAACAAAACAACACAATCAATACAAAAGACATTACATGGTTTTAAAGGGGTAGATTGGTACGGAATGTGTTAGAAGTGGCATGAGACTGTAACCATAATACACCCAACCTGAATATCCATTATTGTTGTACTGTGGCTGAACGGCTCCTTGTGCTCCGTATACCTTAGTCTCCGGATAGTGGGACACCTCTCGTATATACTGGCATATTCTGTACCAAACTACAAACAACCGTGTTAACATTATAATCCAACATTACTAGTTATATTCTCTTTATGTTTATTCTATCTTTATACATATTTGGGACTTACCGAGCGATTGTTTGCTGACGACATTCCTTTTCTTCTTTCTTTGAAATGTTGTCAGGTGGATCGGACTCACTGGAAATCGAGCTCCATACATACCTCCTCGTGGACCGACTGCACCTCCTCTTCGTCAGTTCCATCAAGCTCAACGGAACGTACCTCAAGTACGAAGGAACGGACAACGGAATGCTCCCCCAGCAATGAGGAATGTACCGAGGCAACAGGCTTTCACAATGACTGTGGAAGAAGCTGAAGCCACTGGCCAAGTCATCACTGGTAACACTTTCCTTTCAAACTTTCTTTTAGTCTATATACATACCTATGTATCTTTTCCTCATACTTAAAACCTATCCCACATAATTTAGGTACCATCTTAGTAGCCTCACTTCCTGCATTAGCACTCTTCGATACTGGAGGATCTCATTGTTTTATGTCGCAACGGTTCGTCCGAACTCATGCGATTCCAGTCAAACCTTTCGTATCCAGCTGGAATGTCAGTTCAGGGAACGGTGTTCTAAAGGCAATAATGGGATATGACCTCTGTCCAGTGGTCGTCTGCAGTAGAGAATTCTATGCTGACTTTAAGGTGTTGGACATACCGAATTTTGATGTCGTTTTGGGTATGGATTGGCTCGGAACTTTTTACGCTACCATCGACCGTCGTCAAAGGAGGGTAGTGTTTGAGATTCCAGAACATCCGGTCTTTTATTTCAAAAGTGGAGACCATACCCTAGAGCCAAGCACATACAAGGAAAAATCGAGGAAGACAGTGATCGCAACACTTCAAGCGGAGGAAGGATCGAAGCCAGAGATAGTTTGCGAGTTCGATGATGTATTTCCTGAAGACATATCAGGTTTGCCTCCAGATCGAGTTCTTGAATTCAGCATTGATTTAGTACATGGAGCACAACCGGTGATCAAAGTACCGTATCGGTTAAGCCCTGAATGTTTGAAAGAAGTCCGTACTCAATTGGAAGAATTATTGACGAAAAGATGGATTCGTCCCAGCATTTCAAGTTAGAGATCGCCAGTTCTACTTGTGAAGAAGAAAGAATGTCCATATCGAATGTGCGTTGATTATAGAGCTTTGAACGAAGTAACTATAAAGAATAAGTATCCACTCCCATGCATCGACGATCTGTTCGATCAGCTAAGTGGATCTTGCGTTTTCTCCAAATTAGATCTTCGTTCGAATTATCATCAGGTGAAAGTCAAAGAATCTGATATCCATAAAACGGCTTTTAGAACTCGCTATGGTCATTACGAATTTCTAGTGATGCCATTCGGAGTGACCAACACACCAGCAATATTCAAGAACCTAATGAATCAAGTTTTCCGGGAGTACCTAGACATGTTTGTTGTTATCTTCATCAACGATATCTTGGTGTATTCTACGAGTCGGAAAGAACATGCCGAGCACCTACGAATTGTCATGGAGACTCTACGACAACATCAAATCTACGCCAAGTACAGCAAGTGCGAGTTTTGGCTTGATCAAGTCGGTTTTCTCAGACGTATTGTATCAGGCGATGGAATCTCTGTAGATCCAGCAAAAGTATCAGCAGTAAGCGAATGGCCGACACCGAAGTCAGTGAAGGACATTCGAAGTTTCTTGGGTTTAGCAGGATATTACATAAGGTTCATTGAAGGATTTTCGAAAATTGCAACACCCCTGACCAAGCTCACATGTAAAGATGAAGAACTCGTGTGGTCAGAAGCATGCGAACAAACTTTCGTAGAACTCAAGTCAAGATTGACATCGGCACCTATACTTGTCATACTGGACCAATCTGGAGGTTTCGAAGTGTATTGCGATGCATCCGGTAAGAGATTAGGATGTGTTCTACATCAGCACGGTAAAGTTGTAGCTTATGCTTCAAGACAGCTGAAGATTCATGAGCGCAATTATCCGACGCATGATTTGGAGTTGGCGGCCGTTATCTTCGCACTCAAGATTTGGCGCCATTATCTTCTTGGTGAACGAGTGGACATATACACAGATCAAAAGAGTCTGAAATGTGTTTACTCAGAAAGAGTAGAATATGCGATAGAGAAGATGGTTAGAACTTATGACAGACTTCGACATCAACCTACAATATCATCCAGGGAAGATGAATGTAGTACCTGATGCACTTAGTAACCAACCATTAGCATTGAATCTCACCACACAGAAGAAGCTTCAATAAGATTTGCATCAGATGGAGATTGAAGTGATCATGCTAGGTAACGCTTCAAGTTTGATGAACTTATAAGTTTAATCTACCATTGTCAATCAGATCAAAGCAGCTCAAGCAAGTGATGCTAAGTTGCAAAAGATCAGATAACAAGTAGAAAGCGGACTTAGAACAGACTTCATCATATATGAAGACGGATTTTTGAGATACGGCAGTAGGTTGTATATACCAAAAGGTTCTGTGCGAGAAGAGTTGATGAAAGAAGCTTACAGCTCTTCTTATTCAGTACACCCTGGAGGTACAAAGATATATAAAGATCTGCGTCAAAATTACTGGTGGCATGGAATGCAGCGTGAACTAGCCAGAAGAGTCGCTAAATGCTTAGTGTGTCAGCAAATAAAGGTTGAATATCAGAAGACTGCTGGTTTAATTCAACCGTTACCTATCCCAGAATGGAAGTGGCAACACATCACAATGGATTTCGTGACTTCACTTCCTCGCTGCATGAAGGGTAACGACGCGGTATGGGTTATTGTGGATCGACTCACAAAGTCGGCTCACTTTTTTCCCTTTCGAGTTGGCCAATCTACTGAGACACTAGCAAAGATGTACATGGAAGAAATCGTGAGATTACATGGAGTACCGGTTTGCATTGTCTCCAATCGTGACACCAGATTTCGATCGCAATTTTGGCAAAGTCTGCAAGCTAGCTTGGGAACAAGTCTGAACTTCAGCATAGCTTATCATCCACAAACAGATGGCCAGTCTGAGCGAACTATTCAGATCTTAGAAGATGTGCTCAGAGCATATATGCTAGACTTTAGAGGATCGTGCAAAGATCACATACATCTTATGGAGTTTTCATACAACAACAACTACTAAGCAAGTATAGGAATGACATCATTTGCAGTTTTATATGGAAGGAAGTGTCGATCGCTATTAAGTTGGGACGACATCGGAGATAGAGAACTTCTTGGACCTGAGATGATAATAGCAACAGTCGATGTAGTTCGCAATATCAGGGAAAGAATATTCCATGTTTTCTAAATCAAAGGAATCACAATTACATGAAAGTACCATTTCAATACAATACAATTCCAATTCTTCATTAAAATACTATATACAATGAAACCTAAGTTTTACTTACTAGAAATTTCACTTTTATAAAATATACATCTATAAAAAACTATAAAGACGATAATTAAATACTTGAGATATATTTTGAAAATATATCAAACTATTTTTACATAAAACCCCCTCAAGTTATACCAATTTACAATAAGGACCCTAGTAAGTATAGGTTTAAGCGGGACCAATTCCCTTGAGCCTCGGGGATCCGGACAATGTGGGTGCTTGCCTATCTAAGGTATATAATCTAACAAACGGTGGTAATTGTCTTGGAAAAAGATACAAATCCTGTCGTCCATGTGCAACAGTTACCGATAACATCAAAACTAATTCAAGACTTCAATTTCTTTTTAAGTGTCCGACTCAGACCGAGTCTCAATCTGATCAATCTGACTTGAATATGATTCAAGTATAAACTACAATACAACATGAATCCATGAATCCGTCTATTCAATCTATATTGACCGAACCGAACCATGGATATACTCCGTTTACATGACTATCCATTTATATCCATTCCATTTACTGATATCATGGTTTCGGCAAGTCATCCATCTACATAAAAAAACAACACAATCAATACAAAAGACATTGCGGGGTTTTAAAGTGGTAGATTGGTACGGAATGTGTTAAAAGTGGCATGAGACTGTAACCATAATACACCCAACCTGAATATCCATTACCGTTGAACCGTGGTTGAACGGTTCCTTGTGCTCCGTATACCTTAATCTCCGGATAGTGGCACTCCTCTCGTATACACCGGCATATTCTGTACCAAGCTACAAACAACCGTGTTAACATTATAATCCAATATTACTAGTTATATTCTCTTTCTCTCTATTCTATCTCTACTCATCTTTGGGACTTACTGAGCGATTGTTCGCTGACGGCATTACTTTTCTTCTTTATTTGGAATGTTTTCAGGTGGATCGGACTCACTGGAAATCTAGCAGAAGTGGATACTTGTTCTTTATAGTTACTTCGTTCAGAGCTCTATAATCAATGCACGTTCGATATGAACCTTTCTTCCTTCTTCTTCGCTCAGAGCTCTATATCAACTTGGTTCGAGTGATGTGGAGAAAAGATTCATCAGGAGAATAAACATGGGAAAGTGAGGACGACATGCATACAAGATACCCTCATTTATTTATAAATAACTCCAATTTCAATGTACAGAAAATTATTTAAAAGTTAATGTACAAATGGAGTATTTGCAATCCTGTGTACACTATAAGTATTTGATTTGCTTTTGAATAGCAAGAAATAGCTTGTAGCTCATTGGTAAAATCTTGCACTGCTGTGACGTAGCCCTTGTGATCAAATCCCCCCAGCCACATATATTTTTATTGTATTTTTCTTTTAATCTTTTAAAAGCCCAAAAGTTTACACGTGCACTACACGTAAAACGAAAAGTCACAGAATAAACAAACATATGTGATAGGCTAGTCGAAACGACAGAGACACGTGGCAGCAATCCTATCGCCCAACTCCCCCATCCAACCGGCGAGATCACTCTCTGGCCAGGCGACGCCAGCCCTTCCGTAGGGGTTTGTTCCCAAACTTCAACTCCACACCCCTTGGCCTCCCCCCTTAACCCCGTACTGTTTGTTTTTATTAAAAATAAACAGTGAATTAAAAAGTGGCATTAAACCAAAACATTAATGAATTTTTAATTCATTCTTCATTACCCCAAAATCCTAATTTTCCCTATAAATACGACACTCCATTTTACTCCTACCCACTCAGAAATTCCCTGCCAAACTCTATAAAATTTCCAAGTCCCAAGTTGTGTAAGTGGAGGTAGCAAAGGGCAAGATTCCGATGACGTTTTGAGGAGTTTCCGGCCACGAAACGGCGCCCTGATGCTTCCCTACGCTTCCTCCTTCTCCCCTCTATCTTAAATAGCCGGTAAGTCCCCTCTCCTTTCCGACTATTTTAAAACTTTCATTTTTCAAAACTCGTCGGAAGCAGAGTTAATTCGACTTCCGATTCGTTTTTCCTTAAAAATTGCATTTTTCTTAGATAATAAAATACCATATTCTCTCATAAGGTTTAATAAAAATAAATAAACATAGTTGAACAAGTTTCATCTCAAAAGAATTTTTTATGCAACTTTTATAGCATTTATACGGTAAAATACCATATACTTTACATTTCGACATAATTCAACATATTTACTTCTATTACCTTTAGAAAACTCACGAGGTAAGAACCTACCTCATCACAACATAAATATTGGACATAGCACGATGAACTTTGAAATTCTAGATTATGGGAAATACGCTTTTACGAATAAATACCCAAAACCTACAAAACCATTTTTTTAAAAAGGAGTGTTAGCTAATTCCTTATAATTACGCCTCTACAACCCATTTTGGGGAACCACGATCGGGATGGTGTGGGTTATCGCACGTACTCGGGCCTAGTAGAGCGAGATGCAGACCTCCGTAAGGAGCATTCGATCTCGATGAAATTTTTAATGCTATTTTTAAGAAAATGAGATTTCTACAAAATAAATAAAATTTAATTTTCTCAAATATATAAATATATATATGAGTATTATCAAAAGATCTATTTTAAATATATTATACAAATATTCCATGTTTTCTAAATCAAAGGAATCACAATTACATGAAAGTACCATTTCAATACAATACAATTCCAATTCTTCATTAAGATACCATATACAATGAAAACTAGGTTCTACTTACTAGAAATTTCACTTTTATAAAATATACATCTATAAAAAATCATAAAGATGATAATTAAATACTTGAGATGTATTTTAAAAATATATTAAACTAGTTTTACATAAACCCCACTCAAGTTATACCAATTTACAATAAGGACCCCAGTAAACATAGGTTTAAGCGGGACCAATTCTCTTGAGCCTCGGGGATCCGGAGAATGTATGTGCTTGCCAATCTAAGGTATACAATCTAACAAATGGCGGTAATTGTTTTGGAAAAAGACACAAATCCTGCCGTCCATGTGCAGCAGTTACAGATAAAATCAAAACCAATTCAGGACTTCAATTTCTTTTTAAGTATCTGATTCAGACCGAGTCTCATTCTGATCAATCTGACTTAAATAGGATTCAAGTATAAACTACAATATAACATGAATCCATGAATCCGTTTATTCAATCTATATTGACCGAACCGAACCATGGATATACTCCGTTTACATGACTATCCATTTATATACATTCCGTTTACTGATATTATGGTTTCGGCAAGTCATCCATCTATATAACAAAACAACATAATCAATACAAAATACATTACGGGGTTTAAAGGGATAGATTGGTACGGAATGCGTTAGAAGTGGCACGAGACTGTAACCATAATACACCCAACCTGAATATCCATTACCGTTATACCGTGGCTGAATGGTTCCTTGTGCTCCGTATACCTTAGTCTCCGGATAGTGGGACTCCTCTCGTATTCACTGACATATTCTGTACCAAGCTACAAACAACCGTGTTAACATTATAATCCAATATTACTAGTTATATTCTCTTTCTGTCTATTCTATCTCTACTCATCTTTGGGACTTACTGAGCGATTGTTCGCTGACGGCATTCCTTTTCTTCTTTCTTTGGAATGTTTTCAGGTGGATTGGACTCACTGGAAATCGAGCCGGAGTGGATACCTGTTCTTTATAGTTACTTCGTTCAGAGCTCTATAATCAATGCACGTTCGATATGAACCTTCCTTCCTTCTTCTTCGTTCAGAGCTCTATAGTCAACTTGGTTCGAGTGATGTGGAGAAAAGATTCATCAGGAGAATTAACATGGGAACGTGAGGACGACATGCGTGCAAGATACCCTCATTTATTTGTAAACAACTCCAATTTCAATGTACAGAAATTTATTTAAAAGTTAATGTACAAATGGAGTATTTGCAATCCTGTGTACACTATAAGTATTTGATTTGCTTTTGAACAGCAAGAAATAGCTTGTAGCTCATTGGTAAAGGCTTGCACTGCAGTGACGTAGCCCTTGTGATCGAATCCCCCCAGCCACATATATTTTTATTGTATTTTTCTTTTAATATTTTATAAGCCCAAAGGTTTATACGTGCACTACACATAAAACGAAAAGTCATAGAATAAACAAACATGTGCAATAGGCTAGTCGAAGCGACGGAGGCACGTGGCAGCAATCCCATCACCCGACTCCCCCATCCAACCGATGAGATCACTTTCTGGCCCGGCGACGCCGGCCCTTCCATAGGGGCTGGTCTCCAAACTTCAACTCCACACTTCTTGGACTCCCCCCTTAACCCCTGTACTGTTTGTTTTTATTAAAAATAAACAGTTAATTAAAAAGTGGAATTAAACCAAAATTTTAATGCATTTTAAATTCATTCTTCATTACCCAAAAACCCTAATTTTCCTTATAAATACTACACTCCATTTTACACCTCCTCATTCAGAAATTCCCTGCCAAAACACTATAAAATTTCCATATCCCAAGTTGTGTAAGTGGAGTTAGCAAAGGGCAAGATTTCAACGACATTTCGAGGAGTTTCCGGCCACGAAACGACGCCGCGACGCTTCCCTACGCTTCCCCCTTCTCCCCTCTATCTTAAATAGCCAGTAAGTCCCCTCTCCTTTCCTACTATTTTAAAACTTTCATTTTTCAAAACTCGTCGGAAGCGGAGTTAATCCGACTTCCGATTCGTTTTTCCTTAAAAATTTCATTTTTCTTAAATAAAAAAATACCATATTCTCTCACAAGGTTTAATAAAAATAAATAAATACATTAGAATAAGTTTCATCTCAAAAGAATCTTTTATGCAACTTTTATAGCATTTATACGATAACATACTATATACTTTACATTTTCGACATAATTCAACATATTTACTTCTATTTTCCTTTAGAAAACTCACGAGGTAAGAACCTACCTCATCACAGCATACATATTGGAAATAGCACGATGAACTTTGAAATTCTAGATTATGGGAAATACGCTTTTACGAATAAATACCCTAAACTAACAAAACCGTTTCTTTTAAAAAGAGTGTTATCTAATTCGTTACAATTACGCCTCTACAACCCATTTTGGGGAACCCCGATCGGGATGGTACGGGTTATCGCACGTCCTCGGGCTTAGTAGAGCGTGATGCAGACCTCCGTAAGGAGCATTCGATCTCGATGGAATTTTTAATGCTATTTTTAAGAAAATGAGATTTCTACAAAATAAATAAAATTTATTTTTCTTAAATATATAAATATATATATGAGTATTATCAAAAGATCTATTTTAAATATATTATACAAATATTCCATGTTTTCTAAATCAAAGGAATCACAATTACATGAAAGTACCATTTCAATACAATACAATTCCAATTCTTCATTAAAATACCATATACAATGAAAACCAGGTTCTACTTACTTGAAATTTCACTTTAATAAAATATACATTTATGAAAAACCATAAAGACGATAATTAAATACTTGAGGTGTATTTTGAAAATATATCAAACTATTGTTACATAAAACCCTCTCAAGTTATACTAATTTACAATAAAGACCCTAAAAACATAGATTTAAGCGGGACCAATTCTCTTGAGCCTCGGGGAGCCGGAGAATCTGGGTGCTTGCCTATCTAAGTTAGACAATATAACAAACGGTGTTATCAACATGGTAATTGTCTTGGAAAAAGACACAAATCCTACCGTCCATGTGCAGCAGTTACCGATAACATTAAAACTAATTCAGGACTTCAATTTCTTCTTAAGTGTCTGACTCAGACTGAGTCTCAATCTGATCAATCTGAATTGAATATGATTCAAGTATAAACTACAATACAACATGAATCCATGAATCCATATATTCAATCTATATCAATCTATATTGATCGAACCAAACCATGGATATACTCCGTTTACATGACTATCCATTTATATACATTCCGTTTACTGATATCATAGTTTCAGTAAGTCGTCCATCTATAAAAAAACACAATCAATACAAAATACATTACAGGGTTTTAAAGGGATGGATTGGTACGGAATGCGTTAGAAGTGGCACGAGACTGTAACCATAATACACCACTGGCTGCACAGCTACTCCAGCAATGAAGCCACCCCTACTGGCTTCACAGCTATGCCAGCAATGAAGCTACCCTCAAGTCCCACCGGCAGACAGAGGGGTCATCTGTGAAGAAACTACTCTCAGGAGTTCCATCGTTAAAAAAAGTCATGTCCACAAGCAAATGGGCACAGATGAAAACACGAAAATGCGCCGTGAGTAAAAACAGCAGGACTGCCAACGAGTTTGTGAAATCCCGAAAGTGCGCAATCTTGTTAAAAAAACGGTATGTCCATAAGCAAAATGGGCATGGATGAAACCCCGAAAGGGCGCCGTGAGTAAAAACAGCAGAATTGCTGGTGAGTTGTGAAAACCCAAAAAGGACACAAACTCGTAAAATAAAATAAATTCATGTGCATTTGCAAGGTCCTCTCGACCTTGTGAGGAAAAAGGAAACCCGCATGAGATCCTTACAATTCATAAAGGAGCAACACACTTAGGAGTCCCCATGATTCCTAAGAAGAAATTATACTTGCGAGATTCTCATGACTCGTAAGGTGAATTTCCCTCCTATGAGAACTTCACGGCTCACAGGATTCAAAAGCCTTAATTTATAGGGATCTAAACCCATTCTTAAGCCGTCATATTCCCTAATATTGCCCTACAGGCGATCCTATATTGACCCTTGTATATAATCCACGGGCATAAATAAATATATCCCCCACCAAGTTCCACCAATGACGAGAAATGTCCCCATATGATGAACGACACTTGTGAGACCTCTCGACTTACAAGGAGAAAATACTCTTATAAGATCCTTACGACTTATAAGAGAGAACGCACTTAGAAGTCCTCACGATTCTTAAGGAGAAAATACGCTTATGAGATCCTCACGACTCATAGGGTGAAAACCTTTATGAGACCCTTACGGCTCATAAAATCAAAAAGTCTTAGTCGACAGGATCCTAATCTTGTTTGCTAAGCCACCTTTGTTCAAATCGATAAGGGCAAATGATGTTCAGTCCTGCTAATATCCCAGTTGTAGCAATACTGATGCCTAAACAGGAGTCAAACTCCAAGTCCTCTCATGGCAAATGATGATTCGCTCCTGAAAATATTCCAGTTGCAGCGATGCTGATGCTCCTTGACTCGTAATAAAACCCAGCGAGTCAAAAAAAATGCATATGAAATAGCCGAAATGATGGGGCAACTCATAATAAAAATCAGCGAGCAAAAAAATCTGCATATGAAACAACCGAAATGTTTGGGCGACTCGCAATAAAAAAATAGCGAGTAAAAATAAAAAAAAATGAAATAGCCGAAATGATTGGGTACCGCGAACAAAATAGCCAAAATGATTGGGCAATCATGACTTTTGCGACATAAAAAGCTGAAAAGATAAAGCATCGCGGAAAGGAAAGAAATGAAAATGAAATTTTTCTGCCCTACAAGTATGTCCATATTGACTCTTGTATACGATCCATGGGCATAAATGAAAGAAAGGGAACCATATTTTCCCACCACGCTTCGTCAAAAGGAGCTCCAAGTCTTGACGGTTCATATACAACCTAGAGACCATCCCTGTGTTCCCCCTCATTCCAGCAGAGGCAGAAACAACAATCAAATAAAAGTGAAGTAACGGCAAAATCCTAGCTTCAGGTCTTAATGACAATATCTACGGCCTAAAGATCGACTCGGCGTGCTTCTCATGCCAGCAGGGTGCAGACGCGATGTCAACAAAGACCCAGGGGTCAAATAAAAGTGGAGTGATGGCAAAAAATCCTAACTCCAGGTCAACGTTCTCCTCATTCCAGCAGGGTGCAGGTGTAACTGTCAAATGAAATT
Source organism: Agapanthus africanus (assembly GCA_030015575.1). NCBI lineage: Eukaryota > Viridiplantae > Streptophyta > Magnoliopsida > Asparagales > Amaryllidaceae > Agapanthus > Agapanthus africanus. The sequence goes on along the minus strand of JASDDO010000028.1, from coordinate 23,823,384 downwards.
GGAGTAATGGCATATTCCTAGCTCCGGATCTCGATGGCGATACATACAGCATAAAGGTCATTTGGATGTCTACCCAACTTTAGCAAAAAATCGGTATGACATCACCAAAATAAAACTGGAGCAACGACATATTCCTAGCTCTAGATCTCGATGGCAACGTCTACATCCTCAGCTCGACGTTCCTTCTTGGCGTAGACGCAACGTTAACAAAGACCTAAGGATCGAACAAAAGTGGAGTAATGATATATTCCTAGCTCCAGCTCGACGTTCTTTCTCAGTGCAGATGCAACGTCAACAAAGACCCAAGAGTCGAACAAAAATGGAGTAATGGCAAAATGCTAGCTCCAAGTCTTGACGGTTCATATACAACCTAGAGACTATCTCGATGTTCCCCATCATTTCAGAAGGATGCGGACGTAACTATCAAATTAAATTGGAGCAATGGTATATTCCTAGCTCCAGATCTCGATTGCAATACATACAGCATAGAGATCACACAGATGTTTTCCCGACTTCGGCAAAGCATTGGCGCGACATCGTCAAAGCAAAAAAACAACGAACGAAGTGACGGCATATTCCTTGCTTCGGGTCTTGACAACAACTCATATAAAGCCTAAAAGACTATTGGAGATCATCCCACCCTAGAAGGGTGCGGTTATGACTCATCGGGGCTCCAAATTGAGCTTAATCTCAAGTAAAAAGCGTCATGAAAAATTCCTAATGTTTACTCTTCTGATGGTAATATGACCTAAGGAGATTACTTGAAGAGCCTTGTCCAGCTCCCGAAGGGATCAGAGACAGACAGTCGCGGGGCTACTCGAACAGCGGCTTAAACACTGTATATCGAGGAATATATCAGCCAACGCGACGGTACAACAGACTAAAACCCTAGTACCACAAACCTAACAGACTTCTATAAAAAAAGGGCTATCTATATTTCACGTTAGGATACACCTTCAAGATCCTCTCAACTCGTAGGGAAAAATATTTTTATGAAACCCTTACGGCTCATGAAGGTGAAAAGCCTTAGGCGACAGGGATATCAACCTGTTTCTTAAGCACTGTGGCCTTATAAGTGGGTCCAAACTGACTCTTGTATACTATCTATGGGCCATATTCTCCGAATGCGCATATCGATGAGGAGGAGAAACCACTTACAAGTCTTCTTGAATCGTAAGGGGAAAATTCTCTTGTGAGATCCTTACGACTCTCATGAGAAAACACACTTAGGAGTCCTCACGACTCCTAAGAAGAAAATACACCTACGAGATCCTCTCGACTCGTAGGGAGAAATATCTTTATGAGATCCTTACGGCTCATAAAGTTGAAAAGCCTTAGGTGGCAGATCTAAACCTGTTTTCTAAGCCATCGCTGCCCTATAAGAAGGTCAAAACTGACACATGTATGCTACCCATGGGCCACATTCGTCAAAGTTACATGCCAATGAAGTGAAGAAGCTACTTATGGGTCCTCATGACTCGTAAAAAAAATTACCCGAGTGAGATCCTTACGACTCACGGAGGCGATGAACACTTAGGAATACTTACGATTTCTAGGCAAAATATGCACTTATGAGATCCTCATGACTCATAGGGAGAAAAATCTTCTTGAGACCCTTAAGGCTCATGAAAATGGAAAAAGCCTTAGACTGTAAGAATCCTAAATTTGTCTCCTAAGCCATCAATTTTATGGCCATGCATAACTTTGCACTATTTCACCCGTGTACATACTTACGTGGGCAAAGTAGTGGGGGGCATTTGTTCCCGCCAAATTTTTGGCTCAGAACTTGTTGTTCCCTTATAAAAAAGGGGAGAGAAGATAGATGAAAAGAATTGCCACAGTTTGGCATCGCGTGTTAAACACATAGACGCTTATATGCAAAGCATATAAGCGCTGCAAGTAAATAACAAAAAGGACAAACATGTCTCGCGTGTTAAACACATGCGCGCCCATATGCAAAGCATATGAGTGCTAAACATAAATAACCAAAGGCCAAACATGCTTCACATGTTAAACACGTGAGCACCCCATATGCTTTAAACAGGCTAAAACCCACACTAGGGGTCACGTGTTAAACACGTGATTTCTCTTGCCGCTTTGTTTGGCAGCGCTCACATGCAAAGCATGTGAGCGCCCCAACTTAAAATGCTCATATCTGATAAAATTAAATTCTATTTGGGAAATATTTTTCCTGAACTTTCTAATATGGAAAGATTTTTCTCTAACAGAGAATCTTGGATTTAAAATCCAATGGTGATAAAATATCACTAATTAAACCATCTAATAGAATTGAATTCTTATTTGTTAAACAAATAAGAAATCTTCTCTGTTAAACAGAGAGCTTTTGGATTAAAAATCCAACGGTGAATAAAATTCACCGATTGATCTAAAAGATCATTTTGATTGATCATAAAATAAATTATAATCTCTCAATGAAATATTTTCTCAACAAATTGATTTTTCTTTTCTCCTATAAATAGGAGCAAAGAGATTAATCAAGGAAGGAAAAAGGAGAGGAGGAAAAAAGGAGAGGAGACCCTCCATAAGTTTCTGTAAAAATATAGAAGGCTCTCAAAAGAATGGAGAATTTAATTCTCTCAAAGAAGAAGATCTCCCTCTTAAAAACCCTAGGTAAAGAAAAAAGAAGAGATCACAATATTTTCTTTACCTAACATACCATCTAAGGGTTTAACTCTTCTCAAAAAACTTAGTTCTTTCTCTAGATCTGAGATTCACATGACAAGTCTCACACAGGTTGAGAATTTAATTCTCATCGGGAAGATCTTGTTTTTGAGAATTGAAGATTCAGGGGAGAACATGGATACAAGAACATGAAATACTCCAGGAATTTAGTTCCTTCAAATTAAGAACTTAGTTCTTAAAGAATCTGATCTCAGATCCTCAAAATAGTGGTCTTGGTGATTGTTAATGGTCAAAATACCATTAACAGATATTTAACCTCTATGAAAACATGAATAGGAGATCATGGATAAAAGAACATGAAGAAAATGGAGTCTATTGTCACGCCCCGCTTCCCAGTGTACGGGCAAAGGACGCGACGATTCCTCTATGTATTTACTCAGAAGTAAACACGCAAAGCGTATCTAAGCAATATAAAGTAAAATACACTAGAGACAAGATGTAAATGAACATCAACTTTATTTATTAACATTTTCTTTACAATATAATGAAAAGTAAATACATGGAATGAAAGCAATGCTTAAACAGTGGTATAATAAAAATGAAAATGGAATAACTACAAGTGGCTACTACTCTGGGTCTTCGGTGTTCTGCTCATGGACCTACTCCAAATGCTCCCGAATGATCTCGTACTCCTCAGCGTCGGATCCTCCTGACAACATTCCAAAGAAAAGAGAAATAGGAATGTCGTCAGCGAGCAATTACTCGGTAAGTCCCAAAGATGATGAAGAAGTAGAATAGACAAAGAGAGAGTATAATTTTATAATGTTTTATTATAATATTAGTGTAGTTGTTTGTAGCTTGGTACAGAAAATGCCAGTGTATATGAAAGGAGTCGCATTTACACCGGAGACTTTGGTAACCCGTAGTACAAGGCTCTGTCGATAATACTACGGAACAACGACATGGATTTAATTACGTCTTAAGTGACCACCCGTGCCACCTTTAATATGTTCCGTACCAGTCTACCCCTTTATAACCCCGTAGTGTTTATGTTTTGATTGTATTGATGGTATGTATTGTATTGTCTTGTCTAGTATTATAAATTTTATAGATGGATGACTTGCCGAAATCATGATATCAGTAAATGGAATGGATATAAATGGAGAGTCATGTAGACGGAGTATATCCATAGTTCAGTTCAGTCAAGATAAATTGATATAGATTGAATAGACGTGTTCATATTGTTGTATTGTAAGTTTATACTTGAATCGTATTCAAATCAGATTGATTAAATTGAGACTCAGTTTGAGTCAGACACTTTTAAAAAGAACTTAAAATCCTGATTGTTTTAATGTTATCGGTAACTGCTGCATATAGACGGCAGGATTTATGTCTTTTTCCAAGACAATTACCGTGTTAATAGCACCGTTTGTTAGATTGTCTACCTTAGATAGGCAAGCACCCATATCTCCAGCTTTCTGAGGCTCAAGAGACTAGTCCCGCTTAAACCTATGTTTACTAGGATCCTTATTGTAATTTAGTATAACTTGAGAGGGTTTTGTGCAAAAATAGTTTGATATAATTTTCAAAATATACCTCAAGCATTTAATTATCGTCTTTAGGGTTTTCATAAATGTATATTTTATATTGTGAAATTTCTAGTGAATAGAACCTGGTTTCATAGTATATGGTATTTTCTTGAAATATTGTACTTGTGTTGTATTTGGATGGTATTTTTATGTAATAATGATTGCTTTGATTTAGAAAACTTGAAATATTTATATAATTAAAATAGATATTTTGATAATATATATATATAATGAAAATGATTTATTTATTTTCTTGTAGAAATATCATTTTCTAAAGAAAAATGGATAAAAATTCCACCGAGATAGAATGCTCCTTGCGGAGGTTTGTATCTCACTCTACTAATCCTGAGAATGTGCGATAATCCGTACCATCCCGAACGGGGTCCCCAAAATGGGTTGTAAAGGCGTAATTGCATGGAATTGTTTAATACATCTTTTTAAAGAAAACGGTTTTGTAAGTTCAGCGTATTTATTTGTAAAGTTGTATTTTCCCGTATTCTATTGTCCCAAACTTTATTGTGCTATGATATAGATGTGTGTTGTGATGAGGTATGTCATTATCTCGTGAACTATCTAAATGTATAGCAAGGAATTGTGATATTTTATGTCGAAACTAAATTCTATGGTATTTTTCTTAAAAAGTGTGATAAAAGTTAGAAAAATAATTATTTTGAGGTGAAACTTGTTTTAATAGGTTTATTAATGTTTTCTAAACAATATGTAAGAGTATGGTATTTTCTTGATTAAGAAAAGTATAGTTTTAAAGGAAAACCGAATCAGAAGTCGGATTAACTCCGCTTCCGTCGGGTTTTGGAAGTGTAAATTTTTAAAGAAGAAGAAGAGAGGGGGAGAAGCGACTTACTGGCTTAGGGTCAAGAGGAGATAGAGAGGGTCCTAAAGAAAGTTTCGGAGTGTCGTTTCGTCGCCGGAATCTTCTCGGAAGTTCGTCGGAGCTTCGCCCTTCGCTAACTCCACTTGTACACTAAAGACTTGGAAATTTTGTATAGTTTTTGTAATAGAATTCTGAGTGAGAGGGGTGTAAAATGGAATGGATATTTATAGGGAAAATTAGGGTTTAGGGGGAGATGAATTTAAGAATTAAAATGCATTTAAAAGGAATTAAATGGGCGATTTAAGTTCTTTGTGTGAATGCAGAGAAAACAGGTAGTGTGAAAGGAGTAGGGTAGCTGAAAGGTCGCAGGAGTGAGAAGATGGGAGCATTATGGACGGGGGAGACCGGTGATATCAGGGATTTGGGGAGTTTTGCCGGCCCATTCCCGACGGATGAGGCTAGGGTTTGGGCCACGTGTCGTTGTCGCTTCTTATACTCTCATGCACATATTTAAATAGTCAGGGTCGTTTCAGTTTACGTGTATTGCACGTGTAGACTCTTGGGCTTCTAAAAAGATTAAAAGAATATTAAATAAAAAGAATGTGTGGCTGATGGGATTTGATGGGTGCTATGTCTCAGCAGTGGAAGGTCTTACCAATGAGCTATAGGCTCCTTCTTATTGTTCAAAAGAAGAATAAACTTATAACTCGTGCTCAGGCATAGTTGACCATTTCTGTAGTTTAAAAAAAATTCATACAGAAAGTTAGGGTTGTTACATTCTACCCTCCTTAAAAATTTCGTCCTCGAAATTCGCAAAAGGAAAGTGTAACAGATTCAAAACAATTTACTATTAATAGTGCATGAAAACTATTTGGAAGAACGAATGAATGCGAAAGTTTTGGTAAGATCGAAAAAGAGGTGAGGGAATTACCAAGGTTACCTTGGTCTACAGTCTCGGCTTCTACGGCTGTTAAAGTGAAAGCCTGACGCCGGGGAATATTCCTTCTAGCTGGAGGCACATTCCTCTGTCGTTGGGGCATGTTTCTTTGCTCTCGAGGCATGTTCCTCACTGCCTGATGGAATTGGCGATTAAACTGTGCAGGAGGTCCACATGGAGGTGGAGCTGAGAGTGCAAGACGGGGTGCAGGAGCCTGGATAGTTGGCCGCTGTAGGTTGTTAGTAGGTGTGTGAACCGAGTTGCGTCTATAAGGACAATTTCCAATTCCGTGATTGGATGCGCCACAAACTAAGCACAGGCTTTTTGCGCTCCTACAGTCCTTCCACAAGTGTCCTTCCCTCTTGCAATAGAAGCAAAAATCGGGACTTGGCTGATTATTAGTTTCTTCCGGTCTCCACGGTTTCACAGTTGGCCTTGAAGAGGCTCCTCCTGCCATCTGGTTGGCAAGGCGTTTCACTCCGGCAGATTGAGATCTGCCTTTCCTCTTCACCACTGTCTCGTATTTTCGGGCAGCCTTCAAAGCCAAATCATGGGTTGGGAAATCCCCTGTAGCTAAGGCAGCTTGGATCTCTGGATCTAACCCTTGCTGAAATCGTTTAGACCCGTTCTTAGCAGTCGGTATCAAGTGTGCCGTGAACCTGTTGCGGTCTTGTGTTAGCTGTGTAGTATGTTATATTTGAAAATCGAATATTGAGACATATCTTACCTGCTGAGCATGGTAAACTCAGTATCATGCTCATCTACAGATTTGGTCCACATCGAACCCTGTTGTAGATAGATGAATTGTTGTTCCATGTCAAATATGGCGGTCTCGGGGAAGTACTTTGCGTCAAACATATCGTGGAAAGTCCTCCATTCGATCGGATGGGTGAGACAACTTTCTTCCCCCTTCCACCAGACCCGTGCATTGTCAGTGAGTTGCAGCTTTGCTACTCGTACCCAAGCGACCTCTGGCACTTGTGCTGCTGCCAGGTCATCTTCAATACCCTGAGCCCATTCCTCAGCTTCTAGAGGGCTCTCTTTTCCTGAGAATTGCTTGGGGTGCAAGGCCCTGAATTGCTTCACCCCAGGTGCTTCTATCTCGAGACGATTCATCAAGATAGCAGTCTGCTGCTGCTGTTCCTCTAGGAGGCCGCGGATCGTCTCATGCAGAACCGTCTGCTCATTGATCGGAGCAGCTACTGCCGGTGTAATTGATAAGGGTGGTGGAGTGTTGTTGAAGTTGGTACTGGTGTTGTTTGGGGAATCCATAACCTTGAAAGAAAAATTTGGGTTAGGACAGATTCAAAATATATGAAATTGGAAGATTCAAGGAATATGAATTGTAAAAAATGTTTTCAGTTGCTGGTTCTTGTGTTATATTGCTTAGGTTGTCCACGCAAAGCAGACCTGCATGTCCATACAGAGCTGATTTGCATGTCCATACAGAGCTGACCTGCATGGGACACCAACAAAACTTATCACGCCCCGCTTCCCAGTGTACGACAGAGGACATGACGGGCCCGCTGCGTATTTACTCGGAAGTAAATATGCTAAGCGTATCTAAGCAATATAAAGTAAAATACACAAGAGACAACATGTAAATGAACAACAAGTTTATTTATTAACATTCTTTTTACAATATAATAAAAATTAAATACATAGAATGAAAGCAATGACTAAACAGTGGTATAACAGAAATGAAAATGGAATAAGTATAAGTGGCTACAGCTCTGGGTCTTCGGTGTACTGCGCAGGGGCCTGCTCCAAATGCTCCCGACTGGTCTTGTACTCCTCAGCATCGGGTCCTCCTGACAACATTCCAAAAAAGAAGAGAAATAAGAATGTCGTCAGCGAGCAATCGCTCGGTAAGTCCTAAAGATGAGGGAGAAGTAGAAAAGACAGAGAGAGAGAGTATAGTTTTATAATGTTTTATTATAATATTAGCGCAGTTGTTTGTAATTTGGTACAGAAAATGTCAGTGTATATGAGAGGGGTCCCACTTACACCGGAGACTTTGGTAACCAGTAGTATAAGGCTCCGTCGATAATACCATGGAACAACGGCATGGATGTAATTACGTCTTAAGTGATCAACTCGTGCCACCTTTAACATGTTCCGTACTCTACCCCTTTATAACCACGTAGTGTTTATGTTTTGATTGTATTAATGGTATGGATTGTATTGTCTTGTCTTGTATTATAAATTGTATAGATGGATGACTTGCCGAAACTATGATATCAGTAAATGGAATGGATGTAAATGGAGAGTCATGTAGACGGAGTATATCCATGGTTCGGTTTAGTCAAGATAGATTAATATAGATTGAATAGACGGATTCATATTGTTGTATTGTAAGTATATACTTGAATCGTATTCAAGTCAGATTGATTAGATTGAGACTCAGTCTGAGTCAGACACTTTTAAAAAGAACTTGAATCCTGATTGTTTTGATGTTATCGGTAATTGCTGCATATGGACGGCAGGATTTGTGTCTTTTTCCAAGACAATTACCGTGTTGATAACACCGTTTATTAGATTGTCTATCTTAGATAAACAAGCACCCATATTTCTGGCTCCCTGAGGCTCAAGAGACCGGTCCCGCTTAAACCTATGTTTATTAGGGTCCTTATTGTAATTTAGTATAACTTGAGGGGGTTTTATGCAAAAATAGTTTGATATAATTTTCAAAATACACTTCAAGGATTTAATTATTGTATTTAGGGTTTTCATAGATGTATATTTTATAATGTGAAATTTCTAGTGAATAAAACCTAGTTTCATAGTATATGGTATTTTCTTAAAATATTGTACTTGTGTTGTATTTGGATGGTATTTTTATGTAATAATGATTCCTTTGATTTAAAATACTTGGAATATTTATATAATTAAAATATATATTTTGATAATATATATATATATATATTTAATGAAAATAATTTATTTATTTTTTTGTAGAAATCTCATTTTCTAAAGAAAAATGTATAAAAATTCCATCGAGATCGAATACTCCTTGTAAAGGTCTGCATCTCGCTCTACTAAGCCCGAGAATGTGCGATAATCCACACCATCCCGAACGGGGTCCCCAAAATGGATTGTAGAGGCGTAATTGCATGGAAATATTTAATACATCTTTTTAAAGAAAACGGTTTTGTAAGTTCAAGGTATTTATTTGTAAAGTTGTATTTTCCTGTATTCTATTATCCTAAACTTCATTGTGCTATGATAGAGATATGTGTTGTGATGAGTTAGGTCATTATCTCGTGAACTATCTAAACGTATAGCAAGTAATTATAATGTTTTATGTTGAAACTAAAGTATATGGTATTTTTCTTAAAAAGTGCGATAAAAGTTACAAAAATAATTCTTTTAAGGTGAAACTTGTTTTAATAGGTTTATTAATGTTTTCTAAATAATAAGTGAGAGTATGGTATTTTCTTGATTAAGAAAAGTATAGTTTTAAAGGAAAACCGAATCGAAAGTTGGATTAACTCCGTTTCTGTCGGATTTTGGAAATGTAAATTTTTAAAGAAGAAGAAGAGAGGGGGAGATGAGACTTTCTGGCTTGGAGTCAAGAGGAGAGAGAGGGGTCCTAAAGAAAGCTTCGGGGTATCATTTCGTCGCCGGAATCTCCTCGGAAGTTCGTCGGAGCTTCGCCCTTCGCTAACTCTACCTGTACACTAAAGACTTGGAAATTTTGTATAGTTTTTGTAGTAGAATTCTGAGTGAGAGGGGTGTAAAATGGAGTGGATATTTATAGAGAAAATTAGGGTTTAGGGGGTGATGAATTTGAGAATTAAAATGTATTTAAAAGGAATTAAATGGATGGTTTAAGTTCTCTGTATGAATGTAGAGAAAACAAGCAGTGTGAAAGGAGTGGGGTAGCTGAAAGGTTGCAGGAGTGAGAAGATGGGAGCATTAGGGATGGGGGAGACCGGCGGTATCGAGGATTTGGAGAGTTTCGTCGGCCCATTCCTGACGGATGGGGCTAGGGTTTGGGCCACGTGTCGTTGTCGCTTCCTATACCTTCGTGCATATATTTAAATAGTCGGTATCATTTCAGTTTATGTGTATTGCATATGTAGACTCTTGGGCTTCTAAAAAGATTAAACGAAAATTAAATAAAAAGAATGTATGGCTGATAGAATTTGAACTCGGGTGCTATGTCTCAGCAGTGCAAGGTCTTACCAATGAGCTACAAGTTTCTTCTTGCTATTCAAAAGAAGAATAAACTTATAACACGTGTTCAGGCTTAGCTGACCCTTTCTGTATTTTGAAAAAAATTAGTACAGAAAGTTAGGGTTGTTACATCTATACTACTTCAGGAACATAGTTCCTTCAAATCAAGAACTTAGTTCTTAAAGAACCCGATCCAAGATCCTCAAAATAGTGAACTTGGTGATCATTATTGGTCAAACTACCATTAATAGAGATTTAAATTCTCTAAAAAAACATCAGAGATTAAATCTCCAAAAATATAGCGTCTCATGTGAAACACACTTTACCGCCAGAGAAAATTAGTGCTTAGAAAATTAGTGCTTAGCACTATTGTAGCGCCTCACGTGAAAAGCACGTGATCGTCCAAAGCTAAAACTCAGCAGCTCACGTGAAAAGCACGCGAGCACCCAAAGCTAAAAACTCAACGCCTCGTGTGAAAAGTACGTGAGCGGCAGAAAAGATTAGTGCTCAGCACTATTTCAGCGCCCCACGTGAAACACACGTGAGCGCCAGAGAAAATTAATGCTTAGCACTATTGTAGCGCCTCACGTGAAAAGCATGTGAACGCTTAAAACTAAAAACTCAGCACCTCACGTGAAAAGCACGTGAGTGTCCAAGACTTAAAACCCAGCGCCTCAAGTGAAAAGCACGTGAGCGCCAGAAAAGATTAGTGCTTAGCACTATTCCGGCGTCTCACGTGAAACACGCGTGAGCGCTGAATAGCTTAGTGCTTAGCACTGCTGGATAGTATAGAAATCCAGTCTCAGCCCAAATCAGCTAAGTTTTCTAAAGTTAAACCTCTTTGATTTTAAATCAACCGAGCACATATGTTCGTGATTTCCAAACTGATTTTAGTCTCAAACACGATTAATGATCTCTCACTAATGATATCCAAAATGATCTTCTTCCTATATTTTCTAAGGTAATCTTAGTCTCAAATATGACTAACGATTCTTAGGTCCACCACGACCCCTTCTTCTCTCAAATACGAGATTTGGTTTAAAGGTACATCTCTCCACACCTCTGATATATGTTGTTGTAATTCCTTAACGTCTTCGGAGAGGTGGTGGATCCCGACAACCAACAACTCTTTTCTCGTCCCAATTTGATGTAAAATTTTATCAAGATAGGGAATGATACATCCTACATTGATGCACTTCTAAATTGACGTGCATACCTCAAATCGGATCGCACCCTAAATTGGGCACATTCCATATCACTATCGTTCACTCCACTACGTAACAAATACACGTGCGCATAAAATAAATAATGGACCGAAATGTCCTTATACTAACATTCGTCCCCAAAACGGGAATGTTGGACCGAAATATTCTTAGACTAACATTCGCCCCCAAAACGGGAATGTTGGATGTCCCCAAAACGGGAATGTTGGTCCGAGATGTCCTTAAATTAGCGCGTCGCCTAAAACACAGTGATAATGGATCATAATGTTCTTAAACTAAAATAATTGAGCTCATATGCTCATTTGTTTCTAAGTTGATTTTAGTCTCAAATATGATTAACGATCCTTAGATCAAATCCAAATATCTTATGAACGGATGGACCTCATAAATATGAGAAATACGTCCTAAGTTCATTCCCGTTGGCAAACCAAGATACCAACGTGGATCCCGTCAAGAAAATTCTTGACCCAAACCCAAATCTAAAATATACGGATTTGGACTAATCCGCACCTTACGGGCGACGACATAAATTAGTCTCCGTATATAATCTACGTGCAACCCAAAATAAAATAAACACAACGCGATACGAAGTGAACTGCTGGAGCAGGAGAAAGTGTTTATCGCACTGCGGTAACGTAATTAATTGCAGAGGCTTACGACTGCAAGGAAGAGCGTCCTACAATCAAAAACCCCTCACAAATGAAGGGAAATTTGATGAAGTCTGCTACAACGGTCACGTCTGTCCAAACCTCCGTTATATGGTGCCATAAATCAACTTGGTATTTTTAAAGAGGTGGATAGACAAGTCTAAATAGAATCTGGCCCCAAATTCAGGATAGACGTCTTCTACGTCTTGGTCCGGTTTTCGGCGGTAAACAACCACATAAACAAAATGCAAGAGGAAACAATTCACCATTTCCATTTAGAGCACCAGCAATAAGCAAAGTTCCTATGATAAAAATTGATATATAAATTGTTAGCAAAAAAAAATGTTATGTGATATATTCAGAAATAACAAGTACCTTTATAGCGATCGAGTAAATGGGTGCCATCTAAAAAAAAGTAAATGACGATATGCATCAATGAATCCTCTTAAACAACTATAGAAGCATACAAACATGCAAGTAAATCTCCCATTTCCGTCATCATCAATATGGATTACTGATCCAGGATTTGTTTCTATGGTTTTCTTCCTATACCATCTGAGTTAATCATAACCGTGCCTTGATAAACCATATAATTCCTCCTGCGCGACTTCTTTGCCCCACCATGCCTTATCATATGGTATTTTCACACCAAAGTCCCTAAAAATTTGATTCATGAGGTCAATAGCTTTGTAAGTAGGTTTCTGCTTCAATGTAGACTTCATATGAGACGCAATCCATTTTCTTAAAGCTCGAGGGTGTCCATCCGTTCCAAATCCGTCTCCAAGACAGTTATGTGTTAAACTGATTTTCTTAATGAAAAATCTTGAGCTATGTTTTTGGCGAATAGCATGTACCATTCATGGACATCCATCTACCTTGCACTTGACCAAAACACCTTTTTGTTCATTATTCACAAACTTATAATCAAACCCTTTCACAATTCCAAAACTGATAAGTGAAATCCGATAGTGCAAAACATCATTAAACTCTTGGCCTGTATTTTTAATAGTTTCATGCGAGGGAATTCCAAGCCGTGGATTTTAGTTATCTTCAATTCTTACGGATGTTGTTGATAATTGTACTCGAACTTGATTTTCACCTCTAAAAACAAGAGGATTATTTTGATCAGGTGAATAGCAATCAATACATAAGTCAACAAATATCTTTTGTTGATTAATTTAGAATTTTTTTTAATCACAACACTATTTAATAAATGATAATATTAATCATCTTAAAATAACAGTATTTACTAATTCATGACATTATTTAACAAATGATAACATCAATCATCTAAATATAACATTATTTACTGATTCATAACATTATTTAACAAATCATAAGGCTACTCAATCTAAAATAATATTATTTACTAAATCATAACATTGTTTACTAAATAATAACATTATTTAGTAAGTCGTGGTATAATTTAATAAATCATAACATAAAGTAGAAATTAGTAGCAAACCTGTTTTTTTGGTTCGGTTCTTGCAAAGAATTTGTTGTAGGATCAATTTCCACATAGATTTTGATTACGTTGCAATTCAAAGAACGATGAACTTTAACCATATTGTGTACATCGTCATCGTTCCTAAGTGTTGGCATTTTTAGGTATCAAATAATTCACAAAACAAACAAAGAATTTTTTAAAAGAAAGGATAATATGAAAAACACAACCAAATACAAGAAATTCTTTCAAATTATCTGCTTTTATTCAACTTAATACGAATTACAAAATCTTATACTTCTCTTCTTCTTCCTAAACAAAATACCCTAATCAATCTATATTTATAGGCCTAGAATCTTTAAATCTATTCCAATCAGGTTCTCATCAAATCGCTAAAACAATCTCTAACAAATCTCTTCACAAATCTCCTAACAAATTTTCAAATAACTCTCCAACAAATTTTCTTAATTAATCTCCAAAACGAATCTTCATCAAAACCAAAATTTAGAATAACTCGTCGACAAATGTTTGAACCGGCTCAAAATTATCTTGAGGTGTCTCATACAAACAGAGATAAATATGTAATTGCAGACATGTTGTGAGCTGTCTCAGAATTTACTAAGTCATCTCAATTTTTAGTATTCGAGAATACGGGGCAAACTCAACAAATCTTCACCTTGACTTGTATTTAACAAGCTATCTTCTATCTTCTCTTCACAACTTCTACTTACGACATCTTCTGAGTTCTACACAAAACTCCACCTTGACTCAAGTATCCTCCACCTTACTCCAAGGTTGTTCTTTCAGGCACATGCTTCTCCATAAGTTGATATATATCGCTTGAGATTTTGACCTTTTTCATCACAACACAGTTCTTCTGGCACACCTTCATTACTCCACGTTGAGCAATAATTGTGTAATCTTTTATATCCAATCTCCTAAGCAAAATTAGATTACTTATCAGTTTTTGGATATACCTGACATCTCCAAGAACTCTCTTCTTCCCATCAAACATTTCCATCTTTACGGTGCCCACACCTTCTACTTTTACTTCAGATTGATCCACTGACGTCACTGTTTCTTTTTTCTCCTCAATCTCATCGAACCACGTCTTATTTGAACATACTTGAAAGGATACTCCCGAATCCATGTACTACATATCTTCCTTTTTAATTTCTTTATTGCTAGTCATAAGCATATCATACTTTATTTCGGTATCATGGGCCACGTTCGCTTGCTCTTCCTCTCTAAGTCTCTTTAGATCATCTAAGTTCTCCTTCAACTTAGGACAATTGGATTTAAAATGACCTATCTCGTTGCAGTGACGATACCTTATCTTTGAAATATCTCTTGTAGGCTACGATCTCTGATATCTTCTATCGTTGTTTTGTTTCTTCCTCCACTTCAGACCCTCTGTTACAGTAAGTAAGTGCAGATGAATCAGACGGTCTAATTGATGATTTACTTCTTAGTTCTTCATTCAAGAGACAATTTGTTACTGTGCTCATTGAAATAACTCCATCAGGAGATGAGTTGCTCAAAGAAACTACCGGAGTTTCCTAACTATTTGGAAGGGAACTCAACACTATAAGCGCTTACATCTCGTCTTCAATCGGCATCTTCATGGCTGCTAGTTGATTCACAATATTCTGAACTTCGTTCAAGTGCTCCGCTATTGAGAAATCTTCCTGGAACTTTAGATTTATCAATTCTCTCATTAGAAAAGCCTCGTTCGTAACCGTCTTTCTCTCGTAGAGATCTGTCTATTTTTTCCACAATGCCTATGTTGTCTTCTCTGACGAAACATGGTGGAACACCGAGTTTTTTATCCATCCGCAAATAAGACCCTTCGTCTTCTGATCCATCTTTGCTCAATTTTCATCAGACATCTTTTCTGGTTTAGCGCTAATCCTAGTAAGAGACGCATCTAAATTGTTGAGACACAACATGTCCTCCATCCTTGGCTTCCATATCGAGCAGTTTATGATATTCAAGCACACCATTCTTGTTTTGATTTGAGTTGTCTCAATCATTGTCGTTCTTCTCTCAACCAAGCTCTGATACCAATTTGTAAGGATTTTTAGGTCCCAAACAATTCAGAAAACAAATACAGAACCTTTGAGAAGAAATGATAATATGAAAAATACAACCAAACACAAAAAAATCTTCCAACTTTTCTGTTTTTATTCAACTTAATACGAATTACAAAATCTTCTACTTCTCTTCTTCTCTCTAAACAAAATAGCCTAATCAATCTATATTTATAGGCCTAGAATCTCTAAATCTATTGCAATTAAGATCTCATCAAATCTCCAAAACAATCTCTAACAAATCTCTTCACAAATTTTCTAACAAATTCTCAAATAACTCTCCAGCAAACTTTCCTAATTAATTTCCAAAACGAATCTTCACCAAAACTAAAACCTAGAAGGACTCGTCGAAAGACATTTGAGCTGGCTCAAAATTATCTTGAGGCATCTCATAAGAACAGAGAGAAATATGTAATTTCAGATATGTTATGAGCCGTCTTAGAATTTATTGAGCCATCCCAACTTCTAGGGTTCGAGAATAAGAGGCAAACTCAACACTAAATCTAACAAATATATGTTTCTCTCTGGGAAGTCCAAAAACTATTCTCATCGAATTCGGGGACAACCTGATTTTTTTTTTTATGAATTTACAATCCAATTTCTTCAAAACTTACAGATCCATCAAATGTAAACAATGAAGAAAATTCTTTAAAATCTAATAGAACTAAAAAAAGGAATCGGACTCTATACTTATGAAAGAATTACAACATTAATCATTGACAATGTGAACTGTAACATGTTTTGATATAAATCATAATGTATTAATAATGAAATTTATTACACAACTTGCAAATCGATAATGCGAGGGCTACAACTTTTCCCCCCAAACAATTTACAAAGAAGATAGGTTAATAAAAGAAATTAGGATTTAGACAGAATCGATGAAATATGAAAATAAATTAGATGAAACTTATTACATATCTTGAAAATAGATGTTGAAGGCTGCAACTCTTTCCTCAAATGATTACAAAGATGATGGTCAATAAAATGAATTAAGGTTTATACATAATCAATGGGATATGAAAATAAGGCAACAAAATATAAGAGCCGCGGGAAAATGTATGTTACAGAATCTTTCACGTTCTAATATCATAAAGAAAATTAAACGGAATTTTTAAATGGGTATTATTGGCAATGCATACACAAATACGTATACAAATCAGGATTTGGTTTTAAAATAAATTCAAAGCAAACTTTTGGGTCTTTCTACAATTTTGGTAACTTGTGGGTTTTAAAATCACTCTTTAAAAGTGGGACCTGGAAACAAATTTCCCTTAATCTAATCTCTATGATGCTGGTATGCTTTACTAGCATTTTGCACTTGTTATGCATGTGTGTATTTGTTAGCATAGCAAACAAAAGACTTGAGATTTGTTAAATTTAGATTTGTTATTTTAGTTTCTTACGGTTAGTAAATTTAGTCCATACCAAAATTTTAGTTAATTTATAAAAGCGCTATTTAAAAATATATAAACAGTACATTTAAATATAAATGAAAGGTAGATGCAAATCTTCTATGATAGGAGTAAAGGATATAAATAATCATGCTACGTACGTATTCATACCTATTATAACTTTCATGCCTCATATGCACCACATATGCACTTAAAGCCTTTTGAACTCAGAACTTCAATTACAAAATTGCAAAATGTATATAAGAATTTTAGTTAGGATAGGAAATTAGTTGGAACACGAGGGAAGAAAAACCAGACCTCTATTTGCTTTTACTAGTGTATATTTATTACAAATTGATTATAGATTATAGATATAGATAGATAGTATATTATAAATGCTATTAATTATATATGATGAAAAACCCAAAGAAATTGGAAATAATATTCTTTTTCCATATTTATAGTGAATAAACTACATGAAGTTTACTATAGCAACTCGGGAGGGTGTAGTTTTGAGCAAACATCGATGAGAACGATGCCTTATGTACAAAGTAGAGGGGGATATGTATAAATATGGGAGGTCTTAGGGGTGTATATATAAAATAGGCCGAAATATATTTATGTTTCGGATCGGGTAGGCCAAGACCCAAATCCAAAATAAAGAATCTGCCTCCGCCACTCAAATGGCGAAACAATATAGTCCTAGTGTTGTGGAGAAAACGTAATGCTATCCGATACGACACCTTCGAAATCGGTTGGGTACCAGACATCAAGTCTATGGTAAACTCGATCGCTCGTCCTGATAGTAACCCAATCACATCAGTGAACGCGTCCCCAAAATCTCGTACCACCACCGGGATCTCACCTTCCGGCTGTAGTATGCTCAACACCCCTTCCTTCGATTTGGCCCTAAAGATCACTGGTCCCAGGGATTGAATCCCGCTCTCGAAGACGAAGATTGGATGATCAGGAATCTCGAACACTACTCTCTTTTGACGAAAGTCGATGGTAGCATAGAAGATCCTAACCAATTCATGCCCAGAACCACATCGAAGCTCGGCATGTTTATCACCATGAAGTTGGTATAGAACTCTTGGCCGCAGATTACCACAGGACACATGTCATATCCCTTGGTTGACTTCGGCACGCTGCTTCCCATGCTTACATCCCATCCAACAGCAAGAGGCGTTACAGGAATGGTGTGGGAAGACACGATCTTTTGTGACATGAAGCAGTGGGATGCTCCCGAGTCAAAAAATGCGAGTGCATATGTAGAAGCTACTAAGAGGATACCTACATAGTTAAAGGAAAAAAGGGTTGAGGTGTGTGTTTAACTAAGGATTTTGCAAAAGGGGAAAGTAACAAAAGGACGAAAAGAAAGAGCTGAACCAAAAGTGGATTCGAAAGAAGTTGGATTCAAAGGTATAATAAAGTTAGTTGATGTTTTGTTTTAGTATATTGAGAACCTGCATGGACCACTAATAAAACCTGTCATTCTCCGCTTCCTAAAGTATGGAATCGATACGCAACTCAATCCGCAATCTAACTATATCAAGGGTGGTCTAAACTCAATACAGTTACGTTAAGCGTAAAATGCATGCAAGTAACGTATCAAAACAACAAATAAAGGCAATAACATTTATTCTCATTAACTATTCACTTATTACATCAGGGGCACAAAATAAAGCTTAGTCTTTATTACATCCAATCAGTGAAACTAAGCCCTGAACAGGTGGGCAACTGATGAATGAAAAAGAATCTAATCCTAAGAGCAGGTGGACAATTCTGCGTACTCTTCTTCAGTGGATTCCACTTCTGCGCCTCCATAGTGTGCCCCATCCTCATCTAACGGACGTTCTGTGAGAAGATAGGAGGAAAGAAAGTCCGTCGGCGAGTTATACTCGGATATGAAATCTCATAAAGGATAAGTATGAGTAAGGTAGCATGGGTGTGTGTGATGCATGATATCATATGTGTGTAGCGACAAGAGAATATCATGTATCTACTAAGTGTTGTACCCGTCTCTATTTGGTAGGTAAAAGTACCGGGTTTTCGCGATTATTCCGTTAGAGCCATAGAAAAACAGCAATTGGGAGTGAATAGTACTTCGTTTCACTCTTCGAGCCATGGTTAATCAAAAGGGGAATCGATACCCTTAATACAGCCTTGCCTGTCCAAACTATCTCGTCCCGATTTTGTTTAGTGGTATAGGAGTGCAAGTCAGTATTAGTGTGCAGCACTGCTAGACGGTGTCACAAGAAAGGGTTCCCATCAGATAATCCGTATACACGGAATCTACTCTTTTCATGCTCAGGTCATCTGTAAAGACGAAATCTACACAGGTCATCCGTAAATACGGAATTTACATAAACCCTTATGCCTAGGTGCTCGCGTCTAACCCTACTTACTCTCCCAATTACCGGCGGTCCTTGTTATGGAACACCTAAATTAGCTCTGATACATACAAAATTCTCCCTTCCCATCCAAATTTTTTACCGATCCAAGCTAACACTTTAATAGCCCAAACCAATGGTATTACAAGGAACACCTTTTTTTAATTGTTTGGTTGAAATAATGGTAATTCAATCTTCATTAGAGGAAAGGAAACATAAAGTTCACATCCATAATAAAATCCAAAGCTAATACAATCCTAACATCATGAGTCACCCTACAAACCAAAATACATCCCAACTCCTGTAAATCATAACCAACACAGTTACATAAATCCAAAATAGAAAGATGAACTCATCATGCTTTCATCAAGTTTTTAGAGGTTAACATTAGGTCGGATATATTAAAAGAAAAATAATAAGAAGATGAAAAAAAGTAAGAAGTGAGAAAGCGTTGTATATTGATCAACTTTGTGTTCTTGGCCTCAGTGGTACAAGGTTCTCTACATAAGACGTTACCATGTACATCGAATTCAGATAAGTGAAGTGAGGATGCTATTGCGGATCATAGAAATCCAAAACTCTGGAATCAAAACAACCAACTCGAATGCTTCACTTTTCGGATCGTAATACTTCACATTACTTATGCCATCATGCAATCTGCCAAGTATCTTGACCAAAACCTTCCCTTGGTGCATCTCAACAGGAAAAACCACCTATGGTAGGTTCATAAAATTGATGCTGAAGCTATGAATCCATTCGATGTTGTCGCGATCCTTGGAAATCCACATATCATATTTCCTCCCGTCATCGGACCGAAGAACGATACATGAATTACCTTCCAAACTTACAATGCACAAGTCACCATAAAAAATGTTACCAGTTGGGAAAGGGGTATGGAACAGAGTGAAACTCTCGTCGCTAAGACAGAAGCGAAGAAATGGTTTTGCAGGAGATGAAGGCCAATCATCCCGAATTCTGAAGTAGGTAGATTCTCCCACACACATCGGGAAACAACTTCTAATTGGGTATGACGGATCCTTGGTACCTCATTATGAAGAGTCTTTCCCTACAATGAAGACCTCAAAGCTTATGCTCTATGTTTTCGCATCGACATATACCGAGGGTAAGAAGACCTTAACAACTTTTTAGGCATTTTTGCATGGAACATAGCAAAATCTATTAAGAAAGATATATATTAGGTTTAATTAGATTTAGATTTAGATTTAGTTAGATTGGTAAGAGATTTAGATTTAGTTATATTGTTAAGATTTAGATTTGTTTAGATTATTTGCATTTCCTATTATTAGAAAAGCAATAATATGAGATAGATGGGATTCTCTCCCTGCCTCATAATTTTTCCTAATTCTCTAATCTCATGATATCAGAGCCAGCTTCATGGACCCAATACCTTGCCATTGCAGCCTTTCCCCTCGCCCCTCGCCCCTCGCCACTCACAACTACCCGCCGCCAGGTCGCCGTAGCCAAGCCACCGCTGCTTCTCCCGCTGCCAAAAAATCAATCGCGCCCTACTTCATCAACCGCTAAACCCCGTTGCAAGACCACCTCTCTTCACCACCATCAACCGCTACCCAACGCCGATCGATCCTTCCATGATCGCTACCCGCTTACTCCCACGACCCAATTGCAGATCTGGATCCTTCCACGATTGTAGAGAACTTTGGTGATTTGGTGATTGCTGAGAACATTGATTGTAGAGAACTTTGAGTTAAAAAAACCTTAGTGATTTGGTGAACTTTGATGATTTGGTGATTGCAGAACCGGATCCTTCCACGATTACAGAGAACTTTGGTGATTTAGTGATTGCCTTGGTATTTGGTTATTGTTTTTGAGTTGGTGATTGGTGATTTGGTGGTTACCTTGGTATTTTGTTATTGTTCTGAATTGGTGATTATTTCTTAATTCTTATAGATTAAGAATTAGATATTTGATGTGATTTATTATTGGATTTGTTTTAGTGAATGCTTGGTATTCCGGGTTAGAAAATTGTCGTCTTCTTGATTATTGTGAAGTTGTTAGCACTTTTTGATCATGAATGATGCAGAGAACGTCTCTGAAGGATACATTAATGTTTCTTATCATAATTTTATTACACGAGATGGAGATAGTACACGAGGATGCGGTAAAGGAGGTCAAAGACCTTTTGGAGGAAGGGGCGAGGAAGTGACCGTTTCTGTTCACATTGTGAGATAACTGGCCACACTAAGGATTATTGCTATTTGATTCATCCGGAACTCCGATTTCAGCGAGCTGCTAGAGTAGGTACATCTGATATGATACATGCCACTTCTACTTCTCATGGTGCTTTTTTAATTTCTGTGGAGGAGATATTGCGGCTTAGGTCTTTTCTAACATGATCTATTTTTTCGAGCTTCACTACTGTTCTGGTTAAAGACAATACATGTCTTCCAAACCATACACCTCCATCCTTATGGATTATTGACTCGAGAGCATCATATCATCTAACTGGAATATCAGGTGTTTTCTCTTCCTTATCTAAAATTTCATACACCGGCAGTATTACACTTGCAGATGGTTCACTTTCTAAAGTAGAGGGCATTGATTTTATTTCTCTTACCCCATCTATGTTTTTATCATCAACATTATATGTCCCTTTATTTTCTTTTAAGCTGATGTCTGTAAGTAAACTTGTTCAGACCTTGAATCGTTCAATAATATTTTATCCTTCTGGTTGTGTCATGCAGGATCTGAAAACGGAGGAGGTGGTTAGTTCAGGACGTGAAATTAGAGGTCTTTATTACTTTGATGGACAAATACCAAAGGTTTCTTGCTCAATAAATAGTGATCTATTGTTTAACCATTGTCGCTCAGGTCATCCTGATTTGTCTACTTTACAGAAATTGGTTTCTTATTTATCTAGTACGTCATCGTTAGAATGTGTCTCTTATGAGATAGTAAAACACACTTGTGCTTCCTATTAGTCTAGAGTCAACAAACGTGCTTAGAAGCTGTTTGATTTAGTGCATTTTAATGTTTAGGGTCATGTCCCATTACGTCAAACCGTGGTTATTGATATTTTGTTATTTTTATTGATGATTATTCTAGAGTGACATGGCTATATTTGTTGAACTTTAGAACTGAAGTTTTTGATGACTTTAAGTCATTTGTTACTAAGGTGAAAAATCAATTTGATATCAATATTAAAACTCTGACAAGTGATAATGCAAAGGATTATTTTAAGAAAAAGTTTACTCAATTTCTTGACACCTTTGGTATTATACATCATTCCTCGTGTCCCTATATACCTCAACAAAATGGTGTTTCTGAACGAAAGAATAGATATCTATTAGAGCTCACGCGTTCTCTTTTGTTCCATATAAATGTTCCTAAACTTTTTTGGGATGATACTGTTCTCGCCACTTGCCATCTTATCAATCGTCTACCAAGCTCAGTTTTAGGGGAAGAAATTCCAATCTCTATTTTATTTCCCTAAAAACCTTTATTTCCTCTTCCCCCACGTGTTTTTTGTTGTACTTGTTTTGTTCATAATCATCAACCTGACTTATCAAAGCTCGATCCCAAGTCTATTAAGTTTGTTTGCTTAGGATATCCTTGGAATCAAAAGAGATACAAGTGTTATAGTAAAGAACTCGATAGAGTCTTCATCTTTGCTGATATGACATTTCATGAAAATACCCCTTTCTTTAGTACTAATGTAATACCCTATTCGCTTAGAGAGGATTTTCCTATTAATGAAAATGATGTTCTTGTTATCGAATCCTCTCCAGAAAATCCTTATGTCTCAGCGGCACCAAATACTTCAGAACTAGATGATCACTTAATTAAACAACCAACTCAGGTGGAAAAAAAGAAAGAAAGAGGAGCCTCCAGTCATTGAAGAACATACACTTGTTCCAGACTCAGATCCAATTCAAACTGTCACGCCCCGTTTCCCGGTGTATGGATAAGAAGACGTGATTAGGACCACGACGTATTTACTCAAAAGTAAACACGCTAAGCGTAAATAAGCAATATAATATAAAAATACACAAGAAAGACATGAGATGTAAATGAACAGCAACTTTTTATTTTTTAAACATTCTTTACAATGCAACTGATATGGAAAGCAATGTCTAAACAATGGCATGAACTGAAAGTAAAGGTATATACAAGTGACTAAACCTCTAGGTCTTCTGCGAACTGCTCCAAGTCTTCTGAGTTGGGATCTACCTCCAGAAAGTCGGATCCTCCTGAAAACATTCCAAAGAAAAAAGAGAAAAGGAATGTCGTCAGCGAACAATCGCTCGGTAAGTCCCAAAGAGAGATAGAAATAGACTGAACAGGTAACGAGAATATATCTGGTATAATGTATGATTATTATGCTAACATAGTTGTTTGTAACTTGGTACAGAATATACCAGCGTATACGAGAGGAGTCCAACTTACCCCGTAGACTATGGTATATGTACAAGGCTCCGTCAAAACCCACGGGACAACGACAACGGATATTCAAGTTTGGTGTATTAAAGTGACGATGTCGTGCCACTTTTAACGCATTTCGTACCAGTCTATCCTTTTAAAAACCCCGTAATGTATTTTGTATTGATTATAGTTATAAGACTTGCCGAAATCATGATATCAGTTGTTCATGTAAACGGATAAGGATGTAAACAGATAGTCATGTATTCAAGTCAATGTATATCCATGGTTCGGTCAGTTCAAGTCATGTTGATATTGATTGTATTCTGGTATTCATGTTCAAGTTCCAGTATATATGGATTCATATTGTATTGGAGTTATATTTGGATTGTATGTAAATTGGAATTGTATTCGGATTAAACTGAGACTCTGTTTGAGTCAGACACTTAAACAGAATTTGATTCCTGAATTATGTTTTGGAGTTATTGGTAACTGTTGCATAGGGACGACAGGATTTATGAATTTTTCCAAGCCAATTACTGTATTGATAACCCTGGTTTAGTTTCCTACCTTAAATAGGCAAGCACCCACTTTCTCCGGCTCCCTGAGGCTCAAGAGAATTGGTCCCGTTTAAACCTATATTTACTAGGGTCCTTATTGTAAATTAATAAACTTGAGGGGGTTTTATGAAAAATAGTTTTGATAAACTTTCAAAGTAAACCTCAAGCATTTATTTATCATATTTAGGATTTTCATGGATGTAATTTTTAAAGGTGAAGTATTCTAATGATTATAAACCTAGATTGAATAATATATGGTATTTTAGTGTAAATTGAAATTGTATGGTTTCGTGATGGTATACTTTTGATTCCTTTGTTTATAAACATGGAATTTATTATATATATTTAAAATATATATTTTGATAATATATATATATATATAATTATTAAAAATAGAATTTATTTATTAAATAGAAAATCACTTTATTCTTATAAATTGTATTAAAAATTCCATCGAGATCAGATGCTGCGTGAGGAGGACTGCATCTCACTCTATTAGTACCGAGGATGTGCGATTACCCGCACCATCCAAATCAGGTTCCCCAAAATGGGTTGTAGAGGTTTAATTGCAAGGAATTTAATTTAAAACAATCTTAAAGAATACAGTTTTATTAGTTTAAGGTATTTTATTGTAAAATTGTATTATCCCACAAAATAGTGTTCCAAAAGCCATCATGCTATGTCATGATGAGTGTTGTAATGAGGTGGATCATTACCTCGTGAGTTTTCTAAAGGTAATATGAGCAAATATGATGAAAGACGTTGAATAGAAAGTTTGTGATATTTAACCGTAAAAGTGAAATAAAAGTTGCATAATATGGTATTTTAAATTGAAACTTACTCTAAATGTTTGTTTATGATTACTAAATAACTTGTAACAATATAGGTGTTTGATTATTCCGATAAGTTATGTTTTTTTTAACAAAATTAAAATCGGAAGTCGGATTAACTCCACTTCCGACGAGTTTTGAAAATAGGACGTTTTGGAATAGGAAGAGAGGAGAGGAGAGGAGACTTACTGGTTGAGAAGAGAGAAGGGAGGTATAGGAATGTGTCACGCCCCGCTTTCCGGTGTACGGTAAGGAGACGCGATGGGTCACGCGACGTATCTACTCAGAAGTAAACACGCTAAGCGTATCTAAGCAATATAAAGTAAAATGTACACAAGAGACATGAATATAAATGAACAACAACTTTTATTTATTTAACAATTCTTTACGAGTACAACTGGAAATGTAAATACAGGAATAGAAAGCAATGCCTAAACAATGGCATAACTGAAATGAAAAGTATATACACGCGCCTACAACTCTGGGTCGATGGCAAAATGCTCCAAGTCCTCGGTACTGGGCTCGATCTATAGTGAGTCGGGTCTTTCTGACAACATTCCAAAGAAGAAGAGAGAAGGAATGTCGTCAGCGAACAATCGCTCGGTAAGTCCCAAAGAAAGGAGAAGAATAGACATAGAATAGAACAGGTGAAGTTGATAATGTTATATTTGTTATACTAACGTAGTTGTTGTAGCTTGGTACAGAATATGCCAGAGTATACGAGAGGGGTCCCACTATTCTGGAGACTAAGGTATACGGAGCACAAGGAACCGTTAAGCCACGGTACAACAGCAATGGATATTTAGGTTAGGTGTATTAAAATGACTGTCTCGTGCCACTTCTGACACATATCTTACCAGTCTACCCCTTTAAAAACCCCATAATGTCTTTTGTATTGATTGTATTGTTTTGTTATATAGATGGATGACTTGCCGAAACCATGATATCATGTAAACAAAATGGATATAAATGGATAGTCATGTAATCAGAGTATATCCATGGTTTGGTTCAGTCGATATAGATTGAATTCTAATATAAATGGATTCATGTTGTATTGTAGTTATACTTGATTTGGATTCAAGTCAGATTGATTTCATATTAGATTGAGACTTTGTCTACGCCAGACACTTAAAAAGAAATTGAAGTCCTGAATTAGTTTTGATGTTATCGGTAACTGTTGCACATGGACGGCAGAATTTGTGTCTTTTTCCAAGACAATTACCGTATTGATAACACCGTTTTTAAGTTGTCTACCTTAGATAGGCAAGCACCCGTATTATCTAGCTCCCTGAGGCTCAAGAGAACTGGTCCTGCTTAAACATATGTTTACTATGGTCCTTATTGTAAACTAATATAACTTGAGGGGGTTTTATGAAAAAAGTAGTTTTGATGTATTTTCAAAATACACCTCAAGGATTTGATTATCGTATTTAGGGTTTTCATAATTATAATTTTTATAAAATGAAATATTTTAGTGAATATAAGCTAGATTTCATTGTGTATGGTATTTTAGTGTAATCATGGAATGGTATTGAATTATAAAGGTAGTTTCATGAAATTTGTGATTTCTTTGATTTAGAAAACATAGAATATATATATATATATATATATAATATTTTGATAATATTTATATATATCTAATATTTATAAAAAATAGAATTTATTTATTAAATAGAAATAACATTTTTCTTCAAAATTGCATTAAAAATTTCATCGAGATCGAATGCTCCTTGCGAAGGTCTGCATATCGCTCTACTAGGCCCGAGAATGTATGATAACCCGCACCATCCCGATTGGGGTTCCCCAAAATGGGTTGTAAAGGCGTATTTGTAAGGAATTAAATAATACACTTTTAAAGAAAACGATTTTTGAATGTTTATGGTATTTAATCGTAAACTCGTATTTTCCCATAAACTAATGTCCCAAGAGTTATCATGCTATGTCAAAAATATGTGTTGTGATGAGATAGGTCATTACCTCATGGGTTTTCTAATGGTAATATGGTTA
Organism: Agapanthus africanus; assembly: GCA_030015575.1. Classification (NCBI taxonomy): domain Eukaryota; kingdom Viridiplantae; phylum Streptophyta; class Magnoliopsida; order Asparagales; family Amaryllidaceae; genus Agapanthus; species Agapanthus africanus. Next base: position 23,796,218 of record JASDDO010000028.1, on the reverse strand, counting down.
AATTGAATAAACAATGTCGTATGTAACATGATGGTATTTTACTGTAAAGATGGAAAAGAAGTTGCAATTTATATTATTTTAAGATAAAACTTGTTGTGAATGTTGTATTATGTTTATTAAACAATATACAAAATGATGGTGGGTTTGTTCTAAAGAAAAACTGTGTTTGTAGTTAAAATAGAATCGGAAGTTGGATTAACTCCGCTTTCGACTAGTTTTGAATAATGATTTCGTTTTAATAGAAGAGAAGGGGGAAAGTGGGAACTTACTGATTAGAAAACAAGAGGAGAGAGAGGGGAAGCTATTGGAATCGTCGGGGAGTCGTTTTGTCGCTGGAATCTTCCCAAAACGTCACCGGAACTTCGACCTTTGCTAACTCCGCTTGTATAACTTTGGACTTGAAAATTTTATAGAGTTTTTGTATAGAATTTCTGAATGAGGAGGGGTGAAATGTAGTCAGGGAAAATTAGGCTTTAGGTTAATGAAGAATAAAATTAAAATGTGCATTAAAATGTGGGTTAATGCCCATTTTTAATTCTTTGGAAATGTGCAGAGAAATCAAATAGCATGGGGGAAGTGGGGTAGGCCAAGGGGTTCTAGGGTTAAAAATCGGAGGCATCCCCTACGGATTATCCCGGCGGTGCTGGCCCCCTATGCGCATCTCGTCGGCCGAAACCGGTGGGATGGGGTTGGGATGCTTGCCACATGTTGGTGTCGTTTGGTATAACTCAGTGCACATGTTTGTTTACTTTATGACTTTTCATTTTACGTGTAGTGCACGTGTAAACCATTGAGCTTCAAAAAGATTAAAAGAAAAATCAATTAAAAATATATGTGGCTAAGGGGATTGTTCACCGCCGAAAACCGGGAAGACAGACGTCTTGCCTGAATTTCGGGGCAGATGCTATTTGGTTTTATCTGTCCACCTCTCCGAAGATGTCAAGTTGATTTATAACACCGTATATCAGAGGTTTAGACAGATGCAGCCGTTGTAGCAGACTTCGTCAGATTCCATCTCGTGTACGAAAGGTTTTTGATTGTGGGAACGCTCTTCCCTGTAGGCGCAAGCCCCTGCAGTTAATTACGCTACCGCATAGCGGTAACCACTTTCTCTTTCTCCAGATGGTCACTTCGTGTCGTGTGTGTTTGTTTTATTTTTGGTTGCCCGTGGATTGTATACGGAGACTAATTTATGTTATCGCCTATAGGGCGTGGATTAGTCCAAATCCGTATTTTCTTAGATTTGGGTTTGGGTTTCTTTTAAGGATCGTTAACCTCATTTGAGATTAAGATCAACTTAAATGCTTGTTAAGAATACATTAGTCTAATTTTAGACTAAGATCTACTTAACAAGATTTTGGGATCATTTAGATCCAACGAAAGAGTGTTTGGACTCTATCGTTTTAGTTTAAGGACGTTGCGGTCCATTGGGGTTTAAGGACATCGTAGTCCATGAGGTTTAAAGACATCGTAGTATGTATGGTTTAAAAACATCATAGTCTGTAAGGTTTTGGTTTACCCATTTAGGGATGCACCAAAAGTTATTGGTTATCGGGACCCTCCATCTCTCTGAAGACGTTGAAGAATTACAACGACATGTGTCAGAGGTATGAAGAGATGTACCCTTGAACCAATGTTGGTTGGGAGATCTATAATCAGGTTAGGGACTAAGACCAATTAAAGAGATTGTGAGCACATGGGCTCGGTTGATCTGAATTAGGGACTTATGGCCAACTTGGGCTCAGTCCACCCAGTTTTGAATAAAGTATTGAACACTTGTTTGGGCTCAGTCCTGTTTTTATTCAACAATGCTGAGCATTGATTTGGGTTCTGACACCCCTTTCCTTTTTTATCTTTTATTGAGTGTTAACACTATTTATAACGCTGGAGCTTTATTTGCAGAGCGCTTTGTAATTCCTTAGCGCCCACGTGAGGAGAACGTGGAGCTCTTAGCGCTGAACGCCAGAATTTGGAGCACTAAGGCGCTTCTTATAAAATAGCGCCTACGTGAGGAGCGCGTGGAGCGTTTGGCGCTGAGCGCCAGACTTGGAGCGCTAAAACGCTTCTTTTAAAATAGCGCCCACGTAAGGAGCGCGTGGAGCGCCGGGCGCTGAGCGCCGGACTTGGAGCGCTAAAGCGCTTCTTTTAAAATAGCGTCCACGTGAGGAGCACGTGGAGCGCCGGGCGCTGAGCGCCAGACTTGGAGCGCTTTAGCGCTTCTTTTAAAATAGCGCCCACGTGAGGAGCACGTGGAGCGCCGGGCGTTGAGCGCCAGACTTGGAGCGCTAAATCGCTTCTTTTAAAATAGCGCCCACGTGAGGAGCGTGTGGAGCGTCGGGAGCCAGACTTGGAGCGCTAAGGCGCTTCTTATAAAATAGCGTCCACATGAGGAGCGCTGGGTGCTGAGCGCCAGACTTGGAGCGCTAAGGCACTTCTTATAAATTGGAGCGCTAAGGCGCTTCTTTGGCAGCTCTGATCAGTTCGGTGCTCTGAGAATTAAATTCTCGTTTATGAGAGACTTTATCTCATGGATCTAAGAACTAAATTCTTCTTTTATGAGGAGATACTATAATCTCTTTTGTTTTTCTTTATGAGAGACTTTGTCTCATGGATCTGTGATCTAGAAAAAGAACTAAGTTCTTATGATGTGAGAGTTAAACTCTCAAATGTGCTAGACCCAAGAAACTTCGAATATCCTTCACTGACTTAGGTGTCGACCATTCGCTTACTGCTGAAACTTTCACTGGATCCACAGAGATTCCTTCGCCTGATACGATATGTTCAAGAAAACCAACTTGATCTAGCCAAAACTCGCACTTGCTGTACTTGGCGTATAATTGATGTTATCGTAGAGTTTTCAGGACAATTCGTAGGTACTCGGCATGTTCTTTCCGACTCTTAGAATACACCAGGATGTCGTCGATGAAGATGACAACAAACCTGTCTAAGTACTCCCGGAAAACCTGATTCATCAGGTTCATGAATATTGCTGGTGCGTTGGTCACTCCAAATGGCATCACTAGAAATTCGTAATGACCATAGCGAGTTCTGAAAGCCGTTTTATGAATATCAGCTTCCTTGACCTTCACCTGATGATAACCTGAACGAATATCTAATTTAGAGAAAACACAAGATCCACTTGGCTGATTGAATAAATCGTCGATACATGGTAGCGGATACTTGTTCTTTATAGTGACTTCGTTCAAGGCTCTATAATCGATGCACATTCTGTATGAACCTTCTTTCCTATTCAAAAGCAGTACTAGTGATCCCCAACTTGAAGTGCTGGGACGAATCCATCCTTTCGCCAATAATTCGTCCAGCTGTGTTCGGACTTCCTTCAAACCTTCCGGACTTAATCGATAAAGTGCTTTGATCACCGGTTGTGCTCTTGGTACTAAATCAATGCTGAATTCAAGAGCTCGATCGGGAGGCAAACCTGATATATCGTCAGGAAACACATCATCGAACTCTCGAACCACTTCTGGCCTTGATTCTTCTTCTGCTTGAGTTGCTGCAATCACTGCTTCCCTTGGCTTCGCTTTGTATGTATTTGGCTCCAGGGTACGGTCTCCACTTTTGAAATAGAAGACCGGATGATCTGGAATCTCAAATACTACCCTCCTTTGACGACAGTCAATGGTAGCATAAAAGGTTCCGAGCCAATCCATGCCTAGAACCACATCGAAGTTCGGTATGTCCAGCACCTTGAAGTCAGCATAGATTCTCTGCTGACACAAGTTGTATCCTAGTGTTTCCTTTAGAACGCCATTTCCCGAACTGACATTCCAGCTGGATACAAGTGGTGTGACTGGAATCGCATGAGTTCGAACGAACCGTTGCGACATAAAGCAGTGAGATGTTCCAGTATCGAACAGTGCTAGTGCAGGTAGTGAGGCTACTAAGATTGTACCTAAGGTAAGGGGGATATGTTTTAAGTATAGGGAAAAGTATGTAGATAAGTAGAAAAACCAAAAGAAAGGTTGAGAAGAAAAGGGTTACCAGTGATAACTTGGCCAGTGGCCTCAGCTTCTTCCACGGTCATCATGAAAGCCTGGTGCCGTGGTACATTCCTCCTGGCCTGAAGAGCATTCCTCGGAACGTTCCTTTGAGCTTGATGGAACTGACGAGGAGGAGGTGCAGCTTGTGATCCTCTAGGTGGTGGAGCAGGTAGTGCAAGTCTTGGAGAAGGTGCTTGAAGGGCTGGTCGCTGCTGGTAATTGATCGCTGGCCTGGGTGCAGCAACTGGGTTTTGTCTTTGGGGACAAGACCCAATATCATGAGCAGCTGAGCCGCAAACTAAGCAAAGACGGTTGGCTCGCCGGCAGTCTTTCATAATATGTCCAGTTCTCTTGCAGTAGGTACAAAAGGCTGGGTTGGGCCTGTTGTTCACTACTCCCAGTCGCCTTGGCACAAAAGGTGGCCTTGACGAGGCTCCTCCTGCCATCTGGTTGGCAGGGCGCTTAACTCCTGCAGACTGAGGTCTGCCCCTCGCCTTTACCACTGCCTCATAACGGCGGGCAACTTTCAGAGCCGATTCATGAGTCGGAAAATCTCCTGTGGCCAGTGCAGCCTGGATCTCCGAATCCAAACTTTGTTGAAATCGACGGGCTCTGATCTCATCCGTCGGTATCAGGTGTGCCGCAAATCTGTTAAAGGACTGTGTTAGCTGTGTAGTATATGATATTTTAAAAATTCGAATTATTGAGACATATCTTACCGACTAAGCATGGTGAACTCAGCATCATACTCATCTACTGACTTGGTCTACATCGAATCTTGTTGCAGATGGATGAACTGCTATTCAATGTCGAACCTGGCAGTCTCAGGGAAGTACTTTGCGTCGAACATGTCTCGGAAAGTCTTTCATTCGATGGGTTGTTCAAGACGGCTTTATTCTGCCTTCCACCAATTTCGTGCATTGTCCGTGAGTTGCAGTTTCGCAACACGGATCCAAGCTCCCCCTGGCACTTGTGCCGCTGCGAGATCATCTTCGATACTCTGAGCCCATTCCTCAGTTTCCAGTGGGCTCTTCTTTCCTGAGAACTATTTTAGGGTGAAAAGCCCTGAATTGCTTCATCTCAGGTGCTTCTGCCTCGGGACTGTACATTAAAAGAGAAGTCTGCTGCTGCTATCCCTCGAGGAGGCTGCGGATTGTTGGCTATAGTGCCCTCAAGTCAATTAATACATCGCAGGCACGTGATTTCAATGATTGAGGGAGGACATATACCAGTAGAACAGTCTTACTCGAGATGATAGTATGCTATCTGGTTTGTCTTTATCATCGTGTACATGCTTCAGGTGACATTACAGATCACTATTATATGTTGATGGAGGTGTAAGTCTACGGTAGCGCCCCGGCCGTCTAACAGACGCCAAATGCGGAACAAAAACTTTTTGACTGACGCTATCGCATACTATAACCCGGATCTGCCATTAAAGCTAAACTAACAAACTACAAAGTGGCTAGAAATGTTATACCGAACGATCCGAGTCCTTCGGTCTTCAACCATCATCCCACGCTTTGTTGCGGCTGCTCCGATCTCCTGAATCTCCAGTCTTCTCGTCCAGGTGGCACCACGTCGACGGATCTTTAAACGGGCTCCCGCCTCTGAACCGAGGCAACTCGGTCATCAAGTTTGCCAAAAGAGATGCCCAAGATTGATATAGAGAATGAGTAGAACACTTTGTCTCGTTACATCCAAAGCTATAAATGAACGGTTAATGAAGTTGCCTTTTGGAATCGGGTGAAATGAGAAATCTAACTATCTGATTCCCATGAATCCAAATCATATACTTTTTTCCAAATCAACAACCATCATCTTTCAAAAGAGGGGCCGGCCACTATATTGAAGGGGGAGGTGAGTGTAGGAGCCAAAATGGTGACCATTAGCACTAATACAAATGTATGAGTCATATAGAACACCTTGCATTACATTAATGCATACATATGATTCATCTAACCTAATCATCAAAACATTAATTGCACAATTAATGCACTAATGACTCACTAGCCACCTCATCATCCTAGTCACCATCTAGAAACTTTTAGAACCTTCCACACTCATCAAGAAAAGATAAATCCATATTAAACCGAATGTTTAATACGGCCGATAAAAAACTGGAAACTGGCAACTTCCAAAAGCGATCCTGAAACGAATTTCAGGATAACCCCGTAACAGTATAAACATACCCGCATTTGTATTACGACCGAATAAAAATGCAACTGAGACAAAGATATTATATCTACACAGTATAATACTCGGATCCGGCTTAAACCAAAGCCCACCAGTATTATCTGCCCGAAATATGACACGTGCGTAAACGCACGTGCATTTTCCGAACCCTGCCATAAAACCATACGGCCTCTACAACGTTTCGCACGAACTTGGGAAACTGTCTGTGGGGGACTCTAATGACTCATCAACACACTGGCACTGGGTATAACCACTAGCACGTCAGAGGTACAAGCTGTACGTAACGGTTGCCTATGTATTGATTGGAAGGGAAGCTGACGAGCGAACTCATCCAGAAACCCTACTGAGCCTGACAGTGACAATATCCGTACAGTCCGGTCCGTTCGTCTATGAGTATCGCATAGGGGGGTGGATAAAGTCAGACCCCTAATAACGCGATAATTCGTGTCGGTATGAAGCCCATCACCTCCTGAGAAACTACTGATCCAAATCAGTAATTCTCCACTACCTCGGCCGAGGATTTCTAGTGATGGCCACCCGTGCACTGTGCGACATCAACCCCCAATACCGGGAGAGACGAATCCCCGACGATCCGCTCACTGCCTCCATATGGCTCGGGACTGTACCCAACTAAAACCTGTTTGCACGTCTCCTTTGAGCGTGGTAGGGTAGTAATCAAAGCACAGTGGGAACTCACACGAGACAAATGACGATCTCAGGTCGACAAACTAACCTGTACACATGTCACCAAGGAACTGCTATCTGACGATATATATAATACCAACTAGCATGTTCCCGGCGAGTCCTGTCCGGTGTACTCATAACGTAATGAGCACCTATATACATCTTAGGTGAACCAACTGACACCAATGGCTTGTGAGACCGGCCATCGCCCCTCGTCGGGGTCTCGACTGTATACACTAGTCTACTCTGGAGTATCGATACCCTGTCTCGAAACTCCTAGGACTAGGGACACTTTAAGGATGTGCTTACTGACCCCAGCTCCCACGTATATGATCGCCATCATACTGCTGGCATTCAAGCAAGAATCCTATGGGCTCTATCAACATGCAATAAAGAACTAAAGCATGTAAACGATGATAAAGACAAACCAGATAGTATACTATCATCTCGAGCAAGACTTTCATATCGGTATAGGTCCTCCATCAATCATTGCAATCACGTACCTGCGATCCAATAATTGACTTTGAGGGCACTATATTCAACAATCTCCCACTTGCACTCAAGGCTAATTATTGCGATGTCGCATACTCACAGCCCGTGTGATACCGAACATCCAACTCCTCTACTAATCAGTTTCACAAATCCTAGCCTCAGTGAGTGGATCCGCCCTGATGTTTCTTTCTATGTCTCTCTTAATCTCAAGTTCGTGGAGAAAGCCATCTTCCGAATCGAGTAATACCTGTCTTAGAATATGTCTGGATATATGATGGGACCTAGTTCATAAATGAACTCCAAATCCAAACTTCTTAGACTGTATTGATAACTGAACCTAATCAGTATCGCGCACCATGCCTCCCACAGTATCCTCTTGGACAATCTGTCCATAATACTGTCTCTCGTCAGAGGGAAAACTATAACTCTGACAATCACTCTGTCATCCAGATCACCTTGAAAGCCTGGAATGATAACCGTCTTCCGAAGGAGGCTGCCGTCATCAAATCCATAGAACATGTACTTATGTTCTAAAACTGCTTCCTTATGTTTCTTCAGGATTGGATTAATATAAACTTATCGCATCTAGTGCAAAAACAACATCTGGTGTGGTACTTGACATCTCACGATTGACTCAATTGCCTAAGCAAGTGATCTGCCAATCATGCATATCCCTCTCTCCTTTAGTCTTTAAGACACCTTTAGAGAGGGTGACTCCATCAACTGCAGGTACACCACCATGCTAGGAGTCATCTATTCTAAATACCTTTAGAATACTGTCAAAGTACCCAAATTGGGAAACTACCTAATTCTAGATCTAAAACCATAGATCTAGTAACCATAATGTCCGATATCCATATCCTTTGTGGAGAAACAACTGTGTGATGACCAAAGTACAACCGATCGTAGTATAGGAATTTTACTTCCTGCTCTGTGTATGTCATCCAAATACCAGGACATCACACCCTACTACCTTCTCAATAGATCCATCCCCTATTCTGATGAAGTCAAAGCCATGACTGTCACATCAAAATTAGATGATCTATCTCCGCTTTATCTGCTCAAGTCTATAAATAGGCATAAGCTACTTGCCCACTATGCTTCCGCTGCTCCCACTGACTACGACAACCCTCTGGCAGAATAATATATACGTACACTTCTAAAGCTAGTTTAGAATGACGCTATACTTAACCTCCTGCCGGGTCTCATAGCCTGGAACAACAGTAGTGTCAAGTCTGGGTAAACAAGAACCTCCATGTCACCGTCCTTGAGGATACCGGAGTACCTCTCGGGTGTCTGAGGTTACCCAACCATGTCTGCGGAGTGGCTATTGGAATGTCAAACCTGATTGAATATATAGGTCCTATTAAATTTTCCGTAATCGTTTGCGGTTCTGGAATCACTTCCAGTTCTACCATACTCCCACTACTGTTTTCTGAAAAAATCCATTTTACTAAAACTGTGGCGAGTCAAGAACAATATCATTATTGATCTTCCAGATGGTAATAAATCAACCCTCGTCTAAGCCAGGGTTAACCCACAAACTGCCATTACAGAAACGTGCCTTGAGTTATCCAGTGTCTGGTTTTAAGCATAAGCTGGACAACTCCCCGTACCTTAACATCGTTAAGATATTAACCATTCTATATCTAATATAGAAACATTTGGCACTTATTTAATTGGAACCAGATTCTAATCATGCAACTGTCTCCAGTGCATATTAACTCAATGGAGAAAGGCTAATCAGCATTACTCAACTTAGGAATACATCCAATTATGAGTAACCTGAAAGAGAAACAAGTTTCTCAAAACCATTAATATCATTTGAATACCAATCACAAGAATCTATATCTTCGATCTCTTTGAAGAATCCCGATACTTGTGACACCTGGTTCTTTACTTTATTCTTATACCCACAACTTCTCAAAACTTAGACCTTGTATTTCTACGAAACACTTGTCTAAAATCTAGAGAAGTCATAAGTAAACAGATCATAGTACGAGGACCAACCCCTTTGTCCTGACGGACTCTGGACAACATACAATACTCTGTATAAGTCCGCTGAGTCGAATAACTCAAAACATGTGCATCGTAGGTTGAAAACTGTACTTATAGTTAAGAACTACTCCGTTGGTCAATGCTCCTTACCCAATCGTCAACTGATATAGGTAAATGTCACGGACATAATTTCAAAAAGTTATATCTCACTTTATAAAAATAAACGTACAGATATGTCATTTTGAAATTGGTGCACAACAACAGATATTCAAAACCAAATACATGCCGTCTGGCAAAAAAACTCAAGCGACTTCCTCAAATATCACCAATTACAACGAATTCTGATATAATGAGGATGATCACCTTATTCCCTGTAACCTACTCCTACTCATCATCTGTAAAACCATACAGATGTGAGAATCATACCTGGTAAATACATACCCTGGAGTAAGTATCTAATCGGGAAATCAGTTTTCTTTTAATAATGCACTGAAATATGATAATGTTTCGTAGGGGTATCCTGGTATTCCTAGTAATGCCTCTTCCATAATCCAATTCATGACTATAACAGTATATTTCTTTGCCATTTCTCCAAATCCCTTTATTTGTCTTTATTTGTTACCTTCTGTACACCTTCGTTAGGCTAAATGGTTTTCTTCCTTCCCTACCGTTCGGCACCAGCCTATGGTTTGGAAGAAGACTATCCAGTAAGCATAATAGGTGTACCCTCCTTAACCAAGGAGTACTCTCAACTTGAGAGAAGGTGATGATAAAAGACAATTGAATAATAACTTATTCTATTTCTTCCGAACTGGGGAAAAGGCAAAGGTGAAATAGGAGTGGATATGAAGTACGTGGTTTGGTCGTGAATGATAACAGACGCAATTTACTTTGCCCTCTTTCTAATTCCTTTATTCAGTCTTCAGTTATTAACTTCTGTACACCCTACTTAGGCTAATTGGTTTTCTTCATTCCCTACCTTTCGACACCTGCCTATGGTTTGGAAGAAGACTATCCAATAAGCGTAATGGGTGTACTCTCCTAAACTAAGGAGCCCTCGCAACCTGAGAGAAGGTGATAATAGAAGACTACTGAATAAACCAATTCTATTTCTCCTGAACCTGGATCCATCCTCGAAGAAGTCCCTTTGAGTTCGTATATAACCATACGATAGATCTATCCAATGGAAGTGGATGTCCGTAGTAATACGGGGTGTTCTGAGAAATACAAAGGGTAAAAGAAGGAGCGGCAATGACTTATGCAACTCGGACAATCCAAACGCCAGTATTTTAAGAAGGTTCGGTCAACTTGGTCACTGAGTCAAAGTCTAGGGTCAGTCAAAAGTCGCTGCCAAAGAGAGAGAGAGAAAAGAAACACTCTGCGTGCACTCTAACCTAGATCATAATGGTTATCACTTTATCTAATCAGGAAACCTCCCACTGTTCCGTCAAATTCTCCTCCAAATCTGAAAGAAGAATCAATCGGGATCACCCGAAGAGTAAACCAACTCATCAGTGGGAATCGGGATCCAACTCTCATCGCATGATAAAGTGACGGAATCCACTCATGTTATCACACTCCAGAAGGTATGCGCATGCCTGGCAAGTTTCAGTTTATATTTGAAACTCCCGATGTGATTTTTGCTCTATACTCTTATGACCTTGACTAAGGGCCAACATATCATAAGTCACATGTCAAGTTCTTCCCGTCATTATCCAGGTTGATTTGAACCCACCCGAACATGCCCTTGATTAAGGGCCAAAATGGTATAACGACTGTCCCAAACCAACTCATCTATCTATGCAACAAATGAATACCCAGCTGCTACCAAACACTATGCCTTGACTAAGGGCCAAAATACATAGCTTGAATACTACTGAATACCCAAAAGAAATGACGGAGAGCTACGGCTGGTTTTTGGCGAAAAACCTTTAACGTAATGAACTTGATCTCGTTGAAGGAACCTGATAGTTTTTTATAAAAAAAATAGTGGCGAAAACCTTTTGCTAAAGAGGTCACTCCCGGTGAAGGGATCTCGGCTCTTTCCTCGTGGAATGAGGTGCAGAATATTCCAACTGAATACCGCGATGCAAAGCAACTTGTAATCGACTATAGTGAAGTTATTACCCTGACGCAAACTTCTGCCTAAGGGGTCACTCCCGGTGAAGGGATCTCGGCCCTTGCCTCGTCGAATGAGGTGCAGGATATTCTAACTGAATATCACTATGCAAAACAAAAGGAAACGTCTTTGTAATAACACTTTTTAAAGCTGTTCCAACAACATCAAATATAGGTTTGTTTTATCCTTGCATTGATCAGAATCAACACAGTCCCATCATTTAATCACACCAGAAAAGAACGAAAAATAAAATGTACGTATATGCCATCCGCATTCGCCACTGGGTCCCGTCATTACCCGTTAGGTTACTTAACTAACGACAGAGCGGGGACAGGACTGGCGCGGGTGTAAAACATATACAACATCTAATAGTATATATACCAATATACAATAATCGCTCCAGGCGTGATAATATGCAACATTACAGAAAAGTAATAAGCATCACAGAACAATACAGATAATCTGGGATTCCCGGGTTTCACAGAGCCGCTACTGAAACCCGACGTTCCCCTGATCGTGTGGATAGCCTGTGCAATGAAACCTAGACCCCTACGGGTGCGGCAAGTTACCCGCCAAAACCTGAAGCGAGGCATCCCCCTACAGCAAAGTGAATGGACCACCCAGCACTTCACGGAATCCGGTAACTTGAGCACCCCTCCTTGGGTCAACCTGTACCCCCTACGAGTGCGGCGAATAGTCTGCCAATTCTAGAGTGTGGCCCCTCTGCCTCTCAAAGCCATGAGATACAGACCTGTTGCCCTCCAGAACCCGGCTATCCATGCACTCCATCGCGGGGTAAACCTAGTACAGAAATAAAAATATGTACAACGGGTACATCGACCTCAGCCCGGTCGTGCCCCAAAAGAATATTATACAAATAGGCAGTGACGACAGTCCACATGTTGGACGCTCGCCCGCAATATCAAATGTACAAATAAATCCAAACTGCACTACCATTGCACACTGCTATCCACCACGACATATCCGCAACATCACAGCACAACACAGAACATCAACGTGAATGTCACGTTCGCAAATCCGTCTAAAATAACTATAGCAATTAGACGCAATTTACCGCTCGAATGACATTCACGGTCGGAGATATAATGTAAATACTGCATACTAACAAGTTTAAAATTTCGATCGACAAAACTTCCCGAAGTGGGCCCATGTACATCTGGTGTACAGTAATAAAATATGGGCCCAAAAGAAATATTCCAAAAACCACAATTTACCATGTAGAACTTACTGTAGAAATTTGGCTCACTGTTCCCACAAACGCGCGGCGGATCCGCGGCCAAACCCTGGTTCGGGCCGCGGATCCGCGGCCGTTCTGTGGGATCACGTGACCAAATTTCACCAGTTTGCTTATAATTTCCTGCACAATTTTCTGTGATATGCAAAATAATTTTTAGACCAGATTAAAAATCGACAGAAATATTGAACAGAAAAATTGTAGTTTTTGAAATACGGTTCGATCGATATTTTAAACGTGTTAGCACAAGTTAGTAAAGCTTAATGGCGAGGCTCTGATACCACTGTAAGTCTACGGTAGCGCCCCGACCGTCTAACAGACGCCAAATGCGGAACAAAAACTTTTTGACTGACGCTATCGCATACTATAATCCGGATCTGCCATTAAAGCTAAACTAATAAACTACAAAGTGGGTAGAAATGTTATACCGAACAATCCGAGTCCTTCGGTCTTCAACCATCATCCCACGCTTTGTTGCGGCTGCTCCGATCTCCTGAATCTCCAGTCTTCTCGTCCAGGTGGCACCACGTCGACGGATCTTTAAACGGGCTCCCGCCTCTGAACCGAGGCAACTCGGTCATCAAGTTTTCCAAAAGAGATGACCAAGATTGATGTAGAGAATGAGTAGAACACTTTGTCTCGTTACATCCAAAGCTATGGATGAACGGTTAATGAAGTTGCCTTTTGGAATTGGGTGAAATGAGAAATCTAACTATCTGATTCCCATGAATCCAAATCATATACTTTTTTCCAAATCAACAACCATTATCTTGCAAAAGAGGGGCCGACCACTATATTGAGGGGGGAGGTGAGTGTAGGAGCCAAAATGGTGACCATTAGCACTAATACAAATGTATGAGTCATATAGAACACCTTGCATTACATTAATGCATACATATGATTCATCTAACCTAGTCATCAAAATATTAATTGCACAATTAATGCACTAATGACTCACTAGCCACCTCATCATCCTAGTCACCATCTAGAAACTTCTAGAACCTTCCACACTCATCAAGAAAAGATAAATCCGTATTAAACCGAATGTTTAATACGGCCGATAGAAAACTGGAAACTTCCAAAAGCGATCCTGAAACGAATTTCAGGATAACCCCGTAACAGTATAAACATACCCGCATTTGTATTACGACCGAATACAAATGCAACTGAGACAAAGATATTATATCTACACAGTATAATACTCGGATCCGGCTTAAACCAAAGCCCACCAGTATTATCTGCCCGAAATATGACACGTGCGTAAACGCACGTGCATTTTCCGAACCCTGCCATAAAACCATACGGCCTCTACAACGTTTCGCCCGAACTTGGAAAACTGTCTGTGGGGAACTCTAATGACTCATCAACACACTGGCACTGGGTATAACCACTAGCACGTCAGAGGTACAAGCTGTACGTAACGGTTGCCTATGTATTGATTGGAAGGGAAGCTGACGAGCGAACTCATCCAGAAATCCTACTGAGCCTGACAGTGACAATATCCGTACAGTCCGGTCCGTTCGTCTAAGAGTATCGCATAGGGGGGTGGATAAAGTCAGACCCCTAATAACGCGATAATTCGTGTCGGTATGAAGCCCATCACCTCCTGAGAAACTACTGATCCAAATCAGTAATTCTCCACTACCTCGGCCGAGGATTTCTAGTGATGGCCACCCGTGCACTGTGCGACATCAACCCCCAATACCGGGAGAGACGAATCCCCGACGATCCGCTCACTGCCTCCATATGGCTCGGGACTGTACCCAACTAAAACCTGCTTGCACGTCTCCTTTGAGCGTGGTAGGGTAGTAATTAAAGCACAGTGGGAACTCACACGAGACAAATGACGATCTCAGGTCGACAAACTAACCTGTACACATGTCACCAAGGAACTGCTATCTGACGATATATATAATACCAACTAGCATGTTCCCGGCGAGTCCTGTCCGGTGTACTCATAACGTAATGAGCACCTGTATACATCTTAGGTGAACCAACTGACACCAATGGCTTATGAGATCGGCCATCGCCCCTCGTCGGGGTCTCGACTGTATACACTAGTCTACTCTGGAGTATCGATGCCCTGTCTCGAAACTCCTACGACTAGGGACACTTTAAGGATGTGCTTACTGACCCCAGCTCCCACGTATATGATCGCCATCATACTGCTGTCATTCAAGCAAGAATCCTATGGGCTCTATCAACATGCAATAGAGAACTAAAGCATGTAAACGATGATAAAGACAAACCAGATAGTATACTATCATCTCGAGTAAGACTTTCATATCGGTATACGTCCTCCCTCAATCATTGCAATCACGTACCTGCGATCCAATAATTGACTTTGAGGGCACTATATTCAACAGGAGGCCCATAGGATTCTTACTTGACTACCAGCAGTATGATGGCGATCATATGCGTGAGAGTTGGGTAGTCTATTAGCACATCCTTAAAGTGTCCCTAGTCGTGGGAGTTTCGAGAGTGGGTATCGATACTCCGATAGTAGACTGGTGTATACGGATCGAGACCCCGACGAGGGGTTGTGGCTGGTCTCACAAGCCATTTGTGTCAGTTGGTTCACCTAAGATAGTATATAGGTGCTCATTAGGTTATGAGTACACCGGACGGACTCGCAGGGGCACTGCTGATTGGTACTATACCTATCGTCAGGAGCAGTTCCCAGGTGACATGTGTACTGTTTAGTCCGTTGACTTGACACTGCTACATTGCCTCAAGTGTGTTCCCACTGTTCTTTGATTGCTACCGTACCACGGCTCAAAGGAGTCGTGCAAACAGGTAGTAATTGGGTGCAGTCCCGAAGCACTTGGAGGCAGTGGCGGTTACACAGGATTCGTCTCTCCCGGTATTGGGGGTTGATATCGCGCTGTGTCTGGAGAGCCATTACACAAAGTCCTTGGCCAAGGCAAGTGAGATTTACTGGTAGGCAGTCCAGTAGTTTCTCAAGGTGTTCTGGGCTACACTCCGACACGACTTATACCGCTATTGGGGGTCTGACGTTTACCATCCTCCTAGGCCCGATATGCGATACTCATAGACAAATAGACCGGACTGTACGGAGATTGTCACAGATAGGCTCAGTAGGGTTTCAGGATGAGTTCGCTCATCACCTTCCCTTTCACTCAATACATGGGCAGCCGTTACGTACAGCTAGTGCCACTGACGTGCTTGTGGTTAAACCCACTGCCAGCGTATTGACGAGTCTTTAGAGTCCCCCACAGAAAGTTTCCCAAGTTCGGGTAAAATGTTGTAGAGGCCGTATGGTTTTATGGCAGAGTTCGATCATATACGTGCACTTGTGCACGGATCATGATCGGATGGATCATACTAGTGGGCTTTGGTTTAAGCCGGATTCTAGTATTAGATTTGTTGGATTACTTTCGTCACATTGCATTCGTATTCAGCCGGAATGCAGATGCAGGTATGTATATACAGGTGAGGGGTATCCTTATGATCCGTCACAAGTTTACTTTAGTTGATGCCATATCTTTTTGTTGGATTAAACATTTTGGTTTAAATGTTTTGTGGAGGAAAATGTGAGTGCATGTTTTGTCCACAAGCATCTTTTCATGCCACATGTACATGGTGACTCATGGTATTGGTTTGTGTGGCCATTTATTGTGACATGGATTGATTGCTAGTGGCCATAATGTTTTTGTGGGATATTTTAGAGAGAGAGGGCAGCCAAGTATTGGCTTGGGGAGCTTTGTATTATTGAGATATCTCTCTCTCTCTCAAAAGATCTCACAATAACATAAGCCTTTTTTCTTCTTCCTTTTTCTTGAGCTTACAAGTTCCTCCTCTATGGCTTCTTCTTCTACCTCCACTCTATTCATCTCATGTGTTGAGAAGCATAGAGTGTAATAAGACAAAGTTATCACACACATTCTCTACTTCACCTTGGACATGTCGGCTAGCAAACTTCATGTCCGAGTTGCTTCGGTTTGAAGCGGGAGCCCGTAAAAGATTTCTAGACGTGGTGCCACTTCGACGAGAAGATCGGAGATCGAGCGAGATCGGAGATGCCGCGAGGAGCTAGGCCGAAAGACACGGATCGATCGGTATAGCCATTCTAATTTCTTGTAGTTAGCTAGTTTAGTGTTAATGGTACGATCCGGGTATTTGGTTGTGGTAGCGCCAAGTTTGAAAAGTTTTTGTTCCGCATTTGGCCTCGGATTGACGGCCGAGGCGCTGCCGTAACCCAACATGGTATCAGAGCCACGCCATTAACCCTTAGCTAGCTTGTTTAGACAATGTTAATCTATCGAAATCATAACAAACCGGATTCACTGCACTTAGCATTCCAGTTTCTGTCGAATTTCATTTGGTCTTCAAATTTTTTTTTAACAATTGCAGAAGACTACTGACATCACCATAAGACCACAGACCAAAAACGACCCAATTCCCTCGGAAAAAATCCGAGCATATTCATGTTTTGGCCGGCCTGCTCGGCCATCATGGTGAGTTTAGATTTGGTTTTTGGTATCTGGTCTGGTCTCTGGAATCTTGGTTCAGTGGAATTGTTTGTTTAGCCCAGTTTTGATGTAGTTTTATCTAGTTGTTTGGGGCTATTCGGAGTTATTTCGAAGTCGATATTTTCTAACATTGTTTGAAGTTTGCAGTACATTACATTTTTATCTGCGACCGTGAATGTCATTCGAGCGGTAAATCTTGTCTAATTGCTATAGTCCTTTTAGATGGGTTTGCGAACGTGACATTCACGCTGATGTTCTGTGTTGTGTTGTGCTGTGTTGTTGCGGATTTGTCGTGGTGGATAGCTTGGATGCAATGGTAGTATAGTTTAGTTGTATTTGTACATTTGATATCGCGGGGCGAGCGTCCGACATGTGGACTGCCGTCACTGCCTGTTTGTATATTATTCTTTTAGAGCATGACCGGGTTGATGTCGATGTACCCGTTGTACATATTTACTTTTCTGTACTAGGATTACCCCGTGGTGGAGTGCACGGATAGCTGGGTTCTAGAGGGCAACGGGCCCGCATCTCATGGCTTTGAGACGGAGGGGGCTTCACTCTAGAATTGGCGGGCTATTCTCCGCACTCGTAGGAGGTATAGGTTGACCCAAGGAAGGTGCTCAAGTTATCGGATTCCGTGAAGTGCTGGGTGGTCCATTCACTTTGCTGAAGGGGGCTGTCTCGCTTCTGGTTTTGGTGGGTAACTTTCCACACTCGTAGGGGTCTAGGTTTTCATTACACAGGCTATCCACACGACCAAGGGAACGTCCGGTTTCACTTGCGGCTCAATAAAACCCGGGGCTCCCAGATTATCTGTATTGTTCTGTGGTGCTTATTACTTTTCTGTGATGTTGCATTTATCACGCCTGGAGCGATTATTATATATTGATATATATACTAGTAGATGTTGTATATGTTTTACACCCACGCTAGTCCAGTCCCCGCTCTGTCGTTAGTTAAGTAACCTAACGGGTGATGACGGGACTCAGTGGCGAATGCGGATGGCATATACGTACATTTTATTTTCGTTCTTTTCTGGTGTGATTAATTGATGGGACTGCGTTGATTCGGATCAATGCAAGGAAAACAGACCTATTCGATATTGTTGGAACAATTTTCAAAAAGCTTTTATTACAAGGATGTTTTCTTTTGTTTTGCATAGAGGTATTCGGTTATGAATATCCAGTATCTCATTCGACGAGGCAAGGGCCGAGATCCCTTCATCGGGAGTGACCCCTTGGATAGAGGTTTGCGTCGGGGTAATAAATTCATTATAGTCGATTATTTTTTGCTTTGCATCGCTGTATTCAGTTGGAATATCCTGCACCTCATTCCACGAGGAAAGAGCCAATATCCCTTCACCGGAAGTGTCCTCTTTAGCAAAGGTTTTCGTCACTATATATTTGTAAAAAGCTATGCAGTTCCTTCAACGATATCAAGTTCATTACGTTAAAGGTTATTCGCTAAAAACCAGCCGTAGCCCTCCGTCATTTCTTACGAGCATTATTTAGTATTCGTGCTGCGTTTGTTGACCTAGTCAAGACGTAGTGTTTGGTAGCTAAGTGGTGCTTGTTTGTTGCATGAATGGGATTGGTTAGGACACTCGTGCGGCCTTGTTGACTTAGTCAAGGGCACGTACGGGTGGGTTTAATGCAATCCAGGATAATGATGGGTTGAACTTAACTAGCGGTTTATGGTTTGTTGAGCTAGTCAAGGTCATAAGCCGCTTGGGGTAAAAACACACATCGGGAGTTTCTAAAGAAACTGAAACTTTCCAGGCACGCGCATACCATCTGGAGTGTGATAACTTGAGTGGATTCCATCAAGTTATCATGCGATGATAGTTGGATTCCGATTCCCACTGATGAGTTGGTTTACTCTTCGGGGGATCCCGACTAATTCTTCTTTCAGGTTTGGAGAAGAATTTGAGGATACAGTGGGAGACATCCTGATTAGATAAAGTGATAACCATTCTGATCTAGATTAGAGTGCACGCTGAGTGTTTCTTTTCTCTCTCTCTTTGACCGTGACCATGGCCCGACCCTAAACTATAACTCAGTGACTAAGTTAACTGGACCTTCTTAAAACACACTGACTTTTGGATTGTCTGAGTTGCATACAACATTGCCACTTCTTTTACCCTTTGCATTTCTCCAGAACACCCCGTATCACTACGAACATCCACTTCCATTGGATAAATCCATCGTATGGTTATATACGAACTCGAAAGAACTTGTTCCAGATTTGAGGATTGTTTCTGGTTCTGGAGAAATTGATTTGGACTATTCAGTTGTCTTTTCCTTTTACTTTCTCTCAGGTTGTGAGGGCTCCTAGGTTTAGAAGAGAGTACACCTATTACGCTTATTGGATAGTCTTCTTCCAAACTATAGGCAGGTGCCGAATGGTAGGGAAAGAAGAAAACCGATTAGCCTAAGTGTGGTGTACAGAAGGTAATAAGTAAAGACAAATAAAGGGATTAGAAAGAGGGCAAAGTAAATTGCAACTGCTATCATTCACGACCAAACCCCATGTTTCATCGCCACTCCTACTTCACCTTTGTATTTCTCCAGAACACCCCGTATCACTACGAAGATCCACAGTTATTGGATATTCCATCGTATGGTTATATACGAACTCGAAGAAACTTGTTCCAGTTCGGGGATGGGTTCTAGTTCAGGAGAAATAAGAATAAGGTTTATTCAGTTGTCTTTTGTCATTATCTTCTCTCAGGTTGCGAGTACTCCTAGGATTAGGAGAGTACACCTATCATGCTTATTGGATAGTCTTCTTCCAAATTATAGACTGGTGCCGAACGGTAGGGAAGGAAGAAAACCATTTAGTCTAAGGGGGTGTACAGAAGGTAATGAGTAAAGACAAATAAAGGGATTTGGAAAGATGACAAAGAGATATACGATTACAGTCATGAATCTGATAGTGGAAGAGGCATTACGAGGAATACCCGGATACCCCTACGAAACATTTTAATGTTTCAGTTTCACCGTGCGTTGTCAATATAAAACTGATTTTCCAATTAGACCCTTACTCCAGGGTATGTATTTATCAGGTATGATTCTCACATCTGTATGGTTTTACAGATGATGGGTGGGAGTAAGTTATTGGGAATTAGGCGATCATCCTCATTATATCGGGATTCATTGTAATTGGTGATATTTGAGGAAATTGCCTGGGTTTTTTGCCGGACGGCAAATATTTGGTTTTGAATATCCGTTGATATGCACCAATTTCAAACTGATATATCTGTACATTTATTTTATAAAGTGAGATATAACTTTTTGAAATTATGTCCATGACATTTACCTATATCAGTTGATGGTTAGATAAGGAGCATTCAATAGCGGTGTAATTCTTCATAACCATAGTACAGTTTTCAACCTACGACGTACAGGATTTGAGTTATTCAACTCAGGGGACTTATACAGAGTATTGTATGTTGTCCAGTGTCCATTAGGATAGAGGGGTTGGTCCTCGTACTATATTCTGTTTACTTATGACTCCTCTAGTTTTTAGACAAGTGTTTCGTAGAAATACAAGGTCTAAGTTTTGAGAAGTTATAGGTATAAGAATAAAGTAGAGAACCACGTATTGCAAGTATCGGGATTCTTCAAGGTGATCGAAGATGTAGATACTTGTGTTTGGTTTTCACATGATAGTAATGGTTTTGAGAAACTTGTTTCTCTTTCAGGTTACTCATGTTTGGATGCACTCCTAAGTTGAGTAACGCTGATCGGCCTCCTTCCATTTAGTTGACATGCACTGGAGACAGCTGCATGATTTGAATCTGGTTCCAATTAAATCAGTGCCTCTATTTCTATATTGGATATGGAATGGTTCATATCTTAACGGTGTTAAGGTATGGGGAGTTGTCCGGCTTATGCTTAAAACCAGACTCTGGATAACTCAAGGCACGTTTCTATAATGGCAGTTTGTGGGTTAACCCGGGTTTTGATGAGGGTTAACTTTCTACCATCTGGATGATTAATAGTGATATTGTTCTTGACTCGCCACAGTTTTAGTAAAGTAGACTTTTTCAGAAAACAGTAGTGGGGGTATGGTAGAACTGGAAGTGATTCCAGAACCACAGACGATTACTGAAAATTTAATAAGAACCCAAAGATTCAATCAGGTTTGACATTCTATTAGCCACTCCGCAGATATGGTGGGTAACCTCAGGCACCCGATAGGTACTTCGGTATCCTCAAGGACGGTGACAGCGAGGTTCTTGTTTACCCAGACTTGCCATTACTGCTGTTCTAGACTATGAGACCCGGCAGGAGGATGAGTATAGCATCGTTCTAAACTAGCTTTAGAAGTGCACATGTATATGACTCTGCCAGAGGGTTGTTGTAGTCAGTGGGAGCATCGGAAGCATAGTGGACAAGTAGCTTATGTCTATTTGTAGACTAAAACAGATATAGCGGAGATAGATCATCTATTTTTGATGTGACAGTCATAGGTTTTGACTTCATCAGAATAGGGGATGGATCTGTTAAGAAGGTAGTAGGGTGTGATGTTCTGGTATTTGGATGACATGCACGTTGTAGGATGTGAAATTCCTATACTACGATTGGTTTTACTGTGGTTGTCACACAGTGGTTTCTCCACATAGGATATAGATATTATATCAGACATTCTGGTTACTAGATCTATGGTTTTAGATCTAGATTTAGGAAGTATCCCAATCTGGGTACTTAGACAGTATTCTAAAGTATTTTAGAATGGACGACTCCTGGCATGGTAGTGTACTTGCAGGTGATGGAGTTACCCTCTCTAAAGGTGTCTTATAGACTAAAGGAGAGAGGGATGTGCATGATTGGCATATCACTTACTTACGCAATCGAGTCAATCATCAGATGTCAAGTACCACACCAGATATTGTTTCTGCACTAGCTGCAATAAGGCGATATTAATCCAATCCTGGAGAAACGTTCGGAAGCGGTTTTAGAACATAAGTGGATGTTCTAGGGATATGATAATGATACCCTCCTATGGGAGATGGTTATCATTCCAGGCTTCCAAGGTGACCTGGCTAACAGAGTGACTATCAGAGTTATAGTTTTCCCTCTGACGAGGGGCAGTAGTTTGGACAGGTGGTCCAGGCGGACACTGAGGGAGGCATGACACAGGATACTGATTAAATTCAGTTGATGATACAGTCTAAGAAGTTTTCTAGATTTGGAGTTCGTTTGTGAACTGGGTCCCATCAGATATCCAAACATATTCTAAGACAGGTATTGCTCATTTCGGGAAATGGCTTTCTCCGCGAACTTGAGATTAAGTGAGACATAGAGAGAAACATCAGGGCGGATCCACTCACTGAGGCTATTTCTCGAACGCAATAGTTTCACAAACAAGCTTTGTGAAACTGATCAGTAGAGAAGTTGGGTGTTCGGTATCACACGGGTTGTGAGTATGCGATATCGCAATAATTAGCCTTAAGTGCAAGTGGGAGATTGTTGGTTATAGTGCCCTCAAGTCAATTATTGGATCGCAGGCACGTGATTTCAATGATTGAGGGAGGACCTATACCGGTAGAACAGTCTTACTCGAGATGATAGTATGCTATCTGGTTTGTCTTTATCATCGTGTACATGCTTCAAGTAACATTACAGATCACTATTACATGTTGATGGAGGCCCATAGGATTCTTGCTTGATTACCAGCAGTATGATGGCGATCATATGCGTGAGAGTTGGGTAGTCTATAAGCATATCCTTAAAGTGTCCCTAGTCGTGAGAGTTTCGAGGGCATCGATACTCTGATAGTAGACTAGCGTATATAGATCGAGACCCCGACGAGGGGCGGTGGTTGGTCTCACAAGCCATTGGTGTCAGTTGGTTCACCTAAGATAGTATACAGGTGCTCATTGGGTTATGA
This sequence comes from Agapanthus africanus, assembly GCA_030015575.1. Taxonomy (NCBI): domain Eukaryota; kingdom Viridiplantae; phylum Streptophyta; class Magnoliopsida; order Asparagales; family Amaryllidaceae; genus Agapanthus; species Agapanthus africanus. Next base: position 23,773,085 of record JASDDO010000028.1, on the reverse strand, counting down.
GTACACCGGACGGACTCGCAGGGGCACTGCTGATTGGTATTATACCTATCGTCAGGAGCAGTTTCCAGGTGACATGTGTACAGTTTAGTCCGTTGACTTGACACTGCTACATTGCCTCAAGTGTGTTCCCACTGTTCTTTGATTGCTACCCTACCACGGCTCAAAGGAGTCGTGCAAACAGGTAGTAGTTGGGTGCAGTCCCGAAGCACTTGGAGGCAGTGGCGGTTACACAGGATTCGTCTCTCCCGGTATTGGGGGTTGATATCGCGCTGTGTCTGGAGAGCCATTACACAAAGTCCTTGGCCAAGGCAAGTGAGATTTACTGGTAGGCAGTCCAGTAGTTTCTCAAGGTGTTCTGGGCTACACTCCGACACGACTTATACCGCTATTGGGGGTCTGGCGTTTACCATCCCCCTAGGCCCGATATGCGATACTCATAGACAAACAAACCGGACTGTACGGAGATTGTCATAGATAGGCTCAGTAGGGTTTCAGGATGAGTTCGCTCATCACCTTCCCTTTCACTCAATACATGGGCAGTCGTTACGTACAGCTAGTGCCACTGACGTGCTTGTGGTTAAATCTACTGCCAGCGTATTGACGAGTCTTTAGAGTCCCCCACAGAAAGTTTTCCAAGTTCGGATGAAACATTGTAGAGGCCATATGGTTTTATGGCAGGGTTCGATCATATACGTGCACTTGTGCACGGATCATGATCGGACGGATTATACTAGTGGGCTTTGGTTTAAGACGGATCCTAGTATTAGATTTGTTGGATTACTTTCGTCTCATTGCATTCGTATTCAGTCGGAATGCGGATGCAATTATGTATATACAGGTGAGGGGTATCCTTGTGATCCGCCACGAGTTTACTTTAGTTGATGTCATATCTTTTTGTTGGATTAAACATTTTGGTTTAAATGTTTTATGGAGGAAAATGTGAGTGCATGTTTTGTCCACAAGCATCTTTTCATGCCACATGTACATGGTGACTCATGGTATTGGTTTGTGTGGCCATTTATTGTGACATGGATTGATTTCTAGTGGCCATGATGTTTTTGTGGGATATTTTGGAGAGAGAGGGCAGCCAAGTATTGGCTTGGGAGGCTTTGTATTATTGAGATATCTCTCTCTCTCTCAAAAGATCTCACAATAACATAATCCTTTTTTCTTCTTCCTTTTTCTTGAGCTCACAAGTTCCTCCTCCATGGCTTCTTCTTCTACCTCCACTCTATCCATCTCATGTGTTGAGAATCATAGAGTGTCATGAGACAAAATTATCATACACATTCTCTACTTCACCTTGGACATGTCGGCTAGCAAACTTCATGTCCGAGTTGCTTTGGTTTGAAGCGGGAGCCCGTAAAAAGATTTATTGACGTGGTGCCACTTCGACGAGGGGACCGGAGATCAAACGAGATCGGAGATGCCGCGAGGAGCTAGGGGTGGTGGGTAAAGACCGAAGAACACGGATCGATCGGTATAGCCATTCTAACTTCTTGTAGTTAGCTAGTTTAGTGTTAATGGTACGATCCGGGTATTTGGTTATGGTAGCGCCAAATTTGAAAAGTTTTTGTTCCGCATTTGGCCTCGGATTGACGGCCGGGACGCTGCCGTAACCCAACACAGATTGCCTCAAGCAGAACCGTCTGCTCATTGAGCGGAGCAGGGGCGGCAGGTGTGATTGGTAGTGGAGGTGGAGTGTTGTTAAAGTTGGTGCTGGTGTTGTTTGGGGAATCCATAACCTTGAAAGAAAATTTAGGTTAGGATAAATTCAAAGTATATGAAATGATAAGATTCAAGAAACATGAATTGTAAAGAATGTTTTAGTTGCTGGTTCTTGTGTTATATTGCTTAGGTTGTTCACGCAGAACAAAAATGCATAATAGTATTCCATACAGCTCTGACCTGCATGGGCCACCAATAAAACCTGTCACGCCCCGCTTCCCAGTGTACGGGCAGAGGACGCGACGAGGGCGCTACGTATTTACTAATACGCTAAGCGTATTTAAGCAATATAAATATAAATGCATAAGAGCCAAGATATAATAAAACAACAACTTTATTTATTCACATTCCTTTTACAATACATGGAAAAGTAAATACAACTGAATGAAAGAAATGCCTAAACAGTGGGATAATAGAAATGAAAAGTACTGAAATAAAAATGTGTACAATGAAGCTAGAGCTCTGGGTCATAGGCAAGCTGATCCAAATCCTCACCAGTAGGCTCGATCTCCTGAGTGTCCAGAACACCTAACAACATTCCAAAGAAGAAAGAGAAGGAATGTTATCAGCAAACAATCGTTCGGTAAGTCCCAAAGATAAAGGATAAGGATAATGGACAGAGAGTAAGAGAGGAAGTATAACTTTTAAAGTTGTAATTAGTGTTAACGCTGTTGTTTGTAGTTTGGTATAGAAGGATACCAATGTATACGAGAGGAGTCTCTATATGCTAGATATTAGGGCAAATGGAAGTACAAGGAACCGTTATGCCACGGTACAACAGCAACGGAATATAGGTTAGGTGTCTTAAATCTTGCAGTCTCGTGCCACTTCTAACACTTTCCGTACCAATCTAACCCTTAAGCCCCGCGATGCCTTGTTTGTATTTTTTGTGTTGTATTCTAACTTGTATTATCTTGTATAGATGGATGACTTGCCGAAACCATGATATCAGTAAATAGATGTAACAGGAGAATCATGTAAATGAAAATATATCCATGGTTCAGTTCAGTCAATACGGATTGAATAGATTGAATATATGCATTCAGAGATTCATGTTGAATTGTAGATTGTAGATTGTACTTGAATCATATTCAAGTCAGATTTTTTATAATGAGACTCAGTCTGAGTCAGAACAATTAGAAAAGAAATTGAAGTCCTGAATTAGATTTTGATGTTATCGGTAACCACTGCACATGGGCGGCAAGATTTGTGTCTTTTTCAAAGACGATTACCGTGTTGATAACACCGTGGTTAACTTGTCTACCTTAGATAGACAAGAACCCATATCTCCGGCTCCCTGAGGCTCAAGAGACTGGTCTCGCTTAAACTTATATTTACTAGGGTCCTTAGTGTAATTTATAGAACTTGAGAGTGTTTTATGTAAAAATACTTTTGTATAATTTTCAAAATACAACCCAAGTATTTAATTATCGTCTTTAAAGTTGTCATAGATGGAGATTTTATATTTGTGATATTTCTAGTGAAAAAACCTAATTTCATAATATAGATTATTTAATTGTAAGTATTGAACTTATATGGAATTTCATAGTATTTTAAAGCAAAGCGATTCTTGTGATTTTAGAAAAAATTTAGAATATTTATATTATCACAAAATAGATATTTTAATGATACATATATATATTTATATATAAAATAATTTTAATATATATTATATTTCTAGAAATCTCATTTTCTTAGATATTTGTATTTTAAATCTCTTGACCGAATGCTCCTTGCGGAGGTCTGCATCTCGCACTACTAAGTCCAGAGATGTGCGATAATCCGTATCATCCCAGTCGGGTTCCCCAAAATGGGTTGTAGCGGCGCTTTGCAAAGATTTATAAAAATACGAATTCTTATAGAAAACGGTTTTAATAGTTAGTGGTATTTATATGTAAAGTTTCGTTTTCCTGTATTTTATGTTCCCGAAAGGTATTGTTCTATGTTGCATATGAGCGTTGTGAGGAGGTAGGTCATTACCTCGTGATCTACTTTAAGGTATAGCAAATTTGTGATATTTTAAATATCGAAATTAAACTACATGGTATTATAGAGAAAAAGTACGATAAAAATTGAAATAGGAATCCTTTTGATATGAAACTTGTTCAATATGACTTATTAATGTTTAATAGTCAACATGTAAGGGTTTAGTATGATTATATCTAAGAAAAAGTGAGATTTTTAGGAATAACCAAAACGGACATCGGATTAACCCCGTTTCCGTCGGGTTTTAGAAATACATGTTTTTAGAAAAGAATAGAGAAGAGGGAGATGGGACTTACGGATTTGTAGGTTAGGTATGAGGAAGAGGAAACGGTAGGAGGCGCCGGTGCGTCGTTTCGTCGTCGGAAGCTCCTAGGGTCGTCATCGGAAAATCGCCGAAATTTCGCCCTTTGTTAACTTCAATTGCACACTAAAATTTCTAGAGGAATTTCTTGAGAGTTTGGACAGAATTGTGAGTGAAGCGTGTGTGTCTAGGCGTGGTATTTATAGGGTAAAGTTAGGGTTAGGGTTAGATGAAGGGGTGTATTGAAAATTGTATTAATTTGTAATAAAAATAGGGTTTAATGGGATTTTAAAGAGCTCTGGAACCGATCCAAGGAATTTAAGTATGCAGGAGTGATGAGAAGGTGAAAAGGCACGACTTTTGTGTTGATGACTCGGCGGTCCGGCCGGCGGCGTCGGCCTAGTCGCCGGACGATCCGAGCCGAGTCAGGCCGGGGTCGGTCGCCGTCGGTTCATCATCGCTTGGTCTTCCTCCTGGTCCAGTTTGTTTTTCATGTGTAGTGGGTTTTTTACGGGTTATGCACGTGTAAACCCTTGGACTTCTAAAAGTTTAAAAGAAAATAATATTAAAAAATAATGTGGTGTATAGGATTTGAACTCTGATGTTTTGGATCAACAGTGCAAGGTATTACCAATGAGCTATAAGCTCTGCTTATTATTAAAAAGCAAAACAATTATTTATAGTAATCACCGTAAATGCAAATACCCCAAGTATACATTAAACAATTTTTGTACACTAAAATTAGGGTTGTTACACATTTAGATTGTCTCATTTTGAAAACAGATTAACAACTCCTACCAAATTTTAATCTTATCTAATTTTTTGAATTCAAATTTAAAAAATTAAACATAATTTTTATTTCAGCACATGCATTGCACGTGCAAGATATCAGTCTCTATTATAACAAAAAAACTTATATAGCGAGAGAATGAGTTAACAAATTCAACAAACAGGCTTCTCTCTAAACTTCAAGTGTTAATTATCACGGATTTTCTCATAAAATTATAGATATAAATAAAATTAAAAAAATCTAAAACAAAACCCACAATCTTAACTAATTTCCAAACCTCGTAAACAAAAAAGAGACCACTCAAGGAAAATCATCAGATATTAAACGTAAAAAAAAGACACTTTTCGACATCGATCTCTTCTCCACCATCACAAAATTTTCGACGGATCTCATCCTCTCAACATTCTATTTTCTTCTCAAACATTATCCTCTAAAATAATAAAGCATCCATTGTTAAATAAAAATTAAGATTAATTTTAAATGGGCCTAAGATTGCCGCATGACACCTCTTCTCTTTTTATTATAATAATAGATCATCAACTTATTTATTTCTATATAAAATTCAAATTTTAAACACACACTCTTCACACATCCACACACCAATATTTACACCACCTTTTTCAATTTTTAGAGGTATCTCTAAAAGTTCATTTTCAAACCAAAATATTTAAATGATATATTTTATTTAACCATTACAATATCATCTAAACATGGAATCTCCTATCCCTGAATTTTTTATAATTATAAATACTTCATTGGTTTTTGAACTTCCCATTTTAATCACACAATATATCTTAAATTTTCAGGTACTTTTATTTTTTTTTTTTTAATTTCTCTGTTTTTCATGAACCGCGGCCAGGTTTCAATCTTGCTAATCCTATTTTCAAAAAAAATAAATTAAATGTTTCATAAATATTTAGAATACAATTTATATATAAAAATATCAAAGAATTTTGGCAGCATTTATAGGAATATTTTCATCGAATCCTTCTATTCAACTTCACACATGCCGAATAACCGGTCGAGTAGTTAAAATTCTTGTCTTGTCTTGCCCTAAATCCTGGCTCCGTGCTTACGTCCAAAATCATCCACAGTTACTTGTAAAATATTCAATTATAAGTACATTGGAAGGAAGAGAATATCATGATGCAAGCTTAATAATTAAAGGATTTATGCTTGAATTTATTAAGCTTGAATAGGAAGATCATGCTTTAAAAGGATAAATAGTTCCAAAACATGTTTCATAACCGAAAATATGTGTGGAAGAAGCATAAAACGTTTTTTTCTCAACTATTAGCGGCCTAAAATGCGTCTGTCAACAGTTATTTATGATGTTAAAATAGAGTAATCGGCATTTGAAATTCGTTGCTAGTAGCTAACTTGATGTTCATTCAATTGTCTATATATCTTGTTGATGATGCTCAAAAACGGCAATTCCCTAGATCGTAACACATGGCGGATGACGTGGCTCAAGAACGGTAATTCCCAAGATCGTGACACATGGCGGATGACGTGTTACACGCGTAAACCAATTGGGCCCCTGAGGGCCACGGAGGGGGAGCCAGTGTGCTACAGTGGGGGCTTCCCTCCAACCCTGTCTCCAAAGTTGTACCCCACTCCTTACCCCCGAGCACCTCAGCAGCCAAGCCAAGTGTCCTTTTGCTCTACTCCGAGCAAGATGGGCCCGAGCCTCCTCGGCCCTTTCGGCTCGTCTCCGAGCTACCACAGGACCAAGATGTCTCGGCCCTCCCGCTCGTTCCCGAGCTCCCCCGCCGAGGCCATCTTCCTCTGTCCCTCCGACCGACCAACTCTACCACACACAGGCATAACCGCCGCTCCGCAAATCTCGCCATGCGCGGATTCTCCGCCGGAAACATCCCACGTTCCACGCCATCACGATCCCCATTAACGGGCGATCCGCTTATTACGCGGGCGTGACGTCGGGAGCGTAACTGCCGGCGAGATTCTCGCGCCTGCTACTGCGTGCTGCCGCCACTATATAAACCCCCATCACAGAGGGGTCAAGTAAGCCATTTTCTATTCCACTTAGCCGTTACTCTGCTCGGATCTAGTGCTAACTTGATCGTCGGAGGGTCATCGGTGGTACCAAACCATCCCGGGACTTCTTTGCAGGTACTCGGCGTCAAACTCCTTAAATCACCAATCTCCTCAAAACCCATTGAGACCCACACACAACAGGAGACCACCTTCAAAATCCACCGGGAGATCGACGGAAGACAACATCTGACGGAAACCCGAAAAGGACCTCCATCAGCTAGCGCCGTCTGTGGGAACACAAAACTCTACAAAAACAAAAGTTGGCCTTCCGATCTCCATCCACATGGCGTGCGATCACCCTGAAGATCCAGGTACCAGCCGTCGCCTCCCCCTCATCGGAGGCGCGGATGAACCTCCTTCGGCGACCGTCATCAACGCCATCGCCGGCCGAATAGACCGACTCAAGTCCAAACGGCCAGGCCAGGGCCCCAGATCGCCGCTCCTCCGCCTCCAGAAGACTCTGCCCTCGTCGGCACGGCTGATTACCGGCAGGCCACGTCCCATGGCCACAAATTTCACGGGGCGATACTTGTCCGCTAGGCGATCATTGAGCCCCCTCTGGCGGAATCGAAACGACACGACTCTGGCGCTTCGCCTCCCCGCGCAATCGATGCGCGTGCTACGCGCACGTTCACCGCGACCGTTCCTGTTCCCCATACCTGCAACTGGATGGTCGGGCAAAACCTCATGAAGAATCATCCGAGCAGCTACCCTGCTCGGTTATCCCTGGCCGGTAGCTTCCCCACTCGCAACGCCAGAGATCAAAGCCCTCGAGAGGCAACCACGCAGCTTCACTATCCGGTTATCCTTAGCAGGCCTTCTAAGGCCCCTCCAACGCTAAGGATCAATGTCCTCCGTAGAGGCAGCCGAGCAGCTTCTCTGCTTGGCTATCCCTGGCGAGTAGCTTCCCTACTCACAACACCGGGAATCAAAGCCCTCGCCAAAAGGCAACCGCGCAGCTTCACTGCCCGGTTATCCTTAGCAGGCCTCCTACGGCCCCTCCAACGCTAAGGATCAAAGTCCTCCTTAGAGGCGGCCGAGCGGCTTCCCTGCTCGGCTATCCCTGGTCGGTAGCTTCCCTACTCGCAACGCCAGGGATCAAAGCTCTCGCCAAGAGGCAACCGCGCAGCTTCACTGCCCGGTTATCCTTAGCAGGCCTCCTACGACCCCTCCACCGCTAAGGATCTAAGCCCTCACTAAGAGGCAGCACAGCAGCTACCCTGCTCGGTTATCCTTGGCGGGTAGCTTCCCTACCGCAACGCCAGGGATCAGAAAGCCCTCCAAGAGGCAGTCGAGCCCGACCCTCACTCGGCTATCCCTGGCGGGTAGCTTCCCTACCGCAACGCCAGGGATCAGAAAGTCCTCCCAGAGGCAGTCGAGCCCGACCCTCGCTCGGCTATCCCTGGCGGGTAGCTTCCCTACCGCAACGCCACGGATCAGAAAGTCCTCCCAGAGGCAGTCGAGCCCGACCCTCGCTCGGCTATCCTTGACAGGTAGCTTCCCTACCGCAACGCCAGGGATCAGAAAGCCCTCCCAGAGGCAGTCGAGCCCGAGGATCCCTCGCTCGGCTATCCTTTAGGACAAAAGCCCTCGCCAAGAGGCACCGGGCAGTAACCCTGCCCGGCCAAGGGTCCTTGGTAGGCTTCTTACAGCCCCTCCCACGCTAAGGACCAAAGTCCTCCCAGAGGCAGTCGAGTCCTTGCTCGGCTATCCCCGGCTGGTAGCTTCCTACCACAACCGACAGGGATCAAAATCCTCGCCAAGAGGCACTGGGCAGTAACCCTGCTCGGTCTCCGTCCTAAAGGATCAAAGCCCTCGCAAGAGGCAACCGAGCAGCTACCCTGCTCGATCATCTCCGGCTGGTAGCTTCCTACCCTCGACGCTAGGGATCGAATCCTTCGCAAGTGGCACCCGAGCGGCTACCCCGCTCGGTCATCCCAGACTTGTAGTTGCCTACCCACGACGCCAGAGTTCAAAGCCCTCGCAAGAGGCAACCGAGCAGCCACCCTGCTCGGTCACCTCCGGCTGGTAGCTCCCTACCCATGACGCCAGGGATTGAAGCCCTCGCAAGAGGCATCCGAGCGGCCACCCCACTCGGTCATCTCGGGCTGGTATTTGCCTACCCACGACGCTAGAGATCAAAGCCCTCGAAAATAGGCACCGAGCAGCTACCCTGCTCGGCCATCCTTAGCAGGCCTCTCACGGCCCATCAGATGCTGAGGACCTCAAGCCCTCATCGTGAGGCCGCCGAGTTCCTTCTGCTCGGCGCATCCCCAGCGGGCATCCTCCGACCCATCAGATGCTGAGGACCTCAAAGCCCTCATCGTGAGGCTGTCGAGTTCCTTCCTGCTCGGCGCATCCCCAGCAGGCATCCTCCTGTCTATCAGACGTTGATGGTCAAAAGCCTTCACGAAGAGGCAGCCCTGCAGCTACCGTGCTCGGCGCATCCCCAGCGAGCATCCTCATGCCTATCAAACGCTGAGGATCTCAAGCCCTCATCGCGAGGCCGCCGAGTTCCTTCCTGCTCAGCGCATCCCCAGCGGGCATCCTCCTGCCCATCAGACGCTGAGGATCTCAAGCCCTCATCATGAGGCCGCCGAGTTCCTTCCTGCTCGGCGCATCCCAGCGGGCATCCTCCTGCCCTTCAGACGCTGAGGATCTGGAGCCCTCATCGCAAGGTCGTCGAGTTCCTTCCTGCTCGGCTCATCCCCAGCAGGCATCCTCCTGCGCATCAGACGCTGAGGATCTGGAGCCCTCACCGTGAGGCCGCCGAGTTCCTTCTTGCTCGGCGCATCCCCAGTGGGCGTCCTCCTGCCCATCAAACGCTGAGGATCTCAAGCCCTCATCGTGAGGCCGCCAGGTTCTCTCCTGCTCGGCGCATCCCTAGCGGGCATCCTCCTGCCGATCAGACGCTGAAGATCTCAAGCCCTCATCGTGAGGCCGCCGAGTTCCCTCCTGTTCGGCGCATCCCTAGCGGGCATCCTCCTGCCCATCAGACGCTGAGGATCTGAAGCTCTCTTCGCGAGGCCGCCGAGTCCCTTCCTTCTCGGCGCATCCCACCGGGTAACTTCCTACCCTACAAAGACACGGATCCAAGACCCGCCGAACGATCTCATACTCGACGCGCGACAACAAGAACGCCGTATTGTCTCCGGACAATCCACCACGAGGAATTACCAGCGCTAAGCCGCACAGAGAGAACCAAGCAGTCCACTCTCGACCCGACCCACGAAATAGACCGGAACGAGAGTGGGGGGCTAATGATGATGCTCAAGAACGGTAATTCCCTAGATCGTGACACATGGCGGATGACGTGGCTCAAGAACAGTAATTCCCTAGATCGTGACGCGTGGCGGATGACGTGTCACACACGTAAACCAAATGGGCCCCTGAGGGCCACGGAGGGGGAGCCAGTGTGCTACAGTGGGGGCTTCCCTCCAACCCTGTCTCCAAAGTTGTACCCCACTCCTTGCCCCCGAGCACCTCAGCAGCCAAGCCAAGTGTCCATTTGCTCTACTCCGAGCAAGACGGGCCCGAGCCTCCTCGGCCCTTCCGGCTCGTCTCCGAGCTACCACAGGACCAAGATGCCTCGGCCCTCCCTCTCGTTCCCGAGCTCCCCCGCCGATGCCATCTTCCTCGGTCCCTCCGACCGACCAACTCCACCACACACAGGCGTAACCGCCGCTCCGCAAATCTCGCCATGCGCGGATTCTCCACCGGCAACATCCCACGTTCCACGCCATCACGATCCCCATTAACGGGCGATCCACTTATTACGCGGGCGTGACGTCGGGAACGTAACTGCCGGCGAGATTCTCGCGCCTGCTACTGCGTGCTGCCGCCACTATATAAACCCCCATCACAGAGGGGTCAAGTAAGCCATTTTTTATTCCACTTAGCCGTTACTCTGCTCGGATCTAGTGTTAACTTGATCGTCGGTGGGTCCTCGGTGGTATCAAACCATCCCGGGACTTCTTTGCAGGTACTCGGCGTCAAACTCCTCAAATCACCAATCTCCTCAAAACCCATTGAGACCCACACGCAACAGGAGACCACCTTCAAAATCCACCGGGAGATTGACGGAAGACAACATCTGACGGAGACCCGAAAAGGACATCCATCACTTGTATTTTGTGAAGCTTCGGGATTGTGGTTTATTAAAGTATCATCTTATCTGATATATCTAGTTGTCCCGCAATCTAACAACTTAATAAAGTGGTTCTTGACATAGCATCAGCAGCTCTTAGGTTCAAACCTCGTCATTGTTAATCTAAAATTTAGTTGTTTATCCTCATCTGTACTGCCTGTACCCACGAGAGTTTTTGCTAAAGACCTTTCTTTCCACACAAGAACGAGTATTAAATTATTTTCTTTCTTTCTAAATTTATGTAATCTTGAAATACAGTGTTATTCCACAACCTTACGGTGTAAGATTTTGGATAGAGTGGTTATTGACACGTTTTAATTTTGAACCATAAAAATGTTGATTGGATTTGGAGTTGGGTTGGGAGTTTATATATCAATCAGTGTCCCCTTCCAACAGAAATTAAAACCATACAACGCGATAAAACGATGACCGACTTAAGCGGTTTATGATAATTAGCTCTAACAAAAGTATTTTAAAATGATTTATATGTAATTTATAAAATTCAATTATGTTTTTAATTATGTGATGAAACACCTTCGTCATGCTGACATGGCAATACGTGGGCCCTAGTGCTAGAACAGCAAATAGTGCCACTTACAAAATCATTTTCATTTAGGACGGAAAAAGGAAGAAAAATTCAAAAATCAAAGAGCAAAAGCATGTATATATCTCTTGAAAAGTCGCATGTTTTAAGAGGGAAGTCATTTTCACTCTCTTACATATTCATCCTAAAATTTGCAATTCTGATTTGATGCGTAAGTCATTTTTCCGAAACTAGTAGAACTTATCAAACTCGAATCCAGTCCTTTTTGACTAAAATTTTGCCATAAGAATAAGATAAATGCAACTTCAAGATTTGTTTTGGTCCATGGCAAATTAAATTATTAAAATTACTTTGCACCAAATTATCATTAATTTTGCCAGATGCAACTTAAGGATTTAGTTTTCATATTTATCTTTAATTTACTAGATGTCAAATAGTATAAATTTTTCTCTTCCAACAAAAGATAGTTACAAGAAAACATCAAGTACAAGAGAATAAAAAAGTCCTGATTACTATAAGACATACAGGACAATAACTTGTGTTTATGTTGGAAGTATTTGATCCACTATCAAGATTTGCATTAAAAAAAAGGAGCTGGTAACCCTAATGAAAATGGTAGCTATTTTTAATGTTTTGAAAGGAAAAAAAGAATCAAACAATAAAAAAAAATTGAATGCTAATTTTTAAGGATTTTTCTCATCAGGCATGATACGACAATCAAACCGAAATTTCAATCTAAAATTTTTTTCTTCTTTTTGGAGATGAAATAGTAGTGATGTATTATTATTATTATTTTTTAAATCAACCCTCTTTGGGAATCGAACTTGCAAGCACCCGTATTGGAGAGGAAATTGATACCGCTGAGCAAAACCCAGTTGGTAGTAGAATGTAGTTGCGTCAAAAAGGATATTCCTGTTTTCATATATATATACATTCCAATTTTGAGGTAATATTAATTACTAAAAATCGGAGGTCATATTTTCATAATGCTGATGCCATATATATATATATATATATTTAATTTATTTGATGCTCTAGAGTAGAAAAAGTTAATAAAATTAAAAGCCATCACTCTCTGCATCAGTGGAACCTTCCATTGACCCTTTCAAGTTAGTTATGCAGTCAATTTTCATCGAAAAATAACTAAGATTTTTTAATATATTTTTGTATTGGGTCGAGTCCAAATGAAATGAAAAATTAAGCATCAATTTGGAACACAGGATTTGGTTTTAATTTCTTGCAAAATCACCATTCAACGGTTGGTATCATTAGAAAAATATGATACTTTTCAGCATACCCCGAAATTAGCTAGTGCTCTTTTGATGCTTCCAAAATAGTGTGTGTGATGCTTACAGGCCTTTGAATGTCTCTTTAAAGTGCACCCTACAATGAAATATGTGTTTAGTAAAAAAAATAAAGGGAAATATATGCAGCTTCCTTGTATTGGACTTTGCGTGATGTTTTTGGAATCAAATCCTTACACCATTTCATCATGCGATGCTTCAAGTGCAAAACCACCATTCAAAACCCAATAAATGCATGTCACACTCGTATCTTACAGGGACACTGTGGGCCGCCCAACACACACATACACCCTGGAGTGTCACTGCAAGGGTGCATCCTACAGTAGAGCATATTTGGTATTGGACTTTGCATTATACTTTTGTATTGAAGTCCTTTCTCCTGCAAAGTCCAATAAATACATTCCGCATATCGGAAAAAACTTCTATGCAAGGGCTTGCATGGTGCAAGCTACTTGCAAGCCCTTGGATGTCTTCCCATACACAAAACCCAAAGCCATCTAAGGGTTTGAAAATGGCTTGCATGGTACAAACTCTTGCATACTAGTTTTTTCCCCGCAAATCCTCCAATGCAGGATGCACCTATAATGACACTCTAGGCCTCTTTTTCACAATATGTGTGTGCGCACGCCCGTGTAGCAACAGCTCCTAAGTATCAAACAGATTATTTTGGAACTGTCAAAAGAACACTAGCTTTTTTGGTTTAAGTTTAGGGTTTGGAAAATACTTTTTATTGAAAAATACTTTTCTATACAGTTTTACTTCTACCTATATATACCCGAAAGGTAAATCTCAATGACGTGAGCCTCATCTCTTCTATCTATTGTATAGATACGGACATAATAATTAAGGATTCTGAAAATTAATAATGGCTTATCAATTAAAGATGTCGGCTAAAAGAGTTTGCATACTAATATTAGAGATTTAATAGAAAAAAAGAGAAACAATTGCTATAAGATTTTACAATTAAGAAATGAAACTTAAGTAATCTAAACATCAGCTGAGCTGGCAAAAACATTAAATTAGCAGCCGATAAAAATTTCACTTTCTCTAAATAACAAGTGGGTCCCGCATCAAATGGGCACGGGCATCCAATTAAAAGATGGGTATAAAAATGGGTGTAATTTATGCCTTTTCCTGTTCTATAAATACCTAGTTTTTTGGACCTCAAATCCCCCATCTCTCTCTAACAAAACCTCCTTCAATGGCGACCGAGGTTTACATAGTGTGAGTTCTCTCTCTTATCTTTCCTCCAATTTTTTAAGATTATTTTGTTTATTGATTAATATTTATTTGATATATATTGAATTGATTAGCATATGGTCATATGGTATTTGTTAATCTGTCACAAATTTTAATTGAATTTTAGCCCATTCGGGACTAATTTGTTATTGACCCATTGGTATTTACAAGCGTTGAAATGGATTTTCATTAAAAAAGTTGGTTGCTTTGAGCCTCTTATTGGATTTGGGCTGTGGTTTTGCAACCTTGTTCCAAAAAAATTTGCATATTGATTAGCATTTTTTTTCTTGGATATATATTGATTTTATGATCAAATAGCTCTATGATATTATAACCCATTTTGACTTATTATTTCTTTATACCCATTGGTATTATTAGGGTTGAATTAAAATTGGTTCTTACCCAAGAAAAATCCAGTCCTTTGAGCCTTCTTTAGCATTAAACTCCGCAAGCATTGTGCTTAAATGTTTTATTCTTTCACTGCTTATCCCAATAAACCGTATTAAAGAGAATGATGGTGTTAGATAGCTGACAGCCAGTTTAAAACATATATAACCGTATTAAAGAGAAGGATGGTGTTAGGTAGCTGGCAGACATATTGGTCAATCAATTCCTATATTGATGAGATCGTCTTAGTGGGTTGTGCTTATCAGGACCCTAATTGCAAATTATTGCATATAAAATTAATGAGAAAATGTGTAGAGAGGGACAAACTGAAGATAATTGTTTAGTAGGTGAAATGGTGACCCCATATGGGTGGTAGGTATTGGCATAATCCACTTGGTTAATGGAGATTCATTTATGTCATTTTCTCACTTGCCTTAACCTTGATGCTGTCTCTTGCTTTAACTCTTTGATGTGAACTCACCAGAACATTCTTGATAATTTTGAAGATTAATAAACATTGTTTATTGATAGGTTTTGCACCCCAAGAGAGTGTGATGCCTAATTGCCTAGTTTTTACAATCATTAATTGTTGCATTCATATGCTTTTAATTATTCAATAAAACTTAATTAGATCTTATGCTGGGCTTATTTCTACTATCTTAGTTTCAAAGCAGAAGAGCTGTCTCAAATTGAAATCTTATTTTGATTCTGAGCATATTGGCAATGAAGGATACTCATAAATTTGAGAAAAATTAACATTTGATATTTATATTTTATTACCGACCATTCAAATCTTTATAAATCTTTTCTAAGAAGATTCTTAAAATCGAGAGTGCGCGATGGTAAGTGGGAATATGTTGCCTCTTGGCTTTATATGTGCCTTAAAATTGAACATAATTCCCTAGTACGGAAAAAGTTGGGGGCAGTTTAGGATTATGGCAAGTACTTCTCTTATCCTTAAATTTGGCCTCTAGAAATCTGATGCCATAATAGATGGTTGACGGATCGATGATCTTTCGTAAAAGTTCTTTCAAATTTTTATTTTTTTTAAAAAGAAGCCTTGCTTCTTAAACATTCTCAATTTAATGAAAAAGTGGTGATGATGAGAGTTGAGAACCATGATGACATGCTACAATCCTTTTCATCATCCCTCTTCATTGCCCTCTTCCCCTTTTGCGGACAATTTTCAGAGTTGATATCACTCAAACCCCATGACTAATTACCATGGTCTACCCATTGTAGCAAAGCCACATGTTTTCTATCGTCGATAACCGATCACAAGAGCCTTGGTAATTTCTATTTCGAGCCTTTTGTATGGAACCATAGTTCTTTTTCTTTTTCTTTATGGAAAACAGCATTCGATAATATATTGTTCTTACTTTATGCACACTGATTTCTTGGTCCACGGAATAAAATGAGTTAGGAGTTTAGGATAATTTCTAAAATAAATTAAAGTGTATCGATACGTTCCTTAAATTTTGCTAATGAAATTTTCTAGGAAATATTTTCGCATACGCAGCACTTGTAACTGGTAAATATTTATTGCATTTGGAACTTAGCCTATGGTTAATGTTACTTGGTACAGTTTTATGTTGGTTATTTCTCTGCGGAATTTTATTTTATCCTTGATCGATACAGGTATTACTCCATGTATGGACATGTTGAGAAGCTAGCGGAAGAGATCAAGAAAGGTGTCTCATCTGTCGAAGGAGTCGAAGCCAAACTCTGGCAGGTTTGTGTTTTGCTACCAACAGACTTATCTCCAAATTGCATATCAAAAAGTTCATGATGAAGTTAATAAATCAATATCGATATTTAGCGTAATTTGTCTAATTTTCGGTAGATGGTTCAAGTATGCATATTGATTGAACAGCTATCAAAGCTTGTTTGGCTCTGAGTATATTGTAGGTAGAAATTTAGTTATGCAATTGACTGAAGAAGGAATATTCATATTTCATAAGAACTTTTTTCTTTTTATATTGTAATGTCTTTTTTTTTTTACTTAAAACGAAATCCAAAAGCCCTCGCGTTTCATTAAAAAGTTTTAACGAAACTACGGAAAGAGAAATTAAAAAAAAACATGGAAAACAAGTAGAAGCTAGAGGAGCAGACCCCATACGACCCCATACAAGCCAAGTCGGAGAATCCGGGGAACAAACCCCATACAAAGTCAAATGAAGTAACACAGCGTATGACATAAACATAAATAAGCGCCAGGGTAGCAAAATATGTCAGAGTCAGATCCAAATCTCTGTCCCCACGCCAGTCAAGTGTATGTCTACGTCTCCTCCTCCTGCATCTCCCGATCCTCCCCCCTCATCCTGAGGTCATGGACGTGTATGTCCAACAGCCGCCAAGCTCACCCTGAAGTGCAGCCTCGCTCTCTTCTGCGCTCACGCCGGTGCGGCCCCATAACCTCCCAAGGGATCCACCCTTGATGCAAAGTCGTCCGGGGCATCCAATCTCTGCTTCTTCAAGCATTTGCATCCCCTCACTGTGCAGTAAGGTCCTTTCCTTGTTTGCAACAGAACTATTGGAGTTTTCCTTCTTCCCTTTCAAAGAAGAACCCATGTTCTTGTGAGAGGTCTTGTGGCTATACCTCCCCTCCTTCGATCCCCATCTCGACCTTTCTGCGGTTACCCTCACCTCCTCCTCCTCCTCACTTGTTTTAGAGATTCGTGGTCTCGAGTTTCCTTGCTGTGGGGTAAGGTAGGCCACCGTTGCCTCTTTTGGCTTTGACGAGGCATGCTTCCTCTGCTGCTCATCGTTCTATTCCATAGAAAGCGTTTGGTGCCTCCGTTGATCGTCACCGCTCAGCCTCAACAGTGTACGATGCCTCTGCGGATCACCCTGCCCTTGACGGCGTAAGATGCATGCCTCCACTGGTCTCCCTAGAAAAATTGCTCTTGCCTAAAATTTTTGATATGTTTGGAGCTCAATTTCGTCTGAGGACGATATTGTTAACACATGCACACGCAAACGAAAAAATAGACATAAATAAATAGGGTTATATGACACTTAAAATGCATTACAGGTCCCTGAGATACTTCCAGAAGAAGTTCTTGGCAAGATGGGAGCACCACCAAAGAGTGACATCCCGATAATCACGCCGAATGAGCTGGCAGAGGCGGACGGGTTAATATTCGGATTCCCAACAAGGTTCGGGATGATGTCGGCGCAGTTCAAGGCATTTCTTGATGCCACCGGCGGGCTCTGGAAGGCCCAGCAGCTGGCGGGCAAGCCTGCAGGGATCTTTTATAGCACCGGATCTCAAGGCGGCGGCCAAGAGACCACCCCGTAAGTTTTCCTTTTTTTAATCTCATCTCTTATAATTTAAGAACTGATTTTTTTTTTTGCATGACACTACCGTTACATGAAAGCTCTGAAGTTCTAATGTATTTCTGTATTCTAACACTCTCTCAATCTGCCTGCAGTTTGACGGCGATAACTCAACTTGTACACCACGGAATGATCTTCGTCCCTGTCGGCTACACATTCGGAGCCGGAATGTTCGAGATGGAGAAGGTGAAGGGCGGCAGCCCTTATGGCGCTGGCACCTTCGCGGGCAATGGCACACGGGTCCCGTCCGAGCTTGAACTTGGGCTTGCATTTCATCAGGGACAGTACTTTGCTGGCATTGCCAAGAAACTCAAGTCATCCTCTTGAATCAATACCTCTTAATATTATTTGCCTCTCTATGCCGTAGTGCTTTTTTTTTTCCTGGCTTGTTTTCTGCACTATGTGAGGTTTGATATGTGACTAGATATTGGAGGGGTGTTGGTGAATTGTATTAGAGAATTGAAATACTTAATTTATGGTTATGAAGTAATCATTTGGGTTATTTATATGGTTAAAATCTACTGGAATTCATACAATAATTTTCTAAAAGGCTCATAAGAAATGGGCTCTGATAATACTTATTGGGTTGAGCTGGACCTTATGAGATGAGAGTTCGCCTTTCTAACTGCGCATTCTTCCTTCAAACCTTCCACGAGCAAAGGATTCTGTAGCGCTAAGACTCGCAGGTTTGTTTACCCTGAGAACTGTTCTCCCGCTAAAGAGCCTTTATCCCGCAAAAGAACCAAAAAAGGCTGGGGAACAACTCGTTAAGGGTTCCCCATAATTATTTTCTGGAATCCATCATCACTGAGGAATTGAATCAGCGTTAGCTCACTTCTCTTAGAAGTGAGCATGAGACTTCTTATCCTTTATTTTGAATTTTACGTTAGAAGCAGAAGATGACAAATTCCCGTTCTTAGGCTTGGGTTATAACGGTAGAGATAATTTTGGATTCGGTACCGCATAAAAGGTTAAATAATTTGGTATTCACATGGATCAAACAATTTATCTCACTTGTGGGCAGGGCCTTTGCACCCAACAAAAGAGAGCATGAGACCTGAAAACTGTCTACATTATATATATATATATAAGCAATCTAAGAAAGATGAATAAGGTATTGATATCTAAAAGTTGAGTTAAATTAAGTATGGGTATCTAAATTCCCAACCCATGGTAATATTTGGTGGCTTAATTTATCCACCTAGCTATTTCCTCTTTGCAACTTTTTTTTCTTAAATAAAAATAAACTCCTTGCTACATATTCAAGTGTATTCGAAAGTTTTATCACGAAAACAGAATTACCTAACGAGTTCTTCTCCGTAACATATTCAAGCACGTGCGAGATGCGATGCACTTGAAAGAAAAGAGAGAGGGAGTAAAACACAGCAGGTTGTGTCTTTGAAAAGTTGGTCTCATTTTAAAACATGAGCCCGATCTGAATGGACCAGCTCCATGTGTTTGTGTGTGTTTGTGTACACACATATATTGATATGTATATATGTATTTTATTTTTTTTAGAAAAAAATGGTGGGATAATTAACCCCCATAAACTTCATTAAAAAGACTTCAACGAGTACATCTCCACTTCAAAGAATTCGACATACATTATTCACTCCAAAAATAAAAAGAAACTACTCAAAATAAATAACACCAAAACAATAATTTAATGCCGAACTGCTGCCCTTACTAATACTACGCCTCTCCAAAATCCCCTGAATAGACCTGTCCTGTATGATCAGCCGGTGTCCCTTATTCTGTTTGCGTTAAAGTCCTCTTGAGCTTCTTTTTAGCACGATCTGATGCCAAGGTCATCCAATTAGTTACGATAGCATAAATGAAACAATTGAATATAAATTGCAGTTTCTATTCTTAAATATCCGATCATTGTGTTCCAACCATAACCCCGTGTGATAACCAAAGCTACCAAGTCCCAACCCTCCTTGACTCTTTTTGAACGTATCTAGCTCTCCAAAGTCCCCAAAGATCTAAGATCGAAGACGGACAAATAGCAAATTGGAACCAAGACATAAATTTCTCCCAAACCTGTATGTGTGTGTGTGTACTCCATATGCATATACGTATATACTACATGTATGTGTATGTGTGTGCAGTAAAAGCATGAGCTTAAATTTTGGTTCTATAAAAGATTGTAGGACTCCAATGTCTAAGTGTACAGTCTTCTCTTTCTTTTTATATTGACTGTATGTCTTGAATTTGCGACGTTGTTTCATTATAATTTTCTTGTTCAATCAACTCTACCATCCAAAACTTTGGTTTTCCTTTACATTCACAAATTAAAATGGATAGATTTGAAATTCAAATCTCCAATCTAAGCATGATCTAATCTATATAACCTCCTTTTCATTTGTTGTACAACACAAAAACAAATTTGAATTGAAATAAGAGAGGGAGGACCACATTTCCACTACCCTCATCCCACAACACATAAACAAAATGTAAAGTTACACGAACAAACACAAAGATTATAAAACTTGCTCCTCCATCAATCTAGATCTCAATTGTTAATCCTTCACCATTATCATTTTTTTTCCATCCTAACACAACATAATATACAATTATGAAACAAACCAATCTCTTCCAACTATTCTCTAATCCATGGCCAGCCTCATAACATTTTTGTTATAGCTGCCCCTACTTACTTCATACATGACAGGTTAATTATAGGCTGTTAGCCTTTAATTCCTACTACATTCTAATTTTTAGGAAATTCATAATTTCAATGTTTCTTTTTTGGCGAATTAGGATCATCTTCAATACTTTATATCTTTATAGATAGTTTCCCAGGAATGTTGGAGCCCAGAAATCCATAGGCATCTCGCTTGCAACCGCGAATGTGCTTGATATCGGAACTAAACAAAGCCCGCGGCTACTTAAATTATGAAACCCTTCATTGTTTGAATTCTCCAAATTCTGTAAATGCGGGGTGGGGGGGGGGGGGGGGGGAGGGGCACAAAAAAGATATTATTACAATATATATTAGCTTGTTTGCATCATATATCAAACAATATTGATCAAGCCAATAAGATGAAGATAATCACAAGTACCTTTTGGTAGTGAATTTGATGGCCATTCTTCAAGTAAGGGGTACTTAGTGCCTGAAACACATTAACTCAAAAATATTAATGAATTATGGTACATTTATTTCTTAATAAATTGCAGGTGACACTATACCCTAGCGGTATAAAGTCTCGAACAGCTGAGCAAGAGATCTGGATTTTAAACCCTGCTTGCATCAAGTTACAACATACATATTATTGAAAATGAAAAGAAAATATTAACAAATTAAGTTTATATAAATAGAGGGACTTACACCAACTTGACCATGGAGAAACTTAATGTAGTCTATGGCTTCTTGGAGAACAGAAGCAGTGTCAGTCTGAGGATCAAGAGCAATGAAATTTAGATTAAATAACAAAATTAACATGTAGTGATTAATGTACATGCATGTCTAACAGTTTAGTTTATTTATATATAAAAATGATTAATTTGTAGAAGATATTGCACCTTTCCAAAAGGAGAAACCAATTGCTGTAGTGCAGTGATTCTGTCCCCTAGCTTTTCTTTCCTCACCTAAAACAAATATACAAAGATATATATATAAACATAAATCTCTCATCATTTCATCTTGGAAAGAGTAGAGAGAGAGAAAACACAAATACATCAAATCCTATATTGATTAGCTATGATCACTTGAGGAGCTAATTATTCAACCTTGAAGGTGGGCAACGGCGATGGCGTTGCGATCCTCGGCTTCTTTGTTGCAGGTTGATCGCCTTCATTTTTCTTCGTTTCATCAGACGCCTGATGCGCCAAACATAAATTGAAAATTAGATTGATTGAATGATTTAATTTGGAAAACATAATTGCAAATGCCTTTCTATGGTTTATAGCTCATCATAATCCATCTGACTAATTAGCTCTAAGATGCTGTTGATACGCTAGTTGAGAGATTATAAGTGCCGGAAGAGATACAGATGAAGGGTGGCACAGGAGTTGGCCATAAGAATTAAGAGCACAAATAAACTCTATAGTTAAAACTCTATTTGCATAATCTAACTTAAATTAACCCTTGAAATATGTACGAGAAAATAAGTTGTATGTGAATCAAACCCTAATATATAGCTAGAATGAAGAAAGAAGAAGGAGAGAAAAGTGCTGGCCTTCATGTTGGTACAAATGGATCCATCCTCAAACAATCTCTTCTCACAAACTTTTGGTGGGGCTTGATTTGTTGTAGGATTCCAAAAGGGAGTGTTGTTACAAAAGTTCATTTGTTGCTTTGAAGTTGAAGAAGAAGAAACCCTAGGGCTAAACTTAGCCCATGAAGAGTACTGCGCCACTGAATCATTCATGCCCTTTAACGGGTCGACGGGTTCGAAGAAACCCGATAAGAGGGCTTGATCATACGCAAAACCCGTTTGGATTTGATTGAGCTCTATAGGTCTACAGAAAAAAAATTATAAAACAAGAAAGAAAAACTTGTTAAAGTTATAATTAAGTAAACCTAAATATATACACAAAATTTTATAGAAAAAGAAGAAGAGGGTACATACAAGAAAGGTTGGGTCCAATTGATGCATTCATTTGAAGGTGAGCATGAAATTGATGGAGTATTATTATTATTCCACCAACACATAGTATTGCATATGCCTGTGTATTGGAATTCATCTGCCATGGCCGCTGATCTCTCTCTCTCTCTCTCTCTCTCTCTCTCCCTCTTCCTTCTTCCTCCTTCTTGGCTTTATCAAGGGATATATATTAGGTAAGACTTTAAAAGAATGGATGAAGTAATCTTGTTTGACTTGTTTTATTCATTTTCAAACCACCATCAACATAAACCAAGTGTTAGCAGATGGGGTGAGGAATGATGGACCATTTTCTTTATTTTGTCTTGGAGACAATCTACATCAACACTAAATAATAAGTTATTCTTGGGGTTGTTGCATATTAAAAACATAGTGTATTTGTTGTACATGCTTGTATTTACATAGCTGCATTCATAATTAGAAATATATATATGGTACTTGTGATACAACCGTAGCCTAGTGTTAAACCCTATTTGCAAGTTGGAGGTTGGGCGTCTCTCTTACAGCAGGCTAATGTCACTATTACAATAATGGGTTGTCCATATGGATTTAGCAGTAGGGGCAAATCCTCTACGGGCATATCTCTAGACACATAAAACTCCACCGTAGGTCCAAAGACCGCATGTGCAAGTCTTCATCCTGAATATATCCCTACGGAGTAATAATTATCCCTACGACTTACGCTGTAGATGCATTTATCTCTACGGCTTACTCTGTAGGGACATAATCTTTATTTAATTTATTGGTTTATAAAATAAAATACTTGTCCCTACGAATTTATCCGTCGAGCCTGATTGATTCCCCTACGGTACGGATAAATTCGTAGGTGCAAGTTTTTACTGAGTACATAGGGACAAAATATCAGGTATCCTGATAATTTGTCCCTACGACTAACTGTGTAGGGGCAAATATTGCATCTACGGATTAATCCGTAGGTGCAATAGATAGCCCTACAGATTAATCCGTAGAGACAAAATATCGGGGTTTTTATAAAAATAGGCTTCCTGTTTTTTTCCCATCCTGTGCACGATAATATATACATTGTTTCCTCCGATCAGAGTAAAACTTTGTTCAAATTTTCAAAATTTAAAATGAAGCAGCGCTTCATAAAAGCGCCAGCAAGCAGCGCTCACGTGCAGAGCACGGGTGCGCTCGCGCTAAGAGCGCCAGCGCTCTAAAGCAGCGCTCACGTGCAGAGCACGAGTGCGCTCGCGCTAAGAGCGCCAGCGTTCTAAAGCAGCGCTCACGTGCAAAGCACGAGTGCGCTGGCGCAAGAACTAAATGTTTCTCACCGTTGGATCAAAAATCCAACGAAGATGATAAATCATCAAGTTACCAAAATAAAATTCTGTTAAGAAAACATTCTTCAGAATATTTCCAAACAAAAAGATTTTGCTCTGTATATCAGAGCACCGTCGGATCAATGATCCAATGGTGATTAAAAATCACAATGGTGCAGAATAAATTCCGCATGAGAAAAGATTTCCCAATCTTATTAAAAACAAGAAGATTATCTTCTGTAAAATAGAAGCCTTAGGATTAAAGATCCAACGGTGGGGAAATCCCCAAAGCAATTAGAGAAAAGATCTCTTCAACTGATTCAACAAATCTGCTTGCCCTATATAAAGGCCCCAAGACTTTAAGTCTGATAGGAAGGAACCCCCCCCCCCCCCACACAAGCTTTGAGAAAATTCAAACAAAAGAACAAGCTCTGAGAAGAAGAACTTTTCTTCAAGGTAAAAATAGAGAGATAAAAAATCTCATCAAAAAAAGAACTTAGTTCTTATGACAGATCATAGATCTATAAGACAAATTGTCTTTCACAAAACAGATCATAACATCTCATTATAAAAAGGGGGAGAATGATTCAATTCTCTTAGGATCACAGATCCATAAAAGCAAAGCCTTTCATCAAAAAAACATAAGAGATTGAAATATCTCATATAAAATAAGAACTTTGTTCTTAGATCCATGAGACAAAGTCTCTTATAAGTGAGAATTTAATTCTCCGAGCGCAGAACTGCTTAAAAAGAGCCTTAGCGCTACAAATTTCACAAGAAGCTCTTTTCGCTCATTATCTGGCGCATAGCGCCAAGCGCGCCACGTGCTCCCCACGTGTGCGCTACTAACAGAAACGCTCTGCGCTCATTATCTGACGCACAGCGCCAAGTGCGCCACGTGTTCCTCACGTGTGCGCTACTCATAAGAAGCGCTTTGCGCTCATTATCTGGTGCATAGCGCCAAGCGCGCCACGTGCTCCCCACGTATGCGCTACTCACAGAAGCGCTATGCGCTCATTATCTGGCGCTGTGCGCCAGCCACGTGCTCCTCACGTGTGCGCTACTTAAAAAAGCGCTCCGCGCTCATTGACTGGCGCTCAGCGCCAAGTGCGCCACGTGCTCCTCACGTGTGTGCTAAGATAACATAAATTGTTCTTTAAATAATAAAGCCCCAGAGCCATGATGAGTGCTCAGCACTCAATAAAAGACAAAAAGATTGGCAGAGCCCAAACCAATGCTCAGTATTGTTAAAAGTTCAACATTTTAACTAAATGGGCCGAGCCCAAAGTGGCTACAGAACCCTACTTCAGATTAATTGAGCCCGTATGCTCATAAACCTTTGATCTTAGTCCCAAATTGGACTACAGATCTCCCAACCAATATTGGTTCAAGAGTACATCTCTTCACTCCTATGATATTTGTCGTCGTAATCCTTCAACGTCTTCAGAGAGGTGACGGGTCCCGACAACCAGACGAACCACGGACTGTGGGGTCCTTAAACTCATGGACTATGATATCCTTAAACTTTACAGACTATGATGTCTCTACACTACTACGGACTGTGGGGTCCTTAAACTCATGGACTATGATGTCTTTAAACTTTATAGACTATGACGTCTTTAAACTGGACCGCAAAGTCCCTAAACTAAAACAATAGAGCCCAAATACTCTTTTGTTGGATCTAAATGATCTTGTTAAGTTGATCTTAGTCTAAAATTAGACTAATGTATCCTTAACAAATCGTTAAGTTGATCTTAGTCTAAAATTAGACTAACGTATCCTTAACAAACGTTTAAGTTGATCTTACTCTCAAATGAGACTAACGTATCCTTAAACCTAACCCAAAACCCAAATCTAAGAAAATACGGATTTGGACCAATCCACGCCCTACGGGCGACAACATAAATTAGTCTCCGTATACAATCCGCGGGCAACCAAAGATAAAACAAACACACACACGACACGAAGTGATCATTTGGAGAAAGAGAAAGTTGTTGCCGCGATGCGGTAGCGTAATTAACTGCAGGGGTTTGCGCCTGCAGGGAAGAGCGTCCCCACAATCAAAACCCCCTCAAACGAGGGGGAATCTGACGAAGTCTGTTACATCGGCCGCATCCGTTTAGACCTTCGATACATGGTGCCATAAAACAACTTGGTATCTTCGGAGAGGTGGACGGATAAAACCAAATAGCATCTTCCCCCAAATTCAGGCAAAACGAACCTACGCGGTCGCGTCTCTGTATTCGGAGAAGAACAGATTTTGGCACGCCCGGTGGGACCAGAGACGCGACCGCGTAGGTTCGTCTTGCCTGAATTTGGGGGAAGATGCTATTTGGTTTTATCCGTCCACCTCTCCGAAGATGCCAAGTTGTTTTATGGCACCGTATATCGAAGGTCTAAACGGATGCGGCCGATGTAGCAGACTTCGTCAGATTCCCCCTCGTTTGAGGGGTTTTTGATTGTGGGGACGCTCTTCCCTGCAGGCGCAAACCCCTGCAGTTAATTACGCTACCGCATCGCGGCAACAACTTTCTCTTTCTCCAAATGATCACTTCGTGTCGTGTGTGTGTTTGTTTTATCTTTGGTTGCCCGCGGATTGTATACGGAGACTAATTTATGTTGTCGCCCGTAGGACGTGGATTAGTCCAAATCCGCATTTTCTTAGATTTGGGGTTGGGGTTGGGTTTAATGATACGTTAGTCTTATTTGAGGCTAAGATCAACTTAAATGTTTGTTAAGGATACGTTAGTCTAATTTGAGACTAAGATCAACTTAACGGGATCGTTTAGATCCGATAAAAGAGCATTTGGGCTCTATTGTTCTAGTTTAGGGACATAGTGGTCCAATACCAGTTTAAGGACGTAGTGGTCCAATACCAGTTTAAGGATATAGTGGTCCAATACCAGTTTAAGGACATAGTGGTCCATTGAATGTATGGCTGTCGGGACCCATCACCTCTCTGAAGACGTTGAAGGATTACAACGACAAATATCAAAGGAGTTCAGAGATGTACCCTTGAACCAATGAGTTGGTTGAAAGAGCAGATGTGCTCAATTCAAGATGATTTGAGGACTTATGGCCAGTTTGGGCTAAGTCCAATTATATTTGAAATATTGGCCCTTTTGACCATTAGACATTTGTCTGGGTTCAGCCCCTCATCATTCAGCAGTGCTAAACAGAGGTTTGGGGGCTCTGACAGCATTTTGTCCTTGATTTCCTCAATTTTGAGATTCATTTGGAGGAGGGACTTTTGCCTCTGGAAAATTAGCCAATTTGGCTGAAATTAGTGTTAATCACTAGAGAACAACAGTGTTAAACACTGGAAATATAATCCCCAAATTAGTGTTAAACACTAAAGAAAGAGGGGTCACGCGTGGACACGTGAGAGCGCCCAAAAGTGGGACCAGATCCCTTTTCTTCGTTCTGCAATTAAGTGTTAAACACTTTTATATTTTACTTTGGAGTATCACGTGCTGACACGTGAGGAGGATTCATGCACTGATTGTTAGAGCGTCTGCCAAGAGGTCACGTGGGAACACGTGAGAGCGCCCAAGGCCTTTATTTCTTTTACTTTTTCTCTCTGTATTTCGGGAGTCACGTGGAGCACGTGAGGCGTTGCCTCAGAGCTGTTTCCTTTTTCTTTTTGGGGATCTTTTTAGGGGTCACGTGGGGACACGTGACCTAGTTTTATTCCTTCTTTTCTGATCACTGCGGATTGGGGTCATGTGTAATCACGTGACCAATGTTCTTTATGTGCATGGAGATCTTTCAAGTCTCTTTATTTTAAGAATTAAATTCTCTGTAGGGTTAAACCCTAATCATGATTTTGGAGGAATTAAATTCCTATTATGAAAGAATTAAATTCTTATGTAGAGTTAAACCCTAATTTCATCTCAAAGGAATTAAATTCCTGTAATTCTGTGAGAATTAAATTCTCAAAACTCAATTCCTCCTCTGTGTTTTAGATCTGCATGGCAGGATCTCAACCCAATGAGAATTAAATTCTCAATTCATGGGGAGATGTGCACTTTGCAGATCCTCAACCAGAGAAAGAACTAAGTTCTTTTCTTTATATAAGAGTTAAACTCTTTTGAGAATTAAATTCTCTTTTGAAGGCTCTCTTTTCTTACCTAGGGTTTTTCTTTTGCAGAGAATTAAATTCTCCTCTCTTTTCTTTTTTTCTCTTGAGAATTAAATTCCCCTCCCTCTGTTTCTTCTCTCAAAAAAGTAGCCCCCTCTTCTCTTCTTGGCTCCTATTTTGATTTGTTTTCATCATTAATATGATCCTTTAGATCATTCAATAAATTTTATTTACCGTTGGATTTTAAATCCAAAGATATTCTGTTTGTTATTTCTGGTGAGATAGGGGAAATCTTTCCTTGTATCAAATCTTTCCATAAATTGGTGATTTTTAATCACCCTTGGATCTTTAATCCAACGGTCCCCATAATCCTTTTCCATTTGGAAAGATTTAGAAAGATTTAGAATTTTAATTCTATTTGGAAAGATTTAGAGAAATTTAGAATTTTAATTCTATTAAACTGTAAGGCTTTCAAAACCTGTCACGTGCTGGCACGTGACCCTTGGTCACGTGTGAGCACGTGACCCCCAATTGGTTCTTTTCTCAGCATTTATTTATGCTTCAGTTTTAACCATCACGTGTCAACACGTGACCATTGGTCACGTGTGAGCACGTGATACCTCATTGAGGTTTCTTCTGATTTTTAATCAGGGAACAGATTTTAGAATTTAATTCTATTCATTATTTTAGAGGCCTTAAGAGCCCATCACGTGTCTGCACGTGACCCATGGTCACGTGTGAGCACGTGATGCCCCATTGGGATCTTTTCTGAGTTTTTATTATATCTTTTAACTCCTCCAGCGGGTTCTTAAAGGTCCATCACGTGTGGACACGTGATACCTCATAACTTTTGATCCCGGATGAATTATGAGGCCCATAATATACCAAATCAAAGGGTTTTTCGATACGCTTTCAATACCATCAGAATTTAGCTGTTTCTCATTCGGGAGTTTGTCAAAATACAGCCTGGAAGATACTGGTTCCCATTTTCTTAAGTGTATCGCCGCCATTTGATACCTTGGGCTCTTTTGCACAGAAATTTTTAGCGAGAACAAATGCCCCCCACTACTTTGCCCACGTACGTATGTACGTGGGTGAAGTAGTGCAAAATTATGCATGGTCACCGAATTGAGGGCTTAGGAGACAAGTTTAGGGTCCTTGTAGCCTAAGATTTTTCAACTTTATGAGCCGTGAGGGTCTCACAAAGACTTTTCTCCCTACGGATCGAGAGGATCTCGTAGGTGTATTTTCTCCTTAAGGGTCGTGAGGACTCCTAAGTGTGTTTTCTCTCATAAGTCGTAAGGATCTTATAAGAGAATTTTCCCTCTTACGAGTCGAGAGGACCCGTAAGCGGTTGTTTCCCTCCTTATCGAGATTCGACTTTGGAGAGTGTGACCCGTTGATAGTATGCAAGAGACCGTTTTGGATCGCCTTGCAGGACCCCAGTGCTTAGGAAACAGGTTTTTTTTAATCCCCGCTGCCTAAGGCTTTTCCTCACGAGTCGAGACGAATCGAGCATTTCTCGCAAAGACATTAATTTTCTCACGAGTCGAGACGAATCGAGCATTTCTCGCAAGAATATCCTATCGTCACAGTTAACCTCTGCTCTTTACGACAAATGTCCGTTAGGGTCTGTGGTACTAGGGTTTTGCCCGTCGTACCGTCGCGTTGGCTGATGTATCTCTCGATAGGCAATCTTGCTGTTCGAGTAGCCTTGCGACATGTCGTGTCTCTGATCCCTTCGGGGGCTGGACAAGACGTCTTCAAGAAATCCTCCTAGGAAATTTGACCGTCGGAAGAGCAAGCGTTAGGAATTTCGCCATGCCGCTTTTTACTTGAGATTAGGCTCATTTTGGAGAGCCCCGATGAGTCATAACCACTCCGCGCTGGTGTGGGATGATCTCCGATAGTCTTCCAGGCTTTATATGACTTGCCGTTAAGATCTTGAAGCTAGGAATTTGGCCTTTGCTTCGTTTGCCGGCATTGCGTCCTCTGTATCGAGACGAATATCGTGGTTGTCTCTAGGTTGCTGGTGAACCGTCGAGATTTGGAACGAGGGATTTTGCCGTGGCTCCTTTTGGTAATGTTGCGTCTGCTGTATCGAGACGAACGTCGAGGTGGTGACCACTCCGCACTGGTTCGAGATGATCTCCGATCGTCTTTCAGGCTTTATATGACTTGCCTTTAAGACCCTGAAGCTAGGAATTTGGCCTTTGCTTCATTTGCTGGCATCGCGTCCTCTGTATCGAGACGAATGTCGTGGTTGTCTCTAGGTTGCTGGTGAACCGTCGAGGTTTGGAACTAGGGATTTTGTTGTGGCTCCTTTTGGTGATGTTGCGTCTGCTGTATCGAGACGAACGTCGAGGTGGTGACCACTCCGCACTGGTTCGAGATGATCTCCGATTGTCTTTCAGGCTTTATATGACTTGCCGTTAAGACCCTGAAGCTAGAAATTTGGCCTTCGCTTCGTTTGCTGGTATGGCGTCTGCTGTATCGAGACGAATGTCGCGGTTGTCTCTGCGTCGCATGTGAACCGTCAAGGTTTGGAACTATGGATTTTGCCGTGGCTCCGTTGTTGTTGTCGCGTCTGAGCCCTGCTGGAGGAAGAACGCTGTGGTGACATCTCGTCTGCTGTATCGAGACGAATGTAGAGGTGGTGACCACTCCGTGCTGGTGCGGGATGATCTCCGATTGTCTTTCAGGCTTTATATGACTTGCCGTTAAGACCTTGAAGCTAGGAATTTAGCCTTCGCTTCGTTTGCTTTGGTGTGTCCAAATCCTGTTGGAGGAAGGACGCTGTGATGACATCGCGTCTACTGTATCGAGACGAACGTCGAGGTGGTGACCACTCCGTGCTTGTGTGGGATGATCTCCGATAGTCTTTCAGGTTTTATATGAGTTGCCTTCAAGACCCTAAAGCTATGAATTTGGCCTTCGCTTCGTTTGTTGTCATTGCGTCTGCTGTATCGAGACGAATGTTATGGTGGTGATCACTCCTCGCTGGTGTGGGATGATCTCCGATGGTCTTTCAGGTTTTATATGAGTTACCTTCGAGACCCTGAAGCTAGGAATTTGGCCTTCGCTTCGTTTGCTTTGGCGTGTCCTGCTCCTGTTGGAGGAAGGATGCTGTGGTGACATCTCTTCTGCTGTATCGAGACGAACGTCGAGGTGGTGACCACTCTGCGCTGGTGTGGGATGATCTCCGATTGTCTTTCAGGTTTTATATGAGTTACCGTCAAGACCCCGAAGCTAGGAATTTGGCCTTCGCTTCGTTTGCTGTCATTGTGTCTGCTGTATCGAGACGAATGTCATGGTGGTGATCACTCCTCGCTGGTGTGGGATCATCTCCGATGGTCTTTCAGGTTTTATATGAGTTACCTTCGAGACCCTGAAGCTAGGAATTTGGCCTTTTGCTTCATTTGCTTTGGCGCGTCCGAACCCTGCTGGGGGAAGAACGCTGGGGTGACATCGCGTCTACTGTATTGAGACGAATGTCGAGGTGGTGACCACTCCGCGCTGGTGCGAGATGATCTCCGATTGTATTTCAGGATTTATATGACTGCCGTCAAGACCCTGAAGCTAGGAATTTGGCCTTTTGCTTCATTTGCTTTGGCGCTTCCGAATCCTGCTGGGGGAAGAATGCTGGGGTGGCATTTCATCTGTTGTATCGAGACGATCGTCGAGGTGGTGACCACTCCGCGCTGGTGCGAGATGATCTCCGATTGTCTTTCAGGCTTTATATGAGTTGCCGTCAAGACCCTGAAGCTAGGAATTTGTCCTTTGCTTCATTTTCTTTGGTGCGTCCGAATCCTGCTGGGGGAAGAACGCTGGGGTGACATTTCATCTGCTGTATCGAGACGATCGTCGAGGTGGTGACCACTCCGTGCTGGTGCGAGATGATCTCCGATTGTCTTTCGGGCTTTATATGACTTACCGTCAAGACCCTGAAGCTAGGAATTTGGCCTTCGCTTCATTTGCTTTGGCGTGTCCGAATTCTGTTGGAGGAAGGACACCGTAGTGACATCTCGTCTGCTGTATCAAGACGAACGTCGAGGTGGAGCTGGGATTTTGCCGTCACTCCGCTTTGTTTGGACCATGAGGTCTTTTGTTGACGTCGCATCTACATCCTGTTGGACTGCGAAGGAACGCCATTGTTGACATCTCGTCTGCTGTATCGAGACGAATGCTGAGGTGGAGCTGGGATTTTGCCGTCGCTCCGCTTTGTTTCGACCGTGAGGTCTTTTGTTGACGTTGCATCTGCATCCTGCTGGACTACGAAGGAACGCCATTGTTGACATCTCGTCTGCTGTATCGAGACGAATGCTGAGATGGAACTGGGATTTTTCCATGGCTCCGTTTGATGGTGTAACATCTGTGTCATGCTGGAATGAGGAGACCCACTATCATTGGTCTCCAGGCTGCAGATGTGTCCATTGAGATTTGGAACTAGGGACTTTGCTATAGTTCCGTTTCGTTGTGACTCTGAGGTCGATTGTTGACTCACGTCTGCATCTGGTTGGAGTGAGGAGAAACGCCGTTGGTGATCTCTAAGTTGTCGATATTGACGTCGAGACCCTGAAGCTAGAGATCTTCCTTTGCTTCATTTGTTGACATTGTGTCTGCAATATTGCGACAAATGTCGAGGTTGTCTCTAGGTTGTCTATGAACCGTCGAGATTTGGCTTCGCTTTATGATGGAGCCTGTTGGGAAGGTATGGTTCGCTATTTGTTTGTGCCCCTGGATTGTATACAGGGATCGATGTGATCTCACCTGTAGGGCAAAAAGTTTCATTCTTTCATTATTTTTTTATTCTTTCCGCGATGCTCTATCATTTCAGCTTTTTATATCGCGAAAATCGCGATTGCCCAATCATTTCGTCTATTTTTCGCGGTGCCCAATCATTTCGGCTATTTTTCTTTTTACTCGCTGCTTTTTATTGCGAGTTGCCCAATCGTTTCGGCTGTTTTTGTATGCATACATTTTTACTTGCTGCTTTTTATTGCAAGTTGCCCCATCATTTCGGCTATTTCGTATGCACGTATGGCTCGCTGATTTTTTTTTATCGCGAGTGTGGAACTTGAAATCTGACGCCAATCTCAGCATCAACATCGCTATAACTGGAATATTGCCAGGAGCGAATCATCATTTGCCAAGAAAGGGCTTGGGATTTGATACCGGTTTTAGGCATCAGCATCGCTACAACTGGGATATTATCAGGAGCGAATCATCATTTGCCTCTGTCGATGTCGAACAAAGGTGGCTTAGCGAACAGGGTTAGGATCCCGTCGACTAAGGCTTTTGACTTCATGAGCCGTAAGGGTCTCACAAAGGTATTTCTCCCTACAAGTCGTGAGGATATCGTAGGTGTGTTTTCCCCTTAGGAATCGTGGGGATTCCTAAGTGTATGTTCCCCTGTAAGTCGTAAGGATCTTACAAAATGGTTTTGTCCTTATAAGTCGAGAGGACTTACAAGGGTTGTTCACCATATGGACATATCCCTAGTCACGGGTGGGACTTTGCTGTGGAAATGTTTATTCGCGCCCGTGGATTGTATACAAGGGTCAGTATTGAACCGCTCGTAGGGCAATATCGAAGGTTGTGGGGGTTGCTTAAGCACAGGTTTAGGTCTCTGTATCTTAAGACTTTCAAATCTTATGAACCGTGAGGGTCCCATAAGAGAGTTCTCCTTACGAGTGGTGAGGATCTCGCAAGTGTATTTTCTCCTTAGGAATCGTGGGGATCCCTAAGTGTGTTGCTCCCTTGTGAGTCATAAGGATCTCACGCGGGTGGTTTCTCCTTAAAAGGTCGAGAGGACCCTGTAAGTGTCCTTTAATGAGGTTGCGCCCTTTCGGGTTTTCACAAACACTCGCCGGTAGTCCTGCTGTTTTTACTCACGGAGCCCTTTCAGGTTTTCATCCGTTCCCATTTTGCTTATAGACATACCGTTTTTCTTCTTTTTTTTATATTCTTTTTATTATATTTTTTTTTACGAGGTCGCGCCCTTTCAGGTTTTCATGAACACTCGCCGGTAGCCCTGCTGTTTTTACTCACGGAGCCCTTTCGGGTTTTCATCCGTGCCCATTTTGCTTATGGACATACCGTTTATTTTTTTTTTATCTTTTTTTTTATATCGGCTTTGCGATGTTTCAATCCACCGTAGTTTATTGACATCTCGGTCAACATCTAGTTTTAGGACGTGGTGGTTCGCCGTTAGTTTAAGGACGTTTCGGTCCGCCGTTAGTTTAAGGACGTTGCGGTCCGCTGTCGCCGTATTCGAGGCGAATCTCTAGTTTACTGACTTTTCGGTCTATGGGGCTTTCCCTATGAATGAGCATGATGCCCCCGGCATATCCATCTTTCTCGGAGCATGTGGTTGTGGCGGGCTCACCTTCCAGTTTTCGGACAACGCGAACTTGCCCTGTTAATATTGGTCTTCAACCCAGTTTTTGAAAACGTAGCAGTTTTCGATCGGATGGCCCAATACTTGGTGGTAAGGGCAGTAATTAGGATTGTTGACATCATTCAGTTGTGGTTGGCATTTCGGCTCCGGTAAAGTGATAAGCCCGTCGCGCACCGCTAGTTCGAACAGCCTCCTTTTTTCATCCCCGGGAAATGAGTAAGGACGTTTCAATTTCTCATAGAGGGGTTGCCGCTTGTTGCTTTGGCGAACGACCGGTCTAGGGTTACTCGATTGTTGTTGAGCGTTAGCGATGAAGGCCGTTTTCCCCTTCCCTTTATCCTTTTTGTTCGCTCCGTTGTTTGTGGGTCCGAGGTTCTCTCCGGGTATCGTGCAATTATGCGGCTGAATGTTCTCGTAATTCTTCAATTCTTCAAAGATGGATTCCTTGAACAGAGGGCCGAAGGCTACTTTTTCTTCGGAATCGCTCCTGAAGGTGAGAACTCGTGATCCCCCGGGATCATCCCTATGACAATTGCCGGCAACTCTTTTATGCTTATCTGTCGTATTTTTTCGCTGTCTACGAGCTTCCCACTTTGTTCTGTTGACGTGTTGCCTGTGAGCGACATACCCTTGCCACCAACACTTAAAGGAGTCGCAGTCTTGAGTAGGATGTGCGATCTTCTGATGATATAAGCAGTAATTAGGATGCATCTCTACTCCACCGAGCGTGTTTTCTTCAGAGGGCGGTAGCTTCATTCCCATTGATATGGCTTTATCAAACCTTTTCCTCGTCTTGAATTTGTTTTTATCGGCAGCGAATGTCTTTTGATTTGACGGGAGTGCGTCGACTCTTTCGTCTAGTCGCCGGCGTTTGACTCCTTCCAATATGGCCATCTCACGCTCCTGATTGGCTTTACTTTTCAGACGAATCTTATTCAGGAAGGCATCGATCATCTCATCTGACGGCCACAGAAGTTCTGGTTCAGGACCCGTCCCCGGTTTCTCGATGCAAGGAGTTTTTTCATTATCTACCAATGAGTGAGAGATCACATGACAACTTGCTATGTAATTCTCAGATCCATCTGATGAGTCTTCTCCATCCTCTCCGTCTTCAAGGACGTGGCTGAGAAACTCTTAGAGCGTGATTGGGGTTCGCGCTTTCTGGTTGTACTCTTCCAGTGCGTCGATTTGTTTCTGTAGGTCCGTGCGCTTGTCGACAGACTTCACGGGCTTTTTGGATCTCTTCTTCTTTTTCGAAGATTTCGACGGCTGGGTGTGAACACTTTGGCTATCCCCACCAATCCTTGGAGTTGGGCGCGGTTTCAGCATCCCTTCGATGATCTCAGGTTCCGATGGGTTCTTCCACCTGATCGCCGGGCATGTCTGGAGATCATTCAGCA
Source organism: Agapanthus africanus (assembly GCA_030015575.1). Lineage (NCBI taxonomy): Eukaryota > Viridiplantae > Streptophyta > Magnoliopsida > Asparagales > Amaryllidaceae > Agapanthus > Agapanthus africanus. Next base: position 23,737,494 of record JASDDO010000028.1, on the reverse strand, counting down.
TCCTTTTGGTTTTGGCGGAAAGCACGACCTCCCATGGAGCTTCTTCAATAAAAGAACAAGTTCCCCCGGCGTGTCCGTCTTCTTTGGAGTGTGCGGCTGTGGTGGGTTTACTTTCCACTTTTCAGACAGCGTAAACTTGCTTTGTAGGTACCGATCCTCGATCCATCCCTTAAAGACAAAGCAATTCTCGATCAGGTGACTTACCGTTTGGTGGTAAGGGCAATAGTTGGGATTATTCACCTCGCTGGGTTGCGGTGGTCTCCTTGGATTCGGGAGATAGATAAGCCTATTGCGCATCGCCAGCTCGAACAGCCTCTTCATTTTATCCTGCGGGAATGAGTAAGGGCGCTTCATTTTCTCCTTATAATACCGCCGTCTCTCTTCTAGTTGATTCGCTAGCTTCGGGGCACTGGGCTGCTGTTGGGTGTTCGCAACGAAAGTCACTTTCCCTTTACCCTTGTTGTTTCGGGACTCCAGCTTCGGAGGAGACAGTCTGACCCATTTGATCTATCTGGGCTAGCTTATCAATTAAAGCCTGGAACGTGGTCGGTTTAAAGAACATCATGAACTGTGAAATAGTTGCATGAGGATCTAAGGTGCCCACGAACATGCCCACCGCTGGCACTTCTTCGATGCGCTGTTCGCACTTCGACCACAAGTTCCGCCATCGGATAGCATATTGAACCCAAGTCTCGCCCGGCTTTATTCTCGCATTAATCAAAGCTGTTATTGGAGTACGCTCGCTGGCGCTTGCGAAACGCTGGGTAAACAACAATTCCATTTCAGCGAAGGTTTTGACAGAGTCATTCGGAAGTTCGGAGTACCATTCAAACGCCGTTTCCGATAAGCTGCCGACGAACTGGCAAAGCAAGATTTTATCATTGCCGCCGGTATTGCCACAAAGAGCCCTGAACTGGGTGACGTGTTGATGGGGATTCCCTGTCCCTTTGTACACATGGAATTTAGGGATCGTATATTCCGGCGGGTAACTGATTTGGCCATACCAGCCCGGATAGGGTCGTCCAGTTTTAACAATTTGCCCAGCTGCTTCACTCGCCTGATGAGTGTAGGGTGTTTTTCGTCACCCCATTGAGATGGGAATACACGCGCGCTTGTCAGGCGTACTACAGATTCCCCCTGCCTAAGGTAGGTCGGAGTTTAATGATTATGGGGATCCGAATCTCCGGCAGCCGCGGACTAAGCTGCCGTTAATTACCCACCGCCTTTGGGGCGAGGGAACCTCCGATTAACGGGTTAAACTGGTCATGCGAACTCAATGTGCAGTGTACGTGTGTTTTGTTTTGGAGGGGGGTTTAAATATATCGGGAGCCACGCAGAGTTTTTACGGGGGTCCCGCTACCCGGATAGTGTCGTGGAGTATGTGTGTATGTACATATGTATACATATGTATATATATACATGTATATATATAAAAAGGGGAAAAGACATCCAAAGGATGCGTGGGGGCAGCACCTTGGGCGCTGTGCGCCTAGGTACTGTGTGCTCAGGCGCTAGAGTGCCACGTGTCGGCACGTGGGCACTCTGCGCTTGAGCGCTGGGCGCTTGAGCGCAAGAGCGCCACGTGTCGACACGTGAGCGTTTTGCGCTTCAGCGCCTGACGCTCGAGCGCAAGTGTGCCACGTGTCGGCACGGGGGCGACTTGCGCTTGAGCACTTGAGCGCAAGCACGCCACGTGTCGGCACGGGGGTGACTTGTGCTTGAGCGCTGGGCGCTTGAGCGCAAGCGCGCCACGTGTCGGCACGGGGGCGACTTGCGCTTGAGCGCTTGCTCTTTAGCGCAAGCGCGCCACGTGTCGGCACCGGGGCGACTTGCGCTTTGAGCGCAAGCGCGCCACGTGTCGGCACGCGGGCGCTCTGCGCTCGAGCGCTGAGCACTGGAGCGCAAGCGTGCCACATGTCGGCACGCAGGCGCTCTGTGCTTGAGCGCCGGCGAGAAAAAGAGGCTTTTAGCCTAAAAAAATTTCTCGGAAGAGAAATCAGAGAGGAGTTGGACTCCTGAGTGTTTTTTTTGGGGGTTTAGTGAAAGATGTTCTTCTTCTTCCTCCTCTGTTAGCTGGATCTTGAAGCTCAAGAGATATGGGATTTTTTTAAAATCTCTTCTTTTTAAGATCTAATGGAAGATCTGAGTTCCCCTTTATGGGTTTTGTGGTGAAAAACTAATTTGTTTTATAAAAAGAAGAGTAAAACTCTTGATTTAATTCAAGAGAAAAAAGAAGGTTTTGGAACCTTGAAGAAAGAGAAAAGATCTCAGATCTAAAAAAAATTTGAGAGAGAGAGAAAAGTTGTGAGATTTTTTCATTATCTTTGCCTTTATAGGCCATACACTTTACACATAGCCCCTTGGGCTTCACAAAATGGCATTTTGCCTATCCCATGGCTCATGTGCCATTTCTTTTTGCACATAAGCCATGGGCTTTACAAAAATTTGGCTTTATGCCTATTTTTCTTACATTTATCCATAAAATAAAATAAAAGAAATGCAACAAAATTATTTATTACAAAATTTTTATCTTAGGATGGGGGGAGGCCGGCTGCGTCATGTTCGGGCTCGACCCGGGCATGGGCCCACTGGATCTGAGCTTAGGCCCACTTGGCTTGGGGTTGACTTTGATTTTGACTTGGTCAACCGGGGTGTAAATTTTTACCCCAACAAATTGCCCCCCATCAATAAATGCACACCACATATGTGGGCCGTGTGCATGAAATTGATGGATCTTCTTTTACTTTGAGGCGACCTGATTTGGTTCCCGCTTTTTGGGAAGCTGACACTGCCCTTTTTACGACATGGACGGTCGTTGCTTGACATGTCTCCGAGATGGAGTGTCCGTGATAGACGTTTCCCTGGCCCGGAGTAATCTGGTTCCCGCTTTGTAGGAATCCTCCGCTACCCTTTTTATGACATGGACGGTCAATGCTTCCCTTTTTGCGACTTGGACGGTCGATGCTGCCCTTTTTGTGACTTGGACGGTCGGTGCTGCCATTTTAGCGACGTGGACGGTCGGTTCTGCCCTTTTTGCGACTTGGATGGTCGATGCTGCCCTTTTAGCGACTTGGACGGTCGGTTCTGCCCTTTTTGCGACTTGGACGGTCGGTTCTGCCCTTTTTGCGATTTGGACGGTCGGTACTGCCCTTTTAGCGACGTGGACGGTCGGGTCTGCCCTTTTTGCGACTTGGACGGTCGGTACTGCCCTTTTAGCGACGTGGACGGTCGGTTCTGCCCTTTTTGCGACTTGGACAGTCGGTTCTGCCCTTTTTGCGACTTGGACGGTCGGTGCTGGATTTGACTTGCTCCGCTTCTTGCGGTGTCAGGGATGAAGTTGACTTGTTTCCGAGGTGGAATTTGATTCTGCGAGGGAGGTCATTGGTTGTTTTGCTGATTTGATGTGATTTGGGTTGACATCAGCACCGCTACATTGGAATATAGTACAAGGAGCGAATCATCATCTGTCTTTGAGAGGATTTGGGGATTGGTTTTTTTTTTTTTGGCATCTGCATTGCTGCACTGGAATAATGCCAGGAGCAACTCATCATTTGCCCTGAGAGGATTTGGGAATTGATGGCTTAGGAGACAGGTTTAGATCCCTATCACCTAAGGCTTTTCAATTTTATGGGCCGTAAGGGTCCCATAAAAGTACTTTCTCCCTACGAGTCGAAAGGATCTCGTAGGTGTATTTTCTCCTTAGGAGTCGTGGGTACTCCTAAGTGTGTTGCTCCTTTGTGAGTCGTAAGGATCTCATGCGGGAATTTTCTCCTCTCAAAGTCGAGAGGACTTTGAGAGTACATTTCATCTCCTTTTCACGAGTTTGCGCCCTTTCGGGTTTTCACAAACTCGCCGGCAGTCATGCTGTTTTTACTCACGGAGCCCTTTCGGGTTTTCATTCGTGCCTGTTTTGCTTGTGGACATACCGTTTATTTTTTTATTTCTTTTATTTTATTTTTTTTTCTTTTCTCTTTTTCTCTTTTTTTTTGCCGCTGGTGGGACTTTAAAAGTAGTCTCACCGGCAGGACTTGGGAGAGATTGGGATTGTTTACGCCCGTGGATTGTATACGGTTTTACAGGAGGTATGATCCAGACCGTAGGGCCGGAGAAATTTTGAGATTTTGTTGGCGTCTGCATCGCTGCACTGGAATATGGTACCGGGAGCGACTCATCATTCGCCATTGGGGTATGTGAGTTGGAATTTGGTTGGCGTCTGCGTCGCTGCACTGGAATATGGTACCAGGAGCGACTCATCATTCGCCGTTGGGGTATGGGGGTTGGAATTTGGTTGGCGTCTGCATCGCTACACTGGAATATGGTACCAGGAGCGACTCATCATTCGCCACTTGGGGACTTAGAATTTGGATCTTGTTTGGCATCAGTATTGCTGCACTGGAATAATGCCAGGAGCAACTCATCATTTGCCCCGGGAGGACTTGGGATTTGGGTTTTTGGTCGGCATCAGCACCACTAACACTGAAGCGAAATGCCAGGAGCGACTCATCATTTGCCGTTGCCCGTTGGGGAACGATGGCTTAGGAGACAGGTTTGGGTCCCTACCACCTAAGGCTTTTCAATTTTATGGGCCGTGAGGGTCCCATAAAAGCATTTTCTCCTTACGAGTCGTAAGGATCCCGCAGGTGTATTTTCTCCTTAGGAATCGTGAGGATTCCTAAGTGTGTTGCTCCTTTGTGAGTCGTAAGGATCTCACGCAGGGGTTTTCTCCTCACAAGGTCGAGAGGACTTTGCGAGTGTATTTCATCTCTTTTCACGAGTTTGCGCCCTTTCGGGTTTTCACAGACTCGCCGGTAGTTCTGCTGTTTTTACTCACGGAGCCCTTTTGGGTTTTCATCCGTGCCCGTTTTGCTTGTGGACATACCGTTTATTTTTTATTTCTTTTCTTTTTTTTCTCTTTTTTTTGCCGCTGGTGGGACTTTAAATGTAGTCTCACCGGGAGGATTTGGGAGAGATAGGGGTCATTTACGCCCGTGGATTGTATACGGTTTTACAGGATGTATGATCCAGACCGTAGGGCTGATGTGCTCAATTCGCCTGCGACTTGGAGCATTCACGTGTAGTATTTCTTGAGATATCGGCCATTGATTGGTGGCATGGGCCTTTCTCCCTCGGCACTTATTAGTTGGTAGGATCCTCTGTAAAATACTTTCTCGATGACGTATAGTCCTTCCCAGTTTGGCTCGAATTTTCCCTTGGCATGTCGATTGGGGATGATCGGTCTTTTGAGGACCAACACCAATTCACCTTTCTTGAAAGCGTGGAGATGGGTTATCTTGTCATAGGCCCGTGACATTTGGGCTCGATATAGCTCTAGATTTTGCTGCACCGCGAGCCTATTTTCTTCGAGGGCATCGAGCTCTTTAAGTCGAAGGAGCACGTTTTCCTCCTCCGTCAACTCGTGCTGAACGGCCATTCTTAAGCTTGGAACTTCGACTTCGAGGGGGAAGACCGCCTCCACTCCGAAGAGCAATGATTGGAGTGGACTGAGTTGGAGTACGGTGCGTGGTACGATATGCCCACAACGCCTCGTGAAGTTTGAGATTCCAGTCTCTCTTGTTGGCTGAAGCATTTTTCCTCAGGAGCTTGCATAGAGTCTTATTGAAGGCTTCGGCTAGCCAATTGGCTCTTGGATTATAGATGGAGGAATATCTCCAGTCTATCTTGTGCTGAGTAGCGAACCTTGAGACATTGAAGCTCTTGAAAGAAGGCCCGTTGTCAGAAATGATTCTTCTTGGTGTACCAAAGCGGTATAGAATATTATGCTGGAAGAATGTCAGAATATCTTTTGTCTTGACTTCTTTTAGCGGGACAACTTCAGCCCATCTGGAGAAGTAGTCTGTCGCGGCCAGTATGAACCTGTGGCCTTTGGATGACGGAGGATCAATTGGGCCAACAATGTCGATGCCCCAGACTTCGAAGGGCCACGACGCCACCGTAGGATGCAATGGATTGGGATGCTTGTGAATGAAATCACAATGGATTTGGCGGATCTGACATTTCTTTGCATGCTCTCTGCAATCCCGTATCATGGTGGGCCAGTAATACCCAAGCTATTTGATTTGAAGTCGCATCTTGGGGCCAGATTGGTGAGCACCACAAACGCCCGAGTGAACATCTTTCATGACCTTTTGGGCTTCGGCCAATGACAGACACCTGAGCCAGAGTTGGTCATATGACCTGCGGTATAACGTGTCATTTACAAACACGTATCGGAGAGCTCTTTTCTTCAGCTGAATCCTCGCAGATTTTTCTTCGGGCAGCTTGTCGTATCGGAGGTACTCTATGAAGGGTTCTTTCCAATCGGGCTCGTCTTGGATGATCGAAGCTTCTTCAGCAGGACTGCTCTTCCGTTCCGCGCTTTCCTCTTCTCGTAGAGAGACTGGGGGTAGAATTTGTCGACTCCTAACTGTGATCAGAATTTCGTCTATGTCAGGATCAGCCAGCTCCTTGGCTAGGCGAGCGAGTATGTCGGCTTTTCCGTTCAATGCTCTGGGGATTCTCATTAGTTCAATGTGAGTGAACCGTTTCATGAGTTCCACCACTCGGCCTCTGTACCGAGCTAACTCGGGTTTGTATATCTTATAGTCGCCGCTTACTTGGTTGACGACAAGCTGGGAGTCACCGTAAACCCGTAGCCGACGGATTTCCATTTCTATGGCGAGTTCCAAACCAGCTATCAGGGCTTCATACTTAGCTTCGTTGTTCGTTCGAGGCTCGGTGAGAGCGAAAGAACGCCGTAGGGTTCCCGTTGATGGCATGATGAACACCAATCCTATCCCCGCTTTTACCTCCGGAACGCTTGATCTGCTGGAGTTCCTTATTGATGACGCCCCATCGAAGTAGAGATCCCAACATGGCTCATCTTCCTGGAGGTGCAGCACTTGTTCGTCGGGTAACTCACAATTTAGCGGCGACCCTTCTGGTATAGGATGAGCGGCAAGGAAGTCTGCAAGAGCTTGCCCTTTCACTACTTTCTGAGGAGTATAAACTATGTCAAACTCAAGTAGCATGACAACCCATCTTGCCATTCTGCTGGCTAGGCTTGCTCTGGTCATCAAGTGTTTGAGCGGGTCGACCTTGAAGATCAGCATAACCCGATGAGCGAGCAGATAGTGCATCAGCTTCTTCACAGCAAATATCAGAGCCAGGCATTGCTTTTCGATTGGGGAATAGTTGTGTTCCGCCCCGACTAGAGTTCGACTGAGGTAGTAGAGGGCATTTTCTTTTCCCTCCTCGTTATTCTGGGCAAGGAGCGCACCGAGTGACTCATCCAGCGCAGCAGTGTAGAGAATCAGCGGTTTATTTGGAATGGGAGCGGCCAGCACTGGAGGGTGCAACAAGTATTGTTTGATGCTTTCGAACGCTGCTTGACATTCGGCATCCCAGATAAAAGGAGCTCCTTTCTTCATGAGCTTTGAGAAGGGCCTACACCTTCCCGATAAATTTGAGATAAACCTCCGTATATAAGCAAGCTTGCCTTGAAAAGATCTTAGCTGTGTCAGATTCTTCGGAGGGGGCATCTCCATGATGGCCTTTATCTTTGATGGGTCAACTTCGATCCCTCGATGTCGGACTATGAAGCCTAGGAATTTTCCCGATGACACGCCAAAAGCGCACTTTAAAGGATTCATCTTCAAATCGTATTCCCTCAGTCTGGTGAGAACGGTCCTAAGATCTTGGATGTGATCGGCCTTGGTTTTAGTCTTGACGACCAGATCATCAACATAGCATTCGACGACTTTATGAATTAGGTCATCAAAGATATTGGTCATTGCTCTTTGGTACGTAGCACCTGTGTTCTTCAGTCCGAACGACATTACCTTGTAGCAATATGTTTCCTGATTTAAAATCAGGAAGGCTCACGGAAAAGGCTTCAGAAAGGGTCACGTGCTCCCACGTGACCTGGGTCACGTGTCGGCACGTGACACCTAAAAGCATCATCAAGTCAGATTCATCTTCCCGACTACATCAAAGAAAAGGGCTTCAGAGAAGGCATCACGTGCTAGCACGTGACCAGGGGTCACGTGACACTTAAAGCAGCAGACTTGTTCTCCAGTTACATCAAGGAAAGAGGCTCCAGACAAGGGTCACGTGCCCACACGTGACCAGTGGTCACGTGTTGGCACGTGATGACCAAGCAGCGGCAAAGGTATAGCGCAAAGGAAAGAAGAGGGCTCATTCCAAAGAGGGTCACGTGCCCACACGTGACCATGGGTCACGTGGTCACACGTGACCGGCTTTCAAAGCCCATTTTGCTAACAGAATTAAATTCTGAAAGAGATTCAAATCTTTCCAAAGGAAAGCGATTACCTGGAACCAATCGAATTAAAGATTTAAAGATGATTAAATATCATCTATCTATGGGAAAATCTCGAGTTTGGAAAGATTTCCCCTTTAAATCTAACCGGAATAACAAAGGAGAATCCCTGGATCTGAAATCCAATGGTGAATAAAATTCACCTAATAATCCAAAGGTCAAAAAACGAATGATGGATGCAAATCAAATCTCTCGAGGAAGATTCGTCAAAAACTAATTGACTCAGCTGCTTCTCCTATAAATAGGAGACGAGACACACAAAAAAGAGATATACGCAGAGGGAAGAAAAAGGAGAGAGCCTGGATACTTTGAGGAATTGGGATCTTCTGCAAAAGAAAACCCTAGATAAGAAAGGGAAGGCTCCTTGAAAGAAAAGAGAATTTAATTCTCAATAGAGTTTAACTCTGATATATAAAACAGAAGAACATGTCTCTTCTCTCTTTGATAGAGGATCTGCAAAGTACACATCTCCCCTTGAAGTTGAGAATTTAATTCTCAATGGGTCGAGATCCTGCCATGCAGACCCAAAACATAGAGAGGGAACAAAAGCACGAGAATTTAATTCTCACAGAACTATAGGAATTTAATTCCTTTAAAATAAAATTAGGGCTTGACCCTGTGTCATGGGAATTTAATTCCTTCAGAACAAAAAGAAACAGGGTTTAACCCTAATTAAGAACTTAGTTCTGTTGAAACAGCGGGAATTTAATTCCCTTAGTCATAATTCTTTAACAGAAAATGGGAGTTTAATTCCTTAAAAGCTTTTATTAGGGTTTAACCCTATTCAGTTCTTCACATATATGAGGAATTTAATTCCTACAGAAAATTCAGAGTCCAACTCTATTCCAGAATATAAATCTTCAAAAGGAAGTAGGAATTTAATTCCTCCGAAATTATTGTCAGGGTTCAACCCTACGAGGAATTTAATTCCTGGAAAAGATTAACAGATGCTCTAAACAACATACATAGAGGCAGGGTCACGTGTCACCACGTGACCCCCCCGAAAGACCTACAGAAAGCCCCTTTGAGGCAGCACCCCACGTGACCCACGGCAGAAGCTTTAACATATAAGCATTTGAATGCCCGTCACGTGATGGTACGTGATGCTCTAAGAGATGCAATAGTCTCAGAAGAACAAATGAAGGGAGGGTGCTCTCACGTGTTGCCACGTGACCCCTCTTGCCTTAGTGTTCAACACTAATCAAAGAACTTTATTCGCAGTGTTCAACACTGATTACCTTAGTGTTTAACACTAATTTGAGATATCTATTGCCAGTGTTTAACACTGATTTGTTTTAGTGTTTAACACTAATTTGAAAGCCTTGTTGCTGGTGTTTAACACCAATTATCTTTTAGTGTTAAACACTAACTTGTCAATCTTGTTCCCAGTGTTCAACACTGATTGCTCTGTAGTGTTTAACACTAGGCTTTGGCCCAATTGGCTAAATGGATAGAGGCAAAGCCTCTCCTTCAATGGACCAACAGGAAGCCAATATTCCAGACATGATTGGACTTAGCCCAAGCTGGCCATGAGTCTTCAATTCGTAATTAACTGGGCTAATGGGCTCATAACATAATTAATTGGTCTTGATCCCAAATTGGGCCAAGGACTATTTAATCCACTCCGGTTCTAGGGTACATCTCTTCACTCCTTTGATATTTGGCATTGTAATCCCTCAATGTCTTCAAAGAGGTGACGGGTCCCGATGACCACATATTGATATGGACTGTGGGGTCCTTAAACCCATGGACTATGAGGTCCTTAACCTTGACCGAGATGTCTTAAAACTAACAATGGACTGTGGGGTCCTTAAACCCATGGACTATGAGGTCCTTAACCTTGACCGAGATGTCTTAAAACTAACAATGGACTGTGGGGTCCTTAAACCTATGGACTATGAGTTCCTTAACCTCGACCGAGATGTCTTAAAACTAACAATGGACTGTGGGGTCCTTAAACCCATGGACTAAGAGGTCCTTAACCTTGACCGAGATGTCTTAAAACTAACAATGGACTGTGGGGTCCTTAAACCCATGGACTACGAGGTCCTTAACCTTGACCGAGATGTCTTAAAACTAACAATGGACTGTGGGGTCCTTAAACCCACGGACTACGACGTCCTTAACCTTGCCCGAGATGTCTTAAAACTAACAATGGACCGCAATGTCCTTAAACTACCCATGGACCGCAATGTCCTTAAACTAGCAATGGACCACCACGTCCCTAAACTGGAACAATAGAGCCTCCGCATGCTCTTTTATCGGATCTAAATGATCCCGTTTAAGTTGATCTTAGCCTCAAAGATGGCTAACGTATCCTTAAACCTTCAAACAGACTAGGCTATGAATCTCCCCCAATTAACTCTGGTTCGAGGGTACATCTCTGAACTCCTCTGACACCTGTCATTGTAATCCTTCAACGTCGTCAGAGAAGTGACGGGTCCCGACGGCCATACATACGATGGACCACCATGTCCCCAAACTGGAACAATGGAGCCCAAACGCTCCTTTGTCGGATCTAAACGATCCCGTTAAGTGATCTTAGTCTCAAACTAGACTAACGTATCCTTAACAAACGTTTGAGTTGATCTTAGCCTCAAGTATGGCTAACGTATCCTCAAACCAAACTCCCAAACCCAAATCTAAGATAACACGGATTTGGACTAGTCCACGCCCTACGGGCGACGACATAACTCAGTCTCCGTATACAATCTACGGGCAACCAAAAACAAAACATAAAATAGACACACACGACACGAAGTGACCATCTGGAGAAGGAGAAAGTTGTTACCGCGATGCAGTAGCGTAATTAACTGCAGGGGCTTGCGCCTGCAGGGAAGAGCGTCCCCACAATCAAAAACCCCTCAAACGAGGGGGAATCTGACGAAGTCTGCTACATCGGCCGCATCCATTTAAACCTTCGATACATGGTGCCATAGATCAACCAGGCATCTTCGGAGAGGTGGAAGGATAGCACCAATTAGCATCTGCCCCGAACCTCAGGCGAGACCCCGCGTCTCGGCCGCCGTTCGGAAGGGAACAGATTCTGGCACGCCCGGTGATCAACCGGGCATCTTCGGAGAGGTGGAAGGATAGCACCAATTAGCATCTGCCCCGAACCTCAGGCGAGACCCCGCGTCTCGGCCGCCGTTCGGAAGGGAACAGATTCTGGCACGCCCGGTGGGACCTTTTCCTCTTTCCACTCCACACTTCGTGTGTCGTAATTCGCGAGCCAATCGCGGTTCGCTAATGGTTGCCCTTGGGTTTCAAGATACTAAGAATTGGCGTCTTGCTTATTGCAGAAAGCAATGGATCGATGGCTTCTTCTTCTGCGAAATCCTCCAACCGCTCAGACTGCAATTGCGACCAATGTTTGCCTCGCCAGGAGGTATAGCCTACGGACCCCAAGCTGCTTCGTTATTCACAATGCCGGTGGACCAGGTGACTCAGGCCACTACCGGATTGTTCTTTGGGACTATACTCCCACCGACAAGCTTCGCGGCGCCGGTGCTGACAAAGGAAGCTCTCAAGAAGTCGGTCTTTGATCGTCTTACCCCTGCCGCGGCTCCTCTCAACGAGTCGCCCAACGTCAACGCCTCGGTCTTCTCTAGATTGGGCCAGAAATCCTGCGAACTCATCATGGGGCCCACAATCTCAAAGGAGGCTGCTTCTAAGAAAGTGGCCGCTCCTACCCCCCAAGTCGCCAAGGCGGCTTCTCCGGCCAAGAAGTCGGTCTTTACAAGATTAACGGCTTCAGCTCCCGCTCCTGCTGCCCAAAGGACGTCGGTCTTTGACAGGCTAACACCAGCAACGACCCCCCACCTACACAGGGGGAAAGACGAAGCTATTCTCACCGCTAAACCCACGCCGTCCGCTCGGCACGCTCGACGTCGCCACTGGCGCCGAGTAAGGAAGGCTGGGGGTAACTCCCCCTCGGGGCTAACTCCACCAACCCTGATGGAAGAAGTTAATGCTGCTGTTCCAACTGGGAACAGCTTCGAGATGCTAAATAAGGTGCGAAGGAATTCTCCTACTGCAGTGCTAAAAAGGTCTCCTCCCCCATTAAAAAAGGTTGTGGAAATAAAATCAGAACAGCCCCGATCCCCTCAACGGCTGTCTTCCAAAATCTATAAAGTTTGGCGGCAGGCCCGAGACTCGATCATCGATCCAAACTTCTCCCGCCAGCACAAGAAGCTGAGAATCCAACCGGAAGCTGGTCACCAGGCTAAACCCCAAAAGGCTGTCTGGACGCCCACCTCAACGGCCCCCTCAACCTCCATGGCTCATAAAAGGAGGAGGCCAGAGAAGATCCCCCAGCCTGCAACGACGGTTAAAAGCACTGAGCCCAGACGTCCGAAGTCCGGGGGCATGGTGGTGCACACTGTTTACATGGCTTCTGGAAAGGAGGAAAGCCGCACTTCTACGGGCCACCGACCGCTAACCCGATCCGTGACAAAAGCCCAGGAGCAGCAACAAAAGCTTCAGGAAATGATGAATGCTATGGCGGCACTTACTGGGCCAAAAGAAAGCCCAGAAACGTCCTCAGACGCACGCCAGGAGGAAGAAACCGACGCTGAATTCCTTCGCCGGATACTGGAGAAAAAGGACAAAGAGGCTGCTGAACAAGCGGCCAACATACAACGTATGGGCCTTCTCTTCCAAGATATGATAGGAATGATGATCCAGCAGGACTTACCCGCCGTGGATCCTCCAATCGTTCTTGAAGACGACCGAGGAGAAACGTCGAATCCACCACCAGCCCTCTCAACGGCCAAGGAGGAGACAATCTCTAAGGCTGACTTGGTTGACTACATAGCCCAGCAAATCCGGTTTCATCATGCGACTGAGGCAGCTGGTCAAGTAGTAAAAACGGGGCGGCCATATCCAAGCTGGTACGACCAAATCAAATACCCGCAAGGCTATACGATACCAAAATTCTACGTGTATAAGGGGACCGGCAATCCCCATCAACATGTCGCCCAGTTCCGGGCCCTCTGCGGTAACACTGGCGGTGATGATAAACTGTTGCTCCGCCAGTTCGTGGGCAGCTTATCAGAAACAGCGTTCGAATGGTATTCGGAACTCCCGAATGATTCTATCAAAACGTTCGCTGAAATGGAGTTGTTATTCACTCAGCGATTCGCAAGTGCCAGCGAACGCACTCCAATAACTGCATTGATTAATGCCAGGGTAAAACCAGGCGAAACCTGGGTCCAGTATGCTATACGCTGGCGGAATTTGTGGTCGAGATGTGAACAACACATTGAGGAGGCACCCGCAGTGGGCATGTTCGTGGGAACCCTAGACCCCCACGCAACTATCTCCCAGTTTATGATGTTCTTTAAGCCAACCACATTCCAGGCTTTAATCGACAAGTTGGCTTAAATGGACCAGATGGGTCATAGACCACCTCCCCCGAAGTCGGAACCTCGGAATGACAAGGGTAAAGGAAGGGCAACCTTTGTTGCGAATGCCTAACAGCAACCTAACGCCCCGAAACCGGCAGATCAACTGGAAGAAAGACGCCGGTATTATAATGAGAAGATGAAACGTCCCTACTCGTTCTCACGAGACAAGACGAAACGGTTATTCGAGCTGGCAGTACGCAACAGACTTATAAACCTACCGAATCCAAGACGACCGCCGCAACTCACCGAGGTGAATAACCCTAACTATTGCCCTTACTATCAAACGGTAAGTCATCCGATTGAAGATTGCTTCGTCTTCAAAGGATGGATTGAAGATCAATACCTCCAGGGGAAGTTTATACTATCTGAAAAGTGGAAGGTGAACCCACCACAACCGCATACTCCTAAGAAAGCAGATACACCGGGGGCAACCTGCTCCTTTATTGAAGAAGCTCCATGGGAGGTCGTGCTATCAACTAAAACCAAAAGAATGCTGAGAGACCTTCATGCGTGCCCTGCGATCGAATGGAAGGACCCTCTTGAACCTCAAATTATCGAAGGGATGCTGAAACCCCGCCTAACTACGAAGACTCGCGATGAGGGCCCAAATACTCACGCCCAACCGTCAAAATCTTCGAAGAAAAAGAAGAAATCCAAGAAGCCCGTGAAGCTCGGAAACGAGCACACGAACTTGCAGAAGCAAATCGACGCGCTGGAAGAATACAATCAAAAGGCGCGAACTCCTGTCACACTGCAAGAGTTCCTCAACCACATCTTTCAAGAGAGAGATGAGGGAGAGAGCTCGTCGAATGAATCCGAAGGGTATGTGGCGAGTTGTAACGTAATCTCCCACTCGTTTACCGATGATGAGAAAACTCTAGGCACTAAGAAGCTGGAGGCAGAGCCTGAACCAGAGCGTGCATGGCCGACAAATGAAATGATCAATGCCTTTCTAGACGAGATTCGTCTAAAAAGTAAAGCAGATCAGGAGCGTGAGATGGCAGCGTCAGAAGGAACCAAATGCAGGCGACTGAACGGAAGAGTTGAACTACCTCTGCCAGAGCGAAAGGCATCCGAAGTAGACAAGAGGATATTCAAAACGAGGAAAAGGTTTGCCAAAGCCATGTCAATGGGGATGAAGCTACCACCCTCGGAAGGAAACACACATGATGGGGTGGAGAGGCACCCTGATTATTGCGCATATCATCGGAAAATCTCACACCCCACGGAGGAGTGCGACGCCTATAAGATATGGTGGCAAGGATATGTTGCTCGTTGGCAACATGTTAAGCGCATGAAACGCAAGACTCGTCGGGAACGAAGAAGTACTGTCGATGGGCACAACAGAACTACTGGCAACTGTTATATGGCTCACGCCGGGGGGTCACAAGTTCTCACCTTTGGGAGCGACTCTGATGAAGAAATGGCCCTGGGCCCTCTCTTTCAAGAATCCGTTTTAGGGAAAGAGGAGAAACCGGAGACCTGCGAGAACAATCAGCTGCGTAATCGCACACTCCCAGAAAAGAATCTCGGACCCGTGAGTAGAAAAGATAAGGGAAAGGAAAAGGTCACTGAAGATATCACTTTAGATGACCAAGTCATGAGAGAGCTGGCTGCCAAAGACCCTCCTGGGAAGGATAAGGTGGACTATAACATCCTCGCGCACCTAAGGAAGCTACCTTCTCAGCTTAGCATTCTCGATGCCCTCCTATTATCAAAAGAAGCGCGAGATTCACTAATTAAGGCGTTACAAGAACCTGAGCAATTCCAAACCTTCCTCGCCACTGAAAAGATGAAGGATGAACTGGAGGAAGTGCATACGGCCGACATCACTTTCGGTGATGAAGACCTCCTTCTCGGGACATGCGACCACAACCGTCCCCTATATGTCTCCGGATACTGCCATGATATCAAGATAGGCAAGATCCTAGTGGATAATGGATCCTCCGTCAATCTCCTTAATGTTCGGGTGTTGAAGGAAATCTGCATGAGTGTGCAACACCTCGCTCGTGACAAAATTACTATCTCCGGTTTCGATTCACAATCGTCACGGACTCTCAGATCTGTGATACTAACATTACGCTTTGGACTTCTCGTCACAGACATCAAATTCCATGTCATTGACGCCAAGACCTGCTACAACGCCTTGCTCGGCCGTCCTTGGCTACACGAGTACAACATCATCCCTTCTATGCAACATCAGTGTATGAAGTACTTTAAGGATGGTTTCGAGTATACTGTAACAGGTGAGTTGAACCCATTTTCCGTGAACGAAGTCCGCAAATATGAAGATGCGAAGTACTTTTTGCCAGATTTTGAGGATACAGAAAGGTGTCGCAATCCGGAGAATAAAACCGCCGCCACCATCCCTGTTTTCGGGAGCGATACCGAAGAAGAGGAAGAGATAGTTTATGCAGGGCCATCTCAACGCAACAACCTGGGGACGCCCGCCCCCATGTTGGTCTTCGGAAGTGATTCAGAAGATGAAGTTAATGCCGTGTTCTCCAATCGGCTGTCAATACAAGCACCCCCTGGCGATGACCATAGTTTACAAATCACCATGGTACCGCGAGAACACTACAAGGATCTCGACGCGCTTCAAGCTCACAATGTGCAGGACCTGCAAACATTTTACGTCCCTCCCAGGCAAAGGGGTGAGAAGGTGATCCTATTCTACCGATCCTCAGAGTCGAAAATAGAGAAAGAGATCTGGCATGGCGCGGATGCTACACTTGACAGGCTCCAACCCATCCGTCTGCCTAGATACTATACGAATGGATTAAAGAAGCTATTGAAGCGCCAAGGAGTACCCTTAAAACAGACTGTTCGGCAGGCTCGGTTCTACAACAGGATTTGGGATGTCCCCGAGACTCAACGCAAATTGCCCAACGGGAAAATGGAAACACTCGGGCTTGGATACGCGAGAGCCGGAAAACGGGAACGGGCCCACAGTAGCTACGCCATATATACCTTTGATGAAGAAGAGGACGCCCTGTCAGGAGATGCCAACCCCTCATCAAAACTAGACCCCGCGATTGAAGCGCCGATTCCGTCGTTTGAAGAACGAATGGACAAGCCTATCAGGAAAGTGGGTCGGAGAGGTTGGGAAGACCACAACCGCGAAATGGCCATCTACGAGAAGGCCAAGACGCAACGTCTATCTCAACAGGCTGCGAAAGACAAAGATGTTCATCCTTGTCAATCCGTTGTACGAAAGGCCCGACGCAGAAATGGAAATAAATCAAGAAGCGGAAAGAGGAGCCGACGACAACGACGCAGGATTAGAGGGTTACGTGATCGGGCATTGCACGGCTCGGATTTGTCCCTCATGAAGAAAACGAGTCGAGCGTACTCCTTCCCCCGAGACAAGACGGAGAGGTTACTCAAGCTCGCTATAAAATATCAAATGATCGCGCTTCCAGAGTCTAGACATCCTGAGCAAGCTAACAAGGCTTCTCATCTGAGCTATTGCTCTTATCACCGAGCCATAGGACATCCTACCGAAGACTGCTTCACCTTCAAGAACTGGGTCGAGGACCAATACCAACAGGGCAGATTCGCTTTATCCGACGGCTGGAAGGTAACGCCGCCACAAAAGCATGAACCCAAGGCCGCAAGAGCAAAACCGGATCCATCTCAGTCCTGGGAGCGGATTCGCACCTGTTATACGATTACGATATTAAAAGAAGAGCCCGAGAACATAGATGACCTTCCCCGGTGCTTTGAGAACAGCGATGATGAGGTGATCTCAGAATTTCCGCCCGCTCCGAAAGAACTGGAAGATGGTATACATACTACTGCAGATAACCTCAAGAAGATTGAGTTGGGATCGGCAGATGACCTGCGACCGACATTTGTCAGCGAGCTGCTATCTGAAGAAAGGGTGGCTGCGTTAAAGAACGTGCTTCTACGGCATAAAGACTGCTTCGTGTGGAACTACTCCGAGATGCCAGGATTAGATCCGGAGATTGCTGTGCATAAATTAGCAATATCCCCAGATATCAAGCCAGTCAAGCAGGCGCCAAGAAGGATGCGACTCGAGCTTGAGATGAGCATCAACGCCGAAGTCAAGAAGCTGATTGATTCTGGATTTATCCAAGAAGTCCAATATCCCGATTGGATCGCCAATATCGTCCCGGTAATGAAGAAGAATGGGACGGTACGCATATGCGTAGATTTCAGGGATCTCAATAAAGCCCGTCCAAAGGATGATTTCCCAGTACCAGTAACCGAGCTAATGATAGATAACACGTCCACTCACGAGGTTTTCTCCTTTATGGACGGTTCGTCAGGATACAATCAGATAAAGATGCATCCCGAAGACCAGAAGCACACCGCTTTCCGGACCCCTTTGGGTATATTCTGCTACAGGGTTATGCCCTTTGGTCTAAAGAACGCTGGCGCTACCTATCAAAGGGCCATGACAAAGATCTTCGATGACCTCATACATGACATCGTCGAGTGCTATATCGATGACCTCGTAGTAAAGAGCATGTCATACGATGATCATTTAAAACATCTGGAGACTATATTTCGACGCCTTCAGCAATATAATTTGAAAATGAATCCCCTCAAATGCGCGTTTGGGGTCTCCTCGGGCAAATTTCTGGGATTCATCGTTCGACACCGAGGTATTGAAATAGATCCGTCAAAGATTAAAGCGATCATGGAAATGCCTCCGCCAAGAACCCTTAAACAGTTGCGGTCTCTCCAAGGGAAGCTCGCATACATCCGGCGGTTTATCGCTAATCTTTCAGGCAAATGCCGTCCTTACAGCCACCTGATGAAAAAGGGAACTCCATTCGTTTGGGATCACAAGTGCCAAGGTGCACTAGACGAGATCAAGCAGTACCTGCAGAACCCTCCGGTGTTGGCTGTGCCGGTCAAGGGAAAACCCCTCATTCTTTATACGACCGCCCTCGAAGGTTCCTTGGGCGCATTATGGGCACAAGAGAACGATCAGGGGAAAGAGAGAGCACTCTACTACTTAAGTCGAGTTCTACTGGGGGCAGAAAGCAACTACTCTCCCATTGAAAAACATTGCTTGGCGTTAATCTTCGCGATAACAAAGCCCAGGCACTATGCGTTGGCGCATGAAGTCCGCCTCATTTCAAAGGTGGATCCCCTTAAATACTTAATGTCAAAAGCCATATTGACGGGACGACTCGCTAAATGGGCCCTGCTCTTGATGGAGTTCTCAATAACGTATCAACCTCTCAAGGCAGTGAAAGGCCAGGCCATTGCCGATTTCCTCGCTGAGCATCCGATACCGGCCGATTCTCCTCTGAACTGTGATTTGCCGGACGAGCATGCATTTGATGCGATTGGTGGCGGTAGCACCCGATAGGAACTCTATTTTCATGGAGCGTCCTCCGTAAAGAAACGGAAACAAGGTATCCCAATGATCAAATCAGGGATACGCCTCATCTTCGTAACTCCACAAGGAGGGATAATGCGCTTCGCCTTCTCATTAACAGAACCGAGGACAAACAATGAAGCTGAATACGAAGCTCTGATAGCGGGCCTCGAAATCGCCATCGACCTGGGAATTGAAGACCTCCTTATATACGGGGATTCTCAACTGGTCGTTAGTCAAGTAAATTGTGACTACCAAACGTGCAAACCGGAGTTGGTGAAGTACGGCGAAAAGGTGCAACAACTACTGAGCCAAATTCCCTCCTATACTTTGGAGAACATACCGCGCGCGGAAAACAGCAAAGCAGACGCGTTGGCCAAACTTGCTAAAGAGCTGGCGGACGAAAACCTCGATGATGTAAGAATCGTGGTACAAAGCCGTCGAGTGCTCGCCCCGGCAGAAATACCTCCGGAATTATATAAAGAAAAGGGAGCGACTGAGTAGACGACCCTACAAATAAAAGACCATGAGAAGGCCGAAGACTGGAGGGAAGTCTTCATAGACTACTTTAAGTCCCACCGAATGCCCAAAGAAGCGTCCTCAAGACATCAGCTCACGAAACGAGCTCTATCTTTCGCTTTCGTCAACGATACTCTATACAAGAGATCGTTTGATTCTCTATGGCTGAGATGTTTAGGACCTGACGAAGCAGAAAGAGTCATTCAGGAAGTTCACGACGGACTTTGCGGTTCTCACCAAGCAGGCCCAAAGATGAAGTTAAAAATTAAACGGATGGGTTACTACTGGCCCACGATGATCCAGGACTGCCTCGAGTTTGCGAAGCAATGCCACTCGTGCCAGATTCATGGAGACTTTATCCACCAACATCCGAATCCACTACACCCAACGGTGGCTAGCTGGCCATTCGAAATGTGGGGGACTGACATAGTTGGCCCCATCGAGCCAGCATCATCCCGGGGACATCGTTTTATCCTGGCGACAACTGATTACTTCTCCAAATGGGCAGAAGCAGTACCACTGAGGGAAGTGAAGACGGAGAATATCCTCCATTTCTTCAAGACGCACGTCATCTATCGGTTTGGAACCCCACGACGGATTATCTCCGATAATGGGCCAGCCTACAGAAGCCATAAGATTAGCCGCTTCGCGCAAGCAGCACAATATAGACTGGAGATATTCTTCAGTTTACAACCCACGAGCTAACGGTCTGGCCGAGGCCTTCAATAAGACCTTGACGAAGATCATAAAAAAGACCGTTTCCCGGAATAAGAGAGACTGGCACGAGAGGCTGCAAGAAGCCCTTTGGGCTTATCGAACTACATTCAAGACTGCCACGAACACGACGCCGTACACGTTGGTATTTGGGACGGAAGCAGTGCTCCCCCTTGAGATAGAGTTACCCTCTCTACGAGTGGCAGTCTACCACGAGCTGACGGACGAAGAAAATGCTCACCTTCGGCTTGAGGAGCTTGATGCCCTCGACGAAACCCGGCTCATAGCGCAACAACATCTGGAAGCCTACAAAGCAAAGATGACGCGCTCGTACGAAAGATTGACCAGGCCGAGGACATTCCGCCAAGGCGATCTCGTACTAGTGGTCAAAAGACCTATGATCCCCAATCGTGCCAAGCGGGGAAAATTTGAGCCAAACTATGAAGGCCCGTACATCATAGACAAGGTCTACCAGGATGGAGCCTATCTACTCATGGACATGCACGGTGAAAGGCCTTTCAGGCCAATAAACGGTCGCTTCTTAAAGAAATACTATGCTTAATGAGCCACAGCCTGGGTCAATGATAGACGACGATGACTATGTCCGCTCGCTATCTTCCTAAGCTCAGACTTTACAAGCAGCAGCCGGCATTCCCATAACGAAACGTCCTTAAACTAACGACGGACCGAAACGTCCTTAAACTAACGACGGACCGAAACGTCCTTAAACTAACGACAGACCGAAACGTCCTTAAAACTAACGAACCAAAACGTCCTTAAACTAACGACGGACCGAAACGTCCTTAAACTAACGACGGACCGAAACGTCCTTAAACTAACGACGGACCGAAACGTCCTTAAACTAACGACGGACCGAAACGTCCTTAAAACTAACGACGGACCGAAACGTCCTTAAACTAACGACGGACCGAAACGTCCTTAAACTAACGACGGACCGAAACGTCCTTAAACTATCGACGGACCGAAACGTCTTTAAACCAACGACGGACCGAAACGTCCCTAAACTACTACCGCAGCATCCTTAGGCTGACGAGATAAAAAAAAGAGAGAAAAAGAATAAAAAACGGTGTGTCCACAAGCAAAATGGGCACGGATGAAAATCCGAAAGGGCTCCGTGAGTAAAAACAGCAGGACTATCGGCGAGTGTTTGTGAAAACCCGAAAGGGCGCAACCTCGTTAAAAGACACTTGTAGGGTCCTCTCGACCTTGTAAGGAGAAACCACCTGCGTGAGATCCATACGACTCACAAAGGAGCAACACACTTAGGGATCCTCATGATTCCTAAGGAGAAAATACACTTACGAGATCCTCACGACTCGTAAGGAGAACTCTCTTATGGGACCCTCACAGCTCATAAGATTTGAAAGTCTTAAGTTACAGAAACCTAAACCTGTTCTTAAGCAAATCCTCCACAAACTTCGATATTGCCCTACAAAGGACTCAATACTGACCCTTGTATACAATCCACGGGCGCGAATAAACATTTCCCCAGCAAAGTCCAACCCTTGTAGGTCCTCTCGATCCATAAGGAGAAAGCCCTCTTGTAGGATCCTTACGACTTACAGAGGAGCACACACTTAGGAATCCTCACGATCCCTAAGGAGAAAATACACCTGCAAGATCCTCACGACTTGTAGGGAGAAATACCTTTGTGAGACCCTTACGGCTCATGAAGTCAAAAGCCTTGGTCGACAGGACCCTTAACCCTATTTGCTGAGCCACCTTTGTTCATCATCGACAAAGGCAAATGATGATTCGCTCCTGGCAACATTCCAGTTGTAGCGGTGCTGATGCCGAAATCGGTGCCTAAAATCCAG
Organism: Agapanthus africanus; assembly: GCA_030015575.1. Taxonomy (NCBI): domain Eukaryota; kingdom Viridiplantae; phylum Streptophyta; class Magnoliopsida; order Asparagales; family Amaryllidaceae; genus Agapanthus; species Agapanthus africanus. The sequence continues at coordinate 23,715,324 of JASDDO010000028.1, read as the reverse complement.
GCTAGCAAGCCACACATGCCTACAAAATAGCCGAAATGATGGGGCAACTTGCAATAAAAAGTAGCAAGTAAAAATGAAGGCATAAAAAATAGCCGAAATGATGGGGCAACTCGCAATAAAAAGCAGCGAGCAGAAAATAAATAGATAGCCGAAATGATTGGGCACCGCGAAAAAATAGCCGAAATGATGGGGCAATCGCGACCTTCGCGATATAAAAGCTGAAACGATAGAGCATCGTGGAAAAAGAAATAAAATAAAAAATAAAATTTATGCCTTATAGGTGATGTTCCATCACACCCTGTACACAATCCAAGGGCGTAAGCAAAAAAGGGAACATACCTTCCCCCCAGGTTTCACCAAAGAAAGAAGCTAAATCTCGACGGGCCACAAGCGACCTAGAGATCATCCCAACACTCGTCTCGTAACGACGGACACAACTTCAAGCTAAGCGGAATAGCGGCAACTCCCAGTTCCATGGCTCGGTGGTATACATATCGCCAACAGTCAGACCTCCATCCCGTGAAATGCGGATACAATCAGCAAAATTCCTGGTTACGTGGACCGCGGATAATGTCACTCTTTGACCCCGTGGAAAATGTCCAGAGCGGATCCTGATCCTCGCAGAGCACGGCAGTGAACCCGTGTGAAGCATCCAGAGCGGAGCCTAGTCCTCGCCGAGCACGGCAGTGAACCCGTGTGAAGCATCTAGTGCAAAATTCCTGGTTACGTGGAACGCGGATAATGTCACTCTTTGACCCCGTGGAAAACGTCCAGAGCGGATCCTGGTCCTCGCAGAACAAGGCAGTGAACCCGTGTGAAGCATCCAGAGTGGAGCCTAGTCCTCGCCGAGCACGGCAGTGAACCCGTGTGAAGCATCTAGTGCAAAATTCCTAGTTACGTGGAACGCGGATAATGTCACTCTTTGACCCCGTGGAAAACGTCCAGAGCGGATCCTGGTCCTCGCAGAGCACGGCAGTGAACCCGTGTGAAGCATCTAGAGCGGAGCCTAGTCCTCGCCGAGCACGGCAGTGAACCCGTGTGAAGCATCTAGTGCAAAATTCCTGGTTACGTGGAACGCGGATAACGTCACTCTTTGACCCCGCAGAAAATGCCCAGAGCGGAGCCTGGTCCTCGCCAAGCACGGCAGTGAACCCGTGTGAAGCATCCAGAGCAAATACCGGACTGTGGAGTCCTTAAAATCCACGGACTATGACGTCCTTAACCTCGACCGTGATGTCTTAAAACTAATGATCAACCACCCCGATTCCCTACGGATTCTGCCTTGGTTTAAGGGTACATCTCTTCACTCCTTTGATACCCGGCGTTGTAATTCCTCAACGTCTTCAAAGAGGTGACGGGTCCCTGCAACCAAACATCGGACTGTGGAGTCCCTAAATCCACGGACTATGAGGTCCTTAACCTTGACCGTGATGTCTTAAAACTAACATCGGACTGTGGAGTCCCTAAATCCACGGACTATGAGGTCCTTAACCTTGACCGTGATGTCTTAAAACTAATATCGGACTGTGGAGTCCCTAAATCCACGGACTATGAGGTCCTTAACCTTGACCGTGATGTCTTAAAACTAACATCGGACTGTGGAGTCCCTAAATCCACGGACTATGAGGTCCTTAACCTTGACCGTGATGTCTTAAAACTAACATCGGACTATGGAGTCCCTAAATCCACGGACTATGAGGTCCTTAACCTTGACCGTGATGTCTTAAAACTAACATTGGACTGTGGAGTCCCTAAATCCACGGACTATGAGGTCCTTAACCTTGACCGTGATGTCTTAAAACTAACAGCGGACGGTGGAGTCCCCAAATCCACGGACTATGAGGTCCTTAACCTTGACCGCGACGTCTTTAAACTACGATACCTGGAGCAGCCCCTGACCCCGTGAAACACGGATAAGGGTGACCACATCCAGCACTTGCAGGTCCTCACGACCTGTAAGGAAGAAAAACTCTCTTGTGAGATCCTTAAGACTCTCAATGGAAAACCCGCTTAAGAATCCTCATGATTTTTAAGAAGAATTTACACCTATGGGATCCTCTCGACCTGTAGGGAGAAAAACTCTTTATGAGACCCTCGTGGCTCATAAAATGCAAAAGTCTTAGGAAGCAGATCTTAACCCTGAATCCTGAGCCATTGCTGTCCTGCAAGGAGATCAAGATAAATTTTCCGCAAAACACGTTCAATAAAAAGGGGACACACCATTGAGGGGAAAATTGTATCTTTTATTCATAAGCCAAAATGGATACAAAATACAAGTCATGAAAGAAACAAAAAGAAAGATACTCTTATCCATGAGTATGTACAAAAAAAAAGGAGAAAAGATACAAGTCCTCAAGCCGGCGGGCGGTGCAATAATTTTACCAGCTCATCGTTCTGTTGCTGAGCCACTGCTTCATGACGCAAGATCTCCAGAAGACGAGCCTCCGCCTGAGCTTGCTGAGCCTGATACGAAGTAAGCCGAGCTTCGAGCTCTTTCTCGGTGGCTTTATGAGCCTCGACCCTCTCACGAGTGAACGTGGCAGCTTTATCGAGAGCCACCACCTCTTTTATGGACTCCTGGAGCGCTCGCCAGAGTTCGTATGCTTTGTTGGCCTTGGCTGTGAGGCTGGCCTGAAGCTCGCTCAACGCCTTGGAAGCTAGCTCCCTCTCTGAAAATTTACGGCCGAACCCTTTTCTCGCACAACAATATGTTCGCTACGTGTCGCTTTATCAGGCCACGTAAGCTAGCTTTCGTGACTACAGCCTTGGAAACAAGACATTTACAAGACCGTATAAATGGGCTTCCAGTCGACGGGAATAATCGATCTAAAACGCGCTCACATCACCTGACGTGAAAGGCAACAAGAAAGATTTCCGACATATTTCAAGCATGCGTTCGCAATCATATGAGTATTCAAAAAAAAAAAATAATAATAGCATTTGCAATCGCATGAACGTTCATAATACCCAAAAAGGGTCTGATGCGCAGGAAAGTGATGATAGCATTCGCAACTAAAGAAAATTCTCATGAGAAGAATATAAAGTTTATTTATGCAAGCGGAAACATACATACTAGTACCAAGCCTGCATGGAAGTTCGGCATAAAGCGTAAAAAGGGAGGTACTAATTTAAAAATGTTCTACGCTAACGGAAAAGGTCACCAAACATGGGATCAACGGCACAGGGGTTAACGAAGCAGAGGACAAAATTCTCCATCTCTCTCTCTGCTTTCTCCAGCACATCAAAGCGACGGTTCTCACGAGGAGTCACTCCCCATCGATTGGCACCGTGTTCGTCCGTGAAAGCAGACATAATAGCTCGCCGGGCCTTGATCTGGCTCAGCAGATGAATTGAGCAATCCTTCAAAGCCCGAGTAATCAGGCACGCTTCATGAAAGCCCTCGAGCTTTTCTTTCGCCGCGTCGAGCATCGCCAGGGTCATTTCCGCCGGGTAAGGAGGGATGTCGGCAAGCACGGCCGTGAGAATCATCCGGAGCCAGAGGGAACCCATCGGGAGGGGGGAACCCCTACGGATCGAGAGTTCATGCATGGCTGAGTCGCATTCGTTGTCGGTAAGGAGGGGATCCACTAACCGAGCAGCAAAGCGGGGGACCATCTCCTCAATAGGAACTTCCCATGGCTGTCGACGAGCATGAGGGCGATTGCAGGCCATGGGGCTCGTTTGTTTCTCAAGACAAGTTACTCCAAGATAAAAAAAATAATAATATAAATCTCTTTGTGAAGGGAAAAGAAAGCTATAGCCTCATATATAAAGAAGTGCATTAAGTGCTGTGCGCGGAAAATCTTGCATAGTGAAGCTATTTCCAAGGCCAAAAAAAGGAAAGGCATCGAAAATCAAGGAGATGAAACTATTTCCAAAGCCCCTTTCGTCCGCGTCTGGTATTGTGCACTGAGAATAGGGCATGAGAAGATTTTGTGAACAGCCCCATCAAGGGACCCCACGTGCAGAGCACGTGAGGCCTAAACCTGATGTACACTAAAAAAAAATGGAGTAGCACCCTGCATATTGAGAACACCAACAACAACGGTAGCAAAATGATAAAATCCCAGAGAAAAGCATGCAAACATACAAAGACACAACAGAACTTATCATTCATGCTTTAAAAAGGTTCATACAAAATGAAAATAAAACGATTACAACGGCAAGACCTCAGACGCGGGGCATGGGTTGAGAAACTCGAGATTAACTTTGTCCAAGATTCTCCAAGCATTTCGAACCTCCCGAGTATGCTTCCTCTCGCGGTCGCAAGCGTCGGGGTCCTCACGAATGTCCTCCACCCTCCGATAGGCGGCAAGTATGGCTGACTGCTGGAAGGCCTGGTGCAAGAGATTGATGAGGTGATCTCGCCTCCTCTTTGAGATCAAGCCCATAAGGTACACCGAATGCACCTTATCTTCAGCGGTGTCCAAGGCCCCGAGCGGTATGCCGGTGCAAAAGAGAGGAAGTGCCTCCCGGATCGCCAGCACGATCAGCCTCAGAAGAGAAGAGCGACGGGGGAGTAGCCGATGGTTGTACTCGCATGATCTCGGCACACTGAGCATCGGTGAACTCCTGGTTCTGACTACGGCCCAGTGCACGAATATTCCTATAGGAAATGATCTCGTCAAGACTATACAGATGGGCATCCATGATACCTGAAATAAAGATCATAAGACATCATTACAAAACCCTTATTTCATTAATTGCAGGAGAACAACCTCGGGCCAAGAGACCCCAAGAAGCCTCCGTGTGAAGAAATCGAGTTCTTCATTGGAATTAAATTCCTTATTAAGAAAAGGGAATTAAATTCCCATAAACATTTTTGGGACGGAATTAAATTCTATGGATTTGAACCGCCATCATCATCTCCCTAAGGATCATCTAAACCCTAAGAGATCTTCTGTCGGAGGTTAAGTGGTCTCATATTTTGGTTAAAGAAATTGAAGAAAAGTGGGTTCTTTGTGAAACCCTTAATGTGGATTTAAAATGCAGAGAGTGCTGTCAAAATGAAGGTGCTTCGATCACCATTACCTGAGGAGGAAGAGTCCTTTTAAACAGAGTTAAACTCTAACAATATTTCAAAGCAGAGAACTAAGCTCTGAAAGAAGAGAATTAAATTCTCAGAAAAAGTTCTCAAAAGAAGAAGATGAGCAAAGTGAAGGCCCTTCTGAAGAGACAGTGGTATTTATAGAAGGCGATGGAAACGCTTCATCTCCCCAAATCCCTAAAGGAATCCAACGGTCACAGAAGGTGACAGCGTTGCACTCACGTGCGAACACGTGAGAACAACGCTGTGGGGGCATTTGTTTCCTGATTTAAAATCAGGAAGGCTCACGGAAAAGGCTTCAGAATGGGTCACGTGTCGGCACGTGACACCTAAAAGCATCATCAAGTCAGATTCAGCTTCCCGACTACATCAAAGAAAAGGGCTTCAGAGAAGGCATCACGTGCTAGCACGTGACCAGGGGTCACGTGTTGGCACGTGACACTTAAAGCAGCAGACTTGTTCTCCAGTTACATTAAGGAAAGAGGCTCCACGTGCCCACACGTGACCAGTGGTCACGTGTTGGCACATGATGACCAAGCAGCGGCAAAGGTATAGCGTAAAGGAAAGAAGAGGGCTCATTCCAAAGAGGGTCACGTGCCCACACGTGACCATGGGTCACGTGGTCACACGTGACCGGCTTTCAAAGCCTATTTTGCTAACAGAATTAAATTCTGAAAGAGATTCAAATCTTTCCAAAGGAAAGCGATTACCTGGAACCAATCGAATTAAAGATTTAAAGATGATTAAATATCATCTATCTATGGGAAAATCTCGAGTTCGGAAAGATTTCCCCTTTAAATCTAACCGGAATAACAAAGGAGAATCCCTGGATCTGAAATCCAATGGTGAATAAAATTCACCTAATAATCCAAAGGTCAAAAAACGAATGATGGATGCAAATCAAATCTCTCGAGGAAGATTCGTCAAAAACTAATTGACTCAGCTGCTTCTCCTATAAATAGGAGCCGAGACACACAAAAAAGAGATATACACAGAGGGAAGAAAAAGGAGAGAGCCTGGATACTTTGAGGAATTGGGATCTTCTGCAAAAGAAAACCCTAGGTAAGAAAGGGAAGGTTTCTTGAAAGAAAAGAGAATTTAATTCTCAACAGAGTTTAACTCTGATATATAAAACAGAAGAACATGTCTCTTCTCTCTTTGATAGAGGATCTGCAAAGTGCACATCTCCCCTTGAAGTTGAGAATTTAATTCTCAATGGGTCGAGATCCTGCCATGCAGATCCAAAACATAGAGAGGGAACGGAAGCACGAGAATTTAATTCTCACAGAACTATAGGAATTTAATTCCTTTAAAATAAAATTAGGGCTTGACCCTGTGTCATGGGAATTTAATTCCTTCAGAACAAAAAGAAACAGGGTTTAACCCTAATTAAGAACTTAGTTCTGTTGAAACAGCGGGAATTTAATTCCCTTAATCATAATTCTTTAACAGAAAATGGGGGTTTAATTCCTTAAAAGCTTTTATTAGGGTTTAACCCTATTCAGTTCTTCACATATATGAGGAATTTAATTCCTACAGAAAATTCAGAGTCCAACTCTATTCCAGAATATAAATCTTCTAAAGGAAGTAGGAATTTAATTCCTCCGAAATTATTGTCAGGGTTCAACCCTACGAGGAATTTAATTCCTGGAAAAGATTAACAGATGCTCTAAACAACATACATAGAGGCAGGGTCACGTGTCACCACGTGACCCCCCCGAAAGACCTACAGAAAGCCCCTTTGAGGCAGCACCCCACGTGACCCACGGCAGAAGCTTTAACATATAAGAATTTGAATGCCCGTCACGTGATGGCATGTGATGCTCTAAGAGATGCAATAGTCTCAGAAGAATAAATGAAGGGAGGGCGCTCTCACGTGTTGCCACGTGACCCCTCTTGCCTTAGTGTTCAACACTAATCAAAGAACTTTATTCGCAGTGTTCAACACTGATTACCTTAGTGTTTAACACTAATTTGAGATATCTGTTGCCAGTGTTTAACACTGATTTGTTTTAGTGTTTAACACTAATTTGAAAGCCTTGTTGCTGGTGTTTAACACCAATTATCTTTTAGTGTTAAACACTAACTTGTTAATCTCGTTCCCAGTGTTCAACACTGATTGCTCTGTAGTGTTTAACACTAGGCTTTGGCCCAATTGGCTAAATGGATAGAGGCAAAGCCTCTCCTTCAATGGACCAACAGGAAGCCAATATTCCAGACATGATTGGACTTAGCCCAAGCTGGCCATGAGTCTTCAATTCGTAATTAACTGGGCTAATGGGCTCATAACATAATTAATTGGTCTTGATCCCAAATTGGGCCAAGGACTATTTAATCCACTCCGGTTCTAGGGTACATCTCTTCACTCCTTTGATACTTGGCATTGTAATCCCTCAATGTCTTCAAAGAGGTGACGGGTCCCGACGACCACACATTGATATGGACTGTGGGGTCCTTAAACCCATGGACTATGAGGTCCTTAACCTTGACCGAGATGTCTTAAAACTAACAATGGACTATGAGGTCCTTAACCTTGACCGAGATGTCTTAAAACTAACAATGGACTGTGGGGTCCTTAAACCCATGGACTATGAGGTCCTTAACCTCGACCGAGATGTCTTAAAACTAACAATGGACTGTGGGGTCCTTAAACCCATGGACTATGAGGTCCTTAACCTTGACCGAGATGTCTTAAAACTAACAATGGACTGTGGGGTCCTTAAACCCATGGACTACGACGTCCTTAACCTTGACCGAGATGTCTTAAAACTAACAATGGACTGTGGGGTCCTTAAACCCACGGACTACGACGTCCTTAACCTTGACCGAGATGTCTTAAAACTAACAATGGACTGTAATGTCCTTAAACTACCCATGGACCGCAATGTCCTTAAACTAGCAATGGACCACCACGTCCCTAAACTGGAACAATAGAGCCTCCGCATGCTCTTTTGTCGGATCTAAATGATCCCGTTTAAGTTGATCTTAGCCTCAAAGATGGCTAACGTATCCTTAAACCTTCAAACAGACCGGGCTATGAATCTCCCCCAATTAACTCTGGTTCGAGGGTACATCTCTGAACTCCTCTGACACCTGTCGTTGTAATCCTTCAACGTCGTCAGAGAGGTGACGGGTCCCGACGGCCATACATACGATGGACCACCATGTCCCTAAACTGGAACAATGGAGCCCAAACGCTCCTTTGTCGGATCTAAACGATCCCGTTAAGTGATCTTAGTCTCAAACTAGACTAACGTATCCTTAACAAACGTTTGAGTTGATCTTAACCTCAAGTATGGCTAACGTATCCTCAAACCAAACCCCCAAACCCAAATCTAAGATAACACGGATTTGGACTAGTCCACGCCCTACGGGCGACGACATAACTCAGTCTCCGTATACAATCCACGGGCAACCAAAAGCAAAACATAAAATAGACACACACGACACGAAGTGACCATCTGGAGAAGGAGAAAGTTGTTACCGCGATGCGGTAGCGTAATTAACTGCAGGGGCTTGCGCCTGCAGGGAAGAGCGTCCCCACAATCAAAAACCCCTCAAACGAGGGGGAATCTGACGAAGTCTGCTACATCGGCCGCATCCGTTTAAACCTTCGATACATGGTGCCATAGATCAACCGGGCATCTTCGGAGAGGTGGACGGATAGCACCAATTAGCATCTGCCCCGAACCTCTGGCGAGACCCCGCGTCTCGGCCGCCGTTCGGAGGGGAACACAATATATTCCGATCGGGGTTCGAAATGCTGTGTGTTTCTCATCCTCAGGTGACATCTTGATCTGATTATATCCAGACGAGCCATCCATAAAGGTGAACAGTTCGTAATTTGAGGTGTCATCGACCATCATTTCCATGACCGGTAGCGGGAAGTCTTCTTTAGGACATGCCTTGTTGAGGTCCCTGAAATCGACACAAACTAGGATCTGCCCATTTTTCTTCTTCACTGGGACTATGCATGCGATCCAGTCCGCATATTTCTCTTCCCTGATGAAGCCGGCATCGATGAGTTTCTTGGTTTCCTCGATGACCTTTTCTTCCAACTCCCTTCTCATTCTTCGAGGAGCTTTTTTGACTGGCTTAGCATCAGGAGATATAGCCAGCTTATGCACGGCTACTTCAGGGGAAAGGCCAGGCATTTCTTTGTACGTCCACGCGAAGCAGTCGACGAACTCATGCAGCAGGGCAATTATCTGCTCTTTCATTTCCTCCGACAAGAGTGAGCTGATATAGGTCGGCCTTGGATTATCGGGCATTCCTAAGTCAATCTCGGTTAGCTCATCAAAGGTTGCTTTTCCTCCATCTTCGAGCTCTTGAGGAGCTTCTTCTGGCTCGGCTATTTCGTCATCATCATTTGATCTTCGCTGGCCTCACCAACATGGATCATGTAGCATGCTTTGGAATCAGGTTGAACGTAGCATATGCCCCGTTTATCTGGAATTCGTTCATCGATGAGTGCTCGGACCTGGGGTGGATGCCATAGCCCTTCGTAAAACTTTGTTTCGGACTCCGTTTGATATAACCGGCATCTGCACTTTATAAAGTATTCCCGCATCTCGGGCGCATAGTATCTGGGATTGAGGACGGCTCTTATACCTCTCTTATAGGGAAGGCACGCGATAGAAAGATCGTCCGGGTGCACAACGGGGGTTGACCCGTAAAACAAGATGCCCTCCTGTCCATTTTTCCTCCCGGGGACGTAGAAAGTTTTCAGCTGGTCCACGGTGGAGACTGACAACGCATCGAGCTCTTTGCACATCTGCTCCGGCACCCTTATGACGGCTAGGGACCCTTCTGCAATTTCGAAGGTCTCTCGTAGTTTCGCTTTTTGCATGGGGGTCCAATCTGCACAGATGTTGCACGGCAGGTCCTCTTCTTCTGACTCTTCAGTGTCACTGCCAAGATGAGGGTGGACTTTGCTGCTAGATGGGCCTTCAGTAACAGATTCGTCCGTATCGCTGCCGAAACGAGGGCGAGTTTTACGAAAGGACGGGCTTCTAGCGTCGGACTCATCAGTGTCGCTGTCGAAATGCGGGCGCACTTGGGCGTTTTTGCTTTTGAATGTGACAGCCGACGCAGATTTGCTTTTGAGTCTTGGGGCCGGTCTATCCTCAGTCAGTTGTGGCTTAGCATTTTGATGGTTCATAAAGTACCGAGAATCTTCATAGCGGACTTCATGCACACCGAACGGCTGGATGTCTCCGTTGATGCGTTTTTCTTCGCCATTTTTAGTATACTTCATGCATTGATGGAGAGTTGATGGGATGATGTCGTAATCGTGGAGCCACGGCCGTCCCAAGAGAATCTTATAAGATGTGTCGGCGTCGATCACGTATATCTTAGCTTCAGTTTGCAGATCCCCAAATTTGATTGGCAAAGCTATAGACCCCAGAACTTGCTGGCAATTTTGGTTGAAGCCTTGAATGACAATCCTTTCCCTTGACAGGTGTCGGACATCCATTGACAAACTCTTCAGAGTTCGCAAGTTCATGATGTTCACTGAGGACCCCGGATCAATCAATATACGATTAATTCGATCTCCGTCGCTGTACCCGGTCACGTAAAGCGGCCGATTATGCTCAGCCGTTCCCAGTAGCAAGTCTTCATCCTTAAATATGACTGCGGCGGCATGCAAAGCGTGCTGGGCTTCTTTCATATTAATTTCCGCAAAGTGAGCCTGATACCGTTCGGGGTTTTGTAGAGCGTAAATGAGAACATCTCTAAGCTCCTTAGATAGGACCAAGGCGTCGTAGATGATCAGGAGAGACGGAAGCTTCCGGAGATGTGCCAAGACATTATAGTCTACCGAGGAAGGACTTATGTTTTCATCAGCCGGTTCTCTGCCATCTTCTTCATTAGCGACTTGTTTTTCCTTCCCTTTTGGGGCGTTGCCCTGATTTGGCGGTAGAGCCCTGCCACTTCTGAGCTGGATTTGATTAGCCTTTGTGGTGAGCTCCTCGTCCTCTTCGGGAAAGCAGAGCTCATCCTCGGAGTCGCTGCCAAGATGGATGGCGTAGCAGGTCACTACTGAGATCTCTTCATTGGAGTCTTCTTCTAACTCCTCCAGAATTTCAGCCGCTTGTACAGGAAAGAACTCCTTCAATTGAATCAATGTTCTTTCCTTTTGTTCATATTCTTCGAGGGAATCGATATATTTTTGAATGGCTGATCTCCCTGCAGACTCTTTTTCGCGCCGAGCTGCACTTTTCTTCTTCTTGAGCTTCTTGGATTTTGAGCCTGATGGAGCCGCATTGGTAGCTGGACTGGTAGGCTTCTTCTGCCCTTCCCATTCCGTCATGGGTTCTTTCCGAAGTAGCTTTATCATCTTCTTCGTCTTATTAGATATGTGCGTACTCCACGGAGGCTGCGATGAGTCCATTTCATTTCTTAGGGCAGCGGGTTCGGCTGTCTGCTCCCAGAAGGCTTCAGTTTCTGTCTGTATAAAGTTGGTGGTTGCAACTTGATTGTTCACCAACACACTTTTGGACAGCTCGATCTCTCCAGCCTTGTACTGCTTCTCGACCCAGTCTTTGAAGATATAGCAATCCTCGATCGCATGGCTCACTACTCGGTGGTACGGGCAATATAGAGGATTGTCGGTCATTTTTTCTTCTTGTTTCGACTCCGGCAATGGTAGGCCGTTGTTCAAGGCATCTTTAAATATCTTGCGGACCTTGTCCGCTCTGAAAGAGTAAACCTTGTTCTTTTTCTCCTCTAGGGAAGGCCCATCTCCTCCCAGCAATGGCTTTCGAGACCGGTTAGTTTTGGATTCGGCCGCCCTTCGCTTTTCTTCATTGTTGGACGCATTGAAGACATTGGTACTGCTGGAACTCCCGCTTCTACGGTTGTCGTCCCGCTTGCTTTTCCAAGTTTTCTCTCTCTGAGAATCCGGCGGGGACTCTTGCTTCGAGCGTTCCAGCATTTGGACTTTCTTGGTTAGCTCCTGAAATGTCTTGAGGCCCGCTGTATACAAGAATGGGACCATCCAATTGCTGAGGTTCCTAATGAGAAGGCTGACGGACTGGTCCTGCTCCAGCGGCGGTTCGCACTTGACCGTGAGATTACGCCATCGGGCGATAAAGTCAGTGTTGCTTTCATTCTTCCCCGGCTTGGTCCTCACAAGGTCGGCAATGGAGATTTTATCACTGACGCTCATGAACCTTTGCCGAAACAGAGATTCCATTTGGGCAAAGGTAATAACGGACCCGTCTAGTATGCTCGCGTACCAGTCGAAAGCGACACCGGTCAGGCTGTTGACAAACTGACGAAGAAGGAGCGCGTCATTGCCCCATGTATTTCCGCACGATGCTTTGAAGTGGGCGACGTGCTGATTTGCATTCCCCGTTCCATCAAATCTTCCGAACTTAGGAATGACGTAGCCGTTTGGGAACTCAATCAGATCGTACTGCACGGGATATGGCCGCCCACTACTGCCGATTTCTTTCCGAGCTTCAGCTTCGGCCACCAATGTTTTAACCTTGCTGGTGACCAAATCCATTATCCGATCCTGTGTTAGCGGGATAGTGCTATCTGGGGCCAAGGCATTCCCAGAAGCGGAGTGTGGCCGGCTTTCATGTGGCTCGACCAGTCTTGGACCCAAAGGAACAGGCATTGGCTGCCTCGGATTGTCATCACCCGGCTGATTAGTAGCGGCTTGTACTTGATTGGGAGGCGCTCGAGCAATTTGAGCCGTAAGCTACATCACCACGTTCGTTAAGTCGTCAATCTTCGAATAGAGCTTGGCCATCTCTTTATCTTTGCTCCTGAGCTGTTTTCGAAGCTCTTAAAGCAGCTCTTGCTCCGCAGTCCTGGGGCGGAAAGTCGGCTCTTCCTTGCTGTCCGAGCTTGACTCTGCATGGACCGAGGGGTCTTTCTGCCTATCATCCTCATCGAGAGGGTTTTCTTCATCCAGCGGGGGCGGCTGTTCTTGGGCAGCAGCAACCACATTCAGGCTAGATTGGGCTTGGGATGTGGTGGCCCCATCCTTGCTTTTGCTGCGAAGGTTGTCGCTGGGGCGCCCGCCCGCCATATAGACCGTATGGATGATATATCCGGCCGTCTTTCTATCATTGGCAACCGATTTCACGGATCGCTGTCTTGACCCCCTTGTTTCGGTAGCTGGTAGTCGATTGAAGGCGGCTGGCCTAACCAGGTTCTTGAATGGTGCTGGCGCTTCTTTTCTGGGTTTTCCCCACTGCTTTCATGCGGCACAGAGTGCTTGATAGACTCTTGAAGAGACAGTGTCATACTTTTTCTGTTGGGGCCGGGACACGTCTCTTTATGGCACTGTTCGGACCGCTGTCTTCTTGATTCTGGCGGTCATGGCATTTTTCTAAACCCATTTCAGAGGCTCGAAGGAATTGCTGATTCTTACGTCCGACTCAGCCGTCGTCGCGGGGCAACCCTGCACTTGGAACTTCACATGATTCCATTTGGCCGAGGCCTTGGCCCTCTTGTTGGCTCGATACCTGAGCCACTTCTGCCTTAACTTTTCTGTTCTAAGCACGTGGCAGACTTCGGCTCTTTGGGAAGACGCCGCAGACCGGGCGATGGAGGGCCTTGGAGATACGCTCGATTGTGCATTTGTTGGAGTCATCGCCTGAGCTCGTCCGCAATATTTGATGTTGCCCTTTGTACCGAAGTTCTTGCCCCCCGCTGGAGCACCAGAGAATCGTTCAGATACCGTCTTAAGTTTCGGTTGTGGTGCCTTGGCGATCACGACATTCGGCTTCTTACCCCTTGAGATCGGCTTGGCTACCTGTTCCGCCGGGATCTCCGCCAGATGAGCGCTTCCGGCAGGGTAGATGATGACGGAGCCAAACTGGCGGGGCGGTTCCTCCCACTGTCGACTGAGGCTTGCGGGGAGAACAACACGAGCGTTGATCTTGACCACGTACGGAATCGGGGTCACGTTGGAAGCTGAATTCGTCTGGGGAGACATTGTCGTCGAAGGTTGATTGCTGCACGGAAAAAAGAACATCATTTCAGTATAGGCAATCGATATGTATATTGATTGAGTTCGCATGAACGTTTAACCCGAAATATGGGAGGAGGGATTGGTCCCACCGGGCGTGCCAAAATCTGTAGGGTGTTTTTCGTGTCGGCACTGGGGCGACTTGCGCTTGAACGCAAGCGCGCCACGTGTCGGCACTGGGGCGACTTGCGCTTTGAGCGCAAGCGCGCCACGTGTCGGCACCGGGGTGCTTTGCGCTCGAGCGCTGAGCGCTTGAGCGCAAGCGCGCCACGTGTCGGCACGCGGGCGCTCTGCGCTTGAGTGCCGGCGAGAAAAAGAGGCTTTTAGCCTAAAAAAATTTCTCGGAAGAGAAATCAGAAAGGAGTTGGACTCCTGAGTTTTTTTTTTGGGTTTAGTGAAAGATGTTCTTCTTCTTCCTCCTCTGTTAGCTGGATCTTGAAGCTCAAGAGATATGGGATTTTTTAAAAATCTCTTCTTTTTGAGATCTAATGGAAGATCTGAGTTCCCCTTTATGGGTTTTGTGGTGAAAAACTAATTTGTTTTATAAAAAGAAGAGTAAAACTCTTGATTTAATTCAAGAGAAAAAAGAAGGTTTTGGAACCTTGAAGAAGGAGAAAAGATCTCAGATCTGAAAAAAATTTGAGAGTGTCACGACCCGAAAGAGCCCGTGACTGGCCCTTGAACCATATGAAATCTATAGGACTCCATCTGATCCAAGTAAGCCAAAAGCCCAGAAATCTAAAACCAATTTTAAGCATAAGTAAAGAAACTGGTTTAAAGAAGTGAAGAAAACATGTTTGAAATCAAGGTTTTTAAATAACTAAGCCGAATATGCATTTTAAAAACAGTAAAGTCTTTTCTAAAAATTTCGGCAGAGTTTCTTTTGTAAAACTGGCCCCGAATGGGGTACAATAAGAATAACAAAATATGCAATGATAAAAGGCATCCCCAAGCGGGAGCTAGCTCTTCGTCAATTGACGGCCACAACCACACAAGCAATAATAATATACAACGCCGAATGGCGAGGATCAAACTCAAAAGAAAGCTCCAAAAGCAAGAAAACCGCAATACTACTAAGCGCGACTCTATGGTCGAATAATACAACTCTAATGTCTAAGTCTGAAACAATATACAAGTTTTGGTTGATGGAAATTCTAGATACAATAATAATACATGAACAATGGCGGTTCTGATACAAAAGAACCCACCCAACCAAGCAAGTCACCCATAGGAAGCAGTGTGCCAGAAATGCCGCTATGGAATCTGTACGGCAAACCTGCAAGAACTGGGGCACAACGGGGGTGAGTTGCCAACTCGTGAATAGAAAATATCTACAAGCAGAGATCGAATGCATGACCCATCCTAGGTCAATACGATCAGATATAAATAAACCTCAAAATGAATAAAGCTGAAACATGCTAAACTGGCAATATAACCTCTATACATGAGTGTAGTGCCAAGTGCTCGTGCTAGTGCCTCAGGTAATAGCATGTCAAGAATATGAGGTATAATCAATGTCATCAAATCTGTATACATGTGGATCCCGTCCACTCGTCACCCACTGACAATAACCATCATGCAAGTATATATCATAAAGCCTGTGCATGGAAATATGAAGATATAATCCACCCGTGTCCCTCGCGACACGTCAAAATCATGGAACCGGAGTGCCCAGCATCGGCACTCGAAAACATCATGAAAACTGTGCCCAGCATCGGCACATAAATCCTCATATATCGGGCTCCGTCAGTCCGGATCGGCCCTCGGGCTCTGTCTGCGGTGTCGGCCCTCGGCCCCGGCAGTACGCCCAAATCCATCTATCGACTCTGGTCGGTATCCTCCGGACAACCGCCAGGTCCAACCAATCACCGGCAGGTACTCGCCCGCCTCCAGGCTCAATCGGAAAAGCTCATCGATCATCTTGCCGAGGGGAACCATACCGGGTCCACCATGTACCCGCAATCGGCTCGTCCACTCCTCGATTCGGGTTACACATGTCGCTCTCAGCACCGAGAAAACACATGGTGGACGCACTGAAATATCATATCAAGGGTAACCGGGTTTTTAAAGAAATGACATATCCTCTTTTGAAACACCCTCGGTTCCCAAATCCAGAAATATCATAGAAACAACATATCTCAATGCGTATAATCAAAAGCATGAAGTATGCGACATGTAAAGGAAGGTATGCACATCATCATGTCATGCAAGGATCATATACTGAATGCAATAGTACTACAGTGTAGTGACATGGCAATTATCGATGATGAGTGTGTGAGCCGGCAACAAGTGTACGTGGAACATATGCATCATCGATAATGGTGCTGGTGTCCTAGCAGCATGACTGAAATATAACCACAGTACAAGCGATGCAATGCAGATAGCATGAATATGCGGAATCGAATAATCAACGCAAAAGTACAGAATCTACACCAATATGTACATGTCATGCAGTGGTGCCCTTTGAAATAAGACGAATCGGGTTTTTAGTAAAACAAGGGCTACGGTGTTTTAGGAAAAGATGCATCATTTGGAAATATCCGTATAACCCTTCTGCCTATCTTAAAAATATCCCCGATTCGTTAGTTTTGAAATAGGTATATCTCGGCTCAGTCTAAGGTCTACTAAGTAATCTAGACAGGAGGGATATGAAACCACCTACATCTGAGTCCATATATATAGATATAATAGTCGGTGATCCCGCCTCAATAACATATCGTAAGATATCCTTGAGTCATGAGTGCGGATCTATCATCAATATCGGCTCGTACGGTAAATCGTCGTACGGCATCCCAATAGCTGGGTAGGGATCAATATCACACTATCTCATCACATATCAGGTATCACTATCATCAGATCGCATAATCTGGGGTACTACTCCAAGTCTAGTACAAAACGACACCATCTATAAGAATATGAATGCGGGTAAAGCACATGTCCAAAGGCCCGCTAAAACTATCATCTCGCACCTTAAAGACAAGCTATGTCACATCGCCGATCTCACGGCCTCACATCAAGTATCATCTCAAACCCACGTACCCTCCTCAAATCCCGTATATAAACACATAGTCCCATACCCATGTGTAGATATACGCACCATCCTATGCACACAAACAAAAGAAAGAATGTATGCAAGTATGTGTGTAAGTGATGTGTGGGTGCAACCACTACTCTAGGGTTCGCACTATACTAAACCAATACATTCTTATCATCAATAATACCATTATTACCATCACTAATCTAAACCACACATAATAAACATACGTGTGTATACGTATTCGTATACAACACCACGGACTGCGGGGGTGCTATACGCCATCCACCCGACTTCTCCCCGTAGATATAAATCTACTCACCTGCATCCTGCGTGTCGGTGTCGATGTCACCGTCATCTTCTGCATCGCCTCGGATCGTCGCGGGGTACCTACACATATCACACGTATCGCATCGCATCAAAACCAAATCAAAACTTGAAACGATACACCAAAACCAATACGATATGCTAAAAGGCCTATAGGTTAGAACCTATGGTTAGCCTCCGCAAAACAACCCGGAATCACTCGATATAGACGTACAAACGTCACACAATCGAGATAACACACAAATATCAAAATCCGGAAATCAAGATACGCAAAACCAAAACTAAATTCAAAGCAGCAACCCAAGAAAATGATCCCAGATTTCGTCTCAGGCCAAACAAGGGTAAGCAAACAAGTCTAGGGTGATGTATATGGTATATATGAGCTACTGGACCAACCCCGACACATTCCATCACTACATGGCCGGCCACATCCTTGCCAAAACCGGCCTGGCCGGCCCCTCTATGTCCAGTGGGGTTCGTCTCACTACGGTGGATTCCTATGGTTTCAATTGGGTCCCTGGTGTTGTTTAATTTTCCTGAAAAAGTCCCAGTACATTCCAGATTTCCCTGCATGCTCCAGGTTGTCACAAACCGATATGAAACTGCTCTGTTTTGGGTTTCAGGTCTTGTAATGTGTCGGATCTGGGTTTGTAGCACCAAGGGGGGTTCAAGGGTCACTATTAGGGTTCAATTGCACAGCCACATCTCAATTTTACCCTAACCCTCTCTAGTTTTGTCCAAAAGGCACAAAATCACACGATATCGATATGAAACTTGAGTTAAAGCTTAAGCACAAGAATTACAACACTTAATGTGAAGGAAATACCTCACTAGAGACTCATGAATCATCCCACAGCACCAAAACACCAACTTTCCAGGTCCATTGCGTAGATCTTGGGCTTGTGGGCATTTTTCGTGAAAGGAATGTGAGGTTTTGAGATTGTTTTTGAGATGAAGTGAGAGGATTTTGTGGAGGGAAGAATGGGGGCAGTAACAGCAGCAGCACTAAGGGGAAGAGGGGAGAGAAAAATGAGAGGAAGCGATGAAGGAGGAATGGCTAAGTCAACACACCCCTACCTACTCTCTCTCTCTCCATGCTTCATAATCTATTCCATTTCCTTTTCTCTTTTTCTTTTCCCTTTTTCCTTAATCCAAAACCTTCTCACACCAATAGTAGCCCCAAATAACATGAAAGAAAATGCACAAGTGTGATAAAAATGATATGTGCACATTTTTGCACAAAAAACCAAAAAATCCGATTAGCGATTTTTAATCGCGATTAGCACTAAATTAGCATATAATTGATCACAAACACTTAAAAATGGCATAATTCCAATAAATACCCCATTTTAGAATTTTCCATAATTTTTCTCAAAATTTTCCTATTTATTTGCATTTAATAATACCAAAATATTAAAATATTCAATAAAATAATATTAAATTATAAAAATTCCCAAAATTAATATTTTATCTTTTTGAAAATGTTACAGAGAGAGAGAGAAAAGTTGTGGGATTTTTTCATTATCTTTTCCTTTATAGGCCATACACTTTACACATAGCCCCTTGGGCTTCACAAAATGGCATTTTGCCTATCTCATGGCTCATGTACCATTTCTTTTTGCACATAAGCTATGGGCTTTACAAAAATTTGGCTTTATACCTATTTTTCTTACATTTATCCATAAAATAAAATAAAAGAAATGCAACAAAATTATTTATTACAAATTTTTTATCTTGGCATGGGGGGAGGCCGGCCGCTTCATGTTCGGGCTCGACCCGGGCATGGGCCCACTGGATCTGGGCTTGGGCCCATTTGGCTTGGGGTTGACTTTGATTTTGACTTGGTCAACCGGGGTGCAAATTTTTACCCCAACAATGAGCTCGTATTTGCTGAGCTATATAGTCATCCAGTGCGGCCTTGGAAATGGTTTCTTCCTTGGCTGCTGAAAGAGCCGGAGGAGGATTAGATGTCTCCCCTCTGTCGTCTCCAACAATGATCGGAGGGTCTTCAGCTGGAGGGTCCGGCTGTAACATCATCCCTACCATATCTTGGAAGAGGAGCGCCATTTGTTTTATGTTAGCCGCTTGCTCTGCGGCTTCTTTGTCCTTCTTTTCGAGGACTCTGCGTAAGAAATCAGCGTCAGTTTCTTGTTCGTGCTGCTGTTCTGATGATGCCTCCGGGCTTTCTTTTGGCCCAGTGAGTGCAGCCATTGCAGTCATCATTTCCTGAAGCTTCTGTTGTTGCTCCTAGGCTTTGGTCACGGATCGGGTGAGCGGTCGGTGACCCGTCAAAGCACGGCTTTCCCCCTTTCCGGAAGCTATATAAACGGTGTGCACCATTATGCCCCCAGACTTAGGGCATTTAGGTCAGTGGTCTTGCGATTCATCGCAGACTCAGGGATTTTCTCCGGCCTTCTTTTCTTATGAGCGGTCGAAGTTGAGGGGGCCCTTGCAGTGGGCACCCAAGTAGCTATCGCCTTTTGTGGCTTGATAGGACGGTCCTCTTCCCGCTGAACTTTCACCTTTTTCTGTCGGCGGGGATAATCTTGATCAATTATCGAGTCTTGAACACGTTGCCAAACTTTGTAAATTTCAGAGGACAGCCGTTGAGGGGGCTGCTCCAGCTTCACCTTTGGGGCATTATCCACAGGTGCATGAGATCTTTTCAATACTGCAGTTGGTGAGTTTTTGCGCACCCTTGTTAGCGGTTCAAAGCTATTCCCAGTGGGAACGGCAGCATTGGTTTCCACCATCGGAGCTGGCGGAGTTAGCCCAGAGGGTGAGTTTCCCCCAGCCTTCCTTACTCGGCGCCGGTGACGACGGCGAGCATGTCGCGTGGTTGGAGTTGGTTTAGCCGTAGGGGTGATCTCCTCATGCCCCCTGTGTTGGTCATAATTTGCTGGTATCAGCTTTTCAAAGACCGACGTCCGTTGAATGGGGACGGCTAACCTATCAAAAGCAGACTTCCGAGTAGGTGAAGCAACCTTGGTGATTTCGCCTGGAACGGGAGTAGAAATAGTCAGTCTTGTGAAGACCGGCCCTTTGGCAGGAGAAACCGCCTTGACGATTTCAGGAGTAGGGATGGCTATCCGCTTCGGGATAACGCCTTCTGGTATTGCGGGCTTCTTCATGGGCCTGTTTGAGCTCTGATATAGTCTGTTAAAAACTGAGGCATTAGAGTTAGGCGACCCGTTGAGAGGGGCCGCGGTAGTTGTAAGCCGATCAAAGACCAACTTCTTTAGGGCTTCTTGCGATGTCATTGAGGGCATTGAAGCTCATCGGTGGGAGCATGGTCCCGAAGAATAATCCAGTGGTGGCCTGAGTTACCTGCTCCACTGGCATCTTGAAAAGGGAGGCCGCTTGGGGCCCATAAGTCACTCCTCCAGCAAGGACCGAGCGAGAGTTGCAGTTGCAGGCAGTGCAGTTTGAAGCCATTGATCTTCTGTTTTTTGCACGGAGCAAGACACCAAATCTTAGTACCTCGAATCCACAGGCAACCACAGCAAACCGCGATTCATTCGCGAACACGACACACGAAGTGTGGAATGGAAAGAGGAAAAGGTCCCACCGGGCGTGCCAGAATCTGTTCCCCTCCGAATGGCGGCCAAAGACGGACGTCTTGCCTGAAATTCGGGGCAGATGCTAATTGGTGTTATCCGTCCACCTCTCCAAAGATGCCAAATTGATTTATGGCACCGTATATCGAAGGTCTAAACGGATGCGGCCGATGTAGCAGACTTCGTCAGATTCCCCGTCGCTTGAGGGGTTTTTGATTATGGGGACGCTCTTCCCTGCAGGCGCAAACCCCTGCAGTTAATTACGCTACCGCATCGCGGTAACAACTTTCTCCTTCTCCAGATGGTCACTTCGTGTCGTGGGTGTTTGTTTTGTTTGTGGTTGCCCGTGGATTGTATACGGAGACTAATTTATGTTGTCGCCCGTAGAACGCGGATTAGTCCAAATCCGCATTTTCTTAGATTTGGGTTTGGGGTTGGGTTTAAGGATACGTTAGTCTCATTTGAGGCTAAAATCAACTTAAACGTTTGTTAAGGATACGTTAGTCTAATTTGAGACTAAGATCAACTTAACGGGATAGTTTAGATCCAACAAAAGAGCATTTGGGCTCTATTGTTCTAGTTTAGGGACATAGTGGTCCAATACCAGTTTAAGGACGTAGTGGTCCAATACCAGTTTAAGGACATAGTGGTCCATTGAATGTATGGCTGTCGGGACCCATCACCTCTCTGAAGACGTTGAAGGATTACAACGACAAATATCAGAGGAGTTCAGAGATGTATCCTTGAACCAATGAGTTGGTTGAAAGAGCAGATGTGCTCAGTTCAAGATGATTTGAGGACTTATGGCCAGTTTGGGATAAGTCCAATTATGTTTGAAATATTGGCCCTTTGGACTATTAGACATTTGTCTGGGTTCAGCCCCTCATCATTCAGCAGTGCTAAACAGAGGTTTGGGGGCTCTGACAACATTTTGTCCTTGATTTCCTCAATTTTGAGATTCATTTGGAAGAGGGACTTTTGCCTCTGGAAAATTAGCCAATTTGGATGAAAGTAGTGTTAAACACTAGAGAACAACAGTGTTAAACACTGGAAATATAATCCCCAAATTAGTGTTAAACACTAAAGAAAGAGGGGTCACGCGTGGACACGTGAGAGCGTCCAAAAGTGGGACCAGATCCCTTTTCTTCGTTCTGCAATTAAGTGTTAAACACTTTTATATTTTACTTTGGAGCATCACGTGCTGACACGTGAGGAGGATTCATGTACTGATTGTTAGAGCGTCTGCCAAGAGGTCACGTGGGAACACGTGAGAGCGCCCAAGGCCTTTATTTCTTTTACTTTTTCTCTCTGTATTTCTGGAGTCACGTGGAGCACGTGAGGCGTTGCCTCTGAGCTGTTTCCTTTTTATTTTTGGTGATCTTTTTAGGGGTCATGTGGGGTCACGTGACCTAGTTTTATTCCTTCTTTTCTGATCACTGCGGATTGGGGTCACGTGTAATCACGTGACCAATGTTCTTTATGTGCATGGAGATCTTTCAAGTCTCTTTATTTT
The DNA here is from genome assembly GCA_030015575.1 of Agapanthus africanus. Taxonomy (NCBI): domain Eukaryota; kingdom Viridiplantae; phylum Streptophyta; class Magnoliopsida; order Asparagales; family Amaryllidaceae; genus Agapanthus; species Agapanthus africanus. The sequence continues at coordinate 23,692,857 of JASDDO010000028.1, read as the reverse complement.
AAGAATTAAATTCTCTGTAGGGTTAAACCCTAATCATGATTTTGGAGGAATTAAATTCCTATTATGAAAGAATTAAATTCTTATGTAGGGTTAAACCCTAATTTCATCTCAAAGGAATTAAATTCCTGTAATTCTGTGAGAATTAAATTCTCAAAACTCAATTCCTCCTCTGTGTTTTAGATCTGCATGGCAGGATCTCAACCCAATGAGAATTAAATTCTCAATTCATGGGGAGATGTGCACTTTGCAGATCCTCAACCAGAGAAAGAACTAAGTTCTTTTCTTTATATAAGAGTTAAACTCATTTGAGAATTAAATTCTCTTTTGAAGCCTCTCTTTTCTTACCTAGCGTTTTTCTTTTGTAGAGAATTAAATTCTCCTCTCTTTTCTTTTTTTCTCTTGAGAATTAAATTCCCTTCCCTCTGTTTCTTCTCTCAAAAAAGTAGCCCCCTCTTCTCTTCTTGGCTCATATTTATAGGAGAAAGAAAAGAATTAAATTGTTTAGTAAATCTTTCATTAAAAGATTTGATTTGTTTTCATCATTAATATGATCCTATAGATCATTCAGTGAATTTTATTCACCGTTGGATTTTAAATCCAAAGATATTCTGTTTGTTATTTCTGGTGAGATAGGGAAAATCTTTCCTTGTATCAAATCTTTCCATAAATTGGTGATTTTTAATCACCCTTGGATCTTTAATCCAATGGTCCCCATAATCCTTTTTCATTTGGAAAGATTTAGAAAGATTTAGAATTTTAATTCTATTTGGAAAGATTTAGAGAAATTTAGAATTTTAATTCTATTAAACTGTAAGGATTTCAAAGCCTGTCACGTGCTGGTACGTGACCCCCAATTAGTTCTTTTCTCAGCGTTTATTTATGCTTCAGTTTTAACTATCACGTGTCAACACGTGACCATTGGTCACGTGTGAGCACGTGATACCTCATTGAGGTATCTTCTGATTTTTAATCAGGGAACAGATTTTAGAATTTAATTCTATTCATTATTTTAGAGGCCTTAAGAGCCCATCACGTGTCTGCACGTGACCCATGGTCACGTGTGAGGACGTGATGCCCCATTGGGGTCTTTTCTGAGTTTTTATTATATCTTTTAACTCCTTCAGCGGGTTCTTAAAGGTCCATCACGTGTGGACACGTGATACCTCATAAATTTTGATCCCGGTTGAATTATGAGGTCCATAATATATCAAATCGAAGGGTTTTTCGATACGCTTTCAATACCATCAGAATTTAGCTCTTTCTCATTCGTGAGTTTGTCAAAATACAGCCTGAAAGATACTGGTTCCCATTTTCTTAAGCGTATCGCCGCCATTTGATACTTTGGGCTCTTTTGCGCAGAAATTTTTGGCGGGAACAGCTCCGTGCAGAGAAAAGAAGATCAATGGCTTCAAACTGAACTAATTGCAACAACTCCCTTTCCGCCTCATCTGGGGGAGTAACCTACGGGCCCCAAGCGGCCTTCTTTTTTACAATGCCGGTGGAACAAGTGACCCAAGCCACCACTGGGCTATTCTTCGAAACTATGATCCCACCAACAAGCTTCAATGTTCAGATGCCGTCACAGGAAGCTGCGAAGAAGTCGGTCTTTGATCGGCTTGCAACCACCACGGCCCCTCTCAGTGGGTCGTCCAACTCCACTGCCTCAGTCTTCGACAGGCTGGGTCAAAGCTCAAGTGGGCCCGCAAAGAGGCTCGCAATACCAGAGAAGGACACTCCAACTCCTGCTACAGTTGAGGTCGTCCAAGCTGCTCTCCCTACTCGAAGGCCGGCTTTCGACAGGTTGACCATTCCCTCTCAGCGGACGTCTGTCTATGACAGGCTGGAGCCAACAACAGGCTCTCATCAGAACAGGGTGTATGGAAAATCTGATCCAACAATGGAGGTGATCCCGGCTGCACGACATGCTCGACGTCGCCACTGGCGCCGAGTGAGGAAGGCTGGGGTCAGTTCCCCTTCTGGACTGACACCGCCAGCTCCAACGATAGAAATTGCTGCTGCTGTTCCAACTGGGAACATGTTTGAACCACTCAGGAGGGTGCGCAAGAACTCTCCGACGGCCGTGCTGAAGAGATCTCCTCCACCTGTGGAGAGAGCTACAAAGGCGAAGCTGGAGCAGCCCCCTCAGCGGATGTTCTCCAAAATTCACAAGGTCTGGAGACAGGTCCAAGACTCCGTGATTGATCAAGACTACCCCCACCGACAGAAAAAGATGAAAGTTCGGCGAGAAGGGGATCACCCTGTCCAGCCACAGAAGGTGTCATCTGTTTGGGTGCCTGCTGCAATGGCTCCCTCAACTTCGACCGTCCACAAAAGAAGAAGGCCGGAGAAGATCCCTGCGTCTTTGGCAAATCGCAAGGATACTGAATTTAAACGCCCCAAGTATAGAAGCATGGTGGTGCATACTGTTTATATGACTTTCGGAAAAGAGGATAGTCGTATCTCTATGAGTCGCCGACCACTTACACGGTCTGTAACTAAGGCTCAGGAGCAACAACAACAAAAGCTCCAAGAAATGCTGACAGCCATGGCTGCACTCACTGGACCAAAAGCAGGCCCGGAGACATCTTCGGAGCAGCGTCATGAGCAGGAAACGGATGCCGAATTCTTTCGGAGAATTCTTGAGAAGAAGGACAAAGAGGCTGCAGAACAAGCGGCTAACATAAAAAAAATGGCCCTTTTATTCCAAGATATGATGGGCCTGATGATCTAGCCGGACCCTCCAGCCGAAGATCCTCCAGTAATAATTGAAGATGATAAAGGAGAGACATCAAATCCTGTGCCGGATCTGTCAGCAGCCAAGAAAGAGACCACCTCCAAAGCCATGCTCGATGATTATATAGCTCAGCAAATACGAGCTCACCAAGCGAATGAAGCAACCGGCCAAGTCGTCAGAACTTGGCGACCATATTCAAGATGGTACGATCAGATAAAATACCCGCCAGGATACACAATTCCTAAATTCCATGTGTATAAGTGGACAGGCAATCCCCATCAACATGTCGCTCAGTTCAGGGCTCTCTGCGGCAACACTGGAGGGGATGATAAGGTACTGCTTCACCAATTCGTCGGCAGCTTGGTGGAGACGACGTTCGAATGGTACTCAGAGCTTCCCAACGACTCCATCAAAACTTTTACGGAGATGGAATTGCTGTTCACCCAACGTTTCGCCAACGCTAGCGAGCGCACCCCGATCACCGCATTAATTAACGCCAGAGTGAAGCCAGGAGAAACATGGGTGCAGTATGCAATACGGTGGCGGAATCTATGGTCGAAGTGCGAGCAGCGTATCGAAGAAGCGCCTACGGTAGGCATGTTCGTAGGGACCCTCGACCCTCAGGCGACCATTTCACAATTCATGATGTTCTTCAAGCCAACTACTTTCCAGGCCTTGATTGACAAACTAGCTCAAATGGATCAGATGGGTCATAGACCCTCTTCTTCGAAGTTGGAATCTCGGAATGAGAAAGGGAAAGGGAAAGCGACCTTCGTCGCCAATACTCAGCAGCATCCCGGTGGTCCAAAACCAACTGATCTCCAAGATGAAAGACGGCGATTCTTCAATGAGAAACTGAAGCGCCCTTATTCGTTTCCCCGGGATAAAACGAGGAGACTGTTCGAACTGGCGGTGCGCAACAGACTCATCACCTTGCCGGATCCAAAACGCTCATTGCAACCCGGTGAGGCCAATAATCCCAATTATTGCCCCTATCACCAAGTGGTAGGCCATCCAATCGAAAATTCCTTCGTCTTCAAAGGCTGGATTGAGGACCAATACCAACAGGGCAAATTTGCACTGTCCGAGAATTGGAATGTAAGCCCGCCTCAGCCGCACGCTCTTAAAAGGGGGACACACCGGGGGTATCATGCTCTTTTATAGAAGAAGCTCCATAGGAGGTCGCTCTTTCAGTCAAGACGAAAAGAATGCTGAAGGATCTCCAAACATGCCCGGCAATCAGGTGGAAAAGTCCGCTGGAACCCGAGATCATTGAGGGAATGCTGAAGCCGCGCCTGACTCCAGGAATTGGTAGCGATAATCAAAACGCTCAGGCCCAGCCGTCAAAGTCTTCGAAGAAGAATAAGAAGACCAAAAAGCCCGTGAAGCCCGATGACAAGCGCACAGACCTGCAAAAACATATTGACGCGCTGGAAGAATACAACCAAAAGGCACGAACCCCGGTCACACTCCAAGAGTTTCTCAACCACATCCTTAAAGACGGAGATAGAGACAAAGATAAGGGAGAAGACTCGTCATACGAACCTGAAGGTTATGTGGCAAGCTGCCACATGATCTCTCACTCGTCAGTGGATGGTGAAGAAGCTCCTGATACAGAGAAACTGGGGGCAGATCCCGAACCGGAACTCCTAGGACCGTCAGACGAGTTGATTGACTCATTCGTGAACGAAGCTCTTCTAAAAAACAAAGCTGATCGAGAATGCGAAATAGCCATATTTGAAAAAGCCAAACGCCGGCGACTGGACGAAAGGGTGAAAACACTCCCACCAGATCAAAGCACATCTACCGCAAATTAAAGCAGGTTCAAGACGAGGAAAAGGTTCGCCAAAGCCATATCGATGGGAATGAAGCTGCCACCTTTCGAAGGAAACACTCCTGATAAGATACACCGTAACGAAGAGGATGCACATCCAAATTACTGCTTATACCATCGGAGGACCATACACCCTACTGAAGAATGCAACGCCTTTAAAAATTGGTGGCAAGGATACGTTGCTCACCGGCAGCATTTCAAGCGGATGAAGCACAAAACTCATTGGGAACAAAGAAGCATTACAGATGAGCATAAAAGAACTGCCGGTGAATGTCACACGGTTAATTCCAGAGGATCTCAAGTTCTCACCTTCGGGAGTGATTCTGAAGAAGAAATAGCCCTCGGCCCTCTCTTCAAGAAATCCATCTCTGAAACAGAAGAGATGAAGACCTGCGAGAAAATTTAGCTGCGCAATCGCACACTACCTGAAAAGAATCTCGAACCCGCAAACAAGAGATCGAACAAAAAGGATAAGGGGAAAGAAAAGGTCCTTGAGGATATCATCCTTGATGACCGAGTCGTCAAAGAGCTGGCAGCCAAGGACCTACCTAAGAAAAACAAGGTGGATTACAATGTTCTGGCACACCTGAGGAAAATACCTGTAACATTTCAGAAAATATAAAGTATTATTTTTGGAATTTATATTAAAATAATATATTTCGCTAAAATTACCCGATTTGCGAAATTGGGGTTTTCGTAAAAAGATATAAATATATACCAATAATTGTAAAATAATTGGAAATTAAAATGATTTTATTCATTTAAAAATATATTTATCGGATTTGGCATTTTAAAAGTTTATTATATGCAGTTTGGATAAAACCCGATTAGTGCACTGCTAATCGCGATTAGGCCAAATCCGTGTTTATACAGTTTTCCATGGTTAGTGCACCGTGTCATGTCGCATTTGATTACATGTTATTTCTTATGTTGTTTTGGGTATTTTGGGTTTTGGTTTTAATATTTAAAAGATAAGAAAAAGAGAAATGGGTAAAAAGGTAATATTTGAAAGAGAGGGGTGAGAATAAGAGGAAGAGAGAGAGGGGGGCAGCCATATCCTTTTTCCTCCCCATTTCTTTTCTTCCTCTCCTTCTTCATCTTCATCCCCCTCCACTTCAACCCCCAATATCATCTCAAATTCTTCATCCAAACCCTAAACATCTTTCATTAAAGTTAATCCCCTCTTCACCCTCTACACTTTAGACCAAGAAAAGATAGATTTTAATGACTTGGGGGCAGCTAGGGTTTTTCTTGAGTTACCCAATTGAGGTAAAATTCCCTTCACTTAGTTTAGTTATGTTTTCCTAGTATTCTATTATAGTTAGTAGTTGATTTAGTGTGAATGGTGAAGTTAGAGATTTCTAGAGAAGGGTTGGGTGTTTATGTGGACCTACAACCTGTAGTGGGGGTTTACTTAGACCTTAGTGATGTTTTTACTGACCTAGAACAGAAGATAGAACCCAAACACGAACTTAGTACTTTCCGACATCGGTTAAATTGACAGTTTGTGAGGGTATTTGGAGACCTGGAGTGGCCCGAGACAAACATTAAATAAGTTCACATGACCATGAGATGTGCAGGCAACTATGGACCACCCCCTGAAACCTGAGCCCTTCCCCCCACTACATGGCCACAGATTTAATCCCCCATGCCTCAATTTGTGGCCTGGTCATGGCAAAATTGTGTGAGTCTTGGTGGGTAGTTCCCTCAGGTGATATCTAGACTAACCCTATATGCAAAATCCCTTAGTTTGGCCTAGGGTGATGTTCCCCTCCGAATGGCGGCGACGACGTGGAGACGTCTAGTCTGAGATTTGGGGCAGATGCTATTTGGTTTTATCCGTCTACCTCTCCGAAGATGCCAAGTTGATTTATGGCACCGTGTATCAGAGGTTTAGACGGATGCGGCCGATGTAGCAGACTTCGTCAGATTCCCCCTCGTTTGAGGGGTTTTTGATTGTGGGGACGCTCTTCCCTGCAGGCGCAAGCCCCTGCAGTTAATTACACTACCGCATCGCGGTAGCCACTTTCTCCTTCTCCAGAATTTCACTTCGTGTCGTGTATGTTTGTTTTGTTTGTGGATGCCTGTAGATTGTATACGGAGACTAAGTGATGCCGTCTCCCGTAGGACGTGGATTAGTCTAAATCCATATTTACTTAGATTTGGGTTTGGTGTTTTAGTTTAAGGATACGTTAGCCGTATTAGGCTAAGATCAACTTAAACGTTCGTTAAGGATACGTTAGTCTGATTTGAGACTAAGATCAACTTAACGGGATCGTTTGGATCCGAAAAAAGAGCATTTAGGGGCTCTATTGTTCCAGTTTAGGGACATAGTGGTTCATAGGTAGTTTAAGGACATTTCGGTCCATATTCCAGTTTAGGGACATGGTGGTCCAAAGCCAGTTTAGGGACATGGTGGTCCATATTCCAGTTTAGGGACATGGTAGTCCATATTCCAGTTTAGGGACATGGTGGTCCATTGGTAGTTTAAGGACGCATAAGTCTGTGGGTTTAAAGACCCCACAGTCCGTGTCTTAGTTTAAGGACGCATAAGTCCGCGGGTTTAAGGACCCCACAGTCCGTGTTTTGGTTTAAGGACGCATAAGTTCACGAGTTTAAGGACCCCACAGTCCGTGTTGATGTGTGGTTGTCGGGACCCGTCACCTCTCTGACGTCGTTGAAGGATTACAACGATAGGAGTCAGAGGAGTTCGGAGATGTACCCTCAAACCGGATGTAAATTGATTTAAGAGAGCAGCTGTGCTCAGTCAATTTAATTTGAGGACTTACGGCCATGATTGGGCTAAGTCCAGTTGAAAAATGTTCAACGCTTTTATTTGTCTTTGGCCTATTAGGCCTGTGCTAGGGCTTTTCCCCTTTTTAAATAATGCACTGCATTTTTTATTTTGTTCGGGCTCTGCCCTTTTATAAATGATGCAGAGCATTAATTTTGTTTGGGCTCTGTCCTTTTATTGCATTGCAATTTATTTTGGCTTGCTAGGCCTTTTTGATTTAGGCCTGGCCCTTCAGTAAACAATGCAGTGCATTTGTCAGGCGCTTTGCACCAATCATTGAGCATAAGCGCTTGTGGTGATGACACGTGTCACGCAAACGCAGTGCGCTGCTGACACGTGGCGCGCTCTGGTGAGTTGCGCCAATTTCAGAGAGCAAGGCTCTATCTTAAAAGCGCATAGCGCAAGTGGTTCAGGTGCTGACACGTGGCGCTCTCTGGTGGCTTGTGCCAACCCAGGAGCGCAACAGTGAAAATTTTACAAGTGCAGGGCACTGTTTTATTTCTTGATCCAATTTAGATCAGAGAAAATAAGTTTTTCTTGTTTTTTCTTGTTTTCAAAGAACCAGTGGTTCATAAAAAGTGCAAGGCACTATTATTATTGGGTTTTTTTTATTGAAGATCATTGATCTTGTTCTTAGATCAATGATCTATTAGAAGAAATTCTTCTATTTTATAAAGATTTTACCTTTTTCTTGAATTTTCTTCAGAGTTCTCTCTGTTTTGAAGTTCTTGATCTCTCACAATATTGATCCTCTTTTGAATTGGGGTCTAGGGGTCTTTATATAGTGCCCATAGGTTTGTTAAGTTTGTTAAAGAGATCATTCTCTGAGTGATTTGGGGAATTTTCCCCACCGTTGGATCTTTGGTCCAAGGGCTTCTGTTTTACAGAAGACAATCTTCTTGTTTTAACAAGAACAGAAGGATCTTACTAGAATTTAATTCTGTTTGGCGCAAACGCCCCAGCGCGTGACACGTGTCACGCAGCGCAGCGCAACTGCGCTGACATGTGTCGCGCAGCGCACAGCGCAGCGCAACTGCGTTTGCGCTGACACGTGTCGCGCAGCCCGGCGCTTGCGCCACTGTGCTGACACGTGTCGCGCAGCGCAGCTCTTGCGCAACTGAAGCGTTGCTTCCTTTAATTTTTGTTTTAAATAGAGCCTTGCTCTGATTGGGCACGCTGCCTTGGGCGCTGCGCTCTCTGCGCTGGCGTGCCTGATTTTGACACGTGGCGCCCTACGCGCAGCGCAGAGGATCTGAAGCGTTGCTTCATTTATTAAAGTTTAGATTTTCAAAGTAGAGCTTTGCTTTGATTGGGGGAAGATGAAGCGTTGCTTCATCTCCCGTCTTAGAATTTGAACAGAGCTTTGCTTTGATTTGGGGTAAACAAATGCCCCCCACCGTTGCGCTTACGTAGCCCCAACGCGAGCGCAACGGTGGCAGAATTCCAACCGTTGCGGCAACTTTTGGAAGTTGAAAGGGCATTTGATGCGTATAAATAGGACCTTTGGTCCTTCACAGATGATCATCATCTCCAAAAATTTTATTTTCAGAATCTCAGAGCCCTGCTCTTTTGTTTAAACACTTTTAAAAGTTCAAACTTTAGAGAATTTTAGGTAAAAAATTAATTTGGATTAAATTAAATCAATTTTAAGAGCCTTGCTCTCAATAGATCCCTGATCTAAAGAAGACCCATTTAGGGTTTCATTTAGCAGAGCTTTGCTCTAAAGGGGTGTAAAGAGGACTAAGGAGAACCCTATTAGGGTTCCATTAATAGAGCTCTGCTCTCTAAAAGATTTTCCTTGGATTTTCTTAATTCATTAATAGAGCTTTGCTCCTTCCAAATCATATAGAAGAACTCTTAAGAATTCTTCATGGATCTTGGAAGTTAAAGATGGCATTTTATATTATTATTATTATTATATCATCTTTTCAGAGCAAAGCTCTCAATGTTCTTAGGGGATTTTCCTCAAATTCTCCTCATTACTGATTTTGACAGGTGTCACTCCTGTCTGCAGAGCATTGCTCTCGAGGAGTTTTAACTCCCTATGCTTTTTTCTCATTGCTAATCTTCCAATGATGTTTCCTTCAGGCATTATGGTGGTGCGTCTATACAGTCTGCATGAATTCATCACCTACGAGGATATCCGTGTACAGGGCCATCAACAAAACCAAGAGTTTATGGATGCCCAGTGTGCGGAGGTCATGGGTCGTCTGAACGCACGTGTTGGTTGGCTGCTCCCCCGCCGCTCTGCTCTCTTGAAAGTTGTGCTGGGATCAATTTGGAGAGCACTCCCGGGGTTCCACGAGGCCCTACAGCTCAATGCACTGGATGATGCCGAAGACAAGGTGCATTCAGTGTACCTGTCGGGGCTGATCTCGAAGAAACGGCGGGATAGCCTCATCGACATCCTGCATCAAATTTTCCAGCAGACGACGATAGTCGCTGCTTATCGAAGGCTGGGGGGCCTCGCCGAGGATCTTGACACACAGGAGCGCGAGAGGCTGCGCACGAGAATAATCAGAAAGGCCAGAAGAACTCTGGATGGCCTTACTTTTGAATTCCTCAATCCGTGCCCTGGATCTGAGGTTATTCCATTGTAATAATGTTTCTTGTTTATCGCTTTTATGATTGTAAGAATTTTTGGCAATATTAATGGAATTTTTTTTATCCCGGCTTGTCTTATTTTTCGTTCTGAGTCTTTTGCCTATGCATGAATGAGTGTGTCTCGAACGGTTGTAAATCGGATGTTCTTGCTGTCACTTTCTTCTTTCTTTTATTATCAATATACTGCCTCAGTAAACATGGTTAACGGATGATAGAGTGAACATCCTGTCTTGGCTTCTTCAAGAGGTAATGATGGTTTAGGACGCAGGATCAGATCTTCTGCCTAAGACTTTTCAACTCCATGAGCCGTGAGGGCCTCATAGAGATTTTTCTCCTTACGGATTGAGAGGATCTCGTAGGTGTATTTTCTACTTAGGAATCGTGAAGATTCCTAAGTGCGTTTTCTTTTATAAGTCGTAAGGATCCTATAAGAGAATTTTCCCTCTTACGAGTCGAGAGGACCCGTAAGCGGTTGTTTCCCTCCTTGTCGAAATTCGACTTTGGAAAGTGAGACCCATGAATAGTATGCAAGAGACCGTTTTAGACCAACTTGCAGGGTCCCATTGCTCAGGAAACAAGTTTTTTTTAATACCTGCTGCCTAAGGCTTTATCTTGCAAATTGAGACGAATCGGGAATTTCCCGCGGAGACACTAATTTTTTTGCGAGCCGACGCGGGTCAGGAGGCTCTCATCAAGGATGCTAGTTTCCCTGAATTGAGGTATTTGCCAAGGACACTTGTTTCCCTGGGGTTGAAACGAATCGAGAATTTCTCGCGGAGACGCTGGTTTCTCTGCGAGTCGACACGAATCAGGATTTTCTTCGTCAAGGACACTTGTTTCCCTGAGTCGAAGGATTTCGCCAAAGACACTGGTTTCTTCGGAGTTGAAACGAACCGGGAATTTCCCGCGGAGACACTGGTTTCTCTGCGAGCCGATGCGGATTAGGAGGCTCTCATCAAGGACGCTAGTTTCCCTGGGTTAAGGAGTTTGCCAAGGACACTTGTTTCCCTGGTGTTGAAACGAATCGAGAATTTCTCACGGAGACAATGGTTTCTCTGCGAGTCGACCTGAATCAGGATTTTCTTCGTCAAGGACACTTGTTTCCCTGAGTCGAAGGATTTCGCCGAAGACACTGGTTTCTTCGGAGTTGAAACGAACCGGGAATTTCCCGCGGAGACACTGGTTTCTCTGCGAGCCGATGCGGATCAGGAGCCTCTCATCAAGGACGCTAGTTTCCCTGAGTTGAGGAGTTTGCCAAGGACACTTGTTTCCCTGGTGTTGAAACGAATCGAGAATTTCTCATGGAGACACTGGTTTCCCTGCGAGTCGACGCGAATCAGAATTTTCTTCGTCAAGGACACTTGTTTCCCTGAGTCGAAGGATTTTGCCGAAGACACTGGTTTCTTCGGGGTTGAAACGAACCGGAAATTTCCCATGGAGACACTGGTTTCTCTGTGAACCGATGCGGATCAGGAGGCTCTCATCAAGGACGCTAGTTTCCCTGAGTTGAGGAGTTTGCCAAGGACACTTGTTTCCCTGGTGTTGAAACGAATCGAGAATTTCTCACGGAGACACTGGTTTCTCTGCGAGTCGACGCGAATCAGGATTTTCTTCGTCAATGACACTTGTTTCCCCGAGTCGAAGGATTTTGCCGAAGACACTGGTTTCCTCGGGGTTGAGACGAATCGGGAATTTCTCACGGAGACACTGGTTTCTCTGCGTGCTGACGCGAATCAGAAGGCTCTCATCAAGGACGCTAGTTTCCTTGGGTTGAGGTATCTGTGGTGGTCTTTCAGGTTTTATATAAGTTACCGTCAATACCGTGAAGCTAGGAATTTGATCTTCGCTTCGTTTGTTGGCATTGCGTCTGCTGTATTGAGACGAATGTCGCGGTTGTCTCTAGGCTGTTGGTGAACCGTCGAAATTTGGTTTAGCTTTTTGGCGGAGCCTGTTGGGAAGGTGTAGTTCCCTCTTTGTTTGTGCCCTTGGATTGTATACAGGGATCGATACGATCTCAACTGTAGGGCAAAGGTTTCATTCATTTTTATTGTTTTATTTCCGCGATGCTCTATCATTTCAGCTTTTACATCGCGAAGGTCGCGATTGCCCAATCATTTTGGCTATTTTTCGCGGTGCCCAATCATTTCGGCTATTTATTTTATTTTTACTCGCTGCTTCTTATTGCGAGTTGCCCAATCATTTCGGCTGTTTCGTATGCATACGTTTTTACTTGCTGCTTTTTATTGCAAGTTGCCCAATCATTTTGGCTGTTTCGTATGCATGTGCGGCCTACCGGCTTTTCACCATAAGCCTGGAATTAGACACCGATTTCGGCATCAGCACCGCTACAACTGGGATATTGCCAGGAGCGAATCATCATTTGCCTCTGTCGATGTCGAATAAAGGTGGCTTAGCAAACAGGGTTAAGGTCCTGTCGACTAAGGCTTTTGACTTCATGAGCCGTAAGGGTCTCACAAAGGTATTTCTCCCTACAAGTCGTGAGGATCTTATATGTGCATTTTCTCCTTAGGAATCGTGAGGATTCCTAAGTGTATGTTCCTCTGTAAGTCGTAAGGATCCTACAAGAGGGTTTTCTCCTTGTAAATCGAGAGGACCTACAAGGGTCGTTCATCATATGAACATATCCCTAGTCACGGGTGGGACTTGGTTAGGGAAATGTTTATTCGCGCCCGTGGATTGTATACAAGGGTCAGTTATTGAACCACTTGTAGGGCCATATCGCAGGTTGTGGGGGGTTTGCTTAAGCACAGGTTTAGGTCTCTGTAGCTTAAGACTTTCAAATCTTATGAGCCGTGAGTGTCCCATAAGAGAGTTCTCCTTACGAGTCGTGAGGATCTCGCAAGTGTATTTTCTCCTTAGGAATCGTGGGGATCCCTAAGTGTGTTGCTCCCTTGTGAGTCGTAAGGATCTCACGCGGGTGGTTTCTCCCCCACAAGGTCGAAAGGACCCTGTAAGTGTCTTTTAACGAGGTTGCGCCCTTTCAAGTTTTCACAAACACTCGCCGGTAGTCCTGCTGTTTTTACTCACAGAGCCCTTTCGGGTTTTCATCCGTGCCCTTTTTGTTTATGGACATACCTTTTTTTTATTCTTTTTATTTTTATATATTTTTTTTACGAGGTCGCGCCCTTTCGGGTTTTCATGAACAATCGCCGGTAGCCCTGCTATTTTTACTCACGGAGCCCTTTCGGGTTTTCATCCGTGCCCATTTTGCTTATGAACATACCGTTTATTATATTTTTTTTTATTATTTTTTTTATATATATATTTTTATTTATCTCGTCAGCCTAAGGATGCTGCGGTATTAGTTTAAGGACGTTTCGGTCCGCCATTAGTTTAAGGACGTTTCGGTCCACCATTAGTTTAAGGACGTTTCGGTCCACCCTTGGAGAAGGCTGGCTATTGCTTATAAAGTTTGAGCTTAGGAAGATAGCGAGCGGACATAGTCGTCGTCATCTATCATTGACCTAGGCAGTAACTCGCTAAGCGTAGTATTTCTTTAGGAAGCGACCATTTATTGGCCTGAAAGGCCTTTCACCGTGCATGTCCATGAGTAGATAGGCTCCACACTGGTAGACCTTGTCTATGATGTACGGGCCTTCATAGTTTGGCTCGAACTTTCCCCACTTGGCGCGATTGGGGATCATAGGCCTTTTGACCACTAGCACGAGTTCGCCTTGGCGGAATGTCCTCGGCCGGGTCAATCTTTCATATGAGTGCGTCATCTTTGCTTTATAAGCCTCCAGATTTTGTTGCGCTATGAGCCGGGTCTCATCAAGGGCATCAAGCTCCTCAAGCCGAAGGTGAGCATTTTCTTCGTCCATCAGCTCGTAATGGACTGCCACTCGTAGAGAGGGTAACTCTATCTCGAGGGGGAGTACTGCTTCTGTACCGAATACCAACGCGTACGGCGTTGTGTTCATGGCCGTCTTGAACGTAGTTCGATATGCCCAGAGAGCTTCTTGCAGTCTCTCGTGCCAGTCCTTCTTATTTCGGGACACCGTCTTCTTCATGATCTTTTTCAAGGTCTTGTTGAAGGCTTCGGCTAGACCATTAGCTCGCGGATTATAAACTGAGGAATATCTCCAGTCTATATTGTGTTGATGCGCGAAGCGACTGATCTTATGGCTTCTGTAAGATGGCCCGTTATCGGAGATGATCCGTCGCGGAGTTCCAAACCGATAAATGACGTGCGTCTTGAAGAAACGGAGGATATTCTCCGTCTTCACTTCCCTCAGTGGTACTGCCTCTGCCCATTTGGAGAAGTAGTCAGTCGTCGCCAGGATGAAACGATGTCCCCTGGACGATGCTGGTTCGATGGGGCCGACTATGTCAGTTCCCCACATTTCGAATGGCCAGCTAGCCACTGTCGGGTGTAGCGGATTTGGATGCTGGTGGATGAAGTCCCCATGGATTTGGCATGAGTGGCATTGCTTCGCATACTCAAGGCAGTCTTGAATCATCGTGGGCCAGTAGTAGCCCATCCGTTTGATCTTCAACTTCATCTTTGGGCCTGCTTGATGAGAACCGCAGAGTCTGTCATGTACTTCCTGAACGAATATTTTCGCTTCGTCAGGTCCCAGACATCTCAACCACAGAGAATCAAACGACCGCTTGTATAGAGTATCATTGACAAAGGCGAAAGACAGAGCTCGTTTCATAAGCTGATGTCTTGAGGACGCATCTTCGGGCGTTCGACGGTATTTGAAGTAGTCTATAAAGACTTTCCTCCAATCCTCGGCCTTTTCCCAGTCTTTTATTTGCATAGCCATTTACTCAGTCACTCCCTTCTCTTCGGGTGATTCCGGAGATATTTCCACTGGGGCGAGCACCCGACGGCTTTGTACCACAATTCTGACGTCATCGAGGTTCTCGTCAGCCAATTCTTTAGCGAGCTTGGCCAACGCGTCCGCTTTGCTGTTTTCCGCGCGCGATATGTTCTCCAAAGTGTAGGAAGGGATTTGGGTCAACAGTTGGTGCACCTTTTCGCCGTACTTCACCAACTCTGGTTTGCACGTTTGGTAGTCGTCGTTTACTTGACTAACGACTAGTTAGGAATCTCCGTATATGAGTAGGTCTTCAATTCCCATGTCGATGGCGATCTCAAGGCCCGCGATCAAAGCTTCGTATTCGGCTTCATTGTTTATCCTCGGCTCTGTTAGGGAGAAAGCAAAGCGCATTATCCCTCCTTGTGGAGTTACAAAGATGAGTCCTACCCCCGATTTGATTATAGGGGTACTTTGTTTGCGCTTCTTCACTGAAGATGCTCCATCGAAATAAAGCTCCCATCGGGTATCACCACCGTCGATTGCGTCAAACGCATTTTCGTCTGGAAGATCGCAATTTAAAAGAGAATCGGCGGGTATCGGATGCTCAGCGAGGAAGTTGGCAATAGCCTGGCCTTTCACTGCCTTGAGAGGTTAATACGTTATCGAGAACTCCATCAAGAGCAAGACCCATTTAGCGAGTCGCCCCGTCAATATGACCTTTGACATTAAATATTTAAGAGGGTCCACCTTCGAAATGAGACGGACCTCATGCGTCAACGCATAGTGCTTGAGCTTTGTTATCGCGAAGATCAACGCCATGCAGTGTTTTTCAATAGGGGCATAGTTGCTTTCTGTCCCCAGTAGAACTCGACTCAAGTAATAGAGAGCTCTCTCCTTCCCTTGATCGTTCTCTTGTACCCATAATGCACCTAAGGCACCTTCGAGGGCGGTTGTATAAAGAATGAGGGGCTTTCCCTTGACCGGAGTAGCCAATACTGGCGGGTTCTGTAGGTATTGCTTGATCTCGTCTAGCGCGCTTTGGCATTTATGATCCCAGACGAACGGGGTTCCCTTCTTCATCAGGTGGCTGTAAGGACGGCACTTGCCTGAAAGGTTGGCTATAAATCGCCGTATATACGCGAGCTTCCCTTGGAGAGACCGCAGCTGTTTGAGAGTCCTTGGCGGGGGCATTTCCATGATCGCCTTAATCTTTGATGGATCTATCTCAATACCTCGGTGTCGGACGATGAATCCAAGGAATTTGCCCGAGGAAACTCCGAATGCACACTTGAGAGGGTTCATCTTCAAGTTGTATTGTCGAAGGCATTGAAATACGGTCTTTAGATGCTCGAGATGTTCCTCATATGATTTGCTTTTAACCACGAGATCGTCAATATAGCATTCGACGATTTCGTGGATAAGGTCATCAAAGATCTGCGTCATGGCTCTCTGATAAGTAGCACCGGCATTCTTTAAACCGAAGGGCATCACTTTATAACAGAATATTCCCAGAAGAGTCCGAAAAGCGGTGTGCTTCTGGTCTTCGGGATGCATCTTGATCTGATTATACCCTGATAAGCCGTCCATGAAGGAGAAAACCTCATGAGTGGACGTGTTGTCTATCATCAGTTCGGTGACTGGCACTAGGAAATCGTCCTTCGGGCAAGCTTTATCGAGATCCCGGAAGTCCACGCATATGCGCACCGTTCCATTTTTCTTCATCATGGGGACGATGTTGGCGATCCATTCAGGATATTGAACCTCCTGGATAAAGCCAGAGTCGACCAGCTTCTTGACCTCGGCGTTGATGCTCATCTCAAGATCGAGCCGCATTCTTCTTGGCGCTTGTTTGACCGGCTTGACGTTCGGAGATATCGTCAATATATGCACAGCAATTTCTGGATCCAGTCCCGGCATTTCGGAATAGTTCCATGCGAAGCAATCTCTATGATGTACAAGCAAGTCTTTTAATGAAGCCACCCTCTCTTCAGACAGCAGTTCACTAATGAATGTCGGTCGCGGGTCATTCGCCGTCCCCAACTCAATTTTCTTGAGGTTATCCGCAGTGGTATGTATTCCATCATCCAGCTCTTTCGGTGCTAGTGGAAATTCTGAGATCACCTCATCGTCACTGTTTTCGAAGCACCAGGGAAGGTCATCCATGTTCTCGGGCTCTTCTTTTGATATCGTTATTACGAATTCGTTTCCAAGCCCAATGTGGAACTGGTTCTTCTTTCGTGGCCTTGGGTTCGTGCTTCTGTGGCGGCGTTACCCTCCAGTTGTCGGACAGAGCGAACTTGCCAAGCTGATACTGATCTTCAACCCAATTCTTGAAGGTGAAACAGTCCTCGAGAAGGTGCCCTATCACTCGGTGATAAGGGCAATAGGCCGGGCGAGAAACTTCGCCTACTTGTTCGGGGTGTTTGGACTCCGGCAGCGTGAGCATCTGACATTTTAGAGCGAGGTCAAGTATTTTCTTCATCTTTTCCCGAGGAAATGAGTACGCCCAACCCATTTTTCTTATGAGGGATAGATCGGAACCGTTCGATTCCCGCTTGCGTGATTTCTTAGTCCCACTTTGTTGCTGTTGAGCGTCTTTTTCGCCTTTCGACTTATTTCTGCCCCTGCATCGTACCTTTTTTATAACATGTTGACAGGGAGCGGCATCTTCATCTCTCACAGCCTGTTGGAGGAGGCGTTGCGTTTTGGATTTCTCATAAATGGCCATCTCGCGGTTATGGTCATCTCGGACTTTTGACCAGCTTCCCTTATAAGCTTGTCCATTTGTTCTTCGAACGACAGACTGGGCACTTTTGCATCAGGAACTTTTACTGGTTCAGGATTAACATCATCCTATTGAGCATCCGCTTCTTCATCGAAGTCATGCACGACGTAGCAACAGTGGAGTAGCTCTCGTTTCTTGGACCGAATATATCCAAGCCCGATTGTTTCCATTCTCCCGTTAGGCAACTTGTGCTGAGTCCCGGGAACGTTCCAGACCCTGTCATAGAATTTGGCTTTTCGAGCGGTCTGTTTAAAGGATATCCCCTGGCGCTTCAGCAAATTCTTCAAGCCTTTTGTATAATATCTGGGCAGACGGATGGGCTGAAGCCTGTCAAGCGTAGGATCCATACCATGCCAGATTTCTTTCTCCACTTTGATTTCTTCAGAGCGGTAGAATAGAATTGCTTTTTCACCTTTTCGTCTGGGAGGGACATAGAACGTACGCAGCTCCTCTACATTGTAGATATCAAGTGCATCCAGTTCTTTATGGTGTTTAAGTGGAACCATGGCGACTTACAGACTTTGCTCTTCGTCAGCGGATGTCTGTATTGAAGGTCGAGCAGAGAATACAGCATGGACCTCATCTTCTGAGTCGCTACCAAAGATCAACATGGGAGCGGGTTGTCCCGGCTTGTTGTGTTGGGGCGGACCCGAATAAACTATCTCCTCTTCCTCCTCGGTATCACTGCCGAAGACAGGGATGGTGGCGTTAACTTTGTTCTCCGGCTTGCGACACCTCTCCGTATCCTCGAAATCCGGTAAGAAGTATTTGGCATCTTCATATTTGCAGACCTCGTTCACAGAGAATGGGTTCAGTTCTCCCGTCACGGTATACTCGATACCATCATTAAAATACTTCATACACTGATGTTGTGTAGAAGGGATGATATTATACTCGTGTAACCATGGTCGGCCGAGCAGAGCATTGTAGCATGTCTTGGCATCTATGACGTGGAACTTAATGTCCGTGACGAGTAGCCCAAAGCGCAGCGTCAGTATCACAGACCCAAGAGTTCTTGATGATTGGGAGTCGAACCCGGAGATGATGATCTTATCCCGAGCAAGGTGTTGGACGCTCATGCAGATTTCTTTTAACACCCGCACATTGAGGAGATTAACGGAGGATCCATTGTCGACCTGGATTTTGCCTATCTTTATATCGTGGCAGTATCATGAGACATAGATGGGGCGATTGTGTTCGCACATCCCAAGGAGGAGGTCTTCATCGCCAAAAGTGACATCGGCCGTGTGCACTTCCTCCAATTCATCCTTCATCTTTTCTTCGGTCAGGAAAGCTTGGAATTGTTCCGGCTCCTGTAGTGCCTTGATTAACGAATCCCTCGCTTCTTTTGATAGTAAAAGGGCGTCAAGAATGCTGAGCTGCGAGGGTAGCTTCCTCAGATGCGCTAAGACGTTGTAATCCACCTTATTTCTCTTCGGCGGGTCCTTGGAAGTTAGCTCCTCCACAACTTGATCATCTAGGGCGATCTCCTCAGGGACCTTCTCTTTTCCCTTATCTTTTTTATTTGAGGGTCCGAGATTCTTTTCAAGTAGCGTACGATTACGCAGCCGGATATTTTCACAGACCTTCTGCTCTTCTTCTTTTCCCGAGGTAGACTCTTTAAAGAGGGGCCTAAGAGCCAGCTCCTTGTCGGAATCGCCCCCGAATGTAAGCACTTGTGATCCCCCGGCATTAACCATGCGACAATTGCCGGTAGTTCTGTTAAGTCCCTCGGTCATATTTTTCCGCTCCCGACGAGTTTTGCGCTTCTTCCGTTTAAACTGTTGTCGGTGAGCAACATACCCTTGCCACCATCTATCGAAAGCTTTGCACTTTTCGGTGGGGTGCAAAATCTTCCGATGATACAAGCAGTAGGAGAGGTGCATTTCCACTTCACCAGTAATGCTTCTTTCAGAGGAAGGTAGCTTCATGCCCATTGATATGGCCTTAGCAAACCTTTTCCTCGTCTTGAATTTTCTTTTATCCGCAGAGGATGTATTTTGTTCCAGCGGAAGTGTCTCAGCTCTTTCGTCAAGTCGTCGGCGCTTGTCCCTTTCAAATATAGCCGTCTCGCGTTCCCGATCTGCTTTACTTTTCAACAGAGCTTCGTTGAAGAATGCGTCAATTACTTCATCCGATGGCCCCGGAATTTTTGGTTCAGGATCTGCCCCCAGCTTTCCAGTGCAAGGAGTCTCCTCATCGTCCGTCAACAAATGGGAGATCATATGGCAGCTCGCCACGTATTCCTCAGACTCATCCAACGAACTTTCTCCCTCATCTTCCTCTTGAAAGACGTGGTTGAGAAACTCTTGGAGTGTAATGGGAGTCCGTGCTTTCTGGTTGTATTCCTCCAGCGCGTCAATTTGTTTTTGCAAGTCCGTGCCCTTGTCGCCTGTTCATACCAGAATATTGCATTTTATACCGCCCATTCTTATGCTCGTGTGTTTATAGATAGGTGCTTGTAATCCGTGTTTGTTACATATTTACAGAATACAGGTTTCCAGTACAAATATTGCAAATCAAGACAAAATCTCCACAGTTACACCAAATACAGAACATCTGTCACAGCAGATAAAAGCCGGGTTCCGGTCATCCATATCCGTCCAGTGCCGAGTACCAATTCCAGAGACAAGACATATGACAGTGGTCATTCGTGTCTCGGACAAGCACAGAGCACGAGGGGGGCAGCACAAGAATCAATGGGTGCGCGGAGCTCGAGAGAGATAGAAGTCAAAAGTGAAGAAATGATAGCAATCTTGGACTAAGAAATCTGCAGATATTCTGGAAGACTTTTGTGCAGTTTGTAGTTGTCAAACACGAGGAAAAAAGGAACCAGGGATAACCACAAAAGATGGTGGCCCAACTCATCAAGACGGCCGCGGAAACGCGGCCGTACTAGCTCTTCAGGTTGTCGTTTTTTAAGGGTAGTTTGGGTACTTCATTTTATGCCAGATTCTTGCCTTAGGGTTTCTGTAAGCTGCCTATAAATACTCCAGAACTGAGCTAAGCCAAGGGTCCAATTTCATGTTAAATTCTTTAGCCTCTTTTGTTAGGTTTTAGTCTTCTTCTTCTTCTTCTTCATTCTTTCCTCCATGAAAATTGTAGTGAGAGCTTTTTGAGTGGAAGATCAATGAAGATGAGGGTTTTTTGTATTATTCTTTTTGCTTAGCTTCCTCCTTGAGCTCTCTACCTTAACTTGATCTTGCAACCTCTTAAGTGAGCTTGCAAGTTTAAGTTTTGGTCATTGGTCTCACGGGGTTGTATCATTTTGTTCTCTCTTTAGTGCTTCATTTCACATGAGTTCTTTAACCTTCTCTTGATCTTGCAACCTCTTGATTGAGCTTGCAAGTTTAAGGGTTGGCTATTGATCCCATGCTTGTTTTGAGTTCTATGGTTCTTGTAATTACTTTCTTGCATTTTTCATTCTTGTCTTTAATTACTTGCAATTTATTACCATGCACTTTAATTACTTGCTTGTAATCTTTTCTTTTCTTTGTTCTTTTCTTTTGCTCTTTTTGGTTTGTTTTGTGAATGGTTGTAATTATTATTGTTAAGAAGAAATACGATATTATAAGTTAACGTTTCTTTGCTCATTTTCTTTTCCCGTATTTTCCATTGAACTCCGCCCAAACGATACGCAAGCGCTCCGTTAGGCACCCTACCCTAACAAGGTAACGGTGATTCCTAACCGCGACCGGTTGCGTTCGGTTTGGCCGGAGGCGAAAGCAAGAGACAAGAACGGAAGGACAAGGGTAAATAAGCCGTATTCCACGAATACCGCGCTTAAATCCCCTAATCCACGTTATTGCCGATTGCTCTAGTTTCAATTGGTCAAGACTCGGCTCAAAGGTTTTGAGTACGGATTTCTTTAGCTTATAATCTCGTATCTTTTTCTTAACAACTTTATACTTGCAAATAAAACACATAGGATAGACTTGAACAAACTCATACAAATTCTTTATTGACTCGTCTAAGACAAGAACGGAAATACAACCATCTCCCTGTGGATCGACCCGTGCTCAACCGGCTAGCTGCATAGCGGCACCGTCCTGATCGCGGTAAACTTTAGAACTTTGAACATCCGACACGCTTTTAGCGTGCGATCAAATGGCGCCGTTGCCGGGGAGATGGTAGCGTATTTTCTTTCTTGTTATTCGGGTTAATATTCTTTTTGTATATATTTTAAAAAAAATCTTTTTGTTGTTTTTGATCATTTTTGTGGGCAAGAGTGCAGATTTTTGCGGATTTGCAAACTGCGATTGTGGGAGCAAAGTGTACGTTCAAGGCTAAGGTGATTGCAAAGTACAGTGCCAAAGATCCGGGTAGTTTGACCCGCGCAAGCGAACATTTCAAGCTTACCGGATTTGATTAAACGGGGGTTTCCTAACCCAAAATCTTAACGGTACGTACTTTACTAACACCTTCTTCTCAAATCCGACGCATCCAATATACTATTCTTTGTAGGATTCTTTGCAAGTTCGCTAGCAAACGCTAAAAATTGACTAACCCGTATTTGTTGCAGTGCCGCGCTTAAACTAAAAAACGATTGTTTGATTCTTTATAGAATTTTTATTGAATTGCGCATTGCATACATTAATACGGACTTAAGGGCAAGCGAACCCCACAATATACGGTAAAGGATTTCATCACCTTTTCCGTGGCCCACAAATCACGAACTTGAGCATAACGTTTACCCGCACAAAAATTTAAAAGAAACTAGACTTTAAGCCTTAAGGACTTCGAGCTCATTAGGAGAAGTTAACCGTGTTTAGAACCTCGCTTAACGGTACATTGTTTACGGGATGTCTAGGAATGTGTTAACGGCGAAACCGCCAAAAGAGAAAGTGTTATTTAATTAAGGAACTTCGCGAAAGCGTTGGAAAACCTCTCCTTATCTCTGTACTTACCTGGCCTCGTGATCAGTGTATCTTGAGCCCGTTTCTCGACACAGTTTTACTTCGACAATCAAGTTCTGGAGCAGGTCTGGTTGACCTAGGTGAACCCTAGAACGATTAGGTGTGTGGTATTTTTTGTGTCGTGATTGTTTTTGTCCATATTCTTTTGTTAATATATAAACTAAAAAAAAAAATCACATTCTTTTTCCCCTCCTTTTCTCTACCTTTCTTTCTCTCTCTTCATATCATGGGTACCCCACCTCGAAAAACTCTTGCCGAACTTTGGTACCCACAACCAGACATTACTTCTTACGGTTCTTGCTTTGGCCGAACTTCGAACGACCCCTCCATGCCCAAAATTTCATTGAGAGATCGGATAGACGCGTCTAGGACAAACAATTTGACTCCGCAATCCACTTCGTATCAACCATTTCATACATTCACCCCTTCTTACGTTGATACCCCTTCCTCGAGTCATGTTGCAACTCCAAGACCTATGTCTATTGCAAAACGTATTGAACAATCTCGTAGCCGATCTTTCACTCCTTTCACCACTTCAAATTCTTGGGATCAACAATTCCATTCACCTTTCTATCCAAATGTTGATCCTGCTCCTGTCCAGCCATTCAATTCCTACCAATCCTACCCTACTTTTGCACCTTCCCTAGACATTGCATCAGAACCGTCATTTGGGAGTTTTCAGTATCCAAACAACTTTGAATTTTTTACTGAAACCCCTTCACAACCAATGTCTAGTCTAGAACAGTCGTTGGAAGACTTTAGGGTAGCGTCAAGCCAACAGATGATGGATTTGAATGCGTCCATGGCCGCTCTCATACAACCTACTGACCCGGTAGCTAGTTTCCAGCTAGCTCCAAATTTTCCAATGTATGATGAGGCGGTAGGACAGGCGGAGAATTTGAGTGAAGAAAGTGAGCTGTATACCCTTCCAAATCAAACCTACCCGTCTCAAATTGAATCCCACAACTCCTGTGTTGAAAGTCTATCAAGTGTCCCAAATGAATTATCAGTTGAAGATAGAATGTTTAATGAGTTGTGCGACTTTGTAGTGTTTGATTTGCCAGATTGTGAAGGGACCTTGCCAAGTGAAACCACACCCAATCCTTTTGACCTCTACACCTCCATCTTAGAACCTGAATTGATTGAAATCCATGCTTTTGATGAGGTGTCTGAGAATATTGATTTTCACTTGATTGAGGATATTGACGCTGGGAATATTTTGGATGATGAACCCATAGATTTGGCTGAGTTTTTCTCTTCAAATCATCATCCCGAGTCATTAAATGTTTTTCCCGAACTTCATATGCGTCTTGATATTGATGATGAAGGAATGGATGAGAGCTTAACTTTGAGGAGAATTCTGAGGATAGTTTTGAGGATGAACCAGTTATAATTGAAGAGTCGGATTTTCCAATTCATCCTATCCCTTCCACTGACTGTGTACACCCTCCTGAACCTTTAACCGATAACCTTCCTCAACCACTTCCCTCCATTCTTTCCATCATTCCGACCTTGCAAGAAACCGTCTCACTTTCATTTACTATGTCTGGTTTACCAAGTTCGGCGTACCCATGGCTTCTTACGAATCTTGAGAGATTTGACCCAATTTCTCGCCATATTGATAGATTAGTACAATCCATCTTTTCACATCGATCATTACAGATTGAACTAATTTATTCAATCCATTTCCACCCTCAAGTTCGTATTCCACTTCTTTTTCCCTTCCGCCATTCTTCTTCCTCTCATATACCGAGACCGTATACCACTTCTATCTCCATACGGTCTCGCGTATTCTCCATCTCTTTTCTCTACGCCTTCTTTCACCAGCCACTGCTTTATCGAGATAAAATCTTTGAATGGTTGGTACTAACTTTTGGCCTGTGTAAGGCCTTGTATAGCTTGATACTGTTCTCTTTCACCCCTAACCCTGAATTTCAACGCTTAACAGTGGAAACACTGTTTTACTTAAGTTTGGGGGGGACACTTTTTTTGTATATATTTTTGGTTTTCCTTGTTATTTTGTATATAATTTGTTTTTAGGGAGCGCCGACAATTTTGACCCTCTTGGTATGGCCTGACAGTGAGGGCACTGTCAAGTTTAAGTTTGGGGGTGTGCTCGGTAAGTTTTCTTCCTTCGCATTCATTTGTATATTTTGCATTTGCATACCTTATTTAAAACCCACAAAAATTGAAATTTTTCCAAAAAAATATAAAAACTTTGTCGTCAAGTTAGCTAATAGGGTAACTTAGATTTTTTTCTGAAAGTTTAGTTGATATGTTAGAAATAACTAAATTCTAGACTTAGGAATTGAAAATCCTTAAAATAACCCTCATTCTGTCTAACTTTGGTAAGTATACGTCCTTACAGTTTTTTGAGTTCAGTTCTTGAGTTAAGTCAAGATGAGGGGAAAGTATTGAAGCTTTACTGAAGGATAAGTCTGAAAAATAGTTTCTTTTCTTGAGTTCAAATTTAGAAAGTATATACCCTACAAACTGCACTTACACGCACCTTGAAACTTGAGATAGTAGAGGATACCTAGAAATACTCTTGTCTGAAAGCCTAGTATGAAAGAAAAAACGGTATTTAAAGCTAAACACCAAAAGAGCATGTTCAAAAATATATCCGGTCTTGAAAAAGAAAAAGAAAAAAAAAGAAGAAAAATAGAATAAAGTCAAGACCTGGAAACTGCTATTTACGCTTTAAAGTTCACACATTCAGTAATCGGTCGTTAGTGCCACAAGAAGCATTAATAGTCGCATGAAAGGTGTGTGAGCAAATCCGTCCATCCTTAATGAAAAGAAGTAGTATTAGGTATTAGGGCAAGTGTATTATAGCTTGAATTGAATTCTTGAGTGTAGGGGTGCAAATATACACACACGTAGGGGTATACAATCGATGTTTGAATAAAAGATAGAAATAAAGAATAAGACTTGTGTTTTCTGTAAAGTTGATAAAAATCCCTGATTTAAGGCCGCACTTTAGAAGGAAAACTCAGGAGAACCAAGGTTAAATAGATAGGTGGTGTGAAAAATAAGGGTTGGATATTTCAAACTTAGGATGATAGAATTTCTAACGTAAATACTAAACTGTAGGAGTAGAATCGACGTTAACTTATGACACTAGCTTGACGAGATTTTGTGGGTGTAATCCGCTAAAAACCCTCAGGAGACAACACTCCTCCTACTAGGGACACCTAGAGGTTTAAGGGCTTGTTGCACGCGCTCAGTGCAATCGCGTTCTCTGCGAAAGTGCGGTTAGGATTTTATTTTTGTGAATAATTGGTTTTGCTCGGGACGAGCAAAAGTTAAGTTTGGGGGTATTTGTTCATACCAGAATATTGCATTTTATACCGCCCATTCTTATGCTCGTGTGTTTATAGGTAGGTGCTTGTAATCCGTGTTTGTTACATATTTACAGAATACAGGTTTCCAGTACAAATATTGCAAATCAAGATAAAATCTCCACAGTTACACCAAATACAGAACATCTGTCACAGCAAATAAAAGCCGGGTTCCGGTCATCCATATCCGTCCAGTGCCGAGTACCACCAGAGACAAGACATATGACAGTGGTCATTCGTGTCTCGGACAAGCACAGAGCACGAGGGGGGCAGCACAAGAATCAATGGGTGCGCGGAGCTCGAGAGAGAAAGAAGTCAAAAGTGAAGAAATGATAGCAATCTTGGACTAAGAAATCTGCAGATATTCTGGAAGACTTTTGTGCAGTTTGTAGTTATCAAACACGAGGAAAAAAGGAACCAGGGATAACCACAAAAGATGGTGGCCCAACTCATCAAGACGGCCGCGGTTCCGCGGCCTAAGCAGGCTTAGGCCGCGGAAACGCGGCCGTACTAGCTCTTCAGGTTGTCGTTTTTTAAGGGTAGTTTGGGTACTTCATTTTATGCCAGATTCTTGCCCTAGGGTTTCTATAAGCTGCCTATAAATACTCCAGAACTGAGCTAAGCCAAGGGTCCAATTTCATGTTAAATTCTTTAGCCTCTTTTGTTAGGTTTTAGTCTTCTTCTTCTTCTTCATTCTTTCCTCCATGAAAATTGTAGTGAGAGCTTTTTGAGTGGAAGATCAATGAAGATGAGGGTTTTTTGTATTATTCTTTTTGCTTAGCTTCCCTCTTGAGCTCTCTACCTTAACTTGATCTTGCAACCTCTTAAATGAGCTTGCAAGTTTAAGCTTTGGTCATTGGTCTCACGGGGTTGTATCATTTTGTTCTCTCTTTAGTGCTTCATTTCACATGAGTTCTTTAACCTTCTCTTGATCTTGCAACCTCTTGATTGAGCTTGCAAATTTAAGGGTTGGCTATTGATCCCATACTTGTTTTGAGTTCTATGGTTCTTGTAATTACTTTCTTGCATTTTTCATTCTTGTCTTTAATTTCTTGCAATTTATTACCATGCACTTTAATTACTTGCTTGTAATCTTTTCTTTTCTTTGTTCTTTTCTTTTGCTCTTTTTGGTTTGTTTTGTGAATGGTTGTAATTATTATTGTTAAGAAGAAATACGGTATTATAAGCTAACGTTTCTTTGCTCATTTCCTTTTCCCGTATTTTCCATTGAACTCCGCCCAAACGATACGCAAGCGCTCCGTTAGGCACCCTACCCTAACAAGGTAACGGTGATTCCTAACCGCGACCGGTTGCGTTCGGTTTGGCCGGAGGCGAAAGCAAGAGACAAGAACGGAAGGACAAGGGTAAATAAGCCGTATTCCACGAATACCACGCTTAAATCCCCTAATCCACGTTGTTACCGATTGCTCTAGCTTCAATTGGTCAAGACTCGGCTCAAAGGTTTTGAGTACGGATTTCTTTAGCTTATAATCTCGTATCTTTTTCTTAACAACTTTATACTTGCAAATAAAACACATAGGATAGACTTGAACAAACTCATACAAATTCTTTATTGACTCGTCTAAGACAAGAACGGAAATACAACCATCTCCCTGTGGATCGACCCGTGCTCAACCGGCTAGCTGCATAGCGACACCGTCCTGATCGCGGTAAACTTTAGAACTTTGAACATCCGACACGCTTTTAGCGTGCGATCATCGCCGGGCTTCACGGGCTTCTTGGATTTCTTCTTCTTCTTCTTCGAAGATTTTGACGGCTGGTTGCAAGTGCTTGGGCCACCACCATCGGTCTTTGGAGTTGGACGCGGCTTCAATATCCCCTCAATGACCTGCGGTTCCAGCGGGTTCTTCCACTTGATCGTTGGGCATGTCTGAAGATCGTTCAGCATCCTCTTTGTCTTGGCTGACAGCACAACCTCCAATGGGGCTTCTTCAACGAGAGAGCACATTGCCCCCGGCATATTCAACCTCTTAGAGGCGTGAGGTTGCGGCGGATTAACCTTCCATCTGTCGGATAACGCGAACTTGCCCTGTTGGTACTGGTCTTCAAGCCAATTTTTGAAGACATAGCAATCTTCGATCGGATGACCCAGTACTCGGTAATAGGGACAGTAGTTGGGCTCATTGACATCATTTGGTTGCGACGGACGTTTTAGCTCCGGCAGCTTTATGAGTCGGTTGCGCAACACCAGCTCGAATAATCTTCTCGTTTTATCTCGGGGAAACGAGTAAGGACGTCCTAGTCTCTCCTCAAGGGGTACATGCGGACGCATATTATTTTGACGAACAACCGGCTTCGAGTTGCTCGGCTGTTGTTGAGCATTAGCGACAACGATCGCTTTTCCCTTCCCCTTATCATTTTGGGAGTCTGGCTTTGGAAGAGGAGGTCTATGGCTCATCTGATCCATTTGCGCTAACTTGTCGATCAGGGCCTGGAAGGTAGTCGGCTTGAAGAACATCATAAATTGCGAGATGGTTGCTTGCGGATCAAGGGTTCCCACAAACATACCCACTGCAGGAGCTTCTTCAATGCGTTGCTCGCATTTCGACCATAAGTTCCGCCACCGTATAGCATATTGGACCCATGTCTCGCCTGGCTTCACCCTGGCGTTAATCAGTGCCGTCATCGGGATGCGTTCGCTGACGCTTGCAAAACACTGGGTAAACAGTAGCTCCATCTCCGCGAAGGTCTTGATAGAGTCATTTGGGAGCTCAGAGTACCACTCGAACGCTGTATCTGACAAGCTGCCGACGAACTAGCGAAGCAATAGTTTGTCATCACCGCCGGTGTTGCCGCAGAGTGCCCTGAACTGGGCAACATGCTGGTGGGGATTGCCCGTCCCCTTATAGACATGGAACTTGGGAATTGTGTAGCCCGGCTGGTACTTGATCTGGTCATACCAGCTCGGATATGGTCGTCCTGTTTTTACGACCTGGCCGTCTGCTTCAGTCGCATGATGAACCCATCTTTGTTGGGCTATGTACTCGTCCAAATCAGCTTTGGAGATTGTCTCCTCCTTAGCTGTTGACAGAGTTGGTGGAGGATTCGACGTTTCTCCCCTATCGTCTTCAAGGACGATCGGGGGATCTTCGGCCGGAGGATCTTGTTGGATCATCATCCCCACCATGTCTTGGAATATGAGGCCCATACGCTTTATGTTGGCTGCTTGTTCAGCAGCCTCTTTATCCTTCTTCTCCAATATCCGACGAAGGAATTCGGCGTCAGTTTCTTGCTCCTGGCGTTCATCTGAGGACGCTTCAGGGCTTTCTTTTTGCCCAGTGAGTGCATCCATCGCGGTCATCATTTCTTGGAGCTTCTGCTGCTGCTCCTGCGCTTTGGTCACCGACCGCGTAAGCGGTCTATGACCCGTGGATATGCGGCTGTCCTCTTTACCAGACGCCATGTAGACGGTATGAACCACAATGCCCCCTGACTTAGGGCGTTTGGGTTCACCACCTTTGATATTCGTCGTCGGCGTGAGGACTTTCTTCGGCCTTCTTCTCTTATGGGCTGTTGAAGTTGAGGGGGCCGTTGCTTTAGGCACCCAAGTGGTCGTCGCCTTTCGTTGCATGACAGGGGGATTTTCTTCCTGCCGACCTTTCGACTTCTTGTGCTGGCGAGAGAAATTAGGATCAATCACAGATTCTCGGACTCGTCGCCATGTCTTGTAGATCCTGGAAGACAGCGATTGAGGAGACTGCTCCGGCTTTTCTACTTCCACGGTGGTCTCTACCGGTGGAGGAGATCTTTTGAGCACCGCAGTTGGCGAGTTTCTGCGTACCTTGTTCAGCAGCTCAAAGTTGTTCCTGGTTAGAACAGCAGCATTAACTTCCATCGTTGGAGCTGGCGGAGTTATCCTAAAGGGGGAGTTGCCCCCAGTCTTCCTTATCCGGCGCCAGTGGCGTCGTCGGGCATGACGAGCTGTCGGTATTGGTTCAGCTACAGAGACAGCTTCTTCTTGCCCCCTGTTCAGGTGAGGGACTGTTGCCGGTGTCAGCCTCTTGAAGACTGACGTCCGTTGAGGAGTTTTGTCTAACCGGTCAAAAGCAGATTTCTGAGCGGGGGTGGGCACGGGAGCAGTCAGTCTCGCGAAAACCGATCCTCTGGGCGGAGAAGCCGCCTTGATGACTTCAGGAGCAGCTGTCTTTTTTGGGATGGCCGCCTCAGGTGTTATGGGCTTCTTGATAGGCCCTTTGGTGCTCAAGCTCAGCCTGGTGAAGACTGAAGAATTGGACGACCCGTTGAGAGGGGCCGTGGGAGTAGCAAGTCGATCGAAGACCGACTTTCTTGAAGCTTCCGGTGCGAGCACAGGGATGGCGAAGCTTGCTGGAGGGATCATGGTTCCGAAGAACAGGCCAGTGGTAGCCTGAGTTACTTGCTCCACAGGCATAGTAAGGACGGAGGCCGCTTGAGGCCCATATGTTATGCCTCCAGGTGAGACGGAGCGCCGGTTGCATTGGCACTTCGAGCAGTTCGAGCAATTTGAGGCCATTGATGCTTGATTTCTGCGCCAGGCAAAAGACCAAATCTTAGTAACTTAAAATCCAAAGGCAACCATTAACAAACCGCGATTCTTTCGCGAAGACGACACACGAAGTGTGGAGTGGAAAGAGGAAAAGGTCCCACCGGGCGTGCCAGAATTTGTTCCCCTCCGAATGGCGGCGACGACGTGGAGATGTCTAGCATGAGATTCGGGGCAGGTGCTATTTGGTTTTATCCGTCTACCTCTCCGAAGATGCCAAGTTGATTTATGGCACCATGTATCGGAGGTTTAGACGGATGCGGCCGATGTAGCAGAGTTCGTCAGATTCCCCCTCGTTTGAGGGGTTTTTAATTGTGGGGATGCTCTTCCCTGCAGGCGTAAGCCCCTGCAGTTAATTACACTACCGCATCGCGGTAGCCACTTTCTCCTTCTCCAGAATTTCACTTCGTGTCGTGTGTGTTTGTTTTGTTTGTGGATGCCCGTGGATTGTATACGGAGACTAAGTGATGCCGTCGCCCGTAGGACGTGGATTAGTCCAAATCCGTATTTACTTAGATTTGGGTTTGGTGTTTTAGTTTAAGGATACGTTAGCCGTATTTAGGCTAAGATCAACTTAAACGTTCGTTAAGGATACGTTAATCTGATTTGAGAATAAGATCAACTTAACGGGATCGTTTGGATCCGACAAAAGAGCATTTGGGGGCTCTATTGTTCCAGTTTAGGGACATAGTGGTCCATAGGTAGTTTAAGGACATTTCGGTCCATATTCCAGTTTAGGGACATGGTGGTCCAAAGCCAGTTTAGGAACATGGTGGTCCATATTCCAGTTTAGGGACATGGTGGTCCATAGGTAGTTTAAGGACGCATAAGTCCGTGGGTTTAAAGACCCCACAGTCCGTGTCTTAGTTTAAGGATGCATAAGTCCACGGGTTTTAGGACCCCACAGTCCGTGTTTTGGTTTAAAGACGCATAAGTCCATGAGTTTAAGGACCCCACAGTCCGTGTTGATGTATGGTTGTCGGGACCCGTCACCTCTCTGACGTCGTTGAAGGATTACAACGGTAGGAGTCAGAGGAGTTCGGAGATGTACCCTCGAACCGGATGTAAATTTATTTAAGAGAGCAGCTGTGCTCAGTCAATTTAATTTGAGGACTTACGGCCATGATTGGGCTAAGTCCAGTTGAAAAATGTTCAACGCTTTTATTTGTCTTTGGCCTATTAGGCCTGTGCTAGGGCTTTGCCCCTTTTTAAATAATGCACTGCATTTTTTATTTTGTTCAGGCTCTGCCCTTTTATAAATGATGCAGAGAATCAATTTTGTTTGGGCTCTACCCTTTTATTGCATTGCAATTTATTTTGGCTTGCTAGGCCTTTTTGATTTGGGCCTGGCCCTTCAGTAAACAATGCAGTGCATTTGTCAGGCGCTTTGCGCCAATCATTGAGCGCAAGCGCTTGTGGTGATGATACGTATCACGAAAACGCAGTGCGCTGCGCCAGTGCGCTGCGCTTACGCTGCTGACACGTGGCGCGCTCTAGTGAGTTGCGCCAATTTCAGAGAGCAAGGCTCTATCTTAAAAGCGCATAGCGCAAGTGGTTCAGGTGCTGACACATGGCGCTCTCTAGTGGCTTGCGCTAACCCAGGAACACAACAGTGCAAATTTTACAAGTGCAGGGCACTGTTTAATTTCTTGATCCAATTTAATTTAGATCAGAGAAAACAAGTTTTTCTTGTTTTTTCTTGTTTTCAGATAACCAGTGGTTCATAAAAAGTGCAAGGCACTATTATTATTGGTTTTTTTATTGAAGATCATTGATCTTGTTCTTAGATCAATAATCTATTAGAAGAAATTCTTCTATTTTATAAAGGTTTTTACCTTTTTCTTGAATTTTCTTCAGAGTTCTCTCTGTTTTGAAGTTCTTGATCTCTCACAATGTTGATCCTCTTTTGAATTGGGGTCTAGGGTCTTTATATAGTGCCCATAGGTTTGTTAAGTTTGTTAAAGAGATCATTCTCTGAGTGATTTGGGGAATTTTCCCCACCGTTGGATCTTTGGTCCAAGGGCTTCTGTTTTACAGAAGACAATCTTCTTGTTTTAACAAGAACAGAAGAATCTTACTAGAATTTAATTCTGTATGGCGCAAACGCCCCAGCGCATGACACATGTCACGCAGCGCAGAGCGCAGCGCAACTGCGCTGACACGTGTCGCGCAGCGCACAGCGCAGCGCAACTGCGTTTGCGCTGACACATGTCGCGCAGCGCTTGCGCCACTGCGCTTGCGCCGCGCTTGCGCCACTGTGCTGATACGTGTCGCGCAGCGCAGCGCTTGCGCAACTGAAGCGTTGCTTCTTTTAATTTTTGTTTTAAATAGAGCCTTCCTCTAATTGGGCGCGCTGCCTTAGGCGCTGCGCTCTCTGCGCTTGCGTGCCTGATTTTGACACGTGGTGCCCTGCGCGCAGCACAGAGGATCTGAAGCGTTGCTTCATTTATTAAAGTTTAGATTTTCAAAGTAGAGCTTTGCTCTGATTGGGGAAAGATGAAGCGTTGCTTCATCTCCCGTCTTGGAATTTGAACAGAGCTTTGCTCTGATTTAGGGTAAACAGGTGAAATCTGGGAGTGGTTTTCCTAGGATGCTGTTTTCGTGTTTTGCGATTCTTAAACTTGGGTTTTGGTATTTGATATTGTTTTGGCTGTTTAGCGTTTGTACGTCAACAACAAGGGTTGCTTGATTGATTTCGTACGCGTAAGCTATAGGTTCTAACCTATAAGCAATACGCTTGCCGTTTTGGATTTCGGAACTACATGTTAATAGCGATTTCGATTGTGTGTTATTGTAGGTACCTTCGCGTGGATTCCGAGGTGACGAAGCACGGCGTCATAGACTTTTGCGAGTGAGGACCAGGTGAGTAGATCTATATCTACGGGGGAAGTCGGGTGGATGGCGTATAGCACCCCCGCAAATATTAAATGGAAACCGATCTATAGGATACAGTCGTAGAAACCTAGATTAGGAAACTTGGAATATAGTTTAAAAGATAGTTAGTGATAATATTAGTGATTTAATATATATATATATATATATATAGAGAGAGAGAGAGAGAGAGAGAGATGAGGAAGCGAATTACGACTTAAAGATAGGTATTACACTAGAATAAACTTTGGGTTTAGCGTAACATGAAACTAGACTAATAAAATAGAATGTATATATATTATTTGACTTAATATGATGAAAAGAAAACACGATGTGATATGATAACTTGATGATATGTTGGTATACGGATACGAGTCGTTATGTGATAATTGATACCTTTGCCGGTTCCATGATCTGAGATGGATACGGATGGGACCTGAGAGATAGGGGTGTGTGTGTGTGTGTGTGTGTATGGATAATGTTGTGAATCTCGACTGATAAGCCGTACGAGACGTTAGGTCTGTATCCTCTTGTCTTATAGGTTGTTAGGATCCCAAATTGATTAATGACGTCGTACGACGATTTACCGTACGTGACGAGTTTAACAGATGATTGATTCATACCCTTGACTAGAGGATGCCGATTGATAGATTCACCGACTCGGTCATGTTAGATACGTATACCTTATCACATTTAGTTGATTATTTACCTTATGCTACTTTCATGTTATTCTCATTGCATTGCATATACCTGTGCTAGTACACCTGCACTATTATCGATGATGCGTATGTCACACTTACACAGATTTGCCGGCTCACACACTTCTTCATCGATAATTGCCATGTCACTACATAGTAGAATTACTGCATCATGATATGACTCCTTGCATAATTTACTTGCTATAGTTGCATATACACCTTTATATACGATGTTGCATTTGACCTTGGAGGAATTGGGAACCGCAGGATATATTTTAAAACTGGATTCATTTTAAAGAGCGGTGTTCCTTTGTTATGTGCATATTACTGTTGCATTATATACAAATATGCTTATATTTCTATTATATATCGCATACATCATGCTTTATAATTATACGCATTGAGATTTGTTGTTTTCATGATATTTCTGAATTTTAGAACCGTGGTTATTTTAAAAGAAAGTATGTATTGTTTTAAATACCTGGTTTATCTTGATATGATATTTGTATAGTCCACCATGAGTTTTCTCGGCTCTTGAGCGATATCATACACCCAATTCAAGGAGGAGGAGGAACCGTCTGCGGATGCATGGTGGACCCGGTGAGGTACCCCGGGACAAGATGGTCGCAGATGATGGCATTAAGCTTGGCAGGGGAGCACTACCTACCGGTGATAGTTTTTGGAATCGGCGGCTATCCGGAGGATACCGACCGGAGTCATTAGATGGATATAGGCCAGTCCGGAAAGCCGGAGCTTGAGATATGAGGATTACGTGTCGATGCTGGACACAGATTTCATGATATTTTCAAGTGTCGATGCTGGACACTCAGGTTCCATGATTTGTGGTGTCATTGATGGACA
Organism: Agapanthus africanus; assembly: GCA_030015575.1. Lineage (NCBI taxonomy): Eukaryota > Viridiplantae > Streptophyta > Magnoliopsida > Asparagales > Amaryllidaceae > Agapanthus > Agapanthus africanus. The sequence continues at coordinate 23,658,089 of JASDDO010000028.1, read as the reverse complement.
CACATTCTTTGATATCTGTAGGGTGTTTTTCGTCATCCCATTGAGATGGGAATACGCGCGCGCTTGTCAGGCGTATACTACAGATTCCCCCTGCCTAGGGTAGGCCGGGTTTTATTGATTATGGGGATCCGAATATCCGGCAACCGTGGACTAAGCTGTCGTTAATTACCCCTCTCCTTTGTGGCGAGGGAACCTCCGATTAACGGGTTAAACTGGTCATGCAAACTCAATGTGCAGTGTCCGTATTAGGGTTTCTCGGCACCGTTAAAATTGTAAATTGGCATGGTTGATGCCTTGTGATACCTCCTTGGTGTGCCTAGGAACCCTACATTGGTATCAGAGCCTAGCTAGAGCCTTAGGCGATGCGTAGACGAAGTTTGAAACCCGAACGAACCCGAAACCCTAAAATTTCCGTGCTCTCTGGACTTTTTCTAAAAACTGGGATTTTTCCAGATTAAAAATGCTTAAAAAATTCATCAGGGAATTCTAAGAATTACGGCTCAAAAATTGACTCATGAACAGTACAAACCGCGGCGGAACCGCGGCAGAAGCCTGGCTTCTGCTGCGGTTCCGTGGCGAGATGATGACGTCATCCTCCCCTGTTTGCACAGTAACTCTTATTATATTATGCTGGATTTTCTGGGAATTTTTAATATTTATTCAAGAGTTGAATTTTCTGGGGTTGTTTTGGGGATTCGGTGTTTCGATCGGAGTATCAGATTTTGTCTATGTGGAGTTCCGAATAAATTTTAAAATATGTTAAAAAGTTCGACCGGATATAAATACCCAATTTTTCCCCTGCCGGGAAATTTCCAATTGTTGGATTTTTCCGTAGTTTAACGACGTTCTAAGTAGTGCAAGTAACGCGATGGACCCTCTAGAAGACAACAAACCTTAACTCGATTATGTGACCGTCTTGAACTGCCCTTTGAACCTTCGGGTTTGGGGCAGTACGGCGTGCCACATGTGAGACGTTGGCTTAACCCTTCTACGGCTGGACCGTTGGTACTGAGGCACGAACTGAATGTTTTTAGACTTGTTTCATGTGTTGATCTGTATCGGGAAAACTTGGGTGTTCGATTGTTCGATTGGAAAGTTTAACATTTTCTAATTATCTGGAATGTAATACAATAATTGGAATTCACAAGTTATTAGATAACTGAATGAATATTATAAACATAGCAGTTTAGTCTCACTTGATCGGTTGCCACGGAATTTTGATGCGATCAAAAGTTCGTCGCAATCACGTAGTGTACGCGGATACTCGCCGGGTAAACTTAATAGACAGCTTCACTCCATAGCCTCGACCAAGTAACTGTAGGAGAACCCCGTCGCCGAAAGCATCCGTTCGGGTGCTCCCGGTAGCGGTGTTCCGCCTTGGTGCACTTCGTCGACGGCGTCAGGGGTGCGGCCGCCTACTGAAGTTTGCGACGAGCATTCGATCAGGATGTCGGGAATCCTGTTGAATTGCCTGACTTGGTATTGAAAAGTGTTTTCGATAATGAGACTAAAATGCGGGGTTTATAAATGTTAGGCATGCGATATCTAAGAAATTCATTTGATTAGGCATGCGATGTCTAAAGAGATTGCGGATTCCAACTGTTGTAGTTTTACACTTTCTTTTCTGTGACCGTAAGTGTAATATGTGATATCGCCGGTTTCGTTGCTATATATCAACGACAATTGGGATACGCATGTTTACTTACGTTGATGACATGTGATGTTATGTGTTGATGGATATGTTATATTGGATCGTCGTGTTTGAATAGCCGGGGGTTTTTATGTGAGATGAGTGTTTTTCATTTTTATTCATGTAAAACTTGTATGTAATATTCTTTTATTGGGGCACTTCCAGGTTGCGGAAGTAGTCACCGTTTGTATATTATTTACTTTTCCGCACTAGGATAGACCCAAGGAGGAGGGCATAAGTAACCGGGTTCTGGAGTCCAGTGGGAGACCAACTCGAGGAGTCGAGTTCGGGTCTCCTAACTCCAGAATTGGTAGGGTTGCTTGCCGCTCTCGTAGGGGTCTTGGGGTGTGGGTTTGGCTATTCATCACGACCATGGAATCCGTGTTTTATACTGGCTCGTATTGAAAACACGGACGTCCTAGTATATCCAATATTTCATATGTTTCTTCTGCTGCGATATCTGTGATGTGATCATGTGATGTTTTGTGATAGATGTTGTATATAGTATATATGATATATTATATAGACGTTACTTATGTTTTACACCCGCGCAAGCCCTGCCCCGCTCTGCCGTTAGTTACCTAACCTAACGGTGCACGAGGGGACATTGAGGCGAATGCGGATGGCATAAGTGTACGTCGTATTTATCTGTGATGTTTAGGTAATTTAAATGATGGGACTTCATTAATTTGATTAATGAAATAAAAGAAACCTAAGATGTTGTAGAATCGAATTTCAAAATAAAACAGGTAGCTACAGTTCTTGCTTTGCACAGCGGTATATATGATATATCCTGCACCTTATTCGATGAGGAAAGGACCAAGATCCCTTCACCGGGAGTGACTCCTTCAGCAATAACTGGCAGATGCTATACATTCGGTTTGTCTTTTGATTACTTTTAAGTGTTTTTGCTTTGCACAGTGATATATATGATATATCCCGCACCTCATTCGACGAGGAAAGGACCAACGATCCCTTCACCGGGAGTGACTCCTTTAGCAAAACTAGAAAAGCCTCAAAAGCACTCCATTTTTAAAATCATTTGATTCTACAACGATATCAAGTTCATTACGCAATAGGTTTTCAGAAAAACCTGTCGTAGCCCTCCGTCATTTCAGATAAGTGGTAGTTAGTATTCGTGCTACGTTTGTTGGCCTGCGTCAAGGCGTAGTGTGCGGTAGCTAACTAGTATTTATCTGCTTATGCATATGATGCAGATTGGATTAAGGTAGTCGTGCGACTTTGTTGGCCTGCGTCAAGGGTCGTGCGGGTGGGTTTAATTCAATCAGGAAATGACGGGTTGAACTTGACTAGCGCACTATGGTTTGTTGGCCTGCGTCAAGGTCATAGGACGCTAGGGGCAAAATATTATCGGGAATTTCATGTGTTGAAATTTGCAATGAGATTGCATACCTTCTATGAGATAGTTGAATCCCGATACCCGCTGCGAGTAAGAGTTACTCCTGGGAGAGTTTTACACATTACAATTAGCCGATCAAGTAGGTGTCTAGAAAGGTGTTAACGAGGTTACGCCTCTGGGAAAACGAGGTTTACATTAATTAGGTTCGTGCGAAAGCACGGGGGACCTCCCTCAAAGTACTGACACTGGCCTGGCTGAAAGATTGGCGAACTTGTAGTGTGTAATTAATCCCAGCTAGTCTTTCCTTTTAGGGTTTGAAGGAAGATTTGATAAAAACAGTGGGAGCCATCCTGATTAGATAAAATAATAACCAATCTGATCTTGCAAGAGCGCACGCTAAGTATTTTCTTCTCTCTCTCTCCTAGTAGAGACCATATCACGCCTTAATCAAGATAATAATATGGATTATTGACCGAACCCGCTTGTTATACTGAGCTGGGGAATGTTAGTCCCGCTCCAACTTATAATTGTTATAAGACAGAGCAGGAAATTGGGGATTACCAGAATTCCCGTGCCGCCCAAACGAAGAGAGTGCATGCTGATGCATCATCTTCGGGTGTGTTCATTATAAAGAATTGTTTCTCAGTATCCTCCGCATCCTGGGTATATGATACCGGATCAGGATCCCAGATATGTAATCCATTACATAGGGCTACAAAAGGGTAGAAAAACTGAGAACGGGTGATAAGTTTCATGAGGCAGAAAACGGGGCAAGTGTTGCAGCCAAGTCTGTTGGTCACTGTCACCCTGTATTACCAATACATTGATTCTGAACGAATGTTATTAGATACCGAACCTGATATACAAAATCATATCAGTCTCTTTATCAGTAAAGAAATGATAAAATTTTGTATTGCTGGATAATGTTTTAAACATTTCCTATATCAAAAGTTGATCGGTTCAGGCACGTTATCTAAAAGTATTGATGTTCTAAATCAAACTACAGTTCTTAGTATACAGAACACACGTAAGAGGAAGAGTTCACAACTGAACGAATCCTTCTTAAGGTATTGTAGACTAGGTCATATCAATGTGACCCGACTAGCTGAAGTTACATATAGATGCATATTTAAATCAGTTTGAATTTACATCTTGTGAAACTTGCCAGTCATGTCACAAAGATATAATGACACCAGCTCTGTTTATTGGAAGCAGAGAAAGAGTTAGTGAACTCTTGGGATGATACATGTTGATGTATGTAAGGTCCCCTGTCTACACATGCCAAGATTGGTTCTTTGTACTTCATTACATTCTCTGATGATCTCTCAAGATTCAGATATATGTTCCTGTTGAAACACAAGTCCGAACCTTTTGAGATATTCACAGAATATAAATTAGAAGTAGAGAACCAAAATAAGGGTATAAGTATTATATCCTATGATGAGATCAAGGAGGAGAATACGAGAGCACGGAATTCCTGGACTATTCTAAAGGAGAATGAGATTCTCTCTCGGCATTACTCCTCCGAATACACCATAGCACGATGGTATATCGGGGTGGAGCAGATACACCCTATATGATATGGTGTGCTCTAGGATGAGTACTACTGAGTTACCTGTTTCCTTTTTGGGAGTTATGCACTTGAGAAACTGCATACCTATTGAATAGGGTTCCAATCAAATCAGTTGCCTACCATTTCATATGTGATATGGAAAGGGAAGAGCCCATGTCATAAGCTAGTTAAGATTTGGGGTTGACCGGCCTATGTCTAAAAGCAAAATCCGGACAAGCTCGAGGCAAGGTCTGTAATGTACAACTGGAAAGGTTCCAGCTATACAATTTGCAGCCGATGATTTGATAGAACCAAAGGATTCAGTAGATTCCAACGAACCTCAGCCTCTCCGCCGATCTAGTAGGGTTCCTCACCCACCTGAGAGATACTTCTGTTTCTCTATGACAGTGGGAGCGATGATTGCATCATGAGATGATGACCCAACTAGCTTCAAGCTGGCCATCAGGAGTAAGACTCTGTAAGAATGGCTGGATGCTTAGTGATCTGAGATGGAATCCATGTACACCAACAAAGTATGGACTTTGGTTGCTATATCTGAAGGGTTAAATCCCCATCAGGAGCAAGTATATCTTGAGAAGATTACTTGGTGTAAATGGAAAAGTTGAGACTTTCAAAGCTAGACTTGTTAAAAGTTTGCATCATTGACCAGGTGTGGATAATGATGAAACCTTGTCAAGTAGCTATGCTTAAGTCCATCCAGATCCTACTTGTCACGGCTACATACCATGACTACGATATCTGGTGGTTGGGTGTCATGACTGCTTTTCTAAATGATGTTTTAGAAGAGTGCGTCTGTAAGTACACAGCCAGAGGGCCTTGTAGACAGTGGGAGCAGCGGAAACGTGTGCAAGATGCTTTATAGGATTAAAGCAGGCATCGCGGAGTTGGAACATCTGTTTTGATGGATTAGTCAAAGAGTTTGACATCATCAAAATGGTAGATGAACCTTGTATATACGAAAAGGTAGTAGAGAGTATGGTAGTGATTCTCGTAGAGTACGTGGATGACATACTCTTGATAGGGAAGGAGTTTCCTATGCTACGCTCGGTCAATCTCCGCTTATCACAAGGATTCTCCATATAGGATCAAAGTGATACCTCCTAAATCCGGGTTTTCGGATCTATGAGATAGATCTAATAGGATGTTAGGATACTCACTAGCTGTAGCGAGATGGTATCAATCGATCCTGGGAAGAATCACTGGAAAGGTTCCAGGGTGATAAAGACGACTGAAAGTCAGTCACAGGCATTGTCTTTACCCTCAGTAAAGGGACGGTATGTTGGAAGAGTTCCAAGCTAGATACCGTGACATACTAGACGATAAAGGCATGATACATCGCTACTTAAGATGCTACCAAGGAGGCTGTTTGGGTGTATATAGGTTCATGAGATGAACTATGTTCCTCCCATTGTGTGACAATGGAGTTGTGGCTTATGCCAAGGAACGCAGGTCCCATCAGTGATCCAGACATATTCTAAGGTAGTATCACTTGATCATGGAGATGGTTGATCTCTAAGAGATCGAGGTTAGGAGAGTAGACTCAGAGGACAACACGGCGGATCCACTCACGAAGGCCTATTCCCAGAGAGAGACTTTTATGGGATGGTTGAGTATGAGATACTACAACCACTGCTATGAGATGGCCCTAGTGCAAGTGGGAGATTGTTAGTTATATGTATGCCCTAGAGACCATTGCTGTACATTGGATGTATATTGTAGTGGATGCTGGGACATATATAGGGAGGACTTTCTTGCTCGACATGATAGTATGCTATCTGGTTGCTCTTTACCTTAACGTGTACACATATTGTCTCTCTATTACATGTTGGTAAAGCCCTTAGGATGTATACTTGACTACCTGGACTATGATGCGGATCATACTGGTGGGGACATGGTAGTCCATAAGTACATCCTTCAAAGTCCCTAGTCGTGGGTGTATCGAGATGGGGCATCGATATACCAGAGTAGACTAGCGTATACCTTCTCGACCCATACAGATGGGCGATGGATGATCCCATATCCATTGGTGTTTGACATCGGAGATGATATACGGGTGCTCAGTAGAGACTGGGTACACTGGACGGACTCGCCGAGAACTCCCAGATGGTATTATACCTTACGTCAGATGGCAGTTCTCAGGTGACACTGGTACAGAGTAGTCTGTTGACCCGAGATCGTCATAGAGTCTTGTATGGTTCCCACTGTGCTTTGATTTCCACCTTACCACGTCCAAGAGGGCGTGCAAAATGGTGGCTTTTGGGTACAGTCCCGAATCACATGGAGGCAATGAGCGATAGGAGGGGATTCGTCTCTCCCGGTATAGGGAGTTGATGTTGCGCTGTGTTCGATTGGCTATAACAGAAAATCCCTGGCCAGGGTTGCTGAGATTTACTGGTAAGTGTTACCAGTAGTTTCTCGAATTGTTATAGACCTCATATCGACACGACTTATCGAGCTATTGGGGTCTGACGTTTACCACCCCTAGGCGAGATATGCGACATATCAGACGAACAGACCGGACTGTACGGTAGTGTTACTGGTTGGATTCACTGGAGTGTGAGTGGGCTTGCTCGTCGATCTTCTGATCGCTCAATACCCGGGTGGCCGTTACGTTTAGCAGACCGCTTGCGGCTTGTGGGTGTTTGATATGATCATCACCTGCTGCCGGCGTATTGACGAGTCTTTAGAGTCCTACACAGAGGTTTCCTGGCTCAAGCGAAACGAAATAGGAGCGCATATGAGATATGTGCGGGACCGAGAATAATGCGTGTATGTGATACCGTATTTCATTCTCGCGATGAATGTGTCGAATGGTTGTATGCGATATAACCTAGTTATCGAATCAAAGATTGATTCGATAAGACGATACATTGGATACTAGCCGGTTATATGCGACATGACCGGATCATTGAATCAAGTGTTGATTTAATGATTTAATGTATAATTATATATTTGATATATTACTTTGCATTAACTAGTATCGGTTCACTTTAAATGGATTTACTCACTTGGATTGCACATTGTATATGTGATATATTTTTTGTGCACATGATTGTATCATGTTTGATGATACATTCTAGTTTGGTTTTGTGTAAAGAATTAAACCATGGTTAGTTAGTGGTTAGGGTATCATTTCTTTTACTTATTCATTTATCTTTTTATTTATTTCATTTAGAAAAGATAAAGAGAAAAGAATGGTTGCTAGTTTTGTTTTATTTGAAGCTTCTTGAAGCTTTGAACAAGTCCACCATTCTTGTCTCTTCTCTAACCCTAACCACTCATCTAACCTTAGTTAAATCTCTACACTAAACCGTGGTTGAGATTATGATAAGTATCATATTGTTTTTATTTTTAAAAACAACTTATCATAATATTCTTCTTCTTCTTCTTCATCTTCTTCTTCCATGAAGAAGCTTGCTTCATCAATGGTGATTGATGAAAACAAGTGAGAAATCCAATTCTAAAGTGAACCCACTTCCTATTTCTTCATCCTCTACCTCTTGCCAAGTAGTAGAGTGTGTTTTCTTCACAAGTTTCATGACTTGGTGAAGGTGGAGCTTGATCTAGTGATGCCTCGACGTAGATCATCTTTGGCACGAAGCCGACGACCTTGCCCGCCCATTTCTCCGATGAAGCCGACGCTTAAGCCCGGGATTTCATTTGGACAGCGGAGAGGACTTCATTACGGAGCCGTGGAGGTGGAGGACCGGATCTACAAAGGTTGTATATCCGTACTCTTAGTTAAAGTAGTTAACTAGTTGCTTTGTCGCCTAAAATTCTAGCCAACGGTCCGTATTAGGGTTTCTCGGCACCGTTAAAATTGTAAATTGGCATGGTTGATGCCTTGTGATACCTCCTTAGTGTGTCTAGGAACCCTACACCTAGATACCATAGTTTTACCTTTATGATATAGTTGACCTAGGAAATCGTTATTTTATTCGATTTCTACTTGTTGATATTTTTCTACTCACGAGTTGGCAACTCACTGCCGTTGTGCCACAGTTCTTGCAGGTTGACCACTTGGATCAGTAGCGGCATCGTTGGCACACAACTGCTTTTGGGTGATTTGCTTGGTAGGTGGGACATTTGGATCGTACCCACTCTTATATTTATATTTCCTATTGTATCTAGTCAACTCCATCAATCAAAATTTAGTAATTGTATAAGTAATGAGACTTAGCAAGACTTGTAGTTGCGAGAATTGAGCGATGGGTTTTATGTTCGCTTTTGGGTTGATATCTTGCTTTATTCATTATCTTTTGTGTTGATCTTTGCTGTTAGGCGTCGTATACTTGTTTATTACTTGTGTGGTTGTGAATCTGCCGTTTGGCGAAGAGCTAGCTCCCGCTTGAGGATGCTTTTTATATTATCATATATTTGTGGTTTTGGATCAAAATATACAAGGGAGGTACTGCCCAAATTTTTAAAAGACGAACATGTTTTACAACAAGTAGGATAAACTTGTATTTTCATGTTCCCTTTTCTATGCATTTAAGAAAACACTTTTCTTCATTATACCTTATTTCAAAACTGCACCTCTTTTATTTCTTTAAAAAGATTTAGATTTCTGGGTTTCAGCTTACTTGGATTACGTTACGACTTTAGACGTTGCGTGATTTAAGTGCTGGTCACGAGCTAATATTTCGGGTCGTGACAAATTTGGTATCAGAGCACTAGGTTTAACCTTTGTTCGAGTTTAGGTTTGACTATGTGGAGTCTGGGGCGTAAATATTCGGAACCTAGGCTTGACCTTACGGAACTTAGACTTGGACGGGGGGGTATTAAACCCGAACTTTCGTTACATAGGCTGACCCTGATTGATGGAGTAGGTAGCTTCAGTAGAGTAACGTACCGTACGTATGTTCCGCGGCATATTTACGATACGATACTCCACTTAAGAAACCTTAGGATGTACAAATATTGATATCCTTGATTCTATTTGTTTCCATGATCATACTTTTATTGATTCCATTCCTCTTTATGATCATGTATCCATTTTGGGATCTGTTGATTCCTTTCATTCCATTGATATGGTTTCATCAATACATGCTTGAGGTTCCTGTCACCATGGTTTGAGCACAGATTGAGCTGCTGCTAGTGTTGCGGTCAGAGCGAGCTCATCATGGACGAGGACTGACCATCGTGTTTTCTGGTGATACAAGAACGTCTCGATTTTGTATTAGTGTTGTGACTTCTCATTTGAGGCAGTGTTCGGCGTTGTACCGTATGATCGGGAAGTCGATAGAGGGTGCCAATTGTGAGAGGACTGTTGATGTATAGCATACCTCATAGATTTTGATATCGTCTACCGTGCAGACAAATGACCCAGCTGTTGCTTAGATTGATAGGTTGTCGCCTCCATACTTTACGAGCTGAGATTGCTGGAGCTTTCAGGCAGAGATACGACAGATGATAGCTAGTCTATCTTGAGTTGAGAGACGAAGGGTATTCACATGTTGTCTAGACGAAATTAAAAGTTCGAACGAATGTCAGAGACCCATTTTCCAAAGTTTAAAGTATTCGGAGGAACATGCAAGTAATTCTGTGGACCCTCTAGAAGAATGAAACCCTAACTCGACATGATGACCATGGAACCGCTTTTGCATCTTAGGGTTTGCGGCAGTTTAGCGGTGCCATCAGTGAGGCTTGGGTTTGCCCTTCTACGGTTGGTCCATAGGTACTATGGCGTGTACTAGATATTCTTAAACTGGGCTCAGGCGTTGAGCTTTCGGGGAATTATGGGACTTTGAAAAATCGAACGAAAAGTTTAACATCGTCCGGATATCATATGATAGGAGACCAGTAAGTTGACCAGCTTCAGATAGAGGACCTTACCCAGATACGTTGCGAATTGATCGAGAACGGATGAGTATTGAGTATTCCTCCGATGGTATGGACGAGTTCCCGAGGACGTGTTCGGCTAGAGATCTTCTACAGAGTGATGAAGATACCGAGTTTATGATTTCGAGTCCGTGTGAGAGACTCCAGGTTGACGGTAGCCGAGACAATTGCAGTATGCAGATAGCATGACGTGACGTCAAAGCAGACGATAATAAAGTCGAGTGGAACAAGAGGTTCGTGCGAGATGTCAACGAGCTGTTGCTACTCCCCGTTGAGATTAGAGATCTGATATGTATACAAAGGCATGAGATACGACCAGTTCACGAGGAAAAGCTGTGCTGAGAACGCAGATGTCCAGAAAGCGAGAAAAGATTAGGTAAGAGTACCAGCCTCCGTATAGTTCGACATAGACAAGATCGGAAGAGACCCTGAGCAGGTTCCTTCCAGGACACTGTTGCAATAAGATTTGCACCCAGGATCAGATGTGTGACGTATATTCAGAGGACCAGAGGCCGACGCCAGTGACGTGCTGCTTTACAAGTGGTCATACTAATTGGCCAAGAGACGACCAGAGAAGTGCCAAAGCGGAATCGTTTCCGTTAGCACACCTGACTGAACCGATGAGTCGATGGAATGCGAGATTGGTAATCCATAGGGAAATGAAGACCCAGAGACAGAGGACGCCAGACCGTGACCAAGAGGCAACCGGATGTTCTTGCTCTGCCAGTTTTGGGCGCACCAATATTTTTCGATATTTTAGGAGGTATACCTCAATGTCATTTGTTGCGATTTGCGGTTGTGATCCGAGTATCACGCTTATATCGCTTGGATTTGAGTTTTGATGATGAGTTTTATGGTATCGATTTCGTGCACCACTGCTGCACCTACTGGGTCATTACATTTTCGTTCATAGTTATTGCATTTGATATATGTTTTTTATACACCGTTGTGTTGGTTTATGATTTGTGCATATATATTGCATTCGATATTGATTTTGTTCCTTGGCTGCACATGTTTATGATTTCCTGGATTTCATACAGTTGATTTGATTTTGTGCGTGTGGTACGCACTCGATTTGATTTTGCACTCGGTATAGCTTATATGCGCTTGCAGTGCATTGATACGTGTTTTGTGCACGCAGTTGCACACGTTTATGACTTTATACATCTTGGTACACTCGGTGTTACTTTTTACGCATTGGAGTACTGTTTGTATTTCGTGCATTTAATGCACTAGATTTGTATTTTTGTACATTTGTTACACCAGACTTATATTTTTCATACATACTATTGCACTAGATGCTTTTTACAGACCTGACACATTTGATTTGGATTTTGCGCATATTAGGTGCTTGGTTTTGGGTTTCGTGCATATTGAATGCACTTGATTTAGATTTCATTCATGCATGATATGGGATGTGATTTTGTGCACACCGAATGCACACAATTGAGATTTTCGTGCACAATAGATGCACCAGATATTGTTGTCGTGCACACCCGTTGCACTGGACAGATGCTTTCGTACAAACCCATTGCACTTAGTTTTTCTTTGTGCGTATTGTAGCACCTGTGTTTGGATTTGATTTCCGTGCACACCAGACGCATGTGATTTTTGGATACGCCTTTTGAGGCTGATTTTGCTTTTGAGCACCTTGTTTTCATATTGGGCACTATATTGTGTAGTAGCCAAACAGAACTGATCTGAGAACAGTACCTGAGTATTTTGCATGCATTAAAAAGTGTAACAAGAGATTTTCAAAAGGGAGCTATAGTCTCACTATTTCCTACGTGTCTGTGAACGACACGAACGTTTTTAAAGGAAAACCTTTTTGGGATATTTCAAGACGGCGGAACGTATAATTTGAGCAAAAACATATATAAGTATATTTACTACTTTACAATGAGCGTCTGCCACTTGTGCCGTGAGTTACGCATCACACGGCAATTCAGAAAAGATTTTTCATGTGTTTTATTCGGTTTTAAGACCTTTCTAAAGATGCGTGCTATATTTATTTATCATAGTATTGGACTATGCATATTGGATTTCAGTAGGAGATTTCGAGATCTGTATCTCCATTGTAACTCCGATGATATGCGTGCAAATCCGATGATTTGTGTGACGCTTGACGGAGTTCGATTTTGAGTTTGTATTCGTTTTTAGTCGCACGCGATGCGCGGTGGCTTTCTATATCTTCCATGATTTCGGAGCCCTGTCGATTTGAGTTGATTACTGAAATGTTTTAGTATTGGGGGTTTAAATTTAAATTCGGGGACCGAATTTCTTTAAGGGGGGAAAGATTGTAACATTTCAGAAAATATAAAATATTATTTTTGGAATTTAATATTAAAATAATATATTTCGCGAAAATTACCCGATTTGCGAAATTGGGGTTTTCGTAAAGATGTATAAATATATACCAATAATTGGAAATTAAAATAATTTTATTCATTTAAAAATATATTTATCAGATTTGGCATTTTAAAAGTTTATTATATGCAGTTTGGATAAAACCCGATTAGTGCACTACTAATCGTGATTATGCCAAATTCGTATTTATACAACTTTCCATGGTTAGTGCACCGTGTCATGTCGCATTTGATTATATGTTATTTCTTATGTTGTTTTGGGTATTATGGGTTTTGGTTTTAATATTTAAAAAATAAGAAAAAGAGAAAAGGGTAAAAGGGTAATATTTAAGATAGAGGGGTGAGAATAAGAGGAAGAGAGAGAGAGGGCAACCATATCTTTTTTCCTCCCCATTTCTTTGCTTCCTCTCTTTCTTCATCTTCATCCCCCTCCACTTCAACCCCCAATATCATCTCAAATTATTCATCCAAACCCTAAACACCTTTCGTTAAAATTAATCCTCTCTTCACCCTCTATACTTTGGACCAAGAAAAGATGGATTTTGATGACTTGGGGGCAGCTAGGGTTTTTCTTAAGTTGCCCAATTGAGATAAAAATCCCTTCACTTAGTTTATTTATGTTTTCCTAGCATTCTATTATAGTTAGGAGTTGATTTAGTATGAAATGGTGAAGTTAGATATTTCTATAGAAGGGTTGGGTGTTTATGTAGACCTACAACCTGTAGTGGGGGTTTACTTAGACCTTAGTGATGTTTTTACTGACCTAGAACAGAAGATAGAACCCAAACACGAACTTAGAACTTTCCGACATCGGTTAAATTGACAGTTTGTGAGGGTATTTGGAGACCTGGAGTGACCCGAGACAAACATTAAATAAGTTCCCATGACCATGAGACGTGCAGGCAACCATGGACCACTCCCTGAAACTTAAGCCCCTCCCCCCACTACATGGCCGCAGATTTAATCCCCCATGCCGCAATTTGCGGCCTGGTCATGGCAAAATTGTGTGAGTCTTGGTGGGTAGTTCCCTCAGGTGATATCTAGACTAACCATATATGCAAAATCCATTAGTTTGGCCTAGGGTGAAATCTGATAGTGGTTTTTCTAGGATGTTGTTTTTGTGTTTTGCGATTCTTAAACTTGGGTTTTAGTATTTGTTATTGTTTTGGGTGTTTGGCATTTGTACGTCAACAACAAGGGTTGTTTGATTGATTTCTTATGCGTAAGCTATAGGTTCTAACCTATAAGCAATACGCGTGCCGTTTTGGATTTCGGAACTACATGTTAATAGCGATTTCGATTGTGTGTTATTGTAGGTACCTTCACGTGGATTCCGAGGCGACGGAGCATGGCGTCATAGACTTCGGCGAGTGAGGACCAGGTGAGTAGATCTATATCTACGGGGGAAGTCGGGTGGATGGCGTATAGCACCCCCGTAAATATTAAATGGAAACCGATCTATAGGATACAGTCGTAGAAACCTAGAATAGGAAACTAGGAATATAGTTTAAAAGATAGTTAGTGATCATATTACGCTATTTTAATATATATATTGAGATATGAGAAAGCGAATTACGACTTATAGATAGGTATTACACTAGAATAAACTTTGGGTTTAGCGTAACATGAAACTAGACTAATAAAATAGAATGTATATATATTATTTGACTTAATATGATGAAAAGAAAACACGATGTGATATGATAACTTAATGATATGTTGGTATACGGATACGATTCGTTATGTGATAATTGATACCTTTGCCGGTTCCATGATCTGAGATGGATACGGATAGGACCTGAGAGATAGGTATATATATATATATATATATATGGATAATGTTGTGAATCTCGACTGATAAGCCGTACCAGATGTTAGGTCCGTACCCTGTTGCCTTATAGGTTGTTAGGATCCCAAATTGATTAATGACGCCGTATGACTATTTACTGTACGTGATGAGTTTAATAGATGATTGATCCATACCCTTGACTAGAGGATGCCGATTGATAGATTCACCGACTCGGTCATGTTAGATACGTATACCTTATCGTATTTAGCTGATTATTTACATTATGCTACTTTCATGTTATTCTCATTGCATTGCATATACCTGTGCTAGTACACCTGCACTGATGCGTATGTCATATTTACACAGATTTGCCGGCTCACACACTTCTTCATCGATAATTATCATGTCACTACACAGTAGAATTACTGCATCATGATATGACTCTTTGCATAATTTACTTGCTATAGTTGCATATACACCTTTATATACGATGTTGCATTTGACCTTGGAGGAATTGGGAACCGCGGGATATATTTTTAAACTGGATTCATTTTAAAGAGCGGATTTCTCTTGTTATGTGCATATTACTGTTCCATGTTGCATTATATACAGATATGCTTATATTTCTATTATATGTCGCATACATCATGCTTTATAATTATACGCATTGAGATATGTTGTTTTCATGAGATTTCTGAATTTGAGAACCGTGGTTATTTCAAAAGAATGTATGTATTGTTTTAAAAACCTGGTTTCTCTTGATATGATATTTGTATAGTCCACCATGAGTTTTCTCGGCTCTTGAGCGATATCATACACCCAATTCGAGGAGGAAGAGGAACCGTCTGCGGGTGCATGGTGGACCCGGTGAGGTACCCCGAGGCAAGATGGTCGCAGATGATGACATTGAGCCTGGCAGGGAAGCACTACCTATCGGTGATAGTTTTTGGACTCGGCGGTTATCCGTAGGATACCGACCGGAGTCATGAGATGGATACAGGCCAGTCCGGATAGCCGGAGCCTGAGATATGAGGATTTACGTGTCGATGCCGGACACAGGTTTCATGATATTTTCGAATATCGATCTGGACACTCAGGTTTCATGATTTGTGGTGTCATTGATGGACACACATTCTTTGATATCCTCATACATTTACATGCATATGCTTTTACGATGTTTCAAGTGGACGAGATCCACATGCATACTGGCATTGATTATATTGTTGGATGATATCCACATGCTGATAGGCATTTATTTTATACTGTTGGCACTTATTTACCGTTACGGTCACCCTAGATACCATAGTTTTACCTTTATGATATAGTTGACCTAGGAAATCGTTATTTTATTCGATTTCTACTTGTTGATGTTTTTCTACTCACGAGTTGGCAACTCATCCCCGTTGTGCCACAGTTCTTGCAGGTTGACCACTTGGATCAGTAGCGGTATCGTTGGCACACAGCTGCTTTTGGGTGATTTGCTTGGTAGGTGGGACATTTGGATCGTACCCACTCTTGTATTTATATTTTCTATTGTATCTAGTCAACTCTATCAATCAAAATTTAGTAATTGTATAAGTAATGAGACTTTGCAAGACTTGTATTTGAGAGAATTGAGCGATGGGTTTTATGTTCGCTTTTGGGTTGATGTCTTATTTTATTCATTATCTTTTGTGTTGATCTTCGTCATTAGGCGTCGTATACTTGTTTATTACTTGTGTGGTTATGAATCCGTTGTTTGGCGAAGAGCTAGCTCCCGCTTGGGGATGCCTTTTATATTATCATATATTTGTGGTTTTGGATCAAAATATACAAGGGAGTGTTCCCCTCCGAATGACGGCGACGACGTAGAGACGTCTTGTCTGAGATTCGGGGCAGATGCTATTTGGTTTTATCTGTCTACCTCTCCGAAGATGCCAAGCTGATTTATGGCACCGTGTATCGGAGGTTTAGACGGATGTGGCCGATGTAGCAGACTTCGTCAGATTCCCCCTCGCTTGAGGGGTTTTTGATTGTAGGGACGCTCTTCCCTGCAGGCGCAAGCCCCCGCAGTTAATTACGCTACCGCATCGCGGTAACAACTTTCTCCTTCTCCAGAATTTCACTTCGTGTCGTGTGTGTTTGTTTTGTTTGTGGTTGCCCGTGGATTGTATACGGAGACTAAGCGATGTCGTTGCCCGTAGGACGTGAATTAGTCCAAATCCGTATTTACTGAGATTTAGGTTTGGTGTTTTGGTTTAAGGATACGTTAGCCGTATTTAGGCCAAGATCGACTTAAACGTTTGTTAAGGATACGTTAGTCTGATTTGAGACTAAGATCAACTTAACGGGATCGTTTGGATCCGACAAAAGAGCATTTGGGGACTCTATTGTTCCAATTTAGGGACATAGTGGTCCATGTTCCAGTTTAGGGACATAGGGGTCCATATTCCAGTTTAGGGACGTGGTGGTCCATCACCAGTTTAGGGACGTGGTGGTCCATGTTCCAGTTTAGGGACGTGGTGGTCCATCGCCAGTTTAGGGACGTGGTGGTCCGGCATTAGTTTAAGGACATTTCGGTCCAACATTCCCATTTTGGGGTAAATATTAGTTTAAGGACATTTCGGTCCACGATTTTAAGGACCCCACAGTCCATATTGATGTGTGGTCGTCGGGACCCGTCACCTCTCTGACGTCGTTGAAGGATTACAACGATGGGTGTCAGAGGAGTTCGGAGATGTACCCTCGAACCGGTCGTAAATTGATTTAAGGAGCAGCCGTGCTCAGTCAATTTAATTTGAGGACTTATGGCCATGACTGGGCTAAGTCCAGTTTCAAGATTCTTTTATTTTTGGTTTATTGGACCTGTGCTAGGCCCTTGCCCGTTTACTGTATTATTTTTCTTTATTTTGGTTGGGCTCTGTCTCTCTTTTAAAATGCATAGCATTTTTGATTAGGCCTGTTAGGCCTTTTAATTGGGCTCTGTCCCTTTTCTTAATAATGCAGAGCATTAAATACTCTGACAGTGCCCCACGTGGCTTGTCCGGCGCTTTGCGCCAATTAATAAGCGCAAGCGCTCATGGAGGTGACACGTGTCACGCTCTGGTGAGCGCAAGCGCAACAGCGCGGTGCGCTGCGTCAGTGGGCTGCGCTGTTGCACTGCTGACACGTGGCGCTTCCTGACGGCTTGTGCAATAGTGCAGTTTTGGCAAGTGCTGGGCACTGTTAACTTGAGAATCTTTTAGATTCAGAACCAATGGTTCATAAAAAGAAGTGCAAAGCACTGTTTGTTTTCTTGATCTAATTTAGATCAAAGAAAACAAGTTCTTCTTGTTTTTCTTATCTCGGGAAACCAATGGTTCATAGAAAAGTGCAAAGCACTTATTATTATTTATTTTTATTTTTATTAGAGATCCTTGATCTTGTTCTCAGATCAATGATCTGTTCATAAGAGAATTTTCTCTTTTTCTAAAGGTTTTTACCTTTTTTGTTCTTGAGGATTTATCTCCAATTCTTCAGAGTTCTCTCTGTTTAATTTTTCATAAAATGTTCATTCCTTTGAATTGAGGTCTAGGGTCCTTTTTATAGTGCCCATAAATTAGTTAAATTTGTTAAAGAGATCTTTCTCTGAGTGATTTGGGGAATTTTCCTCACCGTTGGATTTTTGATCCAAGGGCTTCTGTTTTACAGAAGAAAATCTTCTTGTTTTAACAAGAACAGAAAGATCTTATTAGAATTTTAATTCTGTTTGGCGTAAACGCCCCAGCACTTGACACGTGTCGCGCAGCACAGCGCTTGCGCAACTGTGCAGACACGTGTCGCGCAGCGCAATGCTTACGCGGCTGTGCTTGCGCAGCTGTGCTTGCGCAACTGCGCAGACACGTGTCACGCAGCACAGTGCTCGCGCAACTGAAGCGCTGCTTCCTTTTGTCTTTTAATAGAGCTTTGCTCTGATTGGGCGCGCTGCCTCGGGCACTGCGTTGATGTATCAGCGCCTGATACGTGGCGCGTTGCGCGCAGCGCAAAGAATCTGAAGCGTTGCTTCATTTATTAAAGTTTAAATTTTCAAAAGAAAGCTTTGTTCCAATTGGGGGAAGATGAAGCGTTGCTTCATCTCCCGCCTTGGAATTTGAACAGAACTTTGCTCTGATTGGGGTAAACAAATGCCCCCCCACCGTTGCGCTTATGTGGCCCCAAACGCGAGCGCAACGGTGGTAGAATTCCAACCGTTGCAGCAACTTTTGGAAGTTGAAAAGGCACTTGATGCCTATAAATAGGACCTTTGGTCCTGCACAGATGATTATCATCTTTAAAATTTTCATTTTCAGAAACTTCAGGGCTTTGCTCTTGCCTTCAAGAACTCCTTGAGTTAGATTTTCTTTAACAGAAACTATTTAAGTAAGAATTAGTCTTGAATTAAATCAATTTTAATTGATAGAGCTTTGCTCTCATAGATCTTTGATCTAAAGAAAACCCTTTGGGGTTTCACCAAATAGAGCCTTGCTCTCAGGAATCTGTTTCAGGGTTTCTTAACCCATGAACAGAACCTTGCATTTTTGGCAAAACACAGATCTCCTTGATCTAAAAAAAAATGAACTCTTAAGAGTTTGAATATGGATAATGAAAATTAAAAATGGAGTTTTGTATTTAATGGATTATATCATCTTTTAATAGTAATGATCTCAGAGTCCTCGGGGGGATTTCTTTGAATTCCCCTTATTAGGATTTTGACAGTCACTCCTGTTCGCAGAGCATTGCTCTCAAGGAGTTTAACTCTCTGTGTATTTTTTATCGCTAATCTTCCTGTGATGTTTCCTCCAGGTATTATGGCGGTGCGTCTATACAGTCTGCATGAATTCATCACCTACGAGGATATCCGTGTACAGGGCCGTCAGCAAAACCAAGAGTTTACGGATGCCCAGTGTGAGGACGTCATGGGTCGTCTGAACGCACGTGTTGGTTGTCTGCTCCCCCGCCGCTCTGCTCTCTTGAAAGTCGTGCTGGGAGCAATTTGGAGAGCACTCCCGGGGTTCCACGAGGCCCTACCGCTCAATGCGCTGGATGATGCCGAAGACAAGGTATATTCAGTGTACCTGTCGGGGCTGATCTCGAAGAAACGGCGGGATAACCTTATCGACATCCTGCACCAAATTTTCCAGCAGACGACGATAGTTGCTGCTTACCGAAGACCGGGTGGGCTTGCCGAAGATCTTGACACACAGGAGCGCGAGAGGTTGCGCACGAGAATAATCCGAAAGGCCAGAAGAACTCTGAATGGCCTTACTTTTGAATTCCTCAATCCGTGCACTGGCTCTGAGGTTATTCCATTGTAATAATGTTTTTCGTTTATTGCTTTTATGATTGTAAGAACTTTTGGCAATATTAATGGAAAAATTTTATCCCAGCTTGTCTTTATTTTTCGTTCTGAGTCTTTTGCTTATGCATGAATGAGTGTGTCTCGAACGCTTGATCAAATGTAAATCGGATGTTCTTCCTGTCACTTTCTTCTTTCTTTTATTCTGCGCATGCTGTCTCAGTAAACATGATTGGCAGACAACTCAGTTTTTCTTTTAAGAGAGCAATGGGTTAGGCCGCAGGTTCAGATCTGCTGTCTAAGACTTTTCAATTCTATGAGCCGTGAGGGTCTCATAGAGACTTTTCTCCCTACGGATCGAGAGGGTCTCGTAGGTGGGTTTTCTTCTTAGGAATCGTGAGGATTCCTAAGTGTGTTTTCTCTTGTAAGTCGTAAGGATCCTATAAGAGAATTTTTCCCTCTTACGAGTCGAGAGGACCCGTAAGCGGTTGTTTCCCTCCTTGTCGAAACTCGACTTCGGAGAGTGAGACCCGTGAATAGTATGCAAGAGACCGTTTTAGATCGACTTGCAGGGTCCCATTGTTCAGGAAGCAAGTTTTTTAGTCCCTGCTGCCTGAGGCTTCATCTTGCAAGTTGAGACGAATCGGGAATTTTCCCGTGGAGACACTGGTTTCTCTGCGAGCCGACGCGAATCCGGAGGCTCTCGTCAAGGATGTTTGTTTCCCTGAGTTGAGGTATTTGCCAAGGATTATTTGTTTCCCTGGTGCCAAGGATTATTTGTTTCCCTGGTGTTGAAACGAGTCGAGAATTTCCTACGGAGACACTGGTTGCTCTGCGAGTCGACACGGATCAGGAGGCTCTCATCAAGGATTGTTTGTTTCCCTGAGTTGAGGTATATGCCAAGGATTATTTGTTTCCCTGGTGTTGAAACGAATCGAGAATTTCCCACGGAGGCACTGGTTGCTCTGCGAGTCGACGCGGATCAGGAGGCTCTCATCAAGGATTGTTTGTTTCCCTGAGTTGAGGTATTTGCCAAGGATTATTTGTTTCCCTGGTGTTGAAACGAATCGAGAATTTCCCACGGAGGCACTGGTTGCTCTGCGAGTCGACATGGATCAGAAGGCTCTCATCAAGGATTGTTTGTTTCCCTGAGTTGAGGTATTTGCCAAGGATTATTTGTTTCCCTGGTGCCAAGGATTATTTGTTTCCCTGGTATTGAAACGAGTCGAGAATTTCCCACGGAGGCACTGGTTGCTCTGCGAGTCGACGAGGATCAGGAGGCTCTCATCAAGGATTGTTTGTTTCCCTGAGTTGAGGTATTTGCCAAGGATTATTTGTTTCCCTGGTGTTGAAACGAATAGAGAATTTCCCACGGAGGCAATGGTTGCTCTGCGAGTCGACGCGGATCAGGAGGCTCTCATCAAGGATTGTTTGTTTCCCTGAGTTGAGGTATTTGCCAAGGATTATTTGTTTCCCTGGTGTTGAAACGAATCGAGAATTTCCTATGGAGGCACTGGTTGCTTTGCGAGTCGACGCGGATCAGGAGACTCTCATCAAGGATTGTTTGTTTCCCTGAGTAGAGGTATTTGCCAAGGATTATTTGTTTCCCTGGTGTTGAAACGAATCGAGAATTTCCCACGGAGGCACTGGTTGCTCTGCGAGTCGACGCGGATCAGGAGGCTCTCATCAAGGATTGTTTGTTTCCCTGAGTTGAGGTATTTGCCAAGGATTATTTGTTTCCCTGGTGCCAAGGATTATTTGTTTCCCTGGTGTTGAAACGAGTCGAGAATTTCCCACGGAGACACTGGTTGCTCTACGAGTCGACGCGGATCAGGAGGCTCTCGTCAAGGATTGTTTGTTACCCTGAGTTGAGGTATTTGCCAAGGATTATTTGTTTCCCTGGTGTTGAAACGAATCGAGAATTTCCCGCGGAGACACTGGTTTCTCTGCGAGTCGACGCGGATCAGGAGGCTCTCATCAAGGATTGTTTGTTTCCCTGAGTTGAGGTATTTGCCAAGGATTATTTGTTTCCCTGGTGCCAAGGATTATTTGTTTCCCTGGTGTTGAAACGAGTCGAGAATTTCCCACGGAGACACTGGTTGCTCTGCGAGTCGACGCGGATCAGGAGGCTCTCATCAAGGATTGTGTGTTTCCCTGAGTTGAGGTATTTGCCAAAGACACTGGTTTCTTCGGAGTTCGGATGAACCGTCGAGATTTGGCTTCGTTTTCTGGCGGAGCCTGTTGGGAGAGTATGGTTCTCTCTTCGTTTGCGCTCTTGTATTGTATACAGGGATCGATGTGATCTCAACTGTAGGGCCAAAGTTTTATCATCATTTTTTTTGTTTTATTTCCGCGATGCTCTATCATTTCAGCTTTTATATCGCGAAGGTCGCGATTGCCCAATCATTTCGGCAATTTCTCGCGGTGCCCAATCATTTCGGCTATTTTGCATGCATACATTTTACTTGCTGCTTTTTATCGCAAGTTGCCCCATCATTTGGGCTATTTCGCATGCATGTGCGGCCTACTGGCTTTCCGCCGTAAACCTGAAATTAGACACCGATTTCGGCATCAGCACCGCTACAATTGGGATATTGCCAGGAGCGAATCATCATATGCCTCTGTTGATGTCAAACAAAGGTGGCTTAGCGATCAGGGTTAAGGTCCTGTCGACTAAGGCTTTCGACTTCGTGAGCCGTAAGGGTTTCACAAAGGTATTTCTCCCTACAAATCGTGAGGATCTTGTAGGTGTATTTTCTCCTTAGGAATCGTGAGGATTCCTAAGTGTTTGTTCCTCTGTAAATCGTAAGGATCCTACAAGAGGGTTTTCTCCTTGTAAATCGAGAGGACCTACAAGGGTCGTTCATCATATGAACATATCCCTAGTCACGGGTGGGACTTGGTTAGGGAAATGTTTATTCGCGCCCGTGGATTGTATACAAGGGTCAATATTGAGCCACTTGTAGGGCAATATCGAAAATTGTGGGGGGTTTTCTTAAGCACGGGTTTAGGTCTCTGTAACTTAAGACTTTCAAATCTTATGAGCCGTGAGGGTCCCATAAGAGAGTTCTCCTTACGAGTGGTGAGGATCTCGCAAGTGTATTTTCTCCTTAGGAATCGTGGGGATCCCTAAGTGTGTTGCTCCCTTGTGAGTCGTAAGGATCTCACGCGGGTGGTTTCTCCTTACAAGGTCGAGAAGATCTTGTAAGTGTCTTTTAACGAGGTTGCGCCCTTTCGGATTTTCACAACACTCGCCGGTAGTCCTGCAGTTTTTACTCACGGAGCCCTTTCGGGTTTTCATCCGTGCCCTTTTTTGCTTATGGACATACCCTTTTTTTATTCTTTTTATTTTTATATATATTTTTTTTTTAACGAGGTCGCGCCCTTTCGGGTTTTCATGAACACTCGTCGGTGGTCCTGCTGTTTTTACTCACGGAGCCCT
Source organism: Agapanthus africanus (assembly GCA_030015575.1). Taxonomy (NCBI): domain Eukaryota; kingdom Viridiplantae; phylum Streptophyta; class Magnoliopsida; order Asparagales; family Amaryllidaceae; genus Agapanthus; species Agapanthus africanus. The sequence goes on along the minus strand of JASDDO010000028.1, from coordinate 23,634,735 downwards.
TTCGGGTTTTCATCCGTGCCCTTTTTGCTTATGGACATACCGTTTTTATATTATTATTATTTTTTTTATACATATACTTTTTTTATCAATCTCGTCAGCCTGAAGATGCTGTGGTAATAGTTTAAGGACGCTTCGGTCCGTCATTGAGAAAGCTGGCTACTGCTTATAAAGCTTGAGCTGAGGAAGATAGCGAGCGGACATTGTCGTCGTCATCTATCATTGACCTAGGCTGTGGCTCATTAAGCGTAGTATTTCTTTAGGAAGCGACCGTTTATTGGCCTGAAAGGCCTTTCACCGTGCATGTCCATGAGTAGATAGGCTCCACCCTGGTAGACTTTGTCTATGATGTACGGGACTTCATAGTTTGGCTCAAACTTTCCCCGTTTGGCGTGATTGGGGATCATCGGCCTTTTGACCACTAGCACGAGTTCGCCTTGGCGGAATGTCCTCGGCCGGGTCAATCTTTCATATGAGCGCGTCATCTTCGCTTTATAGGCCTCCAGATTTTGTTGCGCTATGAGCCGGGTCTCATCAAGGGCATCGAGCTCCTCAAGCCGAAGGTGAGCATTTTCTTCATCTGCTAGCTCGTAGTGAACCGCCACTCGTAGAGAGGGTAACTCTATCTCGAGGGGGAGTACTGCTTCTGTACCGAATACCAACGCGTACGGCGTTGTGTTTGTGGCCGTCTTGAACGTAGTTCGATATGTCCAGAGAGCTTCTTGTAGTCTTTCGTGCCAGTCCTTCTTATTTCGGGACACCGTTTTCTTCATGATTTTTGTCAAGGTCTTGTTGAAGGCTTCAGCTAGACCATTAACTCACGGATTATAAACTTAGGAATATCTCCAGTATATATTATGTTGCTGTGTGAAGCGACTGATCTTGTGGCTACTATAAGCTGGTCCGTTATCGGAGATGATCCGTCGCGGAGTTCCAAACTGGTATATGACATGCGTCTTGAAGAAATGGAGGATATTTTCCGTCTTCACTTCCCTCAACGGTACTGCTTCTGCCCATTTGGAGAAGTAGTCAGTCGTCGCCAGGATGAAACGATGTCCTCTGGACGATGCTGGTTCGATAGGGCCGACTATATCAGTTCCCCACATTTCGAACGGCCAGCTAGCCACTGTCGGGTGTAGCGGATTTGGATGCTGATGGATGAAGTCTCCATGAATTTGGCATGAGTGGCATTGCTTCGCATATTCGAGGCAGTCCTGAATCATCGTGGGCCAGTAGTAGCCCATCCGTTTGATCTTCAACTTTATCTTTGGGCCTGCTTGGTGAGAACCGCAGAGTCCGTCATGAACTTCCCGGACGACTCTTTTTGCTTCGTCTGGTCACATCTCAACCACAAAGAATCAAACGACCTCTTGTACAGGGTATCATTGACGAAGGCGAAAGATAGAGCTCGTTTCATAAGTTGATGTCTTGAGGACGCATCTTCGGGCATTTAGCGGTATTTGAAGTAGTCTATAAAGACTTCTCTCCAATCCTCGATATTTTCCCGATCTTTTATTCGCAGGGTCGTCTGCTTAGTCGCTCCCTTCTCTTCGGGTGATTCCGGAGATATTTCCGCTGGGGCGAGCACCCGACGGCTTTGTACCACGATTCTTACGTCATCGAGGTTCTCATCAGCCTGTTCCTTGGCGAGCTTGGCCAATGCGTCCGCTTTGCTGTTTTCCGCGCGCGGTATGTTTTCCAAAGTATAGGAAGGAATTTGGGTCAACAATTGTTGCACTCTTTCACCGTACTTCGCCAATTCTGGTTTGCATGTTTGGAAGTCGTCGTTTACTTGACTAACGACCAGTTGGGAATCTCCATATATGAGGAGGTTTTCAATTCCCATGTCGATGGCGATCTCGAGGCCTGCTATCAGAGCTTCGTATTCGGCTTCATTGTTTGTCCTTGGCTCTGTTAGGGAGAAAGCAAAACGCATTATCCCTCTTTGTGGAGTTACAAAGATGAGTCCTACCCCCGATTTGACTATAGGGGTACTTTTCTTGGGTTTCTTCATGGAAGATGCTCCATCGAAATAAAGCTCCCATCGGGTATCACCACCGTCGATCGCATCAAACGCATGTTCGTTCGGAAGATCGCAATTTAAAGGAGAATCGGCGGGTATCGGATGTTCAGCGAGGAAGTCGGCGATGGCCTGGCCTTTCACTGCCTTGAGAGGTTGATACGTTATCGAGAACTCCATCAAGAGCAGGGCCCATTTAGCGAGTCGTCCCGTCAATATGGCCTTCGACATCAAATATTTAAGGGGGTCCACCTTTGAAATGAGACGGACCTCATGCGCCAACGCATAGCGTCTAAGCTTTGTTATCGCGAAGATCAACGCCAGGCAGTGTTTTTCAATAGGGGAGTAGTTGCTTTCTGCCCCCAGCAGAACCCGACTTAAGTAGTAGAGTGCTATTTCCTTCCCTTGATCGTTCTCTTGTGCCCATAATGCGCCTAAGGAGCCTTAGAGAGCGGTTGTATAAAGAATGAGGGGCTTTCCCTTGACCGGAGCAGCCAACACCGGCGGGTTCTGCAGGTATTGTTTGATCTCGTCTAGCGCGCTTTGGCATTTTTGGTCCCAGACGAATGGGGTTCCCTTCTTCATCAGGTGGCTGTAAGGACGGCACTTGCCTGAAAGGTTGGCTACAAATCGCCGTATATACGCGAGCTTCCCTTGGAGAGACCGCAGCTGTTTGAGAGTCCTTGGCGGAGGCATTTCCATGATCGCTTTGATCTTTGATGGATCTATCTCAATACCTCGGTGTCGGACGATGAATCCCAGGAATTTGCCAGAGGAAACTCCGAATGCACACTTGAGAGGGTTCATCTTCAAGTTGTATTGTCGAAGGCGTTGAAATACGGTCTTCAGATGCTCAAGATGTTCCTCGTATGATTTGCTTTTAACCACGAGATCGTCGATATAGCATTCGACGATTTCGTGTATAAGGTCATCAAAGATTTTCGTCATGGCCCTCTGATAGGTGGCACCGGCATTCTTTAGACCAAAGGGCATCACCTTGTAGCAGAATATACCCAAAGGAGTCCTGAAGGCGGTGTGCTTCTGGTCTTCAGGATGCATCTTTATCTCATTATACCCTGACGAGCCGTCCATAAAGGAGAAAACCTCGTGAGTGGATGTATTGTCTATCATTAGTTCGGTGACTGGCATTGGGAAATCGTCCTTCGGGCAAGCTTTATTAAGATCCTGGAAATCTACGCATATGCATACTGTCCCATTTTTCTTCATCACCGGGACGATGTTGGCGATCCATTCCGGATATTGAACCTCTTGGATGAAGCCAGAGTCGATCAGCTTCTTGACCTCGGCATTGATACTCATCTCAAGTTCGAGCCGCATTCTTCTCAGCGCCTGTTTGACTGGCTTGACGTCCGGGGATATCGCCAATTTGTGCACAGCAATTTCTGGATCTAATCCCGACATTTCGGAATAGTTCCATGCGAAGCAATCTTTATGCTGCATAAGCAGGTCTTTTAACGAAGCCACCTTCTCTTCAGACAGTAGCTCACTAATGAATGTCGGCCGCGGATCATTCGCCGTCCCCAACTCAATTTTCTTGAGGTTATCTGCAGTGGTATGGATTCCATCTTCCAGCTCTTTTGGCGCTGGTGGGAATTCTGAGATTACCTCGTCGTTGCTGTTTTCAAAGCACCAGGGAAGGTCATCCATGTTCTCGGGCTCTCCTTTTGATATCGTTATCACGTGACAAGTACGAATTCGCTTCCAATCCCAATGTGGAATTGGTTCTTCTTCCGTGGCCTTGGGTTCGTGCTTCTGTGGCGGCGCTACCCTCCAATTGTCGGACAGAGCGAACTTGCCAAGCTGGTACTGATCTTCAACCCAATTTTTGAAGGTGAAGCAGTCTTCGAGAGGATGCCCTACTACTCGTTGATAAAAGCAATAGTTTGGGTGTGAGACCTCGCCTGCTTGTTCGGGGTGTTTAGACTTCGGCAGTGTAAGCATATGATGTTTTAAAGCGAGGTCAAGTATTTTCTTCGTCTTGTCACGAGGAAAAGAGTATGCTCGACCCATTTTTCTCATGAGGGATAGATCGGAACCGCTTGGTTCCCGCTTGCGTGGCCTTTTAGTCCCGCTTCGTTGATGTTGAGCGCCTTTTTCGCGTTTCGACTTGTTTCTGCCTCTGCGTCGAGCCTTCTCTATAACAGGTTGACAAGGAGTGGCATCTTCATCTTTCACGGCCTTTTGGAGGAGGCGCTGTGTTTTGGCTTTCTCGTAGATGACCATTTCGCGGTTATGGTCGTCTCGGACCTTTTGACCAGCTTCCCTTATAAACTTGTCTATTTGTTCTTCGAACGACGGACTGGGTTCTTTTGCATCTGGAACTTTCACCGGCTCAGGATTAGCATCCTCCCATTGAGCATCCGCTTCTTCATCGAAGTCATACATGACATAGCAGCTGTTTAGTAGCTCTCGTTTCTTTGACCGGATGTATCCAAGTCCTTTTGTCTCCATTCTCCCATTAGGCAGTTTGCGTTGGGTCCCGGGAACATTCCAGACTTTGTCATAGAACTTGGCTTTTCGAACGGTCTGCTTGAAGGATATCCCCTGGCATTTCAGCAGCTTTTTCAAACCTTCCGTATAATATCTGGGAAGATAGATAGGCTGAAGCCTGTCGAATGTAGGATCCACGCCATGCCAGATTTCTTTCTCCACTTTGGTTTCTTCAGAGCGGTAGAATAGATTTGCTTTTTCGCTTTCTCGCCTGGGAGGGATATAGAACGTTTATAGCTCTTCTACATTGTAAATATCAAGTGCATCCAGTTCTTTACGGTGTTTAAGCGGCACCATGGCGACTTGTAGACTTTGTTCTTCGTCAGCGGACGTTCGTATTGAAGGTCGAGCAGAGAATACAACATGGATCTCATCTTCCGAGTCGCTACCAAAGATCAACGTAGGAGTGGACGGTCCTGTCTTGTTGTGTTGGGGCGGACCCGAATACACTATCTCCTCTTTCTCTTCGGTATCACTCTCGAAAACAGGGATGGTGGCGTTAGCTTTGTTGTCCGGCTTGTGACACCTTTCCGTGTCTTCGAAATCCGGTAAAAAGCATTTGGCATCTTCATATTTGCGAACTTCGTTCACGGAAAACGGATTCAGTTCTCCCGCCACGGTATACTCGAGACCATCCATAGCATATTTCATACACTGATGTTGTGTAGAAGGGATGACGTTGTACTCGTGTAACCATGGTCGGCCGAGCAAAGTATTGTAGCATGTCTTGGCGTCTATGACGTGGAACTTAATGTCCGTGACAAGTAGCCCAAAGCGTAGCGTCAGTATCACAGACCCAAGAGTTCTTGATGACTGGGAGTCGAACCCGGAGATGGTGATCTTGTCCCGAGTAAGGTGCTGGACGCTCACGCAGATTTCTTTTAACACCCGCACATTGAGGAGATTAACGGAGGATCCATTGTCGATCAGAATTTTTCCTATCTTTATATCATGGCAGTATCCTGAGACATAAAGGGGGCGATTGTGTTCGCACGTCCCAAGGAGAAGGTCTTCATCACCAAAAGCGACATCGGCCGTGTGCACTTCCTCTAATTCATCCTTCATCTTTTCTTCAGCCAGGAAAGCTTGGAATTGTTCCGGATCTTGTAGTGCCTTGATTAATGAATCTCTCGCTTCCTTTGATAGCAAAAAGGCGTCAAGAATGCTGAGTTGTGACGGTAGCTTCCTTAGATGCGCTAAGACGTTGTAATCCACCTTATTCCTCTTTGGCGGGTCCTTGGCACTTAGCTCCTCTACCACTTGGTCATCTAAGACGATATCTTCAGAGACCTTTTCTTTCCCTTTATCTTTTCTGTTTGAGGGTCCGAGGTTCTTTTCAGGCAGTGTCCGATTCCGCAGCCGAATATTTTCGCAAACCTTCGGCTCTTCTTCTTTTCCCGAAGTGGACTCTTTAAAGAGAGGGGCAAGTTCCAGCTCCTCATTAGAATCGCTCCCGAATGTAGGCACTTGTGACCCACCGATGTTAACCATGCGACAATTACCGGTAGTTCTGTTGAGTTCTTCGGTCGTATTTTTCTTCTCCCGACGAGTTTTACGCTTCTCCCGCTTAAAATGTTGTCGATGAGCAACATATCCTTGCCACCATCTATCGAAAGCTTTGCACTCTTTGGTGGGGTGCGAAATCTTCCGATGATATAAGCAATAGGAGGGGTGCATTTCCACTTCACCAGTAGTGTTTCTTTCGGAGGATGGTAGCTTCATGCCCATTGATATGGCCTTAGCAAACCTTTTCTTCATCTTGAATTGGCTTTTGTCGGTAGTGGAGGTATTTTGCTCCAGCGGGATCGTCTCAGCTCTTTCATCAAGTCGCTGGCGTTTGGCCCTTTCAAATACAGCCGTCTCGCGTTCTCGATCAGCTTTACTTTTCAATCGAGCTTCGTTAAGGAATGTGTCAATTACTTCATCTGATGGCCCCAAAATTTTTGATTCAGGGTCTGCCCCCAGCGTTTCAGTACAAGGAGTCTCCTCATCGTCCATGAACGAATGGGAAATCACATGACAGCTCGCCACATATTCTTCAGATTCATCAGATGAACTTCCTCCCTCATCTTCCTCTTGAAATACATGATTGAGGAACTCTTGGAATGTAATGGGAGTTCGTGCCTTCTGGTTGTATTCCTCCAGCACGTCAATTTGTTTTTGCAAGTCCGTGCGCTTGTCGCCAGGCTTCACGGGCTTCTTTGATTTCTTTTTCTTCTTCTTTGAAGACTTCGACGGCTGGTCATGAATGCTTGGGCCACCACCGTCGGTTTTTGGAGTTGTACGTGGCTTCAACATCCCCTCAATGACCTGCGGTTCCAACGGGTTCTTCCACCTAATCGCTGGACATGTCTGAAGATCATTTAGCATCCTCTTTGTCTTGGCTGATAATACAACCTTCCAAGGAGCTTCTTCAATGACGGAGCATGTTTCCCCCGGCGTACTCATCCCCTTAGATGTGTGGGGCTGCGGGAGATTCACCTTCCATTTGTCAGATAACGCGAACTTGCCCTGTCGGTACTGGTTTTCAAGCCAATTTTTGAAGACGTAGCAATCTTCGATCAGATGACCCAGTACTCGATGATAAGGACAGTAGTTGGGCTCATTGACATCATTTGGTTGCAACGGACGTTTTGGATCCGGCAGATTTATGAGTCGGTTGCGCAACGCCAGCTCGAATAACCTTCTCGTTTTATCGCGGGGAAAAGAGTAAGAACGTCCTAACCTCTCCTCAAGGGCTACGTACGGACGCATATTATTTTGACGAACAACCGGCTTTGAGTCGCTCGGTTGTTGTTGAGCATTAGCGACAATGATCGCTTTTCCCTTCCCTTTGTCATTTCGGGAGTCCGGCTTTGGAAGAGGGGGTTTATGGCCCATCTGATCCATTTGCGCTAGCTTGTCAATCAAGGCCTGGAAGGTAGTCGGCTTGAAAAACATCATAAATTGTGAGATGGTTGCTTGCGGATCAAAGGTTCCCACAAACATACCCACCGCGGGAGCTTCTTCAATACGCTGCTCGCACTTCGACCATAAGTTCTGCCACCGTATAGCATATTGAACCCATGTCTCGCCTGGTTTTACCCTGGCGTTAATCAGTGCCGTCATCGGGGTGCGTTCACTGGCGCTTGCAAAACGCTGAGTAAACAACAGCTCCATCTCCGCGAAGGTCTTGATAGAGTCATTCGGGAGCTCAGAGTACCACTCGAACGCCGTATCTGATAAACTTCCAACAAACTGGCGAAGCAAAAGCTTGTCATCACCGCCGGTGCTGCCGCAGAGTGCCCTGAACTGGGCAACATGCTGGTGAGGATTGCCCGTCCCCTTATAGACATGGAACTTGGGAATTGTGTAACCCGGCGGGTACTTGATTTGGTCGTACCAACTTGGATATAGCCGCCCCGTTTTTACGACCTGTCCAGCTGCTTCAGCCGCATGATGAACCCGTATTTGTTGGGCTATGTACTCGTCCAAATCAGCTTTGGAGATTGTATCCTCCTTAGCCGTCGACAGAGCTGGCGGAGGATTTGATGTCTCTCCCCTATCGTCTCCAAGGACGATCGGGAGATCTTCGGCCGGAGGATCTTGTTGGATCATCATCCCCACCATGTCTTAGAACATGAGGCCCATACGCTGTATGTTGGCTGCTTGTTCAGCAGCCTCTTTGTCCTTCTTTTCCAATATTCGAAGAAGGAATTCGGCGTCGGTTTCTTCCTCTTGGCGTTCATCCGAGGACGTTTCAGGGTTTTCTTTTGGCCCGGTAAGTGCGGCCATAGCGTTCATCATCTCTTAGAGCTTCTGCTGCTGCTCCTGCGCTTTGGTCACTGATCGCGTAAGCGGTCGATGACCCGTAGATATGCGACTGTCTTCTTTACCAGACGCCACGTAGACGGTATGAACTACAATGCCCCCTGACTTAGGGCGTTTGGGTTCACCGCCTCTGATATTCGTCATCGGTGTTGGCACTTTCTCTGGCCTTCTTCTTTTATGGGCCATAGAAGTTGAGGGGGCCGTTGCTTTGGGCACCATGGTGACTGTCATCCTTTCCTGTTTGATCGGGCGGTCTTTTTCTTTTTCTACTTTCGCCTTTTTCTGTTGACGAGAGCGATCTGGGTTAATCACGGAGTCTTGAACTCTCTGCCAAACTTTATAAATTTTTGAGGACAGCCGTTGAGGGGGCTGTTCCTGCTTCGTTTCCGGAACTTTCTTCGCAGGTGGAGGAGATCTTTTCAATGTAATAGTTGGAGAGTTCTTACGTACCCTCCTCAGCAGTTCAAAGCTGTTCCCAGTTGGAACAGCAGCGTTGACTTCCACTACTGGAGCCGGTGGAGTTAACCCTGAGGGGGAGTTGCCCCCTGCCTTCCTTACTCGTCGCCAATGGCGACGTCGGGCGCGACGAGTCGTCGGTATTGGTTCAGAAACAGAAACAGAAACAGCTTCTTCTTGCCCCCTGTTCAGGTATGGGGCTGTTGCCGGCGTCAGCCTGTTGAAGATTGATGTCTTTTGAGCAGCAAGAGCAGGAGTGGGAGTTGGGACGGTCAATCTTGTAAAGACCGATCTCTTAGCAGGAGAAGCTGCCTTGACGACTTCAGGAGCAGGTTTGGTTACTCTTTTTGGAATAACCTTTTCTGGGACTGCAAGCTTCATTGTGGGCCCGCAGGAGTTTTGGCTTAGTCTGGAGAAGACCGAGGTACTGGTGTTGGGCGACCCGTTGGGAGGGGCCGCAGTAACTGAAAGTCAATCGAAGACCGACTTTTTAGGAGCTTCTTGTACGGGCACGGGGGTGCTGAAGCTTGTTGGCGGAAGCATAGTTCCGAAAAACAGCCCCGTGGTGGCTTGAGTAATCTGCTCTACGGGCATGGTGAACAGAGAAGCCGTTTGGGGCCCGTAGGTTATGCCCCCAGTTGAGGCCGGACGCGAGCTGCAGCTGTAGTTGGAGCACTTCGAACAAGTAGAGGCCATCGATGCTTGATTTCTTTTTTGCGCCAAGCAAGAGACCAAATCTTAGTAAACTTAAAATCCAAAGGCAACCATTAACAAACCGCGATTCGTTCGCGAATACGACACATGAAGTGTGGAGTGGAAAGAGGAAAAGGTCCCACCGGGCGTGCCAGAATCTGTTCCCCTCCGAATGACGGCGACGACGTAGAGACGTCTTGCCTGAGATTCGGGGCAGATGCTATTTGGTTTTATCCGTCTACCTCTCCGAAGATGCCAAGTTGATTTATGGCACCGTGTATCGGAGGTTTAGACGGATGCGGCCGATGTAGCAGACTTCGTCAGATTCCCCCTCGCTTGAGGGGTTTTTGATTGTAGGGACGCTCTTCCCTGCAGGCGCAAGCCCCTGCAGTTAATTACGCTACCGCATCACGGTAACAACTTTCTCCTTCTCCAGAATTTCACTTCGTGTTGTATGTGTTTGTTTTGTTTGTGGTTGCCCGTGGATTGTATACGGAGACTAAGCGATGTCGTCGCCCGTAGGACGTGGATTAGTCCAAATCCGTATTTACTGAGATTTGGGTTTGGTGTTTTGGTTTAAGGACACGTTAGCCATATTTAGGCCAAGATCGACTTAAACGTTTGTTAAGGATACGTTAGTCTGATTTGAGACTAAGATCAACTTAACGGGATCGTTTGGATCCGACAAAAGAGCATTTTGGGACTCTATTGTTCCAGTTTAGGGACATAGTGGTCCATGTTCCAGTTTAGGGACATAGGGGTCCATATTCCAGTTTAGGGACGTGGTGGTCCATCGCCAGTTTAGGGACGTGGTGGTCCATCGCCATTAGTTTAAGGACGTTTCGGTCCAACATTAGTTTAAGGACGTCTCGGTCCAACATTAGTTTAAGGACGTTTCGGTCCAACATTCCCATTTTGGGGTAAATATTAGTTTAAGGACGTTTCGGTCCACGAGTTTAAGGACCCCGCAGTCCATATTGATGTGTGGTCGTCGGGACCCGTCACCTCTCTGACGTCGTTGAAGGATTACAACGATGGATGTCATAGGAGTTCGGAGATGTACCCTCGAACCGGTCGTAAATTGATTTAGGGAGCAGCCGTGCTCAGTCAATTTAATTTGAGGACTTATGGACTTGACTGGGCTAAGTCCAGTTTCAAGATTCTTTTATTTTTGGCTTATTGGACCTGTGCTAGGCCCTTGCCCTTTTACTGTATTATTTTTCTTTATTTTGGTTGGGCTCTGTCTCTCTTTTAAAATGCATAGCATTTTTGATTAGGCCTGTTAGGCCATTTAATTAGACTCTGTCCCTTTTCTTAATAATGCAGAGCATTACATACTCTGACAGTGCCCCACGTGGCTTGTCCGGCGCTTTGCGCCAATTAATAAGCGCAAGCGCTCGTGGAGGTGACACGTGTCACGCTCTGGTGAGTGCAAGCGCAACAGCGCGGTGTGCTGCGTCAGTGGGCTGCGCTGCTGCACGCACTGCTGACACGTGGCGCTTCCTGACGGCTTGCGCAATAGTGCAGTTTTGGCAAGTGCTGGGCACTGTTAACTTGAGAATCTTTTAGATTCAGAACCAATGGTTCATAAAAAGAAGTGCAAAGCACTGTTTGTTTTCTTGATCTAATTTAGATCAAAGAAAACAAGTTCTTCTTGTTTTTCTTATCTCGGGGAACCAATGGTTCATAGAAAAGTGCAAAGCACTTATTATTATTTATTTTTCTTTTTATTAGAGATCCTTGATCTTGTTCTCAGATCAATGACCTGTTCATAAGAGAATTTTCTCTTTTTCTAAAGGTTTTTACCTTTTTTGTTCTTGAGGATTTCTCTCCAATTCTTCAGAGTTCTCTCTGTTTAATTTTTCACAAAATGTTCATTCCTTTGAATTGAGGTCTAGGGTCCTTTTTATAGTGCCCATAAATTAGTTAAATTTGTTAAAGAGATCTTTCTCTGAGTGATTTGGGGAATTTTCCTCACCGTTGGATCTTTGATCCAAGGGCTTCTGTTTTACAGAAGAAAATCTTCTTGTTTTAACAAGAACAGAAAGATCTTATTAGAATTTTAATTCTGTTTGGCGTAAACGCCCCAGCGCTTGACACGTGTCGCACAGCGCTTGCACAGTTGTGCTTGCGCAACTGTGCAGACACGCGTCGCGCAGCGCAACGCTTGCGCGGCTGTGCTTACGCGCGCAACTGCGCAGACACGCGTCATGCAGCGCAGCGCTTGCGCAGCTGTACTTGCGCAACTGCGCAGACACGTGTCACACAGCGCAGCGCTCGTGCAACTGAAGCGTTGCTTCCTTTTGTCTTTTAATAGAGCTTTGCTCTGATTGGGCGCGCTGCCTCGGGCGCTGCGTTGATGTATCAGCGCCTGACACGTGCCGCGTTGCGCGCAGCGCAAAGAATCTGAAGCGTTGCTTCATTTATTAAAGTTTAAATTTTCAAAGCAAAGCTTTGTTCCGATTGGGGGAAGATGAAGCGTTGCTTCATCTCCCGCCTTGGAATTTGAACAGAGCTTTGCTCTGATTGGGGTAAACAGGGAGGTGCTACCCAAATTTTTAAAAGACGAACATGTTTTACAACAAGTAGGATAAACTTATATTTTCATGTTCCCTTTTCTATGCATTTAAGAAAACACTTTTCTTCATTATACCTTATTTCAAAACTGCAGCTCTTTTATTTCTTTAAAAAGGTTTATATTTCTGGGTTTCAGCTTACTTGGATTACGTTACGCATTTAGACGTTGCGTGATTTAAGTGCCGGTCATGAGCTAATATTTCGGGTCATGACAATACCCTCGCAGCTAAGCATTCTCGATACCTTTCTGCTATGTAAAGAGGCGAGAGATTCTCTGATCAAGGCACTACAAGAACCTGACCAGTTTCAAGCTTTCCTTGCCAAAGAAAAGATGAAGGACGAGCTGGAAGAAGTTCACACAGCCGACATCACCTTCAGCGACAAAGACCTCCTCCTCGGGACATGAGAACATAACCGTCCTTTGTACGTCACCGAATACTATCATGACATCAAGATAGGGAAGATCCTGGTCGACAATGGATCCTCCGTCAACCTTTTCAATATGAGAGTGTTGAAAGAGATTTGCATGAGTGTTCAACACCTTGCTTGGGATAAAATCACTATCTCCCGGTTCGACTCCCAGTCATCACGGGCGCTCGGGTCTGTGATACTGACGTTACGCTTTGGGCTGCTCGTCACTGACATCAAGGTTCACGTCATTGACGCCAAGACTTGCTACAACGCTTTGCTCGGCAGGCCTTGGTTACACGAGTACAACATTATCCCTTCTACACAACATCAGTGTATGAAGTATTTCAAGGATGGTCTCGAGTATACCGTGACAGGGGAGCTGAACCAATTCTCCATGAATGAAGTCCGAAAGTACGAAAATGCAAAATACTTCTTGCCAGACTTTGAAGACACCGAAAGATGCCATAAACCTGAGGATAAGCAAAAAGCTATCACCACCATTCCGGTCTTCGGGAGCGATACCTAGGAGGAAGAAGAGATAGTCTATTCGGGACCTCCCCGATACAACAAACCGGGACCGTCTACCCCTATTCTGGTCTTTGGCAGTGACTCTGAAGACGTGGTCAACGCAGTATTCTCGGCTCGTCCATCAGTGCAAGCCTTCATTGGAGATGATCAGAGTTTGCAAATCGCCATGGTTCCGCAAGAGCATTACAAAGAGCTCGACGCACTTGATACCTATAGTGTGCAAGAACTGCAGACGTTCTACGCCCCTCCCAGGCGAAAAGATAAAAAGGCGATCCTCTTTTATCAATCCACGGAAACCAAAGTGGAGAAAGAGATCTGGCATGGTTGACAGGCTCCAGCCCATCCGTTTGCCCAGATACTACACAGAAGGATTAAAAAGGCTGTTGAGACGCCAAGGCGTACCCTTGAAGCAGACCGCGCGACAAGCCCAGTTCTACAACAGGATCTGGAACGTTCATGGAACTCAGCGAAAATTGCCCAACGGGAGAATGGAAACGATCGGGCTTGGATATGTTCAATCCAAGAAACGGGAACGATTCCATGGCTGCTACGTTATACATGAATTTGATGAAGAAAGAGATGCTCTATTAGAAGACGCTAATCCTGAACCAAATCAAGGTCCCGCCATGAAAGTGCCAAGTCCGTCGTTCGAAGAACAGATGGACAAGCTAATAAGAGAAGCGGGTCAAAAGATACGGCATGATCATAGCCGCGAAATGGCCATCTACGAGAAAGCCAGGATGCAGCGCCTCCTTCAGCAGGCTACAGAAAATGACGATGCCCTTCGTCGCCAGCCCATCATACAAAAGACCCAACACAAAGGTAGAAACAAACTGAAGAACGGAAAAAATGTTTGACAGCGGCAAAGCGGGTCCAAGAAGCCACGCAATCGAGAATTGGGCAGCCGGGATCCGTCTCTTATAAAGAAGATGGGTCGAGCATATTCTTTTTCCCAAGACAAGACAAGAAAGATATTCAGTCTTGTAATTAAACATCAGATGATTACCCTCCCGGAGTCCAAGCACCCTAAACAAGCAGGCGAGGTCTCTCACCCGGATTTTTGCTCCTATCACCGAGCGATGGGACATCCTCTCGAAAATTGCTTCACCTTCAAAGACTGGATTGAAGACCGGTATCAACTCGGAAGGTTCGCTCTATCCGACAGCTGGAGAGTAACCCCACCACAGAAGCATGAACCGAAAGCCACATACGCAGCGAGAGTAGAGCCGGATCAACATCGGTCTTGGAAACGATCTCGTACCTATCACGCGATAACGCTGTCAGGAGAAGGAGTGCCCAAAGATATGGATGACCTCTTCTGGTGCTTCGAAAATGATGATGAAGTGATCTCAGAGTTTCCGCCGGCGCCAAAAGAGCTAGAAGATGGGATACATACTACTGCAGATAACCTCAGAAAAATCGACTTGGTAACGACAAATGACCCACGGCCGACGTTCGTCAGTGAGCTGTTGTCTGAAGAAAAGGAGGCTACGCTCAAAGACGTGCTCATGCAGTATAAAGACTGCTTCGCATGGAACTACTCCGAGATGCCGGGGCTAGATCCGGAAATAGCGGTTCACAAATTGGCGATATCTCCGGACGCCAAGCCAGTCAAACAAGCGCTAAGAAGAATGCGGCTCGAACTTGAAATGAGCATCAACGCCGAGGTCAAGAAGCTAATCGACTCCGGTTTCATCCAATAGGTTCAGTACCCTGATTGGATTGCCAACATCATCCCAGTGATGAAGAAATATGGGACTGTATGTATCTACGTAGACTTTCAGGACCTCAATAAAGCATGTCCGAAGGATGACTTCCCCGTACCGGTCACCGAGCTGATGATAGACAACACGTCCACTCACGAAGTCTTCTCCTTCATGAACGGCTCATCGGGGTACAACCAAATAAAGATGCATCTCGAGGACCAGAAGCATACCGCTATCCGGACTCCTCTGGGCATATTCTGCTACAAAGTGATGCCTTTCGGTCTAAAGAACGCCGGCGCTACCTATCAGAGGGCTATGACGAAGATTTTCGATGACCTCACACATGAAATCGTTGAATGCTATATCGACGACCTCGTGGTTAAAAGCAAATCGCACGAGGAACATTGGCAGCATTTGAAGATAGTGTTCTAACGTCTTCGGAAATACAACTTGAAGATGAACCCTCTCAAATGCGCGTTCAGAGTTTCCTCGGGCAAATTCCTAGGATTCATCATGCGACACCGGGGCATCGAAATAGACCCGTCGAAGATCAAGACGATTATGGAAATGCCTCCGCCGAGAACTCTTAAGCAACTGCGGTCTCTCCAAGGAAAGCTCGCATATATCCGACAATTCATAGCCAATCTCTCCGGCAAGTGTCATCCCTACAGTCACTTGATGAAGAAGAGAACCCCTTTCGTCTGAGATCGCAAATGCCAAAGTGCACTGGACGAAATCAAGCAATACCTACAGAATCCGCCGGTAATGACCGCATCCTTAAACCCAACCCAAAACCCAAATCTAAGAAAATACGGATTTGGACTAATCCACGCCCTACGGGTGACAACATAAATTAGTCTCCGTATACAATCCACGTGCAACCAAAGATAAAACAAACACACACACGACACGAAATGAACATCTGGAGAAGGAGAAAGTTTTTGCCGCGATGCGGTAGCGTAATTAACTGCAGGGGCTTGCGCCTGCAGGAAAAAGCATCCCCACAATCAAAAAACCCTCAAACGAGGGGGAATCTGATGAAGTCTGCTACATCGGCTGCATCCGTCTAAACCTTCGATACATGATGCCATAAATCAACTTGGCATCTTCGGAGAGGTGGACGGATAAAACCAAATAGCATCTGCCCCCAAATTCAGGCAAGACGAACCTACGCGGTCGCATCTCTGTATTCGGAGGAGAACATATATCATATAACCAAATACAGAAATATTCATAATCAACATTTCACGCGTAATATATAAAAGAAATAAACAAACAAAATATGATATCAATCTAAATCATCGTGAACAAGCAAACAACCATCAATATCGTCCAAAATATATACAATATGTATCATATAAGTACATACATCCTCCAAAATATAAAAAAAAAACCTACCCTAACTTGGTCCAGCTCATCCACCTTTGATAATCGCCGTAATCTGGAGCATCTGCTCCTCGGTGCAGCCATGAGTCGTCAAAAAATCAACTAATGAAGGGGCGAACTGTGCGAAAGTTTGAGTGGGCTGTGGAGCTGCAGGAGTGGTCTGCGCAACCGCAGCCGAGGTAGTGGCTTGCGAAGCCGCAGCCGAAGGAGATGCATGTGGAGCCGCAGCCGAAGTAGCCTGTCGCATCTGTTAAATTTTGTGTGTAATAAACGAGTAAGAATGGTATATTATATTATATTCGAATTCATATCGTTATCAGGTTATTGCGAAACCCCAATCTAAGAATACTTAGGGGCTTAGGTCTCGTTTAGATATCTAGTTTGGAAAACCGTAGTTTACTTTAATTAGATAGTTTTATGTAAGTATAATTAATCAAAGCTAAGTCTACAACCATATAAACTTAGGCTACTAATATTGCATATGTTACTATCTATAATGTGATATAATATTTTACTATTCAGTAGTATACGTACCAACATCTCCTTCAACTCCTCGACGGTGGTCTT
Organism: Agapanthus africanus; assembly: GCA_030015575.1. NCBI lineage: Eukaryota > Viridiplantae > Streptophyta > Magnoliopsida > Asparagales > Amaryllidaceae > Agapanthus > Agapanthus africanus. Next base: position 23,618,073 of record JASDDO010000028.1, on the reverse strand, counting down.
CATGGCGGCAACATCATCCTCTAGACGTCACTCGCGAGGGTAGGGGAAGTAACCGCCAGAGTGGAGACCAATCTCATATAGGCCCTGCTAGGACCCATTCCCCGGCCTCTCTCCCAACATCCATGGTGCTCTCCGTGTGCGGCATCTAGGACTGGGATCAGTAGCATCGGATCGGTTTGTCCACTAAAATTGATCCCCGATGTCTCTGCCTACTCCACCACCCACTCCTACACCCATATTAACTATTAAAATATAAGTATATCATTTAAATTTGAACTTATCAAAACAAAAATTTCATTCGAATCAGAATAAATATTAACACTTACGCGATACTCCTGGGTAGCGGTGTCGGGAAATCGAAGCTCTCCCGTGGCGAGATATGTCGAGGTGCCGTGGACGGCAAGATACGCGGTCAGCACGCTCGGTGTACCACCCTGCGCCAGGGTCTGAGCTCTCTGCAATTCGCCAAAAATTTACATATATTATAAAATAACTCTTAATATTACATTATATCAAAATAGATCTATTGTAATTTACCGATGCCTCCATGGCACGAGTAATGTCCCTAGAGCTCCTGTATAAGTGGAGCGACCCCTCTTCGCCGACTTCCTATTCTCCTTATTTTGATCGACCTGTTTCTGCACAACACATTCAGATTTAGTTTTCTAATTAAGCAACACAGAAAAATAAATTATATACTAAACAATGAATTATATTTAAAGTACAAATCTGTTTGTGCAGAGAGTCGTAATATTGGCACAAGAGAGGCCATGTATCTACGTCAACTCTCACAAAGGCCGGAGTATATAGGAGAGTCGCTCTCTCTGCCTCGGGGGGGGGCGCCAATCATACCAAATAGCAGTCGATCTTTAGCTCGTTCCTATTGTATCGGACCTTTGATTGCATGTTCTTCATCAGGCCGAGGTACAGAGCGTGAAGATCGAGCACTCTCTATGGGTGATCAGGGTCGGGTACAGGCTGAAAGTCGTAATCCAATTGCAAATACAAAAAAAATAATGTATTTAGCCCGCAAGTGTTCAATAATAATAAATATATTGGATAAGTCAAATGAAAATATATATTAATACCCGAGCATGATCCCAGAAGAGGGCAAATGAGCGCCGGTGCTGATCGCCCCAGTCAACGTGAAGTGGATACTTCTTTTAGATGCGGCTCTCATTCCCCATATACCGGCCAAACCTCTCAGCATAATCGTTGGTATAGAGATAATCGGGGGTAAAGAAGAGGGGGAATGGTGCCTTCCCTCTAACTCTATCGGGCCTCAGCCTGTGGGACTGATTCGGCCCTCGAGTCCCCCTCTCAGGATAGGGATGTCCTGCATCTACAAGAAATATCAAGACAAACAATATTAAGACAAAGCGGTATTAAGAAATTAAGGATTAACGAAAATTGAAGTGCGATATATACCTCCGGCGACAGCAACACGAGCCTGGGCCCGGGCAACAGCATGATCGGGACGATAGTTCCTCCGGTGAGGAACAGCCGGTGACCCGGCCATGGACGCATCCCCTCCAACTAGAAAATAAATATTGACGATAAAATTACATGAAATTCATGTTTATTCTTAGAGAATATATACAACAACAACTGAGCCTTTTATCCCAAGCATATGGGGTAGGCTATATGAACCAATATGAGAATCACGCCGGGTCCAGCACATGAATCCTCCACCTCCACTCACTCCTAGCGAACAATATACTTTAATTAAGTCCTTTAGCAACCATATCGTTTCGTATCACCTCCATCCATGTTTTCTTCGGTCTCCCTTTTGCTCTTTTGCCATTGCCCATATCGAGAGTATCTATTCGTCGAACCGGTGCTTCCATAGGTCTGCGTCGCACATGACCAAACCATCTTAGCCGGTTTTCCCGCATCTTCTTCTCCACAAGTGCTGCACCAACTTTTGCACGAATATCCTCATTTCGCACGTTATCTTTTCTAGTGTTACCGCACATCCAACGAAGCATGCGCATCTCCGCTACATGCATCTTCTATGTATGATGCTTCTTAAGAGCCCTGCATTCTGTACCATATAATACGGCAGACCGTATAGCGCTCCGATAAAACTTCCCTTTCAATTTTAACGGAAAATTACGATCACAGAAAATCCATATTGCACTCCTCCATTTCAACCAACCAGTTTGGATCCTATAATTAACATCACTATCGATCTCCCCATCCTTTTGGATGATGGAACCTAGATATCTAAACTAATTGCTCAGTGATATCTCTTGCCCTTCCAATGTTATACCAATATGGTTTTGACTTCTCTGTTTACTAAATTTTCAATGCATATATGCTGTCTTGGACCTGCTCAATCTGAACCCCCGAGATTCCAATGGTTGCCTTCATAATTCCAATTTGGCATTAACCCTTGCTTTCGTCTCATTTACTAGAATAATATCATCAGCGAATAGCATACACCAAGGTACCTCATCTTGGATAATTCTAGTAAGCCCATCCATCATGATGGTAAACAGGAATGGACTTAATGCAGATCCTTGAAGTAAACCAATTATAATCGGAAAATCACTCGTTAAGCCGCCGCAAGTTCTGACATTTGCCACTACTCCATTGTGCATATCCTTGATTATGTCAATATACTTGACGGGGACCCCCTTCTTCATCATTGTCCCCCATAATACCTCTCTAGGTACCTTGTCGTACGCTTTCTTTAAATCAATATATATCATATGCAAATCTCTTCTCTTTTCTCGAAAACGCTCGACAAGTTGACAAAGAAAATGAATATCCTCTGTCGTCGATCATCCAGGCATGAACCCAAACTGGTTTTCTATTATCTTAATATCCTTCCTTAGCCTGTGTTCAATCACTCTCTTCCAAAGTTTCATGGTGTGACACATAAGTTTTATTCCACGGTGGTTTGAGCAACTTTGAATATCACCCTTATTCTAGTAGATAGGTACAAGGATACTTTTCCTCCATTCATTTAGCATCTTTTTTGTCTGCCAAATCTTATCAAACAGATCCGTCAGCCATTTAACGCTTATTTCTCCTAAGCATCTCCAAACCTCGATAGAAATCCCGTCAGGACCAACCGCTTTTCTTAAACTCATTCTGTTCAAAGTTTCTTTAACCTCAGATAGTCTTATTTTATGCATGAAATCACGGTTTATATCTTGAGATTGAATGACAAGTCCATCCAAATTCTTAGGAAAGCTCTCATTGAACAATTTGTCAAATTAATCTCTCCACATTTCCTTGATATCCTCATCTCGAAATAAAACCTTCTGATTTTCATTTTTGACACACTTCACCGCACATAAATCTCTGGTCTTCCTTACCCGCATCCGAGCAATTCGGTATATATCATTTTCAGCCTCTTTAGTTTCTAATTTCTCGTACACCTCCTTATAGACCTTACATTTAGCTTCCCGAACAGCTTTCTTAACTTCCTTTTTAGCCATTTTATACTTCTCAAATTTCTCCACATCTCTACTTTTTTTCAAATCTTTATAAGAATCCCTTTTAATTTTAATAGCAGCCTTTACTTCTTCATTCCACCATAATGTATTCTTAGATAGTGGAGCACCACCTCTCGACTCACCAAGTAGATCACTAGCTACCCTCTTGATACAACTAGTCATTTTGTTTCATGTTCTATCTGAATCATCTTCCGACTGTCAATCCGCTTCTTGGACTACACGATCTATAAAAATCTTTTGGTTACCTTCTTTCAATCGCCACCATTTAATTCTAGGCTCTACCTTACGTCTAATATTTCTAGGTTCTCTTCTAAATCGAAAATCTAAAACTAAAAGTCTATGTTGAGTGGTTACACTCTCACCTGGCACTACCTTACAGTCGATACAACAATCTCTATCTATTCTTCTCGTCAGAAAAAAGTCTATTTGACTAGCACTTGATCCGCTCCTAAAAGTGATAAGGTGGGACTCTTTTTCTAAACCAGGTGTTTGCTAAGATCAAGTCATAAGATAAGGCAAAATCTAGAATCGAGTCACCTACTTCATTCCTTTGTCCAAAACCAAAACCTCCATGGATAGTATCAAACCCACTACGACTAGTACCTACATGTCCATTGAGATCACCACCAATAAATAACTTCTCTCCACTAGGTATACTTTGCACCATCTCGTCTAAATCCTCCCAGAATAGACGCTTACTAGCGTCATCAAGACCTATCTATGGTGCATAAGCACTAATAGTATTAAGGATCTCTCCACCTAGAATAAACTTAACCAGTAAAATTCTATCACCTTTTCTCCTAGTCTCTACTTCATCCTCAAGCAACCGTCTATCTATGAATATGTCTGTCCCATTACGATTTTTATCTCTACCCGTATACCAAAGCTTATAACCCCAAGGCTCTATGACTCTACCCTTTTCACCTATCCACTTAGTTTCTTGCAAACACATAATACTAACTCTCCTCCTAATCATCACCTCCACTAATTCTATTAGTCTACCCATAAGGGAACCTATGTTCCAGGAAGCTAGACGGATCCTATGAAACCCTTACTTATTTGTCACTACACCCGGGGTCAGATGTAGCGCGCCGTTTCTGGATGACGACCTAGAAGACTTTGCATACTTAACACTATATCCTGGATCCGATGTAGTGCGTCGCTGAGTAGGGGACACCCCAACGATATTCTTATTATGATTCATGTCATAAAATGCGACAAAGTTTTACGTTGGCTGTCACAAGCCTACCACAACCATCACCCTTTCTCATCCGGACTTGGGACCGGCAACGGTGGGTTTATTCTTAGAGAATATATAAAATGAATAAATATTTTATATTTATTCATACTAACCTGTAGACTGAGCGGAGGGTACGGAAGTGGCGGGAGTGGCCTCTGCGCCAGATGTGGATGCACCACTTATAATTCGACAATTAAAAATAAATTATATAAATAATTGCAAAAAGAATGTGTATATTAATAATATAACATTCTAAATCAATATGCATGTAATATAGGATATATAAATATACTCGCGGGTGCGGTGGTGGCCTCTGCCCGAGATGTGGAGGCACCACCTACAGCTGGACAATCAAAAAATAATTATCTAAGTAAGAGCAAAAAGAATGTGTGTATATTTATGGTGTAACATTCTAAGTCAATATGCATGCACTATAGGATATATAAACATACCTGCAGGTGCGGTAGTGGCATCTGTCTCTGATGTAGACGCACCACCAACAGTTAAACAATTAAACATTGACTATATAAGTAATTTTGAAATAAATATGCGTGTATATCTATAATATTATATTCAAAATGAATATGCGTGCAATATACCTGGAGGTGTGGCAAATTCCACATGGAAGGAGTCATCCGAAGGGGATACCGATCGGGGTGCAAGGCCGGCCTTCTGAAGCTCCCTATGCAGCTCTCCGGACAGCAGAACCGCTCTGCCTTTGCCACGGCTGGTGTTCCTGCTGCCTTTCGCTGCTCCGGTCGTCGTCATTAAACCTAGATAAGAGTACAATCATTACATATGCATGCAATATATGTATAGATCGTAGAAATGTGAAGTAATAATATAATATTACTGATAACCTTTTTCGTTTCTTGGACGCATTAGACATATCTACTTAGATTGCATCATCGATATCATTTCTAATCCACGTAACTTCACGATCAGCGGAAGACAGCCCGTCTTTTGAAACAGACGGTCAGAGCACTCTAAGTCTTCTCTCCTCTCCATCCTCATCGCTGTCCTCCATAGGATTCTCGAATTCTGGGACATCGTAAATATCTCTGGGTTTCCAATGGAATACGACACTCCATCCTGGATGCTTCAAGCACTGTGAGTAGTATACTTGGAACGCTTAGTTCGGAAAGATAAATAGATCGTCCTGACCGTAAAATTGAAGTGTGCTCACACTAGTCAATCCATATTCATCTTTCCAAGTCCCGAAATTGTTTCTCCACTTATCCGTATCGGTTCGTGTATCGTACCAAGTACACTGAAATATATAAAACGGTTCTGATCGTCCAAGATATTGGATGCCAAGTATGCAATTTAAGTATCCATAATAAAATCACACCCTCCGATCCTACCGTCGCAATCCCACTATTCCGAGTGGTTCGAGATATTTCTATATCCTTAACTTCAAAATTGTATCCAAGAACACCGAATCTTTTATAATATGCAACCTCCGTACTAGGAAACTTAGCTAAACATCTTGAATATCTCTCTAATGATGCAAACAAGTTCGGATGGTGGATCTGACAAAACAAATTTTACGGAAAATACATAACGATATAAGTTTAGATTAAGACTGGTAGCAATAACATATTATTCGAACAACTTATATGATCTGCAACCCAATCACAAAAATTATTCTGATGATATTTTTCCAATGTTTTATCATTCCAATCAGGATGCCCCTCACGTACCTCATTAATATGAATTCTGTTCTCAATAATAAATCATGACATTAATATTATATTATTTCATACCCACACAAACACAAATATAAAAATTAATCCAAAAAAACTTACTCTCTAATTTCTTCAAGACATACGCTATTGAGGAGGATAAATCGATATATCTTGTTGATAAACATAGTGTCTACTCTCTTACATGACGCTTTACCATATGGCCCGTCCTGAATTCTCCGAGGCCGGTTAAGTTTCATCTCAATGTTCTCGTCCAGATAGCGGGAACAAAATATTGTTACTTCATTTAGAAGATAACCTTGCAATAGAACCCTTTGGTCGATTTCTATTGCGTATATACTTTTTTAGAGTGTAAAGATACCTAAAGAAAAATATGTTAAATAAATAAATACGGGCATATATGACAACAATAATTTTACAAATTTCGTGAAAAGAAAAATTTCACATACCTTTTGAAAGGATACATCCATCGATATTGTACCGGACTGGCTAACTTAGCCTCGGTTGCAAGATGAACCGTCAGGTGTATTATGATATCGAAAAATGACGGAGGGAAAATATGCTCAAGCTTTCAAAATATCAATGAAATAGAATTTTCTAGATTCTCCAGCGTCACAATATCTAAGGTTTTAGCGCACAATTCTCTAAAAAAGCAACAAAGATCATTGATTACTAGACCAACCGATTCGGGAACGGAAGTCTTGAGAGCTAATGGGAGAAGGTGCTCTATAATAACATGGAGATCATGACTTTTCAGCCCATCGATATTACTTTCACAATTTTTATCTTCTTGCTAAATGATCCTGAAAAACCTGTAGGAACTTTCAAATCATGCAACACCTGCAGGAACCTTTTCTTCTCCGGTTGTGACATATGATACGCAGCATTGGGAAGTACAAACTTGCCTAGTTTATCCGCTATCAGTTTAGGATGCAATTGACTTCTAATTTCCCAGTCCTGAAGATCTATCCGAGTACGGAGGTTGTCTTTCGATTTTCCGTCTTTACAAAGAAGAGAGTTGAGTACGTACTCGGATACTCCCTTCTCTATGTGCATGGCGTCCAGACAATGACGCACTAAATTTGTTGACCAGTACGGAAACTCGTAGAAAATACTTAACTTGTTCCAGTATGGTAGTTTGGCCTGTTTTGCCAGATCTATCCCGAAAGTCATATTATTGTAACCATCCCACTGAGCAGTCACGTCCTCTCCGGACAATGAGGCTGGAGGTCCAAGAAGCTCCTGATGACCATTAAAGTGAGTAGCGTCTAACCTGTAGGGATGGTCTAGTGGCAGGAAATGCCGATGACCGCAATAACAAACCTTCCTGCTAAAATTCATCCATTTCAATGTTGTATATTGATGGCAACAAGGGTATGCTTTATGGCCATGTACGGACCAACCTGATAGCATTTCATACACAGGAAAGTCATTAATTGTCCACATTAAAGCCACACGCATTATGAAAGTTGTGTCTGTGTTTGCATCATAAGTCTCTACACCATCAATGAATAAAGATTTTAACTCATTGATCAGAGGTCAGAGATAGACGTCGATATTGTTTCCACGTGAGTTTGGTTCGTCAATAAGAAGAGGTATCATAAAGTAGGATTGATCCATAGCCAACCAAAGTGAAAAATTATAAACTATCATTACAACGGACCATGTGCTGTGGATTCCAGCCATATAGTTGAATGGGCAGAAACCATCACTAGCGAGTCTGACATTTCGTACCTCCTATCGTAATCCTTCCATGCCAGTGAATCTCTTCAATGGCTCATTTTTCCGTCTTCGCTTGGAGCAGCACGGTGATGCCAAATAATTGCCTCGGCTGTTTTCTTGCACTTGAATAGCCTCTGCAGCCTCCGTGTAATGAAAAAGTATTGTGCTATCTTGACAGGTATAACAGGCTTTTTATCAGATTCTTTCGGCTTATACCTGACATCTCCGCATGTTGAACACTCTTTCAAATCTGAACTCTCTTTCCGGTACAACACGCAATTTTTGGGACATGCATGAATCTTCTCACACTTCAGACCCAAATCAGGCATCATCTTCTGGGCTTTGTACCAACTGTCGGGCATGTTATTTCCCCGAGGCATAGAATCTTTCAGGAACTTCAGAAGTATCGTGAATGACTTGTTGCTCCATCCATTTAGGCACTTAATCTGGAAAAGTTGGACGAACCATGATATGGTGGAATACTTTGTATTCTCGTAAATTGGTCTTCTAGCATCATTCATGAACTTTTCATACTTATCCGCACGCGGTCCTTGACCGGAAGGAATGTCGTCACGCCCCGCTTCCCAGCATATGGGCAGAGGGCGTGACTGGCCCGCTACGTATTTACTCAGAAGTAAACACGCTAAGCGTATCTAAGCAATATAAAATAAAATACACAAGAGACAAATGTAAATAACAGCAACTTTATTTATTAACATTCATTTTAAAATACATCAGAAAATTAAATACATGGAATGGAAAGCAATGCCTAAACAGTGGCATAACAGAAATGGAAAATACAGAATGTAAATGTGTATAAGGAATCTAAAGTTCTGGGTCGAAAGCTAGCTGGTCCAAATCCTCGCTGATGGGATCGATCTCCTGAAGGTCCAATCCACCTGACAAATTCCAAAGAAGAAAGGGAAAGAATGTCATCAGCGAACAATCGCTCGGTAAGTCCCAAAGATGAGGGAGAAATGGAATAGACAGAGAGAGTGTGTAGCTTTTAAAGTTATATTATATTGTTATAATGTTGTATTTAGTGTTAACGTTGTTGTTTGTAACTTGGTACAGAAGAGGCCAGTGTATACGAGAGGAGTCTCAATAGACCAGAGACTACGGTGGACAGAATACATGGAACCGTTCAGCCACGGTACAACGGCAATTGAATTCAGGTTAGATGTCTTAATGGTTGCAGTCTCGTGCCACTTCTAACACCTTCCGTACCAATCTACCCCTCATAAACTCCGCGATGTCTTGATTGTATTGTTGCATTGTTTGTATTGAATATTGAATATATATATGGATGACTTACCGAAACAATGATATCAGTAATGGAATGGATATAATGGATGAACATGTGGATGGAATGTATACATGTTTCGGTTCGGTCAATATAGATTGATTAGATTGAATATATGGATTCATGTTGAATTTTTAGTCTGTACATGAATCATATTCAAGTCAGATTGATTATATGAGACTCAGTCTGAGTTAGACAATTAGAAAAGAAATTAAATCCTGAATTATGTTTTGGTGCTATCGGTAACCGCTGCACATGGACGGCACAATTTGTGTCTTTTTCAAAGACGATTACCGTGTTGATAACGTCGTTTGTTAAGTTGTCTATCTTAAATAGGAAAGCACCCATATCTCCGACTCTCTGAGACTCAAGAGACTGCTCCCGCTTAAATCTATGTTTACTAGGATCTTTATTGTAATTTAGTATAACTTGAGGGGGTTTTATATAAAAATAATTTTGTATAATTTTCAAAACACACCTCAAGTACTTTATTATCGTTTTTAGAGTTTTCATTGATGTATATTTTATCAATGTGACATTTCTAGTGAAATAAACCTAATTTCATAATATATGGTATTTATCTATAATATTGGAATTGTATGGTATTTTATTGTAAATGAGATGTTTATCTTGAATTTTGGAAATATGGAATATTATAAATATTAAAAATAGATATTTTGATATTAATTACATATATATTTATTTATTAAAAATATAAGTTTTATTTATAATAGAAATCACCTTTTCTAAAGAAAATTGTATCTTAAATCTTTCGAGACCGTATGCTCCTTACGGAGGTCTGCATCTCGCACTACTAAGCCTGAGAATGTGCGATAATCTGCACCATCCCAAACGGATTTCCCAAAATGGGTTGTAGCGGCACATTGCAAAGATTTGTTAAAAAATACACATCTTGTAGAAAAAAGATTTTATAAGTAGTTATGTGTAAAATCGTATTTTTCCGTATTCTATATTCCCAAAAAGATATCGTGCTATGATAGAGATGTGTGTTGTGAGGAGGGAGGTCATTACCTTGTGAACTATTTAAAGGCATAGTAAGGAATTATAATGATTTATGTCGAACTAAACTATATGGTATTTTTCTGTAAAAGTGCGATAAAAATTGAAATATGAATTCTTTTAATATGAAACTTGTCAAGATATTTTGTTAATATTTAATGATCATGATGGGAGAGTTTGGTATTATTGTGTTTAAGAAAAATATGATTTTTAAGGAAAAATCGAATCGGAAATCGAATTAACTCCACTTCCGTCGGGTTTTAGAATTTTAAATTTTTAGAATAGTAAAGAGAAAGGGAAGAAGGGACTTACTGGATTGTAGGGTAGAGGAGAGGAAAAGGAAAAGGTGGGAGGCGCCGGTGCGTCGTTTCGTCGCCGGAATCTTCTCGAATCGTCGTCGGAATTTCATCGGAGTTTCGCCCTTTGCTAACTCCACTTGCACACAAAAGACTTGGGATTTTTCTTGAGAGTTTGGGCAGTGATTTATGAGTGAGGAGGGGTGATTTGAGGTGTGTTATTTATAGGAAAAATTAGGGTTTAGGGATGTGAAAGGGTGTGATAAAAATTGTATTTAAATTTGCACTAAAAAGGATTAAAATGGAGTATTTTAATTCTCTGATTAATTGCAGAGAATTTAAACAGTGCAGGGGGAGTGGGGTAGTCCAAAGGGTGCAGGGGAATAAGGAAAATTAGGGTTTGGGCCGAGTTGACCCTACGGCACCGGCCCGAGTTGGGCGAGTCGGGGCGCGTCTCTTCGCCACGTGTCCCAGACGCTTGGTCTACTGCAGTGGACTCATTTGTTTTATGTGTGACTCTTTGTTTTACGTGTTGTGCACGTGTAGACCTTTGGACTTCTAAAATATTAAAATAATTTTAAATAAAAGTAATGTGTGGTTGATGGGATTTGAACTCTGGTGCTTTGGTTCAGCAGTGCAAGATCTTACCAATAAGCTACAAGCTCCTTCTTGCTGTTCAAAAGCAAAACAAATACTTATAGTACTCACATGAAATGTAAATACCCAAGTATACATTAACTTTAAATGAATTTTATGTACACTAAAATTGGAGTTGTTACAGTCTACCCTCCTTACAAAAATTTCGTTCTCAAAATTTACAATTTATTTTAAGGACTAGTTTACAAATAAGTGAGAATATCTTGCGCGCATCTCGTCTTCTCCTTCCCATGTCAATTCTCCTGGAGTGTCTTTTCTCCACATTGTAGGGTGTTTTTCGTCACCCCATTGAGATAGGAATACGCGCGCGCTTGTCAGGCGTACTACAGATTCCCCCTGCTTAGGGTAGGCCGGGTTTTATTGATTGTAGGGATCCGAATCTCCGGCAGCCGCGGACTAAGCTGCCGTTAATTACCCCTCGCCTTTGGAGCGAGGGAACCTCCGATTAACGGGTTAAACTGGTCATGCGAACTCAATGTGCAGTGTTGTGTTTTGGAGGGGTTTTGGATATATCGGGGGGCCCTCAGAGTTTTTACGGGGGTCCCGCTACCCGGATAGCGGGTTGGGGGTCAAGGGGGCTAGCAGCCCCCTTACGGGGTACGGAGCAGCGCCCCGGCCCAAATTTTTTTTATAGGGATGGTGATGTGGAGTGTGTGAGTATATATACATATATATAAAACAAAAAAAGGAAAGGGCATCCAAAGAATACGTGGGAAAAAGCGCCAGCGCTTTGAGCGCTCGCGCGCCACGTGTCAGCACGTGGGCGCTTGGGCGCTAGCGCTCTGAGCGCTAGCGCACCACGTGTCAGCACATGGACGCTCGGGCGCTAGCGCTTTGGGCGCAAGAGCACTAGCGCTTTGAGCGCTAGCGTCCCACGTGGGCGCTCGTACGCTAGCGCTCTAAGCGCAAGAGCGCTAGCGCTTTGAGCGCTAGCGCACCACATGTCAGCACGTGGGTGCTCGGGCGCTAGCGTTCTGAGCGCAAGAGCGCTAGCGCACCATGTGTCAGCACGTGAGCGTTCGAGCGGCAAAAGGGACTTGGTCCCTGCAATGGGAGTTGTACTCCCAGAAAGGAGCACTTATTATTTTGTATGTATGTATATATATATATATATATATATATATATATATATATATATGAGGAGTTAAACTCCTAGGATGTTTTGAAGCTGACGAAGGGCTTCTCCCCTTGAGCCCTAGTTCTTCCCCAAAGTAGGGTTTCTGGATATGGGTCTCCTTCTTCTTCCTGTCGTTTGGCTGGATCTTGGAGAAAGGGGGTATGAGATTTTAAAAATCTCTCATTTCTGAGATCTGATGGCAGATCTGAGTTCCCCTTTGTGGGTTTTGTGGTGAAAAACTATTTAGTTTTGGAAAAGGAAGAGTAAAACTCTTGATTTAATTCAAAAAAAAAAGAAGGTTTAAAACCTTCAGAAAGGGGAAAGAGGCACCAACCCTAGATTTTTGATAGGAATGAAAAAAGTCTATTAGATATTTTCATCATGTTGCCTTATATAGGCTTACATATTTACATATAGCCACTTGGGCTTTACAAAATGGCATTTTGCCCATCCCATGGCTCATGTGCCATTTCTTTTTACACATAAGCCATGGGCTTTACAAAAATTTGGCTTTACGCCCATTTTGCATACATTCATGCATAAGAAATTACATAAAAATTATTTATTACACGATCTATATTTTGGCATGGAGGAGGCTGGCCGCGGGCTCGACTTGGTCATGGGCCCGCTTGACCTGGGCTTGGGCCCACCTGGCTTGGGGTTGACCTTGACTTTGACTCGGTCAACCGGGGGTGCAAATTATGACCCCAACACACATCACTCGAACCAAGTTGACTTTCTTGTTCCGAAGTGACTTCACTTTCCTGTCCAGAATTTCAACAGGTTGTTGCTCACAAAATAAGTCGGGATGTACAGTGAGCTCGGAATGATCGAGTATATAGCTGAGGTCACTCGCATACCTTCTGAGTTGGGATATGTGGAACACATTATGCACTTCTTCCAATGAAGGTGGAAGTGCCAAGCGGTATGCCACTTCACCGACTCGTTCGAGTATGTCGAACGGTCCAATGTATCTCGTACTTAGCTTACCTCGTCTTCCAAATCGAATCACTCCGCGGTTTGGATATATCTTCATAAATACATGATCTCCCAGCTGGAACTCCAAATGACGGCGCTTTGCATCAGCCCAGTGCTTCTGTCGATCTTAGGCTATGCGCATTCTTTCCCTGATAGTACGAACCACATCAACAGTTGCTACTAACATCTCAGGTCCAAGAAGTTCCCTATCTCCGATGTCGTCCCAACTTAATGGCGATCGACACTTCCTTCCATAAAGTGCTGCAGAAGGTGCTATTCCTATGCTTTCTTGGTAGCTGTTGCTGTACGAAAACTCCACAAGATATAGGTGATCTTCCCACGATCCTCCGAAGTCTAGCATACACGCTCTAAGCATATCTTCCAAAATCTAAATAGTTCGCTCAGACTGACCATCAGTTTGTGGATGATAAGCCGTGCTGAAGTTCAGACTTGTTCCCAAGCTCGCTTGCAAACTCTGCCAAAATTGCGATTGGAACCTAGTGTCACGATCGGAGACAATGCAGACCGGTACTCCATGAAGTCTCACAATTTCCCGTATGAATTCATGAGTATCAGAGGTAGTACATTATGAAGAGTTTAAATATTAAGTAGATTCTTAGCTCCATGTACTTCTTTGCTAATGTCTCAGTTGATTGGCCAACTCGAAATGGGATGAAGTGAGCCGACTTTGTGAGTTGATCCACAATAACCCATACCGCATCGTTACCTTTCGTGCTGTGAGGAAGAGCAGTCACGAAATCCATTGTGATGTGTTGCCACTTCCATTCTGGGATTGGTAACGGTTGAAGTAATCCAGCAGTCATGTAATGTTCAGCCTTTACTTGCTGACACACCAAGCATTTTGCGACGCTTCTGACTACTTCACGCTTCATTCCATGCCACCAATAATTTTGACGTTGATCTTTGTACATCTTTGTACCTCCAGGGTATACAGAGTAGGGAGAGCTATGAGCTTCTTTCATCAACTCTTCCCGCACAGAACCTTTTGGTACACACAATCTACTGCCGTACCTCAAAGATCCGTCTTCATGGACGATGAAGTCATTTCTAAGTCCATTCTCTACTTGTTCTCTGATCTTTTGCAACTTAGCATCACTTGCTTGAGCTGCTTTGATCTGATTGACAATGGTAGATTGAACTTGTAAATTCATCAAACTTAAAACGTTACATGGCATGATCACTTTAATCTCCATCTGATGCAAGTCTTATTGATACTTCCACTGTGTGGTTAGATTCATTGCTAATGGTTGGCGACTAAGGGCATCAGGTACCACATTCACCTTCCCTGGGTGATATTGCAGGTTGATGTCAAAGTCCGCCATGAGTTCTAACCATCGTATCTGCCGCATATTAAGCTCCTTCTGAGTAAACACATATTTCAGACTCTTGTGATCTGTGTATATGTTCACTCGTTCACCAAGAAGATAATGGCTCAAAATCTTAAGAGCAAAGATAACGGCTGCCAATTCCAAATCATGCGTCGGATAATTGCGCTCATGAATCTTCAGCTGTCTTGAAGCATAAGCCACAACCTTACCGTACTGATGTAGAACACATCCTAATCCCTTAACGGATGCATCACAATACACTTCGAAACCTCCAGATTGGTCCGGTATAACGAGAATAGGCGTTGATGTCAACCTTGACTTGAGTTCTACGAAAGCTTGCTCACATGCTTCTGACCACACAAAGTCTTCATCTTTACATATGAGCTTAGTCGAGGATGTTGCTGTATTAGAAAAGCCTTCAATGAACCTTTTGTAATATCCAGCTAGACCCAGGAAACTCCGAACGTCCTTCACTGACTTTGGTGTCGGCCATTCGCTTACTGCTGAAACTTTTGCTGGATCCACAGAGATTCCTTCGCCTGATACAATATGTCCGAGGAAACCAACTTGATCTGGCCAAAACTCACACTTGCTGTATTTGGAATAAAGCTGATGTTGTCGTAGAGTTTCCAGGATAATTCTTAAGTGTTCGGCGTGCTCTTTCCGACTCTTTGAATACACCAGGATGTCGTCGATGAAGATGACAATAAACCTGTCTAGATACTCTCGGAAAACTTGATTCATCAGGTTCATGAATATTGTGGTGCGTTGGTCACTCTACATCACAAGAAATTCGTAATGACCATAACGAGTTCTGAATGTCGTTTTATGGATATCAGATTCCTTGACCTTCACCTGATGATAACCTGAACGAAGATCTAACTTAGAGAAAACACAAGATCCACTTAGCTGATCGAATAAATCATCGATGAGTGGGAGTGGATACTTGTTCTTTATTGTTACTTCGTTCAAGGCTCTATAATCAATGCACATTCTGTATGAACCTTTCTTCTTCTTCATGAGTAGAACTGGAGATCCCCAACTTGAAGTGCTGGGACGAATCCATCATTTCGCCAATAATTCGTCCAACTGAGTTCGGACCTCCTTTAAACCTTCTGGACTTAATCGATAAGGTGCTTTGATCAATGGTTGTGCTCCTGGTACTAAATCAATACTGAATTCAAGAGCTCGATCGGGAGGCAAACCTGTTATATCGTCAGGAAACACATCGTCGAACTCTCGAACCACTTCTGACTTTGATCCTTTCTCCGCTTGAATTGCTGCAATCACTGCTCCCTTTGGCTTCACCTTATAAGTACTTGGCTCCAGGGTACGGTCTCCACTTTTGAAATAGAAAACCGGATGTTCTGGAATCTCGAATACTTCCCTCCTTTGACGACAGTCAATGGTAGCATAAAATGTTCCGAGCCAATCCATACCTAGAACCACATCGAAGTTCGGTATGTCCAGCACCATGAAGTCAGCATAAAATTCTCTGCTGCAGAAGACTACTAGACACAAGTTGTATCCCATTGTTACCTTTAGAACGTCATTTCCTGAACTGACATTCCAACTGGATACAAGCGGTGTGACTGGAATCGCATGAGTTCGAACGAACCGTTGCGACATAAATCAATGAGATGCTCCGGTATCGAAGAGTGCGAGTGCAAGAAGTGAGGCTACTAAGATTGTACCTAAGTTATGCGGGATATGTTCTAGGTATAGAAAAATATGTAGATAGGGGTTAAGACCGAAAGAAAAGCTTGAAAAGAAAGTGTTACCAGTGATGACTTGGCCAGTGGCCTCAGCTTCTTCCACGGTCATCGTGAAAGCCTGTCGCCGTAGTACATTCCTTCTGGCCGGAGGAGCATTCCTCTGAACGTTCCGTTGAGCTTGATGGAACTGACGAGGAGGAGGTGCAGTCGGTGGTCCTCTGGGTGGTGGAGTAGAGAGAGCGAGTCTTGGAGCAGGTGCTTGGATGGCTGGGCACTGCGGGTAAGTGATTGCTGGCCTAGGTGCAGCATATGAGTTATGTCTACGAGGACAAGACCCAATATCGTGAGTAGCTGAGCCGCAGACTAAACAAAGACGATTTGCACGCCGGCAGTCTTTCATCAGATGTCCATCTCTCCTGCAGTAGGTACAAAAGGCTGGGCTGGGCCTGTTGTTCGGTACTCCCGGTCTTCTTCTGTAACAACTCCAATTTTAATGTACAAAATTTTGTTTAAAAATTAATGTATACTTGGGGTATTTGCATTTACTGTGATTACTATAAGTAATTGTTTTGCTTTTCAATAGCAAGAAGGAGCTTGTAGCTCATTGGTAATACCTTGCACTGCTGAACCAAAGTACCAGAGTTCAAATCTCATACCCCACATTATTTTTTAATATTATTTTCTTTTAAACTTTTAGAAGTCCAGGGGTCTACACGTGCATAACTCGTAAAAACCCCACTACACATGAAAAACAAACTGGACCAGAAGGAAGACCAAGCGACGACGGACCGACGGCAACCGACCCCGGCCTGACTCGGCCCGGATCGGCCGGACCGCCGAGTCGTCAACACAAAAGTCGTGCCTTTTCACCTCCCCATCACTTCTGCATACTTAAATTCTCTGGATCGGTTCCAGAGCTCTTTAAAATCCCATTAAACCCTATTTTTATTACAAATTAATACAATTTTCAATACACCCTTTCACCTAACCCTAACCCTAGCTTTACTCTATAAATACCACCCCTAGACACACACCCCTCACTCACAATTCTGTCCAAACTCTCAAAAAATTCCTCTAGAAATTTTAGTGTGCAATTGAAGTTAATAAAGGACGAAATTTCGGCGATTTTCCGACGACGACCCTAGGAGCTCCCGGCGGCGAAACGATGCACCGGCGCCTCCTACCATTTTCTCTTCCTCTTCTCTTGATATTAAACTTGTAAGTCCCACCTCTCTCTTCTCTATTCTTTTCTAAAAACATGTATTTCTAAAACCCGACGGAATCGGGATTAATCCGATGTCCGATTCGGTTCTTCCTAAAACAATCTCACTTTTTCTTAAATACAATCATACTAAACCCTTACATGTTGACTATTAAACATTAACAAGTCATATTGAACAAGTTTCATATCAAAAGAATTTCTATTTCAATTTTTATCGTATTTTTTTCACTAAAATACCATGTAGTTTAATCTTGACATTTAAACATCGCAATCTTGCTATACCTTTAAGTAGATCACGAGGTAATGACCTACCTCCTCACAACACTCATATGCAATATAGTACAATACCTTTCGGGAACATAGATTACGGAAAAACGAAACTTTACATATAAATACCACTAACTATTAAAACCGTTTTCTATAAGAATTCGTCTTTTTATAAATCTTTGCAAAGCGCCGCTACAACCCATTTTGGGGAACCCGACTGGGATGGTGCAGATTATCGCACATCCCTGGGCTTAGTAGTGCGAGATGCAGACCTCCGCAAGGAGCATTCGGTCTCGAAAGATTAAAATACAAATATCTTAAGAAAATGAGATTTCTAGAAATATAATATATATTAAAATTATGTATCATTAAAATATCTATTTTTGTGCTAATATAAATATTCCAACTTTCCTAAAATCACAAGAATCACTTTAAATTAAAATACCATGAATTCCATACAAGTTCAATATTACAATTAAATATCCTATATTATAAAATTATGTTATTTTCATTAGAAATATCACAAATATAAAATCTACATCTATGACAACTCTAAAGACGATAATTAAATACTTGAGGTGTATTTTGAAAATTATACAAAAATATTTTTACATAAAACCCCCTCGAGTTCTATAAATTACCCTAAGGACCCTAGTAAATATAGGTTTAAGCGGGACCAATCTCTTGAGCCTCAGGGAGCCGGAGAAGTGGGTGCTTGCCTATTTAAGGTAGACAACTTAATAACGGTGTTATCAACACGGTAATCGTCTTTGAAAAAGACACAAATCCTGCCGTCCATGTGCAGCGGTTACCGATAATATCAAAACAATCAGGACTTCAATTTCTTTTTTAATTGTTCTGACTCAGGCTGAGCCTCATTATAAATAATCAGACTTGAATATGATTCAAGTACAATCTACAATCTACAACCCAATATGAATCCATATATTCAATATATTCAATCTATATTGACCGAACCGAACCATGGATATACTTCCATTTACATGATTCTTCAGTTACATCCATTTACTGATATCATGGTTTCGGCAAGTCATCCAATTATACAATCTATATTACAAGACAATACAAGTTGCAATACAATACAAACAATACAATATTTCGCGGGGTTTAAGGGGTAGATTGGTACGGAATGTGTTAAAAGTGGCACGAGACTGAAAGATTTAAGACACATAACCTATATTCCGTTGCTGTTGTACCGTGGTATAACGGTTCCTTATACTTCCATTTGCCCTAGTCTCTATCATATAGGGACTCCTCTCGTATACACTGGTATCCTTCTATACCAAACGACAAACAACAGCGTTTAACACTAATTACAACTTTAAAAGTTATACTCTCTCTCTCTCTTACTCTCCATCTGCTATCCTTCTCCTTTATCTTTGGGACTTACCGAGCGATTGTTCGCTGACGACATTCCTTCTCTTTCTTCTTTGGAATGTTGTCAGGTGATCTGGACACTCAGGAGATCGAGCCTACTAGTGAGGACTTGGATCAGCTTGCCTACGACCCAGAGCTCTAGTTTCATTGTACACATTTTTATTTCAGTACTTTCCATTTCTGTTATGCCACTGTTTAGGCATTGCTTTCATTCAGTTTGTATTTACTTTTCCATGTATTGTAAAAAGAATGTGAATAAATAAAGTTGATGTTTTATTATATCTTGTCTCTTGTCCATTTATATTTATATTGCTTAGATACGCTTAGCGTATTTACTTCACAGTAAATACGTAGCGGCCTCGTCGCGTTCTCTGCCCGTATACTAGGAAGCGGGGCGTGACACCTTGGCAAAAATGGTGGCCTTGATGAGGCTCCTCCTGCCATCTTGGTGGCAGGGCACTTAACTCCAGCAGATTGAGATCTGACCCTCATCTTTACCACTGCCTCATAACGGCGGGCAGCTTTCAGAGCCGATTCATGAGTCGGAAAATCTCTTGTGGCTAATGCAGCCTAGATCTCTGAATCTAACCCTTGTTGAAATCGACGGGCTCTGATCTCATCCGTCGGTATCAAATGTGCCGCGAATCTGTTAAAGTATTGTGTTAGCTGTGTAGTATGTAATCTATTGAAAAAAATCGAATTATTGAGACATATCTTACCGACTGAGTATGGTGAACTCAGCATCGTATTCATCCACTGATTTGGTCCACATCGAACCCTATTGTAAGTGGATGAATTGATGTTCCATATCGAACCTGGCAGTCTCTGAGAAGTACTTTGCGTCGAACATGTCGTGGAAAGTTTTTCATTCGATTGGTTGATCAAGACGGCTTTCTTCCGCCTTCTACTAAACCCATGCATTGTCCGTGAGCTGCAGCTTTGCAACACAAACCCAAGCTATCTCTGGCACTTGTGCCGCTGCCAGATCATCTTCAATACTTTGAGCTCATTGCTCAGCTTCTAAGGGGCTCTCTTTTCTTGCAAATTGTTTTGGGTGCAAAGCTCTGAATTGCTTCACCCCAGGTGCTTCTGCCTCTGGTCAGTTCATCAGGATAGCAGTTTGCTGCTACTGTCCTTCCAGGAGACTGCGGATTGCTTCAAGCAGAACCGTCTGCTCGATGATCGGAGCAGCGATGGTAGGTGTGATTGGTAGTGGTGGGGGAGTGTTGTTGACATTCGTGCTGGTGTTGTTTGGGGAATCCATAACCTTGAAAGAAAATTTTGGGTTATGACATATTCAAAGTATATGAAATGATAAGATTCAAGAAATGTGAATTGTAAAGAATGTTTTCAGTTGCTGGTTCTTGTGTAAATTGCTTATGTTGTCCACGCAAAGCTGAACTGCATGGTAGGGTTCCATACAGCTCTGACCTGTATAGGCCACCAACAAAACCTGTCACGCCCCGCTTCCCGGTATACGGGCAGAGGACGCGACTGGCCCGCTACGTATTTACTCAGAAGTAAACACGCTAAGCTTATCTAAGCAATATAAAATAAAATACACAAGAGACAAATGTAAATAACAGCAAATTTATTTATTAACATTCTTTTTACAATACATCAGAAAATTAAATACATGGAATGGAAAGCAATGCCTAAACAGTGGCATAACAGAAATGGAAAATACATAATGTAAATGTGTATAAGGAATCTAAAGCTCTGGGTCGAAAGCTAGCTGGTCCAAATCCTCGCTGGTGAGCTCGATCTCCTGAAGGTCCGATCCACCTGAAAACATTCCAAAGAAAAAAGAGAAGGAATGTCATCAGCGAACAATCGCTCGGTAAGTCCCAAAGATGAGGGAGAAGTGGAATAGACAGAGAGAGAGTGTAACTTTTAAAGTTATATTATATTGTTATAATGTTGTATTTAGTTTTAACGTTGTTGTTTGTAACTTGGTACAGAAGAAGCCAGTGTATACGAAAGGAGTCTCAATAGACCAGAGACTACGGTAGACGGAATACAAGAAACCGTTCAGCCACGGTACAACAGCAATTGAATTCAGATTAGGTGTCTTAATGGTTGCATTCTCGTACCACTTCTAACACCTTCCGTACCAATCTACCCCTTATAAACCCCGCGATATCTTGATTGTATTGTTGCATTATTTGTATTGTATATTGAATATATATATAGACGACTTACCGAAACCATGATATCAGTAATGGAACGGATATAATGGATGAACATGTAGATGGAATATATCCATGGTTCGGTTCAGTCAATATAAATTGATTAGATTGAATATATGGATTCATGTTGAATTTGTAGTTTGTACTTGAATCATATTCAAGTCAGATTGATTATATGAGACTCAGTCTGAGTCAGATAATTAGAAAAGAAATTGAATCCTGAATTATGTTTTGATACTATCGGTAACCGCTGCACATGGACGACAGGATTTGTGTCTTTTTCAAAAACGATTACCGTGTTGATAACACCGTTTGTTAAGTTGTCTACCTTAAATAGGCAAGCACCCATATCTCCGGCTCCCTGAGGCTCAAGAGTCTGGTCCCGCTTAAACTTATGTTTACTAGGGTCCGTATTGTATTTTAGTATAACTTGAGGGGTTTTATATAAAAATAATTTTGTATAATTTTCAAAATACACCTCAAGTATTTTATTATCGTTTTTAGAGTTTTCATTGATGTATATTTTATCAATATGACATTTCTAGTGAAATAAACCTAATTTCATAATATATGGTATTTATTTGTAATATTGGAATTGTATGGTATTTTATTGTAAATGAGATGTTTATCTTGAATTTTGGAAATGTGGAATATTATAAATATTAAAAATAGATATTTTGATATTAATTACATATATATTTATTTATTAAAAATATAAGTTTTATTTATAATAGAAATCACCTTTTCTAAAAAAAATTGTATTTTAAATCTTTCGAGACCGTATGCTCCTTGCAGAGGTCTGCATCTCACACTACTAAGCCCGAGAATGTGCGATAATCCACACCATCCCGAACGGGTACCCCGAAATGGGTTGTAGCGGCACATTGCAAAGATTTATTAAAAAATACACATCTTGTAGAAAAAGGTTTTTATAAGTAGTTATGTGTAAAATCGTATTTTCTGTATTCTATGTTCCCAAAAAGACATCGTGCTATGATAGAGATGTGTTTTGTGAGGAGGTAGGTCATTATCTCGTGAACTATCTAAAAGTATAGTAAGAAATTATAATGATTAATGTCGAACTAAACTATATGGTATTTTTCTGTAAAAGTGCGATAAAAATTGAAATATGAATTCTTTTGATATGAAACTTGTCAGATATTTTGTTAATATTTAATGATCATGATGGGAGAGTTTGGTATTATTGTGTTTAAGAAAAATATGATTTTTAAGGAAAAACCGAATCGGAAGTCGGATTAACTCCACTTCCGTCGGGTTTTAGAATTTTAAATTTTTAGAATAGTAAAAAGAAAGGGAAGAAGGGACTTACTGGATTGTAGGGTAGAGGAGAGGAAAAGGAAAAAGTGGGAGGCGCTGGTGCGTCGTTTCATCGCCGGAATCTCCTCGAATCGTCGTCGGAAGTTCGACGGAGCTTCGCCCTTTGCTAACTCCACTTGCACACAAAAGACTTGGGATTTTTCTTGAGAGTTTGGGCAGTGATTTATGAGTGAAGAGGGGTGATTTGAGGTGTGGTATTTATAAGAAAAATTAGGGTTTAGGAATGTGAAAGGGTGTGATAAAAATTGTAATTAAATTTGCATTAAAAAGGATTAAAATAGGGTATTTTAATTCTCTGGTTAATTGCAGAGAATTTAAACAGTGCAGGGGGAGTGGAGTAGTCCAAAGGGTGTAGGGGAATAAGGAAAATTAGGGTTTGGGCCGAGTTGACCCGGCGGTGTCGGCCGAGTTGAGCGAGTCGCCGGCCCGAGTTGGGCGAGTCGGAGCGCGTCTCTTCGCCACGTGTCCCTGACGCTTAGTCTACTGCAGTTGACTCGTTTGTTTTATATGTGACTCTTGGTTTTACGTGTTGTGCACATGTAGACCTTTGGACTTCTAAAATATTAAAAGAATTTTAAATAAAAATAATGTGTGGTTGATGGGATTTGAACTCTGGTGCTTTGGTTCAGTAGTGCAAGGTCTTACTAATGAGTTACAAGCTCTTTCTTGTTGTTCAAAAGCAAAACAAATACTTGTACTACTCACAGGAAATGTAAATACCACAAGTATACATTAACTTTAAATGAATTTTATGTACACTAAAATTGGAGTTGTTACAAATGTCATCTTCGGTAGGAATACTATCACCGAGGGCAGCCTCTATCATATCCTCCATTTCTTCTCCTGAAAAGAAGTTATTGTCTTCTTCTTCTTCTGCAGCATTACCGTCTTCTCCTTCTTCTTCTGCCTCATTACCGTTTTCTTCTTGTCCTTCCCCGTGATATACCCAAGTTGTATATAGTCTAGTAAAACCATGTTTAACGATGTGAACCTCTACGATTTCTACCTTCTGCCAGAACTTATTCCCACATCTATCGCACGGACAGAGAATCTTCTATGACATGATATTATTATGTGCGCGTACAAATTCAATGAAAGCAGCAACTCCTGCGACGAACTTAGATTGCATGCGTTGTTGCCAATCCACGTACATCCAGTCCTTAACTCTGATGTATTCATGGGCCATGTTTGACTGTGTAACATATAAATTTTAGGTTATGATGACTATATTGAGAAATCTAAGAACGAGATGGTTACTGACAAAGAAGAAAATCCGTAGAGACAAGTTTGTCATTGAAAAGAATAAATTATCGATTAACAAATTTAGATTTGAAAATACCCAAATATGAGTTGTATTCTGTGTATGCGTGTTTCAATTTATGATTTCGCTTAGGTGTAGAGTTGTTAGTGTGTATGTGCTTTGTGTGTGAGTTTGTTGTGTATTCGTGTTGTGTGTATGTGTGTGTTTCGGCTGTCGGGGGTAAGGTTTGTATCCCATTAAGAATGTATAGAGTAGACACCCATTCGCTTATACTTTCATCCGTTTCGAGTAAATTTCGGCAGCACCTCCCCGCTGTTCTCCGAGTACACTGTAATAGAATAGATAATCATTTCAATGCTGTGAAACAATATTGAAATGAACATCTAATTTATCTGTCTACAGGGAGAACCAGCGGAAAAGTACCGACGAAATAACTCGAAACGAATGAAAACACAAGTGAATACAGGTGTTTGCTTTATACATTCCTAACTTGTCCACACTGGACAAATATATCGGTTATCATACGATTGAATTTTCTCGTCACATAGACTACACAACGGTTGTTAGCACCGAACTATACCGTCCGATATTTAACAACTTTCGTATAGTTCTATGTCACGACGAACATCGAATGTGTGTTAACCGATAGACGGGGACTAAGTCGCGATTTGATTTTCATATATGAATATCGATGAGAATATGAAAGTTTCATATTATTATCGAGTATCATATATTGGTTTTAATTTGAACATTTAACTTGAATAGGTTTTATGTTTACATTTCGTTTTTAAGAATTTGAAGTTTTTAGTTTAGGATAAGATTTTCTTACGTTTACGTTAAAGTTGTACGTTTACGTTATCATCGAGTATTCTACTGAAGAAACTAGTGCACCCTAAACTCAAACCCTAATTAACCCAAATTAACCCTGATTATCACCCTAACTCAAATTATCCCTAATTAACCCAAAATTAAGCTAATTAAACCAAATTAACCTAATTAACCCTAATCATTACCCTAACTCAAATTCTCCTTAATTAACCCAAAATTAAGCCAATTAAACTAAATTAACCCTAATCAACACGCTGCTACAAATACATTCTATTTTACCTAATTAACCCTAACCCTAATCATCAGCTAAACCCAAATTAACCCAATTTAACCTAATTAACCAAGATTAACCCTAATTATCACCCAAACCCTAACCTAAATTAACCCTAGCACAAACCAAAATTAACCCTAATTAATCTAATTAACTCTAACCCTTACCCTAATCATCACCAACCCTATTTTACCTGATTAACCCAAACTAACCCTAACCTTAAACATCAACCAACCTCAAACCCTAACCCTACCTAATTAAACCTAATCCTAAGCTTAATCATCACTCAAACCCTAACCCTAACCCAAATTAACCCTGCCCTATAACCCTAATCCTAACCCTAACTCTAAAATCAACAACAATAACATCAAATTAAAACAGCATAATTATAAATTAAAACTTAATTAATTAACTCACCTCGGTCACCGGCCGACGGCAAAGAGATCGAGGAGGTGGAGAGCAAGAGCTCGACGAAGTGGAGGAAGCCAGGAAGTTGGAGTTCGAAGAGGTGCTCGCGGCGAAAGTGCGGTGGTGACGACGAGAGTATGGTGGCGACGAGGAAGTCGACGACGATGGGTGCGGCGGCGACGAGAAAGTCGACGATGTGTGGTGACGACGATCGGGGAATTTTGGTGGGAAATTTTGGAGACGGTAGGAAAATCTTAGCTTTATTTTTTTTATAAATAATCCTTTGTTGTCCCTACGGATTAATCCGTAGGGATTTCTTTTACGGCACCATAGGGCCAAATAAAAAGATTATATTTTTATATTTTTTAATTTATTTATGCCCCTACGGTGTGCACCGTATGGGCAAACAATACCCCCTACGGTTTAATCCGTAGGGGCAATAAAAAGTTGCCCCTACGAATTCCTCTATCCGTAAGAGCAACCCCTCATTGTAGTAGTGTGTCTATTATTAATTTCCAAAAAAACGTGTATTTAATTTGAAAAATAAATTCAATTTTTGTTCCAAAAAGCAAAACCTAAAAGATAAAAAAATTAAATTTAAATTCATTGTTTGCAACTTCTTGGTTTTGGGTGCAAATTTGTGTTTATTTGAAAAATTATTACTGCAAAATCTTAATTTCAATAGGTCCTAATATGTTTTAATTTAACAGATTTTAATATATGTAACATGGGCAGGCCTCGACTTAAAAATAAAAAATAAAAAAAAGCCCCCAGTATTTACACTTTCTGACTACATATTTTAAATTTTAATATTACAAATTTGTTTTACTTATATTCCATGTTATTATTTTTATAGTTTAGTTTCTCTTGCATTTTATTTTCCTTGTGATACTGCCCTCGGCTGTATATTTACTCTACGTCTATTTTTCCTTGTGTTTTGTTACCCGGTAATATTTTATATTATTTGTGCATTTACTACTTTAATATTGCTTTTCCTTTAATCCATATATAGTGTTACTCTATTTTCCACCCACATTTAAAAAAACGCTTTTAAGCAATTTATCATATGTGGCATATCTTCCTACTCTCTCTATACGCCGATTAGTTTCAAAAATAATCGTTTACTCACAGGAAATATCATTTTTCTGACAGTAATTCAAAAGGAATCTGACCTAATTATTTCGTTAGTTCGATCATAAAACAAAATCTTTCTTAACAAAATACTGATCTATTAAAAAAGATCTATATGACTATATAATAATGTAAACATACTTGCATGTCTACTAAATATTTACAAAACCGTTAAAGTACGAAGAAATTTATATGATAAAACGGGGCCAGCAGAAACCTTGCAAGCAAAAAAACACAGTGGATTCTTATATGGACCTGTGGGATGCAGCGACCTAACTGTAAAATAAGCCACAAAGTTTGGTGTGGAGCCCACAAGAGTTGCGCATGCTGCGGCACATGGGCCTGGGCCGCGCAACACGAGTCCAAAACCGAAAGTGACCGTTATGTTATCCTTTTTGAACTTTCCTCTCTCTATTTTTTTCCATTTAACACAACATTCATTTGAATCATACTTTTATTATTTTATCTTTCTTTTCCTTTTTTGTCTGCCAACAAAACTCATGCCTAATTTGATGCATGTGGTCCCCAAATTATATATAGATTATATTTCTTGTCATAAAGATCCAATGTGTTTGTTTATTTGATAGAGAAAAATATATAGCGCACTTTAATATATCTAGAAGTTTGATTGTAACTAAAATCATGTTTAAATACGTCTCAAGCTAGACACAATAATATTTTACTTTTGTTAAAGTTATCGTTAGCTAATTGAACTCCATTGGTGTTGTGCTTCAACGTTTTATTGTCCGTCCAAAATCAGGATAAGCAAGGATAAGCAAGGAAGATTGCGTTAGGCTTGAATTAATATGTCACGATAAGAATCAGGGCAAGTGTCAATGATGGTAAATATCTGGGAAATGAATCATAGAGAAATTTCGTTAGGTTTTATCATTTGCTTAAAAACAGGCGGGAAGGAAAAAACCCTAGTTTGCTTGGCGGCCATCATCTTCTTCGATTTCGTTGGCCTAATGGCCGCCAATGAGGGGCCTTCATTTCTGAAGGTCCCTCCTAAGCTCTCATAAGCTGCAGCCCTCAATAATATTCTTCATTTTCTACCAATCAATGTGCCTGAAAAGGAGATCGTTTTAACTGTTGATGGCGAACCCACGATATTTTTTCTTTTGATAAGATCGCTAAATTTGCAATTTCTGTCAAGCATTCTTTGATGGCTAAATGCACTTATGGAAGACCATCAATTTTCGAGATGAAAGAAATTTAAAGCAGCATTTTTCCATTGTTGAGGATTTTGTTATCAGTATTTTGAATCGTAGACATCTTCTACAAACATTCCATAAACGAGAAGATTTCAATAAGATCTGACTGAAGGAATTCCTTTATGTTAAAGGTTCTCTTTTTAGATTTTTCAAGTTGATGCTTTTTTTCTCTTCAGATCAAAAGCCTACCATCATTCCCGCATGGTTAAACTTTCAGGTTTGCCTCCAAATTTTTTTCATGTTGATATGTTGCACTCCATTATTAAATCTGTTGGAAAGCTTATTAAAGTGGATCTTCATACAAATCACTGCATCAGAACAGATAATGTTAGGATTTGTGTCAAGTTGGATCTGCAAAAACCTATTCATCCAAAATTGTGGATTGGTATTTCTCATTCCACCAAGTTTTACAAAAGATTATATTTGAAAAAGAATTAAATATTGCAATTGTTGTGCAAAACATGGACACATATGGAATACATGCAAGAAAAATGAACAAAATCTTGAGAAGAATTTATCTACTAATACTAAAGAATCTGATGATGCTCAATAACGGTAATTTCTTAGATCGTGACACGTGGCGGATGACGTGTCACATGCGTAAGCCAGTTAGGTCCCTGAGGGTCATAGATGGGGAACTCGTGTGCTACAGTGAGGGCTTCCCTCAAACCCTGTCTCCGAGGTTGCACCCCACTCCTTACCCCCAAGCACCTCAGCAGCCAAGCCAAGTGTCCATTTGCTCTACTCCGAGCTATCACAGGCCCGAGCTTCCTCGGCCTTCCCGGCTCGTCTCCAGGCTACCGCACAACCAAGATACCTCGTCTCTCCCGCTCGTCCGCGAGCTCTCCCGCCGAGGTCATCTTCCTCTGTCTCATCGACCGACCAACGGCACCGCTCACAGGCGCAACCGCCATCCCGCGAATCTCACCATGCGCGAGATATCCGCCGGCCATATCCTACATTCCACGCCATCACGACCCCCCATTAACGAGCCTGTCTCGCCATTAATGGGAGATCCCGCTCATCATGCGGGCGTGACGTCGGGAGCGTAACGACCGGCGTGATTCTCACGCCTGCGCCTGCTGCCTCCGCTATATAAACCCCTTCTTCAGATGATTCAAGTAAACCATTTTTACTCCACTAAGCCGTTACTCTGCTCGGATCTCCTCTCTAACTTGATCGTCGGAGAGTCTTCGGTGGTACAACCATCCCGGGACTTCCTTGCAGGTAGTTCGGCGACAACCAACCTCGAACCCATTGAGATTCACACGCTTCAGGAGCCTGCCTCCAGATCCAATCTCAGCCATCCATCGCCGCCATCAGCGGATCAACGGAAGGCAACATCTTGGCGTGATCCCGCTCGCGTCAGAATCTGATTAAGGAATAGAAAATGTTGATGGCATCTCAAATCGAGCAATACTGAATAATAAAAGAATGGGAAAATGGAGACCTACAGGCAATACCATTGTTTTGTCGCCTGTATGTACTGATGATAATGCATCTACTATTATTAATCTAGTTAAAGATTTTGCAGCATTATTAGGTACCAAAAATTATGAGAATGAAAACACTAATCAGGTTATTCAACAAGTCTCTCTCATATTATTGTTAATCCATTTTTGGAAGCCTCTACTTCTCTAACCAATGATCAAGTCTTTGATATTCATATTCATATATCTGATATCAACCATCATGCTTCTGATGTTCTTAACTTTACTGCCAACAATCAAAATCCCAACACTTCTAATTCTCAGATCGAGACCTCTTTATCTAAAGAGAAAACAGTCTCTAGATTCAGATTTTGTTTTTCAAATTTCAACAAATTTGGTAACCGTAGAGTCCAAATGCATGAATACAGAAGTTGACTTGTTGCCTTCCGTTTCTCTCTATATTATCACTAATGATTTGGATGACTAGGTTTTACCGCAAGGATCATTATCTCATAACATGCAAAATTCTGTAAATTCGATAGCTGAACCTACTAACTCAGATAACTTAATTGTGCAAAATGAACCTTTTACCTCGACTGAGTTGACTTGGATGGTGACCCTGTAATGCCTGCTGGATTTAAACCACCTTGTGCCAAAAAGATGACCGCTAAAAGAAAATTGATTATCACTGCTTTTAATAAACATATTTCCATGTTACGTGGTACCACCTCTTCGTTCAGAGATTCTAAACAGAAATCAGGTTCGAAATTCTCCACTAAAGGTTTTATTAAATCACTTGATGATATTGATGATAATGCGATTATGAATGTTGCTACTTCCTGCGATGCTATTATTAAGGATAGAAATACTATCGGTAGTATTTGTCTATTGGATAAGAATAGAATTAAGAGAGGATCTTGATTCTTTTTGGAGCTCTCGAAAAGAATACATATTTTGCCTTCAGAATTTGGGATTTGCAATGCATTCGACACGTTTGAAATAAACTGTACAAGTATTTTTTTTTTGTTTCATCTGTATCTTTTAATGATGTATCGAGAATTATTTATCTCGATGCATAAGTTTATATCTTATAAATTTTTTGTCTGTTTAATTTATTTTATTAAGTAGATCGTCTTGCTCTGCTTTTTCCCTCGAAATAAAATAAGCTGGAATGAATATATCAGGATAAGAATACATATCAAGCCATAAAATATGGATATTATAAGCATATAGAACTCATTTCTTTTGTTGGCATGAGTGGTATATATCTTCCAAAGTTGCCAGAACTCTTTTGACTATCCATGTTGGGTAGATTTGCCATCAAAACAAAATCTAAAACATACACGGCATTGACTTATATCCATTGTCAACTAAAATCTCGATAAAAACCCTTTGTTGTTCACACGTGTGTGTGCGTGCGTGCGTGTGTGTGAGAGAGAGAGAGAGAGAGAGTTTCTAAGTTTGGTAGATGAAAAAGAATGAAAAGAAAAATTCTATGTTTTGAAGAAAAGGCATGCTCTACTTGTAGCTTCAAAGCACTTGAGAAGTGGTAAAGACTAACAAAAGCAAAGAAAAATAATAATATTCTTAATAAAGCTCCACTTTAAATTAAACTACCAGGAAAAAATCTCCCAAAAAGGAATTAAATTCATGGAAGGCTCTCCTTATGTGGCTCTCATTTCTCCTTTCTCACTTATCTAACTTAAATATTTTTACTTGGTTCAGATGCATCCATTAATTGATCCTTTGGTTGCTTCTAAGACCAAATTCTATATTTATTCTTTAAATTGACTAACAAAATTTTATAATCCCCATCTCAAAGAAGGCCAAATTCCACCTAGTGCTTGGCAAGATGCCATTGACTCGAATTGCACGTGTGGGTTCCATTCGACTAGTATTGTGTGTATGTTGAGATACGCGTATATAAAAAATATATAAGTACAAATTCATATTTATAATTTATTCTATAATACTTCAAATTTGAAATATCTTATATTCATTAAAAATTGTGTTTTCGCTTACTGTTACTATGCTGCTTTATTTTCATGACCAACTCTATTTTTAAATGAAATGTAAAACAGTTTATGATACTATTAAAAATTAATTTAGGCTTCATATATAAGTTATGTTATAAATATGTTAATTATAAGGGGGTTTTAAAAAAAAGAATTTGGCCACTTTGATCATTTACTTTTACATTTGTATGTTGAAAGGGTAAAAAGATAAATTCATGACTTTAAAGAAATGAGTTGGCATGCATTATAGCTTGAGTTCCATAAAAAAATTTTCTCATTTTTGGGGTGTTTTTCTAAGGTAAAAATGAGAAATTTTTTATCAGACCCGCATGAGTTCTAATTATAATAGTAAAGAAAAGATAAAGATGAGAGAAAAATCATATGCTACAAATCAAGATGTAACCATGATTAAACTAAGATAATCAAATGAAGTATGCATTGCTACTCGTGAAATTTCATACAGTGGCAGCACATCGTAACATCAATTTTTTTATTGATCCATATGCACATTTAATTTGCACATACTAAAATCTCTTATATTAGAATGAGAAAAAGATACAAGAGATGTGTATTAATGAAGAATAATGCATGTGTTGCGATCGAACAATGGCATTGTTTACTACACGTATTCTTTAGATAAACTAAGAAAAACATCGAAACAAAATTAAGGCTCTAAATACGTCGCCTTTTTCTTAAAACAAAATAAATGAATAATTAAAATAAAGGATCTATACGGTCTTTATCCAGGGACGGACCTACATGAGGGCAGAGCGGGGCCATGGCCCCGCACTATTTGGAGTTGATGCTTGAGCAATGTTGCTATTTATATTGAGAAGCAGTACTCCTTGTATATAACCACATGAAGAAACAGTTAATTGCCCGACACCAAATTCATATCCACACCTAAACCCCGAAAATCTTTAAACAACTTAAAGGTCATGAAATACAAAAATACAAAGTTTTGCCGGTGAAATATGGAAATATTAAAGCGACAAGAGTGAGACGCTAAAACACCCTATAAAATTTTGCAAGCTTCTCTCAAGATTGTTAATTCTTGATTTGCCTGCTCTAGGTCACCATGCTCATCCAAGAAAATATGTTTTCATGAAATTAATTTGATAAGATCAAGTGCTAAGAGAGAACATTGGCCACATGAAATTATTGTGGGGGTAGTCTCATTATTATCGTAGAGAGAGTTGTGATGTGTTGGACCTACTCTCTCTCCCTTCTTTCTCTTTGGCCATCATTGCCATTCTTCTGATTAAGATAGCTTTGTCCATTAAAATATAACAACAACAACAACAACAACAACAATCTCCTATGGACCCCCACGATCCCGCTTGAAAGGATTCCTTAAGAAACATACCTAAAAGGTTGCGTAATAATCTCATCTCTTTCTCTTCCCTGCTCATGCATTGCACTCTGTATAACGAATAATTTCTACTTATATTCGAATACGCCTCCGCGGGTTGAGATTCGTCTGAGCTAAAGCATGGGTTTTTCAGCAGCGGTTTCTTTTTAGTTACTTCGCTTTCAATTCAAGCCTCGTGCGAATCGAACTTGGGTTGGTATTAAATAACCCTTGTCAAGCTTCAAAGTTTGGATGAGAGTTACTAATTTTATTTTATTTCTTTTTAATGTTACCGAGTACCAAATTTTACACCGAAAGGTTTAGTAGAAAACGGAAGACGTGCATATGAAGTTGGATACATATGAATCAAATAAGTTTATGTGTCAAGTTAAGTAGCGATGTTTAGTGTATCCGGGGCTTCGCTTGTTTTTCAATTAAATCCTATATGATGATTTGTGTCTTTGTATTTTCTATTGGCGGACAATAGATGGACCTGCAAATTTTGTCGGATCCATCTCGTAAGAATAAAATTAAGGAATTAAGTTGTGATATTTTTATTGGTTGGCTCTTCAATACTATACTTGAACAGTTGTTTTCTAAACGACATTTATATTAGCAATAATTTTCCTTCCACATACATATACAATTTCTTGTGCTTTTAAGGTTGATCCAAATTGCAATTTGGTTGGTTAAGTTATGACGACCTCAAAACTGTTTGACAATATTTTGACCCATTTGACAAATATTTGGATGAAGGATATTGATTACCAAATCTCTTTGGTTTATGTGACACATGACATATAATGATCATGACCTATTAATTCTTAACAGATACAAAATTAGTAAGAGCATTAGTTAAGGTTCTTTTATCAACCAAATTCCATTAAGATCCAGGATACAACTGCCCTACAACCTTTGGAAGCATATATATAACCTCTATTCTGAAAGGCTTCACCTGTTCTTGATAAAAATTTAAAAAGAAAATGCAGCAAGCATTAATTAAGCTGACTTTATACTAGGTAACTTCTTGTTCTTTGGTAGTTTCGTGCATCGATATTGTACTTTACTACAATCATTATTTTCCCTGAAAATATAGGACATACCTTTTGAATATGCAAGCCAGATATGATGTATAATATCAGGGGCGGATCCATATATAGTCGAGGGTAGGCGGTCGCCTATCCTGAATTTTGGGAGATCTAGTGTATATATCTCAATGGGGAATGATTAATATATAACCACTTCTCACCTTGATGACTTAATGCAAGTAAGCTAACGTTCATTTTTGGTGGCCAAGTCCTACGTTCGAATCCTGCTCTATTCATTTTCTCTTCTTTAATTTTTTTGTGTGTGGAGATTTTATTTTTTCTTTAAATGCATTATAGCAACAACATTAGGATCAAGAAGCGGTGATAGGCCTTATATCCAACGTTACATGAATTAGCAACCTCGGTAAGTCTTTACATATATTCCATCTATCATATTATTTGTATACAAATAACATTGGTAGGAGTAATGATTTAAATGATAATATTTTGGTAGGTTTTTGCTTTTCTTATTTTTTACCTAAATTGTTTGTAAAAGTTTATATATAATAAAAACTACTTTTATGCTAATAATATAATAATTAAAGAATATCGAATCTACACAGTAATTTGATGTTTAAAATGTGATGCGTAATGTTGAATCTTTCAAATGGTGGGCTTTTTTGAATAACTATTTATAACCATTAAAAAATCTCGCCCTATCTGGTTTTACGTCCTGGATCCGCTATAGCACACGATCATACTCTTTCCTTTGTAAATAAAAGAGGGCCTGGAATGACCTTACGAAGGAATCGTTCCAATTTTTTTTTCAAAGCTTATTAACTTGATTATGATTCCGTATATACCAGGAATAAAACTATTTATATGAAAAGGCTATAATGGGCCTGCAGTCACCCTGCAGGCCCCGGCCTGCGATGGCCTCACCATTGAGGGTGGAGGCCAGGGTTGCAAAATACCCCTCAGGCCTCACCCGCAATGGGTGAGGCCATTGCGGCCCGGGGCCTGCAGGTCCTGATTGCGCATAAGAAAATCATAAATCGAATCTATCAATAGCATTTAACAATGGAAAATGCTTAATCTACCGGGCTTGAGACCCTACCACAATCTATCTAAAAGACACGCATCATGGGGCCCGGGTCCCACCATTGTCTCTTGGATAGATCGTGGTAGGATTTCAAGCCAATAGTTAATGTATCACTCTTTAATAATCCCCACCTCCTTAAAAAATTGGTAACTTGCAAAGTTTGTGAAATCGTCTGATAAATAGTTAAGTTTTTACTTCATTAATTTCTTGTACTCACCTGATTCAAGAACTCGAATTGAAAAGAAACGTTATGGTGAAAACACCTAAAGCCCAATCCAAGTGAATCATGAGGCTTTATATAGGCTTTTGCAAGTGGATCGTCTTTCTAAACCTAATCCTAGCCCAATTACAGCCCAAACCCACTCAGATCCAATTTTGTCAGTCCATTACAAACATAGGTGAATGCAATTATTACACGAGGATGCGGAGTATTATACAGTGCCAATGTAGGAGATTTTGTTGTGGTATAAATCACCACGATAGCAGAGACGGTCAATATACGGAACAATACTACCACTAACAATCACGCAGCAACAACACGAAACTAACAAAAGACAAATAATAAAGTGCGAGAACAAATAGAATCACACAAACCAGAGACAAAGGATTTGTTAACGAGATTCACCCACCGTATGGCTAGTCTCCAGCAGAGCGGAATCTGCAATAGTCTACTAGATCTTAGAATCAAGTTACACCCACGAGCAACACAAGGAGATTTCTCTGAAATCTCTTTAGATCTTAGCCGTGACCCCTCTCTCTATACAATAGTCTCTCATATTGACAGTACATTAATTATATGATAGAGCCCTATAAATAGGCAAATCCTAATCCTACCCAAAATAGGAGATAAACCTAAATTATAATAATTCGGTTCGTACAGAAATCCCGACAACAGACGTTTGCACCAGATTTGGTCAGACATCTACCTCTTCTCTGCTTCTCTTCAGCTCCTTACGTAGACGTCTGCACCCTTACCATCAGACGTATGCGATTGCTCTAGATTAGGCTTCAGCTTCCCCAGACGTCTAGCTATGCTCTGTGACTGCTTCGACTCTTTGACAAACGTCTGCACTTTTTCCACCATACATTTGCCTTTACTCTGATCTTTTGGCTCGTTCTTGGTGCACGTCCAGACGTCTGCACCTTTTGTTTCAGACGTCTGCCGGAAATTTCTCCACATTTCAACATTCTCCCACTTAGAAATATTTCCGCCTTGATTCCCATCCTAGTAGACTTCACACGATTCCGCTTCTGCTATCTCCTCATCAAATTTTCATGGAGTGGATCACCAACCTATAATAGAGATTCAGCCTATCTTTGTCTACGACCTTGGTGAAGATATCTGCAGGATTCTTTTCTTCCATGATTTTCTGCAGTGTCAACTTACCATATTCCAATGCTATGCGTATGAAGTGGTACCGCACCTTGATGTGCTCGTATGAAAGTGATATGTCGCGTTCTTGGCCAAGTGTATTGCACTTTGACTGTCGCTCCACAAGGCGTTGAAATGTTGTTTCATACCCAACTCTTCGAGTAACCTTTGCAACCATATCATCTCCTTGCTGGCTGCCGTGATGGCCACATATTCGGCATCCGTCGTTGACAATGCCATAACTTTCTGCAGCTAAGAGACCCAACTGACCGTTGTTCTTCCAATCGCGAATACGTATCCCGTTGTGCTCTTCCCACTATCTTGATCACCCGAGTAGTCCATACAAGCTTTGATCTGAATCACAGTGCACAAATCCTTGAAAGTCTGAATGTACACGCAGTGATCTAAATCACAGTGCACAAATCATGTCTTTAACATGAACTGATCGAACTTAAGATATCATTGCCTTGGATCTTGCTTGAGGCCATACAAGATTTTTCGCAGTCTACATACCATGTTTTCTTTTCCCTTCATCTCGTATTGCGGTGGCTGCATTATATAGATCTCCTCCTCCAAATCTCCATAAAGGAATTTTGTTTTCACATTCAGCTGCTCTAAGTGCAAGTCCCCCACCGCCACGATATTGAGAATCATCCAAATTGAAGACATCTTCACCACTGGGAAAAATATCTATTGATGGTCTATCCCATATTATTGCGCATATCCCTTTCATGCCATCGGCCTCATCCTTTATCCTGTACTCCCACCTATTTAGCAATGTCTTCGGTAGCTTCATTAGATCCCACGTATGGTTCTTTTTCGAAGAATCCATCTCCTCATTCATACCTTGTTCCCACTGCTTACTAGCATCATCTTGCGTTGCCTCTGCAAGGGATTCAGGCTCTCCCGAATCTGTGTACAAAATGAAATCAGTTGTCCCCCTCCGAATGGTGGCCGACGACGCGAGGACGTCTCGCCTGAGATTCGGGGCAGATGCTATTTGGTTTTATCCGTCCACCTCTCCGAAGATGCCAAGTTGATTTATGGCACCGTGTATCGGAGGTTTAGACGGATGCGGCCGATGTAGCAGACTTCGTCAGATTCCCCCTCGCTTGAGGGGTTTTTTATTGTGGGGACACTCTTCCCTGCAGGCGCAAGCCCCTGCAGTTAATTACGCTACCGCATCGCGGTAACAACTTTCTCCTTCTCCAGAATTTCATTTCGTGTTGTGTGTGTTTGTTTTGTTTGTGGTTGCCCGTGGATTGTATACGGAGACTGAGTAATGTCGTCGCCCGTAGGACGTGGATTAGTCCAAATCCGTATTTACTTAGATTTGGGTTTGGTGTTTTTAGTTTAAGGATGCATTAGTCGCGTTGCGGCTAAGATCAACTTAAACGTTCGTTAAGGATATGTTAGTCCTGTTTTGGGACTAAGATCAACTTAACGGGACCGTTTAGATCCGGCAAAAGAGCATTTGGGGGCTCTATTGCTCCAGTTTAGGGACGTCGTGGTCCATGTTCCAATTTAGGGACGTAGTGGTCCGTATTCCAGTTTAGGGACGTGGTGGTCCGTATTCCAGTTTAGGGACGTGGTGGTCTATCGCCAGTTTAGGGACGTGGTGGTCCATATTCCAGTTTAGGGACGTGGTGGTCCATCGCCAGTTTAAGGACGTGGTGGTCTATATTCCAGTTTAGGGACGTGGTGGTCTGTCACGCCCCGCTTCCCAAAATACGGAATACGAGGGGTAGACAAGGCCAGCCATGCTCCTACGGTCAAGGAAAAGTCCTGCCGTAGTCACACTTCGGCTTCTAGTTTATCATGGTAAACAGTAAACGATGCGCAGGTAATGAGAAATGCAGTAACTGAAAGATACAATAATGTAAACTGACCTGAAGTGGAACAAACGGATGTAACTAGGAACGGCAAGTCAGGAAGTCTGTGATGCACTGGTCCAGGCTAAATCGTCTTCTCACACTGAGCATGCATACTCAGGTCGTCAGAGCGACACAATAGCAAAATAATATATATAAAATCAAATGACAGTTCTAACGGTGGCAGTAGATATGAATAACAGTAATCGATAACAACATGAATATGAATGTGCAGTAATCAATGCAGCGGAACAGTAAATCAGTATAACGATATGTCACGTATGCCACACAGTATAAAGGAATAAAATGCCAGTATCCCTATCAGTCTCTAAGTCTCACTGTACAGGTCACTAAGCCTATCGTCAGTCCAAGTGTGAGAGTCAACCACTCGTGAGTGTCCTCCACCCAAGGGTAGAACCCAAGGGCAAGGGACCACGGGCCCAACATGTAACAAGAATATCACGGTGTATATATCACGTACCCTGTAAATCTCCATATAACTCCCTAAATATATAAGCCGGCATGGGACTCCCGAGATTCTGTTGAACTCACACTTAAACTACCCCACACCCCGTGGTCTACATCAAACGCTAACCATCAACCTAAATACTAATCGATCCGTGACAAGTCTACGCGAGAACTGGAAGCAGGACCTCCATCAAGCACGTCCCGACTAATACCTAAGATA
The DNA here is from genome assembly GCA_030015575.1 of Agapanthus africanus. Lineage (NCBI taxonomy): Eukaryota > Viridiplantae > Streptophyta > Magnoliopsida > Asparagales > Amaryllidaceae > Agapanthus > Agapanthus africanus. Next base: position 23,579,119 of record JASDDO010000028.1, on the reverse strand, counting down.
AATGGCAGTGTCGGATGCCTTATCTGTGACACCCGTGCAAGCGCTTCCATAAGTGTCCCATACCACTTATAGTCACACGTACACGCATCGCACAGACGTCGACAATGCAATAGAACAATAGGGTCACTGATTGTGCACAAGTACTCATCACTTTCACTTAATCACGAATGCACGAACACTGACGTACTTGCCACAATCATCACTAAAATCTAACACTGGGTAAATGCACGATGTCACTAGGTTATCACTACAATGATATGGGTATAATGTGATGCATGAACAGTATATAAGCACAATTAAGGTGTCCTAAAAACAGAAATCTATCACTTGCACGATTTATCATGAAACGTACGTATTTAATTTAGCGAAACAATAAACAGGTAATAATTAGTATGTTCAGTTATCCATCCATAGAATTTTGTTTCAAGCCAATCGGGTTCCAGGATCAAAAGTTATAACCTTTTCATTTTAAGCGCTCGCGGCTGAAAATCCAATTTCAGAATCAGAAGTCCGTTTCGCAACGCATTTTAATCCCAGTTGGGATCATATTTTAGCGATGCTAAAGTTGGATGAATTTTAGGGTTTTCAGTAAAGTTTTCAACTCAACAAACGGATCTTCAATCGCATCTGTACGTTAGGAGTTATAATCTGTTTAATATTAACATGTCAATTCTGAATCTGCTGGGACTGTTATGTGTCCCGATCTATTAAATTACAGATTAAATACCAAACGGTAACGAAACAGAACGAAACCAATTGTGTTGTCTAGCTAACAGATTGTTCTTTAATAAGCAGTGGATTTCCGCAACCTACGAGTTAAGGAAATCCTATGGTATCCATTACGGAACAGCAAGCACAAATTGAGTCGCTCTGGACTGCAGTCCAGAGTCGCACTCCGACACAATTATCATCATGATTTAAGTACAGGAATGTCTGGAAACTAGCATAGGGTTAAATTTCGTCGAGTTAGCTTCGATTAGAGCCCTCGAACGCACCATTCTACTATGTATATGATTTATGGTGAATTTAACGGTTTTCAGGTACAGTAGAATTTCAGTTTTACGGTTAAACTTGGGGGCAGTTGTTTTAGTCGTTAACGATTAAATTATCCAACGAAAATCACACACTATATTCACAGCCCTACGGGCCAACCTACACCATTGAGTTCCATCAAATTTGATAATGTTTTCCTAAGGGAACAAGCATCGAACAGTTGCGGCACATAATAGTTTTAAACTTGTAACATTATAATTCATGTATTTAACAATTGTAACCTAGATAAATAGCATGTAAGCAAGTAGAATACTTGCCTGGAAGAAGTATCGGGGTCGCAAGGCAGCAACAATGTCGCGAACGCGCGTTGTACGCCGTGGAATCGATTCGCGCGAGCTTGGATCTAGATGCGGATCTCGCGTCGGGGTTGTCCGGAGTCGTTGCACAGTCCCTGGACGTTAAGGGGTGCTCTCTGGTTCGCCTGAGAAGTGTTGGGGTTGCCGACGGTCGACGGTGTCGCTCCGGCAGCGTGTACAGAGGGTGTTTGTAAAGGAATGTGTTTTATGTGGTTTTTTTGTGAGAGAGTTAGGGAAAAGCAGTGAAGGAAAGAGAGAGAGATGAGAGATGCACAGAGAGAAGAGACTGAGAGAGTGAGAGAGAGAGCTGAGAGAGTTGATCGAGTTTGAGACAGAGAGATAGATTTTGAGAGAGAAAGACGGAGAGAGAGAGAGAGAGAGAGAGATCGGGAGGGAGAGAGTTATCGAGAGAGAGGCAGCGAAATGAAGGAGAGGGTGAAGGGAGGTGAGGATGAGGCGGTCGCAGTTGAGGTCACTGTCGTCGGCGGGAGTGGTGTGCAAGGATGGTCGAGCTCGGGTCAGGCGGTGGTCGAAAATGGAGGAGAAGGAGAGGTGAAGAGGTGTCGTCGTTGGGGGAAAGCTCGGTGTGCTTGGAAGGAGAAGGCGATGACGGTGGCTCCGGTGGGTCGCGGTGGTTGTGGTGGTGCTTGGTGAAGTGGGGTAGTCGAGGGAGTCGAAGCTCGAGCGAGGGTGTGCAGGGGGTATTTGGTCGGTGGGGGAGTGGGTGCAGGCGAAGGCGCTCGGGCAGTGGGGAATAGGGGAGGAGAAGTGAGTGGAGATGGTGGCGATGTCGACGGTGCAGTAGTCGTGGGTCGCGAGGGATGCAGTGGGTGAGAAGGTGGGAGCGAGAGAGGAGGAGGAGGGAGGTCCAGAGAAAGAGGAAAGAGGCGACATGGGGTTAGAGGGGGTGCGCGACGTGGGGTAACGGCTCGCGACGAGGGCGTGGGCGACGACGGAGGAGGCGGGTCGCGCGCGCACGTTGGGAAGTAGCCGTTGGGAAAAATTTTAAAGAAGATAAACAGTGGTCGGGCGTGGGCTGAAGCAAGAGGCGGGCGTGGGCCGTGAGCTGGGCCAGAGAAGAAAAGAAATGAAAAATAATAATTTGTGTAAAGGGAAGGTGGGCTGGGCCGGGGTTAAGGATTAAAAGAAAATTTAATGGAGAATAAAAGGGAGTGGGCTGTTGGATGTAGGCCGGGGATTTATCAAAAAGAAAGAGAAATGGAACGGGCTGAGCCAGGAAAAACTTATTAAGGGAAATATTTTGGTGGCTAAAGGGATCTAATTGAGGGAAAAGAATGGGAAAATTGGGTTTACATTTTCAAATAGAATAAATGGAACTTTTAAAATAAATAAATAATTATATAAAAATAGATAAAATTCTAAATAAGAATAAATCGGAATCTAGAGTAACAAAATACGGATTTTGGTATTAAATCTTGGTTTTGGCTTTTAGGGTTTAGAAGAAATAGAATTTAAATAAATCAAATAAAATTCAAAAATAACAACTATACAGATATTGGTATAAAAAGGGGTTGGGTGTTACATGGTCCATCGCCAGTTTAGGAACGTGGTGGTCTATATTCCAGTTTATGGACATGGTGATCCATATTCCAGTTTAGGGACGTGGTGGTCCGACATTAGTTTAAGGACGTTCCGGTCCGATATTAGTTTAAAGGACATCTCGGTCCGATATTAGTTTAGGAACGTTTCGGTCCACGAGTTTAAGGACCCCGCAGTCCGATATTGAAGGGTGTGGTCGTCGGGACTCGTCACCTCTCTGACGACGTTGAGTGATTACAACGACGTGTGTCAGAGGAGTTCGGAGATGTACCTTCGAACCGGATATAAATTGATTTAAGAGAGAGCTATGCTCAGTCAATTTAATTTGAGGACTTACGGCCAAAATTGGGCTAAGTCCAGTTGAAAATGTTCAACACTTTTATTAAATAATGCATTGCATTTCTTCCATTTTTTTTTGTTTGGGCTCTGCCCATAAAGATGCAGAGCATCAATTTATTCTGGGCTCTGCTCATTTATGAATGATGCAAGGCATCTGTTTTGTTTGGGCTCTGCCCCTTTTAAAATGCGTAGCATTTTTATTATTTCGTTTGGGCTCTGCCCATTTATAAATGATGCAGAGTATCGATTTAATTAGGCATGCTTGGTCTTTTAACTGGGCCTGACCCTTCAGGAAAAGAAATGCATTGCATTTGTCAGGCGCTTTGCGCCAATTACTGAGCGCAAGCGCTTGTGGTGAGGACACGTGTCATGCTCTGGTGAGCGCAAGCGCAACAGCGCAGTGCGCTGCGCTAGTGCGCTGCGCTGTTGCGCTGCTGACACGTGGCGTGCTCTGGTGAGTTGCGCCAATTCCATAAAGCAAAGCTCTATTTCAAGAGCGCGTAGCGCAAGTTGTTCTGTAGCTGACACGTGGCGCTCTCTTAAGAGTGCAACAGCGCAGTTTGGAAGTGCAGAGCACTAAGAATCTTTTAGATTCAAGAACAGAAGTGCAAAGCACTATTTGAATTTTAGATCAAAGAAAAATAAATTTTTCTTTTCGTTCGAAGAACCAGAGGTTCATAAAAGTGCAAAGCACTATTTTTATTTTGTTGTTTTCTTGTTTTTTTTTTGAAGAACCAGGGGTTCATGAGAAGTGCAAAGCACTGTTTATTATGTGAACAATATTGATTTGGTTTTCTAATCAATGATTTATTAAAAGAGATTTCTTTTCTCTCATGAAGGTCTTTACCTTTTTCTTTGAAATTTTCTCAGAATTCTCTCTCTGTTTGAAGCTCTTGACCTTTTTTTTAAGAAAATGTTGATGCCTTTGAATTGAGGCCCGAGGTCCTTTTTATAGTGCTCATAAATTAGTTAAATTTGTTAAAAAGATCTTTCTCTGAGTGATTTGGGGAATTTTCCCCACCGTTGGATTTTTGATCCAAGGGCTTCTGCTTTGCAGAAGAAAATCTTCTTGTTTTAATAAGAACAGAAAAGATTTCTTAGAATTTTAATTCTGTTTGGCGCAGATGCCCCAGCGCGTGACACGTGTCGCGCAGCGCACAGCGCAGCGCAACTGCGCCAGCGCATATTGATGCGAGCACGAGAGAAGAGTTGGAGGAGTTGATGGAGGCGAGAGAGGCGGGCATGGCTTTTATACTCGGGAACTCTTACACGAGGGTGAAGAGCGGGTCGAGCTTGATAAAGAGATTGGCGATCGATGTCGGATATGATTTCTTGAGGAGGAATTGTAGAAGCCCGACGTATGCCGTGAGCATTCCACATGCTTCCACGTTAGAGGTGGGGATGGTGTATCATGTATGAGGCATTTTTCTTTTATTAGGAATTTTTTGTATATTATTAATCTTTGTTGGCTATGTATATTATCATGATGTTTTTGTTTTTTTAGCTGAGTTTTAGAGGGAGTATAATTTTTGAGAATACTATGTAAATGTGATGATAATTTTTGGAAATGGAAAATCCTTACAGTAGTGTTGGTAATATGAGGAGTTTCAGGCAACACTTGTATGAAAATGGTTTTATCAAAGTGTTTTGAGGCTTTTGATGTTTGCTTATACATTGAAGTTTCTTTTAGAGAAAGATGAAGAGGTAAACTTAGAATGTATTTATTGTGTCCAAGTCTTTTGGTGTTTGTTTGTACATTGAAGTTTGATCGTTTATCTAAACCGGAATTTAGATCGATCCATCAGCTCTGCAAAAAAAAGCGAAAATATAAAGAAGAGGTTAGCAATGCAAGAAAGAATAGAAGAATATACAAGTCTAAACAGGTCACCTAAGCTCCCAACTTACCCGCAAACTGAGCGGGGCTGAGCTTGGCCCAATTGAGGGCCTGCTCAGACAGCAACACATCGGTTCGATGGACGGGCTCCCAATTTGTCACGCCCCGCTTCCCGGTGTACGGCGAAGGGGATGCGACGAGCTCCGCTACGTATTTACTGTGAAGTAAATACGCTAAGCGTATCTAAGCAATATAAAGGTAAATCACAAGAGACAAGAGATAGAAAATAACAGCAACTTTATTAATAACATTCTTTTGTACAATGCATGAAAAGTAAATACATCTGGAATAAAAGTGATGCCTAAACAATGGCTGTTCCCGCCAAAAATTTCTGCGCAAAGGAGTCCAAGGTATCAAATGGCAGCGATATGCTTAAGGAAATGCGAACCAGTATCTTCCGGGCTGTTTTTTGACAAACTCCCGAATGAGAAACAGATAAATTCTGATGGTATCGAAAGCGGCTCGAAAAACCCTTCGATTTAATATATTATGGGCCTCGTAATTCATCCGGGATCAAACGTTATGAGGAATTACGTGTCCACACGTGATGGACTTTTAAGAACCCGCTGGAGGAGTTAAAAAATATAATATAAACTCAGAAAAGACCCCAATGGGGCATCACGTGCTCACACATGACCATGGGTCACGTGCAGACACGTGATGGGCTTTTAAGGCCTCTAAAATAATGAATAGAATTAAATTCTAAAATCTGTTCCCCGATTAAAAATCAGGAATCACGTGCTCACACGTGACCAATGGTCACGTGTTAACACGTGATGGTTAAAACCGAAGCGTAAACAAACAGCTGAAGGAAATACCTCAATGAGGTGTCACGTGCTCACACGTGACCAATGGTCACGTGTAGACACGTGATGGTTACAACTGAAGCGTAAGTAAACACTGAGAAAAGGACTCAATTGGGGGTCACGTGGCAACACGTGACTGGCTGTAAAAGCCTTGCTGTTCAACAGAATTAAATTCTGAAAAAAAAGATCATTTAAATCTTTCGAAATAGAATTAAAATTCTAAAAGCTTCTAAATCTTTCCAAATGGAAAAGGATTATGGGGACCGTTGGATTAAAGATCCAAGGGTGATTAAAAATCACCAATTTATGGAAAAATCTTGGACAATGAAAGATTTCCCTGAAAATCTCACCAGAATAACAAATAGAATATCTTTTGGATTTAAAATCCACGGTGAATAAAATTCACTGAATGATCTAAAGGCCCAGATTAATGATAAATATAAATCAAATCTCTCAACAATCAAATCAAATCTTTCAATGAGAGATTTGCTAAACAAATTGATTCTCTTCCTTCTCCTATAAATAGGAGCCAAGAAAAGAAGAGAGGGGGGCTACCTTTTGGAGAGAGAAACAGAGAGAAGAAAATTTAATTCTCAAGAGGGAAGAAGAGAAAAGAGAATTTAATTCTCAACAAAGAAAACCCTAGGTGAGAAAAGGGAAAAGATCAACTTCAAAAAGAGAATTTAATTCTCAAAATTTAAGAGTTTAACTCTTCTTTAATAAAGAACTTAGTTCTTCTTCTGGTTGAAGATCTGTACAGAGCACATCTCCCCATAGGATGAGAATTTAATTCTCATCGGGTCGAGATCCTGCCATGCAGATCCTAAACTTAGAAGGGGAATTGAGTTTTGAGAAATTAATTCTCCTAAAACAAAACTAGGGTTTAACCCTAATCAAGAATTTAATTCTTTCACATATCTGGGAATTTAATTCCTTTGAAAAGAAATCAGGGTTTCATCCTAAATAAGAATTTAATTCTTTCACGATAGGAATTTAATTCCTCCAAAATCATAATTAGGATTTAACCCTATAAAGAATTCAATTCTTAAGAGATCTCTGTTCATGAAAAGAACTAGGGTCACGTGCCCCCACGTGACCCTTGAAAAGATCCCCTGCAAAGAACTTTGAAGCATCGCCTCATGTGCTCCCACGTGACTCCCAAAACGCAGAAAGAAAAAGTAAAGGAAATGAAAGCTTTGGGCGCTCTCACGTGTTATCACGTGACCCCTCAGCAAATGCTTTAACAATTGGCGCACAGATCCCCATCACGTGCCAACACGTGATGCTCTAAAATAAAAATGAAAGTGTTTAACACTTAATGGCAAAACAAAAGAAAAGAAGCTTTGGGCGCTCTCACGTGTCCCCACGTGACCCCTCAGCAAGTGCTGTAATTATCGATGCATAAACCCCCATCACGTGCCAACATGTGATGCTCTAAAATAAAGATGGAAAGTGTTTAACACTTATTCACAGATTTGAGGATAAAACAAAGGAGATTTGGCTTCACATTTAGGGCGCCCTCACGTGTCACCACGTGACCCCTAATGAGCATTCTAACAGACCAGAGCGGGGGCCTCCATCACGTGCTCACACGTGATGGCCGTCAGAATTAAAAGTGTTAAACACTTACCTGCAGAATAAAATAAGGGAAATCAGGGCGCTCTCACGTGTCCGCACGTGACCCCTCCCTCCTCAGTGTTTAACACTAATTGGAAAACTCTCTCTGCAGTGTTTAACACTGATTTCCTTAGTGTTTAACACTAATTGGAAAACTCTATCTACAGTGTTTAACACTGATTTTCTTAGTGTTTAACACTAATTTGGAAAACTCTATTTGCAGTGTTTAACACTGATTTTCTTAGTGATTAACACTAATGTGAAAACTCTGTTCCAGGTGTTTAACACTGATTTGCTTTGGTGTTTAACACTAATTTGAAATCTATGCTACCGGTGTTTAACACTGATTTGCTTTAGTATTTAACATTAATTTGAAAGCCCCGTTGCTAGTGTTTAACACTGATTATCTTTTAGTGTTAAACACTAACTTGCTAATCATAATTCCAGTGTTCAACACTGTTAGTCTTTAGTGTTTAACACTAATTTTAGCCCAATTGGCTAAGTTTCTAGAGGCAAAGCCTCTCCTTCAATGAGCCAACAAAAGGCCAATATTTCAAACATAATTGGACTTAGCCCAAACTGGCCATAAGTCCTCAAATCATCTTGAACTGAGCACATCTGCTTTTTCAACCAACTCATTCGTTCAAGGGTACATCTCTGAACTCCTCTGATATTTGTCGTTGTAATCCTTCAACGTCTTCAGAGAGGTGACGGGTCCCGACAACCACACATCAACACGGACTGTGGGGTCCTTAAACTCATGGACTTATGCGTCCTTAAACCAAGATACGGACTGTGGGGTCCTTAAACCCGCGGACTTATGCGTCCTTAAACTAACGGACTAATGCGTCCTTAAACACACCCATATGGACTGTGGGGTCCTTAAACCCATGGACTTATGCGTCCTTAAACTGCCCATAGACCGCAATGACCTTAAACTACCGATGGACCACTATGTCCCTAAACTGGAAATGGACCACCATGTCCCTAAACTGGCAATGGACCACTATGTCCCTAAACTGGAACAATAGAGCCCAAACGCTCTTTTGTCGGATCTAAACGATCCCGTTAAGTTGATCTTAGTCTCAAATCAGACTAACGTATCCTTAACAAACGTTTAAGTTGATCTTAGCCTCAAATATGGCTAACGCATCCTTAAACCAAAACCTCCAAACAGACTTTAGTCCCAAATTGGACTACAGGTCCCCCAATCGACTTTGGTTCAAGGGTACATCTCTGAACTCCTCTGATATATGTCGTTGTAATCCTTCAACGTCGTCAGAGAGGTGATGGGTCCCGACGGCCATACATGTAATGGACCACTATGTCCCTAAACTGGAACAATAGAGCCCAAACGCTCTTTTGTCGGATCTAAACGATCCCGTTAAGTTGATCTTAGTCTCAAATCAGACTAACGTATCCTTAACAAACGTTTGAGTTGATCTTAGCCTCAAATATGGCTAACGTGTCCTTAAACCAAACCCCAAACCCAAATCTAAGAAAATACGGATTTGGATTAATCCACGTCCTACGGGCGACAATATAAATTTGTCTCCGTACACAATCCACGGGCAAGCACAAACAAAACAAACACCCACGACACGAAGTGACCAGCTGGAGAAGGAGAAAGTTGTTACCGTGATGCGGTAGCGTAATTAACTGCAGGGGCTTGCGCCTGCAGGGAAGAGCGTTCCCACAATCAAAACCCCCTCAAACGAGGGGGAATCTGACGAAGTCTGCAACATCGGCCGCATCCGTTTAAACCTTCGATACACGGTGCCATAAATCAACTTGGCATCTTCGGAGAGGTGGACGGATAGCACCTATTAGCATCTGCCCCGAATCTCAGGCTAGACAGCCCATGTCTTGGCTGCCATTCGGAGGGGAACAGATTCTGGCACGCCCGGTGGGACCTTTTCCACTTTCCACTCCACACTTCGTGTGTCGTGTTCGTGAACGAATCGCGGTTTATTGTGGTTGCCTGTGGATTCGAGGTACTAAGATTTGGTGTCTTGCTCCGTGCAGAAAACTGAAGATCAATGGCTTTAAACTGCACTGCCTGCAACTGCAACTCTCGCTCGGTCCTTGCTGGAGGAGTGACTTATGGGCCCCAAGCGGCCTCCCGTTTCAAGATGCCAGTGGAGCAGGTAACTCAGGACACCACTGGATTATTCTTCGGGACCATGCTCCCACCGTTGAGCTTCAATGCCACAATGACGTTGAAAGAAGCCCCAAAGAAGTCGGTCTTTGATCGGCTTACCACTGCCGCGACCCCTTTCAACGGGTCGCCCAGCTTCAATACCTCAGTTTTCAACAGACTGGGCCAGAACGTCTGCAAACCCGCAATACCCGTAGCTGCCATCCCAAAGCGGATAGCTATCCCGGCTCAAGTGGACGAAATCATTGGAAAGGCTCCTCCTTCCAAGAAGTCAGTTTTTACAAGGCTGGCCATTCCGGTTGCTGCTCCAGGCGAGGTCCTCAAAGCTGCTTCCCCTGCTCAGAGGTCCGCCTTTGACAGATTAAACATTGCTTCTCAACGGGCGTCAGTCTTCGATAGGCTAGCACCAATAACAGTCTCTCCTCAAAGCAGGGGGCATAAAGAAGGTTATCCAACAACGGAGGTGATCTCATCCGCACGACATGCTCGACGTCGTCACTGCCACCGAGTAAGAAAGGCTGGGGGCATCTCTCCGTCTGGACTTACTCCACCCGCTCCAACGGTGGAGACCGATGCTACTGTTCCAATCGGGAACAGCTTTGAATTGCTGAACACGGTATGCAGAAACTCTCCTACCGCCGTACTAAAAAGATCCCCTCCTCCGGTGGGAAACGTTGCGGAAGCCAAGCCAGAACAGTTCTCTCAGCAGCTGTCTTCTAAAATCTACAAGGTCTGGCGCCAAGTCCAAGACTCGGTGATTGATCGAAATTTCTCCCGCCGGCAGAAGAAGCTGAAGGTCCAGCAGGAAGAAAACCGTCCTGTTAAGCCACAAAAGATGACGACTACTTGGGTGCTCACGACAGCGGCCCCCTCAACGTCAACCACTCAGAAAAGAAGGAGGCCAGAGAAAGCCCCAGTAAACGTGGCAGACCACAAAGACGCTAAGCCCAAACGCCCCAAGTCTGGGGGCATGGTGGTGCACACCGTATACATGGCTTCTGGAAAGGAGAAAAGTCGTGCTTCGACGGGTCACCGACCGCTCACCCGATCCGCGACGAAAACCCAGGAGCAGCAACAGAAGCTTCAGGAGATGATGATTGTAATGGCCGCACTCACCGGGCCAAAAGAAAGCCCGGAGGCATCATCAGAGCAGCGTCACGAACAAGAAACTGATGCTGACTTCTTACGCAGAGTCCTCGAAAAGAAGGACAGAGAAGCCGCAGAGCAAGCGGCTAACATAAAGCAAATGGCGCTTCTCTTCCAAGATATGGTAGGGATGATGATCCAGCAAGATCCTCCTGCTGAAGATCCTCCGATTGTCCTTGAAGATGACAAAGGAGAGACATCGAATCCTCCTCCGGCTCTTTCAGCAGCCAAGGAAGAAACCATTTCCAAGGCCGCACTGGATGACCATATAGCTCAGCAAATACGAGCTCACCAGGAAAATGAAGCGGCTGGACAAATTGCTAGAACCGGACGACCCTACCCGGGATGGTATGACCAAATTAGTTACCCGCCGGGATATACGATCCCTAAGTTCCACGTATATAAGGGAACGGGAAATCCGCATCAGCACGTCGCTCAATTTAGAGCCATATGCGGCAACACTGGAGGTGATGATAAATTGCTGCTCCGCCAGTTTGTTGGCAGCCTGTCGGAAACGGCATTTGAATGGTATTCTGAACTCCCAAATGACTCTATCAAGACATTTACGGAGATGGAGCTGCTGTTTACACAGAGATTCGCGAGTGCTAGTGGACGCACCCCGATAACAGCACTGATAAATGCCAGGATAAAGTCAGGCGAAACGTGGGTCTAATACGCAACACGATGGCGGAACCTGTGGTCGAAATGCGAACAACGCATAGAAGAGGCACCTGCAGTAGGCATGTTCGTGGGCACTCTTGATCCGCAAGCGACCATCTCACAATTCATGATGTTCTTCAGGCCGACCACCTTCCAGGCTCTGATCGACAAGCTGGCCCAAATGGACCAGGTGGGCCATAGGCCTTCCTCTTCAAAGACAGAGCCTTGGAATGAAAAGGGCAAAGGGAAAGCAACCTTCGTTGCCAATACTCAGCAACGGCCGAGCAACTTAAAGCCGGTTGTTCGCCAAAACAACGTGCGTCCACGCTCATCCCTCGAGGAGAGACTAGGACGTCCTTACTCGTTTCCTCAGAATAAAACGAGGAGATTGTTCGAGCTAGCAGTGCGCAACAGACTCATCAACCTGCCGAGTCCGAAACGTCTGTTGCAGCCAGGCGATGTCAACGATCCAAATTACTGCCCTCACCACCAAGCGGTAAGCCATCCAATCGAAGATTGCTTCATCTTTAAGGGATGGATCGAGGATCAGTACCTACAAGGCAAGTTTGCACTGTCTGAGAAGTGGAAAGTAAACCCACCACGACCGCACACTCCTAAGAAGACAGACACACCGGGGGCAACTTGTTCTTTTGTTGAAGAAGCCCCATGGGAGGTCGTGCTTTCATCCAAAACCCAAAAGGATGCTGAGTGATCTTCATACGCGCCCGGCGGTCAGATGGAAGAACCCGCTCGAACCTCAAATCATCTAGGGGATGCTAAAACCACGCCAAATTCCAAAGATCGGTGATGATAGCCAAAGCGCTCACACTCAGCCGTCAAAGTCGCCGAAGAAGAAGACCAAAAAGCCCGTGAATTCTAGTGACAAGTGCACGGACATGCAAAAGCAGATTGACGTGTTGGAAGAATACAATCAAAAAGCGCGGACTCCAATCACACGCCAAGAATTTCTCAGCCACGTCATTAAGGACGGAGATGATGACAATGGAGAAGACTCGTCGGATGAATCTAAAGATTATGTGGCAAGCTGCCATGTGATCTCTCATTCGTTGATAAACGACGAAGGAGCTCCTTACACAGAGAAGCTGGGGGCAGATCCTGAGCCAGAACTTTAGGACCATCAGATGAAATGATTGATGCATTCCTGAACGAAGCCCGTCTTAAAAGCAAAACTGATCGAGAGCGCGAGATGGCCATATTCGAGAAAGCCAAACGCCGGCGACTGGATAAAAGGGTCGAAACACTCACACCGGATCAAAGTACATCCGCCGCAAATGAAAGCGGGATCAAGATAAGGAAAAGATTCGCCAAAGCCATATCGATGGGGATGAGACTGCCCTCTTTCGGAGAAAATTCTCCCGGTGGTATACATCTTGATGAAACGGACGTACATCCTAACTTCTGCTTATATCATCAGAAGATCGCACATCCTACTGAAGACTGCAACTCCTTTAAGTGTTGGTGGCAAGGATATATCACTCACAGGCAACACTTCAAAAAGACAAAGCGTGAAGCTCGTAAACAGCGGAAAAATGCGACAGATGAGCGTAAAAGAATTGCCGGCAATTGTCACAGGGTTGATCCTGGGGGATCGCAAGTTCTCACCTTCGGGAGCGACTCCGACAAAAAAGTAGCCCTTGGTCCTCTCTTCAAGGAATCTATCTCTGAAACGAACGAATTGAGGAATTGCGAAAACGTTCAGCTGCGCAATCGCACGCTACCCGAAAAGAATCTCGGACCCGCAAATAAGGAATCGAACAAAAGGGATAAGGGGAATGGAAAAGCGACCTCCGTCGTCAATGCTCAACAACAGCCGAGTGACCCGAAACCGTTTGGTCATCAAAACAACAAGCCGCGATACCTCAATGAGAAGTTGAAACGTCCTTACTCGTTTCCCAGAGATAAAACAAAGAGATTGTTCGAGCTAGCAGTGCGCAGCGGGCTCATCACTCTGCCAGATCCAAAACGTCCGTTGCAGCCAGGTGACGTTGACAATCCTAACTATTGTCCCTACCATAAAGTAATGGGTCACCCACTCGAAAATTGCTATGTCTTCAAAGGCTGGATTGAGGATGAATACCAACAGGGCAAATTTGCGTTGTCTGACAACTGGAAGGTGAGCCCGCCACAACCACATACTCCGAAAAAGATGAACATGCCGGGGGCATCGTGCTCTTTCATAAAGAAAGCCCCATAGACCGAAAAGTCAGTAAACTAGAGAGTCGCCTCAAATACGGCGACGGTGGACCACTATGTCCTAAAACTGGCGTCGGACCGAAACGTCCCTAAACTAACGACGGACCGCAATGTCCTAAAACTTGCAAATGACCGAAACGTCGTTAAACTACTATCAACCCGCGGCATCCTCAGGCCGGCGTGGTAAAAAAAACAGTATGTTTACAAGCAAAATAGGCACGGATGAAAAAACCCAAAAGGGCTCCGTGAGTAAAAACAGCAGGACTACCGGCGAGTCTTGTGAAAACCCGAAAGGGCGCAATCTCGTTAGAATAATAAAAAAAGAAAGAATAAACAAAATCAAAAAGAAAAAGAAAGAAAACGGTATTCCCATAAGCAAAATGGGCACGGATGAAAACCCGAAAGGGCTCCGTGAGTAAAAACAGCAGGGCTACCGGCGAGTGTTTGTGAAAACCCGAAAGGGCGCAACCTCGTTAAAAAAAAATTAAAAAAGGGAAAACGGTATGTCCATAAGCAAAATGGGCACGGATGAAAACCCGAAAGGGCTCCGTGAGTAAAAACAGCAGGGCTACCGGCGAGTGTTTGTGAAAACCCGAAAGGGCGCAACCTCGTTAAAACACTTACAGGGTCCTCTCGACCTTGTAAGGAGAAACCACCCGTGCGAGATCCTTACGAGTCACAAGGGAGCAACACACTTAGGGATCCTCACGATTCCTAAGGAGAAAATACACTTACAAGATCCTCACGACTCGTAAGGAGAACTCTCTTATGGGACCCTCACGGCTCATAAGATTTGAAAGTCTTAAGTTACAGAAACCTTAACCTGTTCTTAAGCACCCCCCCAACCTTCGATATTGTCCTACAAGCGGCTCATATTGACCCTTGTATACAATCCACGGGCACGAATAAACATTTCCCTAACAAAGTCCCATCCGTGACTAGGGATATGCTTGTACAGCAAACAACACTTGTAAGTCCTCTCGACTTATAAGGAGAAAACCCTTTTGTAAGATCCTTACGACTTACAAGAGAACATGCACTTAGGAATACTCACGATTCTCAAGGAGAAAACACACCTACAAGATCCTCACGACTTGTAGGGAGAAATACCTTTATGGGACCCTTACGGCTCATGAAGTCAAAAGCCTTAGCCGACAGGACCCTTAACCCTGTTTACTAAGCCACTTTTGTTCAACATCGACAGAGGCAAATGATGATTCGCTCCTGGCAATATCCCAGTTGTAGCGATACTGATGCCTAGACCGGTATCAAATTCCAAGTCCTTTTACGGCAAATGATGATTCGCTCCTGGCAATATTCCAGTCGCAGCGATGCTGATGCTAAGATTGGTATCAGATCCTAAATCCCCTACTCGCAAAAAAAAAAAAATCAGCGAGCCAAAAAAAAATGTATACGAAATAGCCTAAATGATGGGGCAACTTGCAAACAAAATCAGCAAGTAAAAATGTATGCATGCAAAATAGCCAAGATGATTGGGCAACTCGCAATAAAAAGCGGCGAGTAAAAAGAAAAATAGCCGAAATGATTGGGCACCGCGAAAAATAGCCGAAATGATTAGACAATCGCGATTTTCGCGATATAAAAAGCTGAAATGATAGAGCATCGCGGAAAGAATAAAAAAAATGAAAGAATGAAACTTTTTGCCCTACAGGTGAAATCATATCGATCCCTGTATACAATCCAGGGGCATAGATAAAGAGGGAACCATACCTTCCCAACAGGCTCCATCAGAAAGCGAAGCCAAATATCGACGGTTCACAGACAACCTAGAGACAACCTCGACATTTGTCGCAATATTGCAGACACAATGTCAACAAATGAAGTGAAGGAAGGTCCCTAGCTTCAGGGTCTCGACGTCAATATCGACAACTTAAAGATCACCAACGGCGTTTCTCCTCACTCCAACCAGATGCAGACGTGACGTCAACAACCGACCCCAGAGTCGCAACGAAACGGAACCATGGCAAAGTCCCTAGTTCCAAATCTCAATGGCCACATCTACAGCCTGGAGACCAACAACGGAGTGCTTCCTCATTCCAACAGGACACAGATGTTACACCATCAAGCAGAGCGATGGAAAAATCCCAGCTCCATCTCAGCATTCGTCTCGTTACAGCAGACGAGATGTCAACGACGGCGTTCCTCCGCAGTCCAGCAGGATGCAGATGCAACGTCAACGAAAGACCCCATGGTCGAAACAAAGCGGAGTGACGACAAAATCCCAGCTCCACCTCAGCATTCGTCTCGATACAGCAGACGCAATGTCAACAATGGCGTTCCTTCGTGGTTCATCAGGATGCAGATGCAACGTCAACAGAAGACCTCATGGTCGAAACAAAGCGGAGTGACGGCGAAATCCCAGCTCCACCTCAACATTCGTCTCGTTACAGCAGACACAATACCAACAACGGCGTTCCTTCGCAGTCCAACAGGATGCAGAAGCAACATCAACAAAAGACCCCATGGTCGAAACAAAGCGGAATGATGGCAAAATCCCAGCTCCACCTTGACATTCGTTTCGATACAGCAGACGCGATGTCACTGCATCGTCCTTCCTCTAGCAGGGTTCGGACGCGACAAAAACAAACGAAGCAAATGCCTAATTCCTAGCTTCATGGTCTTGACGGCAACTCATATAAAGCCTGAAAGACAATCGGAGATCATCTCGCACCAGCGCGGAGTGGTCACCACTTCAACAATCGTCTCGATACAGCAGATGAAATGTCGCCCCAGCGTTCTTCCCCCAGCAGGATTCAGACGCGCCAAAGAAAATGAAGCAAAAGGCCAAATTCCTAGCTTCAGGGTCTTGACGGCAATTCATATAAAGCCTGAAAGACAATCGGAGATCATCTCGCACCAGCGCGGAGTGGTCACCACCTCGACGATCGTCTCGATACAGCAGATGAGATGTCGCCCCAGTGTTCTTCCCCCAGCAGGATTCGGACGCGCCAAAGCAAATGAAGCAACGGCCAAATTCCTAGCTTCAGGGTCTTGACGGCAAGTCATATAAAGCCTGAAAGACATTCGGAGATCATCTCGCACCAGCGCGGAGTGGTCACCACCTCGACGATCGTCTCGATACAGCAGATGAAATGTCAATACGGCATCCTTCCTCCAACAGAATTCGGACACGCCAAAGCAAATGAAGCAAAAGGCCAAATTCCTAGCTTCAGGGTCTTAACGGCAAGTCATATAAAGCCTGAAAGACAATCGGAGATCATCTCGAACTAGTGCGGAGTGGTCACCACCTCGACGTTCGTCTCGAAACAGCAGACGCAACATCACCAAAAGGAGCCATGGCAAAATCCCTAGTTCCAAACCTCGACGGTTCACCAGCAACCTAGAGACAGCCACGACATTCGTCTCGATACAGAGGACGCGATGTCAGCAAACGAAGCGAAGGCCAAATTCCTAGCTTCAGGGTCTTAAAGGCAAGTCATATAAAGCCTGAAAGACGATCGGAGATCATCTCGAACCAGTGCGGAGTGGTCACCACCTCGACGTTCGTCTCGATACAGCAGACGCAACATCACCAAAAGGAGCCATGCAAAATCCCTAGTTCCAAACCTCGACGGTTCACCAGCAACCTAGAGACAACCATGACATTCATCTCGATACAGAGGACGCGATGCCAACAAACGAAGCGAAGGTCAAATTCCTAGCTTCATGCGTCTTAACGGCAAGTCATATAAAGCCTGAAAGACAATCGGAGATTATCTCGCACCAGTGCGGAGTGGTCACCACCTCGACGTTCATCTCGATACAGCAGACGCAACATCACAAAAAGGAGCCATGGAAAAATCCCTAGTTCCAAACCTCGACGGTTCACCAGCAACCTAGAGACAACCATGACATTCGTCTCGATACAGAGAACGCGATGCCAGCAAACGAAGCGAAGGCCAAATTCCTAGCTTCAAGGTCTTAACAGCAAGTCATATAAAGCCTGAAAGACCACCGGAGATCATCCCATATGGAGTGGTCACCACCTCGACGTTCGTCTCGATACAGCAGACGCAACATCACCAAAAGGAGCCACGGCAAAATCCCTAGTTCCAAATCTCGACGGTTCACCAGCAACCTAGAGACAACCACGACATTCGTCTCGATACAGAGGACGCGATGCCAGCAAACGAAGCAAAGGCCAAATCCTAGCTTCATGGTCTTAACGGCAAGTCATATAAAGCCTGAAAGACTATCGGAGATCATCCCACACCAGCGCGGAGTGGTTATGACTCATCGGGGCTCTCCAAAATGAGCCTAACCTCAAGTAAAAAGCGGCATGGCAAATTCCTAACGCTTGCTCTTCCGACGGTCAAACTGCCAAGGAGGATTGCTTGAAGACGTCTTGTCCAGCCCCCGAAAGGATCAGAGACACGGCAGTCGCAGGGCTACTCGAACAGCACGATTGCCTATCGAGGAATATATCAGCTCATGCGACGGTACGACGGCAAAACCCTAAGTACCACAGACCCTAACGGACTTCTGTCGTAAAGAGCAGAGGTTAACTGTGACGTTAGGATATTCTTGCGAGATCTGCTCGATCCGTTTCGACTCGTGAGGAAATTGATTTCTTTGCGAGAACTTCTTGATTCGTCTCGACTCGTGAGATAAAACCTTAGGCAGTAGGGATTAAAAAACCTGTTTCCTAAGCACTGGGGCCCTGCAAGGCGATCCAAAACGGTCTCTTGCATACCATCCACGGGTCACACTCTCCAAAGTCGAATCTCGACAAGGAGGGAAACAACCGCTTACGGGTCCTCTCGACTCGTAAGAGGGAAAATTCTCTTGTGAGATCCTTACGACTTTCAAGAGAAAACACACTCAGGAGTCCTCACGACCCCTAAGGAGAAAATACACCTGCGGGATCCTCTCGACTCGTAGGGAGAAAAGTCTTTATGAGACCCTCACGGCTCATAAAGTTGAAAAGTCTTAGGTGGCAAATCCTAACCCTGTCTCCTAAGCCATCACCGCCCTGCAAAGAGGTCAAGATGGACCATCTATGAGCCACACTTGCCAAAGCTACATGCCACTGAAATGGAGAAGTTACTCATGAGCGTATAAACTACTTCATGCCAGAGTAAGACATAAAGAAATAGAAGGGTGCGGCTCATGGAGTTGAGAGTTTGGAACTATATCTCTTAAGAGTCGAGATTTGAGTCAATGATAAATGACGACGCTTGTGTCCACTCGTTATCTTCTCAGATCAAGATTCTGAAAGTTACATACCAACCCGAAACTGGTCATACGCTATGCATAACTCTGCACTACTTCACCCACGTACATACTTACGTGGGCAAAGTAGTAGGGGGCATTTGTTCCCGCCAAAAATTTCTGCGCAAAGGAGTCCAAGGTATCAAATGGCAGCGATATGCTTAAGGAAATGCGAACCAGTATCTTCCGGGCTGTTTTTTGACAAACTCCCGAATGAGAAACAGATAAATTCTGATGGTATCGAAAGCGGCTCGAAAAACCCTTCGATTTAATATATTATGGGCCTCGTAATTCATCCGGGATCAAACATTATGAGGAATTACGTGTCCACACGTGATGGACTTTTAAGAACCCGCTGGAGGAGTTAAAAAATATAATATAAACTCAGAAAAGACCCCAATGGGGCATCACGTGCTCACACATGACCATGGGTCACGTGCAGACACGTGATGGGCTTTTAAAGCCTCTAAAATAATGAATAGAATTAAATTCTAAAATCTGTCCCCCGATTAAAAATCAGGAATCACGTGCTCACACGTGACCAATGGTCACGTGTTAACACGTGATGGTTAAAACTGAAGCGTAAACAAACAGCTGAAGGAAATACCTCAATGAGGTGTCACGTGCTCACACGTGACCAATGGTCACGTGTTGACACGTGATGGTTACAACTGAAGCGTAAGTAAACACTGAGAAAAGGACTCAATTGGGGGTCACGTGGCAACACGTGACTGGCTGTAAAAGCCTTGTTGTTCAACAGAATTAAATTCTGAAAAAAAAGATCATTTAAATCTTTCGAAATAGAATTAAAATTCTAAAAGCTTCTAAATCTTTCCAAATGGAAAAGGATTATGGGGACCGTTGGATTAAAGATCCAAGGGTGAGTAAAAATCACCAATTTAACACTGATTTGCTTTGGTGTTTAACACTAATTTGAAATCTATGCTGCCGGTGTTTAACACTGATTTGCTTTAGTGTTTAACATTAATTCGAAAGCCCCGTTGCTAGTGTTTAACACTGATTATCTTTTAGTGTTAAACACTAACTTGCTAATCATAATTCCAATGTTCAACACTGTTGGTCTTTAGTGTTTAACACTAGTTTTAGCCCAATTGGCTAAGTTTCTAGAGGCAAAGCCTCTCCTTTAATGAGCCAACAAAGGGCCAATATTTCAAACATAATTGGACTTAGCCCAAACTGGCCATAAGTCCTCAAATCATCTTGAACTGAGCACATCTGCTTTTTCAACCAACTCATCGGTTCAAGGGTACATCTCTGAACTCCTCTGATATTTGTCGTTGTAATCCTTCAACGTCTTCAGAGAGGTGACGGGTCCCGACAACCACACATCAACACGGACTGTGGGGTCCTTAAACTCATGGACTTATGCGTCCTTAAACCAAGATACGGACTGTGGGGTCCTTAAACCCGCGGACTTATGCGTCCTTAAACTAACGGATTAATGCGTCCTTAAACACACCCATATGGACTGTGGGGTCCTTAAACCCATGGACTTATGTGTCCTTAAACTGCCCATGGACCGCAATGTCCTTAAACTACCGATGGATCACTATGTCCCTAAACTGAAAATGGACCACCATGTCCCTAAACTGGCAATGGACCACTATGTCCCTAAACTGGAACAATAGAGCCCAAACGCTCTTTTGTCGGATCTAAACGATCCCGTTAAGTTGATCTTAGTCTCAAATCAGACTAACGTATCCTTAACAAACGTTTAAGTTGATCTTAGCCTCAAATATGGCTAACGCATCCTTAAACCAAAACCTCCAAACAGACTTTAGTCCCAAATTGGACTACAGGTCCCCCAATCGACTTTGGTTCAAGGGTACATCTCTGAACTCCTCTGATATATGTCGTTGTAATCCTTCAACGTCGTCAGAGAGGTGATGGGTCCCGACGGCCATACATGCAATGGACCACTATGTCCCTAAACTGGAACAATAGAGCCCAAACGCTCTTTTGTCGGATCTAAACGATCCCGTTAAGTTGATCTTAGTCTCAAATCAGACTAACGTATCCTTAACAAACGTTTGAGTTGATCTTAGCCTCAAATATGGCTAACGTGTCCTTAAAGCAAACCCCAAACCCAAATCTAAGAAAATACGGATTTGGATTAATCCACGTCCTACGGGCGACAATATAAATTTGTCTCCGTACACAATCCACGGGCAAGCACAAACAAAACAAACACCCACGACACGAAGTGACCAACTGGAGAAGGAGAAAGTTGTTACCGCGATGCGGTAGCGTAATTAACTGCAGGGGCTTGCGCCTGCAGGGAAGAGCGTCCCCACAATCAAAAACCCCTCAAACGAGGGGGAATCTGACGAAGTCTGCAACATCGGCCGCATCCGTTTAAACCTTCGATACACGGTGCCATAAATCAACTTGGCATCTTCGAAGAGGTGGACGGATAGCACCTATTAGCATCTGCCCCGAATCTCAGGCTAGACAGCCCATGTCTTGGCCGCCATTCGGAGGGGAACAATGGCATAACAGGAAATGAAAATACTGAATAGAACAAGGTATAATGTCTAGAGCTCAGGGTCTTCGTGGAACTGATCCAAGTCTTTACCGGTGGGCTCGATCTCTTACGGGTCCAAAACACCTGACGACATTCAAAGAAGAAAGAAATAGAATGTCGTCAGCGAACATGTCGCTCGGTAAGTCCCAAAGATAAGAGAGAAATAGACAGAAAGTATGAGAGAGAGAGAGAGCTTTTAATGTTGTATTATAATATTGTAATATTATATTAACGCTGTTGTTTGTAGCCTGGTACAGAAGATGCGAGTGTATACGAGGGGGGTCCCACTTACACCGGGGACCTTGGTAACCCGTAGTACAAGGCTCCGTCGATAATACCACGGAACAACGGCATGGATGTAATTACGTCTTAAGTGACCACCTCGTGCCACCTTTAATATATTCCGTACCAGTCTACCCCTTAAACCCCGTAGTGTTATGATTGTATTATTGTATTGTATTGTATAAGTTGGATGACTGACCAAAATCATGATATCAGTAAACAGAGTGTAACTGCATAATCAGGTAAATGGAATAACGGAATAATGGATGTATATCCATGATTTGATTCAGTCAAGTTGTATAGATTGTTAACTGGATTCTGGGATTCATGTGTTCATATTGAGTTGAAATATTAAAGAATATAGGTTGACTTGAATCATATTCAAGTCAGAAATAATCAGACTCAAACCCGAGTCAGACTAAAAGAAATGTATGTCGAAGTTCTATATTTGTTAGGGTCCTTATTGTAATTTATAAAACTTGAGGGGGTTTTATGTAAAAATAATTTTGAATAGTTTTCAAGATACACCTCAAGTATTTATTATTCGTCTTTATAATTATAAAGAGTGTGATTTTATTTTGTCTTATTTCTAGTGAAAATTACATAAATATGTGATTTTATTTTGTCTTATTTCTAGTGAAAATTACATAAATAAAGGTATTAATTTGTAATATTGTTTTATTTGAAATTCATGGTATTTTAATGTAACTTTTAATCTTGTAAATTTTTAGGAAAAGGTGGAAACTTTATCTTATAATAAAATAGGTGTTTAAATGATAAATATACATATGTTTATACAAGAATAATTTTTAATAAATATTTTATTTTCCAAAAATCTCATTTTTCTTAAATGTTGTATTTTAAACCTTTCGAGACCGAATGCTCCTTGCGGAGGTCTGAATCTCGCACTACTAAGCCCGAGGGTGCACGATAAACCGTACTATCCCTAACGAGTTCCCCAAAGGTGGGTTGTAGTGGCGCTTTGCAAAGATTTAATAAATACTAATCATTTAGAAAATGGTTTTATAAAGTAAGGTATTTATTTGAAAAAGGGTGTAAATTTCCGTATTTTAGATTTTAGGGTTTCCTAAGCCAACTAACATATTTCTAAATGGTCTAAACGATAAGTCATTAGAAGTCTCAAATCGCCTCTTCACCGCCAATTGCGGCCAAGTAAGTGCCAGGTGAGTGGGAGGCTCTCCACTACAAGTAGTGGTCCTAATTAAGTAACCACTCGCCTTAGACACACTTGCCTAGACACCACAAAGTCAGGTTTAGATAAACGATCGATGTCTAAGACATATCGTATTTTCCTTTTAAAAGATATTGTTTTAAAATTGTATATAACTTAGAAATTTTAGAAAATGTTTTATTAAGAAAAATGGTATTTTAATATAAAATCTTGTTTTGTCGTATTCTGAATTTTCAAGGTAGCGTGTTATGGTTGCATATGAGTGTCTGTGAAGGTAGGTCATTACCTCGTAATCTACTTTAAGGTATGGCAATGTTAAAGGGTTAAATGTGATAAACTAAACATGGTGGTATTTAAGTGCAAAAATACGGTATATTGCAAAAGTTATCATTTCATGTGAGAAACTTTATCCAAATTAGTTGTTATGTGATTAGTAGTCAACATGAATATGTTTAAGTATTATGGAATTAGTGATAAGTGAGTTTTGATAGAAAACCGAATCGGAAATCGGTTTGTTCCGATTTCCGTCGGGTTTGAAAAGTCGTATTTTTATGAAAGAATAGAAAGGTAGAAAAGAGGGACTTACGGGTTTTGACAACGCTAGAGAGTGAGAGGGAGGTAGAGGGTTTGCCGGCGCGTCGAAACGTCGTCGAGAGTTCCTAGCACGATCACCAGAAAGTCGCCGTCGATTTCGTCAGCGCTTCGCCTTTCGCTCGTTTTCCGACGTACCAAGTTCTCTTGAGATTTTGGGAGAGTGGACTTAGAAAAAGTGATGAGAGGGTAGAGGGTATGGGTGTTTATATAGGGTTAGGCTAGGGTTAGGGTTTTAATTAAAAAAAATATTTAAAAATATATAAAAATCATTAAAAATCATTAAACCTAGGATTAAAAGAGATTTATCGGCTAAATGATAATCGATCCAAACATTTAGAGTGTGCAGGAGGGTGGACCAGGTCAAGGGCCAACTTTTCTCTGTTGGTGACTCGGCCGTCCGGCCAAGTCCGGCCGGCGGAGCCGGGCCGAGTCGGCCGAGTCGCCGGCCGGCGGCGCCGAGTCGGGCTGAGTCAGGCCACCAGAGACCGGGGAAACTTCGGGGGTACAATTTGGTATATTTACTTTTTGTTGTCCATACATATTTTGGGAGTTATGGCCTTTTGACCGCTGACTTCCAAAAGAAATTAAAACAAAATAAATACAAAAATAATGTGGGGCATGGGATTTGAACTCTGGTGGCTTGGTTCAGCAGTGCAAGGTATTACCAATGAGCTACAAGCTCCTTCTTGTAATTATTGTGGTATTTAATTACTTAAAATGATAGCAGCAAGAATAAATACTCCTATTATACGTTAAATTTAAAGTAATTTCTTGTACACTAAAAATGGAGTTATTACATTCTTATAGCTTGTAATTAAAAACAAAATAATTACTTATATCTCGTGCTCAGGCTAAAATACTCCTTTATTGATTTTTAAAAAAATTTAAAAAAATTTGTATAGAAAAGTGTATAGAAAAATTAGGGTTGTTACACACTCCGACATCGCCACCGCATCGGGATTGAACGACCGCCTCACCCACGGGCACTTGGCTCTGTGCCACTAGACAGGAACATGCCAATCCTCACTCTCGGGTGGCCCGACGAACAAGCACTTCTCCTTCCACTCATGAATGGAAGAATGTACTGCTACGACCCCCGACCCGGCCGCCCCTCCTGCAGGGTTACCTAGCACGGCAGCAAGGTTTCGGGAGGCATCTCTTATGCCAAATTCAAAATTTTACCGTTCTAGCTAACCCTAACATAGAATCGTATACTAGAAATCGACGGAAAAAGCATATGTAAACAATTTACATCCTAAGTGAGCAAGGAATACAACCTTTGTAGACCGGTCCTTCACTTCATTAGCCCCGTGTAGTCGTCCCTTCGCTGCGATCGTGAACTCCGGACTCTAGAGAGGCTCCCATGAAGAAACGAATATGCTTACTTCGATGTCTTCGAGGCCGAAGATGATCTACGTCGAGGAGACACTAACCCAAGCTATCTCTTCACTAACTATGGAATTAGTGAAGCAAATACCCTATACTAAATGGCAAGTAGTAGAGGATGATGAAGTAGGAAGTGGGCTCACTTTAGATTTGATTTTCTCACATTTTTTCTCATACCTCCATTGAAGCTAGAAAGTTTTGAGGAAGAAGAAGAAGAATTAACTCATCAAATGAATTGTGTGTGAGGTTAGAAATGCAACTAAGGGTTAAGCATGTCATGCTTAACCCTTGTAGAGAGTTAACCATGGCCATGGGTTAAAGGGTTGGGTTAAACAAATATCCTAAGCTAGACAAAAGAGTGGACAAAGTCAAACATGCTTACAAGTTTCTACAAGCTTTCAACAAATATCAATCATGATAAAATCCACAATTTTGAATAACTTAATGATAAATATAAAACCCTAATCTTAACCCTAGTATGGTTCAATCCTCATTAACCCTAGTTGCATTTGTAACCTAGCATGATACATTTAACATATATCACATATATATCAATGTATCCAAAGTGAGAAAAGAAATCATAAGTGAGCTAATACTGGTTAATGTAATGTAATATATCAAATATATAATTATACATTAGATTATCAAATAAACTCTTGATTTAATAATCCGGCTATATCACCTATAACCGACTAATATCATATGAATCAACTTATCGAATCAACACTTGATCCGATAACCCGGCTATATCATATATAACCGACCGATATCTCATATCGCGAGAATAGAATACGGTATCTCATATCGTATCAATCTCGGTCCCGCACATATCACATATTGTTGGAGATAGTGCCCTCATAGTCAATTATTGGATCACATGTACGTGATTGCAATGATTGCGGAGGACCTATACCGGTAGGACAGTCTTACTCAAGATGATAGTATGCTATCTGGTTTGCCTTTATCAGTAGTGTACAGGTTCAGGTGACTGATCACTGCTACACTTTGATAAAGCCCTTAGGATCTTGCTTTACCACCAACAGTATGATGGCGATCATATACGTGAGAGTTGGGTGGTTTATATGCATATCCTTAATTGTGGTCCCTAGTCATGGGAGTTTCGAGACAGGGCATCGATACTCCGGAGTAGACTAGTGTGTACAGTCGAGACCCCGACGAGGGGCGGTGGCCGGTCTCACAAGCCACTGGTGTCAGTTGGATCACCTAAGATGTATACAGGTGCTCATTGGGTTATGAGTACACCGGACAGGACTCGCCGGGAATCTGCTAGTTAGTATTATATCTACCGTCAGATAGCAGTTCCCTGGTGACATGTGTACAGGTTAATTCATCGACCTGAGGTCGTCATTTGTCTCGTGTGAGTTCCCACTGTGCTTTGATTTCTACCCTACCACGGCTCAAAGGAGTCGTGCAAACAGGTAGTTTTTGGGTACAGTCCCGAGCCATATGGAGGCACGTGAGCGGATCGGCAGGGGATTCGTCTCTCCCGGTATTGGGGGCGAGGTCGTGCTGTGTCTAGGAGAGCCATTACACAAAGTCCATGGCCATGGCAGGAGATTTACTGGTAGGTACTCCAGTAGTATCTCAGGGTGTTATTGGGCTTCACTCCGACACGACTTATACTGCTATTGGGGGTCTGACGTTACTAGCCCCCTAGGCAGATATGCGATACTCATAGACGAACGGACCGGACTGTATATACATTGTCACTGTTAGGCTCAGTAGGGTTTTCCGGATGAGTGCGCTCATCAGCATCCCTTGAGGTCAGTCCATGGGCAGCCGTTACGCATTGCTAGTGCCGCTGACGGTTTGTGGTTAAACCCACTGCCAGGGTACTGACGAGTCATTAGAGTCCCCCACAGACAGTTTCCCAAGTTCGGGCGAAACGTTGTAGAGGCCGTATGGTTTTATGGCAAGGTTCGGAAAATGCACGTGCGTTTACGCACGTGTTATTTTTCGGGCAGATGATACTGGTCGGTTTTGGTTTAAACCGGATCCAAGTATTATATTGAGTAGGTATAATATCTTTGTCTCAGTTGCATTTGTATTCGGTCGTAATACAAATGTGGGTATATTTATACAGTTTCGGGGTTATCCTGAAAGTTGTTTCAGGATCACTTTTGGAAGTTGCCAGTTTCCAGTTTTCTATCAGCCGTCTTTTAACATTCGGTTAAAGACGGATTTATCTTTTCTTGGATGAGAGTGAGTCATGCTTCTAGAAGGTTCTAGAAGGTTCTAGATGAGGTGACTGGGATTAATTGGTGTTGAGTTTTCATTGGATGCATTTAATAGTTCATTAATGCATAATGACTAGGTTTGTGAGTCATGCTTTAGCTTTAATGAGTTTTGTTAAGCTTAAGATTTTTTGTGAGATATTTAGTCTTATGGTTACTCTCCCCTCCTCCTACACTCACCCCCCCTCTCCATATATATGGCCGGCCCTCTCTCTCCTCCCTCTCTCTCTCACTTGTTGTTTCACTTGAAAAGATATGATAGTATTTGGGGTGCATGGAATTTTACAGTTCATTTCATTCCATCACCCAATTCCCTCGGCAACTTCATTTACCGATCGTCCACGGACTTGGACGAAGTGAGACAAAGTCATCTACTCATTCTCTACATCATTCTTGGTCGTCTCTTTTAGCAAACTTGACGATCGAGTTGCCTCGAGTCAGAGGCGGGAGCCCGTTTAAAGAATCGTCGACGTGGTGCCACCTCGACGAAGGAATCGGAGATCGACGAGATCGGAGCAGCCGCAACGGAGCGTGGGATGATGGTTGAAGAACGAAGGACTCGGATCGTTCGGTATAACCTTCCTACACTCTTTACAGTTTGTTAGTTTAGCAATAATGGCAGATCCGGGTTAAAGTATACGATAGCGCCAGTTTAAAAGTTTTTGTTCCGCATTTGGCGTCTGTAGACGGCCGGGGCGCTAGCGTAGACTTACAGTGGTATCAGAGCCTCACCATTTTGCTATACTAACTTGTGCTAACGCGTTTAAAACATCGATCCGACCGGAAATCGAAAATTGCAAAATCCTAGCTTGACAGTTTCTGTTGTTTTTAAACGGTGTCTTAAAATTATTCCACTCATCTCAGAAAACTGTGCAGGGTTTTTTAAGCGCACGTGCAAAATTTGAGCACGTGATCTCACCAAAGCGCCGCGGATTAGCGGCCAAACCCATGGTTTAGCCGCGCATCCGCGGCCATATGATGGGATCAGTGCACTAAATTTTGTATGTGTCTTCTCTGTCGGATTTTGTGGTTTTTGGTAAATATCGTTTTGGCCCAGATTTTGTTACTGTTCACCAGTAAGTCGTGGGGCCCACTTTTTGATATTTGGTTGATCGAAATTTAAACATGTTAGTTTACAGTGCTTACATTATATCTCCGACCGGGAATGTCATTTGATCGGTAAACCGCGTCTGATTGCTATAGTTCTTTTAGACGGGTTTGCGAACGTGACATTCGCGTTGATGTTCTGTGTTGTGCTGTGATGTTGCGGATTTGTCGTGGTGGATAGCAGTGTGCAATGGTAGTACAGTTTGAGTTTATTTGTACATTTGATATTGCGGGGCGAGCGTCCAACTTGTGGACTGCCGTCACTGCCTGTTGTATAATATTCTTTTGGGACACGACCAGGTTGCGGTCGATATACCTATTGTACTATTTTTCATTACTGTACTAGGTTTTGCCCCGAGACGGAGTGCACGGATAGCCGGGTTCGGGAGGGCAACGGGTCCGCATCTCATGGCTTTGAGAGGCAGAGGGGTCCCACTCTAGAATTGGCAGACTATTCGCCACACTCTTAGGGGGTACAGGTTGACCCAAGGAGGGATGCCCAAGATTACCGGATTCCGTGGAGTGCTGGTTGGTCCATTCACTATGCTGTAGGGGGCTGCCTCACTTCAGGTTTTGGCGGGTAACTTGCCGCGCCCGTAGGGGTCTAGGTTTCATTGCACAGGCTATCCACACGACAGGGGAACGTCGAGTTTCAGCAGCGGCTCTGTGAAACTCGGGGATCCCAGATTATCTGTATTGTTCTGTGATACTTATTACTTTTCTGTAATGTTGCATATTATCACGCCTGGTGCGATTATTGTATATTAGTTTATATACTATTAGATGTTG
The DNA here is from genome assembly GCA_030015575.1 of Agapanthus africanus. Classification (NCBI taxonomy): domain Eukaryota; kingdom Viridiplantae; phylum Streptophyta; class Magnoliopsida; order Asparagales; family Amaryllidaceae; genus Agapanthus; species Agapanthus africanus. The sequence goes on along the minus strand of JASDDO010000028.1, from coordinate 23,549,994 downwards.
TATATGTTTTACACCCGCGCTAGTCCAGTCCCCGCTCTGTCGTTAGTTAAGTAACCTAACGGGTGATGACGAGACCCAGTGACGAATGCGGATGGCATATACGTACATTTTATTTTCGTTCTTTTCTGGTGTGATTAATTGATGGGACTGCGTTGATTCTGATCAATGCAAAGTTAAACAAACCTGTTTACAGTTGTTGGAACAATTTAAAAAGTGTTATTGCAAAGACGTTTCCTTTTGTTATGCATAGCGGTATTCAGTGGAATATCCTGCACCTCATTCGACGGGGCAAGGGCCGATATCCCTTCACCGGGACTGACCCCTTGGGCAGAAGTTTGCGTCAGAGTAATAACTTCACTATAGTCGATTACAAGTTGCTTTGCATAGCGGTATTCAGTGGAATATCCTGCACCTCATTCCACGAGGAAAGAGCCGAGATCCCTTTACCGGGAATGACCTCTTTAGCAAAAGGTTTTCGCCACTATATTTTAAAAAGCTATCAGGTTCCTTCAGCGATATCAAGTTCACTACGTTAAAGGTTTTTCGCCAAAAACCAGCCGTAGCCCTCCGTCACTTCTTTTGGGTATTCAGTAGTATTCAAGCTATGTATTTTGACCTAACGCCAAGGCATAGTGTTTGGTAGCTGCTGGGTATTCAATTGTTGCATAGATAGATGAGTTGGTTTGGGATAGCCGTTCTGCCATTTTGACCTAACGCCAAGGGCATGTGCGGGTGGGTTCAAATTAACAAGATAGTGATGGGTAGAACTTGGCATGTGACTTATGACATTTTGACCTAACGCCAAGGTTATAAGAGCATAGGGCAAAAACTATATCGGGAGTTTCTAAAGAAACTGAAACTTGCCAAATATGCGCATACCTTCTGGAGTATGAGTAACGTGGATGCATTCCATCACGTTATCATGCGATGAGAGTTGGATCCCGATTCCCACTGATGAGTTGGTTTACTCTTCGGGTGATCCCGATTGATTCTTCTTTAGGTTTGGAGGAGAATTTGACAGGACAGTGGGAGGTTTCCGGATTAGATAAAGTGATGACCATTCTGATCTAGGTTAGAGTGCACGCAGAGTGTTTCTTTTCTCTCTCTCTTTGGCAGCGACCTTTGACCGACCCTAGACTATGACTCAGTGACCAAGTTGACCGAACCTTCTTAAAATACTGGCTTTTGGATTGCCTGAGTTGCATAAGTCATTGCCACTCCTTCTTTTACCCTTTGAATTTCTCAGAACACCCGTATTACTACGGATATCCACTTCCATTGGATAGATCCATCGTATGGTTATATACGAACTCGAAGGGACTTCTTCGAGGATGGATCCAGGTTCAGGAGAAATAGAATTGGTTTATTCAGTTGTCTTTTATTATCACCTTCTCTCAGGTTGCGAGAGCTCCTTGGTTTAGGAGAGTACACCTATTACGCTTATTGGATAGTCTTATTCCAAACCATAGGCTGGTGCCGAAAGGTAGGGAATGAAGAAAACCAATTAGCCTAAGTAGGGTGTGCAGAAGGTAATATGTAAAGACAAAATAAAGGGATTAGAAAGAGGGCAAAGTAAATTGCGACTGATATCATTCACGACCAAAACCGTGTACTTCATCGCCGCTCCTATTTCACCTTTAAAAGAATAAGGTATTATTCAGTTGTCTTTTATCGTCACCTTCTCTCGAGATGCGAGTACTCCTTGGTTTAGGAGGGTACACCTATTATGCTTACTGGATAGTCTTCTTCCAAACCATAGGCTGGTGCCGAACGGTAGGGAAGGAAGAAAACCATTTAGCCTAACGAAGGTGTACAGAAGGTAACGACTAAAGACAAATAAAGGGATTTGGAGAGATGGCAATAAAATATAAGGTTGAAGTCATGAATTGGATTATGGAAGAGGCATTGCTATGAATACCAGGATACCCCTACGAAACATTTTCATGTTTCAGTGCATTGTTAAAGAAAAACTGTTTTTCCCGATTAGACACTTACTCCAAGGGTATGTATTTACCAGGTTTCATTCTCATATCTGTATGGTTTTACAGATGATGTAAAGGAGTAAGATATTGGGAATTAGGTGATTATCCTCATTATATCGGAATTCGTTGTAATTGGTGATATTTGAGGAAATCGCCAGGGTACAGTTTTCCACCTACAACGCACAGGTTTTGAGTTGTTTAACTCAGCGGACTTATACAGAGTATTGTATGTTGTCCAGTGTCCATCAGGACAAAGGGGTAGGTCATCGTACTGTGTTCTGTTTACTTATAACTTCTCTAATATTTAGACAAGTGTTTCGTAGAAATACAAGGTCTAAGTTTTGAGAAGTTGTGGGTATAAGAATAAAGTAGAGAACCAGGTATCACAAGTATCGGGATTCTTCAAAGAGATCGAAGATGTAGATTCTTGTGATTGGTATTCAGATGATAGTGATGGTTTTGAGAAACGAGTTTTCTCTTTCAGGTTACTCATAATTGGATGGATTCCTAAGTTGAGTAATGCTGATTAGCCTCTTTCCATTAAGTTGATATGCACTGGAGACAGCTGCATGATTGAATATGGTTCCAATTAAATTAGTGTCAAAGTTTCTATATTGGATATAGAATGGTTCGTACCTTAAAAGTTGTTAAGGTACGGGGAGTTGTCCATCTTATGCTTAAAACCAGACTCTGGATAACTCAAGGCACGTTTCTGTAATGGCTATTTGTGGGTTGACCCTGGCTATGACGAGGGTTGATATTCTACCATTTGGAAGATCAATAGTGATATTGTTCTTGACTCGCCACAGTTTTAGTAAAAATGGATCTTTTTCAGAAAACAGTAGTGGGAGTATGGTAGAACTGGAAGTGATTCCAGAACCGCGAACGATTACGGAAAATTTAATAGGACCTAAATATTCAATCAGGTTTGACATTCCAATAGCCACTCCGCAGGTATGGTAGGTAACCTCAGACGCCCGAGAGGTACTTCGGTAGCCTCAGAGACGGTGACAGGGAGGTTCTTATCTACCAAGACTTGACACTACTGTTGTTCCAGGATATGAGACCCGGTAGGAGGGTTGTCGTAGTCAGTGGGAGCAGCAGAAGCATAGTGGGCAAGTAGCTTATGTCTATTTATAGACATTGAGCAGTTATAGCGGAGATAGATCATCTATTTTTGATGTGACAGTCATGGGTTTGACTTCAATCAGAATAAGGGATGGATCTGTTAAAGAGGTAGTAGGGTGTGATGTCAAGGTATCTGGATGACATACACAAAGTAGGAAGTAAAATTCCTATACTACGATCGGTTGTACTGTGGTCGTCACACAGTTGTTTCTCCAGACAGGATATGGATATAATATTTGACATTCTGGTTTCTAGATCTATGGTTTTAGATCTGGATTTGGGTAGTTTCCCAATGTGGGTACTTTGACAGATATTCTAATGGTTTTTAGAATAGATGACTCCTAGCATGGTGGTGTACCTGCAGGTGATGGAGTCACCCTCTCTAAAGGTGTCGTATAGACTAAAGAGGAGAGGGATGTGCATGATTGGCAGATCACTTGCTTAGGCAATTGAGTCAATCATGAGATGTCAAGTACCACACCAGATGTTGTTTTTGCACTAGATGCAATAAGTTTGTATTAATCCAATCCTGGAGAAACATAAGGAAGCAGTTTTAGAACATAAGTACATGTTCTACGGATTTGATGACGGCAGCCTCCTTCGGGAGACGGTTATCATTCCAAGCTTCAAAGGTGACATGGTTGACAGAGTGATTGTCAGAGTTATAGTTTTTCCCTCTGACGAAGAGGGACAGTATTATGGACAGGTGGTCCAAGAGGATACTGTGGGTGGCATGGTGCCGGATACTGATTAGGTTCAGTGATTGATACAGTCTAAGAAGTTTGGATTTGGAGTTCATTTATGAACTAGGTCCTATCAGATATCCAGACATATTCTAAGACAGGTATTACTCTTTTCGGGAGATGGCTTTCTCCGCGAATTTGAGATTAAGAGAGATATAGAAAGAAACTTCTAGGCGGATCCACTCACTAAGGCTATTTCTCGAACACAATAGTTTTACAAACGGGCTTTGTGATACTGATTAGTAGAGGAGTTGGATGTTCGGTTTCACACGGGCTGTGAGTAGTCGACATCGCAATAATTAGCCTTGAGTGCAAGTGGGAGATTGTTGGAGATAGTGCCCTCATAGTCAATTATTGGATTACAGGTACGTGATTGCAATGATTGCGGAGGACCTATACCGGTAGGACAGTCTTACTCAAGATGATAGTATGCTATCTGGTTTGCCTTTATCAGTAGTGTACAGGTTCAGGTGACTGATCACTGCTACACTTTGATAAAGCCCTTAGGATCTTGCTTTACCACCAACAGTATGATGGTGATCATATACGTGAGAGTTGGGTGGTTTATATGCATATCCTTAATTGTGGTCCCTAGTCGTGGGAGTTTCGAGACAGGGCATCGATACTCCGGAGTAGACTAGTGTGTACAGTCGAGACCCCGACGAGGGGCGGTGGCCGGTCTCATAAGCCACTGGTGTCAGTTGGATCACCTAAGATGTATACAGGTGCTCATTGGGTTATGAGTACACCGGACAGGACTCGCCGGGAATCTGCTAGTTAGTATTATATCTACCGTCAGATAGCAGTTCCCTGGTGACATGTGTACAGGTTAGTTCATCGACCTGAGGTCGTCATTTGTCTCGTGTGAGTTTCCACTGTGCTTTGATTTCTACCCTACCACGGCTCAAAGGAGTCGTGCAAACAGGTAGTTTTTGGGTACAGTCCCGAGCCATATGGAGGCACGTGAGCGGATCGGCAGGGGATTCGTCTCTCCCGGTATTGGGGGCGAGGTCGTGCTGTGTCTAGGAGAGCCATTACACAAAGTCCATGGCCATGGCAAGAGATTTACTGGTAGGTACTCCAGTAGTATCTCAGGGTGTTATTGGGCTTCACTCCGACACGACTTATACTGCTATTGGGGGTCTGACGTTACTAGCCCCCTAGGCAGATATGCGATACTCATAGACGAACGGACCGGACTGTATATACATTGTCACTGTTAGGCTCAGTAGGGTTTTCCGGATGAGTGCGCTCATCGGCATCCCTTGAGGTCAGTCCATGGGCAGCCGTTACGCATTGCTAGTGCCGCTGACGGTTTGTGGTTAAAACCACTGCCAGGGTACTGACGAGTCATTAGAGTCCCCCACAGACAGTTTTCCAAGTTCGGGCGAAACGTTGTAGAGGCCGTATGGTTTTATGGCAGGGTTCGGAAAATGCACGTGCGTTTACGCACGTGTTATTTTTCGGGCAGATGATACTGGTCGGTTTTGGTTTAAACCGGATCCAAGTATTATATTGAGTAGGTATAATATCTTTGTCTCAGTTGCATTTGTATTCGGTCGTAATACAAATGTGGGTATATTTATACAGTTTCGGGGTTATCCTGAAAGTTGTTTCAGGATCACTTTTGGAAGTTGTCAGTTTCCAGTTTTCTATCAGCCGTCTTTTAACATTCGGTTAAAGACGGATTTATCTTTTCTTGGATGAGAGTGAGTCATGCTTCTAGAAGGTTCTAGAAGGTTCTAGATGAGGTGACTGGGATTAATTGGTGTTGAGTTTTCATTGGATGCATTTAATGGTTCATTAATGCATAATGACTAGGTTTGTGAGTCATGCTTTAGCTTTAATGAGTTTTGTTAAGCTTAAGATTTTTTGTGAGATATTTAGTCTTATGGTTACTCTCCCCTCCTCCTACACTCACCCCCCCTCTCCATATATATGGCCGGCCCTCTCTCTCCTCCCTCTCTCTCTCACTTGTTGTTTCACTTGAAAAGATATGATAGTATTTGGGGTGCATGGAATTTTACAGTTCATTTCATTCCATCACCCAATTCCCTCGGCAACTTCATTTACCGATCGTCCACGGACTTGGACGAAGTGAGACAAAGTCATCTACTCATTCTCTACATCATTCTTGGTCGTCTCTTTTAGCAAACTTGACGATCGAGTTGCCTCGAGTCAGAGGCGGGAGCCCGTTTAAAGAATCGTCGACGTGGTGCCACCTCGACGAAGGAATCGGAGATCGACGAGATCGGAGCAGCCGCAACGGAGCGTGGGATGATGGTTGAAGAACGAAGGACTCGGATCGTTCGGTATAACCTTCCTACACTCTTTACAGTTTGTTAGTTTAGCAATAATGGCAGATCCGGGTTAAAGTATACGATAGCGCCAGTTTAAAAGTTTTTGTTCCGCATTTGGCGTCTGTAGACGGCCGGGGCGCTAGCGTAGACTTACACATATGTGCTCCTACTCCGTTTCGCTTGAGCCATGAAACCCCTGTGTAGGACTCTAAAGACTCGTCAATACGCCGGCAATATGTTATTATCATATCAAACACCCACAAGCGGTCTGCTAAACGTAACGGACACCCGGGTATTGAGCGATCAGAAGATCAACAAGCAAGCATGCTCGTACTCCTCAGAATCTAATCAGTAACACTACCGTACAGTCCGGTCTCTTCGTCTGATATGTCGCATATCTCGTCTAGGGGTGGTAAACGTCAGACCCCAGTAACTCGATAAGTCGTGTCGATATGAGGCTCATAACGGGTCAAGAAACTACTGATAACACTTACCAATATATCTCTAAAACAACCTTGGCCAAGGACTTCCTGTTATAGCCAATCGAGCACAGCGCAACATCAACTCCCAATACCGGGAGAGACGAAACCCCTCCTATCGCTCATTGCCTCCATGTGACTCGGGACTGTACCCAAAAGCCACCGTTTTGCACGTTCTCTTGAACGTGGTAAGGTGGAAATCAAAGCACAGTGGGAATCACACAAGTCTCTATGACGATCTTGGGTCTACAGACTAACTTGTACCAGTGTCACCAAAGAACTGCCATCTGACGTTAGGTATAATACCATCTAGGAGTTCTCGGCGAGTCCGTTCAGTGTACCCAGTCTCCACTGAGCACCCGTATACTATCTCTGATATCAAACACCAATGGATATGGGATCATCCATCGCCCATCTACATGGGTCGAGAAGCTATACGCTAGTCTACTCTGGTATATCGATGCCCTGTCTCGATACACCCACGACTAGAAACATTTGAAGGATGTACTTAGCGACTACACTGTCCCCATTAGTATGATCTGCATCATAATCCTGGTAGTCAAGTACTCATCTTAAGGGCTTTATCAATATGTAATATAGAGACAATCAGTGTACATGTTAAGATAAAGAGCAACCAGATAGTAAACTATCATGTCGAGCAAGAAAGTCCTCCCTATATATGTCCAAGTATCCACTACAATATATATCGTATGTACAATAATGGCCTCTAGGGCATACATATTACTAACACCTCCTTTGTGTTTTCTAAAAGAAACGTATACCCAGCTAGGTTCGTCCCTACGAGTGCCGGGATGATTTTTGTAGCAGAGGGAGAAAAGGAGAATGTTCAGGCTGAAAAGAATCTCCTGATTTCTTTCTGACAATGGAGTTGTGGCTTATTGAAAGCAATGGAGTTGTGGCTTATTGAAAGCAATGCAGCGCCGCACTCATCTCGGGGGAGAAGGGGAGACACATTCCGGCCCAAAAGGCTTCCAAATACAAGGCAATCTTCTTACCACGTACCTGGTCTGCCCTCTCCCCTTCCTGGCCAAGCGAAGAGAGTAGCCGGGGAGAATGTGGAAGCAAGCCCGGATTGTGGTGAGCTCATCCATATGCCTCAGGAGGGAAGGCGCGTCACGGACACTCTTGATACGCGCTTTGGGGACTGTCCCCGTCGCACGGCCCCGGGGAGCAGGACTAACCCTAACTTCCCGGGGGGTTCCGACTCGGACGAGGAAGAGGAAGAAGCAGAAGAGGAAGTTGCAGAAGACTCCCTAGACTCTACCCAAACTATTTTTACGGACTCCCCAGAGGAAGACATCTAACCTGAGCAAAGGAAGGAGTCCTCCAAGGAAAGAACGCAAGAAATCCGACCTAAGAGGAAGAGCGCCGAACTAACACACGAAGGGCTGAAGAAATTATAGCGAAGTGTGGACCCTGGGAAGATCCCACCTTCATTTATAGCAGCCGGCGAACACATCCTACGGCGCCGATCGTCTCCTGCCAAAACAACACTTCGCATTCAACGGCCGTCAACGTTCCATCTGTTGCACACGCATTGGGCTCGTCCCGTCAAGCGCGAAAAACACCGGCCGCCCGTCACGTTAGCCAACCAGCACTGTACACGTGGCCTGGCGTTTCGGCGAATGTACGCCCGAATCGGCGCTTCCTCTTTAATGCAAGATCTCTCCCCTGACCCGCTGACGTCATCGAAAAAATACAACCAATAGCCCGGAGATCCGCGCCGACGATGTCTTCAAATAAGAGCTTAGCCCGGGTGACCGATTAGACCACTCTCGACCCGACCTATAAATAGGTCGAGACGAGAGTGTGGGGATAATGATGATGCTCGATATTGAGAACTCCCCAGATCACGACACGTGGCAGATGACGTGTCATGAGGCTTACGGGATGGGAGCAAGAACGGTATATTGGAAGCGTACACCGGGCCTTCCTTCCGAGGATGTTCCCGACCTTCGGTGGCCTTCCAGACCACTCCTATGCTCGTCTTACAAACAACCATTGGCTCGCCTCCGAGCCCTCCCGCACGCTGAGCTTCATCAGCCCATGTAGCTCGTCCCCGAGCTATCACAGAACCAAGTTTGCTCAGCCTCCCGCCCGCCTCCGGGCCTCCCGCCGAGCTCAGCTTCCTCGGTATCACCGACCGACCAACAACACAGATCACAGGCGTCTCCGCCGCGGCTCCGCAAATCTCGCCAGACGCGAGATATTCGTCGCCCATGCCATCGTGTTCCCCCCATTAACGAGTGTATCCCGTCATTAACAGGGGATCCCGCCTTTCACGCAGGCGTAACGCCAGGGGCGTAACGGCCGGCGTGAATCTCGCGCCCGCCAGCCTATGGCTGCCATTATATAAACCCCTCTCTAAGACGACTCAGGTAAGGCATTTTTACCCCAATAGGCCGCTACTCTGTCCAAATGCCTTGACTAATTTGATCGTCGGAGGGTCCACGGTGGCACAACCACCCCGGGACTTCCTTGCGGATAGCTCGGCTTCATTCCCAGATCAAGCCCACTGAGATCCACACGCACCAAAAGACGACCCTCAGATCTAATCTCAACCGTCCATCACCGCTCGCTGCAGATCAATGGAAGACAATATTTGAAGAAGATCACAATCTCCATCACTTGCTCAACTGCAAAATGATTCTATAACATACATTAAGTTATGCATGTTCCGTTTTCCTCCTCAGATCACTTGCTCAACTGCAAATTCTATAACATACATTAAGTTATGCATGTTCCGTTTTCCTCCTCAGATCACTTGCTCAACTGCAAATTCTATAACATTTATTAAGTTATGCATGTTCCGTTTTCCTCCTCAGAAATTAATGTAACAAAAACATAGCGTGCAATCAACTTTGTTCCTTGAGTGGAACATATGCAAATGTGGGTAGAAAGGACAGGAGACAACTTTTGTTCTCCCATCAGCTGTCTCTAGCTACTATGCTTGCACTTCTCCTCTCTTTCATTTTGCCTGGCTGGCCCTCTTATTATTCCAGCTTGGAAATAAATGTATCGTTTCGAATATATATATATATATTATTTTCAGGGTAAATTGTCAAAAAAGAAAACCAAGCACTTTGTTAAAAAAAACCTGACCTTGAAACTGTAGTAAAAAACCCGCTAAAAAAGTTTTTGGTTATCAAAAAACCCCTTACATATGATATCCAGTAGTTTCCTGCTTTATCAAAAAAAACCTTACATATGATATCCAGTAGTTTCCTGCTTTATCCAGTTTCCTACGATATCTAAGCAGCAGCCAGCGATATCTAATCTGTTGTCTGTGATATCTAAACCGTTTTCTGTGATATCTAAATATTGTATGAATTGGTTATATATAGCACGCTACTGTGTAGCTAGAAAAATTTGCAATAGGGGTTTTGACTACCTTCATGAGGACAGGGAATTATTGACAGGGGAAAAAGTTCTTGGGTGTTTTTTGACAATTTACCCTTATTTTTTTCTTCATTCATTGTTCCAAACATTCATCCCCATGTATTTATTAATGTACGTATCTTACAATCTAATATAGCACCTTGCCTCTCCCTTTGCTGACCAAAATGCCCTTAGGAAAATTCTCAATTTGTGAATCTTGGAGGGGATTTTGTAAATTACTATTTAAGCCCTTCCCCCAAATGTCACATGGATTTTTAAAATCTTTAAACAATAACCAAAATTGTTCTAATTCTATAGAAAAGCCTCTCGTATCTGTGCTCGTATCTCTGTAACCTGTTAGCTTCAAACGCTTCATATATCATTTTGCCCTTCCTCACACATAAACCTTTTGATATTTACAAGTTTGTCACGTCGTTTTATAGCGCAAGCAATATGATACAACACTTAGTAAAATTGCATTAAGCATGTAATTTTAAAAGAGAATATAAATGGGATGCATATTGATTATGGAGGAAAATGAGGCTGTGAATGTTCACAGACAAGACATGGCATTAGGATGGGTCCTCCATTTAACTTAAGCCAGGAGGTCCATTGTATTCTGATTTACACCCATTTGGTGTGAATGTTCATAGCTAATTAGATGCGAATCATATTAACCTCATTGATCATATAGAGCGAGTTATTCAATAGTAAGCATGAACTTAGTAGGCATTGCTAATTAATCATTTTGTTAAATATCTACTAAGCCGCTCTCTTAGGTGCATGCATGTGATTGTTTCTTGTTCGATGTCCTTGATGTGCCAAAATAATATTGATAAAAAGGACAATGAGAAGCTCCCCTTAGCAATTGTCCAAGCCAATTTGTCCTAATTATGGTTTAAGGATTCAATTATAATCTATAATAATGCTACCATTACCAAAGAAAATTAGATTAGCGCCCCCACAAATATAAGTGGTAGGTTAGTGGTGCTAATTTGAGCTGCCTAATGGTTGTAACCATCATGTTTATACTAATTGGGACGTTGGAAATGATATAAGCCATTTGTTATATTATTTATTTACTTATTTTTATTATTATTGTTGTTTTCTTTTTCTTTTTTCTTTTTGGACATGTGGACAATGTAATCTTTTAGAATACATTGTTTCCGATGTTTCATATAAGAAAATAAATATAAATATTGTTTACAGAATTTACACATTTTGGAAATAGTTATGTCAAAATAGATCTTTTTCTTCAGATGGCTTTGCAATAAGTGGAAAATGCAATAAAGCCTTGGGAGTATTGTTTCAACGAACATGACAATACCATCCAATGCTCCAAAATTAGCCAAGAAATCAGCTCTTGTATTTCCTTCTTAGAAAATATGGATACCTATAAACTTGAGCAACCTATTCCAAGATGGACTTTAGCTTATGCTTTGTAATGCCAGATGGATTGCCTTCGCTATTAATCCATCCGATGACCAAAATCTCAAACCAGAGTTTAGAAGTCAATCACCGCAACCCTCACCGTTCTCCACTGGTCTCTTGCTATTTTAGTCATAGTAAAAATCAATTTCAAAATAACAAAAAAAATAAATGAAGGAGTTTTTTTATTAAAAAAAAGTAAAAGAAGAAAATGTTTTTGATTGGGGAATTGCTAACTGCAAAAGGGCACTCAAGTAAGATCCCACCCCCACCCCCACTCCCACCCACGCCCACGCTCTTCCACTTCAAATTGGAACTCCCCAAAAAAGGAGAAACTGATCTCTCTCTCTCTCTCTCAAACCCCAATCATCAATGGCCAGCAGAAGACCCATCCTCTCTCTCCTCCTCCTCTCCCTCTTTCTCTCTCTCTCCTCCTCTTCTTCTTCCTCAGCCTCAGTCCACTCCCTCCTCCGCGACCATGGCCTGCCCCCAGGGCTCCTCCCCAAATCGATCCGCTCCTTCTCCCTCAACGAAGCCACCGGCCTCCTCACCGTCCAGCTCGAACGCCCCTGCCTCGCCGAGTACGAGCGGAGCCCCGTCCGCTTCGAGCGGGAGATCAACGCCAACCTCACCTTTGGGAGCTTGAAGGCTGTCGAGGGCCTGACGCAGGAGGAGCTCTTCCTCTGGCTCCCCATCAAGGAGATCCTCGTCGCCGATCCCAAATCTGGGGTCATCTTGTTCGATATCGGCATGGCGCATAAGCAGCTCTCGGTCTCGATATTCGAGAATCCGCCTGATTGTAAGGAGGATGGAGGTAAAAGATTGGATTTTGATTCATGGGTTATTGGTTTTGTGGTGGGATTTGAGATGGGTCTTTGATTGATTTTCTTCTTGTGTTGGGAATTTTGAATTTTTATAGGATTGGTTGATTGCGGATGGAGGCAAGCTTGGGTTTTGATAGAGGATTTTTTGGTTTTGGGGGTGGGGTTGAGATGGTTTGGGGTTTGATCTGGGAATTTTGGGGTTTTTGGATTGGATTGGTATTTTTTTTTGGGTCGGTGGATTGTTTGGAATTGATGATGCAGATTGCAAGGTTGGATTTTGATTGAGGGGATTTGATTGGAGGGTTTAGAATTCATCTGGGTTTTGAATTGATTTTGAGTTTAGGATCGGTGAAGGATTTATTTAGATAAACTTCGGGTTTTAATTTGTTTTAATAATTTTAATGGTTCTAACTGTCGATTCTTTCGAAGCAAAAAATGAACTCGTTTATTAAAGTTATATTTTGGATTGATGCTTTTAATAGGCTCTCTTTATAAGTTTATTTTAACTGAAACTTGATAGGTTACTACAAATTTGAAATGGATTTTCACTGAATTGAAGCTTCAAGATTTGCAAATTTGAAGTGGCTTTCTACTGAGTTGAAGCTTCAAGATTGCAAATTTGAAGTGAATTTTCACTTAATTCTGACTCAAAAGAATGCAAAAATTGAAGAGTTCTCAAGAATTCATTTATTGGATTTACCTTCAATGCATTCTTTCATTAGTGTTGGTAATCAACTACGAGCATTGATTCATTTAGCTATTTAAAAACCTTAATCTATTTGAAAACAAACTCCTTAGAAATTTGTACATTTTTTTCTGTTTAGAAGTTACAATATGATATCATTTGGAACTCATTTTCTGAACTCCTTAATAAACTTCTTTCCCCCCCTATGAATGCTTAATCTAGTGTCGAGAAAAAACATAATGGTACCATTTAAACTAACCATTATTTTATGTTTTTATTACAGGACTTGATGTCAGAACCCAATTTGGATCCCAAGAACAAAGATGAGAAGGAAACATGAAAGGGAAGGGAGGAAAAAAGAAGAAAAGGAAAAATAGAAGAAGAAGATGTTGGTTCGCATTTTTCACTCTATGCATTGTGCTAGTGTGCTTTTTCTTTTTTCTTATATTTTATATTTCTTGTTAATGGAAACCATGGTTTCTTATATATCCATAAAAGCATGTAAATTAAGAGTGATCATCTTTGAGTTTGTAGATCTTTCCCTTAAAAAACACCTTCTTCATTTTGAGTGCTAGAAGAATGTCCTCGGAATTTTTGTGGCTTTTTCTTCCTTGGCGAGTTGTAGAATGTGGGGTTTGAATCATTGCCAGGTTGTCACCATGATTTTTTGTTTTAATATTATTCATGTAGCAATCTTGTTATTTTGTGTGCAAGTCATTGGTATTAGTTGTGTTCGTTCAAGTTATGATATAATTTTATTATTTTCACATAATTTTTTAGTGACCTGATGATTGGGCTTTTGGTTAATCAAATATTAAAACACAGAATAGTTGTGAAGGAATCTTGCCAATTTGAACCTTTTGGGGATGCCAAACAATTGTAGATTGTTTTGGTTGCTGATCTATTATTGAATTTGTGATGTGTTTTATCAAGTTCTTCGTTTTGTGATATGATGTGTTTATGTTAAAAACTTCAGCTATATAGGTAACCATATGCATATTATTAACTTGTTATTTTTTCCCCTTGTATCAATATTTAATCTGGTTTATTGTTATAAATACTTTAATCTTTTTGTACTACCCAATTCAAGGCTCTTTTTTCTCTCTGGAATGCTTCTTGTTGACTGTAATGACTATTTATTTGCGTCTTTTTCCGAATAATAGTCCGAAATATGAAATAAACATATTTGAACTCTAGTCCTCTTGCTAAGCATTAAACTATAATGATACTTGTGTAACATCTCAATTAATTACCAACTTGGCATATATCAGCAGGTAATTTTCTTTTCCCAAATAAGGGATCGCCTATTCGATTTCCAAATGTGTCACTGCATCCAAAAGAGAAAAACATCTCAATCAGTTGAATTCCAAATGTGTTCCGCATCAAAAAGAAAAAATACATCCCTATTAGTTGAAAGTTATGAAATTGAGAATTTATTCTGGGCTTTGCATTCCTTCTGATTTCTGAATAACTAACTTGGTTAGTTCTGAATTGCCTACTAAGCACAAAGCAAGTGAAATGTCTTTCTCACAAGAAGCAAAATTATACCCAGGAGAATATTCATTGCAAAAAAGTAATGCCAACTCATTGACACATGTACCCAAGCAAAATTAACATATAGCATTCTACACAGCAAAATAATTGAAGCAAAAAGTAGTGTCAGCATCCTCCTTGTATTCACATGTTTTTGCTTTAAAACTACTCAAAAGCAAGAAGATTTTTGTTATGCAAGCTTCACTTCATCCAGCACCATGCTCTTAGTTGATCTAAATGTAATCGGGCCCCGGAAGTGTTGAAGATCTGGGTTGCCGCTACCTCTACTTCAACCTTGACGACTTGAAGGGTTCCTGTAAAAATTTCAAGAAAGAGAACATGTAATATATCTGTAATTTTCGCAAACAAATCATAAGTTCATAACGATTCTAGAGGGGTGATATAAAGCAGTAATGCTACCAAATCACAATGAAATGGATTTGCTAATATTCAGCCATACGATGAAAAAGAGAAATTTGGAAACCCAGTGGATGTGCTGGATTGAGATGAGAGATCAAACATTCGATCCAAACTGCCAACATTTCTTGAGGAATTTTTTCTATAGAACAGCAAAGAAGCAATTTTAACTACCAATGGTCATTGTTATTGTTGCCGACCGTAACAATGACCGTAACAATAATAATAACACCACAAGTTAATAAGGAAAAGAGAGCAGAAAAGAAGTCTACATCTACTATTGTGTTTGCATTTGCTCTCTTTGCAAGATAAGGTGCATATGGGCTATAGGTATGATATTATACATGATTGGTATGAAGATGTATATAGACGATTCAGATCAAATCATCAAATATAATTGGATATTAGGGTTTTTTTCCGAAATAGGGTGGATATATATTAAAATTATTAAAATAATATAATTTAAATTATATTTAGCAAAATATGGCGGTTTATTAAAGGCGGGATCTCATAACCCGCCTTATCAGGCCCCATCCCGCCCATGCCCATGAAGAGAGTGGGTTCCTAGAACCCGCCCCCGCCCATAGAATAAAAAGGGCGGGTTCTAGGAACCCGCCCTCCTCTTCATGGAAATGGGTTCCAGCCTAAGAATTTTTAAAATGTTTAAAAATTAAAATAAATCAAAAAAGAATTTTAAAAATCTCCGTTTAAAAAAGCATTTATTAAGAGGAATAAATAATAAAATTGTTGTTTTTGTTACGCACTTGATGGCATGTGTTATTATAGTTCATATAGAATTACTATAAATATGAATCTAGCATACACTTCATTAACAAAATAAACAAAATAAATCCATCAAAATAATAATACAAAAAATTCATATCATACTAAAATGTAAATTGTACAAGTTTCTTTACAAGCGCTAACCGATTTTCCTCCCGTGCACTTGTCACGATCTCGAAGCTCCAGCCCCTGTTGACTGTCCTGGACATCTGGTCCTATAATGACCTGGTTGTTTACATAAGCTACATCTGTCGTGCCTTTGCTGAGGATCAACATCCATTGTCATTCGATCTCGACGCACCTTAGGTCTTCCAGGTCCTATATTTTTGTTCGGCGGTAATACGGTCGGTGTTTGTCTGTTCCCAGTATAATAGTGCCAATAGCGACTGTCTGGTATAGAATGAAATTTGGGATCGTATGCGCCTTGGTAATTGGAAACTGTATAGTAACGGGAAGCAAAATTGTAATGTGAGTTATGCATGCTGCTCGCAGCAGCAATTGCGTGGGCACAAGATAAATGTTGTTGGAAAACACCGCATGTGCACGAAGAGAGCCGTCGTCTCTAAAATTTACGGTATATTGATTCTCATTACTCCCCGTAACTTGAAACTCCGTTGTGTCAGACTTTTCAGATCTGTAGTATTGTGATCCGCGCTCTCTTTTCCAGAATATATCTTCATAATACACGGAGAGTGGAGTCTCTATCGCCAAAGACTTTTCCCTTCTTTGCACAAAGTAAGTATTCACTCTGAAAAAGGTTCGAACAATCAACCCCTGTATCGGTAAGCCTCTAACATTTTTAAGGACCCCGGTGAAGCTTTCAGACATATTAGTGATCATTAGTAGATATCCGCATCTATTATCATGTGCTTGTGACCACATGCGTACTGGATATTCATCTAACTACGCTTTCGCTGCTTGACGCATCTCTCCAATTTTCGTCATGTACATGTCATGAACATTAAGGTCAGATGCTTCACCGGCTTTGTACATAAGCTTATGCAGATCTGAATTTTTAAATTTTCTATCAAAATTTTGTCTGAAGTGCCGCAGGCAAAACCTATGTGGGGTCGTCGGAAATACAGCTCTCATTGCAGCTAGTATTCCTAGATATCTATCAGATATGATACATAAATTTGTTTTATCAATAACTGATTGGATACTTTTGAGTTAACGAAAAAACCATGACCAGAATGATGTATTTTCACTATCGACAATAGAAAATCACAACGGAAATATACTGTTATTAGCATCAACATCTGTAGCAATTAACATGCAATCTATGTACTTACCATATAGATACGTCCCATCCATGCAGAATACCGGCTGACAGTGTGTGAAACTAGCCGCACAAGGAGCAAAGCACCAGAAAATTCTTTGAAACCTGACATAGCCATCGACATTTGTTTCTGTGGTTTTCGGACCCCGGATTTGATGCTTTCATGGCTTCCATAAAAGGGACTAGTGAGTTGTATGAGCTTTCTCAATCCCCAAATATCTTACATAATACCTTTCTACGAGCATCTCGTGCCTTCACATACGAAATCTGAATTTTGTGCTCTCCGCTGACGTAGAGCCGTATCTCTCGGGGAGTCATCGCCACATCTGTACGGATTAGTGGCATGATTAGTAAGCAAATGTAAGATGAAGTGCAATTCCTGTGATCTTTTAACATGATAGAATTGATACAAGTATGTTCTTGATTGTATTTCGTGACCTTCCAAGCTTTGGCTCTTTTGGAATAACATGCATGCAATCTCCACTTACATTCAGAAGTTTTCACACATACCACGGTATAGTACGTCTTATTTGACTCTTCGGTTTTAAATGTAACATTTTTTTGAATAGCCCACGACTTCAGTTTACAAATAAGATCTCCTTTTTCCTAAAACACATCTCCAACAGTGACGCAATATTCGCTTGCTACAGTCGCTTCCAAATAGGGTTCAGTATTTACAGTGACACAATCCTTTTTATAGGGTATTTGGTGGTAAGGGGTCACAAGTTCTTGGAACCCGCTATCCCCTTTTGACAACACACTGCGGGAGGGGATAGATGGATGATTTCACAATACAAAGGGAGATAAAGGAGTCACGGACTTGTCTTGAATTAAGTAAAATTATTTAAAATATTAAGAAGGGCGTTTTCCAAGAACTCACCCTCTCCTTTTTAAATGAGAGGGAGGGTTCTTGGAACCTGCTATTCCCTTCTGACAAATTCGATTTGACAATACAAGGGGTCAGAGTCATGCGCTATTGGGTTAAGAGTCACGGGCTATTGGGTTAAGTAAAATTATTTAGATTTCTTATTTTTAACTAAGAGGACGGGTATTAGGAACCTGTTATCCCTTTTTCGCAAATACGGGTGATTTGACAACACAAAGGGGTCACGGGTCACGGGCGTGTCCGGCAAGAAAATTATTGGAGGAAGGACTGAGATTCTTTTTGGAAAAAAAACAAAACCTATCTATTTTAAAACAAATAAAAACTCCAGCATTATCACATATTTTTTTAAAACAAACAAAGATTCGTATTATCACATCTCCTTTTCAAAAAGGAAGATGAGACAACACATGGGTATAGATTATTTTTTTAAAACAAACAAAAACTCCAGTATTATCACATTTACTTTTTGAAAGGAAGATTTGACAACACATAAGATTTTGTTTTAAGAAAAAACAAAAGTTTTCTGTGGGCAAAGGTGAGGACGGGTTCTTGAAACACGTCCTCCTTGTCCTATAAAATCCGGCTTCTTCGCTCTGATTTTCACTATCTCTGTCCAAACCCCCTTCTATACCCATCAACTTTCCCAATTTTTCAAGTAATTGTAATTTCAAAAATATTTCAATAGAGAATCAACCATTCGACAAATCCCTGCTCGTAAATCAAAACGAGCATAGAGCTTTCGGTATATTACACGGGGAGGAAAGATTCAAAACTTATTAAATTTGTTTCAATTACCCATTTCTTTTAATTCTAATATTTGAAAATAATATGAATAAATCTTGCAGGGTGAAGATAATTTTACAGCAGTCAGTTATGGTTCTGACAAGTGGCAAGTTACGGATTATCGTATAATCAAGCGGATTCGAAGAGCCAGATTTTATGAAGCTTCATTACTTCGTCATATCCAACTCGACCACAGTCTCGTTACCTCTCTTGTTGAACGTTGGAGAAAAGAGACTCACACTTTTCATCTTAGATAGGGTGACCACTATCACACTTCAGGAAATTTGCATTTTACTCGGTTTACGGGTGAATAGACTTGGATTAATTGGAGGTACAATTGTGGGTCCAGAAACCAACCACTCATATTGGGATACATATATTGAGTCTGCTCTCGAACATGTATAATTCGTAATTTTTTTAAATAAAAAGTTTAGGTACGTTACAGTGATATTAATTAACAATTAATTGTAAAATTCAGGTACCAGGAGGGTATACTAAGGGGTATAAGATCAGTTTAAACTGGCTCAAAGATACATTTACTAATATCCCTGATGAAGCTACCGATGATGTCTTGGATAAACATGCGCGTGCCTACATTTTGTATATAATCGGTTCTTGGTTGATGCCAGACCAATCGGCAATGCATGCTCATCCTTTATACCTTGGGTTTCTTACGAACTTTGATGTGTGTGCCCAGTATGCTTGGGGAGCAAGGGTCCTGGCCTATCTTTATAAGGAACTAGATAAGGCATGTGCTCCTACGAAGAATAAAATTTGTGGATGCATTACATTACTTCAGGTACATTAGCTTGGCATTTGTAAAATTGTAATATTGGTTCTTTTTAATGTTATGACACTTTATATATAGATTTGATCATGAGAGCACATGTGTATGGGAAGACCAGATCGCATTCATATTTCTGTCGTGGATGCCCCTGGAAAGCCTCTCGGCTCTTGGTGGAGTGGCAAGAAATCTTATAAGGCTCCTCGTTGAGTAATTAAATATTATAGAGATGAGTTGGATCGCATGAAAGCGACTCAGGTAACCATACATTAGGCAATTAACTTTGTTTAAAAATTTTAATTTAGCTTCATTACAATTTTTGTACTATATTATTTGCGCAGTTCACGTGGACGTCTTATACAACAGATTATCTGCAAGAATTACCCGGTATTTGTATCGAAGCAGAGCCGGTTTGGCGGGCTCGATGCCCACTACTATGCATTAATATCGTGGTCATACACCTACCAGACCGGGTATTGCGACAGCTTAGTAGATTACAACATAGTCCTATTCCGCCGCCTGTGCCTATGACAATAGAGGAAGACATGTAAGGAGAAAAAGCGGAGCGTGATCAGAGGGGGCATCATCATCAATATTTGCTGAGATGGGAAGATAGGCAGCGTAATATTGCCTTACAGCAAATAGGTGACCAAACAACTACCGACGCTATAGAAATATATCTACAATGGTACAAACGTGTATTGTAAGATATGCTCCCCCTAACGACTTTCCAAACATCCGGTAGTACGAGCCTAGAGGCCAAGTGGAACGAGAAATGGTAAGTTAAATTTTTTAAATTAAATTAGATTTTAACATCCGGCGGTATGAGTCGATAAGTATATCTTATTTTTAATGTAACGACAGGCTCGTGGGTTGCATCATATACAATTATTGATACATGATCCATATCCGACTGATGCTGGTCCAGATACTCAGGCTTTATTTTCTGCTGTAGACTCATATATTGGCGGTATATTCAGTTCATATCATATGCTTCCACATTTATCGCCATCGCTAGAGCCGCAGCATGAGCCAGCACCAGAACAGCAACATGAGCCGGAACCAGAGCCGCGGTATCAGGCAGATCCAGAGCAGCGGGATCAGTGGTTCGGATCACCATACTGTCAGCAGCAACCCTGGCATATTGAACAAGCACAACAACGACAGTCATGGGGGACAGGCTTTGCGCAACAGCTGTCTTCGGGTCAGGCTTTGCGCAACAACAGTCTTGGGTGCCAGGTTTTGTGCAAGCAGCAGCATGAAACCGGGACAGGTTCTTCGCAACAGCCCAGTTGGGAGACGGATTTATCGTCCTACATACAGTTGTTGGGAGACAGCACATATCCGACACCTGTCATACATTCAGGACTTGCGAAACAACAGCCTGTCCAAGACGATACTGAAGACGAAGCAGAAGATCCGCCGCCGCCGCCATATACCCAAGACACGGGAGGGTCGTCCAGTCATCCCAAGAGGCATAGGCTTATGTCAAGCCTCTTCGGATTGGGAAATGGAAACGAAAAGCGATGATTGTATACTTTTACAAATGGGTATCAAATTGTCCAATTCTTTTGATGGATTCATTTTGTTAATGAAGTGTATACAAGATTCATATTTATAATATGATCTAAATATTGAATTATTTCTATATAAACTGTAATAACACTTGTCACCACGTCCGTAACAAAAACAACAATCTTATTATTTATTCATCTTATTATTTATTCGGTTTTTTAAAATTCTATTTTGATTTATTTTAATTTTTAAAAAATTTAAAAATTCTTAGACGGGTTCTAGGAACCCGCCCTCTCTCTTCATGGGCATGGGCGGGGTGGGACCTGATAAGGCGGGTTATGAGATCCCGCCTTTAATAAACCGTCTTATTCTGCTAAATATAATTTAAATTATATTATTTTAATAATTTTAATATATATTCACCCTATTTCGGAAAAAAACCCTTGGATATTATCAAGCATTACTAGAATATGAACTTTATTAAACCACGCCTTTAACCACCCCACATACCAATTGAGGTGATTTTACGCCCTACGAGGGTGTCCTCCAAGAAGCAGATAGGTTAAAGGGGTTTAAACTGAGCTTAGCACACCCAAGACTGTAACTAATGGGCCGAGTTAAAATAACCATCCTAGGCAATTAAGACAAGTTAAAACTAAGAAGAAGCAACAAGCAAATCTGCCTCTAACAGAAGCCAAAGCGGAAGACTTTCACTACAACCATTAACTTTTTCTTTGGCTAGTCTAGACAAAGAACTCAGTATTTTCAAATAAGCAAATGGTTGGGGTTGTAATTGTAAGGAAAAAACGTATCAAGGCAGTGTTATATACCTGATGAAACTCTCAGGACCAAAGCCAGGCACAAGATCAATTGGATCATAGTGTACTCCAGGCGGATCCCTAACACAAGAATTTATCTCAGATTTGTTGCCTAATAGTTAACTAGAAAATGATTTGTTTTTCTCTTGTAATCAAATATCACAGGATAAGATTGCTCACAGATCGCCACCAGGAATAAACCCAGGGCTTCCACCAAACCATCTCGGATCATTGGATCCTATATACCATAAATTTCCAAATGGTAAATAACATAAAGTAAAAATGCTAATAAAAACTGTAAATATTATGTTGCTTGATATACAATTGCTATCTAAAAACCCAACATATTAAGCTTTTGGTAAAGCTGTTCTTGATATGGTATCAGATCAAACCATACATTTCAAGAGGTCCCGGATTCAAGCATCATCTTCGTCGATTTAACCAACTGGTCTTAGCTCAGTTGGTACTAATTTCCTCTCCAATGTGAGATGTCGAAAGTTCGATCTCCTAAGGGCATTGATTTCCCCGCAAAAAAACTTTGTCAATTTCCTCTTCAATGTGAGATGTCAAAAGTTCGATCCCCGAAGGGCATTGATTTCCCCACACACAAAAAACTTTTGTTTTAGAGTGTTTCACTAAAGGTCAACCCACATGGGCCTTTGGGAGAGAGTAAATATTATATTAGCTTGATATCCATTTTTCTCTCCCAACCCAATAGCTTTAGCTTTTGGGAAAGTGGTTCTGGACATAAAGAACACTTGCTGCAAAAAAACAAAGTAGCATACCTACAGACATGTCTCCCATGCCAAGCCCTCTACAAGTTAAATCAATTTGGGGCTAGAACAAAAAAATTTGTAATAGTAAATGAAATTATAGATAGTGGAAGACAAACTAACCTGTCACGCACCGCTTTCCAAAATAAGGAAATACGAGGGTGACTAAGCCAGCCATGTTCCTACGGTCAAGGAATAATCCTACCGTAATCACACTTCGGTTTCTAACTGTGCATGGTACGCAGTAAATATAAGACAAGTAATGAGAAATGCAGTCACTAATTCTATCATATCAAGAATACAACTAAATAGAGTCAAAAAAATGATAGCGTTGACGTCGCTGATCTAGATGTCTGCAATATCCTCGAAATAAGATAGGTCCTGATCTGGGCTACGTCCACTTCTTTCTCTGAGCATGCATACTCAGGTTGTTAGGGCAACACAATAATATAATATAACAATATATCTTATGTTACAGAACAATAAGCATGTTAAAGATTATAAAGCAATAACACGAAAATATGAAACAATACGAACATGTGGGTAATATAACATGTGTTATGACCAAGTATCATAAGTTTGGCAATTTTATTCTAATGTGTTTGTTTGTAAATGAAGATATGTGTGTACGAGAGTAGTCTGATATAAACGCCATGGACCAACGACACGTTTAGTACATGGACCAATGGCACGTTTAGTATAAGGCCCCATAAGCCCTACGGAACAATGGTACACGGGATTCATATTGGATGATTTTTAAATGGATCTCGTACCACGACATGCATTTATTACCCAACTATCTCTTATCCCGGGTTACAGTATATGTTCAAGTATCAGATTGGGTGCAAGCAAGTACTTATCAATTTCACTGTTCAATCACGATTTCAATCATATCACTTTTCGCTCATAATCACTTTCACTGACATACTTTTCACTCCCAATCGATACCACTTATCACTTGATAATGCACTACAGTCACTAAGGTGTCAATGCAAATGATTACTAATCACTGAGGGTATAACAGCCGCGCAATATGATAGAAATGCGGTAAAATAGAATACGAGTAAAATATGGACAGACGGTGTCCTTCATGTTGGGAAATTCATACGTGCATAATCAGGCAAAACGATATAAAATAGATATGAAGTAGACTCATTTATCTATGCATCAAAATTGATTTCAAATCGATAGGCATTCCGGTTAAAGAGTTATATTCATTCTAAAAAAGTGATATGTTGCTGGAATTCCAGTTTCAGAACTGAAAGCCCAACTTCATGCGCAGTTTTCTATAGATTATGATCAGAACCAAGGATCGCTGCAGTTGAACAAAATCTAGCCCTATTACTGAGGTTTCCAACGCAACAGACGGATCAGCGGTAGCCGCTGTATATAGGAAGATATGTTCAGTTTAAGATCAAAATGTATAAATTGTCACTGCAGGACATGCCGACAATATAAATTATGTTATAAATATTAAAAAACGATGGGATTTAGTGAAACCAGTGGCATATGAAAGTTAACTCAATTATATAAACAACGATATAGGTCTCCGCACAATAGCAATTATATACAGAGATGTGCAAGGGTTTAAATACAAACAACAACAGAAAATACTGCTCTGGACTGCAGTCTAGAGCTGTATTTCCGTACAGTTTTCATTACTGTAACGTGTAAATAATAAATAATGACTTGCAGAGGGTTCTAGGTTATCTAGTCGGCTTTGATACGAGCCCTAGAACATTACATTCTGACCTGTATTTAATTTACAATGAATTTAATACGGTAGCTTGTACGGTGAATTTCAGGTTTAACGACGCCTTTTGGGGGCATTATTTCATGATCGAATCGCTAACGTTCTGATCCCAATTTTCTACATGCTGACTATCAGTAACACGAACTATTCATCACAAATTGGGAATTCTAATTCAAAGGAAAAGTTATATATTGTAATAATATTTATTGAAAGTTAATTTACCATAATTGTATCGGCAAGAGATTTAATAACAATTAACCCACGTGTGTATTATACACACACATATATTATACATATATGTAGCATGATAAGCAAGTGAGGGGGGTCACTTACCTAGGGTCGCTGAATTGGAAGCGACACGGATGCGGAGATCGCCTCAACACACGAGACGACTACGAACGTTGCGGAATCAGGCACGGTGCGACGCGAGGCTCGAGCGTGATACAAGCTGCGATGGACGTGTGCGGTGTTGTGACGGCGACTATGTTGACGATCGTGACGGCTACAGAGACCGATGCCATTACTTGGAAGGTGACGACAGCGACCGGAACGGCGATTGCGATGTTTATAAGTGCTCGACGAAATGTTGGGGCTTAATTTTGACATCGATGAGACATGGAGCTAGGCACAGCGAGGCCACAGTGCTAGAGTGTGATCTGGGCACGGCTTGGCACTGCATGGTATGGGTGCAGGGCATGGCGGTGTGCACGAGTGGCACGGTCGTGACACGAGACGGCGCAACGCAGCAAGGCTGGCTCAGGTGTGCAGAGGAGGGTGGCGGTGCGATGGTGGCGGCAGTGAGTGATGGCAGGGGTCTTAGTGATGCAGAGGAGTGGGAAGGGGAGATGGTGTCGCCGGCGATGAAGGTGTCAGGCGGTGGCCGATGGTGTGAGGAAGTGGGTATGAGGAAAGAGGTGAAGGAGCTCGTGATGAGGGCAAGGAGCAGACAAGGACGAGGTGGGTCGCCGTGCAAGAAACGGGTCAGCGATGATGGCTCGGCGGCGGCTCCAGTGGGTGGTGGCCGGCGAGGTGATCGGTGTAGTGGAGGTGGTGGTGTAGGCGAGGAAGGAAGAAGATGGTGAGTGAGCACGGTTGCCTGGATGGAGGTTGCAGCAGTGACCAGTGGTGGCAGCGATGGGGCTGCGCCGGCGAAGATGGGAGGCAGCCTCGGTGGCAGTCTAGGTGGAAGGGGATCATGTGTGGTGTTAGAGGGAGTGGGCTTATTGTGGAGCTTGAGGTTGAGTTGAGGTTGTTGGTGGCGTTGTGGTCGATGGTCGGCGGAGGTGAGGTGGATGTGAGCGGTGGCAGAAAGCGGTTGGTGCAGCTGCGCACGAGGAGCAGGTCGGGTTGGGTTGAGGAAGTTGGGGTGTTGTCAATGGTTTGCGGCGTTGAAGGTGGTCAACGTGGAGGTCAGGGCGGTTGCAATGAGGCCGAAAGGGGATTTTGGTTGGCTCGAGCTCATCGCCAGAGGTGAGATGCTCGAGAATAGGGGCTAAGGGAGAGGAGTTTTGAGGGTGAGAGGGAGAAGGTGAGAGGGAGGTTGAGAAGATGAAGGCGGTGACCGCGGAGGTCGTGAAGACGCTGGGCGACGGCAGGGTCGTGGGGGAGCGGGTTTTCCGGGGACGTTAGCGAGGGAGGGGATAGACGTTGGGGGAGAGAACGAAGGGGAGAGAGAGAATGAGAGGGAGTGAGAGTTAAAGAATAGATAGGGGCTAGGGCTTGGGTTGTGGGTTTGGGTTGTGGGTTAGGGCTCGATTGGGATGGGTTTCCAGGCCATGGGCCGGGTCTGAGGAAAAATGGGGGGAAAAGATAGGGGAGTGAGGGAGTGGGCCGGGCAGGGCTTAGGGGTAGGGTTTAGTTGGGTTTAGGAAAAATAGAAATTAGGATTAAGGATTTTGGGATTTAGAAAAAAATAGAGAAATATAGGGGATTAATAGGCAAGGAATATTTATTTGAAAAAAATACGGATAGTTACAACCGGAACTGGGTATTACATAACCTATTTGGAAAAACACCGGCAACAGGCCCTGGATACATATTGATTGATGCAGGTGATGGAAGTGCGTCTGGTGGAGGGTATCTGAGTCTGATATAACCAAAAAATAAATTAAATTAAATTAAATTAAACAAAATAAAACAAATAGATTAATTCAGTAAGATCTAAATCTTTTGAGCCATGCTCATGTTAATTCAATGTTAGGAGCAAACTATAAGTTAACGGAATGCATCCAGAGAGGGAGGGAGGGAGGGAGGGAGGGAAGAAACCAAAAATGTGTGACTGGCAATGTGCACTTGCACGAATGTGTGTGTTTTCTGAACAAAGAATAAATGCATAATTACTATGCATGCATGAAACATGCACAAAGGACTAATATATGTAATTGTTTGCTCCTATAAATTCATTGTACACATCTTCATAAGTTCATATGTAGACAGTTCTTAATGCTCCTATAAATTCTTAATTTCAAGTTTCAATTCACACTATAGAGTTCAGAGAAACACCCCAGTTGGCTAACGAAAATCTAAACCATAACAAACAAGTTAAATAATGATGCATGATGACATGGTTACACCCTAAAACACAAATTTTGGGTTTGTTATTTCATATCTACCCAAACCTAGAGTCATCCACCTCTTATTTATCCTACCTTGAATTGTCATTCTCTCCATCATGCCTCTGTGTGTGAGCGCGCGTGCTTGAGTGCGTATCGGATTAAATATAATACATGGATTCAAATACAAAAGGAGTTTGTATCATGTGTATTCTTTTAATACTCAGGAAGTAGATTGATTATAATTGAATATAGATTAAGCTCAAATAAAATCGCTACTTCACCAAACTATGTAATATAAAATCATGTTTACTTATAATTTCACTGGAGAGGTATCGGTAAAATCAGTTTTCAAAGAACCAAGTGGCCCAAGTGTATAACCAATTTATATAAATCAAGTTTGTAAATACATCTCAAGCACTCAAGCGATACACACAACCCATTAATCCTTAGAATTATCTCACTGCTACTTTATCAACTCGAGTTTCAGTAGTACAACTCATCAATCAGAAATAAAACAAATTTGCAAAAAAATTAAGTGCTCGAAGCTAATAATTAGTAAGCAGTAAAAAGTATGCAAAAATCATAAACGATATACGGTTCTATAGCCATCAATAATGGAGAAAAAGAAAAGGTAATTAAAAAAAGAACGGTGCTAAGAACTTTGTAACTTACAATGGTGGGGGCTGTTGACGCTCAACAGGAAAAGTGCCAACAATTTCATGTGTAAGCGCTATTTCCAGATCTACTAGAACTGCCCAAAGTGTAAAGAAATTAAAAATATACACCAACGAATAATATTTTAATCTATGTTCATATAACCTAACCTAAATTCAGTCTTGATTTCTACCTTTACCTTTCCTCTCTTGGAAGTGTAGAGAGGCTTGGCACGTTCACAAAAATTTGGTCTTTCCCGTAGCTATTCAACTTGCAATTCATTCCATCTAAAATCTACAACATTTAAAATGCCTAAAAAAACAAGTTGGAAAACTTTCAATCATATTGCCTATGCATCAAAAGCGACAAAATAGGCAGCTAAATGCTGCCAGTGTTTAGACTATAAGTGTGCAAGAGGAGTTTAGATAATGATCTTGAATCAATGTATTTGCTAAAAAAAACATTTATCCAAACAACTTCCTATTTTCTGCCATTCATTTTGTCGCCGCTTGATGCATCTTCAAGAAGACTCGGATCAATTCCATTTTTTAATGCATTTTAAAGGTCAGAGTAGAATGGCAGTTTGTGAAGCGCATTATTAGATTTGACTGATTTAAAAGACATGAACTGAGTGGAATTGCCGTTTGAGAGGCACATTATTAAATCTTATTCAAAACTTATAACGCTACACTACCTGTACCACAAACGAAAACTTGCAAACTACAACATACCTACTCAGAAATGAAGAGCTCTGAGACTTTGGCTCCAGCTTGTTCAAAACGGCTGCATTTAAACTTTCGACAAGGCCCTTCTAAACATCTCCCCGTAATTAGTCTTGTGATCTTCATCGGACAAGAGATCCTTGACACTGCATAATTAGAAATACTAAGGGACTACACAAGCAAAATAAATGTTTAACTGTTGGCTTTAGACTTAAGTTGGATACCCGGGTTCTGTAGCGTTATCTAAACTTAACTCCAAAATCCTAATTATTATGCCCTCTTTGGCTTTCATCTTTGGAGTTTAAATAATTGAAGTTTTTAACCACCAAACTATGACAAAAACT
The DNA here is from genome assembly GCA_030015575.1 of Agapanthus africanus. Classification (NCBI taxonomy): domain Eukaryota; kingdom Viridiplantae; phylum Streptophyta; class Magnoliopsida; order Asparagales; family Amaryllidaceae; genus Agapanthus; species Agapanthus africanus. The sequence continues at coordinate 23,521,427 of JASDDO010000028.1, read as the reverse complement.
ATAATTCCATAACAATTTAGAGTTTAGCTAACTCATTGCCAAGAAACACACTGCAGTTGATATTTAAGCTGAGGTAGGGGTGTTACAATATGGGCTTTTGCGCCACTTACAAAAACAACTGCAGTTATCCTATTCCTAACTCAGAGCAGTGAAACATAAAACATGAGATAAATGCTTATAGGAGTCGTACTTGATTTAGGTATGAAAGGGCTTCATCTCATCTTCCTTAAGATTCAAAACATCAACCACAAGGGCATGTCCAATAGCCAGGCACTTCACCAAGATCGATTTCCTCGTACCCTTGTCGGATTTGAAGTAGACAAAGGCGTAGCTATCCTCAAAGTTGTTCCACCCATCGATTCCGGCCTCTTCCCCATCTAAATAATTAACAAGATAGTCAATTTTTCATGCCAGATCATCAACAAGCGTCACAAAAAGAATTCATGATAACACCTCCCTCTTCTAAATTACTTAACTAAAAGGTTACAAACTTAACAATTACACACATAAAGTTCCCCAAATTTCAAACTTTTTGGCAAATTCCAATCAAGAAAAAGAAAATTTTGTGTGAGAGAGAAAGAAATACCAGTTGGGGGATTTTGAGAAATGGCTTTCTCCCCAGAAGCGATGAGAGAATAGCCAGCGGCGAGAGACGAAGCATGAACAGCGAAGGCAATCTTATCGCTAGGGTTTTCTGAAATTAGGGCGAGAAGCCCTAATCACAGCCATTACAGAGCTGTCGGTCGCCATTGGACTGCTTTAGATCGAAATCTCGATGAATTTTATTTCTTCTCTTTGAGGGATTTTCTTCATAAAATTTGGAACTTTTGGCATCATACTGCTTGGACAGCATTTGAAATGTCTACCAAAACACTAAAGTTATCATAAGGTCAGTTTGAGAGAAAATATTTTATTTTCAACGCTGTGTTAAATATAAATGTTGATTAACATTTTTGTTTTTTAATAAATACGATTGATTAAATTAAATATTTGTAAACATGTTATTAAGAATTTTAAAAAAGTATTGATTAAACAAGTAATGGCAATGATGATGGATGGGAGGAGGTGGCATGGAGGATCTGGGCAGGAAGGCGAAAAGAGGAGGATCGTGGAGGCAGAGGCCGAAGGGGTGAAGAGGAGGGCGGTGGCTATGCTAAGGCTTCGTAAAATGAAGCTGAGGGACGCGATGGTGCGACTAGTATTTTCTAGAACAGTGGAGGTGATCAGCGAGAGGAAAGAGGAAAGGCCGCAAGCAAAGATGTAGATGGCGGCGGCAGTTAGGCTTAGGGTTAGAGTGCTTGCAATTTATAGGATGACTCAACAATTTAAGTAATGGAGACAACATGGCGGATATGTGAGTTGTTAGTCATTGGTAGTTGTTTCTAATTTTGAGACCTTTAGCGGTTTCTTGCGGAATTATTAAACCAAAATAGTTTGTTTAGAAATATAACTTAATAATACTTGTCTATTGACTACTCTTTAATTTATCCAACAATCTTCTGGCAAATGGTAAATTGCATAAAACTCGTCTCTTAACTTATATCAAGAAAAGATCCTAGCTTTAGAAAACGATGTTTTTCTCATTTCCGTGATTTGTTTTCCTTCTCAAATTCATTGCCAAGCGCTCATTTAGTTCGGAACAAGTTGTATAAGCATAAATAAATAAATAAAAAGCAACTTCGTTCATAAACACAATAACTTTCTACTTCACAGATAACTCCTTAGAAGTGTGTTTTTCCTCCTGCCAATGATTACGATGTAAGCAAAGGTGGCCATAGCCAATCCCGATGATGACCCACCCTCCGGCGACCGTCCTATCGTGCTCTGTTGAGTGGTGAGAGCTCTCCGGTGCATGTGCATGCCGCGTGTGGGACGAAGGAGGTCGGGCTGAGTTTACCTCAAGCAATAGACTAGCCAATGCAAGGCTAGTGAAGTTGAGATTTGCAAATAGAAAGAAGAGGAACAACTGAGACATTGGTGTTTACTGTTTTTGAGCATTCAAACAGGAGAAATTGGTGGGCTTTTATAGAGGTGGATATGTATTGAAAGGGGATGGTTCATTTAAATGCAGAAGATACAGGAGCCTAACTATAGTGTTGTTTTGAAATCTCCTGTTATTCCGCCATTATACTTTTGGGTTTTTTGAGCACAAGTACACAACTAATGCTAGATCATGGCTTGCTTTATTATTTTAAGTTAGAATACGGTTTATTTCCCCTTTTAGGAGGAGTCATTTAACCAAGATACATAGGTTCTTAACACAGTAATGAAAATTGAAAGATATCCAGGACAAGCAATTCGATGAACCACAACAACACACACAACCCGCATAGTAAAAAATAATTCAAAGATAAAAATAGGTGATGAAAATACAACAAACATGGGAAGCTGCTACTGAAAATGGAATATTACGGGGCCAAATCCTGAATTCAATTACATAATAAAACAAGAGACTAATCATCATGCAAGAAATTAAATAGATTGTTAGATAATAAATCAAAGGCATAGTAAGGTTTGATCTTGATGAAGCTCGCTCCCCAGCATTTTGTCAATGCAATGGAACGCCAATAACTAGGTATCCGTTAATTCAGTCGCTTGCCAAAATCTATGTTCCAGTCAGCTAAGAGATTTTTGGGCTATACACAGGTGATTTACTTGTATTGCTGGACTATACAGAGGACCGATGTTTGATGTTAGACTTGTTCCTCGAAGGCACTTCGCTTCAGTCAATTTGTGCCTGCAAAGAACGAGCATTACGAAAACAAAGTTATGAAAGAGGAACTGGATCGGAAGCAAAGAGGGATAACGGCCACAGCATTATGAAAGCAACGGAACTGAAAGAAATTATATGGGAGTGAAAAGGTAGTTCTTGAATGCAAATTCTTATCATTGATTACAAGTAAAGAGTACATTGAAAAGTAAATTTCCATTCATGGGTTGAAATTCGGCATTTATATGGTCCTGCATTTAGTAAAACAAATATAGAATGTTTTAGATATAGAGCAGATTCCACGGTATGATAATTTTAACATTTATATCATGATTCAAACAAATAGCATTTACTACGGTATTGAAACAATTTGCAAAAAAAGCATAGCATACTACAAGCATATAAAGCATAGCATCCTTCAAGCAAGTATAACAAAGTGAAAACAATTATAACATTTTCAAAATATGGTTCGATGGTCAGTTAAACTTCTTAGTACAGTACTGTTTGGGTTTAAAAGAAAGTCATCCTTGCAATTTTGGGAGCTTTTACAACTTTGAAATCATGGTGTAGCATCATACATAAGCTATTTTCTTGCTTGAAATACAAAATAGGTTGCACTACGCTACACATTACGAAATATAGAGGTATGCAGCGTCATATTTTCAACACTGATATACAACATATTGTATTAGCTTCAGAAGTGAAATGTAGCCAGCACCAGCACACACAGATGAGCAAGATTCAACCCTTTCAAAGGATGAGGTCCTTGCAGCTTTCAACAGCTAGCCACAGTACTTAAATACAAAACACGGATACCTTTTGTAAAGAAAGTGTAAAAGCAACAAAATAAGCGACCACTAGTTATAAGTTGTATCAAATAGTCTTCACCAAGTTGCACTTAACACAGCAAAATATATTATCTAAAAGCAAGGAATTATGAGCATCTCTACAGTTTGAACTTGAGGGTTCATAACCTGGTAATACACTACAATTAAATAAGTTTCAAACCCTTTAATCAATTAAAGAGGTTTAGGAGTCGCACTCTCTCTTCGTCAAGATGAAAATACTTTATTATTGGGAAATGATCAGTTGTTTCAATTTGGTTACATTTGAAAAATGATGCATTACTTCATGGTCCTCTACAACTTTCAGTGCCAATCTAAACATTCTATAGGTCTGCAGCTTTCTAATTTATGTTTCACCAGGAGTATGGAAAAGGTCGTGGAACTCAATCATAGACATACTGTTACACTTAAAAATGATGCAATGCTGTCCAAGTCTGCGAAAAATTCATTGCCAGGTCCATAAATCTCTAGCTTTGTAACTATATTCACTAAGAATGCAATCAGCTAATCACTTCCTCATAAATGTTGATTTATCCATGAAGCCTTTAAATAAGCAAGATTTAGCTCCGGACGACTCTCACAAAGTTTTATCTCTCAATCTCACAGAATAAACAAATCCATATAAATCATCATCAAACTAAAACCATATGACAAAATTTGACCATATGCTGGGCCATCATAACATTAATAATATGGATAAGGTGAACATTTTTTTTTCAATTTAATGAGTGGACTCTTCTGAGTCCAATTTTCCTTCTAAAAAAACTATGGGTAAATTTCACTAAAATACCATTAACTGTATTTTTTCACTAAACTATCGTAAAGTTCGTTCATTACTGTAAGCTCCCTTAAAGTGTTACAATTAAGGCCAGGGTATCGCAGTTTTAAAAAAATCAAAAAAAAATCTCTTTAACCAAAAGTTTAAGGGAGCCTATAGTAAGAAATGGTTTAAGGTGGTCAGGTAAACAGTGTTAATTAAGCATTATAGTGAAAGTTTACTTTAATAATTAAGGCAAAATTTAGAGGCTTACTATACTTGTCTTTGACAAGGTATTTGAAGGTAAGTTCGTTGCAGTTGAGCTGAACAGAAAGCGTTTGGTGGCTTCGAGAGGTGATGATCATGAAGTTGCTTGTTCTCATTCTTCTGATTGCCAACCTCATTATCGCTATTGCCCTCATAATCTCCAATCATCTCTGCCTCGGCAGCCTTCTCCTCCTCTTTCTTCTTTTCTTTCCTTATCAAGATCTCTTCCTGCAAACAAATCAATGGTGCTACACAATAATTACAATGGCATTCCAAAAATAATTAAGGATCCAAACTAGTAACAATTACAATGTCCAGGTCTCTAAGATACTTTTCCATTATGTTTATGCAGACCTTCCGACCCTGAAGAGAAGAATTCTTCCCTGCTATCTCCGACTCCAGTTTAATATTACTCTTGACCATCTTCTCATAATTATCCTGTTTATGCAAAACCAAAAGACAAGCATGTACTTTGTGTATCATACAAGCAATCACAAATCATCCACATCTCCAGTAAAGGTTACGTTTATGTACCTCCATCTCCCGAAAAGATTTACTCAACCCTGCCATTTCGTCTTCTAGTTTTATATTCTTTCTCAGCAACGTCTCATAGTTCTCCTGTTAATTCCATGTCCAAGAGCAATAATTAAACATGCACCTCATTTGATGCTGGAGGCAAAGCATTATATTTAAACCAAATGACCAATCATCGGATGATTGACATTCTAGATGCTGACAACCTGTTAATAGATATTACTATTATCAACTTGCAATTAAGTGTCATAACAGACACTATGTTTAAATGAGTGGGCATCAAAACCATCATTGGCTATATGATTTAGTCACCTATATTGTAAAGACATGTCCATATCAAACACTTCTGAAAGTGTCATCTTTCTCGAGTTGATATTCGTGTTGTGTTCATGCAACTTGGTCCTTCAGATCAAAACTAATAAAGAAGCCGACAAAATAACCATTGTGGGTACAGCCTCATTAAATTGGTAACTAGGGATTACTAGAACGATAAATAAAAGGTACTACTTTGGTATTGCTTTAAGGCTAAGATGTGGGTCTCAATAACCAGTCACGGTTGAAAAGCAGGGTGAGGCCCGGCATGATAATCTAGGAGTACACTTTATAATCTCAACCTATCAAAGCAACTCTACTAAATTAGTAAGTTTTACTAATTGAAAGTTTTTTTTCTCCATCAAATTTTGAATATGGGCTCTCTCTGTCTTCATCTAACAAAACCATGTAAGAGGAAAGGGAAGAAAACCACCTTCCAAACGCTTTTCTCCAGCTTCTTCGAGGTTCTCAATTCCTCCAGATCTCTATTTAATAAAATACAAAATAAAGTAACTAATTACAGGAGGAAGAAAATGTTAACAAAAATAAACACAAAATTACTATCAATATAATCACGTTAAATATAATCATAAAATAACACGACGTCATTAAAAGTGAAGTAACAAAAAACATATAAATTACGCGTAAATATACCAAATTAGCTTAGCTTAAGTTGTATCAGCAGTCTGATAAACAATGGATCCGTTCGAACTCCCAATGTAACTAACAAAGGGTTATTCAACCATGATAACAAGGGCTCACTGTTCCAGGCTTAGTAGGCAGTGTCTCGAGGAGCCTTGTGATAATTCTAATAATCATTCAGTTATGGTTATGGGTGCCTCCATCTCCCTTTGTAGTCCTACACAAGTTTATGAGCCTCATCACTTAGGCCTTCCGCTTAAAAATGGGGCTACTACAAAGCGATGCCCCTTGGAAAATTTTGACAAATTTTTATGGCCAGCTATTGTCGACCTTGTCTTAACAAGAGCTAAACTCCTCATCGAGTAAACTATAGTGCAAATGAAAAAAGGTACATATAATACTAACTAATCAAGTGGCATCTCCCAAAATTTTCAAGACTGCATGCACAATGTCTAGAAGAAGGCTAAAGATGACAGATTTGCTATAGAGGATCATTTTAAAGTCCAAGGCATGGATAGGCCTGAAGAGTAAAACATAACCAATTTCCACATGTAATCCCACAAGAAACAACTACAATTGCTTGCAACAATAACTACTCTTATATAACTTTTTCAACCCATTATATACAGTAAACACGTATAATAAATCAGGAAGAAATGTTGGAGAGAAGACCATAAGTTATTCAATCTATCTATACAAACACATATGTACAAAAAAAAATCTTGATGCAAATACTAGCATGATATATACCTATCAAAGATCCTAATCGTCCATCATAACCTACGGTAACTTCAACCTCCCAAACCATATTTTTAGGGTATAACCATTATGCTAACTACAACTGTTATTTCAAAGTTTAAATTTTTCTTTTATAAATTTAATCAACCTATATACATAAATGCATATGTATAAAACTCCCAATCCAGGCGGGTCACCCTATGGAACAATATTTATACCTATTACCAGGAGATCCCCAATCCTCTCCCACAACCAATCATCCTCTTCCGTGAACTTATCACCACATTGCGACAAAGACCCAACATTTCTAGCCTACCCCGACTTCAACCTCACACACCCATATCTCTTAACTTGTAACTTCAACTATTGTTTCATTCTCTGAAGTTTTTCAAAACATCTACTTACACAAATATTTGAAGGAAAAGGTCCCCCCCAAAAAAAGAATAAAGAAAATCAAAACAATACCTACTAAGAACCGAAACCTTCTCCTTCAACCTCTCGATCTCATCCCTGCATCCGCTGCCACGTTGTCCCCTGAACCCATCATCCTCTCTCGGGCTACTCTCAAGATCCGCCGGCTCGAGCCAAAACTCCATGACCCCATCATTGTTATACCCCCTCATAAACCTCTCACCTCCTTCGCCCACCGCTTTCCCGGCCATGTGCTTCAGCAGATGATCCAACAACCCGGTATCCCCTATATACTTCCTGGCCCCCTCTCGGAGCTCCTTCCTCACGATGCGGGTCCCCACGGGCGCCGCCAGCTCCCTCATCACCTCCATCACCTTCAGCTCCGCGCGCTCGTACCGATCCATCGCCCACCGGTCGCCGCTCTCCTTCTTCACCCGGTTCAGCGCCGCCGCCCTCCCGCCATCGCGAGGGATGCGGTGCATCGCCCGCGGCTCGTCGTTCTCCTTCTTCACCCGCTTCAACGCCGCCGCCGCCGCCGCCCTCCCGCCATCGCGAGGGATGCGGTCCATCGCCCACGGCTCGTCGTTCTCCTTCTTGACCCGCTTCAGCGTCCTGCAGCCGCTGCGAGTGCGCTTCGTCGGAGGCGGCGGATTCGGATTCGGATCCGGCTTCGGGTCGGGATCGGACTCCTCGGGCTCTAGCTTGGGGAAGATGGGGCCAAACCAATAGTACTTCTCATCGTGGGTCTGAGAGCTCGGCTTCACTCTCATGGCGGAAAACTAGATCTAGGGTTAGGGTTGCGAGGAGGGAGATGGCGGTAGCTCTAGGGTTTTGGGGGGTTTTAGAATTTGGGGGAATTTCTTTTATTTTTTAATTATTTTTAAAGGGAGAGCGTGGGAGTTGTTTTGTATTTATACTAGCAGGAGGCCCTGCGCAGGAGCAGGGACCCAATGCAGATATCTTTAAAATACAAGGAGCGGAGCCGCACCAGAAATAGCTGTGGATGAACCCAGCAGGACCTGATGCAAATATCCCTAAATTCCAGGAAGCGGAGTATATAATTTTCCTCACTAGATGACAAACAATTGCCGGATGCGCCGGACGCCTGGCTTATATTTATTATATTATTTATTATTTATAGTTATAATAATTATCTGAGACCCCTGGATGTTTTGGTATATGCCTTTTGCTTCTTTTTTTTGGTTATTTTGGTTGCTCCTAATTTTTTTAAAAACTTTTTAATTTAATTTATTTGAATTTTGAAACTGATTTAATCGTTTTTTTCTTGTGTGTGTGTGTGTGGGGTGGGTGGGGTGGTGGTGGGGGGAGGGGGGTCTTTTTAGCTCGCCTAACTAATATTTCCTCTAAAGGGAGAGACATTGGGTTTGTACCTTTTTGTCGTGCGGCGCTCCTAACTACCGATGAGGACTCATTCGAGATCAACGTGAGAAAGGACCGGAGAACGCTGGATACAAGGCGAGGAAGGCCGCAGAAAGAAAGGCTAGAGAGGGTTGGGGGGTGTTGTTTTCCCTGAGAACGGTAGGATAATATCACGTTTTAGAATTTGCATTTGAATTTTTTATTTTTGGGTACAATTGTAAAGTGATTTATTGATTTTCATTTTTATTGATTTATTTTTGCTTGGAGTATGTTGATGAGCATGGATTGTAAATTGCTATAACTGTTGGGATGTTGTTATCCATAATAATCTACTTAAATATTTTTGTTTAAGACGTTTTTTTAAGATTTAGCGGTTATTAATTATGTAGGTTTCTTTAATCATAAGAGTCCATGAACCGGTTATCTTGGAGTGAAGGGTTTTTCTTATTTTCTAAAATATATACTTGAATTAAATGGGAGAGAGTCATATATAACTCCGTTACTTTTTTAGTTATAATATCAGGGAAGAGATGACTGTTTAATGACTTAATATTCAAAACTATATCCTTAACCTTTTTTCGGCCTTTTTTTCATTGGAAAAAGAAACTTTCTATTGAAAAGAGGAAGGTGTTTTGTCTTTGGCGAAGCCGGGGTGTTTTTTTTTTTGCCTGATGAGATTGCTAGATTTGCAATTCCTTACAACTTTTGTGGCTAAATGCTCTTATGGAAAAACCATCAACTCTCGAGACGAAAAACAATTTAAAGCAGCATTTTGAGGACTTTGTTATCGGTATTTTGGATCGCGAGCATCTTCTCTAACATTCCATAAGCAAGAAGATCCTTTAATCAGATCAAGAGCCTATCATTGTTCCTGCATGGTTAAATCTTCCAGATTTGCCGCTAAACTTTTTCATCTAGATATGTTGCGCCCTATTGTTAAACCTATTAGAAGACTTATTAAAGTGGATTTTCATACAATTCACTGTATCAAAACAGATAAAACTAAGGTTTGTGTCAAGTTGGATTTGTAAAAACCTATTCCTCCAAAATTGTGGATTGGTATTTCTCATTCCACCAAGTTTTCGCAAAATATTATATTTGAAAAAAAATTAAATATTGTGATTTTTGTACTAAACACGCACACATGCGGAATACATGCAAGAAAAATTAGTAAACTCTGGAGAATAATTTATTTACCAATGCTAAAGAATGTGATAAAGGAAAGGAAAATTTTAATATCATCTCAAATCGAACAATGCTGAACAATAGAAGAATAAGAAAATGAAGATCTACTAGCAATAACAGTGTTTTGATTCGTGTATGTACTGAAAATGATGTATCTACTAATGCTATTAATCAAGTTAAAAATTCAACAGCATTATTAGATGTCGATAATGATGAGAACGATAATGAAAACACTAATAAGACTAATGATTCAACAATTCTCTCCTATTTTTGTTAGCCCATTGTTTGAAGCTTCTATTTCTCCGTCCAACGATCAACTCTATGATATTAATATATCTAATATCCACCATCAAGCTTGTGATGTCCCTAATGTTACTACCAACAAACAAATTCCCAACACTATTAATCCTCGGATCGAGTCCTCGTTATCTAAAGAGGAAAACGGTAAATCCGTAGATCCAGGCTTTGACTTTCAAATTTCAACAAATTTGGCAATCGTAGATTCCAATTGCATGATTACAAATGTTAATTTGCTGCCTTCCGTCTCTTTGCATATTATCACTGATGATTTGGAAGCTAAGGTTTTACACGAACGATCATTGTCTCAAAACATGCGAAATTCTGTAATTTCGGTGGCTGAACTTGCTAACTCAGCTAATTCAGCTATGTAAAATAAACCTACCACCTCGGCTGAATTAGACTCGGAAAGTGACCCGCTGATCCTCCTGGACTCAAACCATCTTGCACCAAGAAGATGATCGCTGAAAGAAAATTGATCATCGCTACTTTTAATATACATATTTCCCTGTCATGTGGTACTACCTCTTCGTTCAAGGATTCTAAGCAGAAATCAGGTTCAAAATGCTCCACCAAATCTTCTGTTAAATCTCTTGACGATTTTGACGATAATGCTATTATGAACGTTGTTATTTCTTTCTGTATATTTCCCTGTCATGTGGTACTACCTCTTCGTTCAAGGATTCTAAGCAGAAATCAGGTTCGAAATGCTCCACCAAATCTTCTGTTAAATCTCTTGACGATTTTGACGATAATGTTATTATGAACCTTAGTCTCCGGAATAGTGGGACTCCTCTCGTATACACTGGCATTTTCTGTACCAAGCTACAAACAACAACGTTAACAATATAATAAAATATTAAAACTCATATTCTCTTTCTGTATATTCTATCTCTACTCTCCTTTGGGACTTACCGAGCAATTGATCGCTGACGACATTTCTTTTATTCTTTCTTTGGAATGTTGTCAGGTGGATCAGACTCACTGGAGATCGAGCCCAGCACCGAGGATTTGGAGCAGTTAGCATTCAACCTGGAGCTTTAGATACTTGTACATACTATTTCCATTTTTGTTATGTCATTATTTAGGCATTGCTTTCATTCCATATATTTACATTTCAGTTGTATTATAAAAAGAATGTTAAATAAATAACGTTGTTGTTTATTTACATCTTGTCTCTTGTGTACTTTTACTTTATATTGCTTAAATACGCTTAGCGTGTTTACTTCTGAGTAAATACGTAGCGGATATCGCCACGTCCTCTTCCCGTACACTGGGAAGCGGGGAATGACATACGTCAAGATATAGCCATGGTTCGGTCAAGTCAAGTTATGTTTGCATGTTGATATTGTTCTGATATTCAGGTTTAGGTTTACATATACATGTTATAGTTTGGACTTATATTGAATTTGATTCATGTTTGGATTGGATTCAAGTTTGGATTGGATTCTGGCTGGATTCAGATTGAGTTAGACTCAGATTGATTTAGACTCAGAATTGAGTCAGACACTTTAAACAGATTTGGATTCTGAATTAAGTTCGAGAATTATCGGTAACTGCTGCACATGGACGGCAGGATTTGTGTCTTTTTCCAAGTCAATCACCGTTGATAACACCATTAAGTTTTTCTATTTTAAATAGGCAAGCACTCACTTTCTCCGGCTCCCTGAGGCTCAAGAGAATTGATCACGCTTAAACCTATATTTACTAAAGTCCTTTAACGTAATTTTATATAACTCGAGAGGGTTTTATGAAAAATATTTTATATACTTTCAAAATAAATCTCGAGTATTTATTTATATTATTTAAGGGTTTCATGGAGGTGAATTTTAAAGAGTGAGGTATATTGGTAAATATATACATAGCTTGAATAGTTCAAGATATTTTAGTGTAAGACTTGCCTTATATTGATTCTTGATGGTATTTTAGTAAAACTTGTCATTCTTTTTATTTTTAGAAAAACATGGAAAAATTAATTTTATTATAACTTAAAAATATGCGGTGACAATATTTATATAATTATTAAAAATTAATTTTTATTATTAAATAGAAAATCTCGTTTTTCTTAAAATTCATATTAAAATTCTTTCGAGACTGAATGCTCCGTGAGGAGGTCTGCATCTCGCTTTGCTAGCCTGAGGATGTGCGATAATCCGCACCATCCAATAGCAGATTCCACAAAATTGATTGTAGAGGCATAATCACAAAGAGTTTGAAGTACAATTCTAAAAGAAACCGGGTTTTTATAGTTCATAGTATTTTAATGAAAAGTTGTGATCGCCACAAAAATATGTTTCAAAGAGTATCGTGCTATGTAAACATGTGTGTATGTGAGGGGTATATCATTACCCCATGAAGTTTTCTAGAGGTATGATTAATCAAAATAATAAAATATGGTAGATACAAAGTTCATGTTATTTTACTGTAAAAGTTAAATTAAAGTTATCTAGCATGATGTTTTAAAGTAAAGTTATTTCTAAACATTAGATTCATGGTTATAATAGGGTAAGAGTTTGCATGAAAGTCATGGAAGAAAATAATGAAATTTTAGGTTTTAGAATGAGATGTCGGTAGTAACTCCACTTACCGACATGTTTTATAAAAAGAACTTTTTTAAGAAGAAAGAGTAGAATGGGGAGGGACTTACTAGCTAATTGAATGAAAAGGAGGTAGAAGAAGATGGTGTAGTCACCGTGGTGTCGCGGAGTCGCCGGAACTTGCTTGATTCCTCACCGGAAGTCGACCTTTGGCTAACTTGTACTCTTTTTGTACTTAGAAAAATTTGATAATTTTGGATAGGGATTTCAGAATGAAGAGGGGCTAAAGTATGGGGTTGTATTTATAGTATGGAATTGGGGTTTTGGAATTCAAAGTATGAATTAAAATGCATTTAAATGTGAAATCGAATTCTCTGTTTAATTTCAGAGTAAACAAACAGTTCAAGGATAATAGGGGTAGGCCAAAGGTTTTATGTGAAAAACATGGGGGCTAATCCCTACGGATCACCCGCCGTCGCCGGTCCAAGGCCCGATCTCACCGGCCATTCTATGGAGTTAGGGGGTTGGATGCTTGCCACGCGTTTCTCTCTGTGTACACAACATTTTACACATGTTTGTTTTTCCTGACTGTTTATTTTTATGTGCAGTGCACGCGTAAACTTTTGGGCTTCCAAAAAATTTAAAAGAAAAATCAGGAAAAATAATATGTGGCTGATAGGATTCGAACACAGGAGCTATGTCACAGCAGTGCAAGGCTTTACCAATGAGCTACAAGCGCTTTCTTGCTGTTCTTAAACAAGAATAACTGTTAAACTGTGCTCAGGCTTGCAAATTCCTTTCTGTACGTTAAGAAGAAAAATTTTGTACAGAAAATTCAGGGTCGTTACACCCGCCATATAGACCGTATGGATAACATATCCAGCCGTCTTTTCATTATTGGCAGCCGATTTTGCGGACTAATGTCGTGGCCTTTCTTTTTCGGTAACGGGCAATCGACTGAAAACTGCTGGCCTGACCGGGTTCTTGAATGGTGCTGACGCTTCCCTTTTGGCTTTGCCCCGCTGTTTTCGCGCGGCACAGAGCGCTTGATAGACTCTTGAAGAGACGGTGTCACCAGAGATGACGTTTGCTCGCGCAATTGTCAATGACACCGTCTGAGCTTGCTGGAGATGCTTTGTGGCTCCATCGGTGTTGACTTGCCCCCAGTCGGAACAACGGAGAGCCGTTCGAATACAGATTTGCATTTGGGATGGGATGTTTTGGCGATCACAACGTTCAGCCTTCTGCCCCTTGAGGTCGGTTTGACCACTTTGTTTGCCGTGACCTCCGCCAGCCGAGCGCTTCCAGCAGGGTAGATGATGACGGAACCAAATTGACGGAGTGTCTCCTCCTATTGCCGGCTGAAACTTACAGGGAGAACCACGCGGGCATTGATCTTGACCACGTACGGGATCGGGGCCGCGCCGGAAGCTGAATTCATCTTAGAAGACATCGTCGTTGAAAGTTGATTGTTGCACAAAAAACATTATTTCAGTACAAACATCTGTATATATGTTAAATGAGTTCACATGAACGCTTAACCCGAGATATGGGAGGAGAGAAAAGTCCTACCGGACGTGTCAGAATCTGTAGGGTATTTTTCATCACCCCGTTGAGATGGGAAATACACGTCGCTTGTCGGGCGTATACAGATTCCCCCTACCTAGGGTAGGCCGGGATTTATTGATTGTGGGGATCCGAATTTTCGGCAGTCGCGGACTAAACTGTCGTTAATTACCCCCCGTCTTTGAAGCGAAGGGATCTCCGATTAACGGGTCAAACTAGTCATGCGAACTCAATGTGCAGTGCACGTATATGTGTGTCTAGAGGGGTTTTGGGTATATCGGGGGCCTCGCAGAGTTTACGTGTTTTAAGTGTGGAGTGTATGAAAAAAGGAAGAAAAAAGAAAAGAAAAGAAGCCGAGTAACGTCCTAAGGACGTGTGAGCACTGGGCGCCTGCAGAAAGAATGGGGCTTAGCCCCGGAATTAGGAGTGGAACTCCCGAAAAGGATTTTTATCTATGGAGTTAAACTCCAAAACATTTTGAATGGAGTTAAACTCATAAAAGGGTTTTATTTATGGAGTTAAACTCCAAAAGATTTTAATGGAGTTAATGTCACGCCCCGCTTCCCAAAATGCGGAATACGAGGGTTTGACAAGGCCAACCATGCTCCTACGGTCAAGGAAATGTCCTGCCGTAGTCATACTTCGGCTTCTAGTTTGTCATGGTAAACAGTAAATGATGCGCCTGTAATGAGAAATGCAGTAACTGAATGAAACAATGTAAAGAACTGACCTGAGGGGAAACAAAATGGATAAAACTCTGGATAGCAAGTCGAGGTGTCTGTGATATACGTCTAGTCCTGGTCCAGGCTAAATCTTCTCCTCATACTGAGCATGCATACTCAGGTCGTCAGAGCGACACAATAGCAATATAATATATAAAATCATGTGACGATTCTAACAGTGATAATAGATATATATATAACTGTAAATCAATGATGGTATAGGTATGAACATGCAGTAATCAATGCAGCGGAACAGTAAAAGCAGTAGAATGATATGCCACGTATGTCAACACAGTAAGTATGTATATCGATGCTATCATCCCTATCAGTCTCTAAGTCTCACTGTACAGGTCACTAAACCTATCATCAGTCTAAGTGTGAGAGTCAACCACTCGCGAGTGTTCTCCACCCAAGGGTAGAACCCAAGGGCAAGGGACCACGGGCCCAACATGTATATCACGGTAATAATCATGTACCCTGTAAATCTCCATATATCTCCCTAAATATATAAACCGGCATGGGACTCCCTAGATTCTGTTGAACTCACACTCAAACTACCCCACACCCCGTAGTCTACATCAAACGCTAACCATAACCCTAAATACCAATTGGTCTGTGACAAGTCTGCGCGAGAACTGGAGGCAGGACCTCCATCAAGCATGTCCCGACTAATACCTAAGATAAATGGCAGTGTCTGGTACCTTATCTGTGACACCCGTGCAAGAGCTTCCATAAGTGTCCCATACCACTTATAGTTACACGTACACGCGTCCCACAGACGTCGACAATGCAATAGAATAATAAGGTTCACTGATTGTGTACAAGTACGTATCGCTTTCACTTATTCACTGATACACGAACACTAACGTACTTGCCACAATCATCACTAATACCTAACACTGGGTAATGCACGTTATCACTAGGTTATCAATGCAGTGACATGTGTATGATATGATGCGTAAACAGTATGTAAAGCATGATTAAGGTGTCATAAAACAGTATTCTATCGCTTGTACGATTTATCATAAATCATACGGTTACAGTTTAGTGAAACGATGAACGGAGAATAAATAGTATGTTCAGTTATCTATCCAGCGAATTTGGTTTCATGCCAATCGGGTTCCAGGATCATTAGTTATGGCCATTTCCTTTTAAACGTTCACGGCTGGAAATCCGGTTTCAGAATCGGAAGTCCGTTTCGCAACGCATTTTAATCCTAGTTGGGATCGGATTTTAGCGATGTTACAGTGGAATGAAATCTAGAGTTTTCAGTAAGGTTTTCAACTCAGCAGACGGATCTTCAATCGCATCTGTACGTCTGGAGATATACACTGTTCAATACTAGTATGTCAATTCTGATTCTGTTGGGACTGTTATACGTCCCGATCTATTAAACTACAGATTAACTAACAAACGATAAAGAAAAAGAATGAAACCACTCGTTTTGTCTAGCTAATAGGTTCTCCTTTAATAAACAGTGGAGTTCCGCAACCTACGAGTTAAGAAAATCTGGTGGTACCCATTACGGGACAGCACACAGTAAACACAGCCGCTCTGGACTGCAGTCCAGAGCCACTCTCCGACCCAAATATTGCCACAGTTTAAGTACAGGAATATTTGGAAACTTGCCTAGGTTATAGTTCGTCGAGTCGGATTCTATTTAAGCTCTCGAACGCATTGTTCCAGTGTCTAAATATTTTATGGTGATTTTAACGGTTTTCAGGTACAGGAAATTTCCGGTTTTACGAGTAATCTTGGGGGTAGTCGTTTTTGTCGTTAACAGTCATATTTTCCAGCGAAATTTGTACAAGGTATTCATCACAACAAGGGCCAATGTAAGCAATCCAGTTCCGTCAAAATAGAAAAGTATTTTCTTTAGGAACATGCATCGAACATGTACGTAATATAATTTATCAGGAATATTTACTACGGAATCTATACTATTTTAGTTTGTAATAAAGATAACTTAGCATGTAGCAAGTAGAGAACTTATCTAGACACGTCTCGGGGATGTTCGGTGACGGATTGCACGGGCACGAGCACGACACGATGACCACAGGCTTGGGCTCAGCTATGGGGTTCTGCCTCGGCAACGGCTAGGGCTCGTGAGACTGGGGAGATGATGGTGCTGCGAGGCCGATGGCGAGGGATTTGCAGAGGGAGAGATATATTGAGAGAGAGAGAAAGTTAGAGAGAGAGAAAAGATTGAGAGAGATTAGAGAGAGGGGAGACAGAGAGAGATTAGAGAGAGGGAAAGTGAGAGTGAGGGACAGAGAGAGGGAGAAAGTGAGGAAGATACAGAGAGAGAGAGAGAGAGAGTTGTAGAGGGAGAGAGAGACAGCGATTTGAGAGGAAGAGAGAGAAACAGAGAGAGAGGTCGCGGGGGAAAAAATAGAGGGGGAGAGAGAGCACAGAGTGTGTGTGAGGGAGATAGAGAGAGCTTGGGAGAGGGGTGTAAAGGCTCGGGTGTGGGTGTATGGGGTGATGGTGATGCTGCTGACGACGAGGAGGGCACGAGGAGTCGACGATAAGCAGTGGGGCTCGCCGACGAGAGGGCGCCGGTGGCCGAGCTCGTGTGTGAGTGGGTTGGGTGTGCAGGAGAGTTGGGTAGGGTGCTCGGTCGACGGAGTGGAGTGGTGAGGGGCTCCGTTGGTGGAGGAGGAAGGGAGGAGGTTTGTCGTCGTCGTCGAGGGGAGCGGGTGAGGGAAACCGCGGTGGCTGCGGGAGTGGGTTCGAGAGAGAGAGAGGAGAACGAGGGTGCTGTGGGTTGGGTGAGGGAGTAGAGGGAGAAAGAGGGAGCGACGAGACGCGCGTCGTGGGGAGTAACGGCGCGCGATCGTGGGCGCGAGGGGCGGCGACGAGGGCGCAACGGGAAGATTCTCGCGCGGGAAATCAGGAATTAGCCGTTGGGGAGAAGAAGGAGGTGTAGGGTGCGGGTCGGGTTTGGGGAAGCGGGTGCGGGCAGAGGGTGAGAAGAGTGGGCCGGGCCTGGGATGGGCTTGGGATTTAAAGGGAAAAATCAATGGAAAATATAGGAGGTGGGCCGGGGAAACTGCTGGGCCGGCAGGAATTTAATGGAAAATGGTGAGAAGGGTGTGGGCTTGGATGTTGGGCCAGGGAGAATAAAAAGAGAAAAAGAAAATGAAGGGCCGGGCTCTTTAATTGAAAAGGAATTTCCATTTTATTTTACATGGGCTCGGGAAAAGTTTATGGGCTGAGGAAAAAGTTTGGGTTTGATTTTAAATAAAGAAGTGGGCTGGGGAAATAATGGAAAAAGAGAAAAAGAAAGATTTGGGTTTTAATAAAATAAATTAAGTTATTAAAAGAATGGGCTTGAGATAAAGTAGGGTTTGGGAAAGTTTATAATACAAAATAGTTGTAGAATAAAATGAATAAATTTTAAGAGTAATCAAATATGGATATTGGTGAAAAAAAGGGGCTGAGTGTTACATCATACCACCCTTACAAAAAATTTCGTCCTCGAAGTTTAAAATAAACGATAAGTTATACAAACATAAGCGAAAGCCATTATATTGCAACTAACACATATTGCTTTACTTGAAATAGGCAGATGAAGAAATTTGAAGGTTTATATATGTAAGAACAACATACAAAAAATAAAGGTTTAAATAAGTATAAGACATGAACAACTACAAAGGCAACCTATATGCATACGAGAATAGCAATAACAACAATAACGAACAATGATATTCGAGGCGTACTCGATAAAATCGAAACTCAAATGTGTGCACGTATAAGTCTATCAAAGGTAGTACGGCAGAAAAATAAGTATAAGGCCCAATCATTTATAATAGTAAATATAGGCACTATACCCGAAAATAATAGAACGACAATAAAGTAGTGAAAGATTAGTCGGTAGGTTAAAACATTTTAGGATAATTTCTTGATCGAATAGTTTTAAAATAACTTAGAAAACTCATATAGTGAAATAAGAAACATGGAACAAAAATATGCGCGGTGTAAGGTTGCGCTACTGAAAATGAGAATAATAATAATGTACTTAAAATACATAAGACGGAGTAATCAATAACACGCATTCTTTGATAAATACAAAATAATGAAAACTAAATTTTCGAATAACAGTGTCCCTAAATATAGTTAGGGAACAGGAAAAATATATATAAGGCTAGCTAGGGTAAGAATTACAAGGAAGTGTGGCTTATTCAGAAGGTCGGAGGGTGGCAGCTTTAGGCTGAAGGTCAAGGAGGTTGGGATCGGGTCAGTACAGGAAGTAGAGGTGAGCAACAAAGGACTTCAAGAGAAAAGTATGGGGAGGATAACGGTCGGTAGATCATAGGAATCAAAATAATTTGAATGGTTAGCGAACTTGGAAATTTCACAAGAAATGTCCTCCTCCCAGAAGGATCTCAAACGGGGCACAGACGAAGGATGAAGGTGGACCTCTAAAGATCGGGTGTGGTACTAGTTAATTTTAGTAAGGGTTTAAACAATGTAAGGAGTAGGGTGAACAGATCTCAGTAGGGAAAAATAATTGTATAGAAGAAATAATCAAGCATCAAGGGGACTAAGAAGATCGATAGATTAGCGAACTCAACAATTTATTTTATTCCAGAAGGATTTAAACAAAGCATTCTCAGGGATGAAAGGTGGCCCTAAACTATATACAGATTTATTTGGCCATATAAGACAACATCTAAAAGAAATCCCCGTCAGTCGCGGTTGTGGAGATTCAGCAGGTTGCGGTAGGCTCGCGCGCTCAGGTAGGGACGTCCATTTTCATAGCGCCTCGCAGGGATCGCCATTGGGAGTTCTTCCACAGCCGGGTCTTGATCTTCTGGTCCTTCTTCCTCGGGTGGAGCTTCTTCATCGAGGTCCGATTCCATGTGATTCTCTTCTCCTGGGTTCTCTCCCATGAGGTTTTCCTCTACTGGATTTTCTTCTATCGGTTCTTCCTCGGGGTCTACCTCTGTCGGGTTCTCTTCAGGGTCTCCTTCCTCTTCGTCGGAATCGCCTATCATGTCAAACTCTAGGGCGGCTGCTCCTTCGTCCTCTGAATCGCTGTTTCCGAAATTAACCTGGGGACCGTTGATCTCATCGTCAGAACTCATCAGCGTGTGGTCTAAGAAAACGCATGGCTGTGCATCCTCATCCAAATGCGGCGCTGCTCCAGGATGGGCCATGGCCTGAAAAGTAAGAGTCATGATTAGGCAGTGGAATACATCAAGAAAATAGCTCAGGGTACGAAATATAGGAAAAATATGCGGTGGCAGGAACTGAAAGATCAGGATTAAAATGCTGTGATAATGAATAGTATAAATAAGGAGAAAGCAAGAGAATGATACATATATTACGATTCAAGTTTTATTGCATTCAATTAAAAGTTCAACGGATACAAGATTTCAAACGGAAAGAAATATTTTTAAGAGAATGACAACATTATTACTGAAAGTAAAAAACATGAAAATTCTTCTTTGATTGCTAGACTGTTGTATTCTCGTCACGCGAGTTGAATCCTCGAGGTTCGAACTACGCAATAATCATCACTGGGCAGAAGTGGAGAGTGTGGATGAGTCTCTTACTTGTAGCTCCTTCCTTCTTGGGCAACCGTTGATAAGATGTCCGCTGGATCCGCAAATCAGACATTTCCCTTGGGTGCGGCGACAATCCCTCTGAAGGAGTCCTGGTCTCTTACAGTACCCACAACATGGGGTCTTCTGCTGCTTCTGTCGTGGGGAAACAATTTGGCGCTTCATCTTCTTCTCTTTTCCTCGTCTAACATGAATCC
Organism: Agapanthus africanus; assembly: GCA_030015575.1. Lineage (NCBI taxonomy): Eukaryota > Viridiplantae > Streptophyta > Magnoliopsida > Asparagales > Amaryllidaceae > Agapanthus > Agapanthus africanus. The sequence goes on along the minus strand of JASDDO010000028.1, from coordinate 23,500,757 downwards.
CTTTATGATTGGAGACTCCCGCTGGTGCCTGATTCACCTGCCTTCTCAGTCCTTCAGCTAACAAGTCGTTTGTTCGCTCCTGGGCTTCCTTCAAACCTTGCAGTACGCTCAGGATCTCAACGGTCTGATTCTGAGGAGTGGAGATAGAGGAAGAGTCGTTGAAATACATGATCCTGAGACAATAATTTCGAAGATGATATAAGACACAAGCTATAAGAATCAAATATAATAAGGATTGGACAAAGATTCAAGAATATCAGATGTGATGAAATTCATTACAAGTGGAAATCAACTGTAGGATTCTAAGTCACTTAAACAGAGTACGGTAGTGCAATTGCAACCACGTAATCTTGCCAAGTCACCCGAAACCCTAGCGAATGGATAGCAGAACATTCAATGTGAATATGGATCAAGGTTATCAAGTTTACAATCTAGACTGAGGGATGTCTTAGATTGCCAAACTCTACACGGAAAACTGCAATCCCAATCGAAGCAAAACCTGGATCTGATACCAACTAAACCATGTCACGCCCCGCTTCCCAAAATACGGAATACGAGGGGTTGACAATGCCAACCATGCTCCTACGGTCAAGGAAATGTCCTGCCGTAGTCACACTTCGGCTTTTAGTTTTTCATGGTAAACAGTAAATGATGCGCAGGTAATGAGAAATGCAGTAACTGAATGAAACAATGTAAAGAACTGACCTGAGGGGAAACAAAATGGATAAAACTCTGGATAGCAAGTCGAGGTGTCTGTGATATACGTCTAGTCCTGGTCCAGGCTAAATCTTCTCCTCACACTGAGCATGCATACTCAGGTCGTCAGAGCGACACAATAGCAATATAATATATAAAATCATGTGACGATTCTAACAGTGATAATAGATATATATAACAGTAAATCAATGATGGTATATGTATGAACATGCAGTAATCAATGCAGCGGAACAGTAAAAGCAGTAGAATGATATGCCACGTATGTCAGCACAGTAAGTATGTATATCGATGCTATCATCCCTATCAGTCTCTAAGTCTCACTGTACAGGTCACTAAACCTATCGTCAGTCCAAGTGTGAGAGTCAACCACTCGCGAGTGTCCTCCACCCAAGGGTGGAACCCAAGGGCAAGGGACCGCGGGCCCAACATGTATATCACGGTAATAATCATGTACCCTGTAAATCTCTATATATCTCCCTAAATATATAAGCCGGCATGGGACTCCCTAGATTCTGTTGAACTCACACTCAAACTACCCCACACCCCGTGGTCTACATCAAACGCTAACCATAACCCTAAATATCAATCGGTCTGTGATAAGTCTGCGTGAGAACTGGAGGCAGGACCTCCATCAAGCACGTCCCGACTAATACCTAAGATAAATGGCAGTGTCTGGTGCCTTATCTGTGACACCCGTGCAAGAGCTTCCATAAGTGTCCCATACCACTTATAGTTACACGTACACGCGTCCCACAGACGTCGACAATGCAATAGAATAATAAGGTTCACTGATTGTGTACAAGTACGCATCACTTTCACTTATTCACTGATACACGAACACTAACGTACTTGCCACAATCATCACTAATACCTAACACTGGGTAATGCACGTTATCACTAGATTATCAATGCAGTGACATGTGTATGATATGATGCGTAAACAGTATGTAAAGCATGATTAAGGTGTCATAAAACAGTATTCTATCGCTTGCACGATTTATCATAAATCATACGGTTACAGTTTAGTGAAACGATGAACGGGAAATAAATAGTATGTTCAGTTATCTATCCAGAGAATTTGGTTTCATGCCAATCAGGTTCCAGGATCATTAGTTATGGCCATTTCCTTTTAAACGTTCACGGCTGGAAATCCGGTTTCAGAATCGGAAGTCCGTTTCGCAACGCATTTTAATCCTAGCTGGGATCAGATTTTAGCGACGTTACAGTGGAATGAAATCTAGGGTTTTCAGTAAGGTTTTCAACGCAGCAGACGGATCTTCAATCGCGTCTGTACGTCTGGAGATATACACTGTTCAATACTAGTATGTCAATTCTGATTCTGTTGGGACTGTTATACGTCCCGATCTATTAAACTACAGATTAAATAACAAACGATAAAGAAAAAGAATGAAACCACTCGTTTTGTCTAGCTAATAGGTTCTCCTTTAATAAACAGTGGAGTTCCGCAACCTACGAGTTAAGAAAATCTGGTGGTACCTATTACGGGACAGCACACAGTAAACACAGCCGCTCTGGACTGCAGTCCAGAGTCACTCTCCGACCCAAATATTGTCGCAGTTTAAGTACAGGAATATTTGGAAACTTGCCTAGGGTTATAGTTCGTCGAGTCGGCTTCGATTTAAGCCCTCGAACGCATCGTTCCAGTGTGTAAATAATTTATGGTGATTTTAACGGTTTTCAGGTACATGAAATTTCCAGTTTTACGAGTGATCTTGGGGGTAGTCGTTTTTGTCGTTAACGGTCATATTTTCCAGCGAAATTTGTACAAGGTATTCATCACAACAAGTGCCAATGTAAGCAATCCAGTTCCGTCAAAATAGAAAAGTATTTTCTTTGGGAACATGCATCGAACATGTACGTAATGTAATTTATCAGGAAAATTTACTACGGAATCTATACTATTTTAATTTGTAATAAAGATAACTTAGCATGTAGCAAGTAGAGGACTTATCTGGACACGTCTCGGGGATGTACGGTGACGGATTGCACGGGCACGAGCACGACACGATGACCACAAGCTTGGGCTCAGCTATGGGGTTCTGCCTCGGCAACGGCTAGGGCTCGTAAGACTGGGGAGATGATGGTGCTGCGAGGCCGATGGCGAGGGATTTGCAGAGGGAGAGAAATATCGAGAGAGAGAAAAAGTTAGAGAGAGAGAAAAGATTGAGAGAGAGGGGAGACAGAGAGAGATTAGAGAGAGGGAAAGTGAGAGTGAGGGACAGAGAGAGAGAGTGAGAGTGAGGGACAGAGAGAGAGAGAAAGTGAGGAAGATACAGAGAGAGAGAGAGAGAGTTGTGGAGGGAGAGAGAGACGGAGATTTGAGAGGAAGAGAGAGAAACAGAGAGGGAGGTTGCAGGGGAAAAAATAGAGGGAGAGAGAGAGCACAGAGTGTGTGTGAGGGAGATAGAGAGAGCTTGGGAGAGGGGTGTAGAGGCTCGGGTGTGGGTGTATGGGGTGATGGTGATGCTGCTGACGACGAGGAGGGCACGGGGAGTCGACGATAAGCAGTGGGGCTCGCCGACGAGAGGGCGCCGGTGGCCGAGCTCGTGTGTGAGTGGGTTGGGTGTGCAGGGGAGTTGGGTAGGGTGCTCGGTCGACGGAGTGGAGTGGTGAGGGGCTCCGTTGGTGGAGGAGGAAGGGAGGAGGTTTGTCGTCGTCGTCGAGGGGAGCGGGTGAGGGAAACCGCGGTGGCTGCGGGAGTGGGTTCGAGAGAGAGAGAGGAGAACGAGGGTGCTGTGGGTTGGGTGAGGGAGTAGAGGGAGAAAGAGGGAGCGACGAGACGCGCGTCGTGGGGAGTAACGGCGCGCGATCGTGGGCGCGAGGGGCGGCGACGAGGGCGCAACGGGAAGATTCTCGCGCTGGAAATCAGGAATTAGCCGTTGGGGAGAAGAAGGAGGTGTAGGGTGCGGGTCGGGTTTGGGGAAGCGGGTGCGGGCAGAGGGTGAGAAGAGTGGGCCGGGCCTGGGATGGGCTTGGGTTTTAAAGGGAAAAATCAATGGAAAATATAGGAGGTGGGCCGGGGAAACTGCTGGGCCGGCAGGAATTTAATGGAAAATGGTGAGAAGGGTGTGGGCTTGAATGTTGGGCCAGGGAGAATAAAAAGAGAAAAAGAAAATGAAGGGTCGGGCTCTTTAATTGAAAAGGAATTTCCATTTTATTTTACATGGGCTCGAGAAAAGATTATGGGATGAGGAAAAAGTTTGGGTTTGATTTTAAATAAAGAAGTGGGCTGGGGGAATAATGGAAAAAGAGAAAAAGAAAGATTTGGGTTTTAATAAAATAAATTAAGTTATTAAAAGAATGGGCTTGAGATAAAGTAGGGTTTGGGAAAGTTTATAATACAAAATAGTTGTAGAATAAAATGAATAAATTTTAAGAGTAACCAAATATGGATATTGGTGAAAAAAAGAGGCTGAGTGTTAGAGTTAAACTCTAAAAGATCTTGACAAATGGAATTGAACTCAAAGAAATGTTTGGAGATGATCAAAGGGAACCCCTTTCTTCTTCTCTTTAGCCCTGAATCTTCTTTTGAGCCTTCGATCTTCCCGAACTGGGGTTTTTGGAGCTGTTTCTCCTTCTTCTTTCTTTCTGTTGACTGGATCTTGGAGAAAAGGAGAGCGGGACTTAAAAATCTCTCATTTTGGGGATTTGATGGAAGATCTGACCCCTCTTCAAGGGTTTTATGGTGAAAAACTGTTTCTTTTTAGAAAAAAGAAGAGTTAAACTCTTGATTTAATTAAAAATAAGAAATATGATTTAGAATCTTGAGAAAGGAGACACGGAACCCTAATTTTTAATAGAGTGAAAAGGTGGTTGATCTTTTCATCATATTTGTTTTTCTAGGCTACACACTTTACATATAACCCCTTGGGCTTTACCAAATAACACCTGTGCCACCCCATACCTTTTTTTTTTTTGCACATAAGCCATGTGGTTTACAGAATTTTGGTTTCCTGCACATTTCTTACATTTATTTCTAAAAAGTTGCATTGAACTAATTTATTGCTTCATTCTTGGCATAGAGCCGGCCCCTTCCATTCTTGGTCTTGGGCCCACTTCGCTTAAGGCTGGACCCGCTTGGCTGAAGGTTGACCGATTTTGACTTGGTCGACCAGGATGTAATTTTTGATCCCAATAGGTATCTTCTAGATGAATATGAAAAGGTATCTTTATTCGATCGAAAACCATGCATGTATTATGTAAACTTTCAAAAGCGTATGAAAATTCTAATTTAGTTGGGTGTGGTCCGTGTGGATCTGAAAGCGGTATGGTCCCAATAACGACCTAGTAAATCAACATCGGCTATTTTTTTCGAATAAACGATGCTGTTCATCTTTTTTTCATAACATAATACATGGATACAACAAATTTCATGTCTTGGATATTTTTTGCTTGTTGATCAAATTAATAATGATAGAATTCAGCTGAAACTATTAATTTGTAATCATCCAGTACAAAAGCAAAAGGTATCCAAAACGCATGAAAATTGATATATAAATATTCCATTAGATAATGGAGATCAAGATGAATGATGTCGATTATCCGACAACCGATTATGCTTTTTGCCTGTTGATATTAACTAATCGAGATCCACAGAAAATTCTTGGAAAATAACATTCTCCTCACCATTTTCCTCTGATCTGAATCACCTAAACGAAAACTCACGCCCCGTTAGATCCGACCCGAAATCCGAGATCCGAATCCAACATTTGGCCCCAAAATTTTTGCCCTAGCCTCTCTTCTTCCTCAAAACCACTCTATTTCTCTCGGTCTCAATCGAAGAAAAGCTTGATTTCATTCGGTAAAATCATTGATGCCCATTTCATTTCCCACCTCAATTTTGCGATTTATTCCATCATAATTCGACTTTTGTTATAGTTTCTATGCTCAAGCGCGATTAGGTGTTGTAAATTGGTCTGTTAAATTCTTGTTTCAGATTAAGATACTTTAAATTTTAGTTAATTTGAGCAAATTTCGTTGTTTTGCAGTGTTTGCTTCTTTATCTCATGCTGAAGAGCACTGTTTCGGTTATTTTCTCAAAGAAAATTATTGGTATGGGTTTTCTTTTCCATTTCAATTATTTGTTATAGATTTTGTTTTGCCTTTCTATTATTTTAGATTAAACTGTGGGATTATGGAAACTCCTTTTCTTTGCACGTACATGATATTTACGATATAGCATTCATTTGAATCTTAGGCGATTCATATAGAATAGAAGATGAGAGCATGAGGAATGGAAGGAGAGTTGCTGACTATTACAATGCGAGGTCGAACAAGACACTCGAAGAGTGCGAAGCTAGCCCCATTGTCCATCTAAACAAACTAAACAACTGGGTAAGTTGTAATTATGTTATATTACAGATATCATATTGTGCATAAACCTTCACGGTACTTTGTAGCCAAAATTTAGTTAATTTGTCTTTAGTAAGTTCGGTTTGGCAGTCATTTGACAGATCTGTGATCCCAATCATCTTTGGGTTGCACATAAAAAATTAAAAAAATCGGGTTGGAGACTTGGAGTAATGAACTATCTTCTTTGGTTTAGTTTTCAAGATCACGTAAGTTGCGTGTTGCTACACGAATTTAATTTTTAATACGGGCTCTGAAATTGTTTTTAATATTTGGTATAGTTTGATAGTTGCTTTCTTTAACTTTTTTGGTGTGGACTGATATAAGGGGTTGTTTGGCTTGTGGAATCAAAAAAATGGGAACTAGGGGTATAGTACAAATTCACAGTTTTCTTGTCTGCTTGGAATTTCCATTCCCTTGTTTGTTTCATAAGAATTATGTTGGCAGAATAGGAAGACATTGTATTGCATTGTTTGGTTGTCTTTGAGAAAAAAATGAGAATTGGTTTTGGGAACCGTGAGAGAGAAAGAGTTAATTTGTTGAGTTGGGAATGATAATTGCAATTCTATGGGTTTGAGCTTGGAGTTTGGACTGGGAATTGTGCGTGCTTTTAATGACATCAACTCCCAAAAAGTATAATTCCAATTCCTACCAAACAAACAAAGAATTTGGAACTTCATTTCCTGACATGAACCGTGTATTGTCCCCTACGAATCCAATTCCTATTTCTACTCTAACAAAATATTGTTATGCGATACTTATCAGTCTATAGTTTGTTGCACAAACCTTAATTTTGACATGACTACTGCATCGCTGAAAATTAATGATTGAACATGCTTAGGAGAATTATGGATTCTCTACTCTCTAGGTGATTATGTTTTTGAGTTTTTATTAGCATAAACCTTGAAAATAACCACCCTGCAGCCAAGATCCAATATAATTGGTATTATGGTTCATTCTTCACTAATTGTTGATGTTCAATTTTTCTTTGGATTGTTCATGATGATATGCATGCATTATAAACATTTGAGAGCAGTTTTTCTTACTTTTCCGGAACTGTTGTTTCTTGAAGCGAAAAATTATGCTTTCGTGCTTGATTGACAGTTATGATTTCTTGTTCTTCAACAGATCAAAAGTGTACTTATCCAGTTGTATACTTGTCAGGGCCATGTTGTTCTATCTTGCTTGTGAAAAAGGTTAGTACGATGGTTTAAGAATATTACTGCAAATACTTTGTTTCTGATACCAATGCCATTCCGAAGGATTCATATAAAGTGAAATCTTTGGCATCGATCATTCAATGATCAACAAATTAATTTCTACATCATTGTCACTTAATTTATTTCAATAACTGACTTCATTGTCTTCTGTTTTTTCCTTCTACATGTTTTCTCTGTATTTTTCAATATTTTACCCATTCTTTGCAAGCAAATTACGAGTTTTAATTTCTTTCCAAAGGAATAGTTTGTATTCTTTTGTTTTTATTCTAGCAGAATTAGCTCTGAAGTGCACACTATTTTTTTTCGTACTGGCTTTGTAATTATATATTTATATCTTAGTCATTCTTTTTAATTATTCAAACATTGTATTTATGAAGGCAACATAGAGACATCCGATTTTTAATGTTTAATATTTTGACATACCCACATGACTAATAATGGTTTCCTTTTGAAACATTGTGTGTGTGTGTGTGTGTGAGAGAGAGAGAGAGAGAGAGAGAGAGAGAGATCCTTTAAATTGTACGGTGTGGTTGGCTATGAAAAGGAACTTTAAATCGAGTGCACCCAATGCGAAGATTGACTAAATTCTACTACATTTTGTCATGCTCAGTGCTAACCCTTCTTGTTGGCATAGTCAAACAAGTGCTATGCTATTTTTGCTTTTTTTTTTCCTTATTGTTGATTTGCCTTGTCGCTAATTTAATTCAGGGCGGTGATCTGATCAAATGGAACAAGGCAAAGATTGGATATTATGCCTGTGCGATATTGCAAAATGCTCGGCAGTGCCTTTTTCCTGCCTATTATTTTCTTTACATACTTTCTGTCAGAACAAAAGATGAAGATTCAAATCTCACCATCTACACAATTAATTTTTCAACTTATTCAAATAGTAGATTCAATTGTACTTTTTCTCTGTAAACAAGAAAATTTTAGTCCTACTAGGCACACATAACAAAAGCTGCAGTGTGCATTATGCGGTTTACAATATGAAGTCTTGAAAAATAATATTATTAAATTAATTTAAACTTCCATTGTTCAGTTTTCAATTTGTGTGATGGTTTTTATATGCTATTTAGTTGGACTCCTCAATGGAGCCTTGTTTTGTACATTGAGCACCTCTGAACAAAATTCCTGCTTACGTTTCGTGACCCGGTAGGAGGATGATAGCTGATCCCATAGCTATTGGTGTTTGACACCGATGATTGTATATAGGTGCTCATAAGGTGAGTTACACTGGAAGGACTCACCGAGAACTCCTAGTTGGTTATATACCAATGTCAGATAACAATTCTCTGGTGACATTAGTACATGGTAGTCTCTAGGACCTGAGATCGCCATAGTGTCTCATGTGTGTTCTCATTATACTTAGACTTCTATTCTACCACGGCTGAGAGGAGTCGTGCAAATATGTTTTGTTGGGTATAGTCCCGAAGCACATTAAGGCAGTGCGCGGGCGAGAGAATTCGTCTCTCTCGGTATAGGGAGTTGATGTCGTGCTGTGCAGGACATGACCATAACCACAAGACGGTGGCCACCGCAGTGGAGATAAGCTGATAAGTTTTATCAGTTGTATCTCCAGATGGTTATGAGTCCGATGTCGCATGACTTATTGAGTTATTGGGGCCTGCCAGATTCCAAACCCTAGACGTGATATGCGACACTCTTAGATGAAAGACCGGACTGTACGATGATGTCACTGATAGATTTTGTAGGGTTTAGATGAGCTTGCTCGTTGACCTTCTTTCGATCAATACTTGGGTAGCCGTTACGTGCAGCTAGTACCGTTGACGTGATTGTGGGCTATGGATATGATCCTAACCTACTGCCAGTATATTGTCGAGTCTTTAGAGTCCGACATAGAGATTTCCCAGCACAGGCGAAACGATATAGGGCACATATGAGGATACGTACAAGAGTTCGATTAAACACGTGTATGTGATACACGTATTATAATCGGGTGTTTAATGATATTAACCGGTGTGTATATATATATATATGTATATATATATAAGCGGATTATTAAATCAAGTGTTGATTTAATAATTAAATGTATATTGATATATTTATATATTAACTAATATCATGCTCATTTTATTTTTCCTTCTCTTTATATATATATATAATGGTTGTATATACACATTAGATGTGTATATAAGAATCTCATAGGATTCAAAGATAAGGATTAAACATATTTGCTTATTTAAATAAATAAATCAACGAGTCATTTGTTAGAATGTTATAGAAAATAGGTGACTCATTTTCATTTATTAATTTAAATAAGTTGTAATATATTAGTTTTCATCTTTAGAATCCATAGCCATTTTTATCACTTCATCTCTCTTTTGAGTTTTTGCTTAAGTGAGAAAGGGAAAAGAAAAGAGAAGAATTAGCAAGCTAATGATTCTACATCTCCTACTAATCATTTTTAGCAAGTTTTATTAGTGGGTTGCTTCATTTTGAGATCAATTTGAAACTAAAACTTATGTTGGAGTTATCTCAAGGTGGATCATCTTCGGCAAGGAGATCACCGAGCAAGATTGTTCCGGACTTTGTGAAGACTAGTCGGAGGCCAAGGAGAGAAGGTTAACGTGCTACAAAGGTTGTAGTCTTCTTCGAAGTTCTCTTGTTTAGATTTTTAGTCAATTGCATTGTTATTTCGATAGATTCTTATTTGGATTGGGGCTATGCTTGCTACTAATTTTTATGTGCAATTCCGCCGCGGTCATTAGCGTCGCGACCCTAGTCCCGTACACTTACATAGTTCTTAAGTGCTACATATAACACTTAAGTGCTAAAATATTTGTAAATATTACAAATATTAGGTAAGTGAATAAATATTTGATATGTACTATATATGGCTGTTAAGTGCTACCAATAATTGTTAAGTGCTACATATAGCTGTTAAATACTGCAAATATTTGTTAAAAGCTACATATAGCTGCTAAATGTTATAAATATTTGTTAAATGCTACATATTGTTCTTAAGTGTTGCAAATGTTTGTTAAATGATGCATATAGTTGTTTCGTACTAACATTTGATCAATATATATCAAACTACCGAACTTCGAAAAAAACTTGAAAGATTCTAAAATTTGACCCTTGTACATTAAAATAACTAACTCCAAAAAACATCATACATATAATCACTATTGAAGCATCGCATATCAAAAGGTTATGGGCTTGTTTCTTACATCTACAACACATCACAGGTCGAACTTCAAGTTTTTGATTGTTGATCCGACATCATAAAAACAAAACTTTTATACTCCATCGCAACATTTCTCTCTCCTATTTAAGGATCTTTATTTCTTACCATATTATTTCAACCATTTCTCACTACAATCGCATCATGAGAAAATTGGTACGTGATCTTGCTCTCTCAATCTCACTTTTTCTATTAGGCATTTCATCATACACTGTGTCTCATGATTTAAAAATATGATCCCCACAAAAAATTTAGCTTGATATAATCCATGGAGAAAGGTTTTGATGGTTTCCTTTTAATTCGTAATGATTGTTCTTGAAGATCCGGTATGGGTTAAACGGATTGGTAGTGGAGTTTATATGATCCTTGGAGAAAAATCCGATGTGAGGAGGGTTGAAGAGCTTGTCAAAGTTGGGACCAAAATCGTAACCCATGATGTTTTGAGGAGGAGGTCGATGGAAAACATGCAAGATTTAATGATTTCGTAGACGGGGATGACGGCGGCGATGATGAAGGAAAAGAGGATGGATATTAAGATAGAAATAGAAATGAAAGTGGAGATGGAAATGAAAATGGAGATGGAAATGGAAATGAGGAGGAAGAGAAGAAAGAAAGAAAGAGAAGAGAAGAGGGTAATATGGGCAATAGAAAAATATTTTTATACCAAATACATAAGAAAAATAGTATAAGGACCTCCATGCATAAACTTTGGGTATTAGGTATGTTTTAGCAACTTTTTGGGCCAAGGGACCTAGCCCATAGGGTGCTTGGCCCATTTTTCCCAAATTATTTTTACTTGTTCCCAAAAAATTTGCTCTTTACATAAAAACTTTTATATATCTAGTATTAAAACAGAAACAAATCCTTTTATTCCAATCGTTGATATTGCTATGTAAATCCATGTTTTTCATTAAGCTCCACCGAGGATCGTCTCCTTGGTTAATTTGGAACTTTTATATAGCATCAGTCAATTTTCTTTTGTATAGCTCCAGCCATAGTAGCTTCTTCAACTACCATCTTATTCTCAAAAATCTTTACCATATTCATTTGAAAATAGCTTTTAGGGGTAAAGGCTTATCGGATTTAGAAAATGTATTAATATTGGAATGCTATGTTGTTTGTGTATTCTGACAGCTTACACTACATCATCAATCAGATGATGGTGTGGAACTTTAATTGGTTAAATTTTTTGCTGTCCGACAGCTTACTTTAATGGGTTATCTACACAAAACTCCCATGTAGTGTACTCTGTATATCACATACACCTTACTCAAGCGATTTCTTAGCTCCAACTCCCCATTTGCTTGTCGACCAAACCCGCGGATTCTACTCTAAAGTCTAATCAACTCAAATGAGATTTTACTCTAGAACTTGTTTGTGCTTGTTTGGAGTAAATTTTGAGGTTTTTTTTAGGGTTTTGATTAATGAACATAGGGGTGTTTGTGGTACTAAATCACCCGAGGGGGTATAGGAGTTGTAGTTGTTGAACTACTAGGGGGTTTTGTGCCTCGACGCAAATCAATTTGGTGGTTAAAAAACCACTAGTTAATTGAATTAATTGCTCTTAGTGACTAGGAACTTTAGATAGCTTGCCATGCATTACTCATGGTCAAATGAGGCATATGCACGCAAGGCCTAGGCAAATGTGACTGCCTGCTTAGACCCGGTGGGACCTACATCGGTACAATGCCTCATGCAAATGTCATTATCTTAAGGCACAGAGAATGTCTTCACATTGAGCAAACTTTTTGGGCATGTAAATTACGATTGAACACATGTAAGTTGTGTTTTTCAGTTTTCAGGACAACACCTATAAACTTGAAAGCATAACTCTAAACACATTTATCATTAGGCAAATCAACAGGTGCCTCTCATGTGACATCGTAAACCTACAATAGTAAAAATACCATTGCAGGCAAGTTAGGAGGATGAAGGTTTGGGCAGAGCATGTTAAACTCATCCTTTTCAGTTAACACCGTAATAGTTGTTAACTATAATAACGAGAGACAGATGGTGTTTTATTTTTAAATATCCATTGGCGTTTTTAATGGAAACCCAGAAGGTTTGATTGTGTGCTATGTAATTTGCCCTTGTTTAATCCTCAAGGAGTTCTATAAATAAGGATTCATGTTTTTCTTGTACATGGTTTAGTTTTATGCTGAACATATTCTGTGCTTAATTCTCCTTCTTCTTTTTTTAACCTTCAGGTGATCTAGACCATATGTTGAGCTGAACTTATACAAAGAAAACCGGTATAGATTTTAATTATAATGTTTATCTTTTGATGCCTTCTATGGTTAAATATAGGCCTCAACGATGTTATAGAATTCGGTTATATGATTTGTGAATAATTTAGGTTAAGGCATTAACACACACACACACACACACACGTCTTTCATTCCTTGCCATATCAGCCAATAGGCAATGGGGACCAAGGCCCCCAGCATACAGTCCTTTTTTGCCGAAAGCATCTTCCTCCAAGCCCCCCAAAGGCCTCAACCTGTTACTTTTTGCTTCCCCCAAGCACAAAAAACAAAACAAAAACAAAAAACTTTTTGTATCCTCCTATTAACCCTCCAAACTTGGTTGTTATGTCTTACACCCTCTCCTAAGTTGCTCTCATCGGACCCTTCGTGAGCTAATTTGGCTAACTTCACTTGCATTGCAGTCCTTCCTAACTTTGATTTGATTCTCCTTATTATTTGATTATTATGGGGGGTTGGGGGCTTGATTTCTATATCTTGTTGCATTTCATTTTATTTATTCAGCATTCCTTTTAATAATTTTAGGAGATTAATGTATTTGATGTTACCGATTCTGTAAATATGAAATTTTCAACATTTTAATCGACAAATTAAGAGCACCTAGGTTGAAGTTTTCAGTCATGAAATTAAGAGCTTGTCTTTGGTTAAAAGATATCGAAAGTAGCAACCATATGTCATCCATCATCTTATGTTCAATACCAAATAGTTTTGAAGTATAGCATACAGATCACTTTGTTTCCGTTTGAAAGCGTTTGTAGCTTTTTTCTTTTTCCTGACATCTTACGATTATAAAGGAATTGTACCATAATTTTATCTTCTTCATTTGATTTCAATTTTGTGGCATAAATCTTCCAGATTATTACCATTGTACTTCTAGGTTCTAAGGCTAAATTCCACTAATTACCCTAAACTATGATCATGTTTTAGTTAACTACCTTGATTTTTTTGTTTAAGCTACAGCAAGCTCCTTTCAAAATGCTATATTGAAGGATATTTTAGTAAATAAAACTTGGTTGAAAATTATGAGGGAGTCTACCGTGACAATAAGAGTTTAAGGCAGTTAACTGAAAGCATGCTCATAGGTAACGGTAATCTGGTGAAATTTATCCTGCCTTTGGCTCTCGTTTTCCTTTTCATATTGTAAACTTGCAAGATCTAATCTTGCAAATTTCATGCAGGATGCCATTGATTGTCCTGAATGGATTGTACCGTACCATCTTTGTACATCTCTAGCAGAGGAGGTTTGAATCAATCATATCTTTGTACATCTCTAGCAGAGGAGGTTTGAATCAGCCATCCTTTACTCTAATCCTTTACTGTATATTCCTTCCCCGTCTTTTTGCTAGTCATTTTAGAGTAATGTACACCGATTAAGAAAAACATCACCATCTTTTTAATATCAGCAATTAATCTACTGCCATATTACCACTAAAAAAATCATATCATTTCTGTCCTCAACTATTAAGGAAAGGATTTTCACTTTTTTAATATCAACAATTAATATCTAGGTTATTTTTGGTATTGTATCATTTATTGATATCATTATCATTAATGATTTTCTCGTTATCCCATTAATGATATTCTCGTTATTAAAAAAAATATCAACTAAAATAAGACAATTTTCTCTCTCCAAAATGAGAAGTAAAAAAGGACAGAGGGAGTATCAAGACTAAATAACAAGTGAAAAGTGGGCTGAACTAACTGTGGCTGTCCTTGGTTGGATCTCATTGGATAAAGACTATACCTTTTGTCTGTGGGTTTCCCCATCCTCGATAATTCACACCCCTCAACTTGCATCCCAAAAAACGGTGAATTGTCCTCTTGGGGGATCCTTGGGCTACTTCCTTGGTTAATTTCTATGTTAATTGAACAACGAAGTGAACGATGCATCTTAAAAGTTCGTGTAATAAATAATCATCAAGTTTTGAGATTTTTTTAGCAATTAGCGCAGTTTTGAAGGGCTTTAATTAAAAAACCCTTAAAAATATTATAAAGTTGGTAAGAATCAATGATTTATTTATTTCTAGTAATTTTTTTTTATTTTCTTGATTTTGTAAAGCATAAAGACAATAAAATGAGAAACTTAACCCACTTGAATATGGTATAGTAAGTACATGCAGCACGTGACACGCTGGGTACAGCTAAGTCCAAGCTTTAATGCTTTTGTTTTCTTTTTAATTTTTTTTATTTGCACTTTAGCTTCAACTTTAACAAACATTATTATTGTTTTTCTAAATATATATCCTTTAAAGTAGCAAGTATGAACTGTTGTCTGTTGATGAGAGACTGGATGAGCAAAAAGATACAAATTTTAGGGAACTTTGAAGGCACAAATTTTACAAGCAAAAGCCGCAAGACTTAGGTATACAGTACGACAAAAGCAGGTTTTCAACTAATCGAACAAAATCGATAAAAGAAAAGTTATTTGCCATTTTAATGTGTTTTCTGCTCTCGTAACTTATGAAGTTCAACCATAAAATATTCATCCAACAAAAACCTTTCTCTTCTCTTTGGGTATTTTTTAAGAAACATACTTAAATAGTGTTCATAATTCTCGGACCGGTTAATTTACTGGGATAATATTGTTCTATCGGTTCTGCTCCTTTGGTTGTAAACCGATAGCAATGGATATATCTATTTATTTATTTTTGCAATATTTTCTTTAATTTGTTATCCTTAAAGGCGTGAGCAAATAATATGAAATTTAAATTTGGGTTGTGTAGGAGGAAAAAGGAGAGAAGAAAGGCTGAAAATAATAATATGTACTGTCATCATCTGTAATCATTACTAAACTTATTATGTGCATGGGTAATTTTTTACTTGAATAATCAAGTAGGATGTCAGTGGACCCCTTGGGTGTCATCCAACTTGTACTCCAAATATTTATTTCTCCATATATGAATTAATAACATGAGTGGGGCTAATTTGTATTGTTGTCAACTTTTAGAGGAAAGAGAAAGATAAAGAATCTTCTGTTTTGGAGGAAAAGATAGCGAGTAAATAAAAGAATCTCACACTACTATCAAATTCACATGACACATATCTCTGTATATATAATGTAAATACCCTTGGTTAGAGGTCCAGCCTCGTCCTTTTTTCTAGAAAAATAGAAAATATGAGAATAATCCTTATCTTTCAAGCCCTCTACATCATCTCTCTCACCCTCTCAAGCCCTCCATCCTATCCCTCCATATTTTGAAATAAATCTTTATACATAATCTTCTTCTCTCTATATAATGCAAATACCCTTGGTTAGAGGTCCATCCTTGTTCTTTTTTTTAGAAAAATAAAAAAAATGAGAATAATCCTTACCTCTCACCCCTCCACCTCACCCCTCTCACCCCTCCACCTCATCCCTCCACTTTCTTGAAATAAATCTCTATATATAATCTTCTTCTCTATATATAATGCAAATACCCTTGGTTAGAGGTCAACCTTTATCCTTTTTTCTAAAAAAATAGAAAAAAATGAGAATAATCCTTACATCTTAAGTCCTCCACACCCTCTATCTCACCCTCCACCTCATCCCTCCACTTTTTTGAAATAAATAAATAAATATGGCTTAGAACCCTCTACGTTTCTCTTTCTTCCCAACCCAAATTTTTTGAAACACGTGCACATAAAATCTAGTGCTGTTTAATGGCATTTCATCATCTTTGTTTAAATTAAAGGAAGAAAGATTAGAAGAAAATAATTGATCCATCTAGGATTTGACTTATTTCTACCCTTCAATTATTATAATAAAACGTGACCTATGACACATCAATTATAGATACTACCAAAATTATTGTCCCCCCACTCCAACTCATGAAACGGACTCCAAGGACCCCAATTGGACTTTGGTTCATTCTAGGGTTTGGGGTCCGGTGGGGCCCACATGAATGGTGATGGGGAATAGAGCCTACACGTATAATGTTTCACGGTTTTTTTGGGTACGTAGTATTTGCATTTAATTTAGGGGAATTGATTGGACTCGTCTGAAAAAAAAATTGATATTCCCACGCCCTGGATCCGTACCATCATCATCCCCCACGCCTCTGTCTCTCATTCCTCACACACGACAAGGATCTCCCCATTCATTTCTTTTTGCAAATACACCTTCATTAAATGGAAAAAATTGCATCTAACATTTTATCAATATTGATTTATTATTAGCGAAGAGTTTTAATTAAGCAACAAGAATATAGAGCTTTTAAGCAACCAATCAAATGAAGGTTGTTGGGATCAATAATCAATGAGGGATAAAGACCAAGGCAATCAATAACTTTTGTAAAATGTATGAATAAGGCTTTTAATAGAACTCAATGATTAATAGGATTACACTAGTCACCGTGTCAATGACATTTCTGCATCGTCTACATAAAACAACAGTTTAAGTTTGATCTCTGCACGTTGAAAGCATAGAGTTTTCCAGGAAAAGATATAGACCATAATTTCATTTATGTAAGGATGATCATGAAATAGAGCAACTTAAACTAAAAGCTTCGACTTGTTTGCACAATTGCATAAAATATGCTTGACGGTTACATCTTACCGGGCAGACACATTGCACCGTGACATCTTAGATTCCTGGAGATATTGTAATGGTTAGATAATAACTTGGGTCTATTGAACTATTAATATCGATCACCACAGTTCATCGTATTACATCATATGAGGCGGAAACGAACAACAACTTGCCCAACATCCGGAAACTGATTAAAACGATTGTGTAAATTGTAAATTACCATCTCATCAAACGCTCTCGTTTTCCCTTCATTAGATTCAAACCCAACCACAACATTAACTACACCAAACTATCATCAATTCCCCTTCCAATTTCAAACTAGCTCTGCTCCCATCATTGCAACAAAAAGAAGAAAGAAAAGGTACTCCTTTTAAATTTACAAAGCAACGCAAATTCATGACTCAAAATGCAAATTTAAAAATTTGCACCCTCTCAATTATAGGGCCGTCGGTAACCTCACCGGCTCTAATATCTTCTCCTACAATCCAACGGCCCGATAAAAGGAAAATCGCGGGGCCCGCATCAACTTTACTGGATAAAAACTCCAGTGCTCTCCTCGAGTTACAAAATTACTTCTATCTTCACCCGAAAAACACAAAACCCATTAATTTGAAACGGGTCCCGCACATTCATACGCTATAATAGAGCGCCACGTGTTCAATCTAGGTGCGGGGCGATTCCGGGGAATATCGATTCCAGCCTGGAGCCAGGGCCGACAGCTGGAGCCTCCACGTGTTGCGGCATCATTGGATGTGACACTGACCGGTCCTTTAAGAGGTACAGGAGTCGCCATCACCGTGCCAGCTAGCAAAAGCCCCAAGCTTTCGCCAACGGCTACCTCGTCCTGCGTGGCGAGCCGCGTGGGATCCGACGTGGCAACCAAGATCCCTTGCGGCTATAAAAGGAGGGCCATTTGAGCTCAGCAGAAGTGGAGCATTCTCAGCTCGAGAAGTTAATCAAGTTAGTTAATAGATATCTCAAAATGGGGATTGAACTGGTAATTGTCGGCGGTATTTTAGTGATGGGTTTGGTAATGGGTGTGAATGGGGCAAAGTTTGATGAGCTGTTTGAGCCAAGCTGGGCACTTGATCATGTGGTTTATGATGGGAATGTGCTGCAGCTCAAGCTTGATTCTTACTCTGGTAACCAGATTTGAATTTTTTTTTCCCGTTTTATCTAAGAAAAATGCATGAATTTATTTTTCTTGTTTTGGAATTAACGGCTGTTTTTGTTGGTTTTTTGAATTTGATTTTAGGAGCTGGGTTCGCGTCGAAGAACAAGTATTTGTATGGGAAGACCAGCGCCGAGATCAAGCTTGTCGGCGGGGATTCTGCCGGCACCGTCACCGCATTTTATGTATGCCACCCGTTTTGACCTCCTTTTCTGATTATTGATTATCATGGTATTTTTATTCGATTACATGTAATTTTGTACACTGACGAAGTTATCCCCGGTGCATTGGTCGAACAAACGAACAGATGTCGTCGGAGGGAGCGAAGCACAACGAGTTCGACTTCGAGTTCCTCGGCAACACGAGCGGGGAGCCGTACCTGGTCCAGACAAACCTGTACATCGAGGGGGTGGGAAACCGGGAGCAGCGGCACGACCTGTGGTTCGACCCCACCACCGACTTCCACGCCTACTCCATATCGTGGAGCCCCAAGAAAGTGGTGTTCTCCATCGACAACACCCCGATCAGAATGTATCGGAATGGCGGCGGCGGCGGCGGAAACAACAGTCGAAAGAGCAATAATGCTAGCAGTGTTCCGTATCCCAAGGATCAGTGGATGGGGGTTTACAGCTCGTTGTGGAATGCCGACGACTGGGCGACGCAGGGCGGGCGGGTGAAGACGGACTGGTCGCATGCGCCGTTCGTGGCGGAGTATAGGGAGTTCAGCATCGAGGAGGTGAAGGAGGAAGAGGGGACCATGGGGGGGATGAGCTACCATGAGAGGAACCAGCTGATTTGGGTGAGGGCCAACCATCTGGTCTATGATTATTGTTTTGATACCGCTAGGTTCCCTACTAAGCCTGTCGAGTGTGATTGAGGGTTTTTTTTTTCTTTTTTATTTTGTTGATTTGGGGTCGGTGGGGGGTTTTTTAGTGTAAAAATAGGTTGGTTTTGTGTAAATGGAAAAAAAAATGGGGGTTGGAGGTGTTCCCAAGGGCTTTGCCTTTTTTTTTTGTGTGTGTATATGGAAGTTACGTGGCAAGTGCAACTCTTTCATCTGAAATATTGTTTGTCGCCTGTCGCTGCCGTCTTTATTTTTATGCCATTATCTGTTTTTGCCCTTTTATCGCGGATGTAAAGTTTCACCGCAAGAGCTAAGCCTGATTGGCTGGTATAGAGTTATAACCGATTTCGTCTTAGTTTTAAAACTGGTAATAAGTTGTGGGTGGTATGGAAGTTTTAGTTGGTGTAGAGTTTGGATGCAATCCCTCATCGGCAATCAAACCGGCAAATTTCCTATTTCCTACCGCATGAGCTTTAAAATTCTCAGGCAAGCTTAAAATAGATGGAAAGCTTAAAATCGAAACCACAATCTCTTTTCTTGGAGTAGTTGCACCGTTTTTCATGGTGTTGCCGGTATAAAGTTTTAACATGTTTCTTGAAACTAGAATCGTTTTTTTTTAGATAGGGGGGATAAATGTGCCACCCCTTAAATGGGGGATCCTTGGCTTGATCCAGATCTCTTTCATAGGCTTTGAAAGCCTTTGAAGTCGTCATTTCTGCTGCTGTTATTGTGATCGTTTTTTACCCACCAATATTAATATTTACTCGGAAAATAAGTTTAACTGTCGTTGTAACTCAACATTTATCTTCTTAACTGATGTCAAAAGTTTCAAATTCTTGAGAGATGAATGGAAAGTATAATGGAATATAAATCCAGTTACTGGCAATGTAAGAAAAATCAACAATAATTATTTACTCTGAGATGAGCTTGCAAATAATTATTACTCCATGGAACGGCAAGATTTTATGAGAGAGAAGCGACATGAAGCAGCAAAAATGTCCTCAGCAAATCAATAAGTGAGCAGGGTACATTAACACTAAATTGGATCATGACATGCATGCGCTCCATTATTTTGATTCAAGTCCTTTTCCCTATTTATTAGGCACAGGGGACCCCCCTTTGATGTGGGAAATATATACATGCATGTGTTAATTAAGCATAGAGATGAAATCATATCAATTTCACCTCTCTAAAGCAAATATATCGACGTAAAATTTGGATGCTACCGAACTTAATAAAATCTAAATTAGTGATGTTTTTTAAAGCTAAAATATTCGTATTAGGCTTCTTTTTCTCTTGGAAGTAATTAGTGTTTGACAACCTAGCTACATATTTCATTAAAAAAGCAATAACGGAATCTAGAACAATAAGTTCCAAACAACAATCAACACTTGTAACCCATGTTTCTAGATAGTTTCCTTTATCTCGGTAGTCTTCTTTAATTATCTCAAAATAATTGACATTATTTTATATAATCTTATCCGAAAGAACGAGAAGAAAAATAAGAAGATATGAAACACATGTAATCGAGAATATTAAGTCCCTCTAATTAAGAAGAACAATCAATACTTGTAATCTTTGTTACTGGAACAAGAGAATTTCCAATATTTCGGAGGAATCGACATTATTTATTCAGTATATGAGAAAGAAAGAGGAGAAAAATAAAATAATATGGTAAACACCGCCTTATTCAAAAAGTGGTATGGAATTGAGAAGATTAAGTTCCTCTAATGAAGAACGACAATGAACACCTGTATAGCCTCCTTTCTCTTTTGTCGATTATAAGATTAGGAACATTACGTTCCTTACTTTGTACTCGCTTCATTTGTTTTCATATGCCTGTTATTTCGGGCCCGGTGCTGAAAAGATATAATATAAGTAATGAATTCCATATATCATGTAAAAACCGAATAAACTAAGCAATCAAATTAAAGCAGAAATACCAATTGAATTGTATTAATAAATAAATTCATTAAATTGGACAAACAATTAGAAACACAATGTCTATTCAATTTATATATATTCACAAACGAGGGAGACTGTTATATATTTTATATATGAGCGTACACGAGCTTTTGGTATAAATGGTCTTCCATCAATAAGACTCGAGCCTTCCAAAACACATCTCAACACCCATCACGTGCAACGTGGTAAACACATCTCAACACCCATCACGTGCAACATGGTTATCACATGGATTGTACAAACACAAGTAGAGGCCAGTAAACCGCACAAGGAAAGATGGAGCTATGGCACAAGGAAATGTGAGTCTAATCAAGTACATGTAGATGACTCTCTCTCAAAGGTGTTATTAAAGTACAAATCCACGGATGTTATCAACCTAGCTCTGATATCATATTAAATTTATATATATTTACAAACCAGGAGGGTGATTATATATTTTATTTACGAGTGTAGACGGGCTTTTGATATAAGTGGGTTCCATCAATAAGACTCAAGCCCTGTTGAGGTTTATCAAATCTTATATTTTATACACATGCAGCTTTCATAGTTTTTCCAACTTGGAACTATTACCAAACACATCTCAGCAGTGTCCAATGGAGCTGCTTGGGCTACTTCCTCCTCTAGAGAAGAGCGAGCTTTATTCTATTACAAAATAATTGCACTTCATACAACATTTTCAGTTTGCTCCACCTTAGTGGATTGAATATGATAAATTAAATATGAATCAAGGGTTTCAATCCTGTAACCCCAATTTAATGAATGCATGCTTCTTCAAATAAATGAAGAGAAGATGCCAAACTTATTAGGCTTCCCCAGGTAATTATATTCATATTGAATAGGCTTGGTATGCAAGGAGTCATTGTTATGATCAATGGTAGGGACATCTTTCACCATCATCTCCATGTTGGTGTACACAGCTTGTGAGGTCCTTCGCTATTCATTGAAGCCTTGATCATTGAATGTGGCATCAATGGTGAGATCTCAAGTGATGAGAGTCCCTGTTGAGATGTTGCCATATGAATTGTTTATGAGGAGTCCAACATGGTCACGTGCATCATTCTCTGTGGAACCTTTGTTGTGCTTCATGTAGCATCCCCTCTTGCTCCGCCTGCATTTCAATAACCTATGTTTCACTATTATACCATTTAAATACCTCAAGTTTAGAATGTACGGGCGTTTTCTCTCTCAGTATTTTACTACCAACCATTTTCCAGAATACGTATATTCCCTGAAACTTAATGATAGAGACGATTTCAAGTGAAAAACTTTTGCTCTATAATTTCATAAATCAAACCTTTGTCATTCCAAGATCGTCCCAAAGCTGAAGGATCCTTCCACGGTTGGTGAAAAGCAAGGGGCAAAAGTTAACCAGCTCTATGCTCTCTTTAGTAACTTGTTTAATTTCCAGTCAAAAAGAACGCGTGAACTAAAGTCATGTAAGTCCCCGCCGTTGTGACTCCTATAGTGACATACTCGTCGAGTTTCGGCACCGCTCCGTTTTGAAACAATCTTGCTTCTAAACAGAAAGGCTTCACATAGATCTACCCACCGTATGCAAGATCACAATTATCAAACAATTTTGTGAATTTAAGCTAAATGTAAGCATGACTATAAATTAATAGAGTGATTAATTTGCGAAGAAATTAGCGAAAAAAATTGCTGTTTTTCTTAGATGGGGAATTGGGGAATTGCGTTGAAGCCATGTTTAGTGAAAATTTGGTGACCAATTTCATTCGTGGTGTCGTACATAGCCATGAAACCAGGTAACTCCTCGATGACATCAACTTCCAATCTAAAATGAAACGACCCGGCTTTAGGAGTTAGAAATCAATTTTATGGGATCCATAAATATGATTATGATAGTACTTTGTTACTTTTGATGTGCATAATTACATCATTAGGACCCTTAAAAATCTTTCTAAAGATTACAAGGCCATGGCGATAGACGAACCTTCGGATTGCATCATTGAAAAGGACGAGTTCTTGTGGCGATCCATAGATGTCATATATATCATCCATATATAACTAATAAAATAGCTATGGCGTTGGCCACTCCTCACGCGACACCTTGAAAAGCATGGCTCAGGGAACATTCCGACCGTCCATAGGAAACATTCTGACTGTCCATAGGAAACATTCCGATTGTCGATCTCGAGGCAAAGCCCAAGTTCTTAGCCATGCCCAAGTCTCTCCACCAACTAGAAGAACAAATATATATTGTAAAAATGGTTAACATTAGAATGATGTATTAAATGGCACAACAACACTGATAGAGGAAATTAAAAATAATATGTTAAATTAGTTCAGCGAATGAGACGACCTCTTTAGCCAGGCAGAATGCGATAAACAAATTTGTAGCCGACCCTAAAATTAAGTTTGGGATAAAAACTTGCTGCGGCTTTTAATTATGTGATTTTAAATAGCGGATATAAATTATTGCTCACCTTACTAACTCCTTGATATCACTTTGATATAGTCTTTGAACCATGCACGTACATTGAATTCCAAGGTTGCAAGCTCCAAGAGATTTGGAACTCATATGTTCACATTCTTCTCAATGTAACTCCTTGCCTCCAACCTCTCCATCCTCCTATTCCTTAGTGTTGGAAGTTGAGTGGAAAGACTCAAATTTTACGATGTAATTTTAGTCCCACATCGGGAAAATATAGGATTTTCATGTGCTTAAATAAGTTAACTCCATTTCTTAATTATTATACATGTTGGATCTTGTTAAAACAAATGGGTTGCGTCTCGTCTGTTTTGGTATTTTCGTTTTATTAGAAAGAAATTGCGTCTGTTTTGGTACTTTCGTTTTGTTAGAAAGAAATTTAAACGAATGGACGGAACCGTTACCATAACTAGGGGTGTAAACGAGCCGAACTCGAGCTTGTCATTTTTTTGTCGGCCTAAGTCCGGCTCGTTTAGTTAATCGAGCTAGAGATGCCCGGCTCAAATCCGGCTCGATTAAACATGCCCAGCTCGTGTTCGGTTCATTTGTGGCCCATTAACTAAACGAGCCGAGTTCACGAGCTGAGCTCGTTTGTGAGCTCGGCTCGTTTTCAGCTCATTTACTCATATTACTAGTATCTTCCAAGAAAAAAACATAATTAACAATAATGCTTAAAACTCAGGGTTTTAAAATATGGAAAAATTAAAAAACATTAACATCTAGGGCATTGAATGGGTCTAAGTGTTGGGTTTTATATTTATCTCAGTACACTTTATATACTGTCATTTAATTGAATTAAGTGTTCTGAGAGTTGTATAGAATCTGCTATATATTACATATTACTGTTTTTTTTCAAGCCGTGTAACCCAGCCGAACCCGAGTCAATACCGAACGAGCCTGGCTGAGCTCGAGTCTGGCTCGTTTAATAAACGAGCCAAGCTTTCTGGCTCATGTCCGGCTCATTAATAAATGAACCGAATTTGAACGAGCTGATACCGAGCCGAACCTTAATCGAACCCGAGCTGGCTCGTTCAATTACTATCCCTAACCATAACCCCCGTTCCTTCAAACATAATTTTTACAATTCTCTCTCTTTCTTTGTTGGTTTTTTGTTCAGGGTATTGATGCGAGACAAGACAGGATACATACTATCTATGCGGCTTGTGCAGGTCGGAGAAACCGGAGGAGCGTTGTATTTTGAGAATGCATCGCCGTTGAAAACCTGTTGTACATTGTAATTTAATATTTTGTTTTAGTAGAAAGAAATTCAAACGAAAGGATAGAATTGTTACTATAACCAGCGTTTCTAGGATTTTTGGAACAGTTAGACATTGATTTCGGGTCCTACAAAGAGCCTCAATCTCTTCTCCTTCAAACATAATTGTTACAGTTTTCTCTCTTTGTTGGCTTTTTGTTCTAGGTATTGATGTGAGACAAGACAGGATACATACTATCTATGCGGCTTGTGCAGGTAGGGAAACCGGAGGAGCGTTGTATTTTGGGAACGCATAGCCGCTGAAAACCTGCATAAGAGGGAGGCAATTACGTTCTTACGGCAGCACACTCAAGTGCGTGCTTCATTCCAATTCAAGCTTGTCCAATCTTATTACCAGTTTTTGTTTAATCATTTAGATCGAATTTCTTTTTATTTATTTTAGGGCATAATTTCTAACAGTGTAAGAACGTAATCGCATGCACCGATCTAATTGCATTTTCTATACTGTTTCGTTATATAAATTAACTGTTAATTGCCTCTTTATACTTATTAATTAACAAAATTATACATATTATTCGTTGTTAATAATCTAATCATATTGTTGCATTGATTCTAATAATCACTAAATTGTTTTAGATGGTACCCATGAACGACTCCTGTACTATCAAACTTGTTAAATTTAATGGCACTAGTGATTTCAAAACCTGGCTAATCCAAGTTGAATATTGCCTAACAATTCTAGGCTTAATAACTGCTATTAAAGATAGCCACATACCTGTTAATTTTTCTAATGAGTCTAGTGAGAAAAATAATAATACCACAACCTCTACCCCTCTTACTAAGAAATCTAAGTATTCTTCTCAAGAAAAAATCGACTATGATTGCAAATTTTATATTCAAAGTGTTCTTAATCGTTCACTCTACTCTAGTTTTCTTCATCACAAAAATGCAAAGAATCTAAGTTTTGTTCATGAGTTGATCATCTTTCTGCGATTGTCCCGAGTAGACTATTTCTTCATCTTCCTCAGAATCTCTTCTAAATATCGGGATAGTGGCGACGGACTTTTGTTTATTCTCCGGCTTATGACACATTTCCTTATCTTTCAAGTTTAGTAGGAAGTACTTTGCGTATTCGTATTTCCGGACTTCGTTTACGGAGAACGGTGTTTACCCCAATCAGAGCAAACCTCTGTTCAAATTCCAAGACAGGAAACGAAGCAACGCTTCCGTTTCTCCCAATCAGAGCAAAGCTCTGTTTAAAATTCAAATTTTAATAAAGGAAGCAATACTTCAGCTGATTTGCGCTCTGCGCTGCGCGACACGTGGCAGCGCAGTTGCGCTGCGCTCTACGCTGCTCGACACGTGTCAAGCGCAGGTACGCTTGCGCTAAACAGAAAAATTCTGAAAGATCTTTCTGATCTTATTAAAACAGTAAGATTCTCTTCTGTAAAACAGAAGCCCTTGGATCAAAGATCCAACGGTGGGGAAAAATCCCTAAATCACTCAGAGAAAAATCTCTTTAACTAATTTAACAAATCTATTGGCACTATATAAAGGCCCATAGACTCCGAGTCTAAAACACATTGAGATAAAAAAAAAAAAGCATAGAGAATTCACAGAACTCTTAAAAAGTTTGAGAAGAATTCAGAAAGAAAAAGGAAAGGTTACCTTTGAAAAGAAGAATTTCTTCTAAAAAGATCATTGATCTAAGAACAAAATCAAGGATTTTCAATAAAAAATATAATAAGAACAAAAGCATTGCCTTCTTTTTTTTTTATGAATCACTGGTTCTGGAATCTTAAAAGATTCTTTTCTTAAATCCAAAAATTGGATCAAGATATTAAAACAGTGCCTTACACTTGTAAATCTGCACTTTTACGCTTCTGGGTTGGCGCAAACCACCAGAGAGCGCCACGTGTCAGCTCCAGAATAACTTGCGCTATGCACTTTTAAAATAGAGCATTGCTCTATGAAATTGGCGCAACTCACCAGAGCGCGCCACGTGTCAGCAGCACAACAGCGCATCGTACTGCGCTAACTGCGCTTGCGCTCACCAGAGCGTGACACGTGTCACCTCCACAAGCGCTTGCGCTCATTAATTGGCGCAAAGCACCTGACAGGCCACATGGCCACCGTCAGATAATTAATGCGCTGCATTATTTAAAGAAGGGCTGAGCCCAATTAAAAAAGGCCTAACATGCCTAATAAAATGCAATGCATTATCTTAAAAAAAAGGGGCAGAGCCCAAACAAAGGTCTGTCAGGACCAAAACAGATGCTGTGCATCATTTAAAAAGAGACAGAGCCCAAATCAAATAGGCCTTACAGGCCAAAATAAAATGCAGTGCAGGGGCAAAGCCCTAGCACAGGCCTAATAGGCCAAAGATAAATAAAAACGTTGAACATTTTCAACTGGACTTAGCCCAATCATGGCCGTAAGTCCTCAAATTAAATTGACTGAGCACGACTGCTCTCTTAAATCAATTTACATCCGGTTCAAGGGTACATCTCTGAACTCCTCCGACACCTATCGTTGTAATCTTTCAACGACGTCAGAGAGGTGACGGGTCCCGACAACCACACATCGATACGGACTGTGGGGTCCTTAAACTCATGGACTTATGCGTCCTTAAACCAATAATACGGACTGTTAGGTCCTTAAACTCATGGACTGATGCGTCCTTAAACTCACGGACTTATGCGTCCTTAAACCAAAATACGGACTGTGGGGTCCCTAAACTTACGGACTAACGCGTCCTTAAACTAATGGACTAATGCATCTTTAAACACATCCATACGGACTGTGGGGTCCTTAAACCCATGGACTTAAGCGTCCTTAAACTCATGGACTAATGCGTCCTTAAACTAATATCCGTCCTCAAAACGGGAACGATGGACCACCATGTCCCTAAACTGGAAATGGACCACAATGTCCCTAAACTGGAAATGGACCACCATGTCCTTAAACTACCTATGGACTATTACGTCCCTAAACGGGAACAATAGAGCCCCCAAATGCTCTTTTGTTGGATCTAAATGATCCTGTTTAAGTTGATCTTAGTCTCAAATATGGTTAACGTATCCTTAAACCTCCAAACAGATTTTAGTCCCAAACTGGACTATAAGACCCCTGATCGACTTTGGTTCAAGGGTACATCTCTGAACTCCTCTGACACCTGTCGTTGTAATCCTTCAACGTCGTCAGAGAGGTGACGGGTCCCGACGGCCATACATGCAATGGACCACTACGTCCCTAAACTGGAACAATAGAGCCCCTAAATGCTCTTTCCGTTAAGTTGATCTTAGTCTCAAATAGGACTAACGTATCCTTAATGAATGTTTAAGTTGATCTTAGCCTCAAATACGGCTAACGTATCCTTAAACTAAAACCCCAAACCCAAATCTAAGTAAATACGGATTTGGACTAATCCACGTCCTACGGGCGACGATATTACTTAGTCTCCGTATACAATCCACGGGCAACCACAAACAAAACAAACACACACGATACGAAGTGAAATTCTGGAGAAGGAGAAAGTGGTTACCGCGATGCGGTAGCGTAATTAACTGCAGGGGCTTGCGCCTGCAGGGAAGAGCGTCCCCACAATCAAAAACCCCTCAAGCGAGGGGGAATCTGACGAAGTCTGCTATATCGGCCGCATCCGTCTAAACCTCCGATACACGGTGCCATAAATCAACTTGGCATCTTCGGAGAGATGGACGGATAAAACCAAATAGCATCTGCCCCGAATCTCAGGCAAGACGCCCATGTCTTGGCCGCCATTCGGAGGGCAACAGATTCTGGCACGCCTGGTGGGACCTTTTCCTCTTTCCACTCCACACTTCGTATGTCGTGTTCGTGACCAAATCGCGGTTTGCTGTGGTTGCCTGTGGATTCGAGGTACTTAGATTTGGTGTCTTGCTCCATGCAGAAAATACAAGATCAATGGCTTCAAACTGCACTACCTGCAACTGCAACTCTCGCTCCGTCCCTGCTGGAGGAGTGACTTATGGGCCCCAAGCGGCCTCCCTTTTCAAGATGCCAGTGGAGCAGGTAACTCAAGCCACCACTGGATTAATCTTCGGGACCATGCTCCCACCGATGAGCTTTAATGCCCCAATGACGTTGCAAGAAACCCCAAAGAAGTCGGTCTTTAATCGGATTACAACTACCGCGGCCCCTTTCAACGGGTCGCTCAACTCCACTACTTCAGTTTTCAACAGACTGGGCCAGAACGTCTACAAGCCTGCAATACCAGAAGGCGTTATCCCGAAGCGGATAGCCATCCCTGCTCCCGTTCCAGGCAAAATCATCAAGGTGGCTTCCCCTATTCGGAAGTCTGCTTTTGATAAGTTGACCGTCCCCATTCAACGGACGTCGGTCTTTAAAAGGATGATACTAGCAAATTCTGACCAACACAGGGGGCATGAGGAGGTCACCCCTACGGCTAGACCAACTCCAATCGCGCGACATGCTCGTCGTCGTCACTGGCGCCGAGTACGGAAGGCTAGGGGCAGCTCTCCCTCGGGATTTACTCCACCGGCTCCAACGGTGGGGATCGATGCTGCTGTTCCAACCGAGAACAGCTTTGAACTACTCAACAAGGTGCGCAGAAACTCGCCAACTACTGTGCTGAAAAGATCTCCTCCACCCATGGAGAAGTCCCCAAAGGCGAAGCTGGAGCAGCCCCCTCAACGGCTATCCTCTGAAATTTACAAAGTTTGGCAACTTGTCCAAGAGTCAGTGATCGATCAAGACTATCTCCGCCGACAGAAAAGGATGAAAGTTCGGCAGGAGAAAGACTACTCTGTCAGGCCAGAAAAAGCAACGGCTACTCAGGTGCCCACTGCGACGGCTCCCCAAACGTCAATCACTCAAAAGAAAAGGAGGCCGCAAAAGGCCTCTGTGGACATGGCGAACCGTAAAAGCGCAGAGCACAAACGCCCCAAGTCTGAGGGCATGGTGCTGCACACCGTTTATATGGCTTCCGGAAAGGCGGAAAGCCATGCTTCGACGGGTCACCGACCGCTCACCCGATCCGTGACTAAAGCTCAGGAGCAACAGCAGAATCTCCAAGAAATGATGAACGCGATGGTCGCACTCACTGGGCCAAAAGAAAGCCCCAAAGCGTTCTCGGATCAACGCCAGGAGCAAGAAACTGACGCTGAATTCCTTCGCAAGATATTGGAAAAGAAGGATAAAGAGGCCGCGGAACAAGCAGCCAGCATAAAGCGAATGGCCCTCCTGTTCCAGGGCATGATGGGTATGATGATTCAACAAGATCCTCCTGCTGATGATCCTCCGATCGTCCTTGAAGATGACAAGGGAGAAACGTCAAATCCTCCACCGGCTATGTCAACAGCCAAGGAGGAGACAATCTCCAAAGCTGACTTGGACGAATATATAGCTCAGCAGATACGGGTTCATCAGGCGACTGAGGCAGCCGGTCAGGTCGTAAAAACAGGACGACCATATCCAAGCTGGTACGATCAGATAAAGTACCCGCCGGGCTATACAATACCGAAATTCCATGTCTATAAGGGGACGGGCAATCCCCACCAGCATGTTGCCCAGTTCAAAGCGCTTTGCGGCAACACCGGCGGTGATGATAAATTGTTGCTTCGCCAGTTCGTTGGTAGCTTATCGGATACAGCATTCGAGTGGTACTACGAGCTCCCAAACGACTCTATCAAGACATTTACGGAGATCGAGGTTCTATTTACCCAGCGTTTCGCAAGCGCCAGCGAGCGCATCCCGATAACGGCATTGATTAATGCCAGGATGAAGCCAGGCGAAACATGGGTTCAATATGCGATATGGTGGCGGAACTTATGGTCAAAATGCGAGCAACGCATAGAAGAGGCTCCGGCAGTAGGCATGTTTGTGGGAACCCTCGATCCGCAGGCGACCATATCCCAATTCATGATGTTCTTCAAGCCGACTACCTTCCAGGCCCTGATCGACAAGCTAGCTCAAATGGACCAGATGGGCCATAGACCGTCCCCTCCAAAGCCGGACTCTCGAAACGAGAAGGGGAAGGGAAAAGCGATTGTTGTCGCCAATGCTCAACAACAGCCGAGCAACTTGAAGCCGTCTGTCTGTCAAAATAATATGCGTCTGCGCGTACCCCTTGAGGAAAGGCTAGGACGTCCTTACTCGTTTCCTCGAGATAAAACGAGAAGACTGTTCGAGCTGGCATTGCGCAACCGACTCATAAATCTGCCGGATCCAAGACGTTCGTCGCAGCCAAACGACGTCAATGATCCCAATTACTGTCCTTACCACCGAGTATTGGGTCATCCGATTGAGGATTGCTACGTCTTCAAAAATTGGATTGAAGACCAGTACCAACAGGGCAAGTTCGCGTTGTCTGACAAATGGAAGGTGAATCCGCCGCAGCCTCACACCCATAAAAGGGTGAATACGCCGGGGGCAACGTGCTCTCTCGTTGAAGAAGCTCCATGGGAGGTTGTGCTATCAGCCAAAACAAAGAGGATGCTGAACGATCTTCAAACATGCCCAGCAATCAGGTGGAAGAACCCGTTGGAACCTCAGATCATTGAAGGGATGTGAAGCCGCGCCCAACTCCAAAGATCGATGGTGGTGGCCCAAGCACTCACAACCAGCCGTCAAAATCTTCAAAGAAGAAGAAGAAGAAATCCAGGAAGTCCATGAAGCCTGGAGACAAGCGCACGGACTTACAAAAGCAGATTGACGCACTTGAGGAGTACAACCAGAAAGCATGGACTCCCATCACACTCCAGGAGTTCCTCAACCACGTCTTTCAAGAGGAAGATGAGGGAAAGAGTTCGTCGGATGAATCCGAGGAATACGTAGCGAGCTGTCATATGATTTCCCATTCATTTACAGACGATGAGGAAATTCCTTGCGCTGAGAAGCTGGGGGCAGATCCTAAACCGAAAATTCTGGGGCCATCAGATGAAACAATTGACGCATTCCTCAAAGAAGCTCTGTTGAAAAGTAAAGCTGATCGAGAACGCGAGATGGACATATTTGAAAGGGCCAAGCGACAGCGACTTGACGAAAGAGTTGAGACACTCCCGCTGGAGCAAAGTACGTCCACCGCAGATAAAAGCAAATTTAAGATAAGGAAAAGGTTTGCTAAAGCCATATCAATAGGTATGAAGCTACCGTCCTCTGAAGGAAACATTACTGGTGAAGCGGAAATGCACCCCTCCTACTGCTTGTATCATCGAAAGGTTTCGCACCCCACCGAAGAGTGCAAAGCTTTCAATAAATGGTGGCAGGGGTATGTCGCTCACCGACAACATCTTAAACGGGAGAAGCGCAAAACTCGTCGGCAGCGGAAAAGTACGACCGAGGAGCTTAACAGCACTACCGGCGATTGTCGCATGGTTAACGCCGGGGGATCGCAAGTTCTCACATTCGGGAGCGACTCTGACGGGGAAATGGAGTTTAGCCCTCTCTTTAAAGAATCCACCTCGGGAAAAGAGGAAGAGCCGAAGGCCTGCGAAAATATCCGGCTGCGTAATCGTACGCTACCCGAAAAGAATCTTGGACCCTCAAATAAAAAAATAAAGGAAAAGAAAAGGTCTCGGAGGATATCTCCCTGGATGACCAAGTTGTGGAAGAGCTAATTGCCAAAGACCCGCCAAAGAGAAATAAGGTGGACTACAACGTTCTGACACATCTGAGGAAGCTAACCTCGCAGCTCAGTATTCTTGACGCCCTTTTACTATCAAAAGAGGCAAGGGGTTCATTAATCAAGGCACTACAGGAGCCGGAGCAATTCCAAGCATTTTTCGCCGAAGAAAAGATGAAGGATGAATTGGAAGAAGTGCACACGGCCGATGTCACTTTTGGTGATGAAGACCTTCTCCTAGGGACGTGCGAACACAATCGCCCCCTCTATGTCTTAGGGTATTGCCATGATATAAAGATAGGCAAAATCTTGGTTGACAATAGGTCTTCCGTTAATCTCCTCAACGTGCGGGTGTTAAAGGAAATCTGCATGAGCGTCCAGCACCTTGCTCGAGACAAGATCACCATCTCCGGGTTTGACTCCCAATCATCAAGAACTCTTGGGTCTGTGATACCGACGCTACGCTTTGGGATACTCGTCACTGACATTAAGTTTCACGTCATAGACGCCAAGACATGCTACAATGCTCTGCTCGGCCGACTATTGTAACACGAGTACAACATCATCCCTTCTACACAGCATCAGTATATGAAATATTTTAAGTATGGTCTCGAGTATACCGTGACGGGAGAACTGAACCCGTTCTCCGTGAACGAGGTCCGCAAATATGAAGGTGCCAAATACTTCTTACCGGATTTCGAAGATACGGAGAGGTGCCACAAGCCGGAGAACAAGGCTAACGCCACCATCCCTGTATTCGGGAGTGATACCAAGGAGGAAGAGGAGAAGGTTTATTCGGGTCCGCCCCAATACAACAAACTGGGGCCATCCGCTTCTACGTTGATCTTTGGCAGTGACTCGGAAGATGAAGTTCATGCTATATTTTCCGCTCGACCTTCAATACAAGCATCCGCTGACGAAGAGCAAAGTCTAAAAGTCGCCATGGTTCCACTTAAACATCATAATGAACTGGATGCGCTCAATACCTACAGTGTAGAGGAGTTGCGGACGTTCCATGTCCCTCCCAGGTGAGAAGGCGAAAAGGCAATTCTATTCTACCGCTCTGAAGAAACCAAAGTGGAGAAAGAAATCTGGCACGGCGCGGATCCTACGCTTGACAAGCTTCAGCCCATCCGTCTGCCCAGATATTATACAGAAGGCCTGAAGAGGCTGCTGAAGTGCCAGGGGATATCCTTCAAACAGACTGCTCGAAAAGCCAAATTCTATGACAGGGTCTGGAACGTCCCCGAAACTCAGCACAAGTTGCCTAGTGGGAGGATGGAAACAATCGGATTTGGATACATTCGGTCCAAGAAACGAGAGCTACTCCACGACTGTTACGTCGTGCATGACTTCAGAAGCGGATGCTCAATGGGAGGACGCTAATCCTGAACCAGTAAAAGTTCCTGATGCAAAAGTGCCCAGTCCGTCGTTCGAAGAACAAATGAACAAGCTTATAAGGGAAGCTGGTCAAAAAGTCCGATACGACCACAACCGCGAAATGACCATCTATGAGAAAGCCAAAACGCAACGCCTCCTCCAACAGGCCGTGAAAGGTGAAAGTGCCGCTCCCTGTCAACCTGTTATAAAAAAGGCTCGACGCAGAGGCAGAAACAGGTCGAAAAGCGAAAAGGCGCTCGACAGCAACAAAGCGGGACTAAGAAGCCACGCAAGCGGGAATCGAGCGGTCCATATCTGTCCCTTGTAAAGAAGCTGAGTCGCGCATACCCTGTTAGTTATATGTATGCCCTAGAGGCCATTACTGTACATACGATGTATATTGTAGTGGATGCTAGGAAATATATAGGGAGGACTTTCTTGCTCGACATGATAGTATGCTGTCTGGTTGTACTTTATCTTAACATGTACTCTGATTGTTTCTATATTACATGTTGATAAAGCCCTTAGGATATGTACTCGACTACTGGGACTATGATGAGATCATACTAGTGGGGCCACGGTAGTCGACGAGTACATCCTATAACCGTTCCTAGTTGAGGGTGTATCGAGACAGGGCATCGATACACCAGAGTAGACCAGCGTATACGCATCTTGACCCATATGATGGGCGATGGATGATCCCATATCCATCGGTGTTTGACATCAAGGATGGTGTACGGGTGCTCAGTGGAGACTGGGTACACTGGACGGACTCGCCGAGAACTCCCAGATGGTATTATACCATACGTCAGATGGCAGTTCTCCGGTGACACTGGTACAGAGTAGTCTGTTGACCCGAGATCGTCATAGAGTCTTATGTGATTCCCACCGTGCTTTGATTTCCATCATACCGCGTCCAAGAGGGCGTGCAAAAAGGTGGCTTTTCGGCACAGTCCCGAATCACATGGAGGCAATGAGCGATAGGAGGGGATTCGTCTCTCCCGGTATAGGGAGTTGATGTTGTGCTGTGTTCGATTGGCTATAACCGGAAATCCCTGGCCAGGGTTGCTGAGATTTACTGGTAAGTGTTATCAGTAGTTTCTCGAACTGTTATAGACCTCATATCGACACGACTTATCAAGTTACTGGGGTCTGACGTTTACCACCCCTAGGCGAGATATGCAACACATCAGACGACGAGACCGGACTGTACGGGAGTGTTGCTGTTTGGATTCACAGGAGAATGTACAGGCTTGCTTGTTGATCTTCTGAGCGCTCAATATCTGGGTAGC
This sequence comes from Agapanthus africanus, assembly GCA_030015575.1. Lineage (NCBI taxonomy): Eukaryota > Viridiplantae > Streptophyta > Magnoliopsida > Asparagales > Amaryllidaceae > Agapanthus > Agapanthus africanus. The sequence continues at coordinate 23,465,533 of JASDDO010000028.1, read as the reverse complement.
TGTTACGTTTAGCTGACCGCTTGCAGCTTGTGGGTGTTTGATATGATCATCATCTACTGCCGGCGTATTGACGATTCTTTAGAGTCCTACACAGAGGTTTCTTGGCTCAGGCAAAACGGAGTAAGAGCACATATGTGATATGTGCGGGACCGAGGATAATGCTGTAGGGTGTTTTTCGTCACCCCATTGAGATGGGAATACGCGCACGCTTGTCAGGCGTACTACAGATTCCCCCTGCCTAGGGTAGGCTGGGGTTTAATGATTGTGGGGATCCGAATCTCTGGCAGCCGCGGACTAAGCTGCCGTTAATTACCCCTCGCCTTTGGGGCGAGGGAACCTCCGATTAATGGGTTAAACTGGTCATGCGAACTCAATGTGCGGTGTGCGTGTGTTTTGTTTGAAAAGGGGGTTTTGGGTATATCGGGAGCCACGCAGAGTTTTTACGGGGGTCCCGCTACCCGGATAGCGGGCTGGGGGTCAAGGGGGCTAGCAGCCCCCTGGCCCGAAAATTTTTTTGAGGGGGAGAGTGTGGCGAAGTATGTGTATGTGTACATTTGTATACATATGTATATATATACATGTATATATAAGTAAAGAGGAAAAAGACATCCAAAGGATGCGTGGGGCCAGCGCCTAGGCGCTTGAGCGCGAGCGCGCCACGTGTCGGTACGTGGGCGCTTTGCGCTCGAGCGCAGAGTGCTGGAGCGCAACGCGCCACGTGTCGGCACGTAGGCGACTTGCGCTCGAGCGCTTGCGCTTGAGCGCAAGCGCGCCACGTGTCGGCACGAGGGCGACTTGCGCTCGGGCGCTTGCGCTGGAGCGCAAGCGCGCCACGTGTCGGCACGAGGGCGACCTGCGCTCGAGCGCTTGCGCTGGGGCGCAAGCGCGCCACGTGTCAGCACGTGGGCGCTCTGCGCTTGAGCGCCGGCGAGAAAAAGAGGCTTTTAGCCTAAAAAGATTTCTCTGATGAGAAATCAAAGAGGAGTTGGACTCCTGAGTGTTCTTCTTCTTCTTCTTCTTCTTTTTTTTTTGGGGGGGGATTTAGTGAAAGATGTTCTTCTTCTTCCTCCTATCGCTTGGCCGGATCTTGAAGATCAAGAAGCAGGAGATTTTAAAAATCACTCCTTTTTTTAGATCTGATGGGAGATCTGAGTTCCCCTTTGTGGGTTTTGTGGTGGAAAACTACTTAGTTTTGGAAAAGAAAGAGTAAAACTCTTGATTTAAATTCAAAAGAAAATGAAAAGGTTTAGAACCTTGAAGATGGAAGAAAAAGAGCTCAGCTCTAAGACTTTTTTTTAGAGAGAAAAAGAGTTGTGAGATATTTTCATTATCTTGCCTTTATAGGCTATACACTTTACATATAGCCCCTTAGGCTTCACAAAATGGCATCTTGCCTATTTCATGGCCCATGTGCCATTTCTTTTTGCACATAAGCCATGGGCTTTACAAAAATTTGGCTTTATGCCTATTTTTCTTACATTTATCCATAAAATAAAATAAAAGAAATGCAACAAAATATTTATTACAAAATTTTTTTATCTTGGCATGGGGGGAGGCCGGCCGCTTCGTGTTCGGGCTCGACCCGGGCATGGGCCCACTGGGTCTGGGCTTGGGCCCACTTGGCTTGGGGTTGACTTGGATTTTGACTTGGTCAACCGGGGTGTAAATTTTTACCCCAACAAATTGCCCCCCATCAATAAATGCACACCACATATGTGGGTCGTGTGCATGAAATTGATGGATTTTCTTTCACGTGGAGGCGACTTGATTTGGTTCCCACTTTTTGGGAAGCTGGCACTGCCCTTTTTACGACATGGACGGTCGTTGCTTGTCGTGTCTCCGAGACGGAGTGTCCGTGATAGACGTTTTCCCTAGCCCGGAGTTATCTGGTTCCCGCTTTGTAGGAATCCTGCGCTGCCCTTTTTGCGACTTGGACGGTCGGTGCTGCCCTTTTAGCGACGTGGACGGTCGGTTCTGCCCTTTTTGCGACTTGGACGGTCGATGCTGCCCTTTTAGCGACGTGGACGGTCGGTGCTGCCCTTTTAGCGACGTGGACGGTCGGTGCTGCCCTTTTAGCGACGTGGACGGTCGGTTCTGCCCTTTTTGCGACTTGGACGGTCGGTGCTGCCCTTTTAGCGACGTGGACGGTCGGTGCTGCCCTTTTAGCGACGTGGACGGTCGGTGCTGCCCTTTTAGCGACGTGGACGGTCGGTGCTGCCCTTTTAGCGACGTGGACGGTCGGTTCTGCCCTTTTTGCGACTTGGACGGTCGGTGCTGCCCTTTTAGCGACGTGGACGGTCGGTGCTGCCCTTTTAGCGACGTGGACGGTCGGTGCTGCCCTTTTAGCGACGTGGACGGTCGGTTCTGCCCTTTTTGCGACTTGGACGGTCGGTGCTGCCCTTTTAGCGACGTGGACGGTCGATGCTGCCCTTTTAGCGACGTGGACGGTCGATGCTGCCCTTTTAGCGACGTGGACGGTCAGTGCTGCCCTTTTAGCGACGTGGACGGTCGGTTCTGCCCTTTTAGCGACGTGGACGGTCGGTACTGCCCTTTTAGCGACGTGGACGGTCGATGCCTGATTTGACTTGCTCTGCTTCTTGCAATGTCAGGGGTAGACTTGACTTGCTCCGCTTCTTGCGGTGTCGGAGTGGAAGTTGACTTGTTGATATTGATTTGGGTTGACATCAGCATCGCTATACTGGAATATGGTACCAGGAGCGAATCATCATCTGTCATGGAGAGGATTTTGGGATTTTGGTTTTTGTTTGGCATCTGCATTGCTGCACTGGAATAATGCCAGGAGCAACTCATCATTTGCCCCGAGAGGATTTGGGAGAAATTGGGATTGTTTTACGCCCATGGATTGTATACGGTTTTGCAGGATGTATGATCCAGACCGTAGGGCTGAAAAAAAATTTTGGGACTTTGTCGGCGTCTGCATCGCTGCACTGGAACATGGTACCAGGAGCGACTCATCATTCGCCGTTGGGGTATGGGATTTGGAATTTATTTAGCGTCTGCATCGCTGCACTGGAATATGGTACCAGGAGCGACTCATCATTCGCCATTTGGGGATTGGGGAGCGATGGCTTAGGAGACAGGTTTAGATCCCTATCGCCTAAGGCTTTTCAATTTTATGGGCCGTGAGGGTCCCATAAAAGCATTTTCTCCCTACGAGTCGTAAGGATCCCGCAGGTGTATTTTCTCCTTAGGAGTCGTGAGGACTCCTAAGTGTGTTTTTCCTTTATGAGTCGTAAGGATCCCACAAAGGTTTGTTCTCCTCATATATCGTGAGGACACATGAGTGGGTCTTATCAATGGAGCATCATTCCCAAAGCGGAGACCGGCCGCGTAACTGGTGATTACGGTGGGGCATGGGTATGATGAGAATTATTTGAGCCCGTGGATTGTATACGATGGTCAATTTGGGGACCCACCGTAGGGCCGGGAGAATTTTTTAAAAATTGGATTTGGTTGGCGTCTGCATCGCTGCACTGGAATGTGGTACCAGGAGCGACTCATCATTCGCCGTTTGGGGACTTGGAATTTGGATATTGTTTGGCATCAGCATTGCTGCACTGGAATAATGCCAGGAGCAACTCATCATTTGCCTCGGGAGGACTTGGGATTTGGATTTTCGGTCGGCATCAGCACCGCTAACACTGAAGCGAAATGCCAGGAGCGAATCATCATTTGCCATTGCCCGTTGGGGAACGATGGCTTAGGAGTTAGGTTTGGGTCCCTACCACCTAAGGCTTTTCAATTTTATGGGCCGTGAGGGTCCCATAAAAGCATTTTCTCCCTACGAGTCGTAAGGATCCCGCAGGTGTATTTTCTCCTTAGGAATCGTGAGGATTCCTAAGTGTGTTGCTCCTTTGTGAGTCGTAAGGATCTCACGCAGGGGTTTTCTCCTCACACGGTCGAGAGGACTTTGTGAGTGTATTTCATCTCTTTTCACGAGTTTGCGCCTTTTCGGGTTTTCACAGACTCGCCGGTAGTCCTGCTGTTTTTACTCACGGAGCCCTTTCGGGTTTTCATCCGTGCCCCTTTTGCTTGTGTACATACCGTTTTTTTTTTTTTTTTTTTTGGCTGGTGGGACTTTAAAAGTAGTCTCACCGGCAGGATTTGGGAGAAATTGGGGTCATTTACGCCCGTGGATTGTATACGGTTTTGCAGGATGTCTGATCCAGACCGTAGGGCTGATGTGCTCAATTCGCCTGCGACTTGGAGCATTCACGTGTAGTATTTCTTGAGATATCGGCCATTGATGGGTGGCATGGGCCTTTCTCCCTCTGCACTTATTAGTTGGTAGGATCCTCCGTCGAATACTTTCTCAATGACGTATGGTCCTTCCCAGTTCGGCTCGAATTTTCCCTTGGCATGTCGATTGGGGATAATTGGTCTTTTGAGGACCAACACCAATTCACCTTTCTTGAAAGCGCGGAGACGGGTTATCTTGTCATAGGCCCGTGACATCTGGGCTCGGTATAGCTCCAGATTTTGCTGCACCGCGAGCCTCTTTTCTTCGAGGGCATCGAGTTCTTCAAGTCGAAGGAGCATGTTTTCTTCCTCCGTCAACTCATGTTGGACGGCCATTCTTAAGCTCGGAACTTCAACTTCGAGGGGGAGGACCGCCTCCACTCCGAAGAGCAATGAGTATGGGGTGGACTGAGTTGGAGTACGGTGCGTGGTACGATATGCCCACAATGCCTCATGAAGCTTGAGATTCCAGTCTCTCTTGTTGGCTGAAGCATTCTTCCTCAGAAGCTTGCATAGAGTCTTATTGAAGGCTTCGGCTAGCCCATTGGCTCTTGGATTATAGATGGAGGAATACCTCCAGTCTATCTTGTGCTGAGTAGCGAATCTTGAGACATTGAAGCTCTTGAAAGAAGGCCCGTTGTCAGAAATGATTCTTCTTGGTGTACCGAAGCGGTATAGAATATTATGCTGGAAGAATGTCAGAATATCCTTTGTCTTGACTTCTTTTAGCGGGACAGCTTCGGCCCACCTGGAGAAGTAGTCTGTCGCGGCCAGTATGAACCGGTGGCCTTTAGATGACGGAGGATCAATTGGGCCAACAATGTCGGTGCCCCAAACTTCGAAGGGCCACGACGCCACTGTAGGATGCAATGGGTTGGGATGCTTGTGAATAAAATCACCGTGAATTTGGCAGATATAACATTTCTTTGCATGCTCTCCGCAATCCCGTATCATGGTGGGCCAGTAATACCCAAGCCGTTTGATTTGAAGTCGCATCTTGGGGCCAGATTGGTGAGCACCGCAAACGCCCGAGTGGACATCTTTCATGACCTTTTGGGCTTCGGCCAATGACAGACACCTGAGCCAGAGTTGGTCATATGACCTGCGGTATAACGTGTCATTTACAAACACGTATCGGAGAGCTCTTTTCTTCAGCTGAATTCTCGCAGATTTTTCTTCGGGCAGCTTGTCATATCGGAGGTACTCTATGAAGGGTTCTCTCCAATCGGGCTCGTCTTGGACGATCGAAGCTTCTTCGGCGGGATTGCTCTTCTGTTCCGCGCTTTCCTCTTCTCGTAGAGTGACAGGGGGTAGGATTTGCCGGCTCCTGACTGTGATCAGAATTTCGTCCATGTCAGGATCAGCCAGCTCCTTGGCCAAGCGAGCGAGTACATCAGCCTTTCCGTTCAACGCTCTAGGGACCCTCGTTAGTTCAATATGAGTGAACCGTTTCATGAGTTCCATCACTCGACCTCTGTACCGAGATAACTCGGGTTTATATATCTTATAGTCGCCGCTTACTTGGTTGACGACGAGCTGGGAGTCACCGTAAACTCGTAGCCGACGGATTTCCATTTCTATGGCGAGCTCCAAACCAGCTATCAGAGCTTCATACTCAGCTTCATTGTTTGTCCGAGGCTCGGTGAGAGCAAAAGAACGCCGTAGGGTTCCCATTGATGGTGTGATGAACACCAATCCTATCCCTGCTTTTACCTCTGGGACACTTGATTTACTGGAGGTCCTTATCGATGAGGCCCCATCGAAGTAGAGCTCCCAACATGGCTCGTCATTCTCGAGATGCAGCACTTGTTCATCGGGTAACTCACAATTTAGCGGCGACCCTTCTGGTATGGGATGAGCAGCGAAAAAGTCTGCAAGAGCTTGCCCTTTTACTGCTTTCTGAGGGGTATAAACTATATCAAACTCAAGTAGCATGACAGCCCATCTTGCCATTCTGCCGGCTAGGCTTGCTTTGGTCATCAAGTGTTTGAGCGGGTCGACCTTGGAGATCAGCATAACCCGATGAGCGAGCAAATAGTGCCTCAGCTTCTTCACAGCAAATATTAGCGCCAGGCATTGCTTTTCGATTGGGGAATACTTGTGTTCCGCCCCGACTAGAGTTCGACTGAGGTAGTAGAGGGCATTTTCTTTTCCTTCCTCGTTATTCTGGGCAAGGAGTGCACCGAGTGACTCATCCAGCGCGGCAGTGTAGAGAATCAGCGGTTTATTTGGAATGGGAGCGGCCAGCACTGGAGGGTGCAACAAGTATTGTTTAATGCTTTCGAACGCTGCTTGACATTCGGCATCCCAGATAAAAGGAGCTCCTTTCTTCATGAGCTTTGAGAAGGGCCTACATCTCCCCGATAAATTTGAGATAAACCTCCGTATATAAGCAAGCTTGCCTTGAAAAGATCTTAGTTGCGTCAGACTCTTCGGAGGGGGCATCTCCATGATGGCCTTTATCTTTGATGGGTCAACTTCGATCCCTCGATGTCGGACTATGAAGCCCAGGAATTTTCCCGATGACACGCCAAAAGCGCACTTCAGAGGATTCATCTTCAGATCGTATTCCCTCAGTCTGGTGAGAACGGTCCTGAGATCTTGGATATGATCGGCCTTGGCTTTAGTCTTGACGACCAGATCATCAACATAGCATTCGACGACTTTATGGATTAGGTCATCAAAGATATTAGTCATCGCCCTTTGATATGTAGCACCTACGTTCTTCAGTCCGAATGGCATTACCTTGTAGCAATATATTCCGATCGGGGTTCGAAATGATGTGTGCTTCTCATCCTCAGGCGACATCTTGATCTGATTATATCCAGACGAGCCATCCATAAAGGTGAACAGTTCGTAATTTGAGGTGTCATCGACCATCATTTCCATGACCGGTAGCGGGAAGTCGTCTTTAGGACATGCCTTATTGAGGTCCCTGAAATCGACACAAACTCGGATCTGCCCATTTTTCTTCTTCACTGGGACTATGCATGCGATCCAGTCTGCATATTTCTCTTCCCTGATGAAGCCGGCATCGATGAGCTTCTTGGTTTCCTCGATGACCTTTTCTTCCAACTCCCTTCTCATTCTTCGAGGAGCTTGTTTGACTGGCTTAGCATCAGGAGATATAGCCAGCTTATGTACGGCTACCTCAGGAGAAAGGCCGGGCATTTCTTTGTACGTCCACGCGAAGCAGTCGACGAATTCACGCAGTAGGGCAATTATCTGCTCTTTCATTTCCTCCGACAAGAGTGAGCTGATGTAGGTCGGCCTTGGATTATCGGGCGTTCCTAAGTCAATCTCGGTTAGCGCATCAAAGGTTGCTTGTCCGCCATCTTCGAGCTCTTGAGGAGCTTCTTCTGGCTCGGCTATCTCGTCATCATCATTTGATCTTTCGCTGGCCTCACCAACATGGATCATGTAGCACGCTTTGGAATCAGGTTGAATATAGCCTATGCCCCGTCTATCTAGGATTCGTCCATCGATGAGTGCTCGGACCTGGGGCGGATACCATAGCCCTTCGTAAAACTTTGCTTCGGACTCCATTTGATATAACCGGCATCCGCACTTCTTAAAGTATTCCCGCATCTCGGGCGCATAGTATCGGGGATTGAGGACGGCTCTTATGCCTCTCTCATAGGGAAGGCACGCGACAGAAAGATCGTCCGGGTGCACAACGGGGTTTGACCTGTAAAACAGGATGCCCTTCTGTCCATTTTTCCTCCCGGGCACGTAGAAAGTTTTCAGCTGGTCCACGGTGGAGATTGATAATGCATCGAGCTCTTTGCACATTTGCTCTGGTACCCTTGTGACAGCTAGGGACCCTTCTGCAACTTCGAAGGTCTCTCGTAGTTTCGCTTGTTGCGTGGGGGTCCAATCTGCACCGCTGTTGCACGATAGGTCCTCCTCCTCTGACTCTTCAGTGTCACTGCCAAGATGAGGGCGGACTTTGCTGCTAGATGGGCCTTCAGTAACAGATTCGTCCGTATCGCTGCCGAAATAAGGGCGAGTTTTGCGGAAGGACGGGCTTCCAGCATCGGACTCATCAGAGTCGCTGCCGAAATGCGGGCACACTTGGGTATTTTTGCTTTTGAAAGTGATAGCCGGCGCAGATTTGCTTTTGAGTCTTGGGGCCGTTCTATCCTCAGTCAGCTGTGGCTTAGCATTTTGGTGGTTCGTAAAGTACCGAGAATCTTCATATCGGACTTCATGCACACCGAATGGCTGGATGTCTCCGTCAATGCGTCTTTCTTCGCCATTTTTAGTGTACTTCATGCATTGATGCCGTAATCGTGGAGCCACGGCCGCCCCAAGAGAATCTTATAAGACGTGTCGGCGTCGATCACGTATATCTTAGCTTCAGTTTGCAGATCCCCAAATTTGATTGGCAGAGCTATAGACCCCAGAACTTGCTGGCAATTTTGGTTGAAGCCTTGAATGACAATCCTTTCCCTTGACAGGTGTCGGACGTCCATTGACAAACTCTTCAGAGTTCGCAAGTTCATGATGTTCACTGAGGACCCCGGATCAATCAATATGCGATTAATTCGATCTCCGTCGCTGTACCCGGTCACGTAAAGCGGCCGATTATGCTCAGCCGTTCCCAGTAGCAAGTCTTCATCCTTAAATGTGACTGCGGCGGCATGCAAAGCGTGCTGGGCTTCTTTCATATTAATTTCCGCAAAGTGAGCCTGATACCGCTCGGGGTTTTGTAGAGCGTGAATGAGAACATCTCTAAGCTCCTTAGATAGGACCAAGGCGTCGTAGATGCTCAGGAGAGACGGAAGCTTCCGGAGATGCCCCAAGACATTATAGTCCACCGAGGAAGGACTTATGTTTTCATCAGCCGGTTCTCTGCCATCTTCTTCATTAGCGACTTGTTTTTCCTTCCCTTTTGGGGCGTTGCCCTGATTTTGCGGTAGAGCCCTGCCGCTTCTGAGCTGGATTTGATTGGCCGTTGTGGTGAGCTCCTCGTCCTCTTCCGGAAAACAGAGATCATCCTCGGAGTCGCTGCCAAGATGGATGGCGTAGCAGGTCACTACTGGGATCTCTTCATTGGAGTCTTCTTCTAACTCTTCCAGAATTTCAGCCGCTTGTACAGGGAAGAACTCCTTCAATTGAATCAATGTTCTTTCCTTTTGTTCATATTCTTCGAGGGAATCGATATATTTTTGAATGGTCGATCTCCCTGCAGACTCTTTTTCGCGCCGAGCTGCACTTTTCTTCTTCTTGAGCTTCTTGGATTTTGAGCTTGATGGAGCCGTATTGGCAGCTGGACTGGTAGGCTTCTTCTGCCCTTCCCATTCCGTCCTGGGTTCTTTCCGAAGTAGCTTTATCATCTTCTTCGTCTTATTAGATATGTGCGTACTCCACGGAGGCCGCGATGAGTCAGTTTCGTTTGTCAAGGCAGCGGGTTCGGCTGTCTGCTCCCAGAAGGCTTCAGCTTCCGTCTGTATAAAGTTGGCGGTTGCAACTTGATTGTTCACCAACACGCTTTTTGACAGCTCGATCTCTCCAGCCCTGTACTGCTTCTCGACCCAGTCTTTGAAGATATAGCAATCCTCGATCGCATGGCTCACTACTCGGTGGTACGGGCAATACAGAGGATTGTCGGTCATTTTTGCTTCTTGGGGTCTTTTCGACTCCGGCAGTTGGAGGCCGTTGTTTAAGGCATCTTTAAATATCTTGCGGACCTTGTCCCTTCTGAAAGAGTAAACCTTGTTCTTTTTCTCCTCTAGGGAAGGCCCATCTCCTCCCAGCAATGGCTTTCGAGACCGGTTGGTTTTGGATTCGCCCGCCCTTCGCTTTTCTTCATTGTCGGAGGCATTGAAGACATTGGTACTGCTGGAACTCCCACTTCTACGGTTGTCGTCCCGCTTGCTTTTCCAGGTTCTGTCTCTCTGAGAATCCGGCGGGGACTCTTGCTTCGAGCGTTCCAGCATTTGGACTTTCTTGGTTAGCTCCTGAAATGTCTTAAGGCCCGCTGTACACAAGAATGGGACCATCCAATTGCTGAGGTTCCCAATGAGAAGGCTGACGGACTGGTCCTGCTCCAGCGGCGGTTCGCACTTGACCGTGAGATTACGCCATCGGGCGATAAAGTCGGTGTTGCTTTCATTCTTCCCCGGCTTGGTCCTCACAAGGTCAGCAATGGAGATTTTATCACTGACGCTCATGAATCTTTGCCGGAACAGAGACTCCATTTGGGCAAAGGTAATGACGGACCCGTCCGGTATACTCGCATACCAGTCGAAGGCGACGCCGGTCAGGCTGTTGACAAACTGACGAAGAAGGAGCGCGTCATTGCCCCCTGTATTTCCGCACGATGCTTTGAAGTGGGCGACGTGCTGGTTTGCATTCCCCGTTCCATCAAATCTTCCGAACTTAGGAATGACGTAGCCGCTTGGGAACTCAATCAGATCGTACTGCGCGGGATATGGCCGCCCACTACTGCCGATTTCTTTCTGAGCTTCGGCTTCGGCCACCAATGTTTTAACCTTGCTGGTGACCAAATCCATTATCCGATCCTGTGTTAGCGGGATAGTGCTATCTGGGGCCAAGGCGTCCCCAGAAGCGGAATGTAGCCGGCTTTCATTTGGCTCGACCAGTCTTGGTCCCAAAGGAACAGGCATTGGCTGCCTCGGATTGTCATCACCCGGCTGATTAGTAGCGGCTTGTGCCTGATTGGGAGGCGCTCGAGCAATTTGAGCCGTAAGCTGCATCACCACGTTCGTTAAGTCATCAATCTTCGAATAGAGCTTGGCCATCTCTTTATCTTTGCTCCTGAGCTGTTTTCGAAGCTCTTGAAGCAGCTCCTGCTCCGCAGTCCTAGGACGGAAAGTCGGCTCCTCCTCGCTGTCCGAGCTTGACTCTACATGGACCGAGGGGTCTATCTGCCTATCATCCTCATCGAGAGGGTTTTCTTCATCCAGCAGGGGCGGCTGTTCTTGGGCGGCGGCAACCACATTCAGGCTAGATTGGGCTTGGGATGTGGTGGCCCCGTCCTTGCTTTTGCTGCGAAGGTTGTCGCTGGGGCGCCCGCCCGCCATATAGACCGTATGGATGATATATCCGACCGTCTTTCCATCATTGGCGGCTGATTTCACGGATCGCTGTCTTGACCCCCTTGCTTCGGTAGCCGGTAGTCGATTGAAGGCGGCCGGCCTAAACAGGTTCTTGAATGGTGCTGGCGTTTCTTTTCTGGGTTTGCCCCGCTGCTTTCGCGCGGCACAGAGTGCTTGATAGACTCTTGATGAGACCGTGTCATAATTTTTCCGTTGGGGTCGGGACACGTCTCTTTGTGGCACTGTTCGGACCGCTGTCTTCTTGATTCTGGCGGTCATGGCGTTTTTCTGAACCCACTTCAGAGGCTCGAAGGAATTGCTGATTCTTACGTCCGACTCGGCCGTCGTCGCCGGGCAACCCTGCACTTGGAACTTCACACGATTCCATTTGGCCGAAGCCTTGACCCTCTTGTTGGCTCGATACCTGAGCCGCTTCTGCCTTAACTTTTCTGTTCTAAGCACCTGGCAGACTTCGGCTTTTCGGGAAGATGCCGCATACCGGTTGATGGAGGGCCTTGGAGATACGCCCGATTGTGCATTTGTTGGAGTCATCGCCTGAGCTCGTCCGCAACTTTTAATGTTGCCCTTCATATCGGAAGTCTTGCCCCCAGCTAGAGCACCAGGGACTCGTTCAGACACCATCTTAAGTTTCGGTTGTGGTGCCTTGGCGATCACGACATTCGGCCTCTTACCCCTTGAGACCGGCTTGGCCACCTGTTCCGCTGGGATCTCTGCCAGATGAGCGCTTCCGGCAGGGTAGATGATGACAGAGCCAAACTGGCGGGGCGGTTCCTCCCATTGTCGACTGAGGCTTGCGGGGAGAACCACACGAGCGTTGATCTTGACCACGTACGGAATCGGGGTCGCTTTGGAAGTTGAATTCGTCTGGTAAGACATTGTCGTTGAAGGTTGATTGCTGCACGAAAAAAAAAAACATCATTTCAGTATAGGCAATCGATATGTATATTGATTGAGTTCGCATGAACGTTTAACCTGAAATATGGGAGGAGAGATTGGTCCCACCGGGCGTGCCAGAATCTGTAGGGTGTTTTTCGTCACCCCATTGAGATGGGAATACGCGCACGCTTGTCAGGCGTACTACAGATTCCCCCTGCCTAGGGTAGGCTGGGGTTTAATGATTGTGGGGATCCGAATCTCCGGCAGCCGCGGACTAAGCTGCCGTTAATTACCCCTTGCCTTTGGGGCGAGGGAACCTCCGATTAATGGGTTAAACTGGTCATGCGAACTCAATGTGCGGTGTGCGTGTGTTTTGTTTGAAAAGGGGGTTTTGGGTATATCGGGAGCCACGCAGAGTTTTTACGGGGGTCCCGCTACCCGGATAGCGGGCTGGGGGTCAAGGGGGCTAGCAGCCCCCTGGCCTGAAAATTTTTTTGAGGGGGAGAGTGTGGCGAAGTATGTGTATGTGTACATTTGTATACATATGTATATATATACATGTATATATAAGTAAAGAGGAAAAAGACATCCAAAGGATGCGTGGGGCCAGCGCCTAGGCGCTTGAGCGCGAGCGCGCCACGTGTCGGTACGTGGGCGCTTTGCGCTCGAGCGCAGAGTGCTGGAGCGCAACGCGCCACGTGTCGGCACGTAGGCGACTTGCGCTCGAGCGCTTGCGCTTGAGCGCAAGCGCGCCACGTGTCGGCACGAGGGCGACTTGCGCTCGAGCGCTTGCGCTTGAGCGCAAGCGCGCCACGTGTCGGCATGAGGGCGACTTGCGCTCGGGCGCTTGCGCTGGAGCGCAAGAGCGCCACGTGTCGGCACGAGGGCGACTTGCGCTCGAGCGCTTGCGCTGGAGCGCAAGCGCGCCACGTGTCGGCACGAGGGCGACTTGCGCTCGAGCGCTTGCGCTGGAGAGCAAGCGCGCCACGTGTCGGCACGTGGGCGCTCTGCGCTTGAGCGCCGGCGAGAAAAAGAGGCTTTTAGCCTAAAAAGATTTCTCTGATGAGAAATCAAAGAGGAGTTGGACTCCTGAGTGTTCTTCTTCTTCTTCTTCTTTTTTTTTTGGGGGGGGGGGGATTTAGTGAAAGATGTTCTTCTTCTTCCTCCTATCGCTTGGCCGGATCTTGAAGATCAAGAAGCAGGAGATTTTAAAAATCACTCCTTTTTTTTAGATCTGATGGGAGATCTGAGTTCCCCTTTGTGGGTTTTGTGGTGGAAAACTACTTAGTTTTGGAAAAGAAAGAGTAAAACTCTTGATTTAAATTCAAAAGAAAATGAAAAGGTTTAGAACCTTGAAGATGGAAGAAAAAGAGCTCAGCTCTAAGACTTTTTTTTTAGAGAGAAAAAGAGTTGTGAGATATTTTCATTATCTTGCCTTTATAGGCTATACACTTTACATATAGCCCCTTAGGCTTCACAAAATGGCATCTTGCCTATTTCATGGCCCATGTGCCATTTCTTTTTGCACATAAGCCATGGGCTTTACAAAAATTTGGCTTTATGCCTATTTTTCTTACATTTATCCATAAAATAAAATAAAAGAAATGCAACAAAATATTTATTACAAAATTTTTTTATCTTGGCATGGGGGGAGGCCGGCCGCTTCGTGTTCGGGCTCGACCCGGGCATGGGCCCACTGGGTCTGGGCTTGGGCCCACTTGGCTTGGGGTTGACTTGGATTTTAACTTGGTCAACCGGGGTGTAAATTTTTACCCCAACAAATGCGATATGTGATACCGTATTATATTCTCGCGATATTTGATATCAGCCGGGTCATCGGATCAAGTGTTGATTCGATGAATCGGTACGGATAAATATTAGTCGGTTATATGCGATATAGCCGGATTGTCGGATCAAGTGTTGATTCGATAATTTAATGTATAATAATATATATGATATATTAAATTACATTAACTAATATTTGCTCACTAAAAGATTCTTTTTTCACTCGGGTAATACATTGATATATATGCGATATATGTTAAATGTATTATTTTATTTTGTTACGATAAATATTATATATGTGATATATAATATTGTAACATGATATGATAACTAATGCAACTTGTTTAGTAGAGATTAAACATGGTTAGTGTTTGATTAGGGTTTGATTAGGGTTAAGGTTTTTTAGAAGTTTCTAGAAGCTTTCTTTTTTTTGTTTTGGAAAGGATATTTTGCTAGACATTTCCTTAACCTAACCAAACCTTTAACCTTAGTCAAATCTCTACAAGGGTTAGTTTGACCATGGTTGCATTATTCATCATATCATTTCTTTTTCTATTCATCACAAAAGGATTCAATATTATTCATCATCTTCTTCCTTCATTCTCTTCATGAAAAAGCTTTCTTGCTTTGATATTTGTGATGATAAATGAGTGAGAAAAAGATATTAAAAGAGAGCAAAAATCCTACTTCATCATCCTCATCTATCCTTGCCATTTAGATGAGGGTGTTCACATCATTTCATGAGTGTTAGCTTATGTTAACAGAACTTCAAGGTAGATCATCTTAGTATCGAAGATCGGAAGCAAAGGTTGCATCTTTCTCTTCGTGGAACCTCTCGAGAGTCCGGAACCCGATGATCGCAGCGAAGGGACCACAACACGGAGCATATGAAGTGACCGGATCTACAAAGGTTGTAATCCCTCTCACTTAGTGTTAAAGTTGTTAACATGTTAGTTTTCGCATAATCTCTAGTTTAAAGATCCGTATTCGGGTTGTTCGGCACGGCTAAATTTTTAATCGGGCATGGTTGATGCCTCGTAGACCCTTGTGCGCGTGCCTAGCAACCCTACAGTGGTATCAGAGCCAAGCTAGAGCTTTAGGCCAAGTCTAGACGAAGTTTAAAGTCCGATCGAAGCCGGAAAACCCGATATACCCTAGTTTCTGGAAATTTTTTAAAACTGTGATTTTTTCCAAATTAAAAATGCTCAAAAAAATCAGCAGGGAAATACAAGAGTTACTGTGAAGCACGTGCGCCTAATTCCACTAAAGCGCGGCTGAACCGCGGCACATGCATGGCATGTGCGGCGGTTCCGCGGCCCTTTTGTCGCTTCACTGTTTGAAATTTGCACAGTAATTCTTGTCTTTTAGTGCTGTATTTTCTGGGAATTTTTAATATTTATTCAACTATTGAATTTTCTGGGTTGTATTGGGGATTCGATGATTCGATCGGGAACTTTAACTGCGTCTTTGTGTTTAGTCCGGATAACTTTTAGAAACTGTTAAAAAGTTCGAACGGATATCAATAACTCACTTTTTCCCCTGTCGGAAATTTTTTCAAAAGTTGGATTTTTTCTCGTGTTTAAGAACGTTTTAAGTCGTGCAAGTAACGCGGTGGACCCTCTAGAAGACAACAAATCTTAACTCGATTATTTGACCGTCTTGAACTGCCTTTTGAACCTTAGGGTTTGGGGCAGTACGGCGTGCCACATGTGAGGCGTTGGCTTGACCCTTCTACGGCTGGACCATTGGTACTGTGGCATGTGATGGATGTTTTTAAACTGATTTCAAGTGTTGAGATATATTGGGGAAATCTTGGGTGTTTGATGATTCGATCGGAAAGTTTAACATTATCTATTTATCTGGAATGTGATACAATATTTGGAATCCACAGGTAGTTATGAGATAACTAATTTGAACATTATAAACATAGCAGTTTAGTCTCAGATGATCGGTTGCCACGGAATTTTGATGTGATCAAAAGTCCGTCGCAATCACGTAGAGTACGCGGATACTCGCCGGGTAAACTTAATAGACAGCTACGCCCCATAGCCCCGACCAAGTGACTGTAGGAGAACCCCGCCGCCGAAAGCATCCGTTCGGGTGCTCACGGCAGCGGTGTTCCGCCTTAGTGCACTTCGTCGACGGCATCTGGGGTGCGACCGTCTACTAAAGTTTGCGACGAGTATTCGATCAGGACGTCGGGAATCTTGTTGAATTGCCCGACTTGATATTGAAAAGAGTTTTCGATAATGTGACTGAAATGCGGGGTTTATAATTGTTAGGCATGCGATGTCTAAGGAATTCATTTGGATTGGCATGCGATGTCTAAGGAGGTTGCGGATTCCAACTGTTGTAGTTTTACATTTTTTTTCTGTGACCGTAAGCATAGTATGTGGTGTATCGTCGGCTTCGTTGCTATACATCAACGACAATCGGGATACGCATACTTGCTTACGTTGATGATATGAGATATTATGTGTTGCTGTGATATGTTATATTGGATCGTCGCGTTTGAATAGCCGGGGGTTTTATGTGAGATGAGAGTTTTTTCTTTTTCATTCATGTAAAATTCATTTGTATGTAATATTCTTTTATTGGGGCACTTCCAGGTAGCGGAAGATGTCACCGTTGTATATTATTTACTTTTCCGCATTAGGTAGACCCAAGGTGGGGAGCACAAGTAACCGGGTTCTAGGGTCCAGTGGGAGACCATCTCGAGGAGTCGGGACCGGGTCTCCTAACCCTAGAATTGGCAGTGTTACTTGCCGCTCTCGTAGGGGTCTAGGGATGTGGGTTTGGCTATTCATCGCGACCGTGGAATCCGTGTTTTATACAGGCTCGTATTGAAAACACGGACGTCCTAGTATATCCAATATTTCATATATGTTCTTCTGCTGCAATGTTCTGTGATGAGATCATATCACTGCCTGAGACGAATGTTTATATTATATATATGAGATATATATTATATTGCAGATTTCGTTTCAAAGAGATGCTTGTGAAGCATAATAAAATGGGACTTCATTAATGAGATTGATGAAATAAAAGAAACCTAAGATGTTCTGGAATCGAATTTCAAAATTAAAACAGGTAGCTACAGTTCTTGCTTTGCATCGCGGTGTTCCTTGTAGAACATCCTGCACCTTATTCGATAAGGAAAGGACCGAGATCCCTTCACCGGGAGTGACTCCTTTAGCAATAACTGGCAGATACTACAAACTCGGTTTGTCTTTTGATTGCTTCTATAGTTCTTGCTTTGCATAGTGGTATATATGATATATCCTGTACCTTATTCGATGAGGAAAGGGCCGACGATCCCTTCACCGGGAGTGACCCCTTTAGCAAAACTAGAAAAGCCTCAAAAACACTCCACTTAAAATCACTCGATTCTACGACGATATCAAGTTCATTACGCAATAGGTTTTCTTAAAAACCTGTCGTAACCCTCCGTCATTTTAGGAAGTAGAGTACTTAGTATTCGTGTTGTGTTTGTTGACCATAGTTAAGGCACAGTGTACGGTAGCTAAGTGATGTCTTCCTATATAGCATATGATGCGATTAGTTAGGACAGTCATATGACTTTGTTGACCTTAGTTAAGGGTCATGTGGGTGGGTCTAATTAATCAAGAAATGACGGGTAGAACTTGACTAGTACTTATGATTTGTTGACCATAGTTAAGGTCATAAGTCACTAGGGGCAAAATATTATTGGGAATTTCAAGTGTTGAAATTTGCAATGAGATTGCATACCTTCTATAAGATAGTTGGATCCCGATACCCGCTGCGAGTAAGAGTTACTCCTGGGAGAGTTTTACACATTACAATTAGCCGATCAAGTAGGTGTCTAGAAAGGTGTTAACGGGGTTACGCCTCTGGGAAAACGAGGTTTACTTTAATTAGGTTCGTGCGAAAGCACGGGGGACCTCCCTCAAAGTACCGACACTGGCCTGGCAGAAAAATTGGCGAACTTGTAGCGTGTAATTAATCCCGGCTAGTCTTTCCTTTTAGGGTTTGAAGGAAGATTTGATTAAAACAGTGGGAGACATCCTGATTAGATATATTAGATAACCAATCTAATCTTGCAAGAGCATACGCTGAGTGTTTTCTTCTCTCTCTCTCCAGGTAGCGACCATATCACACCTTAATCAAGATAATAAAACAGATATATTGACCGAACCCGCTTGTTATACTGAGCTGGGGAACGTTGGTCCCGCTCCAACTTATAATTGTTATAAGACAGAGCAGGAAATTGGGGATTACCAGAATTCCCGTGCCGCCCAAACGAAGAAAGTACATGTTGATGCATCATCTTCGGGTGTGTTCATTACACAGAACTGTTTCTCAGTATCCTTTACGTCCTGGGTATGTGATACCGGATCAGGATCCCGTATATGTAATCTGTTACATGGGCTACAGATAGATAGAGAACTGAGAACGAGTGATAAGTTTCATGAGACAGAAAACGGTGCAAGTATTGCAGCCAAGTCTGTTGGTCACTATCACCCTGTATTACCTGAATACATTGATTCTGAACGAATGTTATTAGATACCGAATCTGATATACAAAATCATATCAGTCTCTTTATTAGTAAAGAAAGGATATAATTTTGTATTGTTGGATAATGTTTTGAACATTTCCTATATCAAGAGTTGATCGGTTCAGGCACGTTATCTAAAAGCATTCCGTTCTAAATCAAACTACAGTTCTTAGTATACGGAACACACACAAGAGGAAGAGTTCAGAAATGAACTGATCCTTCTTGAGGTATTGTAGACTAGGTCATATCAATGTGACCCGACTAGCTGAAGTTACATTTAGATGCATATTCAAATTAGTTTGAATTTACATCTTGTGAAACTTGCCTGTCATGTCACAAAGATAAGATGACCATAGCTCTGTTTATTGGAAACAGAGAAAGAGTTAGTGAACTCTTGGGAATTGATACATGCTGATGTATGAAAGTCTCCTGTCTACACATGCCAAGACTGGTTTTTTGTACTTCATTACATTCTCTGATGATCTCTCAAGATTCAGACATATGTTCCTGCTGAAACACAAGTCCGAACCTTTTGAGATATTCACAGAATATAAGTTAGAAGTAGAGAACCAGAATACGGGTATAAGTATTATGTCCTTTGATGAGATCAAGGAGGAGAATACTTGAGCATGGAATTCCTGGATTATTCTAAAGGAGAATGAGATTCTCTCTCAGCATTACTCCTCCGCATACACCACAGCACGTCGGTGTATCGGGGTGGAGACATAGCACCCTATGTGATATGGTGTGCTCTATGATGAGTACTACTGAGTTTCCTATTTTCTTTAGGGAGTTATGCACTTGTGAAGTTGCATACCTATTGAATAGGGTTCAAATCAAATCAGTTGCCTACCACTTCATATATGATATGGAAAGGGAAAATCCCATATCTTAAGTTTGTTAAGATTTGGGGTTGTCCGGCCTATGTCTAAAAGCAAAATCCGGACAAGCTCGAGGCAAGGTCTGTTATGTACAACTGGAAAGGTTCCAGCTATACAAAATGCAGCTGATGATTTGGTAGAACCAAAGGATTCAATATTTTCCAACGAACCTCAGCCTCTCCGCCGATCTAGTAGGGTTCCTCACCCACCTGAGAGATACTTCGGTTCTCTATGACAGTGGGAGCGAGGATTGCATCATGAGATGATGACCCAACTAGTTTCTAGCTGGCCATCAGGAGTGGGACTCTGTAAGAATGGCTGGGTGCTTATCGATCTGAGATGGAATCCTTATACACCAACAAAGTATGGACTTTGGTTGCTTTATCTGAAGAGTTAAATCCCCATCAGGAGCAAGTATATCTTGAGAAGATTACTTGGTGTACATGGAAAAGTTGAGACTTTCAAAGCTAGACTTGTTAAAGATTTGCATCATAGACCAGGTATGGATTATGTTGAAACCTTTTCTAAGGATCTATGCTTAAGTCCATCCAGATCCTACTTGCCACGGCTATATACCATGACTACGATATCTGTTGGTTGGGTGTCATGACTGCTTTTCTAAGTGATGTTTTAGAAGAGAGCGTCTATAAGCACACAGCCAGAGGGCTTCGTAGACAGTGGGAGCAGCGGAAACGTGTGCAAGATGTTTTATATGATAAAATAGGCATCGCGGAGTTGGAACATATGTTTTGATGTGGTAGTCAAAGAGTTTGACTTCATCAAAATGGTAGATGAACCTTGTATATACAAAAAAAGGTAGTAGGGAGTATGGTGGTGATCCTCGTAGAGTACGTGGATGACATACTCTTGATAGGGAAGGAGTTTCCTATGCTACGCTCGGTCAATCTCCGCTTATCACAAGGATTCTCCATATAGGATCAAAGTGATACCTCCTAAATCCTGGGTTTTGGATCTATGAGATAGATCTAATTGGATGTTAGGATACTCACTAGTTGTAGTGAGATAGTATCAATCGATCCTGGGGAGAATCACTGGAAAGGTTCCAGGATGATAAGAACGACTGAATGTCGGTCGCAGGCATTGTCTTTACCCTCAGTGGAGGGACGGTATGTTGGAAGAGTTCCAAGCTAGATACCGTAACATACTAGACGATTAAAGGCAAGATACATCGTTACCAAGGATACTACCAAAGAGGCAGTCTGGATATTTATAAGTTCATGAGATGAACTTCGTTCCTACCATTGTGTGACAATGGAGTTGTGGCTATTGCCAAGGAACTACCGTCCCATCAGAAATCCAGGTATAATTCTTAGGCAGTATCACCTGATCATGGAGATGGTTGATCTCCAGGGAGATCGAGGTTAGGAGAGTAGACACAGAGGACAACAGCGCGAATCCACTCACAAAGGCCTTTTTCCCAGTAGAGACTTTTATGGGATGGTTGAGTATGAGATACTTCAACCGCAACTAATTGTTGGGTATGCGATACCATAACAGATGGCCCTAGTGCAAGTGGGAGATTGTTAGTTATATGTATGCCCGAGAGGCCATTACTGTACATACGATGTATATTGTAGTGGATGCAAGGACATATATAGGGAGGACTTTCTTGCTCGACATGATAGTATGCTATCTGGTTGTACTTTATCTTAACATGTACTCTGATTGTCTCTATATTACATGTTGATAAAGCCCTTAGGATATGTACTCGACTACTGGGACTATGATGAGATCATACTAGTGGGGCCACGGTAGTCGACGAGTACATCCTATAACTGTTCCTAGTCGAGGGTGTATCGAGACAGGGCATCGATACACCAGAGTAGACTAGCGTATACGCATCTTGACCCATATGATGGGCGATGGATGATCCCATATCCATCGGTGTTTGACATCAAGGATGGTGTACGGGTGCTCAGTGGATACTGGGTACACTGGACGGACTCGCCGAGAACTCCCAGATGGTATTATACCATACGTCAGATGGCAGTTCTCCGGTGACACTGGTACATAGTAGTCTGTTGACCCGAGATCGTCATAGAGTCTTGTGTGATTCCCACTGTGCTTTGATTTCCATCATACCACGTCCAAGAGGGCGTGCAAAAAGGTGGCTTTTGGGTACAGTCCCGAATCACATGGAGGCAATGAGCGATAGGAGGGGATTCGTCTCTCCCGGTATAGGGAGTTGATGTTGTGCTGTGTTCGATTGGCTATAACCGGAAATCCCTGGCCAGGGTTGCTGAGATTTACTGGTAAGTGTTATCAGTTGTTTCTCGAACTGTTATAGACCTCATATCGACACGACTTATCAAGTTACTGGGGTCTGAAGTTTACCACCCCTAGGCGAGATATGCAACATATCAGACGACGAGACCGGACTGTACGGGAGTGTTGCTGTTTGGATTCACAGGAGAATGTACATGCTTGCTTGTTGATCTTCTGAGCGCTCAATACCTGGGTAGCTGTTACGTTTAGCTGACCGCTTGCTGCTTGTGGGTGTTTGATATGATCATCACCTACTGCCGGCGTATTGACGATTCTTTAGAGTTCTACACAGAGGTTTCTTGGCTCAGGCAAAACGGAGTAGGAGCACATATATGATATGTGCGGGACCGAGGATAATGCGATATGTGATACCGTATTATATTCTCGCGATATTTGATATCAGCCGGGTCATCGGATCAAGTGTTGATTCGATGAATCGGTACGGATAAATATTAGTCGGTTATATGCGATATAGCCGGATTGTCGGATCAAGTGTTGATTCGATAATTTAATGTATAATAATATATATGATATATTAAATTACATTAACTAATATTTGCTCACTAAAAGATTCTTTTTCTCACTCGGGTAATACATTGATATATATGCGATATATGTTAAATGTATTATTTTATTTTGTTACGATAAATATTATATATGTGATATATAATATTGTAACATGATATGATAACTAATGCAACTTCTTTAGTAGAGATTAAACATGGTTAGGGTTTGATTAGGGTTAAGGTTTTCTAGAAGTTTCTAGAAGCTTTCTTTTTTTGTTTTGGAAAGGATATTTTGCTAGATATTTCCTTAACCTAACCAAACCTTTAACCTTAGTCAAATCTCTACAAGGGTTAGTTTGACCATGGTTGCATTATTCATCATATCATTTTTTTTTCTATTCATCACAAAAGGATTCAATATTATTCATCATCTTCTTCCTTCATTCTCTTCATGAAAAAGCTTTCTTGCTTTGATATTTGTGATGATAAATGAGTGAGAAAAAGATATTAAAAGAGAGCAAAAATCCTACTTCATCATCCTCATCTATCCTTGCCATTTAGATGAGGGTGTTCACATCATTTCATGAGTGTTAGCTTGTGTTAACGGAACTTCAAGGTAGATCATCTTAGTATCGAAGATCGGAAGCAAAGGTTGCATCTTTCTCTTCGTGGAACCTCTCGAGAGTCCGGAACCCGATGATCGCAGCGAAGGGACCACAACACGGAGCATATGAAGTGAAGGACCGGATCTACAAAGGTTGTAATCCCTCTCACTTAGTGTTAATGTTGTTAACATGTTAGTTTTCGCCTAATCTCTAGTTTAAAGATCCGTATTCGGGTTGTTCGGCACGGCTAAATTTTTAATCGGGCATGGTTGATGCCTCGTAGACCCTTGTGCGCGTGCCTAGCAACCCTACATACCCTTTTCCTCAGGACAAGACGAAGAAGATACTTGACCGAGCTATAAAATACCAGATGCTTACACTGCCGGTGTCTAAACACCTCGAACAAGCAGGCGAAGTCTCACACCCAAACTATTGCTCTTATCACCGAGTAATAGGGCACCCTCTCGAAGACTGTTTCACCGTCAAGAACTGGGTTGAAAATCAGTATCAGCTCGGCAAGTTCGCTCTATCTGATAGTTGGAGGGTAACGCCGCCACATAAGTACGAACCTAAAGCCACGAAAGCAGAACCTGACCCACATCGGTCTTCGAAGCGAGCTCGTACTTGTCACATGATAACAATATCAAAAGAAGAGCCTGACAAGCGCGCGCGTATTCCCATCTCAATGGGGTGACGAAAAACACCCTACAGATTCTGGCACGCCCGGTGGGACCATCTCTCCTCCCATATTTCGGGTTAAATGTTCATGCGAACTCAATCAATATACATATCGATTGCCTATACTGAAATAATGTTTCTATTTGCAGGGTTAACAATTTTCAATTGCCGTCTTCGAACGCAGATCGGTATTTGAACGGCTTTCCTTGGCCCCAGCTGGGGGCAAGGCCATAAACTCCGACAAAGTAATAAGGCATCTCATGCAAGCTCCAGCGGTACCCCCAACAACTGCTCGATCAGGTATCTTCTCTAAGCTTCTCGTCACATGACCGCTACGTCTTTAAACTGGAAACAGAGGACCTCTACGTCTTTAAACTGGAAACAGATGACCTCTACGTCTTTAAACTGGAAACAGCAGACCTCTAAGTCGTTAAACTGGAAACCAATGACCTCTAAGTCTTTAAACTGGAAACAGATGACCTCCAAGTCGTTAAACTGGAAACAGATGACCTCTAAGTCTTTAAACTGGAAACAGATGACCTCTATGTCGTTAAACTGGAAACAGAGGACCTCTACGTCTTTAAACTGGAAACAGAGGACCTCTACGTCTTTAAACTAGAAACAGATGACCTCTACGTCTTTAAACTGGAAACAGATGACCTCTAAGTCGTTAACTGGAAACAGCAGACCTCTAAGTCGTTAAACTGGAAACAGATGACCTCCAAGTCGTTAAACTGGAAACAGATGACCTCTAAGTCTTTAAACTGGAAACAGATGACCTCTATGTCGTTAAACTGGAAACAGATGACCTCTACGTCTTTAAACTGGAAACAGATGACCACCAAGTCGTTAAACTGGAAACAGATGACCTCCATGTCTTTAAACTGGAAACAGATGACCACCAAGTCGTTAAACTGGAAACAGATGACCTCTAAGTCGTTAAACTGGAAACATTAGACCTCTACGTCTTTAAACTGGAAACAGATGACCTCTACGTCTTTAAACTGGAAACAGATGACCTCCAAGTCATTAAACTGGAAACGGATGACCTCCAAGTCTTTAAACTGGAAACAGATGACCTCTACGTCTTTAAACTGGAAACAGATGACCTCCAAGTCTTTAAACTGGAAACAGATGACCTCCAAGTCGTTAAACTGGAAACAGATGACCTCTACGTCGTTAAACTGGAAACAGATGACCACTACATCGTTAAACTGGAAACAGATGACCTCAACGTCTTTAAACTGGAAACAGATGCCCTCTAAGTCGTTAAAATGGAAACAGCAGACCTCCAAGTTGTTAAACTGGAAACAGATGACCTTTACGTCTTTAAACTGGAAACAGATGACCTCCAAGTCGTTAAACTGGAAACAGTAAACCTCTAAGTCTCCAAACTGGAAACAGATGACCTCCAAGTCGTTAAACTGGAAACAGATGACCTCTACGTCTTTAAACTGGAAACAGATGACCTCTAAGTCTTTAAACTGGAAACAGATGACCTCCAAGTCTTTAAACTGGAAACAGATGACCTCCAAGTCGTTAAACTGGAAACAGATGACCACTACGTCATTAAACTGGAAACAGATGACCTCTAAGTCGTTAAACTGGAAACATATGACCTCTAAGTCGTTAAACTGGAAACAGATGACCTCCACGTCGTTAAACTGGAAACAGATGACCTCCAAGTCGTTAAACTGGAAACAGATGACCTCCATGTCGTTAAACTGGAAACAATCGACCGCCACGTCGTTAAACTGGGAACAATCGACCACCACGTCATTAAACTGGGAACAATCGACCTCTAAATCGTTAAACTGGGGAATGTAAAAAAAAATGTAAATAAAAAAATGTGTAAATAAAAGAAAAATGAAATAAAGCCGAAATGATGGGGCAACTCGCAATAAAAATCAGCGAGTAAAATAAAGATGAAATAAAGCCGAAATGATGGGGCAACTCGCAATAAAAATCAGCGAGTAAAATAAAGCCGAAATGATGGGGCAACCGCGAATAAAATCCGAAATAGTAGGGCAATCGCGACCTTCGCGATAAGTAAAGCTGAAATGATAGAGCAATCGCGGTAAAAAAAAAACAAAAAAAAAAGACAAAAAAAAACAATGGCGAATGATGAGTCGCTCCTGGTACCATATTCCAGTGCAGCGATGCAGACGCCAACCAAATTTCAAACCCCAATCCCCAAGCGACGAATGATGAGTCGCTCCTGGTACCATATTCCAGTGCAGCGATGCAGACGCCAACCAAATTCCAAATCCCAATCCCCAAGTGGCGAATGATGAGTCGCTCCTGGTACCATATTCCAGTGCAGCGATGCAGACGCCAACCAAATTCCAAATCCCATACCCCAAAATGGCGAATGATGAGTCGCTCCTGGTACCATATTCCAGTGCAGCGATGCAGACGCCAACCAAATTCCAACTCCCATATCCCAACGGCGAATGATGAGTCGCTCCTGGTACCATATTCCAGTGCAGCGATGCAGACGCTGACAATGTCCCAAAATTTTTCCGGCCCTATGGTCTGGATCATACATCCTGCAAAACTGTATACAATCCACGGGCGTAAAACGATCCCAATCTCTCCCAAGTCCTCCCGGGGCAAATGATGAGTTGCTCCTGGCACCATTCCAGTGCAACAATGCAGATGCCAAACCAAAACCGAAATCCTCAAATCCACTCATTGCAAATGATGATTCGCTCCTGGTACCATATTCCAGTGTAGCGATGCTGATGCCAAACAAAAACCAATTCTCAAATCCTCTCGGGGCAAATGATGAGTTGCTCCTGGCATTATTCCAGTGCAGCAATGCAGATGCCAACCAAAACCAATCCCAAAATCCTCTCAGGACAAATGATGATTCGCTCTTGGTACCATATTCCAGTGTAGCGATGCTGATGTCAACCCAAATCAAATCAAACCAACCTCTGTGGCGGAATCATGCTCCGTCCCAGAATTTATCCCGTATCAAAATCATGCTTTGCCTCGGGATATCTACCTTCCCTGCCGGAATTATGCTCCGCCTCGAAATCAAATCAACCAACAAGCTCTGCGTCGGAATCATGCTTCGTCTCAGAATATGCACCCCGTGTCGAAATGATGCTTCGCCTCGGTATATCTGCCTTCCATGTCGGAATTATGCTTCGGATCGGAATCAACCAACGAACTCCTCGTCGGAATTATGCTCCACCTCGGAATCAAGTCAACCAGCAAGCTCTGCGTCGGAATTATACTTCGTCTCAGAATGCACCCCGTGTCGAAATGATGCTTCGCCTTGGTGTACCTGCCTTCCCTGTCGAAATTATGCTTCGTCTCGGAATCAAGTCAGCCAACAAGCTCTGCGCCGGAATCATGCTCCGTCTCAGAATGTATCCCGTGTCGAAATCAATGCCTCACCTCAGAATATTTGACTTCCTTGTCGAAATTACGCTTCGCCTGGGAATCAACCTCTGCATCGAAATTATGCTTCAGTCAAAATGTCTGCCACTCTTCGGAATGATGCTCCGATCCCCTGGAAGCATGCTCCGCTCATCGGAATGATGCCCCGATCCCTGGAATCATGCTCCGCTCTACGGAACGATGCTCCGATCCTTGGAATCATGCTCCGCCCTTCAGAATGATGCTCCGAATCCTGGAATTATGCTCTGCTCTTCGGAATGATGCTCCGATCCTATGGAATCATGCTCCGCTCATCGGAATGATGCTCCGATCTTTGGAATCATACTCCGCCCTTCGGAATGATGCTCCGAATCCTGGAATGATGCTCCGCTCTTCGGAATGATGCTCCGATCCCCTGGAATGATGCTCCGCTCTTCGGAATGATGCTCCGATCCCCTGGAATGATGCTCCGCTCTTCGGAATGATGCTCCGATTCCCTGGAATCATGTTCCGCTCTTCGGAATGATGCTCCGATCCCCTGGAATGATGCTCCGCCCTTCGGAATGATGCTCCGAATCCTGGAATGATGCTCCGCTCTTCGGAATGATGCTCCGATCCCCTGGAATGATGCTCCGCTCTTCGGAATGATGCTCCGATCCCCTGGAATCATGCTCCGCACATCGGAATGATGCTCTAATCCCTGGAACCATGCTCCGCCCATCGGAGTGATGCTCCGATCCCCTGGAACCATGCTCCGCTCATCGGAATGATGCTCCACTCCCTGGAATCATGCTCCGCCCATCGGAATGATGCTCCGCTCCCTGGAATCATGCTCCGCTCATCGGAATGATGCTCCGATCCCTGGAATCATGCTCTGCATTTCGGAATGATGCTCCGATCCCTGGGAATCATACTCCCCGAGGGATACTCTGACCCTGGAATTATGCTCCGCGAATCAGAATGATACTCCGATCCCCGGGAATCATGCTCCCCGGGATGATGCTCCGCCCCCGGAATGATGTTCCACCTCGAAGTTCAGCTTCAAGATCCATCAATTTCATGCACACAACTCAAATGTGCGGTGTGCATTTATTGATGGGGGGCACTTTGTTGGGGTAAAAATTTACACCCCGGTTGACCGATTCAAAGTCAAGGTCAACCCCAAGCCAGGTGGGCCCAAACCCAGATCAAGTGGGCCCATGCCCAGGTCGAGTCCGAAACATGAAGCGGCCGACCCTCCCCATGCCAAAAATGAAATCATGTAATAAATAATTTTTATGTAATTTTTTTATGCATGAATGTAAACAAAATGGGTATAAAGCCAAATTTTTGTAAGCCCATGGTTTATGTGCAAAAAGAAATGGCACATGAACCATGGGATGGGCAAAATACCATTTTGTAAAGCCCAAGGGGCTATATGTAAATATGTAAGCCTATATAAGGCAACATAATGATGAATAAAGCAGACACTTTTTCATTCCCCAAAAAAAAAAACTAGGGCTTGTGTCTCTTTCTCCTTCTTCAAGGTTCTAAAAACCTTCTTCTTTCTTTTGAATTAAATTAAGAGTTTAACTCTTCCTTTTCTCAAAATAAATAGCTTTCCACCACAAAACCTACGAAGGGGAGCTTAGATCTCCCACCAGATCTTGAAAAAGAGAGATCTTTAAAATCTCACACCTCTTGGTCTTCGAGATCCAGCCAAAAGAAAAAGAAGAAGGAGACCCATCTCAAAGAATCTAATTTTGGACAGATCCAAGGCTCAAAAGAAGGGCCAAAGATTTCTAGGAGTTTAACTCCTTTCTAGATCTGTTGGAGTTTAACTCCATAAATTAATTTTCTGTCGGGAGTTTAACTCCAAAAATTCCCTTGGGAGTTCAACTCCCCAACCTAAGGGCTAGGCCTCCCCCTTTCAGCGGGTGTTTTCCCGTGGTCACATGCGTCCACGTGACCCCGGGCGCTGAGTCGCCAAATGGTCACGTGCGCCCACGTGACCCCGGGCGCTGAGGCGCCCACAGGTCACGTGTGCGCCACGTGACCCCGGGGCGCTGAGGCGCCCAACGGTCACGTGCGCCCATGTGACCCCGGACGCTGAGGCGCCCAACGGTCACGTGTGCGCCACATGACCCCGGGGCGCTGAGGCGCCCAACGGTCACGTGTGCCCATGTGACCCCGGGCGCCGAGGCGTCCAAACGGTCACGTGTGCGCCATGTGACCCCGGGCGCTGAGGCGCCCAAAGGTCACGTGTGCGCCACGTGAGGCGCACACGACCCCGGGCGCCGAGGCGCCCAGTGGTCACGCATGCACCACATGACCCCGGGCACCATGCGCCCACATGCTGCGTACGCGTCTTTAAGACGCTTTTTCCCTTCTTTTTTTTGTGCATTCCATATTAAATGTGTCTCCCCCATTAGAAAAAATTTCTAACGGGGCGCTGCCCTGCACCCCGCAAGGGGGTTGCTAGCCCCCTTGACCCCCAGCCCACTATCCGGGTAGCGGGACCACCATAAAAACTCTGCGGGGCCCCCTGTATATCCAAAACCCCCCTTTCAAGACACAACACACGCACACTGGATATTGAGTTCGCATGACCAGTTTAACTCATTAATCGAAGGTTCCTTCGCTCCAAATACGAGGGGTAATTAACGGCAGCTTAGTTCGCAGCTGCCGGAGATTCGGATCCCCACAATCATTAAACCCCGACCTACCCTAGGCCGGGGAAATCTGTAATGCGCCTGACAAGCGCGTGTTAGTGTTTATGCCCTAGAAGGCCATTACTGTATCATACTAGCTTGTATATTACTTAATGGAAGCTTGGGATATTCACATGTATATAACAGTCTTGCTAAACATGGTAGTATGCTACTTGGTTTTTCTATCTTAATATGTGAGTGTACGTATTGATAGAGCTCTTAGGATCTTGCTTGGCTACCAGCGTTGTGATGGCAGTCACACTAGTGGGGGCTGGGTAGTCTACAAGCACATCCTTATTCAGGTCCCTGGTCGTTGGATTATCGAGACAGAGCATCGATACTCCGGAGTAGACTAGTGTGTACGCTTCTCATCCCAGTTGGGGAAATGGTCTGTCCCACAGCCATCAGTACGTCGTACTGGAGATAGTATACAGGTGCTCGTTAAGTTACGGGTACACCGGACAGGACTCACAGGGAACTGTTGGTTGGTTTGATACCAGTCGTCAGTGAACAGTTCCCAGGTGACATGAGTACAGCGTAGTCCGCAGACTTGACACTGCTACTTCGCCTCGAGTGTGTCCCACTGTTCTTAGATTGCTACCCTACCACGGCTCAAAGGAGTCGTGCAAACAGGTGGCAGTTGGGTGCAGTCCCGAGCACTTGGAGGCAGTGGCGGTTAGACAGGATTCGTCCCTCCCGGTATTGGGAGTAGATATCGTGCTGTGTCAGAGAGCCATTACGCAAAGTCCCTGGCCAGGGCAAGCGAGATTTGCTGGTAGGTTCCAGCAGTTTCTCAGGGTGTAATGGGCTTCACTCCGACACGACTTATACCGCTATTAGGGGACTGACGCTTGCCGCCCCCCTAGGCCCGATATGCGATAGTCATGGACGAACGGACCGGACTGTATGGAGATTGTCACATCAGACTCAGTAGGAGTTCGGATGGGTTTACTCATCGGCCTTCTTATCGACAACTACCTGGGGACCGTTACGTACAGCTAGTGCCGCTTGCGGTCTGTGGTTAAACCCACTGCCAGCGTAGTAGTCGAGTCTCTAGAGTCCCACACAGAGAGTTTCCTACTCCAGGCGAAACGATATAGAGGTTGCATGGTTTTGCGACAAAGGGTTCGGACGCATACGTGCGTTTACGCGCGTACGACTTTCGGACAGATTTTACCAGTCGGCTTTGGTTTAAGCCAGTTACTGGTATCCGGTTATTGGATTTATACAGTCTAAAGTTTTTCCGTATTTTTACGGATCGGAGGGGCGTTCTCGTAATTACTCGAGAAGCTTCTAGAAGATGTGACTAAGGAGGTTTCTTTTGGATGAGAGAGTGAGTCATAGTGGTGATTCATTCACTTCATTAATGCACATTTATTGCTTAATGACTCATGCTAATGAATCATCACAAGATATTTTGTGAAGCATGCTTATTCATTTCCTTTATTGATTTTTAGAAAATAAGAATGCTTCATAATATTATGATACACTCTCTCTCTTCTCTCATTATCATATCACACATTCTCTCTCCTCAAGCTCTCATCTTCTAACCCTAATCCTTAATCCTCATGTGTTGAGATCAAAGGATTAGTTAGACTAAACAATCCATAACCTTCACTCTATATCATCCTCTCATCTTTGATTAGCAATCAAAGTTGATTAGTTACCTCAAGTTAGAGGTTTAGCTTGGAGTTTCGCTCTCGGGTGGATCGTCTACTACCTAGCGAAGGCCGAGGAGAACAAAGGAGGACGTAAAGAAGAAGGACCGGTTTCATTAGGTATAATCCCTAATCTTTTGTGAAAAGAAACTCATAGAATACGGTTTTTTAGAGTTTAGCTTCGATTCAAGCGGTTAGTCGATGTTCGTTGTTTAAACTTGATAAGTTTTTGTTAATTCCACCTCCCCATAAGTACTGGGGTGTACTACATCGACTTACAGTGGTATCAGAGCCAGGTTAAACACTAAATAACTTAATCGCAAATTTGTACGAATTTCGAACGAAAAAACGAACCCGGAAAACCCTAATTCTGTTTAGTTTCTGTCGAACTTAAAATCAAGTCCTAAAATTTTTTTAATGTGTTCAGAGAGCTAGAAAGGAGTCCAGGAGAACACCCAAGAAATTCGAGCCCATGAATCGGCAACTCGGCCGCGCAAGCGCGGCGGATCGGTGGGATCCGCCGCCCTTCCGCGGCGCTTTGGCCGAGTCATGGACTCGTCTTTCTTGTGTGGGTCCCCTGTGACATTTGGGGTTTTCTGGAATATTTAATTATTGCTCAGGTTACTGTTTAACAGAGCAGATTTTGGAGCAATATTGATGTTGTTTATTCGATCGAAAAATACGGTATTTGCGTATTGGATTATATCTGTGATTGTTTAATGTGTTCGTAAACCTTCCCCAACTGCTAGTATGTCGGTTGGCAGGGGGTTGCACATTTCTGAAATGGTTATATCTGTTTGTGCATATAAACTGTATTGGACTGTTGTGGTGTATAGCCGGGGTTAGCAAAGGGTTATTGATTAATTCATTTGTTGTAAATGTAATTTGTTGTAATATTATTTTCGCGGGGCACTTCCAGGTTGCGGTCGTAGCCACCGTTGTATTATTTCATTTTACTGTTTTTGCTCCTAGGACTGACCCAAGGTGGGGTACACAGACTGCCGGGTGGGTAGTTTGCCGTACCCGTAGGGGTCGAGGGTGGGGTAAACGGCTATTCATCACAACTGTGTAATCTGTCTTTTCTTGCAGGCTCAAAAGAAATACAGATTGCTTGCAAATCCAATATTGTTTATCTGTGTTCTGGAATGAATATCATTGCGTCAGACGAATGTAAAATATCTATATTTATTATAGCTATTTAGACGTCACTTATGTTTTACACCCGCGCTAGCCCAGCCCCCGCTCTGTCGTTAGTTAAGTAACCTAACGGGTGATGACGGGACCCCGTGGAGAATGCGGATGGCATAAGAGGACGTTATATTTTCGTTGTTTTCTGCAATGATAGGTTAATGATGGGACGCATTATCTATAATGCAAAGTAAAACAAACCAAAGTTTAAATCGTTGGAACAATTTAAAAGAAACCACTCGGTTATTTTTAAAACAGATATTTTTAAATGCAGAGCTTTAACCACTCCTTTTAAAAGCTATCAGGTTCCTTCGGTTATATCAAGTTCACTACGTTCACGGTTTCGCCAAAATCAGTCGTAGCCCTCCGTCATTTCTTATGAATGGTCAGTAGTATTCAAGCTATGTTTGTTTGGCCCTTAGTCAAGACATAGTGTTTGGTAGCTGCTGGGGTATTCATTTGTTGCATAGATAGATGAGTTGGTTTGGGACAGTCGTATTACTTTGTTTGGCCCTTAGTCAAGAGTATACGGATGGGTTCAAATCAACAGGATAATGATGGGCAGAACTTGACATGTGACTTATGATTTGTTGGCCCTTAGTCAAGATCATAAGAGCATGGGGCAAAAACATATATCGGGAATTTCTAAAGAAACTGAAATTTGCAAAGAGATGCATACCATTTGGAGTTTGATGAATGTTGGTAGGATTCCTTCAACATTATCATACGATGATATTTGGATCCCGATCCTACTGTGAGTATATGCTACTTATCAGGATATTCGTCGCTTAACGATCAATGCTATAAACCTAGTAGGTGTCCAGAAAAGTGTCAGCGGGGTTACGCCCCCAGAGAAAAGAGGTTATTTAATTAAGGAACTTCGCGAAAGCGTTGGAAAACCTCCCTCGAAGTATCGACACCGGCCTGGCTGAACGGTTAAGCAAGAATTGTACGGTGGGAATAGTCTTGGCTAATTCTTCTTTTATGGTTTGAGGAAGGATTCGAGAAACAGTGGGAGCCATCCAGTTTAGATAAACTAAAAACCACTCTAAACTTGCAAGAGCATCATGCTAAAGAGTTTTCTTCTCTCTCTCCTAATTGCAGCGACCCTGAAAATGACTGGACTTAAGTTACTTTTAGAGAAAAATATACTGACGGGGCCAAACTATAAAGATTGGCTGCGGAATGTCAAGTTGGTTTTGACCTATGACAAACTGGGGTACGTCCTCACCGCTACAGCACCTGCTGTCCTTGGTCCCAAATCCAGCAATGCGGATAAGGAAATCCGCAAAACCTGGGATTTAGATTGCGCGAGAGCCAAGTGCATCGTGCTTGCCTCGATGAACAATGAACATCAGAGGAGGCACGAGGATATGTCCCTAGATGGCATATTTCTCCATACAAAGGAACTTTATGGAGAGCAATCTCGTATAGCAAGATACGAGACCTCTAAGAAATTGTTTCGAGCGAGGTTGGCTGTCGGGTCATCGGTAGGTGAACATGTCCTACAGATGATCGGCTATATTGAAGAGCTCGCGGACCTTGGGACGACTTTGGATAATGAGCTCTATACAGACCTTGTTCTCCAGTCCCTTCCTCCCACCTACGCCCAGTTTATCCTCAACTTCAATCTTCAAGGAAAAGAAGTTGAACTTGCGGAACTCCTGAACATGTTAAGGAGTGCAGAGGGCACCTTGCAGAAGGCAAGGGAAACACCCGCTATGTTTGTTGGCGGTTCATCTTCTTCCGGGTCCAAGGCTAGGGCCAAAGGAAGGAAGAAGAAGGCCGCACCCAGACCTAGAGGAGGTGTTAGTAAGGTGGGAAAGAAGGGAAAGAAAAAGTTTACAGCACCGGTAGTTGGCCTGGATGAGTGCTTCCATTGTCACAGGAAAGGGCACTGGAAGAAGGATTGCAAGGCGTGGAACGCCAAGAACCAGGAACCGAAGCAAGCTGTGGCTTCGACTTCAGGTGTGTTTGTAATTGAGAATTGTCTGTCGATCAACTCTACTTCCTGGGTATTGGATACCGGGTCAGGATCTCATATTTGCAATTCATTGCAGGCACTGAGAAACCGTAGAGTGCTGAAGGAAGGTGATATGATCCTCAGGGTTGCTAACGGAGCTAGCGTGGGAGCTGCGTCCGTCGGGGATTATCACCTAGGATTGACGAGTGGACACATTTTGGTTTTACATAACTGTTATTTTGTACCCAGCTTAACGTGTAATATCATATCAGTTTCCTTGTTATCAAATAAAGGTTATGATTTCACGTTTGTAAGAGATGTTGTCAACATCCACCTTAATCATGGTTTGATTGGGTCCGGTACTCTAAATAACGGCATATATGTGTTAAACCAACTCCAAATTTTCAATGTCCAGAACACACTAAAAAGAAAGTCTCCAGATTTAAATAAAGCTTTCTTATGGCATTGTAGACTGGGTCACATCAATGAGAGAAGGTTGACTAAGTTGCATAGAGAAGGATATTTGGACACGTTCGAATATCAAACTTATGACACTTGTCAATCTTGTCTCAAAGGAAAGATGACAAAGACTCCATTTACTGGACAAGGAGTAAGAGCGAGCGAGCTCTTAGGACTCATACACAGTGATGTATGTGGTCCAATGTCTACACATGCGAGAGGTGGTTATTCCTACTTCATTACTTTTACAGATGATTTCTCTAGGTATGGATATGTTTTCTTAATGAAGCATAAATCAGAAGCCTTTGAGAAATTCCTGGAATTCAAGAGTGAAGCGGAAAACCAAACAGGCAAAAGTATTAAGACACTGAGATCTGATCGAGGTGGAGAATACTTAAGTGCCGAGTTCCTAGGTTACCTAAAAGAGAAAGGAATTCTCTCTCAGCTTACTCCTCCATACACTCCACAGCACAACGGTGTATCGGAGAGACGGAATCGAACCCTATTGGATATGGTACGATCCATGATGAGTAATACTGAGTTACCGCGATCTTTCTGGGGTTATGCGCTAGAATCAGCGGCATATCTTTTGAACCAGGTTCCAACCAAGACTGTGCCTACCACACCATATCAGATGTGGAGTGGGAAGAAACCCTGTCTAAAACATTTTAGGACATGGGGGTGTCCAGCTTTTGTAAAAAAGCAGCATGTGGACAAGCTCGAGGCACGCTCTGTACTGTGTAAGCTTGTGGGATATCCAAAGAACTCCAAGGGATATTATTTCTATTACGCAGAGGAACAAAAGGTTTTTGTTTCTCGTCATGCCCACTTCTTAGAAACTGAATTTTTAGAAAATCAGAAGAGTGGGAGCGAAGTAGAACTGGAAGAAATTCCAGAACCACAAGCTGTTACTGAAAGTTTGGTAGAAACAGAGGTTCAAGAAGAACAGAACATTCCCGCACCCCTCCGCAGGAGTAGTAGGCCGTCTCGTCCGCCTGAGAGATACTACGGTTTTCTCATAGACGGGGATAGAGAGGATTGCATCATAGATGATGATGAACCTACTGACTTCCAGCAGGCCATCCAGAGCGGCGACTCGGTACGATGGCTAGATGCAATGCGGACCGAAATGGAGTCCATGTACACCAACAAAGTATGGACTTTGGACTTTGCTCCAGATGGGGTAAAACCCATAGGATGCAAATGGATCTTCAAGAAAAAGATTGGTGTAGATGGACAGGTGGAAACCTATAAGGCTAGACTTGTTGCGAAGGGTTTTCGTCAAAGACCTGGTTTGGACTATGATGAAACCTTTTCTCCAGTGGCTATGCTCAAATCCATTCGGGTCCTTCTTGCTATTGCTGCCTTCCATGATTATGAAATCTGGCAGATGGACGTAAAGACGGCTTTTCTGAATGGAAATTTAGAAGAGAGCGTCTATATGGATCAGCCAGAGGGTTTCAATCAGAGTGGGAGCAGCGGGAAAGTATGCAAGCTGCTTAAGTCCATTTACGGACTAAAGCAGGCATCGCGGAGTTGGAACATCTGTTTTGATGAGACAGTCAAAGAATATGACTTTATCAAAAATCCAGATGAACCGTGCATATATAGTAAAGTTGTGGCCAGAAGTGTCGTATTCCTCGTCTTGTACGTGGATGACATTCTATTGATAGGAAATGACATTCCTATGCTACAATCTGTCAAAGGATTCTTGTCACACAGGTTCTCCATGAAAGACCTGGGTGATGCCTCTTACATTCTGGGGATCCGGATCTATCGTGATAGATCCAAGAGGATGTTGGGACTTTCGCAGTCCAGGTATATCGACACTGTACTGAAAAGATTCAGTATGGAAGATTCTAAGCGCGGTAATCTACCGGCTTGTCACGGAATCACCCTCTCCAAAGAGATGTCTCCCAAGACTGATTTGGAAAGGGAACGCATGTCTATTATACCCTACGCTTCTACGGTAGGCTCTATAATGTATGCGATGTTGTGTACCAGACCAGATGTAGCTTACGCACTAAGCGTGGTAAGCCGGTATCAGTCAGACCCAGGGGAGAAACACTGGATAGCAGTAAAGAACATTCTCAAGTACCTGAGGAGGACTAAGGAGATGTTCTTGGTTTACGGCGCAAAAGACCTCAGGTTGGAGGCCTTTGCCGATTCCGGCTTCCAGAGTGATAAGGACGATTCCAAGTCCATGTCGGGTTATGTCTTTACCCTCAATGGAGGGGCGGTGTGCTGGAAGAGCTCCAAGCAGGACACCGTTGCTGACTCGACGATGGAAGCGGAGTATATAGCTGCTTGCGATGCCGCAAAAGAAGCAGTCTGGATGAAGAAGTTCCTAACAGAACTTCAGGTGGTTCCTACCATAGTTGATCCAATACCTCTGTATTGCGACAACAACGGAGCTATAGCTTTAGCGAAGGAACCAAGGTCCCATCAGAAGTCCAGACACATCTTGAGGCGGTATCACCTGATCAGGGAGATCATTGATCGTCAGGAGATCGAGGTTCGGAGAGTTGCTTCAGAAGAGAACATTGCTGATCCATTCACGAAGGCCCTTCCTCAGATTCAGTTCGAGAGGCTACTCGAGATCATTGGTCTACGATATGCCAGTACATGGCCCTAGTGCAAGTGGGAGATTGTTAGTGTTTATGCCCTAGAAGGCCATTACTGTATCATACTAGCTTGTATATTACTTAATGGAAGCTTGGGATATTCACATGTATATAACAGTCTTGCTAAACATGGTAGTATGCTACTTGGTTTTTCTATCTTAATATGTGAGTGTACGTATTGATAGAGCTCTTAGGATCTTGCTTGGCTACCAGCGTTGTGATGGCAGTCACACTAGTGGGGGCTGGGTAGTCTACAAGCACATCCTTATTCAGGTCCCTGGTCGTTGGATTATCGAGACAGAGCATCGATACTCCGGAGTAGACTAGTGTGTACGCTTCTCATCCCAGTTGGGGAAATGGTCTGTCCCACAGCCATCAGTACGTCGTACTGGAGATAGTATACAGGTGCTCGTTAAGTTACGGGTACACCGGACAGGACTCACAGGGAACTGTTGGTTGGTTTGATACCAGTCGTCAGTGAACAGTTCCCAGGTGACATGAGTACAGCGTAGTCCGCAGACTTGACACTGCTACTTCGCCTCGAGTGTGTCCCACTGTTCTTAGATTGCTACCCTACCACGGCTCAAAGGAGTCGTGCAAACAGGTGGCAGTTGGGTGCAGTCCCGAGCACTTGGAGGCAGTGGCGGTTAGACAGGATTCGTCCCTCCCGGTATTGGGAGTAGATATCGTGCTGTGTCAGAGAGCCATTACGCAAAGTCCCTGGCCAGGGCAAGCGAGATTTGCTGGTAGGTTCCAGCAGTTTCTCAGGGTGTAATGGGCTTCACTCCGACACGACTTATACCGCTATTAGGGGACTGACGCTTGCCGCCCCCCTAGGCCCGATATGCGATAGTCATGGACGAACGGACCGGACTGTATGGAGATTGTCACATCAGACTCAGTAGGAGTTCGGATGGGTTTACTCATCGGCCTTCTTATCGACAACTACCTGGGGACCGTTACGTACAGCTAGTGCCGCTTGCGGTCTGTGGTTAAACCCACTGCCAGCGTAGTAGTCGAGTCTCTAGAGTCCCACACAGAGAGTTTCCTACTCCAGGCGAAACGATATAGAGGTTGCATGGTTTTGCGACAAAGGGTTCGGACGCATACGTGCGTTTACGCGCGTACGACTTTCGGACAGATTTTACCAGTCGGCTTTGGTTTAAGCCAGTTACTGGTATCCGGTTATTGGATTTATACAGTCTAAAGTTTTTCCGTATTTTTACGGATCGGAGGGGCGTTCTCGTAATTACTCGAGAAGCTTCTAGAAGATGTGACTAAGGAGGTTTCTTTTGGATGAGAGAGTGAGTCATAGTGGTGATTCATTCACTTCATTAATGCACATTTATTGCTTAATGACTCATGCTAATGAATCATCACAAGATATTTTGTGAAGCATGCTTATTCATTTCCTTTATTGATTTTTAGAAAATAAGAATGCTTCATAATATTATGATACACTCTCTCTCTTCTCTCATTATCATATCACACATTCTCTCTCCTCAAGCTCTCATCTTCTAACCCTAATCCTTAATCCTCATGTGTTGAGATCAAAGGATTAGTTAGACTAAACAATCCATAACCTTCACTCTATATCATCCTCTCATCTTTGATTAGCAATCAAAGTTGATTAGTTACCTCAAGTTAGAGGTTTAGCTTGGAGTTTCGCTCTCGGGTGGATCGTCTACTACCTAGCGAAGGCCGAGGAGAACAAAGGAGGACGTAAAGAAGAAGGACCGGTTTCATTAGGTATAATCCCTAATCTTTTGTGAAAAGAAACTCATAGAATACGGTTTTTTAGAGTTTAGCTTCGATTCAAGCGGTTAGTCGATGTTCGTTGTTTAAACTTGATAAGTTTTTGTTAATTCCGCCTCCCCATAAGTACTGGGGTGTACTACATCGACTTACAGCGCGCGCGTATTCCCATCTCAATGGGGTGACGAAAAACACCCTACAGTTGTATATTATATTGCTTGCGTGGTTGTGACCGTCAATTGACGAAGAGCTAGCTCCCGCTTGGGGATACCTTTTATCATTGCTTATATATTATCCTTGTTGTACCCCGTTCGCGGCCAGTTTTTACAAAGGAAACTCTGCCGAAATTTTCAGAAAAGACCATACATTTTAAAAATGCATATTCGGCTTAGTTATTTAAAAACCTTGATTTCAAAACATATTTTCTTCACTCCTTTAAACTAGTTTTCTTTATTTACTCCTTAAAATGGTTTTAGATTTCTGGGCTTTTGGCCTACTTGGTTTAGATGGGGTCCTATAGACTTCATATGATTCAAGTGCCAGTCACGGGCTATTTCGGGTCGTGACACAAACCAATAGCTATGGAGGAGTCGGACGTCGGTCTTATTTATCCTGGCTCATCTGCCGAGGAGGCCGCGCAATTGGCTGAGGCTTTGAGGCGCTCACAAGATGAGACCGGGAACGTGCACGTCCCGAAAAAGTCCTACCCACCTGTTATATTCTATGACGTTGATCCATCATTACGGCGGGTACATATGGGTCCTTTGTTAATAGAAGAAGAACGGGCCTTCAAACAACCCATAACGGTTTCCTCCAAAGACGAGCTTGCATTAAAGACAGATAGTCATCTGCGCTTGAACCTCGGCGAGTGTACTTAGCCAGAAAGGAAAAACGTCTCGAAAAAGCCCTACTTCAAGCTCCTTGGCGTTTCGGTATGCGTCTTTCTCGTGTCCTTCTTGTCACGCCCCGCTTCCCAGTATACGGCGAAGGAGACGCGACGAGGCCCGCTACGTATATACTCAGAAGTACATACGCTGAGCGTAACTAAGCAATATAAAATAAATCACAAGAGACGAATAACATAGAAATAACAGCAACTTTTATTAATAACATTTTTTGTACAATGCAGGAAAAGAAAAATACAACTGGAATGAAAAGCAATGACTAAACAGTGGCATGACAGAAAATGAAATTGTAGGGTGTTTTTCGTCACCCCGTTGAGATGGGAATACGCGCGCGCTTGTCAGGCATACTACAGATTCCCTCTGCCTAGGATAGGCCGGGGTTTATTGATTGTGGGGATCCGAATCTCCAGCAGCCGCGGACTAAGCTGCCGTTAATTACCCCTCGCCTTTGGAGTGAGAGAACCTCCGATTGAAGGGTTAAACTGGTCATGCGAACTCAATGTGCAGGGTTGTGTTTTGGAGGGGGTTATGGATATATCGGGGGCCCCGCAAAGTTTTTACGGGGGTCCCGCTACCCGGATAGCGGGCTGGGGCTCAAGGGGGCTAGCAGCCCCCTTACGGGGTGCGGGGCAGCTCTCCGTTAGAAATTTTTTCTAACGGGGGAGGTATATTTAGTGTGGAGTGCATAAAAAAAGGGGGGAAAAGAAAACAAAATGGCGTCTAAAGGACGCTCGCACGGCAGGTAGGCGCCTTAATGCCTGGGGTCACGTGCGCGCACGTGACCGATGGACGCCTTGGCGCCCCCCGGAGTCACGTGGGCACACGTGACCGATGGGCGCCTTGGCGCCCCCCGGAGTCACGTGGGCACACGTGACCGATGGGCGCCTTGGCGCCCCCCGGAGTCACGTGGGCACACGTGACCGATGGGCGCCTTGGCGCCCCGGGGTCACGTGCGCACACGTGACCGATGGGCGCCTTCGCGCCCCGGGGTCACGTGGGCACACGTGACCGCGGGAAAAACCCGCGGAAAGGGAAGCCTATCCCCTAGGCTGGGGAGTTGAACTCCCAAGGGAATTTTCGGAGTTGAACTCCTAACAGAAACAAATTTATGGAATTAAACTCCAACAGAAATTAATTTATGGAGTTAAACTCCGGCAGATTTAGAAAGGAGTTAAACTCCTGGGGACTTATTGCTCTTCTTTTGAGCCTTGGGTTTGTCCAAAGTTAGATTTTTGGAGATGGGTCTCCTTCTTCTTGCTCTTGACCGGCGGGATCTTGGAGAAAAGAGGGTGAGACTTAAAAGTCTCCCCTTTTCGAGATCTGACAGGAGATCCGAGCTCCCCTTTGTGGGTTTTGTGGTGAAAAACTATTTATTTTTGAGAAAGGAAGAGTTAAACTCTTGATTTAATTCAACAGAAAGAAGAAGGTTTTTAGAACCTTGAAGAAGGAGAAAGAGGCACAAGCCCTAGTTTTTTGAGGGAGCTAAAAATTGTATGCTTTATTCATCATCATGTTGTCTTATATAGGCTTACATATTTACATATAGCCCCTTGGGCTTTTCAAAATAGCTTTTTGCCTATCCCATGGCTCATGTGTCATTTGTTTTTGCACATAAGCCATGAGCTTACAAAAATTTGGCTTTATGCCCATTTTGCATACATTCATGCACAAAAATTACATAAAAATTATTTGTTACATGATCTTTGTTGTTGGCATGGAGGAGGCTGGCCGCGGGCTCGACTTGGGCATGGGCCCGCTTGACCTAGGCTTGGGCCCACCTGGCTTGGGGTTGACCTTGACTTTGACTCGGTCAACGGGGGTGTAAATTTTTACCCCAACAGAAATAAACTGGAAAGAACAAGGTACAGTATCTAGAGCTCTGGATCTTCCTGGAACTGCTCCAAATCTTCACCGGTGGGCTCGATCTCAGCTTGGTCCAACGCACCTGACGACATTCAAAGAAAAAAGAGATAGAATGTCGTCAGCGAACAGGTCGCTCGGTAAGTCCCAAAAGAATAAGAAGAATGAGAATGATAGAGTAACAGTATTTTCTAAAGTATTATATTGTTGAATATTATGGAACATTGTGTAACGCTGTTGTTTGTAGCTTGGTACAGAAGCATGTCAGTGTATACAAGGGGGATCTCTATATGCTAGAGATCAGGGCAAAAGGAAAGTACAAGGAACCGTTATGCCACGGTACAACAGCAATAGGATTCAGGTTAGGTGTCTTAATCTGACCACCTCGTGCCACCTTTAACACCTTCCGTACCAATCTACCCCTTAAACCCCGTAATGTTTTAACAATATTGTAGTATTGGAATATGTAAGTTGGGTGACTGACCAAAACCATGATATGAGTAAACATGTTACAACTGTATAATCAGGTAAATGGAATATCAGGATAATGGATGAATATTCATGGTTTGATTCAGTCAAAAAGAATATATTGTTAACTGGATTCAGGGTTTCATGTATTCAAATTGTATTGGAATATAAAAGAATATAGATTGACTTGAATCATATTCAAGTCAGAAATAGTCAGACTCTAACCCGAGTCAGACTAAAAGAAGAGAATTTGAAGTTCAATCTTAGCTAGGGGCCTTATTGTAATTTGCAAAACTTGAGGGGGTTTTATGTAAAAATATTTTTGTATAGTTTTCAAAATACACCTCAAGTATTTAATAATCGTCTTAATTGTTATAATGAATGTGAATTTTATTTGTGTTATTCTAGTGAATATATCCTAATAAAAGTATTAATTATCTTATCTGAAATTCATGGTATTTTAGTGTAACTTTTAATCTTGTAATTTTTAGAAAAATGTGGAAACTTTATATTATGATAAAATAG
Organism: Agapanthus africanus; assembly: GCA_030015575.1. Classification (NCBI taxonomy): domain Eukaryota; kingdom Viridiplantae; phylum Streptophyta; class Magnoliopsida; order Asparagales; family Amaryllidaceae; genus Agapanthus; species Agapanthus africanus. The sequence continues at coordinate 23,422,548 of JASDDO010000028.1, read as the reverse complement.
GTGTTTAAATGATAATTATATATTTATTAACACATGAATAATTTTATATAAATATTTTATTTTCAAAAATCTCATTTTCCTTAAATGTCGTATTTTAAACCTTTCGAGACCGAATGCTCCTTGCGGAGGTCTGAATCTCGCACTACTAGCCTGCGGGTGCACGATGAACCGTACTATCCCTAACAGGTTCCCCAAAAGTGGGTTGTAGCGGCGCTTTACTTAGGTTTAACAAATACTTTTCATTTGGGAAAACGGTTTTATAAATATGGGGTATTTATTTGCAAAAGAGTACAGTTTCCCGTGTTTTATTTATTAGGGTTTCCTAAAACAACAAGCCTATTTCTAAGGTCTAAACGATGAGTCATTAGAAGCCTCAAATCGCCTCTTCACCGTCAATTGCGGCCAGGTAAGTGGGAAGGAACCACAGTCGTGGGCCTAATTAAAAACCACTAGCCTTAGACACACTTGCCTAGGCACCACAAGACAGTTTAGATAAACGATCGATGTCCATGACCAATCGTGTTTTCATTTTATTAAAAGATTTTATCTAGAAAAGTTTACAACTTAAAGCTTTAAATAAAAGTTATAAAGATTATGGTATTTTAGTAAAAAGTTCTGTAATTTCGTATTCTGTATTTTTGATATTTATCAATTAGGGTTAGATTTAGTTTGTGTAGGGGTAGGTCATTACCCCGTGACTTATATTAAGTTTTGGTGAAATTTAAAGGTAAAACATGCTATGTTAAACTTAAAGGTATTATGACGCAAGAATACGGTATTCGTAAACGTTATCATTTTATGTGTGAAATTTCATTCAAATTGGATTTTACAAGTTTAGTGATCAAGATAAACCTATTTAGGAGTGAGGGAATTAATTAAAATAAGAAAAATGAACTTCATGGTATTTTTATGAAAAGAATACGGTTTTGCAAAGAAGTTATCATTTTATATGAAAAAGTTTGATTAAATTGGTCTATGGGTGATTAATAGTCAACAAGCATATGGGTAGATAATATGTATTAGGTGACAAGTGGAAATTTAGAGAAAAACCGAATCGGAAATCGGTTTGTCCGATTTCCGTCGGGTTCCAAAAAGTCGTATTTTTACTTTAAAGAAAAGAGAGATAGAAGAAGGTGGGAGTTACGATTTGGACAAGCTAAGGAAGCTAAGGGATGTGGTGGTTGCCGATTCGTCGAAAACGTCGCGAAGGTTCTGATCCGGTCGCCGGAATCCGTCGTCGATTTCGGCAGCGCTTCGCTTCTCGCTCTTCGTACCGAGTTCTCGAGAATTTGAAAGAGTGGACTTAGAGTTGTAAGGGGAAAAGGTAGAGGATAGGGGTCTTTATATAGGGCTAAGCTAGGGTTAGGGTTTGGATTAAAATATATTTAAAAAAATATTAAAAAAACATTAAAAATTCATTAAAAATCATTAAATCTAGGAGTAAAAGGGATTTATTGGCCAAATCAAAACCGAACCAGGTATAATAAGTGTGCAAGAGGGTTGACCAAGTCAAGAGCCAACTTTTCTCAGTTGGTGACTCGGCCTTCCGGCCAAGTCCGGCCGGCGGCGCCGGACCGAGTCAGCCGAGTTGCCGGCCGGCGGCGCCGAGTCGGGCCGAGTCAAGGGTCCAATGGCCGGGGTTTTTCCTGAGGAACAACTTGGTATTTTTACTTTTTGTTGTCCAGTACATATTTTGGGAGTTATGGCCTTTTTACCGTTGACTTCCAAAAAAACAAAAACAAAATAAATACAAAAATAATGTGGGGCATGTGATTTGAACTCTGGTGGCTTGGTTCAGCAGTGCAAGGTATTACCAATGAGCTACAAGCTCCTTCTTGTAATTAAAAAACAAATAGATACTTAAAATGATATCAGCAACATTAAATATCAAAGTACACTTTAGATTTTAAAACAATTTAATGTACACTAAAAATGAAATTATTTAAAAACAAAATAATTAATTATATATATCTTGTGCTCAGAGTAAAATACTCCTTTATGGATTTTTTTTTAAATTTAAAAAAAAATTGTATAGAAAAGTGTATAGGAAAAATTAGGGTTGTTACACTTCTTTTAGCGAATAGTCTGTATTACTTTTATGTCTTCTCATTTTTGCGAAAACTTTGCACGGTCTTCTGCAGTAGAAGCGAGTTTAAGTCCGTATTGGGCCATAGCTGTAGATTCTTTGAACCTCTCTCTTGACGCACCGAAGGATGTAGAGGAGGTGACTGAAACGGCCATCCGTGCTGTGGAGCTTCCGGTGGTGGCCGATGTCCCTTTCGTGTCTATTTCTTTAGCAGAGGTGACCTCACCGGCCACAGATCCTTTGAACATCTCTAGTGACGCACCGAAGGGTGTAGAAGAGATTGCCGAAGTTGTTAGTCCTATCTTGGAGCTCCCGGTGGTGACTTCCATCCTTTCAGTATCTATACTTTCAGTAGAGGTGACCTCGCCGGCCATAGATCCGATGGATCTCTTTAGTGGCGCCCTGGAGGGTGTAGAAAGGATTGCCAAGACCGCTGTCCTCTTCTTGGAGCCTGAAGTGGCGGCTATTGTTTCTCAATTGGAAGCTGCCTCACTGGCACATATCCCCGGTGATGTACCTAAGGATGTGGAGGAAGCTGCCGAAGCTGCCATCCCTCCAGTTCAAGGAGGGCGAAGTATCGAAGGTAATCTTCTACCTTTTGTTTTAATGATCCCTCTATTATCTGAAACCTTCTTTCCTTCAGAATTGCGGGAATTGCCGGCTTCCATCATGGATCTATCTCCTAGGAAAACCTTTCAGCATTTTCTTGATATGGCTGCCCCACAAGCGATACCCCTGCAAAGCATAGTCCTTTCTTCTGGGCAAAGTCGGTGTTCTTTGACCATTTTTTTAATTATTATTTTTTTATAATGACGCTAATATGCGCTCCACAGAATCCGATGACGAATTTGAGATCCTTGATAGGCCTGGGGATCTCTCAAACCCCCTTGCATGATTGTGGGTAAGTAAGGCTTTATCTTTGGCATTGTTTTGTCTATTCCATGTTCGTAAATCTCACTGACTGTTTATAAATCTTGACAGCTCTGCCAACCCTAACCCTGTTAGAATCTCGGATCCCTATGCCACCAGACCCCTATGCCCGGCGTGCGTCTGAAAAGATGGCGAAACAAAGCATTTACTCCCCGACGGCTCTCATTGAAGACCTTCGCGCTGGTACCTCTGTCACGGCCGAAGAATTTTTTGTTAAAGCCAACGCTTCCTTGTCCGTTCTCGCCACCTATCATGACGAATCATTGGTGCGTGTCTGGGTCGAGTACTGTTGCCGAGTGGAGGTCTGCCAACACGTGCTTGAGTGCATCTGCCTTCCCTCCGACATCTTAACTGTAAAATCGAGTCCGCGGGGATGGATCGAACGGTGCGCAGCCAATCTACAGTCATGCGAGAAGAGGCTCAACCAGAAGTTTTCGGAAAGCGAGTTAGCTTCAAACGCTTTGGGGGAGCTTCAGGCTCAGCTTACCACCAAGACCACCAGCGCGTACGAAATTTGGCGGGTGCTTCAAGAAGCCGTTACAGAGGTGGTAGCTCTTGACAAAGCCGTTATTTTCACCCGTGAGATGGTCGAAGCCCATAAAGTCGCCGAAAGGGAGCTTAAGAGTCGGTTTGCTTCATACCGGACTCAACAGACTCAGGCGGGGACCCGTCTTGCCGCACTAACGGAGCTTGAAACTAAGGTCCAGCGGAAGAATGACGAACTTACTAGCCTATTGCACCGTCCGCCGGCTTAAATATTTTTTTGTCGCTGTATATTCTCCTTCTTCTTCTTTTCTTTTTGTATTCATTAATGAACAAGAGTATCTTGTATTCATTTTAATTCATGAATAAAAGACATATTTTTCTTCATACTAGCTTTTTTCTTTCTTTTGCTGTCTTGGCTTAGTAGTTTATATACTCATTTCAGAGTTTATAGTTTATTCACTCATTCCGGAGTCTCTAGTTTATGAACTCATTTCGGAACTTATAGTTTATTCACTTATCCCGGAGTCTCTAGTTTATGAACTCATTTCGGAGCTTGTTTAGTTTATCTCCCTTGGGCTTGTAGGCAAACCTGTCCTAACGTCACAGTTAACCCCTGCTCTTTACGACAGAGATCGGTCGGGGTCTGTGGTACTAGGGTTTTATCCGTCGTACCGTTGCGTTGGCTAATGCATTCCTCGATATGCAATCTTGCTGTTCGAGTAGCCTCGCGACTGTCGTGTCTCTGATCCCTCCAGGGGCTGGACAAGACGTCTTCAAGTAATCTCGCAGGTCATATTACTGTCGGAAGAGCAAGCGTTAAGGATTTTCCATGCCGCTTTTTTCTTGAGGTTAGGCTTAGTTTGGGAGCCTCGATGAGTCATAACCACTCCGCTCCGGTGTGAGATGATCTGCGATAGTCTTTCAGGTTTTATTTGAGTTGCCGTCAAGACCCTGAAGCTAGGGATTTTCTTTTGCTTCGTTTGCTGACATTGCGTCTGCTGTAACGAGACGAATGTCAAGGTTGTCTCTATTTTGTCTATGAACCGTCGAGGCTTGGAACTAGGGACTTTTCCGTGGCTCCATTGTTTTGACCCTGGGGTCGGTTGTTGACGTTGCGTCTGCATCCTGCTGGAGTGAGAAGAAACACCGTTGTTGATCTCTAGGTGTTAGTTTTATGTATGCCCTAGAGGCCATTATTATACATGCGATGTATATTATAGTGGATGCTTGGACATATATAGGGAAGACTTTCTTGCTCGACATGATAGTATACTATATGGTTGCTCTTTATCTTAATATATACACTTATTGTCTCTCTATTACATGTTGATAAAGCCCTTAGGATGAGTACTTGACTACCAGGATTATGATGCAGATCATACTAGAGGGGACAAGATAGTCGGTTAAGTAAATCCTTCAATTATTCCTAGTCATGGGAGCATCGAGATAGAGCATCGATATTCCAGACTAGACTAGCGTATACGCTTCTTGATCCATATGATGGGCGATAGATGATCCCACATCCATTGGTGTTTGACATCAGAAAAGGTATACGGGTGCTCAGTGGAGACTAGGTACACTGAACGGACTCGTAGAGAACCCCTGGATGGTATTATACCTATCGTCAAATAGCAGTTCTCTGGTGACACTGGTACAGGTTAGTCTGTTAACCCGAGATCGTCATAGAGTCTTGTGTGTCTCCCACTGTGCTTTGATTTCCACCTTACCACGGCTCTACCGAGTCGTGCAAAACGGTGGTTTTTGGGTACAGTCCCGAGCCACATGGAGACAATGAGCGATAAGAGGGGATTTCGTCTCTCCCGGTATTGGGGGTTGATGTTGCGCTATGCTCGATTGGCTATAACAGGAAATCCCTTGCCAGGATTGCTGAGATCTACTGGTAAGTGTTATCAGTAGTTTCTCAAAACGTTATGGACCTTGTGTTCCCTCATGAGAACGGAATAAAGCAGCAAAAAAATACACGAGAGAAGCATCACGTGTCCACACGTGATCGGGCATCACGTGGAGACACGTGACCTTCTATGGGCAAAGTTATAAGCGTTGAGATACACAACTTCAAACGGGGTCACGTGCCCACACGTTATGGGCCTTTAAAACCCACTGAAAAAGGTATAATAAAGCAACGGGGAAAAACCCAATGGGGGATCACGTGCTTACACGTGTCCAAGGGTCGCGTGTTGACACGTGATAATTCCTGAACTCTTTAAAATCAACAGAATTAAATTCTGGTTAAAATGCTTAATCAGGGGGTCACGTGTCAACACGTGATGGGATCCTAAGATCTCTGAAATAATAGAATTAAATTCTAATTAAATGGTCAATCAGAAGGTCACGTGCCAACACGTGACAGGCTCTTAAGCCTTTTGAACCAATAGAATTAAATTCTAATTAAGAGAGAATTGAGAACCCTAACTGGAAAAATATTTCTCTAAATCTTTCCAAACGAAAAATATTTCTCTAAATCTTTCCAAACAAAAAATATTGTGCTCTGTAAAGTCGAGCACCGTTGGATTAAAAATCCAATGGTGATTAAAAAATCACCAATTTATAGAAAAATTCTATGCAGGGAAAGATTTCCCTGAAATTTACCAAGAATAACAGACAGAATATCTTTTGGATTAAAAATCCAATGGTGAATAAAATTTACTGAGAGATCTAAAAGATCATGTTGGTTACAAAATCAATTAAAATCTTTCAATGAAAGATTGATTAAACAAACTGGTCCTTTTCTTTCTCCTATAAATGGAGCCAAGAAGAGAAGAGGAGGAGGATTTTTCAGAAGAGATACAACAACAAAAAAAGAAGAGAATTTAATTCTTCCATATATACATAGGAATTTAATTCTTCTAAATAAAATTAGGCTTTAACCCTACAAAGAATTTAATTCTCAAACAAAGAACTTAAACTCTCCATGCACGTAAACCTGATCACGTGGCAACACATGACCTTCCCCCTGAATGGTCTGAATAGAATGAATGAGATGGGGTCACGTGTTCCCACGTGACCCTTGGATAAATTCCTCAAAATAAAAGAATAAAGCAAAGGCAAAATCAATTTTGGACGTCCTCACGTGTCCCCACGTGACCCCTAATAAATACTTTAATAATCAATGTATGGGTATCCATCACGTGCCAACACGTGATGGCTGTTAAGGTTAAGTGTTTAACATTTCTGTGAATATTCTGAGAACAAATAACAGAGGCAAGGCCTAATCATCAGGCGCCTCACGTGACCCCACGTGAGCGCTTCAATTTTAGTGTTTAACACTACTTTAAGTGCTTCGTCCCTGGTGTTTAACACTATCTTAAGCGCATCACGTGAGAACACGTGATCGCCGAATATCCTCTAGTATTTAACACTATTTTAAAACCAATCTTAGCCCAAATTGGCTAAATTTTCCAGAGGCAAGTCTCCTCTTCAAATGAACCTCAAAATTGATCAGTTCATATGATATGCAAAGTAAAGCCCATAGCTATAGTGAATGGTTAGTGCTCAGTCAAAGACAAAAAATTGTCAGAGCCCCAAACCCCTGTTTAAGCATTGCTAAATAATGGGGAGCTAAACCCAGACAAATGTTCAACAGTCTAAACAAAGGTACAACATTTTAAACCTAATTGGACTTAGCCCAAGTTGGCCATAAGTCCTCAATTCAGATTTAACTGAACCCATGTGCTCATAATCCAATGAATTGATCTTAGTCTCAAATTGGACTATAGATTTCCCAATCAACTTTGGTTCAAGGGTACATCTCTTCACTCCTTTGATATTTGTCGTTGTAATCCTTCAACGTCTTCAGAGAGGTGACGGGTCCCGATAACCAATCATTCCATGGACTGTGGGGTCCTTAAACTCATGGACTATGATGTCCTTAAACTTTATAGACAATGACGTCTTTAAACTATGGATTGTGGGGTCCTTAAGCCCATGGACTATGATGTCCTTAACCTTTATAGACTTTGATGTCTTTAAACTGGACTGTAATGTCCTTAAACTAATGTTGGACCGCCATGTCCTTAAACTGGTAATGGACCGCAAAGTCTCTAAACTAAAACAATAGAGTCCAAATGCTCTTTTGTTGGATCTAATTGATCCCGTTAAGTTGATCTTAGTCTAAAATTAGACTAACGTATCCTTAAAAAATTATTAAGTTGATCTTAGTCTAAAATTATACTAACGTATCCTTAACAAACGTTTAAATTGATCTTAGTCTCAAATGAGACTAACGATCCTTAAACCCAAACCAAAAACCAAATCTATGAAAATACGTATTTGGACTAATCCACGCCCTACGGGCGACAACATAAATTAGTCTCCGTATACAATCTACGGAAAACCAAAAACAAAACAAACACCCACGACACGAAGTGACCATCTGGAGAAGGAGAAACTGGTTACCGCAACGCGGTAGCATAATTAACTGCTGGGGCTTGCACATGCAGGGAAGAGCGTTCCCACAATCAAAAACCCCTCATCATGAGGGGGAATCTGACGAAGTCTGCTATATCGGCCGCATCCGTTTAAACCTTCGATACATGGTGTCATAAATCAACTTGGCATCTTCGGAGAGGTGGAAAGATAGCACCAATTAGCATCTGCCCCCAAATTCAGGCAAGGCAGACCTACGCGGTCGTGTCTCTGTGTTTCGGCGGAGAACAGATTCTGGCACGCCCGGTGGGACCTTTTCCTCTTTCCACTCCACACTTCGTGTGTTGTGTTCGCGAACGAATCGCGGTTTGATATGGTTGCCCTTGGGTTCAAGATACTAAGATTTGTTTTTTCTCTCGTGCAGAAAAAAAAAGAAATGGCCTCTAACTGCTCCAGATGCAACTGCAACTCCCGTTCCACCTCCCCAAGCGGTCTCCCTTTTCACGATTCTAGTGGAGTAGGTAACTCAAGCCACCACTGGGCTATTATTCGGGACCATGCTCCCACCGATGAGCTTCAACGCCCCTATACCATTGCAAGAAGCTCCGAAGAGCTCGGTCTTTAATCGTCTCACAACTACTGCGACCCCTCTCAACGGGTCGTCCAGCTCCAACGCCCCAGTCTTTGACAGACTGGGCCAAAGCTCATTTGGGCCCATGAAGAAGCCCGCGATACCAGAAAGGCTTATCCCTAAACGGATAGCCATTCCTGCTCATAAAGTCGTCAAGGAGGCTTCTCCTGCCAAAGGGTCGGTCAAGGCTGCTTCCCCTGCTCAGAAGTCTGCCTTCGATAGGCCGGTTATCCCTACTCAGCGGACATCAGTCTTTAATAGCCTGACAACGATAACTTCTGACCAACACAGAGGGTATGAGGAAGTCACCCCTACAGCTGAGACAATCCTAACGGCTCGACATGCTCGACGTCGCCACTGGCGCCGAGTAAGGAAGGCTGGGGGCAACTCTCCTTCTTGACTGACTCCACCGACTCCAACGGTGGAAATCGATGCTGCTGTTCCAACTGGTAACAGCTTTGAACCGCTAAGGAAGGTGCGTAAAAACTCTCCGACTGCCGTGCTGAAGAGATCTCCTCCACCTGTGGAGAATGCCCCAAAGGCGAAGTTAGAGTAGCCCCCTCAGCGGTTGTCCTCTAAAATTTTCAAAGTTTGGCGACGGGTGTAGGAATCGGTGATTGATCAAGATTACTCTCGCCGACAGAAAAAGGTGAAAGTTCAGCGAGAAGAGAACCATTTTGTCAAGCCACAAAAGGCGACAGCTGTTTGGGTGCCCACTGCAACGGTCCCCTCAACTTCGACCGCTCATAAGAGGAGAAAGCTGGAGAAAATTCCGGTGTCTGCGGCGAATCGCAAGAACATTGAATCTAAATGCCCCAAGTCTGGGGGCATGGTGGTGCATATCATATATATGGCATCTGGAAAGGAGGATAGCCGTATCTCTACAGATCATCGACCGCTTACGTGATCAATGACTAGGGCTCAGGAGCAACAACAACAAAAACTCTAAGAAATTCTAACAACGATGGCTGCACTTACGGGACCGAAAGAAAGCCCGGAGACATCCTCAGAGCGGCGTCAGGAACAAAAAACAGATGATGAATTCCTCCGAAGAATGCTCGAGACGAAAGAAAAAGCGGCCGCGGAACAGGCGGCCAACATAAAATGAATGGCTCTTTTGTTCCAAGATATGGCCGGGATGATGTTACAGCCGGAACCTCCAGCTGAAGACCCCCTGATTATCATTGAAGACGACAAAGGAGAGACATCAAATCCTCTGCCGGCTCTGTCAACAGCCAAGGAGGAGACGATCTCCAAGGCTGCCCTAGATGATTACCTCGCTCAGCAGATATGAGTTCACCAGGCAAATAAAGCGGCTGGCCAAATTGTTAAAACTGGACGACTCTATCCGGGTTGGTACGACCAAATAAAGTACGCGTCGGGATACACGATCCCCAAATTCCACGTATATAAGGAGACGGGAAATCCGCATCAGCACGTCGCTCAATTCAGGGCTCTGTGTGGCAACACTGGAGGCGACGACAATATTCTGTAGTGTGATAGTGGCCTCACCCCATCTTAAGTGAAAAGTGTGGGTCTCTTTTCTCCAACGCTCAACAGGAGAGGTAACGAGACTGTGGTCGAGTTGGATATGATGAAGCAAGAAAGTTTCATAAAATCCGGCTCTTCGAATCCGCTCGATTATACGGTAATCGGTAACTTTCCAATTGTCAGAACTGTGGCTGACGACTATAATATTATCTCCACCCTGTAAAATTTAATCATATTAATTTCAACTATTAGAATTAAAAGAAATGAGGAATTACAAAAAATTGAATAAGTTTTGAATTTTTCCTCCCCGTGTAATATATTGAAAGATCTGTGTTCGTTCTGATCTACGAGCAGTGATTTGTCGAGTGGTTGATTCTCCATTGAAACTATTTTGATATTTTTATCCCTGAAAGATTTAGATAGGAGACAGAGGCTTAGAAGAGAATTCGGACGCAGATAGCGAAGATAGCGAAAATCATAGTGAAGAGGGCAGGTTTTTATAGGGAAAGGAGGGCGGGTTCTTCGAGAACCCGCCCTCATCTTTGCAAACAGAGTGATACCATTGTTATTCTTAGTGTTGTCAAATCATGATTTTTTATTAGACACATCAAATATATTTTTTTCTCTGCATCTTTTATTTTTCCTTTTGTTTTTTATATGAGTGTTGTCAAATAATTGTCTTTTATTAGTATTGTCACATCAAACATATTTAATAATTTTGATATTCAAACGAAGAGGGCGAGTTCTTAGAACGCGCCCCCTTCAATAATTTAATGCGGGCGTGTTTCAAGAACCCGTCCTTATCTTTTATTATTTTTCCCATTTGTTTTTTTTCCTGTAATTATGTTGTCAAATTAAACAGAACTAATAACGTGCCAATTTCAAACGAAGAGGGTAGGTTCTTAGAACGTGCCCTCTTCAATAATTTAATGCGGGCGTATTTCAAAAACCTGCCCTCAACTTTTATTAATTTTCCCTTTTGTTTTTTCTGAACTTGTGTTGTCAAATCAAACAAAACTAATAATTATCATTTTCAAACGAAGAGGGCGGGTTCTTAGAACGCGCCCCATTCAATAATTTAATGCGGGCGTGTTTCAAGAACCCGCAGTCAACTTGTATTAGTTTTTTCTGAACTTGTGTTGTCAAATCAAACAGAACTAATAATTATCATTTTCAAACGAAGATGGCGGGTTCTTAAAATGCGTCCCTTTCAATAATTTAATTCGGGCGTGTTCCAAGAACCCGGCCTCATCTTTTATTATTTTTCCCTGTTGTCAAATCAAACAGATCTAATAATTAACATTTTCAAACGAAGAGGGCGGTTTCTTAGAACGCGCCCCCTTCAATAATTTAATGCGGGCGTGTTTCAAGAACCCGCCCTCAACTTTTATGTTCCTTTTGTTTTTTTCTGAAATTGTGTTGTCAAATCAAACATGTTTCGCCCAATCAGAGCGAAGCTCTGTTGAAATTCAAAATTCAAAATTTTGAAGCAACGCTTCAAATCTCGGACGCAACGCGCCACATGTCAGGCGCTGATACGTCAGCGCAGCGCCCAAGAAGGCGCGCCCAATCAGAGCAAAGCTCTATTAAAGGAAGTAACGCTTCAGTTGCGCGGGCGCTGCGCGACACGTGTCAGCGCAGATTCGCTAGCACAGTTGCGCTGCGCGACACGTGTCAGCGCAGATGCGCTGGCACAGTTGCGCTGCGCTGTGCGCTGCACGACACGTGTCAGCGCAGATGCGCTAACGCAGTTGCGCTGCGCTGTGCGCTGCGCGACATGTGTCACGCGCTGGGGCATCTGCGCCAAACAGAATTAGATTTTAAAGAAATTTTTCTGTTCTTGTTAGAAGAAGAAGATTTTCTTCTGCAAAGCAGAAGCCCTTGGATCAAAAATCCAACGGTGGGGAAAATTCCCCAAATCACTCAAAGAAAGATCTCTTTAACAAATTTAACTAATTTATGGGCACTATAAAAGAGACCCCAGACCTCAATTCAAAGACATCAACATTTTTTCTAAAAAGAGAGAGAGAGAGAGAGAACTTCGAGAGAATAAAAAAGGTAAAAACCTTTAGAAAAAGAGAAAGATCTCTTATGAACAGATCATAGATCTAAAAACAAGATCAATGATCTTTAATAAAAATAAAATAAAATAAAATAGTGCTTTGCACTTGTCATGAACCTTTGGTTCTCTGAGATAAGAAAAACAAGAAAAAACTTATTTTTCTTTGATCTAAATTAGATCAAGAAATCAAATAGTGGTTTGCACTTGCAAACTGCGCTGTTGCGCTCTTGGGAGAGCGCCACGTGTCAGCATCTAAACCACTTGCGCTACGCGCTCTTGAAATAGAGTTTTGCTCTCTGGAGTTGGCGCAACTCACCAGAGCGCGCCACGTGTCAGCAGCACAACAGCGCAGCGCACTGCGCTGTTGCGCTTGCACTCACCAGAGCATGACACGTGTTCTCACCACAAGCGCTTGCGCTCAGTGATTGGTGCAAAGCGCCAAATAAATGCAATGCATTTCCTAAAAGGGCCGGGCCCAAATCAAAAAGACCAAGCAGGCCAAAATAAATTGCAAAGCAATAAAAGGGCAGAGCCCAAAAAAAATTGATGCTCTGCATCATTTATAAAGGGCAGGGCCCAAAACAAATTGATGCTCTACATCCTTTCTGGGCAAATCCCAAATAAAAATAAAAAAGAAATGCAATGCAAAAGCAAATAAAATGTTGAACATTTTCAACTGGACTTAGCCCAATTTTAGCCGTAAGTCTTTAAATTAAATTGACTGAGCAAGATTGCTCTCTTAAATCAATTTATATCCGGTTCGAGGGTACATCTCCGAACTCCTCTGACAACTGTCGTTGTAATCCTTCAACGACGTAAGAGAGGTGACGGGTCCCGACAACCACACATCAACACGGACTGCGGGGTCCTTAAACTCGTGGACCGAGACGTCCTTAAACTAATATCGGACCGAGACGTCCTTAAACTAATATTGGACCGGAACGTCCCTAAACTAATATCGGACCACCACGTCCCTAAACTGGAATATTGGACCGAAATGTCCTTAAACTAATATTGGACCGAAACGTCCTTAAACTAATGATAGACCACCACGTTCCTAAACTGGCGATGGACCACCACGTCCACAAACTGGAACATGGACCACCACGTCCCTAAAATGGAACAATAGAGCCTCCAAATGCTCTTTTGCCGGATCTAAACGGTCCCGTTTAAGTTGATCTTAGCCCCAAATACGACTAACGTATCCTTAAACATTCAAATGGACTATAAAACCCTAAATCAGTTTTGGCTCAAGGGTACATCTCCGAACTCCTCTGACACCTATCGTTGTAATCCTTCAACGACGTCAGAGAGGCGACGAGTCCCGACGGCCATATATTAAATGGATCACCCCGTTAAGTTGATCTTAGTCTCAAACAGGACTATCGTATCCTTAACGAACGTTTAAGTTGATCTTAGCCGCAACGCGAAAAACACCAAACCCAAATCTAAGTAAATACGGATTTGGACTAATCCACGTCCTACGGGTGACGACATTACTCAGTCTCCGTATACAATCCACGGGCAACCACAAAAAAAACAAACACATACGACACGAAATGAAATTCTGGAGAAGGAGAAAGTTGTTACCGCAATTCGGTAGCGTAATTAACTGCAGGGGCTTGCGCCTGCAGGGAAGAGCGTCCCCACAATCAAAAACCCCTCAAGCGAGGCGGAATCCGACGAAGTCTGCTAGATCGGCCGCATCCGTCTAAACCTCCGATACACGGTGCCATAAATCAACTTGGCATCTTCGGAGAGGTGGACGGATAAAACCAAATAGCATCTGCCCGAATCTCAGCGTCAGGACATCGCGGTCCTGTGCGCCGTCTTTCGGAGTGGAACAAAACAGAACTAATAATTATCATTTTGAAACGAAGAGGGCGGGTTCTCGGAACACGCCCGCTTCAATAGTTTCAAGGGGGCGTATTTCTATAAAAACAGCTTTCTCTCCTCTCCATCTGCTCTCCATTCCGCTCCAATTTCACTTATTCTGAAATTTATAGCAAAAATTCTCTAAAAATTTCCAAGTTCAAGAGAAGTTAAACTAGTTAAGTGGAGTTAGCTCGATTCAGGTTAATTCTTTCGAAGACCGGAGCCGTTCTCGACGCTACCATGATTTCACAAAGATCTCCTCCCCTCTCCCTCTCTTTCCAAAGCTCGAAAACCCGTAAGTTCCTTCTTTCTCCCCTTCATTTCATCTCAAACCGCTTCTTAAAACGATAACAATTTAAAATGGAGTTAGCATTAGAATATTCTTTTAAAATGAATTTTATCACTTACAATGCCAAATACCTCACACAAATTATATAAGTTGTTAACGCTTTTTTTACTGTTGGCTTGATATTGTTTGATGCAGATAATAGCAAGTTCAAGTTTATTTGTTGTATATAAATACGATGGCCGGATTATCATAAGTGCACAATGTCTCGAGTATATGGGCGGATGCGCAAGAATCATGCGATTAGAACTATCAACGACTTATAATAAAATCGAGAATAAAGTGTTTAAAATCACGAAATACAATTCCCGTGAAATTAAGCTTAAGTTAAGTTGTATATGGCCTATGTTTAGTGGAAATGCATTGGTTGAAATTATAGACGATACATCAATATCTTCGATGATAGACTTCGGTCTGGCAAACACTCAGCATTCTTTTGATCTTTTAATTCAGAAGGAACAGTTGGAAGTATCAGATGTCGCTCCAACGGGTAATTTTGATTGTAATGCTGGAGGTAGTTCCTGGGGGTACGGTCACATGGTTAACGATGATACCGTTAGTCTCAGTGGATTTGACTATATACAACATTATTCAAACCTTCAAACTCAAGGGTAACCATTTTATAAATCAACCTTTTGTAATACCAAAATACTAATATATTTTATATATTGAATACAGGTTTTCCCAATCGACTGTTGCAGTTATGTTGCAGTTACATGCACCACTGAAGAACAACAAGGATTACCATATAAAACCTTCCAGAGGTAAATAAATCTTAAATAAGTGGTGATTATGTTTATATTCTTCGTAATGCGAAAATATTAAGGGAAAATTATATAAGAACAATTTATATACTAAACGCAGATTTTCCCATACCTCCGCATCATTCCAACACGATCCAGGTAGCGCATTCTAAGCATGTCCGTCCACATCTTTTCGGTTTTTTCACCCAGAACCATCCACATTACACCGACCTCAACCATCATATATTGCACCCGAGTCTTATGTTGCTACGGGTGACATTGATATGTGTGGCAGTGATGATGATGAAACTGGTGAAGGTCATCAGGGGATAGCGTGGAATATGCCGCTGGATTGAATGAAGTAGCATTGATTGATGATATGCCTGCGAATAATGATTTTGTCGAAGTAGAAGATTCCGGCCTCGATCCGCTGGATGATGATAGTTGGGTAGACTTGGCCGCGGCAGAAGTAAATACTGAACCCTATTTGGAAGCGACAGTAGCAAACGAAGATTGCGTCGCTGTTGGGGATATATTTCAGAAAAAAGAAGATCTTATTTGTAAGCTGAAGTTTTGGGCTATTCAAAAAATCGTTACATTTAAAACCGAAAAGTCAAATAAGACGTACTATACCGTGGTATGTACGAAAGCTCCTGAATATAAGTGAAGATTGCATGCATGTTGTTCCAAAAGAGCCAAATCTTAGAAGGTCATGAAATACAACTAAGAA
The DNA here is from genome assembly GCA_030015575.1 of Agapanthus africanus. Lineage (NCBI taxonomy): Eukaryota > Viridiplantae > Streptophyta > Magnoliopsida > Asparagales > Amaryllidaceae > Agapanthus > Agapanthus africanus. The sequence goes on along the minus strand of JASDDO010000028.1, from coordinate 23,406,782 downwards.
CATACTTGCATCAATTCTATTATGTTAAAAGATCACATGAATTGCACTTTATCTTATATTTGCTCACTAATCATGCTACTAATCCGTACAGATGTGGTAATGACTCCCCGAGAGATACGGCTCCACGTTAGCGGAGAGCACGAAATTCAGATTTCGTATGTGAAGGCATGGGATGCTCGTAGAAAGGTTTTATGCAAGATATTTGGGGATTGGGAAAGCTCGTACAACCCACTAGTCATTTTTATGGAATCCATGAAAGTATCAAATCCGGGGTCCGTATACCGGTTAAAAACCACAGAAACACATGTCGATGGCTCTGTCGGGTTTCAAAGAATTTTCTGGTGTTTTGCTCCTTGTGCGGCTGGTTTCACACAATGTCGGCCGGTATTATGCGTGGATGAGACGTATCTATATGGTAAGTACAGAGATTGCATGTTAATTGTTACATGTGTTGATGCTAATAACGGTATATTTCCGTTGGGATTTTCTATTGTTGAGGGTGAAAATATATCATCCTGGTCATGGTTTTTCCGTCAACTCAAAAGTATCCCATCTGTTATTGATAAAACAGATTTATGCATAATGTCTGATAAACATTTAAGAATACTAGCTGCAATGAGAGCTGTATTTCCGACGACCCCACATAGGTTTTGCCTGCGGCACTTCAGGCAAAATTTTGATAGAAAATTAAAAAATTCAGATCTACATAAGCTTATGTACAAAGCCAGTGAAGCGTCTGATCCTAATGTTCATGACATGTACATGACGAAAATTGGAGAGATGGGTCAAGTCGCAAAAGCGTGGTTAGATGAGTATTCAGTACGCATGTGGTCACGAGCACATGATAATGGATGCAGATATCTACTAATGACCACTAATATGTCTGAAAGCTTCAACGGGGTCTTTAAAGGTGTCAGAGGCTTACCGATACAGGGGTTGATTGTTCGAATCTTTTTCCGAGTGAATACTTACTTTGTGCAAAGAAGAGAAAAGTCATTGGCGATGGAGACCCCACTCACCGCGTATTACGAAGATATATTCCGGAAAAGAAAGCGTAGAGCACAATACTACAGATCTGAAAGGTTTGACATGTCGGAGTTTCAAGTTACGGGGAGTAATGTGAATCAATATATCGTAAATTTTAGAGATGAAGGGCTCTCTTCGTGCACATGCGGTGTTTTCCAGCAACAACATTACCTTGTGCCCACGCAATTGCTGCTGCAAGCAGAATGCATAACTCACATTACAATTTTGCTTCCCTTTACTATACAGTTTCCAATTACCAAGACGCATACGATCCAAAATTTCATCCTATACCAGACAGTCGCTATTGACACTATTATACTGGGAACAGACAAACACCGACTGTATTACCACCGGAAAAAAATAAAGGGCCCGGAAGACCTAAGGTGCGTCGAGATCGAATGACAATAGATGCTGATCCTCAGCAAAGGCACACTAGATGTAGTCTATGCAAACAACCAGGTCATTATAAAACCAGGTGTCCAGGACAGTCAATAGGGGCGGGACCTTCGAGATCGTGACAAGTGCACCGGAAAAAAATCGGTTAGCGCTTGTAAATAAACTTGTACAATTTATATTTTACAAACAGATATGATTTTTTTGTATTATAAATTTGACGGATTCATCTTGTTATAAGAGTGTATAGCAGATTCATATTTAAACAACACTAATATTATACAATTTTAATTGTTTTATTCGATATTTATTTCATTTTCTGTTTATTATTTAATTTTAAAAAAAAAATAGAGCGGGTTGAGAACCCGCCCTCTTCCCAATATAGAGTAAGGCACTAGAACCTGCCGTCTTCTATATACCCGTCCTTTTCTATATAGGGTAGGGGCGGGTTTCCAGAATCCGCCCTCTAAAAACGGGGATGAGGTCGGGCTCAAAACCGTCCTATTTCGCTAAATTTATAAAAAATTATTTTATTTTAATAATTTAAATCCTATAATAACCTATTTCAAAAAAAAAAAAAATCTTATCAAAGCTAAACCTTTAACACCTAAGCTGTACCCTCTTCACATCATCAGCCGTCGCTCCTTCTCCTTCATCAACCATAGCTCCATCTCCCCTCGTTGCCTACTCGCTATCACCAACCGCCGCTTCACCCAACCACCGCTGACTCCCCTCTTCACACCGAAGGAAGAGCATCTTCACCACCGCCGCTTCACCTTAGCCGCCGATCGCCTTGCCCGTGCTGCCACCATCACCGCTACTGCTCGCCGCTGCCCCTCGCTACCACCATCATCGCCGCCGCCGTTTGCAACCCTTCGCTACCCCTCGTTTCAGACCACGCCTCCACCAACCACCGCTGTGCCACGCTTCCCCTCGCTGCCCCAATCATCGCTGCCCCACCATCATCGCAGACCCCACCATCATCGCTTGCCTTTGCCAACCATCGCTGCCTATCTGCAACCTCGTCACCATCGATCTAGAACTGGTGGTCGAGAGCCCACGCCGCTGCCGTCGCCGTCAGCCCCATGCCACCATCATCAGATCTGCCCTCAACGGATTGCTGGCACCATCGCTGCGCTGCCATCGCTGCGCCATCAACGCGCCATCACCTTATTCATTGCTTTCTCTTTTGATCGATTGATTGCAATGGCGAGCCAAGGATCGAAGAGCGATTTCACCAGCGCGATTCTCGAGCACAAGAAAGCGCTCCTCGCCTGCTGCCACAACTCGGTGAAGCCGAACGAGGCCTCGATCCCCGAAGGGGGCGAAGTCGAGGTCGGGTTGGATAAAAGCTTCGAGTTTTTGAAGCAGTTCTTTTCGAAATATAAGCTTGATGAAGAGGTTGGGCAAGGACATTTTGGGTATACTTTCTCTACTAAGGCCAAGAAAGGGGAGATGAAGAGGGAGGAGGTGTCTGTTAAAGTTACCCCCAAAACCAAGATGACAACAGCTTTTGCTATTGAAGATGTGAGAAGAAAAGGGAGAACATCAAGTGCTCTTATAGGCCATCAGGTTATATGCCGAGCTTCAGGAGGCCGAGTCGGAAAAGCTTATGGTGGCTGTGATCTTGGAATTAGGAAAGTGACAATGATGGAAATGGCTTATAGCTTGGAGATGGTTGATTGTCAATGCCCGTTGACTGTTTGATGAAATGCCCGAAAAAGATGTCGGTTGGTGGAATGCGATTTTGTTCGGGTTTTCTTGATTTGGAGAAATTCAACGAAGCACTTGATCTTTTTTTAATTATGTGGTCTTAGTGTTATGATGTGGTCGAGCCTCGAACACCGATGAATAGAATTTGAGCCATCTTGAGATAAAACTTTTCTCTTCTAAAATAAATTTAATTGGCAAAGTTGTATAAAAAGTGAAAAAAAAATTAGTGAAATTAAAACTCTGAAGAAGTTGTTGAAGGTTTCATTTTTCTTTCGTGCTGATTGTTCGTTGTGATAATGAAATTTTTTCCCGCAGGGATCTTCTTTCAAAAATCCACGTGCAGCGGTGATATATGGTATATGGGTAAAGTACCTATTGATGCTGAAGTTGAAAATGAAGTTGAGATTGAATGTATTTGTTGAAAGTTGTTGAAGTTATTTAAAGAACTTATTAGTTGAAACTCCTTGCGGTATCGATCTCAAAGTCGTTAAACTTGTCGTATCGATCTCAAAGTCGTTGTACTTGCGGTATCGAACTCAAAATCGTTAAACTTTCTGTTTAATCTCTAAGTCGTTAAACTGGTATATTGACCTCTAAGTCGGCTGTTTGGCCTCAAATTTATTAAACCGGTATATTGATATCTAAGTCGTTAAACTGGTTATTTGACCTCTAAGTCGTTGAAACTGGCTGGTTGACCTCTAAATCATTAAACTAGTTGTTCGAAAGAGTTATCAACGACAGTTCACGAAAGTGTTGACACACTTATAAAAGTGTTTGAAGAAGCTATTAACGACGGTTTACGAGTTTCCAAGATTATCTCAAGACCAAATCAAATTGTAGGTTTTCAAGGTAAATTGCTGAAGAAATATTTCAAGTCGGCATGAAAGTCAAGTTTTCAGGACAACATAGAAGACGCAAGAAAAATCACTGAAATTGCAAGTTTTATTTTTAGAATGAGAAATTAGCTTTGTAACAAGCTGAGGGCATATCATATGTGCATTTCAGCTTGAGAGAGAGTGTTAAAAATAAGATATATATTTATGAGAGATATGACTTGATATATTTGAGAGATTGATAAGATTCAGATTTAATTAGATTATGATTTGCTTAGAAATCAAGTTAGGGTTGCTTGGTGGTCAAGTATTAAAACTTAAGAGTTTATTATAAATAGAAAAGTAGAGTTGTCCTTCTCTTTGATCATTGTAGTTTTAGATTATGATTTACTAAGAAGTCAAGTTAGGATTGCTTGATGGTTAAGTATTAAAGCTTAAGAGTTTATTATAAATAGAGAGGTAGAGTTGTCCTCCTTTTTGATCATTGTAGTTTTCCCTTTTATCAATAAACCATTAGTACTATTCTATTTTTCTCTATCTATCTATCTATCTATCTATCTATTTATCCATAACACTCTTAAAATTAAATTAGGGTTGCTTGGTGGTCAAGTATTAAAACTTAAGAGTTTATTATAAATCGAGAGGCAGAGTTGTCCTCCCCGTTGATATGTTTGAGAGATTGGTAAGATTTAGATTTAATTAGATTATGATTTGCTTAGAAGTCAAGTTAGGGTTGCTTGATGGTCAAGTATTAAACCTTAAGAGTTTATTATAAATAGAGAGATAGAGTTGTCCACCTCTTTGATCAGTATAGTTTTCTCTTTTATCAATAAACCATTATTTCTATTCTATTTTCCACAATGTAGTCCCTCCACACTTTTCCGCTCCATCTCCAATACTTATGTTTCTTGACAGTTTATAATATGTGCATTTAAACACAGCGATGAAAACACAGAAAGTCTAAATCGAACTATCTTTCTTGTGTGCTTAGGTTTTAGGGGAGGGGCATCCCCAACAGGTGCATGATGTGTTTTTCTTCATACATACGAGTGCATTTATAGATACTTTTTAAGTCTTACCTATCAATCTATCTATCTATCTATAACACTCTTAAAATCAAATTAAGTTTTTTTTTGTCTATCAAATCTGATCAACTCCCTATCCCAACAAATCTTGCTTTTGCCTAAACTCCAATTCTTCTTTCTATCAATCCCAACAAACAAAATACATGACTCTCAAATCTTATTCAACAACCATCCTCTCATCTCCAACGATTGATTCGGGGCATGATTTCAGTAAAGTTTTCTCACTGTTCGAGCTCACCGGGCTCACCGGGCAGTTTCCTTGAACAGAGTAGCTCCCCTCAGTCGGCGGGCCTCACATCCAGCTGTTCCGCTCGGCTGAAGCCGATCGGCACCCTCAACGCCGGGTGTGGCTTGGCAACATGCCGTTTCTCATTCTCGGCTCCCTTTTTCTGCGCCCTTGAGTGATTAATCCCAACTAAACAAATCCACAACTCTCAGATCTTCTTCAACAACACACTCTCTCAACAAAATTAGATCCACAATCTAAATTTGTTATAATGAATATATCCAACACTTGATTCTATAAACACCGTTGCTCTGTAATTCGAAATCGATGGCCTGCTCATCCAAGATATACTTCGAATTCGATGGTCTCTTAAATATCACTTTTTTACTTCAACTATTGTGGTTCTTTCTTCCCCGTCTCTTAAATATCATTTTTTTTCTTAAACTGTTGTGGTTGTTTCTTCAATCGTGCATTCAGTGCTTGATTTGGATTTTGGGTTTGTTGTCAGGGCTCCTCTCTCCTCAGATCTCGATCATCAATGAAGGCAAACAATATTTTGATTATTAGAGTTTTTTTTAAAAATTGTATATACCAGTCTTTCTTATAAACAGCCTTGAGTAGTTTGATTTTAAAATAAGAAAGTTATTAACTATGTAGAGCTATTAGGATCCTCTATATATAGGATTTGTCACGGTGATGAACAATTTTAGTACCTTCCTTTTGGATAAGCTCCCTGCAGCTAATGATCACATTATACAATCTATATCTACTTATTTTTCTGTCAGATATTTGATTTGTGTAACAAAGCATGTTAGCAAATGGATCTTTTTTCTCTCTAATTGGAGCTATTAGCAATGCTCTGCTTCATAGGGTTTAATTATACAGATTTGTTCTCATGCAATAGTCAAGAAATCTCAACAGAGAAGAACCTGTTCTTGATCACTAAATATTTGAGCAATTATCGGTGTATGTTTTGGTCTATTTATTCTTTATAGCGGGATATTGTATAATGAACTTGAAGTATTTCGCATTCGAGCTTGTGACTCCAAGGTTTTTAAAAGTCGATTAGAAGGCGCAATAAGAGGGGAGAGGTGTTGGTGCACAGCGATTGGTGTTGGTAAACTTAGAAGTCACGAATGATATTAAGAGGACGCGCATTAACAACCTGCAGTTAGAGGCGGAGGAAACGGACATTGTTCAGATTTTACAAATGCGCTCGATCATGAGTCGACAAATCCCAGTTTAACACTTACATTTGGAAAGATGCGTTCAATAAATTATTGTAAAGTCTTGATATTTAATTACTTAATATATTTGTTATTTTTGTGATGTAAGTGCAGGTGAATGATACTACGTACTTTGTACACATAATTTGTATTTGTCCCATGTTACAAAAGTGCATTAATAATAAAAATTGAGCCAAAAATACTATATTTTGTCAAAATTTTATGTCTGCTTACACACCAATTCCGATACTATATGCAGAAAATCTAACAATATACGGATAAAATTCAATTTGTATTTATATTTTAATAATTTTTAATTAATTGCGGATATTTTCCTTCAAATTTTATGGTTTACATAATAATACGCACAAGCACACACTTTGTATATAATGTATAATTTCAAACTAAATTGTAGTGTTCGAAATTTAGTGGGCCTCCCAATGTAATAAGGGTGTCCCTGTAAAACACAAATGGCAAAAAACATTTAGAGAAATTCAGGGTATTTCCATCAAGCATAAAATTTAATTCCAAACGTTTGGAGGCCCTGTATTTAAGACTGCTTTTTTTAATGGGCTACCAACCCAAATCGATGACACTTACCCGGATTAATGGCCCAATATGTAGGCCTGATAAAAAATACAGGCCAGATGGGCTTAACCAATCGCTTGATGAACTCAACTTGAACTGGGTTTTAGAAAATTATAAATATTTCATTTAAACGCATATAGACATATGGAAAGAAGCTATTAAAAAAACAAAGTAACCGACTCAGCTCCTAGATAATTATTTTATATTTCTAATAATATAAATCCATACTATTTAATAAGTGAATAGCATCCATGAAACATTCTGGGTCCAATCTAGATTTGTAGATTTTGATTAATTTTCTGTGCCAAACTTTAGCATCTAAGACAGGATTTCAAAACGAGATAGGTTCTGGCTGAGAAACATATATAGTTTATAGGATAAATTACACTGAAATCCTCTTTATAAACTCTTAATTATAAAGTATTTTTTATTGCGGTAAAATTTCTTAAAGCTACCGATTAGCACATGCGGTAAGAGGGTCAATTTCTACAAGGGCCGCATCCCAAAAACAAAGTATAATTCAATTTGTATTTATATTTTTATAATTTTTAATTAATTGCGGATATTTTCCTTCAAATTTTATGGTTTACATAATATGCACAAGCACACGCTTTGTATAAAAATGTATATTTCAAACTAAATTGTAGTGTTCGAAATTTAGTGGGCCTCCCATGTAATAAGGGTGTCCCTGTAAAACACAAATGGCAAAATTAACATTTAGAGAAATTCAGGGTATTTCCATCAAGCATAAACAATTTTGGGTGAAAAATTTAATTCCAAACGTTCGGAGGCCCTGTATTCAGGCGTGCTTTTTTTTAATTGCCATTCATGGGCTACCAACCCTAATCGATGACACTTTACCACGATTAATGGCCCAATATGTAGGCCTGGTTAAAAATACAGGCCAGATGGGCTTAAAGAATCGCTTGATGAGAACTGAGTTTAGAAAATTATAAAAATTTCGTTTAAACGCATATAGACCTATGGAAGGAAGCTATTAAAAAAACAAACCAACCAACTCAGCTCCTAGATAATAATTTTATATTTCTAATAATATAAATCCATACTATTTAATAAGTGAATAGCATCCATGAAACATTCTCGGTCCAATCTAGATTTGTAGTCTTTGATTAATTTTCTGTGCCAAGCTTTAGCATCTAAGACAGGATTTCAAAACGGGTTCGGGCTGAGAAACATATATAGTTTATAGTATAAATTATACCGAATTCCTCTTAATTATAAAGTTTTTTTTATTGCAGTAAAATTTCTTAAAGCTTCCGATTAGATCATGCCGTAAGAGGGTCAATTTCTATAAGGGCCGCATCCCAAAAACAAAGTATCCCTTGAGCTTTGGTTTTATCCCAGATTTTTTGACTAAAATATCCCGTACTTTCAAAGTGCTTGATGTAATAAGAAAGATTTAAAGGTATTTTATTGAAAAACAAAGGCAACAAAGGATGTTTAACCTATCTTTTGGTTAGAGAGGGTATTTATGGCCTGATTATTGGATGTATTAACCAAAAATGCGGGAGTTTTGAATCTAGGGTTTCCTCCTACCTCGATTTTCCTCTAAAATTAGGACACTGTGATGATCTAAACAATCTCCGTCTTTATCCTTTGATTGAGAGCCAGTAGAAATGGCAGCGGAGGCATGAAAATTCGTCTATAGAGGTATTTTTTCCTGTCTTTTTTTATATCTGACATTAATTTTCTCCCCCCAAAAAATCCTTTTGTGATTGAGCAATTATTTTAGTTTCTAGCAGAAAAAAGTTGAAATCTTTTGCCATTTTCTGCACTTTGACACCATAAGCTAAGAGATAGCCTTTGATTTCAGCGTTGGACTCCGCTTGTTAAATATAATCACAAAGAAAATAAATCACTTGTTAGCAAGAAACTAAATTACTTATAATGTACATCAACTATTCACAACATTCGGAACATGAAGATCAACGAAAGATAGAACTGACAATTGGCAACTTGTTAGCAAGTTTCTAAATTACTTGTCCCGTATTGCTTTTTCTGTAGAAATTGGTTAAACCATGGAACCGAAGATTTTGGTATCCTTGTGAGATTGTTCTTGTAATCGACAAAGTAGAGGCCGAAACGAACCCTGTAGCCTGAGTTCCATTCCCAATTGTCAAGTAGAGACCAAACAAAGTATCCACGGACGTCACACCCATCATCCCTGCACCTTGTTTTATTAGTAAGTAATCTGCTGTATATGAATACGTGGTTAAATTGGAAACCCTCTTCCCTTATGCCCGATTGGGCGATCATATGGAACAAATTGTATTTCTAAAAGCCTGCACTTTGTGCCCTATTCTAATGGCCATTGCCCTTTTGTTTTATCGTTTCAATCAATCTTTATTCCCAACATACCCCCTGAAATAATGATAGAAATATGATTTAACGGAAATAATAGCACCTTTAAAGTCGCAAGGGTAAAGCGCGGTTTTTTTTTTCTTTAAAAAAATTTCGAGTGGTTTCAAACTATTCAAGCAAAAGTGAGAGGGGTGCAATTTAATCAAACATATCTGAAAAGACATTGATATGATCAAAGTTATGGATGATTAGTGAGATAGAACCAATAGGTTGTAAAGCCAAATAAGACTTGGCATCTATTGGTTCAAAGTATCAAGTATAATCATTGAAGGGTGATTTCATAATAGTCGAAGAAAGTGAATAAACAAGGTATGTTTGATTTGCAATGAACATAATATATATAGAGAGTATTTGGTTGTCCCTTTACTGCTATTACACAGTAGAGGAATTTTTTCTTAGATTAAATGAAATGTCAAGTATCAAAATCTTTAGATGCTTCTCTTTATGGGAAGTTAACTTTTTGGACTTTTCAAATATCAGTTCCCTCGAAGAAAATATTGAAAATAAACATCAGAGTGTTGATGCTCCAATCAACATAAAAAAATCCATGATCTATATCTTGAAGAATATCTATTGTTTTGCTCTGGCTTCATCAGACATCTTAGAGTTGAACATAAATCCCTATAAACCTCCTATTTTTTCGACAAGACCCTCTCTCGTCCAATAGTTTTCTCGACTGAAGGTACTAATTCAAAATAGGGTCCACCTAACATAAGCCAGTCCTAAGAAAATTTTCAGATTTTTTTATGGAGCCTTTCTCCATTGGTGACTCCATTGTGATATGGTATAATCCTTTGATATAAGGGTTGTTTAAATCATCCATGCTTGCAAACAACAAATTTTTCCTATGTAAAGCTTTGACTATGTACTTAACAAGTGGTGCAAAGTTACAAACCTGATCGCAGCTGACAAATTTGAAAGATAGGAATTGTGATAGTTTATCCTCTTATCATCCTTCAGTGCTGTCTTTAGGTGGATAAAAGGGTTGTTCAGGTCATCCATTCCTGCAAACACCAAATATTTCCTTTAAAATTATTCTTCTAATAGGGATAATCGTTCTCATCAACCTTGATGATGCAAGACAAAATATAATTACCATTTTCTGTAATAACAACAATAGGGTTATTATAGTTGTCCTTGATATATCTCATCAACTTGCGGATACCCCATGGTACTATGTGCAACCATATTGATGCAGCCTGAAAGATTTCATCAGAATCTAACTGAATTAGTATTATTAATATTAGGGTTAATTGCATCAACCCCCCAATGTACTTTACCCCCGCAAGTGATTTATGAGCACAAAATACCCCCTCTGTACGTAGACTAAAACCCTTAGAAAAACTTAAATCGGCTTTAATAATTCAAATGAATGTCTAAAACTCTAGAACTTTCATGAATTGTTTAAGTAGAATTAGAGTACTTTTTGGGGGTTTTCGTAAATAAACAGAGAGGGTGTTTGTGCTAATAACTTGCTTGAGTATTAGTGCTAAATGGGGTAGACTACAAAGGGGGTTTCCTCAATTACCTCTTAATATATATGACAGGAAAAATTATGTAAGACTAGTGTGTGTCTTTCATATGTACCCATACGTTAAGCCTTTGTTGGAAAAGTAAAAGAGTACAAGATAGTAAATTTAGAAACAAAATATATCTTGATGAACTTGATTTTCTAGAAATAACTCAAGTTGGCTTTTGTAACATACTCTTTCACCAATCATCTCTCCATGTCGATAAGCTGTGACAAAATTAACCAGAACAATAAGGAAAAGAATTTAGACCGAAGAATGGTAGGACTATGACTTTTGTTTTTGAGGTCTTACCAGTTTTGATTACATATGCATCGGTTGATGCATCATCCATTATATACTTCCATATTCTACTTCGATCATTTCGAACATATAATGTAGTGTAATGATTTATTCCTAAAAAATCCAGCGAACCAGCCAATAACTTAGACATTTCATTTGGGATTTCAGGCAACCTATTGCCCACTAGTCTCTGCATTGAATGAGGATAGTGTCCAAAGATTAGGGGATCCAAGAACCTGCTTCAATTGTCTTATGTTATACTCCCAATAATAATTGTTAGGGGCTAATTGCATGGAAACCTCCCAGAAGTTAATCTTGTATACCTCCTCAAGTGATTTATTAGCGCAAGTACCCTCTCTACTCATTAATCAAAACCCTTGAAAATTCCCAATTCAACTTTAATTAACTTAAATTATTGTCTAATTCAACAATAGTACTTATTTTGTGTTCTTAGAGGGGGATTTGAGTGTGTTTACAGGTTTTGGTCGATGAGCAAAGTGTGTGTTTGTGTTAATAAATCACTTGAGGGGTATCGATGCTATACAAGGTGAACTGCGGGTGTTTTACACGATTAATCCTTAGTGGATTACCATGTAATTAGTAAGCTCACTTACCATCCTAACTCAAAGTCCATTGCTCTACGAGCAGCGTCGATGTCTTCGTCCGCGTCAGATATAGGTTCATACCATTTGGTGTCCAAAGCAACCCCGATAACACCGCGCTGCTTTTCCTGTAAGTTCAAAAAAAAGGGCTATGCATTTATCTCTTATTTCATCCCATGCCAATGTCATTGTTCGTATCGTGCTCAGCTGAATTTGAGTCCAGACTCCTTGTTAATGGAGCCTTGTAGAATGAATCCAATTAAGTCCTCAACTTGCCACCAAATTTTGTAGGCTTATGCAATACCTTTCGTTATAGCTAATTCTTGAAATTGGTTTGATATGAATTGAACTGTTGGATTAAGGATAAATCGCAAGAATATTCCTGGCTTTTGCCAGTATAGCAAAATAGCACCTTCTCTTTTCAAAGCTGCACTTTTCGCCTATTTTAATAAACACTATCCCCCCTTTCCTGCAATTTATGTTCCCAAAATACCCTTTATTTTGTGCCTTCTGCAACTTCATAGTGATATTGCATCTTTAGTACTTTCACTAAGGGTATTTTGGGATACAAAGTTGCGCAATTGTGAAAAATAGCTTTGAGTAGAAGGTAAAGTGGATTTTTTTTAAATAAGAAGGATGGCCCTGCTATACATGCAAAAATGAGGGAGGTTTTCTGCAATTTAGCTTTGAATTGATGGGCATGTTTTCCCAATATGGGTTCGCCGAGTTTTATGAGGTCTTGAATTTAAACTCCTTCTCTTTAAGTAGGTAAAGCCAATAAGATCCTATCCTAATAAAACATTTCGATGAAATTATGGAATGAGAAAGTTACATCTTTCAGCTCAAGAAGAAAAATAAAAAGCGTCTTCTGAAAATTCCAATAATGAACTAACAATTAGCTATTTGGCAATTATAAATAGAACCATCGTCTTCATTTGTTAGCAAACTTCTTCAGTATACCATATTTAAGGAATTAGTTCCCTTTTCAAAACACTAGAATAAAAACCCAGAAAATCATTAATTTTATGAAATACGGTCGAAAAAGAAGTCTTTTTTCTAATCTTGAAAGACTGGCGAATTTAAGCCTCCTTCAACGTAACATGGAAATAGTTTCAGAATAAAATTTACTACTGCGCATGATTATTAAATCTTTAGAGAATGAATTACCTTAAAGTGAAGCTTATAAGTATGAAAAGCTGCTGCATGAGCTAGGAGAATATGGTGCGCAACGATATATGGTTCCGTTGATGAGTTCCCCTTTTTACAGAACAGGTGAGATAATATCGAGCACCTGCCTGGAGCTTGGATGCCCGTGTCGTACCCTTGGAGGGAGTGCCCGTGCGGCTCGTTGAAAGTGATCCAGTGCTTCACTCTATCACCAAAGGATTCATAGCAGGTACGGGCGTAGTTCTCAAAGTCTTCTCTGCATTTTACAAGAGTCTACCATTGCATCATTGAATTAAATTTATGGATAATAACTAGTAGTTGTTAACGCCTCTTACATTATTTGTTTGTTTAACCAACCGTCATATTTATCTTCGAGAGCTTGTGGAAGATCCCAATGGTAAAGTGTTACATATGGTTGAATCCCTGAAACAAGAAATAAGATAAATTCTATCAAAAGTGTGATGGAAATTGATAATTTGAGAAGAGAAGTTTAATGAATGGTACCTTTCTCTAGCAGAGCATCGATTAGGCTATTATAGTAATCTATTCCTTGTGTATTGGGCTCCCCGGTGCCATCTGTAGAAGTGAGAAAATTCTAAGTAATTTTTATGGGAGAAAATTCTTGATAATTTTTTCTGCAAATCCGTGCATGGTACATTATAAGAGGAAATTCATTTTGCATCATGCATGAACATAACTGAATAGCCCAGCATAAGTGTGCATAAGAGAGAAGGGTATAAATCACATTACTTGGAAAGATTCGGGGCCATGATATTGAAAATCTATATGCATCCATTCCCATATCCTTCATTAAGTCCCCATCTGTCTGCAGATCAAAAGCATTATTCAAAATCAATAATGGTATCGTCATTTTTTCCAGTGGTATTAGGTTGGACCCATGTGGGGCCCACTTCCTCTCCTAACAAGACAGTGTCGGCCTTCTCTAAGTCCTCTCTATTTTGTTGGTCGCATGCTTTGGACTTGTGACCTTACCACCCCTTGTTAGGGGCATTTCTTCATTGTGAATTGTATATCTAACTTATAAGGTGAATTTGGATGAGCAAGAAGAAAAAGGGATTTTTTTTTTGTTTAAATTAAATCATGATATGCACAAGCAAAGCGGATTTCAACCTACATGACAAAAAAAGACTTCTTTAGTTCAAAATTTTGACTATAAATAAGAAAACCTTATAAATTCACCTTGAACCGATGATATTGATCTACCGCAACGTCTGCATTGCTAAAATCCAGAATTCGTCCTGTCATTAGGCATATAAGAAACAACCAAAGCTAAGTATCCACATTGTTACAATTCAAATTAGCTTAATGTTTCTTTTGAGGAGGCAGACAAGCACACCAACCCTCAACTTAATCAATAGTGTCTCATCTGTTTTTTTTAAAAGGCGGTAGTCACAAAAGTCAAAACACTAAAGGACTAATAATACCTCTTAACAATTTGGTACTGTACTTCTATAAATTAAGAATGTTGTCGTTATATTGAATATTATTGTTTGTATTCTTAGAGCATAAAAGTTATCTTCTCATCCCTATATATATCTTCAGGTTTTTGATGCAGAGCCTTCCAGTAACAAATCTAGACAGGTGCACATTTCTTTTTCCAGAAGAAATAAATTATAAAAACCGCTACGCAAATGCCTAGTTTTTAAAACTCGTACAAACGGAACTCAACCTGCATGGGAGTGTTAATATATAATATTATTTCCCCCCGCTCACCATAACTTTGTGGTTTTAGTGCACAACACTGACGGAGGCTCTAAGATGCATATATAATGTAAACAAAGGATGAAATGCCCAACTAACGTATAATGAAAATCTTATTAGCAATATAACAGCTCTTAGATTGACTTCGGCACTCAGTATCTAACCTGGTTTCCTTGTGAAAGTATCCCAAATGCTCTGTCCTTTCTTCCCTTCATTCACAGCTCCCTCAAACTAAGATCAAATGACACTTCTTTAGGATGAATCATATTTTTACTTTTTCCAATATGTATGTGTTGAAAGGGACTTCACCTGGTACGCAGAAGAAGCTGTTCCGAAGACAAAACCATTAGGGAAATCGGCTCTACCGATGGCCTCTGTATAGATGAAAAGGCCAAAGGCAAGACATAGCATTAATGCATTTTTCGAAGCGAAAGTCATAACCAACTTTCCAAAATTCTAGGAAGATGCTTAGTGGTTAGAGGATGGCTATATTAGTTGTCCTTGGAATTGTGAAGGTGAATAATATAGCGTGTGTGTGGGTGTGTGGGTTCACTTGTTTCAGAATTCCTTTGTATATAAGCTAATGCTGATATTGAGATAAGATGTTTTGGTTTCTTGTGAAGCGAAGCAATCTAGTACCAGAACAGATTCAATGATTAGGACTTGTAAAGTATTGGCATTCTGTGTATCCCCCCCCCCCCCCCCCCCCCGGCACCCGGTTTTTTCCCTATTATTTCAGCATCCTCTTAATGCGCCTCAAATATGATATTCAAAATTGATATGAATGAATACGCATTACAAGTTTTTTTTTTTATAGAATTAAAAATATTCTGGTGTTCATAATCTGTTGCATTGTGTGCATTTTGTAAATTTCATTTTCTCTATGCATCACAAAAGTTAGGTCATTTTCGATTGAGCAGCCAAAATAGTTATTTCATTCCAGTTCATTTGTTTAGTTATTATTGTTATGAGATTGGGAATTATAGAAAATGAAATCTAGATAACTCCCTCTGTATCACTGAAGTGATTGGTAACTGATTAGCACCCTACACCCTTGTGATTTTACCAAAATGAACTTTATTTTTTCGTAATTTCTAACCCTTCATGAGACTATGAGAGTTGAGAGCTAAGAAGTCGCTTTATATGTTAATTGTTTTTTGCATGTGCGATGCATGTGAATGTGTAGTAGATATCGTATGGCTAACATCAATCCTATGTGGTTTAATGTTTGTGATTTAAATTAGAACACCTGAAATGACTTTAGGAATACAAATGGATGGCTTGTATCTTGGTTTGGGGCCTGGGGGGAGTGGTGTTTGAAATTTGAATTTCAATGAGTTGATTAAAAAGTTTGAAATGGGATGATGGTATGAATAGCGTTAAATGAGATTATTGATTGGGAGATTATTCTCATTAATTTAAATTCTTTTATATAAAAAGATAGACACATCAATTGATGGCATGATTTAAATGACTAAACCTTTGAAGTTTGCGTTATAAATATTAATTAATTGATGTCATGAAAGATATGCTAAATCATATATACAATCATATTCCTTTTTCATCATCTCCTTATCAATATTAATTAATTGTTTAAGGTTGACTGTTTGTTTAATGTAAGAAAGGAAAGCCTATGATTAATTAAGAAATCTTTGTTATCTTGCAACTCTAATTCAATTTTCTATGTCATATTTTTGTTCCTTATCTTGTAGGGTTGAAACAATTTAGTGAGCATACAAGTGAAGCATGGAGTGTTTTGTATTTCAAAAAGAAGTCCATACGCAATGACTTAATGAATGGATGGCGCTTGCAAGTTATGTTTGTTATATTATTTCATTGTTTCAAGCAAGAGGGCTCTTGGAAATAGACATATATATGTTACTCTATTATCTAAAAAATTTCAGCTTTTGTTGCGAATGCTGTCATGTTCTATTTATGTGACCTGTTTAAAGTTAGAAGCATGCATTTATAATTAAGAATTATTTGACAGTTAGTTTGTTATTTCTAGTTCCTAAATATAAGGATCTTGATAATGAGTAAAGGATTGCGTTGACACATGCAGTGCATAAATTTTTTATTAGATATGGATATGGATTTACGCAACTTTTTTTCCCTTGTATTCTTGGATGTTACTTGCACATGAACATTTCCCATTAATACCCTCAGAAGAGGCAGGGATTGCGTGGGACCGCTGTCCCTCCTCCGCCTCTTGTGAGTTGTGAGACGCCTTCTTAGGAATTGGTTATGTGTAGACGCCTAAGGCCATATTCCTTAATTTGTGACGGTTTCTGTTTTTCTTTAGCGCATATAATTACTGATATATTTAGTTTCTGAATGTTGAACTCAATACCGTTGGGAACATTTAGGAAGCATTTATTGAGTTGAAGTTGGATAGAGAATTGAATCCGGGCTTTAATTCTAGTCTCATTTTATGATGAAATTTTACCGGTGTCTATGGAATATAGCATCCATTTAATGGTACATTTGCATTTATGCTCTATTAATCTGTTGTCTTTCGTTAAAAAGATATTGCATCGTTGAACAATATTCCTTTCCCCCCCATTTTCTCAACGGATGAATTCCAAATATCTATAATTAAACGAGGTGAAATATAAAAAGAATATTAAAAAATAAATAAATACTTACAATGGGCCACAGCCAGCCCACTTACTTCGGCCTCGCTAATATAAACCCCTGACAAAACCCAGGGGTATTTTCGTCTCTTACTCACCAGGGGTATATCCGTAAAATCGTTAATCGACCATTTCTTGCGCTCCTCGCAATAAGAAATTATCGCCGCTTCAAAGAACACTCTGGCGCTCTCTCTCAATCTAAAACCCTAAAAACCCTAACTTTTTAGAGAGAGAAAGAGATGGCGGCGATTGCGGCGGGGCGTTCGGGACTCCGGAGAATGTTTTCTTCCATCCCCGCCTTCACTCCGCCGGCCGCCGCCGCCGTCAAGCCGGCGGCTGAGCCCTCAAACAACCTCTTCATCTCAGGTGAAAATGCCTCTTTTGCTAAAAAAATGCCATTATTTTGAGTTATATGAGCTAAATAGTGGATTGGTTTAGAGATTTTACATGATTTTAGGGTGTTTTGTGATTTAGTTATGGCAAAGGGTTACGAAAGATCGAATCTTTCTTGATCATGTTGAATTTAGGGTTGAGGTTGTAAAAAGTTGATATCTTTCGGATTGGGTCAAGCTTGGATACAATAAATATTCAATCATGATATTAGTTTGAGGATTCATTAGTGATGATTCTGATTACTATTTAGGTCTTCTATGTCCTGAAATAGTGCTTTTTTAGTTATTTTGAGCTAAATAGTGGATTGGTGTAGAGTTTTAGATGGATTTTAGGGTGTTTGTGATATGTGGTGAAATGGTTCGAACGATCAAATCGTTATGTGAATTTGTTGAACCTAAAAAATTGACAAAATTTAGGATTGGTTGAAGCTGGGCTATAATAAAGATTTAATCGTGTTATTAGTTTGAAGCTTATTTGCTGATGCTGATGAAGATTTTGCTCTTTTATGTCCTGAAATAGAGCAGAGATGATTTTTTAGTGGTAGTTATTGACAGTGGCTACCTTCTTATTGGCATATCATATGTAAGCAAATTACTTGTCTAGGTTCATGGATTCCTTCATGGAGTTTTTAAGCTGAGTATTGTCCAATTTTCCATACCGACTGTTGGCATAGGGCCCGTCCGATCGAGTGGGTGGGCCGACCCGACCCAACCCGCGGTCTTGCCCTTTGCTATATATAGGCATGCAAAGGCCAGGGTTTCAATATAGATGAAACAAAAGAGAATTATATAGATAATTAACTCAAGTCTTCAAGAGAGAAAACTAGGGTTTTCTGGGTTTTATCATCTCCTTCGAAGTACTAGCAGCCGCGGTGAACAAAAAGGATTTCCGACCAACGTTGTGATTGTCTCTCGCCTACCATCGCATAGAGAAGAGAACGCACATTGAACAAAGTTCAGAGATCCACCAAACAATAAGAGAGGTCTTCTATCCCGTTAAGGTTTGCAAGATCCTAGTGTTCGTGTAAGCCACTAGTTACATATATTTGCTTCCGTTGTTTTTGTATTGATCTTCGCATGGATCTGAAGCCATGGAAAGATCTAGGATGTAGTCATACATCGCCTTTAGCCTACATTGGTATCAAAGCCCTAAAGAGTTTTTGATCTTTTTCTCAAATAGGATTATCTTGTTTAGAAGTCTTAGATCATTAAAGTTTTTATTTTTAATTAGATCTAAAGGAAGACTCTTTAAGCTTTTTGAAGATCCATGCTTAAAATTAAAATTTTATTTTATTTTTATGCACCAAAAGTACGCATGATATTTTTAGAGACTTTCTTGTGATCGTCCTAAATTAATTTAACTTGTGATTTTAAAAGTTGATAAATTTTGTTTTTAAATTACTTTAAAATTAATTATGGCACGTTATGAATTTTTATCGAGATTAAAAAATTGTTCCTTTAAGATGTAGGATGGAGCCACGATTTTTTGCATCGATGGCGGCCACCATGCTTGAAAAACCTTAACCCTGATTTGAGAATTTTATTTTGTTGATATTCTAAATCAATGGGGAATATTTTTCTGCATTATTTGACCCTTTTTCAAAAAGATTTTCTCAAGATATGATAGAAAATATTATCTTTGGTAAGGAATTTTTTTTTAAGTTGAGAAGATATATTTTTTGATAAGAAAATATTTTAAAAAGATTCTGAAATTTTTAAAGGAATTTTTGATTTTTTTTTAGAAAAAAATTTGAGAGGGGGGTGAGCCGTGGCTCGGCCTGAGCCGAGCTCGAGCCGTAGGGCTTAAGCTGGGCTTGAGGCCCAATAAGCCAGGGCCCAATGGGGTATGGGTTGTTTTTCATTCCTTATAAATTTCTTTTTTAAATTTTGTTTTATTTCGAAAATATATTCAGAAAAATCCAGAAAAAGAAATTATTTGGGGTTAAACGGAATATTTTTGCTCAAATGGGAGCCATAATAAATATTTTAATGAAGCCAAAATAAGTTTTCTTTTAAATCCTAAGCATGCAGGGGTGCATAGAATAGTTAACTTAAGTGGGACCATATATAGGGACGCAAGTCGATCGCAGAAAACTTTTTGACACCTTAAATTTAGGTTTTGAATGGTTAATCATCTAGATGAAATAATTAGAGTTAGGTTGCTTAGCACTAAATATTTCAAGTGGGAGATTTCAAGTAAGATAGAGGTAACAAGCTAGACCTTTGAGATCGAGATTCCATATTTTTTAACGTATACTTATAGGATATTTTTTTATATTCTATGGAATGTAGTTCTAGAATCGCCTAGCTTCACTTTCCTTGGTTTTAGAAATAATTCTATTGCAATTTCCTTTTGTTAAATATTGGAATTTTAAAACTGTTGCATATTACTCTAAATTAAAATGCTTAAAATATTGACGAATCTATAAAATTTCTAAATAAATATTTTTTTCGATAGTGTTTCATGGACAAGTTGAAGGACCATATGCTAGTGACAAGGTTGTAGTGTTTCATGACACGACACTGCTGAGATACAACATCCATTGGAGGGTTGACGTATCAAAAGCCCATTTTACAAAACGAAGTCATAGTAATCGTAGGATTTCTTTTCTTGATTGCTAAGCAAACGCAGTGTATGAGTGCGATAGATATACAGTTATCTACACACCAAACGATTGCGTGATGTGCGAAGCGATATCGTGTGCACTAGATATTTTTTTATCTAAGTGCTAAGCAAATTTCATGATGTGTCGTGTAGTAACGACGCCTCATTATTTGTTTTCCATTTAAATAGACCGTTTTTAATTATAGCTCCAATTTGTCTGTTGAGCATACAATGCTACTTCAATTTGTTTGTTGAGTGAAGCATGTTGTTTTAGTGTCCCTGTTGAGCAAGTGTGTTGCTCCAGTCTATTTATTGAACAACATTGTCAGGCGGTTATGTATGTTTTTCTATCAACGCGGTTAGTTTTCCGGAAAGCGAACGTAATGATGTTTGTATGCATGTATGTTTTGATAACCGAAGCTTATGGTTATGCTACTAAGGGCGATAACCGAGAGCGCTGCTCATATATCGGTGAAGTATTCAGTGCGTAAGAACTTGTGTCCTAAACGCACGTGCACTTCAGTCGAGTTGAGAAAACAGAAAGTAACACACCAAATTAAGTGATCTTATATAGGAAGTAAGGTGGCAATAATGAAAATTGCAAGTTACAAATTGTTTTGATTATAGGAATATGAATAGTTTCATTCGATATTGGATTGAGTTGAAGCAGTAATTCGCTACGAGCGGTTATGTTTCTGGAAGCAATTCATGTGTCGGATACATTTGAGTTTAGTTCTGCATTTAGACTAGATTGTTGTCTATTAAATAACTTCCCTATCAGTTAAAACAGTTTTGTTATGGACTTAAGATGGTTGGTTAGCTTAATGAAATATTTTTTTGTCTTTTATGTGATTAATGGTTTTACGGGTTGACGTTTTTATAGATGTTTATGTGACATTATAGATTGGGTCAACACTAGTTGGTGGGGTGACTTGACCGCATAGGTCGACTTGATTGGTATTTAGGACAAACGTCGATCTATCCACATGTAGGCGTTGCTTATGTGGTTTTGCTACCGAAGGTAAAATCATTAATATGTTCATTGTAATTAATTTACCCCAATAAATGCAGACCAAATTAATGTGAAGGCACATGTTAGTATTACATATTTCAAATCTCGCAAATGATTACTCGACACATGGCTGCTATGCTTGTACGGAACTGAAGCGTCGATTTGGATCGACTAGTGTTGTGTTAGTGCACACTAGAATATGCGTATTTGATTGATCAGTTTGGAAACTGAACTCGAGCCATGAGTATCAATTTGAATAGTTTTGTAATCTGTGCGAGAAGATGGAATTGTCGGAAAGCTGATAATCCTATGTATTGCGACAAACGGTATTGCAAGCATATGTAATAGGATACTTGTAAGTATGGAAAGTAATATGATGGTGCAACCGATTTTCCTATATCATTTTGGAAGATGCGCTCGCGAGAGAGATGCTCATGTTTCTCAATCATATATCTTCACAAATTTAGTATTGTCAGCACATATTAGACATGGACGAGCAAGAGACCAAGAAGGTCACTTACGTCCATATTACATACCACCTTAATACATTTACCATTTCTCATTCGTATGAGAAGTAGGGCCCTTGAGGTAACTTGAATGAACATGTATTTGTAGGCAAGTACGTTTGGACGGTGGTTGCAATGGGCCGTGCGAAGTTGAGTTCCTCAAAAGGAACCGCCGCAAAAGGCGAAAGCAGGTCGGGATTTAGGTTCTTACGAGGCATATAGACTTCATAGTCTACTGGTGCAAGATAATTATGTTTTCTTCCAACGACTGGGAACAGTGGGAGTCTATTAGTCAACTAACACGGGAGAAATGGTTCTCTAACGATTGGAGACTTATAGGAAACTCTTTTTGTTATAGCGTAGAAGAAATTAGTTTTTTCCAGTAGTTAGGAATGGTGGGAGCTTTTGTCGATTAGCGTAAAAGAAATCGGTTTTTCTCCAACAACCAAGGACAATATGCATGTGGAATATAATCTCAGAGATATTTTAATATCGAAGAGAGCATTCATAATGGCATCGCATGAGTTGCGGAACCTAAGTCAGGTGATGATGCTATTTATAGGCCTATTGCTAAGGAGGTGAATAATAACGATGGATAGATGAGATAATATAGAGAATGGACTTGATCGATTTTCCTGTCGGACGCAAGACTTTATTAAAAAATAGTTTTTCCGAAGTCACAAAAGAATGATGTTGCCGAAAAATGCAAGGCATGATATACGGTGAAAGGATTTGTCCAAAGATGGACAGGCTAGAAGTAGACATTCTTGCTTGAGGCGATGACTATGTTTATTTTCCTTTCCCAATGAATCGTAACATTTAAGGATCTTGAACTAGTCTAAGTGGACTTGGACTGTATTTCTCGTAGGAGACTTGGATAAGAAGATCTATGAGATCTGCCTGCGGTTTTTCGAAACCAATTTATGACTTGAAATGGTTATCCAAGTGGTTGAATGTTCGATATTGTCTATCCATATATATAGTTATCGATTAACGATATTGAATATGATTACTGTAAGTTCGGAGATCTTATCATGTTAACGTTGTTTCAATGACCAAAAGTGACAATATAATTCCACTTTGGAAAGTGGTTGTCCGCCACAGTCGTGTTTAAGGACATCTGAGTTGTTAGATCATGTTTGGAAATCTAGCTTTCCAGCGAAGAGTTCAAGAACATTCGATATTTGTCCGAGTAGACTTTACGTCAAATGTCTCTTAGAACAGTTTGACCCATACGATCACTTTCTCATTCATGTCTTAGTGGTCAATGGTCATATCAATAGCCATGATCTTTCCTCTGATACGACTCTTGCTCAAATAAAAACAAATTTTCTTGGTTTCATTTTGCATGGTCGTTGTCTTGTATGTTTAGTATATACTTGACACGACACGTCCTTTGTCGTTGGATTTAATATCCACTGTATACTTGTCTAGTTAGAATGAACTGAAGGGATTTTACGGTACGTGGGATGACTCACAAGACCTTGTGCGATTAAAGATCAAGAGTCCGCTCATTATAATTCTTGAATGCCAAATGGAATGGCGATCGAGAAAGGCGAGTGTCGTCTAGGACATACTTTCTTGCTCCATGGCATGTCCATTATCTTGAGCAATGAAAGCAAAATTGTATAGCCAATTTCACCATGTGGCAGAAATATGTGGGTTTCTTATAACGGTCAAGGAGATTGATATAGTTGTGGAGATCCAATAAGGATGTGCGCATGATCTGCACACAAGAGAAAATGTTTCTTTTTATTGCGACAGTTGGTCGGCGATAACATATTCAGACTATCCTATATATTATAGGATGATTGTCGCATATGGAGATCTCTTACCATTTCATTAAGAAACAATAGAGAACGGAAGGTCGAGTTAGAGTGTCTATCTAAGAGTTAGGTGATCTAGTATCCGCTTACTGAGGGAGTGGCTGAGTATCGCTCCGTTCGGAATGCGAGCATAAAGGTTGCGTCTATAGTGACGGTACACTATATTAGCTTGAATTTTATATTTATCTTTTAGACACTTTATGGATTGCGGCTTACTTACATTGCATGATCGGTTATTGATATTTATTTATTGATGTTCGATTATTTTATTTTGGGATGGGTGCTATATTTGGTAGTTTGATTCGTAAGTATGGAGTAATAATAGTAGATGTGTTTTGACATATTTATTTGCATTTAATTGAAAGAAAGATGACACGTAGGATCGGCTCTCTTGCATAAGAGATCCCCTCGATGCTTAGAGGCATACGAGATGCAAACGTTTGTTTCTTTTCGGTGCTGATTTGGAGCTAGCGACCGTACACTAATTCAGTGCTAGGTGTACATGACAGTGGGAGTATTCGAACGATCCTTATCTGGTGATAAGGATGAGCCGAAAACTTAGTAAAGTCTTCAACGTAATGGAATTTCCCTACATTTCATTATTTAGATAGCTGTTGAGAAGACAGATTTCGGATATACCCAAAGTTGAGCTGGGGCTCAATCTTGATGATCAGGATCCATGCATATTTGGAATGGGGCTGTCAAGTGCGTCACTGAGCGACATAGATTCGAATCTGTATGGTACCAATATGACGTAAGGCCCTTGTGAGAGAGTACATGGACCATAGCGCGTTCTTCCGTACGACGCGTGCTGATGACTTAAAGGAGGCTTAGGGATCGATCCCATCTTTCGGACTGTGTGAGCCCTCATTGATCGGCATTCAGTGGTGAATGACCTGATCAATTATACCCTTAGTGACTTCAACTTGCAAGAAAAAAAGCCGTGAGCGTCTGCTACTTTGGTTTCTATCACAATAGTACGATGATTACCATACCGTACAGAGTGGGTAGTGTTAGGAAAACGGGCAAGTGGTGGACCCAACTTGACGAGTTGAGAAGATGATCAATCGGACATGTCTCCTTGATTGCATTACGTTCACAACTCTTACATGAGCCTATGAGGCGTTATCAGAGTGTGGTGAATCAAAGGGTTTCCATGATGGTTGAATATGCTTCTTGAGGGATTGAAGATATTCAAACAGGACATGAAAATTTAGTGATTGGATTTGAGATGTACGATATCCGAGTTATCGAATAACTTTGTTTGTTCATTAGGGAGATCCTTGTCCTAACGGATCTGGCTGCAAGGTTACTGGCTTGCAGGTATCGATGGTCGTATGATGGCGTTGTAATTAGTATGGAAAAGGATTGATGAAAGAGAACCAGTGAAAACCAAGCAGACATGACGGTACCCACTCGATTGTACGAGTGGGAGTTTGTTGGTATAGGGCCCGCCCAATCGAGTGGGTGGGTCGACCTGACTCGTGGTCTTGCCCCTTTGCTATATATAGGCATGCAGAGGCTAGGGTTTCAATATAGATGAAATAAAAGAGAATTATATAGATAATTGACTCAAGTCTTTAAGGGAGGAAACTAGGGTTTTCTAGGTTCTATCATCTCCTTTGAAGTAGTAGCAGCCGCGGTGAACAGGAGGGCTTTTTGACCAACGTTGTGGCCGTCTCTCGCCGACCATTGTGTAGAGAAGAGAACGCACGAGGAATAAAGATTAGAGATCCACCAATCGATAAGGAAGATCTTCTACCCCGCTAAGGTTTATAAGATCCTAGTGTTCGTATAGGCCACTAGTTACATATATTTGCTTCCGCTGTTTTTGTATTGATCTTCGTATGGATCCGAATCCATGAAAAGATCTAGGATGTAGTCATACATCCCTACAATGACAAAGGATATGAGTCGACCCTTTTTTATTACACTTTTCCATTTTCTTTTGCAAGTTCTCCTGGAACATTTAACTTTAAAATTTAAGTAACTTTGAATACATTAGTGATGTATTTGTGAATATACTAGTTGATCATCAATATCATTAATTGTGCTAATATAAATCCTCACTATTAAAAGAAGAGAACCAATTTTCATTTCAAACACACTATATGGCTCGATATAGTAACTAGTCTCTTTACCCAGGTGGCTAAATTCCCTAAAATACCAAAAAATAATTACGCACAATACTGATGTAGACGTTTTAAATTTAAGTTGCTTTGAAATACAAAAACACTATTAATACAAGAGCTAATTCAGAGTGAAGTTCCCTCCTCTAGATATGATACTCTTTTATCTTATGCAAAATAACTGCTTTAGAAAATCTATATCGCACGCATACATCATCAGGTGACGTATCCGTATTAAATTCATATCCCTATCAGATTCGTATCATATTCATATCCAAGTCGGAATCTTTCGGATTCATTGAGAATACTTGTAAGACTCTTTTTGGCATGTCCTACATTTTATCTTTAATTCTAGATGCAGAGCATGTATCAATGGCTAAGATACCAGCAATCTACACATCAATACTTATTAATTATTTGGATTCTTAGCTTAGATTTTCCAAAATGGTATTTTTTTTGTTATTATGTATATGTATTTAAACAACAAAAAATCAGCATATCCGAATGACCAAGTTATATCATAAATTTTTGGAATATTATGAATCCGCGAATCCGACTTGTATCGTGTCCCATATCCGTATCCTAGCTGTGCTACTTAGCAGAAAATGTACTACTTTCGTGATATGTTTAATATCATGTAGATTTGTGCTTCAAATATAAATTAAGATCATGGAATTCATAATATCGAAGGGATATCCTAATTGAAAAGATTTGCTCCGAATCTAAATCTACTCTTATCGATTATGAATAGTACCTTCAGATGATTGTATATTCATTTCCTTAAGTTGACACTAATGATGCAATGACAGGACTTAACAAGAGAACTACTACAGAAAATTTAAGGGATTTTGCAACAAAATTTGGGCAAGTAAGCGACGGTATGTTTATTTTTATGAAAGCATATATTGTCTTTTGTTTTCGGTTTTTTTTGGGGGTGGGTGGGGTGGGGGGATGGACCCCTACTTAGCAATCGAACCGGTGATCTCTCTCTTGGGTTGGTGACTTTACCACAGGGCTTTGCTCCTTTGGTGAAAGCATATTTTGTTATAATAAGGCATAAACACAATCTTTATCCCCAATCATTATGTGTATGTTGCTTTATTATTATGCTAAAATACCATGGACCATCGCTGTTTTTCACTAAACAACCTATGAAGTTCTTTTTTTTATTTTAAATACAGTAATCTCTGTTAAAGTGCTAGATTCCGTGGAAAAAGAAAAACTAAAGTTTAGGAGAGCTTACTGTAATTAAAAAACTTTAGGAGGTATGGTAAAAAAAAGCTATAGTCAATGGAAGTTTAGAGTAATTTAGCCTTTTGCCAGCAATAATAGTAGTGCAATAACAACAAAAAAGCCTATTAGATGATGGTTTTGAACTTGTTGCGTTTGGCAGCTAGGGTTGTAACGGACCGTGTTTCTGGATATTCCAAGGGATTTGGTTTTGTGAAATATGCAACTTTAGACGATGCTGCTGAAGGCATCAAGGGTATGGATGGAAAGGTGCGTCAATACTATCTTTTTTGGCCTTTTCAATAGCTTTTCAACTATCCTCGACAATGACTAAATTGCACGGAACTCCATACTTTTGCTCTTGTTGCCGTAAACCATCGAAAATTTTTAGAACTTGAACTTTACACCTGAATTTACTATTATATGTGTGACCCCTTTTGTCTGCAACACCAATGAATCCGTGATATTTTGCCACTTCTTTCTACAATATTATGCTTATTTAACATTTTAGTCGAGGGGTAAATTTGGTAAGGAAAAGGAAAATATTTTATGACTTAACTAACCAAAAAAAGTTTTTTTTGTATAATCACCGCTGGAAAATATTAAAAACAAAACTAAAACAATCTTAGCTATTTCCATAATCACCCTCTCCTGAATGATTCCATATACCCCCCTTATTAAGTGACACCTAATCTAATAGCGTCCTTTAACATCTTGGTAGAGAAATTAAAAGAAATAATTTTTTGCTCTTCTTTCCACCATTTCCTCTTTTGTAATATTTTCTTCTCTTCTCTCCATCTTTCTCTTCCCTTTTCTTTCCACCATTTCCTCTTTTCTAATAGATTCATTGGAAAAACAAAATTGAAAGAAGATGAGAGGGGAGGTGGTCCTTTCATCCTATAACCCTAACACCCACTTAATGTAATACGAACGGATGCCCTGCGGGTTCTTAGAAGGCTCAAAAAATAAATGCAAATTTAATTTAAGTGGTAATTTGTAGACACTTAATTAGTTTCTCGAACTTCTCTTGTTTCAAATTACATCCTTGTCATGCTTTCAATTTTCGTAATCACTTCATGATGTGGAGCTAGTATTGTTAGTTAAAAGTATGATAATGATAATCACATAACAGAAATTTGTAGTCGTAACGAAATTTGAAGAATTTTAATTGGATATAAAAGGATCTTCTGCGTATCCTGTTCCATGAAAGGAAAAAAAGTATCACAACTCTCTTTATCTTATAAAAATCATCATTTTTCCCCTTCTTGTGGATGTGTGTAAATCTAGCGGACAAAGTAAACTAATATGCAACGAAATATAAGAATTGAGGAGACTAAACAGCTTCTATAGCCATATTTTGCCATATTTTGCCTCCTAAAATTTAAGGTCATGAATCAAAATAGCTAGAAACCTCCATGGCCTTTTTTGTTAAGTAGAAATTTCAAATATTATATTGAGTTTGTTTCCATTATAAGTTTAACGACTCTAGCATTTTTTCTTTTTTCCTCTGTTCTATAGAATTTATTCCATAATATTTAGAAATTGGGCGCCATATAATACATTTAATTCGAATCCATAAAAAAAGTTGAATATTTTGATTGCACTTTGCTTGAAAATAAACCCAAAACAAATCGCATCTCTATTTTTCTTAACATTCTAACGTACTGATAAACCATTATTTCAAAATTATTGGAGATTCTTTTGATTATTGTTTAAAAAATTCAAAATTGTACAAAGGAATTGTCACAAAACCATGTTTAGAAGTTATATAGATTATTTTTCTAAAAGACTTTCAAACTTAAAGTAGAGAAATTTCGTGTTATTCAAAAAAAAGAGATAGAGAAAGAACTTTTAGTCTCTTTTTTAAAAAATAAAAATAAAATCCAAAGATCCTCGAGAAATTAAAGGCTGATGAGTTGCTTAGAACTTTCTTATTCAAAAAAATAATTAAAAATCATATTTTCAAATAAAGAAAACTGAAAAAAAAAATCTCTTAAAAAAGTTAAAGAAAAAAATCTGAAATAAAAAGAATCAAAGAATATTTAGCACCAAAAAAGTCTAAAGAGCTATTTATAATCTTTATTTTTTGTAAACCCAATCTCCAAGTAAAACAATCAAAACATGAAGATTTAAAATTTCATATGCTAAACATTTGATGACAAAAATATTCATGTGAGATAAATGACAAATAAAAGTAAACTTTAAATCTAAATCGACATCTCTCTCTCTGTGTGTGTGTGTGTGTGTGTGTTGTTGGGGGGGGGAGTATTAGGTTTTGATAGAGATAAAAAATTTCATAGAAAACGAAGAGAAGATGGAAATGAAAAATTAAGTTCGACTATATTTTTTTCCTGACATCTGGTTTTAGCGAAAAGATGCTCTTTTTTTACAAAAGATTCTTTTTTGAACCCCCCCCCCCACCCCCCTATGTATAAGACAGATAGATGGGGAGAAAAAACATGAAAAAGTAAGTTCAACTATATTTTTTCCTCCTGACACCTGGTTTTCCTTGCAGTTCCTTGATGGATGGGTTATCTTCGCGGAGTATGCTAGGCCAAGACCACCACCAACTCCACCGCAATATTCCGAGCCTCAATCCCGTTATCCCTCTAATGGATATCCTTCATCACGCTATTAGTGGATTTGTTGAAGGTCTTGTCAGAGCATTATTTAAGATCATAGGCTATTAAATATTGGCATTCTGCGTAATTTTTCTTTGGTCCCATTATCTTTGCATCCTTGTTTCTCGTAATGTGCCTCAAGTATTATATTCAAAATCGACATGAAGAATACACACATTATGCTTTTGTTCTTATAAAATTAAAATACTCAAGTGTGCATAATGTGTTGCATTCTGTAAATTTCAAATGCTATCTATGCATCCCTAAAGTTGGGTCATTTTTGATTGAGCAGCCCAATTAGTTATTTAATTCCATTTTATTTGTTTGTAATTATTGTTTTGAGATTTAGGAACTATAGAAAATGAAATCTAGATGCAGTGTATCACCCCCTCTGTATCACCGAAGTGGTTGATTACTGATTAGCAACTGACACCCTTGTGATTTTACCAAAATGAACTATATTTTCGTAATTTCTAACCCCTCATGAGTGTCAGGAGCTAAGAAGTCACTTTATGCATTACTAGTTGTTTTTTTGGATGTGTGATGCACGTGTACTTGTAGTAGAAGTTGTATGGTTAACGTCTCTATGTGGTTTATAGTTTGTGATTTTAGATTTAGAATAGACTTCTTGAGACGACTTTAGAAATTGAACTGATGGCTTGTATGATGGTTGGGTTGGGGGAGAGCAGTGTTTGAAATTTGAATTTCAAAGAGTCCAATTAAAAAGTTTAAAATGGAATGATGATATAAATAAGCTTTAAATGAGATTATTGATTTGGAGATTATTCTCATTATTTTAAATTCTTTTATAAAAGAAAGATAGACACGTCAATTGATGTCATGATATAAATGACTAAACCTTTGAAGTTTGCGTTATAAGGTCAAAAAGATGAGGCCGGGAATGGACATGAGTGTAGCCTTGTAGGGAGAGTAGAGATGTAGCCTTGTACCACCCCAATTTGTAAATTCCAATATGTCACAAAAGTTTCACGAAATCATATACGGCATCTTATATCATATGCCTTTTTTATCATCTCCTTGTTAATATTTATTGTTTAAGGTTGATTGTTTGTTTAATGTAAGAAAGCAAAGCCTATGATTAATTAAGAAATCTTTGTTATCTTTCGACTTGAATTCAATTTTCTATAATATTTTTTCCCTTTCCTTGTAGGGTTGAAACAATATGGTGAGCATACTAGTGAAGCATGGAGTGTTTTGTATTTCAGAAAGAAGTCCATACGCAAGGACCTTAATAAATGGATGGTGCTTGCAAGTTATGTTTGTTGTATTATTCTATTGTTTCAAGCAATAGGAATCTTGGAAATAGACAGATATGTTACTCTGTTATCTAAGCAGTCATATTTAAATCTATTTCAACTTTTGTTGCAAATGTTTCTAAGTTCTGTTTATGTAACCTGGTTGAAGTTAGAAGCATGCATTTATATTTAGAATTATTTGACAATTGGTTTGTTATTTCTGGTTCCTAAGCTTAAGGTTCTTGATAAGAATTGCCTTCGCATATACAGTGCCCAAGAAAATTAGTAGATATTGACGTGCACAGTAACGTTTCTTGTGAATCGGTCCCACCTCTGCCTCTTTTGAGGCACATTTATCCTATGCATTGTTAGTTTATTTTCTTTAACGCATATAATTACTAGTTATACATAATTTGTGCCTGAATATTAAACTCAATGTTAGACGGCAAGCATTTATTGAGTGTGGATAGAGAATAGAATCTGCATTTTAATTTTGATCTCATTTTATAATAAATATTGCCGGTCATTTTATATATAATTAGGAAATATTACCCCTTAACAGATGAATCCCAAATATCTGTCATTTAACAAGATAATATGTAAAGAAATTTTTCGGGAAAAATGGGTTTTAGGGACGATCGGCTTTAGTTCCTAGATAAAAAAAACTAGTCAAAAATCTTTCTATACTCAAATATTTCTTAATTTCAGTTTTTATAGAACTAATATGTTGTACCAATACTATCCTTTCAGATAAAATACTACATTTTTCTTTTAAAATACTATATTTATATCAAATCTACTATATTTATATTATAATCCTACATTTAACCTAAACTGCTACATCTATTGGTAAAACTGCTATATCTATTTATAAGATAAATGTAGTATTTTATAAGATAAATATATTATTTTAAAAGGTAAAGGCTAAATTGCACAAGTTACCCTTAGCTTTTGCCCTATTATTAGAAAATACCTCTTACTTTCTGAAATCAACACTTTGCCTCCCTCAACTACTATTGATTCTCAAAATACCCTTCATTTAAATATTCGATTAAAATATTTATATCAAGGGTTTTTTGATATACCCCCAAAACTTCTATGCAAACTTGATATATCCCCTCTGATTTTCCTTACACCTCCCAAAATTCTTTAAATATTTTTTAAATATAACATCATGATGATTAACTTTGACAATAATCAATAAAAAATTTTGTAAATAACCTCAGAACCCCTTCTTATTCTTTACATGCCTCCAAATTTCTAAAATAAAAATTGATTGATCGAGTTATGTTTTCTTGTAAGTATTGATTAATTTAGGTGTTCTATTTTGTAAGTGTTGATTGAGTTGGATTTTTTATAATATGATTTGCATAATTCTAGGTTTCTTTTGGTTTAGAATTTTCTAAAATTTAGAATAAATTTAGGAGTAAATAGATGCAAAGAGCAGAGAAGAGAAGAAGAAACAAAAAGTTTATGATTAGAACAAAGAAGAAGATAAGAGAATTAGAATGGGTACCTGCAGACCAAGGAATGAGAAGAAAGAAGATGAAGGTGGGGTTTTGTCAGGTTGTGATGAGAAAGATGACGACGGCGACGATGATGAGGGTAAAATTGGCATTTGAAGAATAAATTAAATTGAAAAATTAAATTTAACAATCACTTAATAAACATGTGGGTAATTAAAAATACTTAAAGAAGGTGTGAGTAATATCAAAAAATAATTGGGGTATATAAAAAAAAAAGAGAAAGAAATATTTTTTAATTAAATATTTAAATAAAGATCATTTTGAGAATCAATTAAAATTTGGAGGGAGGGATTTTTTTTTAATTGCTGCTTTTAGAAAGTTATGTGTATTCCCTGCTATTAAGGTAAATGGTAGGAATATTTGATGCCATTTGTAAATATAGTAGTTTATTTAGAAAGATAGTATTAGAAAATACATTAGTTAACAATGGTGACCGACGTTAATGGCTGTGGGGGCATGTGCCCCCACTTATAGGTATTAGGTATAGGTATTCTTGTGAAAGTATTTTGTTCGATAGGAGTGAGTGGAGGCGGAGGATTCATGTGCTAGACCCGGCGTGATTCTCATGTTGGTTCGTATAGCCTATCCCATATGCTTGGGATAAAAGGCTCAGTTGTTGTTGTTTTATCATTATGGTGCTCTGGGAGCATCCAGACTGTACATCATACGTGCAAAAAAGGTGAAAATACCAACACCAAAGCCCCGTGTTTTACGTTGTTTGGCAACCGATCGTGACCGTTGATTTTAAGATCAAAAAATCCTGGATCATTGATCTTAATAGCAGGGGTGAAAATAGGAGGGACTCCGATCCATTCGTATGTGGTTCTTTTCCTTTGCCTACTTACCCATGGATCCCACTTCTTATCTCTCTCTACACAAATCCTCAAATCCATTCACGTGCAGGAATTTACATCATGTCAAGCATAGTTTATGTATACCTAACTAACTTATTTAATATTTGCATATACGAAACAAGTTCATATTACATATAACCATGAAACCCAATATTTATTTAGCTTAAGAGCAACCCTTTCATTATTCTCATCTAAAAGTTTGTTGGTTCAAATTATATCTATAAAATTACTTCTGTATCATATATCAAAGGTTAAAAGACAATTTTTCTACTACAATAAATATATAAGTGTAAGATATTATCTATGAATCTTTAAAAGTTACTTTTATATTAACCGTAAAAGCTGTGATTAATTGGGATTGGTCATGTCCAAAGAATTTCCTTTCCAAAATGTGAGGCAACGGGCAAAACACATGCTAAAAAATTGTAAAAGTCTGCAAATATTTTTTTATAAATATAATCAAGCTTATGAGCATGCTAAAAAATTGTAAAAGTCTGCAAATATTTTTTTATAAATATAATCAAGTTTATGAACAGCCTTTTATCACGTGTGACGCTAAGATGGTATTTCACATGCAACGCGCTAGTCTAATATCTGATTTTCTTTCTTTTTTTTAAAAAATAAAATAAGCCTCTTATGCTCTAGTTTACATAGAATTTGAAATCTAAAGCACCTTGTTTTATTTGTTGTGTCCCCTCAGACCAAAAATCCTGGGTCCGCCAATGTTAGTTAATGTACCACAAGGACTTAAACATATAAATCTTTGAGCCTAGGTTGTTTTTGACAAATTTTTTCAGCAAGGGGACTAATCCTTATTGCTTTTGAGTCGTAGGAACCTAAATCCGTTTTTCGAAACTCATCTTAATCTAAATCTAAATCTATCTAATCTAAATCTAAAGTATACTCATCCAAATGAAAATGCCAGAAAAGTTTTGGTAGTCCTTTTGATACTTTCGATTCTATTTTTGTGGTGTGTTCTATCTTGTACTATAATCTATGTAGAAGTTTTTGTTGCTCATGAATGCTTGTGAGGAAAAATGCATGAATGCTTTTAGATTAGTGTATGTGTAAAAAAATATTCTTTGAAGGTAAAATCACTAAATAAGAATTGAATTACTGGTTTCAAAACACGAGATGTGTGTTTGTGTGTGTAGTGTGTGATAGAAACTGTAGACTAATTTCTTAGGTTATCTCTTCTATGGTTTTGACTCTGTAAGGCTTTTTGTTAGTTATTATGGTTTCATTCTTCTCTTCAATGAACCATGCAAATAAAAATATATATGACTTTCACCTTAATTATATATAAGGCAAGCAATTAAAGACAATCTTTCAGGCTTTGTTACTACGTACTCATGCATGATGTTTATCTTAGAATTAATTGCATGGAATTGATGTTGTTTATTGCTATATGGCCACAATTAGACGTTGAGATAGACCTTTTGATTTGGGTCGTCGATCGACTGTGTGAAAATTGCCAGCATGAGTCGATCACAAGAGCAACTTTTAAGCTGGCTTTCTTCTCTGTTACAATATTAATTAAAAATATGATAAGTAGTTTATCAATATGGAGTATATATGGTCATGGTTCTAAATTAACCTGTCAATCTTTTTTCTATTTTAATTCCTTGAATGTGGATGTATTGTGGGATGGGATTTGACTTCTTTAGCCTGTTTTTTTCCTTCACAAATTTCCAAAAAAAAAAAATTAAGTTTAAACTGTAGAATACAGTACGTAATTAATATATACACTTATTTCAATTTACAGTGACATAATAATGTTATTTTAGTTCTCATTCAAATGTGATTGTTTGTTAGTTCAAATATGCTTATTTTAGGAATCTATATATTATTAGCTTCAAACTATTATTTGTTTGTTTTAATAAAATAATTAATTTTATATTTACAAAGACTTATCAAGAAAAGATCTCATAATGTTCATATATATATAAATAGGGCTTAAGGGTCCTGAGTTCGACCCTCTCCTGAGCCCATATCCCAAATATATAAACACAGGCAAATTAATTCCTCTATCCTTGCCAAAAACCCCTCTCTCCCTCGCAACCCTCCCTCACGACCCCTTCCTCTCCCTCGCGACCCTCCGCCGCCGCCGCTCCCTCGCCGCCGATCGTCCATCCAGACCCGTCCCTCGCCGCCGATCCTCTCACCAACAGAGGAACGCGACCCCTGCCTATCGCCGCCGATCCTCCCTCGCGACCCCTCCCTCGCCGCCGATCCTCCATCGCGACCCCTCCCTCGCGTCCGATCCTCCATCCAGACCCCTCCCTCGCTGCCGATCCTCTCACCAACAGAGGAACGCGACCCCTGCCTCTCGCCGCCGATCCTCCCTCGCGACCCCTCCCTCGCCGCCGATCCTCCGCCGCCACCCCTCCAAGAACTCTGTTGAGAAATTGATTACTGCTGCCAAGAACTTGAGCACTCCTCTCTGAATTGCAAAAAATTCAAAAGGTCTGCAGATGAAGTGACTGCTTTTGAAAAGGGTCAAATGAAGCATTTTCCTATCAAGAGGGACTGGGTTAAACAAAAGGGTTTTTCAAAATCACAATTTTATATCAAAAAATTTGCTGCTCAAGATGAAGCTGCTGATTCTGGAAAAGCTACAGTTGACAAGGTCCTGAATGATACCAGACAATTTGCTGTTCAAGAAGAAGTTACTGGTTGAAGAAAAATTATAGATGCAAATGTTCAAATTAATAGTTCAAAAAAATTAATTGAAGATACCAGAAGTTTTTCAGCAGGAAAAGAGGTGTTGATTGAAAATACTGAAAAAATAGTTGATATTTGAAATTCTGAGAAAGTTGTTGCTCATTCTGTTGTCATTAAATCAAGTTTCATGTCTCAGAATGAATCTAGATTGAGGAAATATAACACATTTGATGAGACTTATGGTATTACAAAATCTTTGCAGCATTCTAAGGACTCCTCATCACTAAGTCCTTGTTCTTGCTTTTCTTTTGAAAATATGTTATCTTCCAAGGATAAGTTTTTACTGGAAGGACAAAATATAATCATAAAGATGGAGATATTTGTAAAGAATATAGAAGCTAAAAAACTTGAAGAGTGCAGTGATAATTCAGTTCATGATCAACAGAAAATGAAGAAGAAAACTAAAATTGGACAGAAACAAGAATTGCAGCTTCATAAGAGAACTGGATTAAGACTTGTAAAAGTTTCCATAAAAATGTATGACTCTTCATAAGCATGAATATATGTTTTTGGAATATAAGGGGAATTGCTGCTCCCCAATCTCGTTAAAGACTTAAAATCATGGCTGTAGAAAAAAATGTGGAATTATCTGTATTTTGGAACCACTTGCAGTTTTTTCCAAAGCAAGATTTATAGCTTCTAGTATGGGCTTTTGATAAATTATGGTGTAATTTGAATTATAAGATTTGGATCTTTTCAAGCCAACAATATAAACTAGACATTTTGAGTTCTTCAAAACAATGCATTACTGCTAAAGTTTTAATTCCTTCTACTCAGAATTTCTTTATTATTGTTGTATATACCAAAAAAACAAAAACTCTTAGCTTTCAAATCTATCAAGTTCGATCCACTTTCCATTTCAGCATTGGAACCAAAGATGTATTTGAAACGTTTTATAAGTTTTCTGGAGAAAGTTTTCCCTGAGAAACAGATTTGAGGTCGATATTTGTATATTGAATCAGTTTTGCATAATTGACGCGATTATATATATTTCTTTCTTTTATTGCATAATTGCAGCATACCATAGAATTATTGTATGGGGTTGTGATAATGATCCAGCTATGCATAGAAATATAGAGCAAAATGGCTTTGCTGCTTAGATCTACTTCTTGCTTAGATCTGCTTGTTATTGTTAGGAGGACAAGTGCAGCATATGGGCTTTGCTGCTTGTTCTTGCTTATATCTGCTTGTACTTGCTTATATCCATCCTTCCAAATATTGGCATCCATAATATGCCCCTGCATGCATGGACAACTTAAAGAACAACCCACATAATATGCCCCTGCACCTGCTGCGGTACAACATTGGCATCCATACTTCCAAATGATAATTCATATGCATCCAATACTTGTTTATCAATATCACTAGCTATCACAGGGGATGTTAAATCCGTATTCTAAGTTTCAGAATCTCTTATATATCATATCAAAAAATATCATCCAGCTACAAGTATAGTATTACAGAATTTTCAGAATAACAAATCAACAAGAGTTACGAGAGACAAAAAATAATGTCCAGGAAAATTTCTCTGTGAATCGAAATTTGCCAAATAAATTCTCAGTTCCTCCAAAACGGGACAAGACAAACAACACTGCAGCCAGTTAGGTCGCTAGTTAGTACTTTGCTTTTCTTCTGAAAGTTTTCTCTTCTTCGGTTTTCTCCCTTTTAGCCTTTGGTTTAGCCTTGGAACCTGAAATTTTCAATATGATTCTTTCTATACGTTAGATCATTGGTTTCAAGAAATAGTGCAAACTTAAGCTAAATCATGAACAGAACTAGATAAACCATGAAATGCAATCTCTGCATTTTATAACTCTGAAACTTTTGTTCGACCAAATGTAACTTGTTGCATAGAAGATCCCTATAGGAAATAGGTCGCCACCATCTTTTAAAGCTCTAATAGCCTGAACTTAAAACAGTTTAAGAAACTTCAAAACCTTATGTAGCCTAGTGCAATATGCACCAACATCAGTTTAAATGTACTTAAATCTAAACATGATTAGAATGGAATAAATTTTCTGAACTTTATATATTTCACTTCAAAAGTAAATCATAACACATAACAATAGCAAACTAAATATGTCATCAAATTCTTTTTCTGAAGAAGTCATATTATGAAGAGAACTACATATGTGGGAAATTACTACCTCTGATGTCTTCAGACAAAGGTAACTTTGTTCATTGTACAAGCCTCAACTGCTGCCTCAAATTCCATATCATCTCCTCCTATATAAACATCACAAGCAAGCTTCCATTACCATTCAAAAATAAAATCCGTTTACATGCTTCTGTGGCAAATAAAGCAACTATCAACTTTCCCCATCTCGAATCAAACAGAATTTGGATATGCAAGATTAATGATACCTAAATAACCAAATTCATGTTACCATAACCGAATTGAGCAATGACCAACGGATTTCCCAGATGCCAATGCTTCTGCAAGCAACGATCTTGCTCTCCCATGGCGACGCAATAGCAATACAGTGTTCGCGAGGGAGGATCGGCGGCGAGGGAGGGGTGGCGATGGAGGATCGGCGGCGAGGGAGGGGTGGCGGCGGGGGATCGGTGGCGATGGAGGGGCGGCGGCGGAGGATCGGCGGCGATGGATGGGGTCGGCGGCGATGGATGGGGTCGGCGGCGAGAGGCAGGGGTCGCGATGGACGATCGGCGGCGAGAGGGGTTTTTGGGAGGGAGGGATCGCGATGGAGGATCGGCGGCGAGGGAGGGGTCGCGACGGACGATCGGCGGCGAGGGAGGGGCGGCGGCGGAGGATCGGCGGCGAGGGAGGGGTGGCGGCGAGGGAGGGGAAGGGGTCGCGAGGGAGAGGAAGGGGTCGCGAGGGAGAGGAAGGGGTCCTGAGTTCCTCTGTTGGTGAGAGGAGAGGGGTTTTTGGTTAATTTAGAGGAATATTTGTCTGTGTGTTGTCTCTAATGGGATATGGGCTCAGGAGAGGGTCCTGAGTGAGTTCGAACTCAGGACCCATAAGCCCATATATATATATATATATAAAAGAGGGAACAAGTAGAAAACTTTATTGCACAGGAGCAAATAGTACATGATAAAAAGTCAAATTAATAACAATCAATTACATTATCCCTTCGAGGCACTCAGGAGAAGCTGAAGAATATTTTTTATTTTTAATCTAACATGGAGAACAATAAAAAGGATGTGAATATCTTATCAAGGAAATAAAGATTGAGCTGGTTGATGCATGTAGATTAATTTATATTTTGGTTTGTAGAATATTGGTTAACATCATTAATAACTATCCTTCTTTCTTTTTTCCCTTTTGCCCCTAAAAATTCGAAATGCCACCAATTATTTCCATTGGTATTTCTGTTTGCAAAGTTCATTTGGTTATTGTGGATATTCTATCCAATATTTTAAAACAATGCTAATGGTAATATGTACTATTATTTCTTGTTCAAATGTCCAATTATTAAAAATATGTCCCACAACTATATTGTATTTTTAACAAG
This sequence comes from Agapanthus africanus, assembly GCA_030015575.1. Lineage (NCBI taxonomy): Eukaryota > Viridiplantae > Streptophyta > Magnoliopsida > Asparagales > Amaryllidaceae > Agapanthus > Agapanthus africanus. The sequence continues at coordinate 23,367,215 of JASDDO010000028.1, read as the reverse complement.
AAAAAACAGAACATGTCACTGATACCGTAGATGATTTTTCCTTTTAAAATGGATCGAATTGAATTGGATTATATACACTCCAATCATCTTTCTATCATCCGGTGAATGAGTTTGTTGACTACGGGCCAAAACTTGAATTTGAGTGAGAATTTTTTTAGGAATATAGATACATATAGGTAGAGCTGTGTTGTGGTTTTAGGGCATCTCATGCTCTTCTTATTCACGTGCAAAAACCTAGTTTTCTTTCAAGCCAATAACATATAATATAGTTATAGATTGCCACTTTTGAGCCACAAGGTCCTAAATCCGTTTTTGTTAAAAAATAAAATTATTCCAATGGCCTCAATTAGCCCGCTTGATTAAAGCCCTTTAAAGCTTCGGCCTCGCTTATAAATCCCTGACAAATCCCAGGTGTATTTTTGTCTTTTACATACCAGGACTCCCGCGAATGTGCTCTTCCATCCCTGCCTTCACTCCGCCGGCCGCCGCTGCCGCCGTCAGGCCTGCGGCTCAGCCCTCAACTAGCCTCTTGATCACAGGTGAAAATGCCTCTTTGCTAAAAAAAATCGCCTTTATTTTGAGTTATTTTGAGCAAAACAGTGGATTGATTTAGAGATTTAGATGATTTTAGGGTGTTTTGTGATTGGGTTATGGCAACGGGTTAGGAAAGATTGAATCTTTCTTGATTATGTTGAATTTAGGGTAAGGTTTGATGATACTCATAAGTGGGAATTCCCAAGATCATGACACGTGGTAGATGACGTGTCTCGAGGCTCAAGAGACAGGAGCAAACACGGTACATTGAAGGCATTTCTTGGGCCTTCGCCCCGAGAATTGATCCGACCTTCGATGGCCTCCCAGAACACTCCTATGCCCGCCTTACAAATAACCATCGGCTCACCTCCGAGCCATCCTACACACTGAGCTTCCTCAGCCCTCCCAGCTCGCCTCCGAGCTATCACGGAACCGAGCTTTCTCGACCTCCCATTCGCCTCCGAGCCTCCCACCGAGCTAAGCATCCCCGGTTCTACCAAGCAACCAAGGACGTAGAACACAAGCGTCTCCACCACGGCTCCGCATATCTCGCCAGAAGTAAGATATCCGCCACCCAACATTCCGCGTTCCATGCTTCCGTATCCCTAATTAACGAGCATATCCCGTCATTAATGGGGGGATCCCGTCATTCACGCAGGCGTAACGTCAGGGACGGAATCGACGGCGAAGATCTTGCGCCATCTCGTTCCAAGCGATCACTATAAAGACCCATTTCTTAGACGACTCAGGTAAGGCAATTTCAATCCAACAAGCCGCTGCTCTGCTCAAATTCCTCCGCTAACTTGATCGTCGGAGCGTCCACGGTGGTACAACCATCCAGGGACTTCTTTGCAGGTAGCTCGTCTTCACCCTAAAATCAACCCATTGAGATCCACACGTTCAAGAAGACCATCATCAACGTCAATCTCAACCCTTCATCAACGCTCGCAACAGATCGACGGAGGACAACATCTGAAGGAGATCCAGACTTCCATGAGTTGGCGCTGTCTTTGGGAATTCATCGATTTTCTCCACCCATCGAAAGTTGATCTTCCGATCTCGACTTCATGGCGAACGAAGACCATGACGATCTCAGCACAAGTCGCCGCCCTCCCCACAACGGAGGCGCGGACGGATCTACTCCTCCTCCGAACGCCATCCACGCCCTCTCGGCAAGGATCGATAGGCTCACGTCCATGTCGACGCCTTGTCCATGTCCAAACGGTGGGCCCAGCCCCCAGGTCGCCGTTTCCCCTCCCAGGGATCACGACCTCCGTAGGGAGGCGGATGACACCGCCCACGCTGGAACCACCGAACAACGCCGTGCTCACTCCGGCGACCGCAGCTCTCCCACGGCTACCGATTCTATGGCCCACTGGGCGCCACACGGCCCTACGCTGTGGTCTCGTGAAAGAGCCCATCGCCCCGAGGCCCGCCGCATTCCCGTTCCTCCCGAGGAGGTATCGGTCAGCTCGCCTGCTCCCAGGCATGACCAATGCCCTCTCCCTCGATGGGATCACACGAACGACACTCTCCGAGAAGACTCAAGAAGGATCTCGCCTGGGGACCTACGGAATTTGATAGAACGGGATCGGAGTCGCAGCCTGTCGCAGACCACAAGCGGGAATGGCCACCGTTCTGACTGTGCCGAATCCTCGAGGTATCACGACCGTCTCGACGTCCTCGAAAAGAAAATCGAGGGTATATATCGGGAGGGTCATACATCCGGTGAAGGAGCTAGGTACGCATCCGACTCACTTACGAAGCCCTTCACCGAAGAGTTGCTCGCTGTACACGTCTCGTCCAGGAACAAGCCTCCTAAGGTGGCCCTCTTCGACGGGAAATCCGACCCAAAGGACCATCTGGACGCATTTACGACGGGCATGAACTTTCAGGATAGCTCCGACGCTGCTCAATGCCGAGCATTTCCCGCCACCCTCATCCGGGTTGGACAGGACTAGTTCCGAGGACTCACGCTACGCTCCATCTCTACCTTTGATCAGCTGGCCACCCAGTTCCTCGGCTACTTCGTCGGAAAAAGACGATAGAAGCGAACTATCGATTACTTCTTCACCATAAAGAGCGGGGACAAAGAATCCTTTAAAGAATACGTCACTCGCTTCTACAATGCTCTTCTCGAGGTTTCCGAGCACCGGGACGAAACTGTCATCACCGCCCTAAGGTCGGGTCTTAGGCACAAAGAGTGACTCCGCTCTTTTGCATTAGCGCAACCTAAGACCATGGCCGAGGTAAAAACTTGGACCGAGCGAGAGATCTAACTCGAGTCTGAGGTGAACGCTAACCTGCCCCGGGGCGACCAAGCCGACCAAAAGAAGAGGGGCAGAGAAGAGAAGAAGAAGGTTGACCGACCAGAACCTTACTCCCCGAAATTCCAGGAGTGCGCTCCTCTTAACATCTCCCAGACCGAGCTGTTGGAGGAGGCAAAGGGCGAGGGGTTCTTTAAGCTCCCACCAGTTACCCAAAGGGCGGCAAAGCGTCTCCGTGGCCTTTACTGCACCTTCCATAGGACGCAAGGGCACCTGACCGAGAACTGCAAACAACTCTGGGACTACATTGAGGAGTTGATCCGCTCTGGCCACTTGGCGAAGTACTTAAGGGACAAGCGGCAGGCGGAACGAGAACAAAAAAACCAGATCTCTCCCGAGGAATTAACCATTGGCCAAATTATGGTCGTTACCTAGGACCCTGCTCGGGAAACTCTGGCCTTACAAACGCTGCAAAGTTTAAGTTGTATAAATAAAATGTATTTCTTTTTGAAATAATGTAATTCTTGTCGGTATTTAATTAAGTCCGTAGAATGAATGAGGAAAGAAAAGGAAGAACTTTATTCATTAAAGGGTATTATGGGCTCCTCAGCCTTACTAAAAAACTATGATAAAAATTACAACAAAGGGGTCCAGGGATCAAGGAAGCACTGTTCATGGTACTCCGAGGAGATCTCCCACAGCAGGACCCACGCTTCCTCAGCCCGCTCCCTCTGGCGTTGCCCGCTGACCCTTGCCGCCACAGAAGCACCAACAACCCTTCCCGTCGGACAAGAAGCGGCGATCATCCTCTTTTGGAAACACTCCAGAAGGAGATCCACCGATCGGTCCTGCCTGCTCTTCGTGATCAGTCCGAGGTGGTAAAGCGAGTGCAACTTCTCGATCGTCTCATCCCTCAGCTGCGGAGACAGGGCATTGTACAAACCCGGGGACCTCCTCCAGATCGTATAAATAAGCATTTGGAGGAGTGGAGATCGCCGGGAAAGAAGGCGTACGAAGTGGCCCTCCACACGGTCTATCACCACCTCGTGCATCTGTTCAGAACGGTCGAGGCTATAGAGATGCACATCGTCGCGAGAAATAATCTCCCTGATGACGTCCTGCCATCTTCAGAAACACAAGGCTAGAAGAAACCAACCCGCTTACGCTATTTATAGCCTCAACAAAAATCTCCAATGGCCAAGATTTACACGCGCAGCAACGCGGATAGCGGGAAATATTCAATTTCCCGATATAGAACCTCCACATGGCGACCATGCCGATCTTCATGAGATCCTAAGCTGTCGCTCATCCTGATTTCACGAGCAATGGAAGATTGAACGACACGAATCTCGGAATATCGCGCCTTACCGGTATGTCTCTGCCACGCGTCATTTGTGACGGTCACTCTTCCGGATTTTACGGATCATGGAAGATTAAACGACGCCCCACGAAGGTGGATGGGAGTCTACAAATCCCTCATCTCGAGGCCACCGAGCAGTTTCTCTGCCCGGTCCATCCCTAGCGGGTAGTTTCCCACCCATCTACGCTAAAGATCGAAGCCCTCATCTCGAGGCCACAGAGCAGCTTCCCTGCTCGGTCAATCCCTGGCGGGTAGACTCCTACCCATCTTCGCGAAGGATCTAAAGCCCTCCTCATGAGTCCACCGAGCAGCTTCCCTGCTCGGTCAATCCTTAGCGGGTAACTTTCTACCCACCTGCGCTAAGGATCGAAGCATTCACCAAGAGGCTACCGAGCAGCTTCCCTGCTCGGTCAATCCCTGGAGGGTAGACTCCTACCTATCTACGCTAAGGATCGAAGCCCTCATCTCGAGACCACCGAGCATCTTCCTTGCTCGGTCAATCCCTGACGGGTAGACTCCTACCCATCTTCGCCAAGGATCTAAAGCCCTCCTCACGAGGCCACCGAGCAGCTTCTTTGCTCGTTCAATCCTTAGCGGGTAACTTCCTACCCACCTGCGCTAAGGATCAAAGCCCTCACCAAGAGGCCACCGAGCAGCTTCCCTGCTCGGTCAATCCCTGGTGGGTAGATTCCTACCCATCTTCGTCAAGGATCTAAAGCCCTCCTCAGGAGGCCACCGAGCAGCTTCTCTGCTCGGTCAATCCTTAGCGGGTAACTTCCTACCCACCTACGCTAAGGATCCCTGGCGGGTAGATTCCTATCCATCTTCTCCAAGGATCTAATCCCTCCTCACGAGGCCACCGAGCAGCTTCCCTGCTCGGTCAATCCTTAGCAGGTAACTTTCTACCCACCCACGCTAAGGATCGAAGCCCTCACCAAGAGGCCACCGAGCAGCTTCCCTGCTCGGTCAATGTCACGACCCGAAATTTAGTTCGTGACCGGCAATTAAATCACGCAACGTCTAAAGGCGCAACGTAAATTAAGTAAACCGAATCCCAGAAATCTAAACTTTTTAAAGAAAATAATAGAGGTGAAGTTTTGAAATAAGGGTACGGTGAAACCAAAAGTTTTCTTAAATGCATAGATAATGGAACATGAAAAATGCAAGTGGATTCTACTAGTTACAAAACATGTTTCGTCTTTTAAAAATTTGGACAGCACCTCCTTTGTATATTTTGATCCAAAACCACATACACATGATAATATAAAAGGCATCCTCAAACAGGAGCAAACTCTTCGCCAATCGGTGGAATCATAACCATGCAAGTCATAATATAAGTATACGACGTCCAACGGCGAAGATCGGTACAAAGGATAATGAAATAAGCAAGACATCAACCCACCAAGCGAATATATAACCCATCGTTCTAAGTCTCACAACCACAAGTCTTTCTTAGTCTTACTACATGTACAAATACTACTTTCTGATTGATGGAGTTGACTAGATACAATAGGAATAATAATATAAGAGTGACACGATCCAATATGTACCACCTACCAAAGCAAATCACCCGAATGCAAGCTGTGTGCCAGCGATGCCGCTACTGATCCATGCGGTCAACCTGCAAGAACTGTGGCACAATGGGGGTGAGTTGCCAACTCGTGAGCAGAAAACATCATCAGGTAGAAATCGAATAAAACAACGATTCCTAGGTCAACTATGTCATAAAAGTAATATTATGATATCTAGGATGACCGTATCTGCATATGTGTCAACAATATAATCAATGCCTATCTGCATGCAGATAACATCTACGTGCTCATCAATGATACAACAACATCATGCATGTAAATATCATGAAAGCATATGCATGTAAATGTGAGGATATCAACCAACGTGTGTCCATCAACGACACATCAAAATCATGGAACCTGAGTGTCCAACATCGACACTCGAAACATCATGAAACCCGTGTCCAATATCGACACGTAAATCCTCATATCTCGGGCTCCGTCGGTCCTGATCTGCTCACGGGCTCCGTCAGTCTGAATCGGCCCGTATCATCTCATGACTCCGATCGGTATCCTCCGGATAACCACCGAGTCCAAATACTATCACTGGTAGGTAGTGGTCCCTCTGCCAGGCTCATCGTCTACTGCACAACATACCTTTTTTGCCCCGGGGTACCATACCGGGTCCACCATGTACCCGCAAATGGCATCATCCAGCTGCTCGAATCGGGTATCACATAACTCATAATAGAGAAAAAACATGGTGGATGTCTCGAAATATCATATCAAGATAAACCGGGTTTTTAAAACAATACATACTTTCTTTTGAAACATAACCATGGTTCTCAAATCCAGAATCTCATGAAAACATCATCTCAATGCATATAATCGTAAAGCATGATGTATGCAAACATATAACAGAAATATGAGCATATCCGTATATCATGCAACATAGAACAGTGATGTGAGCATATCAGTATATCATGCGACATATCATAATGATATGAGCATAGCAAGTATATCATGCAACATAGAACAGTGATGTGAGCATATCAGTATATCATGTGACATATCATAATGATATGAGCATAGCAAGTATATCATGCAACATAGCATAATGATGTGGCAATTCTACTGTGTAAGTGACATAGCAATTATCGATGATGAAAGTGTGTGAGCCGGCCAATATGTGTAAGTGTAACATACACATCATCGATAATAGTGTAGGTGTACTAGCACATGTATATGTAATGCAATGAGAATATCATGAACGTAGCATAAAGTACATCGTAAGCGAAATGCTACAAGGTATACGTATCTATAACATAACCGAGTCGGTGAATCTATCAATCGGCATCCAGCCTCATAATATCACGTACGGTATAATCCATCGTACGACATCCTCTAGTCAAGGGTATGGATCAATTATCAAGTAAAACTCATCACGTACGGTATCCGTCATACGACGGCATTAAACCATTAAGGATCCTATCAACCTATATGACAATGAGGGTACAGACCTAACGTCTCGTACGACATATCACTCATGATTCACAACATTATATATATCTATATACCTATATCTCAGGTCACATCCGTATCAATCTCATATCATGGGACCGACAAAGGTATCAATTATCTTATATCGACTCGCATCCGTTAATGACATATCAAACCAAGTCATCATATCTTATCGTATACTCTTTTCATCACATCAATATCTCACATCAAGTTATTTTCTTAATCTCATATCATATTTATCAACCTCATAATATACCACTATAATCTCATACTGATTCTCTTTCACTATATATATATATATATATATATATATATATATATATATATATATATATATATATATCGTGATTCACATTCTTATATATCATTCGAGACATCATTTCTATCATATCATGTCATACTAAACCATACACTATAACCCTAAGTCGTAGTATATATTGTCTCCTACTAATTCTTTAACCATATCCATAAGTTTCTAACATGGTTTCTTTAACTATATTATATATATATATATATCGGTTTCCATTATAATTTGTGGGGGTGCTATACGCCATCCACCCGACTTCCCCGTAGATATAAATCTACTCACCTGTGGAACTCCTTGTTCAGCCGTAGTCGATGTGCTTCGTCGTCTCGGAATTCACGCGAAGGTACCTACAATAAATACATAGCCGCAATGATATTACAATCAAGTCTGGAAAACCAATACGGCACACGGTGTGCTCATAGGTTAGAACCTATAGCCTACGCATACAAAAACAACCAAACAACCCTCTTCGTCGACGTACAGATATCCAATGACCAAATACAACATCAAATCTCAAAACCAATAATCCCAATATCAGAAAATATATCCAAAACCAACCCAATATGCTCCCAGATTTATCTCAGGTTAAATTGGGACTAAACTAGCAAGTTCAGGGGGTAAGATATAGGGTAAGAAAGCTACAGCCAAAAACTCAACACCATTGCCTCACAAAAATCCGGCGACAATGCCCTATTTTCCGAGCTCGCCGGTCGTACTGGGGTGGAACTGGTTCGAACTTGGGTGGTGTTCTTCTGGTAGTTTATCTAGGTCAGTGGTATTGCTTGTTTTCCTTGTAAACATCCCAGGTTGCTCCAGATTCCCTGTAGGCTAACAAACCCCACAAAACCGACACGGGGAAATTTCTAAGTTCATAATTTGGGTTCTATTCTCAGTTCTTGGCCATAAAATCAACACTAGGGTCTTGTAAACAACCCCTAAACATCACAAATTCAAACAATCATCCAAACCCTCTCTTGGAATTTCCAAACATCACTAATCCAAACAAGTTTAACTTTAAACTATAATGCTAGGAAACTTAAAACTAAACTAAATGAAAGGAGGTATACCTCATTTGGCAACTCAAGAAAATTCTTGAGTTGCTCAAAATCTTCAAAATCCAACTTTGAAAGGTCCAATGAGTGTAGGATGAGGTGGGGATCAACTTTAATAAAGGGAGTATGAGTTGAGGAAGATGAAGGAAGAACAATGGGGGTGACGAAATGGGCAGCCCTCTTCTCTTATTCTCACCCTCACTCTCTTTCATGCCATGTCTCATGTCATCATTTGGTCCCCTCTCTCTCTCTCCTCAATAATACACTCTCATATCTTTTCTTTTTGAAACCAAATATCAACAAACTACAATGAAACAACATGCAACAAAAATGCAACATATCATGGTGCACTAACCATGAAAAAATGTAGAAACACGGATTTGGCGTAATCGCGATTAGTAATGCACTAATCAATTTTTATTTAAACTGCATATAATTAATTATAAAAATGTCAAATCTAATAAATATATTTTTAAATGAATAAATCATTTTAAATCTTCAATTATTTCACAATTATTGGTATATATTTATACCATTTTACAAAAATCCCAAATTCGCAAATCGGGTAGTTTTCGCGAAATATATTATTTTAATATTAAATTCCAAAAATAATATTTTATATTTTCTGAAATGTTACAATCTTCCCCCCTTAAATAAATTCGGTCCCCGAATTTAAATTTAAACCCCCAAATACTAAAACATTTTAATAATCAGTTCAAATCAACGGAGCTCCGAAATCACGGAAGATATAGAAATAACACAGCGCATCGTGTGCGCCTAAAAACGAGTACGAAACTCAAATTCGAACCCCGTCAAGCGTCATACAATTCATCAAATTTGCACGCAAATCATCGGAGTTACAATGGAAATACATATCTCGAAATCCACTACTGAAATCAAATATACACTAGTCCAATACTATAATACGTATATAGTACGCATCCTTAAAAAATCTTCTAAAAACTGAATGAAACTAATGCAAAAATCTTTTCTGAATCACCGTGTGATGCGTAACTCACGGCACAAGTGACGAATGCTTATTTGTAAAGTAATAAGTATACGTTCATATATTTTTTGCTTAAATATACGTTTCGCCGTTTTGAAATATCCCAAAAGGTTTTCCTTTATAAACGTTCGTGTCGCTCGCGGACACGTAGGAAATAGCGAGACTATAGCTCCTTTTTGAAAACCCCTTGGTAAACTTTTAATGCATGCAAGTACTCAGGTACTGTCCTCAGATCAGCCATGTTCGGCTACTACATAATATAGTGCCTATCATGAAAACAAAGTGCTCAAGAGCAAAATCAGCTTCAAAAGGCGTATCCAATAATCACGTGCGTCTGGTGCGCATGGAAACCAAACCCAAATACAAGTGCTACTGTTGAAGTCGAAAATTGCACCCCGGTTGACCAAGTCAAAGTCATGGTCAACCCCAAGCCAAGTAGGCCCAAGCCCAAATCAAGTGGGCTCATGCCCGGGTCGAGCCCTAACATGAAGCGGCCGGCCTCCCCCATGCTGAAATAAAAATCATGTAATAAATAATTTTTATGTAATTTTTTATGCATGAATGTAAGCAAATGAGCATAAAGCCAAATTTTTGTAAAGTCTATGGCTTATGTGCAAAAAGAAATGGCACATGAACCATGGGATGGGCAAAATGCCATTTTGCAAAGCCTAAGGGGCTATATGTAAATATGTAAGTCTATATAAGGCAACATGATGATGAATAAAGGAGATACTTTTCATTCTCTCAAAAAGCTAGGGTTTGTGCCTCTTTCCCCTTTCTGAAGGTTCCAAACCTTCTTCTTTCTTTTGAATTAAATCAAAAGTTTTACTCTTCGTTTTCCAAAATTAAGTAGTTTTTCACCACAAAACCCACAAAGGGGAACTGAGATCTGTCATTAGATCTCAAAAAGAAGAGATTTTTAAAATCTCACATCTCTTGATCTTCAAGATCCGGCCAAACGACAGGAAGAAGAAGGAGACCCATCTCCAGAAACCCCATTTTGGGGAAGAACTAGGGCTCAAGGGGAGAAGCCCCTTCATCAGCTTCAAAACATCCTTGGAGTTTAACTCCTCATATATATATACATACACACACAAAATAATAATAATAATAATAATAATAAGTGCTCCTTTCTAGGAGTACAACTCCCATTGTATGGACCAAGTCTATTTTTGCGCCCGAACGCCCACGTGTTGACACGTGGAGCGCTAGCGCTCTTGTGCTCAGGGCGCTAGCGCCCAAAGCGCTAGCGTCCGAGCGCTCACGTGCTGACACGTGGAGCGCTAGCGCCCGAACGCGCACGTACTGACACATGGAGCGCTAGCGCTCTTGCGCCCAGAGCGCTAGCGCCTGAGCGCCCAGGGGCTGACACGTGGAGCACTAGCGCTAGCGCTCTTGCGCTCAGAACGCTAGCGCCCAGAGCGCTAGCGCCCACGTGCTGACACGTGGAGCGCTAGCGCTTGTTTCCTGATTTAAAATCAGAAAAGCTTATGGGAAAAGCTTCAGAAAGAGGGGTCACGTGCTCACACGTGACCAGCAGTCACGTGTTGACACGTGACATATGAAAACAGCGGAAAAGGCTCATGGGTTCCCTGATCGAGTCAAGGAAAAGGTCCACTCATCAAGTCAAGAAAAAAGGATCAGAAGAGGTCACGTGTTGGCACGTGACGCTCGAAGCAGCAGACCGGTCCTTCAGTCGGATAAAAAAGAAGGAGGCTCCTAGCAGGGGTCACGTATTCACACGTGACCAATGGTCACGTGTTAACACGTGATGACTAAAACAGCAACCAGAAGACAGCGTAGAAAGAAAGAAGACTCTTCATTCCAAAGAGGGTCACGTATCCACACGTGACCATGGGTCACGTGGTCACACGTGACCGGCTTTCAAAGCCCATTTTGACGACAGAATTAAATTCTGAGGGAGATTTGAATCTTTCCAAAGGAAAGTGAGTATCTGAGACCAATCGAATTAAAGATTCAGAAGTGATTTAAATATCATCTATCTATGGAAAATCTCGGGTTTGGAAAGATTTCCCCCTTAAATCTAACCAAAATAACAAGGGAGAATCTCTGGATTTAAAATCCAATGGTGAATAAAATTCACCTAATAATCCAAAGGTCCAGAACGAATGAAGGATGCAAATCAAATCTCTCAATGAAGATTCGCCACAAAACTAATTTATTCGGCTGCTTCTCCTATAAATAGGAGCGAAGAGATACAAAAAAAAGAAGAGAGATACATACATAGACAGAGAGAAAAAAAAGGAGAGAGCCTCGATACTTTGAGGAATTTGGAGCTTCTGCAAAAGAAAACCCTAGGTAAGAAAGGGAATGCTTCTTGAAAGAAGGAGAATTTAATTCTCAACAGAGTTTAACTCTGATAATATAAAACAGAAGAAACGCATTTCTTCTCTCTTTGATAGAGGATCTGCAAAGTGCACGTCTCCCCTTAAGGTTGAGAATTTAATTCTCAATGGGTCGAGATTCTGCCATGCAGATCCAAAACATAGAGAGGGAATGCAAGCATGAGAATTTAACTCTCACAGAACTATAGGAATTTAATTCCTTTAAAATAAAATTAGGGCTTGACCCTGTGTCATGGGAATTTAATTCCTTCAGAACAGAGAGAAACAGGGTTTAACCCTAATTAAGAACCTAGTTCTGTTGGAACAGCGGGGATTTAATTCCCTTGATCGTAATTTAACAGAGAATGGGAATTTAACTCCTTAAAAGCTTTTATCAGGGTTTAACCCTATTCAGTTCTTCGCATAAACGAGGAATTTAATTCCTACAGAAAATTCAGAGTTCAACTCTACAAGTCTTCAAAAGGAAATAGGAATTTAATTCCTCTGAAATTTAAAGCACGAGGAATTTAATTCCTGAAAAAGGAGTAACAGATCCTCTAAAACAACATAGAGGCAGGGTCACGTGTCACCACGTGACCCCCCAAAAGCCCTACAGAAAGCCCCTTTGAGGCAGCACCCCACGTGACCCACGTGACCCTCAGCAGAAGCCTTAACATATAAGCATTTGAATGCCCGTCACGTGATGTGTAACACCCGAGCCCAATAATACTATTTATATTACTAGTTGAGGGTTGTCTACTGCTCATTCCAATTTTCCTGATTTTCTGGTGTTTGTGGCTAAATTTTAACCGGTTAAGTCATTTTGGCACATAACAAATTTTAACTCCTAAAATGAAATTTAAGATGTCCATGTTGGCCTACTCGTCGCCACTAGTCGCGTGGTAGCGTCCGCGTGTCGAGATTCCGTTCCGTTTGGCTAAACGGGCAAGTTTGGGCGACTACGCGCGCGTGCAAGTGTCCGACTTGGGGGCATGCATTTTAATCATTAAACACCTCTTTTCGAAATTTGGAACCCACTTAAAATCCTATAATTTGAATTTGGAACATTTGGGCGCAATCCGGGCGCGATTTGGAAATGTTTCATTTCGCGCCAAAAAGGGCCCGTTTCAATTTAATATCTAAAACTAAAATTATATACGAATATAAATCCTTAACAGTAAATCCTTCAAATCCTTATTCAAATATTTCTTCCTTACCTCCCTGCAGCCAATCGCGAGCTTGGGTTTTCCCCGCGTGGGCCCCACTCCTTTTCCCCATCTCTCTCTCTCTCTTCCCTCAATCCCCCTCTCTATCTCACCAAATCTCTCTTTCTCTCTCCAATCTCTCTCTCTCTTCCTCTATATTTATCCATGCACGCAGCCGCCTCAACCCATCTTCCTCCCCATCACGAAACCCTAACCCTAGCCTCGTACTCGCGCAGCCCACCATCGCCACCGCGACCTCGCCGTCGCCGCCAGCAACGCCTCCTCGACCGCCGCACCTTCCTCCTCCTGTTCTCCCGACGATTCTCGCGCCTGCACCCATTTCCCGACCTCGCCTCCACCCTCGCAGACCTCGCCGTCGACGCCACCTCTCGTCGTCGACGACTCCCGCGACTCCCTCTCACCCTACTCGACCCGACCTCGTCGTCGCTTCCCTCCTCCCCTCGCCGGACCACCAACCCAAGCCATAACCCCTCGCCTAACCTCCGCTGTTCGCCGGAGAAACGCGCCGGCGACCTCGTCGACGCCACCTCCGACCACCTCCCTTCCCCCTCGACCACCAGAGTCGACTACCACCCTCGCACCCGCTGCAGCACCCTCGTTCCAGCGAACTCAGGATTTTCCAGCCACCGTTCTTCGCCGTCGCTGCCTCGCCGGCATTCCAGTGCCGTCGAGCCATCGTGTTTGCACCCTGTTTCTCCTCTGTGAGTTTTCCTTGTGCTTCCTTTTGGTACAATCCGTTCGTTGGTCGTATTTTGCGTGTATCGTATCTTTGTTGCTAACTTGTTACCGATGACATTTTGCCGGAATCCGACCGTGCCGTCTTGGCGAACCCGACGCTCCAGCGAAGTCCCCTGGTCCGTGCGATCTCGTTGATCTCTGTTGGGACTCGATCCGTGGCCCGTGCTTTCATATCGCGTTTCTGCCGACATTGCATCCGTGCGTTCCTGTTTGCGAAACCGTCGAGGCAAGTATCCGAATACTTGCTTTAACATGCTACAAACTTAATCATCATATTATAACCACACAGATATTAATAATCATGTTATCTGTTATAATCACACGACTTGGTGACAATTACAATCATCCGTAACGTTAAATCATTGTAGTGGTTACTTGTAGTTAATCGGTATGCTATCAATCCACACTTTAACTAATTAACCAATTGGCACGTCATTTCTTAAATTGCTAGATCATCCTTGTAACTATTATTATGCTTAGTTTAAATTCATGCAACTCCATTACGTATGTTATCGATATTGCTTCACCTTGTGGCTAGTGCACCCCAAAGGTGCGTGAACCGGCTTATATGAAAATACAAACATCACTGTGTTCACATAGAATAATATTGTTAGTTACTGTTCCTGTGCTGTTCATTATTGATTGTATACCTGTTGTGAGCACTTACCCGATTGCACGACATATTGGCCTGACCCTGCTACACCTGACATATACATACATACCGACTCATCCTGTTGTACCATGACATTACTTGTTTCCTGATCTCGTGCCTAATGCCGACAAACCTAACCATTCCTGCTGTCGATCCAGACAGACTTACTTTTACTTGACTTTGTGTTGGCATTAGTCCTTGACTACTGAATACCTGACATGACATACATAGCTTGGGGGTATGGGGAAATCAAAGGTGAAACCGACTTGTAACTCAACAGTTCGATACATTGTTCTGATCAGTCTTACGGGCTTGGCCAGCTCCGGAGTGTTGATGCTGACATCACTCGTCCATCCTACTACCTTTTACTGCTTAGCGGCACGTCTCGGATTCAGCCCCGAGGATCTTGACCGTGGTCCCGGGCACGCACGGGATACTATTGAGTTACATCGACGATTCATCAATTGGTTTCAAAGACTATAGAGTAGAAAACCTGATAGGACAGTTTAGTCACCAGTGCACATTACCCTGCTTGTTATTTCTTATTGCTGCTTTATTCATGTTCATATTTGCATTGCTTATCACCATGTTTACATTATATACTTGATGTCATGACGCGCTGACGTCTGGGTTTTGCATGGCCCAGATTCCGTACCACTGTCGACGACCGAGCAGGAGTACTTCAGCCAGCAGGCTGATTTGTGAGTTCTGTAGTGGTCAGTTCATTTATTGCATTTTATTTCCAGGTGCGATCCCGCATTCTGGGACGTACCTTTCTATTATTATATTGGATTATTGCTTCCGCACTCATTGTTTATTGATTCCTGTTATTATGGTTTTGGACATGTATTAGATTAGTTTTTATCTTGTTTTGATATCCTTACAACCGTAATGTGACTGTGGATGGATACTTCCTACCCACAGGTAGCATGGTTGGCTATGTCACGTGCCCAATCTCGCGTACTCTGGGAAGCGGGGCGTGACATGGTTTTATGGTATCAAAGCCATAGGTTAGTCGGGTTGATTCTTTTGTAGTTGGGTATTGTACCCAATACACGAATCAGAATGCCCGTGTTTAGGAAACATGTCCAGCCACATTGACCGTTTTACCATTCTTGAATCACATTCTTCCTGATTATATCTTTTACGACGTGCAAACTTACTTTGCGTGTCGACTCGGAAACCTGATTTCTTGTTATCCCTAGGACTTGGGCGACTTGGGTGGAGTTAAGTGATTGCGGCTATGATACCGCGGCATAGCTACAATGCAGCACTCTATTTAAGTATCTTGGAGTTCTAGCCTTGATCCACATTCAGAATCTATCATCATGCTAATGTTGGGTGTTTTGAGTTCAGGATTATGACAGGTAAGAAGTTGAAGACTTACCAGAGGCGTGTGAACGAAGCCGCCATGCTTGGAGTGATAAGAGAAATGCTGGAAATCAAAGAAACAGCCCGAGCTGATCCAGCAGCAAGCGGACTTGTTTCAGGAAGGTTTGCAGATCGTTCAGCAGTCTGTAAACGAAGTTGGAACTAGACCAGTCGACCGAGTAAGGACCGTAGCAGATTTCAGACGGTTGGGTCCTACCACTTTCACTGGTCTGGAGGAGCTGTTGCCAGCCGAGCAGTGGCTAGTAACACGGAGAATTTGCTGATTGCGACACAGATCCCAGAAGACAAGAGTGTTGATGTGGTGCGCATTCAGCTGGTGGATTACGCCCGAGAGTGATGGCTGGTGGAGGAGACCCGCTTGCCCAGGCCGATCAGTTGGGCGGATTTCTCTAAAAGTTTCCTAGAGAACCTCTTCTCGCGGACCGCACGGGAGGAAATGGAAGAGAAGTTCATCGGACTAAGGCAGAATGGAGCAACCGTGGACGTGCATGCAGTAGAATGGACGAGACTCAGTAGTCTTGCTGGACCTTTCGTGGCCAACAGTGTAGACAGCAGTTGCGGTAAGGAAGCAGTTCTGTCGGGCCAGTCGAGTTTAGGGCTAGGCCGACAAACAGTGTTCTTGCAGCTATGGAAGTTGATAGTAATGAAGAGCCGGCAGTTGTTCGCGATTTTATGGACGTATTTGAAGATGTATCGGGCTTACCGCCGAAGCGAGATGTGGAGTTGCGATTGATCTTATTCCTGGTACAGCGCCAGTATCAAAATCTTATTATCCGATGGTACCGATGGAATTGGAAGAAGTTAAGAAACAGGTTGGTGAACTACTCGAGAAGGGATGAATTCGAAGCAGCAACTCACCTTGGGGAGCTCCAGTTCTTTTAGTGAAGAAGAAGGATCGCACTGCAGACGCTGAGACAAGAGAAGTTATTTGCGAAGATGAGTAAGTGCGAATTCTGGCGGGAAGAAGTGAAGTTCTGGGGCATGTCGTGTCGGGCGATGGAATCGCCGTCAATCCCGAAAAGATTGCAGCAGTTCGAGATTGGCCTATTCCAAAGAAGGTTGCGGAGATAAGAAGTTTTCTTGGACTCGCCAGATACTACAGAAGATTTGTGGAGAACTTCGCTCGTTTAGCTGAGCCGTTAACCAAGATTACGCGTAAGGAGGTACCGTTTGTTTGGACGGATGGATGTGCATTGGCCTTCGAGACGTTGAAGCAGAAGTTGATAACCGCCCCTATCCTGACCGTACCGGATAATTCAGGAGGACTGGTGATTCGCAGCGACGCATCTGGAAAGGATTGGGATGTGTTTTGATGCAGAATGGGAAAGTCGTCGCTTACGCATCGAGACAACTGAAGACTCATGAGAAGGACTATCCGACTCATGACTTAGAGCTTGCAGCCGTGATCTTCGCCCTGAAGATTTGGAGACACTACCTATTGGGCGAGAGAGTTGAAGTCTTTACGGATTACAAGAGTTTGAAATATGTGTTCACTCAGAAGGAGTTGAACATGAGGCAACGCAGATGGTTGGAGCTGATGGCCGACTACGACCTTGACCTTAAGTATCATCCGGGAAAAGTTAACGTCGTGCCGGATGCGCTAAGTCGGTTACCAGCAATTCAGGTGTTAACTACACGGGGGGAGATCATTGCAGATTTTCGAAGATTTGACTTGGAAGTTGTGCTACCACATTCTACGGGACAGTTGATGCAGTTGCAAGTACAGTTGTCCTTGGTTGAGAAGATTAAAGCGGCACAATCGCAGGATCCTAGACCGCAGAAGTTTCGAGAGCGGGTTGAGGCTGGACTACGAACAGATTTACTGGTCTACGAAGATGGTTCGTTGAGGTATGGTAGCTGTTTGTGTGTGCCAAAGGGGGATGTTCGTGAAGAGCTTATGAAGGAGGCACACAGTTCAGCTTATTCTATACATCCAGGAGGTACAAAGATGTATCGAGATATTCGACAGCATTTCTGGTGGGAAGGCATGAAACGGGAGATTGCTCGCTTCGTGGCTAAGTGCTTGGTGTGTCAGCAAGTCAAGGCTGAACACCAACGGGTTGCTGGTTTGTTGCAACCACTTCCGATTCCTCAGTGGAAGTAGGAACATATAACCATGGATTTCGTGACGGCTTTACCGCGGAGTCCAAAGGGCAACAATGCTGTATAGGTTTTTGTCGATCGGTTGACCAAGGCAGCTCACTTTATTCCTTTTCGGGTTGGTCAATCGACAGAGACTTTGGCAGAGCGATACATGCATGAGATTGTCAGATTGCATGGAGTGCCGGTAAGCATCGTGTCCGATCGGGACACTCGATTCTTGTCGCACTTTTGGAGGAGTTTACAAGAAAGTTTGGGGACTCGATTGAAGTTCAGCACGGCTTATCATCCTCAGACTGATGGACAATCGGAGAGAACGATCCAGACCCTTGAAGATATGTTGAGGGCTTGCATGTTGGACTTCAAAGGTTCTTGGGAGGATCATCTACACCTGGTGGAGTCTTCGTACAACAATATTTTCCAAGCGACAATTCAGATGGCTCCGTTTGAAGCGTTGTATGGTCGTAAGTGCCGTTCACCTGTTTGTTGGGATGATGTTGGTGAACGAAGGTTACTAGAACCAGATTTGGTGGTACAGACAGTCGAGAAGGTGAATACAATCAGGAAGCATACGAAGGCAGCTCAAGACAGACAGAAAAGTTGGGCCGACACGTCAAGAAAACCTCTAGAGTTCGCCGTGGGTGATTTGGTATTCCTGAAGGTATCACCGACTAGAGGGGTGATTCGCTTTGGAAGTCGGGGAAAGCTTAGTCCTCGTTTCGTTGGACCCTTCGAGATATTGGAGCGTGTTGGAGAAGTATCATGCCGGTTGGCGTTACCACAGTCTTTAGCAGGAGTTCACGATGTGTTTCATGTGTCGCAACTACGGAAGTATGTTCGTGATGAGACTCATGTCTTGGATCATTCGGAGTTGACTGTACGGGAGGACCTAACTTTTGAGGAGCGACCAGTTGAAATCAAGGATCGAAGAGAAAAGGTTCGTAAGAACAAGGTTATCCCTCTTGTGCTAGTTTCTTGCGGTAATCGATCGCATGGAGAATCCACTTGGGAGCGAGAAGACGAGATCCGACAGAAATTCCCTCACCTTTTCCAGTAGTTAGCCATCTTGTATTCTTGGAATTTCGAGGACGAAATTCTTTTGTAGTTGGGTATGATGTAACACCCGAGCCCAATAATACTATTTATATTACTAGTTGAGGGTTGTCTACTGCTCATTCCAATTTTCCTGATTTTCTGGTGTTTGTGGCTAAATTTTAACCGGTTAAGTCATTTTGGCACATAACAAATTTTAACTCCTAAAATGAAATTTAAGATGTCCATGTTGGCCTACTCGTCGCCACTAGTCGCGTGGTAGCGTCCGCGTGTCGAGATTCCGTTCCGTTTGGCTAAACGGGCAAGTTTGGGCGACTACGCGCGCGTGCAAGTGTCCGACTTGGGGGCATGCATTTTAATCATTAAACACCTCTTTTCGAAATTTGGAACCCGCTTAAAATCCTATAATTTGAATTTGGAACATTTGGGCGCAACCCGGGCGCGATTTGGAAATGTTTCATTTCGCGCCAAAAAGGGCCCGTTTCAATTTAATATCTAAAACTAAAATTATATACGAATATAAATCCTTAACAGTAAATCCTTCAAATCCTTATTCAAATATTTCTTCCTTACCTCCCTGCAGCCAATCGCGAGCTTGGGTTTTCCCCGCGTGGGCCCCACTCCTTTTCCCCATCTCTCTCTCTCTTCCCTCAATCCCCCTCTCTATCTCACCAAATCTCTCTTTCTCTCTCCAATCTCTCTCTCTCTCTTCCTCTATATTTATCCATGCACGCAGCCGCCTCAACCCATCTTCCTCCCCATCACGAAACCCTAACCCTAGCCTCGTACTCGCGCAGCCCACCATCGCCACCGCGACCTCGCCGTCGCCGCCAACAACGCCTCCTCGACCGCCGCACCTTCCTCCTCCTGTTCTCCCGACGATTCTCGCGCCTGCACCCATTTCCCGACCTCGCCTCCACCCTCGCAGACCTCGCCGTCGACGCCACCTCTCGTCGTCGACGACTACCGCGACTTCCTCTCACCCTACTCGACCCGACCTCGTCGTCGCTTCCCTCCTCCCCTCGCCGGACCACCAACCCGAGCCATAACCCCTCGCCTAACCTCCGCTGTTCGCCGGAGAAACGCGCCGGCGACCTCGTCGACGCCACCTCCGACCACCTCCCTTCCCCCTCGACCACCAGAGTCGACTACCACCCTCGCACCCGCTGCAGCACCCTCGTTCCAGCGAACTCAGGATTTTCCAGCCACCGTTCTTCGCCGTCGCTGCCTCGCCGGCATTCCAGTGCCGTCGAGCCATCGTGTTTGCACCCTGTTTCTCCTCTGTGAGTTTTCCTTGTGCTTCCTTTTGGTATAATCCCTTCGCTGGTCGTATTTTGCGTGTATCGTATCTTTGTTGCTAACTTGTTACCGATGACATTTTGCCGGAATCCGACCGTGCCGTCTTGGCGAACCCGACGCTCCAGCGAAGTCCCCTGGTCCGTGCGATCTCGTTGATCTCTGTTGGGACTCGATCCGTGGCCCGTGCTTTCATATCGCGTTTCTGCCGACATTGCATCCGTGCGTTCCGGTTTGCGAAACCGTCGAGGCAAGTATCCGAATACTTGCTTTAACATGCTACAAACTTAATCATCATATTATAACCACACAAATATTAATAATCATGTTATCTGTTATAATCACACGACTTGGTGACAATTACAATCATCCGTAACGTTAAATCATTGTAGTGGTTACTTGTAGTTAATCGGTATGCTATCAATCCACACTTTAACTAATTAACCAATTGGCACGTCATTGCTTAAATTGCTAGATCATCCTTGTAACTATTATTATGCTTAGTTTAAATTCATGCAACTCCATTACGTATGTTATCGATATTGCTTCACCTTGTGGCTAGTGCACCCCAAAGGTGCGTGAACCGGCTTATATGAAAATACAAATATCACTGTGTTCACATAGAATAATATTGTTAGTTACTGTTCCAGTGCTGTTCATTATTGATTGTATACCTGTTGTGAGCACTTACCCGATTGCACGACATATTGGCCTGACCCTGCTACACCTGACATATACATACATACCGACTCATCCTGTTGTACCATGACATTACTTGTTTCCTGATCTCGTGCCTAATGCCGACAAACCTAACCATTCCTGCTGTCGATCCAGACAGACTTACTTTTACTTGACTTTGTGTTGGCATTAGTCCTTGACTACTGAATACCTGACATGACATACATAGCTTGGGGGTATGGGGAAATCAAAGGTGAAACCGACTTGTAACTCAACAGTTCGATACATTGTTCTGATCAGTCTTACGGGCTTGGCCAGCTCCGGAGTGTTGATGCTGACATCACTCGTCCATCCTACTACCTTTTACTGCTTAGCGGCACGTCTCGGATTCAGCCCCGAGGATCTTGACCGTGGTCCCGGGCACGCACGGGATACTATTGAGTTACATCGACGATTCATCAATTGGTTTCAAAGACTATAGAGTAGAAAACCTGATAGGACAGTTTAGTCACCAGTGCACATTACCCTGCTTGTTATTTCTTATTGCTGCTTTATTCATGTTCATATTTGCATTGCTTATCACCATGTTTACATTATATACTTGATGTCATGACGCGCTGACGTCTGGGTTTTGCATGGCCCAGATTCCGTACCACTGTCGACGACCGAGCAGGAGTACTTCAGCCAGCAGGCTGATTTGTGAGTTCTGTAGTGGTCAGTTCATTTATTGCATTTTATTTCCAGGTGCGATCCCGCATTCTGGGACGTACCTTTCTATTATTATATTGGATTATTGCTTCCGCACTCATTGTTTATTGATTCCTGTTATTATGGTTTTGGACATGTATTAGATTAGTTTTTATCTTGTTTTGATATCCTTACAACCGTAATGTGACTGTGGATGGATACTTCCTACCCACAGGTAGCATGGTTGGCTATGTCACGTGCCCAATCTCGTGTACTCTGGGAAGCGGGGCATGACATGATGGCACGTGATGCTCTGAAAGAGGCGATAATCTCAGCAGAATAAATAAAGGGAGGACACTCTCACGTGTTGCCACGTGACCCTTCTTGCCATACTGTTTAACACTAAATTGAAACTCTTGAACACAGTATTGAAACACTATTGGGCCTTAGTGTTCAACACTAATCAAAGAACCTTATTTGCAGTGTTCAACACTGATTACCTTAGTGTTTAACACTAGTCTGAGATCTCCATTGCCAGTGTTCAACACTGATCTATTTTAGTGTTTATGATAATTTGAAAGCCTTGTTGCTGGTGTTTAACACCAATTATCTTTTAGTGTTAAACACTAAGTTGTCAACCTCATTCCCAGTGTTCAACACTGATTGCTCTGTAGTGTTTAACACTAGGCTTTGGCCCAATTGGCTAAATGGATAGAGGCAAAGCCTCTCCTTCAATAGACCAACAAAAGGCCAATATTCCAGACACGATTGGACTTAGCCCAAGCTGGCCATAAGTCCTCAATTCGTAATTAACTGGGCTAATGGGCTCATAACATAATTAATTGGTCTTGATCCCAAATTGGGCCAAGAACTACTTAAGCCATTCCGGTTCTAGGGTACATCTCTTCACTCCTTTGATACTTGGCATTGTAATCCCTCAATGTCATCAAAGAGGTGACGGGTCCCGATGACCACCCATGATATGGACTGTGGGGTCCTTAAACCTATGTCTAAAGCAAAATTCCTGGTTACGTGGAACGCGGATAATGTCACTCTTTGACCCCGTGGAAAACGTCCAGAGCGGATCCTGGTCCTCACAGAGCACGGCAGTGAACCCGTGTGAAGCATCCAGAGCGGAGCCTGGTCCTCGCCTAGCACGGCAGTGAACCCGTGTGAAGCATCCAGAGCACATACCGGACTGTGGAGTCCTTAAACCCATGGACTACGACGTTCTTAACCTTGACCGAGATGTCTTAAAACTAATAATGGACCGCAACGTCCTTAAACTACCCATGGACCGCAACGTCCTTAAACTACCCACGGACCGCAACGTCCTTAAACTACCTATGGACCGCAATGTCCTTAACTAGAACAATAGAGCCCCGCATGCTCTTTTGTCGGATCTAAACGGTCCCGTTTAAGTTGATCTTAGCCTCAAAGATGGCTAACGTATCCTTAAACCCTCAAACAGACTGGACTATGAATCCCCCAAATTAACTTTGGCTCGAGGGTACATCTCTGAACTCCTCTGACATCCGTCGTTGTAATCCTTCAACGTCGTCAGAGAGGTGACGGGTCCCGACGGTCACATATACGATGGACCACTATGTCCCTAAACTGGAACAATGGAGCCCAAACGCTCTTTTGTCGGATCTAAACGATCCCGTTAAGTTGATCTTAGTCTCAAATCGGACTAACGTATCCTTAACAAACGTTTGAGTTGATCTTAGCCCCAAATATGGCTAACGTATCCTCAGACCAAACCCCCAAACCCAAATCTAAGATAAACACGGATTTGGACTAGTCCACGCCCTACGGGCGACGACATAACTCGGTCTCCGTAAACGATCCACGGGCAACAAAACATAAAATAAACACACACGACACGAAGTGACCATCTGGAGAAGGAGAAAGTTGTTACCGCGATGCGGTAGCGTAATTAACTGCAGGGGCTTGCGCCTGCAGGGAAGAGCGTCCCCACAATCAAAAACCCCTCAAACGAGGGGGAATCTGACGAAGTCTGCTACATCGGCCGCATCCGTCTAAACCCCCGATGCACGGTGCCATAAACAACTTGGCATCTTCGGAGAGATGGACGGATAGCACCCATTAGCATCTGCCCCGAACCTCAGGCACGGACGCCCGAGCGCCAGGCCGCCGTTCGGAGGGGAACAGATTCTGGCACGCCCGGTGGGACCTTTTCCTCTTTCCACTCCACACTTCGTGTGTCGTGATTCGCGAACCGATCGCGGTTTGTTAATAGTTGCCCTTGGGTTTCAAGATACTAAAAAATGGCGTCTTGCCTATTGCAGAAAGCAAAGGATCGATGGCTTCTACTTCTGCGAAATCCTCCAACTGCTCAAACTGCAATTGCGACCAACGCTCTACCTCGCCAGGAGGTATAGCCTATGGACCCCAA
Source organism: Agapanthus africanus (assembly GCA_030015575.1). Classification (NCBI taxonomy): domain Eukaryota; kingdom Viridiplantae; phylum Streptophyta; class Magnoliopsida; order Asparagales; family Amaryllidaceae; genus Agapanthus; species Agapanthus africanus. The sequence goes on along the minus strand of JASDDO010000028.1, from coordinate 23,343,071 downwards.
GCTGCTTCGTTGTTCACAATGCCGGTGGACCAAGTGACTCAAGCCACTACCGGATTGTTCTTTGGGACTATACTCCCCCCATCAAGCTTCGTGGCGCCGGTGCTGACAAAGGAAGCTCTCAGGAAGTCGGTCTTTGATCGTCTTACCCCTGCCGCGGCTCCTCTCAACGAGTCGCCCAACGTCAACGCCTCGGTCTTCTCTAGATTGGGCCAGAAATCTTGCGAACTTATCATGGAGCCTACAATCTCAGAGGAGGCTACTTCTAAGAAAGTGGCCGCTCCTACCCCCGAAATTGCCAAGGTGGCTTCTCCGGCCAAAAAGTCGGTCTTTACAAGATTGACGGCTTCGGCTCCCGCTCCTACTGCCCAAAAGACATCGGTCTTTGACAGGCTAACACCAACAACAACCCCCCACCCACACAGGGGGCAAGACAAGACCATTCTTACCGCTGAACCAGCGCCGTCCGCTCGACGCGCTCGACGTCGTCATTGGCGCCGAATAAGGAAGGCTGGGGGCAATTCCCCCTCCGGATTGACTCCACCAGCCCCGACGGCAGAAGTTAATGCTGCTGTTCCAACTGGGAACAGCTTCGAAATGCTAAACAAGGTGCGAAGAAATTCTCCTACTGCAGTGCTGAAGAGGTCTCCTCCCCCGTTAAAAAAGGTTGTGGAAATGGAATCAGAACAGCCACAATCGCCTCAACGGCTGTCTTCTAAAATCTACAAGGTTTGGCGACAGGCCCGAGACTCGACCATCGATCCAAACTTCTCCCGCCAGCACAAGAAGCTGAAAATCCAACCGGAAGCTGGCCACCAGGCTGAACCCCGAAAGGCTGTCGGGACGCTCACCTCAACGGCCCCCTCAACCTCCATGGCTCATAAAAAGAGGAAGCCAGAGAAGACCCCCCAGCATGCAACGACGGCTAAAAGCACTGAGCCCAGACGCCCTAAGTCTGGGGGCATGATGGTCCACACAGTATACATGGCCTCTGGAAAGGAGGAGAGCCGCACTTCTACAGGCCACCGACCACTTACCCGATCCGTGACGAAAGCCTAGGAGCAGCAACAAAAGCTCCAAGAAATGATGAATGCTATGGCCGCACTTACCGGGCCAAAAGAAAGCCCAGAAACATCCTCAGACGCGCGCCAAGAAGAAGAAACCGACGCTGAATTCCTTCGCCGGATACTGGAGAAAAAGGACAAAGAGGCTGCTGAACAAGCAGCCAACATACAACGTATGGGCCTTCTCTTCCAAGATATGATAGGAATGATGATCCAGCAGGACTTGCCCGCCGAAGATCCCCCAATCGTTCTTGAAGACGACCGAGGAGAAACGTCGAATCCACTACCAGCCCTCTCAACGGCCAAAGAGGAGGCAATCTCTAAGGCGGACTTGGCTGACTACATAGCCCAGCAAATCCGGGTCCATCATGTGACTGAGGCAGCTGGTCAAGTCGTGAAAACGGGGCGGCCGTATCCAAGCTGGTACGACCAAATCAAATACCCGCAAGGCTATACGATACCAAAATTCCACGTATACAAAGGGACCGGCAATCCCCATCAACATGTCGCCCAGTTCCGGGCCCTCTGCGGTAACACCGGCGGTGATGATAAACTGTTGCTTCGACAGTTCGTGGGCAGCTTATCAGAAACAGCGTTCGAATGGTATTCGGAACTCCCGAATGATTCTATCAAAACGTTCGCTGAAATGGAGTTGTTATTCACTCAGCGATTCGCAAGTGCCAGCGAACGCACTCCGATAACTGCTTTGATTAACGCCAGGGTAAAACCAGGCGAAACCTGGGTCCAGTATGCTATACGCTGGCGGAATTTATGGTCGAGATGCGAACAACGCATTGAGGAGGCACCCGCAGTGAGCATGTTCGTGGGAACCCTAGACCCCCACGCAACTATCTCCCAGTTTATGATGTTCTTTAAGCCAACCACATTCCAGGCTTTAATCGACAAGTTGGCTCAGATGGACCAGATGGGTCATAGGCCACCTCCCCCGAAGTCGGAACCTCGGAATGACAAGGGTAAAGGGAGGGCGACCTTCGTCGCAAATGCCCAACAGCAACCTAACGCCCCGAAATCGGCAGATCAATTGGAAGAAAGACGCCGATATTATAATGAGAAGATGAAACGTCCCTACTCGTTCCCACGAGACAAGACGAAACGGCTATTTGAGCTGGCAATACGCAACAGACTTATAAACCTGCCGAATCCAAGGCGACCGCCACAACCCACCGAGGTGAATAACCCTAGCTATTGCCCTTACCATCAAACGGTAAGTCACCCGATTGAAGATTGCTTCGTCTTCAAAGGATGGATTGAAGATCAATACCTTCAGGGGAAGTTTGTACTGTCCGAGAAGTGGAAGGTGAGCCCACCACAACCGCATACTCCTAAGAAAACAGATACATTGGGGGCAACCTGCTCCTTTATTGAAGAAGCTCCATGGAAGGTCGTGCTATCAACGAAAACAAAAAGAATGCTGAGAGACCTTCACGCTTGCCCTGCGATCGAATGGAAAGACCCTCTTGAACCTCAAATTATCGAGGGGATGTTGAGACCCCGCACAACTACGAAGACTCGTGATAAGGGCCCGAATACTCACGCCCAGCCGTCAAAAGCTTCGAAGAAAAAGGAGAAGAAATCCAAGAAGCCCGCGAAGCTTGGAGCGCACGAAATTGCAAAAGCAAATCGACGCGCTGGAAGAATACAATCAAAAGGCGCGAACCCCTGTCACACTGCAAGAGTTCCTCAACCACATCTTTCAAGAGGGAGATGATGAAGAGAGCTCATCGGATGAATCCGAAGAGTATGTGGCGAGTTGTAACGTAATCTCCCATTCGTTTACCGATGATGAGAAAACTCCTGACACTAAGAAGCTGGAGGCAGAACCTGAACCAGAGCGTGCGTGGCTGACAAATGAAATGATCAATGCCTTTCTAGACGAGATTCGTCTAAAAAGTAAAGCGGATCAGGAGCGTGAGATGGCAACGTCAGAAGGAACCAAATGCAGGCGACTGAATGAAAGAGTTGAACTACCCCCGCCAGATCAAAAGGCGTCCGAAGTAGACAAAAATATATTCAAGACGAGGAAAAGGTTTGCCAAAGCCATGTCAATGGGGATGAAGCTACCACCCTCGGAAGGGAATACGCACGATGGGGCGGAGAGGCACCCTAATTATTGCGCATATCATCGGAGAGTCTCGCACCCCACGGAGGAGTGCGACGCCTTTAAAATATGGTGGCAAGGATATGTTACTCGTCGACAACATTTTAAGCGCACGAAACGCAAGAGCTGTCGAGAGCGAAGAAGCACTGTCGAAGGGCACAACAGGACTACTGGCAACTGTTACATGGTTAACGCCGGGGGGTCACAAGTTCTCACCTTTGGGAGCGACTTTGATGAAGAAATGGCTCTGGGCCCTCTCTTTAAAGAATCCGTTTTAGGGAAAGAGGAGGAATCGGAGGCCTGCGAGAACATCCAGCTGCGCAATCGCACACTCCCAGAAAAGAATCTCGGGCCCGTGAGCAGAAAAGATAAGGGAAAGGAAAAGGTCATTGAAGATATTGTTAGTGTTTATGCCCTAGAAGGCCATTACTGTATCATACTAGCTTGTATATTACTTAATGGAAGCTTGGGATATTCACATGTATATAACAGTCTTGCTAAACATGGTAGTATGCTACTTGGTTTTTCTATCTTAATATGTGAGTGTACGTATTGATAGAGCTCTTAGGATCTTGCTTGTCTACCAGCGTTGTGATGGCAGTCACACTAGTGGGGGCTGGGTAGTCTACAAGCACATCCTTATTCAGGTCCCTGGTCGTTGGATTATCGAGACAGAGCATCGATACTCCGGAGTAGACTAGTGTGTACGCTTCTCATCCCAGTTGGGGAGATGGTCTGTCCCACAGCCGTCAGTACGTCGTACTGGAGATAGTATACAGGTGCTCGTTAGGTTACGGGTACACCGGACAGGACTCACAGGGAACTGTTGGTTGGTTTGATACCAGTCGTCAGTGAACAGTTCCCAGGTGACATGAGTACAGCGTAGTCCGCAGACTTGACACTGCTACTTCGCCTCGAGTGTGTCCCACTGTTCTTAGATTGCTACCCTACCACGGCTCAAAGGAGTCGTGCAAACAGGTAGCAGTTGGGTGCAGTCCCGAGCACTTGGAGGCAGTGGCGGTTAGACAGGATTCGTCCCTCCCGGTATTGGGAGTAGATATCGTGCTGTGTCAGAGAGCCATTACGCAAAGTCCCTGGCCAGGGCAAGCGAGATTTGCTGGTAGGTTCCAGTAGTTTCTCAGGGTGTAATGGGCTTCCCTCCGACACGACTTATACCGCTATTAGGGGACTGACGCTTGCCGCCCCCCCTAGGCCCGATATGCGATAGTCTTGGACGAACGGACCGGACTGTATGGAGATTGTCACATCAGACTCAGTAGGAGTTCGGATGGGTTTTCTCATCGGCCTTCTTATCGACAACTACCTGGGGACCGTTACGTACAGCTAGTGCCGCTTGCGGTCTGTGGTTAAACCTACTGCCAGCGTAGTAGTCGAGTCTCTAGAGTCCCACACAGAGAGTTTCCTACTCCAGGCGAAATGATATAGAGGTTGCAAGGTTTTGCGACAAAGGGTTCGGACGCATACGTGCGTTTACGCGCGTACGACTTTCGGACAGTTTTTACCAGTCGGCTTTGGTTTAAGCCAGTTACTGGTATCCAGTTATTGGATTTTTACAGTCTAAAGTTTTTCCGTATTTTTGCGGATTGGAGGGGCGTTCTCGTAATTGTACGAGAAGCTTCTAGAAGATGTGACTAAGGAGGTTACTTTGGATAAGAAAGTGAGTCATGAGAGTGATTCATCATTATCATTATTGCACCATAAATGATAATGACACATGCTTAATGAATCACCTCTTTTCATTTATGAAGCATGCTTATTCATTTCTTTTATTCATTATTCTTTAATAAGAATGCTTCATAATATATTATGATACACTCTCTCTCATCTCATTATCTTATCTCACATTCTCTCTCCTCAAGCTCTCATCTTCAAGAGACTAATCCTTAATCCTCATGTGTTGAGATCAAAGGTTTAGTTAGACTTAAACATCCATTACCTTCACTCTATATCATCCTTTCTTCTTTGATTAGCAATCAAAGTAGATTAGTTATCTCAAGTTAGAGGTGTAGCTTGGTGTTTTGCTCTCGGGTGGATCGTCTACTACCTAGAGAAGGTCGAGGAGAACAAAGGAGGACACAAAGACGAAGGACCGGTTTCATTAGGTATAATCCCTAAACACAATTGATAAGAAACTCTTTGTGTACGGTTATTTAAAGTTTAGCTTCGATTCAAGCGGTTAGTCGATGTTCGTTCTTTAAACATGATCGTTTTTGAAAATTCCGTCTCCCCACAAGTACTGGGGTGTACTACATCGACTTACAGTGGTATCAGAGCCTCGCTAAACACTAAATAACTTAATTGCAAATTTGTACGAATTTCGAACGGAAAAACGAAGCCGGAAAACCCTAAAAAATGCAAGTTTCTGTCGAAATTTAAATGATGTCCAAAAATTTTTCAGGTGAGTTCAGAGAGCTTGACATGACACCAGTAGAACACCCAAGAAAAACAGTCACCTGAATCGTCCAAATCGCCGCGGAAGAGCGGCCTCAGCCTACTGAGTCGCCGCGCTTCCGCCGCCGAGTTGGCGAGTCAGGAACCGAGTTTTCTTCTGGTGCTTCTCTGTGTAATTAGGGGTTTTCTGGAATATTTAATATTTGCTCAGGTTACTGTTTAACAGAGCAGATTTTGGAGCAATATTGATGTTGTTTAATCGATCGAAATTGTACAGTATTTGCATATTGGATTATATCTGTGATTGTTTAATGTGTTCGTAAACCTCCCCTAACTGCTAGTATGTCGGTTGGCAGGGGGTTGCACATTTCTAAAATGGTTATATCTGTTTGTGCATATAAACTGTATTGGACTGTTGTGGTGTATAGCCGGGGTTAGCAATGGGTTATTGTTTAATTCATTTGTTGTAAATGTAATTTGTTGTAATATTATTTTTGCGGGGCACTTCCAGGTTGCGGTCGTAGCCACCGTTGTATTATTTCATTTTACTGTTTTTGCTCCTAGGACTGACCCAAGGTGGGGTACACAAACTGCCGGGCGGGTAGTTTTCCGTACCCGTAGGGGTCGAGGGTGGGGTAACGGCTATTCATCACAACTGTGTAATCTGTCTTTTCTTGCAGGCTCAAAAGAAATACAGATTGCTTGCAAATCCAATATTGTTTATCTGTGTTCTGGAATGAATATCATTGCGTCAGACGAATGTAAAATATCTATATTTATTATAGCTATTTAGACGTCACTTATGTTTTACACCCGCGCTAGCCCAGCCCCCGCTCTGTCGTTAGTTAAGTAACCTAACGAGTGATGACGGGACCCCGTGGCGAATGCGGATGGCATAAGAGGACGTTGTATTTTCGTTGTTTTCTGCAATGATAGGTTAAAGATGGGACGCATTATCTATAATGCAAAGTAAAACAAACCAAAGTTTAAATCGTTGGAACAATTTAAAAGAAACCACTCGGTTATTTTTAAAACAGATATTTTTAAATGCGGAGATTTAACCACTCCTTTTAAAAGCTATCAGGTTCCTTCGGTTATATCAAGTTCACTACGTTCACGGTTTCGCCAAAACCATTCGTAGCCCTCCGTCATTTCATCTGGGTATTCAGTAGTATTCAAGCTATGTATTTTGACCTAACGCCAAGGCATAGTGTTTGGTAGCTGCTGGATATTCATTTGTTGCATAGATAGATGAGTTAGTTTGGGACAGTCGTATTATCGTTTTGGCCGAACGTCAAGGATATATACGGATGGGTTCAAATTGACAAGATAATGATGGGTAGAACTTGACATGTGACTTATGACATTTTGACCTAACGCCAAGGTCATAAGAGCATGGGGCAAAAACTTATATCGGGAATTTCTAAAGAAACTGAAATTTGCAAAGAGATGCATACCATTTGGAGTTTGATGAATGTTGGTAGGATTCCTTCAACATTATCATACGATGATATTTGGATCCCGATCCTACTGTGAGTATATGATACTTATCAGGATATTCGTCACTTAACGATCAATGCTATAAACCTAGTAGGTGTCCAGAAAAGTGTCAGCGGGGTTACGCCCCCAGAGAAAAGAGGTTATTTAATTAAGGAACTTCGCGAAAGCGTTGGAAAACCTCCCTCGAAGTATCGACACCGGCCTGGCTGAACGGTTAAGCAAGTATTGTACGGTGAGAATAGTCTTGGCTAATTCTTCTTTTATGGTTTGAGGAAGGATTCGAGAAACAGTGGGAGCCATCCAGTTTAGATAAACTAAAAACCACTCTAAACTTGCAAGAGCATCATGCTAAAGAGTTTTCTTCTCTCTCTCCTAATTGCAGCGACCCAGAAAATGACTGGACTTAAGTTACTTTTAGAGAAAAATATACTGACGGGGCCAAACTATAAAGATTGGCTGCGGAATGTCAAAATGGCTTTGACCTATGACAAATTGGGGTACGTCCTCACCGCTACGGCACCTGCTGTCCCTGGTCCCAAATCCAGTAATGCGGATAAGGAAATCCGCAAAACCTGGGATTCAGATTGCGCGAGAGCCAAGTGCATCGTGCTTGCCTCGATGAACAATGAACATCAGAGGAGGCACGAGGATATGTCCCTAGATGGCATATTTCTCCATACAAAGGAACTTTATGGAGAGCAATCTCGTATAGCAAGATACGAGATCTCTAAGAAACTTGTTTCGAGCGAGGTTGGCTGTCGGGTCATCGGTAGGTGAACATGTCCTAAAGATTATCGGCTATATAGAAGAGCTCGCAGACCTTGAGACGACTTTGGATAATGAGCTCTATACAGACCTTATTCTCCAGTCCCTTCCTCCCACCTACGCCCAGTTTATCCTCAACTTCAATCTTCAAGGAAAAGAAGTTGAACTTGCGGAACTCCTGAACATGTTAAGGAGTGCAGAGGGCACCTTGCAGAAGGCAAGGGAAACACCCGCTATGTTTGTTGGCGGTGCATCTTCTTCCGGGTCCAAGGCTAGGGACAAAGGAAGGAAGAAGAAGGCCGCACCCAGACCTAGAGGAGGTGTTAGTAAGGTGGGAGGGAAGGGAAAGAAAAAGAAAGCAGTACCGATAGTTGGCCAGGATGAGTGCTTCCATTGTCACAGGAAAGGGCACTGGAAGAAGGATTGGAAGGCGTGGAACGCCAAGAACCAGGAACCGAAGCAAGCTGTGGCTTCGACTTCAAGTGTGTTTGTAATTGAGAATTGTCTGTCGATCAACTCTACTTCCTGGGTATTGGATACCGGATCAGGATCTCATATTTGCAATTCATTGCAGGCACTGAGAAACCGTAGAGTGCTGAAGGAAGGTGATATGATCCTCAGGGTTGCTAACGGAGCTAGCGTGGGAGCTGCGTCCGTCGGGGATTATCACCTAGGATTGACGAGTGGACACATTTTGGTTTTACATAACTGTTATTTTGTACCCAGCTTAACGTGTAATATCATATCAGTTTCCTTGTTATCAAATAAAGGTTATGATTTCACGTTTATAAGAGATGTTGTCAACATCCACCTTAATCATGGTTTGATTGGGTCCGGTACTCTAAATAACGGCATATATGTTTTAAACCAACTCCAAATTTTCAATGTCCAGAACACACTAAAAAGAAAGTCTCCAGATTTAAATAAAGCTTTCTTATGGCATTGTAGACTGGGTCACATCAATGAGAGAAGGTTGACTAAGTTGCATAGAGAAGGATATTTGGACTCGTTCGAATATCAATCTTATGACACTTGTCAATCTTGTCTCAAAGGAAAGATGACAAAGACTCCATTCACTGGACAAGGAGTAAGAGCGAGCGAGCTCTTAGGACTCATACACAGTGATGTATGCGGTCCAATGTCTACACATGCGAGAGGTGGTTTTTCCTATTTCATTACTTTCACGGATGATTACTCAAGATACGGATTCATTTATCTGATGAAACATAAATCCGAGGCTTTTGAGAAATTCCAAGAGTATAAGAATGAAGTAGAAAACCAAACCGGCAAAAGTATAAAGACACTTAGATCTGATCGAGGTGGAGAATACTTGAGTGCCGAGTTCCTAGGTTACCTAAAAGAGAAAGGAATTCTCTCTCAGCTTACTCCTCCGTACACTCCACAGCATAATGGTGTATCGGAGAGACGGAATCGAACCCTATTGGATATGGTACGATCCATGATGAGTAATGCTGAGTTACCGCGATCTTTCTGGGGACATGCGCTAGAATCAGCGGCATATCTTTTGAACATGGTACCTACCAAGACTGTGCCTACCACTCCATATCAGATGTGGAGTGGGAAGAAACCCCATCTACAGTATATAAAGATTTGGGGATGTCCAGCTTTTGTTAAAAAGCAGCATGTGGACAAGCTCGAGGCACGATCAGTAAAGTGTTTGTTTGTGGGATATCCAAAGCACTCCAGGGGATATCTATTCTATTACGCAGAGGAACAAAAGGTGTTTGTTTCTCGTAATGCCCATTTTCTAGAACATCAGTTTTTAGAAAAGGAATCAAGTGGGAGCGAAATAGAACTGGAAGAAATTCCAGAACCACAAACTAATACTGAAAGTTTGGTAGAACCGGAAGTTCAGGAAGAACAGAACATTCCCGCACCCCTCCGCAGGAGTAGTAGGCCGTCTCATCCGCCTGAGAGATACTACGGTTTTCTCATAGACGGGGATAGAGAGGATTGCATCATAGAAGATGATGAACCTACTGACTTCCAGCAGGCCATCCAGAGCGGCGACTCGGTACGATGGCTAGATGCAATGCGGACCGAAATGGAGTCCATGTACACCAACAAAGTATGGACTTTGGACTTTGCTCCAGATGGGGTAAAACCCATAGGATGCAAATGGATCTTCAAGAAAAAGATTGGTGTAGATGGACAGGTGGAAACCTATAAGGCTAGACTTGTTGCAAAGGGTTTTCGTCAAAGACCTGATTTGGACTATGACGAAACCTTTTCTCCAGTGGCTATGCTCAAATCCATTCGGGTCCTTCTTGCTATTGCCGCCTTCCATGATTATGAAATCTGGCAGATGGACGTAAAGACGGCTTTTCTGAATGGAAATTTAGAAGAGAGCGTCTATATGGATCAGCCAGAGGGTTTCAATCAGAGTGGGAGCAGCGGGAAAGTATGCAAGCTGCTTAAGTCCATTTACGGACTAAAGCAGGCATCGCGGAGTTGGAACATCTGTTTTGATGAGACAGTCAAAGAATATGACTTTATCAAAAATCCAGATGAACCGTGCATATATAGTAAAGTTGTGGCCAGAAGTGTCGTATTCCTCGTCTTGTACGTGGATGACATTCTATTGATAGGAAATGACATTCCTATGCTACAATCTGTCAAAGGATTCTTGTCACACAGGTTCTCCATGAAAGACCTGGGTGATGCCTCTTACATTCTGGGGATCCGGATCTATCGTGATAGATCCAAGAGGATGTTGGGACTTTCGCAGTCCAGGTATATCGACACTGTACTGAAAAGATTCAGTATGGAAGATTCTAAGCGCGGTAATCTGCCGGCTTGTCACGGAATCACCCTCTCCAAAGAGATGTCTCCCAAGACTGATTTGGAAAGGGAACGCATGTCTGTTATACCCTACGCTTCTGCGGTAGGCTCTATAATGTATGCGATGTTGTGTACCAGACCAGATGTAGCTTACGCACTGAGCGTGGTAAGCCGGTATCAGTCAGACCCAGGGGAGAAACACTGGATAGCAGTAAAGAACATTCTCAAGTACCTGAGGAGGACTAAGGAGATGTTCTTGGTTTACGGCGGAAAAGACCTCAGGTTGGAGGCCTTTGCTGATTCCGGCTTCCAGAGTGATAAGGACGATTCCAAGTCCATGTCGGGTTATGTCTTTACCCTCAATGGAGGGGCGGTGTGCTGGAAGAGCTCCAAGCAGGACACCGTTGCTGACTCGACGATGGAAGCGGAGTATATAGCTGCTTGCGATGCCGCAAAAGAAGCGGTCTGGATGAAGAAGTTCCTAACAGAACTTCAGGTGGTTCCTACCATAGTTGATCCAATACCTCTGTATTGCGACAACAACGGAGCTATAGCTTTAGCGAAGGAACCAAGGTCCCATCAGAAGTCCAGACACATCTTGATGCGGTATCACCTGATCAGGGAGATCATTGATCGTCAGGAGATCGAGGTTCGGAGAGTTGCTTCAGAAGAGAACATTGCTGATCCATTCACGAAGGCCCTTCCTCAGATTCAGTTCGAGAGGCTGCTCGAGATCATTGGTCTATGATATGCCAGTACATGGCCCTAGTGCAAGTGGGAGATTGTTAGTGTTTATGCTCTAGAAGGCCATTACTGTATCATACTAGCTTGTATATTACTTAATGGAAGCTTGGGATATTCACATGTATATAACAGTCTTGCTAAACATGGTAGTATGCTACTTGGTTTTTCTATCTTAATATGTGAGTGTACGTATTGATAGAGCTCTTAGGATCTTGCTTGTCTACCAGCGTTGTGATGGCAGTCACACTAGTGGGGGCTGGGTAGTCTACAAGCACATCCTTATTCAGGTCCCTGGTCGTTGGATTATCGAGACAGAGCATCGATACTCCGGAGTAGACTAGTGTGTACGCTTCTCATCCCAGTTGGGGAGATGGTCTGTCCCACAGCCGTCAGTACGTCGTACTGGAGATAGTATACAGGTGCTCGTTAGGTTATAGGTACACCGGACAGGACTCACAGGGAACTGTTGGTTGGTTTGATACCAGTCGTCAGTGAACAGTTCCCAGGTGACATGAGTACAGCGTAGTCCGCAGACTTGACACTGCTACTTCGCCTCGAGTGTGTCCCACTGTTCTTAGATTGCTACCCTACCACGGCTCAAAGGAGTCGTGCAAACAGGTAGCAGTTGGGTGCAGTCCCGAGCACTTGGAGGCAGTGGCGGTTAGACAGGATTCGTCCCTCCCGGTATTGGGAGTAGATATCGTGCTGTGTCAGAGAGCCATTACGCAAAGTCCCTGGCCAGGGCAAGCGAGATTTGCTGGTAGGTTCCAGTAGTTTCTCAGGGTGTAATGGGCTTCCCTCCGACACGACTTATACCGCTATTAGGGGACTGACGCTTGCCGCCCCCCTAGGCCCGATATGCGATAGTCTTGGACGAACGGACCGGACTGTATGGAGATTGTCACATCAGACTCAGTAGGAGTTCGGATGGGTTTTCTCATCGGCCTTCTTATCGACAACTACCTGGGGACCGTTACGTACAGCTAGTGCCGCTTGCGGTCTGTGGTTAAACCCACTGCCAGCGTAGTAGTCGAGTCTCTAGAGTCCCACACAGAGAGTTTCCTACTCCAGGCGAAATGATATAGAGGTTGCATGGTTTTGCGACAAAGGGTTCGGACGCATACGTGCGTTTACGCGCGTACGACTTTCGGACAGTTTTTACCAGTCGGCTTTGGTTTAAGCCAGTTACTGGTATCCGGTTATTGGATTTTTACAGTCTAAAGTTTTTCCGTATTTTTGCGGATTGGAGGGGCGTTCTCGTAATTGTACGAGAAGCTTCTAGAAGATGTGACTAAGGAGGTTACTTTGGATAAGAAAGTGAGTCATGAGAGTGATTCATCATTATCATTATTGCACCATAAATGATAATGACACATGCTTAATGAATCACCTCTTTTCATTTATGAAGCATGCTTATTCATTTCTTTTATTCATTATTCTTTAATAAGAATGCTTCATAATATATTATGATACACTCTCTCTCATCTCATTATCTTATCTCACATTCTCTCTACTCAAGCTCTCATCTTCAAGAGACTAATCCTTAATCCTCATGTGTTGAGATCAAAGGTTTAGTTAGACTTAAACATCCATTACCTTCACTCTATATCATCCTTTCTTCTTTGATTAGCAATCAAAGTAGATTAGTTACCTCAAGTTAGAGGTGTAGCTTGGTGTTTTGCTCTCGGGTGGATCGTCTACTACCTAGAGAAGGTCGAGGAGAACAAAGGAGGACACAAAGACGAAGGACCGGTTTCATTAGGTATAATCCCTAAACACAATTGATAAGAAACTCTTTGTGTACGGTTATTTAAAGTTTAGCTTCGATTCAAGCGGTTAGTCGATGTTCGTTCTTTAAACATGATCGTTTTTGAAAATTCCGCCTCCCCACAAGTACTGGGGTGTACTACATCGACTTACAGATATCACTTTAGATGACCAGGTCACGAAAGAACTAACTACCAGAGACCCTCCTAAGAAGGGTAAGGTGGACTATAACATCCTCGCGCACTTAAGGAAGCTACCTTCTCAGCTTAGCAACCTTGATGCCCTCCTATTGTCAAAAGAATCGCGAGACTCGCTAATTAAGGCGTTGCAAGAACCTGAACAATTCCAAGCCTTCCTCGCCACTGAAAGGATGAAAGACAACCTGGAGGAAGTGCATACGGCCGACGTCACTTTTGGTAATGAAGACCTCCTTCTCGGGACGTGCGACCACAACCGTCCCCTATATGTCTCTGGATACTGCCATGACATCAAGATAGGCAAGATCCTGGTGGATAATGGATCCTCCGTCAATCTCCTTAATGTTCGGGTGTTGAAGGAAATCTGCATGAGTGTGCAACACCTCGCTCGTGACAAAATTACTATCTCCGGTTTCGATTCACAGTCGTCACGGACTCTCGGATCTGTGATACTAACATTACGCTTTGGACTTCTCGTCACAGACATCAAATTCCATGTCATTGACGCCAAGACTTGCTACAACGCCTTGCTCGGCCGTCCTTGGCTACACGAATACAACATCGTCCCTTCTACACAACATCAGTGTATGAAGTACTTTAAGGATGGTTTCGAGTACACCGTAACAGGAGAATTAAATCCATTCTCCGTGAACGAAGTCCGCAAATATGAAGATGCGAAGTACTTTTTGCCAGATTTCGAGGATACAGAAAGGTGTCGCAACTCGGAGAACAAAGCCGCCGCCACCATCCCTGTTTTCGGAAGCGATACCGAAGAAGAGGAAGAGATAGTTTATACAGGGCCATCTCAGCGTAACAACCTGGGGACGCCCGCCCCCGTGTTGGTCTTCGGAAGTGATTCAGAAGATGAAGTTAATGCCGTATTCTCCAATCGGCTGTCAATGCAAGCACCCCTTGGCGATGACCATAGTTTGCAAATCACCATGGTACCGCGAGAACACTACAAGGATCTCGACACGCTTCAAGCTCATAATGTGCAGGACCTGCAAATATTTTACATCCCTCCCAGGCGAAGGGGTGAGAAGGTGATCCTATTCTACCGATCCTCAGAGTCGAAAGTAGAGAAAGAGATCTGGCATGGCGCAGATGCTACACCTGACAGTCTCCAACCCATCCGTCTGCCCAGATACTATACAAATGGATTAAAGAAGCTATTGAAGCGCCAAGGAGTACCCTTAAAACAGACTGTTCGACAGGCTCGGTTCTACAACAGGATTTGGGATGTCCCTGGGACCCAACGCAAATTGCCCAACGGGAAAATGGAAACACTTGGGCTTGGATACGCGAGTGCTGGAAAATGGGAGCGGGCCCACAGCAGCTACGCTATATATACCTTTGATGAAGAAGAGGACGCCCTGTCAGGAGATGCCGACCCCTCATCAAAACCAGACCCCGCGATTGAAGCGCCAAGTCCGTCGTTTGAAGAACGAATGGGCAAGCCTATCAGGAAAGTGGGTCAGACATCTCGGGGAGACCACAGCCGCGAAATGGCCATCTACGAGAAGGCCAGGACGCAACGTCTATTTCAACAGACTGCAAAAGACAAAGATGTTCATCCTGGTCAACCCATCATGCGAAAGGCCCGGTGCGGAGACGGAAATAAGTCAAGGAGCGGAAAGAAGAGCCGACAACAACGACGCAGGATTAGAGGGTTACGGGTACTGCGCGGCTCGGATTCGTCCCTCATGGAAAAGATGAGTCGAGCGTATTCCTTCCCCCGAGACAAGACGGAGAAGTTACTCAAGCTCGCTTTAAAACATCAAATGATCGCGCTTCCAGAGTCTAGACACCCTGAGCAAGCTAACAAGGCTTCTCGTTTGAGCTATTGCTCTTATCACCGAACCATAGGACATCCTACCGAAGACTGCTTCACCTTCAAGAACTGGGTCGAGGACCAGTACCAACGGGGCATATTCGCTTTATCCAACAGCTGGAGGGTAACGCCGCCACAAAAGCGTGAACCCAAGGCCGCAAGAGCAAAACCGCATCCACCTCAGTCCTGGGAGCGGATTTGCACCTGTTATACGATCGCAATATTAAAAGAAGAGCGCGAGAACGTGGATAACCTTCCCCGGTGCTTTGAGAACAGCAATGATGAGGTGATCTCAGAATTTCCGCCAGCTCCGATGGAACTGGAAGATGGTATACATACTACGGCGGATAACCTCAGGAAGATTGAGTTGGGATCGGCAGATGACCCGCGACCGACATTTGTCAGCGAGCTACTCTCTGAAGAAAGGGTGGCCGCGTTAAAGAACGTGCTTCTACGGCACAAAGACTGCTTCGCGTGGAACTACTCCGAGATGCCAGGGTTAGATCCGGAGGTTGCTGTGCATAAATTAGCAATATCTCCAGATATCAAGCCAGTCAAGCAGGCGCCAAGAAGGATGCGACTCGAGCTGGAGATGAGCATCAACGCCGAAGTTAAGAAGCTGATCGATTCTGGATTTATTCAAGAAGTTCAATATCCCGACTGGATCGCCAATATCGTCCCGGTAATGAAGAAGAATGGGACGGTACGCATATGCGTGGATTTCAGGGATCTCAATAAAGCCTGTCCAAAGGATGATTTCCCAGTACCGGTAACCGAGCTAATGATAGATAACACGTCCACTCACGAGGTTTTCTCCTTTATGGACGGTTCGTCAGGATACAATCAGATAAAGATGCATCCCGAAGACCAGAAGCACACCGCTTTCCGGACCCCTTTGGGTATATTCTGCTACAGGGTTATGCCCTTCGGTCTAAAAAACGCTGGCGCTACCTATCAAAGGGCCATGACA
This sequence comes from Agapanthus africanus, assembly GCA_030015575.1. Classification (NCBI taxonomy): domain Eukaryota; kingdom Viridiplantae; phylum Streptophyta; class Magnoliopsida; order Asparagales; family Amaryllidaceae; genus Agapanthus; species Agapanthus africanus. Next base: position 23,326,903 of record JASDDO010000028.1, on the reverse strand, counting down.
AAGATCTTCGATGACCTCATACATGACATCGTTGAGTGCTATATCGATGACCTCGTAGTAAAGAGCATGTCATACGAAGAGCATTTAAAGCATCTGGAGACTGTGTTTCAACGCCTTCGGCAATATAATTTGAAAATGAATCCCCTCAAATGCGCGTTTGGAGTCTCCTCGAGCAAATTCCTGGGATTCATCGTTCGACACCGAGGTATTGAAATAGATCCATCAAAGATTAAAGCGATCATGGAAATGCCTCCGCCAAGAACTCTCAAACAGTTGCGGTCTCTCCAAGGGAAGCTCGCATACATCCGGCGATTTATCGCCAATCTTTCCGGCAAATGCCGTCCTTACAGCCACCTGATGAAAAAGGGAACTCCGTTCGTTTGGGATCACAAATGCCAAGGTGCACTAGACGAGATCAAGCAATACCTGCAGAACCTCCCGGTGTTGGCCGCGCCGGTCAAAGGAAAACCCCTCATTCTTTATACAACCGCCCTCGAAGGTTCCTTGGGCGCTTTATGGGCGCAAGAGAACGATCAGGGAAAAGAGAGAGCACTTTACTACTTAAGTCGAGTTCTGCTGGGGGCAGAAAGCAACTACTCTCCCATTGAAAAACATTGCTTGGCGTTAATCTTCGCGATAACAAAGCTCAGGCACTATGCGTTGGCATATGAAGTCCGTCTCATCTCGAAGGTGGACCCTCTTAAATATTTGATGTCAAAGGCCATATTGACGGGACGACTCGCTAAATGGGCCCTGCTCTTGATGGAGTTCTCGATAACGTATCAACCTCTCAAGGCAGTGAAAGGCCAGGCCATTGCCGATTTTCTCGCTGAGCACCCGATACCGGCCGATTCTCCTCTGAACTGTTATTTGCCGGACGAGCATGCATTTGACGCGATTGGCAGCGGTAGCACCCGATGGGAACTCTATTTCGATGGAGCGTCCTCCGTAAAGAAACAGAAACAGGGTATCCCAATGATCAGATCGGGGATAGGCCTTATCTTTGCAACTCCACAAGGAGGGATAATGCGCTTCGCCTTCTCCTTAACAGAGCCGAGGACAAACAATGAAGCTGAATACGAAGCTCTGATAGCGGGCCTCGAAATCGCCATCGACTTGGGAATTGAAGACCTCCTTATATACGGGGATTCTCAACTGGTCGTTAGTCAAGTAAATGGTGACTACCAAACGTGCAAACCGGAGTTGGTGAAGTACGGCGAAAAGGTGCAACAACTATTGACCCAAATTCCCTCCTATACTTTGGAGAACATACCGCGCGCGGAAAACAGCAAAGCAGACGCGTTGGCCAAACTTGCTAAAGAGCTGGCGGACGAAAACCTCGATGATGTAAGAATCGTGGTACAAAGCCGTCGAGTGCTCGCCCCGGCAGAAATACCTCCAGAATTATATAAAGAAAAGGGAGCGACTGAGCAGACGACCCTACAAATAAAAGACCGTGAGAAGGCTGAGGACTGGAGGGAAGTCTTCATAGACTACTTTAAGTCCCACCGAATGCCCAAAGAAGCGTCCTCAAGACATCAGCTCATGAAACGAGCTCTATCTTTCGCTTTCGTCAACGATACTCTATACAAGAGATCGTTTGATTCTCTATGGCTGAGATGCTTAGGACCTGACGAAGCAGAAAGAGTCATTCAGGAAGTTCACGACGGACTTTGCGGTTCTCACCAAGCAGGCCCAAAGATGAAGTTAAAAATTAAACGGATGGGTTACTACTGGCCCACGATGATCCAGGACTGCCTCGAGTATGCGAAGCAATGCCACTCGTGCCAGATTCATGGAGACTTTATCCACCAACATCCGAATCCACTACACCCAACGGTGGCTAGCTGGCCATTCGAAATGTGGGGGACTGACATAGTCGGCCCCATCGAGCCAGCATCGTCCCGGGGACATCGTTTTATCCTGGCGACAACTGATTACTTCTCCAAATGGGCAGAAGCAGTACCACTGAGGGAAGTGAAGACGGAGAATATCCTCCATTTCTTCAAGACGCACGTCATCTATCGGTTTGGAACCCCACGGCGGATTATCTCCGATAATGGGCCAGCCTACCGAAGCCATAAGATTAGCCGCTTCGCGCAGCAGCACAATATAGACTGGAGATATTCTTCAGTTTACAACCCACGAGCTAACGGTCTGGCCGAGGCCTTCAATAAGACCTTGACGAAGATCATAAAAAAGACCGTCTCCCGAAACAAGAGAGACTGGCACGAAAGGCTGCAAGAGGCCCTTTGGGCTTATCGAACTACATTCAAGACGGCCACGAACACAACGCCGTACGCATTGGTATTTGGGACGGAAGCAGTGCTCCCCCTCGAAATAGAGTTACCCTCTCTACGAGTAGCAGTCCATCACGAGCTGACGGACGAAGAAAACGCTCACCTTCGGCTTAAGGAGCTTGATGCCCTCGACGAAACCCGGCTCATAGCGCAACAACATCTAGAAGCCTACAAAGCAAAGATGACGCGCTCATACGAAAGATTGACCAGGCCGAGGACATTCCACCAAGGCGAACTCGTACTAGTGGTCAAAAGACCTATGATCCCCAATCGTGCCAAGCGGGGGAAATTTGAGCCAAACTACGAAGGCCCTTACATCATAGACAAGGTCTACCAGGGTGGAGCCTATCTACTCATGGACATGCACGGTGAAAGGCCTTTCAGGCCAATAAACGACCGCTTCTTAAAGAAATACTATGCTTAATGAGCCACAGCCTGCGTCAATGATAGATGACGACGACTATGTCCGCTCGCTATCTTCCTAGGCTCAGACTTTACAAGCAGCAGCCGGCCTTCCCATAACGACGGACCGAAACGTCCCTAAACTAACAATGGACCGAAACGTCCTTAAACTAACGACGGACCGAAACGTCCCTAAACTAACAACGGACCGAAACGTCCTTAAACTAACGATGGACCGAAACGTCCCTAAACTAACAACGGACCGAAACGTCCCTAAACTAACAATGGACCGAAACGTCCTTAAACTAACGACGGACCGAAACGTCCTTAAACTAACGACGGACCGAAACGTCTCAAAACTAACAATGGACCGAAACGTCCTTAAACTAACGATGGACCGAAACGTCCTTAAACTAACAACAGACCGAAACGTCCATAAACTAACAATGGACCGAAACGTCCTTAAACTAACAACGGACCGAAACGTCCTTAAAACTAAAGACGGACCGAAACGTCCTTAAACTAACGACGGACCGAAACGTCATTAAACTAACGACGGACCGAAACGTCCCTAAAACTACTACCGCAGCATCGTCAGGCTGACGAGATGAGAAAGAAAAAATAAAAAAAAATATATATGAAAAAGAATAAAAAAAACGGTATGTCCATAAGCAAAATGGGCACGGATGAAAACCCGAAAGGGCTCCGTGAGTAAAAACAGCAGGACTACCGGCGAGTGTTTGTGAAAACCCGAAAGGGCACAACCTCGTTAAAAGACACTTATAGGGTCCTCTCGACCTTGTAAGGAGAAACCACCCGCGTGAGATCCTTACGACTCACAAAGGAGCAACACACTTAGGGATCCTCACGATGCCTAAGGAGAAAATACACTTACGAGATCCTCACGACTCGTAGGGAGAACTCTCTTATGGAACCCTCACGGATCATAAGATTTGAAAGTCTTAAGTTACAGAAACCTAAACCTGTTCTTAAGCAAATCCTCCACAGCCCTCGATATTGCCCTACAAGGGACTCAATACCGACCCTTGTATACAATCCACGGGCGCGAATAAATATTTCCCCAGCAAAGTCCAACCCTTGTAGGTCCTCTCGATCCATAAGGAGAAAGCCCTCTTGTAGGATCCTTACGACTTACAGAAGAGCACACACTTAGGAATCCTCACGATCCCTAAGGAGAAAATACACCTGCAAGATCCTCACGACTTGTAGGGAGAAATACCTTCGTGAGACCCTTACGGCTCATGAAGTCAAAAGCCTTGGTCGACAGGACCCTCAACCCTGTTTGCTGAGCCACCTTTGTTCATCATCGACAAAGGCAAATGATGATTCGCTCCTGACAACATTCCAGTTGTAGCGGTGCTGATGCCGAAATCGGTGCCATGGGGAGATACATATCACCAAGGCTCGGCGATACATATCACCAAGAGTCGAACCTCCATCCCGTGAAATGTGGATACAATCAACAAAATTCCTGGTCACGTGGAACGCGGATAATGTCACTCTTTGACCCCGTGGAAAACGTCCAGAGCGGATCCTGGTCCTCGCAGAGCACGGCAGTGAACCCGTGTGAAGCATCCAAAGCGGAGCCTAGTCCTCGCCTAACGCGGCAGTGAACCCGTGTGAAGCATCGAGTGCAAAATTCCTGGTCACGTGGAACGCGGATAATGTCACTCTTTGACCCCGTGGAAAGCGTCCAGAGCGGATCCTGGTCCTCGCAGAACACGGCAGTGAACCCGTGTGAAGCATCCAGAGCGGAGCCTAGTCCTCGCCTAACGCGGCAGTGAACCCGTGTGAAGCATCTAGTGCAAAATTCCTGGTCACGTGGAACGCGGATAATGTCACTCTTTGACCCCGTGGAAAACGTCCAGAGCGGAGCCTAGTCCTCGCCGAGCATGGTAATGAACCCGTGTGAAGCATCTAGCACAAAATTCCTGGTTACGTGGAACGCGGATAATGTCACTCTTTGACCCCGTGGAAAACGTCTAGAGTGGATCCTGGTCCTCGCAGAGCATGGCAGTGAACCCGTGTGAAGCATCCAGAGCGGAGCCTAGTCCTCGCCTAACGCGGCAGTGAACTCGTGTGAAGCATCTAGCGCAAAATTCCTGGTTACGTGGAACGCGGATAATGTCACTCTTTGACCCCGTGGAAAACATCCAGAGCGGAGCCTGGTCCTCGCCAAGCACGGCAGTGAACCCGTGTGAAGCATCCAGAGCAAATACCGGACTGTGGAGTCCTTAAAATCCATGGACTATGATGTCCTTAACCTCGACCGTGATGTCTTAAAACTAACGATCAACCCCCCCGATTCCCTACGGATTCTGCCTTGGTTTAAGGGTACATCTCTTCACTCCTTTGATACCTGGCGTTGTAATTCCTCAACATCTTCAAAGAGGTGGCGGGTCCCTGCAACCAAACACCGGACTGTGGAGTCCCTAAATCCACGGACTATGAGGTCCTTAACCTTGACCGTGATGTCTTAAAACTAACAGCGGACGGTGGAGTCCTTAAATCCACGGACTATGAGGTCCTTAACCTTGACCGTGATGTCTTAAAACTAACAGCGGACGGTGGAGTCCTTAAATCCACGGACTAGGAGGTCCTTAACTTTGACCGCGACGTCTTTAAACTACGATACCCGGAGAAACCCCTGACTCCGCAAAACACGGACAAGGGTGACCACATCCAGCACTTACAAGTCCTCACGACCCGTAAGGAAGAAAAAACTCTCTTGTGAGATCCTTACGACTCTCAAGGGAAACCCGCTTAAGAATCCTCACGACTCTTAAGGAGAACTTACACCTATGGGATCCTCTCGACCTGTAGGGAGAAAAACTCTATATGAGACCCTCGTGGCTCGTAAAATGCAGAAGTCTTAGGAAGCAGATCTTAACCCTGAATCCTGAGCCATCGCTGTCCTGCAAGGAGATCAAGATAGAATATCCGCAGAATGCATTCAATAAAAAGGGGACACACCATTGAGAAGAAAAATGTATCTTTTATTCATAGACCAAAATGGATACAAAATACAATTCATGAAAGAAACAAAAAGGAAGATACTCTTATCCATGAGTATGTACAAAAAAAAGGAGAAAAGATACAAGTCCTTAAGCCGGCGGGCGGTGCAATAATTTTACCAGCTCATCGTTCTGTTGCTGAGCCACGGCTTCATGACGCAAGATCTCCAGAAGACGAGCCTCCGCCTGAGCTTGCTGAGCCTGATACGAAGCGAGCCGAGCTTCGAGCTCTTTCTCGGTGGCTTTATGAGCCTCGACCCTCTCACGAGTGAACGTGGCGGCTTTATCGAGAGCCACCACCTCTTTGATGGACTCCTGTAGCACCCGCCACAGTTCATACGCTTTATTGGCCCTGACTGTGAGATTGGCTTGAAGCTTGCCCAACACCTTGGAAGCTAGCTCCCTCTCCGAAAATTTACGGCCGAACCCTTTTCTCGCACAACAATATGTTCGCTACGTGGCCACGAAAGCTTGCGCTCGCGACCACGGCCTCGAACACAAGACATTTACAAGACCGTATAAATGGGCTTCCGGTCGACAGCGATAATCGATTTGAAACGCGTTCACATCACCTGGTATGAAAAGCAATGAGAAAATTTCCAGTGTTTATCCTATCGAGCATGTGTTCACGATTATATGAGCATCCGAAAAAGAAATAAAATTCGAGGCATTAATTTGCATGCGACATGATGACAATGTTGATAATTAGAGGAAGCTTTCATAAGAAGAACACAATGTTTATTCATGCGAGCGAAAACATGCATACGAGTACCAGGTCTACATAGGGGTTCAGCATAAAGCATACAAAAGAGAGGACTAATTTAAAGACACTACGCTAATGGAAAAGATCACCAAACACCGGATCAATGGCACAAGGGTTAACAAAGCAAAGAACAAAATTCTCCATCTCCCTCTCCGCTCTCTCCAGCACATCGAAACGACGATTCTCGCGAGAGGTCGCTCCCCATCGGTTGGTGCTATGCTCGTCCGCGAAAGCAAACATAATGGCTCGCCGGGCCTTTATCTCGCTCAATAGATGAATTGAGTAGTCCTTCAAGGCCTGAGTAATCAGGCACGCTTCATGAAAGCCTTCAAGCTTCTCTTCCGCCGCATCAAGCATCGCCAGAGTCATCTCCGCTGGGTGAGGAGGGATGTCGGCAAGCACTGCCGTGAGAATCATCTGGAGCCAGAGGGAACCCATCGGGAGGGGAGACCCTCTACGAATCGAGAGCTCGTGCATGGCCGAGTCACATTCGTCATCAGAAAAGAGGGGGTCCACCAACCGAGCAGCAAACCGGGGGATCATTTCCTCAAGAGGAACTTCCCATGGCTGTCGACGAGCATGAGGACGATTACAAGCCATGGCACTCGTTCCTCTCTCTCTCAAGAAAAAAAAATATGTATATGATATGAATCTCTCTGTGAAAGGAAAAGAAAGCTATAGCCTCATATATAATGAAGTGCATTAAGTGCTATGCGCGGAAAATCTTGCATGGTGAATTTATTTTCAAGGCCTAAAAAAGGAAAGGTATCGAAAATCAAGGAGATGGAACGATTTCCAAGCCCCTTTTTCAGCACCTAATATTGTGCACTGAAAATATGGCATGAGGAAAATCTTGTGAACAGTCGCATCAAGAGATCTCACGTGTAGAACACATGAGGCCCAAACCTGATGTGCATTTAAAAGGAAGAATATGGAGTAGTACCCTGCATATTAAAGCACAAACAACAATAGTAGCAGAATAATAAGATCTAAGAGAAAAAGCATGCAAACATACAAAGACACAACAGAACTTATCATCCAGATTTCAAGAAAGCCATACAAAATAAAAAGAAAACTTTTACAATGGTAAAACTTCAGATGTGGGACACGGGTTGAGAAACTCAAAATTAACTTTATTCAAGATCTTCCAAGCATTTCGAACCTCCCGAGTATGCTTTCTCTCACGGTCACAAGCATCGGGATCCCCGCGGATGTCCTCTACCCTCCGGTAGGCGGCAAGTATGGCTGATTGCTGAAAAATCTGATGCAGGAGATCAATGAGATTATCCCGCCTTCTCTTTGAAATCAAGTGCATCAGATACACCGAGTGTACTTTATCCTCGGCGGCGTCCAATGACCCAAGCGGCACACCAGCACAAAATAAAGGGAGAGCCTCCCTGATCGCCAGCACGATCAGCCTCAGAAGAGAAGAGCGACGGGGGAGTAGCCGATGGTTGTACTCGTCAAAGCGGCTCATGATCTCGGCACATTGAGCATCGGTGAACTCCTGGTTTTGACTGCGGCCCAGTGCACGGATATTCCCATAGGAAACGATCTCGTCAAGACCATACAGATGGGCATCCATAATACCTGAAATAAAGGTCATGAGAATCATTAGAAAGTCCCTGTTTCATCAATTGCAGAAGGACAACCTCGGGCCAAGAGACCTCAAGAAGGCTCCACGTGAAGAAACTGAGTTCTTCACAGAAATTAAATTCCTTTTAGAAAAAGGGAATTAAATTCCCGTAAAAACATTTTGTTGAAACGGGATCGGATTCCATAGATTGTCATCACCACTTCCCTAAAGATCATTTAAGCCCTAAGATGTTTACAGTTTGAAGATTAGATGGCTTTCTGTTCCTATTGATGAATTTGAAGGGAATGGGTTCATATTAAAAGGGTAAAAACCCTTGTTTTGGATTTAAAATCCGGAGAAATGTGAAGGTCCATCGTTGTCCAAGAACATCACCTGAGGAAAAGGGATCCGCCAACAGAGTTAAACTCTGGAAAATGTCAAGACAGAGAACTAAGCTCTGAAAGCGAGAATTAAATTCTCAAAGAAAAAGTTCTCAGAGGAAGAAGATGAGCAGAGTGAAGGCTCCTATGAAGAGACAGCGGTATTTATAGAAAATAATGGAAATGTTTCATCTCCCAAATCCCTAAATGAATCCAACGGTCACAAAGATGACAGCGTTGCACTCACGTGCAGACACGTGAGAACAACGTTGTGGGGGCATTTGTTTCCTGATTTAAAATCAGAAAAGCTTATGGGAAAAGCTTCAGAAAGAGGGGTCACGTGCTCACACGTGACCAGCAGTCACGTGTTGACACGTGACATATGAAAACATCGAAAAAGGCTCATGGGTTCCCTGATCGAGTCAAGGAAAAGGTCCACTCATCAAGTCAAGAAAAAAGGGTCAGAAGAGGTCACGTGTTGGCACGTGACGCTCGAAGCAGCAGACCGGTCCTTCAGTCGGATAAAAAAGAAGGAGGCTCCTAGCAGGGGTCACGTATTCACACGTGACCAATGGTCACGTGTTAACACGTGATGACTAAAACAGCAACCAGAAGACAGCGCAGAAAGAAAGAAGACTCTTCATTCCAAAGAGGGTCACGTGTCCACACGTGACCATGGGTCACGTGGTCACACGTGACCGGCTTTCAAAGCCCATTTTGACGACAGAATTAAATTCTGAGGGAGATTTGAATCTTTCCAAAGGAAAGTGAGTATCTGAGACCAATCGAATTAAAGATTCAGAAGTGATTTAAATATCATCTATCTATGGAAAATCTCGGGTTTGGAAAGATTTCCCCCTTAAATCTAACCAAAATAACAAGGGAGAATCTCTGGATTTAAAATCCAATGGTGAATAAAATTCACCTAATAATCCAAAGGTCCAGAACGAATGAAGGATGCAAATCAAATCTCTCAATGAAGATTCGCCACAAAACTAATTTATTCGGCTGCTTCTCCTATAAATAGGAGCGAAGAGATACAAAAAAAAGAAGAGAGATACATACATAGACAGAGAGAAAAAAAAGGAGAGAGCCTCGATACTTTGAGGAATTTGGAGCTTCTGCAAAAGAAAACCCTAGGTAAGAAAGGGAATGCTTCTTGAAAGAAGTAGAATTTAATTCTCAACAGAGTTTAACTCTGATAATATAAAACAGAAGAAACGCATTTCTTCTCTCTTTGATAGAGGATCTGCAAAGTGCACGTCTCCCCTTAAGGTTGAGAATTTAATTCTCAATGGGTCGAGATTCTGCCATGCAGATCCAAAACATAGAGAGGGAATGCAAGCATGAGAATTTAACTCTCACAGAACTATAGGAATTTAATTCCTTTAAAATAAAATTAGGGCTTGACCCTGTGTCATGGGAATTTAATTCCTTCAGAACAGAGAGAAACAGGGTTTAACCCTAATTAAGAACCTAGTTCTGTTGGAACAGCGGGGATTTAATTCCCTTGATCGTAATTTAACAGAGAATGGGAATTTAACTCCTTAAAAGCTTTTATCAGGGTTTAACCCTATTCAGTTCTTCGCTTAAACGAGGAATTTAATTCCTACAGAAAATTCAGAGTTCAACTCTACAAGTCTTCAAAAGGAAATAGGAATTTAATTCCTCTAAAATTTAAAGCTCGAGGAATTTAATTCCTGAAAAAGGAGTAACAGATCCTCTAAAACAACATAGAGGCAGGGTCACGTGTCACCACGTGACCCCCCAAAAGCCCTACAGAAAGCCCCTTTGAGGCAGCACCCCACGTGACCCACGTGACCCTCAGCAGAAGCCTTAAGATATAAGCATTTGAATGCCCGTCACGTGATGTGTAACACCCGAGCCCAATAATACTATTTATATTACTAGTTGAGGGTTGTCTACTGCTCATTCCAATTTTCCTGATTTTCTGGTGTTTGTGGCTAAATTTTAACCGGTTAAGTCATTTTGGCACATAACAAATTTTAACTCCTAAAATGAAATTTAAGATGTCCATGTTGGCCTACTCGTCGCCACTAGTCGCGTGGTAGCGTCCGCGTGTCGAGATTCCGTTCCGTTTGGCTAAACGGGCAAGTTTGGGCGACTACGCGCGCGTGCAAGTGTCCGACTTGGGGGCATGCATTTTAATCATTAAACACCTCTTTTCGAAATTTGGAACCGCTTAAAATCCTATAATTTGAATTTGGAACATTTGGGCGCAACCCGGACGCGATTTGGAAATGTTTCATTTCGCGCCAAAAAGGGCCCGTTTCAATTTAATATCTAAAACTAAAATTATATACAAATATAAATCCTTAACAGTAAATCCTTCAAATCCTTATTCAAATATTTCTTCCTTACCTCCCTGCAGCCAATCGCGAGCTTGGGTTTTCCCCGCGTGGGCCCCACTCCTTTTCCCCATCTCTCTCTCTCTCTTCCCTCAATCCCCCTCTCTATCTCACCAAATCTCTCTTTCTCTCTCCAATCTCTCTCTCTCTCTTCCTCTATATTTATCCATGCACGCAGCCGCCTCAACCCATCTTCCTCCCTATCACGAAACCCTAACCCTAACCCTAGCCTCGTACTCGCGCAGCCCACCATCGCCACCGCGACCTCGCCGTCGCCGCCAGCAACGCCTCCTCGACCGCCGCACCTTCCTCCTCCTGTTCTCCCGACGATTCTCGTGCCTGCACCCATTTCCCGACCTCGCCTCCACCCTCGCAGACCTCGCCGTCGACGCTACCTCTCGTCGTCGACGACTCCCGCGACTCCCTCTCACCCTACTCGACCCGACCTCGTCGTCGCTTCCCTCCTCCCCTCGCCGGACCACCAACCCGAGCCATAACCCCTCGCCTAACCTCCGCTGTTCGCCGGAGAAACGCGCCGGCGACCTCGTCGATGCCACCTCCGACCACCTCCCTTCCCCCTCGACCACCAGAGTCGACTACCACCCTCGCACCCGCTGCAGCACCCTCGTTCCAGCGAACTCAGGATTTTCCAGCCACCGTTCTTCGCCGTCGCTGCCTCGCCGGCATTCCAGTGCCGTCGAGCCATCGTGCCGGCATTCCAGTGACGTGGTGGTCCGATACTAGCGCAGCGCACTACGCTATTGCGCTTGCGCTCACCAGAGCGCGCGCCACGTGTCAGCAGCACAACAGCGCAGCGCACTGCGCTATTGCGCTTGCGCTCACCAGAGCGTGACACGTGTCACCACCATATGAGTTTGCGCTCATTACTTAGCGCAAAGCGCCTGACAAGCCACGTAGGGTACTGTCAGAGTATTTAATGCTCTGCATTATTGAAGAAAAGGGACAGAGCCCAACTAAAAGGCCTAACAGGCCTAATAAAAAATGCTATGCATTTTAAAAGGGGGGCAAAGCCCAAACAAAAAAAATAGATGCTCTGCATCATAAAAGGGCAGAGCCCAAACCAAAACATATGCTCTGCATCATAAAGAAAGGGATAGAGCCCAAATCAAAAAAGCCTAGCAGGCCGGAATAAAATGCAGTGCATTATTAAATATGGGCAAAGCCCTAGCACAGGCCTAATAGGCCAAAGATCAAGAAAAATCTTGAATATTCTCAATGGAACTTAGCTCGATCATGGCCGTAAGTCCCCAAACTAAATTGACCGAGCAAAAAAATGCTCTCTTAAATCAATTTACGACCGGTTCAAGGGTACATCTCCGAACTCCTCTGACACCCATCGTTGTAATCCTTCAACGACGTCAGAGAGGTGACGGGTCCCGACGACCACACATCAATACGGACTGCGGGGTCCTTAAACCCGTGGACCGGAACGTCCTTAAACTAATGTTGGACCGAAATGTCCTTAAACTAATATCGGACCACCACGTCCCTAAACTGGAATATGGACCACCACGTCCCTAAACTGGAACATGGACCACCATGTTCCTAAACTGGAACATGGACCGAAACGTCCTTAAACTAATGATGGACCACTACGTCCCTAAACTGACGATGGACCGAAACGTCCTTAAACTAATAATGGACCACTACGTCTCTAAACTGGAACATGGACCACCACGTCCCTAAACTGGCGATGGACCACCACGTCCTTAAACTGGTGATGGACCACCACGTCCTTAAACTGGAACATGGACCACCACGTCCCTAAACTGGCGATAGACCACCACGTCCTTAAACTGGAAAATGGACCACCACGTCCCTAAACTGGCGATGGACCACCATGTCTCTAAACTGGAACATGGACCACTACGTCCCTAAAACTGGAACAATAGAGCCTCCAAATGCTCTTTTGACGGATCTAAACGGTCCCGTTTAAGTAGATCTTAGCCCCAAATACGGCTAATGTATCCTTAGACATTTAAATGAATGATAAAACTCCAAATCAACTTTGGTTCAAGGGTACATCTCTGAACTCCTCTGACATACATCGTTGTAATCCTTCAACGACGTCAGAGAGGTGATGAGTCCCGACGGCCATATATTAAATGGATCACCACGTTAAGTTGATCTTAGTCCAAAATAGGACTAACACATCCTTGACGAACGTTTAAGTCGATCTTAGTCTCAATACGACTAACGTATCCTTAAACTAAAAACACCAGACCCAAATCTAAGTAAATACGGATTTGGACTAATCCACGTCCTACGGGCGACGGCATTACTCAGTCTCCGTATACAATCCACGGGCAACCACAAATAAAACAAACACACACGACAAGAAGTGAAATTCTGGAGAAAGAGAAAGTTGTTACTGTGATGCGGTAGCGTAATTAACTGCAGGGGCTTACGCCTGCAGGGAAGAGTGTCCCCACAATCAAAAACCCCTCAAGCGAGGGGGAATCTGACGAAGTCTGCTACATCGGCCGCATCCGTCTAAACCTCCGATACACGGTGTCATAAATCAACTTGTCATCTTCGGAGAAGTGGATGGATAAAACTAAATAGCATCTGCCCTGAATCTCAGGCGAGACGCAAAGTCTAGGCCACCATTCGGAGGGGAACACCCCGTTAGAAATTTTTCGTAACGGTGGAGGTATTTTTAGTGTGGAGTACATGTAAAATGAGGGGAAAATGGCGTCCAAAGGACGCGTGAGCGCCAGCGCCTCATGTGCCTAGCACGCCGACGCTGGGCGCTTGGGCACGTGCGCTAGCGCCTCACGTGTTCGGCATGTGGGTGCCGGCGCTAACGCCTCACGCGTCCGGCACGTGGGCGCTTGGGCGCCGGCGAAAAGAAGGGGTTCCCCGGAAATAGGAGTTAAACTCCAAAAGAGGATTTTGAGTGGAGTTAAACTCCAAAAGATTTAGATTTGGAGTTAAACTCCTAAATGATCTGGATTACGAGTTAAACTTCTTTGAGGATTTGGGTCTTGGAGTTGAACTTCCCAAAAATCTTCAGAGGTTCTTCTCTCTTAAGCCTTGGATCTTCTCCAAAGTGGTATTTTCGGAGATGGGTCTCCTTTTTTCTCCTCTTTGTTAGCCGGATCTTGGAGAAAGGGGGTGGGATTTAAAAATCTCCCCTTTTTTGAGATCTAATGGAAGATCTGAGCTCCCCTTTGTGAGTTTTGTGGTGAAAAACTATTTATTTTTGAAAGAAGAAGAGTAAAACTCTTGATTTAATTCAAAAGGGGAAGAATCTTTTAGAATCTTGAGGAAGGAGAAGGAGGCACATGCCCTAATTTTTGAGAGAATAAAAAGTGTATTTTATTCATCATCATATTGCCTTATATAGGCTTACACATTTACATATAACCTCTTGGGCTTTACAAAATGGCATTTTTCCCATCCCATGTCTCATGTGCCATTTCTTTTTGCACATAAGCCATGGACTTTGCAAAAATTTGACTTTATGCCCCTTTTGCTTACATTCATGCATAAAAAAATAGATCAAAATTATTTATTACATGATCTTTATTTTGGCATGGAGGGGGCCGGCCGCTTCATGTTCGGACTCGACTTGGGCATGGGCCCACTTGATCTGGGCTCGGGCCCACTTGGCTTGGGGTTGACCTTGAATTTGACTTGGTCAACCGGGGTGCATTTTTCGACCCCAACAAAGTGCCCCCAATCAATAAATGCACACCACATATATGGGTCGTGTGCATGAGATTGATGGATCTTCTTTCGCGTGGAGGCGACTTGCTTTGGTTCACACTTTTTGGGATGCACTGCCCTTTTTACGACATGGATGGTCGACGCTTGACGCATCTCCGAGACGGAGAATCCGTAGAAGACGTTTCCCCGGCACGGAGTAATTTGGTTCCCGCTTTGTACGAAGCATGCACTGTCCTTTTTACGACATGGATGGTCGACGCTTGACGCGTCTCCGAGACGGAGTGTCCGTGGTAGACTTTTCCCTGGCCCGGAGTGATTTGGTTCCCGATTTGTGGGAAGCCTGCACTGCCCTTTTTATGACATAGACGGTCGACGCTTGATGCGTCTCCGAGGTGGAGTGTTCGTGGTAGACGTTTCCCTGGCACGGAGTGATTTGGTGGACATGCCCCCGGCACGGAGTGTCGCTGGTTGTTCGACTTGTCCCCGACACGGAGTGTCGCTGTTCGACGTTTCCCCGGCACGGAGTGTCGCTGGCTGTTCTACTTATCCCCTGCACAGAGTGTCGCTGGTCGACTTGTCCCCGGCACGGAGTGTCGCTGATTGTTCGACCTGTCCCCGACACGGAGTGTTGCTGGTTATTCGACTTGTCCCCGGCACGGAGTGTCGCTGTTCGACGTTTCCCCGGCACGGAGTGTCGCTGATTGTTCGACTTGTCCCCGGCATGGAGTGTCGCTGTTCGACATTTCCCCGGCACGGAGTGTCGCTGTTCGACGTTTCCCCGGTACGGAGTGTCGCTGGCTGTTCGACTTGTCCCCGACACGGAGTGTCGCTGGTCGACTTATCCCTGGCACGGAGTGTCGCTGATTGTTCGACTTGTCCCCGGCACGGAGTGTCGCTGGTCGACTTTTCCCCGGCACGGAGTGTCGCTGGTTGACTTGTCCCCGGCACGGAGTGTCGCTGATTGTTCGACTTATCCCCGGCACGGAGTGTCGCTATTTGACGTTTCCCCGGCATGGAGTGTCGTTGGTTGTTCGATTTGTCCCCGGCACGGAGTGTCATTGTTCGACGTTTCCTCGGTAAGGAGTGTCGCTGTTCGACTTGTCCCCGGCACGGAGTGTCGCTGTTCGACGTTTCCCCGGCACGGAGTGTCGCTGGCTGTTCGACTTGTCCCCGGCATGGAGTGTCGCTGGTCGACTTGTCCCCGGCACGGAGTGTCACTGACTGTTCGACTTGTCCCCGGCACGGAGTGTTGCTGATCGACTTGTCCTCGGCACGGAGTGTCGCTGATTGTTCGACTTGTCCCCGGCATGGATTGTCGTTGTTCGACGTTTTCCCGGCACGGAGTGTCGCTGGTTGTTCGACTTGTCCCCAGCATGGAGTGTCGCTGTTCGACGTTTCCCCGGCACGGAGTGTCGCTGTTCGACTTGTCCCCGGCATAGAGTGTCGCTGTTTGACGTTTCCCCGGCACGGAGTGTCGCTGGCTGTTCGACTTATCCCCAGCACGGAGTGTTGCTAGTCGACTTGTCCCCGACACGGAGTGTCGCTGATTGTTCGACTTGTCCCCAGCATGGAGTGTCGTTGGTCGACTTGTCCCCGGCACGGAGTGTCGCTGTTCGACTTGTCCCCGGCACGGAGTGTTGCCAGTTGATTCCGAGTTGAAGCATAATTCCGACAGGGAAGGAAGATACACCGAGACGAAGCATGATTTCGACACGGGGTACATTCTGGAACGAAGCATGATTCCGCCGCAGAGGTTGTCGGTTTGATTTGGGTTAACATCAGCATCGCTACACTGGAATATGGTACCAGAAGCAAAACATCATTTGCCATGAGAGGATTTGAGGATTTTGGTTTTGGTTTGGCATCTGCATTGCTGCACTGGAATAATGCCAGGAGCAACTCATCATTTGCCCCGGGAGGATTTGGGAATTGGTTTTTGGGTCGGCATCTGCATTGCTGCATTGGAATAATGCCAGGAGCAACTCATCATTTGCCCCGGGAGGATTTGGGAATTGGTTTTTGGGTCGGCATCTGCATTGCTGCACTGGAATAATGCCAGGAGCAACTCATCATTTACCTTTGCCTATTGGGAAGCGATGGCTTAGGAGACAGGTTTAGATCCCTATCACCTAAGGCCTTTCAATTTTATTGGCCGTAGGGGTCTCATAAAAGTATTTTCTCCCTATGAATCGTAAGGATCCCGTATGTGTATTTTCTCCTTAGGAGTCGTGGGGACTCCTAAGTGTGTTGCTCCTTTGTGAGTCATAAGGATCTCATGCGGAAATTTTCTCCTCACAAAGTCGAGAGGACTTTGCGAGTGCATTTCATCTCTTTTTCACGAGTTTGCGCCCTTTCGGGTTTTCACAAACTCGCCAGCAGTCCTGCTGTTTTTACTCACGGAGCCCTTTCAGGTTTTCATCCGTGCCCATTTTGTTTGTGGACATTCCTTTTTTTTTGGGAATCTTCATCGCTGGTAGGACTTTGAATGTGGTCTCGCCGGTGGAACTTGAGATAGATTAGGACTGTTTTACGCCCGTGGATTGTATACGGTTTTGCAGGTTGTATGATCCAGACCGTAGGGCCGGAAGAATTTCGGGACTTTGTTTGCGTCTGTATCACTGCACTGGAATGTGGTACTAGGAGCGACTCATCATTCGTCATTTGAGAATTTGGATTTTGGTTGGCGTCTGCATCGCTGCACTGGAATATGGTACCAGGAGTGACTCATCATTCGCCATTGGGACATTCAGAGTTTGGTTGGCGTCTGCATCGCTGCACTGGAATATGGTACCAGGAGCGACTCATCATTCGTCGTGAGGGGATCTGGGGACTTTGGTTTTGGTTTGGCATCAGCATCGCTACACTGGAATATGGTACCAAGAGCGAATCATCATTTGCATTTGCTTATTAGGAAGCGACGGCTTAGGAGACAGGTTTTAGGTCCCTATCACCTAAGACTTTTCAATTTTATGAGCCGTAAAGGTCCTATAAAAGCATTTTCTCCCTATGAGTCGTAAGGATCCCGTAAGTGTATTTTCTCCTTAGGAGTCGTGAGGACCCCAAGTGTATTTTTCCTTTGTGAGTCGTAAGGATCCCACGAAGGCGTTTTCTTACGAGTCGTAAGGATCTCGCAAGTTTCGTTCTCCTCATGTATCGTGAGGACACATGAGTGGATTTCCCTCGTTCCCAGTTTAATGACTTAGAGGTCCTCTGTTTCCAGTTTAACGACTTAGATGTCTATTGTGCCCAGTTTAACGACTTAAAGGTCATCCGTTCGCAGTTTAACGACATAGAGGTCATTTGTTCCCAGTTTAACGACTTAGGGGTCTATTGGATCGGAAGCTTGGAATTTTGGGGTAGGTCGACATCAGCGTTGCTAACACTGAAGCACAGGTGCCAGGAGCAATTCATCATTTTCCGTTCCCTGTTGGGGAGCGATGGCTTAGGAGACATGTTTAAGTCCCTATCACCTAAGACTTTTCAATTTTATGAGCCGTAAGGGTCCCATAAAAGCATTTTCTCCCTGCGAGTCGAAAGGATCTCGTAGGTGTACTTTCTCCTTAGGAGTCGTGGGGACTCCCAAGTGTGTTTTTCCTTCGTGAGTCGTAAGGATCCCACGAAGGTATTTTCTTACGAGTCGAGAGGACCTCGTAAGTTTGTTCTCCTCATGTATCGTGAGGACACATGAGTGGGTCTTCCCAAATGGAGCATAATTCTAAGGGTGGAGACCAGCCGCTGGACTGGTGACTGTGGTGGGGCACGGGTGTGATGAGAATTATTTGAGCCTGTGGATTGTATACGGTAGTCAACTTGGGGACCAACCGTAGAGCCGGGAGAATTTTAGGAATTTGAATTTTGGTTGGTGTCTGTATCGCTGCACTGGAATATGGTACCAGGAGTGACTCATCATTCGCCATTTAAGAATTTGGATTTTGGTTGGCGTCTGCATCGCTGCACTGGAATATGGTACCAGGAGCGACTCATCATTCGCCGTTTGAGAATTTGGATTTTGGTTGGCGTCTGCATCGCTGCACTGGAATATGGTACCAGGAGCGACTCATCATTCGCCGTTTGAGAATTTGGATTTTGGTTGGCGTCTGCATCGGTGCACTGGAATATGGTACCAGGATCGACTCATCATTCGTCATTAGGAATTTGAGTTTTGGACGGCGTCTGCATCGCTGAACCGGAATATGGTATCAGGAGCGACTCATCATTCGCCGTTGGGAATTTAAGGATTTGGAATTTGGTTGGCGTCTGCATCGCTACACTGGAATATGGTACCAGGAGCGACTCATCATTCGCCATTTTTTTTACCGCGATTGCTCTATCATTTCAGCTTTTCTTATCACGAAGGTCGCAATTGCCCTATCATTTTGGCTATTTATCCGCGATTGCCCCATCATTTCGGCTTTATTTTCTTTTATTTACACTTTTTTATTTACACACATTCTTTTTTACATTCGCAGTTTAACGACTTAGGGGTCGTATGCTCCCGGTTTAATGACATGGTGGTCAGCTTGCTTATCCCAGCTCCTCGAACTTTGCTCTTGGCGGAGTTGTGTTGATGACCGTAGCTCTGTGGCTTGTCGGTACATCTGACGACTGTAAGGCTTTCCCAAGTTTGTATTGGTTCTCCACCCAATCTTTGAAAACATAGCAGTCTTCAATGGTATGACTTACCATTCTATGATATAGGCAGTATATGGGATTGCCAGTCATGTTCATTTCATGTGGCCTCTTTAGAACAGGCAGTTGCAGACCGTTGTTCAAGGTGTCCATGAATATTTTGCGGACTTCATCCCTCCTGAAGGAGTATACCTTTTTCTTTCTCTCTATTGGAGTAGGTGCCTTTACTGATGCTGATTCTTAAGGCCGATCAGTCTTTGGTTCGCCCTTTTCAGATAATGGCACATGTCTGAGAGAATTAAATTCCCGAAGGGCTCCGGTCTCCATTTGTATGAAATCGGACTGTTTGCTAACACTCCTTTAGACAGTTCTATCTCTCCTGTCATGTATTGCTTTTCAACCCAATATTTAAAGATGAAGCAGTCCTCAATGGCATGACCTATCACTCTGTGATAGGGGCAGTATTTAGGGTCATCGGTCATATTCGCTTCTTGCGGTCTTTTTTATTCTGGCAATTGTAGACCGTTTCTTAGGGCATCTTTGAATATTTTACGGACTTTGTCCCTTCTGAAGGAATAGACCTTATCCAGCTTCTCTTTCAGTGGAGCCTCTTCTCCCTCGGCTTTCGAGGATGGTTGACATTAGGCCCGCTCATCCCTTGCTTATTTCGGTTAGCCAAGGTGTTGAAAGATTCAGAATCGTCGAAATTTCCGCATTTGCGATTATCGTCCTTTCGGTTTCTCCAGGACCTATTGTTATTTTAGGAATCAGGGGAGGACTCCTGTTTTGAGCGCTCCAACATCTGAACTTTCCTGGTCAGCTCTTAGAATGTTTTGAGACCCGCGGTGCATAGAAACGGGGCCATCCAATTGTTGAGATTTCCGACGAGGAGACTGACAGATTGGTCCTGCTCTATCGGCGGTTCACATTTGACGGAGAGATTGCGCCATCGGGTTATAAAATCCGTGCTGCTTTCGTTATTCTTTGGCTTGGTCCTTATGAGGTTGGCAATGATAATCTTATCGCTGATGCTCATGAAGTTCTGTCGAAACAGAGACTCCATTTGGACGATAGTTGTGACGGAGCCATCCGGTAGGCTCGCGTACCAGTCGAAAGCAACACCAGTCAAGCTATTAACGAACCGGCGGAGGAGAAGAGCATCATTGCCCCCAGTATTCCCGCATGAGGCTTTAAAGTGGGCAATGTGCTGATTCCATTTCCCGTCCCATCGAATATTCCGAATTTAGGGATGACACAGCCGCTAAGAAATTCTACCAGATCATACTGAGCAGGATATGGTCTCCCGCTACTGCTAACATCTTTTGGCGCTTCGGCTTCGGCTTTTGACTTTGTTGGCAACCAAATCCATGATTTGATCTTGAGTTAGCGGGCTACTGTCATCGGTAGCTAAGACATTTCCAGAGATAGGATGCGATTGACTTTTATGCGGTCCGCCCACCTTTGGATTTAAGGGAATAGGCGTCGGCTGTCTCGGGACAACGTTTCCCGGTTCATGAGCAGAACCCTGCGCTTGATTGGGCGGATGAAAGACAAGTTGGGCCGTGAGCTATAAGACGACGTTTGTCAAGTCTTCAATTTTTTAGTAGAGCTTGGCCATCTCCTTGTCTTTACTTCTGAGCTGTTTTCGGAGCTCTTGGAGAAGTTGCTGCTCTGCGTTCTTGGGACGGAAGATTGGCTCCTCTTCGCTTTTCGAGCTCGACTCCTCATGAAACGAGGATCTCTCTGCTTATCAGCTTCACTGGGAGGAGTTTCATTACCTTCCGGAGGATGCTGTTCTTGGGAAGTAACAACCACATTCACACCAGATTGGATTTGAGATGTAGTAGCTGCATCCTTGCTTTTGCTGCGCGTGCCCACCATGTAGACAGTGTGGACCACATATCTAGTCGTCTCTTTATCTTTGGCGGGGTAACCCCGTTCTTGAAACCACATGAAGTTCAGTTTAGCATGAGTCCTAGCCTTTTTATTGGCTCTGTATCCGAGCCTTTTCGGCCTTAGCTTCTCGATTTTGAGGGGTTGGCGAGCATCCGTTTTCTGGGAAGCCACCGTGAGTCGATTGGTAGAGAGCTTAAAGAAGATACCCGATCGAGCAGTTGTCGAGGGTACCGCTGGAGCTTGCCCGAGATGCCTCGTTGCTTCCGGAGATTGCAATTTGAAATTTGTTAACCTGCACAAAGAAGGATGATTTCAGTACAGGCAATCGATATGTATATTGATTGAGTTCATATAAATGTTTAACCCGAAATATGGGAGGAGAGATATGTCCCACCGGGCGTGCCAGAATCTGTAGAGTGTTTTTCGTTACCCATTGAGATGCTGCCTAGGGTAGGCTGGGATTTATTGATTGTGGGGATCCGACTCTCCAGCAGCCACGGACTAAGCTACCGTTAATTACCCTTCGCCTTTGGAGCGAGAGAATCTCCGATTGATGGGTCAAACGGGTCATGCGAACTCAATGTGCAGTGTTGTGTTTTGGAGGGGTTTTGGATATATCGGGGAGCCCCGCAGAGTTTTTACGGGGGTCCCGCTACCCGGTTAGCCATATTGAGGTTAAGATCGACTTAAACGTTCGTTAAGGATACGTTAGTCTGATTTGAGACTAAGATCAACTTAATGGGATCATTTGGATCTGACAAAAGAGCATTTGGGGCTCTATTGTTCCAGTTTAGGGACATAGTAGTCCATTGTATGCATGGCCATCGGGACCCGTCACCTCTCTGACGTCGTTGAAGGATTACAACGATAGGTGTCAGAAGAGTTCGGAGATGTACCCTTAAACCAAAGTTGATTGGGGGTCTTATAGTCCAATTTGGAACTAAAGTCTGTTTGAATGTTTAAGAATACGTTAGCCATATTTGAGGCTAAGATCAACTTAAATGGGATCGTTTAGATCCGACAAAAGAGCATTTGGGAGCTCTATTGTTCTAGTTTAGGGACATTGCGGTCCATTGGTAGTTTAAGGACATTGCGGTCCATTGGTAGTTTAAGGACGCTTAAGTCCGTGGGTTTAAGGACCCCACAGCCCGTGTCTTATTTTAAGGACGCATAAGTCCATGAGTTTAAGGACCCCACAGTCCGTGTCGATGTGTGGTTGCCGGGACCCGTCACCTCTCTGACGTCGTTGAAGGATTACAACGATATGGGTCAGAGGAGTTCGGAGATGTACCCTCGAACCGGATGTAAATTGATTTAAGAGAGCAGTTGTGCTCAGTCAATTTAATTTGAGGACTTACGGCCATGATTGGGCTAAGTCCATTTCAACGCTTTTATTTGTTTTTGGCCTATTAGGCCTGTGCTAGGGCTTGGCCCCTTTTTAATAATGTATTACATTATTTATTTTATCTGGGCTGTGTCCATTTATAAATGATGCAGAGCATTAGTTTTGTTTGGGGTCTGCCCTTTTTATTGCATTTTTAATTTTGTTTGGGCTCTGCCCTTTTATAAATGATGCAGAGCATCAATGTTGTTTGGGCTCTGCCCTTTTTATTGCATTGCAATTTAATTTGGCCTACTAGGCCCCTCTGATTTGGGCCTGGCCCTTTAGTAAAGGAAATGCATTGCATTTGTCAGGCGCTTTGCGCCAATCACTGAGCGCAAGTGCTTGCGGTGATGACACGTGTCACGCAAGCGCAGTGCGCTGCACCAGCGCGCTGCGCTTGCGCTGCTGACACGTGGCGTGCTCTGGTGAGTTGCGCCAGTTTCAGAGAGTAAGGCTCTATTTCAAAAGCGCATAGCGCAAGTGGTTCAGATGCTGACACGTGGCGCTCTCTGGTGTCTTGCGCCAACCCAGGAGCGCAACAGTGCAGTTTTTGCAAGTGCAAGGCACTATTTCAATAATCTTGAGAATCTTTAAGATTTCAGAACCAATGGTTCATAAAAAAGTGCAAAGCACTGTTCATTGTGTGAAGATCATTGATCTTGTTCTTAGATCGATGATCTATTAGAAGAAATTCTTCTATTTTATGAAGGCTTTTACCTTTTTCTTGAAATTTCTTCAGAGTTCTCTCTGTTTTGAGCTTCTTAATCTCTCACAATGTTGATCCCCCTTTGAATTGGGGTCTAGGGGGTTTTATATAGTGCCCATAGATTTTTTAAATTTGTTAAAGAGATCTTTTTCTGAGTGATTTGGGGAATTTTCCCCACCGTTGGATCTTTGATCCAAGGGCTTCTGTTTTACAGAAGACAATCTTCTTGTTTTAAAAAGAATAGAAACATCTTATTAAAATTTTAATTCTGTTTGGCGCAGATACACCAGCGCTTGACACGTGTCGCGCAGCGCAACTGCGCTGACACGTGTCGCGCAGCGCACAGCGCAGCGCAACTGCGCTTGCGCTGACACGTGTCGCGCAGCGCACAGCGCAGCGCAACTGCGCTTGCGCTGACACGTGTCGCGCAATGCGGCGCTTGCGCAACTGCGCTGCCACGTGACGCGCAGCACACAGCGCAGCGCAACTGCGCTTGCGCCGACACGTGTCGCGCAGCGCACAGCGCAGCGCAACTGCGCTGCCACGTGGCGCGCAGCGCATAGCGCAAATCAGCTGAAGCATTGCTTTTTTAATTAAAGTTTGAATTTTAAACAGAGCCTTGCTCTAATTGGGTGCGCTGCCTTGGGCGCTGCGCTCCCTGCGCTGGCGTGTCTGATTTTGACACATGGCGCTCTGCGCGCAGCGTAGGGGATCTGAAGCGTTGCTTCATTTATTTTAACTTTAATTTTCGCTTTAATTTTCAAAGCAGAGCTTTGCGCTGATTGGGGAAACAGAAGCGTTGCTTCGTCTCCCGCCTTGGAATTTGAACAGAGCTTTGCTCTGATTGGGGTAAACAAATGCCCCCCACCGTTGCGCTTATGTGGCCTCCGAACGTAAGCGTAGCGGTGGCAGAATCCCAACCGTCGCGCCATCCTTTGGAAGTTGAAACGGCTCTTTAATGCCTATAAATAGGACCTTTGGTCCCTTAGATGATTTTCATCTCTTAAGATTTTTACTTTCAAACAGAGCCTTGCTCTTGCCTTCAAGAACTCCAAGAGTTAGGACACTTTTTAGGTAAAAATTTTAATTAAATTAAATTAATTTTCATTGACAGAGCCTTACTCTCAATAGATCCCTGATCTAAAGAAAACCCATTTAGGGTTTCACTTAGAAGAGCTTTGCTCTATAAGTTTAAAGGGATCTAAAGAGAACTAAAGAGAACCCTGTTAGGATTCCATCAATAGAGTTCTGCTCTCTGAAATATTTCATTTATAATTTCTTGATTCATTAATGGAGCTTTGCTCTTTTTAAATCATATAGCAGAACTCTAGAGTTGCTGATTTTTGCCGATCTTCTTTTATAGGAGTGATGGACGCTCACATGTACGATCTCGACGAGATTATCTCCTACGGGGAAATCCGCCGACTCGGCCGTTCCCAAAATCGAGAATTTACTAATGCCGAATGTGTAGAGATCATGAGTCGCTTCGACGCGTACAATGGTCAACCGCTTCCTCAACGCTCCTCTCTCCTGATGCTTATCGTGGGAGCCATTTGGGAAGCACTTCCCATATTCTGTTCCGGCGTGCCACTTGGGGCGTTGGATGCTGCTGAGGATAAGGTGCACTCGGTGTATCTGATGCACCTAATCTTGAAGAGACGGCGAGACAATCTTGTCGATCTCCTGCACCAGGCCTTCCAACAGTCCGCCATACTCGCTACTTATTGGAGGGAGGAGGACATCCATGGGGACCCCGACGCTTGTGCTCGCGAAAGAAAGCACGCTAGGATGGTTCGCCAGGCTTGGAAAATCTTAGATAAGGTTACTTTCGAGTTCCTTAATCCATGTCCTGGGTCCGAGGTTATACCGTTATAAACATTTCAATAATGTTGTTGTTTAATTCTTTATGATTGTAAAAGCCCTTTGAAATATGAATGGGAAATTTTTATTTCAGCTTGTCTTATTTCTCATTCTGAGTCTCTTGCACACACATGAATTGATGTGTCTCGAATACTTGATCAAATGCAAATCGAATATCCTTTCTGTCGCTTCCCTCTTTCTTTTATTATCAGTATACTGCTTTAGTAAACATGGTTGATAGGTGATAGAGCGAGCATCCTGTATTTCTTCAAGAGATAGCAATGGCTTAGGCCGCAGGTTCGGATCTACCACCTAAGACTTTTCAATTCTATGAGCCGTGAGGGTCTCATGGAGACTTTTCTCCCTACGGATCGAGAGGATCTCGTAGGTGGATTTCTCCTTAGGAATCGTGAGGATTCCTAAGTGCGTTTTCTCTTATAAGTCGTAAGGATCTTATAAGAGAATTTTTCCCTCTTACGAGTCGAGAGGACCCGTAATCGGTTGTTTCCCTCCTCGTCGAGATTCGAGTTTGGAGAGTGAGACCCGTAGATAGTATGCAAGAGACCGTTTTGGGCCAACTTGCAGGGTCCCAATGCTTAAGGAACAAGTTTTTTAATCCTTGCTGCCTAAGGCTTTATCTTACGAGTCGAGCCGCATCGAGCAGTTCTCGCAAAGGCATCAATTTCTTCACAAGTCGAGACGAATCGAGCATTTCTCGCAAGAACATCCTAACGTCACAGTTAACCCCTGCTCTTTACGACAAAAGTCCGTTAGGGTCTGTGGTACTTAGGGTTTTGGTCGTCGTACCGTCGCATCAGCTGATATATTCCTCGATAGGCAATCGTGCTGTTCGAGTAGCCCTGCGACTGCCGTGTCTCTGATCCCTTCGGGGGCTGGACAAGACGTCTTCAAGCAATCTTCCTAGGCAGTTTGACCGTCGGTAGAGTAAGCGTCAGGAGTTTGCCATGCCGATTTTTACTTGAGGTTAGGCTCATTTTGGAGAGCCCCGATGAGTCATAACCACTCCGTCCTGGTGTGGGATGATCTCCGATAGTCTTTCAGGTTTTATGTGAGTTGCCGTCAAGACCCTGAAACTAGGAATCTGGCCTTTGCTTCATTCGCTGGCATCGCGTCTGCCGTATCGAGACGAATGAAGAGGTTGTCTCTAGGTTGCTGATGAACCGTCGAGATTTGGAACTAGGGAATTTGCTGTGGCTCCGTTAGTTTGATTGTCGCATCTGATCCATGCTGGAGGAAGAACGCTGGGGTGACATCTCGTCTACTGTATCAAGACGAACGTCGAGGTGGAGCTGGGATTTTGCCGTGGCTCCGTTTGTTTGATTGTCGCATCTAATCCCTGCTGGAGGAAGAACGCTGAGGTGACAACTCGTCTGCTGTATCAAGACGAACGTCGAGGTGGAGCTGGGATTTTGCCGTGGCTCCGTTTGTTTGATTGTCGCGTCTGATCACTGCTGGAGGAAGAACGCTGAGGTGACAACTCGTCTACTGTATCGAGATGAACGTCGAGGTGGAGCTGGGATTTTGCCGTGGCTCCGTTTGTTTGATTGTCGCGCCTGATCCCTGCTGGAGGAAGAACGCTGGGGTGATAACTCATCTGCTGTATCGAGACGAATGCCAAGGTGGAGCTGGGATTTTGCCGTGGCTCCGTTTGTTTGATTGTCGCATCTGATCCCTGCTGGAGGAAGAACGCTGAGGTGACAACTCGTCTGCTGTATCGAGACGAACGTCGAGGTGGAGCTGGGATTTTGCCGTTGCTCCGTTTGTTTGATTGTCGCGTCTGATCCCTGCTGGAGGAAGAACGCTGGGGTGACAACTCGTCTGCTGTATCGAGACGAATGCCAAGGTGGAGCTGGGATTTTGCCGTGGATCCGTTTGTTTGATTGTCGCGTCTGATCCCTGCTGGAGGAAGAACGCTGGGGCGACATCTCGTCTGTTGTATCGAGACGATTGCCAAGGTGGTCTCTAGGTTGCTATTGAACCGTCGATATTTGGCTTTTCTTTTTGGCGGAGCCTATCAGGAAGGTATGGTTCGCTCTTTGTTTGTGCCTCTGGATTGTATACAAGGATCGATGTGATCTCACCTGTAGGGCAAAAAGTTTCATTCTTTCATCATTCATTTTTTTTATTCTTTCCGCAACGCTCTATCATTTCAGCTTTTTATATCGCGAAGATCGCGATTGCCCAATCATTTCGGCTATTTTTCGCGGTGCCCAATCATTTCGGCTATTTTCTTTTTACTCACTGCTTTTTATTGCGAGTTGCCCAATCATTTCGGCTATATTTTTTTTCATTTTACACGCTGCTTTTTATTGCGAGTTGCCCAATCATTTCGGTTATTTTTCGCGGTGCCCAATCATTTCGGCTATTTTCTTTATACTCGCTGCTTTTTATTGCGAGTTGCCCAATCATTTCGGCTATATATATTTTTTTATTTTACACGCTGCTTTTTATTGCGAGTTGCCCAATCATTTCGGCTGTTTTTGTATGCATAGATTTTTACTTGCTGATTTCGTTGCAAGTTGCCCTATCATTTCGGCTATTTCATATGCATTTTTAGCTCGCTGATTTTTTATCGTGAGTGTGGAACTTGAAATCTGGTGCCAATCTTAGCATCAGCATCGCTACAACTGAAATATTGCCAGGAGCGAATCATCATTTGCCATGAAAGGACTTGGAATTTGATACCGGTTTAGGCATCAACATCGCTACAGCTGGGATATTGCCAGGAGTGAATCATCATTTGCCTCTGTCGATGTTGAACAAAGGTGGCTTAGCGAACAGGGTTAGGATCCCGTCGACTAAGGCTTTTGACTTCATGAGCCGTAAGGGTCTCACAAAGGTATTTCTCCCTACAAGTCATGAGGATCTTGTAGGTGTGTTTTCTCCTTAGGAATCGTGAGGATTCCTAAGTGTATATTCTTCTGTAAGTCATAAGGATCTTACTAAAGGGTTTTCTCCTTATAATTCGAGAGGATTTACACGGGTCGTTCACCATATGGACATATCCCTAGCCACGGGTGAGACTTGGTTAGGGAAATGTTTATTCGTGCCCGTGGATTGTATACAAGGGTCAGTATGAGCCGCTTGTAGGGCAATATCGAAGGTTGTGGGAGTTGCTTAAGAACAGGTCCAGGTCTCTGTAACTTAAGACTTTCAAATCTTATGAGCCGTGAGGGTCCCATAAGAAAGTTCTCCTTACGAGTCATGAGGATCTCGTAAGTGTAATTTCTCCTTAGGAATCGTGAGGATGCCTAAGTGTGTTGCTTCCCTGTGAGTCGTAAGGATCTCACGCGGGTGGTTTCTCCTTACAAGGTCGAGATGACCCTGTAAGTGTCTTTTAACGAGGTTGCGCCTTTTCGGATTTTCACAAACACTAGCCGGTAGCCTGCTGTTTTTACTCACGGAGCCCTTTCGGTTTTCATCCATGCCCTTTTTTGCTTATGGACATACCGTCTTCTTTTTTTTTTATTCTTTTTTATTCTTTTTTTTTTCTAATGAGGTCGTGCCCTTTCGGGTTTTCATGAACACTCGCCGGTAGCCCTGCTGTTTTTACTCACGGAGCCCTTTAGGGTTTTCATCCATGCCCATTTTGCTTATGGACATAACGTTTTTGTTTTTATTTTTATTTATTTTTATTCTTTTTTTTTCTAACGAGGTCGCGCCCTTTTGGGTTTTCACGAACACTCGCCGGTAGCCCTGCTGTTTTTACTCACGGAGCCCTTTCGGCTTTTCATCCGTGCCTATTTTGCTTATGGACATACCGTTTTTATTTTTTTTTTTATTTTTTTTATTTTTTTTATCACGTCAGCCTGAGGATGCCGCGGTAGTAGTTTAAAAACGTTTCGGTCATCAGCTAGTTTTAGGACGTAGTGGTCCGTCATTAGTTTAAGGACGTTTCGGCCCGTTGTTAGTTTAAGGACGTTTCGGTCCATTGTCGCCATATTTGAGGCGAATCTCTAGTTTACTGAATTTTCGGTCTATGGGGCTTTCTCTATGAATGAGCATGATGCCCCCGGCGTATCCGTCTTTCTCAGAGCGTGCGATTGTGGCGGGCTCACCTTCCAGTTTTCGGATATGACGAACTTGCCCTGTTGGTATTGATCTTCAACCCAGTTCTTAAAGACGTAGCAATCCTCGATCAGGTGACCTACCGTTTGGTGGTAAGGGCAATAATCGAGATCGTTTATATCGCCTGGCCGCAACGGACGTTTTGGTCTCGGCAGATTGATGCGTCTGTCGCGCATTGGCAGCTCGAACAGTCTCCTTGTTTTATATTGAGGAAACGAGTAAGGGCGTTTCAACTTTTCCTGGAGTGGTTGCTGCTTGTTGTTTCGGCAAACAACCGGTTTAGGGCCACTCGATTGCTGTTGAGTATTGGCTACGGGGGCTGTTTTTCCCTTCTCTTTATCCTTTTTGTTCGATCCTTTGTTCGCGAGGCCGAGACTTTTTCCGAGTAGCGTGCGATTGCACGGCTGAACATTCTCGCAACTCCTCAATTCCTTCATTTTTGAAATGGATTCCTTGAAGAGAGGGTTGAGGGCAGCTTCTTCGTCAGAGTCGCTTCCGAAGGTGATAATTTGCGATCCCTTGGAGTCGGCTCTGTGACAGTTGTCGGCGGCTCCCTTGCGCTCATCTATTGCATTTTTCTGATGTCTACGAGCTCCACACTTTGTCCTGTTGAAGTGTTGCTTTTGAGCGACATACCCTTGCCACCAACACTTAAAGGAGTCGCAGTCTTCGGTAGGATGTATGATCTTTTGATGATATAAGCAGAAGTTAGGATACATCTCTACTTCACCGAGAGTATTCTCTTCAGAGGGTGGTAGCACCATTCCCGCTGACAGGGCTTTAGCGAACCTTTTCCTCGTCTTGAATTTGTTTTTATCCGCAGCGGATGGCTTTTGATTTGACGGGAGTGCCTCGACTCTTTGGTCCAGTCGTCGGTGTTTGGCTCCTTCCAGTATAGCCATTTCACGCTCTTGATTGGCTTTAACTTTCAGACGAATCTCATTCAGGAAGGCATCGATCAACTCTTCTGACGGTCGCGGAATTTCTGGTTCGGGGTCCGCCCTTGGTTTCTCAGCACAAGGAGCCTCTTTATCATCTGCCAATGAGTGAAAGATCACATGACAAGTTGCCCCTGGTGCGTCCGTCTTCTTTGGAGTGTGCGGCTGTGGTGGGTTTACCTTCCACTTTTCAGACAGCGCAATCTTGCTTTATAGGTATTGATCCTCGATCCATCCCTTGAAGACGAAACAATTCTCGATCAGGTGACTTACCGTTTGATGGTAAGGGCAGTAATCGGGATTATTGAGATCTCCTAACTGCAACGGACGTTTTGGATTCGGCAGATTAATGAGTCTGTTGCGTACTGCCAGTTCAAACAGTCTTCTCGTTTTATTCTGAAGAAACGAGTAAGGACGTCCTAGTCTCTCCTCTAGGGACGGGCGTAGATGCGCGTTATTTTGGCGAACTACCGGCTTTGAGTTGCTCGGCTGTTTTTGAGCATTGGCAACGACAGTCGCTTTCCCTTTTCCTTTCTCATTTCGAGAGTCTGGTTTTGGAGGAGACGGTCCGTGGCCCATCTGGTCCATTTGGGCTAATTTGTCATTCAATGCTTGGAAGGAGGTTGGCCTGAAGAACATCATGAATTGCGAGATGGTCGCTTGCGGATCAAGAGTGCCCACAAACATGCCTACCGCAGGTGTCTCTTCTATGCATTGTTCACATTTCGACCATAGGTTCCGCCATCGTGTTGCGTATTGGACCCACGTTTCACCTGGCATTTATCTGTGTTGTTATCGGGGTGCGTTCACTAGCACTCGCGAATCTTTGTGTAAACAGTATCTCCATCTCCGCAAATGTTTTGACAGAGTCGTTAGGTAGCTCCGAATACCATTCAAAGGCTGTTTCTGCTAAGCTGCCGACGAATTGTCGAAGCAACAATTTGTCATCGCCTCCAGTGTTGCCGCATAAGGCCCTGAATTGAGTGACGTGCTGATGTGGATTCCCTGTCCCTTTATATACGTGAAACTTAGGGATCGTATATCCCGGCGGGTAACTGATTTGGTCATACCAGCCCGGATAAGGTCGTCCAGTTCTAACAGTCCGCCCAGCCGATTCACTCGCCTGATGAGCTCGTATTTGCTGAGCTATATAGTCATCCAGTGCGGCCTTAGAAATGGTTTCTTCCTTGGCTGCTGCAAGAGCCAGAGGAGGACTAGATGTTTCCCCTCCGTCGTTTCCGACAATGATCGGAGGGTCTTCAGCTGGAGGGTCCGGCTGTAACATTACCCTACCATATCTTGGAAGAAGAGTGCCATTTGTTTTATGTTAGCCGCTTGTTCTGCGGCTTCTTTGTCCTTCTTTTCGAGGACTCTGCGTAGGTAGTCAGCGTCAGTTTCTTGCTCGTGACGCTGTTTTGATGATGCCTCCAAGCTTTCTTTTGGCCCAGTAAGTGCAGCCATTGTAGTCATCATTTCCTGAAGCTTCTGTTGCTGCTCCTGGGCTTTTGTCACGGATCGGATGAGCGGTCGGTGACCCGTCGAAGCACGGCTTTCCTCCTTTCCGGAAGCCATATAAACAGTGTGCACCACCATGTCCCCGGACTTGGGGCGTTTGTGTTCAGCGCTTTTACGGTTCGCCATATTCACAGGGGCTCTTTGCAGCCTCCCTTTCTTTTGGGCGATTGGAGTTGAGGGGGCCGTTGTAGTGTGCACCCAAGTAGCTGTTGCTTTTTGTGGCTTGACGGAGTAATCCTTCTCCTGCCGAACCTTCATCTTTTTCTGTCGTCGGAGGTAGTCTTGATCGATCACTGACTCTTGAACTTGACGCCAAACCTTGTAGATTTTAGAGGACATCCGTTGAGGGGGCTGCCTTAGCTTTTTCTCTGGAGCATTACAGGTGGAGGAATTCGTTTCAACATCGCAGTAGGAGAGTTCCTGCGCACCGTGTTCAGCAATTCAAAGCTGTTCCCGGTTGGAACAGCAGCATCGATCCCCACCATTGGAGTTGGCGGAGTTATCCCAGAGGGGGAGTTGCCCGCAGCCTTCCTTACTCGGCGCCAATGGCGACATCGAGCGTGTCGTGCAGATGGAGTTGTTCTAACCGTAGGGGTGACCTCCTCATGCCCCCTGTGTTGGTCAGAATCTGCTGGTATCAGGCTTTTAAAGACCGATGTCCGTTGAATAGCGACGGCCAACCTGTCAAAGGCAGACTTTCGAGCAGAGGAAGCAATCTTGGTGATCTCGCCTGAAACTGGAATAGGGATAGCTATCTGCTTCGGGATAACTTCTTCTGGTATTGCTGGATCTTTTATGGGCCCGTTGGAGCTCTAACCCAGCCTGTTAAAAACCGAAGCAGTAGAGTTGGGTGACCCGTTGAGAGGGGCCGCGGTAGCTGTAAACCGATCAACGACCGACTTCTTTGGAGCTTGTTGCGACATCATGGGGGCATCGAAGCTCATGGATGGGATCATAGTCCCGAAGAATAATCTAGTGGTGGCTTGAGTTACCTGCTCCACTGGCATCTTGAAAAGAGAGGCCACTTGGGGCCCATAAGTCACTCCTCCAGCAGGGACGGAGCGAAAGTTGCAGTTGCAGTTGCAGTTGCAGGCAGTGCAGTTTGAAGCCATTGATCTTCTGTTTTCTTCTGCATGGAGCAAGACACCAAATCATAGTACCTTGAATCCACAGGCAACTGCAGCAAACCGCGATTTGTTCGAGAACACGACACACGAAGTGTGGAGTGGAAAGAGGAAAAGGTCTCACCGGGCGTGCCAGAATCTGTTCCCCTCCGAACGACGGCTGAGACTTGGACGTCCTGCCTGAGATTCGGGGCAGATGCTATTTGGTTTTATCCGTCTACATCTCCGAAGATGCCAAGTTGATTTATGGCACCGTGTATCGGAGGTTTAGACGGATGCGGCCGATGTAGCAGTCTTCATCAGATTCCCCCTCGTTTGAGGGGTTTTTGATTGTGGGGACGCTCTTCCCTGCAGGCGCAAGCCCCTGCAGTTAATTACGCTACCGCATCGCGGTAGCCACTTTCTCCTTCTCCAGAATTTCACTTCGTGTCGTGTGTGTTTGTTTTGTTTGTGAATGCCTGTGGATTGTATACGGAGACTAAGTTATGCCGTCACCCGTAGGACGTGGATTAGTCCAAATCCGTATTTACTTAGATTTGGGTTTGGTGTTTTAGTTTAAGGATACGTTAGCCATATTGAGGCTAAGATCAACTTAAACGTTCGTTAAGGATATGTTAGTCTGAATTAAGACTAAGATCAACTTAACGGGATCGTTTGGATTCGACAAAAGAGCATTTGGGGGCTCTATTATTCCAGTTTAGGGACATAGTGGTCCATTGTATGCATGGCCATCGGGACCCGTCACCTTTCTGACGTCGTTGAAGGATTACAACGATAGGTGTCAGAGGAGTTCGGAGATGTACCCTTGAACCAAAGTTGATTGGGGGTCTTATAGTCCAATTTGGGACTAAAGTCTGTTTGAATGTTTAAGGATACGTTAGCCATATTTAAGGCTAAGATCAACTTAAAAGGGATCGTTTAGATCCAACAAAAGAGCATTTGGGAGCTCTATTGTTCCAGATTAGGGACGTTGCGGTCCATTGGTAGTTTAAGGACATTGCGGTCCATTGGTAGTTTAAGGACATTGCGGTCCATTGGCAGTTTAAGGACATTGCGGTCCATTGGCAGTTTAAGGACGCTTAAGTCCGTGGGTTTAAGGACCCTACAGCCCGTGTCTTATTTTAAGGACGCATAAGTTCATGAGTTTAAGGACCCCACAGTCCGTGTCGATGTGTGGTTGCCGGGACCCGTCACCTCTCTGACGTCGTTGAAGGATTACAACGATATGGGTCAGAGGAGTTCGGAGATGTACCCTCGAACCGGATGTAAATTGATTTAAGAGAGCAGTTGTGCTCAGTCAATTTAATTTGAGGACTTACGGCCATGATTGGGCTAAGTCCATTTCAACGCTTTTATTTGTTTTTGGCCTATTAGGCCTGTGCTAGGGCTTGGCCCCTTTTTAATAATGTATTACATTATTTATTTTGTCTGGGCTGTGTCCATTTATAAATGATGCAGAGCATTAGTTTTGTTTGGGGTCTGCCCTTTTTATTGCATTTTTAATTTTGTTTGGGCTCTGCCCTTTTATAAATGATGCAGAGCATCAATGTTGTTTGGGCTCTACCCTTTTTATTGCATTGCAATTTAATTTGGCCTACTAGGCCCCTCTGATTTGGGCCTGGCCCTTTAGTAAAGGAAATGCATTGCATTTGTCAGGCGCTTTGCGCCAATCACTGAGCGCAAGTGCTTGCGGTGATGACACGTGTCACGCAAGCGCGCTGCGCTTGCGCTGCTGACACGTGGCGTGCTCTGGTGAGTTGCGCCAGTTTCAGAGAGTAAAGCTCTATTTCAAAAGCGCATAGCGCAAGTGGTTCAGATGCTGACACGTGGCGCTCTCTGGTGGCTTGCGCCAACCCAGGAGCGCAACAGTGCAGTTTTTGCAAGTGCAAGGCACTATTTCAATAACCTTGAGAATCTTTAAGATTTCAGAACCAATGGTTCATAAAAAAGTGCAAAGCACTGTTCATTGTGTGAAGATCATTGATCTTGTTCTTAGATCGATGATCTATCAGAAGAAATTCTTCTATTTTATGAAGGCTTTTACCTTTTTCTTGAAATTTCTTCAGAGTTCTCTCTGTTTTGATCTTCTTAATCTCTCACAATGTTGATCCCCCTTTGAATTGGGGTCTAGGGGTTTTTATATAGTGTCTATAGATTTGTTAAATTTGTTAAAGAGCTCTTTCTCTGAGTGATTTGGGGAATTTTCCCCACCGTTGGATCTTTGATCCAAGGGCTTCTGTTTTACAGAAGACAATCTTCTTGTTTTAACAAGAACATAAATATCTTATTAAAATTTTAATTCTGTTTGGCGCAGATACACCAGCGTTTGACACGTGTTACGCAGCGCACAGCGCAGCGCAACTGCGCTGACACGTGTCGCGCAGCGCACAGCGCAGCGCAACTGCGCTTGCGCTGAAACGTGTCGCGCAACGCAGTGCTTGCGCAACTGCGCTGCCACGTGGCGCGCAGCGCAACTGCGCTTGCGCTGACACGTGTCGCGCAACGCAGCGCTAGCGCAACTGCGCTGCCACGTGGCGCGCAGTGCATAGCGCAAATCAGCTGAAGCATTTCTTCTTTAATTAAAGTTTGAATTTTTAACAGAGCCTTGGTCTGATTGGGTGCGCTGCCTTAGGCGCTGCGCTCCCTGCGCTGGCGTGTCTGATTTTAACACATGGCGCTCTGCGCGCAGCGCAGGGGATCTGAAGCGTTGCTTCATTAATTTTAACTTTAATTTTCGCTTTAATTTTCAAAGCAGAGTTTTGCTCTGATTGGGGAAACAGAAGCCTTGTTTCGTCTCCCGCCTTGAAATTTGAACAGTGCTTTGCTCTGATTGGGGTAAACATCTATTTTATTTATCATCATGTTGCCTTATAAAGGCTTACACATTTACATATAGCCCCTTGGGCTTTATAAAATGGCATTTTGCCCATCCCATGTCTCATGTGCCGTTTCTTTTTGCACATAAGCCATGGGCTTTGCAAAAATTTGTCTGTATGCCCATTTTGCTTACATTCATGCATAAAAAATTACATAAAAAATTATTTATTACAGAATCTTTATTTTGGTATGGAAGAGGGTCGGCCGCTTCATGTTTGGACTCGACTTGGGCATGGCCCACTTGATCTGGGCTCGGGCCCACTTAGCTTGGGATTGACCTTGATTTTGACTTGATCAACCGGGATGCATTTTTCGACCCTAACAGGTGAGATATTGCGCAAGTTGAAAACTCATGAAGATCGATAGGAATTTTGAATTTTGAAAGTGTTGTATGTCCTCCGGGTAGTAACAAAGAAGCAATACCAGAAGATGCAACTGCAAGAACGATTTGTTTCTTACTACGCAATTTCGCTAAAATTGCATTCCATGAGTATGTTTTGCCAGTTCCACCACCTCCATACACAAAATATAGCCTTCCAATATTTTTTTCGCACGAAGTTATAACCGCATCAAAAAAATTTCTTTGTTCATCATTTAAACCACATTCTAATTCAATAGATTTTTTCGACAACTCAAAAGTATCATAATTTAGCTCTTCAAATATCAATCTATTGTTCTTGTTTAAATTGCTAGGAGAGGGTATTGACATAAATGGAAAATCTCTCAAGCTTTTATTATTATATGACAAAATCACATCTATATTATGAAGCGCAAAATCTTTTAATTGTTCGTTACCGAGTACAATTTTAAATCAGGATGCAAATTTTCCAAACGTCTTTCATAATCATCACTCATGGCCTCCCAATGTAAATCGCATAGTTCTCGAGGATTCATAACTTCGTTAAAAAGCAACATCGTGCAAAACATGCGACGAAGTTAATTAGCCGTATCCCACTTAGACGTTTCTTGGATTTCTAAGTTCCATTCATTATCATCATCAAGAAGTCCAAGTGCTATACATGTTGCCTTATAAGTTTCATGTTCAACACCATTAATTGTTCTCATATCAATAAAATTAATCCTTCTTTTCACTATTGTCAACAACATCCTGAGATAATATCTTTTACCAGCGGCAGGATGTGCATAAGGTAATCTACCTATCGCTTTCCTTCTTTTTCGTTGCTTCCAACATAAGGTTTTTTTGTTCCAAACAAAGTGATTTGGAAACTCAACATAAGTATAGTTTCTAGCATGAGAAAATTTAAGATTCATAGTAAACCATTCAGTTAACATTATTTTATTAGCTCGCTCAGACTCCATTATTTCTTAAACACTTCCATCTTCTCTAAAAAAACATTTGTTCACCAAAAAGATCATACTGCAACCGTTCAACGGCAAGATGACGTTTATTTATTTTAAATTCAAAAAGCCTCATGTTCCCCTCCGAACGGTGGCCTCGACTTGGACGTCTTGCCTGAGATTCGGGGCAGATGCTATTTGGTTTTATCCGTCTACCTCTCCGAAGATGCCAAGTTGATTTATGGCACCATGTATCAGAGGTTTAGACGGATGTAGCCGATGTAGCAGACTTCGTCAGATTCCCCCTCAGGGTGAGGGGTTTTTGATTGTGGGGACGCTCTTCCCTGCAGGCGCAAGCCCCTACAGTTAATTACGCTACCGCATCGCGGTAACAACTTTCTCCTTCTCCAGAATTTCACTTCGTGTCGTGTGTATTTGTTTTATTTGTGGTTGCCCGTGGATTGTATACGGAGACTGAATAATGCCGTCGCCCGTAGGACGTGGATTAATCCAAATCCGCATTTACTTAGATTTGGTTTTGGTGTTTTTAGTTTAAGGATGCATTAGTCGCGTTGCGGCTAAGATCAACTTAAACGTTCGTCAAGGATACGTTAGTCCTGTTTTGGAATAAGATCAACTTGACGTGATGATCGATTTAATATCTGGCCGTCGGGACTCGTCACCTCTCTAACGTCGTTGAAGGATTACAATGGCAGGTGTCAGAGGAGTTCAGAGATGTACCCTTGAACCAAAGTCAATTTGGGGTTTTATAGTCCATTTAAATGTTTAAGGATGCGTTAGCCGTGTTTAGGGCTAAGCTCAACTTAAACGGGATCGTTTAGATCCGACAAAAGAGCATTTGGAGGCTCTATTGTTCCAGTTTAGGAACGTAGTGGTCCATGTTCCAGTTTAGAGACGTGGTGGTCCATCGCCAGTTTAAGGAAGTGGTGGTCCATATTCCAGTTTAGGGACGTGGTAGTCCGAGTTCCAGTTTAGGGACATGGTGGTCTATCGCCAGTTTAGGGACGTGGTGGTCCGATATTAGTTTAAGGACGTTTCGGTCCATCGCCAGTTTAGGGACGTAGTGGTCCAAGTTCCAGTTTAGGGACATGATGGTCCATCGCCAGTTTAAGGACGTGGTGGTCCATCATTAGTTTAGGGACGTCTCGGTCCGATATTAGTTTAAGGACGTCTCGGTCCAATATTAGTTTAAGGACGTCTCGGTCCAATATTAATGTATGGTCGTCGGGACTCGTCACCTCTCTGACGACGTTGAATGATTACAACGACAAATGTCAGAGGAGTTCGGAGATGTACCCTCGAACCGAAGTGAATTGATTTAAAAGAGCAATCTTGCTCAGTCAATTTAATTTAAGGACTTATGGCTAAAATTGGGCTAAGTCCAGTTTCAACATTTTTTGTCTTGGGCCTGTGCTGGGGCTTCACTCCTTTTTAGTAATGCACTGCATTATTCTTGTTTTGGTTGGGTTTTGCCCTTTTATAAATGATGCAGAGCATCTATTTTTTTGTTTGGGCTTTGCCCCCCCTTTTAAAATGCATAGCATTTTTTATTAGGCCGGTTAGGCCTTTTAATTGGGCTCTGTCCCTTTTCTTTAACAATACAGAGCATTAGATACTCTGACAGTGCCCCACGTGGCTTGTCAGGCGCTTTGCGCTAAGTATTGAGCGCAAACTCGTATGGTGGTGACACGTGTCACGCTCTGGTGAGCGCAAGCGCACTAGCACAGTGCGCTGCGCTAGTGTGCCGCGCTGTTGTGTTGCTGACACGTGGAGCGCTCTGGTAAGTTGCGCCAATTTCAGAGAGCAAAGCTCTATTTCAAGAGCGCGTAGCGCAAGTGGTTCTATGGCTGACACGTGTCGCGCTCTGGTGAGCGCAATAGCGCAGTGCGCTGCGCCGTTGCGCTACTGACACGTGGCGCGCTCTGGTGAGCGCAAGCGCAGTGCGCTGCGCTGTTGCGCTATTGACACGTGGCGCGCTCTTAAGAGCGCAACAGCGCAGTTTATAAGTGCAGAGCACTAAGAATCTTTTAGATTCAAGAAAAGAAGTGCAAAGCACTATTTTTTTTATTTTATTGTTTTCTTGTTTTAAAGAACCAGAGGTTCATAAGAAGTACAAAGCACTGTTTATTATGTAAAGATCATTGATCTTATTTTTAGATCAATGATCCATTTAGAAGAAATTTCTTCTATTTCATGAAGGTTCTTTACCTTTTTCTTGGAATTTTCTCAGAGTTCTCTCTGTTTGAAGCTCTTGACTTTTTTCAAGAAATGTTGATGACTTTTAATTGAGGTCTGGGGTCCTTTTTATAGTGCTCATAAATTAGTTAAATTTGTTAAAGAGATCTTTCTCTGAGTGATTTGGGGAATTTTCCCCACCGTTGGATTTTTGATCCAAGGGCTTCTGCTTTGCAGAAGAAAATCTTCTTGTTTTAACAAGAACAGAAAAGATTTCTTGAATATTTTAATTATGTTTGGCGCAGATGCCCCAGCGCGTGACACGTGTCGCGCAGCGCACAGCGCAGCGCAACTGCGCTTACGCATCCGCGCTGACACGTGTTGCGTAGCGCACAGCGCAGTGCAACTGCGCGCGCATCCGCGCTGACACGTGTCGCGCAGCGCAGTACTTACGCAGCTGAAGCGTTGCTTCATTTAAACAGAGTTTTGCTCTGATTGGGCGCGCCGCCTTGGGCGCTGCGCTGATGCATCTGCGCCTGACACGTGGTGTGTTGCGCAGCGCAAATATACTGAAGCGTTACTTCATTTATTAAATTTTAAATTTTCAAAGCAGAGCTTTGCTCTGATTGGGGGAAGATGAAGCGATGCTTCATCTCCCACCTCGGAATTTGAACAGAGCTTTGCTCTGATTGGGGTAAACACCTCCATAAAACTTCAGATGCTGCAATATATCTAGAATCTAAATATAATTTGACCTCGTCATATCTTTCGACCACATTTTGATGAATAATAGCTGTTGCAAAATCAGATCCTTTATTCGCACATTTAAATAAATATTTTATTGCTCGTCTATGATTGCATATTTCAACATTAATATGTGATTGATATTTCAGTAGCAGATTTTCATTATAAGGCACAACCCAACTGTTGTCAATATCCTTTCCATCTGTCGTGTAGGATCTTGATTTGCATCTTCGGTAAATTGCATATCCCTTTTCATCAATAATAGTATGGTCACTGAATATTTTAGGGAATTTTTTTTAGCATTTATTATTTTTTATGCAAACACATTTTGGATTATGTGTACCACATGGTCCATGAATCATATGGGTAACTACCAAATCATGAAGTAAAGGTTCCATTTTAATGTCAGGAAGCTCAGCTCTAATTAAATTATCAATATCCTTTGCGAGTTTTATTTTGTTTGAACTTTCCAATGTAATAAGGCTATGAGAATGTGGTAATCCTCGTTTTTGAAATTCTACCACAGATAGATCTACAAATGGAAAAATTAAACTTTTAAATAGAAATATATAACAATATACAAAATATATATCGAAAAATAATGACAATAACCTACCAGAAATTACTCGTCCAAAATATTTATGTTTAATCAAATCATCAAGAAGCTGCATAAGTTTTAAGTGAAAAACTATGGCAACAATATCAGGCCCATCAGATGCACTTTGACCACCAGCAATTAATAAAAAATCATGTATTTTTTTCCAATTAGGATTGCATGTAAAAGTAATGAATAAATCCGGAGGCCCGGCCCATGCACAAATTGTCATAGCATCTTGATAGTTTTGAATCATGTATCGTGGACCTCCAGTAAAGGATAAAGACAAAATGATTTTTTTACCAATTGTGTGAGCATCATTATCACCATCGTCAACAGCATCCTGCAAGTCTTGATATAACTCACATCGTAAATTTTTTTGATTATTACGAATCCATTCAAGACGATTCCCTTCAACAGACGCATAAGCATCAACTATATATTGCTGTAATAATTTTTCACCTCTCAACAACGTTGTTCCTTCATGACAACGTTGTTGTAAGCTAAATGCGTAGAAGTCCTTCATTGAAACTTTATTTCTTTTTCTCTTCGTATTGTTCCCTTCAATATAATTATGCCAACTATCTTCTCCATGTAGGAATAATAAGGGATATTGCAATAGCCTGTATGCTGGATGAATCTCACTAATTATTTGATATCCTTTTTTCGATCGTTGACAATAACATTTCGAGTAGATGAAGGAAAAAATTCATCATCAATCATTAGAGCAGCTATTTCTGTTTAATTTGGTTTATTATATTGTTGACCCTTATGATTTCTATCATCTAAATGCGCAAACTAAACTCTTTATCCTTATTGTTCTCATACCAATCACGTACGCATCAAAATTTCTTAGCATATTTGTTGTATTTATCCAACATTTCCTTTAAACTTTTCACAGTTTCTGAATCATATTCCGTAGCATTACAATTATCTCCAATAGATGCAATTCGATTTTCAATTTCTTGCTCGGTATCATATATATAAAGCTGTGCATATTTAGGTCGACTTCCGATAGCCGGTAGCAATGAACCTATTTTATGATAGTTTTGTCCATGAATTCGAAATGTATATGGTCCCCTTCCTTTCAAAATTTGATAATCTATTTTTGCACCAATAGATGTAAAAGCAAACATAGAGTTGAACGAACGAATTTTTTTTCTGAAATTGTTTAGCTTGTTCAGAAACATTTTGATAGTTCAATAAAGAGTCCTGCATTTCAGAGCTCTTCTCAAGAAGAGGCAGAGAAACTCTTCCACTTTTGCAACAAAGTGAATAATTTATTTTTTACTTATCATTAGTTCTAACCCTTTCTTCTTTCCACACAATTGCATCACATCTAGAACATTTTTCAGTAGGAGGTCCCAAATACTGGAAACGAGTACGCCAATCTGTTAAATAATTATCGTTAAAACTTTCTTATCATGTATCATTATAAAACACACATTACAATTTAATCGGCAATAAGAAAATGTAATATATTATATTATTATATTTGTGGAGGATTTTATTTAAAATAATCTTATAGGTTTTAAAACATGTAAAATATTTGTAAATCAAAAAAATTAAAAAAATTAATATTTTTGAGTAATATGTTCTTTAAATATAATTAATATCAAACATTCAAGTAAAATTAGATAAAACTTTGTGTTTTATAAGAATATATAATGAGGATGAAGCGTGTTCTTACTATCATTATCGTTTTTTTGACTGCATGACAAATCTTGATGAATATCTTTATTAACTATACGGTGATCATTCAAAAAGCCCACTTCCGTAGAATGATACAAAACGGTATCATCATCCATAAAAAATGTGTTGCATTCAATATTGGCAGAAAAATTAGGAATTTGTTCTAATGGTCTTTTGAAGTGCGGGATACCAAAATCAAATACCTGTCGCTTTCGCTTGAAAGAAAATTCATCATTTTTAGTATTAGTGTTGGATGACTGTTTTTTTTTATATCTTATTCTTTCACGTTCACGTTGTTTTTGTGCTTCTGATAACGGTTTGCAAATGTGTTTTGATTTATTCCCATGTATAGCTAAATAAAAGACAAAAGATAATATCACAATAGAAACAATTATAGAGATCAACATAAATGATTAACTAATAACAATAAATATGTCACATCATTTATTAATAATTTAAATGGAAAACTGTACAGATATCAATAGAAATTTAAATTTAGAGAACAAATAATTTACTTCTACATATAAGCATAAATAAATAAAAATCTTAAATATTGAATTTTTCGAATAATAGATTTTTTGTTATCTTAGTTTTTACTCCAATTTTGTTGTTGACCAAATCAAACGAACACTTTCCTGCAAATGGAAAAAATATCGATTCAAGTCAAGTATTGCATTAATAATAGAAACTTTTAAAAATATTCTCATCAGTTAAAAAAATAATAAATGAAGAATGAAAAATAATACGTTGAAAAAGAAAAGTTTAGTTATGGAAAAAAAAATTAGTGCAAACCATCTTGATTCATGATCATATATGTTGAAGAAGAAAACAAAGAAAGAGATAAAAAAATACTAACTGAAGGTATGGTGCTTTGAAACGATCCAAACTAAGGATTTAAATTTCAAAAGTGTTGGAAAAACCAGAATTTGGTAAGAATGAGATCTCTCTCTTTCTCTATTTTCCCTTTTTTCAATATTTTCCCTTTTTTCTTCAAGTGAGAAAGAAAATGAAAAGTGCTGGATTAAATAGGTGAAGAAGAGAGGAGACAAAAACAAATTCAATTCATTTTTATTTTTTTAAATTTCTGATAAAATATTTTGGTTTTATCATATGAATATATTTTATTTACTATTTCTCATCACTACTAACGTCTTTATTTTTCTACCGTCCTTTTGCATCCGGTAATGTGTCTCTCTTCTTTATTTTATTTTTCTTTTGACATTTTCTGTCGTACTTATCCTTTTTGTCATGTTTATATGTGGTGACGTTTTTATTTTTCTACAATCAATCACTGTTTCCTGATTTAAAATCAGGAAAGCTTCTGGGAAAAGCTTCAGAAGAGGGTCACGTGCTTACACGTGACCAGCAGTCACGTGTTGGCACGTGACACCTAAACGCATCATCAAGGCAAGTTCAGTTTCCTGGCTACATTGAAGAAAAGGGGGCTTCAGAAAGAGTCACGTGCTCCCACGTGACCAGGGTCACGTGTCGACACGTGACATTTAAATGCAAGCGTCAAAGGCACACCGGATCCCTGATCAAGTCAAGGAAAAGGTCCACTGATCAAGTCAAGAAAAAAGGCTTCAGAAGAGGTCACGTGTTGGCACGTGACGCTTGAAGCAGCAGACCGGTCCCTCGGTCGAATAAAAAAGAAGGAGGCTCCTAACAGGGGTCACGTGTTCACACGTGACCAATGGTCACGTGTTCACACGTGACCAATGGTCACGTGTTGACACGTGATGACTAAACAGCAACCAGAAAACAGCGCAGAAAGAAAGAGGATCCTTCGTCCCAAAGAGGGTCACGTGTCTACACGTGACCATGGGTCACGTGGTCACACGTGACCGGCTTTCAAAGCCCATTTTTGTTGACAGAATTAAATTCTGAAGGAAATTTGAATCTTTCCAAAGGAAAGTGATTATCTGGGACCAATCAAATTAAAGATTTAGAGATGATTGAATATCATCTATCTATGGAAAATCTCGGGTTTGGAAAGATTTCCCCCTTAAATCTAACCAAAATAACAAAGGAGAATCTCTGGATTTAAAATCCAATGGTGAATAAAATTCACCTAATAATCCAAAGGTCCAGAACGAATGATGGATACAAATCAAATCTCTCAGTGAAGATTCATCAAAAACTAATTCATCCGGCTGCTTCCCCTATAAATAGGAGCCAAGAGACACAAAAGAAAGAAGAGGAGAGACAGGCACAGAGGAGAGAAAAGAAAAAAGGAGGAGAGCTTTGATACTTTGAAAAGACTCGGATCTTCTGCAAAAAAACCCTAGGTAAGAAAGGGGAAGCCTTTCGAAGGAAAGAGAATTTAATTCTCTATAGAGTTTAACTCTAATATATAAAACAGAAGAGCAAATTTCTTCTCTCTTTGATAGAGGATCTGCAAAGTGCACATCTCCCCTTAAGGTTGAGAATTTAATTCTCAATGGGTTGAGATCCTGCCATGCAGATCCAAAACATAGAGAAAGAATGCAAGCATGAGAATTTAATTCTCACAGAACTATAGGAATTTAATTCCTCTAAGATAAAAGGAGGGCTTGACCCTGTGTTATGAGAATTTAATTCCTTCAAAATAAAAAGGAGCAGGGTTTAACCCTAATTAAGAATTTAGTTCTGTTGAAACAATGGGAATTTAAGTCCCTTAATCATAATCTGACGGGAAACGGAAGTTTGATTCCTTAAAAAGTTTTTTTATTAGGGTTTAACCCTATTCAATTCTTCACATAAACGAGGAATCTAATTCCTACAGAAGGTTCAAGGATCGAAAGGGAAGTAGGAATTTAA
This sequence comes from Agapanthus africanus, assembly GCA_030015575.1. Taxonomy (NCBI): domain Eukaryota; kingdom Viridiplantae; phylum Streptophyta; class Magnoliopsida; order Asparagales; family Amaryllidaceae; genus Agapanthus; species Agapanthus africanus. The sequence continues at coordinate 23,282,042 of JASDDO010000028.1, read as the reverse complement.
TTCCTTTGAAAATTAAAGCCAGAGGAATTTAATTCCTGAAAAGAAAGATCAACAGATCCTCTAGAAACTACATAGAGGCAGGGTCACGTGCTACCACGTGACCCCCCAAAACCCCTACAGAAAGCCCCTTTGAGGCAGCACCCCACGTGACCCACGTGACCCTCAGCAGAAGCCTTAACACAAAGGCATTTGAATGCCCATCACGTGACGGCACGTGATGCTATGAAGGAAATGATAATTTCAGCGGAACAAACGAAGGGAGGGCGCCCTCACGTGCTGCCACCTGACCCTTCTTGCCTTAGTGTTTAACACTAAAATTAAAACTCTCAAGCCCAATGTTAAAACACTGTCGAGCCTTAGCATTCAATGCTGATTAAAAAGCCTTATTGGCAGGATTCAACACTGATCCGTTTTAGTGTTTAACACTAATTTGAAAAAGCCTTATTGCTGGTGTTTAACACCAATTATCTCTTAGTGTTGAACACTAACTCAACAACCTTATTCCCAGTGTTCAAACACTGATTGCTCTGAAGTGTTTAACACTAGGCTTTGGCCCAATTGGCTAAAGGGGATAGAGGCAGACACTCTCCCTCAATGGACCAACAAAGAGTCAACATTCCAGACCTGACTGGACTTAGCCCAAGCTGGCCATAAGTCCTCAATTTGTGATTAACTGGGCCGGTAGGCTCATAACATAATTGATCAGTCTTGACCCAAATTAGGCCAAGGACCATTTAATCCATCCCGGTTCTAGGGTACATCTCTTCACTCCTTTGATACTTGACATTGTAATCCCTCAATGTCTTCAAAGAGGTGACGGGTCCCGAAGACCATTCATGATATGGACTGTGGGGTCCTTAAACCCATGCATAACACAAAATTCCTGGTTACGTGGAACGTGGATAACGTCACTCTTTGACCCCGCGGAAAACGTCCAGAGCGGATCCTGGTCCTCGCCTAGCACGGCAATGAACCCGTGCTGAGCATCCAGAGCGGAGCCTGGTCCTCGCCTAGCACGGCAGTGAACCCGTGTGAAGCATCCAGAGCACATACCGGACTGTGGAGTCCTTAAACCCATGGACTATGACGTCCTTAACCTTGACCGAGATGTCTTAAAACTACCAACGGACCGCAATGTCCTTAAACTACCCACGGACCGCAATGTCCTTAAACTACCCACGGACCGCAATGTCCTTAAACTACCCATGGACCGCAATGTCCTTAAACTAGAACCATAGAGCCTCCATATGCTCTTTTGTCGGACCTAAACGGTCCCGTTTAAGTTGATCTTAGCCTCAAATATGGCTAACGCGTCCTTAAAACCTTCAAGCAGACTGGACTATGAATCCCCCTAATTAACTCTGGCTCGAGGGTACATCTCCGAACTCCTCTGACACTCGTCGTTGTAATCCTTCAACGTCGTCAGAGAGGTGACGGGTCCCGACGGCCACATATACGACGGACTACTATGTCCTGAAATTGGAACAATTGGGGTCCAAACACTCCTTTGTCGGATCTAAATGATCCTGTTAAGTTGATCTTAGCCTTAAACTAGACTAATGTGTCCTTAACAAATGTTTGAGTTGATCATATCCTCAAGCATGGCTAGTGTATCCTCAAACCAAACCCCCAAACCCAAATCTAAGAAAATACGGATTTGGACTAGTCCACGCCCTACGGGCGACGACATAACTCGGTCTCCGTAAACGATCCACGGGCAGGAAAACATAAAACAAAGCACACAACACGAAGTGACCATCTGGAGAAGGAGAAAGTTGTTACCGCGACGCGGTAGCGTAATTAACTGTAGGGGCTTGCGCCTGCAGGGAAGAGCGTCCCCACAATCAAAAACCCCTCACCCTGAGGGGGAATCTGACGAGTTTGCTACATCGGCCGCATCCGCCTAAACCTCCGATACATGGCGCCATAAATCAACTTGGCATCTTCGGAGAGGCAGACGGATTGCACCTATTGGCATCTGCCCCGAATCTCAGGCAGGACGTCCCAACGTCTCGGCCGCCGTTCGGAGGGGAACAGATTCTGGCACGCCCGGTGGGACCTTTTCCTCTTTCCACTCCACACTTCGTATGTCGTGATTCGCGAACCAATCGCGGTTCGCTAACAGTTGCCCTTGGGTTTCAAGATACTAAGAATTGGCGCCTTGCCTATTGCAGAAAACAAAGGATCGATGGCTGCTACTTCCGCGAAATCCTCCAACTGCTCAAGCTGCAATTGCGACCAACGCTTTGCCTCGCCGGGAGGCATAGCCTATGGACCCCAAGCTGCTTCGTTGTTCACAATGCCGGCGGACCAGGTGACTCAGGCCACCACCGGATTGTTCTTTGGGACTATACTCCCACCATCCAGCTTCACGGCGCCAGTGCTGACAAAGGAAGCCCTCAAGAAGTCGGTCTTTGATCGTCTCACCCCTGCGACGGCTCCTCTCACCGAGTCGTCCGATGTCAGCGCCTCAGTCTTTTCTAGATTGGGCCAGAAATCCTGCAAATTCGTCGCAGAGAAGGCTGCTCCTAAGAAAACGGCCGCTCATGCCTCCGAAATCGCCAAGGCAGTTTCCCCGGCCAAAAAGTCGGTCTTTACCAGATTAACGGCTTCAGCTCCCGCTCCCGTTGCACAAAGGACATCGGCCTTTGACAGGCTAACACCAACAACGACCACCCACCCACACAGGGGGCAAGATGAAACCATTCTTATGTCTGACTCTACGCCGTCTGCTCGACGCGCTCGACGTCGTCATTGGCGCCGAATAAGGAAGGCTGGGGGCAACTCCCCCTCTGGATTGACCCCACCAGCCCCGGTGGTAGAAGTTAATGCTGCTGTTCCAACTAGGAACAGCTTCGAAATGTTAAATAAGGTGCGAAGGAATTCCCCTGCCGCAGTGCTGAAGAGGTCTCCTCCCCCATCAGAAAAGGTTGTGGAAATAGAATCAGAACAGCCCCGATCTCCTCAACGGCTGTCTTCCAAAATCTATAAGGTTTGGCGGCGGGCCCGGGACTCAATCATCGATCCAAACTTCTCCCGCCAGCATAAGAAGCTGAAGATCCAACCGAAAGCTGGTCACCAGGAGAAAACCCAAAAGGCTGTTTGGACGCCCACCTCGATGGCCCCCTCAACCTCCATGGCTCATAAAAGGAGGGAGCCCGAGAAGATCCCTCAACGTGCAACGACGGCTAAAAGCAACAAGCCCGGACACCCTAAGTCTGGGGGCATGATGGTCCATACCGTATACATGGCCTCTAGAAAGGAGGAGAGCCGCACTTCTACAGGCCACCGACCGCTAACCCGATCCGTAACGAAATCCCAGGAGCAGCAACAAAAGCTCCAAGAAATGATGAATGCTATGACCGCGCTCACCGGGCCAAAGGAAAACCCAGAAGCGTCCTCAGACGCACGCCGGGAGGAAGAAACCGACGCTGAATTCCTTCGCCGGACATTGGAGAAAAAGGACAAAGAGGCTGCGGAACAAGCGGCTAATATACAGCGCATGGGCCTTCTCTTCCAAGATATGATAGGAATGATGATCCAACAGGACCCACCCATTGAAGATCCCCCGATCGTTCTGGAAGATGACCGAGGAGAAACGTCAAATCCACCACCAGCCCTCTCAACGGCCAAGGAAGAGACGATCTCTAAGGCTGACTTAGCCGACTACATAGCCCAGCAAATCCGGGACCATCATGCGACTGAGGCGGCTGGTCAAGTCGTGAAAACAGGGCGGCCGTATCCAAGCTGGTACGATCAAATCAAGTACCCGCAAGGCTATACGATACCGAAATTCCATGTGTATAAGGGGACCGGCAATCCTCATCAACACGTCGCCCAGTTCCGGGCCCTCTGCGGTAACACCGGCGGTGACGATAAACTGTTACTCCGTCAGTTCGTTGGCAGCTTATCAGAAACAGCGTTCGAATGGTATTCAGAACTCCCGAACGATTCCATCAAAACGTTCGCTGAAATGGAGCTGTTGTTCACTCAGCGATTTGCAAGTGCCAGCGAACGCACTCCAATAACTGCACTTATTAACGCCAGGGTAAAACAGGGCGAAACCTGGGTCCAGTACGCCATACGCTGGCGGAATTTGTGGTCGAGATGCGAACAACGCATTGAGGAAGCACCCGCAGTGGGTATGTTCGTGGGAACTTTAGACCCCCACGCAACCATCTCCCAGTTTATGATGTTCTTTAAGCCAACCACATTCCAGGCTTTAATCGACAAGTTGGCTCAGATGGACCAGATGGGTCATAGACCACCTGCCCCGAAGCTAGAACCTCGGAATGACAAGGGTAAAGGAAGGGCGACTTTTGTCGCGAACGCCCAACAGCAGCCTGACGCCCCGAAATCGGCAGATCAATTGGAAGAAAGACGCCGATATTATAACGAAAAGATGAAGCGTCCCTACTCGTTCCCACGAGACAAGACAAAACGGTTATTTGAGCTGGCAATACGCAACAGACTTATCAACCTCCCGAATCCAAGGCGACCGCCACAACCCACCGAGGTGAATAACCCCAACTATTGCCCTTACCATCAGACGGTAAGCCATCCGATTGAAGATTGCTTCGTCTTCAAAGGATGGATCGAAGATCAATACCTCCAGGGGAAGTTTGTACTGTCCGAAAAGTGGAAGGTGAACCCGCCACAACCACATACTCCTAAAAAGGCAGACACACCGGGGGCAACCTGCTCCTTTATCGAAGAAGTTCCATGGGAGGTCGTGCTATCAACGAAGACCAAAAGGATGCTGAGAGACCTTCACGCGTGCCCTGCAATCGAATGGAAGGACCCTCTTGAACCTCGAATTATCGAAGGAGCAGTGAAGCCCCACGCAACTACGAAGACTGCTGATAAGGGCCCAAATACTCACGCCCAGCCGTCAAAAGCTTCGAAGAAAAAGAAGAAGAAATCCAAGAAGCCCGCGAAGCTTGGAGACGAGCGAACAAACTTGCAGAAGCAAATCGACGCGCTGGAAGAATATAATCAGAAGGCGCGAACTCCTGTCACACTGCAAGAGTTCCTCAGCCACATCATTCAAGAGGACGATGATGGAGAGAACTCGTCGGATGAATCCGAAGAGTATGTGGCAAGTTGTAACGTAATCTCCCACTCGCTTACCGATGACGAGACAGCTCCTGACACTAAGAAACCGGAGGCAGAGCCCGAACCAAAGCGTGCGACGCTGACAACTGATATGATCAATGCCTTCCTAGACGAGATTCGTCTAAAAAGTAAAGCAGACCAGGAGCATGAGATGGCAGCATCAGGAGGAACCAAATGCGGGCAACTGAACGAAGGAGTTGAACTACCCCTGCCAGAGCGAAAGGCATCCGAGATGGACAGGAAGATATTCAAGACGAGGAAAAGGTTCGCCAAAGCCATGTCAATGGGAATGAGGTTACCACCCTCGGAAGGAAACACACACAATGGGGCGGAGAAGCACCCCGATTACTGCGCATATCATCAGAAAGTCTCACACCCCACAGAGGAGTGCGACGCCTTTAAGATATGGTGGCAAGGATATGTTGCTCGTCGGCAACATTTCAAACGCATGAAACGCAAGAGCCGTCGGGAGCAAAGAAGCGCCGTTGACGGGCCCAACAGAATTACTGGCAACTGTTATATGGCTCATGCCGAGGGGTCGCGAGTCCTCACCTTTGGGAGCGACTCTGACGAAGAAGTGACTCTGGGCCCTCTCTTTGAAGAATCCGCGCTAAGGAAAGATGAGGAATCAGAGGCCTGCGGAAACACTCAGCTGCACAATCGCACACTCCCGGAAAAGAATCTTGGGCCTACGAACAGAAAAGATAAGGGAAAGGAAAAGGTCACTGAAGATATCACTTTGGATGACCAAGTCGCGAAAGAACTGGCTGCCAAAGACCCTCCTAGGAGGAGTAAAGTGGACTATAACATCCTCGCGCATCTAAGGAAGCTACCTTCTCAGCTTAGCATTCTTGACGTCCTCCTATTATCAAAAGAAGCACGGGACTCACTAATTAAGGCACTACAAGAACCTGAGCAATTCCAAGCCTTTCTCGCCACCGAAAAGATGAAGGACGAACTGGAAGAAGTGCATACGGCCGACGTCACTTTCGGTAATGAAGACCTCCTTCTCGGGACGTGCGACCATAACCGTCCCCTATATGTCTCTGGGTACTGCCATGACATCAAGATAGGCAAGATCCTGGTGGATAACGGATCCTCCGTTAATCTCCTTAATGTTCGGGTGTTGAAGGAAATCTGCATGAGTGTGCAGCATCCCGCTCGTGACAAAATCACTATCTCCGGTTTCGATTCACAATCGTCACGGACTCTCGGATCTGTAATACTAACATTACGCTTCGGACTTCTCGTCACAGACATCAAATTCCATGTCATTGACGCCAAGACCTGTTACAATGCCTTGCTCGGCCGTCCTTGGTTACACGAGTACAACATCGTCCCTTCTACACAACATCAGTGTATGAAGTACTTTAAAGATGGTTTCGAGTATACTGTAACGGGTGAGCTGAACCCATTTTCCGTGAACGAAGTCCGCAAATACGAGGATGCGAAATACTTTTTGCCAGACTTTGAAGATACAGAAAGGTGTCACGACTCGGAGAACAAGGCCGCCGCCACTATCCCTGTTTTCGGAAGCGATACCGAAGAAGAAGAAGAGATAGTTTATACGGGGCCAGCTCAACGTAACAACCGGAGGACGCCCATCCCCATACTGGTCTTCGGAAGTGATTCGGAAGATGAGGTCAATGCCGTATTCTCCAATCGGCTTTCAATACAAGCACCTCCTGGCGATAACCATAACTTGCAAATCACCATGGTACCGCGAGAACACTACAAGGACCTCGACACGCTTCAAGCTCACAGTGTGCAAGAGCTGCAAACGTTTTGCGTCCCCCCCAGGCGAAAGGGTGAGAAGATGATCCTATTCTATCGATCCTCAGAGTCGAAAGTAGAGAAAGAGATCTGGCATGGCGCAGATGCCGCATGCGACAGACTCCAACCCATCCGTCTGCCCAGATACTATACAGATGGATTAAAGAAGCTATTGAAGCGCCAACGAGTACCCTTAAAGCAAACTGTTCGACAGGCTCGGTTCTACAACAAGATTTGGGATGTCCCTGGAACCCAACGCAAATTGCCCAACGGGAAAATGGAAACACTTGGGCTTGGATACGCGAGAACCGGAAAACGGGAGCGGGCCCACAGCAGCTACGCTATACATACCTTTGATGAAGAAGAGGACGCCCTGTCAGGAGATGCCGACCCTTCATCAAAACTAGACCCCGCGATTGAAGCGCCAAGTCCGTCGTCTGAAGAACGAATGGGCAAGCCTATCAGGAAAGTGAGTCAGAAAGCTCGGGAAGACCACAGCCGCGAAATGGCCATCTACGAGAAGGCCAGGACGCAACGTCTATTTCAACAGACTGCAAAAGACAAAGATGTTCATTCTTGTCAACCCGTTGTGCGAAAGGCCCGATGCGGAAACGGAAATAAATTAAGAAGCGGGAAGAGGAGCCGACAACAACGACGCAGGATTAGAGGGTTACGGGTACTGCGCGGCTCGGATTCGTCCCTCATGGAAAAGATGAGTCGAGCGTACTCCTTCCCCCGAGACAAGACGGAGAAGTTACTCAAGCTCGCTTTAAAACATCAAATGATCGCGCTTCCAGAGTCTAGACATCCTGAGCAAGCCAACAAGGCTTCTCGTTCGAGCTATTGCTCTTATCACCAAGCCATAGGACATCCTACCGAAGACTGCTTCACCTTCAAGAACTGGGTCGAGGACCAGTACCGACGTGGCAGATTCGCTTTATCCAACAGCTGGAGGGTAACGCCGCCGCAAAAGCATGAACCCAAGGCCGCAAGAGCAGAACCGGATCCACCTCAGTCCCGGGAGCGGATTCGCACCTGTTATACGATTACGATATTAAAAGAAGAGCCCGAGAACGTGGATGACCTTCCCCAATGCTTTGAGAACGGCGATGATGAGGTGATCTCAGAATTTCCGCCAGCTCCGAAAGAACTGGAAGACGGTATACATACTACGGCAGATAACCTCAGGAAGATTGAGTTGGGATCGGCGGATGACCCGCGACCGACATTTGTCAGCGAGCTACTCTCTGAAGAAAAGGTGGCCGCGTTAAAAAACGTGCTTCTACGGCATAAAGACTGCTTCGCGTGGAACTACTCCGAGATGCCAGGTTTAGATCCGGAGGTCGCCGTGCATAAATTAGCAATATCCCCAGATATCAAGCCAGTCAAGCAGGCGCCAAGGAGGATGCGACTCGAGCTCGAGATGAGCATCAACGCCGAAGTCAAGAAGCTGATAGATTCTGGATTTATCCAAGAAGTCCAATATCCCGACTGGATCGCCAATATCGTCCCGGTAATGAAGAAGAATGGGACGGTGCGTATATGCGTGGATTTCAGGGATCTCAACAAAGCCTGTCCAAAGGATGATTTCCCGGTGCCGGTAACCGAGCTAATGATAGATAACACGTCTACTCACGAGATCTTCTCCTTTATGGACGGTTCTTCAGGATACAATCAGATAAAAATGCATCCCGAAGACCAGAAGCACACCGCTTTCCGGACCCCTTTGGGTGTATTTTGCTACAGGGTTATGCCCTTCGGTCTAAAGAACGCCGGCGCTACCTATCAAAGGGCCATGACAAAGATCTTCGACGACCTCGTACATGACATCGTCGAGTGCTATATCGACGACCTCGTAGTAAAGAGTATGTCATACGAAGATCACTTAAAGCATCTAGAGACTGTATTTCAACGCCTTCGGCAATATAATTTGAAGATGAATCCCCTCAAATGCGCGTTTAGAGTCTCCTCGGGAAAATTCCTGGGATTCGTCATCCGACACCGAGGTATTGAGATAGATCCGTCAAAGATTAAAGCGATCATGGAAATGCCTCCGCCAAGAACCCTCAAACAGTTGCGGTCTCTCCAAGGGAAGCTCGCATACATCCGGCGATTTATCGCAAATCTTTCAGGCAAATGCCGCCCCTACAGTCACCTGATGAAGAAGGGAACCCCATTCGTTTGGGATCAAAAATGCCAAGGTGCGCTAGACGAGATCAAGCAGTACTTGCAGAACCCGCCGGTATTGGCCGCGCCGGTCAAGGGAAAACCTCTCATTCTTTATACAACCGCCCTCGAAGGTTCCTTGGGCGCACTATGGGCGCAAGAGAACGATCAGGGGAAAGAGAGAGCACTTTACTACTTAAGTCGAGTCCTACTCGGGGCAGAAAGCAATTACTCCCCCATTGAAAAACATTGCTTGGCATTGATCTTCGCGATAACAAAGCTCAGGCACTATGCGTTGGCACACGAAGTCTGCCTCATCTCAAAGGTGGACCCCCTTAAATACTTGATGTCAAAAGCCATATTGACGGGACGACTCGCTAAATGGGCCCTGCTCTTGATGGAGTTCTCGATAACATATCAACGTCTCAAGGCAGTGAAGGGCCAGGCCATTGCCGATTTCCTCGCTGAGCACCCGATACCGGCCGATTCTCCTTTGAATTGTGACTTGCCGGACGAGCATGCATTTGATGCGATTGGCGGTGGAAGCACCCGATGGGAACTCGATTTCGATGGAGCGTCCTCTATAAAGAAACAGAAACAAGGTATCCCAATGATCAAGTCAGGGATAGGCCTCATCTTTGCGACTCCACAAGGAGGGATAATGCGCTTCGCCTTCTCCTTAACAGAGCCGAGGACAAACAATGAAGCTGAATACGAAGCCCTGATAGCAGGTCTCGAGCTTGCCATTGACATGGGAATTGAAGACCTCCTCATATACGGGGATTCTCAGCTGGTCGTTAGTCAAGTGAATGGTGACTACCAAACGTGCAAACCGGAGCTGGTGAAGTACGGCGAAAGGGTGCAACAACTATTGTCCCAAATTCCTTCCTACACTTTGGAGAACATACCACGCGCAGAAAATAGCAAAGCAGACGCATTGGCTAAGCTTGCTAAAGAACTGGCCGACGAGAACCTCGATGATGTCAGAATCGTGATACAAAGCCGTCGAGTGCTCGCCCCGGCAGAAATATCTCCGGAATCATGCAAAGAAAAGAGAGCGACTGAGCAGACGACCCTACAAATAAAGGACCATGAGAAGGCCGAGGACTGGAGGGAAGTCTTCATAGACTACTTTAAGTCCCGCCGCATACCCAAAGAAGCGTCCTCGAGACATCAGCTCATGAAACGAGCTCTATCTTTCGCTTTCGTCAACGATACTCTATACAAGAGATCGCTTGATTCTCTATGGCTGAGATGCTTGGGACCTGACGAAGCAGAAAAAGTCGTTCAGGAAGTCCACGACGGGCTTTGCGGCTCTCATCAAGCAGGCCCAAAGATGAAGTTAAAAATTAAACGGATGGGCTACTACTGGCCCACGATGATCCAGGACTGCCTCGAGTATGCGAAGCAATGCCACTCGTGCCAGATTCATGGAGACTTTATCCACCAACATCCGAATCCGCTACACCCAACGGTGGCCAGCTGGCCATTCGAAATGTGGGGAACTGACATAGTCGGCCCCATTGAGCCGGCATCATCTCGGGGACATCGTTTTATCCTGGCGACTACTGATTACTTCTCCAAATGGGCAGAAGCAATACCATTGAGGGAAGTGAAGACGGAGAATATCCTCCATTTCTTCAAGACGCACGTCATCTATCGGTTTGGAACCCCACGGCGGATTATCTCCGATAACGGGCCAGCCTACAGAAGCCATAAGATTAGCCGCTTCGCGCAGCAGCACAATATAGACTGGAGGTATTCTTCAGTTTACAACCCACGAGCCAACGGTCTGGCCGAGGCCTTCAATAAGACCTTGACAAAGATCATAAAAAAGACCGTTTCCCGGAATAAGAGAGACTGGCACGAGAGGCTGCAAGAAGCCCTTTGGGCTTATCGAACTACATTCAAGACGGCCACAAACACAACGCCATACGCGTTGGTATTTGGGACGGAAGCAGTACTCCCCCTCGAGATAGAGTTACCCTCTCTACGAGTGGCAGTCCACTACGAACTGACCGACGAAGAAAATGCTCACCTTCGACTTGAGGAGCTTGATGCCCTCGACGAAACCCGACTCATAGCGCAACAACATCTAGAAGCCCACAAAGCAAAGATGACGCGCTCGTACGAAAGATTGACCAGGCCAAGGGCATTCCGCCAAGGCGAACTCGTGCTGGTAGTCAAAAGACCTATGATCCCCAATCGTGCCAAGCGGGGAAAATTCGAGCCAAACTATGAAGGCCCGTACATCATAGACCAGGTTTACTAGGGTGGAGCCTATCTACTCGCGGACATGCACGGTGAAAGGCCTTTCAGGCCAATAAATGGCCGCTTCTTGAAGAAATACTACGCTTAGTGAGCCACAGCCTGGGTCAACGGTAGATGACGACGACTATGTCCGCTCGCTATCTTCCTAGGCTCAGACTTTACAAGCAGTAGCTGACCCTCCCATAACAAGGGACCGAAACGTCCTTAAACTATCAAGGGACCGAAACGTCTTTAAACTATGAACGGACTGAAATGTCCTTAAACTATCAACAGACCGAAACGTCTTTAAACTAACGATGGACCGAAACGTCTTTAAACTAATGACGGACCGAAACGTCCTTAAACTAGCGACGGACCGAAACGTCCTTAAACTATCAACGGACCGAAACGTCCTTAAACTAGCGACGGACCGAAACGTCCTTAAACTATCAACGGACCGAAACGTCCTTAAACTAGCGACGGACCGAAACGTCCTTAAACTAACGACGGACCGAAACGTCCCTAAACTACTACCGCAGCATCCTTAGGCTGACGAGATAAAAAAAAAAGAAAAAAAAATATAATACATAAAATAAAAAAAAAACGGTATGTCCACAAGCAAAATGGGCACGGATGAAAACCCGAAAGGGCTCCGTGAGTAAAAACAGCAGGACTACCGGCGAGTGTTTGTGAAAACCCGAAAAGGCGCAACCTCGTTCAGAGACACTTATAGGGTCCTCTCGACCTTGTAAGGAGAAATCACCTGCGTGAGATCCTTACGACTCACAAAGGAGCAACACACTTAGGGATCCTCACGATTCCTAAGGAGAAAATACACTTACGAGATCCTCACGACTCGTAAGGAGAACTCTCTTATGGGACCCTCACGGCTCATAAGATTTGAAAGTCTTAAGTTACAGAGACCTAAACCTGTTCTTAAGCAAATCCTCCACAACCTCCGACATTGCCCTACAAGCGGCTCGGACTGACCCTTGTATACAATCCACGGGCGCGAATAAACATTTCCCTAACAAAGTCCCACCCGTGACTGGGGATATATCCATATGGTGAACAATCCTTGTAAGTCCTCTCGACTTATAAGGGGAAAATCCTCTTTGTAAGATCCTTACGACTTACAAGAGAACATGCACTTAAGAATCCCCACGATTCTTAAGGAGAAAACACACCTGCAAGATCCTCACGACTTGTAGGGAGAAACACCTTTGTGAGACCCTTACGGCTCATGAAATCAAAAGCCTTGGTCGACAGGACCCTTAACCCTGTTTGCTAAGCCACCTTTGTTCAAACATCGACAGAGGCAAATGATGATTCGCTCCTGGTAAACATTCCAGTTGTAGCGGTGCTGATGCCGAAACCGGTATCCAAAAAAAATCCGAGCTTGCCGCGAAAAAGCTAGCAAGCCACACACGCATGACAAAATAGCCGAAATGATGGGACAACTTGAAGCAAGCAAAACCTCGGCGGTTCACAGATAACTTAGTGATCACCACCGTGGCATTCGTCTCGATACAGCAGACGCGATACCAGCAAATGAAGCGAAGGCCAAATTCCTAGCTTCATTGTCTCGACGACACAACATCAAGCGAAACGGAACAGCGGCAACCCCAAGTTCCATGGCTCGGCGACACATATCGCCAAGAGTCAACCCCCATCCCGTGAAATGCGGATACAATCAGCAAACTTCCTGGTTACGTGGAAAGCGGATAACGTCACTCTTTGACCCCGTGGAAAACGTCCAGAGCGGATCCTGGTCCTCGCAGAGCATGGCAGTGAGCCTATGTGAAGCATCCAGAGCGGAGCCTAGTCCTCGCCTAACGCGGCAGTGAACCCGTGTGAAGCATCTAGTGCAAACTTCCTGGTTACGTGGAAAGCGGATAACGTCACTCTTTGACCCCGTGGAAAACGTCCAGAGCGGATCCTGGTCCTCGCAGAGCATGGCAGTGAACCCATGTGAAGCATCCAGAGCGGAGCCTAGTCCTCGCCTAACACGGCAGTGAACCCGTGTGAAGCATCTAGTGCAAACTTCCTGGTTACGTGGAAAGCGGATAACGTCACTCTTTGACCCCGTGGAAAACGTCCAGAGCGGATCCTGGTCCTCGCAGAGCATGGCAGTGAACCCATGTGAAGCATCCAGAGCGGAGCCTAGTCCTCGCCTAACACGGCAGTGAACCCGTGTGAAGCATCTAGTGCAAACTTCCTGGTTACGTGGAAAGCGGATAACGTCACTCTTTGACCCCGTGGAAAACGTCCAGAGCGGATCCTGGTCCTCACAGAGCATGGCAGTGAACCCATGTGAAGCATCCAGAGCGGAGCCTAGTCCTCGCCTAACACGGCAGTGAACCCGTGTGAAGCATCTAGTGCAAACTTCCTGGTTACGTGGAAAGCGGATAACGTCACTCTTTGACCCCGCGGAAAACGTCCAGAGCGGATCCTGGTCCTCGCAGAGCATGGCAGTGAACCCGTGCGAAGCATCCAGAGCGGAGCCTAGTCCTCGCCTAACGCGGCAGTGAACCCGTGTGAAGCATCTAGTGCAAACCTCCTGGTTACGTGGAAAGCGGATAACGTCACTCTTTGACCCCGTGGAAAACGTCCAGAGCGGATCCTGGTCCTCGCAGAGCATGGCAGTGAACCCGTGCGAAGCATCCAGAGCGGAGCCTAGTCCTCGCCTAACGCGGCAGTGAACCCGTGTGAAGCATCTAGTGCAAGATTCCTGGTTACGTGGAACGTGGATAACGTCACTCTTTGACCCCATGGAAAACGCCCAGAGCGGAGCCTGGTCCTCGCCAAGCACGGCAATGAACCCGTGTGAAGCATCCAGAGCAAACACCGGACTGTGGAGTCCTTAAAATCCACGGACTATGACGTCCTTAACCTCGACCGCGATGTCTTAAAACTAACGATCAACCACCCCTATTCCTTACAGATTTTTGCCTCGGTTTGAGGGTACATCTCTTCACTCCTTTGATGCCTGGCGTTGTAATTCCTCAACGTCTTCAAAGAGGTGACGGGTCCCTGCAACCAAACGTCGGACTGTGGAGTCCCTAAATCCACGGACTATGAGGTCCTTAACCTTGACCGTGATGTCTTAAAACTAACATCGGACTGTGGAGTCCTTAAATCCACGGACTATGAGGTCCTTAACCTTGACCGCGACGTCTTTAAACTACAATATCTGGAGAAACCCCTGACTCCGTAGAACACGGACAAGGGTAACCGCATCCAGCACTTACAAGTCCTCACGACCGGGAGGAAAACTCTTTATGAGACCCTCGTGGCTCGTAAAATGCAGAAGTCTTAGGAAGCAGATCTTAACCCTGAATCCTGAGCCATTGCTGTCCTGCAAGGAGATCAAGGTAAAATTGTCCGCAGAACACATTCAATGGAAAGGGGACACGCCATTAAAGAGAAAAATATGTCTTCATTTATAAACCTCCCTTCGACAATAATACTCAATCTAAGGCCAGTGCAAGCCACCTGATACGGGAGATAACAAGGAAAGTTTTTGATCTGTATCCCACCAAGCGCGCATTTGCAGCTGTGTGAATGTTTAAAAGGAAATGTTACCCGAGGCACTGACGCGCATGCAATGCAACGATAGTGCTCGCAATTAAAAAAAATTCCCATGAGAAAAACATGCAGCTCGTTTACGCAAGCAAGACATACGGTACGACTATCTGACAAACATGGAAATTCAACAGAAAGCATGCAAACCGCCAATGATAAAAGGAGTACATTGATTCAAACATACTACACTACTGGAAAAAGATCACCAAACAAGGGATCAGAAATGCAAGGGTTAACAAAGCAAAACACAAAATTCTCCAGCTCCCTCTCTGCTTTCTCCAGCACGTCAAAACGACGGTTTTCGCGAGGAGTCGCTTCCCACCGGTTGGGGCCGTGCTCATCAGCGAAAGCAGACATGACGGCCCGACGAGCTCTTATCTGACTCAGTAAATGAACTGAGTGATCCTTCAGAGCTTGAGTGATCAGACAAGCCTCATGAAAGCACTCAAGCTTGTCCTCCGCCGCGTCAAGGAACGCCAAAGTCATCTCCGCCGGATGAGGGGGTATATCGGCAAGCACAGACATGAGGATCATCCGGAGCCAAATGGAGCCCATGGGAAGAGGAGAGCCCCGACGGGTCAGTAGCTCGTGCATCACCGTGTCACATTGAGCGTCGGTGAGAAGGGGATCCGCCAGCCTCGCAGCGAAGCGAGGAATTATCTCCTCAAGGGGCACCTCCCATGGTTGCCGACGAGCATGGGGACGATTGCAAGCCATGGCGATCGATCGGGTTCTCAAAGATGACCACCTTAAGGTATGAATGGGTTTCTCAGTGAAGAAAAGAAGTAAGGCATAGGGTTCAGGTTATATAGGGGAGCATTTAATGCTATGCACAAAAAATGTTGTGCATGACGGGACTACTCTCAAAGCCCGGAAAGAAGGGGAGAGCATTGGAAATGAAATCCAACGACGCATTGGAATCAGGTAAGGGAAATGAAACGTCCCTATCAAGCAGATCCCTGCATGGGCAATACGTGAGCACTAGCCTTCGATTGGAAGATAAAGCGGCCCTGCACAAACACAACAGAAAACTAAGCCCTGAGAACGAGAATCAAACTCTTAAAAGAAAGATTTGAAAAGAAAAGGATGAAAAAGTGAAGACGCTTCTGAAAAGACGTTTCGTCTACCCTACCCCCCAGAGCAGATCCAACGGTCACAAGAGGTGACAGCGTTGCACTCACGTGCAGACACGTGAGAACAACGCTGTGGGGGCATTTGTTTCCTGATTTAAAATCAGGAAAGCTTCTGGGAAAAGCTTCAGAAGAGGGTCACGTGCTTACACGTGACCAGCAGTCACGTGTTGGCACGTGACACCTAAACGCATCATCAAGACAAGTTCAGTTTCCTGGCTACATTGAAGAAAAGGGGGCTTCAGAAAGAGTCACGTGCTCCCACGTGACCAGGGTCACGTGCTCCCACGTGACCAGGGTCACGTGTCGACACGTGACATTTAAATGCAAGCGTCAAAGGCACACCGGATCCCTGATCAAGTCAAGGAAAAGGTCCACTGATCAAGTCAAGAAAAAAGGCTTCAGAAGAGGTCACGTGTTGGCACGTGACGCTTGAAGCAGCAGACCGGTCCCTCGGTCGAATAAAAAAGAAGGAGGCTCCTAACAGGGGTCACGTGTTCACACGTGACCAATGGTCACGTGTTGACACGTGATGACTAAACAGCAACCAGAAAACAGCGCAGAAAGAAAGAGGATCCTTCGTCCCAAAGAGGGTCACGTGTCTACACGTGACCATGGGTCACGTGGTCACACGTGACCGGCTTTCAAAGCCCATTTTTGTTGACAGAATTAAATTCTGAAGGAAATTTGAATCTTTCCAAAGGAAAGTGATTATCTGGGACCAATCAAATTAAAGATTTAGAGATGATTGAATATCATCTATCTATGGAAAATCTCGGGTTTGGAAAGATTTCCCCCTTAAATCTAACCAAAATAACAAAGGAGAATCTCTGGATTTAAAATCCAATGGTGAATAAAATTCACCTAATAATCCAAAGGTCCAGAACGAATGATGGATACAAATCAAATCTCTCAGTGAAGATTCATCAAAAACTAATTCATCCGGCTGCTTCCCCTATAAATAGGAGCCAAGAGACACAAAAGAAAGAAGAGGAGAGACAGGCGCAGAGGAGAGAAAAGAAAAAAGGAGGAGAGCTTTGATACTTTGAAAAGACTCGGATCTTCTGCAAAAAAACCCTAGGTAAGAAAGGGGAAGCCTTTCGAAGGAAAGAGAATTTAATTCTCTATAGAGTTTAACTCTAATATATAAAACAGAAGAGCAAATTTCTTCTCTCTTTGATAGAGGATCTGCAAAGTGCACATCTCCCCTTAAGGTTGAGAATTTAATTCTCAATGGGTTGAGATCCTGCCATGCAGATCCAAAACATAGAGAAAGAATGCAAGCATGAGAATTTAATTCTCACAGAACTATAGGAATTTAATTCCTCTAAGATAAAAGTAGGGCTTGACCCTGTGTTATGGGAATTTAATTCCTTCAAAATAAAAAGGAGCAGGGTTTAACCCTAATTAAGAATTTAGTTCTGTTGAAACAATGGGAATTTAAGTCCCTTAATCATAATCTGACGGGAAACGGAAGTTTGATTCCTTAAAAAGTTTTTTTATTAGGGTTTAACCCTATTCAATTCTTCACATAAACGAGGAATCTAATTCCTACAGAAGGTTCAAGGATCGAAAGGGAAGTAGGAATTTAATTCCTTTGAAAATTAAAGCCAGAGGAATTTAATTCCTGAAAAGAAAGATCAACAGATCCTCTAGAAACTACATAGAGACAGGGTCACGTGCTACCACGTGACCCCCCAAAACCCCTACAGAAAGCCCCTTTGAGGCAGCACCCCACGTGACCCACGTGACCCTCAGCAGAAGCCTTAACACAAAGGCATTTGAATGCCCATCACGTGACGGCACGTGATGCTATGAAGGAAATGATAATTTCAGCGGAACAAACGAAGGGAGGGCGCCCTCACGTGCTGCCACGTGACCCTTCTTGCCTTAGTGTTTAACACTAAAATTAAAACTCTCAAGCCCAATGTTAAAACACTGTCGAGCCTTAGCATTCAATGCTGATTAAAAAGCCTTATTGGCAGGATTCAACACTGATCCGTTTTAGTGTTTAACACTAATTTGAAAAAGCCTTATTGCTGGTGTTTAACACCAATTATCTCTTAGTGTTGAACACTAACTCAACAACCTTATTCCCAGTGTTCAAACACTGATTGCTCTGAAGTGTTTAACACTAGGCTTTGGCCCAATTGGCTAAAGGGGATAGAGGCAGACACTCTCCCTCAATGGACCAACAAAGAGTCAACATTCCAGACCTGACTGGACTTAGCCCAAGCTGGCCATAAGTCCTCAATTTGTGATTAACTGGGCCGGTAGGCTCATAACATAATTGATCAGTCTTGACCCAAATTAGGCCAAGGACCATTTAATCCATCCCGGTTCTAGGGTACATCTCTTCACTCATTTGATACTTGACATTGTAATCCCTCAATGTCTTCAAAGAGGTGACGGGTCCCGAAGACCATTCATGATATGGACTGTGGGGTCCTTAAACCCATGCATAACACAAAATTCCTGGTTACGTGGAACGTGGATAACGTCACTCTTTGACCCCGCGGAAAACGTCCAGAGCGGATCCTGGTCCTCGCCTAGCACGGCAATGAACCCGTGCTGAGCATCCAGAGCGGAGCCTGGTCCTCGCCTAGCACGGCAGTGAACCCGTGTGAAGCATCCAGAGCACATACCGGACTGTGGAGTCCTTAAACCCATGGACTATGACGTCCTTAACCTTGACCGAGATGTCTTAAAACTACCAACGGACCGCAATGTCCTTAAACTACC
Source organism: Agapanthus africanus (assembly GCA_030015575.1). Classification (NCBI taxonomy): domain Eukaryota; kingdom Viridiplantae; phylum Streptophyta; class Magnoliopsida; order Asparagales; family Amaryllidaceae; genus Agapanthus; species Agapanthus africanus. The sequence goes on along the minus strand of JASDDO010000028.1, from coordinate 23,263,281 downwards.
CACGGACCGCAATGTCCTTAAACTACCCACGGACCGCAATGTCCTTAAACTACCCATGGACCGCAATGTCCTTAAACTAGAACCATAGAGCCTCCATATGCTCTTTTGTCGGACCTAAACGGTCCCGTTTAAGTTGATCTTAGCCTCAAATATGGCTAACGCGTCCTTAAAACCTTCAAGCAGACTGGACTATGAATCCCCCTAATTAACTCTGGCTCGAGGGTACATCTCCGAACTCCTCTGACACTCGTCGTTGTAATCCTTCAATGTCGTCAGAGAGGTGACGGGTCCCGACGGCCACATATACGACGGACTACTATGTCCTGAAATTGGAACAATTGGGGTCCAAACACTCCTTTGTCGGATCTAAATGATCCTGTTAAGTTGATCTTAGCCTTAAACTAGACTAATGTGTCCTTAACAAATGTTTGAGTTGATCATAGCCTCAAGCATGGCTAGTGTATCCTCAAACCAAACCCCCAAACCCAAATCTAAGAAAATACGGATTTGGACTAGTCCACGCCCTACGGGCGACGACATAACTCGGTCTCCGTAAACGATCCACGGGCAGGAAAACATAAAACAAAGCACACAACACGAAGTGACCATCTGGAGAAGGAGAAAGTTGTTACCGCGACGCGGTAGCGTAATTAACTGTAGGGGCTTGCGCCTGCAGGGAAGAGCGTCCCCACAATCAAAAACCCCTCACCCTGAGGGGGAATCTGACGAAGTTTGCTACATCGGCCGCATCCGCCTAAACCTCCGATACATGGCGCCATAAATCAACTTGTCATCTTCGGAGAGGCAGACGGATTGCACCTGTTGGCATCTGCCCCGAATCTCAGGCAGGACGTCCCAACGTCTCGGCCGCCGTTCGGAGGGGAACAATCACGACTAATGTTTTTTTGCTGTTGAAACAGGACTAATGTCTTTTTTCGTTCCATCACAACTAATGTCCCTTTTCGGTCAAATCATGACTAATATTAACGTCATTATTTTTCTACAGTCCATCAGGACAAATGTCCTTTTTTCTGTCAAATCATCACTAACATTAACGTCACTATTTTTCTACAGTCCAGAATGACTAATGTCTTTTTCTGTCAAATCATGACCAATGTCCTTTTTCTGTCAAATCATGACTCATATTAACGCCAGTATTTTTCTACAGTCTATCACGACTAATTTCATTTTTCTGTCAAATTATGACTAATGTCATTTTTCTGTCAAATCACGACTAATATTAACGTCACTATTTTTATAGAGTCAAATCATAACTAATGTCCTTTTCTGTCAAATCACAGTCAAATCACAGTCATGGATAATGTCATTTTTCTGCCGTTGGCACTATTTTCTAATATACTTTTTCTGTCAAATCACGACCAGTGTTTACGTCACTATTGTTCTACAGTCCGTCATGACTATTGTCCTTTTTCTGTCATGAGCACTATTTTTCTACAGTCAATCATGACTGATGTTTTTTTCTGTCAAATCATTTTCTTTCAAATCACGGCCAATATTAACGTCACTGTTCATCTGCAGCCCGTCATGACTGATGTCATTTTTCTGTCAAATCATAAATAACATTGACATCACTGCTGTTCTGCAGTCCGTCATGACTGATGTCTTTTTTTTGTCAAATCATGAATAACGTTAACGCCACCATTGTTCTACAGTCCGTCATGACTAATATTCTTTTTCTGTCAAATCATTACCAATGTTCAGGTTACTATTTTTCTACAGTCCGTCATGACTATTGTCCTTTTTCTATCGTCAACACTATTTTTCTACAGTCCATCATTTCTAATGTATTTTTTTGTCAAATCACGGTCAATATTAACGTCACTGTTGTTCTGCAGTCCGTCATGACCGATGTCCTTTTTCTGTCAAATCACGACCAATATTAACGTCACTATTGATCTGGAGTCCGTCATGACTGATGTCATTTTTCTGTCAAATCATGAATAACGTTAACGTCACTGTTGTTCTACAGTCCGTCATGACTACTGTCCTATTTTCTGTCAAATCACGACCAATCTTAACGTCACTGTTGATCTGCAGTCCGTCATAACCGATGTCCTTTTTCTGTCAAATCACGACCAATATTAACGTCACTGTTGATCTGCAGTCCGTCATGACTGATGTCCTTTTTTTGTCAAATCACGAATAACGTTAACGTCGTTGTTGTTCTGCAGTCCGTCATGACTACTGTCCATTTTCTGTCAAATCATGAATAATGTTAACGTCACTGTTGTTCTACAGTTCGTCATGACTAATGTCCTTTTTCTGTCAAATCATTACCAATGTTCATGTTACAATTTTTCTACAGTCCGTCATGACTATTGTCCTTTTTCTGTCGTCAACACTATTTTTCTACAGTCCACCATGACTAATGTACTTTTTCTATCAAATCATGACAAATGTTAACGTCACTATTTTTCTACAATCCGTCATGACTATTGTCCGTTTTCTGTCATCAACATTATTTTTCTACAGTCAATCGTGACTGATGTCCTTTTTCTGTCAAATTATTACCAATGTTCAGATTACTATTTTTCTACAGTCCGTCATGTCTATTGTCTTTTTTCTGTCATCAGCACTATTTTTCTACAGTTCATCATGACTGGTGTACTTTTTCTGTCAAATTACGGTCAAAGTTAACATCACAGTTAATCTGCAGTCCGTCATGACTGGTCCTTTTTCTGTCAAATCACGGTCAAAGTTAACGTCACTGTTGGTCTGCAGTCCGTCATGACTGATCCTTTTTCTGTCAAATCATGACCAAGGTTAATGTCACTGTTATTCTGCAGTCCGTCATGACTACTGTCTTTTTTCTGTCAAATCATGAATAACGTTAACGTCACTGTTGTTCTACAGTCCGTCATGACTACTGTTCTTTTTCTGTCAAATCACTACCAATGTTCAGGTCACTATTTTTCTACAGTCCATCATGACTAATGTCTTTTTTCTGTCGTTAACTTTTTCTGTCAAATCACTATCAATGTTAACGTCACTATTTTCTACAGTCTATCATAACTAATGTTTTTTTTCTGTCAAATCAAGACTAATGCTAATGTCACTATTTTCCTACGTTAACACTATGTTTCTTCCATCGTGACCAATGCCATTTTTCTGTCTTGTTTGTACCTGATAACGTTTTTCCTCATATACGTACTCAACTGCATGCACTTGCACGCGAGCCTTTGTCCTTTATCAATTTATGCACTGGTGTTATGCCTCATTGATGCACGTCGCGTCTAGTTTAACCCGAAAATTCCGAACATGGTTTTATGCCTTATTTTTAGCAGTTTTTCTAGTTTTAGCAGTTTTTCTTTTATTAGAAAATTAGTTGTGATTTAGATTTTGCAATTGTAAGAGGCAAATTTTAATTAAATAAAATCCTAGTTTGGTGAAATTACCACTGTTATATTTCTATTCTTTCAATTTCTCTTAAATCTGTTTAGAAGCGCCGCATCCCAAAGCAGATCTGCACCACTTACCAATTAAAAAAGAGCATCATGACTAATGTATTTTTCTGTTTAATAATGCGTAGTTATGATTGTTACGAATTATGATTATAACATGCATGTTTTCCAACCAAAGAAGTATCCGTTAAAGCCAATTGGTAATATCATTATTCCTTTTTATTTGAGTTTTTCTATACCTCGACGCTGTCACCTTCTCAATTTTTTTTGTCTTTTTCTGTCCTTTGTCAAAGTTGATTGCAAAAATACGAACGAGTTAGAAAAATAAGTGATTTATACTATATATCCAAATACATCATATGATCATCATATTAAATATATTAAACCATTGAAAATATTTAAAAACACAATCAGAACTTATGAACATTGTTCATCCCTTCTTCGAAATTTACATATCAAAATAACAGAAATAACAGAAACTTGATCAACAAAGAAAAACTAAAATTAACATCACAATCTATTTCACATGGGTTCTCATATTGACATAGCGGACATGAGTTATTGTTGAACAACCAAGGAACAATGCAATTCATATGGAATGCATGGTCACATCACAACTGCACTCTTTCGAACAAATCACCACTGCTACTCTTCTCAATTTCTTCGAAGCACACCGCACAAACAATATCGTCAATCCGGTCCTTTAACTCTTGTCTCTTTCGCTTACGCGATCTCTAAATTGTCACAGTCCTATCAACGCTAGTATAAACATATATCTTGATATAAAATTTAGCATTTGCTACCTCCACTGCTTCATGGACGAATTTGCTGATCTCCGTTTCAAGATACATGCGATGCTGATCTTGGATGAGACATTTACGACACACCACCCAGCCGACGAAACTACGACAGTTCTCAGGCGAACTTAATTTAGAGGCTACATATTTGCGATACTTAAACGATGTCATTTCGTCCAAAATACACTTTGTACCATCACGAGGGCCAACGGGAGAGGGAATGATCACTTGGACGGAGTCTTCAATATACCCGTGGGTGCAAACAGAAGGATCGACACCGTCGGCATCCGACGGCATGGGTGTTAGTTTTGCATGGAGAAGGAGCAACAACGGCGGTTTGTTATACTCTTTGACCATTGAGAGAGGCAATGGCTATCCTGCATCAAGATTTTGTGTTATTAAGATATGCAAAATATTTCTGGCTTACCCTTTTTTTACCCTTTTCTCTTTTGTAGAGATTGAAAATGAAGTGTCTTGGTTTAAATAGAGTAGAGGTGGGCATAGGTGCCAATAAGAGATAAGATATGTGGTAATAGGAGGTGGAGATGACTAATGTCATTTTTCTGTCAAATCATGACCAATGCTAACGTCATTATTTTTCTACAGTCTATCATGACTAATGTCCTTTTTATGTCAAACGATAGCCAATGCTAACGTCACTATTTTTCTACAGTCCATCATGACCAATGTCCTTTTCTGTCAGATCATGCCTAATGTCATTTTTCTGGCCGTCAAGACTAATGCCTTTTTCTGCCAAATTATGACTAATATTAACGTCATTATTTTGCAACTGCATGCACTTGCACGTGGGCCTTTGTACCCTCTCAGTCTATGCGCTGATATTATGGCTTATTGACGCAGCCCTAGCCTACTTGGAGTTGCTCGACCGATCCAAAACACGTCGGGTCTAGTTCAACCCGAGAATCAAAAACTGTCAAATCTTGTCTAATTCGCGCGTTCCACCAGCTAAATCGAAGATCTCGCAAAATTGTCTGGGTCAATGAATTGCCGTAGGCATCATAGATGTCTCTCAGAATCGTGAAAATCCATCATCTAAGGCATCAAAATCGCGGTCAAAGATTTGCTCCGAACTTTGACTTTCGAATTAGGAGTGAAATTAGCACCCGAATCAGTTAAGATTTGATAGGAAGTATCGGAAATCAATTTGGGACGCAATCAAATAATTAGTTTCTCATTTCAACAACTTTTTATTTTTAGCAGTTTTCTAATTTTATCAGTTTTTCTTTTGATCTATTCCGTCCGACTTGTCATTTCTGTCCTATTTCTATCTGATAACGTCCCTATTTTTCTACAGTATTTTTGGAAATGGCAACGTCTTTCTCTTTTTCCATGACTACTGTCTTTTTCGGTTTAATAATTCTTGCTTATGCTTGTTACGAATTATGATCATAAACCTGTTGTTCCAACCAAAGAAGTATCCATTAAAACCAATTGGCAATCTCATTGTTTGTTTTCATTTGAGTTTTTTCTACACTTGCATGCTGACACCTTCTCAATTTTTTTCTCATTTTCCTTCATTTGTCAAATTTAATTGCAAAAACACGACCGAGGTAGAAAATTAAGTAGTTTATACTATATATCCATAAAATGTATCATTTGATCATCGTATTAACCATATTAAACCAATTGAAAATATTAGAAAACACAATTAGAACTTGTTAACATTGCTCATTCTTCTTTGAATTTTACATGTCAAAATAACAGAAACAACAGACAATCGATCAACAAAGAAAAACTAACAATAACATCTTAAGTTATTTGACATGGCTTCTCACATCGACATAGTGGGCATGAGTTTTTCTTGAGCAACCAAGAAACAATACATTTCATATGGAATGTATGATCACAACACAACTGCACTCGTTCGACTAAATCACCGTTGCTACCCATCTCAATTTCTTCAAAACACACAGCACAAATATCGCCATTCTCGTCCTTCAACCCTCATCTTTTTCGCTTACATGGTCGCTTGATTGTCACCATCTTATCGATGCTTGTAGGAGGATACTTCGTCCAAAATAAATTTTGCATCATCACGAAGACCATCGGAAGAGTGATGATCATTTGGGCGGAGTTTTCAATGTACCCATGGATGCACATGGAAGGATCGACACCGTCGGTATCCGATGACGTGGGCGTCAGTTTTGTATGGAGAAATATCAAAATTTGTGAGGGCAAAATTGACATTTTGAAAGTTCTGCCATCTCTCTACACCTTTACATTATGTATATAGGATTGGACCGCTTTAAAAAGGATATTCGTAAATCCTAGAGAAACTTTGGATTATGATTTGCGCTATGTAGAAAAGGGATAAGGTGGCACAAAGTAGTCTATTGAAATTAAGTACATTACTGGCGGGGTGCGCGCGCATTTGTTATATAGGTATTACTGTTGTGTTATTGTTGTGTCTTAAGGATCTAGGAAGCAAAATGTGATTGCTAGGAGTTCCATGAAAGCTGAGCCTATAGCCTTAGACATCACCTGCTCAGAAGCAGAATTGTTGAAGAACCTTATATCCGAATTACATATTTCTAAATATAACATGATCATTCTAATTCTAGAATTGTTATTGACTTGCTAAAACCAAAAAATAAAATAAAAACTTTTAACAAAAATTTAGCAGACATTAGCAAATCAAATTTAGGTCAGTGAAAGGCCTAATAGACAAAATTACGAGTCTAAACCTTGTAAAGTCGGAAAAAAACTCTTGCAGACCACCTGAACAAAGGATATATCTAGGAGGTCGGTCCTAAATTCATTGAGGGGTGGGATTAAGCCCATAAACGAGTTCACCAGTTATATTGGACCATTGGTCATACCTGTGGAGGATTGACCTTTGGAGATATACTTCAGTCAATAGCACTTTATACATTTAGTTACACTATGTATGCTACTACCTCATACCCTAATGCTCATATGATATGATCGGGCGAGATTGAATATTAACTATTAATATGTCCGACGCATGTATTGTGGAGAGCGCCATTACCGTTCACATGTACTCTTTGAAGACTTGACTATATGAGAGGAATCATGAAGGTCACAACTATGGGACAAGATTGGTCCTAGGTATTGATTGATCTCAAAAATTATCTAGTAACCGTAATCAAGAACTGCGTCGCTTGGTAGCTAGCCGGTGAATACGGGTCGGTCCACAGGGATGTTGTGAATTTCCTAATCGCTCTTACGAGTTAATTCCAAACGGTGTGAATGGATTAATTAATTCTAAAAACTAAATTAATTTAGGGCAATTGAATTAAAAATCTAACTATCTAACTAGGGCAAGGAATTAAATTTAATCTAGGGCAGAGAATGAAAAATTACCTAGGGTAAGAATTGAAATAGCCTACTTACTTTACAGATGGCTCTCTCCAAACATCAACACAAGACTTGTCGGATCTGAATTTCTGAAATGAAAAGAGGCATCGATGCTCTCCAAAAGAAATCTAAATTTTATTAATGAAGGGAGGCATAGCCTTTACAATGATTTAGAGTTCTTATTTATAGAGGATAGGAAACCCAAGGTTACAATTGATTCGCACGTCTACATTTACCAAAATATCCTTAGAAAGACCTAGTCAAAGTAGACTCCAAGCTTTGGTAAAATTTTATATCTCTGTCTCTTTAAAAGGAAGTATTAGGCCTTGAAATTTCCTTTGTTGGCTCTTCTGTCTTTGGGCTTCCTTATTATTTGGTTCTTTTATTAAAATAGCTTCTATGTTTCTTCCAGATCTCCAGTGAATAATTGCGGTGGACTTTTAACCGTTCGCTTTGTAATCTTGGACCTTGCATTGCCTTGTACTTTGTGAATTTTATCTTTGATGTAGGCTTGATCAAGAGTCTTCTGTTTGTTGGTCAAAGTCCATTTTTGCATCGTCTTTTCATCGTTTTCACTGTTTTCTGTCCAAGAACCTATAACCTGTAATATATAGCAGACATGCGTCAAAAGCACATGTTTATTTATAAAACGAATAAGAATGGGGAATATAATAATACAATATTATGGTGTGAACAAATACCCCCAAACTTATCTTTTTCTCGTCCTCGAGCAAACTTATTTTTATTCTCTACAAAAAACCTAACCGTACTTTCGCAGGGAAACGTGATTGCACTGAGCTCGTGCAACAAGCCGTTAAACCTCTAGGTGTCCCTAGTAGGAGGAGCGTTGTCTCCTGAGGGTTTTCAGCGGATACTGCCCACAAAATCCTATCAATTTGGCTTTTTTGACTTTAATTCTCCAATTAGGGTTTCTAACAAGGAACTCTATTATCGTCGACTCATAAATTATCCATCCGTATTCTTCACGCTTTCTTATCATTTAATTTAAGATTATATATGTTCTGTAGACTTACTTAGCTTTTGGCATGTCTTAAGTTTTTCCTTCTAGTGTTCCATCTCCACTTAGGAATTTTTATCAACTCTACTAAAGATACAAGTTCTATTCTTCATTCCTCTCTCTCATCTAAACTCCAATCATATACCCCTACGTGTGTGTATAAATCACCCCTACACTTGGAAATTCAAATCAAGCAATCATACTCTTGTCCTTTTGTCCAAAGCACTTATTAATTGGTGAATTTTTAAATGAATTTTGCTTACACATCCTTCATGCGACCGTTAATACTTCGTGAGGTACCAACGACCGATTACAAGATGTATTTGCACATTAAAGCGTAATTCCTAGTCTTGCAACACCCAAGGCTTTAGCAGTGACTCCCAAACCAGTTGGTTTAAGGCACTAGGTGATGAAGCACCCTCGCTGAATATTTTTCTATTTTTACAGCCTTAAGTAATCACAAAAACCAGTGTTCATTTTTTTTATTCACTTTTTTTTTCTTTTATTTTCTTCGTACTAAAAACTTTAGACAAGAGCATTTCAAGGTCTCCTCTACTATTCCAAGTTTCAAGGTGCGTGTTAGTGCAATTTGTAGGGTATACATTTTCAGAATCTAGACTTAAGCTAGGAATTATTTTTCAAACTTATACTCTAATAAAAATATCAATACTTTTCCTTTGTTTTGACTTAGCCCAAGAATTGAACTCAAAATTTGCATATTTCTAAATAAACTACAAAGACATATACTTTCTACCGCTAAACTTTAAGGAAGGTTATCTTTAGGATTTTTAATTTACTACGTCTAAGATCTAGTTGTTCCTAGCTAGTTAACCTATCTGTCAAACTCTAATCAAATAAGCCAAAATTGAATACAATAATTTTTATAATTTTTCAAAAATTTTCAATTTTTATGGGTTTTCAAATAAATATGCAAATGAATGCGAAGGAAGAAGACGTACCGAGCATACCCCCAAGCTTAAACTTGACAGTGTCCTCACTGTGATGCCGCACCAAGAGGGTTAAAATTTTCGGCACTCCCTGTTTATTTATTTATAAAAAAAATTTAATGTTTTAATTTTTTTTATTTTTTATAGAAAAAGAAAACAAAAAATATATGTACATATATACAACAAGGTTCCCCAAACTTAAGCTTGACCTTACACAAGCCAAAGGTTAGCACCAACCATTCAAAAATCTTATCGTGATAATGGTAGGGTTGATGAAAGAATGAGGTGTAAAGGAAAGAAGTGAGAAGCACACGAGACCGAATGAGAAGAAGGGTGGAATATGGTCTCGGTGGGGGAGAAGAATGGCGGAAAAGAGAAAGAAGTGGAGTACGATCTTGAGGGTGTAAATCGAGTGAATAAATTAGCGCAATTTGTGATGACCGATGTGTTAAAAGCGATTGTGCTAACCTATCAACCCGTCGAGAAATGTGGTCAAATCCTTCAAGATTCGCAAGAAAGTATGGGTACGCCGAACTTGGTATTGGAGATGAAAGCGTAACGGTCTCTTGCACGGTCGGAACGATAGGAAGGACGAAAGGGAGTGAATTAGGAATAGTCTCATTCTCACCACAGTAAACTGTCTCGAACTGGAAAGATTCCATCAATGGTTCGAAACGACTGTAAGCAATCCAGTCTGATGGTTCAACTAACTCATCTGAAAATTCAAAGGACTCAAACTCGGGCGGTGAGTCTGCAACATCGTCCGAAAAAGTGAAGCACTCGTAAGTGTTATCGGCTGTGAGAACTGTGTCAGATTCAAAGGAAAAATTTTCAAGCTCACAATCTTCAAGCGTGATCTTGTGCATGGTCGGAACGATGGAAAGGAAGGAGGGTGATATAACAATTAAAGGTTCGGGAGGATGAATTGGAAAATCCGACACATCAAACAAAAATTGTTCAACCTCAATACTATCCTCATAATTCTCCTCAATATTTAACTTATCCATGCCATTATCATCAAAATCAAGACGCATATGAAGTTCGGGAGAAACAATCAATGACTCGGGATGATGAATTGGACATAACATTTCAATCAAATCTACGGGTTCATCATCCAAAATATTCCCGGCGTCTATATTCTCAATCAAGTGAAAATCAATTGTTTCTGACACCTCATTAAAAGCATGGATATTTATCAATTCAGGTTCTAGAGTGGAGGTGTAAAGGTCAAACGGATTAGGTGTGGTTTCACTCGAAAGGGGTTCTTCACAATTTGGCAAATCAAGCACTACAAAATCACACAACTCGTTTTTATTTTCAACTGGTGAATTATTTAGGGCAATCGATGGAAAACCGGAGTTGTGAGTTTCAATTGGGTAAGGGTAAGTTTGATTTGGAAATCCTCTCAAATTCTCACTCTGTCCAACCGCCTCCTCATATATTGGAAAATTTGGAGCTAGTTGGAAACTAGCTACCGGTTCACTCGGTTGCATAAGGACGGCCATGGACGCTTCCACATTTCTAGTCATTTTGTTTGTTGCTGCAATATAAGCTGCCAATGACTGTTCCAAACTAGATATGGGTGGTGAAGGGGTTTCGGTAAAAAATTCGAAATTGTTTGGATACGTGAAACTCCCAAAAGGCTGTGTAGAAACAGGGTCTAGTGAAGGTGGGAAAGTCGGGTAGGACTGGTAGAAAGTGGATGGTTGGACAGGATTAGGATCAACATGTGGATAAAAAGGTGGATGGACTTGTTGATTCCTAGAACTGGGTGGGAGATGGGTGAAAGATCGGCTACGAGATTGAGCGATGTGCTCAGCAATGAACATCGGTTTAGGAGTTACAGCAGAACTTGAAAAAGTGGTATCAATATATGAAGGTGGTAAAGGTGGACATGGTTGACACAAAGTGAGTTGCAAAGTCGAACTGTTTCTCCTAGACGCTTCTATTTGATCTTTCAAAGAAATTTTGGGCACGGAGGGATTTTCTTTAAATCGACCGAAACAATTGACGTACGACGCAAAGTTAGGTTCGGGATACCAAAATTCGGCAAGAGATTTATGATATGGGGTACCCATGATAAAAGAAAGGGGAAAAGAAAGAAGGTTGGATGGTACAAGGATTTATTTGCGGCAAAAATTTGCAAGTTGTTAAAAAAAATTTCCTTTTTCCTTTTTCTCTTTATTTGAAAATTTTGCAAAAAGATTTTTTTTTCCCTTCTGAAATGAACCGCAGAGAAAGTTTGGGGATCTGATCCGCTGAGATGACGGTGGAACCGCCACCCGAAGCCACCAACGACCGCGGATCCGCCGTAAGACGATGACGTCAGCAGGCGAATTTTTTTTTGCACCAGATCGTGCGGTTGACTTGTTGACTCGGTCCTCCAAATTTCTTCTGTTGTCTGTTGTGATATTCCTCTGTTTGTTCGGATTTGATATTTGCTGTTTTGATCTCTGTAGATTTCCAGATCCGAAGTTGTTCGTAGATCTTGCAAAATTCACACAAAAGTACCCTTTCCAAAAATAACAGATGATATATTTTTTTATTTTTTTATTTTTCAGATTTTTATGATTTTTTTAATTTTGATTAATCCGAAATTGCAAAAAGAAAATAACACGCCATCCCCGGTAACGGCGCCATTTGATTTGGTCTAAAAAATTATCTAGTAACCACAATAAAGAACGGCGTCGCTTGGTGGCTAGCCGGTGAATACGGATCGGTCCACAGGGATGTGAATTTCCTAATCGCTCTTACGAGTTAATTCTAAACGGTGTGAATGGATTAATTAAATCTAAAAACTAAATTAATCTAGGGAAATTGAATTAAAAATCTAACTATCTAATTAGGGCAAGGAATTAAATTTAATCTAGGGCAGAGAATGAAAAATCACCTAGGGCAAGAATTGAAATTACCTACTTACTTTACAGATGACTCTCTCCAAACATCAACACAAGACTTGTCGGATCTGAATTTCTGAAATGAAAAAGAGGTATCGATACTCTCCAAAAGAAATCTAAATTTTATTAATAAAGGGAGGCATAGCCTTTACAATGATTTAGAGTTCTTATTTATAGAGGATAGGAAACCCTAGGTTACAATTGATTCGCACGTCTACATTTACCAAAATATTCTTAGGAAGACATAATCAAAGTAGACTCCAAGATTTGGTAAAATTTTATGTCTCTGTCTCTTTAAAAGGAAGTATTGGGCCTTGAAATTTCTTTTGTTGGCTCTTTTGTCTTTGAGCTTCCTTATTATTTAGTTCTTTTATTAAAATAGCTTCTATGTTTCTTCCAGATCTTCAGTGAATAATTGCGGTGGACTTTTAACCGTTCGCTTTGTAATCTTGGATCTTGCATTGTCTTGTACTTTGTGAATTTTATCTTTGATGTAGGCTTGATCAAGAGTTTTCTGTTTGTTGGTTAAAGTCCACTTTTGCATCGTCTTTTCATCGTTTTCACTGTTTTCTGTCCAAGAACCTGTAATCTGTAATATGTAGCAGACATACGTCAAAAGCACATGTTTATTTATAAAACGAATAAGAATATGGAATATAATAATACAATAGGCATCTCCCATGAAACGTTGTTGTGGACATGGCCATTAAGGCTCTAAGGTGACCCGGCAAGTGATGTGTGTTGAGTGCGCTTTTGTTTACATCCGTTCGAGGGCCCTAATTTAAGGCGTATGTCATTGGTTTTGCAGGTTGCACCAATTGTTACTAAGCAAAGATTCAAATCCGAAAGTGTGTGTGTGTATCTTGCTTTTATTTGCCAAAATTGGTTTATGGGAGGGAATGTTGAATGCAAAGCCAATATTGTGGGATTTGGACTTTAGTTCCACATGGCTGTATATGACCATGGTTTGGCCTTCATAAAATATTTTTCCCTAAGCTGTCAATTGAAATTCTTCTAAGCACATAGGTCATATTCCGATTGGTGGTGTTCCGGTTTTGGCAGTCCAAGTTGTGATGCCTAAGTTTTTCACTTAATATTTTTACGTTTTTATTTTGGGTTATTTTGATAAAAAACTCTCGAAGATTAAAATTTTTAAAAACAACCCTCTTAGATTGGCTGTAAACTAAATACAACCCTCTATTACACTTTCTCATGTTTGATCCTTGTTTACGATTAACCGTGGTTATTTGGGATATTTTTAGATAAATCAAATGTCCAATTTACCCTCAATTACCAAGATCCCATCATCCCCTAAAATCATGCCCCTCTCGTCTCATCATGTAAAACCCTTAGCTTCTCTCTCTTTCCCCTCCTAAAAGCAAGCCATCATCCAAGCCCTTCAACTCAAACCTTCAATCTCAAACAACATTTGCATAACCCTTTCAATCTTCTCCTTCGTTTATGATCTCTTTCCATCCTCAAATCACCCATCTGCCATGTCTGATCCACTCCCTCATCCCTTCTTTCCTTCACAAGCCTCTTTCCATTTCCTCTAAATTCATCCGTCTCTACTCGATCCACCACCGCGTCAAAAAAAGAAACCCAACACATAGTTAGCACTGGGAATGGTAGAGGAGGGGTAAAAATCACTTTTTATATAAATCCATTAATTAGTTCTAACGCCATTGATAACAGAAGTTAACTTCATGGTCCTTTTAAGTTAACATCTTTGGGGGTTGTTTTAAAATTTTTGATCTTCGGGGGTGTTTTTCTAAAATCCCTCACCTTTAGGGGTTGTACATAAAAACAAACCGTTTTATTTTTTTGTTAGGAAAACAGACTTCCGGATTTTCTCTGATATGATGAGAAATTATTCCATGTTCCGGCCATACCAACATGGCTTGTCTGGTTGAAATACCCAACCACTAAAAAATAGACACGTGTACACTGTAAAAAAAACTGCTTTGAAAAGTAACGCCCATTAATTCCTCCAATGAGTGAGAGAGAAGTGGTTCCCAATTGAACCAATTTTATAACTTTTTTCCATGAATATTTTTTCACCGAAATCAATTGACCATGAACCTACCCGTCGAGATCTTAAAGATGCGCTATTGCCTTTCACTGCTTCCGCTTGAGGTTGAGTTGTGTTAATAAAGATTTGATAGAATTTAGGACATGAGAGAAGGTTTTGAGTAGGGCTTGGACTGATGCAATTAATTTCTCAATATTGTGAGGTCGCACCAGCCAATTAGCCGCGCCCAACTCCGACGAGCACCTAACTCCGACCCCGACGAGGCCATGAAATTTTAACACCGATGATCATTGGATTGATGACCAATTATTACCCGGCCGTGTAAGAAGGGGGTTGAATTTCCGATTTTTTAAAATCTGTATTAGAATTTTTTTATGAGGATTGATTAGAATCTTTATTAGATTTTTCAATATGAGGAGCTGAACCACATTCTCTTAAAGATGCCATGTTTTGCTTAACAAATATATGTCATAATATATCGGCAAATAGGTATGCCAATTTGAAGGAAACTGATCTCATATCACAATGCCAAATTTGTTTAACAAGCTTTCTCAAGAATATATGGAAAAAGGCAACTGATATAAAGAAGTCACAAGTAAAAATGGAACCAAGGAAGATAAGAGACTAGGCCAATTTACTTAGAGGCGTTTGTAACTCAAAACAAAAAGAATGTGGCCAATACAATGAAACAAGCATGGTTTCTATAGGGGGAGGTGAACTTTGTAAGAGAAGAAGTTTGTAACAACAGGAAATTTGCAGAAGCACAAAACACATTTTATATGACCCTGAATGTGAAATAACACCTGAACAGGAACATGCAATAAGAAATACGTGTGTTGTACCCTTATAACTAACTATTTACATTTGGCACAATGTGTATATCACTTGATTATGTGAGATCACTGATAAAACTTTTCTTTTCATTTTGTCGTATGCGAGCCTCTTTTGAAACCGACCACTAGTTGATAAACTTTGAGTCCCTCAAACTTAACATGGACGACCTAGCAAGTTATTCTGCATGACACACTTTCTACTGTGCCCTCAATTTTATAATACTGGTTTATTCAACATCTGAGATGCACATGACAATATATGAGATGCTTAGAAGATAGCGGCAGAGGAAAACAAGTGTAACGTGCATAAAAACAACACTTAACTGCTATGCACAAAATATACATTTCTCTTCCTTTTTTCATCAAAACAAAATCTCATTCTTTCGAGGAACTCCTGCATGGGCTTGATCTTATGACATTCTAGTTCATGCATAAGTGTCCACTATAGCAGTTGAGGATCAAGACAGTAGTTTATATGAACCTCAAACTAATTGCTCAACAGGAAGAAGTTCTACCACTACGCCAAGTTGGCACAAACAGTTATCTACCTTATTGATTCAAAAGATGGGTTGGTTATAAATGAGATTTTAAAAGATGAGTTGGTTATAAATGAGATGATAAAAGATTGGTTTACCTCATAGCTCTTCCCTCCCCCTCCCCCCCCCCCCCCCCCCCCCCCGCCAAAAAAAGGTAATTTATTAACGCAACACCCCTCCCTTGTAGTTCACCCAGTTAAGCGCACCCAGTTAAACCATTTGCCCATTGATTTAAACCCCAAACAACACTCAAATTCTACTCTAAACAATACAAACAAGTCCAAGAGTTAAACGAGACAACCATTTGAGTTGTTTAGAGCAGAATGATTGTGCGCTTAACTGGGTGAACTACAAGGGAGGTATATGCAATCCAAATTTTTTGTAGGTACATGGTCAGCCGTATGATTGTGTTGATGCTTTATTTATTTTTTTATTTATTTTTAATTTCACAGGTTTGAATTGTTTTATACCCGTGTCATCCGTTTGTTTGTTCCCATGCTAACGTTACAATGGCATATTTATAGCAGATGATAAGATGATAACATGTATTTTGATTTTTGAGTACAAGAGGATATCTCCAATTGACGAGAAGCTCACTTGAAATCGTATTTAGACAAAATTTAGCTCATGAACTGACTAATTGTAACATCTACCACTGATGGAGCTCCTTTTCGGGCCTCCGTCGGATGTTGTCTTCCGTTGATCTTGTGGTGAACTTAGCTGATTATCCTTCGTTGCGTGTGGGTCTCAATGGGTTTTTGGAGGAAGAGGTGAGGTGAGGAAGCTGTTGCCGAGTACCTGCAAAGAAGTCCCGGATGATTTGGTACCACCGAGGACCCTCCGACGTTCAAATTAGGGATGAGATCCGAGTAGAGTGACGGCATAAAAGTGTAGAAAATGGCTTACTTGACCCCTCTGTGATGGGGGTTTATATAGCGGTGATGGTATGCTGCAGCAGGCGCGAGAATCTCACCGGCAGTTACGCTCCAGACGTCACGCCCGCGTAAAGAGCGGATCGCCCGTTAATGGAAGTCGTGATGGCGTGGAACGTGGGATGTTGCCGGCGGAGAATCTGCGCATGGCGAGATTTGCGGAGCGGCAGTTACATCTGTGAGTGGTGGAGTTGGTCGGTCGAAGGGACCGAGGAAGATGGTCTCGGCGGGAGAGCTCGGGAACGAGCAAGAGGGCCGAGGTATCTTGGTCCTGCGGCAGCTCGGAGGCGAGCTGAGAGTCCGAGGAGGCCAATTTGCAAGGGCCTTGAGGTGAGCCAGCTTTGTGCTTGTAGGTCGGGCCTGATCGGCCCTTGTGGGCCCTCTCTTCTGAGTTCTGGGATACGTCATCTGCCACGTGTTCTGATGTGAAAGATTGCCAATATTGAGCATCATCAACCACAAAATCCTAATTGTCAAAACGGAGTTAAGAAAAATGTATAAAAATCGATGTGCAAGGGATTGAATTATGTTGCATATACCTGATAAGCATGTAAAGGCCTCACACATTTTGGCTTGCATGAGTCCTCAAGGTATTTCTTGAAATCAACAGGTTCCTCATCAGCCCTGTATTTATGACGGTGTATTATTGAATTTGCACCCGACTGATAAACAAGAGTAAATAATTTACTTCACAAACTATGATATAAGACGCTATCGCTGACACCGTGCTGCTTCAAATACATTAGTAGCTAGACATTTTTTGTTAAAACAAAATGAATGGTATGATTTAGGTGTGGAACAGTGGAT
The DNA here is from genome assembly GCA_030015575.1 of Agapanthus africanus. Taxonomy (NCBI): domain Eukaryota; kingdom Viridiplantae; phylum Streptophyta; class Magnoliopsida; order Asparagales; family Amaryllidaceae; genus Agapanthus; species Agapanthus africanus. Next base: position 23,245,721 of record JASDDO010000028.1, on the reverse strand, counting down.
ATTGAGCTCAGTAATGTGTTATTATGGATACAAGTTTCTAAATTATTTCTTTATTTTTTTATTTTGTTTTTGTTTGTTTGGTTTTGGGTTTTTTTTTGGGTTTTGGTGTGTGTGTGTGTTGGGGGGGGGGGGGGGGGGGGGGCATTGAAGTTATCAGGCTTGGGTTGAGGAAATGGAGTTAGTAATAAGCTTTTGTAGCATTCCGCCGGCTCACTTTAAGATAGTACTGTCTTCTGGTACCATTATCTTGGTATTGGGTTATAAATTTATGATCCCTTAGTTAGACCAAAATAAATAAAATTAAACAGCTAGAAAAAGTAACGGTACATCACAAGCACTGAAATGAGCTTCTCGGTACTACTGAAGTTTTCCCGGTTTTATTTTCCATTTTTTTTCTCTTTCTAATGCGGTGATTTCAATTCATTAGAAAGCTTTAAAAGGAAATTGATGAACTCCTTACATTCTAACTGGCAAGGGAAAGGAAGAAGAAAAGTTGTTACAGATTACACCTGCAGAAATAGAAGAAATTAAGAGTCTATAAAAAGGGTGCATGTATTTTAACTTTTAACACTAAAGAAAAATGCAGGTAGCTACTTTCCATTTATGCTGGTCCGAATCAACAAGAAAACCATCTCTATTGGAAAATAATTTTAACACTTCAGGAACAAATTGCATCAACAAATAAGAAAGTAATTCATAAACCATAAAAAAAAATTCTAAAAAACAGTTGTAAAGAACTAGCAAATGATTAACTAGGTGGGGATGCCGGGTGCATGATCAAGGTCACTTGGCCTATTGGTCTACTAGATCGGAATTGTCAAATAAACTTCATAAGATCCCACAGGAAAAAAAGAACAAAAGACCAATTGATTTCAACATATTTTGAACAAAAATAATAACTAAGAAACGACATGACACAGACTAGCAAGCGACTAGTGAGTACAACCAACACAACACACGGGGGAGAGAAAATGGCTTTTCCCGGGGGGAAATTTCTGTTTTTAAAAAGAAGAAGAAGAAGATGATGATAAAACTCCTACCATGAATTTAAACCAGCAAAAAATTTCCCTTCATTTTCTTGACTTTTACTCCGATTTACGGGTATTTGCAAGACGCTTAGGACCATGGCATCCCCCTCTCATGTTGGTTTCTTCTTTCCGAGCAGAAAAATTGGCAGTGTCATAAAACTTTGTTAAATCCTCCATGGAACTTTGTGCCGCAGTCGACCCAATTTTGATAGGGAATATATACAATGACAAAAACGGTCCGTATTTCTACGTGAAAAAAATAAATGGGCACCAAAATTTCCTATCATATAAATCTAAACGAATGATAAAGTACCATATTTCAGTAATTTCATCGCTAAGGAAAGGAAGTATGCTGATCCGAGACCCAATCACACTTCAGCATTTACATACTAAACGATCGCATCGACACACTTATCAAAAATCATAACAATCTAGTAAAATTTCCTCCAAACAAATACCACATTTTGGGATCTAAAGCGACTAGATCATGTATCAAGTCCATAAAAACCCTGATTTGATCCGACATACTTTTCATAAACGATAAGAATCTATTTCTCATCAATTGGAATTTCAATGCGATCGTGACCTAATACCAAATTCAGCGATGTTGATTGCTAGATACATTCTCAGATCAAAAACCCTCGGCCAATTAATCGAAGATCTAAAGATCAAATTATATTGTTTGGTGATGATTAGATTAATCAGAAAGCTGAATGAAAAATTAATTCGAGATTGAAGATGAATTAAGAGAATGAAAGGGGAAAGAAACATAAAAAAAGGCGATACCTTTCTAACTGTGGACGAAAGAATGCAAGAAAAGGAACTGTTCTTTTCTTTATAAGACGAGTGAGAATAGCAGTTTGTCATGCTGATTGGTGTTGCTTGAACCCTACTTCTCTAATTGCATTGGAAATTTGTGAATCCTAGCATAATTTCATGCTATATTTGTGAAGCGAATGTACTAATTGTTCAAAAAAAATACTAAACAACTTACCGTCTATGGTCAAAAAAACTTTAAATTAGATTGTTCATAGAATATCAGTATGTGGATCATGCCTAATAAATCTGAAAATTTTGTTTTTGTTATGAATTTTATGCCTTTGCCACCTTTCTCCTGTCTCATTAGCATTACCATTAAAAAAAACTTGACGTTGATCGTCTTTTATGAGCTAAATCAACCATCATCGCCGTTTTTATCATGAAGCCTGTTTGGTTCCTTAAACTTTGGAAGTATACAAAAGAGACGAGCTTGATTTGGGCTATGATAGGACCACTAACCTCAATAGATAAAGAACCAAGCACTAAACAAGTGCTGCTTGTCCTGAGAATTGGAGTCAAACAACCACACATGAGAGATGAATATATCTAGGGTACTTTGGCTAAAAAATGGTGGGAAAAAAAATATCAAGGGTTAGATCTCAACCAATGGTACTAATGATGCTAGGTACTGAGCACTCCCCAGATGTTGACACGTAGCAGATGACGTGTCTCAACTCTCAAGACTTGCGTAGAAGAACTCCCCGTGCCTTCATCCCAAGGATGTTCCCGGCCTTCGATGGCCTTCCCGACGACTCATGTGCCCGCCTCACAAACAACCATCGGCTCGTCTCCAAGCCTTCCTGCGCGCTGAGTTCCCTCAGCCCTCGCTTCCGAGCTATCACATGAACCAAGCCCACTCGGTCTCCTGCTCGTCTCCGAGCCTCCCGCCGAGCTTATTTTCCTCGGTCTCATCCACCGACCCATAGCATCGATCACAGGCGTCTCCACGAATCTCGCCCGACGCGAGATATCCGCCGCCTACGATCCCGCATTCCACGCCATCTCGTTCCCCCGTTAAAGAGCGCATCTCGTCATTAATGGGAAATCCCGTCTTTCATGCGGGCGTAACGCCAGGGGCGTAACGGCCGGCGTGAATCTCGCGCCGCCAGCCCACAGCTGCCCTTATATAAACCCTCTCTCAGACGACTCAGGTAAGGCAATTTTGCCCCAATAAGCCGCTACTCTGCCCAATTAGCCCGTCTAACTTGATCGTCGGAGGGTCCTCGGTGGCACAACCATCCCGGGACTTCCTTGCAGGTAGCTCGGCTTCATCCACATCAAGCCCGTTGAGATCCATACGCACTAAGGGGAAACCCTCAGATCCAATCTCAGTCACTCATCACCACTCGCTGCGGATCAACGGAAGGCAACACTGAAGGAGATCCAGCCCTCCATCATTTGGCGCCGTCTGTGGGAACATCATTTAGTTCCACTCAACGAAAGTTCACCTTCCGATCTCGAACATATGCCGAGTGATCACCGTGACGACCCGAGCTCCAGCCGCCGTCCTCCCCACAACGGAGACGCGGGTGGATCCCCTTCCCCCCGAACGCTATTCACGCCCTATCGGCTCGGATAGCGTCCGTTGTGGACGCGCTTGTCCGTATCCAAACGGCGGGACAAGCTTCCCGAGTCGCCGTTCCCCCACCACGGGAGTTACACATAGGGAGAGAAGACACTACCCACGCCGGCACTTCTAGGCACCACCTCGCTATCTCGGGCGGCCACAGATCCCCCGTGGAGACCAACTCGATGACCCGGTGGGCGCCCCATAGCTCCACACCGAGATCTCTAGCCAGAGCACCCTGCCCGGAGGCCCATTGTGCTCCTGCCCCTCCCGAGGCAGTATCGGTCAAATCGCCTGCTTCCAGGAATGACCGGCACCCCCTCCCTCGAAAGGGTCGCACGGACTGGACTCACCACGGTAGCTTGAAAACGACCTCGCCAGGGGACCTAAGGAACCTTATCGAACGGAACCGGAGCCGCGGTCAGGCGTATGTCTCCAGCAGCAGAGGCCATAAATCAGAGTATGCCGAATCGTTGGGATATCACGACCGACTCAACGCCCTCGAAAAGAAGATCGAAGGCATACATCGGGAAAATCGTCCTCCAAGCGACGGAGCTAAATATGTCGCCGACTCGCTCACGAAGCCCTTCACCAAAGAGCTACTCGCCGTCCACGTCTCCTCTCGGAACAAGCCTCCGAAGGTCTTCCTCTTAGATGGAAAGTCCGACCCGAAAGACCATTTGGACGCGTTCACAGCCGGGATGAGTTTTCAGGACAATTCCGACGCTGCGCAATGCCGCGCTTTCCACGCCACTCTCATCCGCTCTGGACGAGACTGGTTCCGAGGACTCGCGCCACGCTCAATCTCTACCTTCGATGAGCTGGCCATCCAATTCCTCGGTCATTTCGTTGGGAACAAACGGCAGAAGCGGACCGTTGATCATCTCTTCACCATAAAGAGCGGGGACAAAGAATCCTTCAAAGGATACGTCACCCGTTTCTACTGTTGGGTTACTAGGCACTCTAATAAGGTTTAAGGAAGCATCAAACATGTCCGTTTAAAATTTTAGCCGTGCCGAATAACCCTAAACAAGATCGTTGCTAGAAAATTAGGGTTTCATATGCAAGTAAATTATATTTACAACTAAGTGAATACGAAATACAACCTTTGTAGATCGGTCATTCACTTCTTTAGCTCCTTGTTGAAGTCCCTTCGCTGCGATCGTGGTTCTCCCGGACCCTTGCATGGCTTCACGAGGCGAAAAACACGTCCTTGCTTGAAGTCTTCGAGGCCGAAGATGATCTACGTCGAGGGGATGCCAACTCAAGCTTCTACTTCACTAACTAGAGAATTAGTGAAGCAAACACCCTAAACTAAAGTGCTAGTCTAGTAGAGGATTGAGAAATAGGAAGTGAGTTCTCTTTAGAATTTTATTTCTCACAATCTATCTCACTTTGGATCAAACCCTAGCAAGCTTTTTCTCTTTTACAAATGAAGAAGAAGATGAACAAAAGAAAGAGATGAAGATAATGATCAAGTGAGAAAACTAACCACAGTGAGTGAGTATCATATACTAACTCATGTAGAGACATAACCATGGCTAATCTAAATGGTTAGATTAATAAAAAATCTAAGGTGAAGACAAAGGTAATGGACTTTGTCAAAGCAAAGCAAGCTTCTACAAGCTTCATGCCCTTTCCAAAATTCCACCAATTTTGTAATTATCTTAAATAATTATAACCCACCATAAAAATAGAATGGTGTATGTCTTGTATACCCATGTCATGTGTATCATCAACCATGATACAATAAGGAAAACACATTTTAATATATATCATATATACATTAAAATTGTGCTTATGTGAGAAAAACCCTAAAGTGAACAAGTGTTAGTAAATGTAAACTAGTATATCTAATATATAACTATACACTTAATTATTAAATCAACACTTGACTTAATAATCCGGCCATATCTCATATAACCCACTAATATCCATTGTATCGACTTATCGGATCAACACTTGATTCGATAACCCGGCTATATCATATATAACCGACCAATACAAAAAGTCACGAGAATAGAATACAGTATCACATACACGCATTATTCTCGGTCCCGCACATATCACATACGTGCTCCTATTTCGTTTTGCCTGAGCCAGTAAAACCTCTATGTAAGACTCTAAAGACTCGTCAATACGCCGGCAGTAGGTGATGATCACATCAAGCACCCACAAGCCGTCAGCGGTACTAGCTGGACGTAACGGCTACCCGGGTATTGAGCGATCAGAAGATCAACAAGCAAGCCCGCTCCAACTCCTGTAAAAGCCTGCCAGTAACACTTCCCGTACAGTCCGGTCTCCTCGTCGGATATGTCGCATATCAAGTCTAAGGGTGGTAAACGTCAGACCCCAATAACCGATAAGTCGTGCCGATGTGAGGCTCATAACGGGTCGAGAAACTACTGGTAACACTTACCAGTAAATCTCTAAATCAGCCCTGGCCAGGGACTTCCCTGTTACGGCCAATCGAGCACAGCGCAACATCAACCCCCAATACCGGGAGAGACGAAACCCCTCCTATCGCTCATTTCCTCCATGTGACTCGGGACTATACCCAAAAACCATCGTTTTGCACGCCCTCATGGACGTGGTAAGGTGGAAATCAAAGCACAGTGGGAATCACACAAGACTCTATAACGATCTCGGGTCTACAGACTAACCTGCACAAGTGTCACCAGAGAACTACCATCTGACGTGAGGTATAATACCATCTGGGAGTTCTCGACGAGTCCGTCTAGTGTATCCAGTCTCCACTGAGCACCCGTATACCATCTCTAATATCAAACACCAATGGATATGGGATCATCCATCGTCCATCTCATGGGTCGAGAAGCGTATACGCTAGTCTACACTGGTATATCGATGCCCCATCTCGATACACCCATGACTAGGGACCTTGAAGGATGTACTTATAGACTACCATGTCCCCACTAGTATGATCCACATCATAGTCTAGGTAGTCAAGTACACATCCTAAGGGCTATACCAACATGTAACTATAAAACAGTATAAAGAGACTAGTATACATGTTAAAGTAAAGCGCAACCAGATAGCATACTATCATATCGAGCAAGAAAGTCCTCTCTATATATGTCCAAGCATCCAATATAATATACATCATCTGTACAATACTGGCCTCTAGGGCATACATACAACTAACAATCTCCCACTTGCACCAGAGCCAGCTGCTGTAGTATCGCATACCAAGCATCCCGAAGAGTCTCTCAAACTGTATCTGGGGAATGGCCTTCGTGAGTGAATCCACGGTGTTGTTTTTCGTGTCAACCCTCCTGACCTCGATCTCCCGGCGATCAACTATCTCCCGGATCAGGTGATACCGCCTCAGAATATGCCCGGATCGCTGATGGGACCTGGGTTCCTTGGCCAAAGCCACCGCTCCATTGTTATCGCAATACAAAAGTATTGGATGCTCAGTGGATGGAACCACTCCAAGTTCAGTAATAAACTTCTTGATCCAGACAGCCTCTTGGGCAACATCGTTGGCAGCGATGTATTCAGCCTCCATCGTCGAGTCTGCCACGGTTTCCTACTTGGAACTCTTCCAGCTAACCGCCCCTCCGTAAAGAGTAAAAACAAATCCCGACTGCAACTTAGAGTCGTCCTTATCACTCTGGAAGCTCGAATCGATAAAGGACTCCACTTGGAGTTCTCCGTTACCATACACCAAGAGCATCTCCTTAGTCCTTCGTAAGTACTTGAGAATGCTCTTCACAGCTGTCCAGTGACTCTCTCCAGGATCAGCTTGATACCTACTCACTACACTTAGTGAGTATGCTACATCGGGTCTGGTACATAGCATCGCGTACATGATAGAGCCTACAGCCGAAGCATAAGGTATCCCTTGCATGCGAGCTCTCTCCAAATCAATCTTGGAAGACATCTCTTTGGAGAGAGTGAGCCCTGAGATCGTGGGTAAAAACCCACGTTTGGACTCTTCCATACTAAACCTCTTTAGTATGGTGTCAATGTACCTGGATTGGGACAATCCCAATATCCTTTTTTATCTATCTCTATAGATCATAATTCCCAGTATGCAGGAGGCATCACCTAGATCTTTCATTGAGAATCTTTATGATAAGAAGAGCTTGACCGATTGCAGCATAAGAATGTCATTTCCTATCAAGAGTATGTCGTCCGCGTACAATACGAGGAAGACAACCTTACTCTCTGCCACCTTCTTGTAGATACAAGGTTCATCTACGTTTTTGACGAAATCAAACTCTTTGATAACGACATCAAAGCAGATATTCCAATCTCGCGATGCTTGCTTTAATCCATAAATGGATTTAAGCAGCTTGCATACCTTCCCGCTGCTCCCACTATCTACGAAGCCCTCTGGTTGAGTCATGTACACGCACTCTTCTAAATCACCGTTTAGAAAGGCGGTCTTAACATCCATTTGCCATATTTCGTAGTCATGATATGCAGCGATGGCAAGTATGATCCGGATGGATTTAAGCATAGCCACTGGAGAAAAGGTTTCGTCATAGTCCACACCTGGTCTTTGACAAAAACCTTTTGCAACAACTCTAGCTTTGAAAGTCTCCACTTTCCCATCTACACCAAGTTTTTTCTTGAAAATCCACTTGCTCCCAATGGGTTTTACCCCTTCAGGATCATCTTCCAAAGTCCATACTTTGTTGGTGTACATGGATTCCATCTCGGACCGCATTGCATCCAGCCATTTCACTGAGTCCCCACTCGTGATGGCCTGCTCGAAACTAGTTGGGTCATCATCAACCATGATGCAATTCTCGCTCCCACCATCCATGAGAAAATCGTAGTATCTCTCAGGTGGGTGAGGAACCCTACTAGATCGGCGGAGAGGCTGTGGTTCGTTGGGAACTACCGAATCCTCCGGTTCAACTAAATCTTCTGTCGTAGTCTGTATTGCTGGAACCTCTTCTAGTTCTACCTCCATGCCACTAATCTCTTTTTCAAGAAATTCCTTTTCTAAAAAGGTGGCATGTCGAGAAACAAACACTTTTTGTTCCTCGGTTTGGTAGAAGATATACCCGTGCGAATGTTTGGGATATCCAACAAACTTACACAGAATGGACCTTGCCGCGAGTTTGTCCGGATTTTGTGTTTTTACATAGGCCGGACAACCCCATATCTTAACATAATTAAGACATGGTCTCTTTCCTTTCCATATCTCATATGGAATGGTTGGCACAGATTTGGTGGGAACCATATTCAATAGGTCTGCAGCTGTTTCCAGTGCATACCAACAGAAGGAAATAGGTAACTCAGATGTGCTCATCATAGAGCGCACCATATTTAATAGGGTGCGGTTCCTCCTTTCCGATACACCGTTGTGATGTGGTGTATATGGAAGAGTTAGCTGAGAGAGAATCCCATTCTCTTTTAGGAAGTCCAGGAATTCATTGCTTAAGTATTCACCTCCTCGATCAGATCGAAGGATTTTAATACTTTTCCCGGTTTGGTTCTCGACTTCTTGTTTATATTCTCTAAATTTCTTAAAAGCTTCTGATTTGTGTTTCATCAGGAACACATATCCGAATCTAGAGAGATCATCAGTGAATGTAATGATGTACGCAGAACCATTCCTGGCATGTGTAGACATGGGGCCGCATACATCACTATGTACCAGTCCCAAGAGTTCCGTAACTCTCTCTCCGTGTCCCGTAAATGGAGTTTTGGTCATCTTGCCTTTGAGACATGACTGGCAAGTGTCATAAGATGAAAATTCAAACGGATTCAAATATCCATCTTTATGCAACTTAGCTAGTCGTGTCGCATTGATGTGACCCAGTCTACAATGCCACAAGAAGGATTCGTTCATTTCTGAACTCTTCCTCTTGTGTGTGTTTGTTATACTCAGAACTGTTGATTGATTTAGAACATAAATGCCATTGCACATCGTGCCTGATCCAACCAACTTTTGGTTTAGAAAAATATTCATAACATTATCCTGTAATACAAAATTATATCCTTCTTTACTCAACAAAGAAACCGATATAATGTTGCATATCAGGTTCGGCATGTAATAGCATTCATTCAGAATCAATGTATTACCAGTTGGCAATACAAGGTGATATTCCCCGACGGTTTTAGCTGCAACAATTGCACCATTTCCAACCCTTATGTCTTTATCACCTTCTCCAAGTTCTCTACCTTTCCTAAGCCCATGTAACTGATTACATATATGGGATCCTGACCCGGTATCTAATACCCAGGACGTAGAGGAAATGGAGAAACAGTTCTCTGTAACGAACACACCCGAAGAAAATGCATCAATATGTACTTTCTTCATTCGGGTGGCATGGGAATCCTGGTATTCCCCTATATCCTGTTCAGTCTTATAACTCTTATAAGAAAGAACGGAACCAACGTTCCCCAGCACAGTATAACATGCGGGTTCAGTCAATACATCCATATTATTATCTTGATTAAGGCATGATATGGTCGCTACCTGGAGAGAGAGAGAGAGAAGAAAGCACTTTAGTGTATGCTCTTGCAAGATCAGATTGGTTATTATTTAATCTAATCAGGATGGCTCCCGCTGTTTTTATCAAATCTTCCTTCAAACCCTAAAAGGAAAGACTAGCCGGGATTAATTACACCCTACAACTTCGCCGATCTTTCAGCCAGGCCAGTGTCGGTACTTTGAGGAAGGTTCCCCGTGCTTTCGCATGGACCTAATTAAAGTAAACATCATTTTCCCAGAGGCGTAACCCCGTTGACACCTTTTTAGACACCTACTTGATCGGCTAATTGTCCTGTGTAAAACTCTCCCGGGAGTAATAATTACTCGCAGTGGGTATCGGGATCCAACTATCTCATAGAAGGTATGCAATCTCATTGCAAATTTCAACACTTGAAATTCCCGATAATATTTTGCCCCTAGCGTCCCATGACCTTGACGCAGGTCAATAAACCATAGTACGCTAGTCAAGTTCAACCCGTCATTTCTTGATTGAATTAAACCCACCCGTACGACCCTTGACGCAGGCCAACAAAGTCGCACGACTACCCTAATCCAATCTGCATCATATGCATAAGCAGATAAATACTGGTTAGCTACCGTACACTACGCCTTGACGCAGGCCAACAAACGTAGCACGAATACTAAGTAGGACTTATCTGAAATGACGGAGGGCTACGATAGGTTTTTCTGAAAACCTATTGCGTAATGAACTTGATATCGTTGTAGAATCTAGTGAATTTTAAAATGGAGTGATTTTGAGGTTTTCATTAGTTTTGCTAAAGAGGTCACTCCCGGTGAAGGGATCTCGGCTCTTTCCTTATGGAATAAGGTGCAGGATATATCATATACATCACTATGCAAAGCAAAACTCCAAAAAGCAATCAAAAGCAAACCGAGTGTTGTAGCATCTGCCAGTTTTGCTAAAGAGGTCACTCCCGGTGAAGGGATCTCGGCTCTTTCCCCATCGAATAAGGTGCGGGATATATCATATATACCGCTATGCAAATCAAGACTGTAGCTACCCTTTTTTAAAAAATTTGATTCTACAACATCTTTTAGGTTTCTTTTCTTTCATTAATCATATTAATGAAGTCCCATAATTTAAGTCACCTAAATATCACAAATAAATACGACGTGCACTTATGCCATCCGCATTCGCCTCGATGTCCCCTCATGCACCGTTAGGTTAGGTAACTAACGGCAGAGCGGGGCAGGGCTAGCGCGGGTGTAAAACATAAGTAATGCCTATATAATATATCATATATACTATATACAGTATTTATCACAGCACATCAAATGATCACATCACAGATATCGCAGCAGAAGAAACATATGAAACATTGGATATAGTAGGACGTCCGTGTTTTATTTTGAGCCTCTATAAAACACGGATTCCACGGTCACGACGAATAGCCAAACCCATACCCCTAGACCCCTACGAGAGCGGCAAGCAACCCTATCAATTCTAGAGTTAGGAGACCTGGACTCGACTCCTCGAGTTGGTCTCCCACTGGACTCCAGAACCCGGTTACTTGTGCTCTCCTCCTTGGGTCTATCCTAGTGCGGAAAAGTAAATAATATACAAAAGGTGACATCAACCTCATCCCGGAAGTGCCCCAATAAAAGAATATTACATACATTTAATTTTATATGAATAAAAATAAAAACTCTCATCTCACATAAAACCCCACGGCTATTCAGAACGCGACGATCCAATATAACATATCCAGCAACACTTAACATCACATGTCATCAACGTAAGTAAATATGCGCATCCCAATTGTCGTTGACATATAGCAACGAAACCGGCGATATCACATATTACACTTACGGTCACAGAAAAGAAAGTGTAAAACTACAACATTTGGAATCCACAATCTCTTTAGACATCGTAAATCCGAAATATCACATACTTCGCATTTCATGTCTAACTGTATGAATTCCACATATTGTATCACATTCCAGATAAATAGACAGTATTAAACTTTCCGATCAAATAATCAAATACCCAAGATTTCCATAATAGCTCAACACTTGAGCGGAGTTCAAAAATTCCAGAATACGTCACAGTAGCAACGGTCCAGCCGTAGAAGGGTCAAGCCAACGCCTCACATGTGGCACGCCGTACTGCCTCAAATCCTAAGGTTCAAAAGGCAGTTCAAGATGGTCACATAATCGAGTTAAGGTTTGTTGTCTTCTAGAGGGTCCATCGCATTACTTGCACGTTTTTCCGAAAGATTTAAACCCAAGAAAAATTCAACACTTGAATGTTTTTCGCGCCGGGAAAAATTGAGTTAATGATATCCGTTCGAACATTTTAATACTTTCTAAATTATCCGGAATAACAGAACAAAATTAAATTCTCCGATCGAATCGACAATTACAAAATAAACCCCAAAATACTCAACACTTGAGTCAGATTTAAAAATACCCAGAAATATATAGGAATAGCTACGGGGGTTACTGCACAAAACACTGCTCACAATTCACCTATACGGCCGCGGAACCGCCGCCAGAAGTGGGTTGGGACCGCGGTTCCGCGGCGACTGTACGGAATTAGGGGCTCGTATTTTGTGGTAACCCTTATAATTCCCTGCTGATTTTTTAAGGTATTTTTAATTCAGAAAAAACCCAGATTTTAAAAATTGTACAGAGAGGGGGTTAACTTTGACGTATTCGGGTTCGATCGGGGTTTTAACTTCGTTAACACATCGCCTAATGTTCTAGCTAGGCTCTGATACCACTGTAGGGTTACTAGGCACTCTAATAAGGTTTAAGGAAGCATCAAACATATCCGTTTAAAATTTTAGCCGTGCCGAATAACCCTAAACAAGATCGTTGCTAGAAAATTAGGGTTTCATATGCAAGTAAACTACGTTTACAACTAAGTGAATATGAAATACAACCTTTGTAGATCGGTCCTTCACTTCTTTAGCTCCTTGTTGAAGTCCCTTCGCTGCGATCGTGGTTCTCCCGGACCCTTGCATGGCTTCACGAGACAAAAAACGCGTCCTTGCTTGAAGTCTTCGAGGCCGAAGATGATCTACGTCGAGGAGATGCCAACTTAAGCTTCTACTTCACTAACTAGAGAATTAGTGAAGCAAACACCCTAAACTAAAGTGCTAGTTTAGTAGAGGATGGAGAAATAGGAAGTGGGTTCTCTTTAGAATTTTATTTCTCACAATCTATCTCACTTTGGATCAAACCCTAGTAAGCTTTTTCTCTTTTACAAATGAAGAGGAAGATGAACAAAAGAAAGAGATGAGTATAATGATCAAGTGAGAAAGCTAACCATGGTGAGTGAGTATCATATACTAACTCAAGTAGAGACATAACCATGGCTAATCTAAATGGTTAGGTTAATAAAAAATCTAAGGTGAAGACAAAGGTAGTGGACTTTGTCAAAGCAAAGCAAGCTTCTACAAGCTTCAATGCTCTTTCCAAAATTCCACCAATTTTGTAATTACCTTAAATAATTATAACCCACCATAAAAATAGAATGGTGTATGTCTTGTACACCCATGTCATGTGTATCATCAACCATGATACAATAAGGAAAACACATTTTAATATATATCATATATACATTAAAATTGTGCTCATGTGAGAAAAACCCTAAAGTGAACAAGTGTTAGTAAATGTAAACTAGTATATCTAATATACAATTTGTTTCCTGATTTAAAATCAGAAAAGCTTATGGGAAAAGCTTCAGAAGGGGGGCACGTGCTTACACGTGGCCAGCAGTCACGTGTTGACACGTGACATATAAAAGCAGCGGAAAAGGCACATTGGTCCCCTGATCAAGTCAAGGAAAAGGCTTCAGAGGAGGTCACGTGCTCCCACGTGACCAGGGTCACGTGTTGGCACGTGACGCTCAAAGCAGCAGACTCGTTCTCCAGTTAAATCAAGGAAAGAGGCTTCAGACAAGGGTCACGTGTTCGCACGTGACTAATGGTCACGTGTCGGCATGTGATGACTAAGCAACAACCAGAAGACAGAGCGCAAAAAGAAAGAAGAAAGCTCGTTCCAAAGGGGTCACGTGCCCACACGTGACCAAGGGTCACGTGGTCACACGTGACCGGCTTTCAAAGCCCGTTTTGTTAACAGAATTAAATTCTGAAAGAGATTCAAATCTTTCCAAAGGAAAGCAATTACCTGGAACCAATCGAATTAAAGATTCAGAGGTGAATAAATATCACCTATCTATGGAAAAATCTCGAACTTCGAAAGATTTTCCCTTTAAATCTAACAGAAATAACAAAGGAGAATCCCTGGATTTAAAATCCAATGGTGAATAAAATTCACCTAATAATCCAAAGGTCCAGAACGAATGATGGATGCAAATCAAATCTCCCAATGAAGATTCGTCAAAAAACTAATTGACTCGGCTGCTTCTCCTATAAATAGGAGCCAAGAGATACAAAAAAGAGACATATACACAGAAGGAAGAAAGGGAGAGAGCGAGCCTTGATACTTTGAGGAACTTGGATCTTCTGCAAAAGAAAACCCTAGGTAAGAAAGGGAAGGCTCCTTGAAAAAAAAGGTGAATTTAATTCTCAACAGAGTTTAACTCTGATATATAAAACAGAAGAATATACTTCTTCTCTCTTTGATAGAGGATCTGCAAAGTGTACATCTCCCCTTGAAGTTGAGAATTTAATTCTCAATGGGTTGAGATCCTGCCATGCAGATCCAAAACATAGAGAGGGAATGGAAGCATGAGAATTTAATTCTCACAGAACTATAGAATTTTAATTCCTTTAAAATAAAACTAGGGCTTGACCTTGTGTTATGGGAATTTAATTCCTTCAGAACAAGAAGAAACAGGGTTTAACCCTAATTAAGAACCTAGTTCTGTTGAAACAGCGGGAATTTAATTCCCTTGATCATAATTTAACAGAGAATGGGAATTTAATTCCTTAAAAGCTTTTATTAGGGTTTAACCCTATTTAGTTCTTCACATGTATGAGGAATTTAATTCCTACAGAAAATTCAGAGTCTAACTCTATTCAGAATATAAATCTTCAAAAGGAAGTAGGACTTTAATTCCTCTGAAATTACTGTCAGGGTTTAACCCTACGAGGAATTTAATTCCTGGAAAAGATTAACAGATCCTCTAAACAACATACATAGACGCAGGGTCACGTGTCACCACGTGACCCCCCCAAGAGATCTACAGAAAGCCCCTTTGAGGTAGCACCCCACGTGACCCATGTGACCCTCGGTAGAAACTTTAACGTATAAGCATTTAAATGCCCTTCACGTGAGGGTACGTGATGCGATAATCTCAGCAGAATAAATGAAGGGAGGGCGCTCTCACGTGTTGCCACGTGACCCCTCTTGCCTTAGTGTTTAACACTAACTTGGAACTCTCGAATCCAGTATTGAAACACTGTTGGGCCTTAGTGTTCAACACTAATCAAAGAACTTTATTCGCAGTGTTCAACACTGATTACCTTAGTATTTAACACTAATCTGAGATCTCCATTGCCAGTGTTCAACACTGATCTGTTTTAGTGTTTATGATAATTTGAAAGCCTTGTTGCTGGTGTTTAACACCAATTATCTTTTAGTGTTAAACACTAACTTGTCAACCTCATTCGCAGTGTTCAACACTGATTGCTCTGTAGTGTTTAACACTAGGCTTTGGCCCAATTGGTTAAATGGATAGAGGCAAAGCCTCTCCTTCAATGGACCAACAAGAAGCCAATATTCCAGACATGATCGGACTTAGCCCAAGCTAGGCCATGAGTCTTCAATTCGTAATTAACTGGGCTAATGGGCTCATAACATAATTAATCGGTCTTGATCCCAAATTGGGCCAAGGACTATTTAAGCCATTCCGGTTCTAGGGTACATCTCTTCACTCCTTTGATACTTGGCATTGTAATCCCTCGATGTCTTCGAAGAGGTGACGGGTCCCGACGACCACACATTGATATGGACTGTGGGGTCCTTAAACCCGTGTCTAATGCAAAATTCCTGGTTACGTGGAACGCGGATAACGTCACTCTTTGACCCCGCGGAAAACGCCCAGAGCGGAGCCTAGTCCTCGCCGAGCACGGCAGTGAACCCGTGTGAAGCATCTAGTGCAAAATTCCTGGTTATGTGGAACGCGGATAACGTCACTCTTTGACCCCGCGGAAAACGCCCAGAGCGGAGCCTGGTCCTCGCCAAGCACGGCAGTGAACCCGTGTGAAGCATCCAGAGCACATACCGGACTATGGAGTCCTTAAACCCATGGACTACGACGTCCTTAACCTCGACCGAGATGTCTTAAAACTAACAATGGACCACAATGTCCTTAAACTACCCGTGGACCGCAATGTCCTTAAACTACCCGTGTACCGCAATGTCCTTAAACTACCCATGGACCGCAATGTCCTTAAACTAGAACAATAGAGCCCCGCATGCTCTTTTGTCGGATCTAAACGGTCCCGTTTAAGTTGATCTTAGCCTCAAAGATGGCTAACGTATCCTTAAACCTTCAAACAGACTGGACTATGAATCCCCCCAATTAACTCTGGCTCGAGGGTACATCCCTGAACTCCTCTGACATCCGTCGTTGTAATCCTTCAACGTCGTCAGAGAGGTGACGGGTCCCGACGGCCATACATACGATGGACCACTATGTCCCTAAACTGGAACAATGGAGCCTAAAACGCTCCTTTGTCGGATCTAAACGATCCCGTTAAGTTGATCTTAGTCTCAAAGTTAAACTAACGTATCCTTAACAAACGTTTGAGTTGATCTTGGCCTCAAGTATGGTTGACGTATCCTCAAACCAAACCCCCAAACCCAAATCTAAGATAAACACGGATTTGGACTAGTACACGCCCTACGGGCGACGACATGAATCAGTCTCCGTATACAATCCACGGGCAACAAAACATAAAATAAATACACAAGACACGAAGTGACCATCAGGAGAAGGAGAAAGTTGTTACCGCGATGCGGTAGTGTAATTAACTGCAGGGGCTTGCGCCTACAGGGAAGAGCGTCCCCACAATCAAAAACCCCTCAAACGAGGGGGAATCTGACGAAGTCTGCTACATCGGCCGCATCCATCTAAGCCTCCGATGCACGGTGCCATAGATCAACTTGGCATCTTCGGAGAGGTGGACGGATAGCACCAATTAGCATCTGCCCCGAACCCGAGGCCGGACGCCCCACGCGTCCCTGCCGCCGTTCGGAGGGGAACAGATTCTGGCACGCCCGGTGGGACCTTTTTCTCTTTCCACTCCACACTTCGTGTGTCGTGATTCGCGAACCAATCGCGGTTCGCTAATGGTTGCCCTTGGGTTTCAAGATACTAAAACTTGGCGTCTTGCTTATTGCAGAAAGCAAAGGATCGATGGCTTCCACTTCTGCGAAATCCTCCAACCGCTCAGACTGCAATTGCGACCAACGCTTTACCTCGCCAGGAGGTATAGCCTACGGACCCCAAGCTGCTTCGTTGTTCACAATGCCGGTGGATCAGGTGACTCAGGCCACTACCGGATTGTTTTTTGGGACTATACTCCCGCCAACAAGCTTCACGGCGCCGGTGCTGACAAAGGAAGCTCTCAAGAAGTCGGTCTTTGATCGTCTTACCCCTGCCGCGGCTCCTCTCAACGAGTCGCCCAACGTCAACGCCTCGGTCTTCTCTAGATTGGGCCAAAAATCCTGCGAACTCATCATGGGGCCTACAATCTCAGAGGAGACTGCTTCTAAGAAAGTGGCCGCTCCTGCCCCCGAAGTCGCCAAGGCGGCCTCTCTGGCCACGAAGTCGGTTTTTACAAGATTAACGGCTTCAGCTCCCGCTCCTGCCGTCCAAAAGACGTCGGTCTTTGACAGGCTAACACCAGCAACGACCCCTCACCTACACAGGGGGCAAGACAGAGCTATTCTCGCCGCTGAACCCGCGTCGTCCGCTCGACACGCTCGACGTCGCCACTGGCGCCGAGTAAGGAGGGCTGGGGGCAACTCCCCCTCGGGACTAACTCCACCAACCCCGATGGCAGAAGTTAATGCTGCTGTTCCAACTGGGAACAGCTTCGAAATGCTAAATAAGGTGCGAAGGAATTCCCCTACTGCAGTGCTAAAGAGGTCTCCTCCCCCATTAAAAAAGGTTGTGGAAATAAAATCAGAACAGCCCCGATCCCCTCAACGGTTGTCTTCCAAAATCTATAAGGTTTGGCGGCAGGCCCGAAACTCGATCATCGATCCAAACTTCTCCCGCCAGCACAAGAAGCTGAAAATCCAACCGGAAGCTGGTCACCAGGCTAAACCCCAAAAGGTTGTCTGGACGCCCACCTCAACGGCCCCCTCAACCTCCATGGCTCATAAAAGGAGGAGGCCAGAGAAGATCCCCCAGCCTGCAACGACGGTTAAAAGCACTGAGCCCAGACGCCCGAAGTCTGGGGGCATGGTGGTGCACACTGTCTACATGGCCTCTGGAAAGGAGGAAAGCCGCACTTCTACAGGCCACCGACCGCTTACCCGATCCGTGACGAAAGCCCAGGAGCAGCAACAAAAGCTTCAGGAAATGATGAATGCTATGGCCGCACTTACCGGGCCAAAAGAAAGCCCAGAAACATCCTCGGACGCACGCCAGGAGGAAGAAACCGACTCTGAATTCTTTCGCCGGATACTGGAGAAAAAGGACAAAGAGGCTGCTGAACAAGCGGCCAACATACAACGTATGGGCCTTCTCTTCCAAGATATGATAGGAATGATGATCCAGCAGGACTTACCCGCCGAGGATCCCCCAATCGTTCTTGAAGACGACCGAGGAGAAACGTCAAATCCACCACCAGCCCTCTCAACGGCCAAGGAGGAGGCAATCTCTAAGGCTGACTTGGTTGACTACATAGCCCAGCAAATCTGGGTTCATCATGCGACTGAGGCAACTGGTCAAGTCGTGAAAACGGGGCGGCCGTATCCAAGCTGGTACGACCAAATCAAATACCCGCAAGGCTATACGATACCGAAATTCCACGTGTACAAAGGGACCGGCAACCCCCATCAACATGTCGCCCAGTTCCGGGCCCTCTGCGGTAACACCGGCGGTGATGATAAACTATTGCTCCGCCAGTTCGTGGGCAGCTTATCAGAAACAGCGTTCGAATGGTATTCGGAACTCCCGAACGATTCTATCAAAACGTTCGCTGAAATGGAGTTGTTATTCACTCAGCGATTCGCAAATGCCAGTGAACGCACTCCAATAACTACGTTGATTAACGCAAGGGTAAAACCAGGCGAAACCTGGGTCCAGTATGCTATACGCTGGCGGAACTTGTGGTCGAGATGTGAACAACGCATTGAGGAGGCACCCGCAG
Source organism: Agapanthus africanus (assembly GCA_030015575.1). Lineage (NCBI taxonomy): Eukaryota > Viridiplantae > Streptophyta > Magnoliopsida > Asparagales > Amaryllidaceae > Agapanthus > Agapanthus africanus. The sequence continues at coordinate 23,226,512 of JASDDO010000028.1, read as the reverse complement.
TGGGCATGTTCGTGGGAACCCTAGACCCCCACGCGACTATCTCCCAGTTTATGATGTTCTTTAAGCCAACCACATTCCAGGCTTTAATCGACAAGTTGGCTCAGATGGACCAGATGGGTCATAGACCACCTGCCCCGAAGTCAGAACCTCGGAATGACAAGGGTAAAGGAAGGGCAACCTTCGTCGCGAATTCCCAGCAGCAACCTAACGCCCCGAAACCGGCAGATCAACTGGAAGAAAGACGCCGGTATTATAATGAGAAGATGAAACGTCCCTACTCGTTCCCACGAGACAAGACGAAACGGTTATTCGAGCTGGCAATACGCAACAGACTTATAAGCCTGCCAAATCCAAGGCGACCGCCGCAACCCACCGAGGTGAATAACCCTAACTATTGCCCTTACCATCAAACGGTAAGCCATCTGATTGAAGATTGCTTCGTCTTCAAAGGATGGATTGAAGATCAATATCTCCAGGGAAAGTTTGTACTGTCCGAAAAGTGGAAGGTGAACCCACCACAACCGCATACTCCTAAGAAGGCAGACACACCAGGGGCAACCTGCTCCTTTATTGAAGAAGCTCTATGGGAGGTCGTGCTATCAACTAAAACCAAAAGAATGCTGAGAGACCTTCATGCGTGCCCTGCGATCGAATGGAAGGACCCTCTTGAACCTCAAGTTATCGAAGGGATGTTGAAGCCCCGCACAACTACGAAGACTCGTGATGAGGGCCCAAATACTCACGCCCAACTGTCAAAATCTTCGAAGAAAAAGAAGAAGAAATCCAAGAAGCCCGTGAAGCCTGGAAACAAGAGCACGAACTTGCAGAAGCAAATCGACGCACTGGAAGAGTACAATCAAAAGGCGCGAACTCCTGTCACACTGCAAGAGTTTCTCAGCCACATCTTTCAAGAGAGAGATGATGGAGAGAGCTCGTCGGATGAATCCGAAGGGTATGTGGCGAGTTGTAACGTAATCTCCCACTCGTTTACCGATGATGAGAAAACTCCGGGCACTAAGAAGCTGGAAGCAGAGCCTGAACCAGAGCGTGCGTGGCCGACAAGCGAAATGATCAATGCCTTTCTAGACGAGATTCGTCTAAAAAGTAAAGCGGATCAGGAGCGTGAGATGGCAGCGTCAGAAGGAACCAAATGCAGGCGACTGGACGGAAGAGTTGAACTACCTCTGCCAGAGCGAAAGGCATCCGAAGTAGACAAGAGGATATTCAAAACGAGGAAAAGGTTTGCCAAAGCCATGTCAATGGGGATGAGGCTACCGCCTTCGGAAGGAAACACGCTCGACGGGGTGGAGAGACACCCTGATTATTGCACATATCATCGGAAAATCTCACACCCCACGGAGGAGTGCGACGCCTTTAAGATATGGTGGCAAGGATATGTTGCTCCTCGACAACACGTTAAGCGCATGAAACGCAAGATCCGTCGGGAACAAAGAGGCACTGTCGATGGGCACAACAGAACTACTGGTAACTGTTGTATGGCTCACGCCGGGGGGTCACAAGTTCTCACCTTTGGGAGCGACTCTGAAGAAGAAATGGCTCTGGGCCCTCTCTTTAAAGAATTCGTTTTAGGGAAAGAGGAGAAACCGGAGGCCTGCGAGAACATTCAGCTGCGCAATCGCACACTTCCAGAAAAGAATCTCAGGCCCGTGAGTAGAAAAGATAACGGAAAGGAAAAGGTCACTGAAGATATCACTTTAGACGACCAAGTCATGAGAGAGCTGGCCGCCAAAAACCCTCCTAGGAAGGATAAGGTGGACTATAACATCCTAGCGCACCTAAGAAAACTACCTTCTCAGCTTAGCATTCTCGATGCCCTCCTATTATCGAAAGAAGCGCGAGACTCACTAATTAAGGCGTTACAAGAACCTGAGCAATTCCAAGCCTTCCTCGCCACTAAAAAGATGAAGGATGAACTGGAGGAAGTGCGTACGGCCGACATCACTTTCGGTGATGAAGACCTCCTTCTCGGGACGTGCGACCACAACCGTCCCCTATATGTCTCCGGATACTGCCATGATATCAAGATAGGAAAGATCCTGGTGGATAATGGATCCTCCGTCAATCTCCTTAATGTTCGGGTGTTGAAGGAAATCTGCATGAGTGTGCAACACCTCGCTCGTGACAAAATTACTATCTCCGGTTTCGATTCACAATCGTCACGGACTCTCGGATCTATGATACTAACATTACGCTTTGGACTTCTTGTCATAGACATCAAATTCCATGTCATCGACGCCAAGACCTGCTACAACGCCTTGCACGGCCGTCCTTGGCTACACGAGTACAACATCATCCCTTCTACACAACATCAGTGTATGAAATACTTTAAGGATGGTTTCGAGTATACTGTAACAGGAGAGTTAAACCCATTTTCCGTGAACGAAGCCTGCAAATACGAAGATGCGAAGTACTTTTTGCCAGATTTCGAGGATACAGAAAGGTGTCGCAACCCGGAGAACAAAACCGCCGCCACCATCCCTGTTTTCGGGAGCGATACCGAAGAAGAAGAAGAGATAGTTTATGCCGGGACATCTCAACGCAACAACCCAGGGACGTCCGCCCCCATGTTAGTCTTCGGAAGTGACTCGGAAGATGAGGTTAATGCCGTGTTCGCCAATCGGCTGTCAATACAAGCACCCCTTGGCGATGACCATAGTTTGCAAATCACCATGGTACCGCGAGAACACTACAAGGATCTCGACACGCTTCAAGCTCACAATGTGCAGGATCTGCAAACGTTTTACGTCCCTCCCAGGCAAAAGGGTGAGAAGGTGATCCTATTCTACCGATCCTCAGAGTCGAAAATAGAGAAAGAGATCTGGCATGGCGCGGATGCTACACTTGACAGGCTCCAACCCATCCGTCTGCCTAGATACTATACAAATGGATTAAAGAAGCTATTGAAGCGCCAAGGAGTACCCTTAAAACAGACTGTTCGGCAGGCTCGGTTCTACAACAGGATTTGGGATGTCCCCGGGACTCAACGCAAATTGCCCAACGGGAAAATGGAAACACTCGGGCTTGGATACGCGAGAATCGGAAAACGAGAACGGGCCCACAGCAGCTACGCCATATATACCTTTGATGAAGAAGAGGACGCCCTGTCAGGAGATGCCAACCCCTCATCAAAATTAATCCCCGCGATTGAAGCGCCAAGTCCGTCGTCTGAAGAACGAATGGGCAAGCCTATCAGGAAAGTGGGTCAGAAAGCTCGGGAAGACCACAACCGCGAAATGGCCATCTACGAGAAGGCCAGGGCGCAACGTCTATTTCGACAGGCCGCAAAAGACAAAGATGCTCATCCTTGTCAACCCGTCGTACGAAAGGCCCGACGCAGAGACGGAAATAAATCAAGAAGCGGAAAGAGGAGCCGACAACAACGACGCAGGATTAGAAGGTTACGTGATCGGGTATTGCACGGCTCGGATTTGTCCCTCATGAAGAAGATGAATCGAGCGTACTCCTTCCCCCGAGACAAGACGGAGAAGTTACTCAAGCTCGCTATAAAACATCAAATGATCGCGCTTCCAGAGTCTAGACATCCTGAGCAAGCTAACAAGGCTTCTCATCTGAGCTATTGCTCTTATCACCGAGCCATAGGACATCCTACCGAAGACTGCTTCACCTTCAAGAACTGGGTCGAGGACCAGTAATAACATGGCAGATTCGCTTTATCCGACGGCTGGAGGGTAACGCCGCCACAAAAGCATGAACCCAAGGCCGCAAGAGCAGAACCGGATCCACCTCAGTCCGGGGAGCGGGTTCGCACCTGTTATACGATTACGATATTAAAAGAAGAGCCCGGAAACGTAGATGACCTCCCCCGGTGCTTTGAGAACAGCGATGATGAGGTGATCTCAGAACTTTCGCCCGCTCCGAAAGAACTGGAAGATGGTATACATACTACTGCAGATAACCTCAAGGAGATTGAGTTGGGATCGGCAGACGACCCGCGACCGACATTTGTCAGCGAGCTGCTATCTGAAGAAAGGGTGGCTGCGTTAAAGAACGTGCTTCTACGGCATAAAGACTGCTTCGCGTGGAACTACTCCGAGATGCCAGGATTAGATCCGGAGATTGCTGTGCATAAATTAGCAATATCCCCAGATATCAAGCCAGTCAAGCAGGCGCCAAGGAGGATGCGACTCGAGCTTGAGATGAGCATCAACGTCGAAGTCAAGAAGCTGATCGATTCTGGATTTATCCAAGAAGTCCAATATCCCGACTGGATCGCCAATATCGTCCCGGTAATGAAGAAGAATGGGACGGTACGCATATGCGTGGATTTCAGGGATCTCAATAAAGCCTGTCCAAAGGATGATTTCCCAGTGCCAGTAACCGAGCTAATGATAGATAACACGTCCACTCACTAGATTTTCTCCTTTATGGATGGTTCATCAGGATACAATCAGATAAAGATGCATCCCGAAGACTAGAAGCACACCGCTTTCCGGACCCCTTTGGGTATATTCTGCTACAGGGTTATGCCCTTTGGTCTAAAGAACGCTGGCGCTACCTATCAAAGGGCCATGACAAAGATCTTCGACAACCTCATACATGACATCGTCGAGTGCTATATCGACGACCTCGTAGTAAAGAGCATGTCATACGAAGATCATTTAAAACATCTGGAGACTGTATTTCAACGCCTTCGACAATATAATTTGAAAATGAATCCCCTCAAATGCGCGTTTGGAGTCTCCTCGGGCAAATTCCTGGGATTCATCGTTCGACACCGAGGTATTGAAATAGACCCGTCAAAGATTAAAGCGATCATGGAAATGCCTCCGCCGAGAACCCTCAAACAGTTGCGGTCTCTCCAAGGGAAGCTCGCATACATCCGGTGGTTTATCGCCAATCTTTCAGGCAAATGTCGTCCTTACAGCCACCTGATGAAGAAGGGAACTCCATTCGTTTGGGATCACAAATGCCAAGGTGCACTAGACGAGATCAAGCAGTACCTGCAGAACCCTCCGGTGTTGGCTGCGCCGGTCAAGGGAAAACCCCTCATTCTTTATACGACCGCCCTCGAAGGTTCCTTGGGCGCATTATGGGCACAAGTGAATGATCAGGGGAAAGAGAGGGCACTCTACTACTTAAGTCGAGTTCTACTGGGGGCAGAAAGCAACTACTCTCCCATTGAAAAACATTGCTTGGCGTTAATCTTCGCGATAACAAAGCTCAGGCACTATGCGTTGGTACATGAAGTCCGTCTCATTTCAAAGGTGGATCCCCTTAGATACTTGATGTCGAAAGCCATATTGACGGGACGACTCGCTAAATGGGCCCTGCTCTTGATGGAGTTCTCGATAACGTATCAACCTCTCAAGGCAATGAAAGGCCAGGCCATTGCCGATTTCCTCGCTGAGCACCCGATACCGGCCGATTCTCCTCTGAACTGTGATTTGCCGGACGAGCATGCATTTGATGCGATTGGCGGCGGTAGCACCCGATGGGAACTCTATTTCGATGGAGCGTCCTCCGTAAAGAAACAGAAACAAGGTATCCCAATGATCAAATCGGGGATAGGCCTCGTCTTTGCAACTCCACAAGGAGGGATAATGCGCTTCGCCTTCTCCTTAACAGAGCCGAGGACAAACAATGAAGCTGAATATGAAGCTCTGATAGCAGGCCTCGAAATCGCCATCGACCTGGGAGTTGAAGACCTCCTTATATACGGGGATTCTCAACTGGTCGTTAGTCAAGTAAATGGTGACTACCAGACGTGCAAACCGGAGTTGGTGAAGTACGGCGAAAAGGTGCAACAACTACTGACCCAAATTCCCTCCTATATTCTGGAGAACATACCCCGCGCGGAAAATAGCAAAGCAGACGCGTTGGCCAAACTTGCTAAAGAGCTGGCGGACGAGAACCTCGATGACGTCAGAATCGTGGTACAAAGCCGTCGAGTGCTTGCCCCGGCAGAAATACCTCCGGAATTATATAAAGAAAAGGGAGCGACTGAGCAGATGACCCTACAAATAAAAGACCATGAGAAGGCCGAGGACTGGAGGAAAGTCTTCATAGACTACTTTAAGTCCCACCGAACGCCCAAAGAAGCGTCCTCAAGACATCAGCTCATGAAACGAGCTCTATCTTTTGCTTTCGTCAACGATACTCTATACAAGAGATCGTTTGATTCTCTATGGCTGAGATGCTTAGGACCTGACGAAGCAGAAAGAGTCATTCAGGAAGTTCACGACGGACTTTGCGGTTCTCACCAAACAGGCCCAAAGATGAAGTTAAAAATTAAACGGATGGGTTACTACTGGCCTACGATGATCCAGGACTGCCTCGAGTATGCGAAGCAATGCCACTCATGCCAGATTCATGGAGACTTCATCCACCAACATCCGAATCCACTACACCCAACGGTGGCTAGCTGGCCGTTCGAAATGTGGGGGACTGACATAGACGGCCCCATTGAGCCAGCATCATCCCAGGGACATCGTTTTATCCTGGCGACAACTGATTACTTCTCCAAATGGGCAGAAGCAGTACCACTGAGGGAAGTGAAGACGGAGAATATCCTCCATTTCTTCAAGACGCACGTCATTTATCGGTTCGGAACTCCACGGCGGATTATCTCCGATAATGGGCCAGCCTACCGAAGCCATAAGATTAGCCGCTTCGCACAGCAGCACAATATAGACTGGAGATATTCTTCGGTTTACAACCCACGAGCTAACGGTCTGGCCGAGGCCTTCAATAAGACCTTGACGAAGATCATAAAAAAGACCGTTTTCAGGAATAAGAGAGACTGGCACGAAAGGCTGCAAGAAGCCCTTTGAGCTTATCGAACTACATTCAAGACGGCCACGAACACAACGCCGTACGCGTTGGTATTTGGGACGGAAGCAGTGCTCCCCCTCGAGATAGAGTTACCCTCTCTACGAGTAGCAGTCCACCACGAGCTGACGGACGAAGAAAATGCTCACCTTCGGCTTGAGGAGCTTGATGCCCTCGACGAAACCCGGCTCATAGCGCAACAACATCTAGAAGCCTATAAAGCAAAGATGACGCGCTCGTACGAAAGATTGACCAGGCCGAGGACATTCCGCCAAGGCGAACTCGTACTAGTGGTCAAAAGACCTATGATCCCCAATCGTGCCAAGCGAGGAAAATTTGAGCCAAACTATGAAGGCCCGTACATCATAGACAAGGTCTACCAGGGTGGAGCCTACCTACTCATGGACATGCACGGTGAAAGGCCTTTCAGGCCAATAAACGGCCACTTCTTAAAGAAATACTACGCTTAATAAGCCACAGCCTGGGTCAATGATAGATGACGACGACTATGTCCGCTCGCTATCTTCCTAGGCTCAGACTTTACAAGCAGCAGCCGGCCTTCCCATATCGATGGACCGAAACGTCCTTAAACTAACGATGGACCGAAACGTCCTTAAACTAACGATGGACCGAAACGTCCTTAAACTAACGACGGACCGAAACGTCCTTAAAACTATCGATGGACCGAAATGTCTTTAAACTAACGACGGACCGAAACGTCCCTAAACTACTACCGCAGCATCCTTAGGCTGACGAGATAAAAAAAAAGGAGAGAAAAAGAATAAAAAACGGTGTGTCCACAAGCAAAATGGGCACGGATGAAAACCCGAAAGGGCTCCATGAGTAAAAACAGCAGGACTATCGGCGAGTGTTTGTGAAAACCCGAAAGGGCGCAACCTCGTTAAAAGACACTTGTAGGGTCCTCTCGACCTTATAAGGAGAAACCACCTGCGTGAGATCCTTACGACTCACAAAGGAGCAACACACTTAGGGATCCTCACGATTCCTAAGGAGAAAATACACTTACGAGATCCTCACGACTCGTAAGGAGAACTCTCTTATGGGACCCTCACGGCTCATAAGATTTGAAAGTCTTAAGTTACAGAGACCTAAACCTGTCCTTAAGCAAATCCTCCACAACCTTCGATATTGCCCTACAAGGGACTCAATGCTGACCCTTGTATACAATCCACGGGCGCGAATAAACATTTCCCCAGCAAAGTCCAACCCTTGTAGGTCCTCTCGACCCATAAGGAGAAAGCCCTCTTATAGGATCCTTACGACTTACAGAGGAGCACACACTTAGGAATCCTCACGATCCCTAAGGAGAAAATACACCTGCAAGATCCTCACGACTTGTAGGGAGAAATACCTTCGTGAGACCCTTACGGCTCACGAAGTCAAAAGCCTTGGTCGACAGGACCCTTAACCCTGTTTGCCGAGCCACCTCTGTTCATCATCGACAAAGGCAAATGATGATTCGCTCCTGGCAACATTCCAGTTGTAGTGGTGCTGACGCCGAAATAGCTTGCGGCGAAAAAGCTAGCAAGCCACACATGCCTACAAAATAGCCGAAATGATGGGGCAACTCGCAATAAAAAGCAGCGAGTAAAAAGAAAAATAGCCGAAATGATTGGGCACCGCGAAAAATAGCCGAAATGATGGGGCAATCGCGACCTTCACAGTATAAAAGCTGAAATGATAGAGCATCGCGGAAAAAGAAATAAAATAAAAATAAAATTTATGCCTTACAGGTGATGTTCCATCACACCCTGTATACAATCCAAGGGCGTAAACAAAAAGGGAACATACCTTCCTCCCCAGGTTTCACCAAAGAAAGAAGCTAAATCTCGACGGGCCACAAGCGACCTAGAGATCATCCCAACACTCGTCTCGTAACAACGGACACAACTTCAAGCTAAGCGGAACAGCGGAAACTCCCAGTTCCATGGCTCGATGGTATACATATCGCCAACAGTCAAACCTCCATTCCATGAAATGCGGATATATTCAGCAAAATTCCTGGTCACGTGGAAAGCGGATAATGTCACTCTTTGACCCCGTGGAAAACGTCCAGAGCGGATCCTGGTCCTAGCAGAGCATGGCAGTGAACCCGTGTGAAGCATCCAGAGCGGAGCCTAGTCCTCGCCGAGCACGGCAGTGAACCCGTGTGAAGCATCTAGTGCAAAATTCCTGGTTACATGGAACGCGGATAATGTCACTCTTTTACCCCGGGGAAAACGTCCAGAGCGGATCCTGGTCCTCGCAGAGCACGGCAGTGAACCCGTGTGAAGCATCCAGAGTGGAGCCTAGTCCTCGCCAAGCACGGCAGTGAACCCGTGTGAAGCATCTAGTGCAAAATTCCTGGTCACGTGGAACGTGGATAATGTCACTCTTTGACCCCGTAGAAAACGTCCAGAGCGGATCCTGGTCCTCGCAGAGCACGGCAGTGAACCCGTGTGAAGCATCCAGAGCGGAGCCTAGTCCTCGCCAATCACGGCAGTGAACCTGTGTGAAGCATCTAGTGCAAAATTCCTGGTTACGTGGAACGCGGATAATGTCACTCTTTGACCCCGTGGAAAACGTCCAGAGCGGAGCCTAGTCCTCACCGAGCACGGCAGTGAACCCGTGTGAAGCATCTAGTGCAAAATTCCTGGTTACGTGGAACGCGGATAATGTCACTCTTTGACCCCGGGGAAAACGTCCAGAGCGGATCCTGGTCCTCGCAGAGCACGACAGTGAACCCGTGTGAAGCATCCAGAGCGGAGCCTAGTCCTCGCCAAGCACGGCAGTGAACCCGTGTGAAGCATCTAGTGCAAAATTCCTGGTTACGTGGAACGCGGATAATGTCACTCTTTGACCCCGTGGAAAACGTCCAGAGCGGATCCTGGTCCTCGCAGAGCACGACAGTGAACCCGTGTGAAGCATCCAGAGCGGAGCCTAGTCCTCGCCGAGCACGGTAGTGAACCCGTGTGAAGCATCTAGTGCAAAATTCCTGGTTACGTGGAACGCGGATAATGTCACTCTTTGACCCCGTGGAAAACGTCCAGAGCGGATCCTGGTCCTCGCAGAGCACGGCAGTGAACCCGTGTGAAGCATCCAGAGCGGAGCCTGGTCCTCGCTAAGCACGACAGTGAACCCGTGTGAAGCATCCAGAGCAAATACCGGACTGTGGAGTCCTTAAAATCCACGGACTATGACGTCCTTAACCTCGACCGTGATGTCTTAAAACTAACGATCAACCACCCCGATTCCCTACGGATTCTGCCTTGGTTTAAGGGTACATCTCTTCACTCCTTTGATACCTGGCGTTGTAATTCCTCAACGTCTTCAAAGAGGTGACGGGTCCCTGCAACCAAACACCGGACTGTGGAGTCCCTAAATCCACGGACTATGAGGTCCTTAACCTTGACCGCGATGTCTTAAAACTAACATCGGACTGTGGAGTCCCTAAATCCACGGACTATGAGGTCCTTAACCTTGACCGTGATGTCTTAAAACTAACATTGGACTGTGGAGTCCCTAAATCCACGGACTATGAGGTCCTTAACCTTGACCGTGATGTCTTAAAACTAACAGCGGACGGTGGAGTCCCTAAATCCACGGACTATGAGGTCCTTAACCTTGACCGCGACGTCTTTAAACTACAATACCTGGAGAAACCCCTGACTCCATAAAACACGGACAAGGGTGACCACATCCAGCACTTACAAGTCCTCACGACCTATAAGGAAGAAAAAACTCTCTTGTGAGATCCTTACGACTCTCAAGGAAAAACCCACTTAAGAATCCTCATGATTCTTAAGAAGAACTTACACCTGTGGGATCCTCTCGACCTGTAGGGAGAAAAACTCTTTATGAGACCCTCGTGGCTCATAAGATGCAAAAGTCTTAGAAAGGAGATCTTAACCCTGAATCCTGAGCCATCGCTGTCCTGCAAGGAGATCAAGATAGAATATCCGCAGAATACATTCAATAAAAAGGGGACACACCATTGAGAGGAAAATTGTATTTTTTATTCATAAGCCAAAATAGATACAAAATACAAGTCATGAAAGAAACAAAAAGAAAGATACTCTTATCCATGAGTATGTACAAAAAAAAAAGGAGAAAAGATACAAGTCCTCAAGCCGGCGGGCGGTGCAATAATTTCACCAGCTCATCGTTCTGTTGCTGAGCCACGGCTTCATGACGCAAGATCTCCAGAAGGCGAGCCTCCGCCTGAGCTTGTTGGGCCTGATATGAAGCAAGCCGGGCTTCAAGCTCTTTCTCAGTGGCCTTATGAGCCTCAACCCTCTCGCGAGTAAACGTGGCGGCTTTATCGAGAGCCACCACCTCCTTGATAGACTCCTGAAGCACCCGCCAGAGTTCATACGCTTTGTTGGCTTTGGCTGTGAGATTGGCTTGAAGCTCGCCCAGCGCCTTGGAGGCTAGCTCCTTCTCCGAGAACTTGCGGCCAAGCCTCTTCTCGCACGACGTCATGTTGGCCGCACATCGCGCTATCAGACCTCGTAACTCCGCTTTTGCAGCCACGGCTTCCGAGGAAAGGCGAAAACATTCGAGAACATACAAACAAGCCTCCACCTTCCTACAGAACTCCACCCAGACCCGCACCACCTCCTCGCTATGATAGGTGGCGAGAAAAGGAAGGGAGCCGTTAGCTTCCACGGCAAACGCTTCAGCTGTGGTCGCACTACCAGCACGGAGCTCCTCGACGAAAGAAGATAGGAAGACAAGGCTCAATTGGGCCAAGCGTTCTGAAGCCCGCAAAGCGTAGCGGCCGGGCGGCATCACAATGCGCGATTCCAAAGTCATGGAGACTGGCAGGGCTGTTCAAATTTGGAAAATGTTAGTAAAACTCTTAAATGCATAACGAACGGGACTATAATAAAATGTCACTCACCGACAGTCATGCAAGTAGGAGCTGAGGGTTCCCCCGGCCCTTCAACGACCTCGACCTCATCGTCGGCTTCCAAAACTAGAAGAGACATCAACGTCATTTCACAAAATAGTAACAAGGCTATGGTAAAAAATGGCGAACGACGCTGACCTTGCCCAGAGGAAAGGACAATACGCTGATGGGAGATCGCTTGCAGAGCTGCCATCTCCAATAAACGCTGAAATGACTGTCGAGGCGACAGATCCGCGACCGTGGCCGCCAAACCGCGCAATTCTGGGAAAGATAAAAGAGTTCAGGCTATGAAGGGGTTGCTAAATTAAAACGCAGAGGTATACCTTCAACACTCCTCCCATTCTGAGCCAGGGGGATAGCAGCTTCAACGGTCTCCGCCGTGACCTCAGGCTCCAACAAAGGGAGAGTAGTCCCGACTACCTCGTTTCCAGCCTTTGGGCCGCCCTCTGTAAGGGCCATTGGGGCGGCGGCCTTCAAGGGAGCCTCCCCCAAAGGGGCAAGCACTCCCTGATCAAGAACCGCCGCTGGAAGTTCTACCATGAGAGGAGCAGCCTCATCAGCCCCCTCCACATCCAGCAAGGCTTCATTAAGAATTTCGGCAGGCTTTAGCTTTAATGGGCCAGTAGGGAGCTCCCCCAGCGTCGAAGGTTCTGCGCGATTCAAATAAGAATAATGATACATATGCACGAGCATAAATAATCGGAAAGACTACAGAAGAAGCACAACGTACCTATACGCAAAGAAGCCCTCTGTATGGCTTCTTCAAGCCGCTTCTCCTTCTCAAGGAGGTAAGCTCGCCGAGGTTCGAGGGTAGACTCATGACCGCCGGTCCATAAAGAAAGTGCATCAGCTGCGTCTTATGAAGCGGCCTGCTTCAAAGCCCTTTCCCCCGATTCCTCCAAAGGGCCGATAAATCGCCGCCGAATCCACGAAGGGTCTTCGTAAAAAATTACAGCGGGATAAGACTTCTTCGGAACCTTGGCGTTATGAGACGCGTCTTTTGAACGCCGTATGGCCTCAGCCAACTGTGCGGCCTCCTCATCAGCCGAACTCGGGAAGAGAAGTCCAGCGTCTGACTCTTGCAAGGCCAATGGTTCGTCTTCAAGGATAGGGTCAGACTCCTCCACAGAATCAAGCAGGGTGGTGGCCGCTTTCCTCCGTCTTTTAGACCCAAAGCCGGTCGCCGAGGATGACCGCTTCCTCCCTCGCGAAGCCTTAGGGCGGCGCTGGCCCACATCGCCCTCAGCGCCCTCATCCCTGTTACTCTCGCTCGGCGCCACAACCGAGGACGACATCGCCATCGTCGACGCTACAGGGGGCGGTGCCGCCACCGGCAAGGGTGCTACCACCGGGGCCCGTTTACCCCTTGATCGAGAACCCAAAGGCATACCAGCTATTGGAGTAAGGTCTACCCCTGACTCCCCCGGAATGAGCGCGGTGCCAATTTCCCTCAAAGGGAAGCGGACTGGAACCCTCGGTCGTAGCTCAGCTCCCGAAACCTAAGGAGGGGCGTCGTGACCAAGAAGCACCCTTCTTTCTTCAAGAATAATTGGGCTGATCCGATGAAGATACCAGCCCGTAAAAGCACCCACACATCGAGGCATGTACTCGGCCTCAGGAACCTTGAAACGGGAGCCGGTGTTCAGCCTCATGAAATGATGAGCGGCATCGCGAACAGCATCAAGCGAAGGGATTGGGGCGACTATAAAAGCCTCGAAAGGAACACCCTGGTCGTATCCGAGCTGCCGGGCGAATCAATGCGGATTGTACCGCATAAAAAGAGCTGCACTGTCCTGGCGAAACACCAAGTAGCCCGGTCTAATTGTATACAAATGCGCGGCCTCCCGGGGCTTCAAAGAGGGTGCGTTGTCTTTCGACTGGTCCCAGAGTTGTTGAACGGGACCTGAAGGAGTAGACAAGACCCGATCACTAAAAGCCAACCTGCCGGCAGTGGCATGGGGAGAAATCAACACCCGAATAGCCCCGAATTGAGTCGGGTCAGCAGCAGAAGCACCCACCAGTCGCATGAGTCGTGGGAAGGGATAGGCATCGTAAAAGGCGGGCCTCTGATGCATAGCGAAAGCCCCCAGCACATGCATTTAGACCCAGGACGTGAAATAGTGAAGCGAAAAGTTCACGTCCACGCCGGGTGTAGAGGTATTAGCTGCGGTGCCCAATCCATGATAGAGGTGCGCCAAGGCCGGGATACCAATGGCCAACCGCGTCCCCTCAGTAATACGATGGGCCGGGTAGATGACTGAGGCTCTCATGAAGCGGCGATGCATGGGGATAACAAACCAACTGAGCCAAACACTAACAAACCCCACAAAGAACGTCTCCTCGTCCATGCCGGGGACAGCAATGGATTCAAAAGATATCGGTGATATAATAGGGATGTAGTACTGAGGAAGATCTGATTCAGTGGTCGGCAGCTTCTTCGGACCGAACCCAAAGGGGTCCTCAATGTTGGCAAACTTCGGGGCTGTCTTCGATAAGGCATCCTCACGAAGGAAACGAGCAATGAAGCTCTTGAAAGTAACGCCCTGCTCTTCGGATTCGGTGAATAATCGGTCGAAGATGCCTAGCGCCTTGATTAAACTTGGGCGTTTATGACGAACGGCATTCTCAGCAGACAGGCCATCGACCGGGGCGGGCTCGGGTTCAAAAACGTACTCGTCAGAAGGCAACAACTCCTCATACAGATTACCCCTTATCGGCAACCCCGAGATATCATAAAATTCGGACAGAGAAATCGAGACCTCGCGATCTTCTAGAATGAAAGTATTAGTGGGAAGATTCCATTGGTTCAAAAACGCCTTGACCCACCAGACATGCGGGGACTTGTAATGGAATAGTGACGCGTATATGGCCTGATAAAACCCGACTTTCTGCAACCGCGCCCGATGGGCAGAAAGGATGTAGCGAGCCCAAAGAAGGTAGCCTGTAGGATGCCTAGGAGTGAGCCCTATCTTATAAATTTGCCCCCACGGGTGGGCCTCACCCTGGCAGATACGCCGTCCCAAGATGTCTATGGCCGGGATCGGATGGTTCGGAATGCCGGTCGTCGAAGGCTCCAGCCTCCCCGTTGGAGTCCAGTTGGGCATTTCCACAGCAAAAACCGTCCTCGGAGGGTCCATCGGTAAAAACGGGAAAGTGGGCTCCGTCGGCACTGCGCAAAGAAAACTCCGGCGACCCTGAATAATCTGACTGTACCAAGATCCCCATTGAAGAAGCTTGGTACAGTTCGGGTCACGGGCCCGAATCATCGCCATCGCTTCCTCATCAGATGGTGATTGAGGAAAAGCAGCCTCCGAGCGAGAAAAGGGAAAGCGTGGAACAGAAGCCATCGCACCTGAAATCCAATAAAGGAAGACCTTTAAAAGAAAAGCCAGCAATATATATATTCATGCATGAGCGTGAAGACTAGTTAAAGAAAGCAACAGCAGAGTTTTCTGGGACCATTGGCTACGAAACACATGGGCCCCACAGAATCCGGATGACGGCTCATTAATAACGAGACCAAATAGTTATAATAAAACAAAGGGAATATCCTCATTTAATAAAGAATGATGACCATGCACATTCCCCCCAACAGGATCTGTCTCGGGCTCTACAATGAATCCAACAAGATCAAAGGAATTAAATTCCCACAGAAGACATCATTACAAAACCCCTATTTCATTAATTGCAGAAGAACAACCTCGGGCCAAGAGACCCCAGGAAGCCTCCGTGTGAAGAAATCGAGTTCTTCATTGGAATTAAATTCCTTGTTAAGAAAAGGGAATTAAATTCCCAGAAAATATTTTTTTTGGATGGAATTAAATTCCATGGAGTTGAACCGCCATCATCATCTCCTCAAGGATCATTCAACCCTAAGAGATCTACTGATGGAAGTCAAAGAAATTGAAGAAAAAATGGGTTCTTCGTGAAATCCTTAATGTGGATTTAAAATCCAGAGAGTTCTTTTAAAATGAAGGCGCTTCAGCCGTTCAACATTATTACCTGAGGAAAAGGGATCCGTCAACAGAGTTAAACTCTGGAAAATGTCTGAAGCAGAGAACTAAGCTCTGGAAACGAGAATTAAATTCTCAGAAAAAGTTCTCAAAAGAAGAAGATGAGCAAAGTGAAGGCCCTTCTGAAGAGACAGTGGTATTTATAGAAGGCAATGGAAACGTTTCATCTTCCCAAATCCCTAAAGGAATCCAACGGTCACAAAGGTGACAGCGTTGCACTCACGTGCAGACACGCGAGAACAACGCTGTGGGGGCATTTGTTTCTAGATTTAAAATCAGAAAAGCTTATGGGAAAAGCTTCAGAAGGGGGGGCACGTGCTTACACGTGACCAGCAGTCACGTGTTGACACGTGACATATAAAAGCAGCGGAAAAGGCACATTGGTCCCCTGATCAAGTCAAGGAAAAGGCTTCAGAGGAGGTCACGTGCTCCCACGTAACCAGGGTCACGTGTTGGCACGTGACACTCGAAGCAGCAGACTCGTTCTCCAGTTAAATCAAGGAAAGAGGCTTCAGACAAGGGTCACGTGTTCGCACGTGACCAATGGTCACGTGTCGGCACGTGATGACTAAGCAACAACCAGAAGACAGAGCGCAAAAAGAAAGAAGAAAGCTCGTTCCAAGGGGGTCACGTGCCCACACGTGACCGGCTTTCAAAGCCCGTTTTGTTAACATAATTAAATTCTGAAAGAGATTCAAATCTTTCCAAAGGAAAGCGATTACCTGGAACCAATCGAATTAAAGATTCAGAGGTGAATAAATATCACCTATCAATGGAAAAATCTCGAACTTGGAAAGATTTCCCCTTTAAATCTAACAGAAATAACAAAGGAGAATCCCTGGATTTAAAATCCAATGGTGAATAAAATTCACCTAATAATCCAAAGGTCCAGAACGAATGATGGATGCAAATCAAATCTCCCAATGAAGATTCGTCAAAAAACTAATTGACTCGGCTGCTTCTCCTATAAATAGAAGCCAAGAGATACAAAAAAGAGACATATACGCAGAGGGAAGAAAGGGAGAGAGCGAGCCTTGATACTTTGAGGAACTTGGATCTTCTGCAAAAGAAAACCCTAGGTAAGAAAGGGAAGGCTCCTTGAAAAAAAGGTGAATTTAATTCTCAACAGAGTTTAACTCTGATATATAAAACAGAAGAATATACTTCTTCTCTTTGATAGAGGATCTGCAAAGTGCACATCTCCCCTTGAAGTTGAGAATTTAATTCTCAATGGGTTGAGATCCTGCCATGCAGATCCAAAACATAGAGAGGGAATGGAAGCATGAGAATTTAATTCTCACAAAACTATAGGAATTTAATTCCTTTAAAATAAAACTAGGGCTTGACCCTGTGTTATGGGAATTTAATTCCTTCAGAACAAGAAGAAACAGGGTTTAACCCTAATTAAGAACCTAGTTCTGTTGAAACAGCGGGAATTTAATTCCCTTGATCATAATTTAACAGAGAATGGGAATTTAATTCCTTAAAAGCTTTTATTAGGGTTTAACCCTATTTAGTTCTTCACATGTATGAGGAATTTAATTCCTACAGAAAATTCAGAGTCCAACTCTATTCAGAATATAAATCTTCAAAAGGAAGTAGGACTTTAATTCCTCTGAAATTACTGTCAGGGTTTAACCCTACGAGGAATTTAATTCCTGGAAAAGATTAACAGATCCTCTAAACAACATACATAGAGGCAGGGTCACGTGTCACCACGTGACCCCCCCAAGAGATCTACAGAAAGCCCCTTTGAGGTAGCACCCCACGTGACCCACGTGACCCTCGGCAGAAGCTTTAACGTATAAACATTTAAATGCCCTTCACGTGAGGGCACGTGATGCGATAATCTCAGCAGAATAAATGAAGGGAGGGCGCTCTCACATGTTGCCACATGACCCCTCTTGCCTTAGTATTTAACACTAAATTGGAACTCTCGAATCCAGTATTGAAACACTGTTGGGCCTTAGTGTTCAACACTAATCAAAGAACTTTATTCGCAGTGTTCAACACGGATTACCTTAGTATTTAACACTAATCTGAGATCTCCATTGCCAGTGTTCAACACTGATCTGTTTTAGTGTTTATGATAATTTGAAAGCCTTGTTGCTGGTGTTTAACACCAATTATCTTTTAGTGTTAAACACTAACTTGTCAACCTCATTCGCAGTGTTCAACACTGATTGCTCTGTAGTGTTTAACACTAGGCTTTGGCCCAATTGGTTAAATGGATAGAGGCAAAGCCTCTCCTTCAATGGACCAACAAGAAGCCAATATTCCAGACATGATCGGACTTAGCCCAAGCTAGGCCATGAGTCTTCAATTCGTAATTAACTGGGCTAATGGGCTCATAACATAATTAATCGGTCTTGATCCTAAATTGGGCCAAGGACTATTTAAGCCATTCCGGTTCTAGGGTACATCTCTTCACTCCTTTGATACTTGGCATTGTAATCCCTCGATGTCTTCGAAGAGGTGACGGGTCCCGACGACCACACATTGATATGGACTGTGGGGTCCTTAAACCCGTGTCTAATGCAAAATTCCTGGTTACGTGGAACGCGGATAACGTCACTCTTTGACCCCGCGGAAAACGCCCAGAGCGGAGCCTAGTCCTCGCCGAGCACGGCAGTGAACCCGTGTGAAGCATCTAGTGCAAAATTCCTGGTTACGTGGAACGCGGATAACGTCACTCTTTGACCCCGCGGAAAACGCCCAGAGCGGAGCCTGGTCCTCGCCAAGCACGGCAGTGAACCCGTGTGAAGCATCCAGAGCACATACCGGACTATGGAGTCCTTAAACCCATGGACTACGACGTCCTTAACCTCGACCGAGATGTCTTAAAACTAACAATGGACCACAATGTCCTTAAACTACCCGTGGACCGCAATGTCCTTAAACTACCCGTGGACCGCCATGTCCTTAAACTACCCATGGACCGCAATGTCCTTAAACTAGAACAATAGAGCCCCGCATGCTCTTTTGTCGGATCTAAACGGTCCCGTTTAAGTTGATCTTAGCCTCAAAGATGGCTAACGTATCCTTAAACCTTCAAACAGACTGGACTACGAATCCCCCCAATTAACTCTGGCTCGAGGGTACATCCCTGAACTCCTCTGACATCCGTCGTTGTAATCCTTCAACGTCGTCAGAGAGGTGACGGGTCCCGACGGCCATACATACGATGGACCACTATGTCCCTAAACTGGAACAATGGAGCCTAAAACGCTCCTTTGTCAGATCTAAACGATCCCGTTAAGTTGATCTTAGTCTCAAAGTTAGACTAACGTATCCTTAACAAACGTTTGAGTTGATCTTGGCCTCAAGTATGGCTGACGTATCCTCAAACCAAACCCCCAAACCCAAATCTAAGATAAACACGGATTTGGACTAGTCCACGCCCTACGGGCGACGACATGAATCAGTCTCCGTATACAATCCACGGGCAAGAAAACATAAAATAAATACACACGACACGAAGTGACCATCAGGAGAAGGAGAAAGTTGTTACCGCGATGCGGTAGTGTAATTAACTGCAGGGGCTTGCGCCTGCAGGGAAGAGCGTCCCCACAATCAAAAACCCCTCAAACGAGGGGGAATCTGACGAAGTCTGCTACATCGGCCGCATCCGTCTAAGCCTCCGATGCACGGTGCCATAGATCAACTTGGCATCTTCGGAGAGATGGACGGATAGCACCAATTAGCATCTGCCCCGACCCGAGGCCGGACGCCCCACGCGTCCCGGCCGCCGTTTGGAGGGGAACACAATTATACACTTAATTATTAAATCAACACTTGACTTAATAATCCGGTCATATCTCATATAACCGACTAACATCCATTGTATCGACTTATCGAATCAACACTTGATTCGATAACCCGGCTATATCATATATAACCGATCGATACAAAAAGTCACGAGAATAGAATACGGTATCACATACATGCATTATTCTCGGTCCCACACATATCACATACGTGCTCCTATTTCGTTTTGCTTGAGCCAGTAAAACCTCTATGTAGGACTCTAAAGACTCGTCAATACGCCGGCAGTAGGTGATGATCACATCAAGCACCCACAAGCCGTCAGCGGTACTAGCTGGATGTAACGGCTACCCGGGTATTGAGCGATCAGAAGATCAGTAAGCAAGCCCGCTCCAACTCCTGTAAAAGCCTGTCGGTAACACTTCCCGTACAGTCCTGTCTCCTCGTCGGATATGTCGCATATCAAGTCTAGGGGTGGTAAACGTCAGACCCCAATAACCGATAAGTCGTGCCGATGTGAGGCTCATAACGGGTCGAGAAACTACTAGTAACACTTACCAGTAAATCTCTAAATCAGCCCTGGCCATGGACTTCTCTGTTACGGCCAATCGAGCACAGCGCAACATCAACCCCTAATACCGGGAGAGACGAAACCCCTCCTATCGCTCATTGCCTCCATGTGACTCGGGACTGTACCTAAAAACGACCGTTTTGCACGCCCTCATGGACGTGGTAAGGTGGAAATCAAAGTACAGTGGGAATCACACAAGACTCTATGACGATCTCGGGTCTACAGGCTAACCTACACAAGTGTCACCAGAGAACTGCCATCTGACGTGAGGTATAATACCATCTGGGAGTTCTCGGCAAGTCCGTCCAGTGTACCCAGTCTCCACTGAGCACCCGTATACCATCTCTGATGTCAAACACCAATAGATATGGGATCATCCATCGCCCATCTCATGGGTCGAGAAGCGTATACGCTAGTCTACACTGGTATATCGATGCCCCATCTCGATACACCCATGACTAGGGACCTTGAAGGATGTACTTATGGACTACCATGTCCCCACTAGTATGATCCACATTATAGTCCAGATAGTCAAGTACACATCCTAAGGGCTATACCAACATGTAACTATAAAACAGTATAAAGAGACTAGTATACATGTTAAAGTAAAGTGCAACCAGATAGCATACTATCATATCGAGCAAGAAAGTCCTCTCTATATATGTCCAAGCATCCAATATAATATACATCATCTGTACAATACTGGCCTCTAGGGCATACATACAACTAACATCTACAACACCCTTCTTGAGGTCCCAGAGCACCGGGACGAGACCGTCATTATGGCCTTTAGGTCGGGTCTTAGGCACAAGGAAAGACTACGCTCCTTTGCATTAGCGCAACCTAAGACCATGGCCGAGGTCAAGGCCTGGACCAAACGGGAGATCCATCTTGAGTCCGAGGTGAACGTCAACCTGCCCCGGACAGAGCAAGCCGATCAGAAGAAAAGGGACAGGGAGGAGAAAAAGAAGATTGAGCGACCAAAGCCCTACTCCCCGAAGTTTTAGGAATACACTCCGCTCAACGTCTCCCAGACAGAACTATTGGAGGAGGCAAAGGGCGAGAGGTTCTTCAAACTCCCCCAGTCTCGAATAGGGCGGCAAAGCACACCCGGGGCCCCTACTGCGCTTTCCACAGGTCGCAGGGCCACCCCACCGAGAACTGCATGCAGCTCCGAGACTACATCGAGGAGTTGATCCGCTCGGGACACCTAGCAAGGTACTTGCGAGACATGCGGCAAGCCGATCGTGAGCAGGAGCACCATCCCCCTCCCGGCGAGTTGACAATTGGACAAATCATGGTCGTGTCGGCGGGGGGTACGACGGGGACCGACGAGACGCGGCACCCTTTACCGGTAGAGGGGACTGGCAGCCACCCAAGGAAGAAGGCTAAAGCGGCCGAGCCGATCATCTTTACTGACGAGGACCTCCACGGGATATCCCTCCCTCACAACGACCCTCTGGTGATCACAGCCAGGGTCCACCGCTACGAAGTGCAGAGGATATTGGTCGACTCAGGAAGCTCGGCGGACATTCTCTTTTATGACTGCTTTCTGCATATGGGACTCACCTCGTCGTACCTAAGGCCGACCGCCCACATCCTGTCGGGGTTCACTAACCACTCCGTCCCAGCGGAAGGGGTAATCACCCTCCAATTTAACATCGGGGAGGCGGGCTGTATGCGCACCGTGCCTGTGGAGTTTATTGTCGTGAGAATTCCATCGGCCTACAATGTCCTCCAAGGTCGCCCGACACTGAACTCCCTTCGTGCCCAGATATCGACCTACCACCTAGCGATAAAGTTCCCGCTCGACCAAGGCGGGATAGGTCGGGCTTACGGGGACCAACAAACCGCAAAGGTCTGCTTCACCGCAATGTCTATGTCTGAGCGGCCAAACAATGACCTTGAGTGAAAGGATGATATTAAGGGTTCCCTGGATACTCGAGACGAGCAAAAAGAGGTCCGAGGAACCCTAGTGGAACCACTGACTGGGGTCCCATGTTCCCCTCCGAAAGACGGCGCGACGCAGGGACGTCTTGCCTGAAATTCGAGGCAGATGCTAATTGGTGCTATCCGTCCACCTCTTCGAAGATGCCAAGTTGATTTATGGCACAATGTATCGAAGGTTTAAACGGATGCGTCCGATATAACAGACTTCGTCGGATTCCCCCTCGCTTGAGGGGTTTTTGATTGTGGGGACGCTCTTCCCTGCAGGCGCGAGCCCCTGGAGTTAATTACGCTACCGCATGGCGGTAATAACTTTCTCCTTCTCCAGATGGTCACTTCATGTCGTGGGTGTTTGTTTTGTGTTTGGTTTCCCGTGGATTGTATACGGAGACTGAGTTATGTCGTCACCCATAGGGCGTGGACTAGTCCAAATCCGTATCTTTCTTAGATTTGGGTTTGGGGGTTGTGTTTAAGGATACGTTAGTCTCGTTTGAGACTAAGATCGACTTAAACATTTGTTAAGGATACGCTAGTCTAGTTTTAGACCAAGATCAACTTAACGGGATCATTTAGATCCGACAAGAGAGCGATTATGGGAGCCATGTTGTTTAGTTTAATAACATTACGGTCAATAGGTAGTTTAAGGACATTGCGGTCCGTTGTTAGTTTTAAGACGTTGCGGTCAAGGTTAAGGACGTCGTAGTCCGTGGATTTAAGGACTCCACAGTCCGATGTTAGTTTTAAGACATCACGGTCAAGGTTAAGGACGTCATAGTCCGTTGTTAGTTTTAAGACATTCCGGTCAAGGTTAAGGACGTCGTAGTCCGTGGATTTAAGGACCCCACAGTCCGATGTTAGTTTTAAGACATTACGGTCAAGGTTAAGGACCTCATAGTCCATGAGTTTACAGACCCCACAGTCCATATCAATGTATGTGGTTATCGGGACCCGTCACCTCTTTGAAGACGTTGAGGAATTACAACGCCAAGTATCAAAGGAGTGAAGAGATGTACCCTTAAACCAAGGTAGATTAAGTGATCTGTAGTCCAATTTGGAAACTAAGATCAATTATTATATTATGAGCCTATTGGCCCAGTTAAGCTTGAATTGAGGACTTATGGCCAGCTTGGACTAAGTCCAGTCATGTTTGGGATATTGACCCTCTGTTGGTTCATAAAAGGAGAGGCTTTGCCTCTGAAAACTTAGCCAATTGGGCTAAGGCTAGTGTTAAACACTAGAGACCAACAGTGTTGAACACTGGGAATAAGATTGACAAGTTAGTGTTAAACACTAAAAGATAATCAGTGTTGAACACTGGGAACAGTGTTTTCAAATTAGTGTTAAACACTAAGCAGATCAGTGTTAAACACTAGAAATAGAGATTCCAAATTAGTGTTTAACACTAAGGCAAATCAGTGTTAAACACTGGATACAGAGGCTTCAATTTAGTGTTAAACACTAAGGCAAGAGGGGTCACGTGAGAGCGCCATGCTTCTCTTTATTTTGTTCTACAGATAAGTGTTTAACACTTTTAGTTCTGAAATCCATCACGTGTGGGCGCGTGATAGGGGCTTGCACTTTGATCTGTTAGAATGTTCATTAGGGGTCACGTGTCGACACGTGAGGGCGCCCTAAAGCTCTTTTCTGTTTCTTTTTCTTTTGTGTGCTTTTAGAGATCACGTGGGGCACGTGAGGCATTGCCTCAAAGTTCTCTTTTATAAATCTTCGCAGGAGTCACGTGGTAACACGTGAGGTGTTTACTTCAGAGTTCTTTTCTGTGTGTCTTTGCATGGGTCACGTGGTAGCACGTGACTCTGCATGTTTTAAAGATCTGTTCATCTTTTAAGAATTAATTTCTTCATAGGGTTAAACCCTAACGATAAACTTTTAGAGGAATTAAATTCATGTTTTCTTCTGAAGAATTATATTCTTAATAGGGTTAAACCCTAATTTCTTTTTCTTAAAGGAATTAAATTCCTGTGGATTTGAGAGAATTATGTTCTCGATTAGGGTTAAACCTTAGTTCTGTTCATTCTGAAGGAATTGAATTCCTATAACATAGGGTTAAACCCTAACTTTATCTCAGAGGAATTGAATTCCTATCATTTTGTGAGAATTAAATTCTCTAAACTCGGTTCCTCCTCTGTGTTTTAGATCTGCATGGCAGGATCTCAACCCAATGAGAATTAAATTCTCAATTCATGGGGAGATGTGCACTTTACAAATCCTCCACCAGAGAAAGAACTAAGTTCTTTTCTTTATATAAGAGTTAAACTCTTTTGAGAATTGAATTCTCCTCTGAAGCCTCCCTTTTCTTTTCTTATCTAAGGTTTTCCTTTTGCGGAGAATCAAAGTCTCTCTCTCTCTCTCTGTGTATCAAAAGAAAAGGTCCAAAGGTCCCAAGGTCTAAAAAAAGGTCCTTCTCTTCTTTTCTTGGCTCCTATTTATAGGAGAAGGAAGTGAATCAATCTGCTTAGTAAATCTGTCATTAAGAGATTTGATTTGTATGTTGAGAGATTTGATTTTTGTTTATCATTAATCTGGGCCTTTAGATTATTAGGTGAATTTTATCACCATTAGATTTTAAATCCAAAGATATCTCTTTGTTATTTCGGTTAGATTTAGGGGGAGATCTTTCCAAGTCCAAGATTCTTCCATAAGTTGGTGATATTTAATCACCTTCAGATTCTTGATCCAACGGTTTCAAATAATTCTTCTCCATTTTGGAAAGATTTGAAAGATCCTCCCTCAGAATTTAATTCTGTCAAAGAATAAGGCTTTTAAAGCCGGTCACGTGTGGCCACGTGACCGTTGGTCACGTGTGCGCACGTAACCCCTGGTCACGTGTAAGCACGTGACCCCTAGAATGGGCTTATCTTCTTCTGCGCTCTTTTTTCTTGCCGCTGCTTAACCATCACGTGCCAACACGTGACCACTGGTCACGTGTGAGCACGTGATGCCTCTTCTGAAGCTTTTTCTTGCTTTTCAATCAGGGGATGAATGTGCTCTGTGCCGCTGCTTTAAACGTCACGTGCCAACACGTGCTCGCTGGTCACGTGCTAGCACGCGATGCTTCCTCTGAAGCTTTTTCCTGATTTTTAATCAGGGAACAGTGCATAGCATATTTGCTCATAACTTTTGATCACGGATGAATTATGAAACCCATAATATATCAAATCGAAGGGTTTTCCGAGATACTTCCAATATCATCATAATTTAGTTGTTTCTCCTTCAGGGGTTTATCAAAATATAGGTCGGAAGATACTGGTTCACATTTTCTTAAGCGTATCGCTGCCATTTGATACCTTGGACTCTTTTGCGCAGAAATTTGGCGGGAACAAATGCCCCCCACTACTTTGCCCATGTAAGTATGTACGTGGGTGAAGTAGTGCAGAGTTATGCATAGCGTATGACTAGTTTCGGGTTGGTATATAATTTTCAGAATCTTGATCTGAAAAGATAACGAGCGGACACAAGCGTCGTCATTTATCATTGACTCAAATCTCGACTCTTAAGAGGTATAGTTCCAAACTCTTAACTCCATGAGCCGCACCCTTCTATCTCTTTATGTTTTACTCTGGCGTGAAGTAGTTTATATGCTCATGAGTAACTTCTTCATTTCGGTGGCATGTAGTCATGGCAAGCGTGGCCCATATGTGGTCCATCTTGATCTCTCTGCAGAGCAGTGATGGCTTAGGAGATAGGGTTAGGATCTGCCTCCTAAGACTTTTGAGCTTTATGAGTCGTGGGTCTCATAAAGAGTTTTTCTCCCTACAGGTCGAGAGGATCCCGTAGGCGTAAGTTCTACCTAAGAATCGTGAGGATTCTTAAGCGGGTTTTCCCTTGGGAGTCGTAAGGATCTCACAAGAGAGTTTTCTTCCTTACAGGTCGTGAGGACCCGCAAGTGCTGGGTGCGGTCGCCCTTATCTGTATTTCACGGGGTCAGGGGTTGCTTTGGGATGGTTTCCAGGGTATCGTAGTTTAAAGACATTGCGGTCAAGGTTAAGGACCTCATAGTCCGTGGGTTTAAGGACTCCACAGTCCAATGTTAGTTTTAAGACGTCAAGGTCAAGGTTAAGGACCTCATAGTCCGCGGATTTAAGGACTCCACGGTCCGATGTTAGTTTTAAGACATCACGGTAAAGGTAAAGGACCTCATAGTTCGTGGATTTAAGGACTCTACACTCCGATGTTAGTTTAAGACATCACGGTCAAGGTTAAGGACCTCATAGTCCGTGGATTTAAGGACTCCACCGTCCGATGTTAGTTTTAAGATATCCCGGTCAAGGTTAAGGACCTCATAGTCTGTGGATTTAAGGACTCCACAGTCTACAAACTGTGTGGTTACTGGGACCCGTCACTTCTTTGAAGATGTTGAGGAATTACAACGCCAAACATCAAAGGAGTGAAGAGATGTACCCTTTAACCCAGGTAAAATCAGTCTAGAATCATGGTGGTTGATCGTTAGTTTTAAGACATCACGGTCGAGCTTAAGGACGTCATAGTCCATGGATTTTAAGGACTCCACGGTCCGGTGTTTGCTCTGGATGCTTCACACGGGTTTATTGCCGTGCTTGGCGAGGACCAGGCTCTGCTTTGGGTGTTTTCCGCGGGGTCAAAGAGTGACGTTATCCGCGTTCCACGTAGCCAGGAATTTTTGCACTACATGCTTCATACGGGTTCACTGCCGTGTTCGGCGAGGACTGGGCTCTGCTCTGGACGTTTCCCACGGGGGTCAAAGAGTGACGTTATCCGTGTTCCACGTGACCAGGAATTTTGCTCTGCATGCTTCCCACGGGTTCACTGCCGTGTTCTGCGAGGACCAGGCTCCGCTCTGGACGTTTTCCATGGTGTCAAAGAGTAACGTTATCCGCGTTCCACGTGACCAGGAATTTTGCTCTGGATGCTTCCCATGGGTTTACTGCCGTGTTCTGCGAGGACCAGGATCCGCTCTGGACGTTTTCCACGGGGTCAAAGAGTGACGTTATCCGCGTTCCACGTGACCAGGAATTTTGCTCTGGATGCTTCCCACGGGTTCACTGCCGTGTTCTGCGAGGACCAGGCTCCGCTCTGGATGTTTTCCACGGGGTCAAAGAGTGACGTTATCCGCGTTCCACATGACCATGAATTTTGCTCTAGATGCTTCACACGGGTTCACTGCCGTGCTTGGCGAGGACTAGGCTCCGCTCTGGACGTTTTCCACGGGGTCAAAGAGTGACGTTATCCGCGTTCCACGTGACCAGGAATTTTGCTATGGATGCTTCCCACGGGTTCACTGCCGTGTTCTGCGAGGACCAGGCTCCGCTCTGGACGTTTTCTACGGGGTCAAAGAGTGACATTATCCGCGTTCCACGTGACCACAGGTTCACTGCCGTGTTCTGCGAGCACCAGGCTCCGCTCTGGATACTTCACACGGGTTCACTGTCGTGCTCTGTGAGGACCAGGATCCGCTCTGGACGTTTTCTACGGGGTCAAAGAGTGACGTTATCCGCGTTCCACGTGACCAGGAATTTTGCGCTAGATGCTTCACACGGGTTCACTGCCGCGCTTGGCGAGGACTAGGCTCCGCTCTGGATGCTTCACACAGGTTCACTGCCGTGCTCTGCGAGGACCAGGATCCGCTCTGGACATTTTCCACGGGGTCAAAGAGTGACGTTATCCGCGTTCCACGTAACCAGGAATTTTGTTGATTATATCCGCATTTCACGGAGTTGGAATTTGACTCTCAGTGGGAGTACATTGCCGAGTCATGGAACTGGGAGTTGCCGCTGTTCCGCTTTGCTTGATGTTGTCTCCGCCGCAACGAGACGAACATCGAGATGATCTCCAGGCTATCTGCGACTCATCGAGATTTGGCCTCTTCTTCTGATGAAACCTGGGCGAGGAGGAGTGTGATTCCTTCTTTTTTACGCCCCTGGATTGTATACAGGGATTGATGTAATATCACCTGTAGGGCATAAATTTCATTTTTATTTTGTTCTTTTTCCGCAATACTCTATCCTTTCAGCTTTTATATCGCGAAGGTCGCGATTGCCCCATCATTTCGGCTATTTATTTTATTTTTACTCGCTGCTTTTTATTGCGAGTTGCCCAATCATTTCAGCTATTTTTCATGCATACACTTTTACTTGCTGCTTTTTATTGCAAGTTGCCCCATCATTTCGGCTATTTCGTATGCATGTGTGGCTCGCTAGCCTTTTCGCTGCAAGCTTGGATTTTAGATACCGATTTCGGCATCAGCACCGCTACAACTGGGATGTTGCCAGGAGCAAATCATCATTTGTCTCTGTCGATGTTGAACAAAGGAGGCTTAGTAAATAGGGTTAAGGGTCCTGTCGACTAAGGCTTTTGACTTCATGAGCCGTAAGGGTCTCACAAAGGTATTTCTCCCTACAAGTCGTGAGGATCTTGCAGATGTGTTTCCTCCTTGGGAATCATGAGGATTCCTAAGTGCATGTCCTCTTGCAGGTCGTAAGGATCTTACAAAAGGGTTTTCTCCTTATAAGTCGAGAAGACCTACAAGGGTTGTTCGCCATACGAACATATCCCTAGTCACAGATGGGACTTGGTTAGGGAAATGTTTATTCGCGCCCGTGGATTGTATACAAGGGTCAGTATTGAGCCACTTGTAGGGCATAAATTGAAGGTTGTGGGGGTTGCTTAAGCACATGTTTAGGTCTCTGTGACTTAAGACTTTCAAGTCTTATGAGCCGTGAGGGTCCCATAAGAGAGTTCTCCTTACGAGTCGTGAGGATCTCGCAAGTGTAATTCTCCTTAGGAATCGTGAAAACTCCTAAGTGCATTGCTCCCTTGTGAGTCGTAAGGATCTCACGCGGGTGATTTCTCCTTACAAGGTCGTGAGGATCTTGCAAGTGCCCTTTAACGAGGTTGCGCCCTTTCGGGTTTTCACAAACACTCGCCGGTAGCCCTGCTGTTTTTACTCACGGAGCCCTTCCGAATTTTCATCCGTGCCCATTTTGCTTATGGACATACCGTTTTTATTATATTTTATTTTATTATTATTATTATTATTTTTCTCTTTGAGATACTGCAATCCACCGTAGTTTATCGACATCTCGGTCAACAGCTAGTTTCAGGACATAGTGGTCCGTTGTTAGTTTAGGGTAGGATCTAGCGATCCGGCTGACATGGTTATGTCCCGGGTATGGGGGCCGTTGTCTCGGGTATGTACGAGACTCCTGTTAAACATGATCCTCCTTCCACTATGTGATTTCAAACATGACCTAGAGACCGATAGGGACACATAACATATTCTGCATCATATAGTGACATAGTGATTACTTGCATTGTTCTTATACTAGTATTACCTCATATACATGTTTCATCTTATTATAATAATATTGTTATTGTGTCGCTCTGACGACCTGAGTATGCATGATCGGATCCCGCGGGAGGACCAGCACAGGAGATGGATCTACCCTTCGAGTTCACAGAGATATAGTCTGGTGTACTCCCTATCTTTACTGCTTTCCATAGAGTGATCGTGAGATTGAACTTGGTTAGTAATTGCTCTTGTTATTTGTAATTTGTGAACAATGGAATTTTAATGTAATAAATTGGTGATGTGATTCTTTTAATACTGTGCTTTATTTACTGATTACCATGTAATGCTAGAAGCCGAAGTGTGACTACGGCAGGATGATTCCTTGACCGTAGGAGCATGGCTGGCCTAGTCATCCCTCGTTTTCCGTATTTTGGGAAGCGGGGCGTGACATGGTTTAGTTGGTATCAGAGCCTGTTTTTAGTATCAAGGAATAACATTAACTATACTGTATTACGTTATTCTTATTTCATTACTCTTGATTTTCATCCTATCCTTTTGAATCTTCCAGTGATATGACGTCCCCGAACGACCCCTCCTCGGACTCCAGCTCTCAGGACCGCACGGAAAGAATACTTAGTGCACTGACCACTCTCGTGGAAGCTCAGGAGAGTAAGACAGATTTACTCACTGAGGGACTCAGGGCGATTACCGCCGCAGGAGGACCTTCCGCACTTATTACCGCCCCCGAGGGCGCTACTCCACCAGCTTATCAGGCTAGGGCTGGTACCATATCAGACTTCCGATGGTTACACCCAGCTACGTTCACAGGGCTAGCTGAACCCCTTGAGGCTGAGCAATGGCTGGTAAACATGGAGAATTTATTGGCAACCGCCAGGGTTCCAGAGGAAGACAAAGTGGACGTGATAAAGATTCAATTAGAATACGAAGCCCGTACATGGTGGTCGGTGAAAGAAAGCAGACTTGACGAGCCGATTAAATGGAGCAAGTTTAAGGAGTGCTTCTTAGATCATTATTTTCCTCCCACAGCCAAGGCAGAAATGGAGGAAAGGTTTATTCTTTTGAAGCAGAATGGACGCCCAGTGGACGTATATGCGGCAGAGTTCAATCGTCTGAGCCGCTTTGCTCCATACATGGTCAAATCAGAGGCCACCAGGGCCAGACGCTTCCTTCAGGGGTTAGATTTCGAGTTGCAGCAGTTGATTGTATCGTTGGATTTGCAGACTTTCGCACAGGTACTCAACGCGGCGAGAGTTCAGGAACAATTGATTAACAAGTTCAGGAGACCCCCGGTCGTTCCAGCACGTACCCACGCGCCTTCTCGAGGAGCCATACCGGTTCACAAAGCAGGAACGACATAAATGAAGCGCCCGTTCGTACCACAGCATCGCCCCCAGAGACATGGCGTAGTTTGCGACTATTGCGGTAGAGGAGGGCATACCCAGAAGGACTGTCGCCGTGCCAAGGGACAGTGCTTGATTTGCGGTTCCAGTCAGCACAGGATTAACAGTTGCCCTGAGCGAGCAGAAATACAGGGAGGTTCTGGACCGCCACAGCAGAAGCCGCAGGAGCAGAGGCAACCCTTTACAGGTCGCGGTCAGGGACGGGCTTTCACCTTGACCGCCGAGCAGGCAGAGGCATCAGGAGACGTGGTAACAGGTACTCTACTCGTACATTCCTTGCCGGCTAGAGTACTATTTGATTCGGGAGCATCGCATTATTTCTTGTCTGAGCATTTCACTAATACACACTCAATACCACATGAACAACTAACCAAGGGATGGGAAATTCATACGGGTAATGGCATTATAATATCTAGTCGAGAATGTAGATTATGCCCAGTTGTAGTGTGTGGCAGGGAATTCTATGCGAATTTCCTTCTGATCGGGACAGGCAGTTACGACGCAATTCTCGGGATGGATTGGATGAGCACTTTCCATGTAGTTATCGATTGTCGTGCAAGGAAGGTGATCTTCCGCATCCCCAATCACCCGGAGTTTATTTTCGAGGGCGGAAGTGAATTTTTGGAGCCAGCTAAGTATAGAGCCAAGCCCAAGGAACTGACAGCTATGGAGATTGATAAGAGCCCAGTCCCAGAAATTGTTCGGGACTTTCTGGACGTATTTCCTGAAGATCTACCAGGTCTACCACCTCCTCGAATCTTGGAGTTCTCAATCAATTTGATTCCAGGTACAGCCCCAGTATCCAGGGCCCCATACAGAATGGCACCAGTTGAGTTGGCGGAATTGAAGAAGCAGGTTGAAGAACCATTGGAGAAGGGATTTATTCGGCCAAGCGCTTCACCGTGGGGTGCACCAGTCCTACGAGTAAAGAAGAAGGATGAATCGCTGCGAATGTGTATAGATTATCGGGAGCTGAACAAGGTCACAATAAAGAACAAGTACCCAATACCGCGCATTGACGACCTATTCGATCAGCTAAGTGGAGCCAAGGTATTCTCGAAGTTGGACCTCCGTTCTGGATATCATCAAATCAGAGTAGCAGCCGAGGATGTATGCAAGACGGCTTTCAGGACCCAATACAGACACTACGAGTTTCTTGTGATGCCGTTCGGTGTTACCAATGCCCCAGTAATATTCATGGACTTGATGAACAGAGTGTTCGCAAAGTACTTGGACACGTTTGTCGTTGTGTTTATCGACGACATACTTGTCTACTCGAAGACCCGGGAAGAACACGCTGAACATTTGCGCACGGTACTACAAATTCTTCGGGAAGAGAAGCTGTATGCGGAGCTGAGCAAGTGTGAATTCTGGCTCGACAAGGTTCAGTTTTTGGGACATATTGTTTCGGGTGAAGGCATCTCGGTAGACCCGGTAAAGATAGAATCTGTTAGAGATTGGCCCACGCCGAAGTCAGTGGCCGAGATCAGGAGTGTTCCCCCAATCAGAGCAAGGCTCTGTTTGAATTTTGAAAATTCAAATTTTGAAGCAACGCTTCGGTTCCCGTGCGCTGCGCGCAATGCGCCACGTATCAGAAGTTGACACGGCAGCACAACGCCCAAGGCGGTACGTCCGATCAGAGCAAGGCTCTTTAAAAACATAAGCAACACTCAACTGCGCACGCGCACCGCAGCGCAACACGTGTCTGCGCAGTTGCGCAAGCACAACTGCGCAAGCGCACGGCAGCGCGACACGTGTCTGCGCAGTTGCGCAAGCGCTTCACTGCGCGACACGTGTCTGCGCAGTTGCGCAAGCGCTGTTGTGCAAGCGCCTTACTGCGCGACACGTGTCACGCGCTGGTGAGTTGCACAACAACAGAATGAAGATTTAAGGAAATCTTTTCTGTTCTTGTTAAAACAAGAAGATTTCTTCTGTAAAACAGGGGCCTTTGATCAAAGATCCAACGGTGGGGAAAATTCCCCGAATCACTCAGAAAAGATCTTTTTAACAAATTTAACTGATCTTTGAGCACTATAAAAAGGACCCCAGACCCCATTTCAAAGATATAGACAATTGGATAAAAAAAAGAGAAGAGAACTCCTGAGAATTTCTGGAGAACACAAAAAAGAAGGTAAAAACCTTTGAGATAAGAGAAAATTCTCTTAAAGAATATATCTTTGATCTAAAAAACAAGATCAGTGATCTTCAATAAATAGATAAATAAATAAATAAATAAATAAAAATAATAAAAATAGTGCCTTGCACTTGCTATGAACCTCTGGTTCTCTGAAACAGAAAGAAAGAAAAGATTTCTTTCTTTTCTTTGATCTAAATTTAGATCAAGAAATTAAAAATTGCTCTGCACTTCTTTTCCTGAATCTAAAAGATTCTTGGTGCTTTGCACAAATGCAATGCATTATTTGAAGGGCTAGGCCCAAATCAAAAAGACCTAGCAGGTCAAAATAAATTGCAAAGCAATAAAAGGGCTGGGCCCAAATAAAATTGATGCTCTGCATCCCTTTTGGGCAAAGCCCAAATAAAAGCAAAAGAAATGCAAAAGCAATGGACTTAGCCCAATCGTGGCCGTAAGTCCTTAAATTAAATTGACTGAGCAAAATGGCTCTCCTAAATCAATCTACATCCGGTTCGAGGGTACATCTCCGAACTCCTTTGACATCCATCGTTGTAATTCCTCAACGACGTCAAAGAGGCAACGAGTCCCAACAACCACACACCCATATGGACTGCGGGGTCCTTAAACTCGTGGACCGAGACGTCCTTAAACTAACATCAGACCGAAACGTCCCTAAACTAATATCGGACCGAGACGTCCTTAAACTAATATCGGACCGAAACGTCCCTAAACTAACATCGGACCGAAACGTCCCTAAACTAATATCGGACCGAGACGTCCTTAAACTAATATCGGACCGAGACGTCCCTAAACTAATATCGAACCACAACGTCCTTAAACTGGCGACGGACCACCACGTCCCTAAACTGGCGATGGACCACCACGTCCCTAAACTGGGAAATGGACCACTACGTCCCTAAACTGGAATAATAGAGCCTCCAAATGCTCTTTTGCCGGATCTAAACGGTCTCGTTTAAGTTGATCTTAGCCCCAAATACGGCTAACGTATCCTTAGACATTTAAATGAATGATAAAACTCCAAATCAACTTTGGTTCAAGGGTACATCTCTGAACTCCTCTGACACCTGTCGTTGTAATCCTTCAACGACGTCAGAGAGGTGACGAGTCCCGATGGCCATACATTAAATTAATCACTACGTTAAGTTGATCTTAGTCTAAAACAGGACTAACGTATCCTTAACGAACGTTTAAGTCGATCTTAGCCGCAACGCGACTAATGCATCCTTAAACTAAAAACACCAAACCCAAATCTAAGTAAATACGGATTTAGACTAATCCACGTCCTACGGGCGACGCATTACTCAGTCTCCGTATACAATCCACGGGCAACCACAAACAAAACAAACACACACGACACGAAGTGAAATTCTGGAGAAGGAGAAAGTTGTTACCGTGATGCGGTAGCGTAATTAACTGCACGGGCTTGCGCCTGCAGGGAAGAGCGTCCCCACAATCAAAAAACCCCTCACCCTGAGGGGGAATCTGACGAAGTCTGCTACATCGGCCGCATCCGTCTAAACCTCCGATACACGGTGCCATAAATCAACTTGGTATCTTCGGAGAGATAGACAGATAAAACCAAATAGCATCTGCCCTGAACCTCAGGCACAGACACAAAGTCTGCGCCGCCTTTCGGAGGGGAACAGATTCTGGCACGCCCGGTGGGACCTTTTCCTCTTTCCACTCCACACTTCGTTTGTCATCCTCACGAACCAATCGCGGTTTGTTAAATGGTTGCCTTCGGATTTCAAATTACTAAGATTTGGTCTTTTGTCTGGCACAGAACTCAAGATTCAATGGCCTCCAGCTGCACCAACTGCTCGAAGTGCCACTGCAATGGACGCTCCACCTCTCCCGGAGGTGTAGCATATGGGCCCCAAGCAGTTCTTTCCTTACTCTGCCGATAGACCAAGTGACCCAAGCCACCACCGGCTTGTTCTTCGGAACTATGATCCCACCTGCAAGCTTTTCTGCACCAATACCTGCACCGGGAGTGGGTAAAAAGTCGGTCTTCAACCGGCTCACTGTTTCAACAGCCCCTGTCAACGGGTCGCCCGTCACTAAACCGACAGCCTCCGTTTTCAGCAGGCTAGGTCAGAACCATGAAGTGGCCGCCCCAAAGAGGGCAACGGTCGCTGCTCCGGAAGTCGTTAAAGCGGCTTCTCCCATCAGAGAGTCGGTCTTCACAAGATTGACGGTTCCCACTCCTCCCCCAGCTGGTCAAAAGGCATCAGTCTTCGATAGGCTGACATCGGCAGTTACCCCACGCTCAAACAGGGGACAACAAGAAACTATCTCGATTTCCGAGCCGGTCCCAACGGCTCGTCGTGCGCGACGTCGCCATTGGCGACGAGTGAGGAAAGCAGGGGGCAGTTCCCCCTCAGGGCTGACTCCACCTGCTCCGATGGTGGAGGTCAATGCTGCTGTTCCAACCGGGAACAGCTTCGAATTACTGAGGAAGGTAAGAAAGAACTCTCCAATAGCTACATTGAAAAGATCTCCACCTATGGAGAAAGCTCCGGAGGCAAAGCAAGAACAGCCCCCTCAACGGCTGTCGTCAAAAATTTATAAAGTCTGGCGGAAGATTCAAGACTCCGTGATTGATCCAGACTACTTGCGTCACCAGAAAAGGGCAAAGGTAGAAAATAACAAAAAGTGCCCCATTAAACAGCAGGGAGCAACAGTTGCTAGGATGCCCACTCCAACGGCTCCTTTGACCTCGTTGGCCCACAAAAGAAGGAAGCCAGAGAAAGCTCCCGCGTCACCAGCAAAGTTTAAAACTCCCGTGTCACCGGCAAAGTTTAAAAGCAGTGAACCTAAACGCCCCAAGTCAATGGGCATAATTGTTCATACGGTTTATATGGCTTCTGGAAAGGAAGAAAGTCGTACTGCTACGGGTCACCGACCGCTTACCCGATCAGTGACCAAGGCTCAGGAGCAGCAACAAAAGCTCCAGGAGATGATGACCACAATGGCTGCACTCACTGGGCCGAAAGAGAACCCTGAGACGTCCTTAGATGAGCGCCAGAAGGAAGAGACCGACGCCGGGTTCCTTCGCCGAGTACTGGAAAAGAGGGACAGAGAGGCTGCTGAACAAGCGGCCAACATACAGCGGACGGCCCTCCTGTTCCAGGATATGGTGGGTATGATG
This sequence comes from Agapanthus africanus, assembly GCA_030015575.1. NCBI lineage: Eukaryota > Viridiplantae > Streptophyta > Magnoliopsida > Asparagales > Amaryllidaceae > Agapanthus > Agapanthus africanus. The sequence continues at coordinate 23,190,482 of JASDDO010000028.1, read as the reverse complement.
ATTCAACAAGATCCACCTGCTGGAGATCTCCCGATCATTCTTGAAGACGATAGGGGAGAGGCATCAAATCCGCCACCGGCTCTATTAACAGCTAAAGAGGATACAATCTCTAAGACTGATCTGGACGAATACATAGCCCAGCAAATAAAGGTTCATCACGCGGCCGAAGCAGCCGGCCACGTCGTAAAAATGGGGCGACCGTATCCAGGCTGGTATGACCAAATCAAATACCCGCCGGGTTACACAATTCCCAAGTTTCATGTCTACAAAGGGACCGGCAATCCCCATCAACATGTTGCCCAGTTCAGGGCGCTTTGCAGTAACACCGGCGGCGACGACAAGCTTTTGCTTCGCCAGTTTGTTGGAAGCCTATCAGATACGGCGTTCGAATGGTATTCTGAGCTCCCCAACGACTCTATTAAAACCTTTGCGGAGATGGAGCTGCTCTTCACCCAACGTTTTGCAAGTGCCAGTGAGCGTACCCCGATGACGGCACTGATTAATGCCAGGGTAAAACCCGGCGAGACATGGGTTCAGTACGCTATACGGTGGCGTAATCTATGGTCGAAGTGCGAACAGCGCATAGAAGAAGCTCCGGCGGTGGGAATATTTGTTGGAACCCTTGATCCACAAGCAACCATCTCGCAGTTCATGATGTTCTTCAAGCCGACTACTTTCCAGGCTTTGATCGACAAACTAGCGCAGATGGACCAGATGGGCCATAAACCCCCTCTCCCGAAGCCGGACTCCCGAAACGACAAGGGAAAGGGAAAAGCGATCATTGTCGCTAATGCCCAACAACAACCGAGCGACTCGAAGCCGGTTGCTCGTCCAAACAATACGCGCCCATACGTACCCCTTGAGGACAGGATGGGACGTCCTTACTCCTTCCCCCGCGATAAAACGAGGAGGCTATTCGAGCTGGCGTTGCGCAACAGACTCATAAATCTGCCAGATCCAAAACGTCCGTTGCAACCGAACGACGTCAACGAGCCCAATTACTGCCCTTACCATCGAGTGCTAGGCCATCCCATCGAAGATTGCTACGTTTTCAAGAATTGGCTTGAGAACCAGTACCGCCAGGGCAAATTTGCGCTATCCGACAAATGGAAGGCGAATCCCCCACAGCCCCACACCTCTAAAGGGACGAATACGCCGGGGGCAACATGCTCCGTCATTGAGGAAGCTCCTTGGGAGGTTGTATTATCAGCCAAGACGAAGAGGATGCTAAACGATCTTCAGACCTGTCCAGCGTTCAAGTGGAAGAACCCCTTTGAACCGCAGGTTATTGAGGGGATGTTGAAGCCACGTCCGACTCCGAGGACCGATGGTGGTAGTTCAAGCGTTCATAGTCAGCCGTCAAAATTTTCGAAAAAGAAGAAGAAGAAATCTAAGAAGCCCGTGAAGCCTGGCGACAAGCGCACGGACTTACAAAAGCAAATCGACGCACTGGATGAATACAACCAAAAGGCGCGGACTCCCATTACGCTCCAAGATTTCCTTGATCACGTCTTTCAAAAAGAAGATGAGGGAGAAAGTTCATCGGATGAATCCGAGGAATATGTGGCGAGTTGTCATATAATCTCCCATTCGACCACGAACGATGAAGGGACTTCTGGCACTAAAATGCTGGGGGCAAATACTGGGTCAAGGGTTCCGGAGTTATCAATCGAAAGGATTGACGCGTTTCTTAGTGAAGCTCGATTGAAAAGTAAAGCTGATCGAGAACGCGAGACGGCTATATTCGAAAGGGCCAAGTGCCAGCGACTTGAGGAAAGAGCTGAGATGATCCCGCTGGAGCAAAATGCCTCCACCGCTGACAAAAGCCAATTCAAGATAAAAAAAAAGAGGTTTGCTAAGGCCATATCAATGGGCATGAAGCTACCATCCTCTGAAGGAAAAATGACTGGTGTGGTAGAAATGCACCCCTCTTATTGCTTATATCATCAGAAGGTCTCGCATCCCACTCAAGAGTGCAAGGCTTTCGATAGATGGTGGCAAGGATACGTCGCTAATCAACAACGCTTTAAACGGGAAAAGTGTAAAATTCGTCGGGAGCAAAGAAACACGACCAAAGAGCTTGAAAGAACTGCCGGTAATTGTCACATGGTTAACACTGCCGGGTCACAAGTGCCTACATTTGGGAGCGACTCTGATGAGGAGCTAGAACTTGCCCCTCTCTTTAAAGAGTCAACTTCGGGAAAAGAAGAAGAGCCAGTGGTTTGCGAAAATATCCGGCTGCGGAATCGGACACTGCCTGAAAAGAACCTCGGACCCTCGAATAGAAAAGATAAAGGGAAAGAAAAGGTCTCTGAAGACATCGTCTTAGATGACCAAGTTCTGGAAGAGCTAAACGCCGAAAACCCGCCGAAGAGAAGTAAGGTGGATTACAACGTTCTGGCACATCTGAGGAAACTGCCCTCTCAGCTCAGCGTCCTTGATGCCTTGTTACTATCAAAGGAGGCGAGAGACTCTTTGATTAAGGCGCTACAAGATCCGGACCAGTTCCAAGCCTTCTTAGCCGAAGAAAAGATGAAAGACGAATTAGAAGAAGTGCACACAGCCGACGTTGCTTTTGGTGATGAAGACCTTCTCCTCGGGACGTGTGAACACAATCGCCCCCTTTATGTCTCAGGATACTGCCATGACATAAAGATAGGTAAAATCTTGGTCGATAACGGATCGTCTGTCAATTTACTCAATGTGCGAGTGTTAAAGGAGATTTGCATGAGTGTCCAACACCTCGCCCGAGACAAAATCACCATCTCCGGATTCGACTCCCAATCATCAAAAACTCTTGGATCTGTGATATTGACGTTACGCTTCGGGTTGCTCGTCACAGACATCAAATTCCATGTTATAGACGCCAAGACGTGCTACAATGCTCTGCTCGGCCGACCATGGCTACACGAGTACAATATCATCCCTTCTACACAGTGCATGAAGTATTCTAGGGATAGCCTCGAGTACACTGTGGCGGGAGAGTTGAATCCGTTTTCCGTGAACGAAGTTCGCAAGTATGAAGATGCCAAATACTTCTTACCGAGTTTCGAAGACACGGAAAGGTGTCACAAACCGGAGAACAAAACTAACGCCACCATCCCTGTCTTCGGCAGTGACACCGAGGAGGAGGAGGATATAATTTATTCAGGTCCATCCCGATCCACCAGGCCAGGACCATCCTTTCCTTCGTTGATCTTCGGCAGTGATTCAGAGGATGAAGTTCATGCTGTATTCCCTGCTCGGCCTTCAATACGGGTTTCCGCTGATGAAGAGCAAAGTCTGCAGATAACCATGGTGCCGCTTGAACATTACAAAGAACTGGATGCACTCGACACCAACAGCGTAAAAGAATTGCAGACATTCTATATCCCTCCCGGACGAAAAGGCGAGAAGGCAATCCTATTCTACCGTTCTGAAGAAAACAAGGTGGAAAAAGAAATTTGGCATGGTGCGGATCCAACGCTGGACAGACTCCAGCCCATCCGTCTACCCCGATATTATACGGAAGGCTTGAGGAGACTGTTGAAGCACCAGGGAATACCTTTCGAACAAACCGTTAGAAAGGCCAAATTCTATGACAGGGTTTGGAACGTCCCCGGAACTCAGCACAAGCTACCAATGGGAGGCTGGAGACGATCGGGCTCGGATATATTCGCTCCAGGAAACGAGAGCTGCTCCGCGATTGTTACGTCGTGCACAATTCTGATGAAGAAGCAAATGCTCAAGAGGAAAACGCTAATCCTGAGCCAGCAAAAGTTCCTGATGCAAAACCGCCCAGTCCATCATTTGAAGACCAGATGGGCAAACTTATAAGGAATGCGGGTCAAAAAGCCCTAGATGATCACAATCGTGAAATGGCAATCTATGAGAAAGCCAAGACACAACGCCTTCTCCAACAAGCCGTGAAGGATGAAAATGCCGCTCCTTATCAACCTGCTACAAAAAAGGCTCGACGCGAAAGCAAAAACAAGTCGAAAGGCAAGAAAGGCGCTCAACAACCACAAAGCAGAGCTAAGAAACCACGCATCCGAGAGTCGAGCGTTATTGACCTAGCCCTCATGAAGAAAATGGGTCGAGCATACTCATTTCCTCGGAACAAAACAAGGAAAATACTTGATCTTGCTCTAAAACATCAAATGCTTACACTGCCAGAGTCTAAACACCCTGAGCAAGCAGGCGAAGTCTCCAACCTAAATTATTGCTCTTACCATCGAGTAGTAGGGCATCCGCTTGAAGATTGCTTCACCTTTAAGAATTGGGTTGAGGACCAATATCAGCTTGGCAAATTCGCGTTGTCTGACAACTGGAGGGTAGCGCCGCCGCAAAAGCACGAACCCGAAAACACAAGGATAGAACCAACTCCGCATTGGGATTGGCAGAAAATTCGCACCTGCCATGTGATAACAATATTAAAAGAAGAGTCCGAGGACATGAACAGCCTTCCTTGGTGCTTTGAAAACAGCAGCGATTTGGTAATCTCAGAATTTCCACCAGCGCCAAAAGAGCTAGAAGATGGAATCCATACTACTGCAGATAACCTCAAGAAAATCGAGTTGGGGACAATAAATGATCCGCGACCGACATTCGTCAGCGAGCTGCTGTCTGAAGAGAGGGTGGCTGCGTTAAAAGACATCCTTGTGCAGCATAAAGATTGCTTCGCATGGAACTATTCCGAGATGCCGGGACTAGATCCAGAAATTGCTGTACATAGACTAGCAATATCCCCGAACATCAAGCCAGTCAAACAGGCGCCGAGAAGAATGCGACTCGAGCTTGAGATGAGCATAAATACCGAAGTCAAAAAGTTAATCGACTCTGGCTTCATCCAGGAAGTTCAGTATCCTGAATGGATCGCCAACATCGTCCCAGTGATGAAGAAAAATGGGACAGTGCGCATATGCGTAGACTTCCGGGATCTTAATAAAGCTTGCCCGAAGGATGATTTACCAGTGCCAGTCACTGAACTTATGATAGACAATACATCCACTCATGAGGTTTTCTCCTTCATGGACGGCTCATCAGGGTATAATCAAATAAAAATGCATCCTGAAGATCAGAAACATACGGCTTTCCGGACTCCTTTAGGGATATTTTGTTATAAAGTAATGCCCTTCGGTTTGAAGAACGCCGGTGCTACTTATCAGAGGGCCATGACAAAGCTCTTCGACGACCTTATACACGAAATCGTCGAATGCTATATCGACGATCTCGTGGTTAAAAGCAAGTCATACGAAGAGCATCTCGAGCATTTGAAGACCGTATTTCAACGCCTTCGGCGATACAATTTGAAGATGAATCCTTTAAAATGTGCGTTCGGGGTTTCCTCGGGCAAATTCCTAGGGTTTATCGTTCGACACCGAGGCATTGAAATAGATCCGTCTAAGATTAAAGCGATCATGGAAATGCCTCCGCCAAGGACTCTTAAACAGTTGCGATCTCTTCAAGGGAAGCTCGTATACATACGGCGATTTATAGCTAATCTTTCAGGAAAGTGTCGTCCTTACAGTCACCTGATGAAGAAGGGAACCCCATTCGTTTGGGATCACAAATGCCAAAGCGCATTGGATGAGATCAAGCAGTATCTGCAAAACCCTCCGGTGTTGGCTGCTCCAGTTAAGGGAAAGCCTCTCATTCTTTACACGACCGCCCTTGAGGGTTCTTTAGGCGCATTATGGGCACAAGAGAATGACCAGGGGAAAGAAAGAGCACTCTACTACTTAAGTCGGGTTCTGCTGGGGGCAGAAAGCAATTACTCCCTCATTGAAAAACACTGCCTAGCGTTGATCTTCGCAATAACAAAGCTTAGACATTACGCATTAGCGCATGAAGTCCATCTCATTTCAAAGGTGGACCCTCTCAAATATTTAATGTCAAAGGCCATCTTGACGGGACGACTCGCTAAATGGGCTATGCTCTTAATGGAGTTTTCGATAACATATCGACCCCTCAAGGCAGTGAAGGGTCAGGCCATAGCCGACTTCCTTGCTGAGCACCCGATACCTGCCGATTCCCCTCTGAATTGCGATTTGCCAGACAAACATGCGTTTGACGCAATCGACGGTGGTGATACCCGTTGGGAGCTTTATTTCGATGGGGCGTCTTCCATGAAAAAGCACAAACAAAATATGTCAATGATCAAATCGGGAGTAGGCCTTATCTTCGTAACCCCACAAGGAGGAATAATGCGCTTCGCCTTCTCCTTGACAGAGCCGAGAACGAATAATGAAGCTGAATACGAAGCTTTGATAGCAGGCTTGGAGATTGCCATTGACATGGGAATTGAAAACCTCCTCATATATGGGGACTCCCAGCTAGTCATCAGTCAAGTGAACGGCGATTACCAAACATGCAAACCGGAATTGATAAAATACGGTGAAAAGGTGCAACAACTGCTAACCCAAATTCCCTCCTATATTTTGGAAAGCATACCGCGTGCGGAAAACAGCAAAGCGGACGCACTGGCCAAACTTGCTAAAGAACTGGCTGACGAGAACCTCGATGACGTTAGAATCGTGGTACAAAGCCGTCGAGTGCTTGCCCCCGCAGAAGTATCTCCGAAATCATCCGAAGAAAAAGGAGCAAACGAGGAGACAGCCCTGCAAATAAAAGATTGGGAAAATACCGAGGACTGGAGAGAAGTCTTCAGAGATTACTTCAAGTTCTACCGAATGCCTGAAGAAGCGTCCATAAGACATCAGCTCGTAAAACGAGCTCTATCTTTCGCCTTTGTCAACGATACCCTGTACAAGAGGTCATTTGATTCTTTGTGGCTGAGATGCTTAGGACCTGACGAAGCGAGAAGGGTCGTCCAAGAAGTTCACGACGGACTCTGCGGTTCCCACCAAGCAGGCCCTAAGATGAAGTTGAAGATAAAACGGATGGGCTACTACTGGCCCACGATGATGCAGGATTGCCTGGAATACGCGAGGCAATGTCATTCATGCCAAATTCATGGGGACTTCATCCATCAGCATCCCAATCCACTGCATCTAACAGTGGCTAGTTGGCCATTCGAAATGTGGGGAACTGACATAGTCGGCCCCATCAAACCAGCATCGTCCAAGGGACATCGTTTCATCTTGGCGACGACTGATTACTTCTCCAAATGGGCAGAGGCGGTACCGTTGAGGGAAGTGAAGATGGAGAACATCCTCCATTTCTTCAAAACGCATGTCATATACCGGTTTGGAACCCCGAGAAGGATCATCTCTGATAATGGGCCAGCCTACCGAAGTCATAAAATTGGCCGCTTCGCACAGCAGCACAATATAGACTGGAGATATTCCTCAGTTTATAATCCGCGAGCTAACGGTCTAGCTGAGGCCTTCAACAAGACCTTGACGAAGATCATGAAGAAAACAGTGTCATGAAATAAGAGAGATTGGCACGAAAGATTGCAAGAGGCTCTTTGGGCGTATCGAACTACATTTAAAACGGCCACAAACACAACGCCGTACGCGTTGGTATTTGGGACGGAAGCAGTACTCCCTCTCGAGATAGAATTACCCTCTCTACGAGTGGCAGTCCACTACGAGCTGACAGACGGAGAAAATGCTCACCTTCGGTTTGAAGAGCTTGACGCCCTTGATGAAATCCGGCTTCTAGCACAACAAAACCTGGAAGCTTATAAAGCAAAGATGACGCGCTCATACGAAAGATTGACCCGACCGAGGACATTCCGTCAAGGCGAACTCGTGCTAGTGGTCAAAAGGCCTATGATCCCCAATCGCGCCATGCGGGGAAAATTCGAGCCAAACTATGAAGGCCCGTACATCATAGATAAAGTTTACCAGGGTGGGGCCTATCTACTCATGGACATGCACGGTGAAAGGCCTTTCAGGCCGATAAACGGTCGCTTCCTAAAGAGATACTACGCTTAATAAGCCACAGCCTAGGCCAATGGTAGACGACGACGACTATGTCCGCTCGCTATCTTCCTAAACTCAAGCTCTATCAGCAAATAATGGACCGAAATGTCCTTAAACTAATAGCAGACCGAAACGTCTTTAAACTAATACCGCAGCATCCTTAGGCTGACGAGATATTAAAAAAACATATAAAAATAAAATAAAATAAACGGTATGTCCATAAGCAAAAAGGGCACGGATGAAAACCTGAAAGGGCTCCGTGAGTAAAAAACAGCAGGGCTGCCGGCGAGTGTTCATGAAAACCCGAAAGGGCGCGACCTCGTAAAAAAAAAGAGAAAAAGAAAATAAGAAGGAAAAAAAAACAAAAAAAAAACGGTATGTCCATAAGCAAAATGGGCACGGATGAAAACCCGAAAGGGCTCCGTGAGTAAAAACAGTAGGACTACCGGCGAATGTTTGTGAAAACCCGAAAGGGCGCAACTTCGTTAAAGAACCCTTATAGAGTCCTCTCGACCTTGTAAGGAGAAACCACCTGCGTGAGATCCTTACGACTCACAAAGGAGCAACACACTCAGGGATCCCCACGATTCCTAAGGAGAAAATACACTTGCGAGATCCTCACGACTCGTAAGGAGAACTCTCTTATGGGACCCTCACGGCTCATAGGATTTGAAAGTCTTAAGTCACAGAGACCTAAACCTGTGCTTAAGCAAACCCCCACAAACTTCCAATATTGCCCTACAAGTGGTTCAATATTGACCCTTGTATACAATCCACAGGCGCGAATAAACATTTCCCTAGCCAAATTTCATCCGTAACTGGGAATACGTTCGTATGGTAAACAACCCTTGTAAATCCTCTCGACTTACAAGGAGAAAGCCCTCCTGTAGGATCCTTACGACTTATAGAGAAACAAACACTTAGGGATCCTCACGACTCCTAAGGAGAAAATACACCTACAAGATCCCCACGACTTGTAGGGAGAAATACCTTCACGAGACCCTTATGGCTCATGAAGCCAAAAGCCTTAGCCGACAGGACCCTAACCCTGGTCGCTAAGCCTCCTTTGTTCGACAACGACAGAGGCAAATGATGATTCGCTCCTGGTAATATCCCAGTTGCAGCGGTGCTGATGTTGAAATCGGTGTCCAATTTCAGGTTTACGGCGAAAGCCAGTAGGCCGCTCATGCATACGAAATAGCCGAAATGATAGGGCAACTTGCAATAAAAAGCAGCAAGTAAAATGTATGCATGCAAAATAGCCGAAATGATTGGGCAACTCGTAATAAAAAGCAACGAGTAAAAATAAAAAAACAAATACCCGAAATGATTGGGCACCGCGAAAAATAGCCGAAATGATCGGGCAGTCGCGACCTTCGCGATATAAAAGCTGAAATGATAGAGCATCGCGGAAATAAAATAAAATAAAAAGAAGAAATGATAAAACTTTGGCCCTACAGTTAAGATCATATCGATCCCTGTATACAATCCAAGGGCGTAAACAAAGAATGAACCATACTTTCCCAGCGGATTCCGTCAGACGACGAACCCCAAACCTCACCGGTTCATTTCAACCGAAGAAGCCAGTGACTTCAGCAAAATTCCTCGACTCACGGATACAAACACTCCTTGACGAGAGCCTTCTGATCCGCGTCGACCCGCAGAGCCACCAGTGCCTCCGTAGGAATCCTCGACTCGTTTCAAACCCCAAGGAAACAAATAATCCTTGGCGCTTGGAAAACAAATAATCCCTGGCAAAATTCCTCGACTCACGGATACAAACACTCCTTGACGAGAGCCTTCTGATCCGTGTCGACCCGCAGAGCCACCAGTGCCTCCGTAGGAATCCTCGACTCGTTTCAAACCCCAAGGAAACAAATAATCCTTGGCGCTTGGGAAACAAATAATCCCTAGCAAAATTCCTCGACTCACGGATACAAACACTCCTTGATGAGAGCCTTCTGATCCGCGTCGACCCGCAGAGCCACCAGTGCCTCCGTAGGAATCCTCGACTCGTTTCAAACCCTAAGGAAACAAATAATCATTGGCGCTTGGGAAAAAAATAATCCCTGGCAAAATTCCTCGACTCACGGATACAAACACTCCTTGACGAGAGCCTTCTGATCCGCGTCGACCCGCAGAGCCACCAGTGCCTCCGTAGGAATCCTCGACTCGTTTCGAACCCCAAGGAAACAAATAATCCTTGGCGCTTGGGAAACAAATAATCCCTAGCAAACTTCCCGACTCACGGATACAAATACTCCATGACGAGAGCCTCCCAACCCGCGTCAACTCACAGAGCCACCACAGTCTCCGTGAGAGAATTCCCGTTTCGCTCCACCTTGCAAGATAAAGTCTCGGGCAGCAAGGATTAAAAAACTTGCTTCCTAAACAATGGGGCCCTGCAAGTCAATCCAAAATGGTCTCTTGCATACTATCCACGGGTCTCACTCTCCAAAGTCGAGTTTCGACGAGGAGGGAAACAACCGCTTACGAATCCGCTCAACTCGTAAGAGGGAAAAATTCTCTTATAGGATCCTTACGACTTATAAGAGAAAACCACACTTAGGAATCCTCACGATTCCTAAGGAGAAAATCCACCTATGGGATCCTCTCGACCCATAGGGAGAAAAGCCTCTATGGGACCCTTACGGCTCATAGAGTTGAAAAGTTTTAGGCAGTAGACCTGAACCTGCGGCCTAAGTCATCGCTATTTCTTAAGGAAGTCAGAATACTCGTTTTGGATATCCATCAACCATGGTTATCAAGACAGCCTGCTGACAATTAAAAAGAGATGACAGAAAGAATATCCGGTCTACATTTGATCTGGCGTGCGTGACGCACTCATTTATGCATGGGCAGAAGACTCAGGACGAGAAATAAGACAAGCCAAAGAGTTTCCATTCATACTGCTAGAAAATTCCTTTTTACAATCATAAGAAAGCCAAATGAAAAAAAAACATTATTCAAATTATTACAATGGAATAACCTCAGATCCGGGGCACGGATTGAGGAAATCGAAAGTAAGGCCATCCAGAGTTCGTCTGGCCTTTCTAATTATTCTTATGCGCAGTCTTTCGCGCTCCTCGGTGTCAATATCATCGGCAAGCCCCCCTGGCCTTCGATAAGCGGCAATTATCGTCGTCTGCTGGAAGACTTGGTGTAGGATGTCAACGAGGCTGTTCCGCCGTTTCTTTGAGATCAGCCCTGTCAGGTACACTGAATGCACCTTGTCTTCGGCATCATCCAGTGCGTTAAGCGGTAAGGCCTCATGAAGATCCAAAAGTGCTCTCCATATGGCTCCCAACACGACTTTCAGAAGGGCCGAACGACGGGGCAACAGCCAACCACCGCTTGCGTTCAGACGACCCATGATTTCCGCACATTCAGCGTCCGTAAACTCCTGGTTTTGTTGACAACCCTGAGCGCGGATATCGTCGTAGGTAATGAACTCGTGCAGACTGTATAGATGCACCGCCGCCATTATACCTAAAAGAAATATTACAGGAAGATCAGCAATAGAAAAGCAATAACATACATAAAGGACTAAATTCCTGAGGAGCAAGACTATGTTCAAAGATGAAATCCCCCAAACGAAAGCTCTGCTGGTTAATCGATTCTACCTAAAGAAGTTGTTTTCTAAAAACTTTAAAAAAGGGGAAACAAAGCAACGGAGTTCTTAAAGGCAAGGGGAAAGCTCCGAAGTCTTCGAAGATGGAAATCTGGAAGATGATAAGTATCTGGAGGGGACCAAAGGTCCTATTTATAGGCAACAAATGCCTCCTCGACTTCCAAAAGTCGTCACGGCGGTTCACCCTAATCAGAGCGAATTTCTGTTCAAATCCCGAGGCGGGAGACAAAGCAACGCTTCGTCTTCCCCCAGTCAGAGCAAAGCTCTGTTTTAAAAATCAATGTAATGAAGCAACGCTTCGGATTGTTTGCGCTGCGTAACGGGCCACGTGGCGGACGCAGATGCATCAGCGCAACGCCCAAAGCAGCGCACCCAATCAGAGCGAGGCTCCTTTTCAAAATTAAAGGAAGCAACGCTTCAGCTGCACTGCGTCGTGCGCTACTCGACACAGCGCAGAGGCGCTAACACAGTTGCGCTGCACTGTGCGCTGTGCGACACGTGTCATACCCTGAAGCATTTGCGCTAAACAAAATTAAAAATTCTGGAGAAATCGTTCCTACTCTTTTAAAATAAAAAGATTTGCTTCTGGATCAAAGATCCGACGGTGAGGGGAAATTCCCCCAGGTCATTCAGAAAAGGGATTTCTCTAATAAATCGAATTTGCTTCTCAATTTGCAAGATGAAGCCTCAGGCAGCAGAAGTGGGAAAACTTACTTCCTGAACGATGAGACCCTACAAGTCGATCTAAAATGGTCTCTTGTATACTATACACGGGTCTCACTCTCCAAAGTCGAGTTTCGACGAGGAGGGAAACAACCACTTACGGGTCCTCTCGATTCGATAAGAGGGAAAAATTCTCTTATAGGATCCTTACGACCTATGAGAGAAAACCACACTTAGGAATCCTCACGATTCCTAAGGAGAAAATCCACCTACGAGATCCTCTCGATCTGTAGGGAGAAAAGTCTCTATGAAACCCTCACGGCTTATAGAGTTGAAAAGTCTTAGGCAGCAGATCTGAACCCGCGGCCTAAGCCATCGCTATTTCTTAAGAAGGTCAGGGATACTCGTCCTAATCATCCGTCAATCATGATTACTAAGGTGGCATACTGATAATAAAAGAAAGAAAAGAAGGAGAAATGACACAAGACATTACAAAAATGTGCATCTTTTATTCATAAATATTGATCGAGTGCAGGATACATTGTGCTAAAGAATAAAAAATATATACATATACTTTACAAAGACAAATGATACAAGGAGAATTATTGGGAAGGAAGCGTCTTGCATGGGTGTAGCAATTGCTCGCATATGTCTTTCCATGCCTTCTCTTGGTCAGCTACCACCGCCAGCTCTGCCTCCACTTGGGCTCGTTGCTGCAAGACCGACGCAAGCTGTTCCCTGACGACCTGATAGGCAGCTTCCCGACTTGGGATATTGCGCTCAGCTACGTCAAGCTTCCGCTTCAAGTTTAGCCCATGGGAGATGCGCTCCAAGAGACCCTCAAAGATAGTCTTCACTTGGGCAGCATTTGCCTCAACCTCAGCGCGCAGATGGGCCGTTTCGTTCGAGGTCTTTTGGCATTCCCTTAGTCTTAAAGCTGCTTCTTGCTCCAAGTGGCGGGAGTGCGAAGTGCTTTGCTCGAGCCAAGTTGTACGTTGGGTGCTCAGGGCTAAAACTTCGGAAGAAGGGCGCGTCGACTCCAGCCGGTATAGACAGGCCTCGATCTCCCTGCAGTGATTAACCCAAGATCCGACGACGCCTTCGTTATGAAAATTTACGAGCGCCGCCAACATTGGATTAACCTCCACAGCGAAATCTACGGCAGAAGGGAGGGCGTCCATCTTGAGCTCTTCGATGTACCCGCTCAGCATGCCCAAACTCATCACAGCACCCTTTGAAGACGGGCGTTTCAAGAAAGGGCCTGCCGGTGGAAGGACGCGAGACTCAAAAGGGACCGGAGCCGGAACAATAGCTGCAAAACAAAACATGGTTAAACAATGGTTCAAGAGATGTTTAAGGGTTACCAAAAAAGGAATTTGCTATACCAGCAGCAACAGACGGCAAAGCCGGAAGAGCCGGTAGCGCGGCAGGTCTTGCATCCCCTCCTTCGATTTGTGGCACTGCAATAAAGAAAGGGAAAAGTCAGAAATCATTCAATTGCTAGAAAAAAGGGGATGAACAAAGATATTGTAGTGAACGTACACTCACCAGCGCCACTAGAGGGAGAAGCAAGTTCGGATGGGAAGGAGAAGTGTGGGAGCAACACGTGATATAGATGATCAAAGAGCACTCCTGAAAAGATGCGGTGGTATGGCGTTAGTCCATGAACTACACGTTTAAAAGATTAACTTGTGAGTCGCAAATCCATACCTTCCAACATCCGCGATGGCACGAGGGAAGACGGGGAAGTGACCACCGCCAAAGCAGTAGTTGACAGTGCTCCTTCAAGCAATGGAGCGTCGGCACTGGCCGCACCTGCAAAGACAAGCTTGTTAGAAGAGATCACAAGATATATAAAAAAGGGGGGAAACGATAGTAACCCGAAACTTACCCGACGAACTGCCAGCCGAGACTGAGGCAATTCCTTCCTCCATTGACATCAGGCCACCACCCGTAGCCTCGTCACCCGACTCAATAGGGACCGTTGTTACACTTGCAGGCCCTGGAGAAGGCGGGGAAATATAGGCGGAGAGGGTCATGATTGGAGCGTTGCCAGATTCCCGAGAAAGAGCAGCTGGCTCGTCCTCAGGAATCGTGGCGACCTCAGCCGCTACTCCTACGGATCCTGCGGTCACGGTTGTCTCATCCACCATCACCGCGAGGTCTCCAGCCTCGAGCGCTTCGCCTTCTACCGCTTTCGCCTCGGTTAAGACAATCATCTCATCTACCGCCACGTCAGGAGCGATATCAATGACCCTCTCGGCGGCGGACTCCTCAACCTCTGTAACAGATCCCGTGGCCCCAATGACGCGCCTCACTGACGGCTCAGGTTCGGTAGGCGCCGCTTCCGCCATTTCCTGGGGTCCAACGGTCTCCGCCTCCCCTCAGTCGGACTAGGCCCTGCCAGATGAAACGCATATGAGCCAATGGCTTTATAATTCTTACAACAAAGCTCTGAAAGAAGTACTACCTGAAGAAGATTTATCATTTGCACTTCGGGCCACGCGCGCCGCTCGCCTATAAGCAGTAGATAGGGCGACAGGAGCCTCTTCAGAAGGAGTGTCAGCGCGAGGAATGGTACTGGGACCCGCTCCCGCAGCCAAAGCAGCTCTACGCGCCTTTGCTGCACGTCTCAACCGCTTCCGCTCCTCCCGAGCCGTTGAGACGGATGCCACTAGAGCTTCCCTAATTGAGGTGTCCTCGTCCGTGAATAGGGAGGCCTCTAGGTTTTTCAGGGCATCCCTCGTCGTTTTGTCAAGCTGAGGCTCTTGCGGCAACTTCGACGAAGCTGGGACTTCGGTAACAGGCTCAGGAAGGATCCCCGCGTCAACTGATATAACCTCTGCAAAGAAACAAAAGAAGGTTAGGTTGACCATCAGAGAAGATGACAAACTTTCCTTATGAAAGGGAAAAGGGTGGGACATACCAATGCCTGCTGGGACACGCTTCTTCTCCTCCTCCTGGAAGGTCTTCAAAGAGGCAGCAATGGCCTCTTCAGTAGAAATACCTGTTGAGAATGAAGCAAATATTAGCTAAAGATAATAATAAAAATGCAGTAAAATGACAAATAAAGCGGCTGATGATTACCTGACTCAGCAAGTCTGCTTAACATTGCTTCGAGCCTTGCCGATCGCTCCGAAGCTGCAATGGCGGCAGCTAAATTGGTGTCCTCAGGGTCCACCACAAAGCCCTCATTGCTGCCATACTCACATATGGCCTCGGCAGGAGGAGCCGCAGGCTTTGAGCTGAGGATCGCATCAAGGGAAAAGACGGGCTTCTTCTTTTTCTGCTGTCCACCAGCTTTAGATCCACCCGGAGCGGATTTGCGCTTGGCAGTCACTTTAGGGCGGCGAGTCCCGATCTCTGCCCCTCCGCCAGATCCTGGTGATACCACATTAACCGTCTTCGTGGGAGCACGGGGCGCCGGCGGTGCATCCACCGTAGTGGGCAATGGCAATCCACGCGGGGGACTCAACACGTGCGGTCGGTCAGCTCTGGCATCTTTTATCGGGAGGGTGACCTGGATCCTTGGCTGCAAGGGAGCCTTGCGATCACCGCCAGGAGGCGCAGCCCTACGGTCAACCAGCAGACGTTTCTCCATTAAGATGATTGGGCCCATAGCATGCGCATACCAGGCTACATACGGATGGATTATTTTAGGGGCACAGCTAGGCTCACTGATAAAAAAATAGGAGCCTGTACTGAGCCGGGTGAAATGATGCATAGCATTCCTTATTCCCCCTTGGTCGGCCGCGGGTGTTTCCAGAAAGGCTTCCATCGGGATCCCTTGATTGTAGCTCGATTGTCGGGCAAATCGATGTGGGTTATACCTCATAAAGAGAGCCGTCTCATTCTGCCTAAATACTAGGTAGCCCGGCCGAATGGAGTAAAGATGGAGGATTTCCCGAGCCTTCAGTACAGAAGCCCCGCCTTTAAAGTCATCACGCAGCGGCACCACTGACTTAGTGGTCTCTGAGCCTATGGTGATGACCTTATCCACAAAAGAGGTCTTCGCTCCGACTAGATGTGAACGCAGGAGCAGTCCCCTAGACTCCCGCGGAGGTGCAACCACAATTGAAGCCCCGACCAACCGCATGATTCTTGGGAGTCTGTATTTCTCAAAGAACGGAGGAGTCTTATGGGCACCAAACACCCCTCGCACATGCAGCTCCATCCAAGAAGTGAAGTAGTGCATCGGAAAGTTAGCAAGCTGTACCCCAGGCTCATTAGCGTCCGCCGCTACGCTAAGTCCATTATAAAGGTAAGCCAGCTCGGCAATCCCTACCGATAGCTGCAAACCAGCCGCCATTCGATGCGCCGGGTAAAAGACGGAGGACCGCATGAGGCGTGGATGCATGGGAAGCGCGAAGCTGCATAGCCATAGACCCAAGAACCCTATGAAAAAAGTCTCCTCGTCCATGCCAGGAACGGCGATCTATGAGAAAGAGACGCTGGCAGTGCCGGGGAGATAAAAATCCCGCTGGTCATTTTCCGATGAAGGTCGGCGGTCCAAGCCGAAACCAAAGGGGTCAGCAAGCTGAGCGAACTTCTCGCCCTGCTCTGATAGGAACTCCGGGCGGATAAAACGAGCAATGAAATCCGCGAAACTGACACCCCGGTCGCCTGATTCCAAATGCAGTTCCTCATAAATCACCAACACCTTCACCAAGCCCGGATGCTGATGCTGGATGGCATTTTCCGGAGTTAAGTCAAATACCATCTGCTTGGTGGCAAAGACGTACTCGTCAGGAAGAAGTAGCTCCTCGTAGTGCTCCCCCCTCGCTGGTAGACCTGAAATCTCAACAAATTCTTCCAAAGAGACGGAGACTTCCCTATCCGCTGTCAAGAAGGTGTGGGTGGGGATATTCCATTGTTCAACAAAGGCCTTTATCCACCATGTTGGAGGAGAGGGATATTCGAAAAGTGAAACGTAAACGGCCGAGTATAAACCAATCTTCGTCAGATGAGTCCTTTTCGCCGCTAAGATGTAGCGGGCCCAGGGCAAATATCCAGCAAGCGGTCGCGGGATCAGTCCAATGTTATAAGCCTGTCCCCAAGGGCGTGCTTCACCCTGATAGATTCGCCTCCCCAAGATATCTATAGCCGGCGGCGGCTGCACCGGAGTGGCACCGATTGCAGGCTGAAGGAGGTTGTCGGAATTCCAATTTTTAACCTCCACGGCATACTCCACCGGGGGCTTGTCCGCATAAGGGATCGTGGCTATGGGCTCAGAGGGCGAGGCGGAGCTAAAGCTGCAACGGCCTTGGATGATTTGGCTGTACCACCTTCCCCATAGGTGAAGGCTCTTGCACTCAGGATCGTGATCTTTAATCAAGGCGAACACCACCCGGTCCACTGGTGAATGTGGGAACCCTCCTTCTGAGCGAACGAAAGGGAAAGACAGATCTTCAGACATGTTTCCTGTAGAAAAGAAAAAAAAAATAAAATAATATAATCGTTAGTGTTCCAATGCTTCACATTTCAAAGTCCTACGTCACACTACAATGCAGTGGGTAGGGGACCAAAGGGGGACCCAAAAAATCAAGATGACTGCACATCATTTGATAAGACAGTCCCATCATTGGATGAGACTGTCAGTCAATAAAAAAGACCCCCAAGAGAATATCCTCATTGGGGGGGAATCCCTAGAGACAAGGAGAAAATCTCCTCTTTTTTAGAGCAAAGCTCTGTCACAGAGTGACATTTGTCAAACTCTGGTCTCAAAGGAATAAAACTTCTTAAAAAAGAGCCTAGCTCTGTAGTAGTAATGAAAAATTATAACTCCTAAGAATTAAAATTTTTGGGATCTTAAAGATCCATGAAAACTTTTAGGAGTTCTCTATTTGATCTATGAGCAGGGTTCTGTTCATGGGTTAAAACCCAGGAACAAGATCTCTGTAAATTTTTGAGAGCAAGGCTCTGTGGATGAAACCCCAAAGGGGTCTTCTTTAGATCAAAGATCTATAAGAGCAAGGCTCTGTTGAAGAAACCCCAAAGGGGTTTTTCTTTAGATCAAAGATCTATAAGAGCAAGGCTCTGTTAATTAAAATTAATTTAAATTAATTTAAATTTTTACCTAAGAGTGATTCTAAGTTCTGAACTTCAAAGTTCTTGGGAAGAAGCAAGAGCAAGGCTCTAAGAGTTTTTAAGCAAGAGCAAGGCTCTGAATCAAAGTTCTTGAAACGGTAAAAAAAATTTAAGGACCAAGGGTCCCATTTATAGACGCCTGCGTCTCTTCACCTGACCTCTATGATCCAATGGTCGGGATCTTGCCACCGCTGCACTCACGTGCGCGCCACGTGAGCGCAACGGTGGGGGGCATTTGTTCCCCCAATCAGAGCAAGGCTCTGTTTGAATTTTGAAAATTCAAATTTTGAAGCAACGCTTCGGTTCCCATGCGCTGCGCGCAATACGCCACGTGTCAGAAGTTGACACGGCAGCACAACGCCCAAGGCGGTACGTCCGATCATAGCAAGGCTCTTTAAAAACATAAGCAACACTCAACTGCGCAAGCGCACCGCAGCGCGACACGTGTCTGCGCAGTTGCGCAAGCACAACTGCGTAAGCGCACCGCAGCGCGACACGTGTCTGCGCAGTTGCGCAAGCGCTTCACTGTGCGACACGTGTCTGCGCAGTTGCGCAATCGCTGTTGCGCAAGCGCCTTACTGCGCGACACGTGTCACGCGCTGGTGAATTGCGCAACAACAGAATGAAGATTTAAGGAAATCTTTTCTGTTCTTGTTAAAACAAGAAGATTTCTTCTGTAAAACAGGGGCCTTTGATCAAAGATCCAACGGTGGGGAAAATTTCCCGAATCACTCAGAAAAGATCTTTTTAACAAATTTAACTGATCTTTGAGCACTATAAAAAGGACCCCAGACCCCATTTCAAAGATATAGACAATTGGATAAAAAAAAAAGAGAAGAGAACTCCTGAGAATTTCTGGAGAACACAAAAAAGAAGGTAAAAACCTTTGAGATAAGAGAAAATTCTCTTAAAGAATATATCTTTGATCTAAAAAACAAGATCAGTGATCTTCAATAAATAGATAAATAAATAAATAAATAAATAAAAATAATAAAAATAGTACCTTGCACTTGCTATGAACCTCTGGTTCTCTGAAACAGAAAGAAAGAAAAGATTTCTTTCTTTTCTTTGATCTAAATTTAGATCAAGAAATTAAAAAGTGCTCTGCACTTCTTTTCCTGAATCTAAAAGATTCTTGGTGCTTTGCACAAATGCAATGCATTATTTGAAGGGCTAGGCCCAAATCAAAAAGACCTAGCAGGTCAAAATAAATTGCAAAGCAATAAAAGGGCTGGGCCCAAATAAAATTGATGCTCTGCATCCCTTTTGGACAAAGCCCAAATAAAAGCAAAAGAAATGCAAAAGCAATAGACTTAGCCCAATCGTGGCCGTAAGTCCTTAAATTAAATTGACTGAGCAAAATGGCTCTCCTAAATCAATCTACATCCGGTTCGAGGGTACATCTCCGAACTCCTTTGACATCCATCGTTGTAATTCCTCAACGACGTCAAAGAGGTGACGAGTCCCAACGACCACACACCCATATGGACTGCGGGGTCCTTAAACTCGTGGACCGAGATGTCCTTAAACTAACATCGGACCGAAACGTCCCTAAACTAATATCGGACCGAGACGTCCTTAAACTAACATCGGACCGAGACGCCCTTAAACTAACATCGGACCGAGACGTCCCTAAACTAACATCGGACCGAGACGTCCCTAAACTAATATCGGACCACCACGTCCCTAAACTGGCGACGGACCACCACGTCCCTAAACTGGGATACGTCCCTAAACTGGAATAATAGAGCCTCCAAATGCTCTTTTGCCGGATCTAAACAGTCTCGTTTAAGTTGATCTTAGCCCCAAATACGGCTAACGTATCCTTAGACATTTAAATGAATGATAAAACTCCAAATCAACTTTGGTTCAAGGGTACATCTCTGAACTCCTCTGACACCTGTCGTTGTAATCCTTCAACGACGTCAGAGAGGTGACGAGTCCCGATGGCCATACATTAAATTAATCACTACGTTAAGTTGATTTTAGTCTAAAACAAGACTAACGTATCCTTAACGAACGTTTAAGTCGATCTTAGCCGCAATGCGACTAATGCATCCTTAAACTAAAAACACCAAACCCAAATCTAAGTAAATGCGGATTTGGACTAATCCACGTCCTACGGGCGACGGCATTACTCAGTCTCCGTATACAATCCACGGGCAACCACAAACAAAACAAACACATACGACACGAAGTGAAATTCTGGAGAAGGAGAAAGTTGTTACCGTGATGCGGTAGCGTAATTAACTGCAGGGGCTTGCGCCTGCAGGGAAGAGCGTCCCCACAATAAAAAAAACCCTCACCCTGAGGGGGAATCTGACGAAGTCTGCTACATCGGCCGCATCCGTCTAAACCTCCGATACACGGTGCCATAAATCAACTTGGTATCTTCGGAGAGATAGACGGATAAAACCAAATAGCATCTGCCCTGAACCTCAGGCACAGACGCAAAGTCTGCGCCGCCTTTCGGAGGGGAGCAAGGAGCTTTCTGGGATTGGCAGGTTATTATGGGAGATTCGTCCAAGAGTTCTCAAGGATCGCGGAACCATTGACGAGGCTGACACGAAAGGATGTGCCGTTTACATGGACAGAGGAGTGCACTCAGGCATTCGACACACTGAAGCAGAAGTTAACCACGGCACCTATACTTACAGTACCAGATAATTCCGGTGGTTTGGTGATACACAGTGATGCCTCAGGGAAGGGATTAGGCTGTGTCCTAATGCAGCACGGCCGAGTGGTTGCTTACGCCTCTCGACAACTGAGAAACCACGAGAAGAACTACCCCACACATGACTTGGAGTTAGCTGCGGTAGTCTTTGCGTTGAAGATTTGGAGGCACTATCTATTGGGTGAGAAAGTGGAGGTATACACGGATCATAAAAGTTTGAAGTATGTTTTCACTCAGAAGGAACTAAACATGAGGCAGCGCCGATGGCTAGAGCTAATGGCAGATTATGACTTGAACCTTCAGTTATCACCCGGGGAAGGTCAATGTTGTACCAGATGCGCTCAGTCGCAAACCAGCGGTCATGATGTTGACCGATCAGAGGAGCATTATTGAGGATTTCCAGAGACTTGAACATGAGGTCGTTATGCCGAACGCACTCAGCCAATTTTGGCAACTACAGGTGCAATCTTCCCTGGTGGATCGCATCAAGATTGCACAAGCGGATGATCCCCGATTGCAAAAGTTCAGAGAGCAAGTGGAAGCTGGACTGAGAACGGATTTGATTATACATGAAGATGGCTCTCTGAGATTCGGTAGCAGACTCTGCGTACCTAAAGGAGATGTTCGAGAAGAAGTTTTGGCTGAAACACACAGTTCAGCTTATTCTGTGGATCCAGGAGGTACAAAAATGTATCAGGACCTAAAGCAGCACTTTTGGTGGAACGGAATGAAGCGGGAAATTGCGAGGTTTGTATCCAGATGTTTGGTATGTCAGCAGGTGAAGGCGGAACATCAGAGGACAACAGGATTATTACAACCATTGTCGATACCTGAATGGAAGTGGGAGCACATTACCATGGATTTCGTGACGGCCTTACCACGGAGCCCTAGGGGCAATAACGCCATTTGGGTTATCGTCGATCGCCTCACAAAAGCTGCACACTTTATACCTTTCCGGGTGGGACAGTCGACAGAATCACTGGCAGAAAGATATATGCAGGAGATTGTGCGACTTCACGGTGTTCCAGTCAGCATTGTGTCAGACCGGGACACGAGATTCTTGTTGCACTTTTGGAAGAGCTTACAGGAGAGTTTGGGAACCCGCCTTAAATTCAGCACAGCTTATCGCCCACAGACGGATGGACAATCCGAGCGTACGATTCAGACGCTCGAGGATATGTTGAGAGCCTGTATGTTGGACTTTCAGGGTTCCTAGGAGGACCATCTGCACCTAGTCGAGTTCTCTTACAACAATAGTTATCAGGCTAATATTCAGATGGCTCCTTTTGAAGCACTATACGGGCGGAAGTGTCGATCCCCAATATGTTGGGATGATGTGGGAGAATGAAGACTACTGGGCCCCGAACTCATTATTCAGACAGTCGACAAAGTCCAAATGATCAGACAGCGTATCAAGGCGGCTCAAGATCGACATAAAAGTTGGGCAGATACCAGCAGAAGGGCACTTGAGTTCGAAGTCGGAGATCATGTGTTCTTGAAGATTTCCCCTACTCATGGAGTTATCAGATTCGGAGGTCGGGGAAAACTTAGTCCCCGTTTTATCGAACCTTTTGAGGTGCTAGAGCGAGTGGGAGAGGTGGCCTATCGACTTGCCTTGCCTCCATCGCTAGCTGGTGTGCACAATACCTTCCACGTGTCACAGTTGCGGCGTTATGTTCGGGATGAGAGCCATGTCCTGGACCATTCAAAGCTAGTTTTGGGTACCGATTTATCGTACGAGGAGCAGCCTACTACCATCCTCGACCGCAGAGAGAAAGTGCTGAAGAATAAGGTTATTCCGTTAGTCCGAGTGTCTTAGGGCGGTCGTTCCCCAGGAGAATCCACCTGGGAGAGGGAGGAAGACATCCGTGATCGTTATCCACATCTCTTTGTTTAGTACATTGTATTCTTGTATCCTTGTTAAATTTCGAGGACGAAATTTTTGTTAAGGGGGGTATGATGTAAATCCCCGTTCTCCATCTAAAAAATTTTCCTGTATTTTCCAAATCCTGTTTGTCTCCTGATTTTTCCTCGTATTTTCGTTGGTAATTGGCTACTCGAGATTCAAGATTTAGCTTAATCAAAACCCTAGAATTATTTTCCAATTTAAACGCCAGCCCAATTGGAATTCCCCATTTAAAATTTAAAACTGAAATTCAATCAAAACCCAGCCCAAACCATTAATAAACAAAAGAAAATAAATATAAAATCCCTAAATTAAACCCCCAACCCTTTACAAAATACCCTCAGCCCATTCAAAATTCTTTTAAAATAAATCCTTAAATTAAAACCCTAACCGGCCCTTACTATTTTTCCCCATCCGTTTCTTTTCTTCAGCCCACTTCATTTTTAGGAAATTATTTTTAAACCGGCCCAATCCCTTCGGCCCGCCTCCATAAGACCTCACCCGACCCCACTACTGTTCATCTTCTTTAAATTCCCAACGGTAACATCCCCTTTTACCCGCTCGCGATCGTTTCCTCCGCCGCAGCCCGCGCCCTTGCTCACGACCATCATTGCGACGTTACACCCACGATTTCAACCTCGTCTTCAACTCCTCTCGTCACTCTCCCTCTCCAACTCACTCCTCATCTCTCTCTCTACATTCACCGAGCCCCCAAACTCGAGCACCCACTACACCTCTTAACTCCCCTCGACTCCGACGACGACAACCCCCTTGACAACCCTCGATCACTCCTCCTCCACCAACCTTCTCCCTCCACGACTTCACCCTTCATCAACCCGAGCCCTTGCCAAGTATCCCCTGCACTCCCAAACCCACTTGCACCCAACCACGGTCACCGCTGCAACCGACGCCGACGAGCCCCCCTGCACCTGAACCATCTCTGTGACCCTCTACATCCTCAGCACCATCCTCATCACTCCAAACCCGACCCCCACTGTCCCCTCTCTCTCCAAAACCCACACTAAGTGATCACTGCGAGCTTCACTGTGCACGTTGCCGGAGCGACGCCATCGACCGTCGTCAACCCCAGTACACTCACAGAGGACCATCAAGCACCTCTCAACGTCCAGTGACCGTGCAACGACTCCGGACAACTCCGACGCAAGATCCGCATCTCGATCCAAGCTCGCGCGAATCGGTTTCACGGCGTACATCGCGCGTTCGTGACGCCGTTGCTGCCTTGCGACCCCGAGATGTTTCCAGGCAAGTGTTTACTTGCTTCATGCTAAAATAATAGTGGTACAAACCTAAATAATCTAGTTTACCAAAATAATAGTGGTACAAACCTAAATAATCTAATTTACCGATTTCCGATATATATTGTGACCTAAGTGTTCGATGCTTGTCTCCAATGAAAATAATTGTCTAATTCGACGGAAACTGATACTTTCTGTTGGCCCTCATGATGATAAATATCGTGTATGAATCTCGCTGGAAAATACGATTTTTAGTGACAAAAATTGATACCCCCAAATATGCCGTTAAAACTAGGATTATCTCGTATTTGAAAATGAATAAAATCACCGTAAATTACATACAAACTGGAATGATGCGTTCGAGAGCTTAAATCGAAGCCGACTCGACGAACTTTAACCCTATGTAAAATTTCAATGATTTCTGTTCTGTAACCGTGATGATAATTAGATCGGAATGCGACTCTGGACTGCAGTCCAGAGCGTTTCAGATTATTGTGTACTGTCCCAATACCTATGTCACTGTGTTTTCCTGGAGTCGTATGTTACGGAACTATGCAGTAGATAAAAGATAATTCTGTTAGATAAACAAAACAAGTGGTTCCATTCCGTTTCACTGCCATTTGCTATTTTAAACTGTAAATAAAAGGGCAGAACGTATATCTGTCCAGGACAGATTCAGAAATGACACACTGAGGTTAAACTGTGTATAACTCTAAACGTACAGATGCGATTGAGGATCCGTCTATTGCGTTGAATACTCTATTGAAAACCCTAGATTTCATTCAACTGTAACATCGCTAAATTCTGAGCCCAACTGGGTGCAATTTGTGTTGCGAAACGGACGTTCAGTTCTGAAACTGAATTTCCAGCCGCGAGCACTTAAAATGAAACAGCTGTATCTTGAAAACCGGAATCCCGATTGAACTGAAACAAATTTTGATGAATTGTTGACTGAGTGTTCTATTTATCTTACTTGTATCATTTTGCTGAATTCTTAACATATTAATTTATGCAATTTATTTTAGTTAATGACATGCATGTTGATTCATAACATACAGAGCTTATTGGTAGCATACAATACATATATCATACCCTTGCCATATACTCAGTGTTAGTGCATGTGGACATTGCATTATCGTGCGTGATAGATGTTGGTTTAGGAGTGACGAGTACACCAATGGTAAGTGAATATTCGTGACAGTGATTGATACAGTGAACAGTGATAAAACCGTGCCATTGGTATACTTGTACACGACTAGATCAAGATCATAAATAGTGTAAATCTGGGGGAAAAGGGAAAATCAAAGTGGAAAGAGTATCGTATTTAGCGGGACCGTGTTTAGAGGATGATCATTCGAACCGTGATACTGATACATGTAGGGTAGGATCTAGCGATCCGGCTGACAGGGTTATGTCCCGGGCATGTGGGCCGTTGTCTCGGGTATGTACGAGACTCCTGTTAAACATGATCCTCCTTCCACTATGTGATTTCAAACATGACCTAGAGACCGATAGGGACACATAACATATTCTGCATCATATAGTGACATAGTGATTACTTGCATTGTTCTTATACTAGTATTACCTCATATACATGTTTCATCTTATTATAATAATATTGTTATTGTGTCGCTCTGACGACCTGAGTATGCATGCTCGGATCCCGCGGGAGGACCAGCACAGGAGACGGATCTACCCTTCGAGTTCACAGAGATATAGTCTGGTGTACTCCCTATCTTTACTGCTTTCCATAGAGTGATCGTGAGATTGAACTTGGTTAGTAATTGCTCTTGTTATTTGTAATTTGTGAACAATGGAATTTTAATGTAATAAATTAGTGATGCGATTCCTTTAATACTGTGCTTTATTTACTGATTACCATGTAATACTAGAAGCCGAAGTGTGACTACGGCAGGATGATTCCTTGACCGTAGGAGCATGGCTGGCCTAGTCATCCCTCGTTTTCCGTATTTTGGGAAGCGGGGCGTGACATGGGCTAAATTTTGTACTGTGTTCATATTGCATCTCATACAACATTCTGCATTTGTTCAAAAAAAAATTTGAGCACTTTTAAAAATCGACAGAAACCAGTTTTCCGTGTTTCAAGTTTCGGAGTCGATTCGGTTTCGTAATCTAACAAACATCGTCTAATTCTCTAACTTGGCTCTGATATCACTGTAGGGTTCCTAAGCATGGCAGCAAGGTTTCGGGTGGTATCGTCCATGCCAAATTTAAATTTTGCCATGCTAAAGGAACTCTAACCTAGAATTTATAACTAGAGAATCATACGAAACGAAGTGTAAATTACTTTATAACTAAGTGAACTAAGAATACAACCTTTATAGACCGGTCCTTCACTTCAATAGCTCCTTATAGTAGTCCCTTCGCTCCAAGTAGTGATCTTGCAGACTCTTGAACGGCTCCACAAGGTGATAAGAATGAGCTTGCACAAAGTCTTTGAGGCCGAAGTGATCTACGTCGAGGAGACGCTAACCCAACCTACCCTCTTCACTAATGTGGGATTAGTGAAGATTACACTCTATACTAAAGTGCTAATCTAGTAGAGGATGATGAAGTATGATTTTTGCTCACTTTAGAATTAATTTTCTCACTATTTTATCACCTCTCATGAAAACCTAGAGAGCTCTCTCATGTGAAGAGGAAGAAGAAACAAAAAATAGATAAGAGAGTGAATGGAAATCATGGGTGAGCAAATATCTAATATTTCTCATATAAAGACTTAACCATGAGTTTAGATAATGGTTGGGTTAAGAAATATCTAGTATAAGACAAAACTAGGGGACTAGTCAATGGATCTCCAAGCTTCATGCCATGTGACCAATATCCAACTAATAATTGATTTATACTAAATAAATAAACCCTTCATTATCTTTATCATGGTGTAAGTCTCATACACCCATATTGCATGTATCATCAACCATGATACAAAAATAAAACACAATTAATATATATCACATATATATTAAGTGTGCACATATGAGAAAAAGAAATGCTTAAGTGAGCTAATATTAGTTAATGTAAATTAATATATCAAATACATAATTATACATTAAATCAATAAATCAACTCTTGATTTAATAATCCGACTATATATCATGAAATCGTTTCTTGTATGTGGGTCGTGGCTGCCGGAATCGGCACGCCGGTGTCCGGTGACATCGAGAGGGGCGTGAGTGAGGTCGAGGGCCCGAACGCGCCCCTTCATCGTTCCATGCACGCCGTCGTTCCCGGAGGTGGTGACAGCAGTTTGGTGGGCGTGGCCGGCCATTTGAACACCAGCGAGCGCGTCCACTATCGCCGTGAGCCTGCTGATCCGTGCTTATAAGACATCGATAACGTTAGGGGGTGGAGTGGGATCGATCTCGCCTCCGTTGTGGAGGGCGGGTTGACTCGTGCTGGGATCACGATGATGAGGATCGCTGGCCATTATATTAAGGGCGGAAGATTAACTTTCTTGGGGTGGGAAAAGAAGTAGTATTCCACAGACGACGCCAACTGATGGAGGTCGGATTCTCCCTCAGATATTATCCTCCGTCGATTTTGCTGCCAGCAGGGTTGAACAGTTGAGATTTGAGATAAGGGTTAAGCGTGTGGGTTTCAATGGGTTGTGGACTGCCGTTGACACCGAGCTACCTGCAAGGGAAGTCTCGGGTTGAGAAACCACCGTAGGACCCTCCAACGATCAAGCAAGTACCGATGAGTAATTAGGCAGAGTTGCGATACATTGGAAATCAGCTCCACATACCAGAGTCATTTGAAGGAGGGGTTTATATAGGGGTCGTATTGGAGCGAGCCCATACGAGATTCTCGCCGTTTGTTACGTCCATACGTTACGTTCGTGTTGATAGCGGGATACGCACATTAATGGCGAGATACGTCCATTAATGACAAGATACGCTAGCGTGGGATGCGGGACGTGGAGCGGCGGAGAACTCGTTGTGGCGAGATACACGGAGCCTTTATGGGGGCACTGGGGCTCCGTGCTCCCGGCCAAATAGGGAAGCTGAGGAAGCTCAGCTCGGTGGCGAGCGAGAAGGCTGTAATACCCAGCCCCTTTTATACCAAAATCTATATTTTGTTACTCTAGAATTCTATTTATTCTTATTTACAATTTTATTTATTTTACTTATAATTTATTTATTTTATTTATAAATTTATTTCATTCTAAACCCCATTTTTCTTTATCAATAAAACCCAAAACCAATCCCTCAGCCCAAACTCTTTTTCCCACCATTTTCCTTTTCATTTCACTGAGCCCAGAAGCCCGGCCCCCTCTTCCAATATTCATAATCCTTTTCTTGTGATGAACCCAAACCCTATTCCTTTATAGCCTATATTTTCTTTACCCCAAGCCCACCCCTTTATTTAATTAATTCATTCAAATTCCCTCAGCCCATCTCCTTTATTAATTATTCTTTGATTTTCGCTGGCCCAAGCCTGCCAGTCCAACTCTTTCTCGGCCCGGCCCTCACTTTAATTCCTTTCACAATTCCCTTATTATTTCTCTGGCCCGGCCCACTCTTTTTCCCCAGCAGCCCGCTCCCACGCCCGCTTTCCCGACCCGACCCGCTTCGCCCCTCCTTCTTCTCCAACGGCTATATCTTTCTCGCTCGCGACCCATTCCTTCGCCGTAACCCACGCCGCCTCCTCCGCCCACGCCCACGCTCTTATCAGCCATGCCCGTGCGCCGTTACCCTCGCAATCATCTCCTCATCCCTCCAACCCTCATCACTTCTCCTCCCTCCTACTCCTTCGCCGCAACCCACAGCACCCCTCTGGTCCCCGTCGCCGACGACGACGAGAACAACCACCGTCACTGCCCTCGTCTCCTCCCTTTCTTCTCCTCTCTTCCTCCGCCAAGTTCGCTGCACACCCGAGCTTCAACTCACTCGACCACCGAGCTCATTCCCTTCACCTGCATACCCAAACTCGACCCCCTGCACCTCACCGCCGGCGAACTCCCAACACCATTTTCGCCTCCGACTACCATCACCGAACTTCCCCACTTCCTTCTCGTCTCCTCCACTCACTTCCTCTCTCTCCCCTGCACCCATTAACCGACCCCTGCACTCCGATTCCCTCACTCGCTTCCCTCGTCGACGGCAGCCACCATCATCACCGACCACCTCACCTCTTCCACATTCACTTCGTCGACACTTTCACCCTCAGCATCATCATCGCCATCATTCACGACCACTCTCCTCTCTTCCCCTGCTTCTCTCTCCTCCTGCTTCACCCTTTCTCTCTTTCTCAGCTCTCTCTCTCCTTCCCAGATCTCTCTCTTTCTCTCTCTATCTGTTCTCTGTTCCTCTCTCTCTCTCAAATCTCCGTCTCTCTCTCCCTCTACCACTATCTCAAGCTCCCCCTCTCTCTCTCACTGAATTCCCTCTCTCTCCAACTCTTTCTCTCTCTATCTAACTCTTCTCTCTCTAACTCTTCCTCTCTCTCAATATCTCCCTCCCTCTGCAATCCCTCGCCATCGGCCGCACCGCACGATCATCTCCCCAGTCTCACGAGCCCTAGCCGTTGCCAAGACGGAACCCCATAGCCGAGCCCAAGTTTGTGGTCATCGTGTCGCGTTCGTGACGTTACCATCACCGTACATCCCCGAGACGTGTCCAGGCAAGTTCTCTACTTGCTACATGCTAAGTTATACTTGTTACAAATCAAAATCGTTTAGATTCTGTAGTTACTTTTCTGAATAAATTATATTACACACCTGTTCGATGCATGATCCCTATGAGAATACTTATCATATTTGACGGAACTAGATGGTTTACATTGTCCCTTGTAGTGATGAATATCTTATGCAAATTTCGCTGGAAAATGTGACCGTTAACGACTAAAACGACCACCCTCAAGTTTACTCGTAAAACTGGAATTTTCTTGCACCTGAAAACCGTTAAAATCTCCATAAATTATATACATACTGGAATGATGCGTTCGAGGGCTCAAATCATAGCCAACTCGACGAACTTTAACCCTATGCTAGTTTCCAGATATTCCTGTACTTAAACTATGACAATATTGGGATCGGAGTGCGACTCTGGACTGCAGTCTAGAGCGACTCCAGTTGTGGTTCACTGTCCCGTAATGAACACCACCCTATTTTCTTAACTCGTAGGTTGCGGAACTCCACTGTTTATTATATATAAATCTATTATCGAGACAACACAATTGGTTTCATTCTGTTTCGTTATCGTTTGATATTTAATCATTAATTTATTAGTTGTGGACGTATAACAGTCCAGAACAGATTCTGAGATGACATATTAATGTTAAACAGTGTATAACTCCTGACGTCCAGATGCGATTGAAGATCCGTCTGTTGCGTTGAAAACCTTACTGAAAACCCTAGATTTAATTCAACTGTAGAGTCACTAAAATCTGATCCCAACTGGGATTAAAATGCGTTGCGAAACGGACTTCCGATTCTGAAACCGGATTTCCAGCCGTAAACGCTTAAAATGAAATGGCTATAATTAATGATTCTGGAACCCGATTGGTATGAAACTAAATTCGATAGATAGATAACTGAACATACTAATTATTACCTGTTCATCGTCTCACTAAATTGTAACCGTATGATTTATGATAAATTATGCAAGTGGTAGATTATTGATTCAGGACATCCTAAACATGCTTTATATATTGTTCACGCATCATATCATACACATGTCACTGCATTGATAGCCTAGTGATAACGTGCATTACCCAGTGTTAGGTATTAGTGATGATTGTGGCAAGTACGTTAGTGTTCGTGTATAAGTGATTAAGTGAAAGTGATACGTACTTATACACAATCAGTGAACCTTATTATTCTATTGCATTGTCGACGTCTGTGAAACGTGTGTACGTGTGACTATAAGTGGTATGGGACGCCTATGGAAGCTCTTGTACGGGTGTCATAGATAAGGCAGCAGACACTGCCATTTATCTTAGGTATTAGTCGGGACGTGCTTGATGGAGGTCCTGCCTCCAGTTCTCGCGTAGACTTGTCACAGACCGATTGGTATTTAGGGTTATGGTTAGCGTTTGATGTAGACCACAGGGTGTGGGGTAGTTTGAGTGTGAGTTCAACAGAATCTCGGGAGTCCCATGCCGGCTTATATATTTAGGGAGATATATGGATATTTACAGGGTATGTGATTATTACCGTGATATACATGTTGGGCCCGTGGTCCCTTACCCTTGGGTTTTACTCTTGGGTGGAGGACACTCGCGAGTGGTTGACTCTCACACTTGGACTGACGATAGCCTTAGTGACTTGTACAGTGAGACTTAGAGACTGATAGGGATACTGGCATTGATATACCTTACTTACCGTGTTGACATACGTGGCATGTCATTCTACTGTTTTTACTGTTCCGCTGCATTGATTACTGCATGTTCATATCCATACTGCCATTGATCTACTGTTATATATACCTATTATCACTGTTAGAATTGTCACATGATTTTATATATATATTATTGCTTTTGTGTCGCTCTGACGACCTGAGTATGCATGCTCAGTGTGAGGAGAAGATTTAGCCTGGACCAGGACTAGACGTATATCTCAGATACCTCGACTTGCTATCCAGAGTTATATTCGTTTGTTTCCCTTCAGGTCAGTTCTTTACATTGCTTCATTCAGTTACTGCATTTCTCATTACCTGCGCAACATTTACTGTTTACCATGAAAAAAAAACTAGAAGCCGAAGTGTGATTACGGTAGGATGTTTCCTTGACCGTAGGAGCATGACTGACCTTGTCAACCCCTCGTATTCCGTATTTTGGGAAGCGTGGCGTGACAAAGGCTGAGGAAGATCAGTTCTGTAATAACTCGGAGACGAGCGAGGAGGCTGAAGAAGTTTGGTTGTGGGATAGTTCGGAGGCGAGCTGTTAGCTGGTTGCTAGATGAATAGGGAACGTACTCCGGAGAGGTCTTCTAAAAGGTTTGGTGCAAACTTGGAGGCGGACGCCGAGGAATGTCCCGATGCGTCATATTTATCCAAGCTCCGCTGCCCCAGAAATTTAATGGGTTTGTACAGTTGACACGTCATCTGCCACGTGTCGTGATCCGACGACTTCTTACTTAGGGCCTGTTTGGTTGCAGGATTATGGATTTGCATTTTGGATTGTGGAATCCTGAGATTCCATAATTTTGTGTTTGGTTGATAGATTTGGATTTCTAGGATTCTTTTGTTTTTTATGAGGGGGCCCACCACAAAAAATGATTCTAGAATCCTAAAAAATTTCAAGGATTTTCAAGGATATTCATTGTACTTTTAGATGGGATATGTGTACTTTATTTATTTAATAATTCTCTCTCTAAAATCCTTAAATCCAAATCCCATCTTTTTTTCACCAACGAAACAAAGATTATAAGGATCTACAAATTCAATACTAGAAATCCAAAACCAACAAACCAGCAGGTTACCAAATCCAAAAATTTAAACCGTACTATTTTGGAATTCAAATTCCATAATCCTGCAACCAAACAGGCCCAAATGTGAGCATCAAATATAAAATCAGCTACATCTAATTCCTTTCGAGCCCATGGTAAGATTTTTTGTTATCCCGCTCTGCCCCTGTCCGTAGTCCCATAGGGCATTCCGAAAACCGCCCTACCGTTGCCTGTGAAAATACAGCAGGGGCATTTAATGAGAGAGAAGAAATTATAAGATGAGCAAAGACAGGGAGAGAGAAAAATAAAGGGCTTCGTCTTCTCCTTCTCCAAAGATCGAGAGCGTAAAAAAACCACAGCGACGCGAAATAAAGCAAAAGAAGAAGAAGAAGAAGCGATTTTAGAGAGAGAAAGAGATCTTAGAGAGAGAATTCAGAGAGAGAATTCAGAGAGTCTGATCTATAGATCTCGTGATCCCCAATCCAATCGATCTCTCCCTGTAAGCTCTCTTTCTCGTTTCCAATTCGAAACCCTAGGGTTTCGAACTGCACTCTTCTCTCCATCAATTTCGATACCCCGCATTGTTTCTGCCGATTCGTAAACCTAATTTCGTGTTTTTTTTGACTTGAATTAGGGGTTTGTTCAGCATGAGCATCGAGAGTCCCGGATTGGGGCCGACGAGCTAGGGTTTGAGCATCGCAAGCGGTGTAAGAATCAGGGTTTCCTTTCCATGGGCGATGGAGGAGTCACAGTCACGCTCGCACCCTCACAGCACGTCATGGAGAGCGTATTCACGAAGAAGCCATTGATGATGAAGAAAGGCGAAGGGAATTGCGACAAAAACCGCAGCTTGGATGAGAAAGTTAGAGGCAGAGAGGCGGGGAGGAGGAAGAAGGGGGATTTGGACAAGGGGGAGTGGCAGAACGGTGAATTGGAGTTGGGGGAGTTCATCCCTGAGAAGTCAGGCAGAAACGAGCCAGAGAAAGGGGATTCCGTGCCGGACAACAAGTGGAAGGGCCGCAAATGGGAGTCGGAGAAGCGCGAGCTTGTGCCGCAGAAGAAAGGGGAGGCGAGCTTGGATCGGTGGGGAAAAAGGGAAGTTGAGAAGAAAGGGGGGGTGAGTTCGGATCGATGGCCCAAGTGGGATGTTGAGAAGAAAGGCGGCCGTTGTCGAAAAATTGAGGTTGAGAAGGGGGAATTTGTGCCCGAGAAGTCGAGGAGAGGAGAACCAAACAAGGGTATGCACGGGTCTGATCATTGGGGCAAATGGGATGGAGACAAGAAAGGCGGTGAATACGACAAATGGTCGGGTAGAGGCAGGGGAACGGATTTGGAGAAGGGCGAGTTTATTTCGGAGAAGAACAGCTATCGCAGCAAAGGAGAAGGAGAGAGATTGGATTTTGGGTTGAGCAGAGGTAGAAAAAAGGGACTCGAAAAAGGTGAGTTTGTTCTAGAGAGCAACAATTATAGGAAGAGTTCCTTTCCTGCGAATTGGGAATTAAAGAAGTCCTCTGGAGCTTATGATGAAGAACCGGGTGAGTTTAAGCATGAGTCGAGTGATGGGAAAGGTAGAGACAAGGAGTACTTTTCCGAAAACTGGACGAAAAGGCATTGCATGGAGCCAGAGAGTAGTGGGAGGTTTAAGGGTCGTAGGAAGTCAGAAGAGGAAAACCCACCTCGGGCTAGTTACACCGAAAGGACGAATGCGAATCCACAATCATCATCAAGGATTCAGTCATCTGGTAGGTACACTTCTGGTCCAAGGCACCATGAACCTTCTCCACAAGCTCGGCTACCTCATGAGAAGCAAAGCCACCGCGATCATAGGGATCGTACTCCAACTCAATCCGATAGGTCACCAAATGAAAGACCTCGTCATCAGGATTTCAGGGATCCGGATCATAGTCCAGAAAGATCACCAATGGAAAGAGCTCAGCATCATGATTTTAGGGATCGGGATCGTAGTCCAGCTCACCCGGAAAGATCACCATTAGAGAGAGCTCGCCATCAAGACCTTAGGGATCGGGATCGTAGTCCAGCTCCACCAATGGAGAGAGCTCGCCGTCACGATCATAGGGACCACACTCCAACTCGTTACGATCGATCTCCCTTAGATAGAGCTCGACATTATGACCACAGAGAATGGTCCCCGCATGATCGCGGGCGCACTCTTGCTCATAGGGACAAGGGCAAAAAGAGTGGAGGGAGGTATGAGGAAAGACCAGGCAGAAAAGATTCTGCAGGCAGAAAAGATTCTGCTGGAAAAGACGGGACTCTTCAGAACGGTTCAGTTAGGCCATTGAATAATAGCAGTACCAGTTCTACTGTTAGTTTTGAGAAAAGTAGCGGTTCTGATGATAAGTTTAACAAGAAGAAAGATTTGTCTGATTCAGTCAAAGAGCCCAGCGATCTTCCACCACCCCCTCCCTCTCCTCCGCCTCCACCTCCGCCCGATTCACCGCCTTCTCCCCTTCCTCCCCAGCCGGAGAGTAACGGTGTTCATGATGAGCTACAATCCATGGAAGAGGATATGGATATATGTGACACTCCTCCTCACGATATGATATCATCCGATTCAGTACCGGGTAAATGGTTTTATATTGATTACTTTGGTTTAGAGCAAGGCCCATCAAGATTGGATAACCTCAAAAGGCTTGTCGATCTAGGATTTCTCAATTCCGATCATTTGATAAAGCACTCAGAAAGTGACAGGTGGTTAACTGTTGAAAATGCTGCTTCGCCATTGGTGCACGTAAATCTACCTTCCATTGTTTCTGATGCTGTTACTGAGATGGTAAGCCCCCCTGAGGCCCAGGGGAATTCTCTAAATGAAGATGGAGATGCTGCCCTAGAAACTGCCTCCCCTTTGTCGCAAGAGGAATCTGGACATGATGGTGAACCGGCTGCACTGGAGTTCATTGAAGAATTTTATATTGATAAGAGGGTTGAAGCTTTGTTAGATGGTTATGATGTGATAGAAGGAAAAGAGCTTGAGACCATCGGAGGTAAGTTTTATTTATTATTTCGAATGTGGTTTTCTATGAAATGTGCTATTTATACCAGCATATTTACCATGTAATGATACCTGATCATCTTTTTGTTTTTGCATATTTCGTTATAACAGAAGCGCTGAATGCAACCTTTGAGCATGCACAATGGGAGAAGTTGGATCATTCTGAAGGTATATCATTTATGTGGCTTCTATCTTGAGGGCTGTGTTCTTTTGTAATGAAATCTGTTATTTCTCGTTGAAATAGGTTTACCATAATATCATGAAATCTCAATGATATTCACATTATATTAGGATGTGTGTTGCTGAGTAGTGCGGGAAAGTTAAATGAGGAAAGCAGGACATGCTGTCATTTGAATCAAAATTTCGAAAATATTCAGCAATGAGTAATAACTAATATTGACGGCTACTCTGGAAGGAAATGCAAATATTCCTATATTTAGGATATAGCCTTTATTAGGAGTAAATAGGAAGTTCTATGAAGTTGATGGAATGATTTCCAATCTGTTTTTAACTTCTAAAATGTGTTGCATCAGATCTTTAGTGCGAGAGGCATTACAAGTGCTTTTCTGTATTATCTTGTTTTATCCATGATTCTCATTGGTAAGTTTTGGTGCTAAGTTGTTGCTGAGTACACCTTTCGCATGTGCAGGTTATACAAGATCCCGAGTTTGTAATTTGGAGCCCGACAGTCATCTAAGAGTAGAGGGAGTTGCTATAACTCATGAAGGCTTCCCAAGAGAAGCTACTGAAACCAGACCTAGCATCTCCCTTGAGGAACATGCCATTCTCAACATCAATTCTAGCGATTGGTTTGCTGGCAGGTGGTCTTGCAAGGGTGGCGATTGGAAGAGAAATGACGAATCTGGCCACGATAGATCTTTAAGGAGAAAGATTGTTCTCAATCATGGCTACCCTCTTTGTCAAATGCCTAAGTGTGGGCTGGAGGATCCTCGTTGGTACCGAAGGGATGATCTCTACTATCCTTCAGGTATTAAAAAGCTCGAGCTACCACCTTGGGCCTTCTCATTGTCAGAAGACAATAGCGATAGCAGCAATGACATGGGTAAAAACATAGTTCCACGACAATTGAAGCCTCCAACCCCTAGGGGTGTGAAAGGAACTGGTCTCCCAGTTGTTAGGATAAATGCTTGTGTAGTGAGGGATCATGGTTCTGTTGAGCCTCATTCCAAGCTGAAGGGTGAGCGCTATATTCATAGGACTACAAGGTCACATAGCGATAGGAGCTCGTCTTATGAGGGGCCTTCTCATTCCAAATTGTCTTCTGAAAACTTGCAGAGTCTCCACAGGTGCAGGACTGTACTTGACATACCCAGAGATCATGTTTGCACAGTTGATGAATTGGTATTAGATCTTGGTGACTGGTATTATCTTGACGGCGCTGGTCATGAGCACGGCCCGTGCTCTTATTCTGAATTGCAACATTTAGCTGCCAAAGGCGCTATTTTGCAGAATAGCAGTGTCTTCCGAAAGATTGATAATGTATGGCTTCCAGTTACGGCTTTTGAAACTGATCATTTTAAAGAGGAAGCAGTGGACCCAGCCAAGGATTCAACTGCAAATGCAACGGCTGGTTCTCCACATCCTTTTCACAGCTCACACCCTCAATTTATTGGCTATATGCGTGGCAAGCTGCATGAGCTTGTCATGAAATCCTACAAGAACCGAGAGTTTGCTGCATCTATCAATGAGGTTTTGGATCCATGGATTAGCACAAAGCAGGCGAAGAAGGAAATGGACAAACAATTCGCGTTTAATTCCTCAATCACAAAAAATTCTGCTCTTCTTGCTCATGGTATGTATCTATCAATCTTTTAGGGCTTGATTTTTTTAAAAAATGTTTTCGTATATGTGGAAATGAGTGGCTTTTTGTGAACACACTCATTTTTTTCCTTCCAAAGTCCATGGTTATTTCTTATTTAAGTGGCCTCATACTGATAGGGGTCCATGGAAACCATCATTTTCTCTATATTATAGCATTAGGATATTATATTAATAATGCTGTCCTTGCACTTATTTTTTGGGCCAGGATTCATTAGGCCCATCACCCTGCTTCCAGTCCATACACATGTCGTTTTATTGGGCCAGACTAGGAAATTGGGCTTAGCTTAATCTTGGATAGGCCACTTTTAGCTGGCCAGTCTTCATTCTGTTATAATTTGCAACCCCGCCCCCCCTCTCCAAACAAAAAATAAATAAGTAAAATGAAAAAAAAATAAAAAAAAATAAAATGCTTGAGCCTGTTAGGCTAGCCCAGTTCATCAACAACTCTCTGATAGTTTGACTTTACTAGTTAAATAAGTTGAAGACTCTTCTGCAGTGTTTTTTATGGTTTAATTTTTCTTTAAAACAAGTTTTCATTTGAAACATTAGACATTACCTACTTTGGTTAGTTATATCATTCCTATCTGTCATATCTATCTTTTTCCACATCAAGCTTTTGAATCTCAGTAGTTTCTTTCTTTTCATGATTCATTGGTAGTGCACACTTTACAAGTTACACCGATTTCTTTTCTTTTTACTATCTGTTCATGTAGCTAGACTGGAATGCACATGTGTTTACACTTGAAAACTGTTGGCTCGTGTGTGTAGTCATGAGTTCCTTTTTCCATGTTCTTTTCTTTTATATAACTTACTTCTTTACCCTGATGTAGATGATGCGATAGATAATTATCGATCTGGAAAACGAGCTCGTCATATGTTTGAAAGTGATGAAGATTCTGAAATGGAAGAGGATGTACTTGTTGATAAGAAGAATGAACCTTCGTTTGATGATCTATGTGGTGGGGATACCTTTGTTGATGAGAATTGCCCAAATAGTGCAGCAGAGAATGGGAATTGGGGTCTACTTAATGGTCAAGTATTGGCAAGGGTATTCCATTTTATTAGGTCTGACTTGAGGTCTCTCACTTCTTTTGCTGCTACTTGTAAACGCTGGAATTTGGTATCTAAGTTCTACAGAAGTTTATGCACTCATGTTGATCTGTCATCAGCTGGTCCTGGCTGTACGGATACAATGTTTCAGAATATCGTGGTTGGTTATCTTTTTCAAGTTATTTTCTACTGGTTCCTTGTGGTATTTACTGTCTATTAATAGCTTTTATTAATTTCACACTGCAGGGTGGTTATGAGAAGAAAACGTTAATCTCTCTTATCTTAACTGGATGCTCCAATATAAGTGCTCCTGTCCTTGAAGAAACACTCCAGCTATTTCCTTGCATATCTTCAATTGACATCCGAGGATGCAGCCAGTTCAAGGATTTGATACCCAAATTTCAGAATATAAAGTGGATAGGAAGATCTTCATACAACTCAAGGTATTATGAAGACTCGTATTCAAAAATAAAGAGCCTGAAACAGATAGCTGCTAATGAGTCCAGTTTGGTGGATAGAAAGGATTCTTCTAGTCATCCATTCAGGCAGGGGGTTTATAAGCGAGCTAAGCTATTTGATGCTCGAAAGTCCTCTGAAGTTATGTCTAAAAATGCACAAAGGAGGCGGTGGTTGCATAGGAAATCTGAAAATGGCTACAGGAAGATGAAAGAGTTTATTGCAGCCAATTTGAAGGACATCATGAAGGAGAACACATCTGACTTCTTCATACCTAAAGTACTGCCTTTTTTCCTGTTACTTGTTTAAGAGATTAGTTCTTATTCTTTTTCAGTTAAATTTGTATTATCACGTTGTTTGCCGTCCTTATGCTTAGTTTTCATTGCACAGGTTGCTCAGATTGAAGATAGGATGAGAAATGGTTATTACATTCGTCATGGCTTGGATTCAGTCAAGGATGACATCGGTCGGATGTGTCGAGACGCAATTAAGTATGTACACTTCCTTATATTATTATATTCTAAACTTATGGTTTAAATAGTTTGACCTGGACGTGACAAATTTTTATGTTATCTTTCTCTGTGATGTGGGGTCAAATCATGTGAATCTAATTCTCTAGCCAACCCAGCAGCAATGGAGGAGCCTCCACCATCTCTTTTTACGTAACTTATGGCTTGAATATTTTATTCAGCTCATAAGAGTATTTGTTGTGCTGAAAAGTGTCCCCGAGATGCAACCTTTTTATTATTTCCACCTCTTTCTAAAGGATGGTGTTTTATTAGATAAAACTATCATATTTTCTTTCATTTGGTTTCTAGGTGTACCAAACTTTATTGTAGTTTGTAGTAGATGACAATTTACTTGCTAATGCAGAGCAAAGAATCGTGGCAATGCTAAAGAGATGAAGCATATTACAAAATTATTCTACCAGTTGGCTAAGAGCTTGGACGGGAATGTAACAAATGAAAGAGATGAAACAATGAAGACAGTTAAGGATAGCTCAATAACTGGATTTTATTCATCAACACCCAAAGAGAAAAAGAAGCAGAACAGGGTATTTGAAAAGAAGGGCATGGATAGGATCAA
Organism: Agapanthus africanus; assembly: GCA_030015575.1. Lineage (NCBI taxonomy): Eukaryota > Viridiplantae > Streptophyta > Magnoliopsida > Asparagales > Amaryllidaceae > Agapanthus > Agapanthus africanus. The sequence continues at coordinate 23,150,537 of JASDDO010000028.1, read as the reverse complement.
CAATGGTTCCTATGTCAATGGTGGAACTAGTCTTTCTAGACTGAAGAAAAGAGATGCAGATTCTGAAAGTGAGACGTCTGAAAGCGATCTTTGGGAAAATGACGATAGAGTTCATGGTGAGACCACTGAATCGGATACCGAAAGTGATCCGGACATTCGGTTGGGAGGTGGAACAAAGGATGTTAAAGGAAATATGTATTCCCTGGTGGATGACACTATTGAATCTATTACTGATGACCGTGAATGGGGTGCTCGCATGACAAAAGCGAGCCTTGTTCCCCCTGTTACTCGGAAATACGAAGTTATTGAGAAGTATCTTCCAATAGCAGATGAGGAGGAAGTGAAGCGGAAGATGCGGGTTTCTTTACCTGATGACTATTCTGAGAAATTGCTCGCACAGAAGAGCGGTTTGGAGGAATCGGATATGGAAATTCCTGAGGTAAAGGATTACAAACCTAGGAAAATGCTTGGAGTAGAAGTCTTGGAGCAAGAAGTATATGGAATAGACCCTTATACACATAATCTTCTTCTTGACTCTATGCCAGAGGAATCAGAATGGCCACTTGCTGATAAACATAAGTTTATTGAAGAGGTATTTTTAAGGAGCGGTTGATTTAATTTTTTCCCTTAAGCTTGATTTACTTGCTCGTCATGATCTTGTTTCTCATATGTTACTTCTCTTTTAGATGCTTCTTCGCACTTTGAATAGGCAAGTCAGACACTTCACTGGAACTGGAAACACACCAATGGTTTATCATATACGTCCTGTTGTTGAAGGAATCCAAAAGAAGGCCGAGGAGGTCGGTGATGGGCGCACTATGAAATTGTGTCAGGCCATCTTAAAAGCTATGCAAAGTCGACCGGATGATAATTATGTTGCTTACAGAAAGGTACATGTCGCTGTAAATGTATCTGAATAAGATTGTTCGTGTCTGGGGGTCAACCCATTACCCATCCATTTGCTTGAAATTTTACCGACCCTTGTCTTTGCCTTCATTTTGTATCAGGGGCTTGGAGTTGTTTGCAACAAAGACGGTGGCTTTACTTCAGATGATTTTGTTGTTGAGTTCTTGGGGGAGGTATTGATATCTATATTTATACCGACATAATTTATAATTGTTTACTGTATGCGTGGCAGCAAAATCTTAGATATGCTATCTTTAGTTCGACTCATTTTTGCAAAATTATACCCTACCATGGTTTGAAATCTTATCTAGTCCCGATCTGAGTTGGCCAATTACGATCCCAAAACTCACCACTCGAGTTTCAAAACCGATACCGGGTAATATTGATTACGATTTGACTAATGGATTTTTAATATTAAGGTTATTAATATGTTAGTGGGTTTGTTAATGGGTATAGGTTATTGGGTTATAAGTTATAACAGTTTATTTGTCATCATTATTCAACGTTTATAGTTATTTTCACCAAGGATAAAATAAGCACTCTAGACATCATACGAAATAATGTCAAACGTGTATGGTTTACTTTTGTTATTTATTTTAGGATTTTACTAATTAAGAAAATTCTTTGATGTCAAACAATGTAAAATCCAATATTCCGGTCTGAGATGGCCAATTCCGATTCCAAAAGTGATCATTCAATACTGCCACTCATATTAAGATTTTAAACCTTCTATCCTACTTGACATAAATGCTTACTCTTTGGAAGTGCTAAAGTGTTTGACCTATAGTCGACTTGGTTCAGAAGTCATTTTGGGCTTGGTTTTATAATATGAATCTTCTATGCACATCGTTACATGTTTTACATATCCAAGTAACGTGTATTACGTGTTTGCCAGCTCAACCATTCTCATCTTAGCCATACCTATATGTTCATATGCTATACACCTTTGTTTGTTAAAACTTTCTTAGACATTCAATACAAACTGCAGAACTGTTATTTGATGCATATCTATAAGAGGTATGATCAGCATAAAGTGATCTTACCAAACTGTGTAAGCACATATTTGGTACTCCCTCCATTCCCATTTAAGTGTCGATTTTTGGTTTTACACTCCCTTTAAGGAAACTTTTGAAAAACTACTGTCCCATTTAAACTTATGATATGGTTAATGCCAAATTACTATATTAAGCTCATTTAAAGTTTACATCATCAAGTGTCCATTTATGTCTATCTCATCTTTTTTCCCTAGGTATCAATATTAATGAGGGTTAGTATAAGGATCAAAATTTAAATTTGTATCAATAACACAAAAAATAACATTGATATTGTAAATGGAACAAAAATAAAACAAAAAATGGACACTTAAAAGGGAACAGAGGGAGTATCATATACTGTACAAACATCCTAAACTCTATCCATTTAGGCATTTATTGTCTAGCAGATGTTTGGCATTCAAACAAACTGGTAATTTTGCATATGCGATGCACGCAGTTTAAAAATAAAATACATACCACAGGAGAAATTAGAATGTCTGAGAGTTTCAAAAATAATTAAGCACTAAAAGTTTATTAATTTTAAAATGATATGATTTATTTTAAAATTTATTAATTTTTCTTTTTTTAACATTTATTGTGGTAGTTTAATAATATTTTGGCACATAAACAAATCCTATGTGGCATAAAATTGGAATCTCAATTTCAAGGGAAGTAACTACCCCTTCCTTTGACATTATAATAGTAGAGATAAATCTTTACAGTTACACTTAATGTTGTAAAGAATGGATTCAAAGTTTGTTGGGTTGGCCGACGAATAAAAAATATCTCGGTGAATATTCGGTTTATTCAGATTATACGGTCATCAATATTTTCATATAAATATTACATATAAAAAATTCAAAAATATATGAAGATTTAGGAACCTAATATTCTCATGGCCTAATGATAAGGCGCTCGAACTAATAAGAATATTGAAATAAGGAGATAGCGTTTGTGAAATAATAAGTGTGAGCCCCACTTGTTTTTTAAAATTAAGTTGTGGATCCCATACTTGTATTTTGGTTTTGGATTTTCTTTGTTTTGGGTCTAATGGGCTAATTCGGCTGAATATTCACGTTACTCGCCGAACATTTGGTTTGTGCGGCGAATATTCGGTTTGACCGCATATTTGACCCAATATTGCATTTTCTGTTCGGTTTGCCGCCAAATCCGAATATCCGGACGAATATTCTGTTTTTTTCAACACTGGTTACACCCTGTTCCTGGATTTTAATGTTGAAATTATGACTCAGCTTCTTCATCAATGTGTCAAGAAGTGGGCACTTAGTGTTATTTTCTTTACTTGTAAAGGTTTATCCTGCTTGGAAATGGTATGAGAAGCAGGACGGTATCAAGGCTATGCAAAAGAACAATCAAGATCCAGCACCTGAGTTCTATAATATCTATCTTGAGAGGCCAAAGGTAATTTTCCATGGTTGCATCTCCTCATATTTTGTTAAATAAGTCATGTTGGTAGCAAGTCATCATTTTCTTTTGTACAATAGGGTGACCGTGAGGGATATGATTTGGTTGTTGTTGATGCTATGCACAAGGCAAACTATGCAAGCAGGATCTGTCATTCTTGCAGACCAAATTGTGAAGCAAAGTAAGCCGCTCATGCTCCATCTATTTCTTTCCAAGGATTTCTATGATTTCTTTTTCCGATGGTTTAATACTAAAATCTGTGATGTATGGATGGACAAAGTTCTGATTATTATAGTTATCTATACCTTACGATATACAATCCATATCCTACGATATGATGCAATATAGTAGCCTTTTGTACAAAACGATACGATATATAATAAGACACGTTACAAAAATTAGGTTCAAAATTCTACTTCGGTTCGGTTCCGCTCATATTGGTTAATTATCTTATGAACTAAAATTGTTCATTTGAATTTTCTTGATTTCACGTATTTTGTATTTGAATTTGTGTGGTTGTTTCACTTAACTTGTACTTTACTAACCATTATATTTCTGTGTATATATCGTTCTATATTTACTAATCTGAACATACATTTATGAAATATATAGTTGGATACTTTTGTATAGCTATTAAGTAAAAATTATCTTACGATATAATACGATATGATATGTGATATGATATGAAAGAAAAACGACATGTTATACATATCATGATTTGGTAACTATGCTGATTATAATGTTTTAAAACTCTCCTATAACTTGGCAATCATGTTTCCATTATTTCAAAATATCTGGTAATTTTGAATATCGATTCTCTTTAATATTTCCATCGGTATATAGAAAATGCTAAAAAATTATTGGTTGGAGGAACTTCTGCAATCGGTCACCAAAAACTGTATGACATAATGGAAGCATATGACAGTTTCTTGTAACCCAGTTTTCTGTATGTGGATCTCGTAGCTTGTGTTCTGTCTAGAAATGTTAAGATTTTCAATTTAGTTGACACCTTTTTTATTTTTGTGAAAAGAAATGCATTTGGTTTGTGACTCAAACCTGTTGTGCAGGCCTTGATAGCGTTTAGGCCTGAGACAGATGGGATGGTCATGTGACCGCGTCAAGCTAGCCTTAGTCATTTATAGAAGTTATCATCATCATCTACTGTTTTAGCTGTAATTTTTGTGAATATGCTCTCTGGTTTTATTGGTGAAGGCAAATTGTTTTATGTGCTTATTATTACACAGGGTTATGTAAAGTTTATTTTTGTATCTTCGAGGCTATATGGATTGAGCCACTAGAAGGTGCTAATGCTAAGTGGTAATTATTAGTAAATCTAAAATTTCAAAAACAAAGGTTGAACCAATTTTTGCCTCCCTGAAGACTCCATGTGCTGCTCTTCCCTGGCCACATGTAAAGCTTTTCTGATATTTGTTAGCACCCGGTCTTCAAGTATGGCTATGGGAAATAGTGTTAAACTTTAGGAGGAAAAAGTTGCGTTCTCTAAAAAGTATAACCATGCACACTGGAAATTCAAAATATCATTCTCCTTGCACCTTTTCATTGCCCTGCTACTGTTTATGATGCCTTAATTTAGTTTGCTATCATTGATTTTATTTGATTATCATTGTGTCATCTCTCCATGTACTTCGAATTATTTGGAACTGGTGATTACATTAGTCCATATCATTCTTAATACTGCAAATTCTCCACTTCCTGTATGTTTTATTTTTTCAACAGGGTAACGGCTGTTGATGGTCAGTACCAGATTGGAATATATACATTACGGCCAATTGGTTATGGTGAAGAGATCACTTTTGATTATAACTCTGTAACAGAGGTGTGACACTTGTTCAAGTGACTTCTAACGTAGTGAAGATAATATTTATGGTAACTAACCCATGTCCTGCTTCTGCAGAGTAAGGAAGAATATGAAGCATCAGTTTGTTTGTGTGGTAGCCAAATTTGCAGGGGCAGCTATTTGAACTTGACCGGTGAAGATGCATTTCAGAAGGTAAAATTTCCAACTCTAAATTTTATCCTTTTCCCTGCATGTTCGAATGGTGCATCTGCTTTATACTAGCTATGTTGGCAAGCCATGGCTAACTTAGAAGGTTGGAAGTATTTGACTCGTTTTGGTTGCTAATTCTTTTATGTTGTTTATGTTAATTGTTAACAATCTTCTTTCCCTTGCATTGCTTGCCCGTTATTTTTTCAATTTATAATTAGCTAAAACCATGCATCAGGTATTGGAGGACTGCCATGGCGAATTAGAACGGCACAAACTGATGCTAGATGCTTGTGAAGTCAACTTTGTTTCAGAAGAGGACTATATTGACTTGGGGAAGGCTGGTCTCGGCACATGTTTGCTTTCTGGACTCCCAGACTGGCTTGTTGCCTATTCAGCACATCTGGTAGTTATTTGTGAAGTTTTCTCAAGTAGTATTTTGTACAACAATTTTTGTGTGCTGATAGTCATTATCGAAAAAATATGAAGGTGAGATTTATTAATTTTGAGCGATCAAAGCTTCCTGAGGCGATTCTGAAGCATAATTTGGAAGAGAAGAGGAAATTCTTTGCAGATATTTGTCTTGAGGATGAGAGAAGTGATGCAGAGGTCCAGGTAATCGCTGATTTATGCCAACATTTTCTCACTGTTATGATGTACCTAGTTTGCAAACATGAAGCACTGACTTTATCTGGAATCACTAGGCCGAGGGTGTATATAATTCCAGACTTCAGAATATGGCACTTACTCTTGACAAGGTGATTGTTCTAGTTACCTTGACCTTTTTATTTATGTATCTTATGGCCTAGTGTTTTTCTTAATAGGTTCTCCTGTTGTTTGCTATTCACTGGCTTGCATAGTTATAAAGTAGTATTTTGCATGTGTGATGCATGTTGGACATATAGTAGATATTGTATGGTTTTAATAAATATCATGTGATTTTAATATTGAGGTTTGAGAAATAGTTCTATATACGATGAGGGAGGGGAGGGAGTTTGAAATTTGAATTTAAATAAGTCAATTTAAATATTTAACTAAGTTGATGTGGATAGCTTCGTATGAAGAACAGATGTGATTTTTTTTTCTCATTTTTAAAATTCTTTTATTAAAATGGAGAGACCAACTAATGGCATGAGCTACACCTTAAGTGTTTGCATTATGATAGTAGAGAAGTAATGGCATAAACTATACATATAGTACTTATTTTTTGAGCAGTTTTTTTCTCAATATGTAGTTGGATGCTTGGATATAGCCCTTGTGTTGGTTCTGGTTTGGACTTTAATTTGCTAAGTCTGTGGATGGCTGACCCTTCTCATTTATAGTATGGGCAGGGCAGGGATGAGTTACTCGGTAGAAAAGCTGGTTCCTGATGTCATTTAGATAAACTGGTTTAGTTCATGCCAGTTCATTGTTTCATGCCATCATATGTAGTAATATAATCCCGGGGATTTGCTTAGGTTATAACTTATTTATTGGACCGTAGCCCTGTAGTCCTGCATATGTACATTTGTGCATCCTGTTTCCTGATACCCATTTGCATGAGAAATTAAGTTTAATCCTGCATGTGTACTCACCATTAATGGCTATTCCATTCGTACTGGAGTTTTGATTCGTACTGGAACTTGGTCCTGAATAGTGTGAGAATGGTTCTACTTTCAGTAGCGCCTGAGTTTGAGCCCTTGTGTTACACATCTCAGCATCGTAGAAAAAATAAGAGACAATGTTGCTTTGGAATATCATGAAACCATTTGGTTATTTGTCTTGTATCTTTTTTTTGGGCCAAACATGTCTTGTATTGCCTTGGTCTATAAAATTTGAATAAGTTTTAATTTGTGGATGTGTTTGTTTTAGATTAGCTATATTAAATCTGAAGTTCAAAGTTGCACTTTCTGATAGTATTGAGGAAGATAACAGCAATTACTTTGACCTTACACTCCAGAACATTACTTTTGCATAAAAACTCTGATTTTATATGTTTTTACTTTTTGACTGGAATCCATGGTACAGGTAAGATATGTTATGAGACGTGTGTTTGGGGACCCAAAGAAAGCTCCTCCGCCGTTAGAGAAGCTCAGCTCTGCAGAATTGATTTCTGTTCTTTGGAAAGGGGAGGGCTCACTCGTCGAGGAGTTGCTTCAGTCCATGGCCCCTCATATTGAAGCAGAGGTATTAAATGACCTCAAGTCCAAGATTTGCTCCCGTGATCCATCCGAGTCTGATTTCCCCAACAAAGAGTTACGGAAGTCTTTGTTATGGTGAGATTCTGCTGCTTACGGATCCCTCTGGGTAGTGCTTAGGGTGGCAATGTTGTGGAAAGCATAGCAAAGTGGAAAAGAAAGGCTTAGGGTTTAGCACACTTACAGGGCTCTAGTGGCAAAAAGCCCAAGTTTTTTTAAAAATGCAAATGAAATAATAATTATGGAAAACTAGATATAAAGAAACTTCTTATAACTATTCCTATAAAAATAAAAATAAATGAGATGTTTTTTTTGGTAAATTTATTATGCGATAATAGAAATGTACCGACCATTTATGACAACTAATAAATTTCAGTAAATATAAGGTCTAAAAATAAATGAAATTTAATTATTCTATCATTTAGTACGATAATTCAAGAATAAGGACTCCAGCGCATTCTGACATGCTAAAAGCGGGTTTAAGATGGGCTTAAGCACATAAAGGTGCACAGCGGTTTTATATTAAATATAGGGTCTAAAGATTAGAGGAAAAATGAAATTTAATTATTCTATCATTTAGTACGATAATTCAAGAATAAGGACTAGCTCATTCTGACATGCTAAAAGCGGGCTTAAGCACATAAAGGTGCACAGCGGCTTTATATTAAATACAGTGTCTAAAGATTAGAGGCAAAATGAAATTTAATTATTTTATCATTTAGTACGATAATTCAAAAATAAGGACTCTAGTCCATTCTGACATGCTAAAAGCGGGGTTAAGCTGGGCTTAAGCACATAAAGGTGCACAGCGGCTTTATATTAGAGGTTTGGTTAAGTGGGGTTCTTTAGGGTCTTGCTTATGGGTTTTATGCTTCCTTTCTTTAATTTGTCCTTTCTTAAATCTGGTTTTGTCCATGTCTTCAGGTTGAGGGATGAGCTACGTGACCTTCCATGTACCTCAAAGAGTCGGCATGATGCGGCTGCTGACTTGATTCACATCTATGCCTATACGAAGTATTTTTACAAAGTCAGGGTGAGCTATATTTCAACCTCAATATATTTTCAGAAGCAGGGGCAGACCCAAAGCCTTGTCTTTGGGCACATTCCCATCTGAATTTTGGAAAAATGAATGATATAGGTTAGACTGTTGGAATTTATGAATAAATGTACTATGTATTTATACCATCTATAAATCAATAATAGTGTCTAGCCCAAGTGGTAGGTTGCGTTGTTCCTAGGAATTAAATTCAATTCCCAACTCCCCATTTTGTATTGACGTTTTTTGTTTAATTGAATGACTTTTGTTGCGAATATTTATTAACAAGGAAAGTTGAGTCCCACACTGAGAATTTCTTTTAACAAGAAAATATTAGTCCCATATTGTAACATGGTTGGAAGTTTTAAATTGCTCGTCACTCCATATATTAAATGTTTGGTCAACAAAAGCGTAGACTACATGTACTCCAATATACAAAATATTGAAAAATGCTATTGTAATTAACATTATGTCTTATCTATAATTAAATTAATTTTAAATGTCATGTGGTCCTTAAACTGTATGGTAATTTTAATATGTCGTGGAGTTTGGCTTCTCAATTTTTATGCATGGTGTGGCCCCACTGACTCCTGGGTCCACCCCTGGCCAGAAGCACAATTTATAGTCTCCATAGCTGCATTTTTCTGCAGGTAATAAGGTGGGATAGGATGGTACTTGGGAGTAAAATTAGAATATGATTCTATGATGGGCGTTTTTTCAATCTAACAGAGATGTCCCTTGATATGGCTATTGCGACAAAGGCTTTATGCAACTCACCCCAAATATTTGAGATAAAGCCTTAGTTGTTCTTACTTTATTGCCGTGTGCTATGTGAAATATATTTGGGGTTTTTGCTTATGTTATTCTTCTATGACGTGATTTGTTGATGGCCTATTATTAACAATATTAGTGAGCAGTGATTCACAAATATTTTACTGCGTGCTCAGGGTTCACCAAAACCCTCCATACAATATTTCCTTGCTATTATTATTACTGCTTTTATTTCTTGGTTAATGAAGACATTCTTTCTTATTTTTGCATGCATTTGGCTTGTACAAAATTCTGCAGTTTGACTCTTTATTATTATTACTACTTCTTGACTAGATGTTACTGGTTTTGCTGATTCCTAAAAAAATTGTCGTATGTGCAATCCCTTGCCTTTTATTTTCACCTACTTTTTAACTAACATAATTTTTACATTCAGGAGTATGAGAGTGTTACATCTTCCCCTGTTTACATCAGCCCCCTGGACCTCGGGCCAAAGTATGCTGATAAAATGGGGCCAGGCTTTCGAGAATTTTGCAAGACCTACGGAAAGAACTATTGTTTGGGCCAGCTTATTTATTGGCATAGCCAAACCGATGCTGATCCTGATAATAGATTAGCAAGAGCTAGGAGGGGTTGCTTATCATTGCCTGATGTTTCTTCCTTTTATGGGAAGCATCAGAAGCCGGTGCATGAGCTTGTGTATGATTCGAGGACCGTGCGATTCATGATGTCCAGAATGGTGAGTGTCTGTTTCAATTTCTCTCTCTTAATTTAATATTATATTTTACTTCGTGGATTATGAAAAGTAAACACTGTACAAGTATATAAATATAGGAATAGTGTATGGAGTGATACTCCAGGAATTTTTTTGGCATTTTCGGTCAAGTCAACTTTCCGTTACTTTTTTGGGTAAATGGTACAATCAATCTTACAGTCCATCGCTTAAAATATGAATGTATAAAAGACCATGTGAATTTTGTAACTTTTACCCTTGAATTAACAGATTTTGACATATGCCACTTTACACCCCTTTGGTCAATATGAGCAGAGAGCATCAATATCACATGGAAATTAGTGCATCTATGTTTAGGTCATTGAATCAAGATTGACAATGCCAATCATCCCAGAAAAAGTAGGAGGTTTTTTGACCTATAGAATGTCCTAGAGAGATGCCCCATTTCCAATTTTCTAAGTATATAGTAGCTTGAAACTATTATTAGCTCATGTTGCAAGCGCCTTTAGGTTTATATGAAATGTCTTTAGCTTAGTACAATTCTTGATCACTGAATTCACTTTGAATCAGTTCCGCTACAGGAGCTGGATCTACATATTGTTGTACATGTATCAGATAGAAGAGAATAATTGGAGGAGAAGCCATTGGACGGTCAAAAGTCAACTCCACCATTTCTTAATGTCGGAACTGTCCATCTTTATCCTCATCCTCTAAAACATATACACCATGTTTCATTTGTTTTTTGCACTTTCGACTATTGATCTAGTGTGTGCAATATTAATGGTCAAGGTTGCACGAATAGGGACACGGACACGATGCAATGTGATAAGGCGACACGGCAAAATCTTAAAATATAGAATACGGGGACGCTATGATACACGCATATAATATTTTAAAAGGAATAATATATCAAACTACTATGACATAAAACAAGAAAAAAATAACAAGTCTAATATTTAAATAAACACAGTCATAATAATAACATGCATTCTTTTGTCGGTCTTCAAAATCAAGACCCATAACATTCAAAATATAAAATGACAAAGTGGTAAACAAGTCTTTCTAAAAAAGTGTCAACATCCAAATGGTACAATACAACGATACGTCGATAACATACTAAAGACATGCATAAGACACATAGGACACACATATGACACGTATATGACACACATACGGCATATCGGTGTCCGATATGTGTTGGACACTGATACGGGTTGCTTTCGGAAGTGTTCATGCCACCTTAATGGTTTTAGGATAACAGATTATTTTCCGCCTCTATGTCAATGGTTAAGAAGCATTAAAATCACTTGAAATTTGGTGTAATTATATTTTCATCAAGATGGAGTAAACTGATCATCTAAAATAATGTAGGGTTGACTTTCTGACCGCAGCCCTCCTACGCTCCATTATTTCCTTGAGCACGCCCTTATGAACTAATTCGTGCTTGATGAATTTAACAAAAATCCCCATATCTGATATAGTTGCAAATGTGGATTGAATTGCATTTTAAAATAGTCTTAAACCTTGCTCCTTTTTTGTAGGAGAGGCAGCCACAGAGACCGTGGCCCAAGGATCGGATATGGGTGTTCAAAAACGACCAAAAATTAATTGGGAGTCCAATGCTAGATTCTGTGTTGAATAAGTCTCCATTAGACAAAGAGATGATGCAGTGGCTCAAGAGCCGACCAATGGTCTATAACGGATTGTGGGATGGGTGATCAGTGAACATATACGTCACAGCCATACCTTTTCTTCTCGTTCGAGGAGTTCATGGTCGATCAAATTCTCGAGTCACATGAGGGAGCTTCTCTTCATTCTCTTTACAAAGCTCAGCTCCCCTGTTTTTGAATTGTGTGTGTTGGTTGGGGTGGAGGGGTGGGGGCGGTAAATTATTTGTAGAACAGCATCCCCCACTCACTCAACCAAATTTGTACAGATCACACTAGTGTAATTTTTAATTCATCAGGTAGAGCAAGTAGCCATTGGTTTTAGAAGGTAGAAATTACTGATTTCCACTTAGGCTTTGGTGGTTTATTTCTTAATAATTTTGGTGGTTTTCTCTTTCTGTACAAAGATCTCATTTCATTAGAGGAAGCGGTCATGATTTTGATAAGCTTTTTAAGCGATAATTAGTACTTCCACTATGGGATATTGTAATCTCATTAGAATAAGGTCTGAGTGTTTATCTGTGCCTGCCTCTGAGTTGAATGCTGATTTCTATCTTGAAATGCGTCAACGTTTTTCCTTTTCTTATTCATGTTTGCGTTTTGTTTATATGAATTTCGGAGTGCGGCAAGTTGGTATATCAAGATTGTGGCAAAAGTTTTCGCTGATCTATATCAATGTATATGTCTTCTGTTAAAAAATTGACACTAAACATGAGCACGTTGGCATCAGGTATTGCTTTAGTTGGTCATATTTGGACGAAAATTCTTAGATGGTGATAATGATAAGCAGAATTTGTATTCTGTAAAGATGCGAGCTGGTTAGTGAGCATATGTATTGGAGAAAGATGGGCAATAAAATTATTTAAGAGCTGGTTAGTGAGCATATGTATTGGAGAAAGATGGGCAATAAAATTATTTAAGTTTTTGTGTAGATTCTATACAATGGATACATACGTAAACGCTAGAATGTAGATTGCCTTGGACCTTTACATAGGGGGAGGAAAATACTTTTATAGTCGGTCAATCCTTTCAATAATCGTCGTTCAACTTGATCAACATATCTTTACTTGATCAATATATCTTCAGTCACGCAAATGAAAAATTATGTGATTTTGATAATTTTGCTTTTGCATAGGATGAATGGAAATTTAAGGGCTTATGGATGACTGAACATTTTCCATAATCAAAGAACCGTTAAAGAGCATCACAATCACATGGAGAGCTATTAATATGCTTTAGTTATGAAGATCAGGTGATGGTGTTGACTTTTTAACAAATAAAAAGAGAATCTCTCTATCTCTGTATACAGGCTTTTTTGTTTATTGACGTCGAAAGTATATATCCTCCATCATTTTATTCGATGATCGGCACACATCATCATCTTTATCATCTAAGATGTGAATACACCAAATTTCATGTGATTCTACCACCTTTTCACTGTTGAATTAGCAATATAAAAAGTTCTATTGTGTGCACCCACTAAATCAACGGTGAAAAAGTGGTAGAATCACATGAAATTTGGTGTATATACATCGATGAAAAGGATGATGATGATGGATGCCGATCGTCGAAAAAACTCATGGAAGATGTATTTTATCGATGCCACATGGGGAAATTCACCGTATGGCATCTCTCTCTCTCTCTCTCTCTATATATATATATATATGGAAAAAAAGACACGTTAGGTGGCGTCAAAAATCTATTTCCTCCACAATTTTTTTCGACGATCGGCATCCATCATTATCATCTTTATCATGTAAGATGTGGATACAACAAATTCATTTGATTCCACAATTTTTTCACTATTGAAATTAGCAATGTAAAAAGTTTTATTGTCGGTAAACTGTTAATTTTGTACCACTAAATCAACGATGAAAAGGTAGTAGAATCACATGAAATTTGGGTGCGCCCACATCTTACACGATAAAGATGATGATTATAGGTGCTGATTGTCGAAAAAACTTATGGAAGATATATTCTTTCGACCTCATAGGAGGAAATTCCCTCTCCTGGCACCTTGGCACCTTTCCTTCGTTATATATATATATATATATATATGTATATATATATATATATAAATAAAGAAAAGAGTTCCCAAAAGGCTTTTTCGGCAGGTGGTGTAAAAAATCTACATCCTCCTTGATTTTTTTCGACCATCGGCATCCATCATCATCATCTTCATTATGTAAGATGCGGATATACCAAATTTCATGTGATTCCACCACTTTTTCACCATTGAATTAGCAATGCAAAAAGTTTTATTGTCCATAAACCATTAATTTTACACCTATTAAATCAACGGTGAAAACAGTGAAATTGTGACGGGATCATATGAAATTTGATGTATCCATATCTTACATGATAAAATTGATGATGAGTGCCGATCGTCGAAAAAAATCATGAAGGGTGTATTTTTTCGATGCCATAGGAATAGATTCCCTTTTACGGCAGACATTTCCTCCATTATCTCACTCTCCATATATGTGACGCTGGTTCATAAATCTTAACCTATGCAAAGATCACGCACATATCTCAAGAAAGCACCCTGCACAGGCATGCAGGGGATCCGCGTTAATTTGTGTCCACCTTCCTATCTTTGATACTCACATTGTTGGTGCACATGGTGTCAGATGATAAATAAATTTTTGGTCATACATATTACATACACGTGCATTAAACTTGGGAAAGGGAGGTGGCGGTAATAATAAATGTTTGGTCATCTTAGCAAATATTACACATGACACATGTCACATTGTACAGTATCTTTTATTCTTGATAGAAACCTCAACATATTATATTAAAAATATATCAAAGAGCATCATGCCATGAATGATCTCTAATGAATGAAGATCTCAAAATTTGAGGAGCAAAGTTTTGAAGGCCATGCGGGCGACCTTCTGTGTCACCGGAGCAACCGGCTACATCGGTAGCTGGCTAGTCCACTCCCTCGCCAAGGCTATATTGTTCATGCCACTGCCAGAGATTTAGGTTAAATCTTTTCTTTCTTTCTTTCTTAATTTTAATACGATTACGGATGTTTTTTCCTTTTCGGGTGTAATTTAATTATGATCTTGATTGAATGGGGGTATGTTATTTAGGCAAGGCGCCTAGGATTTTGTCATCGATCATGGGGAGATTGTGATAGATTGAAGTTGTATATATAGAGCTGATCTTAACTAGAGAAGAGGGGCCGGAGCTTCGATGAGGTGGTCGAGGGTTGCGTTGGTGTGTTCCATGCGGCTGCTTCTGTTGAGTTCGGCATCGGCGCTAAATTGAAGAATTTCGCGATATTAAATATCTCGATTAATTATTTCAAATATAAGTGCCCAGACTAACATACATTCATCCTTGTGATCAAAGACGATTATGTACATTCAAATATACTAGAGCCAGCGGTTAGAGGAACCGTCGGTCTCCTTCAATCTTGTTCAAGAGCAAGAACCATAAAGAGGGTGATTTTCACATCTCCCATTTGCACAATCACCGCTCAAGATGACGAATGCGAATGGAAATCGGTGGTCGATGATGAATCGTGCACCGTACGAATCAATCGGGTTTGGAAGACAAAGCCCGAAGGATGGGTATGAATTTCTAGCATTTTTACATGGTTTTTAGGGTTAATTATGCTGCGAAAGTGTCTTGTATATCGAGACTACACGCCACATTCAGGTTCAGACGTCTGGTCCATAAAGGTTCAGACGTCTGTCAGTCAAGTTGCGGAAATCCAGAAAAATGGCAGACGTCTGATCCATAAAGGGTTTATGGGTCAGACGTCTCGAAGTGCTCTGCTATTTTTCCAGAGAGAAGAAAAACGTCTGGGCGTATGTGCTTCAGGCTTCTGTTGACTCTCTGGCTAGACGTGAAGATTGAGAACAAACGTCTGACTCATTGAGACAGACGCCTGTTGTCACGCCCATATCCTGGATTACAGGAAATAGTTCACCCACAATAAATACGGGGTAGTACACGACTGGAGGCAGACACGTATATTCAAAAGTAGGATATACTTCCATCATATACGCTATTGCTACCGATATCAACTTGAGCATCACAAATACTAATCTAAAAAATACAATTAGCACAAATACTAATCTATCCCTGATTTACTCTGAAAAAAATCATAATCTGTACTTCCGAACGCCTGTACTTCCGAACGCCAGTTGTCTGATCTCCAATATCTGAAAATGCAAGCCCAGGGTCGTGAGAAAGCAAACTAGCAAGTGGTAAAATAAAGGAAATCATGCACATGTGTGTATACAAAAATATAGTGTAAAAGTAAAATGTATATGGATGCCTTGGGACATGGTTAAGGGAGTATTGTGGAAATGGACGGTAATGTACTTATATCTTGGGTATCCCATGACTAGCCGGCATGTCCATGTCTGGTATAATCAGTATTCAATAATCAATATTCAGGAAATCAGTATTCAGTAACCAATATTTAGTATCGAAGAATCAGTATTCAGTAACCAGTATCAATGGGCATAGCGTGGATATTATCGAAGAGTACGGGTATTCTTATTTTCCATTCACCAATAAACCACTAGTCAAGTCAACAGAAAGATCATGTTGGTAATAAATATCAATATGTAGTAATAAATGATATCAAGTCATTAACATGTAATATGAAAGCACACTTACCAAGAACCAATATGTATCCAGTGATAGTCTGAGTGTTTCATGATTCACTAACAATGAATGTTAATTAATAATTTGGATTTTTAATGTCAATGTAATGTGAACATGAATGGACTCGCATATACCCCGATACTGTCTCAAACCAACACCTGAATATAAGCGGCCGCTCATGTTAAACTTAAGTAGTTCATTATTTATTTTGATATTTAGGTTATTGTTTTATTTAGTTTGTGAATATGAACCGCCTCGCATATAACCTAGTACCGTCCTATACCGGCACCCGAGTATAAGTGGTAGCCCACATCAAGTTTTATATAGTTTATTCTTATATTTGGGAAAGCCCTTGATAGTCAGCGAATAACAATGGAAAGCGTCCCGTGCATGCCTGGAACTACGGCCCCTGACCCCTGGAACTGAACCTAGGATGCACCGCTAGACACTGCTGGAATAGGAATAGGTATTACAGCTTGGTAAACTTTAAAAAAAACATTTCCATAGAATATAAAACAGTAACAGGATGGTAGCAAGCTGTCCGCTGACCACCATGACTGGCCCTAACGAGCTGTAATAATAACTGAAAATTATGGTAGTCCAGCTACTATCCGGATCCATATGGTTGGGCACTAACACGTGGTACCATAAATAAAGCTTTCCAAAACTATTAATTGAGTCTACCTGGTCCTTTCTCCATTCCCGACTGTATCAGTTTTATTAATGAAATTAAATAGGTTGAAACATAATTTCATATCAATATCAATAATTGTAATTGTATCAATGTTCAATTAAACATGTCATATCATGAAACATAATGAACGTATAAATTTTGTCATGTATATCATGTATATACAAATCAGGTAACTTTTCATGTTCAATAAACTGGTCATGTCGTGGAAACAGTAAACATGTCATGCATATCTGGGTATATGATTTGCAGTAACTGTATCATTCTCAGGTAACAATGTGTCATATCATGAAACATAAGAATATATTAATCATGTCATAAATTTTATGTATATGCTATTCAGATATTGGAAAGTTCACTATAAATTATATGTACAGAAACAGATGAAAACATATAGAAGTCATAAAAAGTATACTCATTTATCTAAGCAGTACAGTTGGTTTCAACTCAATCGGATTACTGGTTAGGGAGATGTGATCATCTTAAAACAGAAGTTCATTGCTGGAATTCTAATTTCCGAACTGGAAGTTTAATTTCGAACACATTTTGCTATTAGTTATGTACAAAATTAGACGTCTCTATAGTTCAATAAAATATAGATATATCAGTTAAGTTTTCAACGCAACATACGGTTCAGTAATATCCATCGTATACAGGAAGTTATGTTTTGTTTAAGGCCAATACGTATAAATTGTCACTGCGGAAATCAGCAGAACAAGCCGTCAGTTTAAAATAATTTAAAATATCAAACGGCAATTAATTTTAATCAAAACAATACCAATACTTAGCTAACTTGATTATCTACGTAACGATGTAAGTTTCCATATAATATCAAATTTCTACAGTAAGATATGAATGTTTCAATTCAGGCTTCGCTTGAAAGTATTGTTCTGGAATGCAATCCAAAGCCATATCTTTCTCCATTTTTTATATTCGTAACATGGTAAAATTCAGTAGCAACCTACATAGGTTTATAGGTTATTTAATTGGCTTCGATACGAGCCCTGGAACGTTACATTCCGATGTGTATTTAATTTAATATTAATTTTTCAAGATAACATGTACGGTAAATTTCAGATTTTTAGTGTAAGGTTATGACTTGGTGTATGTGTGTGTGAGGAGATTTAGGTTAACCTAATATATTCTTACCTAATAATATGAGAAATAGATAATAAGTTTAACAACCAACAAATCAAATTGACCAAACCAATAAATATATTAACATAAATCAAGTTATCCTTAAAATAAATTTCAAATCAAGAACTAGATTAATCAAACATAAATAACAATCAAATTGAACATATGCTTTTGTCACCAAACTTCACTTCCATATTAAGGAAATAATTTATATCAACTATTCAAGTCATTATTTTTATCAAATTATTAAGTAATCAATTAGCACAATCCAAGTTATCATTTGATTAAGAATATAAAATAACAACTAAACAAATGAAAGTAATATAAACCACTTGCCTTTGTCTACAATTATTCTTCAATTCACTTCTTAGAATTTTTGTAAAACTTGGATTGAGTTGTTGATAAAGAGAAGAAAAGGAAAAGAAGAAATGGGTTTTAAAGAAGAATGTAAAAGGAATGAGAAGAAATGAAGAGAGAAAGGCTTAAAGAGGAAGAAAGAATTAATTAAGGGATTACTTGGACTTGAAGTAATATAAGAGGAAATAAGAGGAAAGAAAAGAAAAGAATTTGAAAGAAAATTCCAGGATAATTTTTTTTGCATTTACCATCCCCAAATTTTAAATAATTACTCAAAACTCCTTCAAGGTTTGCACAACTAATCTTTTATCAAAATATGTAAAATAAATTTACGTTTAAAGTTCAAGGTTTTTTATATTTACTGAAAAATACGGTTGTTTTCAAATTATAAAAATTTTCTATAAATATTTTTCAAATACAAGTACAAGTATTTTAAATTTAAATAGTTAGAAATACCAATACATGTATATTACGATCTATAGGTTACATTTCTAACCATCTAACAAATAAATTTCGTCCTCGAAATCTACTCGAGATGGATGTTGTAACAGAGCAAGGAACAGAATTAAGAGAAAGCAGTTACGTTTCTTTATCGCGCTCCATCCGCCGGTATTCTAAATAGATCGTGGTAGGATAACCGAAGGATGAGGAGTTTAGAAGATTGGAATAGATACTGCTAGGATCAGCAAGAGTAGTTCAAAACGACACGAATAAGCACTCGAATGGTGGAAACGTAACAGAGATTGGATTGTCAAAAATTGGTACAAAATTAAAGAATGAAAATCGAATATATTCGAAAGTAATACTTTTTACCGAAAGTCTTCTTTTAGAATCCACCCAACTTTCCTGACGCTTTCAATTATTTTCCTAATCAACTGTACTTTTTCAATCGTCTGAACTAAAATTTTTGGTCCCAAATTTATCCTTCTTCAACATTATCCCAACCAATTGGGGGTTGTCATTTTCTTTCCAGGAACCACCAAAATCCATTACATAAGCATGTAGCATGACCTCTATTATTTTGAATCGTCTTCTCAAATTAACTATCCGTCTGAGGATGATATGTTCTGTCTGAGGATGCTATGCTGTGTTAAATTTTAATTTGGTTCCCAAACTCTTCTGCAGCTTCTTAAAAAATTGCGTAAGGAACTCTTCGGTAATATAGTCACAAGGTCCTTTGTAACATGCTCCCATTTTCATTGTAGTATGAATAACGACTGTGGTAATCCAAACGTCCTATGATGTTCTGTTTTTACCTGTTGGTAAAACTAAACATTTTGAAATATAGTCCGAAATATCGTTTTCATTCCTGACCATAAAAAATGTTGTTTCATATTCCCTGTACAACTTTATACTTCTCGGATGCACCGAATGTATAGATTTATGGGCTTCATTTAACACCTATCTCATTATATTTCCTTTAGGAACAAATAGTCGTATACCGTACCTCAAGAATCCATCTTTGTGAATAATAAATTCCTGCCCGAGTCGAGGAAACTTCTCGCTTCAAGACGAACATCAGATTTATCAGATTCAATAACATTGCCGGAGTATTATTCAATCCTAATGACATCACTTTATACTCAATAAAACCAAACTTAGTCCTAAATGCAGCCCTTTAAATGTTAGATGACATGATCTTTAACTGGTGGTATCATTTCTTCTGATAAATTTTGGAAAACACAGTTGTACCACTCAACTGGTCAAACAGATTATCAATTCTTAGCAGTGGATATAAATCCTTAATCGTCACTTTGTTCAACTCCCGGTAATCTACACATAAATCAACAACCTCCATCTTTCTTTCCTACCAAAAGAACTGAGGCTCCCAAAGGAAAATACTGGTTCTGATAAAACCCTTGTCAAACAATCCCTGTAACTCCTGTTGCAGAAATTCCAGCTCTACTGGCCACTGCTACTAAAACTCCATCACGCGGCATTGCCCGATACTTTGATGATTCTAACCTTTGGTTACCCTTTTGAAACACGAATTTCGGATGATTAGGAACCCGAAATACAACACACTTCTTCTTATAGTCGATCACGACGTGGAACATAAATAGCCAATCCATGCCAAGAATCACATCTAATCCAGCCGTCGATTACTAATAAAGTGAGCGTAGAATTATCAGGGAAGAATATAAGTTAACAAAGTAGATGTGATGGATTATCAAGGATTAGAATATACAATAGAATGAAGCTAATTTAAGAGGAAAATGAATCAAATGCAGGACTCCAAGTTGCTCAAGTAGAGTATCGCATTGTAACTATACTGCGGTTCATAGTTACCATCACGTAACTCCATTTGAGTCATCCAATTTCTGTTATGAGAATCAATGTAATAAGATTTAAGAAATCAATAAGGAATTAAGAATATTGGATCAAACGGAGATCGAGGGTTCATATTTGGATTCAAGGAAAAGTATATTATAGAATAGATGATTTAGCATGTGCTATTATCTATACAGCCATTTAGCTATTGGGTTTCTCTACCAATACCCCTAACAAGATCAAACATACAGCTCTGATATCAGCTGTCATGCCCCTATTCCGGATTACAGGAAATAGTGGATCCATAATGAATACGGGGTAGATACGCGACTGGAGACAAACACATATATTCAGAACGAGGACATACTCCCATCATATACGCTATTGCCACCGATATCAACTTGAGCAACACAAATAATACAACAACTGAGCCTTTTATCCCAAGCATATGGGGTAGGCTACATGAACCAACATGAGAATCACACCGGGTTTAGCACATGAATCCTCCGCCTCCACTCACTTCTATCGAACAATATACTTTTATTGAGGCCTTTGGCAACCATATCTTTTCACATCACCTCCATCCATATTTTCTTCGGTCTTCCTTTCACCCTTTTGATATTGCCTATATCGAGAGTATCCATTCGTCGAACCGGTGCTTCCATAGGTCTGCGTCACACATGACCAAATCATATTAGCCGGTTTTCCCGCATTTTCTCCTCCACATGTGCTACACCAACTTTTGCACGAATATCCTCATTTCGCACCTTATCTTTTCTAGTGTTACCACACATCCAATGAAGCATGCGCATCTCCGCTATGTAAGTTTTCTGTGTATGATGCTTCTTAGGAGCCCGATATTTTGTACCATATAATAAGGCCGATCGAATAGCGCTCCGATAAAACTTCCCTTTCAACTTTAACGGAAAGTTACGATCACACAAAATCCATGTTGCACTTCTCCATTTCAACCAACCAGATTGGATCTTTTGATTAACATCGCTATCGATCTCCCCATCAATTTGGATGATGGAACCTAGATATCTAAATTGATCGCTCGGTGATATCTCTTGCCCTTCCAGTGTTATGCCAATGTGGTCTCGACTTTTCTATTAGCTAAATTTACAATACATATATGCTATCTTGGACCTGCTCAATTTGAACCCCCGAGATTCCAATGTTTGCCTCCATAGCTTCAATTTGGTATTAACCCCTGCTTTCGTCTTATTTACTAGAACAATATTATCAGCGAATAGCATATACCAAGATACTTCATCTTGGATAGTTCTAGTAAACTCATCCATCACGATGGTAAATAGGAATGGACTTAATGTAGATCATTGATATAAGCCAATTGTAATCGGAAAATCACCCGTTAGGCCGACGCAAGTTCTGACATTTGTCACTACTCTATCGTACATGTCTTTGATTATGTCAATGTACTTGACGGGGACCCCCTTCTTCATCATTGTCCCCCAAACACCTCTCTAGGTACCTTGTCATACGTTCTCTCTAAATCAATAAATTTCATATACAAATCTCTTCTCCTCTCTCGAAAACGCTCGACAAATTGACGAAGCAAATGAATAGCCTCTTTCGTCGATCGTCCAGACATGAACCCAAATTGGTTCTCTGTTATCTTAACATCCTTTCTTAGCCTGTGTTCAATCACTCTCTCCCAAAACTTCATTGTATAACACATAAGTTTTATTCTACGGTAGTTTAAGCAATTTTGAATGTTACCCTTGTTCTTGTAGATAGGTACAAGGATACTTTTCCTCCACTCATTTGGTATTTTTTTGGTCTACCAAATCTTATTAAACAGATCTATCAGCCATTTAACGCCTATTTCTCATAAGCATCTCCAAATCTCGATAGGAATCTCGTCTGGACCAACCGTTTTTCTTGATCTCATTCTCTTCAAAATCTCTTTAATCTTAAGTAATCTTATTTTACGCATGAAATCACGGTTTATATCTTGAGATTGAATAAAAGTCCATCCAAATTCTTAGTAAAGCCCTCATTGAACAATTTATCAAAATAATCTCTCCATCTTTTCTTGATATCCTTATCTAAAACTAAAACCTTCGGATCATCATTTTTGACACATTTCATCGCACATGAGTCTCTGGTCTTCCTTTCCCGCATCTGAGCAATCAAGTATATACCATTTTCAGCCTCCTTAGTGTCCAACTTTTCTTACACCTCCTTGTAAATCTTAGATTTAGCTTCCCGAACAACTTTCTTAACTTCCGTTTTAGCCATTTTATACTTCTCAAATCTCTCCGCATTTCTGTTTTTCTTCAAATGTTTATAAGAATCTCTCTTAATTTTAGTATCAGATTTTACTTCTTCGTTCCACCATGACGTGTTCTTAGATGGTGGAGCACCACCTCTCGTCTCATCAAGTAGATCTCTACCTACCCTCTTGATATAACTAGCCATCTTATTCTATATTCTGTCTGAATCATTTTCAGACTGCCAATCCGCCTCTTAAACTATACGATCTATAAAAAACTTTTGGTTACCTTTCTTCAGTTGCCACTACTTAATTTTAGGCTCTATCTTACGTCTAATCTTCTTAGGTTCTTTTCTAAATCGAAAATTTAGAACTAAAATTTTATGTTGAGTGGTTATATTCTCACATAGTATTACCTTACAGTCGATACAACAACTTCTATCTATCATTCTCGTCAGAAAAAGTCTATTTGATTTGCACTTGATCCGTTCTTAAAGGTGATAAGGTGAGACTCTCTTCTTCTAAACCAAGTATTTACTAAGATCAAGTCATAAGACATGGAAAAATTTAGAATCGAGCTACCTGTTTCATTCTTTTGTCCAAAACCAAAACTTTCATGGATAGTATCAAACCCACCACGACTAGTAGCTATATGTCCATTGAGATCACCACTAACTTCTCTCCACCAGATATTCTTTCCACTATCTCGTCTAAATCCTCCTAAAATAGATGCTTATTAGCGTCATCAAGAGCTATCTGTGGTGCATAGGCACTAATAACATTAAGAATCTCTCCATCCAGAATAAGCTTAACCGGTAAAATTCTATCACATTTTCTCCTAATCTTAACTACATTATCTAGCAACAGTTTATCTATAATTACGCCTACCCTATTACGATTTTTATTTCTATCCGTATACCAAAACTTATAATCCTAAGGCTCTATGACTCTACTCTTTTCATCTATCCACTTAGTTTCTTGCAAACATATAATGCCAACTATCCTCCTAATCATCACCTCCACTAATTCTGTTAGTTTACCCGTAAGGGAACCTATGTTCCAAGAAACTAGACGGATCTTATGAAATCCTTGCTTATTTGTCACTACACTCGGAATCAGATGAAATCCTTGCTTATTCATCACTACACCCGGAATCCGATGTAGCGCGCCGCTTCCGGACGACCTAAAAGCCCTTGCATACTTTACACTACACCTAGGATCCGATGTAGCGCGCCTCTTCCGGACGACGACCTAGAACCCCTTGCATACTTAATACTGCACCTGTGCTCAAACCCACCATTGCCGGTCTCAAGTCCGGAAGCATCATAAATAATAATCTAAAATATACAATTAGCACAGGTGAATAGCCGTATAGATCTGAATATCAAATATCACATGCTAAGAAATAATAAAATGGAATTGATAAACATGAAAGATAAAATATACCAAAATTCAAATGGAACAGATGGATACCCTGTAATCTATCTCTGATTTACTCTGAAGAAAATCATAATCTGTACTTCTGAACGCCAATTGTCAGATCTCCAATATTTAGACATGTAAGCCCAGGGTCGTCAGAAAGCGACCTATCAAGTGGTAAAATGAAGAAAATCGTGCACACATGTGTGTATAGAAATATAGTGTATAAGTAAAATGTATACGAATGTCAGATGAATTGGGACATGGCTAGTGGAGTATCGTGGAAATGGACGGTAAGGTACTCATATATTGGGGTATCCCATGACTAGCCGGCACGTCCATGTCAGGTATAATCAGTATCCAGTAATCAATATACAGTATTCAGTATCCAGGAAATCAGTATTCAGTAACCAGTATTTAGTATCCAGGAATCAGTATTCAGTAAACAGTATCAATGGGCGTAGCGTGGATATTATCTAAGAGTACGAGTATTCTTACTTTTCATTCACCAATAAAACCACTAGTCAAGTCAACAGAAAAATCATGTCGGTAACAAGTATTAATATGTAGTAATAAACTGATATCAAGTCATTAACATGTAACATGAAAGCGCACATACCAAATACTATTATGTATCCAGTGATAGTTTGAGTGTTTCATGATTCACTAATAATGAATGTTAATTAATAATATGGATTTTTAATGTCAACGTAATGTGAACATGAACGGATTCGGATATACCTCAGTACTGTCCCATACCAGTTCCTGAATATAAGTGGTCGCTTATGTTAAACTTAAGTAGTTCATTATTTAGTTTGATATTTAGGTTATTTTTTTATTTAGTTTGTGAACATGAACTGCCTTGCATATACCCCAGTAGTGTCCCATACCGGCATCCGAGCATACCTAGTAGCTCACATAAACTTTTAGATAGTTTATTCTTATGATTGTGAAAGCCCATGATAGCCGGCGAATAATAATGGAAAGCGTCACGTGCATACCCGGGACCACGACCCCTGGAGCTGAACCCATGACGCACCGCTAGACGCTACTGGAATGGGAATAGATATTACAGCTCGGTAAACTTTTAAAAAAACATTTCCATGGAGTAGAAAACAGTAATAGGATGGTAGCAAGCTATCTGTACCACCATGGCTGGTCCTACCGAGCTGTAATAATAATTGAAAATGATGGTAGTCCAGCTACTACTCGAACCCCTATGGTTGGGTCCTAACATGTGGTACCTTAAATAAAGATTTCCAAAGTTATTAACTGAGTCCACTAAGTCTTTTTTCCATCATCCAGCTGTATCAGTTTTATTAATGGAATTAAACATGTTGAAACATAATTTCATATCAATATCAATATCCAGTAAGGTATCCCATGACTCGCCGGCATGTCCATGTCAGGTATAATCAGTATCCAGTAATCAATATCCAGTATTCAGTATCCATGAAATCAGTATTCAGTAACCAATATTTAGTATCCAGGAATCAGTATTCGGTAACCAGTATCAATGGGCGTAGCGTGGATATTATCTAAGAGTACGAGTATTCTTACTTTTCATTTACCAATAAACCACTAGTCAAGTCAACATAGATTTCATGTCGGTAACAAGTATTAATATGTAGTAATAAACTGATATTAAGTCATTAACATGTAACATGAAAGCACACTTACCAAGTACCATTATGTATCCAGTGATAGTTTGAGTGTTTCATGATTCACTAACAATGAATGTTAATTAATAATATGGATATATGCCCTAGAGGCCATTATTGTATCATACCGGTTTGTATATTACATATTGGAAGCTTGGGATATACACGGATATAGTAACAGTCTTGCTCGAAATGGTAGTATGCTACCTTGTTTGTTTCTACCTCAATATGTGTATGCGTTTCTTTTAGCATATCGCTTATACATATTGGTAGAGCTCTTAGGATCTTTGCTTGATTACCAGCGTTGCGATGACAGTCACACTAGTGGGGGCTGGGTAGTCTATAAGCACATCCTTATACATGTCCCTAGTCGTAAGATTATCGAGACGGGGCATCGCTACTCCAGAGTAGACTAGTGTATATGCTTCTCATTCCAGCAGGGGAGATGGTCTGACCCACAGCCATTAGTACGTCGTACTGGAGATACTATACATGTGCTCATTGGGTTATGAGTACACTGAACATGACTCGTAGGGAGCTCCTGGTGGGTATTATACCTATTGTCGGTTAGCAGTTCCCAGGTGACATGAGTATAGTTTAGTCCGTCGACTCGACACTGCTACTTCACCTCGAGTGTATTCCCACTGTTCTTAGATTACTATCCAACTACGGCTCAAAGGAGCCATGCAAACATGTAGTAGTTGGGTGCAGTCCCGAAGCACTTAGAGGCAGTGGCGGTTAGATATGATTCGTCTCTTCCGGTATTGGGGGTTGATATCTAGCTGTGTTCGGAAAGCCATTACACAAAGTCTCTGGCCAGGGCAAGCGAGATTTGCTGGTAGGTACACCAGTAGTTTCTTAGGGTGTTTTGGGCTACATTCCGACACGACTTATTGCGCTATTAGGGGTCTGACGGATACCGCCCCCAGGCCCGATATGCGATACTCTTAGAAAAACAGACCGGACTGTACGGAGATCGTCACAGATAGGCTCAGTAGAAGTTTGGATGAGTTTGATCATCGGTCTTCTTATCGACAGATACTTGGGTAGCCATTACATGCAGCTAGTACCGCTGACGTGCTTATGGTTAAACCCACTGCCAGCGTAATGTCAAGTTTTTAGAGTCCCACACAGAGGGTTTCCCTGCATCGGGCAAAAGATGTAGAGGCCGTATGGTTTTACGGCAGGGTTTCGATCACATACGTGTACTTGTGCACGTATGATGTTCGGACGGATAATACTAGTGGGCTTTGGTTTAAACCGGATCCTCGTATTATATTCTTGGATTATTTTGCCTCTTTGTATTCATATTTTTCGGAATACGGATACGGTTATGTATATACGGATGATGGCCTTCTTATAATTTACTCAAGATTGCTTCTAGAAGAAGACACCTTATTTTTTGGTTTTATCCATTTAGTTTAATGGATAATGAGATGGAGGATAAGGCGTTATTTTGACTAAAAAAGAGGCATGGCTACTTGGTGACTTATGGGGGTGACTCACTTGAGAACTATTGAAGCATGCTTGATTCAATTATTATTGAATTATCATTTGCTTCAATATCTCTCAAGGCTTAGCCATTCTCACTCATTCATCACTTAAACACTCTCTCTCCTCCAAAGCTTCTTCTTTTTCTTCTAACCCTAAATATCTCATGTGTTGAGGAACCTAGGGTATTTAGAGACAAACTAATCCATCTTCACTCTCTACATCATCTAGGACATCTAGTTTAGCGAACTAGGTATCTTAGTTACCTCGGATTTGAGGTTGGAGCTCGAACTATAGACTCTTGGGTGGATTGTATTTGACTTGAGAGGACCGACGAGGAGGCCCGATCCGTGTACGATCCGAGGAGCCTATGACGAGGAGGAGGACAACAAGAAGACCCGAAGGACATGGTTCTGTGAGGTATAACTTTCTATCCGAGTAGTTAACCTCATACAGTTTTGCTAGCTAGGGTTTAGTATAAATCCTGGAGTTCAAGTCGGTGTTGCGAAGCCCATAAAAATCGTTTGTGTATTTCGCCTCCCCGTGAACCTGTGGGGTGCGCGACATTGACTTACAGCTGGCACGTCCATGTCAGGTATAATCAGTATCCAGTAATCAATATCCAGTATTCAGTATCCAGGAAATCAGTATTCAGTAACCAGTATTTAGTATCCAGGAATCGGTATTCAATAACCAGTATCAATAGGGGTAGCGTGGATATTATCTAAGAATACGAGTATTCTTACTTTCCATTCACCAATAAACCATGAGTCAAGTCAAATCAAACATGAATAACAATCAAATTAAACACATGCTTTTGTCACCAAATTTCACTTCTATATTATAGAAATCATTTATATCAACTATACGGAAATAATTTATATCAACTTTACAAGTCATTATTTTTTATCAAATTATTAAGTAATCAATTTTCACAATCCAAGCTATCATCTGATTAAGAGTATAAAATAACAACTAAACAAATGAAAGTAATATAAAACACTTGTCTTTGTCTACAATTATTCCTCACTTCACTTCTTAGAATTTTTGTAAAACTTGGACTGAATTGTTGGTAAAGAGAAGAAAAGAAAAAGATGAAATTGTTTTTAAAGTAGGATGAAAAAGGAACGAGAAGAAATGAAGAGAGAAAGGCCTAAAGAGGAAAAATGAATTAATTAAGGGATTAATTGGAGTTGAAGCAAAGAAAGAGGGAAAATGTGGAAAGAAAAGAAAAGAATTTGAAAGAAAATTTTAGGATAATTTTTTTACATTTACACCCCCCCCCCCGAAATTATAAATAATTAAATGACCCCCTCAAGGTTTGCATAACTAATCTTTTGTCAAAGTATGTAAAATACGTTTAAAATTCAAGTTTTTTTTATATTTATGAAAAATACGGTTGTTTTCAAATTATCAAAACTTTCTATAAATATTTTTTAAATACATGTACAAGTATTTTAAATTTAAATAGTTAGAACTACCAATACATGTATATTAGGATCTAAGGATTACATCTGTCGTCGAGATCTCCGCATATCAGGTTTTGAGCTTATCTTGAAAATTAGGTTTTGGGTAGCAGTTTCGCAATTATTGTATTCCTATTTTATATCAGATTTGTAATAGGGTATAAATAGGATGCTAGAACTTTAAAGTATGCAATCTTGATGATAAGGTTTATGGGAGGCGAAACGGCGGCTCCATTAGAGATCAAGACGCCATTAAGGAGAAGTTAGAGAGAAGAAGAAGGAGATCTCTTTGGAGATCTATTAGGAGAGGGTTTGTATCTCTTGTAAGGTTTTTTCTGTAAAGTTCCAATAAATTGTTCTCCCCTTTTCCCCAAATCTCTTCTTGTGTTATTTGATTTTGCGTTTGTTCTGGTTGTTACCCGTTAAAAGGGATTTTAGTTTAGATCCATCAAGATTGGTGGTCTCCGCTTCGTGCCAACAACTGGTATCAGAGCCACGTTCTTTAGTTTTTCGATTTAAATTTACGGTGGATGACGACGCTTGTGTTCGCTCTTTGTCACGTCACTCTTTCCAAAATATAAGAAGCGAGAGCGACAAGCCCGCATGTATTCATGCCGAGAAACATTCCTTCCCGGTATGAATAGGCTAAGCATATAGATTAAGCTGAATAAGCATAAACCAACAAGAATTTAGAATAAATCAAAACATAATCCATCAACATTTATTACAAGTTTCAATTTCACTGATACAAATAAAATAGACAAGAGTTAAAAGAAAAATGGAGCTCGGTTTGATTAAAAAGATGTCGATTGCCCTTTTTATTTGGTACCGCTTCGTATTAGCCTTTTCTCTAGCAACAAGGTCGTCTGATGACATTCCCAAGGAAAGGAAACAGAAAACATCAACGCCGTCAATGAATTAAAGTTCGGTAAATTCTTTGTTGTAAAAATATTTATGCTTGTAAACTAAAGGATAAAATACAAAGTATTTAAAAGACGGCAATACATTTGAAAAGTATGATTTGAGTTATAAAAGACGTATAAATACGCAACACATATAAGAGAAATATCATAAAACAAACATGTTTTTAGAAATGCTTTATAACGAAGAATATAATGTTAATATAGACATGATGGTATAGTCAGGGATTTAAATTATAATCATGGAAAATAAGTAGGTTATTAACAGATAAGAAGACATGATTATATACTAGCATGGGGGTACAATCATAAAGAGACATGTCATGAATAAGTAGAGATGGCGGCATCAATATTATATAGATCTCCTATTTTAACGTAAGCTAAGGCATGGCATCCAACCAAGTCGTAAATCAACTGGATGACACATCCTTAACTCCCCCACCAATATATATGTGTGTGTGTCAGTCATGACCATTTCTAACGTAAGTTAAGATAGATGTTCAACACTTTCAAGAGTGCAGTGTTACAGAAATATGAGAGTATCGAGAGTACATACATGATGGTTCCGAAGGAGTTGAATTACTCATCCTTAACCACCCCCAACACCCTCGGCAAATATTAATCAAACTATTTATAATTTAAAACAGGTTCAAGTACATGATGGTGTAATACAAGAATACAGGAGTGCTGGAATACATACCAGAATACATGAATACATGAGTACTGGAATACATGAATACATGGGTGAAGGGAATCAAGTTAAGTCACAGGAGTATTCACAGACTCAAGGCTATCATCCAGGGGTAAGGAAACACGGGCTCACTTATAGAGCTGGTCATGAGAATCCTGAGAATTCAGGTCAAGTCCTACATATAATACTAAGTCTCTTTGTCTATACGAAGTATGTAACCATAGTCAAGTTTATGGCAAGAAATAAGCATAAATTCGCATGCAGAAATCAATGGGTTTGATTTAGAATTTGGGAATCTTACAAAAGGAATAAATTATAGTTTATAGAGTCATGTAAAGAACGAGACTGCGTTTGTTTCGATCGGGTTCCTGGTGAGAGAGCTACAAATGTTTCCATAACACTGCGCAGAGCAAGCCAGTACAGATTTCAGAATTCGTACATCGAGGTATTTTACATTTTAGAGAATTCTACATTCAGTTTATGGTTTTCAAATTCAAAAAAGAACTAAATATCATGGTGTTGTGAACGATTTCCAATAAAGAAATCCTGATCACAATAAGTGAGCAGGGAGTTATGCCTATTTTAATACAGCCGCGCAAATAGTTTCTGCTGCAGTCCAGATTCATCACATTTTGTTAGGACCCTGTATTCATAAACTTATATAACTTTTCAGGTAAATTAACTTAGAAATAAAATGTAGCCAACTCTCGTAGATATTCCAGTAACTTGAATTTGCTTAATTTGGACTCTATAGTTAATAATTATGGCCCTTTGAATTTCAGGTTAAAACAATTCCAGCAGATGAATGAAAGTAGATTTGGCCATTCAAATAAAACCAAATACATACCATAGCACTCTTGCAGATAAATTGAAATATCTAATTTAATAAACTAATTAAGCATACATGTTACACATCTAGATTAAAGTAAACACTTTTAAATGAATTAACAACCTTTTCATAATAAAACCAAGACCAAGAAAATATTCACAAATGACACAAATTAAGAATGAATCCTGATTGTAATCTAATATAATGATATGAAAGACCGAGATCAATAATTTTAGTTAAATTACAAACAATGAAGCATAGCAAGAATATAACATATCTCAAATTCAGATCTGATCCTAAAGCCAATTATTTAAGTAATCCAAAAACAAGCAACTTCTTTTTATGGAAAACGACAAGTAGATAGATCTAAATCTAGATTTAAAGAAAAGATAAAAGGTTTAAATTGATTATATGTCCAGAAATTAAATTGATAGATGAACTTATTTCAAGAAAATCAACATCAAATAATATTTTATTTAGATCTATAAATCTTAATGTGTAAAAACACTTTCTTTATGTAAAACAATTAGGGTTTGATAGAAAAATCATCATCATTATTTAAATATCAACTTTTAACATGTAAAAGAAATAAAAGTGAGAGAGAAACTTACAATTTGGGAAGATTAATGATCTTCCCTACCGATGGAGGTCGACGATATCTTGATCTAATCGAGACGATAAAGAGGACGCGTGGAAGGGTTTTTTCTTCAAAGATCTTCGTTGCTCTTGATAATATACTTAGGGTTTGAGAGAAGAAAAGTAAAAAGAAGAAAAAAGTAGATAAAAGAAAAGAGAATTCCGATTAGGAGAAAGGGATACGGCTAAAAGAGAAGAGAAATTAGGGTTTACAAGGATTATATAGGCTTCTTATCTCTCGGGTGGATTTATAGAAATTAAAATATAGAATTATAGTTCTGACAAAATAACAAGGTCATGTAAGGAAGATTGTTTGTAGATCTGAAAAAGAAATAAAAACGAAAATAAACAAGATATTGCAAAGACGGGGAATCGAACTCATGATTTACAAGATGGCAATCCAAGCGGGTAATCGGTATGGACTATTAATACTCTTGCATATAAATCATAAGAGTATTTACATATACCTACTTGATTCAAGGAAAAAGATTTTATTAATGAAAGGAATTTTAAAAGAAACGTATATGAAATTTATGGTTGTTACACTCTTCATCTTCTTAGATTGTGATTCTATTGAATTGGTTCATAAGAATCCGAGAGAAAGGTTTTTGCTTCGGAATTAAGGATGTGGATAACAAGGTCAATAGCATAAAGTTCGAGGTGGAGAAATTTAATGGGAAGCAAAACTTCTCGAGACACTTCTTATAAAAGAAGGGCTGTTTAAAGCACTTGACGGTAAGAAACCTACCGACATGGCAGATGATGCATGGTAATACATGGATCAGAAGACACAGTGCACGATAGAGTTTTGTCTGGCGGATAACGTGATGTACAATGTCATGAAAGAAACTTCTGTGGTAATTTTATGGTTGAAGCTAGATGGCCTGTATATGACAAAGTTTTTATCTAACAAGCTATATTTAAAGAAGCAACTTTATGGTCTACGCATGAAGAAAGGTACTCCAATTCATGATCACTTAAATAGCTTCAACAAAATGGTCAGCAATCTTCTATGTCTTGAAGTAAAGTTAGAGGAGAAGGACCAAGCGTTTTTGATCCTTTCTTCGCTTCCAATTCGTATGAACACTTGGTGAAAACAATTCTCTATTGGAAGGTGACTCTCGAGATGAAGGAGATTACAGCTACGCTTCCCAATAATGAGATCATGAAGAAATCAAATCCATTAAAAGAGCCATCAGGGTTGTTTGCCGGTGAATGGGGAAAGTCAAAGGCTAGAGACGGAGGCAAGAGAATAGGGGGAATTCTAATCATCCGTACGAGGGCGAATCATGCTTCTTTTGCAAACAGGCAGGGCATATGAAGAAGCAATGCCAAAAGTACAAACAGTGGTTGGAGAATAAGGGTAAAGGTGCCAGTACAAAGAGTTCGGATCAAGCCAGTGTTGTGACCGAAGCAGAAAAAGAAGATCCGTGTGATATACTCACAGTACATACAGGGAAGGATGAAAATTCTGATGCTTGGTTACTTGGCTTCTGATTTTCATGTCATATGTGTCCCCAAAAGGAGTTGTTCGATACCTATAACGAGTTCAATGGCAGTAGTGTTCTCATGGGGAACAATATGGCGTGCAAGACCATTGGTATAGGTAAGATGAAAGTCCGCATGTTTAATGGTGTAGTGTAAACACTTTTGAACGTGCGACATATTCCGGAATTAAAGAAGTAGTTGATTTCTCTAGAAGTATTGAATGCTGCAGGATGCAAGTTCTTGGTCAAGATGGAGAGCTAAAGGTTGTCAAGAGTGTCCTAATGGACATGAAAGGACGACTGAAGAAATTGTATCGTTTGGACGGTAGCATAGTGACTGGTGGTGCAACCATGGCTATAAAGAAACAAGTGGAGGATACCGCAAAGCTGTGGATATGCTTCTTGGCCACATGAGTGAGAGGGGGCTTCATGAGTTGCACAGAAGTGAGTTGCTGAAAGGTATTACTATGTGCAAGCTGGACTTATGTAAATATTGCACGATGGGGAAGCAACATAAGGCCGGCTTCAAGTAAGCCGTGCACAAGACCTAAGGACTTCTCGACTACATACACTCAGACATATGGGGGACAACACCGATTCTATCAAAAGGAGGTGCCATATACTATGTCGTTTTCATTGACGACTTCTCACGGTAGGTATGGGTCTATTTCCTCAAACACAAGTCAGAAGTATTTGCCAGATTTAAGGAATAGAAAGCGGTCGTAGAGAAGCAAAATGGACGATCAGTGAAGTATTTGCGGACAGATAATGGAGGCGAATACACCTCGAGGGAGTTTACGGACTACCGTAAAGAACATGACACACATAGGTAATAGCCAGTTCCAGAACTTTCAGAGCAAAATGGGTAGCAGAGCGCATGAACAGGACTCTACTAGAGTTAGTCAGAAGTATGCGGTTGCATTCAGGACTTTCTGAGGACTTTTGAGCATAGGCGGTGAATCATGCGTGCTATTTGGTTAACAGATCTCCATCTACAGCCATAAATCTTCATATCCCAGAAGAAATATGAAGAGGAGAGCCAGTCAGTTGTGATTCGTTACGAGTGTTTAGATGCCATGCTTACTCACTCGTGAATCAGAAGGACATGACTAAGCTGGATACAAAATCAAAAAGGTGTTTTTTTTGGGATTCAAACTTGGAGTTAAAAGTTACAAGTTATGGATTCGGAAAACAAAAGAGTATTCACTAGCCGAGATGTGATTTTCGATGAGGAATTCATGTAGAATGACGTGGCTGAAGACAATAAGGCGACATGTAAAGTATAAGATGACAATGATCTGGTGGGGGTGGTGTTTTCTAGCACTTATAAGGATACATACACTGAAACACAATTTCAGCCTATTGATGCGGAAATAGACATGCGGAATAAAGAGACATACGGTGAGAACTAACCCCAACAGGACACACAGAAAATGGCGTTAAGGAGATCGGCACTTACACATAAGATACCAGTCAGGTACAGTTTCGAAGGTATGGTCGTATTTGCTCTAGTCACCGATAGCGGAGATCCAGCTCTTATCAGGAGGCTATTGGATAAGAGAATAGGGATCAATGGATTGTTACGATGACAGAGAAAATGGAGTCACTTCGAAAGAATGGAACGTGGAAACTGATTAAGCCACCAAAAGGGAAAAAAGGCTATTGACCGCAAGTGGGTATTCAGGAAAAAGGATTTTGAGCAATACAAGGCAAGACTGGTTGCGAAGGGTTTTTCTCAAAAGAAAGGGATTGACTACAACGAGATTTTCTTACCTATAGTCAAGCATACATCTATTCGAGTTTTGTTGGTAAAGGTATCACTTCAGAATTTAGAGTTGGAACAAATGGACATGAAAACGACCTTTCTGCATGGTGAGTTAGAAGAGACAATCCTCATGAGGTAACCTAAAGGATTTGTTGAGCCCGACAAGGAGGATCACGTATGTAAACTCAAGCGGTCTCTATATGGGTTGAAGTAATCTTCCAGAAAGTGGTACAAGCGCTTTGATTTTATTTATGAAGAAGACCAACCACTCTTGATTTGAGTATGCCAGCTGTGTGTACTTGAAACGGCTTAAGGATAGCTCGTCGATATATCTACTCCTATATGTCGATGAGATGTTGATTGCTTCTGAGAGCATGGCGGAAATAAAGGCGTTCAAAGTTTCATTGAGTGCATAATTTGACATGAAGAATTTAGGTGAAGTATAGAAGATTCTTAGGATGGACAGGAAGGCTGAAAAGTTATGGCTATTCTAAAGAAGGTATATTAAAAAAGTGTTGGAGAGATTCAACATGAATGACTCAAGACAGATGAGCACCCCTATCGCCGGTCATTTCAAGTTATCCTCCAAGGAGTGTCCGAAATCAGTGGAGGAGAAAAAAAAGATGTCTCGAATAACATATGCTAGTGCGGTGGAATCGCTAATCACCACTAAAAAACGTAAGTATTAGAGACTGTGTATTAGAGACTGTTAATTTTTGAACGGTCCCTAATACACTATTAGAGACTGTCTAGGTATTAAAGACCGTATAAACGGTCGCTAATACATCACGCATTTTAGACACCAAGTATTAGAGACCGTTCAGGTATTAGAGATCATTTATATGGTCGCTAATACCTATGAAAATAAACCAACGGCGAAGCGGGAATCCTCAAAATTTTCATCAATTTAAATCCATAAAAATACTTATTCTCCTTCAAATAGTTCCCAACTCCCTTTCTCTCTCATTTTTTTTCTTCCTGCTTTTTTAATCTCCTTCAGCTGAAGTCTTGTTGATTTTGCAAAATTTATTGATTTCTTGGAGGAATTGCTGCTCAAACACCAAACCAACAAACCAACAGGGTCTTCTTCTCTCTCTCTAAAATAAATTTTGTTGTATTATTAAGTGTTTTTTCGTTCCCAATTATGGGATTTGATTTCTATGTCTTCATCAAAATCAGAAGCTCTATTTAGTTTTAGTCTCTTTTCTTGTGATTTAAGGAAAAAAGCAAAAAAAATGCCATCTTGGAGCAAATAAACATGGGCTCACCGATCAAGTGAAAGATTAAGAAATAGTTGGGGAAAAGAAAGAAGAAAGAAGAGATTTTAAAGATGAATTTCATAAATATGAGTTCACTGATACACGACAATAAGGATCGAGAACGCGGCGGCGATGAGATGAAATGAGGGGAAGAGTCCGAGCTCCGCCACAACCTGCTCGATCGTTCACCGATCCATGACCAGTGCCATCACAACCTCTCTCCTCCCTCCGCCACTACCGTCGCCACAAACAATGGCCAGACCATTCCTTGTTTTAAAAAAAATATAATGTAAGTATTGACGACCGTTTGGACGGTCGCCAATACTATTAATTGTACTTATTTTCACTTTATATCGCACGTATTAGCGACCGCATAAACGGTCGCTAATACGTTTATTAGCGACTA
The DNA here is from genome assembly GCA_030015575.1 of Agapanthus africanus. Classification (NCBI taxonomy): domain Eukaryota; kingdom Viridiplantae; phylum Streptophyta; class Magnoliopsida; order Asparagales; family Amaryllidaceae; genus Agapanthus; species Agapanthus africanus. The sequence goes on along the minus strand of JASDDO010000028.1, from coordinate 23,113,432 downwards.
TTTTTTCTGCGACCGGGTATTAGCGACCGTATAAAATTTGGACGGTTGCTAATACCCATTAGCGACCGTATGCTAAGTATTAAAGTCCATTCAATACGGTCTCTAATATGCACAGTATCGAGTAGTAGATGTACGTTATGGTATGCACACGTCTAGACATATTCTATGTGGTAAGTCTGGTTAGCCGGTACATGTCAAATCCAGAAGAACTCTATTGGAAAGCAGTAAAGTGGAAAATTCGGTATTTAAAAGAAAGTAAAGATCTCGGTTTATTCTTTCACAAGTCAGAAAATAATCGAGCCAGTTGTAGGGATATGTAGATATTGATTACGCCGGTGATTTGGATAAGAGAAAATCTACTGTAGGCTATGTATATATAGTTGCAGAATCTCTAGTCAGTTGGAAGTCAATACTTCAGGATACTATGGCGCTATTAACCATGTGTAGGGTGTTTTTCGTCACCCTATTGAGATGGGAATACGCACGCGCTTGTCAGGCGCAGTACAGATTCCCCCTGCCTAGGGTAGACTGAGCTTTATTGATTGTAGGGATCCGAATCTCCGGCAGCCGCGGACTAAGCTTCCGTTAATTACCTCTCGCCTTTGAAGCGAGGGAATCTCCGATTTGACGGGTCAAACTAGACATGCGAACTCAATGCGATACGTTGGTGTATGTTTTTTTGTTTTGTTCCATTTGTTAAAAGAAGATATATATATTTTTATTTAAAAAAATCAAAAATAAATAAGTAAATAAATATTTAGAGAAACTTTTTTTAATTTTAATTTAAAAATATTATTTATAATTTATTTAATATTTATTTTTTAAATAAAAAATATTAAAATAAAGAAAAGAAAAGAAAATTAAAATAAAAAAGGGGGGAACCTGGGCTCCGACATGCCAGCATGTGAGGGAAGCCATCACATGCCAGCATGTGACCCTTCACATGCCAGCATGTGACATGTGAGGGGGGCCAAAAGGGCTCCCATTAAATGGGAGCCCTCCCCCTCACCTGCTAGCATGTGATGGGGGCAAAAAGTGCTCCAAAAAAACGGTTTTTTTTATATGGGTTTCAACTCCAAAAGATTTTTTTTGTGGAGTTCAACTCCAGAAAGATTTTAAATATGGAGTTCAACTCCAAAAAGATTTTAAATGGAGTTTAACTCCAGAAGGATTTTTATTGTGGAGTTAAACTCCAAAAAGAGTTTTAAACGGAGTTCAACTCCAAAAAAGAATTTTAAATGGAGCAAAGCTCCTAATGAATTTTAAATGGAGTTCAACTCTGAAAAGATTTTTATTGCGAAGTTAAACTCCAAAAGAATTTTAAATGGAGTTCAACTCCAGAAAGATTTAATGTGGAGTTAAACTCCCCAAAAAGAATCTCAAAATAATTTTATTTGTGGAGTTAAACTCCGAAAGAATTTAAATGGAGTTAAACACCGAAAGAATTTTTATTGTGGAGTTGAACTCCGAAAGAATTTTAAATGTGGAGTTAAACTCCAAAAGAATTTTAAATGGAGTTCAACTCCAAAAAGATTTTTATTGTGGAGTTAAACTCCAAAAAAGATTTAATGTGGTGTGGAGTTAAACTCCCCTCCCCTCACGTGAAAAGGAGTGGGAGCTTTCCCTCTCCCTCACGTGAGAGAAAGCAGGAGCTCTAAAAGGGAATTTTTTTGTGTGATGAAGTTAAACTCTAAAAAAATTATTTGGATTTAAACTCCCAAAACAATTTTATTCGGAATTAAACTCTACAAAAAAAGTTTTTATTATAGAGTCAAACTCCAAAATAATTTTATTTGTGGAGTTAAACTCCAAAAGATTTTCTCCTTTCTTTTTTGAGAAAAAACCAAAAATGGGTTCTCTTGAAACTCCAAGATCTAGATCTTGGATGATAAAAAAAAAGACCCTTTTTCTTCTCTTGATAGAGTTTTGGGAGGTGGGTTTATGGTAAAACTTTATTTAGTTCAAAAAACAAGAGTTAAGCTCTTGATTTATTTGGAAAATGGAAAATGAAAAGGAAGAGGGAAGAACTTGAAAAAGAGAGAGTGAAGGCACAAACCCTAGTTTTTTGGGGAGAATGAATTTTTTTTTGCTTTATTCATCATCATGTTGCCTTATATAGGCTTACACATTTACATATAGCCTTCTGGGCTTTACAAAATAGCATTTTGCCTATCACATGCCTCATGTGCTCACTTCTTTTGCCCATGAGCCATGGGCTTTACAAAAATTTGGCTTTATGCCCATTTTGCTTACATTCATGCATAAAAAATTACATCAAAATTATTTATTACATGATTTTTATTTTGGCATGGAGGAGGCCGGCCATGGGGCTCAACTTGGGCATGGGCCCACTTGCTTGGGCTCGGTCCCGCTTACTTGGGGTTGACCTTGATTTTGACTTGGTCAGCAAATTTTAACCCCAACAAAATGCCTCCCATCAATGAATGCACACTACGTATATGAGTTGTGTGCATGAAATTGATGGATCTTGAAGTTGGACTTCGAGGTGGAACATCATTCCAGGGGCGGAGCATCATCCCAGGAGCATAATTCCGGGGATCGGAGCATAATTCCGAGAATTGGAGCATAATTCCGGGATCGGAGCATCATTCCTGAAGAGCGGAGCATGATTCTAAGGATCAGAGTATAATTCCGAAGAGCGAAGCATGATTCCAGGGATCGGAGCATAATTCCGAAGAGTGGAGCATGATTCCCGGGGGTCGAAGCATAATTCCGACGAGCAGCAGACAGAAGCATAATTTCGATGCAGAGGTTGATTCACAGGCGAAGCATAATTCCGAGGCGGAGCTTAATTCCGACGAGGAGGTCGCTGGTTGATTCCGAGCCGAAGTATAATTCCGACAGGGAAGGCAGACACCGAGACGAAGCATGATTTCGACACAGGGTACACTGAGATGAAGCATGATTCCGACGCAGAGTTTGTTGGTCGACTTGATTCCGAGGCGGAGCTTAATTCCGACGAGGAGGTCGCTGTTTGATTCCGAGCCGAAATATAATTCCGACAGGGAAGACATGTACACCGAGGCGAGGCTTGATTTCGACGCGGGGTACACTCTGAGACGAAGTATGATTCCGGCGCAGAGCTTGTTGGTCGACTTGATTCCTCGCGCAGAGCTTGTTGGTCGACTTGATTCCGAGGCGGAGCTTAAATCCAACCAGGAGGTCGCTTGTTGATTCCGAGGTCGCTGGTTGATTCCGAGCCGATGCATAATTCCGACAGGGAAGGCAAATACACCGAGGCGAAGCTTGATTTCGACACGGGGTACACTCTGAGACGAAGCATGATTCCGGCACAGAGCTTGTTGGAATTGGTTGGTTTGATTTGTTTGATTTTTGCCTTGTTCGGCGGGACTTTTGAATTTGAGAGGAATTTGGAATTTGTTTAGCATCAGTATTGCAGCACTGGAATAATGCCAGGAGCAACTCATAATTTTCCCTGGGAGGTCATGGGATTTTGGTTTTGGTTTGGCATTAGCACCGCTTACACTGGAATATGGTATCAGGAGCGAATCATCATTTGCCTTTGCCCGTTGGGGAGCGATAGCTTAGGAGACAGGTTTAGGTCGCTATCACCTAAGACTTTTTAATTTTATGAGCCGTAAGGTTTGTTGGAGATAGTGCCCTCATAGTCAATTATTGGATCGCAGGTACGTGATTGCAATGATTGCGGAGGACCTATCCCGGTAGCACAGTCTTACTCGAGATGATAGTATGCTATCTGGTTTGCCTTTATCAGTCGTGTACATGTTCAGGTGACTGATTGCATGTTACACTTTGATAGAGCCCTTAGGATCTTGCTTTACTACCAACTGTATGATGGCGATCATATACGTGAGAGTTGGGTAGTTTATATGCATATCCTTAATTGTAGTCCCTAGTCGTGGGAGTTTCGAGACAGGGCATCGATACTCCGGAGTAGACTAGTGTGTACAGTCGAGACCCCGACGAGGGGCGGTGGCCGGTCTCACAAGCCACTGGTGTCAGTTGGATCACCTAAGATGTATACAGGTGCTCATTGGGTTATGAGTACACCGGACAGGACTCGCCGGGAATCTGCTAGTTAGTACTATACCTATCGTCAGATAGCAGTTCCCTGGTGACATGTGTACAGGTTAGTTCATCGACCTGAGGTCGTCATTTGTCTCGTGTGAGTTCCCACTGTGCTTTGATTTCTACCCTACCACGGCTCAAAGGAGTCGTGCAAACAGGTAGCTTTTGGGTACAGTCCCGAGCCATATGGAGGCACGTGAGCGGATCGGCAGGGGATTCGTCTCTCCCGGTATTGGGGGCGAGGTCGTGCTGTGTCTAGGAGAGCCATTACACAAAGTCCATGGCCATGGCAGGAGATTTACTGGTAGGTACTCCAGTAGTATCTCAGGGTGTAATTGGGCTTCACTCCGACACGATTTATACTGCTATTGGGGGTCTGACGTTTCTAGCCCCCTAGGCAGATATGCGATACTCATAGACGAACGGACCGGACTGTATATACATTGTCACTGTTAGGCTCAGTAGGGTTTTCCGGATGAGTGCGCTCATCGGCATCCCTTGAGGTCAGTCCATGGGCAGCCGTTACGCATTGCTAGTGCCGCTGACGGTTTGTGGTTAAACCCACTGCCAGGGTGCTGACGAGTCATTAGAGTCCCCCACAGACAGTTTCCCAAGTTCGGGCGAAACGTTGTAGAGGCCGTATGGTATTATGGCAGGGTTCGGAAAATGCACGTGCGTTTACGCACGTGTTATTTTTCGGGCAGATAATACTGGTCGGCTTTGGTTTAAGCCGGATCCGAGTATTATATTGAGTAGGTATAATATCTTTGTCTCAGTTGCATTTGTATTCGGTCGTAATACAAATGCGGGTATATTTATACAGTTTCGGGGTTTTCCTGAAAGTCGTTTCAGGATCACTTTTGGAAGTTGCCAGTTTCCAGTTTTCTATCAGCCATCTTTTAACATTCTGTTAAAGACGGATTTATCTTTTCTTCTGATGAGGTGAGTCGTACTTCTAGAAGGTTCTAGAATTTGGTGACTAGGTTTATTGGTGTAGGGTTTTCATTGGTTGCATTTATTAAAAGGGTGACTAGGTTTAGTGATTCATGCTTTGTTATTAATGGTTTTGGATTGCTTAAGATATTTTTGAAGTGAGAAGCATTCTCTTGTGGTCACCCCCCTCTCCTACGGTCACCTCCCTCTTGCTATATATGGCTTGCCCTCTCTCTCTCTCCTCATACACTCTTTCACTCTCACTTGTTGGTTTCATTTTAGAGAGAAAAGATTATGATAGGTTTTATCGGTGTATGGAATTTCACAGTCCATTTCATTCCATCACCCGATTTCCACGGCAACTTCATTAACCGATCGTCCACGGATTTGGACGAAGTGAGACAAAGTCATCTACTCATTCTCTACATCAATCTTGGTCGTCTCTTTTAGCAAACTTGACGATCGAGTTGCCTCGAGTCAGAGGCGGGAGCCCGTTTAAAGAACCGATCATGTGGTGCCACCTCGACGAGGAGATCAGAGATCGACGAGATCGGAGCAGCCGCAACGGAGCGTGGGATGATGGTTGAAGAACGAAGGACTCGGATCGTTCGGTACAATCTTTCTACACTCTTTACAGTATGTTAGTTTAGCAATAATGGCAGATCCGGGTTAAAGTATACGATAGCGCCAGTTTAAAAGTTTTTGTTCCGCATATGGCGTCTGTAGACTGCCGGGGCACTAGCGTAGACTTACAAGGTTCCCATAAAAGTATTTTATCCCTACGAGTCGAAAGGATCTCGTAGTTGTATTTTCTCCTTAGGAGTCGTGAGGACCCCCAAGTGTGTTGCTTCTTTATGAGTCGTAAGGATCTCACGCGGGAATTTTCTCCTCATAAAGTCGAGAGGACTTTGCGAGTGCATTTCATCTCTTTTTCACGAGTTTGCGCCCTTTCGGGTTTTCACAAACTCGCCAGCAGTCCTGTTGTTTTTACTCACGGAACTCTTTCGGGTTTTCATCCGTGCACATTTTGCTTGTGGACATACCCTTTTTTTGGGGGGAGGGGACTTTTCATCGCCGGTGGGACTTTGAATGTGGTCTCGCCGATAGGACTTGGGAGAGATTGGGATCGTTTTACGCCCGTGGATTGTATACGGTTTTGAAGGATGTATGATCCAAACCGTAGGGCCGGATGAATTTCGGGACTTTATTGGCGTCTGCATCGCTGTACTGGAATATGGTACCAGGAGCGACTCATCATTCGCCGTTGGGAAAACTTAGGATTTGGGTTTTTGGTCGGCATCTGCATTGCTGCACTGGAATACTGCCAGGAGTAACTCATCATTTGCCTTTCCGTGTTGGGAAGCGATGGTTTAAGAGACAAGTTTAGATCCCTATCACCCAAGGCTTTTCAATTTTATGGGCCGTAAGGGTCCCATAAAAGCATTTTCTCCCTACGAGTCGTAAGGATCCCGTACGTGCATTTTCTCCTTAGGAGTCGTGAGGACCCCCAAGTGTGTTTTTTCTTTATGAGTCGTAAGGATCCCACGAAAATTTATTCTCCTCATGTATCGTGAGGACACATGCGTGGGTCTTCCCAATGGACCATAATTCCAAGGGCGGAGACCAGCAGCGTAACTGGTGGTTACGGTAGGGTATGGACGTGATGAGAATTATTTGAGTCCGTGGATTGTATACGGTAGTCAATTTGGGGACTAACCGTAGGGCCGAAAGAATTTTGGAAAATTGGATTTTAGTTGGCGTCTGCATCGCTGCATTGGAATATGGTACCAAGAGCGACTCATCATTCGCCGTTGGGACATTCAGAGTTCGGTTGGCGTCTGCATCGTTACACTGGAATATGGTATCAGGAGCGACTCATCATTCGCCGTTTTTTGCATTTTTGTTTTTTTACCGCAATTGCTCTATCATTTCAGCTTTTCTTATCGCGAAGGTCGCGATTGCCCTATCATTTCGGCTATTTATTCACGGTTACCCCATCATTTCGGCTTTATTTTCATCTTTATTTTTACTCGCTGTTTTTTTATTGCGAGTTGCCCCATCATTTCGGCTTTTTATATTTTTTAATATTTTTTGTTTTATTTACACATTTTTACACCTCCAGTTTAACGACTTAGAGGTCGATTATTCCCAGTTTAATGACATGGTGGTCAGCTATTTTGTATGAAGTTGGCAGTCGCAGCTTGACTGTTTGCCAACACGCCTTTAGACAGTTTTATCTCTCCTGCCTTATATTGTTTTTCGACCCAATCTTTGAAGACGAAACAGTCCTCAATAGCATGACTTATCACTCTATGATAGGGGCAGTATTTAGGGTCGTCGTTCATATTCGCTTCTTGCGGTCTTTTTGATTCTGGTAATTGTAGACCGTTTCTTAGGGCATCTTTGAATATTTTACAGACCTTGTCCTTTCTGAAGGAATAGACCTTATCCAGTTTCTTTTTCAGTGGAGCTTCTCCTCCCTTTCCAAACACTGGCTTCCGAGACTGGTTGGCATTAGGCGCGCTCATCCCTTGCTTATTTCGGTTAGTCGAGGTGTTGAAAGATTCAGAATCGTCGGAATTTCCGCCTTTGCGATTTTCGTCCTTTCGGTTTTTGCAGGACCTATTGTTATTTTTGGAGTTAGAAGAGGACTCCTGCTTTGAGCGTTCCAACATCTGAACTTTCCTGGTTAGCTTTTTAGAATGTTTTGAGACCCGCGGTGCATAGAAACAGGGCTATCCAACTGTTGAGATTTCCGACGAGGAGATTAACAGATTGGTCCTGCTCTATCGGCGGTTCACATTTGACGGAGAGATTGCACCATCGGGTTATAAAATTCGGGTTGCTTTCATTGTTCTTTGGTTTAGTCCTTACGAGATCTGCAATAGTGATCTTATCGCTGACGCTCATGAACCTTTGCCGAAACAGAGACTCCATTTGGATGAAAGTCGTGACGGAACCATCCGGTATGCTCGCGTACCAGTCGAAAGCAACATCGGTCAATCTATTAACGAACCGACGGAGGAGAAGCGCATCATTGCCCCCGGTATTCCCGCATGAGGCTTTAAAGTGGGCGACGTGCTGATTCGCATTTCCCGTCCCATCGAATCTTCCAAATTTAGGGATGACAAAGCCGCCAGGAAATTCTACCAGATCATACTGAGCAGAATATGGTCTCCCACTACTGCTAACATTTTTTCGCGCTTCAGTTTCGGCTACCAATGTTTTGACTTTGTTGGTAACCAAATCCATGATTTGATCTTGAGTTAGCGGGCTACTGTCATCGGTAGCCAAGACATTTCCCGAGATAGGATGCGACTGACTTTCATGCGGTCCGCCCACCTTTGGATTTGAGGGAATAGGCGTCGGCTGTCTCGAGACACCGTTTCCCGGTTCATGAGCAGAGCCCTGCGCTTAATTGGGCGGCTGAGAGGCAAGTTGGGCCATGAGCTGTAAGACGACGTTTGTCAAGTCGTCAATTTTTTAGTAGAGCTTGGCCATCTCATTGTCTTTGTTTCTGAGCTGCTTTCGGAGCTCGCGAAGAAGTTGCTGCTCTGCGGTCTTAGGATGGAAAGTTGGCTCATCTTCGCTTTCCGAGCCCAACTCATTGGAAGAGTCTTCATTACTTTCCAGAGGAGGATGGTCTTGGAATATGGCAGCCATATTCACACCAGATTGGATTTGAGATGTGATGTCCCCATCCTAGCTGCGAAAGTTGTCGCTGGGACGCATGCCCACCATGTAGACTGTGTGGATAACACATTCAACCATCCTTTCATCACTAGCAGCTGGTTTCGCGGAGCAGTCCGGACTTTGGAAATTCATAAATTTTAATATGGCCGGAGTCCTAGCCCTTTTGTTGGCTCTGTATCTGAGCCGCTTCTGCCTCAGATTCTTTGCCTTGAGCGCTTGGCAGGCTTTTGCTCTTCGGGAAGCCGCCATATGCTGAGTGATGGGAAGGCTTGAGAAGACATCCGCCCGTGTGTCCGCCGAAGATATCGCCTGGGCTTGCCCACAACGTCTGGAAACTTCTTTTGTTTTGACGGCTTTGTCCCCAGCTGGGGCCATGGAAAGCCGTTTAGACACCGATTTGCGTTTGGGTTGGGACGCCTTCGAGACCACCACATTTGGCCTCCTGCCTTTCGAGACCGGTCTGTCTGTTGCTGGAGCTTGAGAAGCCGAGATGGCGCTAGCTGACACGAACAGAATAGAGCCAAATGGTAGCGACGGCTCCTCCCATTGTCGCCCAAGACTGGCCGGGAGGACCGTCCTGGCGTCCAACTTCATCGTATAGGAAATGAAAGCTGTGTTGAGAGCTGTGCTTGTCCTTGGAGACATTTTTGCTGCGTCCGAAGATTGCAATTGGAGGTTGTTAACCTGCAAATAGAAATATGATTTCAGTACAGGCAATCGATATGTATATTGATTGAGTTCGCATGAACGTTTAACCCGAAATATGGGAGGAGAGATTGGGTCCGACCGGGAGTGCTAGAATCTGTAGGGTGTTTTTCGTCACCCCATTGAGATGGGAATACGCGCGCGCTTGTCACGCGCAGTACAGATTCTTCCTGCCTAAGGTAGGTTGGGGTTTATTGATTGTGGGGATTCGAATCTCCGACAGCCGTGGACTGAGCTGCCGTTAATTATCTTTCGCCTTTGAACCGAGGGAACCTCTGATTTGACGGGTCAAACTCGACATGCGAACTCAATGCGATGTGTTGGGGTGTTTTTTTTTGTTTTGTTCCATTTGTTAAAAAAAATGATATATATATATATATATATTTATACAAAAAAAATCAAAAATAAATAAGTAAATAAATATTTAAAGAAACTTTTTTTATTTTAATTTTAAAATATTATTTATAATTTTTATTTATTTATTTAATATTTATTTTTTAAATAAAAAAATTAAAATAAAGAAAAGAAGGAAGAAAGAAGAAAAGAAAATAAAATAAAAATTAAAATAAAAAAGGGGGGAACCTGGGCTCCCATTTAATGGGAGCCTCCCCACACATGGGGGGCCATCACATGCTATCATGTGACCCCTCATATGCCAGCATGTGAGGGGGGCCAAAAAGGCTCCCATTAAATGGGAGCACTCCCCCTCACGTGCTAGCATGTGATGGGGGCAAAAATGGCTAAAAAAATGATTTTTTTTAACATGGAGTTCAACTCCAAAAGAATTTTTTTTATGGAGTTAAATTCCAGAAGAAATTTAAATATGGAGTTCAACTCAAAAAAAGAGTTTAAATGGAGTTGAACTCCAAAAAGATTTTTATTGTAGAATTAAACTTCAAAAAGAGTTTTAAACGGAGTTCAACTCTAACAAAAGAATTTTAAATGGAGTAAAGCTCTTAAAGAATTTTAAATGGAGTTGAACTCCGAAAAGATTTTTATTGCGGAGTTAAACCCCAAAAGAATTTTAAATGGTGTTCAACTCCAAAAAGATTTAATGTGGAGTTAAACTCCCCAAAAAGAGTTTTAAACGGAGTTTTACTCCGAAAAGATTTTTATTGCGGAGTTAAACTCCGAAGGATTTTTTTTGTGGAGTTAAACTCCGAAAGAATTTAAATGGAGTCAACTCCGAAAGAATTTTTATTGTGGAGTTGAACTCCGAAAGAATTTTAAATGTGGAGTTAAACTCCAAAAGAATTTTAAATGGAGTTTAACTCCAAAAAGATTTTTATTGTGGAGTTAAACTCCTGAAAAGATTTAATGTGGTGTGGAGTTAAACTCCCCTAAATGGGGAGCCTTCCCCTCACGTGAGAAGGAGGGAAAGCTCCCACTTAGTGGGAGCTCCCCTCTCCCTTACGTGAGAGGAAGCAGGAGCTCCGAAAGGGATTTTTTTTTGTGATGGAGTTAAACTCCAAAAAATTTATTTGGAGTTAAACTCCCAAAACAATTTTATTCGGAGTTAAACTCCCAAAACAATTTTATTCGGAGTTAAACTCCACAAAAAAAGTTTTTATTATAGAGTTCAATTCTAAAATAATTTTATTTGTGGAGTTAAACTCCAAAAGATTTTCTCCTTTCTCTTTTAAGAAGAAACCCAAAATGGGTTCTTTTAAAACTCTAAGATTTAGATCTTGGATGATAAAAAGAGAGACCATTTTTCTTCTTTAAATGGAGTCTTGGGAGGTGGGCTTATGGTAAAACTTTATTTAGTTTTAAAAAAAGAGAGTTAAGCTCTTGATTTATTTGGAAAATGGAAAATGAAAAGAAAGAGGAAGAACTTGAAAAAGAGAGACCGAAGGCGCAAACCCTAGTTTTTTGGGGAGAATGTAATTATTTTTGCTTTACTCATCATCATATTGCGTTATATAGGCTTATACATGTACATATAGCCCATTGGGCTTTACAAAATGGCATTTTGCCCATCACAAGCCTTATGCGCTCACTTTTTTTGCACATGGGCCATAAGCTTTACAAAAATTTGGCTTTATGCCCATTTGCTTACATTCATGCATAAAAAATTACATCAAAATTATTTATTACATGATTTTTATTTTGACATGGAGGAGGCCGGCCATGGGGCTCGACTTGGGCATGGGCCCACTTGATTGGGCCGCTTGCTTGGATTCGGGCCCGCTTACTTGGGATTGACCTTGACTTTGACTTGGTCAACTGGAGTGCAAATTTTGACCCCAACACCATGGAGGCAAAATACATGGCAGCAGTGGAAGTATCGAAGAAAGCCTTGTGGTTAAAGAATTTAGTTGGCAAGTTTGGATTCGATAAGGGGTCGGTTCCTTTGTTTTGTGACAGTCAAAACATCATTCACTAGGCGAAGAATCAGATATACTACAGACGAACTAAGCACATCAACGTGCAGTATCACAAGATAAGTGAGTGGGCCGAAAAGGAGATCGGTTTGATCAAAATCGATACTAAGATGAATCTGACGAACATGCTAACGAAGGTTATTCCTGCGGAGAAGTTCAAGACAACCTTGGTTTCTATTCAGGTACTCAAATTTAAGGAAGGCATGCGAACATAGTAGGAGGGTTGCATCAGTTTCGCAGTTCTGGTGAAAAATTATGATAGTATTAGTTTCGCAGTTCTAGTAAAAAATTGTGACAGGATCAGTTCCATGGTTTTGAGAAAAAATTGTGACAGTTCGCGGTTTCAAGATTTGGAGTTGTGCCAGCAGGGGAAACGGGGAGAACTATAAGACAACTCTAAAAGATTCAAGATGAGGGCAACAAATTTTCAAGGTGGTTATAAGGATATACAAACCAAGGTGGAGATTGTTGTGAATGTGTCTTATATATCGAGACTATACGCCACATTCAGGTTCGGACTTTTGTTAGTTAAGTTGCAGAAATCCATATAAGAGGCAGACGTTGTCTGACCCATAAAGGGCCGGACGTCTGAAAGTGCTCTGCAATTTTTTCCAGAGAGAAGACAAATGTCTAAGCGTATGTACTTCAAACGTCTATCGACTCTATGGCCAAACGTGAAGATTGAGAACATACGTCCGATTCATAGACAGACGTCTGTCATCGAGATCTGTGCATATCAGGTTTCAAGTTTATCTCGAAAATTAGGTGTTGGGTAACAGTTTCATAATTGTTGTATTCCTATTTTATATCAGATTTGTAATAGGGTATAAATACGATGTTAGGGTTAAAGTTTAAAGTGTGCAATCTTGATTATAAGGTTTAAGGGAGACGAAACGACGGTTTTATAAGGAATCAAGACGCCATTAAAGAGTACTTAGAGAGGAGAAGAAGGAGATCTCGTTGGAGATCTATAAGGAGAGGGTTTGTAACTCTTGCAATGTTTTTCTCTAAAGTTCTAATAAAGTGTTCGTCCCTTTTCCCCAAATCTCTTCTTATCTTATTTGATTTTGCGTTTTTTCCGGTTGTTATCTGTTAAAAGGGATCTTAGTTTAGATCCATCAAGGTTGGTGTTGTCTCGTTGAGCGCCAACAAATTACCGGGCTTAATAATTGCTTATGACATCTTTCATGTATATCTCATCTAGCACTTATCATCTTCACTTCAGTTGATATATTAGAACACAACATTTTTGCTGCCATGACTCATTATATCATCCTTCATGTATATCTCATCTAGAACTTAGACGTGGCATAGATGAGGAGTGTTATTTGCAAGTTAATCCTTGGGCATTTGTGAATTTATGTGATTATGACATACGGTTCTTTATAAACTTAGGTTTATATGCTATCGAAGATCATGGCTGAAGAGAAGACTTCTCAGTTTGCAAAGGAGAAGGGCATCGATTTGGTATCAATTATTTCCACAAACGGTAGCTGGTCCTTTTCTTACTCCAATTGTTCCTTTTGTCTCCCGTCACTGGCAATACAAATCAAACTTCTCATATGCCTCCCCCCGCCCCCCCCCTCCATCCCCGCCTTTACATTTTTCAATTTTGAGATTTTTGTAAAAATTAATATGGTCGAATATACGTTTCGTTACTTGTTAGCCTCTATATTTAGAAGAGCTAATTACATGTACGTACTTCATTTGGATTTAGTGTTCTCTCCCGCGACGAACTCTCCACTATTGGAGATCCATTTTATATATTAAACACAACCAGTTTACACACATGTAACGGCCGATATGGGCATCGACCTGTTTGGTAATGGAGACAATTTGGACGCTCCTCCATTTTTAGTTTGTCGATATCTGTAACTCCTAAAGTGAGTAATTAGGCTGTCGTCCTAGGTTTTTCCATCTCTTAGGACTAGTTTGCAACAAGGTTTCGAAAAGCCAGGATTCATACAAATGGGGTTTTGCAAAGTTTAGGTTTGTTTGGCAGTCTAGTTTTAAAACCAACATTTTCATATAACTGATTTCTTCTTCTTCTAGAAACAAGGAACCAGCATCAATTTCTAATGAACACTGTCTTATAGTATGAAAAAAATCATGTAAATATTTAATGCATTTCTATGTTACTTTCATTGATATCCAAAAAGGCATTGCAAGAACCATGCATAAGAAGTCATAGATGTTGAGATTATTGATAAAGAGATCAATGTTCAATTACCCCTATTTAAAATAGAAAAAACGGAAATTCAGCCACCATAATAAATAGATCTATGTTCAATTACTCCTATTTAGAAAAGAGAAAATAAAACCTCAAAAAGGACATTGTTATCCTAATCACCATTGACAACACTGTTACCCAGGTGATCCAAAGTTCTACCCGATACTACTAGCAGTGTTCTCGAGATTGGGATCGATCTCATTAGTCCATATCGACGATATCTGCAATGCCCACATCTTCCTCATGGAGAAATCTGCAGCGAAAGGCCGGTGCATTAGTGCTGCAAGCAGTTGTACCTTAGCCCAGATCTCTGGCTACTTCCTCTCTTCAAAAGTTGCTTCTTTCAAAGGGTGAAGCTTGAGATTTTTATTTTTAAATTTTATTTAATTTTTTTGTGAGGAATATCGATAGGGTTAGTATGACACTAACGGAATGAATTATGATATTTTGACATTATTTATGGTTGATGTTGTCCAGGATCGATGGTGGGGCCGATGAATCAACGAAGCCAACGAGTTCTTCGAAGAAATTAACCGATTTAGGCTTCAAGTTTAAATATAGTATGGGACATATTGTAAAAGAGACCATGTCCTGTTGTACCGAGTTTGGTTTTCTGAAGGATATATATAGAGAACTCCGATAAATATACAAGTTGTGAATATAAATTGAATTCCTTCGGATTTAGAGAGTTCTTTGTTAGAATTTTTTAATAATGCTTAACAAATCCATACATTTTCTCTGGGCGTCACAATTATGAAATGTATTGATTCTATGGTAAAGAAATAGATTTCATATCTCTGACTATTCTTTTAAGATAAATTATTTTTGAAAATAGAAAATAAAGCGCACAGAAAATATTATGCAATGCTTATAAAAGTATTAAGATTGAAAATCAGGATTCTAAGGGTGCCAAAAGAATTAAAAAGGGAATACTCTTTGTATAAAGTTTACAGGCTTTTAACTCTTCTGTAAACTTTCAGCTGGATAAGTTGTTTTACTTTTCTTCAAAAAAATGAAATTTTGTTTTTAAAGGATCATTTCCGCCATAGAGTCAAAATTAAAAGGATAAATTACAAGAAATATTTCCCGATTTTTGTCCCAATAGCAGGAAATTTCCCTAATTTTCTAAATCCAACGCTTTGCCTCCTCAATTTTATTTTATTTCCAAAATGCTCTTCATTGAGTTATTTATTTTTAAAAAAATCAAGAATGTTACATAATGTTATTTAAATATTTATTTTTGAACACTTTCAAAATGCACTTCATTTAAATTTTTGTAACATGGAAGAAATGAAAAAGAGATTTTCTTAAAATAAATTTTTAAATGTAACAGCATATTGGGAATAAAATATAATTGTCGGCGGCAAAGTACGGTTTTAGAAATCTAGGGGTTTTTCCTGTTATCGGGTTAAGAGTTGGGCGCCTGCAAATTAGCCAAATTAAAATAATGGGGAAAATGTTTATATTATAAACTTAAAATAAAAAAAATAATTTAAAATATATGGCCAAGTTAAAATAAAGGGACAAAAATGTTTATACATTATAAACTTTTAAAAAACCTTTGGTAATAAGTGTCAGAAGTGGGATTTGAACCCACGCTCTCAAACGAGAACCAGAACTTGAGTCTGGCGCCTTAGACCACTCGGCCATCCTGACATTTGATTCTATGTCGTTAGCTATAACTACTTATCTCAAAACGAATAAATTGCACATAAATACCATAAATGCCACCGTTTTCACAGATAAATGCCTATGTTTCTATCAGTAGCGGTTAAATACCCAACTTATTGCTCCGTTTGCACTTGAATGCCTACATGTGATATATGAAAGTGGTAGAACGGTTATTTTGTTATTGCCGTTACTTTCGTTTTTAAAAAAAATGCTTGAGTCAAAGATAGAAACATATGCATTTATCTATAAAATCTTGGATATTTACTTGCAACTTAGCCTATCAAAATACATAATATTTTCAAACATTTTGGAATAAACACTTCACCAAAAGAAAACAATGTAACATCTCTTCTAATGATAACATCAAACTCAAATCATAACCAAAACATCATTTCATTCTTTGTATTCAAATCATCAACCATATTCATTCAGAAAAAAACTTCATCTTATACAAACCATTTCATTACACAAGCTCCAAACAACCCCATAAATCTCATCCTTGCACCGATGCACCAAGTCCCCATTCACAAACTCATGGACAACACCCTCAACCTCAACCACACTCTTTCCAATCTCCTTCTTCATCCCTCTCTCACTCATCAACTTCCTCATCCTCGAAACGCCCTCCCACATCCCCTCGTTTGCGCAGATATTCGACATCAATATATAAACCCCGCTGTCGTCTTCCCCTAGACCTTTAAGTTTATCAACAACGAGCTCGGCTAAATCGACACACCGATGAGTTCTACACGACGCAAGCAAAGATCCCCACATTGCACCAGTTGGCTCCATTGGCATTGTTTCAATGACATCTCGGGCTTCTTGTAATCTCCCAGCTCGACCTAAGAGATCGACAATGCAACCATAATGCTCGACTTTAGGACCTGTTAGAAAATTGGATTGAGAAAAGAAAGTAAGAAAATAGCACGAAACTAAAATGGCAGTAAAATTATTTTGGATGCCGAGCAAAAACCAACAATGCCTTAGGGTTTTAGGCTCAATCGAGAACTTACTTTTCATTCTATCAAAAATACGCAAGCCTTCGTCAACTAGGCCGTTATGGGTACAAGCACTTAGTATCGCAAGGAACGTGAGATCGTCCATTGAAGCTCCTTCTTTCTCCATTTGGTAAAATAGATCGAGGGGTTCGAGTCCGTAACCATTGGTCCCGAGCCCCACGATCATTACATTCCAAGACACAATGGTTTTTTTGCTCATTCCATTGAAAAGCCTTCTCGCGATATCTAATTTAGCACATTTCATGTACATATCGATTAATGAAGTTTCGACAACCACATCTAGCAAGATTTTATGCCTTCTTAGGTAGGAATGGATCCATTGGCCTTGTTCAAGCGCGCCCAATTGCGCACAAGCAGTGATGGCACCAACAGCTGAAACCCTGTCAGGCTTTATACGCTGACACAACATTTGGTGAAATAGTTCCAAAGATTCCTTTGGATTTCCATACCGAACATAGCCGTCTATCATTATGCTCCACGAAATTACATTTTTAATTGGCATTTCATCAAATAGTTCTCGAGCAGAGCTCATATCGCCGATCCTTGAATAGCCATCGATCATCGAATTCCAACAAACCAAATCTTTATCGCTAGCGCGATCGAATAATTCTTGGGCATGAGTAACATTGGAAGCTATCTTCACATAGCCATCAATCAAAATAGCCCACGAAAAAGCATCCTTTTTGGGCATTTCATCGAACAGCTTTTGGGCTTCTTGCAACTCTCCAGAATCAACATAACCACCCATCATTGAATTCCAAGACACCAAATCTTTACACAAACACCCATCAAAAACACCTCTAGCTAAAGAAATTTCCCCACTCTTGCAATAAGAAGTAATCAAACCATTAGTTATAAACAAATCAGAAAAGAACCCATTTTTCAAAACCTCCCCATGAATCACCATAGCAAAATTTTGGTCAAAGATCAAATTAGAAGCTTTGAGGACAAATGGGTAAGTGTAGTTATCAGTCTTCACCCCATCTCTCTTCATTCGGATGAAGAAATGAATAGAAAGGTGAGGGTTTGAGGTCTTAGAATGGAGTCTAATGATGGTGTTGTATGTAAAAGTATTGGGGTTTTGGATTTGAGAGAAGATGAGATTAATGTAGGAATGGCTAGGGCAACTGCTGGGGAGCTGAGAGAGTGCAAAAAGGAGGCAACTTGGTGAAGATAAGTGAGAAAAAATGGGGTTGGTGATGGATTGGGCATGAATTTGGAGGATTTGAGGGGTGTTTCTTGCAATTTGGAGGAATGGTTGAATTGGGGTTTGAGAGATGAGCTTGAGGAAAGAAGAGGTGGCCATGGATTGATTTGGGAGGGAGATGATGCCATTTGTTTTTGAATAATTAGATTGTTTCCCATTCGGTCTACATGCTCATGAATCTTATCAGGCGCTAAAAATTTAGGATTAATTGCACAAACCACCCCTAAAGTTAACCCCGTTCAGCAATTATTTCATGTCGAAAATCCGGATTCAGGGAGCTTCGGGAACTATTTGGAAAAATTCTGCCGGTATTCAGAAAAGATTTGGCAAGCATTCAAGAAATGTTCAGGAAGAATTTCAAACAAGAAATTAATATATGAGGTGATGGATTTTGATGTTGCGAATTATTTGCTAGTTTTGTGAATTATGCACTGTTTATTTGAATTATTTACGAATAATTCACAAATAATTCGTGAATTATTCAAAGCGTACACCAGTAACGATTAAATCAAAGAATTAATCGGCCAATAGAAAATTCGCGAATTCGCCGAATTATTCACGAATTATATGACTATGGCTATACCTCTTCCCTCCGCCAGTAAGATTCACTAGCACAAGTACCACTTTTGTCTAGGAATGTAAATGGACCGAATGAAATCAATTTTCATATCCAATTTTTATGAAATACAAATATTGATTTTTATTTTTATTATCTATCTGTATCCACCAACAATAACAAGATATGTATATATTAACATATATTCCTTCTGTATTTGATTTAGTATCCAATTTTTACCATGTATATTATAATGGTTTGATATCCATATTTGTATAAGAAATTTTTTTCCTTTCAAATTTTTAATCCCCATCTCAATTCACATTAACCATATGGATCCCCATCTCAATTCACATTAACCATATGGATATGATTACATATATATCCAATCCCCTTGCATCCTTACCTATTTATATGCTGCTTCTATCCATCACCCAAAATCCCTTTTTGATCTAGCAAATTCAACTATAAACAACTCAGAACCGTCTAACATCGAGAACTCACTAGAATTATTTGAAAAGAATTGGAGACTTTTTATGAAGGAAGTGGGAGAATACAAAATAAGCATATTTCTAATAAGCTAGAGGCCGCTCCCATAAAATTTTAAAACCAACAAGCAGATTTAAATGGTTTGAACATATACAATAAAAACCAATAAACAATAAATGCGCCGGTTAAAGAAATTGATAATATTGTGGTCAAAAGCACAACTAAGAGCAAGAATAAACCTAAACAAATTATAAATAAAGACAATTACAAACAGCATTGAGAAACAATAACAACAACACAACCAAGCCTTCATCCCAAACATATATGGAGTAGACTATATTAACCAACATAAGAATCAAGCCTTCATCCCAAACATATGGAGTAGTACCAAACATATGGAGTAGGCTTATATTAACCAACATAAGAATCATGCCCCATCAATTATTTTGGGGAAAAAACTTATAGATAAAAGAAAATGTTACTGATTTACCAAAATAAACGACTCAATAATATTACAATTTAGAAGCTAAGATATAACAAATTCGGCCTTCAAAATAACACTGTCACATTTCAACAAATGTTTTTTTTGTGAGGTAATAGGTGGGATAAATTAACCTCTACTCAGTCTCGATCCTAGATCTCCCCATAGCTACTCCGAATCCCACCAATAGAATCCCATAGGCTACTCCAAAGCTTTAAAATTTCAACAAATGTTAAGCTACAAGCTATTCAAATTCTCAACTGTAACACATAAGCAGTCTGAAATTAAATCATTCACTACAATAGAATAAGAACTTGATCACAAACATTTACAAGCAAGAAAGAAGGCAACTTTCGTAAAAGAAAATGTTGGGAATAAATGGAGAACTAATCATCAGCAGCAAAAAAATAGAACTAATCTAAAATGTGCATCGAATCTACTCATCGTCGGCAGGGGCATTCTTGGAAGAAGAGGACTTCTTTGGGAGGAGCAAGTTGTGGATGTTTGGCATCACTCCGCCATTAGCAATGGTGACGGTCCCCAGAAGCTTGGAGAGCTCCTCGTCATTCCTCACTGCGAGCTGGATGTGACGTGGCACGATCCTCGTCTTCTTGTTGTCCCTCGCTGCATTCCCAGCGAGCTCCAACACCTAATCAAAATCAACCAACAGAGAAAAGATAAGAAACTGCAAGCATAATCTTGTTCCCATGATGCCCCTACACATTATTTGAGGCAATTTCAAAATACCTTTAGAAATTTTGAAGATTGATCAGACATCGCCACTATATTCCCAAAATGCCCAAATTTAAAAAACAACGACTTCTAATAAAATTAAAATCCCAATTCGATTCACAAAATATCCATCTTGGATACCAAATCATATATATAAAAGTTGACAGAAATCTTTATAGCTGAAATAACCCCAAAAAATTCTAGCATAACGGAACACGAACCTGACATCGACTACTTCAAAAATCAACCAAAACAAGAAAAACCCCAAATCTATTCCCAAACTACTGCCACACAAAAATAATCTCAGAAATTCGGCATCAATTACCTCAGCGGCGAGATACTCCAAGACGGCGGCGAGATACACAGGAGCCCCAGCGCCGACCCTCTCCGCGTACTTCCCCGCTTTCAAGAACCGCGCGATTCGACCGACGGGGAACTGGAGCCCGGCCTTGCTGCTCCTAGACGTCCCCTTCTTCGCCGCCGCTGACCCTATCGCCTTCCCTCTTCCAGCCATGACCGATTTCTAAGGTCAGGGTTTCGAATTTGCGCAAACAGAGGTGGAGGTTTTAGGGCTCGATTTGATTTTGATTTGGGGATCGAATAATTTCTGGGGACTTGGTATTTATATAGTTTTGAGATTAGTGAGAGCTTTGGTTGCCCAATGGGGTGACAGCACGCGGATCGGTGACGTGGACAGTTGAGATTTATATGAATTGGACGGCTAGATGACGCTACTTGCCTTAGGATTACTCAATATTTACAGAATTGCCCTCCGGTTCTCATTGGACTGGATCTTTTCATTTCGCTTCTTTCATTGAAGAATGAAGTGGGCTAGAGTTTTAAATACAAATTAAATTTGGTTTATATTCCGATCGATCGAAATATACAGACAAAAAAGTCACCTGATCGAAAGATGGTTTCTAGCTGGAGTAGAGGACCGAGATGGCGAAGCTGGTACGTGATCAGAGAGGACAAACGAGAAAGGGAGAGACAACATTTCACATACGACATCGACGTCTGATGGAGGTCGGGATCTCCCTCAAATGTTTTCCTCCGTCGATCTTGCGGTCAACAGGGCTGAACGACTGAGATTTGTTACGGAAGATTGAGCGTGTGGATCTCAATGGATTGTTGTTGACGCTGAGCTATCTGTAAAGGAAATCCCGGGATGGGAAACCACCGTAGGACTCTCCGACGATCAAGTAAGTACCAAGTAATAAATGAGCAGAGTAACGGCGTATTGGATTGGGTTCGAGTTATCTGAATCGTCTGGAAGAGGAATTTATATAGCGGTCGCATGGAGCGAGCCAATACAAGATTATCGCCATCCGTTACGCCCCTGCGTCACGTTTGCGTTGATGGCGGGATACACCTATTAATAGCGAAATACGCTAGCGTGGGACGTGGGACGTGGAGCGGCGGAGATCTCTTCGTGGCGAGATACACGGAGCCTGTAACGCTTTGATATTCGTTCAGGATATTTTCGCGTTAATTAATAATTGTGCGTGTTTTTCATAAAAACCCGAAAATCTTATTTTCCTTTTTAATTAGTGATAATCGTGTTGGGAAGTGTTTATATATATATATATATATATATATATATATATATATATATATATATCTTTGGGGTTTATTAATTATATTTTAGTCGTGTTTATCCTAATTGGGAATTTTTGTGTTAGTGTACACATGCACACTTAGCACATTTTTGGACTTAGGTTAAAAAGTGTTATCATGTTAACCCTTTTGCATTTTCTTGCATGGTTTTAATTATCCCCACCCTTTTTTAACAACTCAAAACCCTTTTTATTTTAAAAATTCAAATAGGAATGGAGGCATGGTGGTTAGGTGAGAATTTGACCTCTTTTGACCCATTTTCCTTCTCTCTTCTCTCTCTTTTCTTATTTCTGAAATTCCTACAGAAAAGGCAGCAGCAACAACACCATTTCTTCATCTTCTCTTCTCTTTTCAATTCATATTTGATTCATGCTCAAACCCTACACCAAAAACCCATTTTTTATGCACAAAAAACCTTATAAAGATGGCTCTTTTGAGGTGCTTGATGGCAAGTCTGTGCACTTGAGGCTAGGGCTGCAAATTTGGGGTTTTTCTAAGGTCTTTTGAAGGTATATAGCTCATGTTTAACACCCTTTTTCCATATCTTGTAGTATTTTAGCTAGAAATCGTGTTTTATGTGCATTTTTGGGGATATTGAGGGGAAATTGTGATGTATATGTTGGATTGGTATTTTGTTGGCTTGGTTAACTTTATGTGTGCTATTAGAACTGTTGAAGGCGGGTTTTCACCTTAGTTTGCACTAAAATACCCTAAAGTATCGTTTTAGTGCTAAAATGTTGTTTTTAACTAGAATTAGGCTCTGTTGTAATCTGCTTCTACCCAGGTTGCTTCAGAATAAATTTGTAATTAGTGGAGCATACAAAATAGGTATAGAGTACACACACAAAACTCGGGAGCCCAATTCCCAAGACAGGCCGCCGAAAAATGCATTCTGGCCGCAATTTGCGGCCAAATGGGTGATCTGAGGCTTGGGGTTTGGATGGTAGGAGTCTGCTGCTATTTGATGAATTATGGTATGTGCAATTTTATTTAGTTCTTCCTGTAGCAAAATTTAGGGTCAATTACCCTATTTCTCGTATTTTTAAACTTTCGCGACACGTGTGATACGTGTGTGGGCTTGGGGTTTTCTGCGTATCGCGACGTGTCGGGGTAGCTTCAGGCGCGTAATCACACGTTTTAGCGTATCGCGCACACACGCGTTTGGTTCGCGACGCGGGTTACTAGTTTGGTTTTAATGTCGCAATTTTGTAGATTTGAGCTTATGCGTGATATTTTGTGAAATTCTAGGTTCGCAGGCGAGTATGACGGACGCCGCGAAGAAGGGGAAACAAGTCGCCGGCTACACTTAGCGCGAGATTACGGTGAGTAGATATAACATCTACGGGAAAATCGCCCGCATGGCGTTATGCGTCAGGGCTGATAGGATCTTGTAGCAGCATATTGCATTTTCATATATTGACTGTTCATGGATACTATTTGTTGCATACTGCATTCCCTGCTATATGTATATGAACTTAGAATTGATAGAACACCGCACTGTTACTAACGGTTTATGTTGCACGAGCACTAATCTGCATGTTACACACACACCGTTAGTAATTGCTATGACACTCTCACTGTAGAATTGCCATGATCATTATACTGTAGTTCATCTCACATATGATTTGATATGATTATGATACTTGTGCACGTATTCATTTACATATTCACACTTGTGCACGTACTCATTTACATACTTATGCATATTCAAACTGTACCTACCTGGATATGCTGATTTTGATAGAAACTGGGAGCCGCATGATGCCTTTTGAAAAACTGAAACTATTTTAAAGAACGGTTTCTCCCTTTTACTTATAGTACGACTTGATGTACATATTATATCGCATTGACTTACACATTGGTTTTGGATTTCCTGTGATTTCTAGTTTTAAGGACCGTGGAGTTAATTAAGAAAATATGCACTATTTGAAAACCCGGTTCCTCTTGATATGATATTTTGGTGCGTCCACCACGCGTTTTCTCGGTTCTGAGACGTGTGCTTGAAACCCGATTCGAGGAGTTGGATGATCCGTTTGCGGGTTCGTGGTGGACCCGGTATGGTTCCCCGGGGCGAGAAATGTTTTTCGTGGAGTAGACGATGAGCCTGGCAGGGTGGCGAGTACCTACCGGTGATTGGTTGAACCTGGCGGTTATCCGGAGGATACTGACCAGAGTCGATAGATAGATACAGGATGACCCGTACTGCTGGGGCTGAGGGTCGATTCCGCAAACGGAGCCCGTGGGCTGATCCGGACTGACGGACCCCGATATATGAGGATTTGCGTGTCAATACTGGACACGAGTATTTATGATATTTGAGTGCCGATGTTGGGCACTCGTGATTCTCTGAGATTTACAGGATTTGAGGGCCGATGAGAGTGCCGGCGCCTGAGTTTATTGGGATCTGGGTGCATTGATGGGCACCGATTATATTTTCCACGTTGACATTCCGTGTAGATGTTATATTTCCCATGCTCAGCATTCATTATTTTGCATCTCATCCTGTAGTTATATTACCTGATAGGGCACTTGCATGATTATTGCACATACTGCTTATCGCATATAGATATCATCTGCTGGCATATGATAGAGTAGCGCAGTATGTGCATGCCCGTGATTACCTTTATATGTTATCTCTATTCACGAGTTGGCAACTCACCCCCGTTGTGCCACAGTATTTGCAGGCTGCCCCTCAGAGTAGTCGCGGCAGGCTGTTTCCTTGTACCTTTTGGCTACAGATACCGCTACAGTTGGTGCGAGAGCTGTTTTGCTGTTAGGTGGGTTGTGGTATCTGGTTATTTTATTGTATGCACTTTTATATCTAGTATTCTCCATCTACTTTATGTATTGACTTAGAGACCAATGTGAGGACGATGATGTACATTATTTGTATTCTGGTGTCGAGCTCGTGGGAGCCGACTTTATTTATGCAGTTTTATTATTCTGTGATGTTTTTACTTATTGCTCATTTCTTCGCTACGGCGTTGTATATTACTCTTGTAGTGATGGTTTCCGTCGTTGGGTGTGATTTCTCCCGTTTGGGATGTTTTATTATATTGTGTATCATTTTTACTCATATCTTGTTTTGTACTCGATTTCGGGGTTAGTTTTACAAAGGAAATACTGCCAAAATTTTTAAGATAATACTTAAACTTTAAAGAATGTTATTAAACTACTTAAGGTTTTCCAAATGTTTTAAACAAATGTTTTCAACACTCACTACTTTTCATGGTTTAGATTTCTGGGTTTCGGTTTACTTAGTCATGTTACGCCTGTAGACGTTGCGTGGTTAAGTGCCGGTCACGAGTCGAACTTCAGGTCGTGACAAAGCCGTTACGGAGGCACTCGAGCTCCGTGCTCCCGGCCAAATAGGGACACCGATGAATCTCAGATATAGGATAGCTCGGAGACGAGCTATTGGCTGGAGGTCAGCTGAAGGGGGAACGTACTCCGGGAGACGTGTATGCTTTAAACATATTGTTTTGGGTCTATTCCTTCTCTTTTGTTATGCTTTTATTAATATTTCCTTCTTTGACAGGTATTTCTGCCGAAGAGGCTCTTGCGGCTTCCCTCTGGACGTTTGAAAAGGAAGAGAGGCTCCATGCTTCTTTGGGCCTTGGTAAAATTTTGTTCATTATGCCTTTATTCCTTTCTTTATTCGTGCCCTGACCCTTTCTTTCATCTTGTTGCAGGGACTATCTTGACTCATGTAAATCCCCGTTTCCATTTTAATAAAAGTTTCGTATTCTCTGAATTCCAGTGGTTTCTTTTCCCTTCGTGTTTGAATTGGTTGTTTAAGCTTAATATTTATTTTTCCAAACCCTAAAAGTTAAAACCCAAGATTTAAAACCTAAAACCAAAGCCGAATTAAAACCAAGGCTAAAATAAATTAAAACCATAAACTATACCTTCAGCCCATTCAAAATTTTTAATAAATTCCTAAATATAAAACCCAAGCCGGCCCCTCCCTATTTTCCTCAGCCCAGTAGGATTTAAATAAATCCTTTAATCCCTTGGCCCAAACTCCTTACCCAGCCCACAACCTTTTTAAACAAAATTCCTAAATTTAATCTCCCCGGCCCGTTCTCTTTCAGCCCGCCTCCCTAATCAACCCGACCCGATCCCTTTACCTCCTTTCTTCCTTCGCTACAGCAGTTCCTGCCTCCATTTCGTGACCCCCACGTCCCCGAGCTCCCCACGTCGTCCTCGCCGTTGCCCTCGACCCGCGACCCCCGACCACGTTTCCACACCCCTCTAACTCTCGCTCTCCAACTCCTCACCTCCCTCTCACCTCCAAACTCCTCAAAACTCTCTAACCCCTCAAGTTTTTCCCCCACGAACCCCTAAGAACCCACTGCAAAACTTCAGACCTCGACCCTCGACGACGACGACGAACCTTCCTCCGACCCCCTTCTTCATCACCTCACCCTAACCTCCTCCTTCATCAACTTCAGCCCCTTCACACCCAACTTCCCTGCACTCAACCCAATCGCAACAGAGCTCGGCCACCCTACACCCCTCGACGCCGGCGAGCCCCACTTTGCCTGAACCACCTCTGCGACCCTATACATCCTCAGCACCACCCTCATCTCTCCAGACCCGACCCCCCACTGCTCCCCCTCTCTCTCCAAAACCCACACCGTGTGATCACTGCACACTCACTGTTGCACTTCGCCGGAGCGCCGCCGCCGACCATCATCAATCTCAGCACTACTCAAGAGATCCATAGAGCCTACTCTACACTTCCAGCGCGCATAAGACGACTTCGGGAAACTCCGACGTAAAACCCGTGTTTCGATCGAAGCTCGCGCGAACTTGTTTCGCGGCGTACAATGCGCGTTCGAGACATCGTTGCTGCCGTGCGACCCCGAGGTATTTTCCAGGCAAGTATTTACTTGCTTCATGCTAATATAGTTGTATTACAAACCTAAATCATGTAGTTATTAAACTTACAGATTACTGATATATAACATGACCTAAGTGTTCGATGCTAGATCCCAATGGAAATGATTGTTTATTTTGACGGAAATTGATATTTTCTGTTGGCCCGCAGGATGATAAATATAGTGTAGGAATCTCGCTGAAAAATACGATTGTTCGTGACAAAAATTGATACCCCTATATATGTTGTTAAAACTAGAATTCTCTCGTACCTGAAAACGAATAAAATCACCATAAATCATATACACACCAGAATGATGCGTTCGAGGGCTTAAATCTAATCCAACTCGACGAACTTTAACCCTATGTAAAATTCTGATGATTTCTGTTATGTAACCATGAAGATAATTGGATCGGAATGCGACTCTGGACTGCAGTCCAGAGCGTTTCTGATTATTGTGTTCTGTCCAAAGACCTGCGTCACTGTGTTTCCTGAAATCGTACTTTACGGAACTTTATAGTAGATTATAGATAATTCTATTAGCTAAACAAAACAAGTGGTTTCATTCCGATTCATCGCCGTTTGCTATTTTAAACTATATTTAAAAGGGCAGAACGTATAACTGTTCAGAACAGATTCTGAAACGACATATTGAAGTTAAACTGTGTATAACTTTCAACGTACAGATATGATTGAGAATCCGTCTATTGCGTTGAATACTCCATTGAAAACCCTAGATTTCATTTAACTGCATCGTCGCTAAATTCTGAGCCCAACTGGGTGAATTTCGTGTCGCGAAATGGATGTTCAGTTCTGAAACTGAATTTCCAGCCGCGAGCACTTAAAATGAAACAACTATATCTTGAAAACCGAAATCCCGATTGAACTGAAACTAGAAGTTTTAGGGATTCATACAACTAAGCATCACATGCAAATGTAAAACTATCACTAAGAGGAAAGATTACAACCTTTGTAGTCGAAACTAGAAGTTTTAGGGATTCATACAACTAAGCATCACATGCAAATGTAAAACTATCACTAAGAGGAAAGATTACAACCTTTGTAGATCTTCCTCGGTGACTCCTTGGCACTATGAGAGTTTGAAACGGATCGATGGAAGTCTTCCTTGTCCACGATGATCCACCCGAAGTCCCTTTGCCCAAAGCTCCTTGCCATGCTTGTTTCGCAAACGAAGTAGAGTAAACACCCTACACAAATCGGCTAGATGTGTGTAGTATGATGATGTGGTTTATGTTCTTCAATTGAAATCCTTTTCTTTTATCAATTTCACTCTAGAGAAAAATCAAGAAAGGAAGAAGAAGATAATTGTGGCTTGAGCTTTCTATCATATCACATATGACAACTTGTTTTCACACCCTTGTTCACAATTTTTCTCTTGGTTTTTTCATTGTTATGTTTCATATCACATATGAAGCTATTTATAGCGATAAGAAAGGAATAATCACCATTATTCCATTACCACCATAATTGTGAGTGGAAATTCTTTTCCTAAAGAATTAAGCATGGGTGGAAATTCTTTTCATTAAGTTAAGTAAAGTTTACCCGCTAAGGAATAAAGGAGCATGTGTGGATATTCTTTACATTAACTTAAAATGATAAATACAAATTAAAAGCTTCAATATAAGTCTTATATTGCCACCATTCTTGTATCAACAACCATGATACAATGTATGCATGTATGTGTCCATGCACATCATCATGTGCATACATGCATGCATACAAAAGGATTTACTTAAAGAATTTATCTAAATGTAATTTGTTAAATCAACACTTGATTTAGCAAACCGGTTATATCTCATATGATCCGTCAAATAGAAAATGCCCGATTAATATACGTTATCACATAACCGTATTTAATCGGGTCCCGCGCATATCTCATATGCACACCACATCTTTTTGCCTGAGCGAGGAAACTTCATTGTGGGACTCTAAGACTCGTCAATACGCCAGCAGTAGATGATGATCATATCAAACATCTACAAGCCGCAAGAGGTCAGCTAAACATAACGGCCACCCGGGTATTGAAACGATCAGAAGAAAACCAGCGAAGCTGTAAAAACTCCCGTCGAGCCAACTAGCAACACCTACCGTACAGTCCGGTCTCTTCGTCTGATATGTCGCATATGAAGTCTAGGGGTGGTAAATGTCAGACCCCAGTAACTTTATAAGTCATGTTGATTTATGGCTCATAACAGGTCGAGGAACTACTGATAACACTTATCAGTAAACCTCGAGAACCCTGGCCAGGGATTTAGGTGTTATAGCCGATCAAACATAGCGCGACATCAACTCCCCATACCGGGAGAGACGAAACCCCTCCTATCGCTCACTGTCTCCATATGATTCGGGACTGTACCCAAAATCCACCTGTTTGCACGACTCAGTAGAGCCGTGGTAGGGAGGAAATCAAAGTACAGTGGGAACCACACAAGACTCTATGACGATCTCGGGTCTACAGACTAACCTGTACAAGTGTCACCAGAGAACTGCTATCTGACAATAGGTATATATACCATCTAGGAGTTCTCGGCGAGTCCGTTCAGTGTACCCAGTCTCCACTGAGCACCCGTACACCATACTTGATGTCAAACACCGATGGATATGGGATCATCCATCGCCCATCATATGGGTCAAGATGCGTATACGCTAGTCTACTCTGGTGTATCGATGCCCTGTCTCGACACACCCTCGACTAGGAACAGTTATAGGATGTACTCATAGACTACTGTGGCCCCACTAGTATGATCTCATCATAGTCCCAGTAGTCGAGTACAAATCCTAAGGGCTTTATCAACATGTAACAAAAGAGACAATCAGAGTACATGTTTAGATAAAGTACAACCAGATAGCGTACTATCATGTCGAGCAAGAAAGTCCTCCCTATATATGTCCAAGCATCCACTACAATATACATCGTTTGTACAGTAATGGCCTCTAGGGCACACATATAACTAACAATCTCCCACTTGCACTAGGGCCATCTGTTGTGGTATCACATACCAAACAATCAGCTGTGGTTTAAGTATCTCATACTCAACCATCCCATAAAAGTCTCTACTGGGAAAAAGCCGTAGTGAGTGGATCCTCTCTGTTGTCCTCTGTATCTACTCTCCTAACCTCGATCTCCCTGGAGATCAACCATCTCTATGATCAGGTGGTGCTGCCTAAGAATTATATCTGGATTTCTGATGGGACGGTAGTTCCTTGGCTAAAGCCACAACCCCATTGTCACACAATGGTAGGAACGAAATTCATCTTATGAACTTTTATATATATCCAGACTTTATCTTTGGTAGCATCCTTAGTAATGACGTATCTTGCCTTTTTTTGTATGTCACGGTATCTAGCTTGAAACTCTTCCAACATACCGTCCCTCTACTAAGGGAAAAGACAATGACTGTGACTGACATTCAGTCGTCTTTATCACCCTGGAACCTTTCCAGTGATTCTCCATAGGATCAATTGATACTATCTCACTACAACTAGTGAGTATCCTAACATCCATTTAGATCTATCTCATAGACCAAAAACTCAGGATTTAGGAGGTATCACTTTGATCTTATATGGAGAATCTTATGTGATAAGCGGAGATTGACCGAGTGTATCATAGGAAACTACTTCCCTATCAAGAGTATGTCATCCACGTACTCTACGAGGATCACCATGTTTCCTGATTTAAAATCAGGAAAGCTTCTGAGAAAAGCTTCAAAAAAGGGGCCACGCGCTTACACGTGACCAGCAGTCATGTGTTGACACGTGACCAGCAGTCACGTGTTGACACGTGACCTATGAAGTGCAGAAAAAGCGCACATCGATTCGCTGAGCAAAGTCAAGGAAAAGAGCTTCATAAGAGGTCACGTGCTTCCACGTGACCAGGGTCACGTGTCGACACGTGACGTTCAAAGTAGCAAACTCGTTCTCCAATTGAACCAAGGAAAGAAGTGCCAGACAGGGGTCACGTGGTCACACGTGACCAGGAGTCACGTGGTAGCACGTGACGTTTAAGCAACGATCAGAAGACAGCGCAAAAGAAAGGAAAATGCTCATTCCAAAGGGGGTCACGTGCTCACACGTGACCATGGATCACGTGGTCACACGTGACCGGCTTTCAAAGCCCTTTTTGTCAACAGAATTAAATTCTGAGAGAAATGCAAATCTTCCCAAAGGAACGCAACTATATGCATCCAATCAAATTAAAGATTCGGAGGTCATTTATTTATGGAAAATCTCGGGTTTGGAAAGATTTCCCCCTTAAATCTAACCAAAATAAAAAGGGAGAATCTCTGGATTTGAAATCCAACGGTGAATAATATTCACCTAATAATCCAAAGGTCCAGAATGAACAATGAATGCAAATCAAATATCTCCATGAAGATTCGTCAAAAACTGATTGATTCGGCTGCTTCTCCTATAAATAGGAGCCAAGAGATACAAAAGAGAGACAGACAGGCGCAGAGAAAGAAAAAAGGAGAAAAGCTCTGATACTTGGAAAAGACTTGGATCTTCTGCAAAAAACCCTAGGTAAGAAAGGGAAGGCCTTTTGAAAGAGGGGGAATTTAATTCCCAACAGAGTTTAACTCTGATACATAAAACAGAAGAGCACATTTCTTCTCTCTTTGATAGAGGATCTGCAAATTGCACATCTCCCCTTTAGGTTGAGAATTTAATTCTCAATGGGTTGAGATCCTGCCATGCAGATCCAAAACATAGAGAAGGAACGCAAGCATGAGAATTTAATTCTCGCAGAACTATAGGAATTCAATTCCTTTAAAAAATAAAATTAGGGCTCGACCCTGTATCATGGGAATTTAATTCCTTCGAAACAAAAGAAACAGGGTTGAACCCTAATTAAGAATGTGGTTCTGTGGAAATAACAGGAATTTAATTCCCTTAATTATAATTCTTTAAAATGGGAAGTATAATTCCTTGAAAGCTTTTATTAAGGGTTGAACCCTCTTCAGTTCTCCACATAAACGAGGAATTTAATTCCTACAGAAGATTCAGAGTTTAACTCTACAAGTCCTCAAAAGGAAATAGGAATTCAATTCCTCTGAAATTTAAAAGTTCGAGGAATTTAATTCCTGAAAGAAACAGATCCTCTAAAAACTACATAGAGGTAGGGTCACGTGCTGCCACGTGACCCCCCAAAACCCCTACAGAAAGACCCTTTGAGACAGCACTCCACGTGATCCACGTGACCCTCAGCAGAAACCTTAACATATAAGCATTTGAATGCCCGTCACGTGATGGCACGTGACGCCTTGAAGGAGATGATAATTTCAGCAGAACAAAAGAAGGGAGGATGCTCTCACGTGCTGCCACGTGACCCTTCCTGCCATAGTGTTTAACACTAAATTTAAAACTCTTGAACCCAGTGTTAAAACACTGTCGGGCCTTAGCATTCAATGCTGATTAAAAAAAAAGCCTTATTGGCAGGGTTCAACACTGAGCTGTTTTAGTGTTTAACACTAATTGGAAAAAGCCTTATTGCTGGTGTTTAACACCAATTATCTCTTAGTGTTGAACACTAACTTAACAACCTTATTCCCAGTGTTCAACACTGATCGCTCTGAAGTGTTTAACACTAGGCTTTGGTCTAATTGGCTGAAGGGCTAGAGGTAAACATTCTCCCTCAATGGACCAACAAAGAGTCAATATTCCAGACCTGACTGGACTTAGCCCAAGCTGGCCATAAGTCCTCAACTTGTGATTAACTGGGCCGATGGGCTCATAACATAATTGATCAATCTTGACCCAAATTAGGCCAAGGACTATTTAATCCACCCCGGTTCTAGGGTACATCTCTTCACTCCTTTGATATTTGGCATTGTAATCCCTCAATGTCTTCAAAGAGGTGACGGGTCCCGAAGACCATTCATGACATGGACTGTGGGGTCCTTAAACCCATGCATGATACAAAATTCCTGGTTACGTGGAACGTGGATAACGTCACTCTTTGACCCCGCGGGAAACGTCCAGAGCGGATCCTGGTCCTCGCAGAGCACGGCAATGAACCCGTGTGAAGCATCCAGAGCGGAGCCTGGTCCTCGCCTAGCACGGTAGTGAACCCGTGTGAAGCATCCAGAGCACATACCGGACTGTGGAGTCCTTAAACCCATGGACTATGACGTCCTTAACCTTGACCGAGATGTCTTTAAACTACCAACGGACCGCAATGTCCTTAAACTACCCACGGACCGCAATGTCCTTAAACTACCTACGGACCGCAATGTCCTTAAACTACCCACGGACCGCAATGTCCTTAAAACTACCCACGGACCGCAATGTCCTTAAACTAGAACAATAAGAGCCTCTATATGCTCTTTTGTCGGATCTAAACGGTCCTGTTTAAGTTGACCTTAGCCTCAAAGATGGCTAACGCGTCCTTAAACCTTCAAGCAGACTGGACTACGAATCCCCCTAATTAACTCTGGCTCGAGGGTACATCTCTGAACTCCTCTGACATCCGTCGTTGTAATCCTTCAACGTCGTCAGAGAGGTGACGGGTCCCGACGGCCACATATACGATGGACCACCATATCCCTAAACTGGAACATTAGAGTCCAAACACTCTTTTGTAGGGTCTAAACGATCCCGTTAAGTTGATCTTAGTCACAAAGTTAGACTAACGTGTCCTTAACAAACGTTTGAGTTGATCTTGGCCTCAAGTATGGCTGACGTATCCTCAAACCAAACCCCCAAACCCAAATTTAAGATAATGCGGATTTGGACTAGTCCACGCCCTACGGGCGACGACATAACTCAGTCTCCGTAAACGATCCACGGGTAATAAAACATAAAACAAACACACACGACACGAAGTGACCATTTGGAGAAGGAGAAAGTTGTTACCGCAATGCGGTAGCGTAATTAACTGCAGGGGCTTGCGCTTGCAGGGAAGAGCGTCCCTACAATCAAAAACCCCTCAACGAGGGGGAATCTGACGAAGTCTGCTACATCGGTCGCATCCGCTCAAACCTTCGATACATGGTGCCATAAACCAACTTGGCATCTTCGGAGAGGTGAACGGATAGCATCAATTAGCATCTGCCCCGAATCTCAGCGCCAAGACATCGCAGCCTTGCGCGCCGTCTTTCGGAGGGGAACAGATTCTGGCACGCCCGGTGGGACCTTTTTCTCTTTCCATTCCACACTTCGTGTGTCGTGATTCGCGAACCAATCGCGGTTCGCTAACAGTTGCCCTTGGGTTTCAAGATACTAAGAATTGGCGCCTTGCCTATTGCAGAAAACGAAGGATCGATGGCTGTTACTTCCGCGAAATCCTCCAACTGCTCAAACTGCAATTGCGACCAACGCTCTGCCTCGCCGGGAGGTATAGCCTATGGACCCCAAGCTGCTTCGTTGTTCACAATGCCGGCGGACCAGGTGACTCAGGCCACTACCGGATTGTTCTTTGGGACTATGCTCCCCTCATCAAGCTTCGTGGCGCCGATGCTGACAAAGGAAACTCTCAGGAAGTCGGTCTTTGATCGTCTTACCCCTGCCGCGGCCACTCTCAACGAATCGCCCAACGTTAACGCCTCGGTCTTCTCTAGATTGGGCCAGAAATCTTGCGAACTCATCATGAGGCCTACAATCCCAGAGAAAATTGCTCCTAAGAAGGAGGCCGCTCCTGCCTCCGAAATCGCCAAGGCGGTTTCCCCAATCAAGAAATCGATCTTCACGAGATTAACAGCTTCGACTCCCGCTCCCGCTGTACAAAGGACATCGGTCTTTAACAGGCTAACACCAACAACGACCCCCTACCCACACAGGGGGCAAGATGAAACCATTCTTATATCTGACTCTACGCCGTCTGCTCGACGCGCTCGACGTCGTCATTGGCGCCGAATAAGGAAGGCTGGGGGCAACTCCCCCTCTGGATTGACTCCACCAGCCCCGGCGGTAGAAGTTAATGCTGCTGTTCCAACTGGAAACAGCTTTGAAATGCTAAATAAGGTGCGAAGGAATTCCCCTACCGCAGTGCTGAAGAGGTCTCCTCCCCCATCAGAAAAGGTTGTGGAAATAGAATCAGAACAGCCCCGATCTCCTCAACGGCTGTCTTCCAAAATCTATAAGGTTTGGCGGCGGGCCCGGGACTCAATCATCGATCCAAACTTCTCCCGCCAGCATAAGAAGCTGAAGATCCACCCGAAAGCTGGTCACCAGGCGAAAACCCAAAAGGCTGTTTGGACGCCCACCTCGACGGCCCCCTCGACCTCCATGGCTCATAAAAGGAGGGAGCCCGAGAAGATCCCTCGACGTGCAACGACGGCTAAAAGCAACAAGCCCGGACACCTTAAGTCTGGGGGCATGATGGTCCACACCGTATACATGGCCTCTGGAAAGGAGGAGAGCCGCACTTCTACAGGCCACCGACCGCTAACCCGATCCGTAACGAAATCCCAGGAGCAGCAACAAAAGCTCCAAGAAATGATGAATGCTATGGCCGCGCTCACCGGGCCAAAGGAAAACCCAGAAGCATCCTCAGACGCACGCCGGGAGGAAGAAACCGACGCTGAATTCCTTCGCCGGACACTGGAGAAAAGGGACAAAGAGGCTGCTGAACAAGCTGCCAACATACAACGGATGGGCCTTCTCTTTCAAGATGTGATAGGAATGATGATCCAGCAGGACTTACCCGCCGAAGATCCTTCGATTGTTCTTGAAGATGACCGAGGAGAGACGTCAAATCCACCACCAGCCCTCTCAACAGCCAAGGAAGAGACGATCTCTAAAGCTGACTTGGCTGACTATATAGCCCAGCAAATCCGGGTCCAACATGCAACTGAGGCAGCTGGCCAAGTCGTGAAAACGGGGCGGCCGTATCCAAGCTGGTACGATCAAATCAAATACCCGCAAGGCTATACGATACCGAAATTCCATGTGTATAAGGGGACCGGCAATCCTCATCAACACGTCGCCCAGTTTCGGGCCCTCTGCGGTAACACCGGCGGTGACGATAAACTATTACTCCGTCAGTTCGTTGGCAGCTTATCAGAAACAGCATTCGAATGGTATTCAGAACTTCCGAACGATTCCATCAAAACGTTCGCTGAAATGGAGTTGTTGTTCACTCAGCGGTTCGCAAGTGCCAGCGAGCGCACTCCAATTACTGCTTTGATTAACGCCAGGGTAAAGCCAGGCGAAACCTGGGTCCAGTACGCTATACGCTGGCGGAATTTGTGGTCGAGATGCGAGCAACGCATTGAGGAAGCACCCGCAGTGGGTATGTTCGTGGGAACCCTAGACCCCCACGCAACTATCTCCCAGTTTATGATGTTCTTTAAGCCAACCACATTCCAGGCTCTAATTGACAAGTTGGCTCAGATGGACCAGATGGGTCATAGGCCACCTCCCCCGAAGTCGGAGCCTCGAAATGATAAGGGTAAAGGAAGAGCCACCTTTGTCGCGAATGCCCAACAGCAACCTGACGCCCCGAAATCGGCAGATCAATTGGAAGAAAGACGCCGATATTATAATGAAAAGATGAAGCGTCCCTACTCGTTCCCACGAGACAAGACGAGACGGTTATTTGAGCTGGCAATACGCAACAGACTTATTAACCTCCCGAATCCAAGGCGACCGCCGCAACCCACCGAGGTGAATAACCCCAACTATTGCCCTTACCATCAGACGGTAAGCCATCCGATTGAAGACTGCTTCGTCTTCAAAGGATGGATCAAAGATCAATACCTCCAGGGGAAGTTTGTACTGTCCGAAAAGTGGAAGGTGAACCCGCCACAACCACATACTCCTAAAAAGGCAGACACACCGGGGGCAACCTGCTCCTTTATCGAAAAAGTTCCATGGGAGGTCGTGCTATCAACGAAGACCAAAAGGATGCTGAGAGACCTTCATGCGTGCCCTGCAATCGAATGGAAGGACCCTCTTGAACCTCGAATTATCGAAGGAGCAGTGAAGCCCCGCACGACTACGAAGACTGCTGATAAGGGCCCAAATACTCATACCCAGCCGTCAAAAGCTTCGAAGAAAAAGAAGAAGAAATCCAAGAAGCCCGCGAAGCTTGGAAACGAGCACACGAACTTGCAGAAGCAAATCGACGCGCTGGAAGAATATAATCAGAAGGCGCGAATTCCTGTCACACTGCAAGAGTTCCTCAGCCACATCTTTCAGGAGGACGATGATGGAGAGAACTCGTCGGATGAATCCAAGGGATATGTGGCAAGTTGTAACGTAATCTCCCACTCGTTTGCCGACGACGAGAAAACTCCTGACGCTAAGAAGCGGGAGATGGAGCCCGAACCAGAGCGTGCGAGGCTGACGACTGATATGATCAATGCCTTCCTAGACGAGATTCGTCTAAAAAGTAAAGCGGATCAGGAGCGTGAGACGGCAGCATCAGAAGGAACCCAATGCGGACAACTGAACGAAAGAGTTGAGCTACCCCTGCCAGAACGAAAGGCGTCCGAAATGGACAGAAAGATATTCAAGACAAGGAAAAGGTTCGCCAAAGCCATGTCAATAGGAATGAAGCTACCACCTTCAGAAGGAAATAGGCACAATGAGGCGGAGAAGCACCCCGATTACTGCGCATATCATCGGAAAGTCTCACACCCCACAGAAGAGTGCGACGCCTTTAAGATATGGTGGCAAGGATATGTTGCTCATCGGCAACATTTCAAACGCATGAAACGCAAGAGCCGTCGGGAGCAAAGAAGCGCCGTTGACGGGCCCAACAGAATTACTGGCAACTGTTATATGGCTCATGCCGAGGGGTCGCAAGTCCTCACCTTTGGGAGCGACTCTGACGAAGAAGTGACTCTGGGCCCTCTCTTTGAAGAATCCGCGCTAAGGAAAGATGAGGAATCAGAAGCCTGCGGAAACACTCAGCTGCGCAATCGCACACTCCCGGAAAAGAATCTCGGGCCTACGAACAGAAAAGATAAGGGAAAGGAAAAGGTCACTGAAGATATCACTTTGGATGACCAAGTCGCAAAAGAATTGGCTGCCAAAGACCCTCCTAGGAGGAGTAAAGTGGACTATAACATCCTCGCGCATCTAAGGAAGCTACCTTCTCAGCTTAGCATTCTCGACACCCTCCTATTATCAAAAGAAGCACGGGACTCACTAATTAAGGCATTACAAGAACCTGAGCAATTCCAAGCCTTTCTCGCCACTGAAAAGATGAAGGACGAACTGGAAGAAGTGCATACGGCCGACGTCACTTTCGGTGATGAAGACCTCCTTCTCGGGACGTGCGATCATAACCGTCCCCTATATGTCTCTGGGTACTGCCATGATATCAAGATAGGCAAAATCCTGGTGGATAATGGATCCTCCGTCAATCTCCTTAATGTTCGGGTGTTGAAAGAAATCTGCATGAGTGTGCAGCATCTTGCTCGGGACAAAATTACTATCTCCGGTTTCGACTCACAATCGTCACGGACTCTCGGGTCCGTGATACTAACATTACGCTTTGGACTTCTCGTCACGGACATCAAATTCCATGTCATTGACGCCAAGACCTGCTACAATGCCTTGCTCGGCCGTCCTTGGCTACATGAGTACAACATCATCCCTTCTACACAACATCAGTGTATGAAGTATTTTAAAGATGGTTTCGAGTATACTGTAACAGGTGAGTTGAACCCATTTTCCGTGAACGAAGTCCGCAAATACGAGGATGCGAAATACTTTTTGCCAGACTTCGAAGATACAGAAAGGTGTCACAACTCGGAGAACAAAGCCGCCGCCACCATCCCTGTTTTCGGAAGCGATACCGAAGAAGAGGAAGAGATAGTTTATACAGGGCCATCTCAACGCAACAACCGGAGGACGCCCGCCCCCATACCGGTCTTCGGAAGTGATTCAGAAGATGAGGTCAATGCCGTATTCTCCAATCGGCTTTCAATGCAAGCACCCCTCAGCGATGGCCATAGTTTGCAAATCACCATGGTACCGCGAAAACACTACAAGGACCTCGACACGCTTCAAGCTCACAGTGTGCAAGAGCTGCAAATGTTTTGCGTCCCCCCCAGGCGAAAGGGTGAGAAGATGATCCTATTCTATCGATCCTCAGAGTCGAAAGTAGAGAAAGAGATCTGGCACGGCGTAGATGCTACATGCGACAGACTCCAGCCCATCCGTCTGCCCAGATACTATACAAATGGATTAAAGAAGCTATTGAAGCGCCAAGGGGTACCCTTAAAACAAACTGTTCAACAGGCTCGGTTCTACAACAGGATTTGGGATGTCCCTGGAACCCAACGCAAATTGCCCAACGGGAAAATGGAGACACTCGGGCTTGGATACGCGAGAACCGGAAAACGAGAGCGGGCCCACAGCAGCTACGCTATATATACCTTTGATGAAGAAGAGGACGCCCCGTCAGGAGATACCAATCCCTCATCAAAACCAGACCCTGCGATTGAAGCGCCAAGTCCGTCGTTTGAAGAACGAATGAGCAAGCCTATCAGGAAAGTGGGTCAGAAAGCTCGGGAAGACCACAGCCACGAAATGGCCATCTACGAGAAAGCCAGGACGCAACGTCTATTTCAACAGGCTGCGAAAGGCAAGAATGCTCATCCTTGTCAACCCATCATGCGAAAGGCCCGATGCGGAGACGGAAATAAGTCGAGGAGCGGAAAAAAGAGCCGACAACAACGACGCAGGATTAGAGGGTTACGTGATCAGGTACTGCACAGCTCGGATTCGTCCTTCATAGAAAAGATGAGTCAAGCGTACTCCTTCCCCCAAGACAAGACGGAAAGGTTACTCAAGCTCGCCCTAAAACATCAGATGATCACGCTTCCAGAGTTTAGATACCCTGAACAAGCTAATAAGGCCTCTCGCTCGGGCTATTGCTCTTATCACCGAGCCATAGGACATCCTACCGAAGACTGCTTCACCTTCAAGAACTGGGTCGAGGACCAGTACCAAAGGGGCAGATTCGCTTTATCCAACAGCTGGAGGGTAACACCGCCCCGAAAGCACGAACCCAAAGCCGCAAGAGCAAAACCGGATCCACCTCAGTCCTGGGAGCGGATTCGTACCTGTTATACGATTACGATATTAAAAGAAGAGCCCGAGAACATAGATGACCTTCCCCGGTGCTTCGAGAACAGCGATGATGAGGTGATCTCGGAATTTCCGCCCGCTCCGAAAGAACTGGAAGACGGTATACATACTACCGCAGATAACCTCAGAAAGATTGAGTTGGGATCGGCAGAGGACCCGCGACCAACATTTGTCAGCGAGCTACTCTCTGAAGAGAGGGTGGCCGCGTTAAAGAACGTGCTTCTACGGCATAAAGACTGCTTCGCGTGGAACTACTCTGAGATGCCAGGATTAGATCCGGAGGTCGCCGTGCACAGATTAGCAATATCCCCAGATATCAAGCCAGTCAAGCAGGCGCCAAGAAGGATGCGACTCGAGCTTGAGATGAGCATCAACGCCGAAGTCAAGAAACTGATCGATTCTGGATTTATCCAAGAAGTCCAATATCCCGATTGGATCGCCAATATCGTCCCGGTGATGAAGAAGAATGGGACGGTGCGTATATGCGTGGATTTCAGCGATCTCAACAAAGCCTGTCCAAAAGATGATTTCCCGGTGCCGGTAACCGAGCTAATGATAGATAACACGTCCACTCACGAGATCTTCTCCTTTATGGACGGTTCCTCAGGATACAATCAGATAAAAATGCATCCCGAAGACCAAAAGCACACCGCTTTCCGGACCCCTTTGGGTGTATTTTGCTACAGGGTTATGCCCTTCGGTCTAAAGAACGCCGGCGCTACCTATCAAAGGGCCATGACAAAGATCTTCGACGACCTCATACATGACATCGTCGAGTGCTATATCGACGACCTCGTAGTAAAGAGTATGTCATATGAAGATCACTTAAAGCACTTAGAGACTGTATTCCAACGCCTTCGGCAATATAATTTGAAGATGAATCCCCTCAAATGCGCGTTTGGAGTCTCCTCGGGAAAATTCCTGGGATTCGTCATCCGACACCGAGGTATTGAGATAGATCCGTCAAAGATTAAAGCGATCATGGAAATGCCCCTGCCAAGAACCCTCAAACAGTTGCGGTCTCTCCAAGGGAAGCTCGCATACATCCGGCGATTTATCGCAAATCTTTCAGGCAAATGCCGCCCCTACGGTCACCTGATGAAGAAGGGAACCCCATTCGTCTGGGATAAAAAATGCCAAGGTGCACTAGACGAGATCAAGCAGTACCTGCAGAACCCGCCGGTATTAGCTGCGCCGGTCAAGGGAAAACCCCTCATTCTTTATACAACCACCCTCGAAGGTTCCTTGGGCGCACTATGGGCACAAGAGAACGATCAGGGGAAAGAGAGAGCACTCTACTACTTAAGTCGAGTTCTACTGGGGGCAGAAAGCAATTACTCTCCTATTGAAAAACATTGCTTGGCGTTAATCTTCGCGATAACAAAGCTCAGGCACTATGCGTTGGCACATGAAGTCTGTCTCATCTCGAAGGTGGATCCTCTTAAATACTTAATGTCAAAAGCCATATTGACGGGACGACTCGCTAAATGGGCCATGCTCTTGATGGAGTTCTCGATAACATATCAACCTCTCAAGGCAGTGAAAGGCCAGGCCATTGCCGATTTCCTCGCTGAGCACCCGATACCGGCCGATTCTCCTTTGAATTGTGACTTTCCGGACGAGCATGCATTTGATGCGATTAGCGGTGGAAGCACCCGATGGGAACTCTATTTCGATGGAGCGTCCTCTATAAAGAAACAAAAGCAAGGTATCCCAATGATCAAGTCAGGGATAGGCCTCATCTTTGCGACTCCACAAGGGGGGATAATGCGCTTCGCCTTCTCCTTAACAGAGCCGAGGACAAACAATGAAGCTGAATACGAAGCCCTGATAGCAGGTCTCGAGCTTGCCATTGACATGGGAATTGAAGACCTCCTTATATATGGGGATTCTCAGCTGGTCGTTAGCCAAGTTAATGGTGACTACCAAACGTGCAAACCGGAGTTGGTGAGGTACGGCGAAAAGGTGCAACAACTGTTGGCCCAAATTCCCTCCTATACTTTGGAGAACATACCGCGCGCGGAAAACAGCAAAGCAGACGCGTTGGCCAAACTCGCTAAAGAACTGGCTGACGAGAACCTCGATGACGTCAGAATCGTGGTACAAAGCCGTCGAGTGCTCGCCCCGGCAGAAATATCTCCGGAATCATGCAAAGAAAAGGGAGCGACTGAGCAGATGACCCTACAAATAAAGGACCATGAGAAGGCCGAAGACTGGAGGGAAGTCTTCATAGACTACTTTAAGTCCCGCCGAATGCCCGAAGAAGCGTCTTCAAGACATCAGCTCATGAAACGAGCTCTATCTTTCGCTTTCGTCAACAATACCCTATACAAGAGATCGCTCGATTCTCTATGGCTGAGATGCTTAGGACCTGACGAAGCAGAAAAAGTCGTTCAGGAAGTTCATGACGGACTTTGCGGTTCTCACCAAGCAGGCCCAAAGATGAAGTTAAAGATTAAACGAATGGGCTACTACTGGCCCACAATGATCCAGGACTGCCTCGAGTATGCGAAGCAATGCCACTCGTGCCAGATTCATGGAGATTTTATCCATCAACATCCAAAT
Organism: Agapanthus africanus; assembly: GCA_030015575.1. NCBI lineage: Eukaryota > Viridiplantae > Streptophyta > Magnoliopsida > Asparagales > Amaryllidaceae > Agapanthus > Agapanthus africanus. The sequence continues at coordinate 23,071,135 of JASDDO010000028.1, read as the reverse complement.
CCGCTACACCCAACGGTGGCCAGCTGGCCATTCGAGATGTGGGGGACTGACATAGTCGGCCCCATTGAACCGGCATCATCTCGGGGACACCGTTTTATCCTGGCGACGACTGATTACTTCTCCAAATGGGCAGAAGCAGTACCACTGAGGGAAGTGAAGACGGAGAATATCCTCCATTTCTTCAAAACGCACGTCATCTATCGGTTTGGAACCCCACGGCGGATTATCTCCGATAACGGGCCAGCCTACAGGAGCCATAAGATTAGCCGCTTCGCGCAGCAGCACAATATAGACTGGAGGTATTCTTCAGTTTACAACCCGCGAGCCAACGGTCTGGCCGAGGCCTTCAATAAGACCTTGACGAAGATCATAAAAAAGACCGTCTTCCGGAATAAGAGAGACTGGCACGAGAGGCTGCAAGAAGCCCTTTGGGCTTATCGAACTACATTCAAGACGGCCACAAATACAATGCCATACGCGTTGGTATTTGGGACGGAAGCAGTACTCCCCCTCGAGATAGAGTTACCCTCTCTACGAGTGGCAGTCCACCACGAACTGACCGACGAAGAAAATGCCCACCTTCGACTTGAGGAGCTTGATGCCCTCGACGAAACCCGATTTATAGCGCAACAACATCTAGAAGCCTACAAAGCAAAGATGACGCGCTCGTACGAAAGATTGACCAGGCCAAGGGCATTCCGCCAAGGCGAACTCGTGCTGGTAGTCAAAAGACCTATGATCCCCAATCGTGCCAAGCGGGGAAAATTCGAGCCAAACTATGAAGGCCCGTACATCATAGACCAGGTTTACCAGGGTGGAGCCTATCTACTCGTGGACATGCACGGTGAGAGGCCTTTCAGGCCAATAAATGGCCGCTTCTTGAAGAAATACTATGCCTAGCGAGCCACAGCCCGGGTCAACAATAAATGACGACGACTATGTCCGCTCGCTATCTTCCTAGGCTCAGACTTTACAAGCAGTAGCTGGCCCTCCCCTAACGACGGACCGAAACGTCCTTAAACTAACAAGGGACCGAAACGTCTTTAAACTATGAACGGACCGAAACGTCCTTAAACTATCAATGGACCGAAATGTCCTTAAACTAACGGTGGACCGAAATGTCCTTAAACTAACGGTGGACCGAAACGTCCTTAAACTAGCGACGGACTGAAACGTCCTTAAACTAACGACGGACCGAAACGTCCCTAAACTACTGCCGCAGCATCTTTAGGCTGGCAAGATGATAAAAAAAAAAAAAAGGGGGTATGTCCATAAAGCAAAATGGGCACGGATGAAAACCCGAAAGGGCTCCGTGAGTAAAAACAGCAGGGCTACCGGCGAGTGTTTGTGAAAACCCGAAAGGGCGCAACCTCGTTAAAAGACACTTACAGGGTCCTCTCGACCTTGTAAGGAGAAACCACCCGCGTGAGATCCTTACGACTCATAAGGGAGAAACACACTTAGGGATCCCCACGATTCCTAAGGAGAAATTACACTTGCGAGATCCTCACGACTCGTAAGGAGAATTCTCTTATGGGACCCTCACGGCTCATAAGATTTGAAAGTCTTAAGTTACAGAAACCTTAACCTGTTCTTAAGCAACTCCCACAACTTTCGATATTGCCCTACAAGCGGCTCGGATTGACCCTTGTATACAATCCACGGGCGCGAATAGACATTTCCCTAACAAAGTCCCACCCGTGACTAGGGATATATCTACATGGTGAACAACCCTCGCAAGTCCTCTCGACTTATAAGGGGAAAATCCTCTTTGTAAGATCCTTACGACTTACAAGAGAACATGCACTTAAGAATCCCCACGATTCTTAAGGAGAAAACACACCTGCAAGATCCTCACGACTTGTAGGGAGAAACACCTTTGTAAGACCCTTACGGCTCATGAGGTTAAAAGCCTTGGTCGACAGGACCCTTAACCCTGTTTGCTAAGCCACCTTTGTTCAAACGTCGACAGAGGCAAATGATGATCCGCTCCTGGCAACATTCCAGTTGTAGCGGTGCTGATGCCGAAACCCGTATCCAAGAAATCCGAGCTTGCCGCAAAAAGCTAGCAAGCCACACATGCATGACAAAATGGCCGAAATGATGGGACAGCTTGCAGAATCTCAGCGGTTCACAGATAACTTAGTGTTTATCACCGCGACATTCGTCTCGATACAGCAGACGCGATACCAGCAAATGAAGCGAAGGCCAAAATTCCTAGCTTCATTGCCTCGACGACACAACATCAAGCGAAACGGAACAGCGGCAACCCCAAGTTCCATGACTCGGCGACACATATCGCCAAGAGTCAACCCCCATCCCGGGAAATGCGGATACAATCAGCAAACTTCCTGGTTACGTGGAAAGCGGATAACGTCACTCTTTGACCCCGTGGAAAACGTCCAGAGCGGATCCTGGTCCTCGCAGAGCATGGCAGTGAACCCATGTGAAGCATCCAGAGCGGAGCCTAGTCCTCGCCTAACGCGGCAGTGAACCCGTGTGAAGCATCTAGTGCAAACTTCCTGGTTACGTGGAAAGCGGATAACGTCACTCTTTGACCCCGTGGAAAACGTCCAGAGCGGATCCTGGTCCTCGCAGAGCATGGCAGTGAACCCATGTGAAGCATCCAGAGCGGAGCCTAGTCCTCGCCTAACGCGGCAGTGAACCCGTGTGAAGCATCTAGTGCAAACTTCCTGGTTACGTGGAAAGCGGATAACGTCACTCTTTGACCCCGTGGAAAACGTCCAGAGCGGATCCTAGTCCTCGCAGAGCATGGCAGTGAACCCATGTGAAGCATCCAGAGCGGAGCCTAGTCCTCGCCTAACGCAGCAGTGAACCCGTGTGAAGCATCTAGTGCAAACTTCCTGGTTACGTGGAAAGCGGATAACGTCACTCTTTGACCCCGTGGAAAACGTCCAGAGCGGATCCTGGTCCTCGCAGAGCATGGCAGTGAACCCATGTGAAGCATCCAGAGCGGAGCCTAGTCCTCGCCTAACGCGGCAGTGAACCCGTGTGAAGCATCTAGTGCAAACTTCCTGGTTACGTGGAAAGCGGATAACGTCACTCTTTGACCCCGTGGAAAACGTCCAGAGCGGATCCTGGTCCTCGCAGAGCATGGCAGTGAACCCATGTGAAGCATCCAGAGCGGAGCCTAGTCCTCGCCTAACGCGGCAGTGAACCCGTGTGAAGCATCTAGTGCAAACTTCCTGGTTACGTGGAAAGCGGATAACGTCACTCTTTGACCCCGTGGAAAACGTCCAGAGCGGATCCTGGTCCTCGCAGAGCATGGCAGTGAACCCATGTGAAGCATCTAGAGCGGAGCCTAGTCCTCGCCTAACGCGGCAGTGAACCCGTGTGAAGCATCTAGTGCAAACTTCCTGGTTACGTGGAAAGCGGGTAATGTCACTCTTTGACCCCGTAGAAAGCGTCCAGAGCGGATCCTGGTCCTCGCAGAGCATGGCAGTGAACCCATGCGAAGCATCCAGAGCGGAGCCTAGTCCTCGCCTAACGCGGCAGTGAACCCGTGTGAAGCATCTAGTGCAAAATTCCTGGTTACGTGGAACGTGGATAACGTCACTCTTTGACCCCACGGAAAACGCCCAGAGCGGAGCCTGGTCCTCGCCAAACACGGCAGTGAACCCGTGTGAAGCATCCAGAGCAAACACCGGACTGTGGAGTCCCTAAAATCCACGGACTATGACGTCCTTAACCTCGACCGCGATGTCTTAAAACTAACAACCAACCACCCCTATTCCTCACAGATTTTTGCCTCGGTTTAAGGGTACATCTCTTCACTCCTTTGATGCCCGGCGTTGTAATTCCTCAACGTCTTCAAAGAGGTGACGGGTCCCTATAACCAAACATCGGACTGTGGAGTCCCTAAATCCACGGACTATGAGGTCCTTAACCTTGACCGTGATGTCTTAAAACTAACATCGGACTGTGGAGTCCTTAAATCCACGGACTATGAGGTCCTTAACCTTGACCGCGACGTCTTTAAACTACAATATCTGGAGAAACCCCTGACTCCGTAGAACACGGGCAAGGGTAACCGCATCCGGCACTCGCACATCCTCACGGCTGGGAGAGAAAACTCTTTATGAGACCCTCGTGGCTCGTAAAATGCAGAAGTCTTAGGAAGCATATCTTAAACCTGAATCCTGAGTCATCCCTGTCCTGCAAGGAAATCAAGATAGGATATCCGCAGAATGCAGTCAACAAAAAGGGGACACGTCATTGAGAAGAAAAATTGTACCTTTTATTCATAAACCAAAATGGATACAAAATACAATTCATGAAAGAAACAAAAAAGGAAGATACCCTTATTCATGAGTATGTACAAAAAATAGAAGAAAAGATACAAGTCCTTAAGCCGGCGGGCGGTGCAGTAATTTCACCAGCTCGTCATTCTGTTGTTGAGCCACGACTTCATGACGCAGGATCTCCAGAAGACGAGCCTCCGCCTGAGCTTGCTGGGCCTGATATAAAGCAAGCCGGGCTTCAAGCTCTTTTTCAGTGGCCTTGTGAGCCTCAACCCTCTCGCGAGTAAACGTGGCAGCTTTATCAAGAGCCACCACCTCCTTGATGGATTCCTGAGGCACTCGCCAAAGGTCATACGCTTGTTGGCTTTAACTGTGAGGCTGACCTGAAGCTCGCCCAACGCTTTGGAGGCTAGCTCTCTCTCAAAATTTTTACGACCGAACCCTTTTCTCACACAACAATATGTTCGCTACGTGGCCACGAAAGCCCGCACTCGCAACCACAACATCGAACGCGAGACATTTACAAGACCGTATAAATGAGCCCCCGGTCGACAAAGACGATCGATCTGAAACATGTTCACATCACCCGGTATGAAAAGCAATGAGAAAATTTCCAGTGTTTATCCTATCAAGCATGTGTTCACGATTATATAAGAATCCGAAGAAGAAATAAAGTTTGAGGCATTAATTTGCATGCGACATAATGACAATGTTGATAATTAGAAGAAGCTTGCATAAGAAGAACACAATGTTTATTCAGGCAAGCGAAAACATGCATACGAGTACCAAGCCTACATAGGGATTCAGCATAAAGCATACAAAAGAAGAGGACTAATTTAAAAACAACGGAAAAGATCACCAAACGTGGGATCAACGGCACAGGGGTTAACGAAGCAAAGGACAAAATTCTCTATCTCTCTCTCTGCTCTCTCCAGCACATCGAAGCGACGGTTCTCACGAGGAGTCGCTCCCCACCGATTGGCGCCGTGTTCGTCCGCGAAAGCAGACATAATAGCTCGCCGGGCCTTGATTTGGCCCAGCATATGAATTGAGCAATCCTTCAAAGCCTGAGTAATCAGGCAAGCTTCATGAAAGCCCTCGAGCTTCTCTTCCGCCGCATCAAGCATCGCCAGGGTCATCTCTGCTGGGTGAGGAGGGATGTCGGCAAGCACAGCCGCGAGAATCATCCGGAGCCAGAGAGAACCCATCGGGAGAGGAGACCCCCTACGGATCGAGAGTTCATGCATGGCTGAGTCGCATTCGTTGTCGGTAAGGAGGGGATCCACCAACCGAGCGGCAAAGCGGGGGATCATCTCCTCGATAGGCACCTCCCATGGCTGTCGACGAGCGTGTGGGCGGTTGCAGGCCATAGCGCTCAGATACTCCTCAAATTAAATCACGTCGATATGAGAATGAATTTCTCTGTGAAGAGAAAATAGGCTATGGCCTCAAGAATATAAAGAAGTGCATTAAGTGCTATGCGCGGAAAATCTTGCATGCGAAAGATGTTTCCAGGGCCCAAAAAGGAAAGGCATCGAAAATCAAGGAGAAATAACTATTTCCAAGGCTCCTTTTATGCATCTGATAATGCGCGCTAAAAATGCGGCATGGAAAATTTTGTCAACAATCCCATCAGAAGATCTCACATGTAGAACACGTGAGACCCAAACCTAATGTGCATTTAAAGGAAAGAATATGGAGTGATACCCTGCATATTAAAGCACAAACGACAATAGTAACAGAATAATAAGATTTCAGAGAAAAAGTATGCAAACACACAGAGACATAACAAAGCTTATCATCCAGACTTCAAGAAGGCGATACAAAATAAAAGAAAAACTTTTACAATGGTAAGGCTTCAGACACGGGGCACGGGTTGAGAAACTCGGAATTGACTTTATTCAAGATCTTCCAAGCATTTCGAACCTCCCGAGTATGCTTTCTCTCACGGTCACAGGCATCGGGGTCCCCGCGGATGTCCTCTTCCCTCCGGTAGGCGCCCAGTATAGCTGATTGCTGAAAAATTTGATGAAGGAGATCAATGAGATCATCCCGCCTTCTCTTTGAGATCAAGCCCATAAGGTACACCGAATGCACCTTATCCTCGGCAATGTCCAAGTCCCCGAGCGGTATGCCGGCACAAAAGAGAGGAAGTGCCTCCCGGATCGCCAGCACGATCAGCCTCAGAAGAGAAGAGCGACGGGGAAGTAGCCGATGATTGTACTCGTCGAAGCGGCCCATGATCTCGGCACACTGAGCATTAGTGAACTCCTGGTTCTGACTGCGGCCCAGCGCACGAATATTCCCATACGAGATGATCTCGTCAAGACGATACAGATGGGCATCCATGATACCTGAAATAAAAATCACGAGAATTATTACAAGATCCCCCTCGCATTAATTACAGAAGAACAGCCTCGGGCCAAGAGACCCCAAGGAGCCTCTGGGTGAAGAAACTGAGTTCTTCATAAGAATTAAATTCCTTATCAGGAAAAAGGGAATTAAACTCCCAGGAATAATTTTGATGGACTTAAAGTCCAGGGAGTTGAAACGCTGTCATCATCTCCCCGAAGATCGCCTAAACTCTAAGAGATCTACAGTTCGAAGGTTCCCTGTTCTTAAGAAAAAACTTGAAGAAAAATGGGTTCTTTGCGAAACCCTTAATACAGATTTGAAATCCAAAAAGTGCTTTTAAAGACGAAGGCGCTTTGGCCGTTCAACACCATTACCTGAGAAAAAAGGTTCTTTGCGAACAGAGTTAAACTCTGGGAAATGTTCAAGACAGAGAACTGAGCTCTGAAAGCGAGAATTAAATTCTCAAGGAAGAAATTCTCAGAGGAAGAAGGAGCAAAGTGAAGGCTCCTGTGAAGAGACGGCAGTATTTATAGAAAGCAGTGGAAACGTTTCATCTCCCCAGATCCATAAATGAATCCAACGGTCGCAAGAGATGACAGCGTTGCACTCACGTGCTGACACGTGAGACCAACGCTGTGGGGGCATTTATTTCCTGATTTAAAATCAGGAAAGCTTCTGAGAAAAGCTTCAAAAAAGGGGCCACGCGCTTACACGTGACCAGCAGTCACGTGTTGACACGTGACCAGCAGTCACGTGTTGACACGTGACCTATGAAGTGCAGAAAAAGCGCACATCGATTCGCTGAGCAAAGTCAAGGAAAAGAGCTTCATAAGAGGTCATGTGCTTCCACGTGACCAGGGTCACGTGTCGACACGTGACGTTCAAAGTAGCAAACTCGTTCTCCAATTGAACCAAGGAAAGAAGTGCCAGACAGGGGTCACGTGGTCACACGTGACCAGGAGTCACGTGGTAGCACGTGACGTTTAAGCAACGATCAGAAGACAGCGCAAAAGAAAGGAAAATGCTCATTCCAAAGGGGGTCACGTGCTCACACGTGACCATGGATCACGTGGTCACACGTGACCGGCTTTCAAAGCCCTTTTTGTCAACAGAATTAAATTCTGAGAGAAATGCAAATCTTCTCAAAGGAACGCAACTATATGCATCCAATCAAATTAAAGATTCGGAGGTCATTTATTTATGGAAAATCTCGGGTTTGGAAAGATTTCCCCCTTAAATCTAACCAAAATAAAAAGGGAGAATCTCTGGATTTGAAATCCAACGGTGAATAATATTCACCTAATAATCCAAAGGTCCAGAATGAACAATGAATGCAAATCAAATATCTCCATGAAGATTCGTCAAAAACTGATTGATTCGGCTGCTTCTCCTATAAATAGGAGCCAAGAGATACAAAAGAGAGACAGACAGGCGCAGAGAAAGAAAAAAAGAGAAAAGCTCTGATACTTGGAAAAGACTTGGATCTTCTGCAAAAAACCCTAGGTAAGAAAGGGAAGGCCTTTTGAAAGAGGGGGAATTTAATTCCCAACAGAGTTTAACTCTGATACATAAAACAGAAGAGCACATTTCTTCTCTCTTTGATAGAGGATCTGCAAAGTGCACATCTCCCCTTTAGGTTGAAATTTAATTCTCAATGGGTTGAGATCCTGCCATGCAGATCCAAAACATAGAGAAGGAACGCAAGCATGAGAATTTAATTCTCGCAGAACTATAGGAATTCAATTCCTTTAAAAAATAAAATTAGGGCTCGACCCTGTATCATGGGAATTTAATTCCTTCGAAACAAAAGAAACAGGGTTGAACCCTAATTAAGAATGTGGTTCTGTGGAAATAACAGGAATTTAATTCCCTTAATTATAATTCTTTAAAATGGGAAGTATAATTCCTTGAAAGCTTTTATTAAGGGTTGAACCCTCTTCAGTTCTCCACATAAACGAGGAATTTAATTCCTACAGAAGATTCAGAGTTTAACTCTACAAGTCCTCAAAAGGAAATAGGAATTCAATTCCTCTGAAATTTAAAAGTTCGAGGAATTTAATTCCTGAAAGAAACAGATCCTCTAAAAACTACATAGAGGTAGGGTCACGTGCTGCCACGTGACCCCCCAAAACCCCTACAGAAAGACCCTTTGAGACAGCACTCCACGTGATCCACGTGACCCTCAGCAGAAACCTTAACATATAAGCATTTGAATGCCCGTCACGTGATGGCACGTGACGCCTTGAAGGAGATGATAATTTCAGCAGAACAAAAGAAGGGAGGATGCTCTCACGTGCTGCCACGTGACCCTTCCTGCCATAGTGTTTAACACTAAATTTAAAACTCTTGAACCCAGTGTTAAAACACTGTCGGGCCTTAGCATTCAATGCTGATTAAAAAAAAAGCCTTATTGGCAGGGTTCAACACTGAGCTGTTTTAGTGTTTAACACTAATTGGAAAAAGCCTTATTGCTGGTGTTTAACACCAATTATCTCTTAGTGTTGAACACTAACTTAACAACCTTATTCCCAGTGTTCAACACTGATCGCTCTGAAGTGTTTAACACTAGGCTTTGGTCTAATTGGCTGAAGGGATAGAGGTAAACATTCTCCCTCAATGGACCAACAAAGAGTCAATATTCCAGACCTGACTGGACTTAGCCCAAGCTGGCCATAAGTCCTCAACTTGTGATTAACTGGGCCGATGGGCTCATAACATAATTGATCAATCTTGACCCAAATTAGGCCAAGGACTATTTAATCCACCCCGGTTCTAGGGTACATCTCTTCACTCCTTTGATATTTGGCATTGTAATCCCTCAATGTCTTCAAAGAGGTGACGGGTCCCGAAGACCATTCATGACATGGACTGTGGGGTCCTTAAACCCATGCATGATACAAAATTCCTGGTTACGTGGAACGTGGATAACGTCACTCTTTGACCCCGCGGGAAACGTCCAGAGCGGATCCTGGTCCTCGCAGAGCACGGCAGTGAACCCGTGTGAAGCATCCAGAGCGGAGCCTGGTCCTCGCCTAGCACGGCAGTGAACCCGTGTGAAGCATCCAGAGCACATACCGGACTGTGGAGTCCTTAAACCCATGGACTATGACGTCCTTAACCTTGACCGAGATGTCTTTAAACTACCAACGGACCGCAATGTCCTTAAACTACCCACGGACCGCAATGTCCTTAAACTACCCACGGACCGCAATGTCCTTAAACTACCCACGGACCGCAATGTCCTTAAAACTACCCACGGACCGCAATGTCCTTAAACTAGAACAATAAGAGCCCCTATATGCTCTTTTGTCGGATCTAAACGGTCCTGTTTAAGTTGACCTTAGCCTCAAAGATGGCTAACGCGTCCTTAAACCTTCAAGCAGACTGGACTACGAATCCCCCTAATTAACTCTGGCTCGAGGGTACATCTCTGAACTCCTCTGACATCCGTCGTTGTAATCCTTCAACGTCGTCAGAGAGGTGACGGGTCCCGACGGCCACATATACGATGGACCACCATATCCCTAAACTGGAACATTAGAGTCCAAACACTCTTTTGTAGGGTCTAAACGATCCCGTTAAGTTGATCTTAGTCACAAAGTTAGACTAACGTGTCCTTAACAAACGTTTGAGTTGATCTTGGCCTCAAGTATGGCTGACGTATCCTCAAACCAAACCCCCAAACCCAAATTTAAGATAATGCGGATTTGGACTAGTCCACGCCCTACGGGCGACGACATAACTCAGTCTCCGTAAACGATCCACGGGCAATAAAACATAAAACAAACACACACGACACGAAGTGACCATTTGGAGAAGGAGAAAGTTGTTACCGCAATGCGGTAGCGTAATTAACTGCAGGGGCTTGCGCCTGCAGGGAAGAGCGTCCCCACAATCAAAAACCCCTCAACGAGGGGGAATCTGACGAAGTCTGCTACATCGGTCGCATCCGCTCAAACCTTCGATACATGGTGCCATAAACCTACTTGGCATCTTCGGAGAGGTGAACGGATAGCATCAATTAGCATCTGCCCCGAATCTCAGCGCCAAGACATCGCAGCCTTGCTCGCCGTCTTTCGGAGGGGAACACACCACCATACTCCATACAACGAGGTTCAACCATTTTGATGAAGTCAAACTCTTTGACTACCACATCAAAACAAATGTTCCAAATCCGCTGTGATTCTCCCCGGGATCAATTGATACTATCTCACTACAACTAGTGAGTATCCTAATATCCATTTAGATCTATCTCATAGATCCAAAACCCTGGATTTAGGAGTATCACCTTTGATCCTATATGGAGAATCTTTATAATAAGAGGAAATCGACTGAGCGTAGCATAGTTTTGAAAGTCTCAACTTTTCCATGTACACCAAGTAATCTTCTCAAGATATACTTGCTCCTGATGGGGATTTAACCCTTCAGATAAAGCAACCAAAGTCCATACTTTGTTGGTGTATAAGGATTCCATCTCAGATCTCTAATCATCCAGCCATTCTTACAGAGTCCCACTCCTGATGGCCTGCTCGAAACTAGTTAGGTCATACCACTTTGGTTAGGCAACAACCCCATCCCATAGGGTCGCCGCAGCACCAAAAGGTCCCTCAGCAGCTATTTTCTACGCATGCCCCCTTGCGAGGATTACAACCCGCCGGAACACCTTCCGGTCTCGGGAAGCGCTTGGGTAATATGAAATCCTCGCTCCTACTGTCTTAGAGAAACCGAAGTATCTCTTAGGTGGGTGAGGACCCTTACTAGATCGGCGGAGAGGCTGAGGTTCGTTAGTGTCTATTGAATCTTTTGGTTCTACCAAATTATCTGTTGTAGCTGGAACTCCTTCCAGTTCTACCTCATGACCATTAATTTCTTCACAAGAAATTCCCTTTTCACAAAAGGTGGCATGCTGAGAAACAAAACAACTTTTGTTCTTCGGTTAGGTCATCTGTTGTAGTTTGTGTAGCTGGAACGCCTTCCAGTTCTACCTTATGACCACTAATTTCTTCACAAGAAATTCCCTTTCACAAAGGTGGCATGCTGAGAAACAAAACAACTTTTGTTCCTTTGTTTAGGTAGAAGATATTCCCTTGCTAATGTTTGGGATATCCAACAAACTTCCACAGTTTTGACTTTGCCTCGAGCTTGTCCGGATTTAGGTTTTTAGACATAGGCCGGACAACCCCAAATCTTAACATCTTTAAGAGATGGGCTCTTCCCATACCATATCACATATGGAGTAGTAGGCATCTGATTTGATTGGAACCCTATTCAATAGGTATGCAGCTTCGCAAGTGCATAACTCCCAAAAGGAAAATAGGAAACTCAGTAGTACTCATCATGGAGAACACCATATCACATAGGGTGCAATTGCTCCGCCCCGATATACCATCGTGCTATGGTGTATACGGAGAGTAATGCTGAGAGAGAATCTCATTCTCTTTTAGAATAGTCCAGTATTTCCATGCTCAAGTATTCTCCTCCTTGATCTCATCAAAGGACATAATACTTATACCCGTTTTTGGTTCTCTACTTCTAATTTATATTCTGTGAATATCTCAAAAGCTTTGGACCTATGTTTCAACAGGAACATATGTCTGAATCTTGAGAGATTTATCAGAGAATGTAACGAAGTACAAAGAACCGGTCATGGCATATGTAGACAGGGGACCTTTCATACATCATCATGTATCAATCCCAAGAGTTCACCAACTCTCTCTGTTTCCAATAAACAGAGCTATGGTCATTCAATCTTTGTGACATGACTGGCAAGTTTCACAAGATGTAAATTCAAACTAGTTTAAATATGCATCTAAAATGTAACTTCAGCCAGCCGGGTCGCATTGATTTGACCTAATCTACAATGCCTCAAGAAAGATCCGTTCATTTCTGAACTCTTCCTCTTGTGTGCGTTCTGTATACTAAGAACTGTAGTTTGATTTAGAACGTCTATGCTTTTAGATAACGTGCCTGAACCGATCAACACTTGATATAGGAAATGTTCAAAACATTATCCATCAATACAAAATTTTATCATTTCTTTACTAATAAAGAGATTGATATGATTTTGTATATCAGGTTCGGTATCTAATAGCATTTGTTCAGAATCAATGTATTCTTAATACAGAGTGATAACTGCCAACTTCTTGGCTTGCAACAATTGCACCATTTCCAACTCTTGAAACTTATCACCCGTTCTCAGTCATTTACCATTCTGTAGCCCATGTAACAGATTACATTTGTGGGATCCTGATTCGGTATCATTATACCCAGGACGTAAAAGATACTGAGAAACAGTTCTTTGTGATGAACACACCCGAAGGAGATGCATCATATGCACTTTCTTCGTTTGGGCGGCATAGGAATTCTGGTATTTCCCTATTTCCTGTTCTGTCTTATAACAATTATAGGTTGGAGCGGGACCAACGTTCTCCAGCTCAATATAACAAGCGGGTTCAGTCAATATATCCGTATTTATTATCTTGATTAAGGCATGATATGGTCACTTTCTGGAGAGAGAGAGAAGAAAACACTTTAGCGTATGCTCTTGCAAGATTTAGATTGGTTATTTATCTAATCCAGATGTCTCCCACTGTTTTTTATCAAATCCTCCTTCAAACCCTAAAAGGTAAGATTAGCCGGGAATAATTACACCCTATAATTTCATCAAATTGTCTTGTGTAAAACTTTCCCAGGAGTAACTCTTACTCGCAGTGAGATCGGGATCCAACTATCATATAGAAGGTATGCAATCTCATTGCAAATTTCAACTCTTGAAATTCCCGATATGGTTTCTACCCCTAATCACTTATGACCTTGGCTATGGTCAACATATCATAAGTACTAGTCAAGTTCTACCCGTCATTTCGTGATTAGCCAGACCCACCCACATGACCCTTGACTATGATCAACATAATCACATGAATGTCCTGACTAATCGCATCATATGCTTTGTAGGAATACATCACTTAGCTACCGAACACTACGCCTCGGCTATGGTCGACATACGTAGCACGAATACTAAGTACTCTGCTTCCTAAAATGACGGAGGGCAACGGATGGTTTTTATGAAAACCTTTAACGTCTTGAACTTGATGTCGTTGTAGAATCAAGTGGGAAGGAGTGGTTTAAGCTCCAGTTTAAAAATCGAATGGTTTTGTAGTATCTTTCTAATTTTGCTAAAGAGGTCACTCCCGGTGAAGGGATCTCGGCTCTTTCCTTATCGAATAAGGTGCTGGATATGTAAATACCACGATGCAAAGCAACAATAGATCAACTATAAAACCAAATCGAGTTCTTTGTAACATTTTCCAGTTTCGCTAAAGGGGTCACTCCCGGTGAAGGGATCTCGGCCCTTTCCTCATCGAATGAGGTGCAGGATATTCAACAATACCACTATGCAAAACAAAAGCTAGAGTTACCCTTTTTCAAAAAGTTTGATTCTACAACATCTTTAGGTTTCTTTCTCTTAACATTAATCACATTAATGTTGTCCCATCAATTACGTTTCCTAAACATCACAGAATAGAACGTGTACTTATACCATCCGCATTCGCCACAGTGTCCTGTTATGCACCGTTAGGTTACTTAACTAACGGCATAGCGGGGCGGGACTAGCGCGGGTGAAAAATATAAGCAATGTTTATTATATATCATATATATAATAATAATCCATTCGTCTCAGATACTAAGTAATCACATTACAGAATATCAACAGCAGAAGCATATAAAAGGATATCTAGGATGTCCGTATTTTGTATCGAGCAAACAATAGAAAATACGGATTCCACGGTCGTGATGAATAGCCAAGCCCACACCCCTAGACCCCTACGAAAGCGGCAAGTGATCCCGCCAATTCTAGAGTTTAGGAGACCCGGTCTCGACTCCTCGAGATGGCCTCCCACTGAACCCTAGAACCCGGTCACTTGTGCTCCCCTCCTTGGGTCTATCCTAATGAGGAAAAGTAAATAATATACAATTGATTTATACATGAATGAAAATAAAACTCTCATCTCACATAAAAAACCCCGGCTATTCATTCGCGACAATCCTACTCATCATATCTCAGCAACACATAATATCTCATATCATCAACGTAAGTAAGTATGCGTATCCCGATTGTCGTTGACGTATAGCAACGAAAACGGCGATACACCACATACTACACTTACGGTCACAGAAAATAAAATGAAAAACTACAACGTTTGGAATCCACAATTACCTTAGACATCATAAATTCGAAATATCACATACTTCGTATTTCATGCCTAACTATATGAATTCCACATATTGTATCACATTTCAGATAAATAGACAATATTAAACTTTTCGATCGAATAAACAAACACCCAAGATTTCCCAAACTGCACAACACTTGAGCCGAGTTCAAAAATTTCTAGAACATGCCACAGCCCCTTATGGACCAACCGTAGAAGGGCCAAACCAACGCCTCACATGTGGCAACGCTAAACTACCACAAACCCTAAGGTTCAGTGATAGTTTTGACGGTCACATAATCGAGTTATGGTTATGTTCTTCTAGAGTGTCCACAAATACGCTTGCACTTTTTTCGAAAGTTTCGAACTAGGGAAAAATCCAACACTTGGAATTTTTCCAATACGGGAAAAAACTGTGTTTCTAATATTCGTTCAAACATTTTAACACGTTCTAAAAATCTGAAAATCTGAACGAAGTTAAAACTTTTCCAATCGAATCACCAAAACCAATTTTTCTCCAGAATACTCAACACTTGAGTATGTTTTAAATGTTTCAGAGGCAAGTACAGAATTAATCAGGTCTTTTGTACCAAAAATTTTTACCTGAGCCAATTGTACGGCCGCGGATGCGCGGCCAAAGCCATGCTTTGGCCGCCCATCCGCGGCGCTTTAGAGGGATCGTCAAAATTTTTTTTTATGGTAATTCTTATATTTGCCTGCTGAATTTTTTAAGACCTTTAAATTTGAAAAAATCCAATATTTTAAAAATTTCCAGAGAGCTGTCAAAATTGGTGTTTCGTGGTTCGATCGGACTTTTAATTTCGCCTACGCATCGCCTAAAGCTCTAGCTTGGCTCTGATACCACTGTAGGGCTAGCCTAGCACCTCGTCAAGGGTTTGGTAGCATCACATATGCCATAATCAAAATTTTAGAGGTGCTAAGTTAACTCGACAAGAATCGAAACTAGAAGTTTTAGGGATTCAAACAACTAAGCATCACATGCAAATGTAAAACTATCACTAAGAGGAAAGATTACAACCTTTGTAGATCTTTCTCGGTGACTCCTTGGCACTATGAGAGTTTGAAACGGATCGATGGAAGTCTTCCTTGTCCACGATGATCCACCCGAAGTCCCTTTGCCCAAAGCTCCTCGCCATGCTTGTTTCGCAAACGAAGTAGAGTAAACACCCTACACAAATCGGCTAGATGTGTGTAGTATGATGATATGGTTTATGTTCTTCAATTGAAATCCTTTTCTTTTATCAATTTCACTCTAGAGAAAAATCAAGAGAGGAAGAAGAAGATAATGGTGGCTTGAGCTTTCTATCATATCACATATGACAACTTGTTTTCACACCCTTGTTCACAATTTTTCTCTTGGTTTTTTCATTGTTATGTTTCATATCACATATGAAGCTATTTATAGTGATAAGAAAGGAATAATCACCATTATTCCATTACCACCATAATTGTGAGTGGAAATTCTTTTCCTAAAGAATTAAGCATGGGTGGAAATTCTTTTCATTAAGTTAAGTAAAGCTTACCCACTAAGGAATAAAGGAGCATGTGTGGATATTCTTTACATTAACTTAAAATGATAAATACAAATTAAAAGCTTCAATATAAGTCTTATATTGCCACCATTCTTGTATCAACAACCATGATACAATGTATGCATGTATGTGTCCATGCACATCATCATGTGCATACATGCATGCATACAAAAGGATTTACTTAAAGAATTTATCTAAATGTAATTTGTTAAATCAACACTTGATTTAGCAAATCGGTTATATCTCATATGATCCGTCAAATAGAAAATGCCCGATTAATATACGTTATCACATAACCGTATTTAATCGGGTCCCGCGCATATCTCATATGCACACCACATCTTTTTGCCTGAGCGAGGAAACTTCATTGTGGGACTCTAAGACTCGTCAATACGCCAGCAGTAGATGATGATCATATCAAACATCTACAAGCCGCAAGAGGTCAGCTAAACATAACGGCCACCCGGGTATTGAAACGATCAGAAGAAAACCAGCGAAGCTGTAAAAACTCCCGTCGAGCCAACTAGCAACACCTACCGTACAGTCCGGTCTCTTCGTCTGATACGTCGCATATGAAGTCTAGGGGTGGTAAATGTCAGACCCCAGTAACTTTATAAGTCATCTTGATTTATGGCTCATAACAGGTCGAGAAACTACTGATAACACTTATCAGTAAACCTCGAGAACCCTGGCCAGGGATTTAGGTGTTATAGCTGATCAAACATAGCGCGACATCAACTCCCCATACCGGGAGAGACGAAACCCCTCCTATCGCTCACTGTCTCCATATGATTCGGGACTGTACCCAAAATCCACCTGTTTGCACGACTCAGTAGAGCCGTGGTAGGGAGGAAATCAAAGTACAGTGGGAACCACACAAGACTCTATGACGATCTCGGGTCTACAGACTAACCTGTACAAGTGTCACCAGAGAACTGCTATCTGACAATAGGTATATATACCATCTAGGAGTTATCGGCGAGTCCGTTCAGTGTACCCAGTCTCCACTGAGCACCCGTACACCATCCTTGATGTCAAACACCGATGGATATGTGATCATCCATCGCCCATCATATGGGTCAAGATGCGTATACGCTAGTCTACTCTGGTGTATCGATGCCCTGTCTCGACACACCCTCGACTAGGAACAGTTATAGGATGTACTCATAGACTACTGTGGCCCCACTAGTATGATCTCATCATAGTCCCAGTAGTCGAGTACAAATCCTAAGGGCTTTATCAACATGTAACAAAAGAGACAATCATAGTACATGTTTAGATAAAGTACAACCAGATAGCGTACTATCATGTCGAGCAAGAAAGTCCTCCCTATATATGTCCAAGCATCCACTACAATATACATCGTATGTACAGTAATGGCCTCTAGGGCACACATATAACTAACATTTACTGATTACCATGTAATGCTAGAAGCCGAAGTGTGACTACGGCGGGATGATTCCTTGACCGTAGGAGCATGGCTGGCCTAGTCATCCCTCGTTTTCCGTATTTTGGGAAGCAGGGCGTGACATGGTTTAGTTGGTATCAGAGCCTGTGTTTAGTATCAAGGAATAACATTAACTATGCTGTATTACGTTATTCTTGTTTCACTACTCTTGATTTCCATCCTTGAATCTGATACTATCCTTTTGAATCTTCTAGTGATATGACGTCCCTGAACGACCCCTCCTCGGACTCCAGCTCTCAGGACCACACAGAAAGAATACTCAGTGCACTGACCACTCTCGCGGAAGCTCAGGAGAGGAAGACAGATTTGTTTACTGAGGGACTCAGGGCGATTACCGCCACAGGAGGACCCTCCGCACTTATTACCGCCCCCGAGGGCGTTGTTCCACCAGCTTATCATGCTAGGGCTGGTACAGTATCAGACTTCCGACGGTTACACCCAGCTGCGTTCACAGGGCTAACTGAACCCCTTGAGGCTGAACACTGGCTGGTGAACATGGAGAATTTATTGACAGCCGCCAGGGTTCCAGAGGAAGACAGAGTGGACGTGATAAAGATTCAATTAGAAGACGAAGCCCGCACATGGTGGTCGGTGGAAGAAAGCAGACTTGACGGGCCGATTGAATGGAGCAAGTTTAAGGATTGCTTCCTAGATCATTATTTTCCTTCCACAGCCAAGGCAGAAATGGAGGAGAGGTTTATTCTTTTGAAGCAGAATGGACGCCCAGTGGATGTTTATGCGGCAGAGTTCAACCGCTTGAGTCGTTTCGCTCCGTACATGGTCGCCTCAGAAGTTACCAGGGCCAGACGTTTTCTTCAGGGGTTAGATTTTGAGTTGCAGCAGTTGATTGCATCGTTGGATTTACAGACTTTCGCACAGGTGCTCAACGCAGCGAGAGTTCAGGAACAATTGATTAACAAGTTCAGGAGACCCCCAGTCGTTCCAGCACGTACCCTCACGCCATCTCGAGGAGCCATACCGGTTCTTAGAGCAGGAACGACACAAATGAAGCGCCCGTTCGTACCACAGCATTGCCCCAGAGACAGGGCGTAACTTGCGGCTATTGCGGTAGAGGAGGGCACACTTAGAAGGACTATCGCCGTGCCATGGGACAGTGCTTGATTTGCGGTTCCAGTCAGCACAAGATTGGCGGTTGCCCTGAGCGAGCAGAGGTACAGGGAAGTTCTGGACCGCCACAGCAGAGGCCGCAGGAGCAGAGACAACCCTTTACAGGTCGCGGTCAGGGACGGGCTTTCACCTTGACCGCCGAGCAGGCAGAGGCGTCAGGAGACGTGGTTACAGGTACTCTGCTCGTACATTCCTTGCCAGCTAGAGTACTTTTTGATTCAGGAGCATCGCATTGTTTCTTGTCTGAGCATTTCACTGATACACACTCAATACCACATGAACCACTAACTAAGGGATGGGAAATTCATACGGGTAATGGCATTATAATATCTAGTCGAGAATGTAGATCATGCCCGGTTGTAGTGTGTGGCACGGAATTCTATGCGAATTTCCTCCTAATTGGGACAGGCAGTTACGACGCAATTCTTGTGATGGATTGGATGAGCACTTTTCACGCGGTTATCGATTGTCGTGCAAGGAATGTGATCTTCCGCATTCCCAATCACCCGGAGTTTATTTTCGAGGGCGGAAGCGAATCCTTGGAGCCAGCTAAATACAGAGCAAAGCCTAAGGAGCTGACAGCTATGGAGATTGATAGGTGCCCACCCCCAGAAATTGTTCGGGACTTTCTGGTCGTATTTCCCGAGGATTTACCAGGTCTACCACCTCCTCGAATTTTGGAGTTCTCAATCGACTTGACTCCAGGTACAGCCCCAGTATCCAGAGCCCCTTACAGAATGGCACCGGTTGAATTGGCGGAATTGAAGAAGCAGGTTGAGGAACTTTTGGAGAAGGGATTTATTCGGCCAAGCGCTTCACCGTGGGGTGCACCAGTTCTTTTGGTAAAGAAGAAGGATGGATCTTTACGAATGTGTATAGATTACCGGGAGCTGAACAAGATCACAATAAAGAACAAGTACCCAATCCCGCGCATTGACGACCTATTCGATCAGATAAGTGGAGCCAAGGTATTCTCGAAGTTGGATCTCCATTCTGGATATCATCAAATCAGAGTAGCAGCCGAGGATGTGTGCAAGACGGCTTTCAGGACCCGATACGGACATTACGAGTTCCTTGTGATGCCGTTCGGTGTTACCAATGCCCCAGCAATATTCATGGACTTGATGAACAGAGTGTTCGCAAAATACTTGGACACGTTTGTCGTTGTGTTTATCGACGACATACTTGTCTACTCAAAGACTCGGGAGGAGCACGCTGAACATTTGCGCACGGTCCTATAAATTCTTCGGGAAGAGAAACTGTATGCAAAGCTAAGCAAGTGTGAGTTCTGGCTCGGCAAGGTACAGTTTTTGGGACATATTGTTTCGGGCGAAGGCATCTCGGTGGACCCGGCAAAGATAGAATCTGTCAGAGATTGACCGACGCCGAAGTCAGTGGCTGAGATCAGGAGTTTTCTGGGATTGGCAGGTTATTATCGGAGATTCGTCCAAGATTTCTCAAGAATCGCGGAACCATTGACGAGGCTGACACGGAAGGACATGCCGTTTACATGGACAGAGGAGTGCACTCAGGCATTCGACACACTAAAGCAGAAATTAACCGCGGCGCCTATTCTTACTATACCAGATGATTCAGGTGGTTTGGTGATACACAGTGATGCCTCAGGGAAGGGTTTAGGCTATGTTTTAATGCAGCACGGCCGAGTGGTTGCTTACGCCTCTCGACAACTGAGAAACCACGAGAAGAACTACCCTACACATGACTTGGAGTTAGCTGCGGTAGTCTTTGCGTTGAAGATTTGGAGGCACTATCTTTTGGGTGAGAAAGTGGAGGTATACACAGATCACAAAAGTTTGAAGTATGTTTTCACCCAGAAGGAACTGAACATGAGGCAGCGCCGATGGCTAGAGCTAATGGCAGATTATGATTTGGACCTTCAGTATCACCCGGGGAAGGTGAATGTTGTACCAGATGCGCTCAGTCGCAAGCCAGCGGTAATGATATTGATCGATCAGAGGAGCATTATTGAGGACTTTTAGAGACTTGAACTGGAAGTCGTTACGCCGAACGCACTCAGTCAACTTTGGCAGTTACAGGTGCAATCTTCCCTGGTGGATCGCATCAAGAGTGCACAAGCGGACGATCCCCGATTGCAAAAGTTCAGAGAGGAAGTGGAAGCTGGACTGAGAACGGATTTGATTATACATGAAGATGGCTCTCTGAGATTCGGTAGCAGACTCTGCGTACCTAAGGGAGGTGTTCGAGAAGAAGTATTGGCTGAAGCACACAGTTCATCTTATTCTGTGCATCCGGGAAGTACAAAAATGTATCAGGACCTAAAGCAGCACTTTTGGTGGAACGGAATGAAGCAGGAAATTGCGAGGTTCGTATCCAGGTGCTTGGTATGTCAGCAGGTGAAGGCGGAGCATCAGAGGACAGCAGGACTGTTACAACCCCTGCCGATACCGGAATGGAAGTGGGAGCACATTACTATGGATTTCGTGACGGCCTTACCACGGAGCCCTAGGGGCAATAACGCTATTTGGGTTATCGTCGATCGCCTCACAAAAGCTGCACACTTTCTACCTTTCCGAGTGGAACAGTCGACAGAATCTTTGGCAGAAAGATATATGCAGGAGATTGTACGACTTCACGGTGTTCCAGTCAGCATTGTGTCAGACCGGGACACGAGATTCTTGTCACACTTTTGGAAGAGCTTACAGGAGAGCTTGGGTACCCGCCAAAATTTCAGCACAGCTTATCACCCACAGACGGATGGGCAATCCGAGCGTACGATTCAGACGCTTGAGGACATGTTGAGAGCCTGTATGTTGGACTTTCAAGGTTCCTGGGAGGACCATTTGCATCTAGTCGAGTTCTCTTATAACAATAGTTATCAGGCTAGTATTCAGATGGCTCCTTTTGAAGCACTATACGGGCGGAAATGTCGATCCCCAGTATGTTGGGATGATGTGGGAGAACGAAGACTACTGGGTCCCGAACTCTTTGTTCAGACAGTCGACAAGGTTCAAATGATCAGACAGCGTATCAAGACGGCTCAGGATCGACAGAAGAGTTGGGTGGATACCAGCAGAAGGGCACTTGAGTTCGAAGTCGGAGATCATGTGTTCTTAAAGATTTTCCCCTACTCGTGGAGTTATCAGGTTCGGAAGTCGGGGAAAGCTTAGTCCCCGTTTTATCGGATCTTTTGAGGTGCTAGAGCGAGTAGGAGAGGTGGCCTATCGACTTGCCTTGCCTCCATCGCTAGCTGGTGTGCACAATACCTTCCACGTGTCACAGTTGCGGCGTTACGTTCGAGATGAGAACCATGTTCTGGACCATTCAGAGTTAGTTTTGGGGACTGATCTGTCATATGAGGAGCAACCCACTACCATTCTCGACCGCAAAGAGAAAGTGCTGAAGAATAAGGTCATTCCGTTAGTCCGAGTGTCTTGGGTCGGTCGTTCCCCAGGAGAATCCACCTGGGAGCGGGAGGAAGATATTCGTGATCGTTATCCACATCTCTTTGTTTAGTACTTTTGTTTCTTTGTATCCTTGTTAAATTTCGAGAACGAAATTTTTGTTAAGAGGGGTATGATGTAAATCCCCGTTTCCATTTTAATAAAAGTTTCGTATTCTCTGAATTCCAGTGGTTTCTTTTCCCTTCGTGTTTGAATTGGTTGTTTAAGCTTAATATTTATTTTTCCAAACCCTAAAAGTTAAAACCCAAGATTTAAAACCTAAAACCAAAGCCGAATTAAAACCAAGGATAAAATAAATTAAAACCATAAACTATACCTTCAGCCCATTCAAAATTTTTAATAAATTCCTAAATATAAAACCCAAGCCGGCCCCTCTCTATTTTCCTCAGCCCAGTAGGATTTAAATAAATCCTTTAATCCCTTGGCCCAAACTCCTTATTCAGCCCACAACATTTTTAAACAAAATTCCTAAATTTAATCTCCCCGGCCTGTTCTCTTTCAGCCCGCCTCCCTAATCAACCCGACCCGATCCCTTTACCTCCTTTCTTCCTTCGCTACAGCAGTTCCCGCCTCCATCTTCGCGACCCCCACGTCCCCGAGCTCCCCACGTCGCCCTCGCCGTTGCCCTCGACCCGTGACCCCCAACCACGTTTCCACACCCCTCTAACTCTCGCTCTCTAACTCCTCACCTCCCTCTCACCTCCAAACTCCTCAAAACTCTCTAACCCCTCAAGTTTTTCCCCCATGAACCCCTAAGAACCCACTGCAAAACTTCAGACCTCGACCCTCGACGACGACGACGAACCTTCCTCCGACCCCCTTCTTCATCACCTCACCCTAACCTCCTCCTTCATCAACTTCAGCCCCTTCACACCCAACTTCCCTGCACTCAACCCAATCGCAACAGAGCTCGGCCACCCTACACCCCTTGACGCCGGCGAGCCCCGCTTCGCCTGAACCACCTCTGCAACCCTATACATCCTCAGCACCACCCTCATCTCTCCAGACCCGACCCCCCACTGCTCCCCCTCTCTCTCCAAAACCCACACCGTGTGATCACTGCACACTCACTGTTGCACTTCGCCGGAGCGCCGCCGCCGACCATCGTCAATCTCAGCACTACTCAAGAGATCCATAGAGCCTACTCTACACTTCCAGCGCGCACAAGACGACTCCGGAAAACTCCGACGTAAAACCCGTGTTTCGATCGAAGCTCGCACGAACTTGTTTTGCGGCGTACAACGCGCGTTCGCGACATCGTTGCTGCCGTGCGACCCCGAGGTGTTTTCCAGGCAAGTATTTACTTGCTTCATGCTAATATAGTTGTATTACAAACCTAAATCATGTAGTTATTAAACTTACAGATTACCGATATATAACATGACCTAAGTGTTCGATGCTAGATCCCAATGGAAATGATTGTTTATTTTGACGGAAATTGATATTTTCTGTTGGCCCGCAGGATGATAAATATAGTGTAGGAATCTCTCTGAAAAATACGATTGTTCGTGACAAAAATTGATACCCCCATATATGTTGTTAAAACTAGAATTCACTCGTACCTGAAAACGAATAAAATCACCATAAATCATATACACACCGGAATGATGCGTTCGAGGGCTTAAATCTAAGCCAACTCGACAAACTTTAACCCTATGTAAAATTCTGATGATTTCTGTTATGTAACCATGAAGATAATTGGATCGGAATGCGACTCTGGACTGCAGTCCAGAGCGTTTCTGATTATTGTGTTCTGTCCAAAGACCTGCGTCACTGTGTTTCCTGAAATCGTACTTTACGGAACTTTACAGTAGATTATAGATAATTCTGTTAGCTAAACAAAACAAGTGGTTTCATTCCTATTCATCACCGTTTGCTATTTTAAACTATATTTAAAAGGGCAGAACGTATAACTGTTCAGAACAGATTCTGAAACGACATATTGAAGTTAAACTGTGTATAACTTTCAACGTACAGATACGATTGAGAATCCGTCTATTGCGTTGAATACTCCATTGAAAACCCTAGATTTCATTTAACTGCATCGTCGCTAAATTCTGAGCCCAACTGGGTGAATTTCGTGTCGCGAAATGGATGTTCAGTTCTGAAACTGAATTTCCAGCCGCGAGCACTTAAAATGAAACAGCTATATCTTGAAAACCGAAATCCCGATTGAACTGAAACAAATTTTGATGAATTTTTGACTGAGTGTTCTATATATCTTACTTACATCATTTTTGCTGAATTCTTAACATATTAATTTGTGCAATTTATTTTAGTTCATGACATGCATGTTAATTCATAACATACGGAGCTTATTGGTAGCATACAATACATATATCATACCCTTGTCATATACTCAGTGTTAGTGCGTGTGGGCATTGCATTATCGTTCGTGATAGATGTTGGTTTAGGAGTGACGAGTACACCAATGGAAAGTGAATATTCGTGACAGTGATTGATACAGTGGACAGAGATGAAATCGTACCATTGGTATACTTGTACACAACTGGATCAATATCATAAATAGTGTAATCTGGGGAAAAAAGGGAAATCAAAGTGGAAAGAGTATCGTATTTAGCGGGACTGTGTTTAGAGGATGATCATTCGAACCGTGATACTTATACGTGTAGGACAGGATCTGGCGATTCGGCTGACAGGGTTATGTCCCGGGCATGTGAGCCGTTATCTCGGGTATGTACGAGACTCCTGTTAAACATGATCCTCCTTCCACTATATGATTTCAAACTTGACCTAGAGACCGATAGGGACACATATTCTGCATCATCTTGTGACATAGTGATTACTTGCATTGTTCTTGCACCAGTATTACCTCATATACCTGTTTCATCTTATTATAATAATATTGTTATTGTGTCGCTCTGACGACCTAAGTATGCATGCTCAGATCTCGCGGGAGGACCAGCACAGGAGACGGATCTTACCCTTTGAGTTCACGGAGATATAGTTTGGTGTACCTTCTTCTTTTACTGCTGCCCATAAAAGTGATCGTAAGTTTGACTTTAGTTAGTATTTGTTCTTGTTATCTGTAATTTGTGAACAATGGAATATTAATGTAATAAGTTAGTGATGTGATTCCTTTACCACTGCGCTTTATTTACTGATTACTATGTAATTCTAGAAGCCGAAGTGTGACTACGGCGGGATGATTCCTTGACCCTAGGAGCATGGCTGGCCTAGTCATCCCTCGTTTTCCGTATTTTAGGACGCGGGGCGTGACAACTCAGATTATTCCAAGTGCAATGCCGATCCCAGACAGCGATGCGGCAAAACTTTTGGAGCCAGCTGTTGTAGTCCCAACTCTCCCAACATCCCCTCAGGAGGCTTTGCTGAAGCAGCCGATGAAGGATGCCGTAACGGCTCCAGAGGCAGAGCTTAGTTTGTACAACGACGTCCCCTTATCAGAGGTCTTGAGGAGATCGCTTCTCACTGCTCAGACCAAAAAGAAGCGTAGGAAGCATGCGGCGAGGGAACGCGATGCCAGTTTGGCTGTGGGTGCAGGCTCAAGCATCATTCCTCTTGCTGATACTCCTTCGGTGGATGTTCCCTCTGCGTTGTCTACCGCCCTGTTTACCGCCGGAAACCGGGAAGACGGACTGTCTTGCCTGAATCTGGGGGCATATGCTAATTGGTACTATCCGTCTACCTCTCCAAAGATACCAAGTTGATTTATGGCACCGTATATCAAAGGTTTAAACGGATGCGGCCGATGTAGCAGACTTTGTCAGATTCCCCCTCGTTGATGAGGGGTTTTTGATCATGGGGACGCTCTTCCCTGCAGGTGCACGTCCCTGCAGTTAATTACGCTACCGCGTCGCGGTAACAACTTTCTCCTTCTTCAGATGGTCACTTCGTGTCGTGGGTGTTTGTTTTGTTTGTGGTTGCCCATGGATTGTATACGGAGACTAATTTATGTTGTCGCCCGTAGAGCGTGGATTAGTCCAAATCCGTATTTTCTTAGATTTGGATTTTGGTTTGAGTTTAAGGATACTTTAGTCTTATTTGAGACTAAGATCAACTTAAACGTTTGTTAAGGATACGTTAGTCTAATTTTTAGACTAAGATCAACTCAACGTTTGTTAAGGACACGTCAGTCTAATTTTAGACTGAGATCAACTTAACGGGATCGTTTAGATCCAACAAAAGAGCATTTGGGCTCTATTGTTTAGTTTAGAGACATTGCGGTCGATTGCCAGTTTAGGGACATGGTGGTCCATTGCCAGTTTAGGGACATGATGGTTCAATGTTAGTTTAAAGACATCACGGTCGAGGTTAAGGACATCATAGTCCGTGAGTTTAAAGACCTCACAGTCAAGGTTAAGGACATCATAGTCCGTGAGTTTAAAGACCTTACAGTCAAGGTTAAGGACATCATAGTCCGTGAGTTTAAAGACCTCACAGTCAAGGTTAAGGACATCATAGTCTGTGGGTTTAAGGACCCCACAGTCCAGTTTAAAGACATCATACTCTGTGGGTTTAAGGACCCCACAGTCCAGGTTAAGGACATCATAGTCCGTGAGTTTAAAGACCTCACAGTCAAGGTTAAGGACATCATATTCCATGGGTTTAAGGACCCCACAGTCCAGTTTAAAGACATCATAGTCTGTGGAATGTATGGCTGTCGGGACCCGTCACCTCTCTGAAGACGTTGAAGGATAACAACGACAAATATCAGAGGAGTTCAGAGATGTACCCTTGAACCAATATTGGTTAGGAGATCTATAGTCCAATTTGGGACTAAAGTCTTTTTAAAGGTTTATAAGCATATGGGCTCAGTTGATATTAGTTGAACATTTTATTGTTCTGGCTATTGAGCCTTTATTTGGGCTTGGCCCTTTTAATAATGCTAAGTATTGGGCTCTGACTTTTTTGTCTTGTATTGAATGCATAGCATTTATCGGAATAAAGTATGTTCTGACAGTGCGCCACGTGGCGCGTCAGGCGCTTTGTGCCAAGGAAAGAGCGCATTGCGCTTCTATTGGATAGCGCATAGGAGGAGGACACGTGTCGCGCTTAGCGCTAAGCGCTAGTTTGTTAGCGCATTGCGCTTTTAATTTATGAGCGCGCTGCACTAGTTTGTGGGTGCGCCAGTGAGTGACACGTGGCACGCTTGGTGCTGAGCGCCAGTCCATCAGCGCAGTGCGCTGTTTCAGGAGCGCAAAGCGCAGATTGTGTCTATGGTTGACACGTGGCATGTTTTGGCGCTGAGCGCCGGTCCAAGAAGCGCAAAAGCGCAATTCATGAGTGCAAGGCACTGTCTAATAGCGCAAAGCGCATTTTGATCAATTTTAAGATCAAAGAACGAATTTATGTTCTCAAAAGAGGCTTTGCCTCAAGATCCAAGAACAAAAGTTCTTGTTGTTTATAAAAGGCTCTGCCTTTATAGATCAAAAATCTGTAAATGAAGTAGAATACTTCTTTTTTATTATTTTGTGATTAGATCTTTGATCTTTTCTTTTTTATTAAAGACCTTGGTCTTTTTCTTAGATCTCTGATCTTTTTAGAAGATGGTTCTTATTTTTACGGGATGGTTTCATCTCTATTATTCAAGAACATAGTTCTTTTTTTTTTACCCTGAAGATGAAAAAATCTTCTTCTTCTTCTTTTTTTTAAGAGCTTTCTCTTCTTTTGCAGAGGGTTTTTCTTTCTCTTTCTTGTATTCTCTATGTCTCTGTGTGTTAGACTTGAAGTCTAGGGTCCTTTATATAGGGCCAAATGATTTGTTAAATTAGTTTTAAGAGATCTTTCTCTAATTGATTTGAGAATATTTCCCATCATTGGATCTTTGATCCTAAGGCTTCTATTTTACAGAAAATAATCTTCTATTTTTAATAAGATTGAAAAATCTTTCCATAACAGAACTGATTTATTATTAATAGATCTTTTGATCTGACAGTGGGGAATTTTAATTCCAGCGCTTGCGCACCTTGCGCTAGCGCACTTGCGCTTGACATGTGGTGCGCAGCGCAGAGCGCATCGCAACTGTGCTAGCGCGTCCGTGTTTGACATGTGGCACGCACAGTAGAGCGCAGCGCAACTGCGCTAGCGCACCCGTGTTTGACACGTGGCGCACAGCGTTGGATCTGAAGCGTTGCTTCAATTTTTACTTTAGATTTTTAATACAGAGCTTTGCTCTTATTGGGAAAAGTAAGTGTCGCTTCATTTCAAATCTTGGAATTTGAACAGAGTTGGCTGACTTGTTGGCTGACTTGTTTTCGAGACGGAGCGTTGTTCCGGCGGGGAGGTCATTGGCTGACTTGTTTCCGAGCCGAAGTATTGCTCCGACGGGGAGGTCATTGGCTGACTTGTTTCCGAGATAGAGCGTTGTTCCGGCAGGGAGGTCATTGGCTGACTTGTTTCCGAGACAGAGCGTTGTTCTGGCCGGGAGGTCATTGGCTGACTTGTTTCCGAGACCGAGCATTGTTCCGGTGGGAAGGCCATTGGCTGAATTGTTTCTGAGACGGAGTGTTGTTCCGGTGGGGAGGTCATTGGCTGACTTGTTTCCGAGACGGAGCGTTGTTCCGATCTTCTGGGATGCATATGTTGCCGTCGAGATCTGACTCTTCTTTTGACAGAGTCTGTTAGGAAATGTGGTTCCCTTTTCGTTCATGCACATGAATTGTATACAGGGGTCAGTATGGACTCGCCTGTAGGGTACAAGTTTCATTCTTTCATTTTTTTTATTTCCTTCCATGATGCTCTATCATTTCAGCTTTTTATATCGCGAAAGTCGCGATTGCCCAATCATTTCGGCTATTTTTCGCGGTGCCCAATCATTTCGGCTGTTTTCTTTTTACTCGCTGCTTTTTTATTGCCAGTTGTCCAATCATTTCGGCTATTTCTATATGTATTTTCGGCTCGCTTATTTTGTTGCGAGTATGGACTTGAGATCTGATACCAATCTTGTTATCAGCATCGCTGCGACTGGAATATTGTCAGGAGCGAATCATTAGTTGCCGTGAAGGGACTTGAAATGTGTTACCGATTTAGGCATTAGTATCGCTGCTAATGGAACGTTGCCAGGAGCGAATCATCATTTTCCTTTGTCGCTATCGAACAAAGCTTGCTTAGTAGACAGGGTTAGGGACCTGACGACTAAGGATTTTGACTTCGTGAGCCATAAAGGTCTCCTGAAGGTATTACTCCCTACGAGTCATAAGGATCTCGTAGGTGTAATTTCTCCTTAAGGGTTATGAGGACTCCTAAGTGCATTTTCTCTTGAGAGTCGTAAGGATCTCACAAGAGCATTTTCTCCTTGCAAGTCGAGAGAACCTACAAGTGTTGTTCAAAAAATAGGGGAATTTCATACCATTGGTGGAACTGGGTGAGGGAACGCTTATTTATGCCCATGGATTGTATACAAGGGTCAGTATTGAACCGCTTATAGGGCAAACTGGGGGATGTGATGGCTTAAGAACAGGTTCAGGTCCCTGTATCTTAAGACTTTTGAATCCTGTGAGCCGTGAAGGTCTCATAAGGGGGAAATTCTTCTTACAAGCCGTGATGATCTCGTATGTGTGTTTTCTCCTTAGGAGTCGTGAGGATTCCTAAGTGCGTTTTCTCTTGAGAGTCGTAAAGATCTCACAAGAGCATTTTCTCCTTGCAAGTCGAGAGGATTTGTAAGTGTCGTTCACCACATGAGGAAATTTTGCGCCATTGGTGGAACTTGGTGGGGGAAACGTTTATTTGTGCCCATGGATTGTATACAAGGGTCAGTATTGAACCGCTTGTAGGGCAAACTGGAGGATGTGATGGCTTAAGAACAGACTCAGATCTCTATAACCTAAGGCTTTCGAATCCTGTGACCGGTGAGGTCTCATAGGGGGGAAATTCTCCTTACAAGTCGTGAGGATCTCGTAAGTGTAATTTCTCTTTAGGGATCGTGAGGATTCCTAAGTGTTTTTCTCCCTTGTGAGTCGTAAGGATCTCACGCGGGTATTTTCTCCTTACAAGGTTGAGAGGACCCTACAATTGCACATGAAACATTTTTACGAGTCTGCGCTCTTTCGGGTTTTCACAAACTCGCCGGTAGCCCTGCTGTTTTTACTCATGGAGCTCTTTCGGGTTTTCATCCGTGCCCATTTCGCTTATGGACATACCGTTTTTTTGTTGATGCCGCCGCCGCGTAAACCTAAGGATGCTGCGGTTCGTAGTAGTTTAAGAACATTTCGGTCCGTAACTAGTTTCAGGACATTGCGGTCCATTGTTAGTGTAGGGACGTTTCGGTCCATTGTTAGTTTAAGGACGTTTCGGTCCGTTGTTAGTTTTCTGCGGCGGAGTTTTGACGAATACTACTTCCAGAGCTTGGTACTCAGGAAGACAGCGAGCGGACACGAGCGTCGTCATCCATCATTAACCTGAGCCGTGACTTGTCAAGCGTAGTATTTCTTAAGGAACCGGCCGTTTATTGGCCGGAAAGGTCTTTCGCCATGCATATCCATGAGCAAGTAGGCCCCGTCTTGATAGACCTTGTCTATGATGTATGGGCCCTCATAGTTTGGCTCAAATTTCCCCCGTTTGGCACGATTGGGGATCATAGGTATTTTTACGACGAGCACGAGTTCGCCTTGGCAGAACGATCTTGACCTAGTCAATTTTTCGTATGAGCGCGTTATCTTTGCTTTGTAAGCTTTCAGGTTTTGTTGTGCCATGAGACGAGTTTCATCGAGGGCGTCGAGCTCCTCGAGCCGAAGATGAGCATTCTCTTCATCTCTTAGTTCGTAATGAACCGCCACTCGTAGGGAGGGTAGCTCTATTTCTAAGGGGAGTATTGCTTCCGTGCCGAATACCAATGCATACGGCATTGTATTCGTAGCCGTTTTGAACGTAGTTCGATACGACCAGAAAGCTTCATACAGTCTCTCGTGCCAGTCTTTTTTATTTTTGGACACCGTCTTCTTTATGATCTTTGTCAAGGTTTTGTTGAAAGCCTCAGCTAGACCGTTAGCTTGGGGATTATAGACCAAAAAGCATCTCCAGTCTATATTATGCTACTGTGCGAAGCGGCTGATTCTGTGACTTCTGTAGGCCGACCCGTTATCGGAGATAATCCGTCGCGGAGTGCCGAACCGATAGATGATGCGTGTCTTGAAGAAATGGAGGATGTTCTCCGTCTTCACTTCTCTTAGCGGTATGGCTTCTGCCCACTTAGAGAAGTAATCGGTTGTCGCCAATATGAACCGATGTCCTTTGAATGACGCTGGTTCGATAAGCCCAATTATGTCGGTTCCCCATATTTCGAACGGCCATTTAGCCACTGTTGGGTGTAGCGGGTTTGGATGCTGGTGGATGAAGTCTTCATGAATTTGGCATGAGTGGCATTACTTCGCGTATTCGAGGCAGTCCTGAATCATCGTAGGCCAATAGTAGCCTATCCTTTTGATCTTCAGCTTCATCTTTGGCCCGGCTTGATGAGAACCGCAGAGTCCGTCATGAGTTTCTTGGATGACTCTCCTTGCTTCTTCCGGTCCCAGGCATCTTAATAACAGAGAGTCTAATGATCTTTTATACAGAGTATCATTGACGAAGGCGAAAGACAGAGCTCGTTTCATGAGCTGATGTCTTGAGGATGCATCTTCAGGTGTTCGACAGGATTTGAAGTAGTCTATGAAGACTTCTCTCCAATCCTTAGCTTTTTCTCGGTCCTCTATTTGCATGGCTGTTTGCTTGGTCACTTCCTTTTCTTCAGAAGACTCCAGAGATATTTCTGCTGGTGCAAGAACCCGACGGCTTTGCACAGCGATTCTTACATCATCGAAGTTTTCGTCAGCCGGTTCTTTAGCGAGTTTGGCTAATGCGTCCGCTTTTCTATTTTCTGTACGTGGTATGCTTTCTAGGGCGTAGGAAGGGATTTGAGTTAGCAGTTTTTGCACTCTCTCGCCATATTTTACCAACTCTGGTTTGCACGTTTGATAGTCGTCGTTTGCTTGACTAACGACCAGGTGGGAGTCTCCGTATATAAAGAGATTTTCGATCCCCATGTCAACAGCGATCTCAAGACCTGCTATCAAAGCCTCATATTCTACTTCGTTGTTTGTTCTAGGCTCCGTTAAGGAAAAGACAAAGCGCATTATTCCTCCTTGTGGAGTCACAAAAATGAGGCCTACCCCAGATTTGATTATGGGGGAGCTGTGGTTTCGCTTCTTCATGGAAGATGCCCCATCGAACTAGAGTTTCCATCGAGTATCACTCCCTCCTCTCTCCTCGTCGATCGTGTCAAACGCGTGCTTGTCTGGCAATTCACAATTTAGAGGTGAATCGGCAGGTATCGGATGCTCAGCGAGGAAGTCAGCGATGGCCTAGCCTTTCACAACCTTGAGAGGTCGGTATGTTATTGAGAATTTCATTAAGAGTTGGGCCCATTTAGCAAACCATCCCGTTAGTATGGCTCTTGACATCAGATATTTGAGAGGATCCACCTTTGATATGAGATGGACCTCATGCGCTAAGGCATAATGCCGAAGCTTTGTTATAGCGAAGATTAACACCAGGCAGTGTTTTTCGATAGGGGAGTATTTTTTTCTGCCCCCAGAAGAACTCGACTCAAATAGTAGAAGGCTCTCTCCTTTCCTTGGTCATTTTCCTGTGCCCATAGTGCGCTTAAGGAACCTTCAAGGGCGGTTGTGTACAGGATGATGGCTTTCCCTTGACCGAAGCGGTCAGTACCGACGGATTCTGCAGGTACTGCTTGATTTCATCCAGTGCACTATGGCATTTACGATCCCAAACGAACGGGGTTCCCTTCTTCATTAGATGGTTGTAGGGACGACACTTGCCAGAGAGGTTGACTTAGAATTTGACACCTGTTTAGGCATCGGTATCTCTACAACTGGGATATTGCCAGGAGCGACTCATCATTTGCCCCTGTCAATTTGGACAAAGGTGGCTTAATAGACAGGGTTAGGATCCTGTCGACTAAGGCTTTTTTGACTTTACGAGCCATAAGGGTCTCATAAATGTATTTCTCCTTACGAGTCTTGAGGATCTCGTAGGTGTATGTTTTCCTTAGAAGTCATGAGGACTTCTAAGTGGTGTTTTCTCTTATAAGTCGTAAGGATCTCATAAGAGTTTTTCTCCTTATAAGTCGAAAGGACCTACAAGTGTTATTCACCATATGGGGACATTTCTTGCTATTTGCAGAACTTGGCAAAGAAATATTTATTCGTGCCCCTGGATTGTATACAAGGGTCAATATGGACCGCCTGTAGAGCAATTTGAGAGATATGACGGCTTAAGAACAGGTCTAGATCTCCGTAACTTAAGGCTTTTGAATCCTATGAGCCGTGAGGGTCTCACAGGGGGGATTCTCCTCACGAGTCGTGAGGATCTCGTAAGTATATTTATTTTAATGAGGTTGTGCCCTTCCGGGTTTTCACAAGCTCGCCGGCAGTCCTGCTGTTTTTACTCACGGCGCCCTTTCGGCTTTTCATCCATGCCCATTTTGCTTGTGGACGTACCGTTTTTTTGTTTTTTTAGCGAGATTGCGTCCTTCCGGGTTTTCACAGGCTCGCCGGCAGTCCTGCTGTTTTTACTCACGGTGCCCTTTCGGCTTTTCATCCGTATCCATTTTTCTTGTGGACATACCTTTTTTTAGCGGGGTATTCCACTAGATTGTAGGACCTGTTTTTAAGCCTCTTAATGTCCTTCCTATCCTTTGAGAAGAAGGGACCATTCTACATAGAGATTCTTCTGCCAGTGAGAAATATGCCCCCTGTGTATATGTCGGGAGGAACGAGTATCCACGTCGTCGCTATTTTGGCGACAGGTTGCTTCAGAGCCGCTTATTTTTGTTGAGTGTAGGCGACAAATGCCATCACTCGTCATCATCGGATGAGAAAGTGTCTTGACCCATTTGATCTAATCGAGCCATTTTATCCATGTGTTCTTGGAAGGTCAGGAACGCCTTTGAATTTAGGTCAAGTGTGGCTATGAGTATTCCCATAACTGCAACTTCATCGATGCGTTGCTCACATTTGACCAGAGATTTCGCCATTGGGTAACATATTGAATCCAAGTCTCATTCAGTCTAACCCTTTCGTTGACCAGCGTCGTCACGGTAATATGTTCATTCTCAATAGCGAATCTATGACAGAAGAGCATATCCATTTCGTCGAAGCTCTTCACGAAATCATTTGGGAGTTCCGCATACCATTCGAAGGTGATGCCTGCCAGACCGCTGACAAACTTTCAGAGGAGTAGTATGTTATTTCCTCCAGTATTTCCGCACATGGATTTAAATCATGCAATGTGCTGGCGAGAATTCCTAGTTCCTTTGTACATGTGGAACGTTGGAAGTGTGTACTCTGGCGGGTACTGTATTTGGTCGTACCACGTCGGATACAGTCGACCGGTCTTGATTGATCTATTTGCGGATTCACAGGTGCAGTGAGCTTTGATTCGTTGAGCGATATATGTGTCCAGCTTTTCTTTTAGGAATCATTTCCTCCTCAGCCATTGATGAGATTTGCAGAGGATTTGAAATGTCATCCTTAACTTTAAGACCAACTACCAGCAGTTCATTTGTCAGTGGTTCCAATTGAACCATCATTTCAGCCATATTCTGAATCAGAAGGACCATATGGTTCATTTTAGTGGACATTTCTGTGGCTTCTTCATCTCTCCTTTTCAGAGCGCGCTTTAGAAAATCAATATCCAACTTCTTCTCCACTCTTTCTTCGGGTGCGTCCTCGGTATTTTCCTTAGGCGATGGATTAGCGTTTGCCGCCGCCTGAGCGAGCATCTCCTGCAGCTTTTCACGTTGAAGTTGAACATTTGTCACGGACCGAGTTTGAGGTCGGTGACTAGTATAAGCTCGAACTTCGTCTTTGGAATTCACCACATAGACTATGTGAACTATAATGCCCCCTGGCTTGGGGTGTTCGAAGTTTTGGCCTTTGGAGTTTGCTCCGGGCACTTGAGCTTTATTAGGCCTCTTTTTTTTTGAAAATCCGCTTTGGTTTTAGGAGGAACCGCTGTATCAGGATCCGTCTTGGGATGAGTCCCCTTGTATTTGAAAGGGGATTTGTCAGAATTTAGCTGATATCTAGGGGAAGAGCCGCGGTTGACGACAGAGACCTTCACCTGCTTCCACACCTTGTTTCTGATCTTGTGGGATCTCCATGGGCTGCGGAGATTTCTTCAATATTGCGGTAGGAGAATTTTGTCTGACCCTTCGTAACAGTTTAAAACTGTTCCCAGTTGTAACAACAACATTCACTACTGGGTTGAAACAGGACCATACGGAGAACTGCCCCAAACTTATTTTGTATGATGCCGATATCGACGTCGACCGCTTCTTATAGCCGGGATTTGATTAGCCTCAGGATTTTGCCGAGCCTGCCCCCTGTTTCCTTTGAGGAATATTCTGCCCCCTGCGTCGACCTTGGTCCTTAGCAGGTGCCGGTTGTTTGATGACTGATTCCGTTGGTAAAGCTGCAGCTTGTGAAACCAGCTTGTGGAAGACAGACTTCCTCTGGGCTTCTTCCATCGGCGTTGAGGCACCGAGGGTGAGAAGTGGGAGTATAGACCCAAAGAGAAACCGGTTGATTTCTTGAAGAGCCGGATTGCAGAAATTTGAGGCTACAAGTGACCCATACTTGACTCCGCCAGATATGATTGAGCCTGAGTTGGGGTGAGTGAAAGCAAACGCCATTCTCAGAAAAGACGAAACAACGGCTTCAGTATCCCATCACCCAAGGTAAACCACAAACATATATACCGCGATTATTTGATCACGGAAAAACACGACACACGAAATGTGGAGTGGAAAGAGAAAAATGTCCCACCGGGCGTGCCAGAATCTGTTCACCACCGAAAGTCACGACCGAGACGTTCGGACGTCTGGCCTGAATTTTAGGGGCAGATGCTATTTGGTTTTATCCGTCCACCACTCCGAGAATGCCAAATTGATTTATGGCACCGTGTATCAGAGCTTTAGACGGATGCGGCCGTTGTAGCAGATTTCGTCAGATTCCCCCTCGTTGTGAGGGGTTTTTGATTGTGGGGATGCTCTTCCCTGCGGGCGCAAGCCCCTGCAGTTAATTACATTACCGCGTAGCGATAATCACTTTCTCCTGCTCCAGAAGGTCACTTCGTGTCGTGTGTGTTTGTTTTATTTTTGGTTGCCCGTGGATTGTATACGGAGACTAATTTATGTTGTCGCCCACAAAGCGTGGATTAGTCCAAATCCCTATTTTCTTAGATTTAGGTTTGGTTTGATTTAAGGATCGTTAACCTCGTTTGAGATTAATATCAACTTAAATATTTGTTAAGGATACGTTAATCCGATATTGGACTAAGATCTACTTATCGGGGGTTCAGGATCATCTTTGATCCAACGAAGAGCATTTGGGCTCTATCGTTTTAGTTTAGGAACGTTACGGTCCATAGATCACCATTTTTTTAGGGTGAGGGTAAATTTAAGGACGTTGCGGTCCACGGCTAGTTTAAGGACATTACGGTCCATTGTTAGTTTAGGGACATCATAGTCCATAGAGTTTAGTTTAGGGAAGTTGCGGTCCATAGGGTTTAAGGACATCATAGTCCATAGAGTTTAGTTTAGGGACGTTGCGGTCCATAGGGTTTAAGGACATCATATTCCACTTAGTTTAGGGACGTTGCGGTCCATAGGATTTAAGTACATCATAGTCCATAAAGTTTAGTTTAAGAACGTTGCCGTCCATAGGGTTTAAGGACATCATAGTCCATTTAGTTTAGGGACGTTGCGGTCCATAGGGTTTAAGAACATCATAGTCCATAGAGTTTAGTTTAGGGATGTCGCGGCCCATAGGGTTTAAGGACATCATACTCCATTTAGTTTAGGGACGTTGCGGTCCATAAGGTTTAAGGACATTATAGTCCATAGAGTTTAGTTTAGGGACGTTGCGGTCCATGTTTAAGGACATCATAGTCCGTGTTTAAGGACATCATAGTCCGTGTTTAAGGACATCATAGTCCATAGGGTTTTTGATTTAAGGACATCATAGTCCATGTTTAAGGACATCATAGTCCATGGCGTTTTTAGTTTAAGGACATCATAGTCTATGGTTTAAGGACATCATAGTCCATGGATTTTGGCTCATCGGTTTGAGGGTGCACCAAGAGTTATTGGTTATTGGGACTCTCCACCTTTCTGAAGACGTTGAAGAATTACAACGACATGTATCAGAGGTGTGGAAAGATGTACTCTTGAACCAATTTCCAGATCGAGGGAAGATATGGGATGAACATCATTTTAGATGCCATCTGTAGGAGATCACTAGTCATCTTTGGAACTAAGATCGACTTGGGAGACCTGAGTATAAGAAGGCTTCGATTGGTTGACGGTCAAAAGGTTCTTTTGGCCTTGAAAGACTTGGCTGATTTGGGCTAAGGTCAGCCTCTTACATTGTTAAACACTGCTAAATACTTGGCGCTCATGTACTCCCACGTGAGACTTTTAAACAGTGTTAAACACTGAAATTGGAGCACTCACATGTGGCACGTGATGCACCTAAAAATTGGGCACTGTTTCCTTGGGCTTATTCCCTTGTTCTGTACATGTAAGTGTTAAACACTTAAGTCTTGCAACCATCACGTGTAGACACGTGAGGTGCCACTAAGTTAGGCACTGCCTCCTTTGAATTTATCTTCATATTCTTCTTTAAGTGCTAAGTACTATTGGAGGTCACGTGGGATCACGTGACTCAATCTTCGTTGTTCCTTCTTGTTTCTCAGCGGTGCTCATGTGGGAACACGTGATCTGTCGTTGTAGCGTTAAACGCTAATATGTATGGGGCTCTTGATCTTAGTTTTAAGAATTCCAAGTCCTTTGTTTTATAAGAATTAAATTCTTATGTAGGGTTAAACCCTAACTTTATCAAAGAAATTAAATTCCTATCTCTTTGGAAGAATTAAATTCTTCAAACCTAGTTCTTTTCCTTTAAGTTTTTGGGACTGCATAATAGAATCTCCTCGATGAGAATTAAATACTCAACTTGTGGAGAGATATGCTTCTGTAGACCTCAACCATAGGAAGAACTAAGTTCTTTTTTTGGAAGAGTTAAAATCTTGTAAAAGGAGATAAAATGATCTTTGAGTCTTTTCCTCACCCAGGGTTTCTTTTTCTCTAAAGAGAACTCATCTTCTTTTATTTTCTCCAATCTTATCAGGGGGAGGGGAGTGATCTCCTCTCTTTTTCTGTCTATCTAGCCCTTTTTATAGCAGAGGCAAGTTTGTTGATTTTTGTTAAGGAAATATCTCATTGAGAGATTTTTGATTAGTTCGGGGATTTTATCCACCGTTGGATCTTTGATCCAGGAACCTCTGTTTTACAGACGATATTTTTCTTGTTATTAACAAGATTAGAAAATAGTTTCCCATACAGAGCTTATTCTGTATCTTGGTGATTTTTAATCACCCTTGGATCTTTGATCCAACGGTGCTCTGATTTACAGAGCACAATCTTTCTTGTTTAGAAAGATTGGGGGAAATATTTTCCCATACAAAGTTTATTTTGTATCTTGGTGATTTTTAATCACCATTGGATCTTTGATCCAACGGTGCTCTGATTTACAGAGCACAATCTTTCCTGTTTAGAAAGATTGGGAAAATATTTTCTCATACAGAGCTTATTCTGTATCTTGGTGATTTTTAATCACCATTGGATTTTTGATCCAACGGTGCTCTGATTTACAGAACACAATCTTTCTTGTTTAGAAAGATTGGGGGAAATATTTCCAAAATAGGGTTCTGATCACTTTTATATAGAATTTAATTCTATCAACTCAGAATGTATTTGGAATCCTCACGTGTAGCACGTGAACCAATGGCACTAGGCCGGTTTGCTTATATGCAGCAGTCCCAGAGAAGAGTATTACGTGTTGACACGTGATGCGCCTCCTGGCCTGTTATTTGTTTTATGAAGACGCCTATATACTTTGTATATAGATGCTCACGTGTGGTACGTGAAGCTCAACTTCAGTCTTATTTGTTAAGTGGAATGCTTATAATTTTCACTCTAAGGCGCATCACGTGTTGTTGGGGTAAAAATTTATACCCCTGTTGACCGAGTCAAAGTCAAGGTCAACCCCAAGCCAGGTGGGCCCAAGCCCAGGTCAAGCGGGCCCATGCCCAAGTCGAGCCCGCGGCCAGCCTCCTCCATGCTAAAATATAGATCATGTAATAAATAATTTTCATGTAATTTTTTTATACATGAATGTATGCAAAATGGGCATAAAGCCAAATTTTTGTAAGCCCGTGGCTTATGTGCAAAAATGAAATGGCACATGAGCCATGGGATAGGCAAAAATGCCATTTTTGTAAAGCCCAAGGGGCTATATGTAAGTATGTAAGCCTATAAAAGGCAACATGATGATGAATAAAGTAACACTTTTTCATTCCCCCAAAAAAGAGGGTTCTTTGTGCCTCCTGCTCCTTCTCCAAGGTTCTAAACCTTCTCATTTCTTTGAATTAAATCAAGAGTTTTACTCTTTCTTTTCAAAAACTAAGTAGTTTTCCACCACAAAACCCATAAAGGGGAACTCAGATCTTCCATCAGATCTTAAAAAGGAGTGATTTTTTAAAATCTCCTACTTCTTGATCTTCAAGATCCGGCCAAACAACAGGAGGAAGAAGAAGAACCCCCTTCATCAGCTTCAAAACATCCTAGGAGTTTAACTCCATATATATAAAACAACAAATATTTCCTTTTTGAAGCATAGCTTCTGTTTCTTAGGCTAAAAGCCTCCTTTTCTCGCCGGCGCTCAAGCGCAGAGCGCCCGCGTGCCAACACGTGGCGCGCTTGCGCTCCAGCGCAAGCGCTCGAGCGCAAGTCGCCCCCGTGCCGACACGTGGCGCGCTTGCGCCCAAGCGCAAGCGCTCGAGCGCAAATCGCCCCGGTGCCGACACGTGGCGCGCTTGCGCTCAAGCGCAAGTCGCCCCGGTGCCGACACGTGGAGTGCTTGCGCTCCAGCGCAAGCGCTCGAGCGTAAGTCGCCCCCGTGCCGACACGTGGCGCGCTTTCGCTCAGGCGCAAGTCGCCCCGGTGCCGACACGTGGCGCACTTGCGCTCAAGCGCAGAGCGCCCATGTGCCGACACGTGGCACTCTAGCGCCTGAGCGTACAGCGCCCAAAGTGCTGCCCCCACGCATCCTTTGGATGCATTTTCCCCCTCTTTCTTTTATATATATATATATACATACATACATATATATATATATATATACACATTTGTATACATATTTACACACACACATACTCCGCGACACTGTCCCTGTTAGAAAAAAATTTCTAACGGGGCGCTACCCCGCACCCCGCAAGGGGGCTGCTAGCCCCCTTGACCCCCAGCCCGCTATCCGGGTAGCGGGACCCCCATAAAAACTCTGCATGGCTCCCGATATATCCAAACCCACCTTTTCAAAACACAACACACGTACACTGCATATTGAGTTCGCATAACCATTTTAACCCGTTAATTGGAGGTTCCCTCGCCCCAAAGGCGAGGGGTAATTAACGACAGCTTAGTCCGCGGCTGCCGGAGATTTGGATCCCCACAATCAATAAACCCCCGCCTACCCTAGGCAGGGGAATCTGTAGTATACGCCTGACAAGCGCGCGCGTATTCCCATCTCAATGGGGTGATGAAAAACACCCTACAGATTCTGGCACGCCCGGTGGGACCAATCTCTCCTCCCATATTTCGGGTCAAGCGTTCATGCGAACTCAATCAATATACATACCTGTATTTATACTAAAAATAATGCTTTTTCATGCAGATTTTCAAGCAATCTCCTTCCGACGATGTCTTTGATGATGAACTCAGCTCCCGTCTCCTACACGATGAGGATAGACTCTAGGACGGTCCTTCCGGCCAGTCTCGGACGACAATGGGAGGAGCCGCTGCTACCATTTGGCTCTATTATGTTCATGCCAGTTGGCGCCATCCCAGCTCCTCAAGCCCCGGTGGCAGACAAACCGGTCTCGAAAGGCAGGAGACCAAATGTGGTGATCTCAAGGGCGTCCCAACCCAAACGCAAGTCGGTATCTGAATGACTTTTCTTGGCCCCAGCTGGGGGTAAGGCCATCAACACCAACAAAGCTACAACGCGTCCCGAGCAAGCTCCAACGGCGCCCCTGACAAATGCTCGATCGGGTGTCTTCTCTAAGCTCCCCGCTGATCAACTCACAATGACTTCCCGGGTAGCGGATGCCCGCCAAGCCTTCAAAATCGAGAAGCTGAGGGAGAAAAGGCTCAGATATAGAGCCAACAAAAGGGCTAAGACTCCTACCAGGCTGAACCTCATGAGGTTTGAAGAACAGGGTTACCCCGCCGAAGATGAGGAAATGGCTGGGTATGTGGTCCACACTGTCTACACGGTGGGCACGCGCAGCAAGAGCAAGGACGGGGCTACCACATCTCAAACCCAATCTGGCTTGAATGTGGTGGCCGCTTCCCAAGAACAGACGCCTCTGCTGGGTGATGAAAACCCTCTTGATGAGGATGATAGGAGGAAAGACCCTTCGGTCCATGAGGAGTCGGGCTCGGAAAGCGAAGAAGAGCCGACTTTCCACCCCAGGACCGCGGAACAAGAGCTGCTTCAAGAGCTCCGAAAGCAGTTCAGAAACAAAGATAAGGAGATGGACAAACTCTACTCCAAAATCGATGACTTGACGAATGTCGTGATGCAGCTCACAGCCCGACTTGCCTCTCAGCCGCCCAATCAAGCGGAAGGCTCTGCTCATGAACCGGGAAATGGTGTCCCAAAGCAGCCGACGCCTATTCCCTCAAATCCAAAAGTGGGCGAACTACATGAAAACCAGTCGCATCCTATCTCGGGAAATGTCTTGGCTACCGATGACAG
The DNA here is from genome assembly GCA_030015575.1 of Agapanthus africanus. Taxonomy (NCBI): domain Eukaryota; kingdom Viridiplantae; phylum Streptophyta; class Magnoliopsida; order Asparagales; family Amaryllidaceae; genus Agapanthus; species Agapanthus africanus. The sequence goes on along the minus strand of JASDDO010000028.1, from coordinate 23,028,854 downwards.
TAGCCCGTTAACTCAAGATCAAATCATAGATTTGGTTGCCAGCAAAGTCAAAACACTGGTGGCCGAAGCCGAAGCGCAAAAAGATATCAGCAGTAGTGGGAGACCATATCCTGCTCAGTATGATCTGGTAGAATTTCCTAGCGGCTATGCCATCCCCAAATTCGGAAGATTCGATGGGACGGGAAATGCAAATCAGCATATCGCCCACTTCAAAGCCTCATGCGGGAATACTGGGGGCAATGATGCGCTTCTCCTCCGCCAGTTCATTAATAGCTTGACCGATGTTGCTTTCGACTGGTACGCGAGCATACCGGATGGCTCCGTCACAACTTTTGTCTAAATGGAGTCTCTGTTTCGGCAGAGGTTCATGAGCGTCAGCGATAAGATTACTATTGTCGAGCTCGTAAGGACCAAGCCCAAGAGCAATGAGAGCAGAACGGATTTTATAACCCGATGGCGCAATCTCTCCGTCAAATGCGAATCGCCGATAGAGCAGGACCAATCTGTCAGTCTCCTCGTCGGAAATCTCAACAATTGGATGGCCCCGTTTTTATGCACCGCGGGTCTCAAAACATTCCAAGAGCTGACCAGGAAAGTCCAGATGCTGGAGCGCTCAAAACAGGAGTCCTCCTCGGATTCTCAAAATAACAATAAGTCCTGGAGAAACTGGAAGGACGATAATCGCAAAGGCGGAAACTCCGATGATTCTGAATCTTTCAACACTTCGGCTAACCGAAATAAGCAAGGGATGAGCGGACCTAGCGCCAACCAGCCTCGGAAGCCAATGTTCGGAGAGGAAGGAGAATCTCCACTGAAAGAGAAGCTGGATAAGGTCTATTCCTTCAGAAGGGACAAAATCCGTAAAATATTCAAAGACGTCCTGAAGAACGGTCTACAACTGCCAGAGTCAAAAAGACCGCAGGAAGCGAATAGGACTGACGACCCCAAATACTGCCCCTATCACAGAGTGATAGGTCATGCCATTGAGGACTGCTTCGTCTTCAAAGATTGGGTCGAAAAGCAATACAAGGCAGGGGAGATAGAACTGTCCAAAGGCGTGTTAACAAACAGTCAAGTTGCAACCGCCAATTTCATACAAACGGAGACCAAAGTTCTTTGTGAAACCGATTCTCTCAGACATCTGCCTTTCTCTGAAAACAATCGACCACCACGTCATTAAACCGGGAACAGTCGACCTCTAAGTCGTTAAACTGGGAATGTAAAAAATGTGTGTATATAAAAAATGTGTAAAGAAAAGAAAAATAAAGAAAAGCCGAAATGATGGGGCAACTCGCAATAAAAACAAGCGAGTAAAAAAAAAATGAAAATAAAGCCGAAATGATGGGGCAACCGTGAATAAAAGCCGAAATGATAGGGCAATCGCGATTTTCGCGATAAGAAAAGCTGAAATGATAGAGCAATCACGGTAAAACAAAAAAAACAACAACAAAACAACAAAAAAAAACAGCGGTGAATGATGAGTCGCTCCTGGTACCATATTCCAGTGCAGCGATGCAGACGCCAAACAAAAATTCAAATTTCCAAAGTTCTCCCAGCCCTACGGCCAGTCCCCAAATTGACTACCGTATACAATCCACGGGCTCAAATAATTCTCACCATACCCATGCCCCACCGTAATCACCAGTTACGCGGATGGTCTCTGCCTTTGGAATTATGCCCTATTGAGATGACCCACTCATGTGTCCTCAGGATACATGAGGAGAACAAGCCTTTGTGGGATCCTTACGACTCACAAAGGAGCAACACACTTAGGAGTCCCCACGACTCCTAAGGAGAAATACACCTACGGGATCCTTACGACCCGTAGGGAGAAAATGCTTTTATGGGACCCTCACGGCCCATAAAATTGAAAAGCCTTAGGCGATAGGGATCTAAACCTGTCTCCTAAGCCATCGCTCCCCAATACCCAAGTGGCGAATGATGAGTCGCTCCTGGTACCATATTCCAGTATAGCGATGCAGACGCCAACCAAATTCCAATACCATACCCAAGTGGCGAATGATGAGTCACTCTTGGTACCATATTCCAGTGCAGCGATGCAGACGCCAACCAAATTCCAAATCCCATACCCCAACGGCGAATGATGAGTCGCTCCTGGTACCATATTCCAGTGCAGCGATGCAGACGCCAACCAAATTCCAATCCCATGCCCCAATGGTGAATGATGAGTCGCTCCTGGTACCATATTCCAGTGCAGCGATGCAGACGCCAACAAAGTCCCGAAATTTTTATGGCCCTACGGTCTGGATCATACATCCTGCAAAACCGTATACAATCCACAGGCGTAAAAAAATCCCAATTCCTCCCAAGTCCTACCGGTGAGACCACATTCAAAGTCCCACCGGCGGTGAAGATTCAAAAAAAAAGGAAAGGTATGTCCACAAGCAAAATAGGCATGGATGAAAACCCGAAAGGGCTCCGTGAGTAAAAACAGCAGGACTGCCGGCGAGTTTGTGAAAACCCGAAAGGGCGCAAACTCGTGAAAAAGAGATGAAATACACTCGCAAAGTCCTCTCGACTTTGTGAGGAGAAAATTCCCGCGTGAGATCCTTACGACTCACAAAGGAGCAACACACTTGGGAGTCCCCACGACTCCCAAGGAGAAAATACACTTACGGGATCCTTACGACCCGTAGGGAGAAAATGCTTTGTGAGACCCTCACGGCTCACAAAATTGAAAAGTCTTAGGCGATAGGGACCTAAAACCTGTCTCTTAAGCCATCGTTTCCTAATAAGCAAACGCAAATGATGATTCACTCCTGGTACCATATTCCAGTGTAGCGATGCTGATGCCAAACAAAAAAAACCAATTCCCAAATCCTCTCATGACAAATGATGATTCGCTCATGGTACCATATTCCAGTGTAGCAATGCTGATGTCAACCCAGATCAAATCAAACCAACAACCTCTACGGCGGAATCATGCTCTGTCCTAGAATTTACCCCGTGTTGAAATGATGCTTCGCCTCGGGATATCTACCTTCCCTGCAGGAATTATGCTCCGCCTCGGAATCAAATCAACCAACCAGCTCTGCGTCGGAATTATACTTCGTCTCAGAATGCACCCTGTGTCGAAATGATGCTTCGCTTCGGTGTATCTGCCTTCCCTGTCGGAATTATGCTTCAGCTCGGAATCAACCAACGAACTCCTCGTCGGAATTATGCTCCACCTCAAAATCAAGTCAACCAGCAAGCTCTACGTCGGAATTATGCTTCGTCTCAGAATGCAACCCGTGTCGAAATGATGCTTCTCCTCGGTGTACCTGCCTTCCCTGTCGAAATTATGTTTCGTCTCGGAATCAAGTCAGCCAACAAGCTCTGCGCCGGAATCATGATCCGTTTCAGAATATACCCCGTGTCGAAATTGTTAGTGTATATGCCCTAGAGGCCATTACTGTATCATACTAGTATATATATTACTTGATGGAAGCTTGGGATATTCACAGTTGTACAGACAATCTTGCTCAATATAGTAGTATGCTACTTGGTTTGTCTCTGCTTTAATGTGTACATGTGTGTTTATTTATTATATCACCTATACGCATTAGTAGAGCCATTAGGATCTTTGCTTGATTACCGGCGTTATGATGGCGATCACACTCGTGGGGGCTAGGTAATCTACAAGCACATCCTTATACACGTCCCTAGTCGTGGGAGTATCGAGATAGGGCATCGATGCTCCGGAGTAGACTAGCGTATGCGCTTCTCATCCCAGCACGGGAGACGGTCTGTCCCACAGCCGTCGGTACGTCGTACTTGAGATAGTATGCGGGTGCTTGTTAGGTTACGAGTACACTGGACAGGACTCGTCGGGAACTGATGGTTGGTATTATACCTATCGTCAGTTATCAGTTCCCAGGTGACATGAGTACAGCTTAGTCCGCTGACTTGACACTGCCACTTCGCCTCGAGTGTGTTCCCACTGTTCTTTGGTTACTACCCTACCACGGCTCTACTGAGTCGTGCAAACAGGTAGTAGTTGGGAGCAGTCCCGAAGCACTTGGAGGCAGTGACGGTTAGACATGATTCGTCTCTCCCGGTATTGGGGGTTGACATCGCGCTGTGTCTAGGAGAGCCATTACACAAGTAGTCCCTGGCCAGGGCAAGCGAGATATACTGGTAGGTTCCAGTGTTATCTCAGGGTGTTCTGGGCTTCACTCCGACACGACTTGTACCGCTATTAGGGGTCTGACGCTTGCCGCCCCCTAGGCCCGACATACGATGTATCAGACGAACAGACCGGACTGTACGGAGATTGTCACATACAGACTCAGTAGGAGTTCGGATGGGTTTACCTCATCGGCCTTCTTATCGACATCTACCTGGGGACCGTTACGTACAGCTAGTGCCGCTTGCGGTCTGTGGTTAAACCCACTGCCAGCGTAGTGTCGAGTCTTTAGAGTCCCACACAGAGAGTTTCCCTGCACTGAGCGAAACGTGTAGAGGCCGTATGGTTTTACGGCAGGGCTGCGATCACTTACGTACACTTGTGTGCGTATGGTGTTCGGGCAGGCAGTACTAGTAGGCTTTGGTTTAAGCCGGATCCTAGTATTGCACGGATGGATTTGTTTTGTCTTCTGTGCATCCGGATTCTACGGAATACAGATGCAGGTGTGTATGCACAGTTTTTCGGAGCGATGAAGGAGGAGGTGCCTCATTAGGGTTTTGGCAGTTGGTTCGGCCAAAACCGTTATGTGGCAAGCTCATTAGGGTTTTTACAGTTGATTCGGTCAAAACCATCTTGAGGCGGACTCATTAGGGTTTTTGACAGTTCGTTTGGTCAAAACCATTATGAGCCGCGAACATCATTTACTAATCCTATTAGTGATAATCTTATGATGGCTAATTGCATTGACCATTTGACCCCGTTGACCTCTCTTGACTTTGTTGACCGGTTGACCGTGTTGACCATTGACTTTCAAGAGGGTTCCACACTCTTCTTTTCTTTTCCTTTTTCTTTTGGATTTTGATAATGGTCATTTCAAAGTAGCCATCAACTTTATCTTGATGGGATTAGTAATGATGTTGTTTTTGCATTATTTGCAACCATGGTTGATTTTCTTTTGGATCATAATTTCTTTCTCATTCTCTCTCTTGGTTTTTTCAAGTGAGAAGAAAAGAAATAAACCATGGTTGTTGCTCCTCCTTCTTCTTCCTCCTCTTGTTTTGATCTTTTGATCTCATGTGTTGAGAGATAAAGATTTCACAAAGACAAAGCCATCCCTTCATCACTTCTACACAACCTAGGGCTTTTAGATTAGCAATCTCCTTGCCCTAGTTACCTCGGCTTGAGGTGGAGCTCGGTGTACATCTCTCGGGTGGATCGTCTTCGACTCAAGGAGGCCGCGGAGGTGACCAAAGTCCGGATCAACCATTGAGCAAGCAAAGAGAAGAACAACAAGAAGAGAAGAACAACAAGAAGTGAAGAACAACAAGAAGAGAAGGAGTTCAAGTTGAGGTATAACCCCTAACCGAGTAGATAACATCTTAAGTTAGGATGCTAGTGTATTGTTTAGCAAAGATCCGACTTTTACGGTCCATGTTACCAAGTCCAGAAAATTTTTTGTTTTACCGTTTCCGCTACCCCGAAAGTACCGGGAGAGGTAACGTGGACCTAACAGTGGTATCAGAGCCTAACTAAACATAAACTAGCTAGGTAGTGAAGTGTATCGAAGTTCGAAACGAAAAAATCGAAAAACCGAGTTACGAAAACCCCAAGTTTCTGTTAAAATGTTTTCTGGTCAAAACAAAATTTGTCATACTCCAAAAATCATCTCAGGGTTTTTAGAAGAAAGCCACCAAAAACGAGCCAACAACTCGACCAAAGAGCCGCGTTTCCGCGGCAATAGCAAGCTATTGCCGCGGAACCGCGGCCATCTTGGTGAGTCACTGGGTCGATTTTGGTGCAGTGTATTTCTGACTTGGTTTTAGGATTTTTGAGATGGTTTATATGTGCCCAGATTTTCCAGAATAGAAATTTGTTTTTGGGGGCCTATAAATCCGTATTTTTCCAAATTTCAATATACTTTGACTATAAAGGTTATATCTGTGATGTTCATATGTATTGAACGTCGGCTATCGCTATATGTCGATTAGTCGGGGTTATACATATCTGTGATCTGTGACTGTTGTTGATGGTTTGTGTATATGAACTCGTTGGATTGTCGCGGATGAATAGCCGGGGTGGATGTGAGATGAGTGTTTCCTTTTCTTTCATTCATGTAATAAATTTGTAAATTGATGTAATATTATTTGTTTGGCCGCACAACCGGGTCGGGGTTGTAGCCGTCATTGTATAATTCTTTTTACTGTTTTTGCTCCTAGGATAGACCCATGGAGGGGGTGCATAAACTACCGGGTATCTCGAAGTGCCGAGTGGCCTACTCATGGCGTTGAGGGAGGTTGCTTCGCTTCGGGTACTTGGCGGGTAGTTTGCCGCACCCGTAGGGGTCTTGGGTGGGGTATTGGCTATTCATCGCGACCGTGTAATCCGTTTTTCGTTGCAGGCTCGAACGAATCGCGGGTTCCTAGTATATCCAAAGTGTTCATCTGTGATCTGGATTGGCTATCATTGCAGTATATCTATATATAATAACTATTTAGGCGTTGCTTATGTTTTACAGCCGCGCTAGCCCAGCCCCCGCTCTGTCGTTAGTTAAGTAACCTAACGGGTGATGACGGGGCCCAGTGGCGAATGCGAATGGCATAAGCGTACGTCATATTTTGGTTGTTTTCTGCAATGGTAGGATTTAAATGATGGGATGCATTAAAAGATCTAATGCAAGAAAATAAACCTAAAAGACGTTGGAACAATTTTTCAAAAAGCTGTTATTGCAAGGACATTCATTTTTGTTTTGCATCGCGGTATTCGGTTGTGAATGCCCAGCACCTTAGTCGACGAGGCAGGGGCCGAGATCCCTTCATCGGGAGTGACCCCTTGGACAAAAGTTTGCGTCAGGGTAATAACTTCACTATAGTCGATTATTCTTGCTTTGCATCGAGGTATTCAGTTTGGAATATCCTGCACCCCATTCGACGAGGAAAGAGCCGAGATCCCTTCACAGGGAGTGACCTCTTTAGCAAAAGTTTTCGCCACTATATTTTCAAAAAGTGTATCACGTTCCTTCAACGATATCAAGTTCATTACGTTAACGGGTTTTCGCCAAAACCCAGTCGTAGCCCTCCGTCGTTTCGGATTGATATTGCTTAGTATTCGTGCTACGTATTTCGTGCTCAGCCGAGGCGTAGTGTACGGTAGCTATGTAATATCTTTCCGTAGGATACAAAGTGATTGGTTAGGACAGTCGTACGGTCATTTTGGCTCAGTCAAGGACTCGTACGGGTGGGTCTAATGCAGTCAAGATAATGACGGGTTGAACTTGACTAGGATCCTTTGATATGTTGGCTCAGTCAAGGTCACTTGGGTCCTAGGGGCAAAAACCACATCGGGAGTTTCAAAAGTACTGAGACTTGCAGATTTAGCATACCTTCTAGAGTGTGGTGACTAGAGTGGATTCCATCTAGGTCATCACACAGTGATAGTTGGATCCCGATCCCACTGATGATTTGGATTACTCTCAGGAGATTATTTCACTTAACAATCAATGCTATAAACCCAGTAGGTGACTAGAAAGGTGTTAGCGGGGTTACGCCCCCAGGGAAAAGAGGTTCTTAAATTAAGGAACTTCGCGAAAGCGTTGGAAAACCTCCCTCGAAGTACCGACACTAGCCTGGCTGAAAGGTTAAGCAAGTATTGTGACGTGAATTAAATCCCGGCTAGTTCTTCTTTTAAAAAGGTTTTAAGAAGAATTTGAGGAAACAGTGGGAGACATCCTGGTTAGATAAATTAATAAACCAATCTAATCTTGCAAGAGCATACGCTGAGTGTTTCTTTTCTCTCTCTCCAGGCAGCAACCTTTTCACGCCCTAATCAAGATAATAAAATGTATCGCTTGACCGATCCGAATTCTTATTCGGGGCTGGGGAACGTTGGTTCAGCTCTGACTTGTGACAACAGTCATGAGTATGAGAATGGGAAAGGGGATCGTATGGATTTCCAGGATACTCAGTTGAAGAAGAAGCATGGTTTTGCATCTACTTCAGGTGTTCTTGTAACTGAGAACTGTTTTACGGTCAGCCCTACCTCCTGGGTACTTGATACCGGATCAGGATCTCATATCTGTAATTTATTGCAGGGACTGGGAAAAAGTAGGAAAGTTGCACCGGGTGATATGTCGCTCAGAGTAGCGAACGAAGCACAAGTTAATGCGGCAGCCGTCGGTGAATATCACCTAGTATTGCCAAATGGCAAGACTATGATTTTGAACGATTGCTACTATGTACCCTCCATGGTTTGCAACATCATATCGGTTTCTTTACTCAATAAAGATGGATATAACTTTGTTCTTGACAAGAATATTATGAACATTTACCTTCATAAGGTACTGGTTGCAGAGGGTACACTGTGTAATGGTATCTACGTTCTAAATCAGAATACAGTTCTCAATATACAAAACACACGCAAGAGGAAGAATTCAGATACGAATGAATCCTACTTGTGGCATTGTAGACTTGGTCATATCGGAGAGAAAAGACTGAGTAAGTTGCATAAAGATGGACTCTTGGATGCGTTCGAGTTTTCATCTTATGAAACTTGTCAGTCTTGTCTCAAAGGGAAGATGACCAAATTTCCGTTCACCGGACATGGAGAAAGAGCAGCAGAGGTCTTGGGACTCGTACATAGTGATGTATGTGGTCCGATGTCTATACATGCAAGGGGTGGGTTCTCGTACTTCATCACCTTCACTGACGATCTCTCTAGGTTCGGATATGTGTATCTGATGAAACACAAATCTGAAGCTTTTGAGAAATTCAAGGAATTCAGAAACGAAGTAGAGAACCAGACATGCAAAAGTATTAAGATCCTCCGGTCTGACAGGGGAGGGGAGTACTTAAGCACGGAATTCCTAGATTACTTAAAAGAGAATGGTATTCTCTCTCAGCTTACTCCTCCTTATACACCACAGCACAACGGTGTATCGGAGCGGAGGAATCGTACCCTACTGGATATGGTTCGCTCCATGATGAGTAATGCCGAGTCACCTCTTTCATTTTGGGGACATGCGCTGTTGACGGCGGCATATCTGTTGAACGATGTTCCGTCTAAATCTGTGCTTAAGACACCGTTCGAGATATGGAATGGTAAAAAGCCGTATCTTAAACGTATTAAGGTATGGGGTTGTCCGGCCTATGTAAAAGTACAAAATCCGGACAAACTTCAAGCACGTTCAGTTCTATGTAAATTTGTGGGATATCCTAAGAACTCTACAGGATATCTGTTCTACCACATCGAGGAACAGAAGGTGTTTGTATCTCGCCATGCCACCTTTTTAGAGTGGCAATTTCTTGCAAAAGAAACAAGTGGGAGTTCGGTAGAACTGGAAGAAATTCAGCGACCACAAAATGAAACTGAAGATTTGACAGAACCTCAGAATTCAATAACCCCAGAAGAACCTCAGCCACTCCGCAGATCTGGTAGGATTTCTCATCCGCCCGAGAGATACTACGGTTTTCTCATAGACGGGGATCGAGAGAATTGCATCTTGGAAGAAGATGACCCTACCAGTTTCAGGCAGGCCATTATCAGTAGGGACTCTGATAAGTGGCAGGAAGCAATGCAATCCGAAATGGAGTCCATGTACGCCAATAAAGTGTGGACCTTGGATATTGCTCCACCTGGGGTAAAACCCGTTGGATGCAAATGGATCTACAAAAGGAAACTTGGTGTAGATGGGCAGGTGGAAACCTATAAAGCTAGACTCGTTGCAAAAGGTTTTCGTCAAAGACCTGGTTTGGACTATGACGAAACTTTTTCTCCGGTGGCTATGCCCAAATCCATTCGGATCCTACTTGCCATTGCTGCCTTCTATGACTATGAAATCTGGCAGATGGATGTTAAGACGGCTTTCCTGAACGGTTGTTTGGAAGAGTGCGTTTACATGGATCAACCAGAAGGTTTCGTAGACAGTGGGAGCAGTGGAAGGGTGTGCAAGTTGCTTAAATCCATTTATGGATTAAAACAGGCATCGCGGAGCTGGAACATCTGTTTTGATGAGGCAATCAAGGAATTTGATTTCATCAAGAACGAAGATGAACCCTGTGTATATAAGAAGATTGTAGGACGAACTGTCGTATTCCTAGTTTTGTACGTGGACGACATTCTTTTGATAGGAAATGATATTCCTATGCTACAATCGGTCAAGTTATTTTTGTCACAAAGGTTCTCCATGAAGGACCTGGGTGATGCCTCGTACATTCTGGGGATCAAGATCTATAGAGATAGATCCAAGAGACTATTGGGACTTTCGCAGTCCAGGTACATAGAGACCGTACTAAAGAGATTTAGTATGGAGGGTTCCAAGCGCGGTAGCATACCCACATTGCACGGAATTACCCTCTCCAAGAAGATGTCTCCTAAGACTGACAAGGAGAGGGTTCGCATGAGCACTATACCCTACGCTTCGGCGGTAGGATCTATAATGTATGCGATGCTATGTACAACACCAGATGTAGCTTACGCATTGAGCGCGGTAAGCCGGTATCAGTCAGACCCAGGGGAGGACCACTGGACAGCAGTGAAGAACATTCTCAAGTACCTGAGAAGGACTAAGGAGATGTTCCTGGTTTACGGTAATGGAGACCTCAGGGTCGAGTCCTTTACCGATTCAAGCTTCCAAAGTGACAAAGATGACAGCAAGTCTGTCTCGGGTTTTGTGTTTACCCTCAACGGAGGGGCGGTATGTTGGAGGAGTTCCAAGCAGGATACCGTCGCGGACTCGACGATGGAGGCTGAATACATTGCTGCAAGCGATGCCGCAAAAGAGGCGGTCTGGATGAAGAAGTTCATTAGTGAACTTCAGGTGGTTCCGTCCATTGTTGACCCAATACCTTTGTATTGCGATAACAATAGGGCTATTGCTTTAGCGAAGGAACCAAGGTCCCATCAGAAATCCAGGCACATCTTAAGGCGGTATCACCTGATCAGGGAGATCATTGATCGACAGGAGATCGAGGTGCGGAGAGTCGACACTAAGGACAACACTGCGGACCCATTCACGAAGGCTTTACCCCAGACTCAGTTCGAGCGGCTGATCGAGATGATAGGTCTTCGATACGCCCGTACATGGCCTTAGTGCAAGTGGGAGATTGTTAGTGTATATGCCCTAGAGGCCATTACTGTATCATACTAGTATGTATATTACTTGATGGAAGCTTGGGATATTCACAGTTGTACAGACAATCTTGCTCAATATAGTAGTATGCTACTTGGTTTGTCTCTGCTTTAATGTGTACATGTGTGTTTATTTATTATATCACCTATACGCATTAGTAGAGCCCTTAGGATCTTTGCTTGATTACCGGCGTTGTGATGGCGATCACACTCGTGGGGGCTGGGTAATCTACAAGCATATCCTTATACACGTCCCTAGTCGTAGGAGTATCGAGATAGGGCATCGATGCTCCGGAGTAGACTAGCGTATGCGCTTCTCATCCCAGCACGGGAGACGGTCTGTCCCACAGCCGTCGGTACGTCGTACTTGAGATAGTATGCGGGTGCTCGTTAGGTTACGAGTACACTGGACAGGACTCGTCGGGAACTGATGGTTGGTATTATACCTATCGTCAGTTATCAGTTCCCAGGTGACATGAGTACAGCTTAGTCCGCTGACTTGACACTGCCACTTCGCCTCGAGTGTGTTCCCACTGTTCTTTGGTTACTACCCTACCACGGCCCTACTGAGTCGTGCAAACAGGTAGTAGTTGGGAGCAGTCCCGAAGCACTTGGAGGCAGTGACGGTTAGATAGGATTCGTCTCTCCCGGTATTGGGGGTTGACATCGCGCTGTGTCTAGGAGAGCCATTACACAAGTAGTCCCTGGCCAGGGCAAGCGAGATATACTGGTAGGTTCCAGTGTTATCTCAGGGTGTTCTGGGCTTCACTCCGACACGACTTGTACCGCTATTAGGGGTCTGACGCTTGCCGCCCCGTAGGCCCGACATGCGATGTATCAGACGAACAGACCGGACTGTACGGAGATTGTCACATACAGACTCAGTAGGAGTTCGTATAGGTTTACTTCATCGGCCTTCTTATCGACATCTACCTGGGGACCGTTACGTACAGCTAGTGCCGCTTGCGGTCTGTGGTTAAACCCACTGCCAGCGTAGTGTCAAGTCTTTAGAGTCCCACACAGAGAGTTTCCCTGCACTGAGTGAAACGTGTAGAGGCCGTATGGTTTTACGGCAAGGCTGCGATCAATTACGTACACTTGTGTGCGTATGGTGTTCGGGCAGGAAGTACTAGTAGGCTTTGGTTTAAGCCGGATCCTAGTATTGCACGGATGGATTTGTTTTGTCTTCTGTGCATCCGCATTCTACGGAATACGGATGCAGGTGTGTATGCACATTTTTTCGGAGCGATGAAGGAGGAGGTGCCTCATTAGGGTTTTGGCAGTTGGTTCGGCCAAAACCGTTATGTGGCAGGCTCATTAGGGTTTTGACAGTTGATTCGGTCAAAACCATTTTGAGGCGGACTCATTAGGGTTTTTGACAGTTCGTTTGGTCAAAACCATTATGAGCCGCGAACATCATTTACTAATCCTATTAGTGATAATCTTATGATGGCTAATTGCATTGACCATTTGACCCCGTTGACCTCTCTTGACTTTGTTGACCGGTTGACCGTGTTGACCATTGACTTTCAAGAGGGTTTCACACTCTTCTTTTCTTTTCCTTTTTCTTTTGGATTTTGATAATGGTCATTTCAAAGTAGCCATCAACTTTATCTTGATGGGATTAGTAATGATGTTGTTTTTGCATTATTTGCAACCATGGTTGATTTTCTTTTGGATCATAATTTCTTTCGCATTCTCTCTCTTGGTTTTTTCAAGTGAGAAGAAAAGAAATAAACCATGGTTGTTGCTCCTCCTTCTTCTTCCTCCTCTTGTTTTGATCTTTTGATCTCATGTGTTGAGAGATAAAGATTTCACAAAGACAAAGCCATCCCTTCATCACTTCTACACAACCTAGGGCTTTTAGATTAGCAATCTCCTTGCCCTAGTTACCTCGGCTCGAGGCGGAGCTCGGTGTACATCTCTCGGGTGGATCGTCTTCGACTCAAGGAGGCCGCGGAGGTGACCAAAGTCCGGATCAACCATTGAGCAAGCAAAGAGAAGAACAACAAGAAGAGTAGAACAACAAGAAGTGAAGAACAACAAGAAGAGAAGGAGTTCAAGTTGAGGTATAACCCCTAACCGAGTAGATAACATCTCAAGTTAGGATGCTAGTGTATTGTTTAGCAAAGATCCGACTTTTACGGTCCATGTTACCAAGTCCAGAAAATTTTTTGTTTTACCGTTTCCGCTACCCCGAAAGTACCGGGAGAGGTAACGTGGACCTAACAGAAATCATGCTTCGCCTTGGAATATTTTCCTCCCTTGCCGGAATTATACTTCGCCTAGGAATCTACCTCTGCATTGAAATCATGCTTCGGTCAGAATGCTCCGCTCTTCGGAAAGATGCTCCGAACCCTGGAATTATGCTTCGATCATCGGAATGATGCTCCGATCTCTGGAATTATGCTCCGCCCATTGGAACGATGCTCCGATCTTCGGAATGATGCTCCGAATCCTGGAATTATGCTCCGCTCTTCGGAAAAATGCTCCGAACTCTGGAATTATGCTCGGCAAATCGGAATGATGCTCCGACCCTGGACTTATGCTCCGCACTTCGGAATGATGCTCTGACATTGGAATTATGCTCCGTGAATCGGAATGATGCTCCGATCCTCGGGAATCATGCTCCCCGGGATGATGCTTCGCCTTCGGAATGATGTTCCAGCTCGAAGTTCAGCTTCAAGATCCATCAATTTCATGCACACCACTCAAATGTGCGGTGTGCATTTATTGATGGGGGGCACTTTGTTGGGGTAAAAATTTACACCCCTGTTGACCGAGTCAAAGTCAAGGTCAACCCCAAGCCAGGTGGGCCCAAGCCCAGGTCAAGCGGGCCCATGCCCAAGTCGAGCCCGCGGCCAGCCTCTTCCATGTAAAATATAGATCATATAATAAATAATTTTCATGTAATTTTTTTATACATGAATGTATGCAAAATGGGCATAAAGCCAAATTTTTGTAAGCCCGTGGCTTATGTGCAAAAATGAAATGGCACATGAGCCATGGGATAGGAAAAAATGCCATTTTTGTAAAGCCCAAGGGGCTATATGTAAGTATGTAAGCCTATAAAAGGCAACATGATGATGAATAAAGTAACACTTTTTCATTCCCCCAAAAAAGATGGTTCTTTGTGCCTCCTGCTCCTTCTCCAAGGTTCTAAACCTTCTCATTTCTTTGAATTAAATCAAGAGTTTTACTCTTTCTTTTCAAAAACTAAGTAGTTTTCCACCACAAAACCCATAAAGGGGAACTCAGATCTTCCATCAGATCTTAAAAAGGAGTGATTTTTTTAAATCTCCTACTTCTTGATCTTCAAAATCCGGCCAAACAACAGGAGGAAGAAGAAGAACCCCCTTCATCAGCTTCAAAACATCCTAGGAGTTTAACTCCATATATATAAAACAACAAATATTTCCTTTTTGAAGCATAACTTCTGTTTCTTAGGCTAAAAGCCTCCTTTTCTCACCGGCTCTCAAGCGCAGAGCGCCCGCGTGCCGACACGTGGCGCGCTTGCGCTCCAGCGCAAGCGCTCGAGCGCAAGTCGCCCAGGTGCCGACACGTGGCGCGCTTGCGCCCAAGCGCAAGCGCTCGAGCGCAAATCGCCCCGGTGCCGACACGTGGCGCGCTTGCGCTCGAGCGCAAGTCGCCTCGGTGCCGACACGTGGAGCGCTTGCGCTCCAGCGCAAGCGCAAGTCGCCCCTGTGCCGACACGTGGCGCGCTTGCGCTCGGGCGCAAGTCGCCCCGGTGCCGACACGTGGCGCACTTGCGCTCAAGCGCAGAGCGCCCATGTGCCGATACGTGGCACTCTAGCGCCTGAGCGTACAGCGCCCAAAGTGCTGCCCCCACGCATCCTTTGGATGCCTTTTCCCCCTCTTTCTTTTATATATATATACATACATATATATATATACACACACATTTGTATACATATTTACACACACACATACTCTACGACACTGTCCCTGTTAGAAAAAAATTTCTAACGGGGCGCTGCCCCGCACCCCGCAAGGAGGCTGCTAGCCTCCTTGACCCCCAGCTCGCTATCCGGGTAGCGGGACCCTCGTAAAAACTCTGCATGGCTCCCGATATATCCAAACCCACATTTTCAAAACACAACACACGTACACTGCACATTGAGTTCGCATGACCATTTTAACCCGTTAATCGGAGGTTCCCTCGCCCCAAAGGCGAGGGGTAATTAACGAAAGCTTAGTTCGCGGCTGCCGGAGATTTGGATCCCCACAATCAATAAACCCCCGCCTACCCTAGGCAGGGGAATCTGTAGTATACGCCTGACAAGCGCGCGCGTATTCCCATCTCAATGGGGTGATGAAAAACGCCCTACACGTGTGGGCACGTGATGCTCCTTTTAGGGAATTCTTCCATCACTTTTTGGTTCATTATTTATTTATATTATTATTATTTTTTTATAAGAGAAAAAATGCCCCCATAGCGTTGTTCTCATGTGGCTTGCACGTGAGTGTAACAGCCATTGGATGGCCTAGGGGGACGAGGAGGTGAATCTTCTTTGTCACGTCTTATAAATGCAAAGGTTTGGCCTTTGGGAAGCCTCTGTTCTTTCATCTTCTTCCTTCTTTGTTTTCTTCAAGAATTTAATTCTCGCTTTCAGAGCTTAGTTCTCTGTTCATTGCAATTCCAAAGTTAAACTCTGTTAGAAAAAATGAACCTTTTCTAGGTAAAGATCTTGAACATTAGAGAAACCCTTTTCTCTAAAGAAAGCTTCTGGATTTTAAATCCATCATGAGAGCTTTGCTCTGCTCTGAAACCTATCTCTTAAAGATCCAAAGACGTGATCTTTGAGTAATTACTCTCAATGCTTTGGGCATTCCTCCTCTGACCTTTAGGGATTCATGGCATTTGATTTTCTCTTTATGGGGGTTTCTGGAATTTAATTCCATTGTATAAAAGGAATTTTAATTCCTCACCAAAGAGCTTTGCTCTGAAAGATCAAAGGGCCTTTCAGGAATTTCATTCCCTGGTGTTCTTGAGCATTTTCATAGGGTTGCACAATTTAAATTTGATGGGTGTTCTAATAGAACTCGTTTTCTCTACGGGGATGTCAAGAGTTGTTTAAACTCCTGTGTCTGTTTAGTAAGAATTTTCTTGATCAGTTTGATCACTAAACTTTCACCGATTTTCCTTTTCAGATACTATGGCCACTCATCTGTATGATCTCGACGAAATTATTTCTTATGAAGACATTCGCGTCCAAGACCGCTGCTAAAACCAGGAGTTTACAAATGCCCAATGCGCTGAAGTTATGCTTCGCTTCGACGAGTACAACGGTCGACTACTTCCCCATCGTTCTGCTCTTTTGAAGATCATTGTGGAAGCGATTTGGGAAGCACTTCCTGGATTTTACGAAGCCATGCCACTTAAAGCACTTGGTGATGCCGAAGAAAAGGTGCACTCGGTATATCTGTTGGGCCTGATCTTGAAGAGGCGGCGAGATAATCTTGCATCAAGTTTTCCAATAGACGACGATAATTTCTGCCTACCGGAGGACGGATGGCATCAGCGAGGATCCTGACGCTTGCATTCGTGAGAAGGTGCACACGAAAATGGTCAGAAAAGCTAGAAGCATTTTAGACGGCCTTGCTTCTAAATTCCTCGATCCAAGTCCCGGATTTAGTGTTTTTCCATTGTAAACATTTTCTTTTGTTTTTGTATAAGTTCTTGGAGTATGAATGACAAAACTTTATTCCCCCCTTTTTACATGTATTCTGCATGAAGTGTCGTTACACTGTTGTTAGAATTCACGTGTTTTGCGCCTGAGGCACTGTTGGGGATTTTAATCCTGAACTAGCGCTGACACTCACGCGTTATGCACGTGCGGTGCCATTTTAGTTTTCACAAGGATCGAGGTGGGTGCTCACATGCTATGCGCGAGAGGTTCTGATGAGGTCGCTTCATCTCCCTGTGTAGGGTTCCTAGGCACTCTTGTGAAGGTTCAAAAGGCATCAAACATGCCCGGATAAAAATTTAGACGTGCCGAACAACCCAAAGCCGAGATCTTTGCTAGATTATTAGGGTTTAACATGCAAGAAGATAACTTTTATCTAAGTGTGAGGGATTACAACCTTTGTAGTCCGCTCCTTCACTTCACAAGCTCCGAGTAGAAGTCCCTTTGCCGCGATCCACGATCTCCCGGACTCATGAGAGGTTCCACGACTCGAACGATCCATGCTACCTCGAAGTATTCCAAATCTCCGATGATATACCTTGAAGTTGCTACGACTCAAGCTTTCTCACTCAAAAGAGAAGAACACACTAATCCCATGGGCTAGATGAGATGAGGATGAGAGAGTAGTAATTTTGCTTTCTTTTTAAATCATTTTCTCATATTATTTCATCACATAAAGATTTTCTAGCAAGCTTTTCAAGAGAGAAGAAGATGATAATGGAAAATGAATAATCATTTTAATCCTTTTGTGATGAATAGAATATAAACCATATGATTGAATTGCAAACCATGGTCAAGGATGAGTGGTCAAGATTTTGTAGAGAAATAACTAGAGTTAGGGTTTGGTTAGGTTTAGAAATGTGTCATCCATAAATATCTTTACAATGACAAAAGAAATAGCTTCTAGAAGGTGCATGAAGCAACTAACCCTAATCAAACCCTAACCTCAATTAACCATCCTTAAACATGTTTAACAATTAATCATATCATGTCACAATAATATATATCACATATATATTATATATTTGCAACAATAGAAAATAATACAATTAACATATATCGCATATATATCAATGTATCATCCAATGAGAAAATGAAATAATAAAGCGAGCCAATATTAGATAATGTAATACAATATATCATATATATTATTATACATTAAATCATCGAATCAACACTTGAATCGATGATCCGGCTATATCGAATATTACCGACTAATATATCATGTACCGATTCATCGAATCAACACTTGATCCGATGTCCCGGTTCATATCTAAATATCACGAGAATATAATACGCTATCCCATATCGTATTATTCTCGGTCCTGCACATATCACATATGTGCCACTACTCCGTTTCGCCTGAGCCAAGAAACCTCTGTGTAGGACTCTAAAGAATCGTCAATACGCCGGTAGCAGGTGATGATCATATCAAACACCCACAAGCTGCAAGCGGTCAGCTAAACGTAACAGCCACCCAGGTATTGAGCGATCAGAAGATCAACAAGCTAGCCTGTGCGTTCTCCTGTGAATCCGATCAGTAACACTACCGTACAGTCCGGTCTGTTCGTCTGATATGTCGCATATCAAGTCTAGGGGTGGTATACGTCAGACCCCAGTAACCGATAAGTCGTGTCGATGTGTGGCTCATAACGGGTCGAGAAACCACTAGTAACACTTACCAGTAAATCTCTATATCAGCCCTGGCCAGGGACTTCCAGTTATAGCCAATCGAACACAGCACAACATCAACTCCCTATACCGGGAGAAACGAATCCCCTCCTATCGCTCATTGCCTCCATGTGATTCGGGACTGTACCCAAAAGCCACCGTTTTGCACGCCCTCTTGGACGTGGTAAGGTGGAAATCAAAGCACAGTGGGAATCACACAAGACTCCATGACGATCTCGGGTCTACAGACTACCCTGTACCTGTGTCACCGGAGAACTGCCATCTGACGTGTGGTATATCACCATCTGGAAGTTCTCGGCGAGTCCGTCCAGTGTACCCAGTCTCCACTGAGCACCCGTACACCATCTCTGATGTCAAACACCGATGGATATGGGATCATCCATCGCCCATCATATGGGTCAAGATGCGTATACGCTAGTCTACTCTGGTGTATCGATGCCCTGTCTCGATATACCCTCGACTAGGAACAGTTATAGGATGTACTCATCGACTACCGTGGCCCCACTAGTATGATCTCATCATAGTCCCAGTAGTCGAGTACAGATCCTAAGGGCTTTATCAACATGTGAGAGTAAAACAGTAAACTAATACAAGTCAACATATTAAGATAAAGTGAAACCAAATAGCATACTATCATGACGAGCAAGAAAGTCATCTCTATATATAACCAAGCATCCATTATAATATACATCATATGTACAACAATGGCCTCTAGGGCATATACATAACTAACAATCTCCCACTTGCACTAAGGCCAGCTGCTGTAGTATCGCATACCTAGCATCCCGAATAATCTCTCAAACTGTATCTGGGGAATAGCCTTCGTGAATGGATCCGCAGTGTTGTCCTTCGTATCTACTCTCCTCACCTCGATCTCCCGGCGATCAACTATCTCCCTGATCAGGTGATACCGCCTCAGAATATGTCTGGACTTCTGATGGGACCTGGGTTCCTTGGCCAAAGCCACAACTCCATTGTTATCGCAATACAGAGGTATTGGATGCTCAATGGATGGAACCACACCAAGTTCACTAATGAACTTCTTTATCCAGACAGCCTCCTTGGCAGCATCGTTGGCAGCGATGTATTCAGCCTCCATCGTCGAGTCTGCAACGGTATCCTGTTTGGAACTCTTCCAACATACCGCCCCTCCATTGAAGGTAAAGACAAAACCCGAATGTGACTTAGAGTCGTCCTTATCACTTTGGAAGCTGGAATCGGTAAAGGACTCCACCTGGAGTTCTCCGTTACCATACACCAAGAACATCTCCTTAGTCCTTCGTAAGTACTTGAGAATGTTCTTTACAGCTGTCCAGTGACTCTCTCCAGGATCTGCTTGATACCGACTCACTACACTTAGTGAGTATGCTACATCGGGTCTGGTACATAGCATCGCATACATGATAGAGCCTACTGCCGAAGCATAGGGTATTCCTTGCATGCGAGCTCTCTCCAAATCAGTCTTGGGAGACATCTCTTTGGAGAGAGTGAGTCCAGAGATCGTGGGTTGGTTCCCACGCTTGGATTCTTCCATACTAAACCTCTTTAGTATGGTGTAAATATACCTGGATTGGGACAATCCCAGTATCCGTTTAGATCTATCTCTATAGATCATGATTCCCAATATGCAGGAGGCATCACCTAGATCTTTCATTGAGAATCTCTGTGATAAGAAGAGCTTGACTGATTGCAGCATAGGAATATCATTTCCTATCAAGAGTATGTCATCCACGTACAATACGAGGAAGACAACCTTACCCTCTGCTACCTTCTTATAGATACAAGGTTCATCTATATTTTTGATGAAGTCAAACTCTTTGACTACAATATCAAAATAGATGTTCCAACTCCGCGATGCTTGCTTTAACCCATAAATGGATTTAAGCAGCTTGCACACCTTTCCGCTGCTCCCACTATCTACGAAGCCCTCTGGCTGAGTCATGTACACACACTCTTCTAAATCACCGTTTAGAAAGGTGGTCTTAACATCCATTTGCCAGATTTCGTAGTCATGGTATGCAGCAATGGCAAGTAAGATCCGGATGGACTTAAGCATAGCCACTGGAGAAAAGGTTTCGTCATAATCCACACCTGGTCGTTGACGAAAACCTTTTGCTACAAGTCTAGCTTTGAAAGTCTCAACTTTTCCATCTACACCAAATTTCTTTTTAAAGATCCACTTGCTCCCTATGGGTTTTACCCCTTCAGGAGCATTTTCCAAAGTCCATACTTTGTTGGTGTACATGGATTCCATCTCAGATCGCATTGCATCCAGCCATTTCACAGAGTCACCACTCGTGATGGCCTGCTCGAAACTAGTCGGTTCATCATCATCCATGATGCAATCCTCGCTTCCACCATCAATGAGAAAACCGTAGTATCTCTCAGGTGGACGAGAAACCCTACTAGATCGGCGGAGAGGCTGGGGTTCGTCGGGTACTACTGAATCCTCTGGTTCCACTAAATCATCTGTTGTAGTTTGTGTCGCTGGAACCTCTTCCAGTTCTACCTCATTGCCATCATTTTCTTTTGCAAGAAATTCCTTTTCTAAAAAGGTGGCATGCCGAGAAACAAACACTTTTTGTCCTTCGGTGTGGTAGAAGATATACCCGCGCGAATGTTTGGGATATCCAATAAACTTGCACAGAATAGACCTTGCGCCGAGTTTGTCCGGATTTTGTGTTTTCACATATGCCGGACAACCCCATATCCTAATATAATTAAGATATGGTCTCTTTCCTTTCCATATCTCATATGGAGTGGTTGGCACAGATTTGGTAGGAACCATATTCAATAGGTCTGCAGCTGTCTCCAGTGCATACCCTCAGAAGGAAATAGGTAACTCAGCTGTACTCATCATTGAGCGCACCATATCTAATAGGGTGTGATTCCTCCGCTCTGATACACCGTTGTGCTGTGGTGTATAAGGGGGAGTAAGCTGAGACAGAATCCCATTCTCTTTTAGATAATCTAGGAACTCACCACTTAAGTATTCACCTCCTCGATCAGATCGAAGAATCTTAATACGTTTGCCCGTTTGGTTTTCTACTTCGTGTTTATATTCTCTGAATTTCTCAAAAGCTTCAGACTTGTGTTTCATCAGGAACACATATCCGAATCTTGAGAGATCGTCGGTGAATGTAATGAAGTAGGAAGAACCGTTCCTGGCATGCGTAGACATGGGACCGCATACATCACTATGTACCAGTCCTAAGAGTTCGGTAACTCTTTCTCCGTGTCCACTAAACGGAGCTTTGGTCATTTTTCCTTTGAGACATGAATGGCAAGTATCATAAGATGATAATTTGAACGGATTCAAATAACCATCTTTATGCAACTTAGCCGGTCGTGTCGCATTGATATGACCAAGTCTACAATGCCACAAGTAGGATTCGTTCATATCTGAACTTTTCCTCTTGTGTGTGTTTTGTATATTGAGGACTGTATTCTGATTTAGAATGAATATATCATTATGTAACGAGCCTGATGCAATCAACTTTTGATCTAGGAATATGTTCATAACATTATCCTGTACTACAAAATTATATCCCTCTTTACTCAATAAAGAAACTGATATAATGTTGCACATCATGTTCGGTATATAATAGCACTCATTTAGAATCAGTGTATTACAACTTGGCAATACAAGGTGATATTCGCCAACTGCTTTGGCTACAATACTTGCACCGTTCCCTACTTGAACGGAATGATCACCTTTTCCCAGTTCTCTACCTTTACGTAGCCCATGTAACTGTTTACATATGTGGGATCCTGATCCGGTATCTAATACCCAGGACGTAGGGTGAACTGAGAAACAGTTCTCAATAACTAACACACCTGAAGAAGATGCATCAACATGCATGTTCTTTTGGGCGGCGTGAGAATCTAGATATTCTCCTGTTTCCTGTTCAGTCTTATAACTCTTATAAGAAAGAACGGGTCCAACGTTCCCTTGCTCAGTACAATAATCGGGTTCAGTCAATACATCAATATTATTATCTTGATTATGGCCTGACATGGTCGCTACCTGGAGAGAGAGAGAAGAAAACACTTTAGCGTATGCTCTTGCAAGATTAGATTGGTTATTATCTTATCTAATCAGGATGTCTCCCACTGTTTTTATCAAATCTACCTTAAAACCCTAAAAGGTAAGATTAGCCGGGATTAATTACACCCTACAATTTCGTCAATCTTTCAGCCAGATCAGTGTCGGTACTTTGAGGGAGGTTCCCCGTGCTTTCACACGGACCTAATTAAAGTAAACCTCGTTTTCCCAGAGGCGTAACCTCGTTAACACTTTTCTAGACACCTACTTGAATGACTAATTGTCCTGTGTAAAACTCTCCCAGGAGTAACTCTTACTCGCAGTGGGTATCGGGATCCAACTATCTCATAGGAGGTATGCAATCTCATTGCAAATTTCAACACTTGAAATTCCCGATAATATTTTTACCCCTAGCATCCTATGACCTTGACGCAGGCCAACAAACCATAGTGCGCTAGTCAAGTTCATCCCGTCATTTCTTGATTGAATTAAATCCACCCGCACGACCCTTGACGCAGGCCAACAAAGTCGCACGACTACCCTAATCCAATCTGCATCATATGCATAAACAGATATATACTAGTTAGCTACCGCACACTAAGCCTTGACGCAGGCCAACAAGCGTAGCACGAATACTAAATAATATCTATCTGAAATGACGGAGGGCTACGCAGGTTTTTCAGAAAACCCTGAGCGTAATGAACTTGATATCGTCGTAGAATCATGTGTTTTTGAAAAGGAGTGTTTTTGAGGCTTTTCTTAGTTTCGCTAAAGGAGTCACTCCCGGTGAAGGGATCGTCGGCCCTTTCCTCATCGAATAAGGTGCAGGATATATCATATATACCGCTGTGCAAAGCAAAACACTAAAAGCAATCAAAATACAAACCGCGTTTTGTAGCATCTGCCAGTTTCGCTAAAGGAGTCACTCCCGGTGAAGGGATCTCGGTCCTTTCCTCATCGAATAAGGTGCGGGACATATCATATATGTCACTGTGCAAAGCAAAACTGTAGCTACCCTTTTTATAAAGTTTTGATTCTACAACATCTTTAGGTTTCTTTTCTTTTTATTAATCTTATTAATAAAAATCCCATCAGCTTATGCTTCCTAAGCATCACAGAAGAAACGAAAGCAGTAATATTTATATATCAGCATATATATATAGTATAAGCATTCGTCTCACGCAGAAATATGATCTCATCACAGAACATTGCAGCAGAAGAACATATATGAAATATTGGATATACTAGGATGTCCGTGTTTTCAATACGAGCCTGTATAAAACACGGATTCCACGGTCGCGACGAGTAGCCAAACCCACATCCCAAGACCCCTACGAGAGCGGCAAGTAACACTGCCAATTCTAGGGTTAGGAGACCCGGTCTCGACTCCTCGAGATGGTCTCCTACTGGACCCTAGAACCCGGTTACTTGTGCTCCCCTCCTTGGGTCTACCTAATGCGGAAAAGTAAATAATATACACTGGTGACATCAACCGCAACCTGGAAGTGCCCCAAATAAAAGAATATTACTTTACAAATGAATTTTACATGAATGAAAATAAAAACCCTCATCTCACATAAAACCCCCGGCTATTCAGAACGCGACGATCCAATATAACATATCACAGCAACACATAATATCTCATATCATCAACGTAAGTAAATATGCGCATCCCAATTGTCGTTGACATATAGCAACGAAACCGGCGATGTCACATATTACACTTACGGTCACAGAAAAGAAAGTGTAAAACTACAATATTTGGAATCCACAATCACTTTAGACATCGTAAATCCGAAATATCACATACTCCGCATTTCATGCCTAACTCTATGAATTCCACATATTGTATCACATTCCAGATAAATAGACAGTATTAAACTTTCCGAACAGATAATCAAACACCCAAAATTTCCCAAAGTGCTCAACTCTTGAGCGGAGTTCAAATAATCCCAGAATATGTCACAGTACCGGTGATCCAGCCGTAGAAGGATCAAGCCAACGCCTCACATGTGGCACGCCGTACTGCCCCAAACCCGAAGGTTCAAAAGGCAGTTCAAGACGGTCACATAATCGAGTTAAGGTTTGTTGTCTTCTAGAGGGTCCACCGCTTAACTTGTACAATTTTCCGAAAGATTTAAACCCAGTAAGAATTCAACGCTTGAAAGTTTTACGTGCCGGGAAAAAGTCGGTTAATGATATCCGTTCAACTAGTTTAACAATTTCTAAATATCCGGAAAGAAATACGAACTTGAAAATTTCGATTGAATCTACTATTACAAAATAAACCCCAGATTTAAACAATACTGGAATCACTGTTAAAAATATCCAGAAGCCTCAACAAGTACCTACGGACATTACCAGAAAAGCCACGTGTCACAATCCTATCAATCCGCCGCGGAACCGCCGCGCAAGGCATGCTTGCGCCGCGGTTCCGCCGCCGTTTGATCGAATTGGGGGCTCGGGTTTTATGGTAATTCTTAGAATTCCTTGCTGATTTTTTTACATATTTTTAATTCAGAAAAATCCCAAATTTTAAAAAATTTCCAGAGAGGGGGCTTTTTCCGTCGTTTCGGGTTCGATCGGAGTTTTAACTTCGTAAACACATCGTCTAATGCTCTAGCTAGGCTCTGATACCACTGTAGGGTTCCTAGGCACTCTTGTGAAGGTTCAAAAGGCATCAAACATGCCCGGATAAAAATTTAGACGTGCCGAACAACCCAAAGCCGGGATCTTTGCTAGATTATTAGGGTTTAACATGCAAGAAGATAACTTTTATCTAAGTGTGAGGGATTACAACCTTTGTAGTCCGCTCCTTCACTTCACAAGCTCCGAGTAGAAGTCCCTTTGCCGCGATCCACGATCTCCCGGACTCATGAGAGGCTCCACGACTCGAACGATCCATGCTAGCTCGAAGTATTCCAAATCTCCGATGATTTACCTTGAAGTTGCTACGACTCAAGCTTTCTCACTCAAAAGAGAAGAACACACTAATCCCATGGGCTAGATGAGATGAGGATGAGAGAGTAGTAATTTTGCTTTCTTTTTAAATCATTTTCTCATATTATTTCATCACATAAAGATTTTCTAGCAAGCTTTTCAAGAGAGAAGAAGATGATAATGGAAAATGAATAATCATTTTAATCCTTTTGTGATGAATAGAATATAAACCATATGATTGAATTGCAAACCATGGTCAAGGATGAGTGGTCAAGATTTTGTAGAGAAATAACTAGAGTTAGGGTTTGGTTAGGTTTAGAAATGTGTCATCCATAAATATCTTTACAATGACAAAAGAAATAGCTTCTAGAAGGTGCATGAAGCAACTAACCCTAATCAAACCCTAACCTCAATTAATCATCCTTAAACATGTTTAACAATTAATCATATCATGTCACAATAATATATATCACATATATATTATATATTTGCAACAATAGAAAATAATACAATTAACATATATCGCATATATATCAATGTATCATCCAATGAGAAAATGAAATAATAAAGCGAGCCAATATTAGATAATGTAATACAATATATCATATATATTATTATACATTAAATCATCGAATCAACACTTGAATCGATGATCCGGCTATATCGAATATTACCGACTAATATATCATGTACCGATTCATCGAATCAACACTTGATCCGATGTCCCGGTTCATATCTAAATATCGTGAGAATATAATATGCTATCCCATATCGCATTATTCTCGGTCCTGCACATATCACATATGTGCCACTACTCCATTTCGCCTGAGCCAAGAAACCTCTGTGTAGGACTCTAAAGAATCGTCAATACGCCGGTAGCAGGTGATGATCATATCAAACACCCACAAGCTGCAAGCGGTCAGCTAAACGTAACAGCCACCCAGGTATTGAGCGATCAGAAGATCAACAAGCTAGCCTGTGCGTTCTCCTGTGAATCCGATCAGTAACACTCCCGTACAGTCCGGTCTGTTCGTCTGATATGTCGCATATCAAGTCTAGGGGTGGTATAGGTCAGACCCCAGTAACCGATAAGTCGTGTCGATGTGTGGCTCATAACGGGTCGAGAAACCACTAGTAACACTTACCAGTAAATCTCTATATCAGCCCTGGCCAGGGACTTCCAGTTATAGCCAATCGAACACAGCACAACATCAACTCCCTATACCGGGAGAGACGAATCCCCTCCTATCGCTCATTGCCTCCATGTGATTCGGGACTGTACCCAAAAGCCATCGTTTTGCACGCCCTCTTGGACGTGGTAAGGTGGAAATCAAAGCACAGTGGGAATCACACAAGACTCCATGACGATCTCGGGTCTACAGACTACCCTGTACCTGTGTCACCGGAGAACTGCCATCTGACGTGTGGTATATCACCATCTGGAAGTTCTTGGTGAGTCCGTCCAGTGTACCCAGTCTCCACTGAGCACCCGTACACCATCTCTGATGCCAAACACCGATGAATATGGGATCATCCATCGCCCATCATATGGGTCAAGATGCGTATACGCTAGTCTACTCTGGTGTATCGATGCCCTGTCTCGATATACCCTCGACTAGGAACAGTTATAAGATGTACTCATCGACTACCGTGGCCCCACTAGTATGATCTCATCATAGTCCCAGTAGTCGAGTACAGATCCTAAAGGCTTTATCAACTGTGAGAGTAAAACAGTAAACCAATACAAGTCAACCTGTTAAGATAAAGTGAAACCAAATAGCATACTATCATGACGAGCAAGAAAGTCATCTCTATATATAACCAAGCATCCATTATAATATACATCATATGTACAACAATGGCCTCTAGGGCATATACATAACTAATACCCTGTCCCTACTCTGATTCCAATGAGTCACCTCTTTCATTCCCTATGCTCTCCCCTTTTTCTAGGCCTTGGGAATAATTCCACCATGTACAACATTTTATGTGCATAGCATTGAATGCTTCTCTTTATAACTTGAAGCCATGCCTTTCTTTCTCTCTTCAAAGAGAAAACCATTTAGCCCTTAGGGTGATCATTTTGAGAAACAAACCAAAGGTTATGGCTTGCAACCATCCCCATGCTCGTCAGCAACCATGGGAGGTGCCCATTGAGGAGATTATTCCTCGCTTTGCCGCACGGCTAGTAGACCCCCTTTTTATCGACATTTAATGTGACGCGGTGATATATGAGCTCCTGACTCGTAGGGGCTCTCCTCTTCCTATGGACTCCATTTAGCTCCGGATGGTCTTTCTATCCGTGCTTGCCAATATCCCCCCTCATCCGGCGGAGATGACTCCGGCAATTCTTGATACGACAGAGGACAAAATTAAGTGTTTCCATGAGGCACACTTAATTACCGAGCTTCTGAAGGGTCGTTCGGTTCATTTACTGAGTAAAATAAGAGCTCGGCGGGCCATTATGTCCACTTTTGCTGATGAGCACGGTGCTAACCGGTGGGGAACAACTCCTCGCGAAAACCGTCGCTTCGACGTGTTGGAGAAGGCAGAGAGGGGATTGGAGAACTTTGTATTTTGTTTTGTTAACCCCTGTATCTCTGATCCCATATTTGGTTATCTTTTTCCTGTAGAGTAGTATATTTAAATCGATGTATCTCTCTTATTATCGACTGTTGAATGCTTTCTGTTGAATTTTTCTATTCATCATATATTCATACGTGCATCCAGCCTATGTACATGAGCTTTATACTTTACCCCTAGGAATTTTCTTGAAGTGCGATCGCTATTGTCGTGTTTCCTGCAAATCAACACGTTTTGGATACCATTTCCACTTAAGCAGGCATATATTCGTGAATGCATGCTTAATGGGGTGTACACCAA
Source organism: Agapanthus africanus (assembly GCA_030015575.1). Taxonomy (NCBI): domain Eukaryota; kingdom Viridiplantae; phylum Streptophyta; class Magnoliopsida; order Asparagales; family Amaryllidaceae; genus Agapanthus; species Agapanthus africanus. The sequence continues at coordinate 23,000,335 of JASDDO010000028.1, read as the reverse complement.
AGACTCTCCTTATTTCCTTACATAGCACATGGTTTGTGCATGTTTTGGATTGAGTATTGTCGTCGAGTGGAGGCTTGTCTACATGGTCTTGAGTGCAAACGTCTTCCCTCTGAGCTCTTGACTGCAATGACGAGCCTGCGAGGGTTGATCGAACGGTGCGCCACCAACCTACAGTCATATGAGAAGAGGCTTAACCGGAAATTCTCGGAGAGGGAATTAGCCTCGAATGCTTTTGGGGGAACTTTAAGCTCAGCTCACTATTAAGGCCACTCGTGCGTACGAAATTTGGCGAGTGCTTCAAGAAGCTATTACCGAGATGGTCGCTATTGATAAAGCCGTCATCTTTACCCGCGAGGTGGTTGAAGCTCATAAAGTTGTTGAAACGGAGCTTGAGAGTCGGTTTGCTTCTTATCGAACTCAACAGGTCCAGGCGGGGACTCATCTCACAGCCATAACGGAGCTTGAGGCCGAGGTCCAGCGGAAGACCGATGAGCTTACGAGCCTGTTGCATCGTCCACCGGCTTAAGCATTTTTCGTCATTGTGTATTTTTGTATACATTTACGAATAGGAATATTTTGTATTCATTTTGATTTATGAATAAAGGACATATTTTATCTCATACTAGCGCTTTCTTTTCTTTGCTGTGTCATTGGCATGTTACTTTAGCAAATGTGCCCGTAGATGGTATATAATAGTCCATCTTGACCTCCTTGTAGGGTAGCAATGGCTTAGAAGACAGGTTCAGGACTGTTACCTAAGACTTTTCAATTTTATGAGCCGTGAGGGTCTCATAAAAACTTTTCTCCTTATGAGTCGAGATGATCTCGTAGGTGTAATTTCTCCTTAGGGGTCATGAGGACTCCTAAGTGCGTTTTCTTTTGAGAGTCGTAAGGATCTCACAAGAGAATTTTCTTTTGTGCGAGTTTAGAGGTTCGTGGGTTGACTTGTTTCCGAGTAGAAGCATTGCTCCGATGGGGAGGTCATTGGTTGAATTGTTTCCAGGTTGGAGCATTGCTCCGATTGGGAGGTCATTGGTTGACTTGTTTCCGAGTCGACGCATTGCTCCGATAGGGAGGTCATTGGTTGACTTATTTCCGAGTCGAAGCATTGCTCCGACAGGGAGGTCATTGGCGGACTTTTTTCCGAGACGGAGCATTGTTCCGGCGGGGAGGTCATTGGCTGACTTTTTTTTGAGACGGAGCGTTGTTCCGAAGGGAGGTCATTGGCTGACTTTTTTCCGAGATGGAGCGTTGTTCCGGCGGGGAGGTCATTGGCTGACTTGTTTCCAAGACGGAGCGTTGTTCCGGTGGGGAGGTCATTGGCTAACTTGTTTCCGAGACGGAGCGCTGTTCCGATCTTCTGGGATGCAGATATTGCCGTCGAGATCTGACTCTTCCTTCGACAGAGTCTGTTGGGAAATGAGGTTCCTTTTTCATTCATGCACATGGATTGTATACAGGGGTCAGTATGGACTCGCCTGTAAGGCAAAAGTTTCATCTTTTTTTTTTGTTTTTCTTCCGTGATGCTCTATCATTTCAGCTTTTTATATCACGAAAGTCGCGATAGTTTAAGGACATCATAGTCCCACCGGGCGTACCAAAATCTGTTCACCGCCGAAAGACGCGACCGGGACGTTGGGACGTATGGCATGTATTTTGGGGGCAGATGCTATTTGGGTTTATCCGTCCACCTCTCCAAAGACGCCAAGTTGATTTATGGCACCGTGTATCGGAGGTTTGGACGGATGCGGCCATCGTAGCAGACTTCATCAGATTCTCCCTCATTTCCGAGGGTTTTTTGATTGTGGGGACGCTCTTCCCTGCAGGGGCAAGCCCATGTTTACCGCCGAAAGACGCGACCGGAACGTTGGGACGTCCGGCTTGAATTTTACGGGTGGATACTATTTGGTTTTATCCGTCCATCTCTCCGAAGATGCCAAGTTGATTTATGGTACCATGTATCGGAGGTTTAGACAGATGCGGCCGTTGTAGCAGAGATTACCCCTCGTTTGAGGAGTTTTTGATTGTGGGGACACTCTTCCCAGCAGGCGCAAGCCCCTGCAGTTAACTACGCTACCGCATCGCGGTAACCACTTTCTCCTTCTTCAGATGGTCATTTCGTGTCGTGTGTGTTTGTTTTATTTTTGGTTGCCCGTGGATTGTATACGGAGACTAATTTATGTTGTCGCCCGTAGGGCGTGGATTAGTCCAAATTCGTATTTTCTTAGATTTGGGTTTGGGTTGGATTAATGATCGTTAATCTTGTTTTGGATTAAGATCAACTCAAACGTTTGTTGAGGATACGTTAGTCTAATTTTAGACTAAGATCTACTCAACAGGATTTTGGGATCATTTAGATCCGACGAAAGAGTGTTTGGACTCTGTCGTTTTAGTTTAGGGACATCGCAGTCCATGGAGTTTAAAGATATTATAGTCTAGTTTAAAGACATCATAGTTTGTGGGGTTTAGTTTAGGGACGTTGTGGTCCATTGGGTTTAAGGAAATCATAGTCCATGAGTTTAAGGACCTCATTATCCATAGAGTTTAGTTTAGGGACATTGCGGTCCATGGTTTAAGGACATCATAGTCCGTGGAGTTTAAGGACATTATAGTCTATAGAGTTTAGTTTAGGGACGTTGCGGTCCATAGTTAGTTTAAGGACGTTATGGTCCATGGAGTTTAAGGACATCATAGTCCACAGTTTAAAGACGTCATAGTCTATAGAGTTTAGTTTAGGGACGTTGCGGTCCATGGTTTGAGGACATCATAGTCCGTGGAGTTTAAGGACATCATAATCCATAGAGTTTAGTTTGGGGACGTTGTGGTCCATAGTTAGTTTAAGGACATTACGGTCCATGGAATGTCTGGTTGTCGGGACCCGCCACCTCTCTGAAGACATTGAAGAATTACAATGACACATATCAGAGGAATGAAGAGATATACCCTTGAACCAATATTGGTTGGGAGATCTATAGTCAGGTTTGGGACTAAGACCAATTAAAGAGTTTATGAGCGCATGGGCTTGGTTGATCTGAATTAGTGACTTGTGGCCGACTTGGGCTCAGCCCATTCAGTTTTGCATAAAGTATTGAACACTTGTTTGGGCTTGGTCCCTTCTTTATTTAACAATGCTGAGCATTGATTTGGGTTCTAACACCCTTTTTTCTTTTGTCTTTTACTGAGTGTTGAACACTTTTTATGACGCTGGGCTTTATTTAAAGAACACTTTGTATTCCCTCAGCGCACACATGAGGAGCACGTGGTGCGCTTAGCGCTGAGCGTCAGACCTGGAGCGCTAAGGCGCTTCTTGTGAAATAGCGCACACGTGAGGAGCATGCGATGCATTTGGCGTTGAGCGCTGAAGCGCTTCTTTTGAAATAGTGCACACGCGAGGAGCACAAGATGCGCTGGGCGCTGAGTGCTAGATTTGGAGCGCTGAAGCGCTTCTTATGAAATAGTGCACACGTGAGGAGTACGTGGTGCGCTTGGTGCTGAGCGCCAGACCTGGAGCGCTAAGGCGCTTCTTGTTGGCAGTTCTGGTCAGTTCTGTGCTCTGAGAATTAAATTCTCGTTTACAAGAGACTTTGTCTCATGGATCTATGAACTAAGTTCTTCTTTTTATGAAGAGATGCTATGATCTCTTCTGTTTTTGTGAAAGATTTTGTCTTATAGATATGCGATCTAGAAAAAGAACTAAGTTCTTATTTTTTTATCAAGAGATGCTATGATCTCTATTCTTTTTATTTACCTTGAGGAAGGTTCTTCTTCCTAGAGCTTGCTCTTCTCTTTTTCTTTTCTGAGAACTTGAAGTTTATAGAGGGGTTCCTTCATTCTTCTTCTTTCGATTTGAGAACTTATGGGGAGGTCTCTCTGTCCATGACTTGAAGTCTTGGGTCATTTATATAGTGGAGACCGATTTGTTGATTCAGTTGAGAAAATCTCTCATTAAAAGATTTCTTAACCGATTTGGGAAATTTATCCACCGTTGGATCTTTGATCTAGGGACTTCTGTTTTACAGAAGACATAATTCTTGTTTTTAACAAGGTTGGGAGAATATTTTCCCATACAGAGCTTATTCTGTATCTTGGTGATTTTTAATCACCATTGGATCTTTGATCCAACGGTGCTCTGATTTATAGAGCACAATCTTTCTTGTTTATAAAGATCCGAGGAATATTTCCTCAGTGGAATTTAATTCTGAATTTTGATGATTTATCCTCTTTGTTGGATCTTTGATCTAACGGTGGAGAACATTTAGTTCTGGCCCTAGCGCTCTCGTGCTTTGCACGTGATGCGCTGTCACAGAGTCTTTGACTCTTAGCGCTTGGCTCTCAGTGCTTTCGTGCTTTGCACGTGATGCGCTGCTTCAAAGTCTTTGACTCTTTAGCACTAGCGCTCTCAGCGGTCTCGTGCTTTGCACGTGAGGCGCCACCTCAGAGTCTTTGACTCTTTAGCGCTGGCGCTCAGCGCTCTCGTGCTTTGCACGTGATGCGCTGCCTCAGAGTCTTTGACTTTTTAGCGCTGGCGCTCTCATACTTAGCACGTGAGGTGCTGCCTCAGAGTCTTTGACTCTGGGCGCTGCCGCTCTCGTTCTTTGCACGTGAGGCGCTGCCTCCTAAGAATTTAACTCTTCTTTAATAGATTTCTTTTTGTGTTTTGCACATTGGCGCCCGCGTGAGGAGCACGTGAGGCGCCATCATAGGATTTAATTCTATCCAAGGCAGTACCTACATACTTTGCATGTGGAGTTTTTCCTTTATTTTTATTTTTATTTTATTGTTATTATTATTTTTTTAAGGGAGCAAGTTTTGAGCCAAAATTTTTGCGGGAACAAATGCCTCCCCCACTACTTTGCCTACGTAAGCATGTATGTGGGTGAATTAGTGCAATGTTATGCATGTCAATAGAATTAAGGGCTTAGGGGACAAGTTTAGAGTCCTTATAGCCTAAGACTTTTTTTTCATCTTCATGAGCCGTAAGGGTCTCAAGAAGGTTTTTTCTCCCTACAAGTCGAGAGGATCTTGTAGGTGTCTTTTTTCCTTAGGAGTCATGAGGACTCCTAAGTGCATTTTTTATTGAGATTCGTAAGGATCATACAAGAGAATTTTTTTGCTTACAAGTCGAGAGGACTCGTAGGTGGTTGTTTCCCTCCTTATTAAGATTCGAATTTGGAGAGTGTAGCCCATGGATAGTCCAACTTGACCTCCTTGTAAGGCATCGATGGCTTAGGAAACAGTGTTAGGATCTGCCACCTAAGACTTTTCAACTTTATAAGCCGTGAGGGTCTCATAAAGGCTTTTCTCCATACGAGTCGAGAGGATCCCGCAGGTGTCTTTTCTCCTTACGAGTCGTGAGGACTCCTAAGTGAATTTTCTCTTGAGAGTCGTAAGGATCTCATAAGAGAATTATTCCCTTACAAGTCGAGAGGACTTGTAAGTGGCTGTTTCCCTCCTTGTCAATGTTCGACTTCGGAGAGTATGGCCCATCCATCTTGACCTCCTTGCTGAGCAACGATGGCTTAGGAAACAGGTTGGATCTGTCGCCTAAGACTTTTCAATTATATGAGCCGTAAGGGTCTCATAAGGACTTTTCTCCCTACGAGTCAAGAGAATCTCGTAGGTGTAATTTCTTCTTAGGAATCATGAGGATTCCTAAGTGCGTATTCTATCGAGAGAGTCGTAAGGATCTCACAAGAGAATTTTTCTCCCTTACAAGTCGAGAGGACTCGTAAGTGGTTGTTTCCCTCTTCGTCGATGTTCGACTTCGGAGAGTGTGGCCCATAGATAGTCCATCTTGACCTCCTTGCAGGGCAGTGATGGCTTAGGAGACAGGGTTAGGATCTTCCACCTAAGACTTTTCAACTTTATGAGCCATGAAGGTCTCGTAAAGACTTTTCTCCCTACGAGTCGAGAGGATCCCGTAGGTATATTTTCTCCTTAGGGATCGTGAGGACTCCTAAGTGTGTTTTCTCTTGAGAGTTGTTAGGATCTCATAAGAGAATTTTCTTTTCATGCGTGGGGACACTAATTTCCCTGCAGGTTGAGACGAATCAATAGATTCTCGTAAAGACACTGATTTCCTTGCGGGTCGAAACGAATCGAGAGGTTCTCGCCAAGGACACTGATTTCCCTGAATCGAGAGGTTTTTGCCAAGGACACTGATTTCCCTGAGGTTGAGACGAATCGAGAGATTCGTGCAAAAACAATGATTTCCCTGTGGGTCAAAAAGAATCAAGAGGTTCTTGTCAAGGATGCTGATTTCCCTGAATCGAGATATTTCGCCAAGGATATTGATTTCCCTGGGGTTGAGATGAATCGAGAGATTCCTGCAAAGACACTGATTCCCTGCGGGTCGACACGAATCAAGAGGTTCTCGTCAAGGACGCTGATTTCCCTGAATCGAGAGATTTCACCAAGGACACTGATTTCCCTAGGGTTGAGACAAATCGAGAGATTCCTACAAAGGCACTGATTTCCTTGCGGGTCGACGCGAATCGAGAGGTTCTCGCCAAGGACGCTGATTTCCCTGAATCGAGAGGATTTGCCAAGGACACCGATTTCCCTGGGGTCAAAACGAATCTAGAGATTCCTGCAAAAACACTAATTTCCTTGCGGGTCGACGCGAATCGAGGTTCTCGCCAAGGATGCCGATTTTCCTGAATCGAGAGATTTTGCCAAGGACACTGATTTCCCTGGGGTTGAGACGAATCGAGAGATTCCTGCAAAGACACTGATTTCCCTGCGGGTCGACACGAATCAAGAGGTTCTCGTCAAGGATGCTGATTTCCCTGAATCAAGAGATTTCACCAAGGACACTGATTTCTTTACGGGTCGACGCGAGTCGAGAGGTTCTTGCCAAGGACGCTGGTTTCACCGAATCGAGAGGTTTAGCCAAGGCCATTGATTTCCCTGGGGTCGAGACGAATCGAGAGATTCCTGCAAAGACACTGATTTCCTTGCGGGTCGATGCGAATCGAGAGGTTTTCGCCAAGGAAGTTGATTTCCTTGAATCAAGAGGTTTTGCTAAGGACACTGATTTCCCTGGGGTCAAAACAAATCTCGAGATTCCTGCAAAGACAATAATTTCCTTGCGGGTTGACGCGAGTCGATAGGTTCTCGCCAAGGACCCTGATTTCCTTGAATCGAGAAGTTTAGCCAAGGACACTGATTTCCCTGGGGTCGAGACGAATCAAGATATTCCTGCAAAGACATTGATTTCCTTGCGTGTCGACGCGAATCTAGATATTCTCGCCAAGGACGCTGATTTCCCTGAATCGAGAGGTTTAGCCAAGGACATTGATTTCCCTGGGGTCAAAACGAATCGAGAGCTTCCTGAAAAGACACTGATTTCCTTACGGGTCAACGCGAATCGAGTTGTTCTCGTCAAGGACACTGATTTCCCTGAATCAAGGTTTTACCAAGGACACTGATTTTCCTGGGGTCGAAACGAATTGAGAGATTCCTACAAAGACACTGATTTCCTTACGGGTCGACGCGAATCGAGGTTCTCGCCAAGGATGTTGATTTCCCTGAATCGAGAGATTTTGCCAAGGACACTGATTTCCCTGGGGTCGAAACGAATCGAGAGATTCTTGCAAAGACACTGATTTCCTTGCGGGTCGACGCGAATCGAGTTTCTCGCCAAGGACGCTGATTTCCCTGAATTGAGAGGTTTTTCCAAGGACACTGATTTCCCTGGGGTCGAGATGAATCGAGAGATTCCTGCAAAGACACTGATTTCCTTGCGGGTTGACGCGAATTGAGAGGTTCTCACCAAGGACGCTGATTTCCCTGAATCGAGAGGTTTTTGCTAAGGACACTGATTTCCCTGGAGGTTTTTGCCAAGGACACCGATTTCCCTGAGGTCAAAACGAATCGAGAGATTCCTACAAAGACACTGATTTCCTTGCGGGTCGAAACGAATCGAAAGGTTCTCGCCAAGGACACTGATTTTCCTGAATCTAGAGGTTTTGCCAAGGACACTAATTTTCCTGGGGGTTGGAGGTCATTGGATGACTTGCTCCGCTTCCGCGATGTAAGGTTGACGTACTCCACTTTCTACGGTGTCAGGGTTGACATTCTCCACTTTCTGTGGTGTCAGGGTTGATGTACTCCACTTTCTGCGGTGTCAGGGTTGACATTCTCCGCTTTCTGCGGTGTCACGGTTGACTTTCTCCTTTTTCTACGGTGTCGGGATCGGCTTTCTTCGTTTTCTACGGTGTCAGGATTGATTTTCTCCGTTTTCTACGGTGTCAGGATCGACTTTCTCCGCTTTCTACGGTGTCGGGGCTGACTCTAGCTTGTTTGTGAACCGTAGAGTCTTGGAACTAGGGACTTTGCCATGGCTCCGATTGGTGGTGTCGCATTCGTGTCCTGCTGGCATGAGGAGGAACGCCATTGCTGGTTTTCTGGGATGCAGATATTGCCGCTGAGACCTGATTCTCCTTTTGATAGAGTTTGTTGGGACACGTGGTTCCCTTTTCGTTTATGCCCATGGATTGTGTACAGGGGTCAGTATGGACTTACCTCCAGGGAAAAAGTTTCATTCTTTCATTCTTTTTTCTTTCCGCGATGCTCTATCATTTCAGCTTTCTATATCTTGAAAGTCGCGATTGCCCAATCATTTCGGCTATTTTTCGCGGTGCCCAATCATTTCGGCTCTTTTTATTTTTCTTTACTCGTTGCTTTTTATTGCGAGTTGTCTAAGCATTTAGGCTATTTTTATATGCATATCTTTTACTTGCTGATTTTGTTGCAAGTTGCCCTATCATTTCGGCTATTTCTTATGCCTTTTTTTGTGAATATGGAACTCAAGATCTGATACCAATCTTAATATCAGCATCGCTGCGACTGGAATATTGCCAGGAGCGAATCATCATTTGCCGTGAAAGTGTTGGAGATAGTGCCCTCATAGTCAATTATTGGATCGCAGGTACGTGATTGCAATGATTGCGGAGGACCTATCCCGGTAGGACAGTCTTACTCGAAATGATAGTATGCTATCTGGTTTGCCTTTATCAGTCGTGTACATGTTCAGGTGACTGATTGCATGTTACACTTTGATAGAGCCCTTAGGATCTTGCTTTACTACCAACAGTATGATGGCGATCATATACGTGAGAGTTGGGTAGTTTATATGCATATCCTTAATTGTGGTCCCTAGTCGTGGGAGTTTCGAGACAGGGCATCGATACTCCGGAGTAGACTAGTGTGTACAGTCGAGACCCCGACGAGGGACGGTGGCCGGTCTCACAAGCCACTGGTGTATGTTGGATCACCTAAGATGTATACAGGTGCTCATTGGGTTATGAGTACACCGGACAGGACTCGCCGGGAATCTGCTAGTTAGTATTATATCTATCGTCAGATAGCAGTTCCCTGGTGACATGTGTACAGGTTAGTTCATCGACCTGAGGTCGTCATTTGTCTCGTATGAGTTCCCACTGTGCTTTGATTTCTACCCTACCACGGCTCAAAGGAGTCGTGCAAACAGGTAGCTTTTGGGTACAGTCCCGAGCCATATGGAGGCACGTGAGCGGATCGGCAGGGGATTCGTCTCTCCCGATATTGGGGGCGAGGTCGTGCTGTGTCTAGGAGAGCCATTACACAAAGTCCATGGCCATGGCAGGAGATTTACTGGTAGGTACTCCAGTAGTATCTCAGGGTGTTATTGGGCTTCACTCCGACACGACTTATACTGCTATTGGGGGTCTGACGTTGCTAGCCCCCTAGGCAGATATGCGATACTCATTGACGAACGGACCGGACTGTATATACATTGTCACTGTTAGGCTCAGTAGGGTTTTCGGAGGAGTTCGCTCATCGGTCTCCCTTGAGTTCGCTCCTCGGCCACCCTTGAGGTCAGTCCATGGGCAGCCGTTACGCATAGCTAGTGCCGCTGACGGTTTGTGGTTAAACCCACTGCCAGGGTGCTGACGAGTCATTAGAGTCCCCCACAGGCAGTTTCCCAAGTTCGGGCGAAACGTTGTAGAGACCGTATGGTTTTATGGCAGGGTTCGGAAAATGCACGTGCGTTTACGCACGTGTCGATTTTCGGACAAATGATACTGGTCGGCTTTGGTTTAAGCCGGATCCGAGTATTATATTGAGTAGGTATAATATCTTTGTCTCAGTTGCATTTGTATTCGGTCGTAATACAAATGCGGGTATATTTATACAGTTTCGGGGTTGTCCTGAAATTCGTTTCAGGATCACTTTTGGAAGTTGCCAGTTTCCAGTTTTCTATCAGCCGTCTTTTAACATTCTGTTAAAGACGGATTTATCTTTTCTTCAGATGGAGTGAGTCATCATTCTAGAAGCTTCTAGAAGTGATGAAGTGGCTTCATGACTCATTAGGCATTAATGGTGTCATTATTGTTTTTGATGACTAGCCTAATGACTCATGCTTTGTTATTAGTGGTTTTGTTTTCCTTAGGATATTTGTTATGATAATATCTTTTGCTTGTGGTCACCCCCCTCTCCTACGGTCACCCCCCTCTTCCTATATGAGGCCGGCCCCCTCTCTCTCTCTCTCTTGATCGAACTCACTCTCACTTGAGGTTTCATTTCGGTTAGAAAAGATATGATAGTTTTGGGGTGTATGGAATTCACAGTTCATTTCATTCCATCACCCAATTTCCACGGCAACTTCATTAACCGATCGTCCACGGATTTGGACGAAGTGAGACAAAGTCATCTACTCATTCTCTACATCAATCTTGGTCGTCTCTTTTAGCAAACTTGACGACCGAGTTGCCTCGAGTCAGAGGCGGGAGCCCGTTTAAAGAACCGATCATGTGGTGCCACCTCGACGAGGAGATCGGAGACCGACGAGATCGGAGCAGCCGCAACGGAGCGTGGGATGATGGTTGAAGAACGAAGGACTCGGATCGTTCGGTATAACCATTCTACACTCTTTACAGTTTGTTAGTTTAGCAATAATGGGAGATCCGGGTTAAAGTATACGATAGCGCCAAGTTAAAAAGTTTTATTCCGCATTTGGCGTCTGTAGACTGCCGGGGCGCTAGCGGAGACTTACAGTGGTATCAAAGCCTAACCATTTTGCTATACTAACTTGTGCTAACGCGTTTAAAACATCGATCCGACCGGAAATCGAAAATTGCAAAATCCATGCCCGACAGTTTCTGTTGATTTTGAACAGTGTCAAAATTGATTTCTGGATGTCTTAAAAATCCATGCAGGAGATTTGAAGACCCACGACAAAATTTGGAGTCGTGACTCCTCCAAGTCGCCGCGGAAGAGCGGCCAAACCCATGGTTTGGCCGCCCTTCCGCGGCCATGTGAGGAGCACGTGCGTCCAATTTTTTCCAGTGGGTTCTATGTAGGATTTTGGGATTTTTGGTATATTTAGTTTTGGCCCAGATTTTGTTACTGTTCACCAGTAAGCTGTGGGGCCCACTTTTTAATATTTGGTCTTTGGTCGATCGAAATTTAAACACGTTAGTTTACAGTGCTTACATTATATCTCCGACCGGGAATGTCATTTGATCGGTAAACCGCGTTTGATTGCTATAGTTCTTTTAGACGGGTTTGCGAACGTGACATTCGCGTTGATGTTCTGTTTTGTGCTGTAATGTTGCGGATTTGTCGTGGTGGATAGCAGTGTGCAATGATAAGTACAGTTTGAGTTTATTTGTACATTTGATATTGCGGGGCGAGCGTCCAACTTGTGGACTGCCGTCGCTGCCTGTTGTATAATATTCTTTTTGGGGCACGACCAGGTTGCGGTCGATGTACCTATTGTACTATTTTTCATTACTGTACTAGGTTTTACCCCGCGACGGAGTGCACGGATAGCCGGGTTCAGGAAAGCAACAGGTCCGCATCTCTTGGCTTTGAGAGGCAGAGGGACCCCACTTCAGAATTGGCAGACTATTCGCCGCACTCGTAGGGGGTACAGGTTGACCCAAGGAGGGGTGCCCAAGATTACCGGATTCCGTGAAGTGCCGGGTGTTCCATTCACTATGCTGTGGGGACTGCCTCGCTTCAGGTTTTGGCGGGTAACTTGCCGCATCCGTAGGGGTCTAGGTTTCATTGCACAGGCTATCCACACGACAGGGGAACGTCGAGTTTCAGCAGCGGCTCTGTGAAACTCGGGGATCCCAGATAACTGTATTGTTCTGTGATGCTTATTACTTTTCTGTAATGTTGCATATTATCACGCCTGGAGCGATTATGTATATTGGTTTATATACTATTAGATGTTGTATATGTTTTACACCCGCGCTAGTCCAGTCCCCGCTCTGTCGTTAGTTAAGTAACCTAACGGGTGATGACGGGACCCAGTGACGAATGCGGATGGCATATACGTACATTTTATTTTCGTTCTTTTTGGTGTGATTGATTGATGGGACTGCGTTGATTCTGATCAATGCAAAGTAAAACAAACCTGTATACAGTTGTTGGAACAATTTAAAAAGTGTTATTGCAAAGACGTTTTCTTTTGTTATGCATAGCGGTATTCAGTGGAATATCCTGCACCTCATTCGACGGGGCAAGGGCCGACATCCCTTCACCGGGACCGACCCCTTGGACAGAAGTTTGCGTCAGGGTAATAACTTCACTATAGTCGATTACATGTTGCTTTGCATAGCGGTATTCAGTGGAATATCCTGCACCTCATTCCACGAGGAAAGAGCCGAGATCCCTTTACCGGGAGTGACCTCTTTAGCAAAAGGTTTTCGCCACTATATTTTTAAAAAGCTATCAGGTTCCTTCAGCGATATCAAGTTCACTACGCTAAAGGTTTTTCGCCAAAAACCAGTCGTAGCCCTCCGTCACTTCTTTTGGGTATTCAGTAGTATTCAAGCTATGTATTTTGACCTAACGCCAAGGCATAGTGTTTGGTAGCTGCTGGGTATTCAATTGTTGCATAGATAGATGAGTTGGTTTGGGACAGCCGTTCTGCCATTTTGACCTAACGCCAAGGGCATGTGCGGGTGGGTTCAAATTAACAAGATAGTGATGGGTAGAACTTGGCATGTGACTTATGACATTTTGACCTAACGCCAAGGTTATAAGAGCATGGGGCAAAAACTATATCAGGAGTTTCTAAAGAAACTGAAACTTGCCGAGTATGCGCATACCTTCTGGAGTATGAGTAACGTGGATGCATTCCATCACGTTATCATGCGATGAGAGTTGGATCCTGATTCCCACTGATGAGTTGGTTTACTCTTCGGGTGATCTCGATTGATTCTTCTTTAGGTTTGGAGGAGAATTTGACAGGACAGTGGGAGGTTTCCGGATTAGATAAAATGATGACCATTCTGATCTAGGATAGAGTGCACGCAGAGTGTTTCTTTTCTCTCTCTCTCTTTGGCAGCGACCTTTGACCGACCCTAGACTATGACTCAGTGACCAAGTTGACCGAACCTTCTTAAAATACTGGCTTTTGGATTGTCTGAGTTGCATAAGTCATTGCCACTCCTTCTTTTACCCTTTGAATTTCTCAGAACACCCGTATATTACGGATATCCACTTCCATTGGATAGAGCCATCGTATGGTTATATACGAACTCGAAGGGACTTCTTCGAGGATGGATCAAGGTTCAGGAGAAATAGAATTGGTTTATTCAGTTGTCTTTTATTATCACCTTCTCTCAGGTTGCGAGAGCTCCTTGGTTTAGGAGAGTACACCTATTACGCCTATTGGATAGTCTTATTCCAAACCATAGGCTGGTGCCGAAAGGTAGGGAATGAAGAAAACCAATTAGCCTAAATAGGGTGTGCAGAAGGTAATATGTAAAGACAAAATAAAGGGATTAGAAAGAGGGCAAAGTAAATTGCGACTGTTATCATTCACGACCAAAACCGCGTACTTAATCGCCACTCCTATTTCACCTTTAAAAGAATAAGGTATTATTCAGTTGTCTTTTATCATCACCTTCTCTCGAGATGCGAGTACTCCTTGGTTTAGGAGGGTACACCTATTATGCTTACTGGATAGTCTTCTTCCAAACCATAGGCTGGTGCCGAACGGTAGGGAAGGAAGAAAACCATTTAGCCTAACGATGGTGTACAGAAGGTAACGACTAAAGACAAATAAAAGTGATTTGAAGAGATGGCAATAAAATATACGGTTGAAGTCATGAATTGGATTATGGAAGAGGCATTGCTATGAATACCAGGATACCCCTACGAAACATTTTCATGTTTCAGTGCATTGTTAAAGAAAAACTGTTTTCCCGATTAGACACTTACTCCAAGGGTATGTATTTACCAGGTTTCATTCTCATATCTGTATGGTTTTACAGATGATGAGTGGGAGTAAGATATTGGGAATTAAGTGATCATCCTCATTATATCGGAATTCGTTGTAATTGGTGATATTTGAGGAAATCGCCAGGGTACAGTTTTCTACCTACGATGCACAGGTTTTGAGTTGTTTAACTCAGTGGACTTATACAGAGTATTGTATGTTGTCCAAGTGTCCATTAGGACAAAGGGGTAGGTCCTCGTACTATGTTCTGTTTACTTATAACTTCTCTAGTATTTAGACAAGTGTTTCGTAGAAATACAAGGTCTAAGTTTTGAGAAGTTGTGGGTATAAGAATAAAGTAGAGAACCAGGTATCACAAGTATCGGGATTCTTCAAAGAGATCGAAGATGTAGATTCTTGTGATTGGTATTCAGATAATAGTGATGGTTTTGAGAAACGTGTTTCTCTTTCAGGTTACTCATAATTGGATGGATTCCTAAGTTGAGTAATGCTGATCATCCTCTTTCCATTATGTTGATATGCACTGGAGACAGATGCATGGTTTGAATATGGTTCCAATTAAATAAGTGCCAAAGTTTCTGTATTGGATAAAGAATGGATCGTACCTTAAAAGAAACTAAAGTACGGGGAGTTGTCCAGCTTATGCTTAAAACCAGACACTGGATAACTCAGGGCACGTTTCTGTAGTGGCTGTTTGTGGGTTGACCCTGGCTATGACGAGGGTTGATATTCTACCATTTCGAAGATCAATAGTGATATTGTTCTTGACTCGCCACAGTTTTAGTAAAAATGGATCTTTTTCAGAAAACAGGAGTGGGAGTATGGTAGAACTGGAAGTGATTCCAGAACCGCAAACGATTACGGAAAATTTAATAGGACCTATACATTCAATCAGGTTTGACATTCCAATAGCCACTCCGCAGGTGTGGTAGGTTACCTCAGACACCCGAGAGGTACTTCGGTAGCCTCAAGGACGGTGACAGGGAGGTTCTTATCTACCCTGACTTGACACTACTGTTGTTCCAGGATATGAGACCCGGTAGGAGGGTTGTCGTAGTCAGTGGGAGCAACGGAAGCATGGTGGGCAAGTAGCTTATGTCTATTTATAGACTTGAGCAGTGATAGCGGAGATAGATCATCTAATTTTGATGTGACAGTCATGGGTTTGACTTCAATCAGAATAGGGGATGGATCAGTTAAGAAGGTAGTAGGGTGTGATGTCATGGTATCTGGATGACATACACAGAGTAGGAAGTAAAATTCCTATACTGCGATCGGTTGTACTGTGGTCGTCACACAGTTGTTTCTCCAGACAGGATATGGATATAATATTTGACATTCTGGTTTCTAGATCTATGGTTTTAGATCTGGATTTGGGTAGTTTCCCAATGTGGGTACTTTGACAGATATTCTAATGGTTTTTGGAATAGTTGACTCCTAGCATGGTGGTGTACCTGCAGGTGATGGAGTCACCCTCTCTAAAGCTGTCGTACAGACTAAAGGAGAGAGGGAAGTGCATGATTGGCAGATCACTTGCTTAGGCAACTGAGTCAATCATGAAAAGTCAAGTACCACACCAGATGTTGTTTTTGCACTAGATGCAATAAGTTTGTATTAATCCAATCCTGGAGAAACATAAGGAAGCAGTTTTAGAACATAAGTACATGTTCTACGGATTAGATAACGGCAGCCTCTTTCGGGAGACGGTTATCATTCCAGGCTTCAAAGGTGACGTGGATGACAGAGAGATTGTCAGAGTTATAGTTTTTTTCCCTCTGACGAGGGACAGTATTATGGACAGGTGGTCCAAGAGGATACTGTGGGAAGCAAGGTGCCCGATACTGATTAGGTTCAGTGATTGATTCCGTCTAAGGAGTTTGGATATGGAGTTCATTTATAAACTAAGGTCCCATCAGATATCCAGACATATTCTAAGACAGGTACTACTCAATTCGGGAGATGGCTTTCTCCGCGAACTTGAGATTAAGAGAGATACAGAAAGAAACTTCTAGGCGGATCCACTCACCGAGGCTATTTCCCGAACACAATAGTTTTACAAACGGGCTTTGTGAAACTGATTAGTAGAGGAGTTGGATGTTCGGTTTCACACGGGCTGTGAGTAGTCGACATCGCAATATTAGCCTTGAGTGCAAGTGGGAGATTGTTGGAGATAGTGCCCTCATAGTCAATTATTGGATCGCAGGTACGTGATTGCAATGATTGCGGAGGACCTATCCCGGTAGGACAGTCTTACTCGAAATGATAGTATGCTATCTGGTTTGCCTTTATCAGTCGTGTACATGTTCAGGTGACTGATTGCATGTTACACTTTGATAGAGCCCTTAGGATCTTGCTTTACTACCAACAGTATGATGGCGATCATATACGTGAGAGTTGGGTAGTTTATATGCATATCCTTAATTGTGGTCCCTAGTCGTGGGAGTTTCGAGACAGGGCATCGATACTCCGGAGTAGACTAGTGTGTACAGTCGAGACCCCGACGAGGGGCGGTGGCCGGTCTCACAAGCCACTGGTGTATGTTGGATCACCTAAGATGTATACAGGTGCTCATTGGGTTATGAGTACACCGGACAGGACTCGCCGGGAATCTGCTAGTTAGTATTATATCTATCGTCAGATAGCAGTTCCCTGGTGACATGTGTACAGGTTAGTTCATCGACCTGAGGTCGTCATTTGTCTCGTATGAGTTCCCACTGTGCTTTGATTTCTACCCTACCACGGCTCAAAGGAGTCGTGCAAACAGGTAGCTTTTGGGTACAGTCCCGAGCCATATGGAGGCACGTGAGCGGATCGGCAGGGGATTCGTCTCTCCCGGTATTGGGGGCGAGGTCGTGCTGTGTCTAGGAGAGCCATTACACAAAGTCCATGGCCATGGCAGGAGATTTACTGGTAGGTACTCCAGTAGTATCTCAGGGTGTTATTGGGCTTCACTCCGACACGACTTATACTGCTATTGGGGGTCTGACGTTGCTAGCCCCCTAGGCAGATATGCGATACTCATTGACGAACGGACCGGACTGTATATACATTGTCACTGTTAGGCTCAGTAGGGTTTTCGGAGGAGTTCGCTCATCGGTCTCCCTTGAGTTCGCTCCTCGGCCACCCTTGAGGTCAGTCCATGGGCAGCCGTTACGCATAGCTAGTGCCGCTGACGGTTTGTGGTTAAACCCACTGCCAGGGTGCTGACGAGTCATTAGAGTCCCCCACAGGCAGTTTCCCAAGTTCGGGCGAAACGTTGTAGAGACCGTATGGTTTTATGGCAGGGTTCGGAAAATGCACGTGCGTTTACGCACGTGTCGATTTTCGGACAAATGATACTGGTCGGCTTTGGTTTAAGCCGGATCCGAGTATTATATTGAGTAGGTATAATATCTTTGTCTCAGTTGCATTTGTATTCGGTCGTAATACAAATGCGGGTATATTTATACAGTTTCGGGGTTGTCCTGAAATTCGTTTCAGGATCACTTTTGGAAGTTGCCAGTTTCCAGTTTTCTATCAGCCGTCTTTTAACATTCTGTTAAAGACGGATTTATCTTTTCTTCAGATGGAGTGAGTCATCATTCTAGAAGCTTCTAGAAGTGATGAAGTGGCTTCATGACTCATTAGGCATTAATGGTGTCATTATTGTTTTTGATGACTAGCCTAATGACTCATGCTTTGTTATTAGTGGTTTTGTTTTCCTTAGGATATTTGTTATGATAATATCTTTTGCTTGTGGTCACCCCCCTCTCCTACGGTCACCCCCCTCTTCCTATATGAGGCCGGCCCCCTCTCTCTCTCTCTCTTGATCGAACTCACTCTCACTTGAGGTTTCATTTCGGTTAGAAAAGATATGATAGTTTTGGGGTGTATGGAATTCACAGTTCATTTCATTCCATCACCCAATTTCCACGGCAACTTCATTAACCGATCGTCCACGGATTTGGACGAAGTGAGACAAAGTCATCTACTCATTCTCTACATCAATCTTGGTCGTCTCTTTTAGCAAACTTGACGACCGAGTTGCCTCGAGTCAGAGGCGGGAGCCCGTTTAAAGAACCGATCATGTGGTGCCACCTCGACGAGGAGATCGGAGACCGACGAGATCGGAGCAGCCGCAACGGAGCGTGGGATGATGGTTGAAGAACGAAGGACTCGGATCGTTCGGTATAACCATTCTACACTCTTTACAGTTTGTTAGTTTAGCAATAATGGGAGATCCGGGTTAAAGTATACGATAGCGCCAAGTTAAAAAGTTTTATTCCGCATTTGGCGTCTGTAGACTGCCGGGGCGCTAGCGGAGACTTACAGAAAGGACTTAGAATTTGATACCGATTTAGGTATCAGCATCGTTACAACTGAGATATTGCCAGGAGCGAATCATCTTTGCCTTTGTTGATTTAAACAAAGATGGCTTAGCAAACAGGGTTAGGATCCTGTCGACTAAGGCTTTTGACTTCATGAGCCATAAGGGTCTCATAAAGGTGTTTTTCCCTACGAGTCGTGAGGATCTCATAGGTGCGATTTCTCCTTAGGAATCGTGAGGATTCTTAAGTATATGGTCTCTTATAAGTTGTAAGGATCTCATAAGAGTGTTTTCTCCTTGTAAGTCGAGAGGACCTACAAATGTTTGTTCATCAAATGAGGGAATTCCTTATCGTTGATAGGACTCGGCAAGGAAATGATTATTTACGCCCGTGGATTGTATACTGGGGTCAATATGGACTCACCTGTAGGGCAGTCTGGGAAAAATGATGGCTTAAGAACAGATTCAGATCCCTGTAGCTTAAGACTTTTGAATCTTATGAGATGTGAGGGTCTCATAAGAGGGTTCTCCTTACGAGTCGTGAGGATCTCTTAAGTGTAATTTCTCCTCAGGAATCGTGAGGATCCCTAAGTGTGTTGCTCCCTTGTGAGTCGTAAGGATCTCACGCAGGTATTTTCTCCTTACAAGGTCGAGAGAACCTTGCAAGTGTGCATAATTTTTTTTAACGAGTCTGCGCCTTTTCGGGTTTTCACAAACTCGCCGGTAGCCCTGCTGTTTTTACTCACATATCCCTTTCGAGTTTTCATCCGTGCCCATCTTTCTTATGGACGTACCATTTTTTCTGTTTTTTTACGAGTCTGCGTCCTTTTGGATTTTCACAAACAACGCCGGTAGCCTTGCTGTTTTTACTCACGGAGCCCTTTCGGGTTTTCATCCGTGCCCATCTTGCTTATGAACGTACCGTTTTTTTTTGCGTCAGCCCAAGGATGCTGCAATTTGTAGTAGTTTTAGAGACGTTTCGGTCCGTCGCTAGTTTTAGGACATTGCGGTCCATAGCTAGTTTTAGGACATTACGGTCCATTATTAGTTTTAGGGAAATTTCGGTCCATTGTTAGTTTAGGGACGTTTCGATCCGTCGTTATTTTAAGGACGTTTCGGTCCATAGCTAGTTTTAGGACATTACGGTCCATTGTTAGTTCAGGGACATTTCAGACCATTGTTAGTTTTAGGACATTACGGTCCGTAGCTCATCCTGTATGCACGTGTATTTATCATGGGAAACATAGCGATAAAGTGGGATACACCCATTTAGGGTGTGATTTGGTTTGGTTGGGGTGTTTTGTGATCCATCCCTACCGCGACTTCTTGTACTTGACGTCGACGCCTGGCTTTTTAGAATATGGCTATTTTGCGTTCTCGATCAACTTTTCTCTTCTGACGGGCTTCGTTTAGCAGCACGTCAATCAGCTCATCGGACGGTTCCAAGGATTTTGGTGTTGATTCTGCCTCCAGCTTCTCTACATCAGGAGCTTCTTTATCATCTATTGACGAGTGAGAGATCATGTGACAACTTGCCACATAATCTTCGGGTTCTTCTGACGCGTGGTCTCTCTCGTCATTGTCATTGCCTCTGTTCTTAAGGATATGGTTGAGAAACTCATGGAGTGTGACTGGGGTCTGCGCCTTCTGGTTGTATTTCTCTAGCGCGTCAATATACTTTTGTAGGTCCGTGCGCTTGTCATCAGGCTGCTTCTTCGAAGACTTTGATGGCTGGACCTGGGTATTTTGCCCATTGCTACCCATTCTCGGTGTCGGGCGCGGTTTCAGCATTCCCTCAATGATCTCGGGCTCTAGCGGGATTTTCCACTTGATTGCGGGGCGTGCTTGAAAATCCTTCAGCATTCTTTTCATTTTTGCCGAAAGAACTATTTCCCATGGAGCTTCCTTTATGAATGAGCATGATGCCCCCGGCGTGTCTACCCCTTTAGGAGTGTACTGTTGTGGTGGATTTACCTTCCAGTTTTCGGACAGCGCGAACTTTCCTTCTTGGTACTGGTCTTCAACCTAGTTTTTGAAGACATAGCAGTTTTCGATTGGATGGCCCAATATTCGGTGGTAGGGGCAGTAATTGGGATGGTTGACGTCATTCGGTTGTAGTGGGTGTCTCGACTCCGGTAGAGTGATGAGCCCATTGCGCACTTCCAGTTTGAACAATCTCCTTGTTTTCTCCCGGGAGAATGAGTAATGGCGCCTTGACTTTTCATCGAGGGATCGCCGCTTGTTGCTTTGGCGAACAACCGGTCTCGGACCACTTGGTTGTTGTTGAGCGTTAGCGACAAAGGTCGCTTTCCCTTTGCCTTTTCATTCCGAAAATCTGCTTTTGAAAAGGACGGCCCATGGCCCATCTGGTCCATTTGGGCAAGCTTGTTAATCAAGGCCTATAGGGTGGTCTGCTTGAAGAATATCATAAATTGGGAAATGGTTGCCTGAGGGTCAAGGGTCCCCACGAACATGCCCACGGCAGGAGCTTCCTCTATGCGTTGTTCGCATCTCGACCATAGGTTCCGCCACCGAATTGCATACTGAACCAAGGTTTCTCCCAGCTTCACTCTGGCGTTGATTAGTGTGGTGATCGGGGTGCGCTCACTAGCGCTCGCGAATCTTTGTGTAAACAGTATCTCCATTTTTGCAAATGTCTTGACAGAGTCATTCGGGAGCTCAGAGTACCATTCGAACGCTGTCTCCGACAAGCTGCCAACAAACTGGTGAAGCAGCAGTTTGTCGTCACCCTAGTATTACCGCACAGAGCCCTAAATTGAGCAACATACTGGTGTGGATTACCCGCCCCCTTATACACATGGAATTTAGGGATCGTATATCCTGGCGGGCACTTTATTTGATCGTACCAACCCGGATAGGGTCGTCCAGTCTTGACGATTTGGCCGGCCGCTTCGCTCGCCTGATGAGCTCGTATGTGTTGAGCTATATAGTCATCAAGGGCGGATTCGAAGATGGTCCCTTCCTTGGCTGCTGATAGAGACGGAAGAGGGTTTGATGTCTCCCCTCTGTCGTCTTCAAGAATTATTTGAGGGTCTTCAGCTGGAGGATCCGGCTGTATCATCATTCCGACCATATCTTGAAATAGAAGCGCCATTTGTTTTATGTTAGCCACTTGTTCCGCGGCCTCTTTGTCTTTCTTCTCGAGCATTCTTCGGAGGAACTCGGCGTCGGTTTCCTGTTCCTGGCGCTGCTTCGACAATGTCTCCAGGCTTTCTTTCGGCCCAGTGAGCGCAGCCATCTTTGTTAACATTTCGTGAAGCTTCTGTTATTACTTTTGGGCCTTTGTTACGGGTCGGGTGAGTGGTCGGTGACCCCTGGAAGTGCGGCTCTCCTCCTTCCCGGAAGCCATATAAACAGTATGCACCACCATGCCCCCAGACTTGGAATATCTGGGTTCAGTGCCCTTGAAATTCGTCGCAGGCATATGGATCTTCTCCACCCTCCTCTTTTTATGGACGATTGAAGTTATGGGGCTGTTGATGTAGGCACCCATGTAGACGACACCTTCTGTGGTACGATGGGATGATCCTTCTCTTGCCAAACCTTCATTTTCTTCGGTCGGTGGGATTAGTCTTGGTTAATCACAGAGTCTTGGACTCTTCGCCAAACCTTATGGATTTTTTAGGATAGCCGCTGAGGGGGCTACTTCGGTTTTGCCTTTGTAACGTTCTCCATAGGTGGAGGAGATCTTTTTAGCACGGCGGTCGGAGAGTTCTTGTGCACCCTCCTGAGCGGCTCAAAGTTGTTCCCAGTTGAAACAACAACATCAACTTCCACCATTGGAGCTGGTGGGGTAAGTCTAGAAGGGGAATTTCCCCCAGCTTTCCTCACTCGGTGTCAGTGGCGACGTCGAGCATGTCTTGTAGATGGGACTGGCTCGGTTACGGGGGTGGTTTCATCATTCCCCCTGTTCTGGTGAAGGATTGTTATTGGTGCCAGCCTATTGAAGACTGACGTCCGCTGAGAAGAAACGTCCAACCTGTCGAAGAATGACCTTTGGGCAGGGGATGCAGCCTTGGTGACTTCGCCTAAAGCGGGAGTTGGAACGTACAGTCTTGTGAAGATCGATCCTTTAAAGGGGAAGTTGCTTTGATGATTTCATCTACCGGAGTTGGCATAGCTGTTCGCTTCAGGATAACTCATTCAGGTATTGCAGGCTTCTTTATGGGCCTACTGGAGCTCATGCTCAGCCTGTCGAAGACTGAGGCATTGGAATTGGACGACCCGTTGAGAGGGGCCTGGTAGTTGTAAGCCGATCAAAGACCGACTTCTTCGGAGCTTCTTGTGACGGTATTGGGACGCTGAAGCTTGCCTGTGGGATCATGGTCCCAAAGAACAGTCCAGTGGTGGCCTGAGTCACCTGTTCCACTGGCATGGCGAAGATGGAGGCCACTTAGGGCCCATAGGTCACTCTTCCAGCGAGGACAGAGTGGGAGGTGTTGTTGCAGTTGGAAGCCATTTTCTTTGCACGGGAGAAAGACACCAAATCTTAGTACCTCGAATCCAGGGGCAACCACATTAAACCGCGATCCGTTCGCGAACATGACACACGAAGTGTGGAGTGGAAAGAGGAAAAGTGTCCCACCGGGCGTGCCAGAAACTGTTTACCGCCGAAAGATGCGACCGGGACATTAGGACGTCCGGCCTAAATTTTGGGGGCAGATGCTATTTGGTTTTATCTGTCTACCTCTTCGAAGATGCCAAGTTGATTTATGGCACCGTGTATCGGAGGTTTAGACAGATGCGGCCGTTGTATCAGATTTCGTCAGATTCCCCCTCGTTTGAGGGGTTTTGGATTGTGGTGACGCTCTTCCCTGCAGGCGCAAGCCCCTGCAGTTAATTACTCTACCGCATCACGGTAACCACTTTCTCCTTCTCCAGATGGTCACTTTGTGTCGTGTGTGTTTGTTTTATTTTTGGTTGCCCGTGGATTGTATACGGAGACTAATTTGTGTTGTCGCTCGTAGGGCGTGGATTAGTCCAAATCAGTATTTTCTTAAATTTGGGTTTGGGTTGGTTTAAGGATCGTTAATCTTGTTTTAGATTAAGATCAACTCAAACGTTTGTTGAGGACACGTTAGTCTAATTTTAGACTAAAAGCTACTCAACAGGATTTTGGGATCATTTAGATCCGATGAAAGAGTGTTTGGACTCTGTCGTTTTAGTTTAGGGACATTGCGGTCCATGGAGTTTAAAGACATCATAGTCTGTGTTTAAAGACATCATAGCCTAGTTTAAAGACATCATAGTCTGTGGGGTTTAGTTTAGGGACGTTGCGGTTCATTGGGTTTAAGGACATCATAGTCCATGAGTTTAAGGACCTCATAGTCCATAGAGTTTAGTTTAGGGACATTGTCACTCCCCGCTTCCCGGTGTACGGGCAGAGGGCACGACTGGCCGCTACATATTTACTATGAAGTAAATACGCTAAGCGTAACTAAGTAATATAAAAGAAATGTATATAAGAGACAATTGTAATGAAACAACAACTTTATTTATTAACATTCTTTTATACAATGCATGGAAAAGTAAATACATCTGAATGAAAGCAATGCCTAAACAGTGGCATAACAGAAATGAAAAGCACTGAAATGAAAATGTGTATAATGAAGCTAGAGCTCTAGGTCGTAGGCAAGCTGATCCAAGTCCTCGCTAGTAGGCTCGATCTCCTGAGTGTCCAGATCACCTGACAAATTCCAAAGAAAAAAGAGAAGGAATGTCGTCAGCGAATAATCGCTCGGTAAGTCCCAAAGGTAAGGGAGAAATAGAATAGACAGAGAGAGAAAGTAGCTTTTAAAATTGTATTATATTGTATTAGTGTTAACGCTGTTGTTTGTAGCTTGGTACAGAAGAATGCCAGTGTATACGAGAGGAGTCTCTATATACCAGAGACTAGAGGCACGTGTAGTACAAGAAACTGTTTATGCCACGGTACAACAGCAAAGGAAATACAGGTTAGGTGTCTTAAATATTACAGTCTTGTGCCACTTCTAACACCTTCCGTACCAATCTACCCCTTAAACCCTGCGATGTCTTGTTTGTATTGCAACTTGTATTGTCTTGTAATATAGATTGTATAATTGGATGACTTGCCGAAACCATAATATCAGTAAATGGATGTAACTGGAGAATCATAGATGTAACTGGAGAATTATGTAAATGGAAGTATATCCATAGTTCGGTTCAGTCAATATAGACTGAATAGTTTGATCCGATTGATTATATAGATTCATGGATTCATATTGAATTGTAATATTGTAGATTGTACTTGAATATATTCAAGTCAGATTATTATAATGAGACTCGGTCTGAGTCAGAACAATTAGAAAAGAAATTGAAGTCCTGAATTAGGTTTTGATGTTATCGGTAACCGCTGCATATGGGCGGCAACATTTGTGTCTTTTTCAAAGATGATTACCGTGTTGATAACACCGTTGTTAAGTTGTCTACCTTAAATAGGCAAACACCCACTTTGTAACAACTCCATTTTTAGTATACATAAATTTGATTTAAATTTAAAGTATACTTGGAGTATTTAATGTTGCTGTTACCACTTTAAGTATTTATCTCACACCATAATTACAAGAAGGAGCTTGTAACTCATTGGTAATACCTTGTACCGCTGAATCAAGCCACCAGAGTTCAAATCCCATACCCCACATTATTTTTTGTATTTATTTGTTTTAAATTTTATAGAAGCCCAACAGTCCACATGAGATAACTCCCAAACTTTCTACTGAATCTGAAAAACTAAATGCACCAAAGCCTACCCCAGGAGTCCCCCACCTACCCATCCCCTGACTCGGCCCGACTTGGCACAGTCGGGCCAGCGGACCGGCCGAGTCCTCTGAAGATGAAATGTGTCTTTTCATCTTCTGAAACCCACTGGATGCTTCATTTACAGAGATCGGTTCAAGAGAGCCCATTAACTCTCATTTACCTCAATTTTAATACATTTTCACACATTTTTACATTTTTTTTATTTAAAACCCTTCATCTAGCCTAACCCTAGCCTAACCCTATAAATACCACCACTACCCTCTACCCTCTCACCCCAAAACTTTGAGCCAACTTTCTAAAATTCTTAAGAGATCTTGTGTACTTTGAAAATGAGCTCGAAGCGAAACTACGGCGAAATTCCCGGCGAACTTCCGGCGATCGTTCTAGGAGCTCTCGGCGACGAGGCGACGCACCGGAGATCCCTCTCTTTCCATCTCACTCTCATTATTTTCCAAAACCCGTAAGTCCCATTTTCTATCTCTCCTTTCTATTAAAAAAAATATGGATTTACAAAACCCGACGGAATCGGAACAAATCCGATTTCCGATTCGGTTTCTTATAAAACTTCACTTCTCGTAATACAATTATGCTTAAACTCCCTTATGATGACTATTAAACACTAATCAACCAAATTGATCAAGTTTCATTTCATAAAATGATGGCTATTCCAATTTTCGTATTTTTCACTTAAATACCACATTGTTTCAATTTTACATTTAACTCCATTAAACTTACTATATTTTAAAGTAGGTCACGAGGTAACGACCTATCTCCTCACACACTCATATACAACTTAACACAATACCCTCGAGAACTTAGAATACGAGAAAACAAACATTTTCATTTAAATACCATATACTTAATAAAGCCATTTCTAAAAGATTTAGTATTGATACATCTTTACAAATAAATACCACTTATTATGAAAATAGGATAAGGTTGTGGCCATTTAGTCATTTATCTAAACCTGACTTTTGTGGTGTCTAGGTTAGACAAGTGAGAAAGGTAACTTTAAAAGGCCCGTCTCACGGTGATTTATGAGCGGATCCCTCCTTTCTTCACTTGTACTTACCTGACCACAATTGGCGGTGAAGAGACGGTTTAAGGTATTTCACAACTTGTCGCTTTAGACCAGTTAGGAGCAGTCTAGTTGACTTAGGAGACCCTAGAACATAGAATACGGAAAACGACACTTTTTCATTTAAATACCATAATTAATAAAACCGTTTTCCTTAATGATTAGTATTTATACAAATCATTGCAAAGCGCCGCTACAACCCATTTTGGGAAATCCATTCGGGATTGTGCGGATTATCGCACATCCTCGGGTTTAGTAGTACGAGATTCAGACCTCCGCAGGGAGCATTCAGTCTCGAAAGATTTAAAATACGACATCTTAAGAAAACAGGAATTCTAAAATATTATATATATACAAAAATTATTTTCATATAAATATATGTATATGTAACATAAACATATCTATTTTTGAAGTATTATAAATATTCCATTTTTTCTACAATATCACAAGAATCAATTTTACACTAAAATACCATGAATTCCATACAATACCAATATTACAAATAAACACCTTTTATTATGGAAATATGATATTTTCACTAGAAATATCACAATATAAAATCTACATTTATTACAATTATAAAGACGAATAATAATACTTGGGGGGGTATTTTGAAAAGTATATAAAAGTATTTTTACATAAAACCCCCTCAAATTCTATAATTTACCATAAGGACCCTAGTAAACATAGGTTTAAGCGGGACCAATCTCTTGAGCCTCAGAGAGCCAGAGAAGTGGGTGCTTGCCCATCTAAGATAGACAAATTAATAAAAACAATCAGTACTTCAATTTACTTTGCTAATTGTCTGACTCAGTTTGAGTCTCAGTATAATCTGACTTGAATATGATTCAAGTACAATCTACAATCTACAATTTACAGTCTACAATCTATAATCTACAATCTTCAATATTATAATTCAACATGAATCCATGAATCCAATTATCAATCTATACAACTTGACTGAACCGAACCATGGATATACATTCCATTTACATGGTTCTTCAGTTATTCCATTTACATGATTCTACGGTTACATCCGTTTACCGATATCATGGTTTCGGTCAGTCATCCAATTATACAATCAATACAATTTACAAGACAAACAATACAATCAAAACACTACGGGGTTTAAGGGGTAGATTGGTATGGAAGGTGTTAAAAGTGGCACGAGACGGTAAGATTAAGACACCTAACATATATTCCGTTGCTGTTGTACCGTGGCTTAACGGTTCCTTGTACATTCCGTTTGCCCTAGTCTCTAGCATATAGAGACCCCTCTCATATACACTGGCATTCTTCTGTACCAAGCTACAAACAACAGCGTTAACACAACATTACAATAATATAATACAACTTTAAAAGATACATTCTTATTCTGTCTATTTTACTTTCCTCTTATCTTTGGGACTTACCGAGCGACCTGTTCGCTGACGACATTCTATTTCTTTCTTCTTTGAATGTCTTCAGGTGATTTGGACCCATCAGAGATCGAGCCAACTGCAGAAGACCTGGATCGGTACAGCGAAGACCCTGAGCTCTAGACATTGTACATTTTCTATTCAGTACCTTTAATTTCCTGTCATGTCATTGTTTAGGCATCGTTTTTGTTTCAGTTGTATTTCCTTTTCATGCATTGTACAAAAGAATGTTAATAAATAAAGTTGCTGTTTTTTTTATACCTTGTCTTGTGTGTATTTACTTTTATATTGCTTAGTTACGCTTAGCGTATTTGCTTCTGAGTAAATACGTAGAGGGCTCGTCGCGCCCCCTTCGCTGTATACCGGGAAGCGGGGCGTGACACACTTCTCCGGCTCCCTGAGACTCAAGTGGTTGGTCCCACTTAAACCTATATTTACTAGGGTCCTTAGGGTAATTTATAGAACTTGAGGGGGTTTTATGTAAAAATACTTTTGTATAATTTTCAAAATACACCCTAAGTATTTAATTATCGTCTTTTGAGTTGTCATAGATGTAGATTTTATATTTTTGATATTTCTAGTGAAAATAACCTGATTTCATAATATAGGGTATTTAATTGTAATATTGAACTTGTATAGAATTCATGGTATTTTAATGTAAAGTGATTTTTTTTATTTAGAAAGGTTGGAATATTTATATCATATCAAAAATAGGTATTTTGATAATACATACATACATACATATATATATATATATATATATATATATATATATATTTTATATAAAATAATTTTAATTTATTATTTTCTAGAAATCTCATTTTCTTAAGATATTCATATTTTAAATCTCTTGAGACCGAATGCTTCTTGCAGAGGTCTGAATCTTGCACTACTAAGTCCGAGGATGTGCGATAATCCGCACCATCCCGACCAGGTTCCCCAAAATGGGTTGTAGCGGCGCTTTGCAAAGATTTATAAAAAATACGTAATTTTATAGAAAACGGTTTTAATAGTTAGTAGTTATTATATGTAAAGTTTCGTTTTCCCGTATTCTATGTTCCCGAAAGGTATTGTGCTATATTGGATATGAGTGTTGTGAGGAGGTAGGTCATTACCTCGTGTTCTAATTAAAGGTATAGCAAATTTAATGATGTTTTAAACTAGAAAGTAAACTACATGGTATTTTAGTGAAAAAGAGCTGTAAAAGTTATAAAATGAAATATATTGCCATGAAACTTGCTCAACATGTTTGTTAATGATTAATAGTCAACATGTAAGGGTTTGGTATGTGGTTGGATTTTCAGGAAGAACCGAATCGGAAATCGGATTAACTCCGATTCCGTCGGGTTTTAGAAATACATGTTTTTAGAATAGCAAGGTGAAGAGAGAGAAGGGACTTACTTGCTGTTAGGTTAGAGAAGAGGGAGAGGAGGAAGTAGGATTCGCCGGTGCATCGTTTCGTCGCCGGAAGTCATCGTCGGAATTACGTCGGAGCTTTGCCCTTTGCTAACTCCAAATGCACACTAAAATTTTATAGAGTTTTCTTGAGAGTTTTGGACAGAGTTTATGAGTGAGGGGTATGTATTTAGGGTTGATATTTATAAGGTAAAGCTATGGTTAGGGTAGGTGAAAGGTTGTATTGAAATTTATATTAAAAATGCATTAAAAATGATGTAATAGAGTTTTTTAAGAGTTCTGGAACCGATCCAAGAAATTAAAGTATGCAGGAGTGATGGGGAGTTGAAGATGCACAACTTTCATGTTGGTCGACTTCGCATCGGAGCCTACTCGGCCGACGCCGCCAGCCGAGTCGCTGCCGCCGCCGGCCCGATCCGGCCGAGTCAGGCCAGGTCGGGGGTCCCCTGAGTTCGTCGTCGGTTGGTCTACTCCCTGGGACAGTTTGTTTTTAATGTGAAGTAGGGTTTTTATGAGTTATGTACGTGTAGACTCTTGGACTTCTAAAAATTTAAAAGAAAACAATATTAAAAATAATGTGGGGGTGGGATTTGAACTCTGGTGCTTTGGTTCAGCAGTGCAAGGTCTTACCAATGAGCTACAAGCACCTTCTTGCTATTAAAATACAAAACAATTACTTATAGTACTCACACTAAATGCAAATACCCCAAGTATAAATTAACTTTTAAATAAATTTTTGTACACTAAAATTTGAGTTGTTACAGTCTACCCTCCTTACAAAAAGTTTGTCCTCGAAATTTACAAATTTTATTTTAAGGACTAGTTAACAAAGAGGTGAGGATATCTTGCATGCATCTCATCTTCTCTTTCCCATGTTGATTCTCCTGGAGTGTCTTTTCTCCACATCACTCAAACCAAGTTGACTTCCTTGTTCCAAAGTGACTTCATTTTTCTATCCAGAATCTCTACAGGTTGTTGCTCACAAGATAAGTCGGGCTGTACAGTGAGCTCGGAATGATCGAGAATATGGCTGGGGTCACTCACATACCTTCTAAGTTGGAATATGTGGAACACATTATGCACTCCTTCCAATGAAGGTGGAAGTGCCAAGCGGTATGCAACTTCACTGACTCGTTCGAGTATGTCGAACGGTCCAATATACCTTGGACTTAGCTTACCCCATTTCCAAATCGAATCACTCCGCGGTTTGAAGATATATTCTCCTGGCTGGAACTCTAACTCACGTCGCTTTGTATCAGCCCAGTGCTTCTGTCAATCTTGGGCTATGCGCATCTTTTCTCTGATAGTACGAACCACATTAACAGTTGCTACTATCATCTCAGGTCCAAGAAGTCCCCCATCTCCGATGTCGTCCCAACTTAATGGCGATCGACACTTCCTACCGTATAGCGCAGCAAAAGGTGTCATTCATATACTTGCTTGGTAGCTGTTATTGTATGAAAATTCCACAAGATATAGGTGATCTTCTTACGATCCTCCGAAGTCTAACATACACGCTTTGAGCATATCCTCCAAGATCTGAATAGTTCACTCAGACTGACCATCTGTTTGTGGATGATAAGCCGTGCTGAAGTTCAGGCTTATTCCCAAGCTTGCCTGCAGACTCTGCCAAAATTGTGATCGGAACCTGGTGTCACGATCGGAGACAATGCAGACCGATACTCCATGAAGTCTCATAATTTCCTGTATGAGTTCATGGGTATCAGAGATAGTACATGTTTAAAGAGTTTAAATCTTAAGTAGATTCTTACCTCCATGTACTTCTTTACTAATGTCTCAGTTGATTGGCCAACTCAAAATGGGATGAAGTGAGCCGACTTTATGAGTCGATCCACAATGACCCATACCGCATCATTACCCTATGTGCTGCGAGGAAGAGCAGTCACAAAATCCATTGTGATGTGTTGCCACTTCCATTCTGGAATTGGTAACGGTTGAAGTAGTTCAGCTGTCCTGTGATGTTCAACCTTTACTTGTTGACACACCAAGCATTTAGCGATGCTTCTGGCTAGTTCACGCTTCATTCCATGCTACCAGTCATTTTGACGTAGATCTTTGTACCTCCAAGGTGTACTAAATAGGGAGAGCTGTGAGCTTCTTTCATTAACTCTTTCCGAACAGGACTTTTTAGTACACATAATCTGCTGCCGTATCTCAAAGATCCGTCTTCATGGATGATGAGGTATGTTCTGGGTCCATTCTCCACTTGTTCTCTGATCTTTTGCAACTTAGCATCACTTGCTTGAGCTGCTTTGATCTGATTAACAATGGTAGATTAAACTTGTAAATTTATCAAATTTGAAGCGTTACCTGGCATGACTACTTCAATCTCCATCTGATGCAAGTCCTATTGTAGCTTCCACTGAGCGGTGAGATGCATTGCTAATGTGCGACTAAGAGTATCTGGAACCACATTCACCTTCCCTGGGTGATATTGCAAGTTGATGCCAACATCCGCCATGAGTTCTAACCATCGTTTCTGCCGCATATTCAACTCCTTCTGAGTAAACACATATTTCAGGCTCTTGTAATCTGTGTATATGTCCACTCGTTCACCAAGAAGATAATGGCGCCAAATCTTAAGTGCAAAGATAACGGCTGCCAATTCTAAATCATGCATCGGATAATTGCGCTCATGAGTCTTCAACTGTCTTGAAGCATAAGCCACAACCTTACCGTGCTCATGTAGAACACATCCTAATCCCTTACCAGATGCATCACATTGCACTTCGAAACATCCAGACTGGTCCGGTATAACGAGAATAGGCGCTGATGTCAACCTTGAATTGAGTTATACGAAAGCCTGTTCGTATGCTTCTGACCACACAAATTCTTCATCTTTATGTGTGAGCTTGGTCAGGGGTGTTGCTATCTTAGAAAGCTTCAACAAACCTTCTGGAATATCTAGCCAGACCTAAGAAACTTTGAATGTCCTTCATTGAATTTGGTATCGGCCATTCGCTTACTGCTGAAACTTTCGCTGGATCCATAGAGATTCCTTCACCTGATACGATATGTCCAAGAAAACCAACTTAATTTAGCCAAAACTCGCATTTGCTGTACTTGGCATATAATTGATGTTGTCGTAGAGTTTCCAGGACAATTCGTAGGTGTTCGGTGTGTTCTTTCCGACTCTTAGAATACACCAGGATGTCATCGATGAAGATGACAACAAACCTATCTAAGTATTACCGAAAAACTTGATTCATCAGGTTCATGAATATTGCTGGTGCGTTGGTCACTCTAAATGGCATCACTAGAAATTCGTAATGACCATAACGAGTTCTGAAAGTCGTTTTATAAATATTAGCTTCCTTGACCTTCACCTGATGATAACCTGAACGAAGATCTAATTTAGAGAAAATACAAGATCCACTTAGCTGATCGAATAAATCGCCGATGCGCGGGAGTGGATACTTGTTCTTTATAGTGACTTCATTCAAGGCTCTATAATCGATTCACATTCTGTATGAACCTTCCTTCTTCTTCACAAGTAGTATAGGTGATCCCCAACTTGAAGTGCTGGGACGAATCCATCCTTTCGCCAATAATTCGTCCAACTGAGTTTGGACTTCCTTCAAACCTTCTGGACTTAATCGATAAGGAGCTTTGATCACCGGTTGTGCTCCTGGTACTAAATCAATGCTGAATTCAAGAGCTCGATAGGGAGGCAAACCTGATATATCATCATGAAACACATCATCGAACTCTCGAACCACTTCTGGTTTTGATTCTTCCTCTGCTTGAATTGCCACAATTACTGCTTCCTTTGGCTTTGTTTTTTATGTACTTAGCTCCAGGGTACGGTCTCTACTTTTGAAATAGAAGACCGGATGATCTGGAATCTCAAATACTACCCTCCTTTGACGATACTCAATGGTAGCATAAAAGGTTTCGAGCCAATCCATACCTAGAACCACATCGAAGTTCGGTATGTCCAGCACTTTGAAGTCAGCATAGAATTCTCTACTGTAGACGTCGACTCACAAGCTGTATCCCATCGTTGCTTTTAGAAAGCCATTTCCCGAACTGACATTCCAACTGGATACACGTGGTGTGACTGGAATTGCGTGAGTTCTGACGAACCGTTGCGACATAAAGCAGTGAGATGCTGTAGTATCGAAGAGTGCTAGTGCAGGGAGTGAGGCTACTAAGATTTTACCTAAGGTATGTGGGATATGTTTTAGGTATAGGAAAATTTGTGGATAGGTATTAAGACCGAAAGAAAAGTTTGAGAAGAAAAGGGTTACCAGTGATAACTTGGCCAGTGGCCTCAGCTTCTTCCACGGTCATCGTGAAAGCCTGTCGCTGTGGTACATTCCTCCTGGCTAGAGGAGCATTACTCGGAACGTTCCTTTGAGCTTGTTGGAATTGACTAGGAGGAGGTGCAGTCGGTGGTCCTCTAGATGGTGGAGCAGGGAGAGCGAGTCTTGGAGGAAGTGCTTGAAGGGCTGGTCTCTGCTGGTAAGTGATCACTGGCCTGGGTGCAACATATGGATTTTGTATTTTGGAATAAGACTCAATACCATGAGTAGCTGAGCCACAGACTAAGCAAAGACGGTTGGCTCGCTGGCAGCGTTGCAACATATGCCCGTTTCTCTTGCAGTAGTTACAAAAGGCTGGGCTATGACGGTTGTACGGTACTCCCAGTCTCCTTGGCACAAAAGGTGGCTTGACGAGGCTCCTCCTGTTATCTAGATGACAGGGCGTTTAACTCCTGCAGTTTGAGGTTTGCCCCTCATCTTTACCACTGCCTCTAATGGCGGGCAACTTTCAGATCTGATTCATGAGTCGGAAAATCTCCTATGGCCAGTGCAGCCTGGATCTCCGAATCCAAACCTTGTTGAAATCGACAGGCTCTAATCTCATCCGTCGGTATCAGGTGTGCCGCAAATTTGTTAAATGTGTTAGCTATGTAGTATATGATATTTAAAAAAATGAATTTATTGAGACATATCTTACCGATTGGACATGGTGAACTCAGCGTCATACACATCTACTGACCTGGTCCACATCGAACCTTGTTGCAGATGGATGAACTGTTGTTCCATGTCAAACCTGGCAGTCTCAGGGAAGTACTTAACGTCGAATATGTCACGGAACTACATTTTCGTTAGGTTCTTTGTTTTGCTTGCAGGAAAACGATGGGTTGTTCGAGACGGCTTTCTTCCGCCTTCCACCAATTCCGTGTATTGTCCGTGAGCTGCAGTTTCGCAACACGGACCCAAGCTCCCTCTGGCACTTGTGCCGCTGCCAGATCATATTCGATACTCTGAGCCCATTCCTCATCTTCCAGTGGGATTTCCTTTCCTGAGAACTGTTTGGGGTGCAAAGCCCTGAATTGCTTCACCCCAGGTTCTTCTGTCTCTGGACGGTTCATTAAAAAGGAAGTCTGCTGCTACTGTCCTTCCAGGAGGCTGCGGATTGCCTCAAGTAGAACTGTCTACTCATTAAGCAGAGCAGGGGCGAAAGGTGTGATTGGTAGTGGAGGTGGAGTGTTGTTGAAGTTGGTGCTGGTGTTGTTCGGGGAATCCATAACCTTAAAAGAAAATTTAGGTTAGGACAGATTCAAAGTATATAAAATGATAAGATTCAAAAAACATGAATTGTAATGAATGTTTTAGTTACCGGTTCTTGTGTTATATTGTTTAGGTTGTTCACGCAGAGCAGAACTGCATGGTAGGGTTCCATACAGCTCTGACCTGCATGGGGCACTAACAAAACCTGTCATGCTCCGCTTCTCGGTGTACGGGCAGAGGGTGCAACTGGTCGCTACGTATTTACTCTGAAGTAAATATGCTAAGCGTAACTAATTAATATAAAAGAAATGTACACAAGAGACAATTGTAATGAAACAAAACCTTTATTTATTAACATTCTTTTGTACAATGCATGGAAAAATAAATACATCTGAATGAAAGCAATGCCTAAACAATGGCATGACAGAAATGAAAAGTACTGAAATGAAATGTGTACAATGAAGCTAGAGCTCTGGGTCGTAGGTAAGCTGATCCAAGTCCTCGCTAGTAGGCTCGATCTCCTGAGTGTCCAGATCACCTGACAACATTCCAAAGAAAAAAAGAGAAAGAATGTCTTCAGGGAACAATCGCTCGGTAAGTCCCAAAGGTAAGGGAGAAATAAAATAGACAGAGAGAGAAAGTAGATTTTAAAGTTGTATTATATTGTATTAGTGTTAACTCTGTTGTTTGTAACTTGGTACAAAAGAATGCCAGTGTATACGAGAGGAGTATCTATATGCTAGAGACTATAGGCACATGCAGTACAAGGAACCGTTTATGCCACGGTACAACAACAACGGAAATACATGTTAGGTGTCTTAAATTTTACAGTCTCGTGCCACTTCTAACACCTTCCGTACCAATCTACCCCTTAAACCCCGCAATGTCTTGTTTGTATTGTTTGTATTGCAACTTGTATTGTCTTGTAATATAGATTGTATAATTGGATGACTTGCCGAAACTATGATATCAGTAAATGGATATAACTGGAGAATCATGGATGTAACTGAAGAATCATGTAAATAGAAGTATATCCATAGTTCAGTTCAGTCAATATAGATTGAATAATTTGATCCGATTGATCATATGGATTCATGGATTCATATTGAATTGTAATATTATAGATTGTACTTGAATCATATTCAAGTCAGATTATTATAATGAGACTCGGTCCGAGTCAGAACAATTAGGAAAGAAATTGAAGTTCTGAATTAGGTTTTGATGTTATTGGTAACCGCTGCACATGGGCGGTAGGATTTGTGTCTTTTTCAAAGACGATTACCGTGTTGATACCACCATTGTTAAGTTTTCTACCTTAAATAGGTAAGCACCCACTTCTCCGGCTCCCTGAGGCTCAAGAGATTGGTCCCGCTTAAACCTATATTTACTAGGGTCCTTAGGGTAATTTATAGAACTTGAGGGTGTTTTATGTAAAAATACTTTTGTATAATTTTCAAAATACACCCCAAATATTTAATTATCGTCTTTAGAGTTTTCATAGATGTAGATTTTATATTTGTGATATTTCTAGTGAAAATAACCTAATTTCATAATATAGAATATTTAATTGTAATATTGAACTTGTATGGAATTCATGGTATTTTAATGTAAAGTGATTCTTTTGATTTAGAAAGGTTGGAATATTTATATCATATCAAAAATAGGTATTTTGATAATACATATATCTATTTTATATAAAATAATTTTAATTTATTATTTTCTAGAAATCTCATTTTCTTAAAATATTCGTATTTGAAATCTCTCGAGACCGAATGCTCCTTGCGGAGGTCTGCATCTCGCACTAATAAGCCCGAGGATGTGCGATAATTCGCACCATCCCGACCGGGTTCCCCAAAATGGGTTGTAGCGGCGCTTTGCAAGGATTTATAAAAAATACGTAATCTTGTAGATAACGGTTTTAATAGTTAGTGGTAATTATATGTAAAGTTTCGTTTTCCTGTATTCTATGTTCTCGAAAGGTATTGTGCTATATTGCATATTAGTGTTGTGAGGAGGTAGGTCATTGCCTCGTGATCTAATTAAAGGTATAGCAAATTTAATGATGTTTTAAAGTAGAAAGTAAACTACATGGTATTTTAGTGAAAAAGAGCGATAAAAGTTACAAAATAAAATATATTGCCATGAAACTTGCTCAACATGTTTTTTAATGATTAATAGTCAACATTTAAGGGCTTGGTATGTTTGTATTTAAGAAAATGTTGGATTTTTAGGAAGAACCGAATCGGAAATCGGATTAACTCCGATTCCGTCTACGTGTTTTTAGAATAGCAAGGTGAAGAGGAAGAAGGGACTTACTTGCTGTTAGGTTGGAAAAGTGGGAAAGGAGGAATTAGGATTCGCCGGTGCGTCGTTTCGTTGCCGGAAGTCATCATCAGAGCTTCGCCCTTTGCTAACTCCAAATGCACACTAAAATTCTATAGAGTTTTGGACAGAGTTTGTGAGTGAGAGGGATGTGTTTAGGATTGATATTTATAGGGTAAAGTTAGGGTTAGGGTAGGTGAAAGGTTGTATTGAAATTTGTATTAAAAATGTATTAAAAAGGGTGTAATGGAGTTTTTTATGAGTTCTGGAACCGATCCAAGAAATTAAAGTATGAAGGAGTGATGGGGAGTTGAAGAGGCACAACTTTCATATTGGTCGACTCCGCATCGGAGCCGACTCAGCCGCCGCTGCCGGCCCGATCCGGCCGAGTCAGGCCGGGTCGGGGGTCCCCTGAGTCCGTCGTGGTCTACTCCCTGGGACAATTTGTTTTTAGTGTGAAGTGGATTTTTTATGAGTTATGCAGTGTAGACAATCATTCTTGATTCATAAATGTCAGCGCGTCATAAATATCATAATAATAATAATAAACTGAACAATGTGCTATATAGGATGTCACGTGCAAAAGAAGGTATGGGCATAAACAAAACAATCACAGGCGTTATAACAGCAGGCTATAGGTATGTCACGCGTATCCTAAATTCTGTGTTTCTAGGTTAAGATATATGAATCAAGAATATATCCCGTTACCTGCCTGGATCACGGATCAAGATATATGAATCAAGAATGATTTTGTTCCGTTATCCCCCAGAACAATGGAAACATGTAATATCCTTTTAAATTATACTTTAGTTACACTTTTGATTTCCACATTTCCCCAAGTTTCGTTTTCCAAATCAGGTGTGAATAATATCTACTTAATACCAACACAGGAGTAGACAAATACAAGTTATATTCATCTAAATAACAGGTCACGTCCATCAAGACAACAAGTTAGAATTGTTGGCATCAGTAAATATTACAGGTAAATAGGTACAAGCAAAATAACATTATCTATAACAGGATGACGGGTTATAAGCATGTCAAGATAGTGTATTCAATTAAATGAAGTGTTTACTTGTGATAACATCGTGCGAACAGATCATATTAAACCTACGCTTCAATTTACCAATTTGGGCCAATTAGAATAGTTTGTCTAGTTTCTAGTTATAGATATAATCTACATAATGTTATAAACTGCAAATTATAAAGCTTGTTATTATTATTAATTAACGATATACGGATTGGATAGATGTAACGGTATAGTAGTAATAATAAATAATATTATGATAATATACATATATAGATATTACGTAGACTATAGCATGTAGTAAGTTATAAACTGGCCTTGGTCGCGACGAATACAGATATGAACACGAACGAACACCGAACGACGTCAAATACGAAGCAACTCGAAACTCGACAGCTCGACTATGAGATCTGAACTTATGCCGATTGTTGTCTCAGTAAAGGTGGGTGCTGGCGATCGCAGAGGAGGTTGCTGGCAAGTGTAGGACTGCTGGAGTTGGGGTTTGCAGCCAGATAATTGGAGGTGGCGATGGTGATTAATGAAGAAAATGGTGATAGGATCTTGGCTGTGAAGTGATGGAGGCGACGGTAGAAGATGAAGAAGAATGCGCGGGTGATGGGTAGGAGGCGATGATGGTCGGAGGTTGAAGATGGCGATGATGATGCTCGGCTTGGAGGCGTGGACTGTGATCTGCGGCGATGGGTTGAGGTGGTGGTGAAGGGAGTTGATTGGTGAAGGCGAAGGGAGACGATGAGGAGATTGGTGCTCGGGTGTGACGAAGTGACGACGACGGCAAGGAGATGAGTGCGGTTGAGATTGTGAGGGAGGTGAGGTCAGGGGTTGAGTTTTTTGAGGATTGCAAAGGAGGTGCAGGAGGTGGCAATGTCGGTGAGGAGTTGAGGGCAAGATGATCGGAGATGGGAAGAAGATGGTGACGTCTAAGAGGAAGAGAGGAAGAAGTGGTAAAGAGAGTGGGAGAGAGATGTAGAGTGAGAGAAGAGATGTGAGGGAGAGAAAAAGAGATTTGTGAGCAGACAGAGAGATAGTTTTGTAAAGGAAATATATATATATATATATATATATATATATATATATATATATATATATATATATATATATATAGTGTGTGTGTGTGTGTGTGAAGTTTATATATGACCAATAATATAATAAAAGATATTACCAATCTCCGATCCGTTTCTACTAAATTTCATTGAAAATATATTATAAATAATATATACATACATAACCCATTTAAACCATAATCTAAGGATTAAAATAAATATTCTACTTTATTCTATATATATCTGGTATCTAGCATGTTTGAGATTTACCTGTAATGGATAAATGCCAATATAACATCAAGAGATTTTTAAATAACTTGATAACAATTAATATATGAAAATATCCCTAACGTATAGCTATCAGAAAATATTTACATATAATTTAAATATTATATATCTGTTATTTAAGATTTGTATGGATTTAGTCTACGAATAAATATTGATAAAAGATTCTCTTGCCCCATAACGGGTCTCACGTAAGCGGGTCGAATCCGATAAACACAAATACTATTCAAACCAATCATAACCCAAATAATAAATAAAACAAAATTCAAAATATTAATTAATATCATTAAATAACGTACGATCGTGTTAGGGTGTTACATCAGGACTGATTTTAGGAGACAGAACATTTTTACATCTACTTTCACTAGTTAACGATATGCGGAGTTTTTAAATCGATTGGAATAATAGTTTTTTAATGCATTAATATTCGTCTGTTTTCACTACTATTCCTTCGTCATCTTCTTCCAATTCAGGAAGAGTTCACTCATATACTAGATTAATCAACATGGTAGCATATGTAAACTTAGAAGTAAAAATTTTACCACAAACATTTTGGAAAACTTCTTTGAGAAAGTTGTAGACGTGCTCTGGCGGAAGCTAGGGTTCCGAAATCAAGAAATCACTTCGAAAAACTTCGTTTAGAAAGATGCAAAATGTTCTGGAGATCTTTATAATTCAAAAATCGATATGTAATATATTTCTAAACGGCTAGAAAAAAAAATAACTTGTAACAGTTTGATATTTATTTTCAACCGCTGCTTTAAGTGATGGTTAAATAAGACTTGTTGGATCTTAACCGCTTCCTAAATTAGTGGTTGAGTTTGCATAGTTCAGATTTGTTGGATAAATTAACTTTTGATATTAACTGCTATTTTAAGTAGCGGTTAAATAAGGACCGCTGGATTTTAACCGCTTCTTAAAGAATCGGTTAACGTTGAACGGTCCCGATTTGTTGGATAATTTTTTTTATCAACGATGTGCCTAGGCCTAGATCCATATTTTATTTATCAAACCTTACCCATGTGCAATATATAGTTTTGAAGAGATTTAAAACAGATATTTGCTACAGAATGCACAACAAAAACTTTTTAACATTTGAATAAAGCATACCAATGCTATTTTTGAGAAGGTTTATGCCCCCATATTTTGTGTGGACCCATGAGATAGATAACAAACTAATCAAGTAGCAGGTTTTATATTAAAACATGATTCACTTTTTGCTTTTCTTTTCCTTTTCCTTCTTGAGATTTGCAAGATGAAATATCTCTGGTTAGTCACTTCAAACATGAGAACCTGGCTGGATTTTATTTTTGATTATAATCCTTTCTAGTTTCTGTAATTTTGGTTTGTTGTAAATAATATTCAATGTTCTATGTAGGATTATGTTTCTGTCAGTTGGCTATTAACCATTTTAAACCATTCCATCCGAGGGTGCCATATTTGTTTTTGACATGACCCTTTCCGAGAATTGAATTTGCGGCCTCTCACTCTGGAGACTAAATTATTACCTCATGCGTTATGCCTAATAGGTCAAGATGCCATTTTGTTCTCTCTGTAGTGTGGTGCTAGTATGAGAAATGTATAAACGTCGATATTACAAAAAAGGTATGTTACAGCAAAAAGCTTCCAACTTACGACATACTGATCAATTGGGCATGTCCCATGCGATATGACTTTCCTCTCCAAAATGAGAAGTCACATATTCACGATTTCCGATTGCATCCAAAAATAATAAAAATAGATTACACACAATAATAGTAGGAAATAGGGCTTAAAATGAGACTCACGGATAAAAGAAGAGAAGAGAGCTGAGCATTCTCTTTCACAAAACTCTAATGCTCTCTTTGTTTCCTGACCTTTACCAACTTGAAGATTGCATTCTCTCTCAAACCCATCCAATTTATAGAAAGCAACCACTACTACAATAAAGGGTTGCTCTTATGGCTACTGGAATCCGTAGGTCCTCATGGTTGTCCCTACGGTGCCCTACGGATTAATTTAAAAATATTAAAACGTAATTTTTTATTTGGCCCTATGGAGCCGCAAAAGAAAGCCCTACGGATTAATCCGGAAAGGCATATATGGGTTATTTAAAATAAAAAATAAAGCCCAGAAATTTTCTCATTCCCAAAATTTCCTCGCTCTCACTCGTCTCCCGCGCGCGCCTCATCGCCACCGCACTCCCGCGCTTCCCATGCGCGCATCGTCGTCACCGACATCACCGTCGACTTCCTCGTCGACGGTAAGAACTCTCACGTCGCCGCTCTCTCCTTGCATCGTCGGGACAGTAGAGAATCTCCGGGTTAAGGTTAGTAAATTTCATTTTTTAACTTCTAATTATTCATGTATTTGTGTTATTGTTGATTATTGGGTTGCTACTAGGGTTTACAGTTAGGGTTCGGTCTAGGGTTTGGGCTAAGGTTTGTGTTAATTAGTTAGGGTTAGGGTTCAGTGTAGGGTTAGGGTTAGGGTTCGGTTTAGTGTTAGGCTTGGGTTCGGTTCAGTTCTGGTTAGGGTTAGGGTTAATTAGTTAGGGTTAGGGTTATGGTCAGGGTTAGGATTAGAGGCTAGGGTTAATTTGGTAAAATAGAGTGTATTTGTGTTAGGGTGTTGATTATGGTTAATTTGGTTAATTGGGTTAATTAGAGATAATTTGAAGGGTTAGGGTGTTGATTAGGGTTAATTAGGTTAATTTGAGTTAAGTATGAGTTAATTAGGGATAATTTAAGTTAGGGTGATGATTAGGGTTAATTGGGGTTAATTAGGTTAATTTGGGTTAATTAGGATTAGGGTTTAGGGTGCACTAGTTTCTTCAGTAGGATACTCGATGATAACGTAAACGTACAATTTTACCTTAAATGCAAGAAAAATTTACGCTAAACTTGAAATTTCGAACCCTTAATAACAAAACATAAACGTAAAACTTATTCATATTAAATGTTCAAGTTAAAACCAATATATGATACTCGATGATAATATGAAACTTTCATATTCTCATCGATACTCATATGTGAAAATCAAAGCGCGATTTATTCTCCGTCTATCAGTTAACATACGTTCGATAATCGTCACGATATAGAACTATACGAAGATTGTTAAATATCGGATGGTATAGTTCAGTACTAACAACTGTCATGTAGTCTATGTGACGAGAAAATTCAATCGTATGATAACCGATAGATTTGTCCAGTGTGGACAAGTTAGGAATGTATAAAGCAAACACCTGCATTCACTTGTGTTTTCATTCGTTTCGAGTTATTTCGTTGGTACTTTTTCGCTGGTTCTCCATGTGGAAAGATAGATTTGATATTCATTTCAACGTTGTTTCACAGCTTTGAAATGATTATCTATTCTATTACAGTGTACTCGGAGAACAGAGGGGAGGTGCTGCCGAAATTTACTCGAAATGGTTGAAAGCACAAGCGATTGGGTGTCTGCTTTATACATTCTTAATGCGATAGAAGCCTAACCCCCGACAGCCGAAACACACACATACAACACGAATACACAACAAACGCACACACAACACATACACACTAACAACCATACACTTAAGCGAAATCATAAATTGAAACACACATATACAGAATACAACTCATACTTGGGTATCCTCAAATGTAACTTTGTTTATCGATAATTTATTCTTTTCAACTACAAACACACACACAAAGCACATTCACAGATTTTCTCCTTCGTCAGTAACCATCCCGTTCTAAGATTTCTCAATATAGTCATCATAACCTACAATTTATATGTTATACAGTCTAACATGGCCCATGAGTACATCAGAGTTAAGGACTGAATGTATATGGATTGGCAACAACGTATGCAACCTAAGTTTATCGCAGGAGTTGCTGCTTTTAT
This sequence comes from Agapanthus africanus, assembly GCA_030015575.1. NCBI lineage: Eukaryota > Viridiplantae > Streptophyta > Magnoliopsida > Asparagales > Amaryllidaceae > Agapanthus > Agapanthus africanus. Next base: position 22,956,975 of record JASDDO010000028.1, on the reverse strand, counting down.
TGAATTTGCACGCGTACATAATAAGATCGTGTTAGAGAAGATTCTCCGTCCGTGCGATAGATGTGGGAATAAGTATAGGCAGAAGGTAGAATTCGCAGAGTTTCATATCGTTAAACATGGTTTTACTGGACTTTATACAACTTGGCTATATCATAAGAAAGGATAAGAAGAAAGTAATGCGGCAGAAGAAGAAGGAGAAGACAGTAATGCGGCAGAAGAAGAAGACGGTAACTTCTTTCCATGAGAAGAAATGGAGGATATGGTAGAGGATGCCCTAGGTGAATCTATTCATACCGAAGATGACATTCCTTCCAGTCAAGAACCCCGTGTGGATAAGTATGAAAAGTTCATGAATGATGCTAGAAAACTAATTTATGAGAATGCAAAGTATTCCACCATTTCATGATTTGTCCAACTTTTCCAGATTAAGTGCCTAAATGGATGAGCAACAAGTCATTCACAATGCTTCTGAAGTTCTTGAAAGATTCTATGCCTCTGGGAAATAACGTGCCCGACAGCTGGTACGGAGTCCAGAAAATGATGTCTGATTTGGGTCTGAAGTGTAAGAAAATTCAAGCATTTCCCAAAAATTGCGTGTTGTACCGGAAAGAAAAGTCAGATTTGAAAGAGTGTCCAACATACGGAGAAGCCAGGTATAAGCCGAAATATTTTGATAAGAATCCCGATATACCTGTCAAGATAGCACGGTACTTTCCCATAACACAGAGGCTGCAGAGGCTATTCAGGTGCAAGAAAACAGCCAAGACAATGATTTGGCATCACCGTGCTCCTCCAAGTGAAGATGGAAAAATGAGTCATCCAAGAGATTCACCGGCATGGAAGGATTTCGATAGGATGCATGAAATATTCAGTAGCGATCCTCGCAATGTCAAGCTCGGACTCGCTAGTGATGGTTTCTGCCCATTCAACTATATAGTTGGAAGCCACAGCACATGGCTCGTTGTAATGATAGTTTATAATCCGTCGCCTTGGTTGGCTATGGATCAATCATACTTTATGATATCTCTTCTTATCGACGAACCAAACTCACTGGGAAACATTATCGACATCTATCTCCGGCTTCTAATCGATGAGTTAAAATCTTTATTCATTGATGGTGTAGAGACTTACGATGCAAACACAAATACAACCTTCATACTGCGTGCGGCTTTAATGTGGACAATTAATGACTTTCCTGTATATAGAATTCTATCAGGTTGGTCCATACACGGTCACAAAGTATTTCCTTATTGCCATCAACATACAACATCAAAATTCTTGAATATTAGCAGGAATGTTTGTTATTGCGGCCATCGACGTTTCCTGCCTCTAGACCATCTCTACATGTTAGACGCTGTTCACTTTGATTGTCATCAGGAGCTTCTTGGACTTCCAGCCCCATTGTCCGGAGAGAATGTGACTGCTCAGTGGGATGGTTACAATAATATGACCTTCGGGATAGATCCGACAAAACAGGTCAAACCACCATTCTGGAATAAGTTAAGAATTTTCTTCGAGCTTCCGTACTAGTCAACAAATTTAGTGCGTCATTGTCTGGACGTCATGCATATAGAGAAGAGAGTATCCGAGCACGTACTCAACTTGCTTCTTTGTAAAGACGGAAAATTGAAAGACAACCTCTATACTCAGATGGATCTTCAGGACTGTGAAATTAGAAGTGAATTGCACCCTAAATCGATAGCGGGTAAACCAGACATGTTTGTACTTCCCAATACCGCGTATCATATGTCACAACCGGACAATAAAAGATTCCTGCAGGTGTTAATGATTTGAAAGTTCCCACAGGTTTCTCAGGATCATTTAGCAAGAAGATAAAAATTGTGAAAGGCAAGATCGATGGGCTAAAAAGTCATGATCACCATGTTCTTATGGAGCACCTCCTCCCATTATCCTTCAGGACTTTCTTTCCCCAATCGGTTGGTCTAGTAATCAATGACCTATGTTGCTTTTTTAGACAATTATACGCTAAAACCCTGGATGTTGTGACGCTGGAGAAACTAGAAAATTCTATTTCGTTGATACTTTGCAAGTTTGAGTGTATTTTCCCATCGTTATTCTTCGATATCATAATACACCTGATGGTTCATCTTGCAACTGAGGCTAACTTATCCGGACCGATACAATGTCGATGGATGTATCCCGTCGAAAAGTACGTGGAATTTTTCATTTCGCGCAATTTATAAAATTATTGTTGTCCCATATGCCCGTATTTATTTATTTAACATATTTTTCATTAGGTATCTCTAGACTCTAAAAAAGTATATATGCAATAGAAATCGAGCAGAGGGTTCTATCATGCAAGGTTATCTTTTACATGAAGCAACCACATTTTATTCCCGCTATCCGGACGAGAATATTGAGACGAAACTTAACCGGCCTCGAAAAATTCAGGATGGGCCATACGGTAAAGCTGATTATAAGAGAGTAGAAACTATGTTTATCAACAAGATATATATCGGTTTATTCTCCTCAATAGCGCATGTCTTGAAGAAATTAGAGAGTAAGTTTTTTTGGATTAATTGTTATATTTGTATTTGTGTGTGTGTGAAATGATATAATATTAATGTTATAATTTATTGTTGAGAACAGAATTCATTTTAACGAGGTACGTGAGGGGCATCCTGATTGGAATGATGAATGATTGGAAAAATATCATCAGGATAATTTTTGCGATTGGATTGCAGATCATTTAAGTTGTTCGAATAACATGTTATTGCTACCAGTCTTAATCTAAACTTATATCGTTATGTATTTTTTGTAAAATTTATTTTGTTAGATCCACGATCTGAACTTGTCTGCATCATTAGAGAGTGATTCAAGATATTTAGCTCAGTTTCCTAGTATGAAGGTTGCATATTATAAAGGATTCGGTGTTCTTAGATACAAATTCGAAATTAAGGACATAGAAACATCTCGAACCGCTCAGAATAATAGCATTGCGATGGTAGGATCAGATAGTGTGATTTATTATGATACTTAAATTGCATACTTGGCATCCAATATCCCGGACGATCAGAACCGTTTTATATATTTCAGTGTACTTGGTACGATACATGAACCGATACGGATAAGTGGAGAAAGAATCTCGAGACTTAGAAAGATGAATATGGATTGACCAGTATGAACACACTTCGATTTTACAGTCAGAACAATCCGTTTATCTTTTCGAACCAAGCGTTCCAAGTATACCACTCACAGTGTTTGAAGCATCCGGGATGGAGTGTCGTATGTCGTTGGAAACTCAGGGATGTTTACGATGTCACAAAATTCGAGGACCGCGATGATGATGAAGAAGAGAGAAGACTTAGAGTGCTCCGACTGTTTGTTTCAAAAGACGAGTTGTCTTCAGATGATTATGAAGTTACGTGGGTTAGAAATGATATTGATGATGAAATCCAAGTAGATATGTCTAATTCGTCCACGAAACGAAAAAGGTTATAAGTAATGTTATATTATTACTTCACATTTTTCGATCTATACATATATAGCATGCATATATAATGATTGTACTCTTATCTAGATTTGATGACGACGACGGGAGCATCGAGGGGCGGCAGGAGCACCAGCCGCGGCATCGGCAGAGGCAGAGCGGTTCTGCCGCCCGGAGAGCTGCATAGGGAGCTTCAGAGGGCCGGTCTTTCACCCCGATCGGAGGCCCCTTCGGATGCCTCCTTCCGTGTGGACTTTGCTACACCTGCAGGTATATTGCACGCATATTCATTTTGAATGTAATATTATAGATATACATGCATATTTATGTCAAAATTATTTATATAGTCAATGTTTGATTGTATAGCTGTTGGTGGTGCGTCCACATCAGAGGCAGAGACCACTCCCGCACCTCCAGGTATATTTATATACCCTATAGTGCATGCATATTTATTTAGAATGCTACATCATAAATATACATACATTCTTTTTGCTCTTACGTACTTAGATAATCATTTTTTAATTGTCTAGCTGTAGGTGGTGCCACCACATCTCGGGCAGAGGCCACCACCGCACCTGCAGGTATGTTTATATATCCTATAGTGTATGCATGTTGATTTAGAGTGTTATATTATTGATATACACATTCTTTTTGCAATTACTTATATAGTCAGTGTTTGATTGTCTAATTATAAGTGGCGCGTCCACGTCTGGTGCAGGGGCCACTCCCGTCACTTCCGTACCCTCCGCTCATCTGCATGTTAGTATGAATAAATATAAAATATTTTTTCATTTTACACATCCTTTAAGAATAAACATGAACTTCATGTAATTTTATCGATATTTATTTTCTAGTTGGAGGGGATGCGTCTACGTCCGGGTCACCGGCTATTCATCACCGGAGGAACTATCGTCTCGCTTGTGCTGCTACCCGGGCCCAGACTCGTGCTTCTGTCACCGGAGGTATATATCGCACTTCATTTTTCGTTAAATCTTGATTTCTTAATACCACATTGTTTTAATATTGATTGTCTTGATATTTCTTGTAAATGCAGGGCAGCCCCATCCCGAGAGGGGGACTCGAGACCCGAATCAGACCCACAGATTGAGGCCCAACAGAGCTAAGGGGGCAGCATTCCCCCTCTTCTTTACCCCCGATTATCACTATACCGGTGATTATGCCAAGAGATTCGGCCGGTATATAGGGGATAAGAGCCGCCTCGTGAAGAAGTATCCACTTCACGTTGAGTGAGGCGATCAGCACCGGCGCTCATTTGCCATCTTATGAGATCAGTCTTGGGTATTAATATATATTTTCATTTGACTTATCCAATATATTTATTATTATTTAACACTTGCAATTTAATAATAATGTTTTTATTTATTTGCAGTTGGATTACGACTTTCGGCCTGTACTCGACCCTGATCACCCTGAGAGAGTGCTCGATCTTCATGCTCTGTACCATGGCCTAATGAAGAAAATGAAATCAAAGGTTCGATACAATAGGAAAGAGCTGAAGATCGACTGCTATTCCCTGTTGATGGAGATCCTCAAGGCAGAGAGAGCGGCTCTCCTACATACTCCGGCCTTTGGGAGAGTCGACATAAATACATGGCCTTTCTTGTGCCAATATTTCGACTCTCAGCGCAAACAGGTTTGTAATTTAAATGTAATTCATTATTTAGTATATAATTTATTTTTTTGTGTTGCTTAATTAGAAAACTAAATCTGAATGTGTTGTACAGAAACATGCCGATCAAAATAAAGAGAATAGGAAGTCGGCGAAGAGGGGTCGCCCCACTTATATACGTGGCTCGAGGAATATTACTCGTGACATGGAAGTATCGGTAAATTACAATAGATCTACCCTGATATAATGTAATATTAAGAGTTATTTTATAATATATGTAATTTCTTTGCGAATTGCAGAGAGCTAAGACCCTGTCACAGGGTGGTACACCGAGCGTGCTGACCGCGTATCTTCCTGTCCACGACACCTCGACAGATCCCGCCACAGGCGAGCTTCGATTCCCCGATACCGCTACCCAGGAGTATTGCGTAAGTGTTAATATTTATTCTAATAGGTTTGAAAGTTTTGTTTTGAAAAGTTCAAATTTAAATGACATACTTATATTTTAATGGTTAATGTGGGAGTAGGAGCGGGTGGTGGAGCAGGCGGAGGCATCGGGGATCGATTTTACTGGACAGAACGATCCGATACCGCAGACCCCAGTTCGAGATGCCGCACACGGAGGGCACCACAGAGGTTGGGAGAGAGGCCGGGGACTAGGTCCTAGCAGAGCCCATATGAGATTGGACTCCACTCCGGCGGTTACTTCCCCTACCCCTCGTGAGCGACGTCTAGAGCATGATGTTGCCGCCTTGAAGACCACCGTCGAGGAGTTGAAGGAGATGTTGGTACGTATACTACTTAATAGTAAAATATTATATCATATTATAGATAGTAACATATGCAATATTAGTAGCCTGAGCTTATTTGGTTGTAGACTTAGTTTTGATTAATCATACTTACATAAAACTGTCTATTTAAAATAAACCGCGGTTTTCCAAACTAGATAACCAAATGAGGCCAAAGTCCCTAAGTATTCTTAGATTGGGGTTTCGCAATAACCTGATAAAAATAAGAATTCAACTAAAATCTAATACACCAATTTTACTCGTTTACTACACACAAAATTTAACAGATGCGACAGGCTGCTTCGGCTGCGGCTCCACATGCATCTCTTTCGGCTGCGGCTCCACAAGCCACTACCTCGGCTGCGGTTCCGCCGACCACTCATGCAGCGCCACAGCCCGCTCAGACTCCCGCACAGCCCGCTCAGACTCCCGCACAGTCCACTCCTTCATTGGTCGAGTTTTTGACAACTTAGGACTACACCGAGAAGCAGATGTGTCAGATTACGACGTTCATCAGAGGTGGAGGATCTGGACCGAGGTAGGATAGATTTTTTTTATATTTTTGAGGATGTATCTACTTGATACATATTGTATATATTTTGTACGAAATTGGTGGTTGTTTAACCTATTCACGATGATTTAGATTGATATCGTATTTTGTTTGTTTATTTCTTTTATATATTATGCGTAAGATTTTGATCATGAATATTTCTGTATTTGGTTATATGATGTATATATTATTGTGCAAAGTACGGGAAAAAAACAGGAAGCCCATTTTTATAAAAAACCCTGATATTTTGTCCCTACGGATTACTCCGTATGGCCATATATTGCACCGACGGATTAATCCGTAGGTGCAACTATTGCCCCTACACAGTTAGCCGTAGGGGCAAAATATCAGGATACCTGATATTTTGCCTTTATATACTCAGTAACATGCATTAAACTTGCCTCTACGCATGTATCCGTAGGGGGTTCTTTATGCACCGACGGAGAATCCGTAGGGGCATATTAAGGCCCTACGAAAATATCCATAAGGGCAAGTATTTTATTTTATAAACCAATAAATTAAATAAATATTTTGTTCCTAGCCGTAGGGAACTATGTGCCTACGGAGAAAAGCGTAGGGGCAATTATTACTCCGTAGGAGTATGTTCAGGACGAAAACTTGCACCTGCGGTCTTTGCAACTACGTTGTATTTTTTTGCTCCTACGAATATATCTGCAGTGGCAGTGTATTGTCCCTACGGCTTTATCCGCAGGGTCGACCCTTTATTGTAGCAGTGAACTGTCTCCTTCTAAGCACATTTTATTTTATTTTGCAAGCTTTACAGAGATTTCTTGGCTATTAGACTTCTTTACATGCACATTTATTTGGATAAAAACAAAACAAAAACATGGGCTGCTTTTTTATGGTCATTCCAAGTTCTTCCGACAGAGTAAATGACACCACCATCTTCTTCTTCCATAGTTACACATTTGTTTCTTGCAATTTTTGCCACTTTTTTCAAGTTCAGTGCATATTGAACACTTTTGATCATTTTAAGAGTAAAATAAAAAATGTGGCAATTATAGAAAAGCATGCTGACCGCGTATCTTACCGTCCACGGCACCTTGACAGATCCTGCCACGGGCGAACTTCGATTCTCCGACACTGCTACCCAGGAGTATTGCGTAAGTGTTAATATTTATTCTAACAGGTTTGAAATTTTTGTTTTAAAAAGTTCAAATTTAAATGATATGCTTATATTTTAATGGTTAATGTGGGTGTAGGAACGGGTGGTGGAGCAGGCGGAGGTATCGGGGATCGATTTTACTGGACAGAATGATCCGATGCTGCTGACCCCAGTTCTAGACGCCGCACACGGAGGGCACCATGGAGATTGGGAGAGAGGCCGGGGACTGGGTTTTAGCAGGGCCCATATGAGGTTGGAGTCCACTCCATCGGTTACTTCCCCTACCCCTCGTGAGCGATGTCTAGAGCATGATATTGCCGCCTTGAATACCACCGTCGAGGAGTTGAAGGAGATGTTGGTATACATACTACTTAATAGTAAAATATTATATCACATTATAGATAGTAACATATGCGATATTAGTAGCCTGAGCTTATTTGGTTGTAGACTTAGTTTTGATTAATCATACTTACATAAAACTGTCTAATTAAAATAAACTACGGTTTTCTAAACTAGATATCCAAACGAGGCCTAAGTCCCTAAATATTCTTTGATTGGGGTTTCGCAATAACCTGATAAAGACACGAATTCGACTAAAATCTAATACGCCGTTCTAACTCGTTTATTACACACAAAAATTAACAGATGCGGCGGGCTGTTTCGGCTGCGGCTCCACATGCATCTCTTTCGGCTGCGACTCCGCAAGCCACTACCTCGGCCGCGGTTCCCCAGACCACTCATGCAGCTCCACAGCCTGCTCAGACTCCCGCACAGCCCGCTCAAACTCCCGCACAGTCCACTCCTTCATTGGTCGAGTTTTTGATGACTCAGGACTGCATCGAGGAGCAGATGCGTCAGATTACGACGTTCATCAGAGGTGGAGGATCTGGACCGAGCTAGGATAGATTTTTTTTTATATTTTTGTAGATGTATCTACTTGATACATATTGTATATATTTTGTACGAAATTGGTGGTTGTTTAACCTATTCACGAAGATTTAGATTGATATCGTATTTTATTTGTTTATTTTTCTTTTATATATTATGCTTGAGATTTTGATCATGAATATTTCTGTATTTGGTTATATGAGGTTTATATTATTGTGCACGGTACGGGAAAAAAACAGTAAGTCCAGTTTTATAAAAAAACCTGATATTTTTTCCTTACGGATTTCTCCGTAGGACCATATATTGCACCGACGGATTAATCCGTGGGTGCAACTATTGTCCCTACACAGTTAGCCGTAGGGGAAAAATATCAGGATACCTGATATTTTGCCTTTATGGACTCAGCAACAGACGTTAAACTTGCCACACGCATGTATCCGTAGGGGTTTCTTTATGCACATACGGAGAAATCCGTAGGGGCATATTAAGGCCCTACGAAAATATCTGTAGGGGCAAGTATTTTATTTAATAAACCAATAATTTAAATAAATATTTTGTCCTTATGGTGTAAGCCGTAGGGAACTATGTCCCTACGGAGAAAAGTATAGGGGCAATTATTACACCGTAGGGACATGTTCAGGACGAAAACTTGTACCTGTGTTTTTTGCAACTACGGTGTATTTTTTTACCCTATGAATATATCTGTAGGGGCTGTGCGTTGTCCCTTCGGTTTTATCCGTAGGGTCAACCCCTTGTCGTAGTATTGAACTATCTCCTTCTAAGCACATTTTATTTTATTTTGCAAGCTTTACAGTGATTTCTTGGCTATTAGACTTCTTTACATGCACATTTATTTAGAGAAAAACAAAACAAAAACATGGGCTGCTTTTTTATGGTCATTCCAAGTTCTTCCAACAGAGTAAATGACACAACCATCTTCATCTTCTTCCATAGTTACACATTTGTTTCATGCAATTTTTGCCACTTTCTTCAAGTTCAGTGCATATTGAACACTTTTGATCATTTTAAGAGTAAAATAAAAAATGGGGCAATTATAGAAAAGACAAATTTTAAGTCTACATATATAGTAATATTTTATTATTCACATATTAATTTAATTAATCTTTTTTAGGTATCAAATTGTGGTTAAATGTACGGTGTAGTTGAACTATCTTAATAAAAATTTATTATGCATGGTTGCTGATGTGTCTCTTGGCTAAAATTTCTAGGTCCGTCTCGGACAGGGATGGTAAATTATCTTGTAATTCGGCCATCTTATACGAAATTGGACAGTTGAGATTCAGGGGGTGCAATAAATTCAGTTTTGAAATTTAAGCATTCATTTCTTTGTCTCTAGTGAGTAAAAGGGTCAAGAAAACATAAATTTCACAAGTTTGGCCTTCTAAAGCTCCATCCTTAATATCCATGAGCACCAAATAAAATAGACACGCTATAAATATACACCTCATCAAATCAACTCTTGTTACACCAAACCACAACTCTTCTTCTATTTTCAATCTTCACCCGAATTTATCTGAAGAGAGCAATGCTGAACCTACAACCCAAAATTTTCAGTCATGGGCTTGCCTTGCCTATGTGCAACAACTTTAGCTTGCTCAAAATGGTAACTATATATAGTTTTTCTTAATTATAAATGATTATGTTCTCTATGACATGAATACAAGTATATATGGAGGGAGAGACACCGACATGGAGAGAGAATATAAGGAAAGAAACAAAACTCTTCATAATCTGGACCGACTGAGTCTGTAATATATAAGCATCTCGTGTTCTAGTTATACGTGGAGCAATTAAATTTATAAACTTGAGAAAGACACATATATAAGCATCTCGTGTTCTTGTTACGTGGAGCAATTAAATTTATAAATTTTTTTTTTAAAAAAATATTTTGTTTTTTGGTTAATTAGGTGGGATCTAGAGGCTATGGAAGAACTCCCACATAACTTGAAGTTGTGTTATATGGCACTGTACAACTTTGTCAATGAGACTGCATATGAAATACTTAAAGATTATGGGTTGGATGCTCGACATTTATTAGAAAGAGAGGTAAAATTTTATCAAGGCTTTTTTTTAATCTATTTTATTCTCAATTCTCTACCAAGAAGTAGAATTTTTATTGTTCCATTCTCTTTTATCCTCACGTACCGTCTGCCAAGGTAATATCTAAGCAGTTGCAGATGCATTAACACCATTTATGAAACAATAACATTGATTATCAAGCCGTAACACTATTTGTCACAATATTTTATTTATCAAATCATAACATATATTTTATGAAATCTTTAAAAAGTACTATTGAAAAAACATGCACAAAAAAATGCAAATCAAGGTTTGGGGTTAGAAGGAATTCAATAACATACCTGTGTTTTGTCATAATTTTTGAACCTTTTGTTTTAAAAATAAATCAACTTAAAGAACTGGCCTTGGAATAGTTTTCCCTATAAATAATTATAATGAATTTTCCTCCATGAATTACACAAGAAGATAAAGGATGTATTAGGGACTTGGTGACTTAAGAAACCATCGACTATGGCATAAAATCCCTCGAGTAAATTCTTCTCCAAATAAAAAAACACCTTCATTGTTTTTCAAACCAAAAAAACATTTTTTGGAAATTAAAATGTCTGTATGTTACCGATATTGACTAATTTTCTTTTGTTGCTTTTAGTGGATATGCACATGTGAATCATATTTGAAACAAGCGGAATGGTTTCATAAAAAAACAACTCCAACTCTTGAAGAGTATTTGGAAAATGGTTGGATTTCCGTGGCTGCTAGAATTCTCATCTACCATGCTCTATACCATGCAGGCCACGGTCTAACACAACAAACGCTTAATCACTTGAAGACTTCATACCAATTGGTATATTTATCCTCGGCTGTTATTCGACTTATTGATGATTTGGCTCTTTCCAAGGTAAGGCAAAATGAAAAAATATATTACCGAAAGCTTTTCTCACTTTCACTTGTATAGATAGCATGACACACACATCATATAATTCTCACACGCCCTATTTCAACCTATGTTAATTTTAACCTGATTTCTATTCTCTTCTTAGTTACAAAATATCCTAGACCTTCTACCACATTTCCTAAAATTGAAATGTAATTTGGGAGGAAAAAACTCTAAAATATAAGGAAAGTTATGGGGGTAAAAGAAAAAAAGGGTTAAATTGGTGGGGAAAAAAAGGGTTATAATTCTCATTTATTTTTTTGAAGTTGCATTTTGCCATCTTTTTTTTTTCAAAGAATTTGTGTTTTGCCATCTTCTTGAATAAATGTTGATTTCCCCCTTATTTTTCCAATTTTATTCCAAAACTAGCTTTGATTTCTTCACCTCTTTCGATTTACATCACTGGGTCATAGAAACAATTGTTAAAATATGAGGTAAAGCTTAAGTTTTAATAATAAAATTGTGTCATATCTTACTGTGTGCTTAAAATTGAAGAAAATTTGTTTAAAATTTAATTGAAATTAGTGTTAACAAAAACTTGGTGTGATCGTAGGCCGAAATGGAGAAAGGAGAGACATCGTTAGCAATCCATTGCCGCATGAAGGACTCTGGCGACTCATATGAAACTTCGAAAAAGTTTATAGAGGATTTGATTACCGTTTACTTGAAGGAGCTAAATAAGAAGACTTTTGATGATGATCTACCTCGAATCTTTATTTATGTCGCTATGAACACGGTCAGAACGTGTTTCAATTTTTGTCATCATGGAGATAGTCTCAGCACTTCCACTGGAATAACAAATGATCAAATCACTTCATCATGTGCTGGTGTGAATGATTCTCGTAATTGTTTCACTCCCTTTTATTATAATAAAGAGGTGGCTTAATTGCATAAATGTACCCATCAATTTGCACGTTTTTTGCCATTGATATCTTGAACTAATTTAATTACAAACAACTATCATGAACCATCACTCCCGGTTGCAACTAAATACTACCAACTTTTCTTCCATCTCCAAACGTTATGTTTAACCGCGACATCATCAATTTTTGCCTTGTTTTCCACATTTTACCCATGCATCCTTCAATTTCCATCTCTCTCATAACTCCTTATGACCATTTTTATTACAAAACAAAGATACTAATTAACATCAGTAATATCCTTCTTCAACCGTCTAATCTCACTGGCGCCACCAAGCACCACCTCAACCTCGCCTACTCACCCTCGGATCTCTCCGTGCTCTTCTGATCCCTGCAGCGCCGCCTCAACCACTTCTTCGACACCCTCGACCTGTCCAAGTATAACTATACTAATTAAAATCAATAAGTCCATGGTATTAATCGCAAAAATCATGATAGTTGATCGGCACATTTATGTAGTTTAGCTTAAAGAGGCTAATGAGGTTGTGACCTGAAAAGGGTAAAATAGATGTGATGGGTCTTGATTTAAGTTGGGACGGAACCTTTCCTTGGGGCTCTTCACGGCCAATTTAGCTGCGGCATTCACAATCTTATTTTCACCTTTTATAAAATATTGGAATTCACCTACACATATTTAAGTTAGAGATTAGGTATTGGGGGTGTGATTTTAATCTTCTTGTATCTCTTTCAAATGCAGTAGTTTGCATGGTATTTTATTTTTTATTTTATGTTGTTAATAAATAGTTTGCTTGCGTATATATCTTCTCTATCTCTGCTATTATCTTCTAATATTATTAATACAAAAAAAGGAGTGGGTCTTCAAATTTACTCTACCACTATGATTCTTAAAAATAAAATAAATATATCCATAACTTTTCAAATCTTCATAAGAAATTTGAAATCTGTGCTAAAATTTTATGAATAACAAATAAAAATAATAAAGCACATATTTACTTAGATAAAAAAGTTAATGAATCATTATTTATGTCAATGTTTGAATAAATAAGAAATTTTCTTCATAATTTTTTGTATACATCTCAAAGCAAATCCAATGGATAAAAAGTTATGGATATATGTATTTTAGCAATGTAAATTGTTTTATCGTCAGTAAATCGTTAATTTTGCACCCACTAAATCAACGGTGAAAAAACGGTAGAATCACATGAAATCTGGTATGTCCGCAACTTAGATGATGATGATGATTGCCGATCGTTGAAAAAAATCATGGAGAGTGAATTTTTTTGACACCATAGAAGAAAATTCTATCCTATGGCACCTTTCCTCCCTATATATAGAGGATAATGGAGGAAAGATGTCATAGGAGAGAATTTACTCCTATGGCGTTGTTTATCCTCGTTGAAATCTCACATGGAATGAACTTTCAGAACTTGCAAAGTTCAAACAAAATGAGTATTTTGTGTTTAAGTTTGACCAGCAGGTCTTGAGGTTTAGACTTCCTATAGACGTAAAAACCTATACTTAATTACATCCATATGTCTAAAAGATTATTCAGACAAGATATCTTGTTAGTATGCCAAAATCACCCATTTAAGCAGTGATTAGGGATTATACATATGTATGCAAGATTATGCATGAGAGACACAGTAAAGACAGATGAATACATATTTTATTCTGATTCATATTCATACATTCATACATGTTATGAATGTAACTTACATCAAGAATTGCAAAATGTATGTAAATTGTAACGACTCTGAAATCCCCATACGAAATTATTTGTTTAAATGTATAGAAAAGGGTATTTCAGCCTGTATAGGAGTTATATGTCATTTTAGTTTACCAAAAATAAGAAGCAACTTGTAGCTCACTAGTAAAACCTCTACACTGCTGTGTCATAACTTGTGCGTTCGATTCTCATCAGTCCCAATTATTTTTAAAAATAATTCTTTTTAATTTTTCGGAAGCCCAAGAGTTGCACGTGCAATTCACGGAGAAACAAAAAGTTTCAGAAAAATCAAACAGGCGCAATGAGGTATACATACCCAACTTGGCACGTGGTACGAATTTCGAGACCGATCACCAAGATCCGACCACCCAAACTCACCTTTTGGTCGCCGCCGACGGTTGGATCTTGCCCAATTGCCTCCGTGCTTTGCATACTTGACTCTTCAACTCCCATCAACTCCCCTACACTGTTTGATTTTCCTGCAATCAAATAGAGACTCTTCAATTCACCATTTAACACCATTTTAATGCATTTTAATCCAAAATTTTAATTTCCAAATCCTAATTGTTCACTATAAATACTATCTCATGCTATAGTTCCCCTCTATTTTAAAAATTTCTATCAAAATCATCCCAAAAGTTCTTAAGTGTAAGTGGAGTTAGCAACCAAGCTCCTTCCATCGATGATCAAAGCCGTTACCAGATTTTTCACGATGCCACGGAGCCCCTCCCTTTTTCCTTACTCCCTTCTCGAAATTATAAAACCGTAAGTCCCTCTCATCTCTTCTTCTTCTCATCTCAAATCACCTCCTAAAATGTATATCGGTAAAGTGGAGTTATCTCCGATACATGTTATAATAAGCATGAAACTCCCTTTTTCTTTAATAAAATAGGTCAAGCTAACATCTTCACACAACTTATAACCTTATTTACAATCTTTTAGTTTTGAGTTTAACCAAAACTTTCATGTGAAACTATCATATAACGAACTTTTCATTAAAATACCATGAACTTTAGTATCACCCTCTTTTCGTTAATTGTTAAATACATTTAGGAAAACTTTACGGGGTAACGACCTACCCCACACGCACACTATGGTTTCATAGCACATCATTCTTCAGCATATGACTAATTTAAAGAATAAACTTTTCATTAAAATACCCAACCTTTTCAAGATGGGTTTCCTTTATTCGGTATTTTGTAATTCTTGGCAGATATGCATCTACAACCCTCGTTAGGAGACCCGCTAATGGATGGTGCAGATTATCGTATATTCTTGGGATAGTAGAGCGAGATGCAGAAGTTCTCACGGAGTATCCTATCTCGAAAGAAAATAAAATACGGTTTAAGAAATACGACTTTTCTAAATAAAAATAATTTTTGAAAAATTATATAAAAATATGAATTCATATTTATAATAAAAACATATAACTATATTTTTAAAAAAAAATGAAAGATTATACTTTTAATAAAATACAATCAAGTTTCCAAAAGACCTAGTTTTCATAAAAATACCATAAACTTTTAAAATTTAGGTTTTTATCATTAAAATACCCCAATAATTAAAATACATGTCTATGAAAACCCTAAATATTTTAAATCACTCTCGAGATTATTTTTAAAACAATATTAACATATTCTTCATAAGACCCCCTCGAGATATGCAAACACTACTTTAAGGACTATAGAATTAACATAGCTTTAAACGGTATCATTTCTCTTGGGCTCTAGAGAGCCGAAGAAAATGAGTGCTTGTCTATTCAGGCTAGACAACTTAACGGAGTTATCAATGGCGATTGTCTTGGAAAAAAACACAAATCCTGCATTCTATGTGCAGCGGTTACCGATTACTCCCGAACCTAAGAAATTTAAGAGTTAAATCCGTTCATAAGTTTCTGACTCCAACAGGAATCCAAATTCAACTCAGATTCTAAAAAAATCAAATATGAAGTTGAATACTTGATCATGAACCTGAATACTCGAACTTAAACATTAAACTCAAATTTGAATACTTGACTCGACTTGACCGAACCATGGTTATAACCTGACAAGAACTTGACATGAATACATGAACACATACTTACATTTTGAACATGAACCTTTACATTTTATATTCATGGATTCGGCCAAGACCTGTAATCTTAATCTATACAATACTGTAACGATTCTGTTTATATTGTACAAAAATTTGTTTAAAATGAAAGTACTAAATGGAGTAATTGCAACTCTGGGTATACTATAAGTATGTATTTTGCTTCTGAATAGCAACAAATCACTTGTAGCTCATTGGTAAAGTTTTGCACTACTGTGACATGATCCCTTTGTTCGAATCCTATCAGCCACATATTATTTTTGCTGATTTTTCTTTTAAACTTTTTGGAAGCCCAAAATTTTACACGTACAATACACGTAAAAATGAAAAATTAGATTAAATAAACATATGAAAAAGGGTATTTAAACAGACATGGACACGTGACACAGATTCCACCACCCAACTCACATATGGGGTCGGCAAGACCGGTCATTTTCCCGGCGCCGACGGTTGGACCGTAGGTAATGGTTTCCAAACTCTTCACACTATTCTCTTGGCCTACCCCCTTAACCCCTGTTCTGTTTGATTTTCCTGCATTAAACCAGAGAGTGTTAATTCACCTCTTTAATCCATTTTAATGCATTTTTAATTATCATTTTAATTCTCTAAATCCTAATTTCTCCTATAAATACCACTCTATACCCTAGCCATCTTCATTCTGAAATCTATTACCAAAACTCTCAAAATTTTCTAAGTCCAAAAAATTGTACAAGTGGAGTTAGCTCAAGGTCAAGTTCCGGCGATGACTCGGGACAAATCCGGCGACACCGCGACTTCACGACGCCTTCAAAACCTTCCTTCATGTCTTCCCCCTCTTCTCAATCAGTAAGTCCTTTCTTTTCTCCCCTCTTTTCTATTAAACAAATTCTATTTTCAAATGACGTCGGTAAGTGGAGTTAACCGACTTTTAAATTCTATTCTCTTTAAAATAACAATTTCTCTTAGGAAACTCTTATCCAAATTATTAAACCTTGCTTATTAATCATTAACAAAAATTTAGAAACCAATTTCACCATAAAACTCCATGTAACCATGTTTATTGTGCTTTTACGGTTTAATACTATAAACTTTACATTCGACATATTTTAACATGCTTACTTATATTACCTTTAGAAAACTCATGAGGTAATGACCTATCTAATCACAACACTCATCATGACATAGCACGATGGCTTTTGGAACAAGATTTTGTGGATAAATAACATTTTACAATAAAATACCTTAAACTAATAAAACTGTGTTCTTTAAATTCGTATTATTTATATTCCTCGCAATTAAGCCTCTACAACCCATTTTGGGGAACCCGATCGGGATGGTGCGGGTTATCGCACATCCTCGGGACTAGTAGAGTGAGATGCAGACCTCCTCACAGAGCATACGATCTCGATGGAATTTTTTAATACAATTTTTAAGAATACGTGTTTTCTATTTAATAAATAAATTCTATTTTTAATAATTATATATATATATATTCAAACCATCTATTTTAATTATATAATAAATTCCATTTTTTCAAACAAAACAAAAGAAGTACAAAAGTTCATGAAAATACCTTCAAGAAATCAATACAAGTCAAATTACATGAAAATATCTTATACTATTCAATCTAGGTTTATATTCACCAGAATGCTTCACATTTAAAAATTACATCCATGGAATCCCTAAATACGAATAATAAATGCTTGAGATTTATTTTGAAAATATACCAAAACTATTTTTCCTAAAACCCTCTCAAGTTATATTAATTTACAATAAGGACCCTGGTAAATATAGGTTTAAGCGGAATCCATTCTCTTGAGCCTCAGGGAGCTGGAGAATGAGAGTGCTTGCCTATTTAAGGTAGACAAACTAAAAACGTTGTTATCAATATGTTAATTGGCTTGGAAAAAGTCACAAATCATGCCGTCCATGTGCAGCAGTTACCGATAACTCCAAAACCTAACTCAGGAGTTCAATTCTATTTAAGTATCTGACTCAATCTGAGTGTCAGTCAATCTGTATACATTTCAATACATGAATACAATTCAATATAACTCCAAAACAATATTAATCCATATATACTGGAACCTGGACATGAATGCTATCAATATCAACATGATTCGACTAAATCGAACCATGGATGTACTCTGATTAGATGACTATCCATTTATATTAATTCCGTTCACATCAATAATTGATATCATGGTTTCGGTAAGTTGTATACTACAATCATCTATAAACAACATAATAAAGCATTACGGGGTTCTAAAGGGGTAGACTGGTACGGAATGTGTTAAAAGTGGCACGAGACTGGAACTGTAATACACCTAACCTGAATATCTTTTGCCATTGTCCCGTAGGTTTTGACGGGGCCTTATACTCTATATACCATAGTCCACGGGGTAAATTGGACTCCTCTCGTATACACTGGAATATTCTGTACCAAGCTACAAATAACCGCATTAACACAAAAATCATACATTATACAGTTATAATCTCTTATCTGTCTATTCTATTTCTACCTATTTTGGGGACTTACCGAGCGATTGTTCGCTGACGACATTCCTTTTCTCTTCTTTCTATAGAATGTTGTCAGGAGGATCCGATTCTTTGGAGATAGAGCCCAGTTCGGAAGATTTGGAGCAGTTCATCGAGGACCCCGATCTCTAGTCATTTCTATATACATTTACTTTCAGTTCATGCCATTATTTAAGCATTGCTTTCCATATTGTATTTACTTTCCAGTATTGTATTGTAAAGAATGTTTAATAAATAAAAAGTTGTTGTTCATTTACATTCTCATGTCATTCTTGTGTACTTTTACATTATATTTCTTATTTACGCTTAGCGTATTTGTTTCTGAGTAAATACATCGCGTGACCCATCGTGTCTCCTTACTGTACTTTGGGAAGCGGGGCGTGACAGATACACGCGGGGATAAAGGGGTAGGTTGGTACGAAACGTATATCGTAGCACGAGAGGTGACTTTAAAAGACACCTATATGAATTCACGTGCCGTTGTCCTGTGGGTAATGACGGGGCCTTGTACTATATGTTACCATACTCCACGGGGTAAGATAGACTCCTCTCGTATATATGAATACTGTTTCCCCCAATATAAAAGCAAAGCTCTGTTCAAAATTTAAGAGGCAGCGCCTTACGTGCCTTCCATGAGGGCTCAGCGCTAGAGTTAAAAACTCTTATATTGGTGCCGCATGTGCTACTCATGTGGGCGCCAATGCGAAAAGCACATACAAGAATTAAAACCTTAATTAGCGTCAACATACACAACACATGAGCGCCGAAGCCCAGGTAGAATTAAACTCTACTCTTTGTTAAACAGAGCCGTTGGATGAAAGATCTAACGGAGATGATAAATCATCAGAAATACAGAATTAAATTCTGTCATGAGAAAACATTCCCCAAATTGGATTATAGAATAAAATTCTATTTTGGGGATATATTCTCTCAATCTTTCCAAACAAGAAAGATTGCCCTCTGAAAAACAGAAAACCGTTGGATTAAAAATACAATGGTAATTAAAAATCACCATTTCTCAGAATAAAATTCTGCATATGGGAAAATATTTTCCCACTCTTGTTAAAAACAAGAAAATATACTCTATAAAACAGAGTTCCTTAGATCAAAGATCCAACGGTGGGTAAAATTCCCCAAATCAATTGAAATCTCTCAATGAGAGATTTTTACAAACTAATTAACAAAATTGCATCTACTATATAAAGGACCTAAGACTTCAAGTTTGAAGAGGAGGAACTCCCTATAAGCTTTTAAAAGAACAGAGAGCTTAATTCTATAAGAAGAAGACTTCCCTCTTCAGAGAAGATAAACTAGGTAAAAAAAACACCTTTTTTACCTACTCAAGGATTTAAAGAACTTAGTTCTTTCCCTGGACCGGAGATCCACAAGACAAGTCTCGCACAAGTTGAGAATTTAATTCTCATCGGGAAGAACTTGTTCTTGAGAATCAAAGATTCAGAAAAAAACTAGGAATCGAATTCCTCAAAACAAAGCATATAAGGAAAAACCTAGCGTCCGGTGCCTCACGTGTCCCTCACGTAGGTGCCACAGAAGAAAAGAGTGCTCAGCACTTATTGGGCAGCACCTAGCTCCCATTGCCGCATGTGTTCCTCACGTGGGAACCACAAAAGTAAAGAGTGCTTAGCACTCATTGGGTAGCGCTCGGCGCCCAGCGCCTTACGTGCCCCTCACGTTGGTGCCACAGAAGAAAAGAGTGCTTAGCACTCATTGGGAAGCGCCCGGCGCCCAGTGCCTCACGTGTCCCTCACGTGGACGCCACAGAAGAAAAGAATAATTAGCACTCATTGGGCAGTGCCCGACTCCTCACTTGTCCCTTACGTGGGCTCCATAGAAGAAAAGAGTGCTCAACAATCATTGGGCAGTGCCCGGCGCCCAGAGCCGCACATGTCCTTCACGTGGGCGCCACGGAGAGAAGAGTTCTTAGCATTCATTGGGTAGCGCACGGTGCCTCACGCGCCCCCCACGTGAATGCTATAAATAGTGTGTAGCACTCCATATAAAGACAGAATTGGGCAGCGCCCATGGCTGCATACTCCACATGATTACATGTGAGTATCAGGGCTTAAAGAAGTGCTCTGCACTTTCATAAAAAAAAAGGCAAAAGGACTGCCTAAAAAAACAGAACCCAAACAAGTGCTCAGCACTTTTGAAGAAGAGAAAAGACTAAGCAGACTGAGCCCAAATTGGCTAAAGTTTTAGTCTTCTTACAGCTTAGTCCAAATGCTCTGCTAACATAGCCTTAGTTAAAATATAAAAGGCTCACATATTCAAGTAATCTGTCTAAAAAAAGCAATGATTCTTGGATGGTCCAACACAACCCCTCATAAATGGGATTTTGGTTTAAGGGTACATCTCTTCACACCTCTGATATACGCCGTTATTATTCCTCAACGTCTTCAGGGGGTGGAGGGTCCCGACAATCAAAGAATCATTTCATCCCATATTGATCGGATCACACCACAAATTGGGTGCATTCCATATCGCCACTATTCACCTTATCACATAACAAATACACGTGCACGTAAGATGAACGTTGGACCAAAACGTCCATAAACTAAACCGTTACCTCCAAAATGGCGACAATGGACCGAAACGTCCCTAAACTAAACCGTTGATTCCAAAATGGCGACAATGGAACGAAACGACTCTAAACTAAACCGTTGCCTCCAAAATGGTGACAAAGGACCGAGACGTCCTTAAACTAAAACTTCACCTCAAAAATGGTGATCAATGGACCGAAATGTCCTTAAACTAGCCGTTGTCTCCAAAATGGCAACAACGGACCGAAACGTCCTTAAACTAAAAAACAATAGATCCCAAATGCTTTTTTGTTGGATCTAAAATAAAAATGATCCTAAAACCTTGTTAAGTGGATCTTAGTTTCAAATTGGACTAATGTATCCTTAACAAAAAACTAACCGAGCCTCAACTGTTCACATACATTTAAATCAATCTTGATCTCAAAACAGATTAACGATCTTTAAATAAACCCAAACCCAAATCTAAAAATATACGGATTTGGATCAATCCATACTCTACGGGTGACGACATAAATTAGTCTCCGTATATAATCCACGGAAAACCTAAACAAATAAAAACACACACGATATTAAGTGAACTTCCAAAGTAGGAGAAAGTGGTTATCGCGATGCGGTAACATAATTAACTGCAAGGGCTTGCACCTGCAAGGAAGAGCGTCCCCACAATCAAAACCCACTCGCAAACGAGGGGGAATCTGACGAAGTCTTCTATAACGGCCGCATCCGTCCAAACCTCCGATATAGGATACCATAAATCAACTTGGTATCTTCGGAGAGGTGGACAGATAAATCCAAATAGCATCTGCCCCCAGAATTCAGGCAATACGATCCATCCCAGTTCGTCTGTGTTTCCGGCAGTGAACAGATTCTGGCACGTCCGGTGGGACCTTTTCCTCTTTCCAATCTACACTTCGTGTGTCGTGTTCGCGAACAAAATCGCGGTTTGCTATGGTTGCCCTTGGATTCGAGGTAGTAAGATTTGATGTCTTGTTCCTGTGCAGGGAAAGAAGAAATGAACATCAATGGCTTCCCACTGTACAAACTGCAACTCCCGCTCCGTCCCAACTGGAAGAGTAACATACGGGTCCAATGCGGCCTCCATCTTTTCAATGTCGTTGGGGCAGGTAACTCAAGCCACAACTAGATTGTTCTTTGGGACCATGCTCCCGCCAGCAAGCTTCAGCGTCCCATTGCCACCAGAGGAAGCTCCCAAGAAGTCGGTCTTTGATCGACTGGAAACCACCACGGCCCCTCTCAATGGGTCGTCCAAGTCTGCCAACTCAGTTTTCAACAGGATGAGTCGAAGCTTAAGTGAGCCTGCAAAGAGGCTCGCGATATCTAAAGGGGCTATCCCAAAATGAATAGTCATCCCAACTCCTCCGGCAGTGAAGTCGTCAAAAATGATTCCCCTACCAGAAGGTCGGCCTTCGAAAAATAGGTCGTTCCCTCTCAACGAACGTCAGTCTTCGATGGGCTAACAACAACAGTAGCCCCTCATCAAAGCCGGAGGCACAACGGAGCTGCTTCCACAACTGAGGTGGGATATACGATCCCCAAATTCTATGTGTACAAAGGGATAGGCAACCGCATCAGCACGTCGTTCAGTTCAGACTTTTGTGCCGCAATACGGGAGGCGACGACAAACTGCTACTTCGCCAGTTCGTTGGCAACCTGTCGGAAACAACATTCGAATGGTACTCAGAACTCCCAAATGACTCCGTCAAAACATTTACAGAAATGGAGTTGCTATTCACGCAGCGGTTCGCCAGTGTAAAAGAGTGCATCCCGATCACGACATTAATCAATGCCAGGGTGAAACCAGAGAGACCTGGGTTAAATACGCGATCCGGTGGGGAACCTATGGTCAAAATGCGAACAACGCATCGAAGATGATCCTGCTGTGGGTATGTTCGTAGGGACCCTCGATCCTCAGGCGACCGTGTCCCAGTTCATGACGTTCTTTAAGCCGACCATTTTCCAGGCTTTGATTGACAAGTTGTCCCAAATGGACCATATGGGCCATGGGCTTTCCTCTTCAAAAATGGACCCTCTGAATGTAAATAGTAAAGGGAAAATGGCCTTCGTTGCTAACACTCAACAACGGCTGAGTGACCCGAAGCCAGTTACTCTCCAAAACAACATGCGTCTTCGTATATCCCTGGAAGAAAGGATAGGACGTGCTTACTCGTTTCCCCATGATAAGATGAGGAGACTGTTCGAGCTCGCGGTGCACAACAAACTCATCACGTTGTCAGACCCACAGCGTCCACCGCAACCCGACGACGTCAATAACCCTAGCTACTGCTCCTATCACCAAATAGCGAGCCACCCATTGATGATTGCTATATCTTCAAGAACTGGGTCGAGGACCAGTGCTGCCAAAGGAAATTCGCGCTATCCGAGAACTGGAGGGTGGACCCGCCACAGAGGCACGCTTCTAAAAAGATGGATATGCTGGGGGCATCTTGCTCATTTGTGGAAGAAGCTCAATGAGAAGTTTTCCTTTCAGGTAAAACCAAAAGAATGTTGATGGATCTTCAAGCATGTCCGGCGATCAGGTGGAAAGGCCCGTTGGAGCCTGAGATCATTGAAGGGATGCTGAAACCGCGTTTTGCACCGAAAACTTTTTACGATGGGCGAAACCCCCTGGTCAACCCTTCAAGGCCTTCAAAGAAAAAGAAGAAGACCAAGAAGCCTGTGCAGCTTACCGAGTATGACGATAAGCGCACATACCTGCAAAAGTAAATTTACACGCTGGAAGAATACAACCAGAAGGCGTGGACACCAGTCATTTTCGAAGAGTTTCTCAACCATATCCTTAAAAATGAAGATAGTGACGATGATGAGGAACATGACTCATCAGGAGGAACCCAAGACTATATAGCAAGTTTCCATATGGTTTCTCATTTGTCGTCAAATAGCGAAGAAGCTCCCTCCATGTTAGAAAACAACACAGAGGAACTGGGGGAAGGACCGGCGCTAAAATTCCCGGAACTGTTAGAAGACCCAATTGACAGGCTGCTAAATGAAGCCCTTCAAAAGAGCAAAGCAGACCGAGAACGTGAAACGGCCATATACGAAAAGGCTAAGCGCCAGCGTCAAGATGAAGAATATGCGGCAATGAGAAGTCGTAAAGTACTCCAACCAGACCGATGCACCCCTGCGGCAAGCAAAAGCAGGACTAAGACAGAAAAGCATTTCACTAAGGCCCTGTCAATGGGAATAAAGTTGCCACCTCTTGAGAGAAATATTCCCGAGGCCACATGCTTCAATGGAGAGGTTTCACATCTGAACTACTGCCTATATCATCGGAGGATCACTCACCCCACCGAAGAGTGCAATGCATTCAAGAAGTGGTGGCAAGGATACATTGCCCACCGACACTTCAAGCGGATGAAGCACGAAACTCGTCAACAACAAAGAAGCGCGACAGATGAGCGTGAAGGAATGGCTGGCAACTGTCATATGGTAGATACCAGTTCGACAGAAGGAAAATCTCAAGTTCTCATATTCGGGAGTGATTCTTTGGAGGAAATAACCTTCGGTCCTCTCTTCAAGGAATCCACTTCCGGAAAAGAAGAAGATGAGAAGAACTGCGAGAACATTCAGCTGCGTAGCCGCACGTTGCCGGAAAAGAATCTCGGGTCTACAGACAAAGGTTTGAGCAAAAGAGATAAGGGGAAGGAAAAAGTCCCTGAAGAAATTGCCTTCGATGATAGAGTCATAAAAGATCTCGTAGCCAAAGATCCGCCTAAAAAATGGATTACATTGTCCTGGCACATTTGAGAAAGATACCCTCACAACTGAGCATACTGGATTCTCTCCTCCTATCTAAAGAAGCGTGCGAGTCTCTGATTAAGGCATTACAAAAGCCTAATCAGTTATAAGCTTTCCTTACAGAAGAAAAGATGAAGGAAGGGCTGGCAGAGGATCATACAGCTGACATCACATTCGGCATTGAAGATATCCTCCTCGGAACGTGTGAGTATAACCATCCTCTATATGTCACCGGACACTGCCAATACTTTAAGATAGGGAAGATCCTGATCGACAACGGGTCCTTCGTCAACTTTCTCAACGTGAAGGTGCTGAAAGAGATTTGCATGAATGTTCAGCACTTAGCTCGGGACAAAATTACTATCTCCAGGTTTGACTCACAGTCATCACGGACGCTTAGGTCCGTAATATTGACATTACGCTTTGGGCTTCTCGTCACTGACATCAAATTTCATGTCATCGACATCAAGACTTGCTACAACGCTCTGCTCGGCTGACCTTGGTTACACGAGTATAACTTCATCCCTTCTACATAACACCAGTGTATGAAGTATTTCAAAGACGGCCTCGAGTACACCGTTTCGGGGGAGCTAAATCCATTCTCTGTAAATGAAGTCCGAAAATATGAAGACGCCAAGTACTTCCCACCAGACTTCAAAGACACGGAAAGTTGTCATGAGCCGGAGGTTAAACGGAAGGCCATCGCCACTATCCCGACCTTTGGGAGCAATACCGAGGTGGAGGAAAAAATAGTCTACTCGGGGAAACCCCAAGGCAATATGCCCAGACCATCTACTCCTATTTTGGTCTTTTGCAGTGACTCTAAGGACGAGGTCAACGCCGTGTTCTCCACTTGTCCGTCAGCACAAACCGTTACTGGTGCCGATCAGAGTTTACAGATCACCATGGTTCCGCCATGACATTACAAAGAACTTGATGTGCTTGATACATACAGCGTACAAGAGCTACAGACTTTCTACGTCCCCCAGACGAATAGGTGACATGGCGATCCTTTTCTATCAAACTACGGCGACCAAAGTGGAGAAAGAAGTCTGGCATGGTGCCGAGCTTTCGCTTAACAGACTTCAATCAATTTTTCTGCCCAGATACTGCACGGAGGGATTGAAAAAGCTATTAAAATGCCAAGGCGTACCACTCGAACAAACCGCTCGACAAGCACAGTTATACAATAAGATCTGGGATGTTCTCGGGACTCTGCGAAAGATGCCCAACGGAAGGATGGAGAAGACTGGGCTTGGATATGTTTGGTTTAAGAAACGGGAGCGATTCCATGACTGCCGCGTCATAAATAGCTCCGGTAGAGGAAGGAATGCTTTTTGTGACGTTGAAACGAAGCAAAATCCCGCTATAAGGATGTCAAGTCTGTCGTTCGAAGAGCAAGTTGACAAGCTAATAAGAGAATCTGGTCAAAAGATTCGGGATGATCACAACCGCGAAATGGCTATTTACGAAAAGGCCAGGACACAGCGTCTCAATCAGCAATCCGCGGAAAGAGAAAATTATGATGCGCTTCACCTTCAGCCAGCTGTACGTTCTCACGACAAGGGAAAAGCCCGAAACAGGGGCAAAAACATGGTGGAGAATGAGAATGACGTTCGAAAACAGTAGAGTGGATCCAAGAAGCCACGCGATCGAGTAAAAGTCAGCTGGAATCCGTCTTTTATAAAGAAGATGAATCGGAAATACTCCTTCCCCTAATACAAGACCAGGAAAATATTCAACCTTGTCATAAAGCATTAAATGATGACGCTCCCGGAGCCTCGCTACCATGAACAGATAAATGAGGTCCATCACCCGGATTATCGCTCCTACCATCGAGCAACAGGACATCCTCTTGAAGACTGTTTCACCTTCAAAGACTGGGTCAAAGAACAGTATCAACGAGGTTGGTTCGCTCTATCCGACAGTTGGAGGGTGGACCCACCGCGAAAGCATGAGCCAAAAAAAACCTATATTGTGAGAGTAGGGCTAGATCAATATCGATCTTGGAAACAAACTCGTACCTGTCACGTAATAACATTCTCAAAAGATGGGAACCATGAGAATACGAATGAACCCTCCAGATGCTTCGCGGATGAGGATGGGGACGGGGTGATCTCGGAGTTTCCACCGGCGCCAAAAGAGATGGAAGATGGGATACACACCAGGACGAACAATTTAAGAAAATTGACTTATGAATGGTAAACGATCCGAGGCCAACATTCGTCAGTGAGAGGCTATCTAAAAAGCAGGTGGCTACTTTAAAAAATGTACTCATGCAATATAAATACTGCTTTGCATGGAACTATTTCGAGATGCTGGAACTAGATCCAGAAATAGTGGTATATAAACTAGCTATATCACCGGACGTCAAGCTAGTCAAACAGGCGCCAAAAAGAATGCGGCTTGAACTCGAGATGAGTATCAATGCCGAGGTCAAGAAACTAATTGACTCCGGCTTCATCCAAGAAGTTTAGTATCCTGACTGGATTGCCAACATTGTTCCAGTGATAAAGAAAAATGGGACAGTACGCATCTGCATGGACTTTCGGGACCTTAACAAAGCTTGCCCAAAGGATGACTTCTCAATACCTGTTACCGAGCCGATGATTGATAACATGTCCACTAATGAGGTCTTCTCCTTCATGGATGGATCTTCAGGCTACAATAAAATAAAAATGCATCCTGAAGACCAAAAGCATACCGCCTTCCGGACTCCATTGTGTATATTTTTCTACAAGGTGATGCTCTTCGGTCTAAAGAACGCTGGCGCTACCAACCAGAGGGCCATAACGAAGATCTTTGATGACCGCATCCATGAGATTTTTGTGCTACATTGACGATCTTGTGGTGAAGATCAAATCTCATGAGAAACATTGGAAACATCTAGACGTAGTGTTCTAACGTCTTCGGAAATATAATCTGAAGATGAATGCTCTCAAATGTGCGTTTGGAGTCTTCTCAGGCTAATTCTTGGGATTCATCGTACGACACCGGGGTATCGAAATTAACCCTTCGAAGATTAAGGCGATTATGGAGTGCCCACGCCAAGAACTCTCAAACAACTGCGGTCTCTCTAAGGAAAGCTCGTATATATCCGGCGGTTCATAGCCAAACTGTCCGGAAAATCCCGTCCCTACAGTCATCTAATGAAGAAGGGGATCCCATTCATATTGGATCATAGATGCCAAAATGCACTGGACGAAATCAAGCAATACCTGCAGAATCCGCCGGTACTGACCGCTCCGGTTAAGGGAAAACCCTTCATCCTGTACACAACAGCCCTGGAAGATTCTCTAGACGCATTATGGGCACAGGAGAATGAACAGGGGAAGGAGAGAGCTTTCTACTATTTGAGTCGAGTTCTCCTGGGGGCAACTACTCCCCCATCGAAAAGCATTTCCTAGCACTGATCTTCGCGATAGTGAATCTCAGACACTACGCCTTGGCATATGAGGTCTATCTCATATCAAGGGTGGGTCCTCTCAAATATTTGATGTCAAGAGCCATACTAACAGGAAGGCTTGCCAAATGGGCCCTCCTCTTGATAGAATTATCAATAACGTATTGACCCCTCAAAGCAGTCAAAGGCCAGGCCATTACCGACTTTCTCGCTAAGCATCTGATACCAGCCGATTCTCCCTAAAATTGCGAATTACCAGACGAACACACGTTTGACACAATTGAAGAGGAGAAGGAAGAAAATAATGTTCAATGTGAACTCTACTTCGATTGAGCATCTTCCATGAAGAAGCGGAAGCATAACACTCCGATAATCAAAGCCGGGGCCGGTCTCATTTTCGTGACTCCGCAAGGAGGGATAATGCGTTTAGCCCTTTCCTTAACAGAGCCAAGAACAAACAACGAGGTTGAATATGAAGCTTTGATAGCGGGTATTGAGATCGCTGTCGATATGAGAATCGAAAACCTCCTCATATATGGAGACTCCCAACTAGTCGTTAGCCAAGTAAATGGTGACTATCAAACGTGCAAACCAGAGTTGATAAAATATGGCAGGAGAGTGCAGCAACTGTTGACACAAATCCCCCCCATCATGGAGAGTATACCACGTGCAGAAAATAGCAAAGCAGGTATATTAGCCAAGCCTTCCAAGGAACTGGCTGACAAAAACCTCGATGACGTAAGGATCCTTATGAAAAGCCGCCGAGTTCTCGCACCAACAGAAATATCTTTGGAGGATTTAACAGAGTCGTCTGAAGGAAAGGAAGTGACCAAACAAGCAGTCTTCCAAATAGAGAATGAAGAAAAGTCTAAGGATTGGAGAGAAGAATTTATAGACTACTTAAAATCCCATCGAACGCCCAAAGATGTGTCGTCAAGACTGTTCCCGCCAAAAATTTCTGCGCAAAAGAGTCCAAGGTATCAAATAGCAGCGATACGCATAAGAAAATGCGAATCAGTATCTTCCGGCCTGTATTTTAATAAACTCCCCAACTAGAAACTATTAAATTATGATGGTATTGAAAGTATCTCGAAAAAACCTTCGATTTGATATATTATGGGCCTCATAATTCATCCAGGATCAAAAGTTATGAGCAAATGTGTTATGCACATATGATCTAAGAAAGAAGATGCGAACCAGTATTTTCCGAGCTTTATTTTGACAAACTCCAGAATGAGAAACAACTAAATTCTAATGGTATTGAAAGCATCTTGAAAAGTCCTTCGATTTGATATATTATGAGCCTCATAATTCATCCGGGATCAAAAGTTATGAGCAAATTTCTATGCACATGTGATCTAAGCAAGAAGATGCGAACCAGTATTTTCCGAGTTGTATTTTGACAAACTCCGGAACGAAAAACAGCTAAATTCTGATGATATTGAAAACATCTCGAAAAGACCTTCGATTTGATATAATATGGGCCTCATAATTCATCCGAGATCAAAAGTTATGAGCAAATGTGTTATACACGTGTAATCTAAAGTAATGCTCTACTACACGGGGAATGCATTTTTTAGTCCCACATCGGGAAAAGGAGAGATGGCTTCTCTACCACTCCCATATAAATAAGAGGGGATACCTCTTAGAAAGGTAGAGTTAAATTCTCAAAGGATTCAATACTCAAAGGAGCTTAGTTCTCCAAAGGAGCTTAGTTCTCCAAGATAGGAGCATGCTCCTCCATAATGCGCATATGCGCAAGCGCCATGTGCGCTACGTGCAACACACGTGTGCCCGCCATGCGGCACTACGTGCAACGCACGTGCGCACTACATGAGAATATTTAATAATATTAAAAGGAGCTTGTTCTCCATATATAGAAGCTTTTCTTCTCCTCATAATGCGCATGTGCGCCACGTGTAATGCGCGTGTGCCCGCCATGCGGCACCACGTGCAACGCACGTGCGCACCACATGAGAACATTTAATAATATTAAAAGGAGCTTGTTCTCCATATATAGAAGATTTGATTCTCCTCATAATGCGCATGTGCGCCACGTGTAATGCACGTGTGCCCGCCATGCGGCACCACGTGCAACGCACGTGCGCACCACATGAGAAGCATGTGCGCCACGTGCAACGCATGTGTGCCCGCCATGCGGTACCACGTGCAACGCACGTGCGCACCACATGAGAACATTTAATAATATTAAAAGGAGCTTGTTCTCCATATATAGAAGCTTTGCTTCTCCTCATAATGCGCATGTGCGCCACGTGCAACGCACGTGTGCCCGCTATGCGGCACTACGTGCAACGCACGTGCGCACCACATGAGAACATTTAATAATATTAAAAGGAGCTTGTTCTCCATATATAGAAGCTCTGCTTCTCCTCATAATGCGCATGTGCGCCACGTGCAACGCACGTGTGCCCGCCACGCGCGCACCACGTGCAACGCACGTGCGCACCACATGAGAATATTCAAAGGAGACTCGTTCTCCATAGGAGCTTGTTCACCCCCATAATGCGCATATGCGCAAGATCCATGTGCGCTACGTGCAAATATGAGCGCCCAACATGTGCGACGCACGTGCATCCAACACGTGCGACGCACGTGCGCGAACGCAAAGAAGCCTTTTTCAGTAGCGAGAAGCTTAAGCTCCAGCCTGTTCTTCCCCCCTAATGAGTGAGACATGGTTCAAAGGGTGCATCCTTCCACACCTTCGATATATGGCACTGTAATCTCTCAGTGTCGTCGGAGAGGTGGTGGGTCCCAACGACCAATGATCTTTCTTTCTAAAATAAAAAAAAGAAGAAGAATCAACATTTTCTTGAAAAAAGTCAAGAGCTTCAAATAGAGAGAGAATTCTGAGAAAATTTCAAAGAAAAAGGTAAAAACCTTCACGAGAGAAAAGAAATCTCTTTTAATAAATCATTGATCTAAAAACCAGATCAATGTTCTTCACATAATAAACAGTGCTTTGCACTTCTTATGAACCACTGGTTTTTTAAAACAAGAAAACAACAAAATAAAAATAGTGCTTTGCACTTTTATGAACCCCTGGTTCTTAAAACAAAAAGAAAAACTTATTTTTCTTTGATCTAAATTAGATCAAGAAATCAAATAGTGCTCTGCACTTCTGTTCTTGAATCTAAAAGATTCTTAGTGCTTTGCACTTCCAAACTGCGCTGTTGCGCTCTTGAGAGAGCGCCACATGTCAGCTACAGAACAACTTGCGCTACGCGCTCTTGAAATAGAGCTTTGCTCTCTGGAATTGGCGCAACTCACCAGAGCGCGCCACGTGTCAACAGCGCACTAGCGCAGCGCACTGCGCCGTTGCGCTTGCGCTCACCAGAGTATGACACGTGCCCTCACCACAAGCGCTTGCGCTCAGTGATTGGCGCAAAGCGCCTGAAAAATGCAATGCATTTCTTTTCCTGAATGGACAGGCCCAATTAAAAGACCAAAAAGGCCTAATTAAATTGATGCTCTGCATCATTTATAAATGGGCAAAGCCCAAACAAAATAATAAAAATGCTATGCAGATGCCTTGCAGAGTCCAAAATAAATTGATGCTCTGCATCTTTTATGGGCAGAGCCCAAACAAAAAAATAGAAAACAATGCAATGCATTATTTAAAAATGGGCCAAGCCTTAACACAGGTCTAACAGACCAAAAACAAATAAAAGGCGTTGAATACTTTGGACTTAGCCCAATTATGGCCGTAAGTCCTCAAATTAAATTGACTGAGCGAGATTGCCCTCATAAATCAATTTACATCTGGTTCGAGGGTACATCTCCGAACTCCTCTGACATCTGTCGTTGTAATCATTCAACGTCGTCAGAGAGGTGGCGGGTCCCGACGACCACACGCATCAATGATGGACCGAAACGTCCCTAAACTAATATTGGACCGAAACGTCCCTAAACTAATATCGGACCGAGTCGTCCTTAAACTAATATCGGACCACCATGTCCCTAAACTGGCGATGGACCACCACGTCCCTAAACTGGAACATGGACCGAAACGTCCTTAAACTAATATTGGACCACCACGTCCCTAAACTGGAAAATGGACCACTACGTCCCTAAACTGGAACAATAGAACTTCCAAATGCTCTTTTGCCGGATCTAAACGGTCCCGTTTAAGTTGATCTTAGCCTCAAATATGGCTAACGTATCCTTAGACATTTAAATGAACGATAAAACTCCAAATCAACTTTGGTTCAAGGGTACATCTCTGAACTCCTCTGACATCCATCGTTGTAATCCTTCAACGACGTCAGAGAGGTGATGAGTCCCGACGACCATATATTAAATGGATCACTACGTCAAGTTGATCTTAGTCCAAAACAGGACTAACGTATCCTTGACGAACGTTTAAGTCGATCTTAGTCTCAATACGACTAAAGTATCCTTAAACTAAAAACACCAAACCCAAATCTAAGTAAATACGGATTTGGACTAATCCATGTCGTACGGGCGACGGCATTACTCAGTCTCCGTATACAATCCACGGGCAACCACAAATAAAACAAACACACACGACATGAAGTGAAATTCTGGAGAAGGAGAAAGTTGTTACCGCAATGCGGTAGCGTGATTAACTGCAGGGGCTTGCGCCTGCAGGGAAGAGCATCCCCACAATCAAAAAACCCCTCACCCTGAGGGGGAATCTGACGAAGTTTGCTACATCGGCCGCATCCGTCTAAACCTCCGATACACGGTGCTATAAATTAACTTGGCATCTTCGGAGAGGTAGACGGATAAAACCAAATAGCATCTGCCCCGAACCTCAGGCCAGGCCCAAGTCTGCGCCGTCTTTCGGAGGGGAACAGATTCTCGCACGCCCGGTGGGACCTTTTCCTCTTTCCACTCCACACTTCGTGTGTCGTCTTCGCGAACCAATCGCGGTTTATTAATGGTTGTCTTCGGATTTCAAGTTCCTAAGATTTGGTCTTTTGCTTAGCGCAGAACTCAAGATTCAATGGCCTTCAACTGCACCAACTGCTCGAAATGCCACTGCAACGGACGCTCCACCTCACCAGGAGGTGTAGCATATGGGCCCCAAGCGGCTTCCATCCTCGCTCTGCCGGTAGACCAGGTGACCCAAGCCACCATTGGCCTGTTCTTCAGGACTATGATCCCACCTACGAGCTTCTCTGCGCCAATACCTGCACCGGAAGTGAACAAGAAGTCGGTGTTCGACCGGCTCACTGCTACGACGACCCCTGTCGACGGGTCGCCCACCACCAAGCCAACAGCCTCTGTCTTTGCGAGGCTGGATCAAAACTCTGAAGGGCCCGCTAAGAAGCCCAGGAACTCTAAAATGGCTGTCCCAAAGAGGGCAACGACCTTTGCTCCGGAATTCGTTAAGGCGGCTTTTCCCGCCAAAGAGTCGGTCTTTTCAAGACCGACGATTCCTGCTCCTGCCCCTGCTCGAGGATCCGTCTTCGACAGGTTGAATATCACCCCTCAGAAGACAACTTCAGTCTTTAAGAGGTTAACACCGGCGGCACCTCATTCAGACAGGGGGCAAAAAGAAGCTGTCTCAATCTCCGAGCCAGTCCCAACGGCTCGTCGTGCTCGACGTCGCCATTGGCAACGAGTGAGGAAGGCAGGGGGCAACTCCCCCTCAGGGCTAACTCCACCGGCTACAGTGGTGGAAGTCGACGCTGCTGTTCCAACTGGGAACAGCTTTGAACTGCTGAGGAGGGTACGGAAGAACTCTCCAACCGCTACACTGAAGAGATTTCCTCCACCTGCGGAGAGAGTTCCAGAAACGAAGAAAGAATAGCCCCATCAACGGCTGTCCTCAAGAATTTATAAAGTTTGGAGGAGGGTTCAAGACTCCGTGATTGACCCAGGTCACTCCTCTCGTCGCTAGAAAAAGGCGAAGGTGGAAAAAGACAAGGACTGTCCCATTAAACAGCAGGGGACAACAGCTGCTAGGGTGCCCCCTTCAACGATTCCTTCAACCTCAACGACCCACAAAAGAAGGAGGCCAGAGAAAACTCTCGCGTCAGCGGCAAAAGTTAAAAATGGTGAACCCAAACGCCCTAAGTCAGGGGGCATTATAGTTCATACCGTCTATGTGGCGTCTGGAAAAGAAGATAGCCGCATATCTACGGGTCATAGACCGCTTACACGGTCAGTGACCAAGGCTCAGGAGCAGCAACAGAAGCTTCAGGAGATGATGAACGCTATGGCCGCACTTACAAGGCCAAAAGAGAACCCTGAAACGTCCTCAGATGAGCTCCACGAGGAAGAAACCGACGGTGAATTCCTTCGTCGGATATTGGAAAAGAAGGACAAAGAGGCTGCTGAACAAGCAGCCAACATACAGCGTATGGGCCTCCTCTTCCAGGACATGATAGGGATGATGATACAACAAGATCCTCCGGCCGAAGAGCCCCCGATCGTCCTTGGAGACGATAGGGGAGAGACATCAAATCCTCCACCAGCTCTGTCGACGGCCAAAGAGGATACAATCTCCAATGCTGATTTGGATGAGTACATCGCCCAACAAATACGGGTTCATCATGCGACCGAAACAGCCGGCCAGGTCGTGAAAACGGGGAGACCATATCCGAGTTGGTACGATCAAATCAAGTACCCGCCAGGTTATACGATTCCCAAGTTCCATGTCTACAAAGGGACGGGCAATCCTCACCAGCATGTTGCCCAGTTCAGGGCACTCTGCGGCAATACCGGTGGTGATGACAAGCTTTTACTTCGCCAGTTTGTTGGAAGTTTATCGGATACGGCGTTCGAGTGGTACTCTGAACTCCCGAATGACTCTATCAAAACCTTCGCGGAGATGGAGCTGTTGTTTACTCAGCGTTTTGCAAGCGCCAGTGAACGCACCCCGATGACAGCACTGATTAACGCCAGGGTCAAGCCAGGCGAGACGTGGGTTCAGTACGCTATACGATGGCGGAATTTATGGTCGAAGTGCGAGCAGCGCATTGAAGAAGCTCCCGCAGTGGGTATGTTTGTGGGAACCCTCGATCCACAAGCAACCATCTTGCAGTTTATGATGTTTTTCAAGCCGACTACCTTCCAAGCCTTGATCGACAAACTAGCACAGATGGATCAGATGAACAATAAACCTCCTCTTCCAAGGCCGGACTCCCGAAATGACAAAGGGAAAGGAAAAGCGATCGTCGTCGCTAATGCTCAACAACAACCGAGCGACTCGAAGCAGGTTGCTCGTCAAAATAATATGCACCCGTACGTACCCCTTGAGGATAGGATGGGGCGTCCTTATTCTTTTCCCCGCGATAAAACGAGGAGGTTATTCGAGCTGGCGTTGCGCAACAGACTCATAAATCTGCCGGATCCAAAACGTCCGTTGCAACCAAGTGACATTAACGAGCCTAACTACTGTCCTTATCACCGAGTACTAGGCCATCCGATCGAAGATTGCTACGTTTTCAAGAATTGGCTTGAAAACCAGTACCGACAGGGCAGGTTCGCATTATCTGACAAATGGAAGGTGAATCCCTCGTAGCCCCACACCTCTAAAGGGACGAATACGCCAGAGGCAACATGCTCCGTCATTGAAGAAGCTCCTTGGGAGGTCGTATTATCAGCCAAGACAAAGAGAATGCTGAACGATCTTCAAACATGTCCAGCGATCAAGTGGAAGAACCCCTTGGAACCGCAGGTCATTGAGGGGATGTTGAAGCCACCTCCAACTCCAAAGATCGATGGTGGTGGTTCAAGCACTCACAGCCAGCCGTCAAAATCTTCGAAAAAGAAGAAGAAGAAATCTAAGAAGCCCATGAAGCCTGGCGACAAGCGCACGGACTTGCAAAAGCAAATTGACGCGCTGGATGAATACAACCAAAAGGCACGGACTCCCATTACGCTCCAAGAGTTCCTCAATCACGTCTTTCAAGAAGATGATGAGGGAGAAAGTTCATCGGATGAATCCGAGGAATATGTGGCGAGCTGTCATATGATTTCCCATTCGATCGCGAACGATGAGGAGACTCCTGGCACTAAAACGCTGGGGGCAGATACCGAATCAAAAATTCTGGAGCTATCAGTTGAAATGATTGACGCATTCCTTAACGAAGCTCGACTGAAAAGTAAAGCTGATCGAGAACGCGAGATGGCTATATTTGAAAGGGCCAAGCGCCAGCGACTTGATGAAAGAGCTGAGATGATCCCGCTGGGGCAAAACATCCCCGCTACCGATAAAAGCCAATTTAAGATGAGGAAAAAGTTTGCTAAGGCCATATCAATGGGCATGAAGCTACCATCCTCTGAAGGAAGCATCACTGGTGAAATAGAAATGCATCCCTCCTATTGCTTATATCATCAAAAGATTTCGCACCCCACTCAAGAGTGCAAAGC
This sequence comes from Agapanthus africanus, assembly GCA_030015575.1. Taxonomy (NCBI): domain Eukaryota; kingdom Viridiplantae; phylum Streptophyta; class Magnoliopsida; order Asparagales; family Amaryllidaceae; genus Agapanthus; species Agapanthus africanus. The sequence goes on along the minus strand of JASDDO010000028.1, from coordinate 22,920,248 downwards.
TTTCGATAGATGGTGGCAAGGGTATGTAGCTCATCGACAACACTTTAAACGGGAGAAGCGTAAAACTCGTCGGGAGCAAAGAAATACGACCGGAGAGCTTAAAAGAACTACCGGCGATTGTCGCGTGGTTAACACCAGCGGGTTACAAGTGCCTACGTTCGGGAGCGATTCTGATAAGGAGCTGGAACTTGCCCCTCTCTTTAAAGAATCCACTTCGGGAAAAGAAGAAGAGCCGAAGGTCTGCGAGAATATCCGGTTGCGGAATCGGACGCTGCCTGAAAAGAACCTCGGACCCTTGAACAGAAAAGATAAAGGGAAAGAAAAGGTCTCTGAAGATATCATCTTAGATGACCAAGTTCTGGAAGAGCTAAACGTCAACAACCCGCCGAAGAAGAATAAGGTGGATTACAACGTCTTAGCACATCTGAGAAAGCTGCCCTCATAGCTCAGCATTCTCGACGCCCTTTTGCTATCAAAGGAGGCGAGAGATTCGTTGATTAAGACGCTCCAAGACCCAGAATAATTCCAGACATGCCTGGCCGAGGAAAAGATGAAGGATGAATTGGAGGAAGTACACACGGCCGATGTGACTTTTGGCGATGAAGACCTTCTACTTGGGACGTGCGAACACAATCGCCCTCTCTATGTCTCAGGATACTGCCACGATATTAAGATAGGCAAAATCCTGATCGACAATGGATCATCCGTTAATCTCCTCAATGTGCGGGTGTTAAAAGAAATCTGCATGAGCGTCCAGCACCTTGCTCGTGACAAAATCACCATCTCCGGGTTCGACTCCCAGTCGTCAAGAACTCTTGGGTCTGTGATACTGACGCTACGCTTCGGGCTACTCATCACGGACGTTAAGTTCCACGTCATAGACGCCAAGACATGCTACAACGCTTTGCTCGGCCGACCATGGTTACACGAGTACAACATCATCCCTTCTACACAACATCAGTGTATGAAGTACTTTAAGGATGGTTTCGAGTATACCGTGACGGGAGAACTGAACCCGTTCTCTGTCAACGAAGTCCGCAAATACGAAGATGCCAAATACTTCTTACCGGATTTCGAAGACACAGAAAGGTGTCACAAGCCGGAGAACAAAGCTAACGCCACCATCCCTGTCTTCGGCAGTGATACCGAGGAGGAAGAGGAGATAGTGTATTCGGGTCTGCCCCAACACAACACGCCGGGACCTTCGGCTCCTACATTGATCATTGGCAGCGACTCGGAAGATGAGATCCGTGTTGTATTCTCTGCTCGACCTTCCATACGAACGTCCGCTGACGAAGAACAAAGTCTACAAGTCGTCATGGTGCCGCTTAAACACCATAAAGAACTGGATGCACTTAATATCTACAGTATAGAAGAGTTGTGGACATTCTATATCCCTCCCAGGCGACAAAGCGCGAAAGCAATTTTGTTCTACCGCTCTGAAGAAACCAAGGTGGAAAAAGAAATCTGGCATGGTGCGGATCCTACGCTCGACAGGCTTCAGCCTATCCGTCTCCCCAGATATTATACGGAAGGTTTGAAAAAGCTGCTGAAACGCCAGGTGATATCCTTCAAGCAAACCGTTCGAAAAGCCCAGTTCTATGACAAAGTCTGGAACGTTCCCGGGACTCAACGCAAACTGCCTAATAGAAGAATGGAAACAATTGGGCTTGGATACGTCCAGTCAAAGAAACGGGAGCTACTAAACAGCTGCTATGTCGTGTACGACTTCGATGAAGAAGCGGATGCTCAATGGGAGGACGCTAATCCTAAGCCAGTGAAAGTTCCAGATGCAAAGGAGCCTAGTCCGTCGTTCGAGGAACAAATGGACAAGCTTATAAGGGAAGCGGGTCAAAAAGTCCGAGACGATCATAACCGCGAGACGGCCATCTACGAGAGAGCCAGGACACAACGCCTTTTCCAACAGGCCGTAAAGGATGAAAATGCCGATCCTTGTCAACCTGTTATAAAGAAGGCTCGACGCAGAGGCAGAAACAAGTCGAAAGGCTAAAAAGGTGCTCAACAGCAACAAAGCAGGGTTAGGAAGCCACGTAAACGGGAGTCGAGCGTTATTGATCTATCCCTCATGAAGAAAATGGGTCGAGCGTACTCATTTCCTTGGGACAAGACGAAGAAGATACTTGATCTTACTCTAAAACATCAAATGCTTACACTGCCGGAGTCCAAGAACCCCGAACAAGCAGGTGAAGTCTCTGACCCAAATTATTGCTCTTACCATCGGGTGATAGGGCACCCTCTCGAAGATTGCTTCACCTTCAAGAATTGGGTTGAAGATCAGTATCAGCTTGGCAAATTCGCTCTGTCTGACAACTGGAGGGTAGCGCCGCCACAGAAGCACGAACCCAAGGCCACGAAAGAAGAACCGGTTCCATATTGGGATTGGAAGCGAATTCGCACCTGTCATATGATTACAATATTAAAAGAAGAGCCTGAAGACATAGATGAGCTCCCTTGGTGCTTCGAAAACAGCAGCGATGAGATAATCTCATAATTCCCACCCGCGCCAAAAGAACTGGAAGATGGAATCCATACCACTGCAGATAACCTTAAGAAGATTGAGTTGGGGACGGCAAACGATCCACGACCGACATTCATCAGCGAGTTACTATCTGAAGAAAGGGTAGCTGCGTTAAAGGATGTGCTTCTGCAGCATAGAGATTGCTTCGCCTGGAACTATTCCGAAATGCCGGGACTAGATCCAGAAATGGCTGTACACAAATTGGCGATATCCCCGGACATCAAGCCAGTCAAACAAGCGCCGAGGAGAATGCGACTCGAGCTTGAAATGAGTATCAACGCCGAGGTCAAGAAGCTGATCGACTCCAGTTTTATCCAGGAGGTCCAATATCCTGAATGGATCGCTAACATCGTTCCGGTGATGAAGAAAAATGGGACGGTGCACATATGCGTGGATTTTCGGGATCTCAATAAAGCTTGCCCGAAGGATGATTTCCCAGTGCCAGTCACCGAATTGATGATAGACAATACATCCACTCATGAGGTTTTCTCCTTCATGGACGGCTCATCGGGGTATAACCTGATAAAGATGCATCCCGAAGACCAGAAGCACACCACCTTCAGGACCCCTCTAGGGATATTTTGTTATAAAGTAATACCCTTCGGTTTAAAGAATGCCGGTGCCACTTATCAAAGGGCCATTACGAAGATCTTCGATGACCTTATACACGAAATCGTCGAATGCTATATCGACGACCTCGTTGTTAAAAGAAAATCATATGAGGAACATCTCGAGCATCTGAAGACCGTATTTCAACGCCTTCGGCAATACAACTTAAAGATGAACCCGCTCAAGTGTGCATTCGGAGCTTCCTCAGGCAAATTCCTGGGATTCATTGTTCGACACCGAGGTATTGAAATAGATCCGTCAAAGATCAAAGCGATCATGGAAATGCCTCCGCCAAGAACTCTCAAACAGTTGCGATCTCTCCAAGGGAAGCTCGCATACATACGGTGATTTATAGACAATCTTTCAGGCAAGTGCCGTCCTTACAGTCACCTGATGAAGAAGGGAACCCCGTTCGTCTGGGATCAAAAGTGCCAAAGCGCACTAGACGAGATCAAGCAAAACCCTCCAGTGTTGGCTGCTCCGGTTAAGGGAAAGCCTCTCATTCTTTATACAACCGCCCTCGAAGGTTCTTTAGGCGCATTATGGGCACAAGAGAACGATCAAGGGAAAGAAAGAGCACTCTACTACTTAAGTCGAGTTCTACTGGGGGCAGAAAGCAACTACTCCCCCATTGAAAAACATTGCCTAGCGTTGATCTTCGCGATAACAAAGCTTAGGCACTATGCGTTGGCGCATGAGGTCCGTCTCATTTCAAAGGTGGACCCCCTTAAATACTTGATGTCAAAGGCCATATTGACGGGACGACTCGCTAAATGGGCCCTACTCTTGATGGAGTTTTCGATAATGTATCAACCTCTCAAGGCAGTGAAAGGCCAGGCCATCGCCGACTTCCTCGCTGAGCATCCCATACCCGCCGATTCTCCTCTAAATTGCGATTTGCCGGACGAACATGCGTTCGATGCGATCGACGGTGGTGATATCCAATGGGAACTTTATTTTGATGGAGCATCTTCCATGAAAAAGCGCAAACAAAATACCCCTATAATCAAATCGGGGGTAGGACTCATCTTTATAACTCCATAAGGAGGGATAATGCGCTACGCGTTCTCCCTAACAGAGCCGAGGACAAATAACGAAGCCGAATATGAAGCTCTGATAGCAGGCCTTGAGATCGCCATAGACATGGGAATTGAAAAGCTCCTCGTATATGGGGATTCTCAACTTATCGTTAGTCAAGTAAACGGCGACTACCAAACGTGCAAGCCAGAATTGGTGAAATAAGGGAAAAAGTGCAACAACTGTTGACCCAAATTCCCTCCTATACTTTGGAGAGCATACCGTGTGCGGAAAACAGCAAAGCAGATGCGTTGGCCAAACTTGCTAAAGAACTGGCTGACGAAAACCTCGATGACGTTAGAATCGTGGTGCAAAGCCGTCGGGTGCTTGCCCCAGCAGAAATATCTCCGGACTCATCCGAAGAAAAAGGAGCGAGCGAGCAGACGACCCTGCAAGTAAAAGATTGGGAAAATACCGAGGATTGGAGAGAAGTCTTCATAGATTACTTCAAGTCCCATCGAATGCCTGAAGAAGCGTCCACAAGACACCAGCTCATGAAACGAGCTCTGTTTTCCGCCTTCGTCAATGATACTCTGTACAAGAGGTCATTTGATTCTCTGTGGCTGAGATGCTTAGGACCTGACGAAGTGAGAAGGATCGTCCAGGAAGTTCATGACGGACTCTGCGGTTCTCACCAAGCAGGCCCAAAGATGAAGTTGAAGATCAAACGGATGGGCTACTACTGGCCCACGACGATTCAGGACTGCCTCGAATATGCAAAGCAATGCCACTCATGTCAAATTCATGGGGATTTCATCCATCAGCATCCAAATCCATTACATCCAACGGTGGCTAGCTGGCCATTCGAAATGTGGGGGACTGATATAGTCGGCCCCATCGAACCAGCATCGTCTAGAGGACATCGTTTCATCCTAGCGACGACTGACTACTTCTCTAAATGGGCAGAGGCAATACCGCTGAGAGAAGTTAAGACGGAGAATATCCTCCATTTCTTCAAGACGCACGTCCTATATCGGTTTGGAACTCCACGACGGATCATCTCCGATAACGGGCCAGCTTACAGAATCCACAAGATCAGTCGCTTCGCGCAGCAGCACAATATAGACTGGAGATATTCTTCAGTTTACAATCCGCAAGCTAATGGTCTAGCTGAAGCCTTCAACAAGACCCTGACGAAAATCATGAAAAAGACGGTGTCCCGAAATAAAAGAGACTGGCAAGAGAGACTGCAAGAGGCCCTTTGGGCGTATCGAACTACGTTCAAGACGGCCACGAACACAACGCCGTATGCGTTGGTATTTGGGACGGAAGCAGTACTCCCCCTGAAGATAGAGTTACCCTCTCTACGAGTGGCAGTCCACTACGAGCTGACGAACGAAGAAAATGCTCACCTTCGGCTTGAGGAGCTTGATGCCCTTGATGAAACCCGGCTCACAGTGCAACAAAATCTGGAAGCTTATAAAGCAAAGATGACGCGCTCATATGAAATATTGACCCGACCGAGGACCTTCCGCCAAGGCGAACTCATGCTAGTAGTCAAAAGGCCTATGATCCCCAATCGCGCCAAGCGGGGAAAATTCGAGCCAAACTATGAAGGCCCGTACATCATAGATAAAGTTTACTAGGGTGGAGCCTATCTACTCATGGACATGCACGGTGAAAGGCCTTTCAGGCCGATAAACGGTCGCTTCCTAAAGAAATACTATGCTTAATGAGCCACAGCCTAGGTCAATGATAGATGACGACGACTATGTCCGCTCGCTATCTTCTTAAGCTTTATAAAAAAATGTAGCCAGCCTTCTCCATGACGGACCGAAACGTCCTTAAACTAACGACGGACCGAAACGTCCTTAAACTAATGGCGGACCGAAACGTCCTTAAAACTACTACCGCAGCATCTTTTAGGCTGACGAGATAAAAAAAACATATAAAAATAAAATTAAAAAAAAATGTATGTCCATAAGCAAAAAGGGCGCGGATGAAAACCCGAAAGGGCTCCGTGAGTAAAAACAGCAGGGCTATCGGCGAGTGTTCGTGAAACCCCGAAAAGGGCGCGACCTCGTAATAAAAAAAAAGAGAAGAAGAAAATAAAAAGAAAATATAAAATAAAAATGGTATGTCTATAAGCAAAATGGGCACGAATGAAAACCCGAAAGGGCTCCGTGAGTAAAAACAGCAGGACTACCGACGAGTGTTTGTGAAAATCCGAAAGGGCGCAACCTCGTTAAAGGACACTTATAGGGTCCTTTCGACCTTATAAGGAGAAACCACCCACGTGAGATCCTTACGACTCACAAGGGAGCAACACACTTAGGGATCCCCACGATTCCTAAGGAGAAACTACACTTGCGAGATCCTCACGACTCGTAAGGAGAACTCTCTTATGGGACCATCACGGCTCATAAGAGTTGAAAGTCTTAAGTTACAGAGACCTAAAGCTGTGCTTAAGCAATCCCCACAACTTCCGATATTGCCCTACAAGTGGCTCAATATTGACCCTTGTATACAATCTACGGACGCGAATAAACATCTCCTTAACCAAGTCCCGTCCGTGACTGGGGATATGTTCGCATGACCCTTGTAGGTCCTCTCGATTTACAAGGAGAAAACCCTACTGTAGGATCCTTACGACTTATAGAGGAATACACACTTTGGAATTCTCACGACTCCTAAGGAGAAAATACACCCACGAGATCCTCACGACTTATAGGGAGAAATACCTTCGTGAGACCCTTACGGCTCATGAAGTTAAAAGCCTTAGCCAACAGGACCCTAACCCTGGTTGCTAAGCCACCTTTGTTAAACATTGACAGAGGCAGATGATGATTCGCTCCTGGTAATATCCCAGTTGTAGCGGTGCTGATGCCGAAATTAGTCTACAGCAAAAAGCCAATAGGCCGCACATGCATACGAAATAGCCGAAATGATAGGGCAACTTGCAATAAAAAGCAGCAAGTAAAAATGTATGCATGCAAAATAGCCGAAATGATTGGGCAACTCGCAATAAAAAGCAGCGAGTAAAAATAAAATAAATAGCCGAAATGATTGGGCACCGCGAAAAATAGCCGAAATGATTGGGCAATCGCGACGTTCGCGATATAAATGCTGAAATGATAGAGTATCGCGGAAATAAAATTAAAAAAAGTAAATGATAAAACTTTGGCCCTACAGTTAAGATCACATCGATCCCTGTATACAATCCAAGGGCGTAAACAAAGAGGGAACCATACCGTCCTAACAGGCACCGCCAGAAGACGAAGCCAAATCTTGACGGTTCAGTCCAACTCCGAAGAAACCAGTATCTTCAGCAAATTCCTCGACTCACGGATACAAACACTCCTTGACGAAAGCCTTCTGATCCGCGTCGACTCGCAGAGAAACCAGTGCCTCCGTAGGAAATTCTCGACTCGTTTCAAACCCCAAGGAAACAAATAATCCTTGGCGCTTGGGAAACAAATAATCCCTAGCAAACTCCTCGACTCACGGATACAAACACTCCTTGACGAGAGCCTCCTGATCCGCGTCAACTCACAGAGCCACCAGTGCCTCCGTAGGAAATCTTCGACTCGTTTCAAACCCCAAGGAAACAAATAATCCTTGGCGCTTGGGAAACAAACAATCCCTAGCAAACTCCTCGACTCACGGATACAAACACTCCTTGACGAGAGCCTCCTGATCCGCGTCGACTCGCAGAGCCACCAGTGCCTCCGTGGGAAATCCTCGACTCGTTTCAAACCCTAAGGAAACAAATAATCCTTGGCGCTTGGGAAACAAACAATCCCTAGCAAACTCCTCGACTCACGGATACAAACACTCCTTGACGAGAGCCTCCTGATCCGCGTCGACTCGCAGAGCCACCAGTGCCTCCGTGGGAAATCCTCGACTCGTTTCAAACCCCAAGGAAACAAATAATCCTTGGTGCTTGGGAAACAAATAATCCCTAGCAAACTCCTCGACTCACGGATACAAACACTCCTTGACGAGAGCCTCCTGATCCGTGTCGACTCGCAGAGCCACCAGTGCCTCCGTGGGAAATTCTCGACTCGTTTCAAACCCCAAGAAAACAAATAATCCTTGGCGCTTAGGAAACAAATAATCCCTAGCAAATTCCTCGACTCACGGATACAAACACTCCTTGACGAGAGCCTCCTGATCCGCGTCGACTCGCAGAGCCACCAGTGCTTCCGTGGGAAATCCTCGACTCGTTTCAAACCCCAAGGAAACAAATAATCCTTGGCGCTTGGGAAACAAATAATCCCTAGGAAATTCCTCGACTCACGGATACAAACACTCCTTGACGAGAGCCTCATGATCCGCGTCGACTCACAGAGCCACCAGTGCCTCCGTGGGAAATCCTCGACTCGTTTCAAACCCCAAGGAAACAAATAATCCTTGGCGCTTAGGAAACAAATAATCCCTAGCAAACTCCTCGACTCACGGATACAAACACTCCTTGACGAGAGCCTCCTGATTCGCGTCGGCTCGCAGAGAAACTAGTGTCTCCGCGGGAAATTCCCGATTCGTCTCAAAATGCAAATGAAGCCTCAGGCAGCAGGGACTAAAAAAACTTGCTTCCTGAACAATGGGACCATGCAAGTCAATCCAAAATGGTCTCTTGCATACTATTCACGGGTCTCACTCTCCAAAGTCGAATTTCGACGAGGAGGGAAACAACCGCTTGTGGGTCCTCTCGACTCGTAAGAGGGAAAAATTCTCTTATAGGATCCTTACGACTTATAAGAGAAAACCACACTTAGGAATCCTCACGATTCCTAAGGAGAAAACCCACCTACGAAATCCTCTCGATCCGTAGGGAGAAAAATCTCTACGAGACCCTCATGGCTCATGGAGTTGAAAAGTCTTAGGTGACAGATCCTACCCCTGTCTTCTAAGCTATTACTGCCCTACTAAGAGGTTAAGATGGACCATCTACGAGCCACACTTGCTAAAGCTACATGCCACTGAAATGGAGAAGTTACTCATGAGCGTATAAACTACTTCACACCAGAGTAAAACATAAAGAAATAGAAGGGTGCGACTCATGGAATTGAGAGTTTGGAACTATATCTTTTAAGTGTCGAGATTTGAGTCAATGATAAATGACGACACTTGTGTCCGCTCGTTATCTTCTCAGATCAAGATTCTGAAAGTTATATACCAACCCGAAATTGGTCATACGCTATGCATTACTCTGCACTATTTCACCCACATATATACTTACGTGGGCAAAGTAGTGGGGGGCATTTGTTCCCGCCAAAAATTTCTGCGCAAAAGAGTCCAAGGTATCAAATAGCAGCGATACGCTTAAGAAAATGCGAACCAGTATCTTCCGGCCTGTATTTTAATAAACTCCCCAACGAGAAACTATTAAATTATGATGGTATTGAAAGTATCTCGAAAAACCTTCGATTTGATATATTATGGGACTCATAATTCATCCGGGATCAAAAGTTATGAGCAAATGTGTTATGCACATATGATCTAAGAAAGAAGATGCGAACCAGTATTTTCCGAGCTTTATTTTGACAAACTCCAGAATGAGAAACAGCTAAATTCTAATGGTATTGAAAGCATCTTGAAAAGTACTTCGATTTGATATATTATGGGCCTCATAATTCATCCGGGATCAAAAGTTATGAGCAAATTTCTATGCACATGTAATCTAAGCAAGAAGATGCGAACCAGTATTTTCCGAGCTGTATTTTGACAAACTCCGGAACGAAAAACAGCTAAATTCTGATGATATTGAAAACATCTCGAAAAGACTTTCGATTTGATATATTATGGGCCTCATAATTCATCCGAGATCTAAAGTTATGAGCAAATGTAGAGTTAAATCCTCAAAGGATTCAATACTCAAAGGAGCTTAGTTCTCCAAAGGAGCTTAGTTCTCCAAGATAGGAGCATGCTCCTCCATAATGCGCATATGCGCAAGCGCCATGTGCGCTACGTGCAACACACGTGTGCCCGCCATGCGGCACTACGTGCAACGCATGTGCGCACCACATGAGAATATTTAAAAATATTAAAAGGAGCTTGTTCTCCATATATAGAAGGTTTGCTTCTCCTCATAATGCACATGTGCGCCACGTGTAATGCGCGTGTGCCCGCCATGCGGCACCACGTGCAACGCACGTGCGCACCACATGAGAACATTTAATAATATTAAAAGGAGCTTGTTCTCCATATATAGAAGCTTTGCTTTTCCTCATAATGTGCATGTGCGCCACGTGTAATGCACGTGTGCCCGCCATACGGCACCACGTGCAACGCACGTGCGCACCACATGAGAAGCATGTGCGCCACGTGCAACGCATGTGTGCCCGCCATGCGGTACCACGTGCAACGCACGTGCGCACCACATGAGAACATTTAATAATATTAAAAGGAGCTTGTTCTCCATATATAGAAGCAAAGCTTCTCCTCATAATGCGCATGTGCGCCACGTGCAACGCACGTGTGCCCGCTATGTGACACCACGTGCAACGCACGTGCGCACCACATAAGAACATTTAATAATATTAAAAGGAGCTTGTTCTCCATATATAGAAGCTCTGCTTCTCCTCATAATGCGCATGTGCGCCACGTGCAACGCACGTGTGCTAGCCACGCGCGCACCACGTGCAACGCACGTGCGCACCACATGAGAATATTCAAAGGAGACTCGTTCTCCATAGGAGCTTGCTCACCCCCATAATGCGCATATGCGCAAGATCCATGTGCGCTACGTGCAAATATGAGCGCCCAACATGTGCGACGCACGTGCACCCAACACGTGCGACGCACGTGCGCGAACGCAAAGAAGCCTTTTTCAGTAGCGAGAAGCTTAAGCTCCAGCCTATTCTTCCCCCCTAATGAGTGAGACATGGTTCAAAGGGTGCATCCTTCCATACCTTCGATATATGGCACTGTAATCTCTCAGTGTCGTCGGAGAGGTGGTGGGTCCCAACGACCAATGATCTTTCTTTCTAAAATAAAAAAAGGAAGAAGAATCAACATTTTCTTGAAAAAAGTCAAGAGCTTCAAACAGAGAGAGAATTCTGAGAAAATTTCAAAGAAAAAGGTAAAAACTTTCACGAGAGAAAAGAAATCTCTTTTAATAAATCATTAATCTAAAAACCAGATCAATGTTCTTCATATAATTAACAGTGCTTTGCACTTCTTATGAACCACTGGTTCTTTAAAAACAAGAAAACAACAAAATAAAAATAGTGCTTTGCACTTTTATGAACCCCTGGTTCTTAAAACAAAAAGAAAAACTTATTTTTCTTTGATCTAAATTAGATCAAGAAATCAAATAGTGCTCTGCACTTCTGTTCTTGAATCTAAAAAATTCTTAGTGTTTTGCACTTCCAAACTGCGCTGTTGCGCTCTTGAGAGAGCGCCATGTGTCAGCTACAGAACAACTTGCGCTACGCGCTCTTGAAATAGAGCTTTGCTCTCTGGAATTGGCGCAACTCACCAGAGCGCGCCACGTGTCAACAGCGCAACAGCGCAGCGCACTAGCGCAGCGCACTGTGCCGTTGCGCTTGCGCTCACCAGAGCATGACATGTGTCCTCACCACAAGCGCTTGCGCTCAGTGATTGGCGCAAAGCGCCTGACAAATGCAATGCATTTCTTTTCCTGAAGGGCCAGGCCCAATTAAAAGACCAAACAGGCCTAATTAAATTGATACTCTGCATCATTTATAAATGGGCAAAGCCCAAACAAAATAATAAAAATGCTATGCATCCTTGCAGAGTCCAAAATAAATTGATGCTCTGCATCTTTTATGGGCAGAGCTCAAACAAAAAAATAGAAAACAATGCAATGCATTATTTAAAAATGGGCCAAGCCTTAACACAGGTCTAACAGACCAAAAATAAATAAAAGGCGTTGAATACTTTGGACTTAGCCCAATTATGGCCGTAAGTCCTGAAATTAAATTGACTGAGCGAGATTGCCCTCATAAATCAATTTACATCTGGTTCGAGGGTACATCTCCGAACTCCTCTGACATCTGTCGTTGTAATCATTCAACGTCGTCAGAGAGGTGACGGGTCCCGATGACCACACGCATCAATGATGGACCGAAACGTCCCTAAACTAATATTGGACCGAAACGTCCCTAAACTAATATCGGACCGAGTCGTCCCTAAACTAATATCGGACCACCATGTCCCTAAACTGGCGATGGACCACCACGTCCCTAAACTGGAACATGGACCGAAACGTCCTTAAACTAATATTGGACCACCACGTCCCTAAACTGGAAAATGGACCACTACGTCCCTAAACTGGAACAATAGAGCCTCCAAATGCTCTTTTGCCGGATCTAAACGGTCCCGTTTAAGTTGATCTTAGCCTCAAATACGGCTAACGTATCCTTAGACATTTAAATGAACGATAAAACTCTAAATCAACTTTGGTTCAAGGGTACATCTCTGAACTCCTCTGACATCCATCGTTGTAATCCTTCAACGACGTCAGAGAGGTGATGAGTCCCGACGACCATATATTAAATGGATCACTACGTCAAGTTGATCTTAGTCCAAAACAGGACTAACGTATCCTTGACGAACGTTTAAGTCGATCTTAGTCTCAATACGACTAACGTATCCTTAAACTAAAAACACCAAACCCAAATCTAAGTAAATAGGGATTTGGACTAATCCACGTCCTACGGGCGACGGCATTACTCAGTCTCTGTATACAATCCACGTGCAACCACAAATAAAACAAATACACACGACATGAAGTGAAATTCTGGAGAAGGAGAAAGTTGTTACCGCAATGCGGTAGCGTGATTAACTGCAGGGGCTTGCGCCTGCAGGGAAGAGCGTCCCCACAATCAAAAAACCCCTCACCCTGAGGGGGAATCTGACGAAGTCTGTTACATCGGCCGCATCCGTCTAAACCTCCGATACACGGTGCTATAAATTAACTTGGCATCTTCAGAGAGATAGACGGATAAAACCAAATAGCATCTGCCCCGAACCTCAGGCCAGGCCCAAGTCTGCGCCGTCTTTCGGAGGGGAACAAAGACATCAGCTCATGAACGAGCTCTGTCTTTCGCCTTTATCAATGATACTCTATATAAGAGATCATTCGACTATTTGTGGCTGAGATGCCTAGGACCAGAAGAATAAAAAAGAGTCGTTCAAGAAACTCACGATAGACTCTGCGGTTCTCATCAGGCCGGGCCAAAGATGAAACTGAAGATCAAAAGGATGGGCTATTATTGGCCTACAATGGTTCTGGACTGCCTCGAATATGCGAACAGTGTCACTTGTGCCAAATTCACGGGGACTTTATCCACCAACATCCAAATCCGCTACACCCAACGGTAGCTAGCTGGCCGTTCGAAATATGGGGAACTGACTTCATTGGCCCCATCGAACCAGCATCATCCAAAGGACACCGGTTCATACTAGAAACGATCGAGTACTTTTCTAAGTGGGCGGAAGTAGTACTACTAAGGAAAGTGAAGACGAAGAATATTCTCCATTTTTTCAAGACACGTGTTATATACCGGTTCGGCACTCCGCGACGGATAGTCTCGGATAACGGGCCAGCCTACAGGAGCCATAAAATCAGCCGCTTCGCAGAACACCATAAAATAGACTGGAGATACTCTTCCGTCTATAATCCCCGAGCTAGTGGTCTAGCTGAAGTTTTCAACAAAATCTTGACCAAGATTATAAAGAAAACGGTGTCCAGAAGAAAAAAAGACCGGCATGAAAGGCTGCACGAAACTCTTTGGGCGTACCGGACGACATTCAAAACAGCCACGAATACGACCCCATACGTGTTGGTATTCGGCATGGAAACAGTCGTTCCTTTGGAAATAGAACTCCCTTCTCTCCGAGTAGAGGTTCAATATGAGCTAACAGATGACGAAAATGCTCATCTCCGGCTAGAGGAGCTTGACGACCCCGACGAAACTCGCCTTATAGCGAAACTAAATCTGGAAGCTTATAAGGCAAGGATGACGCAGTCATATGAAAAACTGACCAGGCCGAGAACATTCCGCCAAGGCGAACTTGTGCTAGTCATCAAAAGACCTATGGTCCCCAATCTTGCAAAACAGGAGAAATTCGATCCAAACTATGAGGGCCCGTACATCATAGACAAGGTCTACCAAGGTGGAGCCTATCTGCTCATAGATATGCATGGCGAAAGACCCTTCCGGCCAATAAACGACTGATTCCTCAAAAAGTACTACACTTGACGAGGCACGAATCGGGTCAATGATAGGTGACGACACTTGTGTCCGCTCGCTATCTTCCTGAATCAAAACTCTAAAAGTAGTATCCAAAAGAATTTTCGTCTCCAGAATGACGACAACGGACCGAGAAGTTCTTAAACTAATAAACTTCGCCTCATGCGGCAGCTATGGACCGAGATGTCCCTAAGATAACAATGGACTGCTACGTCTTTTAACTGGCCATGGACCGAGATGTCCCTAAACTAACAATGGACCGCTACGTCCTTAAACTGACCATGGACTGAAATGTCCTTAAACTAGTGCTCCGCCTCAAACATGGCATATTGCCCCAAATACGACGATATTCTCTCTTGAGATCTATATTGCAATCAAAGTTCCAACGGAGAAGACTGCAACTCAAGTCCTACCGGCTACACGGATACTCCAGCAGTGAAGCCACCCTCAAGTCTCACCGACAAACAAATGGGTAAAAAAATAAAAAAATATTTGTCCACAAGCAAAATGGGCACGGATGAAAACCCGAAAGGGCGTTATGGATAAAAACAGCAGGACTGCCGGCGAGTTTGTGAAAACCCAAAAGGGCGCAATTTCGTCAAAAAAAACAGTATGTCCACAAGAAAAATGGGCACGGATGAAAAGCCAAAAGGGCGCCGTGAGTAAAAACAGCAGGACTGCCGGCGAGTTTATGAAAACCCGAAAGGGCGCAATCTCGTGTATAAAAAAATAATAAATTCATGTGCACTTGCAAGGTCCTCTCGACCATGCAAGGAGAAGTACCTGCGTGAGATCCTTATGACTCACAAAAGAGTAACACACTTAGGAATCCCCACGATTCTTAAGGAGAAATTACACTTACGAGATCCTCACGACTCGTAAAGAGAATTCCCCCCACGTGGCCCTCACGGATCATAAGATTCAAAAGCCTTAAGCTACAGGGATTTAAAGTTGTTCTTAAGCCATAATATCCCCCAACTTTTCCTACAGACGGTTCAATATTGGCCCTTGTATACAATCCACGGGCAAAAATAAACGATTTCCCTCACCAAGTTCCACTAATGGCAAGAAATGTTCCCATGCAGTGTGCAACACTTGTAAGTCCTCTCGACTTATAAGGAGAAAACACTTTTATAAGATCTTTACGACTTACAAGAGAAAACGCACTTAGGAATTCTCATAATTCCTAAGGAGAAAATACACCTATGAGATCCTCACGATTCGTAGGGAGAAATAACTTTATCAGACCCTTACGGCTAATAAAGTCTAAAAGTCTTAATCGACAGGATCCTAACCCACTTTACTAAGCCATTTTTATTCAAATCAAAAAAGGAAAATGATGATTCGCTCCTGATAATATCCCAGTTGCAGCGATGCTAATGCCTAAACAGGTGTCAAACTCCAAATCCTTTCACAGCAAATGATGATTCGCTCCTGAAAATATTCCAATCGTAGCGATGCTGATGCCAAAATTGGTACCGGATGTTAAGTTCCATACACGCAAATAAAAATCAGCGAGCAAAAAAATATGCATATAAAAATAGTTGAAATGATGGGGCAACTCGGAATAAAAATCAGTGAGCAAAAATATATTCATATGAAACAGCCGAAATGTTTGGGCACCTCGCAATAAAAAGCAGCGAGTAAAAAATTTATATACAAAAAAGCCAAAATGATTGGGTACCGTGATAAATAACCGATATGATTGGGCAATCGTGACTTTCACGATATGAAAAGCTGAAAAGATAGAGCAACATGGAAAAAAGAAGAATTTCCTCTGCCATGCAGGTGAATCTACACCGAGCCCTGTATATGATCCATGGGCACAAATGAAAAAGGGAACCGTATTTTTCCACCAGGCTCCGTCAAAAGGAGAGCCAGATATCGATGGCAACAACCACGGTCTAGAGATCAGTTCAGCGTTCCTTCTCACTCCAGCAGGATATAGATGCAACGTCAACAAAAGATCCTAGGGTCGAAACTAAAAAGGAGTGACGGCAAAATCCCAGCTCCAGCTTGACATTCGTCTCGTTACAGCAGACGCAATTTCAACAACGGCGTTCCTTCTCACTCCAGCAGGATGCAGACGTAACATCAACAAAAGACCCTATGGTCGAAAAAAAAGAAGTGATGGAAAAATCCCAGCTCCGACTCGACATTCTTTTTGTTACAGCAGACGCAATGTAAACAAAGGCTCCAAATCGCCATACCAAAAAGGAGTGACGGCAAAATCCCAGCTTCAGCTCGACACTCGTCTCGTTACAGAAGACGCAATGTCAACAATGACGTTCCTTCCCACTCCAGCAGGATACAGACGCAACGTCAACAAAAGACCCCAGGGTCGAAACAAAAAGAAGTGACGGAAAAATCCCAGCTCCGACTCAACATTCTTCTCGTTACAGCAGATGCAATATCAACAAAGGCTCCAAATAGCCAAACCAAAAAGAAGGGACGACAAAATCCCGGCTTCGACTCGACATTGTTCTCGGTACAGCAGACGCAATATCAACAGAGGCTTCAAATAGCCAAATCAAATCGAAGCAACGGAATATTCCTAACTTCAGGGTCTCGACGGCAAGTTATATAAAGCCTAAAAGACTATCGGAGATCATCTCACACCAGCGCGGAGTGGTTATGACTCACTGGGGCTCCAAACTGAGCCTAACCTCAAGTAAAAAGCGACATGGCAAAATCCGTAATGCTTGCTCTTCCGACGGTCAAACAGCTTAAGAAGATTACTTGAAGACGTCTTGTCCAACCCCCGAAGGGATCATAGACACGACAGTCGCGGGGCTACTCGAACAGCAGCATAAAGACTGCATATCGGGGAATGCATCAGCCAACGCGACAGTACCGCGGACCAAAGACTTAGTACCACAAAACCTAACGGACCTCTATCGCAGAGAGCAGGGGTTATCTATATATAACATTAGGATAAGTTTGCCTGTAAATCCAAGGGAGGTATACTAAACAAGATCCGAAATGAGTCCACAAAATCTAACGGACCTCCGAAATGAGTCCATAAACTAAATAAGCTCCGAAATGAGTCCATAAACTAAACAAGCTCCGAAATGAGTTCAGAAACTAGAGACTCCGAGATGAGTGAATAAACTACAAGCTCCGAAATGAGTTCATAAACCAGAGACTCCGGAATGAGTGAATAAACTAAAAACTTCAAAATGAGTCTATAAACTAGGGACTCCGAAATGTGTCCATAAACTACAAACTCCGAAACGAGTAAGTAAACTAATTAGCACCATATTAAGGCATCAGAACATGGATAATCGCACAAAAACTGTATATTCTTATTCATGAATCAAAATGTTTAAGAGATACAATTAATGCAAAAAAGGGGGAATACGGTTACAATTAGGAAAGAGGGGCTTTCAACAAATTGGTGACCCGCTCACGTGCTCCCCGCAACTCCTCCTTGCATTCAGCTACTGTGGCCAGCCCCGCTTCGATTTGAGCTCGTTGTTGCAAGCAGGATGAAATCTTCTCAATGATTTCCTGCTTCGCAGCTTCATAATCTTGCGTGACCCACTCAGTAAAGTCGAGCTTCCGCCTCAGCGCCGGCCCGTCAGATATACATTATTAGAGTTTTTCAAAAATAGCTTTTAGTTGCATAGCATTTTCTTCGATTTGGGCATGCAATTGAATGGATTCGCTAGAAGCTGTCGCATAGTCCTTTCGCTTCAGGGTCAGCTTTTGTTCAAAATGTTGAATGAAATCGGCACTTTACTTGATCCACGCGACCCACTGAGCCTTCAAGATCAATACTTCAGAAGCAAGACGCTTGAGCTCGATCTCATGCAAACAAGCATCGATCTTCTTACAATGATCGACCCAAACTCGAGCGAAATCTACGTTGTGGAAATTCGCAAGCGTCGTCAGCATAGGGTTGACCTCGTCAGCAAAATCCACAGCAGAGGTGAAAGCTTCGGCATCGAGGTCTTCGATAAACTCGCTTAACATCCGCTTGCTAGTCACCGCGCCCCTGGAAGATTGATGTTTTAAAAAAGGTCCCATAGTCATGGGGATGCGAGACTCAAAATGAAGCGAAGTCGGTATAATTGCTGCAAGATAAACCACGCACGAATAAGAGTCAAATTTCAACTTGAAAGATAAAGAAGGAAGCTGATGGACAATAGCTACTGTACCAGCTGTTGAAAGTGGCAAGATAAGGAGCACAGGAGGCTCAGCTATTCCTTCGTTCCCTCCCCTGAGCCATAACACTGTGGTCAATATGAGGAAAGCTTAGCAACAGAAGGTCTACTCATGAAAAGGAGAAACACCAAACGAAGAATATACTGACCAATGCCAGATGGGGGAACGACTTCCGATTAGAAGGGAAAATGTGGGTTTAGCACTTGGTATAAGTGGTCAAAGAGTACTCCTGCAAGGTTGCGGCAATATATGGTTAAAGAAAAAATGGTAACTACAGTGAAGCAAATAAATGAGAAGTCTTTACCTTTCGAAATTTGGGGAGACTCGGAAGAGGGAGAAGGAACCGTAATAGCCAGGGCAACGACCGACGGTAATTCTTCAGCCAGTACTGCTTCAGGGTTTACTGCGCCTATGCTCAAGACAATGGAAATATCATCAGAGATGCTTAACATGTTAAAAGCTCAAAGATAATAACCCAAGGAGTACGTGAAGCGTTACCGATTGTGACGGCTTCCTCGGTTTCCATTGGGAGAATAGATTCAGCATCCACAACTTCATCCCCTGACTTGACAAGCACCGTCTTAACACTTGCGTCATCTGCCGATACCAAGGATCCATAGGGATAAAGAGTGGCAGTATGAGCGGTCCCAGATTCTAGAGAAAGATTGGCCACTTCAGGCTCTTTAATTGCTGACATTTCACCTGTCACGCCGTCACCCAAATCTAGCTCTGTAAACAAAAAATACGTATGTTATGATATAAAAAGGGGGGAAGGTCTGTTATTAAGAGCCGTGCGTTGTTCTATCTTGAAGTAGCCGTTCGCCCTTTTCCCGATCTGCACACGCAACCTGTCTATGAGCAATAGACATGGCAGAAGGAACGTCCACCGGAGGAATGTCAGCAGGTGGAACATTACTCGAACCTGCACCCGCGGCCAAGACAGATTTGCTGCCCCCTAAGAATACGAACTCCTGATGTCCGGGACTTTGGAAAATCACTTTCTTTGCTCTATAATCTATGTGAGTGTGGGAAATTCCAAGAAAGTGCATTCCCAAGACAACGTCATAACTGCCTGTATCTATCACCAAGAAATCTGCGAACAACTCCCGTTCGTAAATAACAATAGAAAAACCTCTGCATTCACTACTAGATATAATTCTCCCATTTCCAGTATGTATGTCCCAACTGCTTGATAGGGCCATGTGTAGAATAGAGCATGCACAAATAAATTTGGACGACATAAAACAATGGGATGAACCAGAATCGAATACTACCAATGCGGGAAAATTATAAACAAGTAGGATACCTGAAATAACATCGCCTGAAGATTTATCCTTTTCGATCGGCAGGGTTAAGGCCCATCCCTGGTTAGGCCTTTTACCAATCTGCTTTTGCCCATAGGTCTTCTTTTGTGGTGTTTTCTGGACATCGTCTCTTAACCGTAATTTCAAAGGGTACGTACCAATTGTATGGTCAGATGATCCACACACTAAACAGAGTCTAAGCTTCCTCCGACAATCCTTTTACATGTGGCAGGGTAGACGGCAGAAATCACAAACCATACTCCTTTTCTGATCTGATACGAAAGAGCTTTTCATAGGTACTGTCCCCTATCTATTAACCGGAATACCCTTACATCCAGGAGCTTTGGTTGGTACATACGGGGTCTTCCGACCATAACCTCTTGTTGTTGAGTAACCTTTACTCTCACTGATAGTCTCTGTTGTTCCTTAGCTATCGTGAGAACTTGGGAGAAAGTGGTTAATCCTAACGAAGTGAGATGCCTCTGAATCTCTACATCCAAAATACGCATGAACTGCCTTACCCTATCTGCCTCGTTGTCAATCAAGGGCCTTGCAAATCGACTGAGCCAGATCCACTCAGCCGCATGTATATCAATAGATCCGCCATTCTACTTTAAACTAATGAACTTCTCTTCCATTTTTTCCTTTGCAGATTGCAGAAAGAACTTCTCCAAGAAATTCAGCGTAAAAGTCACCCAACTAATCAGCTTTGCCAAACAGGTCTCCTTGACAAGCCACCATTCGTGAGCGTAATTTACCAACTGGATGCGTATCACATCTATCTTTTTCTCATCCGGAATCTGTGCGGCAACTAAAAGATTCTCTATATTCACCAACCACTGCTCCGCCGGTAATGGCTCCTCTAATCTTGTAAATGTGGCCGGACCGAGTTTCCTAAAGTCCGCTTTGGTACCTTCACGCTGTGCTGGTCTAGGAACTGCCGCCCTTTCAGCTGCCATGATAGCAGTCTGTTGGCCCGTTTTTAAGCTCTCTTGGAAAGCCTCGGCATGTCGTTGGTTCAGCTCTGTCTGACGTTTCTGGTTCTCCATCATACCGTGCATGATCCCAGGTAATGTGGAGTCATCTACAGGCCTCTGATATGCCCGTGAATCTCTTTCCGCCATGATTCTGGAGTCAAGAACACTAGAGAATTAGCAACAGAAACACGATTCGAAAAAAACAAGGAGTCAATAAACTATACATTCAACAATAGCAAGGTAGTAATATGGCAGGACACGTTCCTACTTTCTGGGTTTTCAGATCAGTGTATTGGATACAATACCTAGCTACAAAAGAGACCAAACCCAGCTAACCTAAAACTTATACTCTGATACCAACAAAACCTTGTCACTCTCCGTTTCCCAAAAATACGTAAATACTGTACGTGACAAAACCAATCATGCTACCTATGGCGAAGAAATATCCTTCTATAGTCGCATTACGGCTGTCAATCAGATATCAAGAACAGTAAATAAATATCTAACTATCACATGTCCAACTGCCACAATAAATAATAACGAGGAAAATAACGGACACAAATAAAGATCCAACAAGTAATAACATTCCAGCCTTGTCCCTGTTGGATATATGTGCCTAGAGGCCATTATTTGATAGTGGATGTATTGACATGCATATTTATTCAGAGGACATTCTTGCTTGACATGATAGTATACCATCTGGTTACTCTTTATCTGACATGTTCACTTGATCATGCTTTTTATTCATTTGAGTGAAGAAAAATAAAAGGAAAGGTTTTTAAGTGAGATTACAACCCACATCATCAATCTATATTAGTCTAGCCCACTAGTGTAGGTTGTTTGCTTCACTTTCACCAAGATCAAGTGAAGCTAGGAGCTTGAGCCAAGGGACTCCGTGGTGGATCGTCGTGAACTTCGAAGGTTTCAAGAGGATCCGTTCAAACACCAAGTTGATCCAAGGAGTCAAGGAGAGGAGGTCTATAAAGGTTGTATTTCTCCCCTCTTAGTATTAGCCTCATGCTTGTATGTGATACTTGTTGTGTTACCCTAAATTTCTAGTTCGATTCCTAGGCCGGTTTTGATTAGCACCTCAAAATTTTATAGTAGCATGTTAGATGCTTGCCAAAATCCAGTCAAGGTGCTAAGCAAACCCCAACAGTCCCTTATGGGATCACAACGACAAAACCATAACTAGTAAACACGTCTAAAATATCAATAAACTAAATAAGTAGAAAGTTCTTTATTACTCAACTTTCCTTTCAAAATATTCTCGATCTTCTTGCGATAAAATTAAAGGAATGAGCCATGCAAAACCCAAGCGTCTGTACGTCATAAATATCATAATAATAATAATAATAATAATAATAATAATAATAATAAACTGAATAGTGTAATATATAGGATGTCACGTTCAAAAGAAGGTATGGGTATAAACAAAACAATTACAGGTGTTATAACAGCAGGTTATAGGTATGTCACGTGTATCCTAAATTCTGTGTTTCTAGGTTAACTATATTACAGGTATTTAAAACCAATGAATGTACTAATCCATATAACTCAAAAGTATATATCCCGTTATCCGCCGGGATCACAGATCAAGATATATGAATCAAGAATGATTTTGTTCCGTTATCCCCCAGAACCATGGAAACATGTAATATCCTTTTAAATTATACTTTAGTTACACTTTTGATTTCCACATTTCCCAAAGTTTTGTTTTCCAAATCAGGTATGAGTAATATCTACTTAATACTAACACAGGAGCAGGCAGATACAAGTTATATCTATCTAAACAACATGTCATGTCCATCAAGACAACAAGTTAGAATTGTTGCCATCGGTAAATATTACAGGTAAATAGGTACAAGCAAGATAGCACTATATATAACAGGATGACGGGTTATAAGCATGTCAAGATAGTGTATTCAATTAAATGAAGTGTTTACTTGTGATAACATCGTGCGAACAGATCATATTAATACCTACGCTTCGATTTACCAATTTGGGCTAATTAGAATAGTTTGTATAGTTTCTAGTTATAGATATAATCTACATAACGTTATAAACTGAAAATTATAAAACTTGTTATTATTATTATTAATTAACGATATACGGATTGGATAGATGTAACGGTATAGTAGTAATAATAAATAATATTACGATAATATACATATATAGATATTATGTAGACTATAGCATGTAGTAAGTTGTAAACTTGCCTCGATCGCGACGAATAAAGATACGAACACGAACGAACACCGAACGACGGCAAATACGAAACAACTCGAAACTCGAAGGCTCGACTATGAGATCTGAACTTATGCCGATTTGTCTCGGCAAAGGTGGATTTTATCGTAGAGGAGGTTGCTGGCGAGTCTGGGATTGCTGGAGTTGGGGTTTGCAGCCGGATAATTGGAGGTGGCGATGGTCATCAATGAAGACTCTGGTGATGGTGTCTTGGCTATAAGGTGATGGAGGCAACGGTAGAAGATGAAGAAGAATTCGCAGGTGATGGGTAGGAGGAGATGATGGTCGGAGGTTGAAGATGGCGATGGTGATGCTCGGCTTGAAGGCATGGACTGTGATCTGCGGCGATGGGTTGAGGTGGTGGTGAAGGGAGTTGATTGGTGAAGGCGAAGGGAGACGATAAGGAGATTGGTGCTCGGGTGTGACGAAGTGACGACTATGGCGAGGAGATAACTGCGGTTGAGATTGTGAAGGAGGTGAGGTCAGGGGTTGAGTTTTTTGAGGACTACAAAGGAGGTGCAGGAGGTGGCGACGTCGTTGAGGAGTTGAGGGCAAGATGATCAGAGATGGGAAGAAGATGGTGACGGCTAAGAGGAAGAGAGGAAGAAGTGGTAAAGAGAGCGGGAGAGAGATGTAGAGTGAGAGAAGAGATGCGAGGGACAGAGAAAAAGATTTGTGAGCAGAGAGAGATAGTTTTGTAAAGGAAATATATATATATATATATATATATATATATATATATAAAATAGTGTGTGCGTGTGTGTGAAGTTTATATATAACCAATAATATAATAAAGGATATTACCAATCTCCGACCCGTTTCTACTAAATTTCACTGAAAATATATTAGAAATAATATATACATACGTAGCCCATTTAAAACATAATCTAAGGATTAAAACAAATATTCTACTCTAATCATATATATCTGGTATCTAGCATGTTTGAGATTTACCTGTAATAGATAAATGTCAATATATCACAAAGAGATTTTTAAATAACTTGATAAAAATTAATATATGAAAATATCCCTAACGTATTGCTGCCAGAAATATTTACATATAATTTAAATATTATATATCTGTTATTTAAGATTTATATGGATTCAGTCTACGAATAAATATTAATAAAAGATTCTCTTG
Organism: Agapanthus africanus; assembly: GCA_030015575.1. NCBI lineage: Eukaryota > Viridiplantae > Streptophyta > Magnoliopsida > Asparagales > Amaryllidaceae > Agapanthus > Agapanthus africanus. The sequence goes on along the minus strand of JASDDO010000028.1, from coordinate 22,896,024 downwards.
CACCATAACGGGCCTCACGTAAGCGGGTGGGATCCGATAAACACATATACTATTCAAACCAATCATAACCTAAATAATAAATAAAACAAAATTCAAAATATTAATTAATATCATTAAATAATGTACGATCGTGTTAGGGTGTTACATCAGGACTGATTTTAGGAGACGTAACATTTTTACACCTACTTTCACTAGTTAACGATATAAACTCAATATTTTTGCTTTTAGGAGTTTTTAAATCGATTGGAATAATAGTTTTTTAAGCATTGATATTCGTCTGTTTTCACTACTATTCCTTCTTCATCTTCTTCTAATTCAGTAAGAGTCCACTCATATGCTAGATTAATCAACATGGTAGCATATGTAAATTTAGAAGTAAAAATTTTACCACAAACATTTTGGAAAACTTCTTTGAGGAAGTTGTAGACGTGCTCTGGCAGAAGCTAAGGTTCCGAAATCGAGAAATCACTTCGAAAAAATTCATTTAGAAAGATGCAAAATGTTCTGGAGTTCTTTATGGTTCAAAAATCGATATGTGATATATTGCTCAACCGCTAGAAAAAAAATTACTTAAGTACGGTTTGATATTTATTTCCAACCGCTGCTTTAAGTGATGGTTAAATAACACATGTTGGATCTTAACCGCTTTCTAAATTAGTGGTTGAGTTTGCACGGTCCAGATTTGTTGGATAAATTAACTTTTGATATTAACTGCTATTTTAACTAGCAGTTAAATAAAGACCGTTGGATTTTAACCGCTTCATAAACAATCGGTTAACGCTGAACGGTCCCGATTTGTTGGATAATTTTTTTATCAACGATGTGCCTAGGCCTAGATCCATATTCTATTTATCAAACCTTACCCATGTGCAATATATAGTTTTGAAGAGATTTAAAACAGATTTTTGCTACAGAATGCACAACAAAAACTTTTTAACATTTGAATAAAACATACCAATGCTATTTTTGAGAAGGTTTATGCCCCCATATTTTGTGTGGACCCATGAGATAGATTACAAACCAATCAAGTAGCAGGTTTTATATTAAAACATGATTCACTTTTTGCTTTTATTTTCCTTTTCCTTTTTGAGATTTGCAAGATGAAATATCTCTGGTTAGTCATTTCTAAAATGAGAACCTGGCTGGATTTTATTTTTGATTATAATCCTTTCTAGTTTCTGTAATTTTGGTTTGTTGTAAATAATATTCAATGTTTTATATAGGATTATGTTTCTATCAGCTAGCTATTAACCATTTTAAACCATTCCATCCGAGGGTGCCATATTTTTTTTTGACGTGACCCTTTTCGAGAATCGAATCTGCGGCCTCACTCTGGAGACTAAATTATTACCTCATGCGTTATGACTAATTGGTCAAGATGCCATTTTGTTCTCTCTGTAGTGTGGTGCTAGTATGAGAAATGTATAAACATCGATATTACAAAAAAATGTATGTTACAGCAAAAGACTTCCAACTTATGACATACTGATCAATTGGGCATGTCCTATGTGATATGACTTTCCTCTCCAAAATGAGAGGTCACATATTCACGATTTTCGATTGCATCCAAAAATAATAAAAATAGATTACACACAATAATAGTAGGAAATATGGCTTAAAATGAGACTCACGGATAAAAGAAGAGAAGAGAGCTGAGCATTCTCTTTCACAAAACTCTAATGCTCTCTTTGTATCTAACCTTTACTGACTTGAAGATTACACTCTCTCAAACCCATCCAATTTATAGCAAGCAACCACTACTACAATAAAGGGTCGCCCCTATGGCTACTGGAATCCGTAGATCCCCATGGTTGTCCCTACGGTGCCCTACGGATTAATTTAAAAATATTAAAACGAAATTTGTTATTTGGCCCTATGGAGCCGCAAAAGAAAGCCCTACGGATTAATCCGTAGGGGCATATATAGGTTATTTAAAAAAAATAAAGCCCAGAAATTTCCTCGTTCCCAGAAATTTCCTTCGTACCACCCTTCTCCTGCGCGCGTCTCGTCGCCACCGCACTCCCGCGCTTCCCGCGCGCGCATCGTCGTCGCCGACATCATCGTCGACTTCCTCGTCGACGGTAAGAACTCTCGCGTCGCCGATCTCCCCCTTGCGTCGTCGGGACAGTAGAGAATCTCCGGGTTAAGGTTAGTAAATTTCATTTTTTAACTTCTAATTATTCATGGATTTGTGTTATTGTTGATTATTGGGTTGCTACTAGGGTTTAGAGTTAGGGTTCGGTCTAAGGTTTGAGCTAGGGTTTAGGTTAATTAGTTAGGGTTAGGGTTCAATGTAGGGTTAGGGTTCAGTGTAGGGTTAGGGTTAGGGTTCGGTTTAGTGTTAGGGTTCGGTTCGGTTCATTTCAGGTTAGGGTTAGGGTTAATTAGTTAGGGTTAGGGTTATGGTCAGGGTTATGATTAGAGGCTATTAGGTAAAATAGAGTGTATTTGTGTTAGGGTGTTGATTAGGGTTAATTGGGTTAATTAGTGATAATTTGAAGGGTTAAGGTGTTGATTAGGGTTAATTAGGTTAATTTGGGTTAAGTTTGGGTTAATTGAGGATAATTTAAGTTAGGGTGACGATTAAGGTTAATTGGAGTTAATTAGGCTAGTTTGGGTTAATTAGGATTAGGGTTTAGGGTGCACTAGTTTCTTCAGTAGGATACTCGATGATAATGTAAACGTATAATTTTACTGTAAATGCAAGAAAAATTTACCCTAAATTTGAAACTTCGAACCCTTAATAACGAAACGTAAACGTAAAACCTATTCATATTAAATATTCAAGTTAAAACCAATATATGATACTCGGTGATAATATGAAACTTTCATATTCTCATCGATACTCATATGTGAAAATCAAAGGGCCATTTATTCTCCGTCTATTAGTTAACATATGTTCGATATTTGTCATGACATAGAACTATACGAAGATTGTTAAATATCGGACGGTATAGTTCGGTACTAACAACCGTCGTGTAGTCTATATGACGAGAAAATTCAATCGTATGATAACCGATAGATTTTTCCAGTGTGGACAAGTTAGGAATGTATAAAGCAAATAGCTGCATTCACTTGTGTTTTCATTCATTTCGAGTTATTTCGTCGGTACTTTTTCGCTGGTTCTCCATGTACAAAGATAGATTAGATATTCAATTCAACGTTGTTTCACAGTTTTGAAATGATTATCTATTCTATTACAGTGTACTCGGAGAACAGCGGAGAGGTGCTGCCAAAATTTACTCGAAACGGTTGAAAGCACAAGCGAATGGGTGTCTGCTCTATACATTCTTAATAGGATAGAAGCCTTACCCCCGACAGCCGAAACACACACATACAACACGAATACACAACAAACGCATACACAACACATACACACCAACAACCCTATAATTAAGCGAAATCATAAATTGAAACACACATATACAGAATATAACTCATACTTGGGTATCCTCAAATCTAATTTTGTTTATCGATAATTTATTCTTTTCAACGATAAACGCACACACAAAGCACATTCACAGATTTTCTCCTTTGTCAGTAACCATCCCGTTCTAAGATTTCTCAATATAGTCATCATAACCTACAATTTATATGTTATACAGTCTAACATAGCCCATGAGTTCATCAGAGTTAAGGACTGGATATATATAGATCGGCAACAATGTATGCAACCTAAGTTTGTCGCAGGAGTTGCTGCTTTCATTGAATTTACACGCGCACATAATAAGATCGTGTTAGAGAAGATTCTCTGCCCGTGCGATAGATGTGGGAATAAGTACAGGCAGAAGGTAGAATTCGCAGAGTTTCATATCGTTAAACATGGTTTTACTAGACTTTATACAACTTGGCTATAGCACGGGAAAGGAGAAGAAGACAGTAATGCGGAAGAAGAAGAAGGAGAAGACGGTAATGTGGCAGAAGAAGAAGACGATAAGTTCCTTTCAGGAGAAGAAATGGAGGATATGGGAGAGGCTGCACTAGGTGAATCTATTCGTACCGAAGATTACATTCCTTCCAGCCAATGACCGCGTGCGGATAAGTATGAAAAGTTCATGAATGATGATAGAAAACCAATTTATGAGAATGCAAAGTATTCCACCCTCTCATGGTTTATCCAACTTTTCCAGATTAAGTGCCTAAATGGATGGAGCAACAAGTCATTCACAATACTTCTGAAGTTCTTGAAAGATTCTAAGCCTCTGGGAAGTAAAGTGCCCGACAGCTGGTACGGAGTCCAGAAGATGATGTCTGATTTGGATCTGAAGTGTGAGAAGATTCAAGCATGACCCAAAATTTGCGTGTTGTACCGGAACGAAAATTCAGACTTGAAAGAGTACCAAACATACAGAGAAGCCAGGTATAAACCGAAAAATTTTGATAAGAAGCCCGATGTACCTGTCAAGATAGCACGATACTTTCCCATAACACAGAGGCTGTAGAGGCTATTCAGGTGCAAGAAAACAGCCGAGGCAATAATTTGGCATCACCGTGCTCCTCCAAGTGAAGACGGAAAAATGAGTCATCCAAGAGATTCACCGGCATGTAAGGATTTCGATAGGATGCACGAAATATTCAGTAGCGATCCTCGCAATATCAGGCTCAGACTGGTTAGTGATAGTTTCTGCCCATTCAATTATACAGCTGGAAGCCACAGCACATGGCTTATTGTAATGATAGTTTATAATTTGTCGACTTGTTTGGTTATGGATCAGTCGTACTTTATGATGCCTCTTCTTATCGACGGAACAAACTTACCGGGAAACAATATCGACATCTATCTCCGACATCTGATCGATGAGTTAAAATCTTTATTCATTGATGGTGTAGAGACTTACGATGCAAACACAAATACATCCTTCATACTACGTGTGGCTTTAATGTGGACAATTAATAACTTTCCTGTGTATACAATGCTATCAGGTTGGTCCATACATGGTCACAAAGCATTTCCTTATTGCCATCAACATACAATATCGAAATTCTTGAATTTTAGCAGGAATGTTTGTTATTGGGGCCATCGACGTTTTCTGCCTCCAGACCATCCCTACAGGTTAGACATTGTTCACTTTGATGGTCATCAGGAGCTTCTTGGACCTCCAACCCCATTGTCCATAGAGGATGTAACTGCTCAGTGGGATGGTTGCAATAATATGACCTTCGGGATAGATCCGACAAAACAGGTCAAACCACCATTCTGGAACAAGTTAAGAATTTTCTTCGAGCTTCCGTACTGGTCAACAAATTTAGTGCGTCATTGTCGGGACGTCATGCACATAGCGAAGAGAGTATCCGAGCACGTACTCAACTTGCTTCTTTGTAAAGACGGAAAATCGAAAGACAAACTCCATACTCAGATGGATCTTCAGGACTGGGAAATTAGAAGTGAATTGCACCCTAAACCGATAGCGGGTAAACCAGGCAAGTTTGTACTTCCCAATACCGCGTATCATATGTCACAACCGGAGAAGAAAAGATTCCTGCAGGTGTTGCATGATTTGAAAGTTCTCACAAGTTTTTCAGGATCATTTAGCAAGAAAATAAAAATTATGAAAGGTAAAATCGATGGGCTAAAAATCCATGATCACCATGTTATTATGGAGCACCTTTTCCCATTAGCCCTCAGGATTTCCCTTCCCTAATAAGTTGGTCTAGTAATCAATGACCTATGTTGCTTTTTTAGACAATTATGCGCTAAAACCATGGATGTTGTGACGCTAGGGAAACTAGAAAATTCAATTCCGTTGATACTTTGCAAGTTTGAGTGTATTTTCCCACCGTCATTCTTCGATATCATAATACACTTGACGGTTCATCTTGCAATTGAGGCTAAGTTAACCGGACTGGTACAATATCGATGGATGTATTCCGTCGAGAGGTAGGTGATATTTTTCGTTTCGCGCAATTTGTAAAATTATTGTTGCCCTATATGTCCATATTTATTTATTTAACATATTTTTTTAAAATATCTCTACACTCTAGAAAAGTATATACGGAATAGAAATCGAGCAGAGGGTTCTATCATGCAAGGTTATCTTCTACATGAAGCAACCACATTTTGTTCTATCTGGACGAGAACATTGAGACGAAACTTAACCGGTCTCGAAAAATTCAGGACGGGCCATATGGTAAAGCAGATTATAAGAGAGTAGAAACTATATTTATCAACAAGATATATATCGGTTTACTCTCCTTAATAGCGCATGTCTTGAAGAAATTAGAGAGTAAGTTTTTTTTGGATTAATTGTTATATTTGTATTTGTGTGTGTGTGAAATGATATAATATTAATGTCATAATTTAATATTGAGAACAGAATTCATTTTAACGAGGTACGTGAGGGGCATCCTGATTGGAATGATGAACGATTGGAAAAATATCATCAGGATAATTTTTGCGATTGGGTTGCAGATCATTTAAGTTGTTCGAATAATATGTTATTGTTACTAGTCTTAATCTAAATTTATATCGTTATGGATTTGTCATAAAATTTATTTTGTTAGATCCACGATCTGAACTTGTCTGCATCTTTAGAGAGTGATTCAAGATATTTAGCTGAGTTTCCTAATATGGAGGTTGCATATTATAAAGGATTCGATGTCTTTGGATACAAATTCGAAGTTAAGGACATAGAAACATCTCGAACCGCTCAGAATAGTGGAATTGCGACGGTAGGATCGGATAGTGTGATTTATTATGGATACTTAAATTGCATACTTCGCATCCAATATCCCGGACGATGAGAACCGTTTTATATATTTCAGTGTACTTGGTACGATACATGAACAGATACGGATAAGTGGAGAAACAATCACGAGACTTGGAAAGATGAATATGGATTGACCAGTATGAACACACTTCGATTTTACGGTCAGGACGATCCATTTATCTTTCTGAACCAAGTATTCCAAGTATACTACTCATAGTGTTTGAAGCATCCTGGATGGAGTGTCGTATGCCGTTGGAAACCCATGGATGTTTATGATGTCACAGAATTCGAGGACAGCGATGATGATGAAAAAGAGAGAAGACTTAGAGTGCTCCGACCGTTTGTTTCAAAAGACGGGTTGTCTTCAGCTGATTATGAAATTACGTGGGTTAGACATGATATTGATGATGAAATCCAAGTAGATATATCTAATGCATCCACGAAACGAAAAAAGTTATCAGTAATGTTATATTATTACTTCACATTTTTCGATTTATAAATATATAGCATGCATATGTAATAATTGTACTCTTGTCTAGATTTGATGACGATGACGGGAGCAGCGAGGGGTGGCAGGAGCACTAGCCGCGACATTGGCAGAGGCAGAGCGGTTCTGCCGCCCAGAAAGCTGCGTAGAGAGCTTCAGAGGACCGGTCTTGCACCCCGATCGGAGACCCCTTCGAATGCCTCCTTCCGTGTGGACTTTGTCACACCTGCAGGTATACTGTACGCATATTCATTTTGAATGTAATATTATAGATATACATGCATATTTATGTCAAAATTATTTATATAGTCAATGTTTGACTGTATAACTGTTGGTGGTGCGTCCACATCAGAGGCAGAGGCCACTCCCGCACCTCCAGGTATATTTATATATCCTATAGTGCATGTATATTGATTTAGAATGCTATATCATAAATATACATACATTCTTTTTGCTCTTACGTACTTAGATAATCATTTTTTAATTGTCTAGCTATAGGTGGTGCCTCCATATCTCGGGTAGAGCCCGCCACCGCACCTGCAGGTATGTTTATATATTTTATAGTGTATGCATGTTGATTTAGAGTGTTATATTATTGATATATACATTTTTTTGCAATTACTTATATAGTCAATGTTTGATTGTCTAATTATAGGTGGTGCGTCCATGTCTGGTGCAGGGGCCACTCTCATCACTTCCGTACCCTCCGCTCAGTTTGTAGATTAATATGAATAAATATAAAATATTTTTTCATTTTACTCATCCTTTGAGAATAAACATGAACTTCATCTAATTTTATCGATGTTTATTTTCTAGTGGGAGGGGATGCGTCCACATCCGGGTCATCGGCTGTTCCTTACCGGACGAACTATCGCCCCGCTCGTGCTGCCGCCCGGGCCCAGACTCGTGCTTCTGTCCCCGGAGGTATATATCACACTTCAATTTTCGTTAAATCTTGATTTCTTAATACCACTTTGTCTTAATATTGATTTTCTTGATATTTCTTGTAGATGCAGGGCAGCCCCATCCCGAGAGGGGGACTCGAGGCCCGAATCAGTCCCACGGGCTGAGGCCCAACAGAGCTAGGGGCAGCATTCCCCCTCTTCTTTACTCCCGATTATTGCTATACCGGCGATTATGCCAAGAGATTCGGCTGGTATATGGAGGATAAGAGCCTCCTCGTGAAGAAGTATCCACTTCACGTTGAGTGGGGCGATCAGCATCGGCGCTCATTTGCCATCTTATCAGATCAGTCTCGAGTATTAATATATATTTTCATTTGACTTATCTAATATATTTATTATTATTTAACACTTGCAATTTAATAACAATGTTTTTATGTATTTGCAGTTGGATTACGACTTTCAGCTTGTACTCGACCCTGATCATCCTGAGAGAATGCTTGATCTTCATGCTCTGTATCATAGCCTGATGAAGAAAATGTAATCAAAGGTCTGATACAATAGGAAAAAGCTGAAGATCGACTGCTATTCCCTGTTGATGGCGACCCTCGAGACAGAGAAAGCGGCTCTCCTACATACTCCGTCCTTTGCGAGAGTCGACATAAATACATGGCCTCTCTTGTGCCAATATTTCGACTCTCAGCTCAAACAGGTTTGTAATTTAAATGTAATTAATTGTTTAGTATATAATTTATTTTTTTGTGTTGCTTAATTAGAAAGCTAAATCTGAATGTGTTGTACAGAAACAAGCCGATCAAAATAAAGAGAATAGGAAGTCGGCGAAAAGGGGTCACCCCACTTATACAGGTGGCTCGAGAAATATTACTCATGACATGGAGGCATCGGTAAATTACAATAGATCTACTATGATATAATGTCATATTAAGAGTTATTTTATAATATATGTAAATTTTTTGCGAATTGCAGAGAGCTCAGACCCTGTCGCAGGGTGGTACACCGAGCGTGCTGACCGCGTATCTTGCCGTCCATGGCAACTCGACAGATCCCGCCATAGGCGAGCTTCAATTCCCCGACACCGCTACCCAGGAGTATTGCGTAAGTGTTAATATTTATTCTAACAGGTTTGAAAGTTTGTTTTGAAAAATTCAAATTTAAATTATATACTTATATTCTAATGGTTAATGTGGGTATAGGAGCGGGTGGTGGAGCAGGCGGAGGCATCGGGGTTCGATTTTACTGGACAGAACGATCCGATGCTGCAGACCCCAGTTCTAGACACCGCACACGGAGGGCAACACGGAGATTGGGAGAGAGGATGGGGACTGGGTCCTAGCAGGGCCCATATGAGATTGGACTCTACTCCGGCGGTTACTTCTCCTACCCTTCGTGAGCGACGTCTAGAGCATGATGTTGCCGCCTTGAAGACCATCGTCGAGAAGTTGAAGGAGATGTTGGTACATATACTACTTAATAGTAAAATATTATATCACATTATAGATAGTAACATATGCGATATTAGTAGCCTGAGCTTATTTGGTTGTAGACTTAGTTTTGACTAATCATACTTATATAAAACTGTCTAATTAAAATAAACTACGGTTTTCCAAACTAGATAACCAAACGAGGCCTAAGTCCCTAAGTATTCTTAGATTGGGGTTTCGCAATAACTTGATAAAGATACGAATTCGACTAAAATCTAATACACCATTTTTACTCGTTTATTACACAAAAAATTTAACAGATGCGACAGGCTGCTTCGGCTGCGGCACCATATGCATCTCTTTCGGCTGCGGCTCCGCAGGCCACTATCTCGGCTGTGGTTCCGCAGACCACTCATGCAACTCCACGGCCCACTCAGACTCCCGCACAGTCCACTCCTTCATTGATCGAGTTTTTGACGACTCGGGGTTTCACCGAGGAGCAGTTGTGTCAGATTACGGCATGCATCAGAGGTGGAGGATCTGGACCGAGTTAAGCTAGCTTTTTAAAATATTTTTGAGGATGTATCTACATACTTGATACATATTGTATATATTTTGTACGAAATTGGTGGTATTTTGTCCCTACGGTGTAAATCGTAGGGAACTATGTCCCTACGGTGCGGCTTTATCTGTAGAGTCAAACCCCTATTGTAGTAGTGAACTATCTCCTTCTAAGCACATTTTATTTTATTTTACAGTGATTTCTTAGCTATTAGACATGGGCTGCTTTTTTACGGTCATTCCAAGTTCTTCCAACACAGTAAATGACTCTTCTTCTTCTTCCATAGTTAAACATTTGTTTCATGCAATTTTTGCCACTTTCTTTAAGTTCAGTGCATATTGAACACTTTTGATCATTTTAAGAGTAAAATAAAAAATGTGGCAATCATAGAAAAGACAAATTTTAAGTCTACATATATAGTAATTAATATTTTAATAATTATTATTCGCATATTAATTTAATTAATCTTTTTTAAGTATTAAATTGTGGTTGCGTAAATGTACGGTGTAGTTGAACTATCTTAATAAAATTTTATTATGCATGATTGCTGATGTGTCTCCTGGCTAAAATTCCTAGGTCCGTCTCGGACAGAGATGGGAAATTATCTTGTAATTCGGCCATCTTATACGAAATTGGGCAGTTGAGATTCAGGGGGTGCAATAAATTCAGTTTTGAATTATAAGCATTCATTTGTTTGTCTCTATAAATATACACTTCATCAAATCAACTCTTGTTACACCAAACCACAACTCTTCTTCTATTTTCAATCTTCACCCGAATTTATCTCAAGAGAGCAATGCTGAACCTACGACCCAAAATTTTCAATCATGGGCTTGCCTTGCCTATGTGCAACAACTTTAGCTTGCTCAAATTGGTATATTTGTCCTCAGTTGTTATTCGACTTATTGATGATTTGGCTCCTTCCAAGATAAGGAAAAATGAAAAAATATATTACCGAAAGCTTTTCTCACTTTCACTTGTATAGATAGCGTGACACATACCATATAATTCTCACACGCCCTATTTCAACCTATGTTAATTTAGCCCTGATTTCTATGGTCTTCTTAGTTACAAAATATTCCAGACCTTCTACCACATTTCCTAAAATTGAAATGTAATTTGGGAGGAAAAAAAACTCTAAAATATAAGGAAAGTTATGGGGGTAAAAGAAAAAAGGGTTAAATAGGTGGGAAAAAAAGGGTTATAATTCTCATTTATTTTTCTGAAGTTGCATTTTGCCATCTTTTTTTACAAAGAATTTGTGTTTTGCCATCTACTTTAATAAATGTTGATTTCCCCCTTATTTTTTCAATTTTATTCCAAAACTAGCTTTGATTTCTTCCCCTCTTTCGATTTACATCACTGGGTCGTAGAAACAATTGTTAAAATATGAGGTAAAGCTTACGTTTTAATAATAAAATTGTGTCATACCTTACTGTGTGCTTAAAATTGAAGACAATTTGTTTAAAATTTAATTGAAATTAGTGTTAACAAAAACTTGGTGTGATTGTAGGCCGAAATGGAGAAAGGAGAGACATCGTTAGCAATCCATTGCCGCATGAAGGACTCTGGCGACTCATATGAAACTTCGAAAAAGTTTATCGAGGATTTGGTTATCGTTTACTTGAAGGAGCTAAATAAGGAGACTTTTGATGATGATCTACCTCAAATCTTTATTTATGTCGCTATGAACATGGTCAGAAAGTGTTTCAATTTTTGTCATCATCAAGATAGTCTCAGCACTTCCACTGGAATAACAAAGGATCAAATCACTTCATTGTTTATCAAATCAATCCTATGAATGATCTTACCTGTTATTTTCATGTCATCTCCTTTCTATTGTCTAAAGCATTATCATGTGCTGGTGTGAATGATTCTATTAATTGTTTCACTCCCTTTTATTATAATAAAGAGGTGGTTAAATTGCACAAATGTATCCATCAATTTACACGTTTTTTACCATTGATATCTTAAACTAATTTAATTACAAACAACTATCATGAACCATCACTTTCGATTGCAACTAAATACTACCAACTTTTCTTCCATCTCCAACCATTATGTTTAAGTGCGACATCATCAATATTTGCATTGTTTTCCCCATTTCACCCATGTATCCTTCAATTTCCAAATCTCTCATAACTCCTTATGACCATTTTTATTACAAAATAAAGGTACTAATTAAAATCAGTAATATCCTTCTTCAACCGTCTAATCTCACTGGCGCCGCCAACCACCACCCCAACCTCGCCTACTCACCCTTGGATCTCTCCGTGCTCTTCTGATCCCTGCAGTGCCGCCTCAACCACTTCTTCGACACCCTCGACCTGTCCCAGGCCGTCTTCTTCGACACCCTCGACCTGTCCAAGTATAACTATACTAATTAAAATCAATAAGTTCATGGTATAAATCGCAAAAAACATGATAGTTGATCGGTACATTTATGCAATTTAGCCTAAAGAGGCTATTGAGGTTGTGACCTGAAAAGGGTAAAACGTTTTATTGTCAGCAAACCGTTAATTTTGCACCCACTAAATCAATGGTGAAAAAACGGTAGAATCACATGAAATCTGGTGTATCCGCATCTTAGATGATGATGATGATGAATGCCGATCGTTGAAAAAAATAGTGGAGGGTGTATTTTTCGACACCATACGAGAAAATTCTATCTTATGGCACCTTTCCTCTCTATATATAGAGGATAAAGGAGAAAAGGTGTCGCAGGAGAAAATTTACTTCTATGGCGTTGTTTACCGTCTTTGAAACCTTATATGGAATGAATTTCCAGAACGTGCAAAGTTAAAAAAAAATGAGTATTTTGTGATTAAGTTTGACCAGCAGGTCCTGAGGTTCAGACTTTCTATAGGCATAAACACCTATATTTAATTACATCCTAATGTCTAAAGGATTATTTAGACACGATATCTTGTTAGTTTGCCAAAATCACCCATTTAAGCAGTGATTAGGGATTATACATATGTTTGCAAGATTATGCATGAGAGACGCAGTAAAGGCTGATGAATACATATTTTATTCATTTGATTCATATTCATACATGTTTTGAATGTAATTTACATCAAGAATTGCAAAATGTATGTAAATTATAACGACTCTGAAATCTCTGTATAGAATTATTTGTTTAAATATATAGAAAAGGGTATTTCTGCATGTATAGGAGTTATAAGTCATTTTTGGTTAACAAAAATAAGAAGTAACTTGTAGCTTACGGGTAAAGCCTATATACTGCTGTGACATAGCCTGTGCGTTTGGTTCCCATCAGTCCCAATTATTTTTTAAAAAATTTCTTTTTAATTTTTTGGAAGCCTAAGAGTTGCACATGCAATTCACGGAGAAACAAAAAATTTCAAAAAAATCAAACAGGCGCAATGAAATGTATATACCTAACTTGACATGTGGCTCGAATCTCGAGACTGATCACCAAGATTCGACCGCCCAAACTCACCTTTTGGCCGGCGCCGACGGTTGGATGTTGCCCAATCGCCTCCGTGCTTTGCACACTTGACTCTTCAACCTCCCTACACAGTTTGATTTTCCTGCAATCAAATAGAGACTCTTCAATTCACCATTTAACACCATTTTAATACATTTTAATCCAAAATTTTAATTCCCAAATCCTAATTCTTCACTATAAATACCACCTCATGCGCTAACTCCCCTCTATTTTGAAATTTTTTATCAAAATCATCCCAAAAGTTCCTAAGTGCAAGTGGAGTTAGCAACCAAGCTCCTTCTATCGAAAATCAAAGACGTTTCCGGATCTTCCATGATGCCACGGAGCCCCACCCTTTTTCCTTACTCCCTTCTCGAAATTATAAAACCGTAAGTCACTCTCATCTCTTCTTCTTCTCATCTCAAATCACCTCCTAAAAAGTATATCGGTAAAGTAGAGTTATCTCCGATACATGTTATAATAAGCTTGAAACTCCCTTTTTCTTTAATAAAATACTTCAAACTAACATCTTCACACAACTAGTAACCTTATTTACAATCTTTTAGCTTTGAGTATTGTTTACCTTAATCAGAGCAAACCTCTGTTTAAATTCCAAGATGGAAAAAGAAGCAATGCTTCTGTTTTTCTCCAATCAGAGCAAAGCTCTGTCTTGAAAATTAAAAAGAAAATTAAAATTAAAATAAATGAAGTAACGTACTCTATAAGAGCAAAGCTCAGGAAAAAAAAAAGAAAAAAAAAAGTGCACAACTGCGCAACTGCGTAGTTGCGCGACACGTGTCAAACAGCTGCGCAACTGCGCATTTGCGCGACACGTGTCACGCAGCTGCGCAGTACGCAACTGCGCAGTTGCGCGACACGTGTCAACGCGCAGTTGCGCAAGTAAAAAATAAAAAAAAAATAAAAAAATAAAAAATAAAAAAAATAAAAAAAAATAAAATTCTTTATTGCAAAAACAGAATAAAGATTTGAGAAAATCTTTTCTGTTTTTGTTAAAACAATAAGATTTCTTCTGTAAAACAGAGACCTTTGGATTAAAGATCCGACGGTGGGGAAAATTCCCCAAATCACTTAGAGAATAATCTCTTTAACAAACTTTAACTAAATTATGGGCACTATAAAAAGGACCCTAGACCTCAATTCAAAGGCATCAATATCTTGCTAAAAAAAAAAAGAGAAGAGAACTCTTGAAGAATAAAGAAAAAAGGTAAAAACCTTTTAAAGAAGAGAAAATTCTCTTATGAACAAGATCATAGATCTTTAACGATAAATAAATAAATAAGTAAAAATAGTGCCTTGCACTTGTTTTATGAACCATCGGTTCTTGAACCTAAAAGGTTATTAAATTAATAGTGCCTTGCACTTGCTATGAACCTTTGGCTCTCTGATATAAGAAAAACTTGTTATTTTTTTTTTAAATCTAAATTCAATAGTGCCTTGCACTTGTTTTATGAACCATCGGTTCTTGAATCTAAAAGATTCTCAAATTAACAGTATTTTGCACAAATGCAATGCATTAATTAAAGGGCCAGGCCCAAATCAAAATGACCTGACAGGCCAAAATAAATTGCAAGGCAATAAATGGGCAGAGCCCAAATAAATTGATGCTTTGCATCCTTTATACAAGGGCAGAGCCCAAATAAAATTGATGCCTTGTATCATTCCTAAAAGGGCAGAGCCCAAAACAAATTGATGCTCTGCATCCTTTCTGGGCAAGGCCCAAATAAAAATAAAAAAAAAAAGAAATGCAATGCAAAAGCAAATAAAATGTTGAACATTTCAACTGGACTTAGCCCAATTTTGGCCATAAGTCCTTAAATTAAATTGACTGAGCAAAATTGCTCTTCTAAATCAATTTACATCCGGTTCGAGGGTACATCTCCGAACTCCTTTGACATCCGTCGTTGTAATTCCTCAACGACGTCAAAAAGGTGACGGGTCCCAACGACCACACATCGATATGGACTGCGGGGTCCTTAAACTCGTGGACCGAAACGTCCTTAAACTAATATTGGACCGAAACGTCCCTAAACTAATATCGGACCGAAACGTTCCTAAACTAATATTGGACCACCACGTCCCTAAACTGGAATATGGACCACCGCGTCCCTAAACTGGCACAATAGAGCCCAAATGCTCTTTTGTCGGACCTAAATGGTCCCGTTAAGTTAATCTTAGTCTCAAACTGGACTAACGTATTCTTAACAAACGTTTGAGTCGATCTTAGCCTCAAAAATGGCTAACGTATCCTCCAAACAGACTTTAGTCCCAAATTGGACTATGAATCTCCCAAACTGGAACAATAGAGCCCAAATGCTCTTTTGTCGGACCTAAATGGTCCCGTTAAGTTGATCTTAGTCTCAAACAGGACTAACGTATCCTTAACGAACGTTTAAGTTGATCTTAGCCGCAACGCGACTAACGTATCCTTAAACTAAAAACACCAAACCCAAATCTAAGTAAATACGGATTTGGACTAATCCACGTCCTACGGGCGACGGCATTACTCAGTCTCCGTATACAATCCACGGGCAACCGCAAACAAAACAAACACACACGACACGAAGTGAAATTCTGGAGAAGGAGAAAGTTGTTACCGCGATGCGGTAGCGTAATTAACTGCAGGGGCTTGCGCCTGCAGGGAAGAGCGTCCCCACAATCAAAAACCCCTCACCCTGAGGGGGAATCTGACGAAGTCTGCTACATCGGTCGCATCCGTCTAAACCTCCGATACACGGTGCCATAAATCAACTTGGCATCTTCGGAGAGATAGACGGATAAAACCAAATAGCATCTGCCCCGAACCTCAGGCACGGACGCGAAGTCCGGGCTGTCTTTCGGAGGGGAATAGATTCTGGCACGCCCGGTGGGACCTCTTCCTCTTTCCACTCCACACTTCGTGTGTCGTGTTCGCGAACAAATCGCGGTTTGCTGTGATTGCCTGTGGATTCAAGGTACTAAGATTTGGTGTCTTACTCCGTGCAGAAAACAGAAGATCAATGGCTTCGAACTGCATCGCCTGCAGCAACAACTCTCTATCCGTCATTACTGGAGGAGTGACTTATGGGCCCCAAGCGGCCTCCCTTTTCAAAATGCCGGTGGAGCAGGTGGCTCAAGCCACCACTAGACTATTTTTTGGGACCATGCTCCCACCAATGAGCTTCAACGCCCCAATGACATTGCAAGAAGCTCCAAAGAAGTCGGTTTTCGATCGACTTACCACTGCCGCGACCCCTCTCAATAGGTCGCCTAACTCCACTGCTTCAGGTTTTAATGGATTAGGCCAGAGCTCCATCGGGCCCATGAAGAAGCCTGCCATACCAGAAGGCGTTATCCCGAAGCGGATAGCCATCCCAGCTCCCGTTCTTGGCGAAGTCACCAAGGTTGCTTCCCATGTTCGGAAGCCCGCTTCTGACAGGTTGGCCATCCCCGTTCAACGGACGTCGATCTTTAAAAGGCTGGTACCAGCATATTCTGACCAACACAGGGGGCATGAGGAGGTCACCCCTATATCTAAAACAATTCCATCAGCACGACATGCTCGACGTCGCTACTGGCGCCGAGTTAGGAAGGCTGGGGGCAACTCCCCCTCTGGACTTACTCCTCCAACTCCGATGGTGAGGATCGATGCTGCTGTTCCAACCAAGAACAGCTTTGAACTGCTTAATAAGATGCGCAGAAACTCTCCTACTGCGGTGCTAAAGCGAACTCATTCATCTGTGAAGAATATTCCAGAGAAGAAGCTAGAGCATCCCCTTCAACGGCTGTCCTCTAAAATTTACAAAGTCTGTCGACAGGTCCAAGAGTCGGTGATCGATCAAGACTGCCTCCAACGACAGAAAAAGATGAAGGTTCGGCAGGGGAAGGATTACTCTGTCAAACCACAAAAAGCAAAAGCTACTTGGGTGTCCACTACAACGGCTCCCTTAACTCCAATCACTCAAAAAAGGAGGCCACAAAGAGCCCCTGTGAACATGGCGAAGCGTAAAAACGCTGAATACAAACGCCCCAAATCTGGGGGCATGGTGGTGCACACTGTTTATATGGCTTCTGGAAAGGAGGAAAGCCGCACTTCTACGGGCCACCGACCGCTCACCCGATCCGTGACGAAAGCCCAGGAGCAACAACAAAAGCTTCAGGAAATGATGACTACAATGGCTGCACTCACTGAGCCAAAAGAAAGCTCTGAAACGTCTTCGGATGAGCGTCAAGAACAAGAAACCGACGCTGACTTTTTACGCAGAGTCCTCGAAAAGAGGGACAAAGAAGCTGCAGAGCAGGCGGCTAACATAAAACAGATGGCGCTCCTCTTCAAAGATATGGTAGGGATGATATTACAGCCGGACCCTCCTGCTGAAGATCCTCCGATCGTCCTTGAAAACGACAGGGGAGAAACGTCAAATCCTCCGCCGGCTCTATCAACAGCCAAGGAGGAGGCAATCTCCAAAGTCGACCTAGACGAATATATAGCTCAGCAGATCCGGGTTCATCAGGCGAATGAAGCGGCTGGGCAAATTGTTAGGACCGGACGACCGTATCCGAGCTGGTATGACCAAATCAATTACCTGCCAGGATATACGATCCCTAAATTCCACGTATATAAAGGGACAGGGAATCCGCATCAGCATGTCGCTCAATTCAGGGCCTTATGCGGCAATACTGGGGGCGATGACGAATTGTTGCTACGTCAATTCGTCAGCAGCTTAGCAGAAACAGCCTTTGAATGGTATTCGGAGTTACCTAACGACTCTGTCAAAACATTTGCAGAGATGGAACTGCTGTTTACACAGAGATTCGCGAGTGCTAGTGGACGCACCCCGATTACAGCACTGATAAATGCCCGGATAAGACCCGGCGAAACGTGGGTTCAATACGCAATACGATGGCGGAACCTATGGTCGAAATGCGAACAACGCATAGAAGAGGCACCTGCGGTAGGCATGTTTGTGGGCACTCTCGATCCGCAGGCGACCATCTCGCAATTCATGATGTTCTTCAGGCCGACCACCTTCCAGGCCTTGATCGACAAATTAGCCCAAATGGACCAGATGGGCCATAGACCGTCTCCTCCAAGACCCGATCCCCGAAATGAGAAAGGAAAAGCGATCATCGTCGCCAACGCTCAGCAACAGTCGAGCAACTCAAAGCCGGTCGCTCGCCAAAACAACGTGCGTCCACGCCCATCCCTCGAAGAGAGGCTAGGACGTCATTACTCGTTTCCTCAGAATAAAACGAGAAGACTGTTCGAGCTGGCCGTGCGCAACAGACTCATTAATCTGCCGAGTCCAAAGCGTCCGTTGCAGCCAGGCGATCTTAATAATCCCAATTATTTCCCTTACCACCAAACGGTAAGTCACCCGATTGAGAATTGTTTCGTCTTTAAGGGATGGATCGAAGATCAGTACCTACAAGGCAAGTTCGCGCTGTCGGAAAACTGGAAGGTAAACCCACCACAGCCACACTCTCCAAAGAAAATGGACACGCCGGGGGCAACTTGTTCTTTTGTCGAGGATGAAAACGACAGAGAAAACTTATCGGATGAATCCGAAGACTACGTGGCGACTTGTCATGTGATTTCTCATTCACTGACGGATGATGAGGAGGCTCCTTGCGCTGAGAAATCAATGGCGAACCCTGAGCCAGAGATTCTACAGCCATCAGACGAGTTGATCGATGTCTTCCTAAATGAAATTCGTTTGAAAGCAAAAGCCAATCAAGAGCGTGAAATGGCCACACTGGAAAAAGCCAAGGCATTCCCGTCAAATCAAAAGCCATCCACTGCGGATAAAAACAAATTCAAGACGAGGAAACGTTTCGCCAAAGCTCTATCAGTAGGAATGAAGCTACCGCCCTTTGAAGAAAATTCTTTCTCTGAGGTAGAGATGCACCCTAACTTCTGTTTATATCATCAGAAGATCATACATCCTACCGAAGACTGCGAATCCTTTAATTGTTGGTGGCAAGGATATGTCGCTCAAAAGTGACACTTCAACAGGACAAAGTGTGAAGTTTGTGGACATCGGAAAAATGCGATAGATGAGCGCAAAAGAGCCGCCGCCGACTGTCATATAGCCGACTTCAAGAGATCACAAATTGTCACCTTTGGAAGCGACTCTGACGAAGAAGCTATCCCCAACTTTTCCCTCGGGGAATCTATTTCGAAAATAAAGGAATTGAGAAGCTGCGAGAACGTTCAGCCATGTAATCGCACGCTATTCGAAAAAAAATCTCGGCCCCCTAAACAAGGGACCGAGCAAAAAGAATAAAGGAAAAGGAAAAAAGGCCCTCGTTGCGAGCGCTCAACAACAATCAGGTGACCCTAGACCGGTTGCTTGCCAAAGCAACAAGCGGCAATCCCTCCAGGAAAAGTTGAAACGTCCTTACTCGTTTCCGCAAGATAAAACAAGGGGACTGTTCGAGCTGGCAGTGTGCGACAGACTCATTAATCTGCCGGATCCAAAACGTCCGTTGCGGCCAGGCGACGTTAATAATCCTAATTATTGCCCTTACCACCAAACAGTAGGTCACCTGATCGAGGACTGCTACGTCTTCAAAAACTGGGTTGAGGACCAATACCAACAGGGCAAGTTTGCGCTGTTTGAGAACTGGAAAGTGAGTCCGCCACAACCGCACGCTCCGAAGAAGATGGATACGCCGGGGGCATCATGTTCATTCATGGAGAAGGACTCATAGACCGAAAAGTCAATAAACCAGATATTTGCCTCAAATACAGCGACAACGGACCGAAACGTCTTTAAACTAACAACGGACCGAAACGTCCTTAAACTAATGATGGACCGCAATGTCCTAAAACTTGCAAACGACCGAAATGTCTTTAAACTACTACCGCGGCATCCTTAGGCTGACAAGAAAAAAAAAGAAGAAAATAAAAAAAAGGTATGTCCATAAGCAAAACGGGCATGGAGGAAAACCCGAAAGGGCTCCGTGAGTAAAAACAGCAGGGCTACCGACGAGTGTTCGTGAAAACCCGAAAGGGCGCGACCTCGTTAATAAAAATAAAAATAAATAAATAAATAAATAAAAAAAAAGAAAATAAAGAGAAAAAAAAAACAAAAAAAGGTATGTCCATAAGCAAAATGGGCACAGATGAAAACCCGAAAGGGCTCCGTGAGTAAAAACAGCAGGGCTACCGGCGAGTGTTTGTGAAAACCTGAAAGGGCGCAACCTCGTTAAGAAACACTTATAGGATCCTCTCGACCCTGTAAGGAGAAACCACCTGCGTGAGATCCTTACGACTCACAAAGGGAGCAACACACTTAGGGATCCCCACGATTCCTAAGGAGAAAATACACTTGCGAGATCCTCACGACTTGTAAGGAGAACTCTCTTATGGGACCCTCACGGCTCATAAGAGTTGAAAGTCTTAAGTTGCAGAAACCTTAACCTGTTCTTAAGCAGCCCCCACAACCTTCGATATTGCCCTACAAGCGGCTCATAATGACCCTTGTATACAATCCACGGGCACGAATAAATATTTCCCTAACAAAGTCCCATCCGTGACTAGGGATATGCTTGTACAGCAAACAACACTTGTAAGTCCTCTCGACTTATAAGGAGAAAACCCTTTTGTAAGATCCTTACGACTTACAAGAGAACATGCACTTAGGAATCCTCACGATTCCCAAGAAGAAAACACACCTACAAGATCCTCACGACTTGTAGGGAGAAATACCTTTGTGAGACCCTTACGGCTCATGAAGTCAAAAGCCTTAGCCGACAGGACCCTTAATCCTGTTTACTAAGCCACCTTTGTTCGGGATCGACAGAGGCAAATGATGATTCGCTCCTGGCAATATTCCAGTTGTAGCGATGCTGATGCCTAAATCGGTATCAAATTCCAAGTCCTTTCACGGCAAATGATGATTCGCTCCTGGCAATATTCCAGTTGTAGCGATGCTGATGCCTAAATCGGTATCAAATTCCAAGTCCTTTCATGGCAGATGATGATTCGCTCCTGGAAATATTCCAGTTGCAGCGATGCTGATGCCTAGACCGGTATCAAATTCCAAGTCCTTTCACGGCAAATGATGATTCGCTCCTGGCAATATTCCAGTCGCAGCGATGCTGATGCCAAGATTGGTATCAGATCCCCAATCCCCTACTCGCGAAAAAAAAATCAGCGAGCCAAAAAAAAATGCATACGAAATAGCCGAAATGATGGGGCAACTTGCAAACAAAATCAGCAAGTAAAAATGTATGCATACGAGATAGCCGAAATGATTGGGCAACTCGCAATAAAAAACAGCGAGTAAAAATAAAATAAACAGCCGAAATGATTGGGCAACTCGCAATAAAAACAGCGAGTAAAAATAAGATAAACAGCCGAAATGATTGGGCAACTCGCAATAAAAAAACAACGAGTAAAAAATAAAATAAATAGCCGAAATGATTGGGCACCGCGAAAAATAGCCGAAATGATTGGGCAATCGCGATTTTCGCGATATAAAAAGCTGAAATGATAAAGCATCAAAAAAAAAATAAAGAATGAAACTTTTTGCCCTGCAGGTGAAATTACATCGATCCCTGTATACAATCTAGGGGCGCAGATAAAGAGGGAACCATACCTTCCCAACAGGCTCCATCAGAAAGCGAAGCCAAATCTCGACGGTTCATAGACAACCTAGAGAAAATCTCGACATTTATCGCAATATTACAGACACGATGTCAACAAATGAAGCAAATGAAGATCCCGAGCTTCAGGGTCTCGACGTCAACATCGACAACTTAGAGATCACCAACGGCGTTTCTCCTTACTCCAACCAGATGTAGACATGACGTCAACAACTGACCTCAGAATCGCAACGAAACGGATGTTGGAGATAGTGCCCTCAGAGTCAATTATTGGATCACAGGCACGTGATTGCAATGATTGAGGGAGGACCTATCCCGGTAGGACAGTCTTACTCGAAATGATAGTATGCTATCTGGTTTACCTTTATCATCGTGTACTGCTTTAGGTGACCTTACGAGTCGCTATTGCACGTTGATAGAGCCCCTAGGATTCTTGCTTGACTACCAGCAGTATGAGGGCGATCATATAAGTGGGAGCTGGGGTCTATAAGCACATCCTAAAATGGTCCCTAGTCGTAGGAGTTTCGAGACAGGGCATCGATACTCCATTAGTAGACTAGTGTATACAGTCGAGACCCCGACGAGGGGCGGTGGCCGGTCTCACAAGCCACTGGTGTCAGTTGGTTCACCTAAGATATATACAGGTGCTCATTGGGTTATGAGTACACCGGACAGGACTCGCCGGGAACCTGCTAGTTGGGATTATACCAGACGTCAGATAGCAGTTCCCTGGTGACATGTGTACAGGTTAGTTCATCGACCTGAGATCGTCATTTGTCTCGTGTGAGTTCCCACTGTACTTTGATTACTACCCTACCACGGCTCAAAGGAGTCGAGCAAACAGGTTTTAGTTGGGTACAGTCCCGAGCCACATGGAGGCAGTGAGCGGATCTTCAGGGGTTCGTCTCTCCCAGTTTTGGGGGTGAGGTCGTGCTGTGTCTAGGAGAGCCAGAACATGAAAAGTCCTTGGCCAAGGCAGGAGATTTGCTGGTAGGTATTCCAGTAGTATCTCAGGGTGTTCTGGGCTACACTCCGACACGACTTGTACCGCTTTTGGGGGTCTGACTTTTACCAACCCCTTAGGCCCGCCATGCGATACTCATAGACGAACGGACCGGACTGTACGGATATTGTCACTGACAGGCTCAGTAGGGTGTCGGGGTGAGCTTCCTCATCGACGTCCCTTTTGGTTAATAGCCGGTGGCCCGTCACGTATTGGCTTATACCTCTGACGTGCTAGTGGTTAAATCCACAGCCATAGTATTGACGAGTCTTTAGAGTCCACCACACTTTCAGCTACTCAAGTTTCGGGCGAAACGCTGTAGAGGCCGTATGGAGATATGGCAGGGTTCGATCAGATACGTGCGGTATTGCACGGATCATGATCGGACGGTTTTTACTAGCCGGCTTTGGCTTAAGCCGGATTCTAGTATTTGATAGTGTAGTTTTGTCTCTTTGCATTTGTGTTCAGTGAGAATACAAATGCAGGCATGTATTTGCAGTAGCGGGGTTTTTCCTGTAATTTATTATGGGATCGGTTTTCTGGGGTTGCCAGTTTGCATTCCGTTCCGGCCGGTTTTCTCTTTTTCCTTCCCGGTCGGACTTTTCGTTGGAGGGTGTTAATTGCAAGTTTGCAATTAACATTTTTTGTGAGGGATTTCTTTGCATGAGTGTGGATTATGATTTGACCATCATCATGAGATTCTTTTATGGTCATTCCATTGCCATTATGAGATTAGAAAAGGATGGGAATTGATTTGATCATTTTCTTTTTGTTTATCATTTCTTTTTCATACTTGAGATTCCATTTTTTTTCCACCCAATACTTGAGTGGGGCCGGCCACTGTAGTTGAGGGGGTGAGGTTAATTGGTGTGGGAAATTCCTTCTTGCATGTTCTTAATTTCGTGGGCCCCCTCTTAGATGTGTGTGTGTGTGCTGTAAAGGAAATTTCCTTTGCATGTTTTTTGGTTCTTTTTTGAGTGCACTTCTGCACAAATAATTCCACAGAGCACAAATTATCTTGCTTTTGGCCGAGCTCATTTCTTGCATGCTCCATTGATTTTTCTTGCAAGCATCCATGGAAAATTCCTATGTAAAATTCCTCCAACATGGCAACCTCTTAAACCCCAAGGAAACAAGTTTACTACACTATTCTATAGCAAGTCTTGGACGCGTCGGCTAGCCAACTTCGCGCACGAGTTGTCTCGGTCAAGAGGCGGGAGCCCGTAAAAGATTCCGGCTACGTGGTGCCCTTTCCGATGAGCGAGGAGGTGACGGAGATTCCGCGGGAGATCGGAGTGGAGACGAAGACCGAAGGACACGGATCGCTTGGTATACATCTCTACTCTATTCTTATTTTGCTAGCTAGCTAGGTTAATGGCCCGATCCGGGTGAAAGGTCCGCGGTGGTGCCGTTTTGCAAAGTTCGCAAAGTTTTTGTTTTCCGCGTTTCCGGCGTCGGATCGACGGCCGGGGCGCCCCCGCGGGCTTACAATGGTATCAGAGCCACGCCATTAATCTTGCCTAGCTTGCTCTAGCGCGTTTAGAACCCGATCGAACAAAATCCCCAAAAACCGTATTTTTGTGCACATGTGTTCTCTGTTGAAATTTTTTGAGCTCCTAAAATTTTTCAGGTTGTTGCAGAGGCATGTACAAACAATTCTAAGAATTCTGGGAAAATACGATCCACTGATTCCTCACTTCGACCGCGGAAGCGCGGCCAAAGCGCTTGTTTGGCCGCGGTTCCGCGGCGGATAGGAGGAATCGTGGCACCATATTTTTCCAGTAAGCTTATGAGTTAGAAATAGGGCTTTTGGGATATTTTATTTGGGCCCAGGTTTTCTGTAAGTGCTACAGTTCTTTTTGGGGGCCCACTTTGATAATTTTGTTCGATCGGATATTTTAAACATGCTAGTTTACAGTTTTTACATTATATCTGCGACCGTGAATGTCACTTGATCGGTAAATCCTGTCTAACTGCTATAGCCCGGTTAGACGGATTTGCGAACGTGACATTCACGTTGATGTTCTGTGATTGTACTGTGTTGTTGCGGATCGGTCGTGGGGGATAGCCTGGATGCAATGCTAGTACTGTTTTGTTGTATTATGCACATTTGATATTGCGGGACGAGCGTCCGACATGTGGACTGCCGTCACTGCCTGTTTGTATTATTCTTTTGGGGCACGACCAGGTTGCGGTCGATGCACCCGGTGTATGTATATTTTACTTTCTGTACTAGGATTACCCCAAGGAGGGGTGCACGGATAGCCGGGTTCTAGAGGGCAACGAGCCCGCATCTCATGGCGTTGAGACGGAGGGGGCTTCACTCTAGAATTGGCGGGCTATTCGCCGCACTCGTAGGGGGTACAGGTTGACCCAGGAGGGGTGCCCAAGTTACCGGATTCCTTGAAGTGCTGGGTGGTCCATTCACGTTGTTGAAGGGGGCTGCCTCGCTTCAGGTTTTTGCGGGTAACTTGCCGCGCCCGTAGGGGTCTAGGATTTTCATTGCACAGGCTATCCACACGACCAGGGGAACGTCGGGTTTCAGCAGCGGCTCTGTGAAACCCGGGGATCCCAGATATCTGTATTGATCAGTGTTGCTATACTTTTCTGTGTTGCTGCATTTTTATCACGCCTTGAGCGAAAATTATATATTGTATATATATTAATAGATGTTGTATATGTTTTTCATCCGCGCTAGTCCAGTCCCCGCTCTGCCGTTAGTTAGCTAACCTAACGGGTGATGACGGGACCCAGTGGCGAATGCGGATGGCATATACGTACATCAGTATATTTTCGTTCTTTGTGGTGTGATCAATTGATGGGACTGCGTTGATTCGGATCAATGCAAGTTAAACAAACCTATTCTGATGTTGTTGGAACACTTTTTCAAAAGCTGTTATTGCAGGGGCGTTCTCTTTTGTTTTGCACAGTGGTATTCAGTTGGAATATCCTGCTCCTCAGTCGATGAGGCAAGGGCCGAGATCCCTTCACCGGGAGTGACCCCTTGGACAGAAGTTTGCGTCAGGGCAATAACTTCACTATAGCCGTTTACTTTTGCTTTGCATCGTGGTATTCAGTTGGAATATCCTGCACCTCATTCTACGGGGAAAGAGCCGAGATCCCTTCACCGGGAGTGACCTCTTTAGCAAAGGTTTTCGTAACTATATTTTTAAAAAGCTATCAGTTCCTTCAACGATATCAAGTTCATTACGTTAAAGGTTTTCGCCAGAAACCATTCGTAGCCCTCTATCATTTCAGTTAAATATTCGGTAGTATTCAAGCTATGTATTTTGACCTCACGCCAAGGCATAGTGTTTGGTAGCTGCCGGGTATTTATCTGTTGCATATGATAGATGCGTTGGTTTGGGACAGTCGTACTACTATTTTGGCCTACGTCAAGGGTATGTACGGGTGGGTTCAGATTAACCTGGATAATGATGGGTAGAACTTGACATGTGACTTATGATATTTTGACCTCACGCCAAGGTCATAAGAGCATGGGGTAGAAATCCACATCGGGAGTTTCAAAAGTACTGAAACTTGCCAGATATGCGCATACCTTCTGGAGTGTGATAGCGTGAGCGGATTCCGTCACGTTGTCATGCGATGATGGTAGGATCCCGATTCCCACTGATGAGTTGGTTTACTCCTCGGGTGATCCCGGCTAATTCTTCTTTCAGGTTTGGGGAAGAATTTGACGTTACAGTGGGAGGTTTCCTGATTAGATAAATTGGTAACCATTCTGATCTAGGTTAGAGTGCACGCTGAGTGTTTCTTTTCTCTCTCTCTTTGGCAGCGACCATTGACCCGACCCTAGACTATGACTCAGTGACCAAGTTGACCGAACCTACTTAGCACAGGCTTTTGGATTGTCAGAGTTGCAAACCTCTTTGCCGCTCCTACTTTTACCCTTTTCTCCGGGACACCCCGTATTACTACGACCGTCCACTTCCATTGGACTAAACCATCGTATGGTTATATACGAACTCGAAGGACTTCGAGGATGGTTTCTGGTTCTGGAGAAAACGGATAGGACTATTCAGTTGTCTTTTCTTTTCACCTTCTCTCAGGTTGCAAGTACTCCTTGGTTTAGGAGTAGTACACCTATTATGCAAATTGGATAGTCTTCTTCCAAACCATAGGCTGGTGCCGACCGGTAGGGAATGAAGAAAACCAGTTAGCCTAAACGGTGTACAGAAGGTATTGAGTTCAGACAAAGCAAGAGATTAGTAAGAGGGCAAAGTAAATTGCGACTGATATTCACGACCAAACCAAGTATTTCTTCGCCAATCCCAAATCACCTTTGTATTTCTCCAGGACACTCCGTATCACTACGAAGA
This sequence comes from Agapanthus africanus, assembly GCA_030015575.1. Classification (NCBI taxonomy): domain Eukaryota; kingdom Viridiplantae; phylum Streptophyta; class Magnoliopsida; order Asparagales; family Amaryllidaceae; genus Agapanthus; species Agapanthus africanus. The sequence goes on along the minus strand of JASDDO010000028.1, from coordinate 22,868,520 downwards.
TCCCAGTTTATTGGATAATCCATCGTATGGTTATATACGAACTCGAAAGGAACTTGTTCCAGTTCGGGGATGGATCCTGGTTCAGGAGAAATAGGAATAAAGTACATTCAGGTGTCTTTTATCTTCACCTTCTCTCGCGTTGCGAGTGCTCCTGGGATTAGGACAGTACACCCTTTATTCTTATTGGCTAGTCTTCTTCCAAACCATAGGCTGGTGCCGAACGGTAGGGAAGGAAGAAAACCATTTGGCCTAAAGGGGTGTACAGAAGGTAATGACTAAAGACATAAAAAGGGATTTGGAGAAGTGGCAAAGAATTATACGGTTATAGTTGTGAATCTGGATAATGGAAGAGGCATTACTAGGAATACCAGCATACCCCATCGAAACATTTCAATGTTTCAGTTTCACTGTGTACTGTTAAAAGAAAACTGATTTCCCAATTAGACACTTGCTCCAGGGTATGTATTTACCAGGTATGATTCTCACATCTGTATGGTTTTACAGATGATGAGTGGGAGTAAGTTATTGGGAATTAGGTGACCATCCTCATTATATCGGGATTCGTTGGAATTGGTGATATTTGAGGAAGCCACCTGGGTTGTTTGCCAGTCGGCAAATATTTGGTTTTGAATATCCGTTGTTGTGCACCAATTTCAAATTGATATATCTGTACGTCTATTTTTATAGAGTGAGACATATCTTTTTGAAATTATGTCTATGACATTTACCTATACCAGTGGATGGTTAGGTAAGGAGTATTGAACAACGGTGTGATTCTTCTTAACCAAAAGTACAGTTTTCAACCTACGACACACAGTGAATGAGTCACTACACTCAGGAGACTTATACAGAGTATTGTATATTGTCCTGTGTCCATTAGGACAGAGGGGTTGGTCCTCGTACTATATTCTGTTTACTTTTAACTTCTCTATTTCTTAGACATGTGTTTCGTAGAAACACAGGGTCTAAGTTTTTGAGGAGTTTTAGGTATAAGAATAAAGTAGAGAACCATGTGTTGCAAGTATCAGGATTCTTCAAAATGATCGAAGATGTAGATACTTGTAGATGGTATTCAGTTGATAGTAATGGTTAAGAGAACTTGCTTCTCTTTCAGGTTACTCATAATTGGAAGCATTCCTAAGTTGAGTAACACTGATCGGCCTCCTTCCATTTAGTTGACATGCACTGGAGACAGCTGCATGATTTGAATCTGGTTCAATTAAATCAGTGCCTCTGTTTCTTGGATATAGAACAGTTCATATCTTGACATTGTTAAGATACGGGGAGTTGTCCGGCTTATGCTTAAAACCAGACTCTGGACAACTCAAGGCACGTTTCAGTAATGGCTGTTTGTGGGTTGACCCGGGCTATGACGAGGGTTGATTTTCTACCATCTGGAAGATCAATAGCGATATTGTTCTTGACTCGCCACAGTTTTATCAAAAATGGATTTTTTCAGAAAAACAGTAGTGGGAGTATGGTAGAACTGGAAGTGATTCCAGAACCGCAAACGATTACTGAAGATTTGATAAGAACCTAAAGATTCAATCTGGTTTGACATTCCATTGGCCACTCCGCAGATATGGTGGGTAACCTCAGGCACTCGAGAGGTACTTCGGTATGCTCGAGGACGGTGGCAGGGAGGTTCTTGTTTACCCAGACTTGCCATTGCTGTTGTTCCAGACTGTGAGACCCGGCAGGAGGATGAGTATAGTGTCGTTCTAAACTGGCTTTAGAAGTGAACATCTATATGACTCTGCCAGAGGGTTGTCGTAGTCAGTGGGAGCAGCGGAAGCATTGGTGAACATCAGGCTTATGTCTATTCATAGACTAAAGCAGATATAGCGGAGATAGATCATCTGTTTCTGATGTGACAGTCATAGGTTTGACTTCATCAGAATAGGGGATGGATCTGTTGAGAATGTAGTAGAGTGTGATGTCCTGGTATTTGATGACATACACAGAGTAGGAAGTAATATTCCTATACTACGATCGGTTATACTTTGGTCGTCACAATCGGAAGCAGTTTTAGAACATAAGTTGATGTTCTAGGGAATTGATAACGGCAGCCTCCTTTAGGAGACGGTTATCATTCCAGGCTTCCAAGGTGACCTGGATGGCAGAGTGGCTGTCAGAGTTATAGTTTTCCCTCTGACGAGGGGCAGTATTTTGGACAGGTGGTCCAGGTGGATACTGAGGGAAGGCATGGCGCAGGATACTGATTAAGTTCAGTTGACAATACAGTCTAAGAAGTTTGGATTTGGAGTTCACTTATGAGCTAGGTCCCATCAGACATCCAGACATTCTAAGACAGGTATTGCTCATTTCGGGAGATGGCCTTCTCCGCGAACTTGAGATATAGAGAGACATAGAAAGAAACATCAAAGCGGATCCACTCACTGAGGCTATTCCTCGAACGCAATAGTCTCGCAAACGAGTTTTGTGAGACTGACTAGTAGAGGAGTTGGGTGTTCGGTATCACACGGGCTGTGAGTATGCGACATCGCAATAATTAGCCTTGAGTGCAAGTGGGAGATTGTTGGAGATAGTGCCCTCAGAGTCAATTATTGGATTACAGGCACGTGATTGCAATGATTGAGGGAGGACCTATCCCGGTAGGACAGTCTTACTCGAAATGATAGTATGCTATCTGATTTACCTTTATCATCGTGTACTGCTTTAGGTGACCTTACGAGTCGCTATTGCACGTTGATAGAGCCCCTAGGATTCTTGCTTGACTACCAGCAGTATGAGGGCGATCATATAAGTGGGAGCTGGGGTCTATAAGCACATCCTAAAATGGTCCCTAGTCGTAGGAGTTTCGAGACAGGGCATCGATACTCCATTAGTAGACTAGTGTATACAGTCGAGACCCCGACGAGGGGCGGTGGCCGGTCTCACAAGCCACTGGTGTCAGTTGGTTCACCTAAGATATATACAGGTGCTCATTGGGTTATGAGTACACCGGACAGGACTCGCCGGGAACCTGCTAGTTGGGATTATACCAGACGTCAGATAGCAGTTCCCTGGTGACATGTGTACAGGTTAGTTCATCGACCTGAGATCGTCATTTGTCTCGTGTGAGTTCCCACTGTACTTTGATTACTACCCTACCACGGCTCAAAGGAGTCGTGCAAACAGGTTTTAGTTGGGTACAGTCCCGAGCCACATGGAGGCAGTGAGCGGATCTTCAGGGGTTCGTCTCTCCCGGTTTTGGGGGTGAGGTCGTGCTGTGTCTAGGAGAGCCAGAACATGAAAAGTCCTTGGCCAAGGCAGGAGATTTGCTGGTAGGTATTCCAGTAGTATCTCAGGGTGTTCTGGGCTACACTCCGACACGACTTGTACCGCTTTTGGGGGTCTGACTTTTACCAACCCCTTAGGCCCGCCATGCGATACTCATAGACGAACGGACCGGACTGTACGGATATTGTCACTGACAGGCTCAGTAGGGTGTCGGGGTGAGCTTCCTCATCGACGTCCCTTTTGGTTAATAGCCGGTGGCCCGTCACGTATTGGCTTATACCTCTGACGTGCTAGTGGTTAAATCCACAGCCATAGTATTGACGAGTCTTTAGAGTCCACCACACTTTCAGCTACTCAAGTTTCGGGCGAAACGCTGTAGAGGCCGTATGGAGATATGGCAGGGTTCGATCAGATACGTGCGGTATTGCACGGATCATGATCGGACGGTTTTTACTAGCCGGCTTTGGCTTAAGCCGGATTCTAGTATTTGATAGTGTAGTTTTGTCTCTTTGCATTTGTGTTCAGTGAGAATACAAATGCAGGCATGTATTTGCAGTAGCGGGGTTTTTCCTGTAATTTATTATGGGATCGGTTTTCTGGGGTTGCCAGTTTGCATTCCGTTCCGGCCGGTTTTCTCTTTTTCCTTCCCGGTCGGACTTTTCGTTGGAGGGTGTTAATTGCAAGTTTGCAATTAACATTTTTTGTGAGGGGTTTCTTTGCATGAGTGTGGATTATGATTTGACCATCATCATGAGATTCTTTTATGGTCATTCCATTGCCATTATGAGATTAGAAAAGGATGGGAATTGATTTGATCATTTTCTTTTTGTTTATCATTTCTTTTTCATACTTGAGATTCCATTTTTTTTCCACCCAATACTTGAGTGGGGCCGGCCACTGTAGTTGAGGGGGTGAGGTTAATTGGTGTGGGAAATTCCTTCTTGCATGTTCTTAATTTCGTGGGCCCCCTCTTAGATGTGTGTGTGTGTGCTGTAAAGGAAATTTCCTTTGCATGTTTTTTGGTTCTTTTTTGAGTGCACTTCTGCACAAATAATTCCACAGAGCACAAATTATCTTGCTTTTGGCCGAGCTCATTTCTTGCATGCTCCATTGATTTTTCTTGCAAGCATCCATGGAAAATTCCTATGTAAAATTCCTCCAACATGGCAACCTCTTAAACCCCAAGAAAACAAGTTTACTACACTATTCTATAGCAAGTCTTGGACGCGTCGGCTAGCCAACTTCGCGCACGAGTTGTCTCGGTCAAGAGGCGGGAGCCCGTAAAAGATTCCGGCTACGTGGTGCCCTTTCCGACGAGCGAGGAGGTGACGGAGATTCCGCGGGAGATCGGAGTGGAGACGAAGACCGAAGGACACGGATCGCTTGGTATACATCTCTACTCTATTCTTATTTTGCTAGCTAGCTAGGTTAATGGCCCGATCCGGGTGAAAGGTCCGCGGTGGTGCCGTTTTGCAAAGTTCGCAAAGTTTTTGTTTTCCGCGTTTCCGGCGTCGGATCGACGGCCGGGGCGCCCCCGCGGGCTTACAACGGAACCATGACAAAGTCCCTAGTTCCAAATCTCAATGGCTACATCTACAGCCTGAAGACCAACAACGGTGTGCCTCCTCATTCCAACAGGACACAGATGTTACACCATCAAGCGGAGCAATGGCAAAATCCCGGTTCCACCTCAGCATTCGTCTCGTTACAGCAGACGCAATGTCAACAACGGCGTTCCTTCGCAGTCCAGCAGGATGCAGATGCAACGTCAACAAAAGACCCCATGGTCAGTAAAGCTGAGTGACGGCAAAACCCCAGCTTCACCTCAGCATTCGTCTCGTTACAGCAGACGCAATGTCAACAACGGCGTTCCTTCACAGTCCAGCAGGATGCAGATGCAACGTCAACAAAAGACCCCATCGTCAGTAAAGCGGAGCGACGGCAAAACCCCAGCTTCACCTCAGCATTCGTCTCGATACAGCAGACGCAATGTCAACAACGGCGTTCCTTCACAGTCCAGCAGGATGTAGAAGCAACGTCAACAAGAGACCCCATGGTCGAAACAAGCGGAGTGACGGCAAAATCCCAGCCCCACCTCAACATTCGTCTCGATACAGCAGACGCAATGTCAACAATGGCGTTCCTTCGTGGTTCATCAGGATGCAGATGCAACATCAACATAAGACCCCATAGTCGAAACAAAGCGGAATGATGGCAAAATCCCAGCTCCACCTCAGCATTCGGATACAACGCCGACAAAAGACCTCACGGTCAAAACAAAGCAGAGCGGCGGCAAAATCCCAGCTCCACCTTGACGTTCATCTCAACACAGCAGATGAAATGTCACCCCAGCGTTCTTTCCCCAGCAGGATTCGGACGCGCCAAAGCAAATGAAGCGAAGGCCAAATTCCTAGCTTCATACGTCTTGATGGCAAGTCATAAAAAGCCTGAAAGACAATCGGAGATCATCTCGCACCAGCTTAGAGTGATCACCACCTCGACGTTCGTCTCGATACAGCAGACGAGAGGTCCTTCCTCCAACAGGATCCGAACACACCAAAGAAGATGAAGCGAATGCCACATTCCTTGCTTCAACGTCTTTACGGTAACTCACATAAAACCGGAAAGACAATCGGAGACCATCTCACATGAAGTGGTCACCTCCTTGACGTTCGTCTCGATACAGTAGACGAAATGTCAACCTCAGCGTTATTCCTCCAGCAGGGATTCAGACATGACAAAGCAAATGAAGCGAAGGCCACATTCCTAGCTTCAACGTCTTTACGGTAACTCACATAAAACCGGAAAGACAATTGGAGATCATCTCGCATCAGCACAGAGTGGTCACCACTTTGACGTTCGTCTTGATACAGCAGACGAAATGTCAACCCCAGTGTTCTTCCTCCAACAGGATTTGGACACACCAAAGCAAACGAAGCGAAGGCCACATTCCTAACCTCGACGTCTTGACGGTAACTTACATAAAACCGGAAAGACAATCGGAGATCATCTTGCACCAGCACAGAGTGGTCACTACTTCGACGTCCGTCTCGATACAATAGACGAGATGTCACCCCAATGTTCGTCTCGACACAGCAGACGCAACGTCATTAAACAAATGGAGCTACGGCAAAATCCCTAGTTCCAAATCTCGACGGTTCACCAGCAACCTAAAGACAACCTCGACGTCCGTCTCGATACAGCAGACGAGATGTCGCCCCAACGTTCGTCTCGACACAGCAGACGCAACGTCATCAAACAAACGGAGCCACGGCAAAATCCCTAGTTCCCACCATGACATTCGTCTCGATACAGAGGACGCAATACCAGCAAACGAAGCAAAGGCCAAATTCCTAGCTTCAGGGTCTTAACGGCAAGTCATATAAAGCCTGAAAGACTATCGGAGATCATCCCACACCAGCGCGGAGTGGTTATGACTCATCGGGGCTCTCCAAAATGAGCCTAACCTCAAGTAAAAAGCGGCATGGCAAATTCCTAGCGCTTGCTCTTCCGACGGTCAAACTGCCAAGGAGGATTGCTTGAAGACGTCTTGTCCAGCCCCCGAAGGGATCAGAGACACGGCAGTCGCGGGGCTACTCGAACAGCACGATTGCCTATCGAGGACTATATCAGCTTATGCGACGGTACGATGGCCAAAACCCTAAGTACCACCGACCTTAACGGGCTTCTGTCGTAAAGAGCAGAGGTTAAATGCGACGTTAAGATGTTCTTGCGAGAAACGTTCGATTCGTCTCGACTTGTGAAAAATTGTCGAGGCGGCTCGACTCGTGAGATAAAGTCTTAGACAGCAAGGATTGAAAAGCTTGCTTTTTGAGCAATGGGGCCCTGCAAGTCAATCCAAACTGGTCTCTTGCATACTATTCACGGGTCTCACTCTCCGAAGTCGAATTTCGACGAGGAGGGAAACAACCACTTACGAATCCTCTCGATTCGTAAGAGGGAAAATTCTCTTATAAGATCCTTACGACTTATAAGAGAAAACCACACTTAGGAATCCTCACGATTCCTAAGGAGAAAATCCACCTATGAGATCCTCTCGATCCGTAGGGAGAAAAGCCTCTATGAGACCCTCACGGCTCATAGAATTGAAAAGTCTTAGGCATTAGACCTGAACCTGCGGCCTAAGCCATCGCTATTTCCTGAGGAAGTCAGAATACTCGTTTTAGACATCCATCAACCATGGTTATTAAGACAGCCTGCTGACTTTAAAAGAAAGAAGATGACAGAGAGAATATCCGGTCTACATTTGATCTGGCATGCGTGACGCATTCATTTATGCATGGACAGAAAACTCAGGACGGGAAATAAAAGAAGCTGAAGTAAAAAGTTTCCATTCATATTGGCAAAAATTCTTACAATTTTGAAAAGCGGTAAAAGGAAAACATTATTACAATGGAATAACTTCAGATCCGGGGCAGGGATTGAGGAATTCAAAAGTAAGGTCGTCCAAACTTCTTTTGGCCTTTCTAATTATTCTTTTGCGCAGCCTCTCGCGCTCCTCGGTGTCAATATCATCGGCAACCCCTCTGGCCTTCGATAAGCAGCAACGATTGTCGTCTGCTGAAAGATTTGATGTAGGATGTCAACGAGGTTGTTTCGCCGTTTCTTCGAAATCAGCCCCGTCAGGTACACTGAATGCACCTTGTCTTCGGCATCATCTAGCGCATTGAGCGGTAAGGCCTCGTGAAGACCTGGGAGTGCTCTCCATATTGACCCCAGCACGACTTTCAAAAGGGCCGAACGACGAGGTAGCAGCCAGCCACCGCTGGCATTCAGGCGACCCATGACCTCTGCACATTGAGCATCCGTAAACTCCTGGTTCTGTTGACGGCCCTGTACACGGATATCCTCATAAGTGATGAACTCGTGCAAGCTGTATAGACGCACCGCCATAATACCTGAAGAAAACAATACAGGGATATTAACAAACAAGAAAATACAGAAAGTTAAAAGTTAAACTCCTCGAGAGCAATGCTCTGCAGACAGGAGCGACACCAGTCAAAATCAGTTATGAGGAGAATTTGAGGAAAATTCCCTGAAAATATTGAGAGCTCCGCTCTGGAAAAAAAATGATATAATAATAATAATATTCTCAAGTGCCATATAAGTTGGGAGGAGCAAAACTCCATTAATTAAGAAGATATAAGAAAAATCTTTTATAGAGCAAAGCTCTATTAATGGAACCCTAACAGGATTATCCTGAGTTCTCTTTGGACCTCTTTAGAGCAAAGCTCTGCTAAATGAAACCCTAAATAGGTTTTCTTTAGATCAGGGATCTATGGAGAGCAAGACTCTATTAATCAGCTTTAATTTAATTTAATTTTTACCTATGATGGTTATGAACTCTGGAGTTCTTGGAAAAAAATCAAGAGCAAGGCTCTGAAAATTCTTAAGCAAGAGCAAGGCTCTGAGTCAAAATTCTTGAAGTGGTAAAGAATTTTTCGAGGATCAAAGGTCCTATTTAAAGGCATCAAGTGCCCTTTCAGCTTCCAAGAGATGGCGCGACGGTTCGGAGTCTGCCACCGCTGCGCTCACGTTAGGAGACCACGTAAGCGCAACGGTGGGGGGGGCATTTGTTTACCTTAATCAGAGCAAAGCTCTGTTTAAATTCCAAGATGGAAAAAGAAGCAATGCTTCTGTTTTTCTCCAATCAGAGCAAAGCTCTGTCTTGAAAATTAAAAAGAAAATTAAAATTAAAATAAATGAAGTAACGTACTCTATAAGAGCAAAGCTCAGGAGAAAGAAAAAAAAAGTGCGCAAGTGCGCAGTTGCGCGACACGTGTCACGCAGCTGCGCAGTGCGCAACTGCGCAGTGCGCAGCTGCGCGACACGTGTCACGCAGCTGCACAGTTGCGCGACACGTGTCAACGCGCAGTTGCGCAAGCAAAAAATAAAAAAAAATAAAATAAAAAATAAAAAAATAAAAAATAAAAAAAATAAAATTCTTTATTGCAAAAACAGAATAAAGATTTGAGAAAATCTTTTCTGTTTTTGTTAAAACAATAAGATTTCTTCTGTAAAACAGAGACCTTTGGATTAAAGATCCGACGGTGAGGAAAATTCCCCAAATCACTTAGAGAATAATCTCTTTAACAAACTTTAACTAATTTATGGGCACTATGAAAAGGACCATAGACCTCAATTCAAAGGCATCAACATCTTGCTAAAAAAAAAGAGAAGAGAACTCTTGAAGAATAAAGAAAAAAGGTAAAAACCTTTTAAAGAAGAGAAAATTCTCTTATGAACAAGATCATAGATCTTTAACGATAAATAAATAAATAAGTAAAAATAGTGCCTTGCACTTGTTTTATGAACCATCGGTTCTTGAACCTAAAAGGTTATTAAATTAATAGTGCCTTGCACTTGCTATGAACCTTTGGTTCTCTGATATAAGAAAAACTTGTTATTTTTTTTTTAAATCTAAATTCAATAGTGCCTTGCACTTGTTTTATGAACCATCGGTTCTTGAATCTAAAAGATTCTCAAATTAACAGTATTTTGCACAAATGCAATGCATTAATTAAAGGGCCAGGCCCAAATCAAAATGACCTGACAGGCCAAAATAAATTGCAAGGCAATAAATGGGCAGAGCCCAAATAAATTGATGCTTTGCATCCTTTATACAAGGGCAGAGCCCAAATAAAATTGATGCCTTGCATCATTCCTAAAAGGGCAGAGCCCAAAACAAATTGATGCTCTGCATCCTTTCTGGGCAAGGCCCAAATAAAAATAAAAAAAAAGAAATGCAATGCAAAAGCAAATAAAATGTTGAACATTTCAACTGGACTTAGCCCAATTTTGGCCATAAGTCCTTAAATTAAATTGACTGAGCAAAATTGCTCTTCTAAATCAATTTACATCCGGTTCGAGGGTACATCTCCGAACTCCTTTGACATCCGTCGTTGTAATTCCTCAACGACGTCAAAGAGGTGACGGGTCCCAACGACCACACATCGATATGGACTGCGGGGTCCTTAAACTCGTGGACCGAAACGTCCCTAAACTAATATCGGACCGAAACGTCCCTAAACTAATATCGGACCGAAACGTCCCTAAACTAATATTGGACCACCACGTCCCTAAACTGGAATATGGACCACCGCGTCCCTAAACTGGCACAATAGAGCCCAAATGCTCTTTTGTCGGACCTAAATGGTCCCGTTAAGTTGATCTTAGTCTCAAACTGGACTAACGTATCCTTAACAAACGTTTGAGTCGATCTTAGCCTCAAAAATGGCTAACGTATCCTCCAAACAGACTTTAGTCCCAAATTGGACTATGAATCTCCCAAACTGGAACAATAGAGCCCAAATGCTCTTTTGTCGGACCTAAATGGTCCCGTTAAGTTGATCTTAGTCTCAAACATGACTAACGTATCCTTAACGAACGTTTAAGTTGATCTTAGCCGCAACGCGACTAACGTATCCTTAAACTAAAAACACCAAACCCAAATCTAAGTAAATACGGATTTGGACTAATCCACGTCCTACGGGCGACGGCATTACTCAGTCTCCGTATACAATCCACGGGCAACCACAAACAAAACAAACACATACGACACGAAGTGAAATTCTGGAGAAAGAGAAAGTTGTTACCGCGATGCGGTAGCGTAATTAACTGCAGGGGCTTGCGCCTGCAGGGAAGAGCGTCCCCACAATCAAAAACCCCTCACCCTGAGGGGGAATCTGACGAAGTCTGCTACATCGGTCGCATCCGTCTAAACCTCCGATACACGGTGCCATAAATCAACTTGGCATCTTCGGAGAGATAGACGGATAAAACCAAATAGCATCTGCCCCGAACCTCAGGCACGGACGCGAAGTCCGGGCCGTCTTTCGGAGGGGAACAAGTATAACCAAAACTTTCATGTGAAACTATCATAAAACGAGCTTTTCATTAAAATACCATGAACTTTAGTATCACCCTCTTTTCGATAATTGTTAAATACTTTTCGGAAAACTTTACGGGGTAACGACCTACCCCACATGCACACTACGGTTTCATAGCACGACATTCTAAGCATATGACTAATTTAAAGAATAAGATTTTCATTAAAATACCCAACCTTTTCAAAACGGGTTTCTTTTAATCGGTATTTTTTAATTCTTGGCAGATATGCATCTACAACTCTCGTTAGGGGACCCGCTAATAAATGGTGTAGATTATTGCACATTCTTGAGATAGTAGAGCGAGATTCAGAACTCCTCACGGAGTATTCAGTCTCGAAAGGAAATAAAATACAGTTTAAGAAATACGACTTTTCTAAATAAAAATAATTTTTGAAAAATTATATAAAAATATGAATTCGTATTTTTAATAAAAACATATAACTATATTTTTTTTAAAAATGAAAAATTATACTTTTAATAAAACGCCATCAAGTTTCCAAAAGACCCAGTTTTCATAAAAATACCATAAACTATTAAAATTTAGGTTTTTATCATTAAAATACCCCAATAATTAAAATACATGTCTATGAAAACCCTAAATATTTTAAATCACTCTCGAGATTATTTTTAAAACAGTATTAACATATTCTTCATAAGACCCCCTCGAGATATGCAAACACTACTTTAAGGACTATAAAATTAACATAGGTTTAAACGGTATTATTTCTCTTGAGCTCTAGAGAACCAGAGAAAGTGAGTGCTTGCCTATTCAGGTTAGAAAACTTAACGGAGTTATCAATGGTAATTGTCTTGAAAAAAGACACAAATCCTGCCGTCAATGTGCAGCAGTTGCCGATTACTCCCGAACCTAAGAAATTTAAGAGTTAAATCCGTTCACAAGTTTCTGACTCCAACAGGAATCCAAATTCAACATAGATTCCAAAAAAATAAAACACGAAGTTGAATACTTGATCACGAACCTGAATTCTCGAACTCAAACATCAAACTCAAACTTGAATACTTGACTCGACTTGACTGAACCATGGTTATAACCTGACAAGAACTTGACATGAATACATGAACACATGCTTACATTTTGAACATGAACCTTTACATTTTACATCCATGGATTCAGCCAAGACCTGTAATATTAATTTGTACAACACTGTAACGACTCTGTTTGTAATGCACAAAAATTTGTTGAAAATGAAAGTACTAAATAGAGTAATTGCAACCCTGAGTATACTATAAGTATGTAATTTGCTTTTGAACAGGAACAAAGCACTTGTAGCTCATTGGTAAAGTCTTGCACTGCTGTGATATAGCCGCTGTGTTCGAATCCCATCAGCTGCATATTATTTTTGTTGATTTTTCTTTTAAACTTTTTGGAAGCTCAAAAGTTTACACGTGCAATACACGTAAAAATGAAAAATCAGATTAAATAAACATGTGAAAAAGGGTATTTAAACAGATATGGACACGTGGCACAGATCCCACCACCCAACTCACCTATGGGGCCGGCGAGACCGGTCATTTTCCTGGCGCCGACGGTTGGACCGTAGGTAATGGCTCCCAAACTCATCACACTAGTCTCTTGGCCTACCTTCTTAACCCAGTTCTGTTTGATTTTCCTGTATTAAACCAAAGAGTGTTAATTCATCTCTTTAATCCATTTTAATGCATTTTTAATTCTCTAAACCCTAATTTCTCCTATAAATACCACTCTATACCCTAACTCTCTTCATTCTGAAATCTATTGCCAAAACTCTCAAAATTTTCCAAGTCCAAAAAGTTGTACAAGTGGAGTTAGCTTAAGGTCAAGTTCCGGTGACGACTTGGGACAAATCCAGCGACACCGTGACTCCACACCGCCTTCAAAACCTTCCTTCATGTCTTCCCTCTCTTCTCAATCAGGAAGTCCTTTCTTTTCTCATCTCTTTTCAATAAGAAATTCTATTTTCAAATGATGTCGTTAAGTGGAGTTAACCGACTTTTAAATTCTATTCTCTTTAAAATAACAATTTCTCTTAGGAAACTCTTATCCAAATTATTAAACCCTGCTTATTAATCATTGAAAAAAATTTCGAAACCAATTTCACCATAAAACTCCATGTAAAACCAAGTTTATTGCATTTTTACGGTTTAATACCATAAACTTTATATTCGACATATTTTAACATGCTTATTTATATTACCTTTAGAAAACTCACGAGGTAATGATCTACCTCATCACAACACTCATCATGACATAGCACGATGGCTTTTGGAACAAGATTTCGTGGATAAATAACATTTTACAATAAATTACATTAAACTAATAAAACCGTGTTCTTTAAATTCGTATTATTTACATTCCTCGCAATTAAGCCTCTACAACCCCTTTTGGGTAATCCGATCGGGATGGTGCGAGTTATCGCACATCCTTGGGACTAGTAGAGCGAGATACAGACCTCCTCACGGAGCATACGATCTCGATAGAATTTTTAATACAATTTTTAAGAAAACGTGATTTCTATTTAATAAATAAATTCTATTTTTAATAATTATATATATATATATATATATATATATATATATATATATTCAAACCATCTATTTTAATTATATAATAAATTCCATTGTTTTCAAACAAAAGAAAAGAAACACAAAAGTTCATGAAAATAACTTCAAGAAATCAATACAAGTCAAATTACATGAAAATACCTTATACCATTCAATCTTGGTTTAGATTCACCAGAATTCTTCACATTTAAAAATTACTTCCATGGAATGCCTAAATACGAATAATAAATGCTTGAGGTTTATTTTTAAAATATACCAAAACTATTTTTCATAAAACCTTCTCAAGTTATATTAATTTACAATAAAGACCCTAGTAAATATAGGTTTAAGAGGAATCCGTTCTCTTGAGCCTCACAGAGCCGGAGAATGAGAGTGCTTGCCTATTTAAGGTAGACAAACTAAAAACGGTGTTATCGATACGGTAATTGGCTTGGAAAAAGTCACAAATCATGTCGTCCATATGCAGCAGTTACCGACAACTCCAAAACCTAACTCAAGAATTCAATTCTATTTAAGTGTCTGACTCAATTTGAGTGTCAGTCAATCTGTATACATTTCAATACATGAATACAATTCAATATAACTCCAAAACAACATTAATCCATATATACAGGAACCTGGACATGAATGCTATCAATATCAACATGACTCGACTAAACCGAACTATGGATATACTCTGATTATATGACTATCCATTTATATTCATTCCGTTCACATGAACAATTGTTATCATGGTTTCGGTAAGTTGTATACTACAATCATCTATAAACAACATAATAAAGCATTATGGGGTTCTAAAGGGGTACACTGGTACGGAATGTGTTAAAAGTGGCACGAGACTGTAACCATAATACACCTAACCTGAATATCCGTTGCCATTGTCCCGTGGGTTTTGACTGGGTCTTGTACTCCATATACCATAGTCCACGGGGTAAGTTGGACTCCTCTCGTATACACTGGAATATTCTGTACCAAGCTACAAATAACTGCGTTAACACAAAAATCATGCATTATACAGTTATATTCTCTTATCTGTCTATTCTATTTCTACCTATTTTTGGGACTTACCGAGCGATTGTTTGCTAACGGTATTCTTTTTCTCTTCTTTCTTTAGAATGTTGTCAAGAGGATCCGATTCTCTGGAGATAGAGCCCAGCTCGGAAGATTTGGAGCAATTCATCGAGAGGACCCCGAGCTCTAGTCACTTGTATAGACCTTTACTTTCAGTTCATGCCATTGTTTAGACATTGCTTTCCATATTGTATTTACTTTCCAGCATTATATTGTAAAGAATGTTTAATAAATAAAATGTTGCTATTCATTTACATTCTCATGTCATTCTTGTATACTTTTACATTATATTTCTTATTTACGCTTAGTGTATTTGCTTCTGAGTAAATACGTCGTGTGACCCGTCGCGTCTCCTTACCGTACTTTGGGAAGCAGGGCGTGACAGATATAAGGGGTAGATTGGTACGGAATGTATATCGTGGCACGAGAGGTCACTTTAAAAGACACCGGCATGAATTCGCATGCCGTTGTCCCGTGGGTTATGACGGGACCTTATACTACATGTTACCATAGTCCACGGGGTAAGATAGACTCCTCTCGTATATATGAATATTGTTTCCCCTAATAATAAGAGCAATGCTCTGTTCAAAAATTAAGAGGCAGTGTGTAACACCCGAGCCCAATAATACTATTTATATTACTAGTTGAGGGTTATATACTGCTCATTTCCAATTATTCTGTTTTTGGTATTTATTGCTAAATTTTAACCGGTTAAGTCATTTTGGCACATAACAAATTTTAACTCCTAAAATGAAATTTAAAATGTCCATGTTGGCCTACTCGTCGCCACTAGTCGCGTGGTAGCGTCCGCGTGTCGAGATTCCGTTCCGTTTGGCTAAACGGGCAAGTTTGGACGACTACGCGCGCGTGCAAGTGTCCGACTTGGGGGCATGCATTTTAATCACTAAACACCTCTTTTCAAAATTTGGAACCCGCTTAAAATCCTATAATTTGAATTTGGAACATTTGGGCGCAACCCGGGCGCGATTTGGAAATGTTTCATTTTGCGCCAAAATGGCCCATTTAAATTTAATATCTTAAACTATTTATATACGTTTTATAAATTCCTAACAGCATAATCCTTTCAAATTTCCTTTTTGATTTCGCCACAGCCAATCACGAGCTCCCAATTGAGCTCGTGGGCCCCACCTCCTCTTTCTCTATCTCTGTCTCTCTCCTTATTCTCTTTCTCTCTCTCTCTCTAAATCCTCCTCTCTCTCTCCAATCTCTCCCTCTCTCTTCCTCTATTTAAATTCTCATGCAGTCGCCTTCGTCCCCACGCGACCACGAGAAACCCTAACCCTAACCCTCGCGACCTCACCGCCGACCTCCCCGCGACTTCGCCGTCGCCGTCACCACCTCGTCGACCTCACCGCACCTTCCTCCCCTCGTTCTCCCGCTCTTTCCCGCACCTGCACCCAACCCCGACGTCGCCTCCAAACCCCGCAGACCTCGCCGTCGACGCGACCGTCCGTCGCCGACGACTCCCGCGACACCCTCTCACCCTCCTCGTCCCGACCTCGTCGTCGCTGCCCTCCTCCCCTCGCCGGACCACCAACCCGAGCCCCTAAACCCATCGTCTACCCTCCGCTGTTCGCCGGAGAACGTGCCGGCGATCATCTCCGTCGTCACCAGAGCCACCTTCGTCTCCCCCTCGACCACCAGAGCCGACCCCCCTCCTCTACTCGTCGCAACATCCTCTCCCGCGAACCCCCGAGGCTGTTCAAGCCTTCGCAGCCGCCGTCGCTGCCTCGCCGGCATTCCAGTGCCGTCGAGCCATCGCGGTTGCACCCTGCTTCTTCTCTGTAAGTTTTCCTTGTCCTCCCTTTCGGTACAATCCCCCTCGCTGGTCGTATCTGCGTGTATCATATCGTAATTGCTAACTTCGCTACTTTTGTTGTTGCCGGAATCTGACCGTGCCGTCTTGGCGAACCCGACGCTCCAGCGAAGCCCCCTGGTCCGTGTGATCCCGTTGTTCTCTGTTGGGACTCGATCCGTGGCCCGTGCTATCATATCGCGTTTTCTGCCGACATCGCATCCGTGTTCCAGTTTGCAGACCGTCGAGGCAAGTATCTGAATACTTGCTCTAACATGCTAGCGTGCGAGATCTAGTCTTGCCACGCAATTGAATTCATACTATTTAATACCACAACTTAATGATGGCAAGTGATACCATATTATTGCAGTTATCTTTATAATGGAATCGTTACAACAGTTCCTCGTAATTAATCAACCCACATCAATCCATATTTCAACTAAATAAAACGACTGAATCATATCTGCTTAAACTGTTGAATCATTCATGAGACAATTATTATATTTAGTTTAATTTCATGTAGTTTCATTAATTTATGATTGTGGATATTGCTTCACCTTGTAGCTATTGCACCCTAAAGGTACTTGAACCTGTTAATAAGAGAATACAAAATATCATTGCGTTTACATGGAATATTATTGTTATTTACTGTTTCCTGCTACTGTTCATTACTTGATTGTACACCTGTTGTGAGCACATGCTCGATTGCACTACATATTGGCCTGACCCTGCTACACATGACATATACATACATACCGACTCATCCTGTTGTACCATGACATTACTTGTTTCCTGATCTCATGCCTAATGCCGACAAACCTAACCGTTCCTGCTGTCGATCCAGACAGACCTACTTTTACTTGATTTTGTGTTGGCATTAGCCCTTGACTACTGAATACCTGACCTGACATACATATTTTGGGGGTATGGGGAAATCAAAGGTGAAACCGACTTGTAACTCAACAGTTCGATACATTGTTCTGATCAGTCTTACGGGCTTGGCCAGCTCCGGAGTGTTGATGCTGACATCACTCGTCCATCCTACTACCTTTTACTGCTTAGCGGCACGTCTCGGATTCAGCCCCGAGGGCTTTGACCGTGGTCCCGGGCACGCACGGGATACTATTGAGTTACATCGACGATTCATCAATTGATTTCAAAGACTATAGAGTAGAAAACCTGATAGGACAGTTGGACACCATTGCACATTACCCTGCTTGTTATTTCTTGTTACTGCTTTATTCATGTTCATACTTGCATTGCTTATTACCATGTTTATACTATATACTTGATGTCATGACGCGCTGACGTCTGGGTTTTGCATGGCCCAGATTCCGTACCACTGTCTACGACCGAGCAGGAGTACTTCAGCCAGCAGGCTGAACTGTGAGTTCCTTAGGGTTTAGTTCATTTATTTCATTTCATTTCCAGATGTGAGCCCGCATTATGGGACGTACTGTTTATTCATTGTATTGGATCATTAGCTTCCGCACTTATTGTTTATTGATTCTTGTTATTATGGATTTGGACATGTATTAGATTAGTTTATTATCTTGTTCTTGATATCCTTACAACCGTAATGTGACTGTGGATGGATACTTCCTACCCACAGGTAGCATGGTTGGCTATGTCACGTGCCCAATCTTGCGTACTCTGGGAAGCGGGGCGTGACACAGTGTCTCACGTGCCTTCCACGAGAGCGTCCGCGCCAGAGTTAAAAAATCTTATATTGGCGCCGCATGTGCTACTCACGTGGATGCCAATGTGCAAAGAAAATATAAGAATTAAAACCTTAATTAGAGTCCACATACATAACAAGTGAGCGCCGAACCTCAGGTAGAATTAAACTTTACTCTTTGTTAAACAGAGCCGTTGGATCAAAGATCCAATGAAGATGATAAATCATCAGAAATACAGAATTAAATTCTGTCATGAGAAAACATTCCCCAAATTGAATTATAGAATAAAATTCTATTTTGGGGATATATTCTCTCAATCTTTCTAAACAAGAAAGATTGCCCTCTGAAAAACAGAAAACCGTTGGATTAAAAATCCAATGGTGATTAAAAATCACTCTTTCTCAGAACAAAATTCTGCATATGGGAAAATATTTACCCACTCTTGTTAAACATAAGAAAATATACTCTGTAAAACAGAGATCCTTAGATCAAAGATCCAACAGTGGGTAAAATTCTCCAAATCAATTGAAATCTCTCAATGAGAAATTTCCTCAAACTAATTAACAAAATTGCCTCTACTATATAAAGGACCCATGACTTCAAGTCTGAAGAGGAGGAACCCCCCATAAGCTTTTAAAAGAAAAAAGCTTAATTCTAAAAGAAGAAGACTTCCCTCTTTAGAGAAGATAAACTAGGTAAAGAAAAACAACTCTCTTACCTACTCAAGGATTTAAAGAATTTAGTTCTTTCTCTGGATCGGAGATCCACAAGACAAGTTTTCCACAAGTTAAGAATTTAATTCTCATAGGGAAGAACTTGTTCTTGAGAATCAAAGATTCAGAAAAAAAAACTAGGAATCGAATTCCTCAAAACAAAGCATATAAGGAAAAACCTAGCGTCTAGCGCCCCACGTGTCCCTCACGTGGGCGCCACAGAAGAAAAGAGTGCTCATCACTCATTGGACAATGCCTAGGGCCGCACGTGTCCCTCATATGGGCGCTACAGAAGAAAAGGATGCTTAGCACTTATTGGGCAACGCCTGGCGTCCAGCGCCTTACGTGTCCCTCACGTTGGCGCCATAGAAGAAAAGAGTGCTTAGCACTCATTGGGCAACGCCCGGCGCCCAGCGCCTCACATGTCCTTCATGTGGACGCCACAGAAGAAAAAAGTGCTTAGCACCCATTGGGCTGTGCCCGACGACCAGCGCCTCACGTGTCCCTCACGTGGGCACAATGGAAGAAAAGAGTGCTCAGCAATCATTAGGCAGCGCCCAGCGCCGCATGTGTCCCTCACGTGGGCGCCACAGAGAGAAGAGTGCTTAGCACTCATTGGATAGCGCCCGGAGTCTTGCGCGCCCCCCACGTGAACGCCATAAATAGTGCGTAGCACTCCATATAAAGACAGAATTGGGCAGCGCCCATGGCTGCATACTCCACATGATTACATGTGAGTATCAGAGCCTAAAGAAGTGCTATGCACTTTCATAAAAAAAGAAGCAAAGGGACTGCCTAAAGAAACAGAACCCAAACAAGTGCTCAGCACTTTTGAAGAAGAGAAAAGACTAAGAAGACTGAGCCCAAATTTACTAAAGTCTTAGTCTTCTTACATCTTAGCTCAAATGCTCTGCTAACATAGCCTTAGTTAAAAAATAAAAGGCTCACATATTCAAGTAATCCGTCTAAAAAAAGCAATGATTCTTGGATGGTCCAACACAACCCCTCAGAAATGGGATTTCTGGTTTAAGGGTACATCTCTTCACACCTCTGATATACGTCGTTGTTATTCCTCAACGTCTTTAGGGAGGTGGCGGGTCCCGACAATCAACGAATCATTTCATCCCATATTGATCGGATCGCACCCCAAATTGGGTGCATTCCATATCTCCAATATTCACCTTGTTACATAACAAATACACGTGCACGTAAGATGAATGTTGGACCGAAACGTCCCTAAACTAAACCGTTGCCTCCAAAATGGCGACAATGGACTGAAACGTCCCTAAACTAAACTGTTGCCTCCAAAATGGCGACAATGGACCGAAACGTCCCTAAACTAAACTGTTGCCTCTAAAATGGCGATAATGGACCGAAACGTCCCTAAACTAAACTGTTGCCCCCAAAATGGTGACAAAGGACCGAGACGTCCTTAAACTAAAACTTCACCTCAAAAATGGTGATCAATGGACTGAAATGTCCTTAAACTAGCCGTTGTCTCCAAAATGGCGACAACGGACCGAAACGTCTTTAAACTAAAACAATAGAGCCCAAATGCTCTTTTGTTGGATCTGAAATAAAAATCTTCCTAAAACCTTGTTAAGTGGATCTTAGTTTCTAATTGGACTAACGGATCCTTAACAAAAAACCAACCGAGCCTCAACTGCTCACATACATTTAAATCGATCTTGATCTCAAAATGGATTAACGATCATTAAATCAACCCAAACCCAAATCTAAAAATATACGGATTTGGACTAATCCACGCCTAACGGACGACGACATAAATTAGTCTCCGTATACAATCCATGGGAAATCTAAATAAACAAAGACACACACGACATGAAGTGAACTTCCGGAGTAGGAGAAAATGGTTATCATGATGTGGTAACGTAATTAACTGCAGGGGTTTGCGCGTGCAAGGAAGAGCGTCCCTACAATCAAAAACCTCTCGCAAACGAGGGGGAATCTGACGAAGTCTGTTACAACAGCCGCATCCATCCAAACCTCCGATATACGGTGCCATAAATAAACTTGGTATTTTCGGAGAGGTGGACGGATAAATCCAAACAGCATCTACCCCCATAATTCAGGCAATACAATCCATCCAAGTTCATCTCTGTTTCCGGCGGTGAACAGATTCGGGCACTCCCGGTGGGACCTTTTCCTTTTTCCACTCCACACTTCTTGTGTCGTGTTCGTGAACAAAATCGCGGTTTGTTATGGTTGCCTATGGATTCAAGGTACTAAGATTTGGTGTTTTGTTCCTGTGCAGGGAAAGAAGAAGTGAACATCAATAGCTTCCCGCTGCACAAACAGCAACTCCCGCTCCGTCCCAACTGGAGGAGTGACATACGGGCCCAATGCGGCCTCCATCTTTTCAATGCCGTTGGGGAAGGCAACTCAAGACACCATTGGATTGTTCTTCGGGACCATGCTCCCGCCAGCAAGCTTCGGCACCCCAGTGCCACCAGAGGAAGCTCTCAAGAAGTCGGTCTTCGATCAACTGGCAACCATCACGGCCCCTCTCAACGGGCCGTCCAAGTCTGCCACCTCGGTTTTCAATAGGCTGAGTCGAAGCTTAAGTGAGCCCATAAAGAGGCTCGCGATACCTGAAGGGGCTATCCCAAAATGGATAGTCCTCCCAACTCCTCCGGCAGGTGAAGTCGTAAAAAATGCTTCCCCTACCAGAAGGTCGACCTTCAAAAGATTGGTCATTCCATCTCAACGGATGTCAGTCTTCGACGGGATAACACCAACAGTAGCCCCTCATCAAAGCTGGGGACACGACGGAGCCGCTTCCATAACAGAGGTGGGCCCATTTGCAAGGCACGCTCGACGTCGCCACTGGCGCCGGGTGAGAAAAGATGGGCCCCTCTGGACTTACTCCAACGGCTCCAATGATGGAAATTGACGTTGTTGTTCCAACCGAGAATAGCTTTGAACCGCTAAGGAGGGTGCGCAAAAACTCCCCAACAGCGGTGCTGAAGAAATCTCTCCCACCTGCTGAAAACATGACGCCGGCAAAGTTGGAGCAGTCCTCTCAATGGCTCTCCTCCCAAATTCACAGGGTCCGGCGGAAAGTCCAAGACTCTGTGATCAACAAAGAACACTCTCGCCGACTGAAGAAAATGAAGGTTCGGCAGGAGAAAGGTTATCCCTCCATTATACAGCGAGGACGTCTTCTACGCAGGTGCCTGTTACAGTAGCTCCTTCAACTTCAACCTCCCACAAAAGAACGAGGCTGGAGAAAATCCCACCACCGCCGGCAAATTCCAAAGGTGATGGATCCAAACGCCCCAAGTCTGGGGGCATGATCGTGCACACGGTTTACATGGCTTCAGGAAAAGAGGAAAGCCGTACTTCCATGGGTCATCGACCGCAAACTCGGTCGTTGACGAAAGCTCAGGAACAACAACAAAAGATCCAGGATATGCTGATGAAAATGGCAGCACTCATCGGACAGAAAGAAAGTACGGAACCGGCAAGT
Source organism: Agapanthus africanus (assembly GCA_030015575.1). Lineage (NCBI taxonomy): Eukaryota > Viridiplantae > Streptophyta > Magnoliopsida > Asparagales > Amaryllidaceae > Agapanthus > Agapanthus africanus. The sequence continues at coordinate 22,846,036 of JASDDO010000028.1, read as the reverse complement.
GAACAGCGCCAAGAGCAGGAGACCGATACAGAGTTCCTGTGAAGGGTGCTGGAAAGAAAGGATAAGGAGGCCGAAGAACAGGCTGCTAATATGAAACAGATGGCGCTCTTGTTTCAAGACATGGTTGGAATGATGATCCAGCCAGAACCTCCAGCTGAAGACCCGCCGATAATCATCGATGACGACAGAGGGGAAACATCAAACCCTCATCCAGATTTATCAACAAGGATGCCCTTGATGATTACATAGCTCAACAAATACGAGCTCATCAAGCGAGTGAAACGGTTGGCCAATTCATCATAACTGGGCGATCATATCCAGGCTGGTAAAATCAAATCAAGTACCCGCCGGGATATACGATCCCTAAATTCTATATGTCCAAAGGGACAGGCAACCGCATCAGCACGTCGCTCATTTCAGATTTTTGTGTGGCATTACAGGAGGCGACGACAAACTGCTACTTCACCAGTTCGTTGGCAGCCTGTCGGAAACAGCATTTGAATGGTACTCAGAGCTCCCAAATGACTCCGTCAAAACATTTACAGAAATGGAGTTGCTATTCACGCAGCGGTTCGCCAGTGCAAGCGAGTGCACCCCGATCATGAAATTAATCAATGCCAGGGTGAAATAAGGAGAGACCTGGGTTCAATACGCGCTCCGGTGGGGAACCTATGGTCAAAACACGAACAACGCATCGAAGAAGCTCCTGCCGTGGGCATGTTCATAGGGACCCTCGATCTTCAAGCGACTGTGTCCCAGTTCATGACGTTCTTTAAACCGATCACCTTCTAGGCTTTGATTGAAGTTGGCCCAAATGGACCAGATGGGCCACGGGCCTTCCTCTTCAAAAATGGACCCTCGGAATGCAAATGGTAACGGGAAAACGGCCTTCGTTGCTAACACTCAAAAACAGCTTAGTGACCCGAAGCCAGTTACTCGCCAAAACAACATGCGTCTTCGTATATCCCTGGAAGAAAGGCTAGCACGTGCTTACTCGTTTCCCCATGATAAGATGAGGAGACTGTTCGAGCTCGCGGTGCACAATAAACTCATCACGTTACCAGACCCACGGCGTCCACCATAACCTGGCGACGTCAATAACCCTAGCTACTGCTCCTATCACAAAATAGTGAGACACCCCATTGAAGATTGCTATATCTTCAAGAACTGGGTTGAGGACCAGTACCGCCAAGGGAAATTCGCGTTGTCCGAGAACTGGAGGGTGAACCCGTCACAGAGGCACGCTCTTAAAAAGGTGGATACGCCGGGGGCATCTTGCTCATTTGTGGAAGAAGCTCCATGGGAAGTTGTCCTTTCAACTAAAACCAAAAGAATGCTGAAGGATCTTCAAGCATGTCCGGCGATCAGGTGGAAAGGCCCGTTGGAGCCCGAGATCATTGAAGAGATGCTAAAACCACGTTCTGCACCGAAAACTGTTGACGATGGGCGAAAACCCCTGGTTAAGCCTTCAAGGCCTTCACAGAAAAAGAAGAAGACCAAGAAGCATGTGCAGTCTACCGAATATGACGACAAGTGCACGGACCTGCAAAAGTACATTTACACGCTGGAAGAATACAACCAGAATGTTAGTTGTATATATGCGCTAGAGGCTAGTATTGTACAGATGATGTATATTATATTAGATGCTTGGACATATATAGAGAGGACTTTCTTGCTCGATATGATAGTATGCTATCTGGTTGCTCTTTACTTTAACATGTATACTCGTTTCTTTATACTGTCTTATAGTTGCATGTTGGTAAAGCCCTTAGGATGTGTACTTGACTACCTTGACTATGATGCGGATCATACTAGTGGGGACATAGTAGTCCATAAGTACATCCTTCAAGGTCCCTAGTCATGGGTGTATCGAGACAGGGCATCGATATACCAGTGTAGACTAGCGTATACGCTTCTCGACCCATGAGATGGGCGATGGATGATCCCATATCCATTGGTGTTTGACATCAGAGATGGTATACGGGTGCTCAGTGGAGACTGGGTACACTGAACGGACTCGCCGAGAACTCCCAGATGGTATTATACCTTACGTCAGATGGCAGTTCTCTTGTGACACTTGTGTAGGTTAGTCTGTAGACCCGAGATCGTCATAGAGTCTTGTGTGATTTCCACTGTGCTTTGATTTCCACCTTACCACGTCCATGAGGGCGTGCAAAATGGTGGTTTTTGGGTACAGTCCTGAGTCACATGGAGGCAATGAGCGATAGGAAGGGTTTCGTCTCTCCCGGTATTGGGGGTTGATGTTGCGCTGTGCTCGATTGGCCGTAACAGGGAAGTCCCTGGCCAGGGCTGATTAGAGATTTACTGGTAAGTGTTACCAGTAGTTTCTCGACCCGTTATAAACCTCACATCGGCACGACTTATCGGTTATTGGGGTCTGACGTTTACCACCCCTAGACTTGATATGCGACATATCAGACGAGGAGACCGGACTGTACGGGAAGTGTTGCCGGCTGGCTTTTACAGGAGTTGGAGCGGGCTTGCTTGCTGATCTTTCGATCGCTCAATACCCGGGTAGCCGTTACGTCCAGCTAGTACCGCTGACGGCTTGTGGGTGCGTGATGTGATCATCACCTACTGCCGGCGTATTGACGAGTCTTTAGAGTCCTACACAGAGGTTTTACTGGCTCAGGCAAAACGAAATAGGAGCACGTATGTGATATGTGCGAGACCGAGAATAAATGCGTGTATGTGATACCATATTCTATTCTCGCGACTATTTGTATCGGTCGGTTATATATGATATGGCCGGGTTATCGAATCAAGTGTTGATTCGATAAGTTGATACAATGGATGTTAGCCGGTTATATGAGATATGACCGGATTATTAAGTCAAGTGTTGATTTAATAATTAAGTGTATAATTGTATATTAGATATACTAGTTTACATTTACTAACACTTGTTCACTTTAGGGTTTTTCTCACTTGTACACTACTTTAACATATATATGATATATGTTTAAAATGTGTTATCATATTGTATCATGGTTGATGATACACAATCCATGGGTGTATGAGACTTACACTATGGTAATGTTTATTTTGGGTTTTTAATATTTAAAGTAATTGCAAAATCAAGTGGAGGATTTGTAAATACATGAAGCTTGTGGAAGCTTGTGGATGCATTGACTAATCTAACTTGATTTTGTTTTTACTATGGATTTTTATTAACCCAACCATAACCATTAGCCTAGGGTTAAGTCTCTACAAGGGTTAGTATATGATACTCACTCACCATGGTTACTCTTCACACTTGATCATTATCCTCATCTCTTTCTTTTCTTCTTCTTCTTCATTTTGCAAAAAAAGAAAAAGCTTGCTAGGGTTTGATCCAAAGTGAGAAAGAGTGTGAGAAATAAAGTTCTAAAAAGAACCCGCTTCCTATTTCTCCATCCTCTACTAGATTAGCACTTTAGTATAGGGTGTTTGCTTCACTAATTCTCAAGTTAGTGAACTAGAAGCTTGAGTCGGAATTCCCTCGACGTAGATCATCTTCGGCCTCGGAGACTTCAAGCAAAGGTCGCACCTTTCACCTCGTGAAGCCATGCAAGAGTTCGGGAGAATCTTGATCGCAGCGAAGGGACTTCATCAAGGAGCTTTAGAAGTGAAGGACCGATCTACAAAGGTTGCATTTCGTATTCCCTTTAGAGTAAAGTTGTTTACTTGCTAATTGTTTCGCCTAAACTCTAGTATACGATCTTGCTTAGTGTTATTCGGCACATAAAAATTTAATTTTGGCATGGTCGATGCCTTGTAGAGCCTTTTTAGTGTGCCTAGTAACCCTACAGTGGTATCAGAGCCTATCTAGCGGATTAGGCGATGTGTTAACGAAGTTAAAACCCCGATCGAACCCGACAACGTCAAGATAACCCCCTCTCTGGACAATTTTCAAAATCTGGGATTTTTTTGAATTAAAAATACCTGAAAAATATAGCAGACAATTTTAAGAATTACTGTGCAAAACGAGCCTATGAACAGTGAATACCACCGCGGAACCGCGGCCAAATCTCTCTTGGGCCGTAGATCCGCGGCATCACTGTAGCTATGGGCTTTGCATTTTGTACAGTAATGTCTATTTCTGTGTGTATATTTTTCTGGATATTTATTATTCTGACTCAAGTGTTGAGTATTTTGGAGTTTATTTTGAAATCGTCGATTTGATCGGAGAATTTAATCTTGTTATGTTTTTCCGGATAATTTAGTAAGTATTAAAATGTTCGAACGAATATCACTAACTCAATTTTTCCCGACACGAAAAAGTTTCAAGTGTTGAATTTTTCTCGGGTTTAAATCTTTCGGAAAAACGTGCAAGAAATGTGACGGACCCTCTAGAAGACAACAAACTTTAACTCGATTATGTGACCGTCTTGAACTGCCCTTTGAACCTTAGGGTTTGGGGCAGTACGGCGTGCCACATGTGAGGCGTTGGCTTGACCCTTCTACGGCTGGACCGTTGCTACTGTGACGTATTCTGGAATCTTTAAACTCTGCTCAAGTGTTGAGCTATTATGGAAATCTTGAGTATTTGATTATTCGATCGGAAAGTTTAATACTGTCTATTTATCTGGAATGTGATACAATATGTGGAATTCATACAAGTTAGGCATGAAATGCGATGTGATATTTCGGATTTACGATGTCTAAAGAGATTGTGGATTCCAAATGTTGTAGTTTTACACTTTCTTTTCTGCGACCGTAAGTGTAATATGTGATCGCCAGTTTCGTTGCTATATGTCAACGACAATTGGGATGCGCATATTTACTTACGCTGATGACATGTGATGTTCTGTGTTGCTGGATATGTTATATTGGATCGTCGCGTTCTGAATAGCCGGGGGTTTTATGTGAGATGAGAGTTTTTATTTTCATTCATGTAAAATTTAAATGTATGTAATATTCTTTTATTGGGGCACTTCCGGGTCGAGGTTGATGTCACCATTTGTGTATTATTTACTTTTCCGCACTAGGATAGACCCAAGGAGGGGAGCACAAGTAACCGGGTTCTAGGGTCCAGTGGGAGACCAACTCGAGGAGTCGAGTCCGGGTCTCCTAACCCTAGAATTGGAAGGGTTGCTTGCCGCTCTCGTAGGGGTCTAGGGGTGTGGGTTTAGCTATTCATCGCGACCGTGGAATCCGTATTTTATAGAGGCTCAAAATAAAACACGGACGTCCTAGTATATCCAATATTTCATATGTTTCTTCTGTTGCGATATCTGTGACGTGATCATTTGATGTTCTGTGATAAATAATGTATATAGTATATATGATATATTATATAGGCGTTACTTATGTTTTACACCCGCGCTAGCCCTGCCCTGCTTTGCCGTTAGTTACCTAACCTAACGGTGCACGAGGGGACATCACGGCGAATGCGGATGGCATAAGTGTACGTCGTATTTATCTGTGATGTTTAGGTGACTTATATGATGGGACTTCATTAATATGATTAATGAAAGAAAAGAAACCTAAAAGATGTTGTAGAATCAAAACTTTATAAAAAGGGCAGCTACAGTTTTGCTTTGCATAGCGGTATATATGATATACCCTGCACCTTATTCGATGAGGAAAGAGCCAGATCCCTTCACCGGGAGTGACCTCTTTAGCGAAACTGGCAGATGCTACAAAACTCGGTTTGTCTTTTGATTGCTTTTAGAGTTTTGCTTTGCACAGTGATATATATGATATGTCCTGCACCTTATTCGATGAGGAAAGATCCGAGATCCCTTCACCGGGAGTGACCTCTTTAGCAAAACTAATGAAAGCCTCAAAAACACTCCATTTCAAAATTTCACATGATTCTACGACGATATCAAGTTCATTACGCTCATGGTTTTCTGAAAAACCTGCGTAGCCCTCCGTCATTTCAGATAAAGACTAGTTAGTATTCGAGCTACGTTTGTTGACTATGTTAAGGCGTAGTGTGCGGTAGCTAATTAGTACTTATCTGCTAAAACATGAGATGTGATTGGATTAGGGTAGTTGTACGACTTTGTTGACTATGTTAAGGGTCGTGCAGGTGGGTTTAATTCAATCAGGAAATGACGGGTTGAACTTGACTAGAAATTATGATTTGTTGACTATGTTAAGGTCATAAATTGCTAGGGGCGAAATATTATCGGGAATTTCAAGTGTTGATATTTGCAATGAGATTGCATATCTTCTATGAGATAGTTGGATCCCGATACCCACTGCGAGTAATTGTTACTCCTGGGAGAGTTTTACACAGGACAATTAGCCGATCAAGTAGGTGTCTAGAAAAGTGTCAATGGGGTTACGCCTCTGGGAAAACGAGGTTTACTTTAATTAGGTCTGTGCGAAAGCACGGGGAACCTCCCTCAAAGTACCGACACTGGCCTAGCTGAAAGATTGGCGAAGTTATAGGGTGTAATTAATCCTGGCTAGTCTTTCCTTTTAGGGTTTGAAGGAAGATTTGATAAAAAAACAGTGGGAGCCATCCTGATTAGATAAGATAATAACCAATCTGATCTTGCAAGAGCATACGCTAAAGTGTTTTCTTCTCTCTCTCTCCAGGTAGCGACCATATCATGCCTTAATAAAGATAATAATATGGATGTATTGACCGAACCCGCATATTATACTGTGCTGGGGAACGTTGGTTCCGTTCTTTCTTATAAGAGTTATAAGACTGAACAGGATATAGGGGAATACCAGGATTCTCATGCCACCCGAATGAAGAAAGTACATGTTGATACATTTTCTTCGGGTGTGTTCGTTACAGAGAACTGTTTCTCCATTTCCTCTACGTTCTGGGTATTAGATACCGGGTCAGGATCCCATATATGTAATAAGTTACATGGGCTTAGGAAAGGTAGAGAACTTGGAGAAGGTGATAAAGACATAAGGGTTAGAAATGGTGCAATTGTTGCAGCTAAAACCGTCGGGGAATATCACCTTGTATAGCCAACTGGTAATACATTGATTCTGAACGATTGCTATTACTTGCCGAACCTGATATGCAACATTATATCGGTTTCTTTGTTGAGTAAAGAGAGATATAATTTTGTATTAGAGGATAATGTTATGAACATTTTCCTAAACCAAAAGTTGGTCGGATCAGGCACGATGTGCAATGGCATTTATGTTCTAAATCAATCAACAGTTCTGAGCATAACAAACACACACAAGAGGAAGAGTTCAGAACTGAACGAATCCTTCTTATAGCATTGTAGACTGGGTCACATCAATGCGACACGACTCGCTAAGTTGCATAAAGATGGATATTTGAATCCGTTTGAATTTTCATCTTATGACACTTGCCAGTCATGTCTCAAAGGAAAGATGACCAAAACTCCATTTACGGGACACGGAGAAAGAGTTACCGAACTCTTGGGACTGATACAAAGTGATGTATGCGGTCCCATGTCTACACATGCCAGGGATGGTTCTTCGTACTTCATTACATTCACTGACGATCTCTCTAGATTCGGATATGTGTTCTTGATGAAACACAAATCAGAAGCTTTTGAGAAATTTAGAGAATATAAACAAGAAGTCGAGAACCAAACCGAAAAAAGTATTAAAATCCTACGATCTGATCGACGAGGTGAATACTTGAGCAATGAATTCCTGGACTTCCTAAAAGAGAATGGGATTCTCTCTCAACTGACTCCTCCATATACACCACAGCACAACGATGTATCTGAACGAAGGAACCGCACCCTATTAGATATGGTGCGCTCTATGATGAGCACAGCTGAGTTACCTATTTCCTTCTGGGGTTATGCGCTTGGGACAGCAGCATACCTATTGAATCAATTTCCGTCTAAATCTGTACCTACCACACCATATGAGATATGGAGTGGGAAGAGACCATATTTTAAACGAGTTAAGATATGGGGTTGTCCGGCCTATGTCAAAAGGCAAAATCCAGACAAACTCGAGGCACGGTCAGTTCTTTGCAAGTTTGTGGGATATCCTAAGAATTCCCAAAGATATTTTTTCTACCACGCTGAAGGACAAAAAGTGTTTGTTTCTCAATATGCCACCTTTTTGGAAAAGGAATTTCTTGCAAAAGAAATTAGTGGCAAAGTGGTAGAGCTGGAAGAGGTTCCAGATACACAAACTGCAACTGAAGATTTAGTGGAACCAGAGGATTCGGTAGTTCCCAACGGACCTCAGCCACTCCGCAGATCTAGTAGGGTTCCTCACCCACCTGAGAGATACTACGGTTTTCTCATGGATGGTGGAAGTGAGGATTGCATCATGGTTGATGATGACCCAACTAGCTTCGAGCAGGCCATCACGAGTGGGGACTCAGTGAAATGGCTGGATGCAATGCGGTCCGAGATAGAATCCATGTACACCAATAAAGTATGGACTTTGGAAGTTGCTCCTGAAGGGGTAAAACCCATTGGGAGCAAGTGGATCTTCAAAAAAAAACTTGGTGTAGATGGGAAAGTGGAGACTTTCAAAACTAAACTTGTTGCAAAGGGTTTTCGTCAAAAACCAGGTGTGGACTATGACGAAACCTTTTCTCCAGTGGCTATGCTTAAATCCATCCGGATCATGCTTGCCATCGCTGTATATCATGACTACGAAATCTGGCAAATGGATGTTAAGACCGCCTTCCTAAACGGTGATTTAGAAGAGTGCGTGTACATGACTCAGCCATAGGGCTTCGTAGATAGTGGGAGCAGCGGGAAGGTATGCAAGCTGCTTAAATCCATTTATGGATTAAAGCAAGCATCGCGGAGTTGGAACATCTGCTTTGACGTCGTTATCAAAGAGTTTGATTTCGTCAAAAACGTAGATGAACCTTGTATCTTCAAGAAGGTGGCAGAGAGTAAGGTTGTCTTCCTCGTATTGTACGTGGACGACATACTTTTGATAGGAAATGACATTCCTATGCTGCAATCGGTGAAGCTCTTCTTACCACAAAGATTCTCAATGAAAGATCTTGGTGATGCCTCCTGCATATTGGGAATTAGGATCTATAGAGATAGATCTAAACGGATATTGGGGTTGTCCCAATCCAGGTATATTGACACCATACTAAAAAGGTTTAGTATGGAAGAGTCCAAACGTGGGTTTTTACCCACGATCTCAGGGCTCACTCTCTCCAAAGAGATGTCTCCCAAGACTGATTTGGAGAGAGCTCCATGCAAGGGATACCCTATGCTTCGGCTGTAGGCTCTATCATGTACGCGATGTTATGTACCAGACCCGATGTAGCATACTCACTAAGTGTAGTGAGTAGGTATCAAGCTGATCCTGGAGAGAGTCACTGGACAGCTGTGAAGAGCATTCTCAAGTACTTACGAAGGATTAAAAAGATGCTCTTGGTGTATGGTAACGGAGAACTCCAAGTGGAGTCCTTTACCGATTCGAGCTTCCAGAGTGATAAGGACGACTCTAAGTCGCAGTCGGGATTTGTCTTTACCCTTTACAGAGGGGCGGTTAGCTGGAAGAGTTCCAAGCAGGAAACCGTGGCAGACTCGACGATGGAGGCTGAATACATCGCTGCCAACAATGCTGCCAAAGAGACTGTCTGGATCAAGAAGTTCATTACTGAACTTGGTGTGGTTCCATCCATTGAGCATCCAATACCTTTGTATTGCGATAACAATGGAGCGGTGCCTTTGGCCAAGGAACCCAGGTCCCATCAGTGATCCAGGCATATTCTGAGGCAGTATCACCTGATCCGGGAGATAGTTGATCGCCGGGAGATCGAGGTCAGGAGGGTTGACTCGAAGAACAACACAGCGGATCCACTCACGAAGGCCATTCCCCAGATACAGTTTGAGAGACTCTTCGGGATGCTCGGTATGCGATACTACAGCAGCTGGCCCTAGTGCAAGTGGGAGATTGTTAGTTGTATGTATGCCATAGAGGCCAGTATTGTACAAATGATGTATATTATATTGGATGCTTATCCATATATAGAGAGGGCTTTCTTGCTCGACATGATAGTATGCTATCTGGTTGCTCTATACTTTAACATGTATACTTGTCTCTTTATACTGTCTTATAGTTGCATGTTGGTAAAGCCCTTAGGATGTGTACTTGACTACCTTGACTATGATGCGGATCATACTAGTGGGGACATAGTAGTCTATAAGTACATCCTTCAAGGTCCCTAGTCGTGGGTGTATCGAGACGGGGTATCGATATACCAGTGTAGACTAGCGTATACGCTTCTCGACCCATGAGATGGGCGATGGATGATCCCATATCCATTGGTGTTTGACATCAGAGATGGTATACGGGTGCTCAGTGGAGACTGGGTACACTGGACGGACTCGCTGAGAACTCCCAGATGGTATTATACCTTACGTCAGATGGCAGTTCTCTGGTGACACTTGTGCAGGTTAGTCTGTAGACCCGAGATCGTCATAGAGTCTTGTGTGATTCCCACTGTGCTTTGATTTCCACCTTACCACGTCCATGAGGGCGTACAAAACGGTGGTTTTTGGATACAGTCCCGAGTCATATGGAGGCAATGAGCGATAGGAGGGGTTTCGTCTCTCCCGGTATTGGGGGTTGATGTTGCGCTGTGCTCGATTGGCCGTAACAGGGAAGTCCCTGGCCAGGGCTGATTAGAGATTTACTGGTAAGTGTTACCAGTAGTTTCTCGACCCGTTATGAGCCTCACATCGGCACGACTTATCGGTTATTGGGGTCTGACGTTTACCACCCCTAGACTTGATATGCGACATATCAGACGAGGAGACCGGACTGTACGGGAAGTGTTGCCGGCTGGCTTTTACAGGAGTTGGAGCGGGCTTGCTTGCTGATCTTCTGATCGCTCAATACCCGGGTAGCCGTTACGTCCAGCTAGTACCGCTGATGGCTTGTGGGTGCGTGATGTGATCATCACCTACTGCCGGCGTATTGACGAGTCTTTAGAGTCCTACACAGAGGTTTTACTGGCTCAGGCAAAACGAAATAGGAGCACATATGTGATATGTGCGAGACCGAGAATAAATGCGTGTATGTGATATCGTATTCTATTCTCGTGACTATTTGTATCGGTCGGTTATATATGATATGGCCGGGTTATCGAATCAAGTGTTGATTCGATAAGTTGATACCATGGATGTTAGCCGGTTATATGAGATATGACCAGATTATTAAGTCAAGTGTTGATTTAATAAGTAAGTGTATAATTGTATATTAGATATACTAGTTTACATTTACTAACACTTGTTCACTTTAGGGTTTTTCTCACTTGTACACTACTTTAACATATATATGATATATGTTTAAAATGTGTTATCATATTGTATCATGGTTGATGATACACAATCCATGGGTGTATGAGACATACACTATGCTAATGTTTATTTTGGGTTTTTAATATTTAAAGTAATTGCAAAATCAAGTGGAGGATTTGTAAATACATGAAGCTTGTGGAAGCTTGTGGATGCATTGACTAATCCAACTTGATTTTGTTTTTACTATGGATTTTTATTAACCCAACCATAACCATCAGCCTAGGGTTAAGTCTCTACAAGGGTTAGTATATGATACTCACTCACCATGATTACTCTTCACACTTGATCATTATCCTCATCTCATTCTTTTCTTCTTCATTTTGCAAAGAAAGAAAAAGCTTGCTAGGGTTTGATCCAAAGTGAGAAAGAGTGTGAGAAATAAAATTCTAAAGAGAACCCACTTCCTATTTCTCCATCCTCTACTAGATTAGCACTTTAGTATAGGGTGTTTGTTTCACTAATTCTCAAGTTAGTGAAGTAGAAGCTTGAGTCGGAATTCCCTCGACGTAGATCATCTTCGGCCTCGGGGACTTCAACCAAAGGTCGCACCTTTCACCTCGTGAAGCCATGCAAGAGTCCGGGAGAACCTTGATCGCAGCGAAGGGACTTCATCAAGGAGCTTTAGAAGTAAAGGACCGATCTACAAAGGTTGTATTGCGTATTCCCCTTAGAGTAAAGTTGTTTACTTGCTAATTTTTTCGCCTAAACTCTAGTATACGATCTTGCTTAGTGTTATTCGTCACATAAAAATTTAATTTTGGTATGGTCGATGTCTTGTAGAGCCTTGTTAGTGTGCCTAGTAACCCTACACAGAAGGTATGGACACCAGTCACTTTCGAAGAGTTTCTCAACTAGTTTCTCGACCCTTTGCCTTAGGATTAGTTAGTTCTATTTCTCGATGGGGCCAGGAAGGTATATAACTCAGCGTCCATAAAAACGAAGATAGTGACGATGATGAGGAACATGACTCATCAGGAGGAACCCAAGACTATATAGCAAGTTGCCATATGGTTTCTCATTTTTCGTCAAATGGCGAAGAAGCTCCCTCCGCGTTAGAAAAAAAACATGGAGAAACTGGGGGCATGACCAGCGCCAAAATTCTCGGAACTGTTAGAAGACCCAATTGAAAGGCTGCTAAATGAAACCCTTCAAAAAAGCAAGCAGACCGAGAACGTGAAACGGCCATATACGAAAAGGCCAAGCGTCGGCGTCTGGATGAAGAAGACGAGGCAAGGAGAAGTCGTAAAGTACTCCAACCAGACCGATGCACACCTGCGGCAAAAAAAGTGGGACTAAGACAGAAAAGCAGTACACCAAAGCCCTGTCAATGGGAGTAAAGTTGCCACCTCTTGAGGGAAATATTCCTGAGTCCACATGCCTCAATAGAGAGGTTTCACATCCGAACTACTGTCTATATCATCGGAGGGTCACTCACCCCATCGAAGAGTGCAATTCCTTCTAGAAGTGGTGGCAAGGATACGTTGCCCAGCGACACTTCAAGCAGATGAAGAGCGAAACTCGTCGACAGCAAAGAAGCGCGACAGATGAGCGTGAAGGAACGGCTGGCAACTGTCATATGGTTGACACGAATTTGACAGAAGGAAAATCTCAAGTTCTCACATTCGGGAGAGATTCTGAGGAGGAAATAACCTTCGGTCCTCTTCAAGGAATCCACTTCTGGAAAAGAAGAAGATGAAAAGAACTGCGAGAACATTCAGCTGCATAGCCAAATGCAGCCGGAAAAGAATCTCGGGTCTACAAACAAAGGTTTGAGCAAAAGGGATAATAGGAAGGAAAAAGTCCCTGAGGAAATTGCCTTCGATGATAGAGTCGTCAAAGAGCTCGCAGCCAAGGACTCGCTTAAGAAAAACAAGGTGGACTACAATGTCTTGGCACATTTGAGAAAGATACTCTCACAACTGAGCATACTGGATTCTCTCCTCCTATCTAAAGAAGCGTGAGAGTCTCTGATAAAGACATTACAAGAGCCTGATCAGTTCCATACTTTCCTTGCAGAAGAAAAGATGAAAGACGAGCTAGCAGAGGTTCATACAGCAGACATCACATTCGGCGATGAAGATCTCCTCCTCGGAACGTGCGAGCATAACCGTCTTCTATATTTCACCGAGCACTGCCATGGCATCAAGATAGGGAAGATCCTGGTCGACAACGGGTCCTCCGTCAACTTTCTCAACGTGAAGGTGCTGAAGGAGATTTGCATGAACGTTCAACACTTGGCTCGGGACAAAATTACCATTTCCGGGTTCGACTCACAGTCATCACGGACGCTTGGGTCCGTAATATTGGCATTACGCTTTGGGCTTCTCGTCACTGACATCAAAGTTCATGTCATCGACGTCAAGACTTGCTACAACGCTCTGCTCGACCGGCCTTGGTTACACGAGTATAACGTCACCCCTTCTACACAACACCAGTGTATGAAGTATTTGAAAGATGGCATCAAGTACACCGTTACGGGGGAGCTAAATCCATTTTATATAAACGAAGTCCGAAAATATGAAGACGCCAAGTACTTCCCGCCAGACTTCAAAGACACGGAAAGATGTTATGAGCCAGAGGTTAAACAGAAGCCCATCGCCACTATCCCGATCTTTCGGAGCAATACCGAGGAGGGCGAAAAAATAGTCTACTCGGGGCAACCCCAAGACAATAGACCTGGACCATCTACTCCTATTTTGGTTTTTCGCAGTGACTCTGAGGACGAAGCCAACACCGTGTTCTCCACTCGTCAGTCAGCACAAACCGTTACTGGTGCCGATCAAAGTTTTCAGATCACCATGGTTCCGCCACGATATTACAAAGAACTTGATGCGCTTGATACATACAATGTACAAGAGCTGCAGGCTTTCTACATCCCCCCAGGCGAAGAGGTGAAAGGGTGATCCTTTTCTATCAAACTACGGCGACTAAAGTGGAGAAAGAAGTCTGGTATGGTGCCGAGCTTGCGCTTAACAGACTTCAACCAATCCTTCTGCTCAGATACTATACGAAGGGATTGAAAAGGCTATTAAAATGCCAAGGCATACCCCTCGAACAAACCGCTCGACAAGCACAGTTCTACAATAAGATCTGGGATGTTCTCGAGACTCTGCAAAAGATGCTCGACGGGAGGATAGAGATGACTGGGCTTGGATACGTTTGGTCCAAGAAAAGAGAGCGATTCCATGACTACCGCGTCATAAATAGCTCCGGTAGAGGAAGGAATGCTTTTTGTGACGTTGAAACGAAGCAAAATCCCGCTATAAGGATGTAAAGTCTATCGTTCGAAGAGCAAGTTGACAAGCTAATAAGAGAAGCTGGTCAAAAAATTCGGGATGATCACAACCGCGAAATAGATGTTTACGAAAAGGCCGGGACGCAGCGTCTCAATCAGCAGTCCGCGGAAAGAGAAAATTACGATGCCCTTCACCTTCAGCCAGATGTACGTTCTCGCGACAAGAGAAAAGCCCAAAAAAGGAGCAAAAACATGGTGGAGAACGAGACTGATGTTCGAAAAGAGCAGAGTGGATCCAAGAGGCCACGCGATCGAGTAAAAGTCAGCCAGAATCCATCTTTTATGAAGAAGATGAATCGAAAATACTCCTTCCTCTAAGACAAGACCAGGAAAATATTCAACCTTTTCATAAAGTATCAAATGATGACGCTCCCAGAGCCTCACTACTCCGAACAGATAAATGAGGTCCATCACCCGGATTATTGTTGCTCCTACCATCGAGCGACAGGATATCCTCTTGAAGATTGCTTCACCTTCAAAGACTGGGTCGAAGAACAGTATCAATAAGGCAGGTTCGCTCTATCCGAAAGTTGGAGGGTGGCCCCATCGCGAAAGCATGAGCGAAAACCAACCTATATTGTGAGAGTAGGGCCAGATCAACATAGATCTTGGAAACGAACTCATACCTGTCACCTGAAAACATCCTCAAAAGAGGGGAACCATGAGAATACGGATGAACCCTCCAGATTCTTCGCAGATGATGATGAGGACGGGATGATCTCAGAGTTTCCACCGGTGCCAAAAGAGCAAGAATATGGGATACACACCATGGCGGACCCTAAGGAAAATTGAATTAGGAACGGTAAACGATCCGAGGCCAACGTTCGTCAGTGAGCGGCTATCTAAAAAGTAGGTGGCTACTTTAAAAATGTACTTATGCAATAAAAAGACTGCTTTGAATTGAACTATTCCGAGATGCCGGGAATAGATCCAGAAATAGCGGTACATAAACTAGCTATATCGCCGGACGTCAAGCCAGTCAAACAGGCGCCAAGAAGAATGCGGCTTGAACTCGAGATGAATATCAATGCCGAGGTCTGACTCCGGCTTCATTCGAAGTTCAGTATCCTGACTGGATTGCCAACATTTTTCCAGTGATAAAGAAAAATGGGACAGTGCGCATCTGCGTGGACTTTCGGGACCTTAACAAAGCTTGCCCAAAAGATAACTTCTCAGTACCTGTTACTGAGCCGATGATCGATAACATGTCCACTCATGAGGTCTTCTTTTTCATGAATGGATCTTCAGGCTATAATAAAATAAAAATGCATCATGAAGACCAAAAGCATAACGCCTTCCGGACCCCATTGGGTATATTTTGCTACAAGGTGATGCTCTTCGGTCTGAAGAACGCTGGCGCTACCTACCAGAGGGCCATATAACGAAGATCTTTGATGACCTCATCCATGAGATTGTTGTTCTATATTAACGATCTTGTGGTGAAGATCAAATCTCATGAGAAACATTGGGAACATCTAGACGTGGTGTTCCAACGTCTTCGGAAATATAATCTGAAGATGAATCCTCTCAAATGCGTGTTTGGAGTCTCCTCAGGAAAATTCCTGGGATTCATCGTACGTCACCGGGGTATCGAAATTGACCCTTCGAAGATTAAGGAGATTATAGAGTGCCCACGTCAAGAACTCTCAAACAACTGCGGTCTCTTCAAGGAAAGCTCGCATATATCCGGCGGTTCATAGCCAACCTGTCCGGAAAATCCCGTCTCTACAGTCATCTAATGATGTAGGGGACCCTGTTCTTCTGGGATCATAGATGCCAAAATGCACTAGACGAAATCAAGAAATACCTGCAGAACCCGCCGGTACTGACTGCTCCGGTTAAAGGAAAACCCTTCATCCTGTACACAACATCCCTGGAAGATTCTCTAGACGCGTTATGGGCATAGGAGAATGACCAAGGGAAGGAAAGGGCTCTCTACTATTTGAGTCGAGTTCTCTTGGGGGCAGAAAATAACAACTCCCCCATCGAAAAGCATTTCCTAGCACTGATCTTCGCGATAGCGAAGCTCAGACACTACGCCTTGGCATATGAGGTCCATCTCATATCAAGGGTGGATCCTCTCAAATATTTGATGTCAAGAGCTATACTAACAGGAAGGCTTGCCAAATGGGCCCTCCTCTTGATTGAATTCTCGATAACGTATTGACCCCTCAAAGCAGTCAAAGGCCAGGCCATTGTCGACTTTCTCGCTGAGCATCCGATACCAGACGATTCTTCCTTAAATTGCGAATTGCCAGACGAACACACGTTCGACACAATTGAAGAGGAGAAGGAAGAAAATAATGTCCAATGCGAACTCTACTTCGATGGAGCATCTTCCATGAAGAAGCGGAAGCATAATACTCCTATAGCCAAAGCCGGGGTGGGTCTCATTTTCATGACTCCGCAAGGAGGGATAATGCGTTTCGCCCTTTCCTTAACGGAGCCAAGAACAAACAACGAGGTTGAATATAAAGCTTTGATAGCGGGTCTTGAGATCGCTGTCTTTATGCGAATCGAAAACCTCCTCATATATGGAGACTCCCAACTGGTCGTTAGCCAAGTAAAGAGCGACTATCAGACGTGCAAACCAGAGTTGACAAAATATGGCAGGAGAGTGCAGCACCTGCTGACACAAATCCCCTCTTACATCTTGGAGAGGATACCACGTGCGGAAAACAGCAAAGCGGATGCATTAGCCAAGCATGCCAAGGAACTGGCTTGCGAAAATCTCGATAACGTAAGGATCCTTGTGCAAAGCTGCCGAGTTCTCGCACCACCAGAAATATCTTCGGGGGATTTAATAGAGTCGTCTGAAGGAAATGAAGCGACCAAACAAGCAGTCTTCCAAATAGAGAACGAAGAAAAGGCTAGGAATTGGAGAGAAGTCTTTATAGACTACTTCAAATCCCATCGAACGCCCAAAGATGTGTCGTCAAGACATCAGCTCATGAAACGAGCTTTGTTTTTCTCCTTTGTCAATGATACTCTATATAAGAGATCATTCGACTATATGTGACTGAGATGCCTAGGACCAGAAGAATCAGAAAGAGTCGCTCAAGAAACTCACGATGGATTACTTTTCATAATTGGCCCCATTGAACCAGCATCATCCAAAGGACACCGGTTCATACTGGCAACGATCGAGTACTTTTCTAAGTGGGCGGAAGCAGTACCACTGAGGGAGTGAAGACGGAGAATATTCTCCATTTCTTCAAGACACGTGTTATATACCAGTTCGGCACTCCTAGACGGATAGTCTCGGATAACGGGCCAGCTTACAGGAGCCATAAAATCAGCATTTTCACAGAACAACATAAAATAGACTGGAGATACTCTTCCGTCTGTAATCCCCGAGCTAATAGTCTAGCTGAAGTTTTCAACAAAACCTTAACCAAGATTATAAAGAAAACAGTGTCCAGAAGCAAAAAAGACTGGCATGAAAGGCTGCACGAAGCTCTCTGGGCGTACCGGACGACATTCGAAACAACCACGAATGCGACCCCATACGCATTGGTATTCGGCACGGAAGAAGTCGTTCCTTTGGAAATAGAACTCCCTTCCCTCCGAGTATCGGTTCAATATGAGCCGACAGATGACAAAAACGCTCATCTCTGGCTAGAGAAGCTTGACGCCCTCGACGAAACTCGCCTTATAGAGAAACAAAATCTGGAAGCTTATAAGGTAAGGATGACATGGTTATACGAAAAACTGACCAGGCCGAGAACATTCCGCCAAGGCGAACTTATGCTAGTCATCAAAAGACCTATGGTCCTCAATCATGCAAAACGGAGGAAATTCGAGCCGAACTATGAGAGCCCGTACATCATAGATAAGGCCTACCAAGGTGGATCTTACTTGCTCATGGATATGCATGGTGAAAGACCCTTCCGATCAATAAACGGCCGATTCCTAAAAAAGTACTACGCTTGACGAGTCACGAATCGGGTCTATGATAGTTGACGACACTTGTGTCCTCTCGCTATCTTCCTGAATCAAAATTCTAAAAGTAGTATCCATAAGAATTTTAGTCTCCGGAATGACGACAACGGACCGAGAAGTCCTTAAACTAATAAACTTCGCCTCATGCGGCAGCTATGGACCGAGATGTCCCTAAGCAAACAATGGACCGCTACGTCCTTAAACTGGCCATGGACCGAGATGTCCCTAAACTAACAATGGACAGCTACGTCCTTAAACTGGCCATGGACCGAAATGTCCCTAAACTAGTGCTCCGACTCAAACATGGCATATCGCCCCAAATACGGTGATATCCTCTCTTGAGATCTATATTGCAATAAAGCTCCAATGACGAAGACTACAACTCAGGTCCTACCGGCTACACGGCTACGCCAGCGGTGAAGCCACCATCAAGTATCATGGACAAACAAATGGGTAAAAAAATTTAAAAAATAAAAAAGGTATGTCCACAAGCAAAATTGGCATGGATGAAAACCCGAAAGGGCATCGTGAGTAAAAATAGCAGGACTGCCGGCGAGTTTGTGAAAACCCGAAAGGGCGCAATTTCGTCAGAAAAAAACGGTATGTCTACAAGCAAAATGGGCACGGATGAAAACCTAAAAGGGCGCCGTGAGTAAAAACAACAGGAATGCCGGCGAGTTTGTGAAAACCCGAAAGGGCACAATCTTATGCATAAAAAAAATAATAAATTCATGTGCACTTGCAAGGTCCTCTCGAATTTGCAAGGAGAAGATACCTGCGTGAGATCCTTATGACTCACAAAGGAGTAAC
Organism: Agapanthus africanus; assembly: GCA_030015575.1. Taxonomy (NCBI): domain Eukaryota; kingdom Viridiplantae; phylum Streptophyta; class Magnoliopsida; order Asparagales; family Amaryllidaceae; genus Agapanthus; species Agapanthus africanus. Next base: position 22,826,734 of record JASDDO010000028.1, on the reverse strand, counting down.
ACACTTAGGAATCCCCACGATTCCAAAGGAGAAAGTACACTTACGAGATCCTCATGACTTGTAAGGAGAATTCCCCCTATGAGGCCCTCATGGCTCATAAGATTTAAAAGCCTTAAGCTACAGGGATCTAAAGTTATTCTTAATCCATCATATCCCCCAACTTGTCCTACAGGCGGTTCAATATTGGCCATTGTATACAATTCACGGGCATAAATAAACGATTTCCTTCACCAAGTTCCACTAATGGCAAGAAATGTTCCCATACGGTGAGCAACACTTATAAGTCCTCTCGACTTATAAGGAGAAAACACTTTTGTAAGATCGTTACGACTTACAAAAGAAAACGCACTTAGGAATCCTCATGATTCCTAAGGAGAAAATACGCCTATGAGATCCTCACGATTCGTAGGGAGAAATAACTTTATGAGACCCTTACGCCTATGAGATACTCACTATTTCCAATTGAGATGAATTTGTTATAACATTCCTTAAGAAATTTTATCCCAATCATAAGACCGCCCGTGTTAGGAGCAAAATCAACCAGTTTACCCAGCTTCCCAATGAACCATTTTGGAAAGGCTTTGAACGGTTCAAGGATCTTCTTGTCTAATGTCCTCATCACGGAATCCATAGATAGGTTTTGTGCCGAATTATATATGAGGGCATTAATCCAATGACAAAAAAATGCTTGAAACCATGTGTCAAGGCAATTTCATGTCCAAAAACGATGGTGAAGCCTGGAAATTCTTGGAAAATTTTGCTGAAAACACTTTGCAATAGGAAAGCTTTAGTCCATCATCTACGGGAGATATCCATCAACTTGATGTTTCCATTGCTGTAAAAGCCAAAATGGCAGCAATGCAAAAGAAATTCGAAGCTATGGAAGAAATTTTTTTATTAGCCTCTCTAAACCAGGTGACGCTCTCTAAAACCGTGTGTGGATGCTATTCAGATCCATCACATCTGATGGAAGAATGTCTTTTGAATTCTCCGTTTCAAAGTCAAGAACGCACTAATGCTGTTTTTCAGCAACGACCTAGAAACGATCCTTATTCTTCCATATATAATAAATGTTGGAGGAATCACCATAATTTTGCTTGGAACCAACACCAAACTCAAAATACGGTTCTAAACCAAAATAACTTTCAAAGGGTTCCTCCACAGCAACAGCAACCACCACAAAATCAGCACCCCTTTCAACCATAAAATTTTCAAAATCCTGCCAACAATTCTGCACCGTATAATAATTCTTTGCAATTGGCCGGTACTGAAAACTCATCTTCACTCGAACGAACCTTGGATTTGTTTATGAAACATTCAATGCAAGTGTCGGCTGATATAAGGTCTTCTATCGATACTATAAAGAAGAACTCCGCCTCACACGGTAAGAGTATAAAATCGATAGAAGCACAAATTGCACAATTAAAATGCCGCAATGAGTGCTAGAGAGAAAGGGAAACTTCCATCTCAACCCCTACCGAATTCTAGCCACTCACAATATCATAATGTGAATGCTATTACCATATTGAGATCCGGAAGAGTGCTGAATAACCAAGTCGGTGAACAGGTTGATAATGATGAATCAATTAATGACACCTCGGCTTCCACTTCCACTTCTGACCCTAGTTCATCTTCTTCCGAGCCTATTCTCCGTTTTACTCTAGGCTCGAACCCTTCCCCACCTTCTTTAAGTCAACCAACAACGATCCCCACTTCAATTCCGGGATCTGTTCTACCCACACGACCTTCTCCAATGTTGGACCCAGCTCTTATTGCTAAAACTCCTTATCCAAATCGGTTAAGGGGAACAAACCAAGTCTAAAAATGGAGAAAATTATGGAAATGTTTAAACAGGTTAACATAAATATTCATCTCCTAGATTCTATCCAACAAGTTCTTTTATATGCGAAAATACTTAAGGACTTGTGCACTGGGAAGAGAAAGACTCAAGTGCTGAAAAAAGTGTTCATGACGAGTAATATTAGCACGACTTTTACCCATTAGTTACTAAAGAAACGTAAGGACTCTGGCTATCCTACAATTTCTATTTCTATTAGGGTTAAAAATATTAACCGTGCTCTACTCGACCTTGGCGCTAGTGTTAACCTGATTCCATACTCTGTCTACAAGCAGTTACGTATTGGAGAGTTAAAACCTGCCCACTGTACTCTTCAGATGGAAGATCGATCTATCACCAAACCTAGGGGTGAGTTTGAGGATGTGTTGATAAAAGCCGGGGAATTTATATTCCCTGTGGACTTTATTGTTTTAGATACACAACCTGTAGCGAACCCACGGAAACAAATTCCGGTGATTCTCGATTGACCCTTCTTAGCCACTTCGAATGCTGTCATTAATTGCCGTAATGGTTCTATGAACTTATCCTTTGGGAAAATGAAAATTGAGCTTAACATTTACAAGCTAGGAAGTCAACCATCTGAACCTTCTGCTCATATTCTTGATGTCTGTTCTGTCCACGAGATACCTCCCGAAAGCTGCAAGGCTGATGAACTTTGCTTTGATGATCTCGACGATATTAGCACATCATTCTTTGATCTTGCACATTATCATAATGAGGACACTTTTGACGAGTCCACCCTCGAATTCAAACCTTTTGACTCATCACAAAAGCCAGTAGCACTTTCCGAGTCAATATCCTATGCAGGTTATGAACTTCTTCGAGAATCCGAATGTCATTCCCTTACCACACCTTCTATTGTCTCTCTGCCGACATTAGATCTCAAACTATTACCTTCTCATCTTAAATATACATATTTAGGTGAGAATGAGTTTTTGCCCATGATCATATCCACTTCTTTATTTTTAGAGCAAGAGGACGCTCTTTTGATGGTCTTGAGATCAAATCGGCAAGCATTTGGTTGGACAATGACAAACATCAAAAGAATTATTCCCTTGATTTTAGAATATCATATACATTTGATGGATGAAGACAAACCAACCCGAGAACCACAAAGACGGTTGAATCCCGTCATGAAGGAGGCGGTAAAGAAAGAAATTGTCAAGTGCTTACATAGTGATATAATTTACCCAAACTCTGATAGCCAATAGGTAAATCCTATTCATGTAGTCCCTAAGAAGTCTGGCATCACAGTCATAACTAATGATGGTAATGAGTTGATCCAAACACGCACCCAAACTGGATGGCGTGTATGTATTGGTTATAGAAAATAAAATGCCATAACGAGGAAAGATCACTTCCCTCTACCTTTCATTGACCAGATATTAGAACGATTAGCTGGACATGAATATTATTGTTTCATGGACAGATACTCTGGCTATAACCAGGTCCCTATCGCCGAAAAGGATCAAGATAAAACAACATTTACTTTTCCTTTCAGTACCTTTGCTTATAGACGCATGCCCTTTGGGTTATTCAATGCTCCCGCTACATTTTAGCGGTGTATGATGGGGATATTCTCGGACATGGTCGAGAATTTTCTGGAGATTTTTATGGACGATTTCTCTATATTCTAGGACTCATTTGAGGATTGCCTAAGTCATCTTGACGCAGTTCTTACCCGCTGTAAGGATAAGAACTTAACTTTGAATTGAGAAAAATACCATTTCATGGTCCAAGAAGGTATCGTGCTTAGACATGTCATTTCACGAAAAGGCATTGAGGTAGACAGAGCTAAAATAGATGTCATTCATAACCTTCCTCATCCCAAATGCGTCAAAGATATACGATTTTTCCTTGGTCATGTAGGATTTTATAGGAGATTTATTAATGATTTTAGCAAAATTGCTAGACCTTTAACTCTTCTATTGGCCAAGGATACAACATTTCATTTTGATTCAGATTGTGAGGTTGCTTTTGAATCACTTAAAAGATCTCTCACTACAGCCCTCGTTCTATCATCTCCTGATTGGAACCACCCATTTGAGCTAATGTGTGATGTATCAGATTTTGCTATTGGTGCAGTCTTAGGATAGCATATTGATAAGATGCCACATGCAATTTATTATGCAAGTAAGACCTTGAATGATACCCAAATTAATTATACAACCACCGAGAAAGAACTCTTGGCAGTTTTATTTGCATTAGAAAAATTCAGGCCTTACTTGATTGGCTCACCGATTGTGGTTTACACTGATCATTCCGCCCTAAAACATCTTTTATCTAAGAAGGATGCTAAGGGCAGGTTAATACGTTGGATCATATTATTACAAGAATTCGATCTTGTCATTCGAGATAAGAAAGAATGTGAAAACGTAGTAGCCGAGCATCTTTTACGCATCTTTTCTTCACCTACTGTGACCTTACCAATAAACGACTCTTTCCTTGACGAACAGCTCTTGACCGTATCATGCGAACCTTGGTTCGTAGATATTGTGAATTATCTAGCAACGAGACTTATTCCTAGCGAATGGTCTAAACAAGACAATCATCGATTTCTATCCCAAGTAAAGCACTTTTACTGGGATGAATCTTATTTGTTTAAGTATTGTCCTGACCAAATCATTCGCAAATGTGTCCCTGATGATGAACTCAGGGGTGTTTTTTTTCTGTCATGATCAGGCATGTGGCGGTCACTTTGGACCACGTAAAACGGTGGAGAAGGTTTTGCAATGTGATTTTTACTGGCCTACATTATTCAAAGATGCATTTGATCATTGCAAAACTTGTCCACGGTGTCAACACACGGGTCGGATTTCTCGAAAAAATGAAATGTCACTCCAACCTATCTTGGTTGTGGAAATTTTCGACGTTTGGGGTATTGATTTTATGGATCTTTTTCCCAACTCTTTTGGGAATTTATATATCTTTTTAGCTGTTGATTACGTCTCAAAGTGGGTAGAAGCAATACCATGTACCACTAATAACAACAAGGTTGTTATTAAGTTCCTTAAAGAAAATATCTTTTCGCGATTTGGACACCCTCGCGCTATAATCAGCGTCAATGTGATGCATTTCTGTAATCGATCTTTCGAGACTTTGATGCGGAAATATTCAATCAATCATAAACTTCTATACCCTATCATCCCCAAACAAGCGGGCAAGCTGAGATTTCCAATAGGCAAATCAAACAAATTTTGGAGAAGACAGTTTCTAAAAACCGTAAGAATTGGTCAACCAAATTGACGGATGCTCTTTAGGCATTCCGTACCGCTTATAAGACTGATCTTGGTATGTCTCCTTACCGCCTAGTATTTGGAAAGGCTTGCCACCTTCCTGTCGAGATTGAACATAAAGCAATGTGAGCCATTAAAGAACTTAACTTCGATTTAAATTAAGCCTGCAACTTTCGGAAATTACAATTAAATGAGCTAAGCGAACTCCGCGATGAAGCTTACGATAATGCGGTTATAGTAAAGAACCGGACTAAGCTATTTCACGATAAAAATATTTTGAGAAAAACTTTCATCCCAGGACAACAAGTCCTTCTTTACGATTCCCGTCTCCATCTTCATGCGGGTAAGCTAAAATCTCGTTGGAAAGGACCATTTGTGGTGCGGTATGTATACCCGCACGGGGCAGTAGAAGTTGAAAATATTAAAAATGGTTGTATTTTTAAAGTGAATAGGTATAAATTAAAACCGTATTTTTCCACTGACCCCACGAAGGAGCTCCTGTTTTTACAGGAGCCGTTTTATCATGACTAAATTTCCTCCACCCACCTCCATGGCTTGGTAATATTTTCTCATCTTAAGAATGGAGGTAAGTTAAAAATAAATAAATAAATAAATAAAAATAAAAATTGATAAATAAATAAAAAAGATAAAAAAATAAATAAGTTTCGGGGAAGATTTTCACTTTCATTTATTCTTGTCCCCGTTAATAATTTTTCCTCCTAAGTCTACAGGTTTTTTGAGATTTAAAAGTTGACAACAGTGAGGACACTGCTATATACAGGTTTGGGGGAGGTTTGTGCTTATTTACGCATTACTTTGCATTACACTTTGCATAAGCACAAAATTTTTAATTTTTTTCTTTTATAATACAAGATTAGAAAGTGAAAAATTGCATTTCAAAGATCGGAAGAATTTAAGAAAACCAAGAAAGTTAGATGTTTTCTTAAACGAAACTAATAATAAGTAGTTATGAGCCGTTGTCCCAAGGATTAGTAAGACGAAGGAAGTCACTAATCTGAGAATAAAAATAAATCTAAAAAATAGTTTATATTCTGGAAGCCAAACATCTGAATGTTGATATCCTACTATACGCACTTATACACGTCTTGAAACTCGGGATAGTAGAGAATACCTTGAAATGCTCTTATCTAAAAGCCAAAGTATGAAGAAAATAATAAATGAAACATAAAAGTATAAAATGGTGAAGAAAAATAAACACTGGTTTTGTAATCACCAAGGTAGCATATAAAAAAAATATAGCGAGGGTGCTTCATCATCTAGTGTCTTAGACCAACTGGTTTGGGAGTCACTGCTAAGCCTTAGGTGTTGCAAGACGAGAAAATTGCTAATTACGTCTAATATGTGAGCACATTTAGTAATCGGTCGGTTAGTATCTCAAGAAGTATTAACGGTTGTATGATGAATGTGTGAGCAATTTCATCTAAAATATTTACCGACTAAAAAGTACCGAGGTAGATGGACAAGAGTATGATAGCTTGAATTGAATTCTCCGAGTGTAGGGATATCTTTTACACACACGTAAGGGTATATGATCGGTGTTTGGAAGAAAGGTAGGGATGACGAATAAAGCGAAGTTTTATTGAGGGATGATGTGATTTCTAACATTTTTTCATGACTATTAAGATAGGGCTCATGACAACCAAAAAGCTAGTGTAGTTGAAAACTCTGATTTTCAAATTTCTTCTTTTACAGTTCTTATCTTTATATGTAATTTTCACAGTCTTTCTTTTATTATAGGATATTGTGGGTGCAATCCGCTGAAAACCCTCGGGAGACAAAACTCCTCCTACTAGGGACACCTAGATGTTTAAAGGCTTGTTGCACGTTCTCAGTGCAATCGTGTTGCCTATAAAAGTGTGCTAGTTAGTTTTTCTCTTTCTTTGTATTTTCTCCTTTTCCTGAATAAAAGAAGTTTGCTCCGGACGATCAAAATCAAGTTTGGGGGAATTTGTTCAGTCGAAATTATTGCAATTTATAACATAACAATTTTCTTACTATTCTAATCATCTAAGGGTGTTTATTATAAATATAACACATATTACAAGTTCATCTGCAAAATATCAATTACCATGTGTTATACTTATAATCAACATTTTTTGAAGGAAATTGTATGTTTATTATTCCACGCATAATATTGTATATCTCTAACATTCTTCATTGAGATCTTGTGCAAAAATTAGCCCAGATCAGATATCGGAATCAGAAATTCGCCGGTAAAATACAGGAAATCAAAGAGTTAAATTCTGGCAGAGATTCAGTAGAGAGAAGAAGATTCCAGATGTCATATATAAACCCTGAGACCAACATTAGAAGACTAAAGAAAATTGAAGCTGAGAGCTTACCAATCGGCCGCAGATCCGCGGCCGAGTTAGGGGATCGAAGATCGAGATTTCTCCAGAAGCTTCCTTATAACGTCTTAGCTTGCTGAGGACGCTTCATAACTACCTAGCTTATTCTAGAAGCCTCTATGTAACAACCTAGCTTATTGGGGAAGCTTGATTAGAGGTTATAAAAAGGACCTAAGCCTATATTAAAAAAGGTTGTTGATTTTTAGTACACATTTTGTACACAATTACAAAAACAATTTAGATCCAATTTCAGGAACCACTAAAACTCAAGATCAAGAATCATCGAGAAGTTCATCAAGCGATTCAACAAAAGATCCTTTACGTAAAGCCGATCGTCATCAACGAGCACGTGATCCTCGATAGATCCAAGACTCACGGTGATCGAGCAAAGAGAAGATCAACGGAGAAATTATCTCTTCAAGGGAGTGATCGAGTGCTATTCTTCTTGTTATCTCGGATTGAAGAAGTTGTAATTTGAAGTTGAATAATAAAGGTGATCATTACTTTTAGTTTTCCTTTCTTTAAATTTTCGGATTATGAAATCTCTATTAGTTGATTCTTCTATTTCCATGATGTATGAGTAAATCTCCGCTTGCTATGAATTCGAAGGAATTTGGTAGATCTAATGGTGAGAGAGTTCTATATTCATCTTAAGTCTTATGGAGATTATAAACTTTAGCAAAAAGAATCATTAATGTCCAAATTGTGAGTGAGATCAATTTATTGAGAATTTCGTCACAATTTGGGGATTAGATTGATGATCTTTCTTGTTAAAGGCTAGATAGGAATGGTAATCAATGAAAGGACAAGGGGCAATGAATGAGAAACCCTAGTTTCATCAATGGATCTCTAATTCTCATTAATAGCCATCGATCTAGTAGTAATTCTATCAATAGATATGATGAATCATCTTGAATAATTATCATGGCTACTAATTTCGTTCGAATCATACAAGCCTTCTTCAATTTTCTTGATAATTACATTTGATCTTGGACAATTTTCTTGATTTCCTTTCTTAAAAACGATTTCTTGATTTTCTTGAAAATATCAATTCAACTAAATCTTGAGCTATTTCTTGATTTTCTTTACTATTTCTTTCGACTCAACTAAAGCAAAAATTTACGATTCCTCGAATCCCGGAGGACGACTCGTACTCACTAACGCTCGCTACACGCGACACCGTTATTGATTGCGGTTATTATACGACTAAAACATTACATCACTTCTTTACCACTACATCTTTTCTTTAAAATCAAAGATGTGTGGAGATTCGATACAAATCAGCATGCATTGGAGACTGCAGTGTATCTGTTGAACAGGGTTCCAACCAAGACCGTGTCTACCACTTCATATGAGATATGGTATGCGAAGAGACTGTCTCTTAAACGAGTTAAGATTTGGGGTTGTCCGGATTTTGTCAAAAAACAGAATCCGGAAAAACTCAAGACACGATCTGTTCAGTGTATATTTGTGGGGTATCCAAAGGATTCGTATGGATATTTTTTCTACCACAAGGAGGAATAAAGAGTGTTTGTTTCTCAGCATACCATATTTTTTCTAACACCGCGGATCCACTCACTAAGTCCTTCCCTCAGCCACAGCATGAGCGACTTTTTGAGATGTTGGGTATGAGATATACCAATAATTGGTCTTAGTGCAAGTGGGAGATTGTTGGATATATGTATGCCCTAGAGGCTATTATTTTATAGTGGATGTATTGACATGTATATATTTTCAGAGGAGATTCTTGCTCGACATGATAGTATTGTAGGGTTCCTAGGCACTCTAAGAAGGTTCTACAAGGTATCTAACATGCCGGATTCAAAAAATTAGCCATGCCGAAAAACCCTAACCAAGATCGTATACTAGAGATTATGCGAAAACTAGCAAGCAAACAACTTTAACACTAAGTGAAAGGGATTACAAACTTTGTAGAACCGGTCCTTCACTTCAAAAGCTCCGTGCAGATATCCCCTTCGCTGCAATCGTGAACTCCGGACTCTAGCGATGGTTTCCTCGGAGAAATGTGCGGGCTGGGTCGTCGACTTCGAGGCCGAAGATGATCTACGTCGGGAAGACACTAGCTCAAGCTATTTCTTCACTAGGTCATGAACTTTGTGAAGAGAACACACTCTAATATATGGCAAGTGGTAGAGGATGAAGAAGTAGGAAGTGGGCTCACTTTAGAATTGATTTTCTCACACTTTTTCTCATGGCACCATTAGAGCTAGTAAGCTTTTCATGGAGCTTGATGAATAAGAAGAAGAAGAAGAAGAAAGAATGAATAATCATCATATGAATTGATTCCCTCAATAATGTAACCATGGGTGAGTTAAGCTATCATGCTTAACTCATGTAGAGAATTGACCAAGGTATTAGGTTAAGGGTTAGGTTAAAGAATATCAAGAGAAATGACGAAAGAGTGGACTTTGTCAAAGTTTCTCCAAGCTTCTTCAAGCTTGATAACTTTGACTAAGTTCAACCCTTTTGTTAAATCTTAAGATAAAACAATAACCCTAATCTTAAACCTAATCATGGTACAAGTCTCATACACCCATCTTGTGTGTATCATCAAGTATGACACAAACATATGTACACAAATATATATATATCACATATACACTTATGCAGAAACTAGTGAGAAAATAAATCTTAAGTGAGCTAATACTAGTTAATGTAATGTAATATATCAAATATATAATTATACATTAAATTATTAAATCAACTCTTGATTTAATAATCCGGTTATAACCGACTAATATCAAAAATAACAACTTATCGAATCAACACTTGATCCGATAACCCGGCTATATCGTATACAACCGATCAATGTCACAAATCGCGAGAATAGAATACGGTATCTCATATCGTATCAATTTTTCTCCCGCACATATCACATATGCAATCCTACTCCGTTTCGCTTGAGCCAGGAAACCCTTGTGTAGGACTCTAAAGACTCGTCAATACGCCGGCAGTAGGTGATGATCATATCAAACACCCACAAGCCGCAAGCGGTCCGCTAAACGTAACGACCACCCGGGTATTGAGCGATCAGAAGATCAACAAGCAAGCCTGCTAGTACTCCTGTGAATCCAATCAGTAACACTACCGTACAGTCCGGTCTGTTCGTCTGATATGTCGCATATCTCGCCTAGGGATGGTAAACGTCAGACCCCAGCAGCTTGATAAGTCATGCCGATGTAAGGTCTATAACAAGTATGAAACTACTGATAACACTTACCAGTAAATCAGTGCAACCCTGGCCAGGGATTTCCAGTTATGGCCAGTCGAGCATAGCGCAACATCAACCCCCAATACCGGGAGAGACGAATCCCCTCCTATCGCTCATTGCCTCCATGTGAATCGGGACTGTACCCAAAAACCACCTGTTTGCACGACTCAGTAGAGCCGTGGTAGGATGGAAATCAAAGCACAGTGGGAGACACACAAGACTCTATGACGATCTCGGGTCAACAGACTAAGTTGTACCAGTGTCATCAGAGAACTGCCATCTGACGTGAGGTATAATACCATCTGGGAGTTCTCGGCGAGTCCGTTCAGTGTATCCAGTCTCCACTGAGCACCCTCATACCGTCTCTGATGTCAAACACCAATGGATATGGGATCATCCATCGCCCATCACATGGGTCGAGAAGATATACGCTAGTCTACTCTGGAATATCGATGCCCCGTCTCGATATTCCCACGACTAGGAACATTGAAGGATGTACTCATTGACTACCCAGGCCCCACTAGTATGATCTACATCATAGTCCTGGAAGTCGAGTACACATCCTAAGGCTTTATCAACATGTAACAGAGAGACAATAAATATACATGTTAAGATAAAGAGCAACCAGATAGCGTACTATCATGTCGAGCAAGAAAGTCCTACCTATATATGTCCCAGCATCCACTACAATATACATCTCATGTACAGTAATGGCCTCTAGGGCATACATATAACTAACAAGTATGCTATCTGGTTACTCTTTATCTTGACATGTTCACTTGATCATGCTTTTTATTCATTTGATACATATTGATAAAGCCCTTAGGATATTTTCTTGACTACTGTGATTATGATGCAGATCATACTAGTGGGACATGAGTAGTTTATAAGCATATCCTTAAATGTTCCTAGTCGTGGGTGTATCGAGACGGGCCATCAATATTCCAGAGTAGACTAGCGTATACGTTTCTTGACCCATTAAATGGGCAACGGATGATCCTATATCCATTGGTGTTTGACATCAGAGATTGTATACGGGTGCTCAGTGGAGACTGGGTACACTGGACGGACTCGCCGAGAACTCCTATATGGTATTACATCTATCTTCGGATAACAGTTCTCAGGTGACACTGGTACAGGTTAGTCTGTAGACCCGAATTCGTCATAGATTCTTGTGTGTTCTCCCACTGTACTTTGATTTCCACTCTACCAAGGCTCTATTGAGTCGTGCATACAGGTGATTTTTGGGAACAGTCCCGAGACACATGGAGGAAATGAGCGATAGGAGGGGTTTCGTCTTTCCCTGTATTGGGGGTTGATGTTGCGCTGTGCTCGATTGGCTATATCAGGAAGTCCCTTGCTAAGGCTGATGAGATTTACTGATAAGTGTTATCAGTAGTTTCTCGATCTGTTATAGGCCATACATCGGCATGACTTATTGAGTTATTGGGGTCGACGATACCTTCCCTAGACTCAATATGCATCATATCTGACGAAGAGACCGGACTGTACGGTAAGTGTTGCCAGTTGGCTCGACGGAAGTTTTGACAGATTCGCTTATTTTTCTTCTGATCGCTCAATACCTAGGAGCCGTTAAGTACAGCTAGTGCCGTTGACGGTTTGTGGGTATGTAATATGATCACTGCCTACTGCTAGCGTATTGACGAGTCTTAGAGTCCCACAAAGGGGTTTCCTAGCTCCGGCGAAACGATGTGGGGTGCATATGCGGATATGCAGGGGAGCTTGATTAAATGCGTGTATTTGATACCGCATTTTAATCTGGTGTTTTCTATTGGTCCGGTCTGTTCCCCTCCGAAACGCGGGGACGCAACCGCGTGGGTCCGTCTCGCCTGGATTTCGGGGGCAGATGCTAATTGGTGCTACTCGTCCACCTCTCCGAAGATGCCAAATTGATTTATGGCACCGTGTATCAAAGGTTTAAACGGATGCGGCCGATATAGCAAACTTCGTTAGATTCCCCCTCGTTGAGGGGTTTTTGATTGTAGGGACGCTCTTCCCTGCAGGTGCAAGCCCCTGCAGTTAATTACGCTACCGAATCGCGGTAAACACTATCTCCTTCTCCAGATGGTCACTTCGTGTCGTGTGTGTTTGTTTTGTTTTTTGGCTGCCCGTAGATTGTATACAGAGACTAATTTATGTTGTCGCCCGTAAGGCGTGGATTAGTCCAAATCCGTATTTTCTTAGATTTGGGTTTGGGGTTGAGTTTAAGGATACGTTAGTCTCATTTGAGAATAAGATCAACTTAAACGTTTGTTAAGGATACGTTAGTCTAATTCTAGACTAAGATTAACTTAACAGGATCATTTAGTCCAAAAAAGAGCATTTGGGTTCTATTGTTTAGTTTAGGGACTTTGCGGTCCATAATTAGTTTAAGGACATTTCGGTCTAAGGTTAAGGGCATCATAGTCCATGGGTTTTAAAGGACCCCACAGTCCGGGGTTAAGGACATCGTAGTCCATGGGTTTTAAAGGACCCTACAGTCCGAGATTAAGGACATCATCGTGCATGGGTTTTAAAAGACCCCACAGTCCGAGGTTAAGGACATCATAGTCCATGAGTTTAAGGACCCCACAGTCCAAGGTTAAGGACATCATAGTCCATGGGTTTTAAAGGACCCCACAGTCTGAGGTTAAGGACATCATAGCCCATGAGTTTAAGGACTCCACAGTCCAATTTAAAGACGTCAAAGTCTATGTATGGTTGTCGGGACCCGTGACCTCTCTGAAGACGTTGAAGGATTACAACGACATATATCAGAGGGGTTAAGAGATGTACCCTTGAACCAATTTTGGTTGAAAGATCTGTAGTCCAATTTAGGGCTAAGATCTGTTAAAAGATTTATGAGCATATGGGCTCAGTTAATCTGAATTTGAGGACTTATGGCCAATTTTGGGCTAAGTCCAATCAGGTTAAAATGTTTAATATTAATTTTGGGCTGCTGAGTATTTGCTTGGGCTTGGCCCTTTTAACAATACTTGAATTCTAACAATATTTTGTCTTTTATTGAATGTTGGGCATTCATCATGGCCTTGGGCTTATTAAAGAACAATTCATGATTTATTAGCACGACACGTGGTGCGCTTGGCGCTTTGCGCCGTCAAAGAGTGCAGTGGGCTTCTGCCGAGTAGCGCACACGTGAGGGGCACGTGTCGCGCTTGGCGATAAGCGCCAGATGATAGGCGCATTGCGCCAGTTTATGAGCGTAGAGCGCTATTAGTTTAATGACGCACACATGATTGACACGTGGTACGCCTGGCGCTGAGTGCCAGCCCATAAGCGCAGTGTGCTATTACAAGAGCGCAAAGCGCTAACCGTTAAGTGGCACACGCGTGACGGACACGTGTCGTGCTCGGCGCTGAGCGCCGGTCTAAGAGTGCAGAAGCGCAGTTCAAGAGCGCAAAGCGCAGTTCCAGAGCGCAAAGCGTATATGATCAATTTTGTGATCTAAAAAATAGAGACTTTGTCTCAAGATTCTAAGAACAAAATTTCTTCAATCTCTTATGTTGATGAAAGGCTTTGCCTTTATGGATCTATGATCTGTGAGGAAGAAGTAATTCTTCTTTTATTTTATGATGAGGTCTTTTGATCTCTTTGTGAAAGACTTTTTGTCTTTGTAGATCTATGATCTTTTAAAGAAGTGAATCCTTCTTTTTAAATTAATTACGAGATGGTTTCATCTCTCTGTTCATCACCATTCTTTTTTACCTTGAAGAAAAATCTTCTTCTGAGAGCTTGCTCTTTTTCTTTGAATTTCTCAAACTTTATGAGAAGGTTTCTCTTTATGCTTATGTATATCCCAGACTTGAAGTCTTGGGGCCTTTATATAGGGCAAGCTGATCAGTTCAATCAGTTAAGGAGATTTTTTCTCTAATTGATTTGGGGATTTTCCTATCGTTGGATCTTTGATCCAAGGGCTTCTGATTTACAGAAGGTAATCTTCTTGTTTTTAACAAAGATTGGGAAATCTTCTAAACAGAATATATTCTGTATTTTTAGTGATTTTTAATCACCATTGGATCATTGATCCAACAGTGCTCTGATTTACAGAGCACAATCTTGTTATTTGGAAAGATTTTGAGAAATCTTTTTTTAACAGAATTTAATTCTGATCAATTAATGATTTATCATTACTATTAGATATTTGATCTAACGGTGGTGAGCTTTTAGTTCCAGCGCTAGCGCACCCGTGCTTTGCACGTGGTGCGCTACTCAGAGCGCAGCGCACTTAGCGTTAGCGTGTCCGTATCTTACACGTGGTGCGCTGCTTAGAGCGCAGCGCACCTAGCGCTAGCGCACATGTGCTTTGCACATGGTGCGCTGCTTGGGCGCATAGCACTTGGTGCTGTAATGAAGCATTGCTTCAATTGTTGGAGGTGTCTTTTCACCTTCCTTTTAAGTCAAACTTATATTCCTCAGAACTTATATTTCCCAGATCTTGGAAATAACTCCATTATGCACAAAATTTTCTGTGTCCAGTCTTTATAATCTTATGCAATGCTTCTTTCTTTTCTCATTTATAGAGAACCATCTTAACTATGGCTTATAACCGCCCACATGGTCGCCGACAACCATGGGAAGTGCCCATTCAGGACATTGTTCCTCGCTTCGCTGTGCGCTTGGTGAATCCTTCTCTTACGGATGACTAATGCGATACAGCGCTGCACGAGCTTTTGACTCGTGTAGGATCTCCTCTCCCTCCCTACTCTATTTGGCTTCGGATCATCCTCATATCCGTGCTCGCTGATATTCCCCCTCTTCCGGCGGAGATGACCTCAGTGATGCTCGATGCCGTTGAAGACAAGATGGAGTGCTTCTTCGAGGCGCCTTTGATCACCAAAGCCCTGAGGGATTGCTCTGTTCAATTGCTGAGCCAAATACGGGATCATCGGGCCGTCATCTCTGTTTTGCTGGTGAATGTGGTGCTAACCGATGGGTGGCTACTCCTCGTGAAGATCGCCGCTTCGACATGGTGGAAAAGACAAAGAGGGAACCAGATAATTTTATTTATATGTTTGTAAACCCCTATACTTTTGACCCTATGTTTGGAGATCTATTTCCATTGCAATAAAATGTTCAATTAAGCGTTTTCTTCCTTTTTGTCATTATCTGTCAAGTGTTCCTCTAATTTTAATTCTTTTGTTCTTCTTCTGTTAGGCGCATATGCGCTATAGAACTTACACTGTTATAAACAGGTGAAAGTAATCCCTGTGAGAGTGAAGCGCTTCTGGCGCTTAGCGCTCTCGTGCTTTGTACGTGAGCGCCGTTTCAGAGTCCTTGACTCTCAGTGCTGGCACCTTTAATGCTAGCGCTTTTCACGAAGCGTTGCTTCGTTTCCAAATCTCAGAATTTGAACAGAACTTTGCTCTGATTGGGGGAAACAAATACCCCCACCGTTGCGCTTACGTGGCCCACACGTGAGTGCAGCGGTGGCAGTATCTGCACCCTTGGATCAACTCAGAAGTTGAAACAGTGTCTCAATGCCTATAAGTAGGGCCTTTGGCCCTTTGAGATGACCATTGTTCATCTTCTTCTTTCTGTCTTCTGAGAGTCTTTATTCTCTATCAGAGCATAGCTCTTCTTTTTAAGAACTTTCAAGAGTCAAAACTCGGCCAAATTTTTGGTAAGATTTGAACTTTATTAATAGAGCTTTGCTCTTCTCAGATCATAGATCTTAAAATATTTTTAGGGTTTTTCTCATTAACAGAGCTTTGCTATACTTAGATCACAGATCTAAAGAAAACCCTTTTAATGTTTCTCGATAGAGCTTTGCTCTTATTAGATCTTAGATCTTGAGAAATCCTTTTCAGGGTTTCTTAACCCATTAACAGAGATTTTCTCTCGAGGAGTTTAACTCCCCTGTCCCGAGGAACTTTTTTATTAAGTGTGAAATCCTCTTTAGGATTTCCTTTCTTAATTGCACAGGATTAAATTCATTGAGTGATTTAATTAGTACTTATTTCCTCCTTTGGGATATCAAGAGTGGTTTAAATCCCTTGTCCATTTCAATAAGATTTTTCTTAATCAGTCTGTCCACTGACTCTTACTGATTTTCTTTTTCAAACGTCATGGATGCTCATATGTATGATCTCGACGAGATTATTTTCTATGGAGACATTCGCGCCCACGGCCGTTCCCAAAATCAAGAATTCACAAACGCCCAATGTGCTGAAATTATGGGTCGCTTTGATGCATACAATGGTCGACTGCTTCCTCGCCGTTCCTCTCTCTTGAAGCTTATTGTGGGAGCGATCTGGGGAGCACTTCATCTATTTTATGCCGTCATGCTGCTTAAGGCATTGGATTACGCCGAAGATAAGATGCACTCGGTATACCTGATGGGCTTAATCTCAAAGAAAAGGTGAGACAACCTTGTTGATATACTGCATCAAGCTTTTCAGCAGGCGGCGAGACTCGCTGCTTATCGAAGGGTGGAAGACATCACTGGGAATCCTGACGCTTTTGATAGTGAAAGGATGCACACGAAGATGGTCCAAGAGGCCCGAAAAATTTTAGATGGCCTAACTTTTGAATTTCTCAATCCATGTCCTGGATTTGATGTCCTGCCTTTGTAAACATTTTAAGGGCGTTTTTGTTTACCGCTTTTACCAATGTAAGAATTTTCTGAAGTATGAATAGAAAGCTTTTCCATTTCCATGTATTTATCTTATGCTTTCTTGTCTTTTCTGTGTTGCCGGCATGTTACTTTAGTAAGCATAGCCTGTAGTTGATAGAGAGTATTCCGTCTTGAATTCTTCGAGAGGTAGCGATGACTTAGGGGGCAGGTTCAGATCTGTCGCCTAAGGCTTTTCAATTTTGTGAGCTGTGAGGGTCTCATAAAGACTTTTCTCCATATGAGTCGTGAGGATCTCGTAGGTGTATTTTCTCCTTAGGAATCGTAAGGATTCCTCAGTGTCTTGGGAGTCGCAAGGATCTCACAAGAGAGTTTTCTTCCTTACGGGTCGAGAGGACCTGTAAGGGATTGATGAGGTTGACATTATCCGCATTTCACGGAGTCATAAGTTGCTCTGGGCGTTTCCCACGGGGTCGAGATTGACTCTAGCCGTGTTCCACGGGACCAGGATTTGCTCTGGATGCTTCCCGCGGGGTCGAGATTGACATAGCCGTATTCCGCAAGGACCAGGATCCGCTCTGGACACTTTCCACGGGGTCAAGATTGACATAGGCCGTGTTCCACGTAACCAGGATTTGCTCTGGATGCTTCCCACGGGGTCAGAATTGACATAGCCGTGTTCTGCGAGCACCAGGTTCCGCTCTGGACGTTTCCCATGGGGTCAGGATTGACATCGGCCGTGTTCTACGAAACCAGGATTTTCTCTGGATGCTTCCCACGGGGTCAGAATTGACATAGCCGTGTTCTGCGAGGACCAGGTTCCGCTCTGGACATTTCCCACGGGGTCAGGATTGACATAGGCCGTGTTCCTCGTGACCAGGATTTGCTCTGGATGCTTCCCACGGGGTCAGAATTGACATAGCCATGTTCTGTGAGGACCAGGATCCGCTCTGGACATTTCCCACGGGATCAGGATTGATATAGGCCGTGTTCCATGAAACCAGGATTTGCTCTTGATGCTTCCCACGGAGTCAGAATTGACATAGCCGTGTTCTGCGAGAACCAAGATCCGCTCTGGACGTTTCCCACGGGGTCAGGATTGACATAGGCCGTGTTCCACGAAACCAGGATTTGCTATGGATGCTTCCTATAGGGTCAGAATTGACATAGCCGTGTTCTGCGAGGACCGAGATCCGCTCTGGACGTTTCCCACGAGGTCAG
This sequence comes from Agapanthus africanus, assembly GCA_030015575.1. Lineage (NCBI taxonomy): Eukaryota > Viridiplantae > Streptophyta > Magnoliopsida > Asparagales > Amaryllidaceae > Agapanthus > Agapanthus africanus. The sequence goes on along the minus strand of JASDDO010000028.1, from coordinate 22,808,226 downwards.
GATTAACATAGGCCGTGTTCCACGAAACCAGGATTTGCTCTGGATGCTTCCCACGGGGTCAGAATTGACATAGCCGTGTTCTGCGAGGACCAGGATCCGCTCTGGAAGATTCCCATAGGGTCAGGATTAACATAGGCAGTGTTCTACGAAACCAGGATTTGCTCTGGATGCTTCCCACGGGGTCAGAATTGACATAGCCATGTTCTGCGAGGACCAGGATCCACTCTGGACGTTTCCCATGGGATCAGGATTGACATAGGTCGTGTTCCACAAAACCAGGATTTGCTCTGGATGCTTCCCACGGGATCAGAATTGACATAGCCGTATTCTGCGAGAATTAGGTTCCGCTCTGGACGTTTCCCACGGGGTCAGAATTGACATAGGCCGTGTTCCACATGACAAGGATTTGCTCTGGATGCTTCCCACAGGGTCAGAATTGACATAGCCGTGTTCTGCGAGGACCAGGATCCGCTCTGGACGTTTCCCACGGGGTCAGGATTGATATAGGTCGTGTTCCACGAAACCAGGAAGGGTTGACTCTCGGTTGTCTGTGCATCGTCGAGTCATTGAATTGGGAACTTTGCCGCAGCTCCGATTTGTTGATGTTGCGTCTGTTGTAGTGAGACGAATGCTGAGATGATCTCCAGGCTGTCTGTGAACCATCGAGATGTGGCTTCTTTTTCGGATGAAGCTAAGGGGGAAGGTATGGTTCTCCCTTAATTTGTGCCCCCGGATTGTATACAGGGACCGATGTAATCTCACCTGTAGGGCAAAAAGTTTCATTTTATATATTTTTCTTTCCGCGATGCTCTATCATTTCAGCTTTTATATCGCGAAAGTTGCGATTGCCCAATCATTTCGACTATTTTTCGCGGTGCCCAATCATTTCAGCTATTTGTTTTATTTACTCGCTGCTTTTTATTGCGAGTTACCCAACCATTTCGGCTATTTTGCATGCATACACTTTTACTTGCTGATTTGCAAGTTGCCCAATCATTTCGGCTATTTTATATGCATTTGTGGTTCGCTGGATTTTCGCTGCGAGTTTGGGATTTGATACCGATTTAGGTATCAGCATCGCTACAACTGGGATATTGTCAGGAGAGAATCATCATTTGCCATGAAAGGGCTTGGAATTTAATACCGATTTAGGCATCAGCATCGCTACCACTGGGACATTGCCAGGAGCGAATCATCATTTGCCGTTGTCGGTTCGAACAAATATGGCTTAGCCAACAGGGTTAAGATCCTGTCGACTAAGGCTTTTAAATTCATGAGCAGTAAAGGTCTCATAAAGGTATTTCTCCCTACGAGTCGTGAGGATCTCGTAGGTGCGTTTTCTCCTTAGGAATCTTGAGGATTCCCGAGTGTATGGTCTCTTGTAAGTCGTAAGGATCTTACAAGAGTGTTTTCTCCTTATAAGTCGAGAGGACTTACAAGGGCTGTTCACCGTGTAAACATATCCCTAGTTGCAGGTAGGACTATGTTAGGGAAATGTTTATTCATGCCAGTGCATTGTATACAAGGGTCAATATTGAAACGCTTGTAGGGAATAATCAGGGTGTATGACTGCTTAAGAACAGGTTCAGATCCCTGTAGCTTAAGGTTTTTGAATCCTATGAGCCGTGAGGGTCTCAAAAGGGAATTCTCCTTACGAGTCGTGAGGATCTCGTAAGTGTGTTTTCTCCTTAGGCATCGTGGGGATCCCTAAGTGTGTTGCTCCCTTGTGAGTCGTAAGGATCTCACGCAAGTATTTTCTCCTCATAAGGTCGAGAGGACCTTGCAAGTGTCTTTTAACGAGATTGCGCCCTTTTGGGTTTTCACGACACTCGCCAGTAGCCCTGCTGTTTTTACTCACGGAGCCCTTTCGGGTTTTCATCCGTGCCCATTTTGCTTATGGACATAACTTTTTCCTCTTTTTTTGTCAGCCTTGGGATGCTGCAGTCCGTAGTAGTTTATCGACGTTTCGGTCAATAGCCAGTTTTAGGACATACTAGTCTATGGTTAGTTTAAGGACGTTTCGGTCCGACGCCAGTTTTAGGACATAGTGGTCCATCGTTAGTTTAAGGACGTTTCGGTCCGAGAAAAAGAAGCCGGCTACTACTTACAGAGTTTAAGCTTAGGAAGATAGCGAGCGGACATAGGCATCGTCATCTATTGTTGACCTAGGCCGTGGCTCGTCAGGCGTAGTATTTTTTCAAGAAGCGACCATTTATTGGCCTGAAAGGTCTTTCACCATGCATGTCCATGAGTAGATAGGCACCACCCTGGTAAACTTTGTCTATAATATATGGGCCTTCATAGTTCGGCTCGAATTTCCCCCGCTTGGTATGATTGGGGATCATAGGTCTTTTGACCACTAGCACGAGTTCGCCTTGACGGAATGTTCTCGGCCTAGTCAATCTCTCGTATGAGCGCGTCATCTTTGCTTTATAAGCCTCCAGATTTTGTTGCGCCATGAGCCAGGTTTCTTCGAGGGCATCAAGTTCCTCCAGCCGAAGGTGGGAATTTTCTTCATCTGTTAGCTCATAGTGAACCGTCACTCGTAGAGAGGGTAACTCTATCTCGAGAGGGAGTACCGCTTCTGTGCCGAATACTAGTGCATACGGCGTTGTGTTTGTGGCCGTTTTGAACGTAGTTCAAAACGCCCAGAGAGTTTCATGCTGCCTCTCATGCCAGTCCTTCTTATTTTGAGACACTGTCTTTTTCACGATCTTCGTCAAGGTCTTGTTGAAATCCTCAGCTAGACCGTTAGCTCGGGGATTATAGACCGAAGAGTATCTCCAGTCTATGTTATGATGTTGTGCGAAGCGGCTGATCTTGTGGCTTCTATAGGCTGGCCCGTTATCGGAGATAATCCGTCGCGGAGTGCCGAACCGGTAAATGACGTGTGTCTTGAAGAAATAGAGAATATTTTCCGTCTTCACTTCTCTTAGCGGTATGGCCTCTGCCCACTTGGAGAAGTAATCAGTTGTTGCCAAAATGAATCGATGTCCTCTGGACAATGTCAGTTCGATGGGGCTGATTATGTCAGTCCCCTACATTTCGAACAGCCAGCTAGCCACCGTTGGATGTAGTGGATTCGGATGCTGATGGATAAAATCCCATGAATCTGGCATGAGTGATACTGCTTCGCGTGTTCAAGGCAGTCTTGGATCATCGTGGGCCAATAGTAGCCCATCCTTTTGATCTTCAGCTTCATCTTCGGCCCGGTTTGGTGAGAACCGTAGAGTCAGTCATGAGTTTTTTGGACGACTATCTTTGCCCCTTCAGTTCCCAGGCATCTTAGCCATAGAGAATCAAATGATCTCTTATACAGAGTATCATTGACGAAGGCAAAAGATAGAGCTCGTTTCATGAGCTGATGCCTTGAGGATGCGTCTTCAGGTGTTCGACGGGATTTGAAGTAGTCTATAAAGACTTCTCTCCAATCCTTAGTCTTTTCATGATCTTTTATTTGTAGGGCCGTTTGCTCGGTAGCTTCCTTTTCTTCGGACGACTCCGGAGATATTTCTGCCGGTGTAAGAACCCGACGGCTTTGCACAACGATCCTCACGTCATCGAGGTTCTCATCGGCCAGTTCTTTAGCGAGCTTGGCTAATGCATCTGCCTTACTATTTTTCCCACACGGTATACTCTCCAGGGCATAGGCAGGGATTTCAGTCAGTAGTTGCTGCACTCTCTCGCCGTATTTCACCAACTCTGGTTTGCACGTTTGATATTCGTCGTTTACTTGACTAACGACCAGCTGGGAATCTCTGTATATGAGGAGATTCTCAATTCCTATGTCGACGGCGATCTCAAGACCTGCTATCAAAGCTTCGTATTCGGTTTCGTTGTTTGTCTTCGGCTCTGTCAAGGAAAAGGAAAAGCGCATTACCCCTCTTTGTGGAGTCACGAAGATGAGGCCCACCCCAGATTTGATTATGGGGGTGCATTGTTTACGCTTTTTCATAGAAGATGCTCCATCAAAATAGAGTTCCCATTGGGTATCATTCTCTCTTCTCTCCCCGTCGATCGTGTCAAACGCGTGCTCGTCTGGCAATTCACAGTTCAAGGGAGATTCGGCAGGTATCAGATGCTCAGCGAGGATGTCGGCGATGGCCTGGCCTTTCACTGCCTTGAGGGGTCGATAAGTTATCGAGAACTCCATCAAGAGCAGGGCCTATTTAACTAGCCGTCCCGTTAATATAGCCTTTGACATCAAATATTTGAGAGAATCCACCTTCGATATGAGATGGACCTCATGTGCCAACGCGTAGTGTCTGAGCTTTTTTATCGTGAAGATCAACGCCAGGCAGTATTTTTCAATGGGGGAGTAGTTGCTTTCTGCCCCAGTAGAACTCAACTCAAGTAGTAGAGGGCTCTCTCTTTTCCTTGGTCGTTTTCTTGTGCCCACAGCACGCCTGAGGAACCTTCGAGGGCTGTTGTATACAGGACGAGGGGTTTTCCTTTAACGAGAGGGTCCAGTACTGGCGGATTTTGCAAGTATTGCTTGATTTCATCCAGTGCGCTTTGGCATTTGCGATCCCAGACGAACGAGGTTCCCTTCTTCATTAGATGACTGTAAGGACGGCATTTTTCGGAGAGGTTGGCTATGAATAGCCGGATATACACGAGCTTTCTTGGAGAGACCGCAGTTACTTGAGAGTTCTTGACGGAGGCATTTCCATGATCGCCTTGATCTTCAAGGGGTCTATCTCGATGCCTCGGTATCGGACAACGAATCCTAGGAACTTTCCCAAGAAAACTCCGAACGCACATTTGAGAGGGTTCATCTTTAAGTTGTATTTCCGAAGGCGCTGAAGCACGATCTTCAGATGTTCTAAATGTTCCTCGTATGATTTGCTTTTAATTACGAGGTCGTCAATATAGCATTCGACGATTTCATATATGAGGACATCAAAGATCTTCGTCATGGACCTGTGATAGGTGGCACCGGCGTTCTTTAGACCGAAGGGCATCACCTTGTAGCAGAGTATGCTCAAAGGGGTCCGAAAAGCGGTATGCTTCTGGTCTTCGGGATGCATCTTTATCTGATTGTATCCTGATGAGCCGTCCATGAAGGAGAAAACTTCATGAGTGGCCGTATTATCTATCATCAGCACAGTGACTGGTACTAGGAAGTCATCCTTCGGGCAGGCTTTATTGAGATCCCGAAAATCCACACATATGCGCACCATCCCATTTTTCTTCATCACTGGGACGATGTTGGCGATCCAGTCAGGATACTGAACTTCTTGGATGAAGCCGGAGTCGATCAGCTTCTTGACCTCGGCATTGATGCTCATCTCAAGCTTGAGCCGCATTCTTCTTGGTGCTTGTTTGATCGGCTTGACGTCCGGAGATATCGCCAATTTGTGCGCCGCAATCTCTGGATCTAGTCCTGGCATCTCGGAATAGTTCCATGCGAAGCAATCTTTGTACTGTATGAGCACATCTTTGACCGTAGCCACTTTTTCTTCAGACAACAGCTCACTGACGAACGTCGGTCGTGGGTCGTTTTCCGTTCCCAAGTCAATTTTCTTGAGGTTATCTGCAGTAGTATGTGTTCCATCTTCCAGCTCTTTTGGCGCCGGTGGAAACTCTGAGATCACCTCGCCATCATCGTTTTCGAAGCACCAGGGGAGGTCATCCATATTCTCGGGCTCTTCTTCTGACAGCGTTATTACGTGGCAGGTACAAGATCACTTCCGAGACGATGTTGGTCTGGTTCTACTCTCGCTGCATACGTAGCTTTCGGTTCATGCTTCTGCGGCGGGATTACCCTCCAACTGCTGGATAGAGCGAACCTGCCGAGTTGATATTGGTCTTCGACCCAGTTTTTGAAGGTGAAGCAGTCTTTAAGAGGATGCCCTATTACTTAGTGATAAGAGGAATAGTCTGGGTGAGAGACCTCACCTGCTTGCTCGGGGTGCTTAGACTCCGGGAGCGTCATCATCTGATGTTTTATGACAAGATCGAACATCTTCCTTGTCTTGTCTTGGGAAAAAGAATATGCTCGACCCATCTTCTTTATAAGAGACGAATCCAGATTGCTCGATTCCTGATTGCGTGGCTTCTTGGACCCGCTTTGTCGCTGTCGAACGCTTTTTCCGTTCTTGGTTTATTTCTGCCTCTGCGCCTGGTCTTTTATATGAAGGGTTGACGAGGAAAAACATTTTCATTTTTCGCAGCCTGTTGAAGGAGGCACTGCGTTCTGGCTTTCTCTTAGATGGTCATTTCGTGATTATGGTCGTCTCGAACCTTTTGACCCGCTTCTCTTATAAGCTTGTCCATTTGTTCTTTGAACGATGGGCTTGGCATTTTTACGACGAGAGCTCATTTTGGTTCTTCCTCCTTTCCTAAGGTGGATTCTTTGAAGAGAGGGCTAAGAGGTATTTCTTCCTCAGAATCGCTCCCAAAGGTGAGAACTTGCGATCCCCCAGCGTCGACCATGTGATAGTTTGCCAACAGTTCTTTTATGCTCTTCGGTCGTATTTCTTTGCTCCCGAAGAGTTTTGCGTTTCATCCACTTGAAATGTTGTCGGTGGGCAACATATCCTTGCCACCAGCTTTTAAAAGTATTGCACTCTTCGGTGGGGTGCGCAATCTTTTGATGATATAAGTAGTAGCTAGGATGTATATCCGCTTAATCAGGAGTGTTTCCTTCGGAGGGTGGCAGCTTCATTCCCATCGATATGGCTTTGGCGAACCTTTTCCTCGTCTTGAACCTGCATTTATTTGCGGCGGATGTACTTTGATCCGGCGGGAGTGTTTCGACCCTTTCATTAAGTCGCCGGCGTTTGGCCTTTTCAAATATGGCCATCTCGCGCTCTTGATCAGCTTTGCTTTTAAGAAGAGCTTCGTTCAGGAATGCATTAATCATTTCATCTGATGGTCCTAGAAGTTCCTGCTCAGGATCTGCCCCCAGTTTCTCTGCGTAAGGAGCTTCTTCATCGTTTATTAACGAGTGAGAGATCACATGACAGCTTGCCACATAATTCTCAGGCTTATCCGACGAGTCTTCTCCATTGTCATCATCTCCGTCCTCAAGGATGTGGCTGAGAAATTCTTGGAGTGTGACTGGGGTCCGCGCCTTCTGGTTATATTCTTCTAACGCGTCAATCTGTTTTTGCAGATCCGTGCGCTTGTCACCAGGCTTCACGGGCTTTTTGGTCTTCTTCTTTTTCTTCGAAGACTCTGACGGCTGGGTGTGAGCGCTTTGGCTATCACCACCAATTTTTGGAGTTGGGCGCGATTTTAGCATTCCCTTGATGACCTCGGGTTCCAGTGGATTTTTCCACCTTATCGCCGGGTATGTTTGGAGATCCTTCAGTATTCTTTTCTTCTTAGCTAAAAGAACGACCTCCCATGGAGCTTCTTCTACAAAAGAACATGATGCCCCCAGAGTGTCCGTCTTTTTGAGAGCATGCGGCTGGGGGGCTTATTTTCCAATTCTCGGATAGTGCGAACTTGCCCTGTTGGTATTGGTCTTCGATCCAGCCCTTAAAGACAAAGCAATCTTCAATTGGATGACTTACTGCTTGGTGGTAGGGGCAATAATTGGGACTATTAGCCTCATCGGGTTGCAATGGGCGTTTTGGATCCGGCAAATTAATGAGCCTGTTGCGCACCGCTATCTCGAACAATCTCCTCGTTTTGTCCCGGGGAAATGAATAAGGGTGCTTTATTTTCTCATTATAGTATCGCCGTCTCTCGTCTAGTCGATCAGTTAATTTTGGACCACTGGGCTGCTGTTGAGCATTGGCGACGAAGGTCGCTTTCCCTTTCCCTTTTTCATTTCGTAGCTCCGGTTTGGAAAGAGACGGTCTATGACCTATCTAGTCCATTTGAACCAGTTTGTCAATCAAGGCCTGGAACGTGGTCGGCTTGAAGAACATCATGAATTGGGAAATAGTCGCTTGAGGGTCAAGAGTACCCACAAACATGCCCACTGTCGGCGCTTCTTCGATGCGCTGCTCGCATTTCGACCATAAATTCCGCCATCGTATTGCGTATTGCACCCATGTTTCGCCCGGTTTTACCCTGGCATTGATCAATGCCGTTATTGGGGTGCGTTCATTAGCGCTCGCGAAACGCTAAGTGAATAGTAGCTCCATCTCTGCAAAAGTTTTGACGGAGTCGTTGAGAAGCTCCGAATACCACTCGAATACCGTCTCCGACAAGCTGCCGACGAACTGGCAAAGTAGCAGTTTATCGTCACCTCCAGTGTTACCACATAGAGCCCTGAACTAGACAAAATGCTGGTGCGGATTTCCCGTCCCCTTATATACTTGGAATTTAGGGATCGTATATCCCGGCGGGTACCTTATTTGGTCATACCAGCCTGGATAGGGTCGTCCAGTCTTAACGATCTGCCTAGCTGTTTCGTTCGCCTGGTGAACTCGTATCTGCTGAGCGATGTAATCATCCAGAGCGGCCTTGGAGATGGTCTCCTCCTTGGCTGCTGAAAGAGCCAGAGGAGGGTTCGATGTCTCCCCTCTGTCGTCTTCAAAGATCATCGGGGGGTCTTCAGCTGGAGGTTTCGGCTGTAACATCATCCCGGCCATGTCTTGAAACAAAAGAGCCATTCATTTTATGTTGGCCGCCTGTTCCACGTCCTCTTTTTCTTTCCTCTCGAGCATTCTTCGGATGAAATTAGCATCAGTTTCGTGTTCCTGACGTTGATCTGAGGTCTCCGGATTGTCTTTCGGCCCAGCGAGTGCGGCCATTGCAGTTAGCATCTCCTGAAGTATCTGCTGCTGCTGCTCCTGAACCTTTGTTATCGATCGATTAAGCGGTCGATGACCTGTGGAAGCACGGCTTTCCTCTTTTTCGGAAGCCATATAAACGGTATGTGTTACCATGCCCCCAGACTTGGAGCGTTTAGACTCAGCGTCTCTGCGGTTTGCCGCGGTCACAGGGGCTTTCTCCGGCCTCCTTCTCTTGTGAGCGGTTGATGTTGAGGGAGCCGTTGCAGCGGGCACCCAGACGGATGACATCTTCTGTGGCACCACGGGATGGCTCTTTTCTTGCTAAGCTTTAAGCTTCTTTGGCCGGCGAGAGTAGTCCTGGTTAATCACCGATTCCTGGACCTATCGCTAGACTTTGTAAATCTTGGAAGAAAGCCGCTGAGAAGGTTGCTCCGGCTTCTTTTCTATAGTAATCTCCATAGGTGGAGGAAATCTCTTCTGCACAGCAGTCGGAGAGTTCTTGCGAACCCTCCTAAACGGTTCAAGGCTGTTCCCAGTTGGAACAACAACATTAATTTCCATCATGGGAGCTGGCGGAGTTAGTCCCGACGGGGAGCTTCCCCCAGCCTTCCTTACTCATCGCCAGTGACGACGGCGAGTATGTCGTGCGGATGGGATTGTCGCAACTGTAGGGGTGAATTCATCACGCCCCCTGTTTTGGCGAAGGGTTGTCGCCGGCGTCAGCCTCTTAAAGACCGGTGTCCATTGAGAAACAATATCCAATATGTCAAAGACAAACCTCTGGGCAGGAGAAGCAGTTTTGAGGACTTTGCCTGGAGCAGGAGCCGAAACAGTCAGCCTTATGAAGACCGACCCTTTGGCAGGAGAAGCCGCTTTGACGACTTCAGAACCAGGAATAGCTATCCTTTTCGGGATAACCCCTTCTGGTATTGCGGGCTTCTTCATGGGCCTGTTGGAGCTTTGGCACATTCTGTTAAAAACTAAGGCAGTAGAGTTGGGCGACCCATTGATAAGGGCCGTAGCAGTTATAAGTCGATCAAAGGCCTACTTCTTTGGGGATTCTTGCGATAGCATCGTGGCATTGAAGCTCATCTGTGGGATCATAGTCCCAAAGAACAGCCCAGTGGTGGCCTGAGTTACTTCCTCCACTGGCATCTTGAAAAGGGAGGCCGCTTGGGGCCCATAGGTTACACCTCCAGATGAGGCGGAACGGGAGTTGCAGTCGTAGCTTGAGCAGTTAGAGGCCATTGATGTTATGTTTTCTGCATGGGAGCAAAACCAAATCTTAGTACCTCGAACCCAAGGGCAACCATATCAAACCGCGATTCATTCGCGAACACAACACACGAAGTGTGGAGTGGAAAAAGGAAAAGGTCCCACCGGGCGTGCCAGAATCTGTTCCCCTCCGAAACGCGGGGACGCGACCGCGCAGGTCCGTCTCGCTTGAATTTTGGGGGCAGATGCTAATTGGTGCTATCCATCCACCTCTCCGAAGATACCAAGTTGATTTATGGCACCGTGTATCGAAGGTTTAAACGGATGCGGCCGATGTAGCAGACTTCGTCAGATTCCCCCTCGTTGAGGGCTTTTGATTGTAGGGACGCTCTTCCCTGCAGGCGCAAGCCCCTGCAGTTAATTACGCTACCGTATCGCAGTAACCACTTTCTCCTTCTCCAGATGGCCACTTCGTGTCGTGTGTGTTTGTTTTGTTTTTTGGTTGCCCGTGGATTGTATACGGAGAATAATTTATGTTGTCACTCGTAGGGCGTGGATTAGTCCAAATCCGCATTTTCTTAGATTTGGGTTTGGGGTTGGGTTTAAGGATACGTTAGTCTCATTTGAGACTAAGATCAACTTAAACGTTTGTTAAGGATACGTTAGTCTAATTCTAGACTAAGATCAACTTAACAGGATCATTTAGATCCAACAAAAGAGCATTTGGGCTTTATTGTTTAGTTTAGGGACTTTGCGGTCCATAATTAGTTTAAGGACATTTCGGTCCAAGGTTAAGGACATCATAGTCCCACAGTCCGGGGTTAAGGACATCGTAGTCCATGGGTTTTAAAGGACCCCGCAGTCCGAGGTTAAGGACATCATAGTCCATGGGTTTTAAAGGACCCCACAGTCCGAGGTTAAGGACATCATAGTCCATGAGTTTAAGGACCCCACAGTCTAAGATTAAGGACATCATAGTTCATGGGTTTTAAAGGACCCCACAGTCCGAGGTTAAGGACATCCATGAGTTTAAGGACCCCACAGTCCATTTTAAAGCCGTCATAGTCTATGTATGGTTGTCGGGACCCGTCACCTCTCTGAAGACGTTGAAGGATTACAACGACATATATCAGATGGGTTAAGAGATGTACCCTTGAACCAATTTTGGTTTAAAGATCTGTAGTCCGATTTGTAGCTAAGATATGTTAAAAGATTTATGAGCATATGGGCTTAGTTAATCTGAATTTGAGGACTTATGGCCAATCTTGGGCTAAGTCCAATCAGATTAAAGTGTTTAACATTAATTTTGGGCTGTTGAGCATTTGCTTGGGCTTGGACCTTTTAACAATGCTTGAATTCTGACAATATTTTGTCTTTTATTGAATGCTGGGCATTCATCATAGCCTTGGGCTTATTAAAGAACAATTCATATTCTATCAGCGCGACACGTAGTGCGCTTGGCGCTTTGCGCCAGTCAAAGAGCGCAGTGCGCTTCTGCTGAGTAGCGCACACGTGAGGGGCACATGTCGCGCTTGGCGCTAAGCGCCATATGATTGGCGCATTGCGCCAGTTTATGAGCGCAGAGCGCTATTAGTGTAATGACGCTCACGTGATTGACACGTGGTGCGCCTGGCGCTGAGCGTCAGCCCATGAGCGCAGTGCGCTATTTCAAGAGCGCAAAGCGCTAACCGTTAAGTGGCGCATGCGTGAGGGACACGTGTCGTGCTCGGCACTGAGCGCCAGTCTAAGAGCGCAGAAGAAAAGTTCCAGAGCGCAAAGCGCATATGATCAATTTTGTGATCTAAAAAAAACGAAACTTCGTCTCAAGATTCTAAGAACAAAATTTCTTCAATCTCTTATGTTGATGAAAGGTTTTGCCTTTATGGATCTATGATCTGTGAGGAAGAAGTAAATTTCTTTTATTTTATGATGAGATCTTTCGATCTCTTTGTGAAAGAATTTTTTGTCTTTATAGATCTATGATCTTTTAAAGAAGTGAATCCTTCTTTTTAAATTAATTACGAGATGGTTTCATCTCTCTGTTCATCACCATTCTTTTTTACCTTGAAGAAAAATCTTCATCTTTTTCTTTGAATTTCTCAAAGTTTATGAGGAGGTTTCTCTCTATACTTCTGTATATCCCAGACTTGAAGTCTTGGGGCCTTTATATAGGGCAAGCTGATCAGTTCAATCAGTTAAGAAGATCTTTTCTCTAATTGATTTGGGGATTTTCGCACTGTTGGATATTTGATCCAAGGGCTTCTGATTTACAGAAGGTAATCTTCTTATTTTTAACAAAGATTGGGAAATCTTCTAAACAGAATTTATTCTGTATTTTTAGTGATTTTTAATCACCATTGGATCATTGATCCAACGGTGCTCTAATTTACAGAGCACAATCTTGTTATTTGGAAAGATTTTGAGAAATCTTTTTTTAACATAATTTAATTCTGATCAATTAATGATTTATCATTACTATTAGATCTTTGATCTAACGGTGGGGAGCATTTAGTTCCAGCGCTAGCGCACCCGTGCTTTGCACGTGGTGCGCTGCTTAGAGCGCAGCGCACTTAGCGCCAGCGCATCCGTGTCTTACACGTGGTGCGCTGCTCAGAGCACAGCGCACCTAGCGCTAGCGCGCACGTGCTTTGCACATGGTGCACTGCTCAGGACGCAGTGCACTTGGCACTGTAATGAAGCATTGCTTCAATTGTTGGAGGTGTCTTTTCACCTTCCTTTTAAGTCAAACTTATATTCCCCAGAACTTATATTTCCTAGATCTTGGAAATAGCTCCATTATGCACAAAATTTTCTGTGCTCAGTCTTTATAATCTGAAGCAATGCTTCTTTCTTTTCTCATTTTCAGAGAACTGTCTTAACTATGGCTTGTAACCGCCCACATGGTCGCCGACAACCATGGGAAGTGCCCATTCAGGACATTTTTCCTCGCTTCGCTGCGCGCTTGGTGAATCCTGCTCTTATGGATGACCAATGCGACGCAGCGCTGCACGAGCTTTTGACTCGTGTAGGATCTCCTCTCCCTCCCAACTCTATTTGGTTTCGGATGATCCTCATGTTCGTGCTCGCTGATATCCCCCTTCCTCGGCGGAGATGACCCCAGTGATGCTCGATGCCGCTGAAGACAAGATCGAGTGCTTCTTCAAGGTGCACTTGATCACCAAAGCCCTGGGGGATTTCTCTGTTCAGTTGCTGAGCCAAATACGGGCTCATCGGGCCGTCATCTCTGCTTTCGCTGGTGAATGCGGTGCTTACCGATGGGAAGCTACTTCTCACGAAGATCGTCACTTCGACATGGTGGAAAAGACAGAGAGGGAACTAGATAATTTTATCTATATGTTTGTAAAACCCTATACTTTTGACCCCTGATTGGAGAATTTTTCCCCCAATCAGAGTATAGCTCTGTTTTTTTAAAATTCAAAATTCAAAAATTGAAGCAACGCTTCAGATCCAGCGCTAGGTGCACTGCACGCCACGTGTCAAACATGGATGCGCTAACTCCAGATGCGCTGCGCACTAGGCAGCGCACCACAATCAGAGCAAAGCTCTGTTTAAAAATTCAAAAATTAAAACAACGCTTCAGATCCAGTATTAGGCGCGCTGCGCGCCACGTGTCAAACACGGATGCGCTAGCGCCAGGTGCGCTGTGCCCTAGACAGTGCACCATGAGTGCGCTAGCGCTAGGCGCGCCGCGCGCCACATGTCAAACACGAGTGCGCTAGCACAGTTGCGCTACGCTCCGCGCTGCGCGCCACGTGTCAAACGTAGGTGCGCTAGCGCAAAGCGCACCAACGCTGGAATTAAAAATTCCCCACCGTTAGATCAAAAGATCTAATAATAAATTATTAATTAATCAGAATTAAAATTCTGTTATGGAAAGATCTTTCCAATCTTGTTAAAAACAAGAAGATTGCCTTCTGTAAAACAAAAGCCCTAGGATCAAAGATCCAACGGTTGGGAGGCATCCCCAAATCAGTTAGAGAAAGATCTCTTAAACTGATTTAACAAATCAATTTACCCTATATAAAGGCCCCAGGACTTCAAGTCTAAGATGGAGAAACCCCCTACAAATTTTGAGAAAACTCAAAGACAGAAAAGCAAGCTTTTAGCAAAGGAAGATCATTTCTTCAAGGTAAAGAACATGAATAATGAACACAAAGATGAAATCATCTCCTAAAAAGAAGAACTATATTCTAAAAAAGATCATAGATCTATAAAGACCAAGGTCTTTCGTAAAAGAGATCAAAAGATTTCATCAAATAATAAAGAAGAACATATTCTTCACACAGATCCCTGATCTACAAAGGCAGAGCCCTTTTATAAATAAGAACTTTTGTTCTTGAATCTAGAGGCAAATCCTCCTTTAAAAAAGGTATAAACTTGTTCTCTGATCATAAATTTGATCAAATGCGGTTTGGGCTATTAGAAAGTGCCTTGCACTCATGAATTACGCTTTTGCGCTCCCTGGACCGGCGCTCAACGCCAAAACGTGCCACGTATCATCCACAGACATGACTTGCGCTTTGCGCTTCTGAAACAGTGCACCGCGCTCATGGGTTGGCGCTCAGCACCAAGTGCGCCACGTGTCATTAACTGGTGCACCACTAAACTAGCGCAAAGCGCTCATAAATTAAAAGCGCAGTGCGCTAATAAACTGGCGCTTAGCGCTAAGCGCGACACGTGTCATTTTCATGTGCGCTACTTGGTAGAAGCGCAATGCGCTCTTTAATTGAAGCAAAGCGCTTGGCGCTCCACGTGGCACATTGTCAGAACACACATTGTTCTGATGAATACTATGCATTCAATACAACAAAAAGTATCAAGACCTAATGCTCATCATTATTGAAAGGGCCAAGCCCAAATGAAGGCTGAACAGCCCAGAGCAATAAAATGTTAAATATTTTAATTTTATTGGACTTAGCCCAATTCTGGCCATAAGTCCTCAACTTACATTTAACTGAGCCCATCTTCTCATGAATATTCAACAGACCTCAGTCCCAAACTGGACTACGGATCTTTCAACCAACTCACATCGGTTCAAGGGTGCATCTCTTTACTCCTCTGATATCTGTCGTTGTAATCCTTCAACGTCTTCAGAGAGGTAACGGGTCCCTACAACCACACATTTCTATGAACTGTGGGGTTCGTAAACTCATGGACTACGATGTCCTTAAACTTCATAGACTACGATGTCTTTAAACTGGACTGTGGGGTCCTTAAACCCATGGACTACTATGTCCTTAACCTGGACTGTGGGGTCCTTAAACCCATGGACTACAATGTCCTTAACCTGGACCGAGACGTCCTTAAACTAACATTAGACCGTAATGTCCATAAACTAACAATTGACCGCAATGTCCCTAAACTAAACAACAGAGGCCAAACACTCTCTTGGTTGATCTAAACGATCCCGTTAAGTTGATCTTAGTCTAAACATTGGACTAACGTATCCTTAACTAACGTTTAAGTCGATCTTAGTCTCAAATGAGGCTAACGTATCCTTAAACCCAAACCAAAACCCAAATCTAAGAAAAATACGGATTTGGACTAATCCACGCCCTACGGGCAACAACATAAATTATTCTCCGTATACAATTCACGAGAAACCACAAACAAAACAAACACACACGACACGAAGTGACCATCTGGAGAAGGAGAAAGTTGTTACCGTGATGCAGTAGCGTAATTAACTGCAGGGGCTTGCGCCTGCAGGCAAGAGCGTCCCCACAATCAAAAACCCCTCAAACGAGGGGGAATCTGACGAAGTTTGCTACATCGGCCGCATCCGTTTAAACCTTCGATACACGGTGCCATAAATCAACTTGGCATCTTCGGAGAGGTGGACGGATAGCACAAATCAGCATCTGCCCAGGAATTCGGGCAAGACGTCCGCTGCATTTTCGTCCGCGTCTTTCGGCGGGGAACAGATTCTGGCACGCCCGAAAGTGAAACATCAATGGCATCTACTTGCGTGAAGTGTTCCAACTGCAAATGCAACTCGCGCTCCGCCTCATCTGGAGGCATAGCTTACGGGCCCCAAGAGGCCTCCTTGTTCACGATGCCGGTGGACCAGATGACTCAGGCTGCCACTGGATTGTTCTTTGGGACTATGCTCCCACCGATGTGCTTCAGCACCCCTGTACCATTACAAGAAGCTCCCAAGAAGTCGGTCTTTGATCGGATTACAACTACAGAGGCCCCACTCAACGGGTCGTCCAGCTCCAGTGTCTCGGTCTTCGCCAGACTGGGCCAAAGTTCGTGCAGGCCCATGATGAAGCCTGCAGTTCCCGAAAAGGTTATTCCGAAAAGGATAGCCATCCCTGCTTTTGAAGTCGTCAAGGCGGCTTTTCCTGCCAAAGGGTCGGTCTTTACAAGACGGACTGTTCCGGCTCCCACTCCGGCTCCTGTTCCTGCTCAAAAATCTATCTTTGACAGATTAGACACTGCTACTCAACGGACATCGGTCTTCAAGAGGCTGGTACCAGCAACGCCTCACTAGAACAGGGGGCATGACAAAGCCACCCCCATCACCGAACCAACACCATCGGCTCGACCCGCTCGATGTCGCCACTGGCGCCGAGTAAGGAAGGCTGGGGGCAACTCCCCCTTTGAGCTAACTCCACCAGCCCCAACGGTGGAAGTCAATGCTACTGTTCCAACCGGGAACGGCTTTGAATTGCTGAACAAGGTGCGCAGGAACTCTCCTACCGCTGTACTGAAAAGATCTCCTCCACTAGTGGAGAATGTTACAGAAATAAAGCCGGTTCAGCCCCCTCAACGGCTGTCCTCCAAAGTTTACAAAGTTCGGTGATGGGTCCAGGAGTCGGTGATTGATCAAGACTATCCTCGCCGACAGAAGAAGCTGAAGGTTCAGAAGGAGAAGAACCGTCCTGGCAAGCCACAAAGGACGACAACCACCTGGGTGCCCACTGCATCGGCCCCCTCGACGTCAACCACTCAAAAGAAAAGGAAGCCAGAGAAAGCCCCTGTGACTATGGCAGATTGCAAAGACGTTGAGCCCAAACGCCCCAAGTCTGGGGGAATAACGGTGCATACTATTTACATGGCTTCCGGAAAAGAGGAAAGTCGCCCTTCAACAGACCACCGACCGCTCACCCGATCCATAACAAGGGCTCAGGAACAACAACAGCAGAAGCTTCAGGAGATGCTGACTGCAATGGCCGCACTCACCGGGCCAAAAGAAAGTCCGGAGGCGTCATCAGAGCAGCGTCACGAACAAGAAACCGATGCCGACTTCCTACGTAGAGTCCTCGAAAAGAAGGACAGAGAAGCAGCAGAACAAGCTGCCAACATAAAATGAATGGCGCTTCTCTTCCAAGACATGGTAGGGATGATGTTACAGCCGGATCCTCCAGCTGAAGACCCTCTGATCATTATTGAAGACGACAGAGGGGAGACATCTAACCCTCCTCCGGCTCTTTCAACAGCCAAGGAGGAAACCGTTTCCAAAGCCGCTCTGGATGACTATATAGCTCATCAAATACGAGCTCACCAGGCGAATGAACCAGCTGGCCAAGTCGTTAAAACTGGGCGACCGTATCCAGGCTGGTATGAACAAATAAAATACCCGCCGGGATACACGATGCCTAAATTCCATGTGTATAAGGGGACAGGCAATCCTCACCAGCACGTCGCCCAGTTCAGAGCTCTTTGCGGCAACACCGGAGGCAATGATAAGCTTTTGCTCCATCAATTCGTCGACAGCTTGTCGGAGACGGCCTTCGAATGGTACTCCGAACTTCCAAACGACCCCGTCAATACTTTTGCGGAAATAGAGCTTTTATTCACCCAACGATTCGCGAGTGCTAGTGAACGCACCCCGATAACGGCATTGATCAATGCCAGGGTGAAGCCAGGAGAGACATGGGTCCAATACGCCATACGATGGCGGAATCTGTGGTCGAAGTGCGAACAGCGCATCGGAGAAGCACCGGCGGTGGGTATGTTCATGGGCACTCTGGACCCTCATGCAACTATCTCCCAGTTCACGATGTTCTTCAAGCCGACTACTTTCCAGGTCTTGATCGAACAACTGGCACAAATGGACCAGATGGGTCATAGACCGTCTCCTCCAAGACCGGACTCTCGAAATGAGAAGGGAAAGGGGAAAGCGATCGTTGTTGTCAATGCTTAACAGCAGCCCGGTGGTCCGAGACCAATAGATCGCCAAAATAATAGAATTCGATTTCTCGAAGATAAAATAAGACGCCCTTACTCGTTCCCTCGAGACAAGACAAAGAGGTTATTCGAGCTTGCACTGCGCAACAGGCCCATCACTCTTCCGGAGCCAAGATGCCCAGCGCAACTAGGAGACACTAGCAATCCTAACTATTGCCCTTATCACCGAATGTTGGGCCATCCGATCGAGAATTGTTACATCTTCAATAGATGGATAGAAGATCAGTACCAGCAGGGCAAGTTCGTATTATCCGAAAATTGGAAGGTGAACCCGCCACAGCCACACGCTCCTAAGAATATGGATACACCGGGGGCATCATGCTCTTTCGTAGAAGAAACTCCATGGGAGGTCGCTCTTTCAGCCAAGATGAAAAGAATGCTGAAGGATCTCCACACATGCCCGGCAATTAGATGGAAGAATCCACTGGATCTTGAGATAATCGAAAGGATGCTGAAGCCGCGCCCAACTCTAAAAATCGGTGGTGATATCCAAAGCACTCACACCCAGCCGTCAAAATCTTCGAAGAAGAAGACCAAAAATCCCGTGAAGCCTGGCGACAAGCGCACGGACCTGCAAAAATAGATTGACGCACTGGAAGAGTATAACCAGAAGGTGCAGAATCCAATCACGCTCCAAGAGTTCCTCAGCTACGTCCTTAAGGACAGAAATGATAGAGAAGACTCATCGGATGAATCTGAAGATTACATGGCAAGTTGCCATGTGATCTCTCACTCGTCGATAGACTATGAAGAAGCTCCTTGCACCGAGAAACTTGGGGCAGATCCTGAGCCGGAACTTCTGGGGCCATCAGATGAAATGATCGATGCATTCCTAAACGAAGCTCTTCTGAAAAGTAAAGCTGATCGGGAGTGTGAGATGGCCATATTTGAGATGGCCAAACGCCGGCGACTGGACGAGAGAGTTTAGACACTCTCGTCAGATCAAAGTACATCCACCGCAAATAAAAACAGGTTTAAGATGGGGAAGAGGTTCGCCAAAGCCATATCGATGGGAATGAAGCCGCCACCCTCTGAAGTGAACGCCCTTGGTGAAGCAGAAACACATCCTAGCTACCGCTTATATCATCGAAAGATTTCGCACCCCACCGAAGAGTGCGACGCTTTTAAAAGATGGTGGCAGGGATATGTTGCTCACCGACAACATTTTAAGCGAATGAAACGCAAAACTCGTCGGGAGCAAAGAGATACGACCGAGGAGAATAAAAGAACCACCGGCAACTGTCGCATGGTCAATGCCGGGGGATCACAAGTTCTCACCTTCGGGAGCGACTCTGATGAAGAAATGACTGTTGGCCTTCTCTTTAAAGAATCAACCTTGGGAAAAGTGGAGGAACCAAAGACCTGTGCAAACATTCAGCTACGCAATTGTACGCTGCCCGAAAAGAATCTTGGGCCCTCAAACAGTGGGTCAAATAGAAAAGATAAGGGGAAAGAAAAGGTCCATAAGGATATCATCCTTGATGACCAAGCCGTCGAAAAGCTGACAGCCAAGGACCCGCCAAAGAAAAGTAATGTGGACTACAACGTTCTGGCACACTTAAGGAAGATACCCTCGCAGCTCAGCATTCTCGATGCCCTTCTGCTATCCAAAGAGGCGAGAGATTCACTGATCAAGGCATTACAAGAGCCCGAGCAATTCCAAGCTTTCCTCGCCGAGGAAAAGATGAAGGACGAGTTGGAAGAAGTACACACAGCCGATATCACCTTCGGCGATGAAGATCTCCTCCTTGGGACATGCGAGCACAATCACCCCCTATATATCTCCGGATACTGTCATGACATCAAGATAGGTAAAATCCTGGCCGACAATGGGTCCTCCGTCAACCTCCTTAACGTAAGAGTGCTAAAGGAAATCTGCATGAGCATTCAACACCTCGCTCGGGATAAGATCACCATCTCCAGGTTCGACTCTCAGTCATCACGGACGCTTGGGTCCGTAATACTGACGTTACGCTTTGGGCTGCTTGTTAGGGACATTAAGTTCCACATCATTGATGCCCAAACATGCTACAATGCTTTGCTCGGCCGACCTTGGTTACACGAGTAAAACATCATCCCCTCTACACAACATCAGTGTATGAAATATTTCAAGGATGGTCTCGAGTATACTGTGACAGGAGAGCTAAACCCATTCTCCGTGAACAAAGGCCGCAAGTACGAAGATGCAAATACTTCTTACCAGACTTTGAGGACACAGAAAGATGTCACAAACTGGAAAACAAATCTATCACTACCATTCCGGTCTTCGGGAGTGATACCGAGGAGGAAGAAGGGATAGTTTACTCAGGTCCGCCCCAGTGCAAAAAGCCAGGACTGTCCGCTCCTATGATGAACTTCGGCAGCGACTCGGAAGATGAGTTTCATGCCGTATTCTCTGCTCGGCCTTCAATACAAACCTTCGCTGACGAAGAGCAAAGTTTGCAAGTTGCCATGGTTCCGCCCAAGCATCATAAAGAACTAGACGCGCTTGATACCTACAATGTGGAAGAGCTACAGACGTTCTATGTCCCTCCCAGGAGAGAAGGTGAAAAGGAGATCCTATTCTACCGATCCGGGGAAACCAAAGTGGAAAAAGAAATCTGGCACGGCTCGAATTATACACCCGACAGGATCCAACCCATCCGTTTGCCCAGATATTACACCAGCGGACTAAAAAGGCTATTAAGGCGCCAAGGTGTACCCCTTAAGCAGACTATGAGACAAGCACGATTCTATAACAGGATCTAGAACGTTCCCGGAACTCAACGAAAGTTGCCCAACAGGAGAATGGAAACGACCGGGCTTAGATATGTTCAATCCAAGAAACGGTAGCTACTCCGCGACTGCTACGTCATACATGACTTTGATAAAGAGGGAGATGCTCTGTGGGAACATGCTAATCCTAAACCAGAACGAGCTCCCACCGTGAAAATGCCCAATCCTTCGTTCGAAGAAAAAATGGACAGGTTTATAAGGGAAGCAGGTCAAAAGGTTCGAGACGACCATAATCACGAAATGTCTATCTACGAGAAAGCCAGGACGCAACGCCTCCTTCAACAGGCTGTGAAAAATGAAAATGCTCCTCCTTGCCAAACCGTTGTACAAAAGGCCCGACGCAGAGGCAGAAACAAACCAATGGGCAGGAAAGGCGTTGGACAACGACAAGGCGGGTCCAAGAAGCCACGCAATCAGGAATCGAGCGGTCAGGATTCATCTCTTATAAAGAAGATGGGTCGAGCATACTCTTTTTCCCAAGACAAGACAAAGAAGATACTTGATCTTGCCATAAAACATCAAATGATTATCCTCCCGGAGTCCAAGCACCCTGAGCAAGCAGGCGAAGTCTCTCACCCAGACTATTGCTCCTACCACAGGGCAATAGGACATCCTCTCGAAAACTGCTTCACCTTCAAGAACTGGGTCGAAGATCAATATCAGCAAGGCAGGTTTGCACTATCCAGCAGCTGGAAGGTAACCCTGCCGCAGAAGCATAAACCAAAATCCACGAGAGTAGAGCCGGATCAACATCGGTCTTGGAAGCGATCTCGTATCTGTCACGTGATAACGCTGTCGGAAGAAGAACCCAAGGATATAGATGAACTCCCCTGGTGCTTCAAAAACGATGATAGCGAGGTAATCTCAGAGTTTCCGCCGGCGCCAAAAGAGCTGGAAGATGGAATAAATACTACTGCAGATAACCTCAAGAAAATTGATTTGGGGACGACAAGTGACCCGCGGCCGACGTTCGTCAGTGGGCTATTGTCAAAAGAAAAGGTGGCTACGCTAAAGGACGTGCTCATGCAGCATAAAAATTGCTTCGCATGGAATTATTCTGAGATGCCAGGTCTAGATCCAGAGATTGCTGTACACAAGTTGGCAATATCCCCGGACGTCAAGCCGATCAAATAAGCGCCGAGAAGAATGCTGCTCGAGCTTAAGATGAGCATCAACGTCGAGGTCAAGAAGCTAATCGACTCCGGTTCCATCCAAGAGGTTCAGTATCCTGACAGGATCGCCAATATCTTCCCAGTGATGAAGAAAAATAGAACGGTGCGTATAAATGTGGACTTTCGGGATCTTAACAAAGCTTGCCCAAAGGACGACTTTCCAGTACCAGTCACTGAGCTGATGATAGACAATACGTCCACTCATGAAGTTTTCTCCTTTATGGACGGCTCATCAGGATACGATCAGATAAAGATGCATCCCAAAGACCAGAAGCATACCGCTTTCCGGACTCCTTTGGACATATTCTACTACAAGGTGATGCCCTTCGGTCTAAAGAACGCCGGCGCCACTTATCAGAGGGCTATGACGAAGATTTTCGACGACCTCATACATGAAATCATCGAATTCTTTATCGAAGACCTCGTAGTTAAAAGCAAGTCATACGAGGAACATTTAGAGCATCTGAAGATCGTGTTTCAGCGCCTTCGGCAATACAACCTGAAGATGAACCCTCCCAAATGCGCGTTCGGAGTTTCCTCGGGCAAATTCCTGGGATTCATCATCCGACACCGAGGCATCGAGATAGATCCGTCAAAGATCAAGGCGATTATGGAAATGCCTCCGCCAAGGACTCTCAAGCAGCTGCGGTCTCTCTAAGGAAAGCTCGAATATATCCGGAAATTTATAGCCAATCTCTCAGGCAAGTGCCGTCCTTACAGTCACCTGATGAAAAAGGGAACCCCATTCATCTGGGATCACAAATTCCAAAGCGCACTGGATGAAATCAAGCAGTACCTGCGGAATCCGCCAGTACTGGCCGCTCCGGTCAAAGGAAAGCCTCTCATTCTGTATACAACAGCCCTCGAAGGTTCTTTGGGCGCGCTATGGGAACAAGAGAATGACCAAGGGAAGGAGAGAGCCCTCTACTATCTGAGTCGAGTTCTACTGGGGGCAGAAAGCAATTACTCTCCCATCAAAAAACACTGCCTGGCGTTGATATTCGCAATAACAAAACTCAGACACTATGCATTGGCACATGAGGTCTATCTCATATCAAAAGTGGATCCTCTCAAGTACTTGATGTCGAAGGCCATATTAACAGGACGACTCACTAAATGGGCCCTTCTCTTGATGGAATTCTCGATAACTTATCGGCCTCTTAAATCAGTGAAAGGCCAGGTCATCGCCGACTTCCTCGCTGAGATCCAATACCTGCCGATTCTCCTTTGAATTGCAAACTGCCAGACGAACATGCGTTTGATACGATCAACGGTGGTAACACCCGGTGGGAACTTTATTTTGATGGAGCGTCTTCCATGAAGAAGCGCAAACAAAGCACCCCTATAATCAAATTAGGGGTAGGCCTCATCTTCGTAACTCCTCAAGGAGGGATAATGTGCTTCGCCTTCTCCTTGACAGAGCTGAGAATGAACAATGAAGCCGAATACGAAGCTTTGATAGTAGGTCTCGAGATCTTTATCGACATGGGAATTGAAAACCTGCTCATATACGGAAACTCCCAACTGATCGTTAGTCAAGTAAACAGCGACTATCAGACGTGCAAGCCTGAGCTGGTAAAGTACGGCGAGAGAGTGAAACGATTACTGACTCAAATTCCATCCTACACACTGGAAAGCATACCACGTGCGGAAAATAGCAAGGCAGATGCATTAGCCATGCTCGCTAAAGAATTGGCTGACGAGAACCTCGATGACGTAAGGATCGTTGTGCAAAGCCGTCGGGTTCTCGCACCGGCAGAAATATCTCCGGAACCGCCCGAAGAAAAGGGAGCGACCGAGAAAATGACTCTATAAATAAAAGACCAGGAGAAGGCTAAAGATTGGAGGGAAGTTTTTATAGACTACTTCAAATCCCATCGAACGCCTGAAGATGCGTCTTCAAGACATCAGCTTATAAAACGAGCTTTGTCTTTTGCTTTTGTCAATGATACTCTGTATAAAAGATCATTTGATTCTCTATGGCTAAGATTCCTGGGACCTGAAGAGGAAAAGAGAGTCATCCAAGAAACTCATGACAGACTCTGCGGTTCTCACCAAGCCGGGCCGAAGATGAAGCTGAAGATCAAACGGATGGGTTATTATTGGCCCACAATGATCCAAGACTGCCTCGAATACGCGAAGCAGTGCCACTCGTGCCAGATTCACGGAGACTTTATCCATCATCATCCGAATCCACTACATCCAATGGTGGCTAGCTGGCCGTTCGAAATGTGGGGAACTGACATAATCGGCCCCATCGAACCAGCATCGTCCAGAGGACATCGATTCATTTTGGCTACAACTGATTACTTCTCCAAATGGGCAGAAGCAGTACCGCTGAGGGAAGTGAAGACGGAGAATATCCTCCATTTCTTCAATACACACGTCATTTATCGGTTTGGCACTCCGCGACGGATTATCTCCGATAACGGGCCAGCCTATAGAAGCCACAAGATCAACCTCTTCGCACAATAGCATAATATAGACTGGAGATACTCCTCGGTCTATAATCCCCGAGCTAAGGATTTTAACAAGACCTTGATGAAGATCGTGAAAAAGACGGTGTCTTGAAATAAGAATGACTGCCACGAG
This sequence comes from Agapanthus africanus, assembly GCA_030015575.1. Taxonomy (NCBI): domain Eukaryota; kingdom Viridiplantae; phylum Streptophyta; class Magnoliopsida; order Asparagales; family Amaryllidaceae; genus Agapanthus; species Agapanthus africanus. Next base: position 22,783,559 of record JASDDO010000028.1, on the reverse strand, counting down.
AGATTGCATGAAGCTCTCTGGGCATATCGAATTACGTTCAAAACGGCCACGAACACAACGATGTACGCATTGGTATTCGGTATAGAGGCGGTACTTCCCCTCGAGATAAAGCTACCCTCTTTACGAGTGACAGTTCACTACGAGCTAACGGACGAAGAGAATGCTCACTTTCGAATTGAGGAGCTCGATGCCCTTGATGAAATTCGGCTCATAGCGCAACAAAATCTGGAGGCTTATAAAACAAAGATGACGCGCTCATATGAAAGATTGACTAGGCCGAGAACATTCCGCCAAGGCGAACTCGTGCTAGCGGTCAAAAGACCTATGATCTCCAATCGTGCCAAACGGGGGAAATTCTAGCCGAACTATGAAGGCCCGTATATCATAGACAAGGTCTATCAGGGTGGGGCCTATCTACTCATGGACATGAATGGTGAAAGACCTTTCAGGCCTATAAACGGTCGCTTCCTGAAAAAGTACTATGCCTGACGAGTCACGACCTAGGTCAACGATAGATGACGACGACTGTGTCCGCTCGCTATCTTCCTAAGCCTAAACTTTATAAGTAGTAGCTGGCTAACGGACCGAAACGTCCTTAAACTAATAGCAGACTGAAACGTCCTTAAATTAACAACGGGCCGAGACGTCCTTAAACTAACAACGGACTGAAACGTTCTTAAAATAACGATGGACCACTGTGTCCTAAAACTAGTTGTTGACCGAGATGTCGATAAACTATGGTGGATTGCAGCATCCCAAAGCTGATAAAAGAAAAGTATGTCCATAAGAAAAAAGGGCACGGATGAAAACCCAAAAGGGCTTCGTGAGTAAAAACGGCAGGGCTACCGGCGAGTTTTGTGAAAACCCGAAAGGGCGCAATCTCGTTAAAAGACATTTGCAAGGTCCTCTCAACTTTGTAAGGAGAAACCACCTGCGTGAGATCCTTACGACTCACAAAGGAGCAACACGCTTAGGGATCCCCACGATTCCTAAGGAGAAATTACACTTGCGAGATCTTCACGACTCGTAAGGAGAACCCTCTTATGAGACCCTCACGGCTCATAAGATTTGAATGTCTTAAGCTACAGGGACCTAAACCTATTCTTAAGCAGCCCCCACAACCTCCAGCACTGTCCTACAAGCGGCTCAATGCTGACCCTTGTATACAATCCACGGGCGCGAATAAACATTTCCCTAACAAAGTCCCATCCATGACTAGGGATATGTCTACATGGTGAACAACCCTTATAAGTCTTCTCGACTTATAAGGAGAAAACACTCTTCTAAGATCCTTATGACTTATAAGAGAACATGCACTTAGGAATCCTCACGATTCCTAGGGAGAAAATGCACCTACGAGATCCTCACGACTTGTAGGGAGAAATACCTTTATGAGACCCTTACGGCTCATGAAGTCAAAAGCCATAGTTGACAGGACTCTAACCCTGTTCGCTAAGCCACCTTTGTTCGATATCGACAGAGGCAAATGATGATTCGCTCCTGGCAATATCCCAGTTGTAGCGGTGCTGATGCCGAAATCGGTGTCTAATTCCAAGCTTGCAGCAAGAAGTTAGCGAGCCACACATGCATACGAAATAGCCGAAATGATGGGGCAACTTGCAATAAAATCAGCAAGTAAAAATATATGCATGCAAAATAGCCGAAATGATTGGGCAACTCGCAATAAAAAGCAACGATTAAAAAAATAAAATAAATATCCGAAATGATTGGGCACCGCAAAAAATAGCCGAAATGATTGGGCAATCGCGTCCTTCGCGATATAAAAGCTGAAATGATAGAGCATCACGGAAAGAAATAAAATAAAATAAAATTTTTTGCCCGACAGGTGATATCACATCCATCCCTATATACAATCCAGGGGCGCAAACAATGAAGGAATCACACCTTCCCTCCCCAGGCTCCCTCAGAAGAAGAAGCCAAAATCTCAACGGTTCACAGATAACCCAGAGACCACTTCAATATTCGTCTCAGACACTACGTCATCCACATAACCCCACTCGAAAATACGTCATCCACATAACCCCACTCGAAAATACGTCATCCACATGACCCCGTTCGGAAATACGTCATCCACATGACCCCATTCGGAAATACGTCATCCACATGACCCCGCTCGGAAATACGTCATCCACATGACCCCGCTCAGAAATACGTCATCCACATGACCCCCTTCGGAAATACGTCATCCATATGACCCCGTTCGGAAATCGTCATCCACATGACCCCGTTCGGAAATACGTCATCCACATGACCCTGTTCGGAAATACGTCATCCATATGACCCCGTTCGGAAATACGTCATCCACATGACCCCGTTCGGAAATACGTCATCCAAATGACCCGGTTCGGAGATACGTCATCCAAATGACCCAGCTCGGAAATACGTCATCCATATGACCCCGTTTGGAAATACGTCATCCACATGACCCCGTTCGGAAATACGTCATCCACATGACCCCGTTCGGAAATACGTCATCCACATAACCCCATCATGGAAATACGTCATCCATATGACCCCGTTTCGGAAGTACGTCATCTACATGTCAATCCCACTAAACACTTGCGGGTCCTCTCGATTCGTAAGGAAGAAAACTCTCTTATAAGATCCTTACGATTTATAAGGGAAAACGCACTTGGGAATCCTCAAGATTCCTAAGGAGAAAATACACCTGCGAGATCCTCACGACTCGTAGGGAGAAAAATCTTTATGAGACCCTCACGGCTCATAAAATTGAAAAGTCTTAGGTGACAGATCCTAACCCTGTTTTCTAAGCCATCACCACCCTACAAAGAGTCCAAGATGGACAGCTATATACTATCTACAGTCCACACTTGCCAAAATCACATGGCAACAACACGGCAAGGAGAAGAAAGCAACAGTAGAACAAAAAATGTGTATCTTTTATTCATGAATTCAATTGAGTACAAGGCAAATCATATAAAAGAGTAAAAATGGATACATATTATTCAAAGATTACAAGTGTGCAATCTATACAAAAACATCTACTGGGAGGGAGGCGTCTTCAATAAATCAGCTAGCTGCTCGCGCACTCCTCTCAACTCCTTCTCACGATCAGCCGCTGCGGCCAGCTCTGCTTCAATTTGGGCCCGTTGCTGCAGACAGGATGAAAGTTTCTGATCAATTTCCTGCTGAGCAGCTTCCTGACTCTGCACAACCTGCTCACTAAGATCAAGCTTCTTCCTCAACACCAGCCCATCAGAGATACATCGTTGAAGGTTTTCAAAGATGGAGTTTAGCTGGGCAGCATTTGCTGCAACCTCAGCGCGCAGTTGAACAGATTCTGCGGAAGTCGCCTCACGTTCCTTTCGCTTAAGGGTTGCCTCTCGTTCGAAATGGCGAAGGAACGGAACGCTCTGCTCAACCCATGCAGCCCGCTGGGAGTTCAAAGCCTGAATCTCAGAGGCAGGACGCATAAGCTCAAGCTCGTGCAAGCAGGCCTCAATCTTCCGGCAGTGGTTAACCCAAGACTCGACAATGCCTTCATTATGGAAGTTCATAAGCGTCGCCAGCATTAGATTAACCTCCACAGCAAAGTCCACAGAAAATGTAGGAGCCTCCACGTCAAGCTCCTCAATGCAGTCGCTTAACATGCGCAAACTATTTACGGCACCCTTCGAGGATGGACATATAGAAAAGGGTTCGGCCGGCATTATGACGCGAGACTCGAACGGGACTGGAGTCGATGTGACCGCTGCAAAACAAATCACAATCAGATCACGACTCGAGAAATAAAAAAATACACAAAAAAATAGAGTCTACTATACCGGCTGCAACGGGAGGTAGAGCTAGGAGTACTGGTGGCGCAACGATAGCCGCTTCCCCGCCTTCGATTTGTAGGGCTATAAGCAATACAAAAAGGGATTAGTAATAATGTGACTGCCCGTTAAAGAACGGACGTCGTTTAGAAAATATACTCACCAACACCACCTGGCGGACTAATCTCTGACAGGAAGAAGAAGTGTAGATGCAGCACCTGATACAGGTGGTCAAAAAGGACTCCTGCAAAGACGCAGTAATGTAATGTCAGTACATAAATTATACATCCTAGAAGTAAGACTGATGGGTCACAAATCCGTACCTTCCAACATCTGAGACGGTGTGAGAGAAGGTAAACTAGGAGTCACCGTCAAAACGGTAGCTGATGGCATTGCCTCGGGTAGCGCGACCTCAGCGCTCGCCACACCTGCATTAGAAACAAGATAAATACTGTCAGGAAAGATTGAAAAGGGTTGCAGAATAAAAAGAAAAGCAATGACCCAAAATCTACCTGATGAGTCGCCAGTCGGAACCGCAACGAAGGCGCCACTTGATACAGCGACGACTTCTCCCTCCTCCATTGGGATGGTCTTACCTCCTGTCGCCTCATCCCCCGACTCTACAAGAGTCGTCGTAACGCTTGCGACTCCAGGAGATGGCAAAGAACCGTAGGCGGGAAGAGCGATGATTGGGGCAGTGCCCGACTCTTGAGAGAGAGCGGCCACCTCGGGCTCAGCAATTGTAGCCGTCTCACCCGCCGCCACCTCGGGCTCAGCAATTGTAGCCGTCTCACCCGCCGCCACCTCGAGCTCAACAATGGTAGCCGTCTCACCCATCGCCACCTCGGGCTTGGAAGTGGTAGCTATCTCAGGCACAGTAATTGTGACTTTCTCACCAGCCGCTACCTTGAGCTCGGCAATTGCAGCCACCTCGCCTCCTGCCGCCTCGGGTTCGGCAATCATAGCTACCTTCTCTACCGCTACCACAGGATCAGCGGTCGCCGCCACTTCTTCGGTAAGACTTAGCCCTGCAAGATAAGATATATGAGAACTGGTAATTTAAAACTTTGACAATGGAACCCCATGTCACATTACCTTGAGTTGATCTTCCGTTTGCTTCCCAAGCCGCACATGCTGCCCGTCTGTAAGCAGTGGACAAAGCAGCCGGAGATTCATCTGAGGGAGTAGGGGCAGGAGTAGCGGTGCTCGAACCCGCACCCGCGGTTAAGGCAGCACTACGCCCCCTTGCCGCGCGCATTCGGCGCTTCCTTTCTGCCCGGGCCGTCAAAGCGGACCTTCTAGACGCCTCCAGCAACAGGACGTCATCGTCCGCACCCAGGGTTACCTCTGGAGCCGTCAAGGCTTCCGTCATCGGTCGTTTGAGCAAGGCCTCTTTCGGCAATGCCGAAGAGGTCGGGACTTCGGTGGCTGGCCCGGGAAGAATCTCTGCATCACCTTGTGGGATTGGCATTGTGGTCCCTGCGATAAGGTAAAGAAGGGATTAGATTGTCCATAAGAAAGGAGAATGAAGATGCAATGAGCCGAGACATACCAATGCCCAACAAAGCGTGATTCCTCTCCTCCTCCTCGAAGGTCATGAGGGAAGCCGCCAGAGCCTCTTCAGTGGTAAAGCCTGTTACAAAAGGAAAAATGTCAGCCAAGACAAGATAATGAAAATAAAGATATAATGCAATAACAAGGTGCAACTGATGTTTACTTGATTGCATGAGGGTGGATATTTCCGCTTGGTGGGTCACGGATCGCACAGAAGCTGCAATAGCGGTCTCAAGATCAGTGTCTTCTGGCGCTATGAAGAGATCCTCATTTGTTCCATATTCGCTCAGGCCCTCGTTATAAGGAGCCTGAGGCTCCAGGACGAGTACAGCATCTAGGGAGAGGACCGACTTCTTCTTCCTCTTCTGCGCGCGAGCTCCAGTCGCGGCAAGTACAAGCTTACGCTTGGCGGGCACTTTGGGGCGACGAGTCCCGATATCTGAGCCCATGCCAGATTTTGGGGAAGCTACATTTACCGTCTCCGCGGGAGCACGGGGCACCGATGGTACATCTACCGTCTCCACAAGAGCACGGGGCAACCCATGCGTAGGGCTTAGCACACGTGGAGGCTCGACTGCAACGACTTCTCTTAGTGGAGGGGGGACACTGGTCCGTTGCTTCAAAGGGACGTTGCGATCACTGGAAAGAGGTGCACTTTTGCGATCGAGCAGCAGCCGCCTTTCTTCCTTAATAACGACGCCCATCGAATGCTGGTACCACGCCGTATACACATTAAGGATCCTCGAGACGCAGCTCGACTCGCTGATAAAGAAGTGAGAGCCCGTATTTAAGCGCATGAAGTGATGCAGCGCGTTCCGCATCCCCTCTTCAGTGGTAGTGGGTTCTAGCAAGAAAGCCTCCAGCAGAACTCCTTGATTATAGCTCAATTGTTGGGCAAAACGATGCGGATTGTATCTCATGAAAAGCGACGCATCATTTTGCCTAAACACTAAGAAGCCCGGTCTGATTGAATATAAATGGAGGGTCTCCTGAGCTTTCAAAACTGAGGCTCCATCTTTAAAGATGTCCTGCAATGGCCGCACCGTTGTGGCGGACTCTTTTCCGATGGTTAAAACCTTGTTGGTAAAGGTCATGCCGTCTCCAACCGTGCGGAGACGAAGGAGCAAACCTCTAGCATCCCGCGGTGATGGATTTACAATTGATGCGCCAACTAATTGCATAATACGGGGGAAGTTGCACCGGTCATAAAATGAAGGCCTTTTGTGAATACCAAAAATGCCAAGTGCATGTAGCTCGAGCCATGACATGAAGTAATGCATCGAGAAGTTCACATGCTGTACGTCGGGTTCAGTAGTATCCGCCGCTTGACTAAGGCCATAATAAAAATGGGCTAAGCCGGCGACCCCGACAGCCACTTTCACTCCAATAGTCATTCGGTGAGCCGAATAAAAGACAGATGGCCTCATACGGCGAATGTGCATCGAGAGCGCGAACCAACTCAACCATAGCCCAAGAAATCCCAAAAAGAATGCTTCCTCATCCATCCCAGGGACTGCAATCTCCGCAAAAGGAACAACTGGAGAGTTGGGATGGAAGAAACTCTTCTGATCTACCTCCGTCGTTGGCAGGTTGTCTAAACCTAAGCCAAAAGGGTTGTCAAGCATGGCGAATTTAACAGCCTCCTTCGAGAGGATTTTTGGGTGAAGAAAGCGAGCGATGAAATCCTCGAAACTAACCCCGCGGCTCCCAGATTCGAGGAAAAAACCCTCGTAGATATTCAACACTTTGATCAAACACGGAAATTGGTGTTGAACGGCATTCAACGGAGTAAGGCCCGTCATCACTGGCTTGGCACCGAAAACTTATTCATCTGTGGGAAGTAGCTCCTCATAATGCTCCCCTATGACCGGTAAGCCAGAAACATCCGCAAATTCCTCTAGGGAGATTGATACTTCTCGGTCCAATGAAAGGAAGGTGTGAGTAGGGATATTCCACTGCTCCAAAAAGGCTTTAACCCACCGGGCGGGAAGCGTAGGATAATGGAAAAGAGAAGCGTAAATGGCGGGATACAACTCAAGCCTCAACAAATGCGACTTTTTTGCTGACAAAATGTAGCGAGCCCACTGCAGATAACCAGTCGGATGACGAGGGATCAGACCAATTATATAGGGTTGTCCCCACGGTCGTGCCTCGCCTTGACAGATACGTTATCCTATGGTATCTAAAGCCATAGGAGGCTGAACGGGTATCGAAGCTGTAGCGGGATGAAGAAGGCCTTCTGAAGTCCAATTAACTATCTTCACGACATAGTTCACCAGGGGTGGGTCAGCGTAATGGATCGCCATGATGGGCTCCGAGGGTACCGCGCACGTAAAGCTTTGTCGAACCTTAATAATCTGATTATACCATAACCCCCAGAGGTGAAAATTCTTATGTTCTGGGTCATGGTCTCTGATCAAAGCTAGGACCTCCCGGTCTACAGGTGCTCCAGGAAACCCTCCTTCTGATCGAACAAACGGGAAAGAGAGATCGAAAGACATGTCGACTACAAAAGAGGGACAGAAATCAACCGTCAGTGCTATAACTTAATTTTAAATTCCTGGTACTCGGTTCTTTAAAATTTGTACCACATTGCAATGCAGTGGAAAGGGGGCCAAAGGGGAACCCACAAAATCCAGATGACAATTCATCAATTAATAATTAATAAAACATCCTCATCATTGGATGAGACTGTTAATTAATGAGGAAATCCTCAAGAAAATTCTCATCAAATGAGAGATCCCTCGAGAAAAGGAGATAATCTCCCTTTGAGAGCAAAGCTCTATGACAGAGTGACACTTGTCAAACTCTGATCTTGAGCGAATAAAATTCCTTAAAGAGCCTGGCACTGTAATGATGATGGAAAAATCCATCAAGAAAATTAAAATCAGTTGATTTTTATGAATTAAAAATTCTGGGATTTTCAAGATCCATGAAAAAAACTCTTAAGAGTTCTTCATCAAAGATTAAGGAATCTCAAGAGCAGAGCTCTAAGTCATGGGTTAAGAAACCCCAAGAAAAGATCTCTTTAGATCTATGGGTTCATAAGAGCAAAGCTCTGCTAATGAAACCCTAAATGGGTTTTCTTTAGATCAAAGATCTATAAAGAGCAAGGCTCTGTTAAATGGGTAAAACCCTAGAATATCTAAAATGTTTTTACCTAAAATTTTGGCAATTTTTCGGTTCTTAAAATTCTTAAGATGGAGAGCTGTGCTCTGTGAGAAAATAAAATTCTCAGAAAATCAAATAAGAAGATGAACAGAATCATCAATAGGACCAAAGGTCCTATTTATAGGCATTGAACCGCCTCTTCAACTTCTGAATTGATCCAAGGGCTCAGATGCTGCCACCGCTGCACTCACATGTGCGCCACGTGAGCGCAACGGTGGTGGAGGGGGGGGAATTTGTTTCTCCCAATCAGAGCAAAGCTCTATTTTTTTAAAATTCAAAATTCAAAAATTGAAGCAACGCTTCAGATCCAGCGCTAGATATGCTGCGCGCCACGTGTCAAACATGGATGCGCTAACGCCAGGTGCGCTGCGCTCTAGGCAGCGCACCCCAATCAGAGCAAAACTCTATTTTAAAATTAAAAATTCAAAAATTGATGTAACGCTTCAGATCCAGCGCTAGCCGCGCTGCGCGCCACGTGTCAAACACGGATGTGCTAGCGTCAGGTGTGCTGCGCCTTAGGCAGTGCACCATGAGTGCGCTAGTGCTAGGCGCGCTACGCGCCACGTGTCAAACACGAGTGCGCTAGTGCAGTTGCACAGCGCTCTGCGCTGCGCGCCACGTGTCAAACGGAGGTGCGCTAGCACAAGGCGCACCAGCGCTGGAATTAAAAATTCCCCACCGTTAGATCAAAAGATCTAATAATAAATTATTAATTAATCAGAATTAAAATTCTATTATGGAAAGATCTTTCCAATCTTGTTAAAAACAAGAAGATTGCCTTCTGTGAAACAAAAGCCCTAGGATCAAAGATCCAACGGTGGGGAGGCATCCCCAAATCAATCAGAGAAAGATCTCTTAAACTTATTTAACAAATCAATTTGCCCTATATAAAGGTCCCAAGACTTCAAGTCTGAGATGGAGAAACCCCCTACAAACATTGAGAAAACTCAAAGACAGAAAAGCAAGCTTTTAGCAAAAGAAGATCATTTTTTCAAGGTAAAGAACATGAACAATGAACACAGAGATGAAATCATCTCCTGAAAAGAAGAACTATCTTCTAAAAAAGATCATAGATTTATAAAGACCAAGGTCTTTCATAAAAGAGATCAAAAGATCTCATCAAATAATAAAGAAGAACATATTCTTCACACAGATCCCTGATCTACAAAGGCAGAGCCCTTTTATAAATAAGAACTTTTGTTCTTAAATCTAGAGGCAAAGCCTTCTTTAAAAAGGACATAAACTTGTTATCTGATCATAAATTTGATCAAATGCGCTTTGCGCTATTGGAAAGTGCCTTGCACTCATGAATTGCGCTTTTTTGCTCCTTGGACCGGCCCTCAGCGCCAAAACGTGCCACGTATCATCCACAGACACGACTTGCGCTTTGTGCTTCTGAAACAGCGCACTGCGCTCATGGGCTGGAGCTCAGCGCCAAGCGCGCCACGTGTCATTCACTGGTGCTCCACTAAACTAGAGCAAAGCGCTCATAAATTGAAAGCGCATTGTGCTAATAAACTGGCGCTTAGCGCTAAGCGCGACACGTGTCATTTTTGTGTGCGCTACTTGGCAGAAGTGCAATGCGCTCTTTAATTGGCGCAAAGCGCCTGGCGCTCCACGTGGCGCATTGTCAGAACACACATTATTCTGATGAATGCTATGCATTCAATACAATAAAAAGTATCAAGACCTAATGCTCAGCATTATTGAAAGGGCCAAGCCCAAATGAAGGCTCAACAGCCCAGAGCAATAAAATGTTAAACACTTTAATCTTATTGGACTTAGCCCAATTCTGGCCATAAGTCCTCAACTTATATTTAACTGAGCCCATCTGCTCATGAATATTCAACAGATCTCAGTCCCAAACTGTACTACGGATCTTTCAACTAACTCACACCGGTTCAAGGGTACATCTCTTTACTCCTTTGATATATGTCGTTGTAATCCTTCAACGTCTTCAGAGAGGTAACGGCTCCCGAAAACCACATATTTCTACGCACTGTGGGGTCCTTAAACTCATGGACTACGATGTCCTTAAACTTCATAGACTACGATGTCTTTAAACTGGACTGTAGGGTCCTTAAACCCATGGATACGATGTCTTTAACCTGGACTGTGGGATCCTTAAACTCATGGACTACGATGTCCTTAACCTGGACCGAGACGTCCTTAAACTAACATTAGACCGTAATGTCCTTAAACTAACAATCGACCGCAATGTCCCTAAACTAAACAACAGAGGCCAAATACTCTCTTGTTGGATCTAAACGATCCCGTTAAGTTGATCTTAGTCTAAACATAAGACTAATGTATCCTTAACTAACGTTTAAGTCGATCTTAGTCTCAAATGAGGCTAACGTATCCTTAAACCCAAACTAAAACCCAAATCTAAAAAAATACGGATTTGGACTAATACACGCCCTACGGGCGACAACATAAATTAGTCTCCATATACAATCCACGGGCAACCACAAATAAAACAAACACACACGACACGAAGTGACCATTTGGAGAAGGAGAAAGTTGTTACTGCGATGCGGTAGCGTAATTAACTGTAGGGGCTTGCGCCTGCAAGGAAGAGCGTCCCCACAATCAAAAACCACTCAAACGAGGGGGAATCTGACGAATTCTGCTATATCGGCCGCATCCGTTTAAACCTTCGATACACGGTGCCATAAATCAACTTGGCATCTTCGGAGAGGTGGACGGATAGCACCAATTAGCATCTGCCCCGGAATTCAGGCAAGACGTTCGCCGCGTCCTCGTCCGCGTCTTTCGGCGGGGAACAGAGATCTATTTCCATTGCAATAAAATATTCAATTAAGAGTTTTCTTCCTTTTTGTCATTATCTGTCAAGTGTTCCTCTTATTTTAATTCTTTTGTTCTTCTTCTGTTAGGCGCATATGCGCTATAGAACTTACATTATTATAAACAGGTGTAAGTAATCCTTGTGAGAGTGAAGCGCTTCTAGCGCTTAGCGCCCTTGGCATTTAGCGCTCTCGTGCTTTGCACGTGAGCGTCGTTTTAGAGTCCTTGACTCTTAGTGCCGGCGCCTTTAATGCTAGTGCTTTTCACGAAGCGTTGCTTCGTTTCTAAATCTCAGAATCTGAACAGTGCTTTGCTCTGATTGGTGGAAACAGGGTCGTATGTGATATGACCGGATTATTAAATCAAGTATTGATTTAATATCAATGACCATTAGCTCATTCATTAAAACCTTTTCTTTTATATGCGTATGCATGAATGTATGTATGTATATATTGATATGAATGCACACATGCATGCATACATGTGTCATGGTTGATGATACATTGGAGATATCTATGCAAGACTCACATGGAATAAATATTTATATATTTTTTTTATTAAGAAAAAGAAGTATGAAATTAAATCATGGTTGCTTTTCTTCTACACTCTTCTTGAGTTGACCACAACACAAACCATGGTTTAATTTCAAATTAGCTTTTTAACTCACTGACAAAAATATCTAGATATTTATTGACCATGGTTATGGGTGAGTGTGACTCTCTCATATATTCTTTATTCTCATTATTGTTTGGTATTAGTTCATACTTGAGCTCTAGCTAAGCCATCTCCTCCTCCTTCTTCCTCCAAGCTCTCTACCTCTTCAAAAGTGAGTAAAGAAAAATAAAAGGAATGGTTTTTAAGTGAGATTACAACCCACATCATCAATCTATATTAGTCTAGCCCACCAGTGTAGCTTGTTTGCTTCACTTTCACTTATATCAAGTGAAGCTAGGAGCTTGAGCCAAGGAACTCCGTGGTGATCGTCGTGGACTTTGAAGGTTTCAAGCGGATCCGTTCAAACACCAAGTTGATCCAAGGAGTCAAGGAGAGGAGGTCTACAAAAGTTGTATTTCTCCCCTCTTTGTATGTGATACTTGTTGTGTTACCCTAAATTTCTAGTTCGATTCCTAGGCCGGTTTTGATTAGCACCTCAAAATTTTATAGCATGTTAGATGCTTGCCAAAATCTAGTCTAGGTGCTAAGAAAACCCCAACAGTTCCTTATGGAATCACAACGACAAAACCATAACTAGAAAATACATCTAAAATATCAATAAACTAAATCAGTAGAAAGCTCTTTATTACTCAACTTGCCTGTCAAAATATTCTCGATATTCTTGCGATAAGATTAAAGGAACTGAGCCATGCAAAACCCAAGCGTCGGTGCATCATAAATATTATAATAATAATAATAAACTGAAAAGTGTGCTATATAGGATGTCACGTGCAAAAGAAGGTATGGGTATAAACAAAAAAATCATAGGTGTTATAACAGCATGCTATAGGTATGTCACGCGTATCCTAAATTCTATGTTTCTAGGTTAACTATATTACATGTATTTGAAACCAATGAATGTATTCCTCCATGTAACTCAAAAGTATATATCCCGTTACCTGCTGGGATCACTAATCAAGATATATGAATCAAGAATGATTTTGTTCCGTTATCCTCCGGAACCATGGAAACATGTAATATCCTTTTAAATTGCACTTTAGTTACACTTTTGATTTACACATTTCCCTATATTTCGTTTTCCAAATCAGGTATGAATAATATCTACTTAATACCAACATAGGAGTAGGCAGATACAAGTTATGTCTATTTAAGCAACAGGTCACGTCCATCAAGACAACAAGTCAGAATTGTTGGCATCGGTAAATATTACAGGTAAATAGGTACAAGCATGATAGCACTATCTGTAACAGGATGAAGGGTTATAAACATGTCAAGATAGTGTATTCAATTAAATGAAGTGTTTACTTCTGATAATATCGTGCGAACAGATCATATTAATACCTACGCTTCGATTTACCAATTTGGGCTAATTAGAATAGTTTGTATAGTTTCTAGTTATAGATATAATCTACATAACGTTATAACTACAAATTATAAAGCTTGTTATTATTATTAATTAACGATAGACGGATTGGATAGATGTAACGGTATAGTAGTAATAATAAATAATATTATGATAATATACATATATAGATATTATGTAGACTATAACATGTAGCAAGTTGTAAACTTGCCTCGGTCGCGACGAATACAGATACAAACACGAACGAACACCGAACGACGGAAAATACGAAGCAACTCGAAACTCGAAGGCTCGGCTATGAGATCTGAACTTATGTCGATGGTTGTCTCGGTAAAGGTGGGTGCTGGCGATCGCAGAGGAGGTTGCTGGTGAGTCCGGGACTGCTGGAGTTGGGGTTTGCAGCCGGATAATTAGAGGTGGCGATGGTGATCAATGAAGACGCAGGTGATGGGTTCTTGGCTGTGAGGTGATGGAGGCGACGGTAGAAGATGAAGAAGAATGTGCAGGCGATAGGTTGGAGGCGATGATGGTCAGAGGTTGAAAATAGCGATGGTGATGCTCGGCTTGGAGGTGAGGACTGGTATCTGCGGCGATGGGTTGAGGTGGTGGTGAAGGGAGTTGATTGATGAAGGCGAAGGGAGACGATGTGGAGATTGGTGCTCGGGTGTGACGAAGTGATGACGACGGCGAGGAGATGAGTGCGGTTGCGATTGTGAGGGAGGTGAGGTCAGGGGTTGACTTTCTTAAGGACTGCAAAGGAGGTGCAAGAGGTGGCGACGTCGGTGAGGAGTTGAGGGCAAGATGATCGGAGAGGAAAAGAAGATGGTGACGGCTACGAGGAAGAGAGGAAGAAGAGGTAAAGAGAGTGGGAGAGAGATGTAGAGTGAGAGAAGAGATGCGAAGGAGAGAGAAAGAGATTTGTAAAGAGAGAGAGATAGTTTTGTAAAGGAAAAATATAAATCTATATATATATTAAATAGTGTATATATATATGTATGTATGTATGTATGTATGTATGTATGTATGCATATGTAAAGTTTATATATAACCAATAATATAATAAAAGATATCACCAATCTCCGATCCGTTTCTACTAAATTTCACTGAAAATATATTAGAAATAATATATACATACGTAGCCCATTTAAACCATAATCTAAGGGTTAAAATAAATATTCTACTCTAATATATATATATATATATATATATATATATATATATATATATATATATAGCATGTTTGAGATTTACCTGCAATAGATAAATGTCAATATAACCCCCAAGAGATTTTTAAATAACTTGATAACAATTAATATATGAAAATATGCCTAACGTATAGCTACCAGAAAATATTTACATATAATTTAAATATTATATATCTGTTGTTTAAGATTTATATGGATTTAGTCTATGAATAAATATTAATAAAAGATTCTCTTGCACCATAACGGGTCTCACGTAAGCGGGTCGGATCCGATAAACACATATACTATTCAAACCAATCATAACCCAAATAATAAATAAAACAAAATTCAAAATATTAATTAATATCATCAAATAACGTATGATCGTGTTAGGGTATTACATCAGGACTGATTTTAGGAGATAAAAAATATTACATTTACTTTCACTAGTTAACAATATTAAATCAACATTTTTCCCTTCAGGAGTTATTAAATCGATTGGAATAATAGTTTTTTTAAGCATTGATATTCGTCTGTTTTCATTACTGTTCCTTCTTCATCTTGTTCTAATTCAGGGATAGTCCACTCATATGCTAGATTAATCAACATTGTAGCACATGTAAACTTAGAAGTAAAAATTTTACCACAAACATTTTAGAAAACTTTTTTGAGGAAGTTGTAGACGTGCTCTGGCGGAAGCTAGAGTTCTGAATCGAGAAATCGTTTCGAAAAACATTGTTTAGAAAGATGCAAAATGTTCTAACGATCTTTATGGTTCAAAAATCAATATGTGATATATTGCTCAACAGCTAGAAAAAAATTACTTAAGAAACGGTTTGATATTTATTTTCAACTGCTGCTTTAAGTGATGGTTAAATAAGACCCGTTAGATCTTAACCGCTTCCTAAAATAGTGGTTGAGTTTGCACGGTCCAGATTTGTTGGATAAATTAACTTTTGATGTTAACTGCTATTTTAAGTAGCAGTTAAATAAAAACCGTTGGATTTTAACCGCTTCTTAAAGAATCGGTTAACGTTGAACGGTCCCGATTTGTTGGATAATTTTTTTATCAACGATGTGCCTAGGCCTAGATCCATATTTTATTTATCAAACCTTAACCATGTGCAATATATAGTTTTGAAGAGATTTAAAACAGATATTTGCTACAGAATGCACAACAAAAACTTTTTAACATTTGAATAAAACATACCAATGCTATTTTTGAGAAGGTTTATGCCCCCATATTTTGTGTGGACCCATGAGATAGATAACAAACTAATCAAGTAGTTGGTTTTATATTAAAACATGATTCACTTTTTGCTTTTCTTTTCCTTTTCCTTCTTGAGATTTGCAAGATGAAATATCTCTAGTTAGTCACTTCTAAAATGAGAACCTCGCTGGATTTTATTTTTGATTATAATCCTTTCTAGTTTCTGTAATTTTGGTTTGTTGTAAATAATATTCAATGTTTTATCTAGGATTATGTTTCTGTCACATGGTTATTAACCATTTTTGTAATACTCAAGTCTTTTTATGCACAAATAACCGTATTTTCGTTACTTACGAAATTTATTTATTTTTATAATTATTATTTTTAAAAAAGAACCTAACCCTAATTTAACCTAATACCATTTTAACTTTCCTAAACCATTTATAACCCAAACCCTAAACCTTTTCCCCCCTTCTTATTTTCTTTATTTTCCCCCCAGACCAGGACCATCTCCTTTCCCAATTTCTTTATTTTCCCGGCCCATCTCTCTCTCCCTTTCCCAATTAATTTCATCCCCCGAGCCCAACCCAACTCCCCCGACCCAACTCGACCCGCTTCCTTCCCTTTCTTCTTCCTTCGTGCTCCTTTCCCGCTCATTTACCTCCCCCGTTCTCGCGCTCGTCCCCCACGTCCCCATGTCGTGCAACCGCCACGACCCCTCCTTCGACCGCGCCTCCATCTCCCTCGCCCCTCTCTCCCCACGTCACCCTCCCTTTCTCTCGTTTCTTACATCTCTCAACCTCACCCACTGCCTCCTCTCTCCCCCTCTTCACCATCACTTTCTCACCCCTGCTCACCGTGAGATCCTCACTGCTGACCAACCCCGACCACTTTGTACCCCCTGCATGCCCCCGCCAGCGACGCCAATCTCCAGCCCTCGCTGCCTCCTCTCACCGACGATCCCACCGACCCTTACCCACCATCGACCACTCACTGATACCTCCGCCACAAGATCACCCCTCTCTCTCCACCCCACACAACTCCGACCAACTTCCTCCCCCTCTTGAACCCGACTCCTCCACTAACAACCCCCCGCTGCCTCTGCAACCATTGTCTCTGACCTAGTCGCCGTCACCGCCTCTTCCGGCCACCACCACAGCGAGCAACACCGCACCTTGACCACCAACCGCAGGCGACCCCTACACCGTGGCCAAGCCCCTGTGCGACACCCACCAACGACACCCCCTCACTGCATCCATAGCCGTCACAGTCGAGCCCCCGGCATTTCGTCGAACACTTACATCGATCACGGTTCCCGCTTTTCTGTTCGCCGTTGTCGACGGCCAAGCCGTGGCCTCGGTCCACGTAGCCGTTACGGTCATCAACGCAGTCACCTTCGCAACGCCGTACACATCCATCGTTGTCATGCCGTACCGTGCGTGTGTCGAACCCAAGCCGTGTCGTGTTCGTACCATTCGTGCCACCGCAGACCCACTCCCGTGTCGCGCCCCGTGACCAGTCTCCATGCCACCACAGACCCACTCACGTGTGGCGCCCCGTGCCCAGTTGTCGTGCCGCTCCTGTGTCGTGTCGTGCCCACCTCTGGACCAGGTCCCGTGCCGCACCATGCCTGCCTCCGTGTCATCACCAGGCCTGGTTTCGTGTCGCGCCGTGCCACGCATCGAGCCAGGACTACGCCCACTTCCATATCACGCCTGCATCGCCGCCGCGTCCGGTACCGGGTCACCGCGCACCGCGCCCGTATCCAGCATCGTGCCGTCCCGTGTGTCGAGAAAAACCCTCCAGCGGCGTCGCTTCCATATCAAGCGACCGAGGCAAGTGATTTCCACTTGCTTTACATGCTATTAATGTTATACACATACTTATTTATATCTTTGCACAACCGAAGTTTCGATCACCATACGTATAAACAAGTGTTTGATACGAAACTATATGTGAGTCTGTCGTTAAACAACGGAACTTATGATATTTAGACCCGTCTGCTATTTACCCATGTGCTGTAGAAATTTAGTGGAAAACCACGGCCGTTTCAACTATGTAATGCTTCTCCGGATAGTCAGTACGAAACCTGAATTTCCTGAATATGCTAGACCGTTAAATTCATATTAAATCTTCTACAAGTCGGATTTTGGCGTTCCTTGGCTCGTATCGAATCCAACGGAATAAGATACATAAAACTATAATTGATATTTAAAGTTGAACTAGTTACGATAGAGAAAACCGCGGTGAATTACGATTCTGGACTGCAGTCCAGAGCGGAAATTCCAGATAACCTATGTGTTTAACCTACTGTATTTTCTTGCTCAAATGTGGAAATGTGCATAACCCTATATCTTTATGAATAAAATTGAGTTAGATTACTTACCCCACTGGTCTCACTGTATTTCTCAACTGTATGATATTTTTAACACATTTTGTAACGTCGGTATGTTCTGCTGAATTCTGCAGTAACAGATTCTACACATCAACCTTAACCTGACCATAACTCCCGGTTGATATAAGATATTACTGATCCGCTAATTTCAGAGGAAACCTAACTGATAACCCTAAATATTGTTCAACTATAGTGTCGCCTAATTACGATCCCAACTAGGATTAAAATGTGTTACAAAATGGACTTCCGATTCTGAAACCGGATTTCCAGCCGTGAACACTTAAATTGAAATGGTCATAACCAGCAAACCTGAAACCCGATTGGCGCAAAACCAATTTTTATTGATAGATAATTCAATATACTATTTACCCCTTTTACATTGTTTTGCTTAATTCTGCACGCATGACTTATAGTAAATTATGCAAGTGGTAGGATACTGACTGATGGTATTCCATTCATATGGTAATTATTGTATTCTCATCATATCGTGTAGAGGTCATTGCCTCGGTAACCTAGTGATCATGTGCATTACCCAGTGTTAGGTATTATTGTTTGATTGTGGTAAGTACGTTAGTGTGTAAGCATGAATGGATAAGTGAAAGTGACACGTACTTATACACAATCAGTGGACCCTATTGATTTATTGCATTGTCGACGTCTATGGGACGTGTATAAGTGTGACTATAATTGGTATGTGACGATTATGGAAGCACTTATATGGGTGTCATAGGTAAGGCACTAAACACTGTCCATTTGTCTTGGTTATCAGTCGAGACATGCTTGATGGAGATCCGGTCTCCAGTTCTCGCGTAGACTTGTCATAGACCGACTGGTATTTGAGTTAATGGTTGGCGTATGATGTAGACCATGAGGTGTCGGGTAGTTTGAGTGTGAGTTCAACAGAATCTTCGGAGTCCCATTGCCGGCACATACAGCGACTCTGGAGATATATGGGGATATTACTGATTATTAGCGAGCGACTCGGGCCCGTGTTCCCTTGTCCTTGGGCCCTACTCTTGGGTGGGGATACTCACGAGTGGTTGACTTTCACACTTGGACTGACGATAGGCTTGGAGACCTGTACAGTGAGACTTAAAGACTGATAGGGTTAGTGACATTGACATGTATTACTTACTGATTCAACATACCTGCCATACTGTTTACTGCTTTACTGTTTACCTGCTCCATTAGCTACCTGCATTGGCTACTTCATGTTCATGTCATTATTTCATGATTACTGTTTCGTATTCATCCTTATTGCATGTGTTCATATATGTGTGTGTGTCTATTGCTATCGTGTCGCTCTGACGACCTAAGTATGCATGCTCAAAGTGAGAAGTGGATCTAGCTTGGACCAGGACCTGACGTGCCTCGAGGACATCGCGGACATCTTGATCAGCGACCCAGAGCTATACTTCCTTGATCTCCATCTGGTTAGTTCTTTTGATTTAGTTGCTGCATTTCTCATTACCTGTGCATTGATTACTGATTACCACGTAGTGCTAGAAGCCGAAGTGTGACTACGGAGGGATATTTCCTCGACCGTAGGAGCATGGCTGGCCTTGTCGACCCCTCGTATTCCGTATTTTGGGAAGCAGGGTGTGACATGGTTTTGTTGGTATCAGAGCCAGGTTTTGCTATGATTGGGATTGCAGTTTCCGATTAGAGCCTGACAAATTAAGTCGCTCTTTCGGTCCAGATTGTGAACTGTTATCTTTGACTTGAATCTTTATTATTCGTCATGCCATATTTTGACTCCATCCGTTAGAGTTTTGGGTGACTTTGTAGAGTACATGATTGTAATTATGAACTGCAGCATGGTTACAATACTGTACCTTGTTGAGTGACTTGGAATTCTACATTTGATTTCTACTCGTTTGAGTTTCACCTCACCCGATACTATTGTTTCGTTGTTTATTCTATATCGTATTTTGACTCTAATTCCTGTGCCTTTTATCGTCCTCAAATTGTTGTTTCAGGATCATGTCTTCCAACGACTCTTCTTCAATCTCCACTCCCTAAAATCAGACCGTCGAGATTTTGAATTTACTGCAAAGTCTGAAGGAAGCCCATGAGCGAACGAACGACCTGTTAGCTAAAGGATTAAGAAGGCAGATGACTCAGACACCAGCGAAAGCCTCCAATAATAAAGGGATCCCTGTTAGACAGGGAAAAGAGGTAAAGATGAAGCGCCTACTTGTTCCCCAGCAACGGAAGCATCGGAAGACCCAATGTTGTGGATACTGCAAGAAGCCAGGACACTTTTAGAGAGATTGTTACGGCGCCAAAGGGCAGTGCCTGATTTGCGGATCCAGCGAACATCTTGTCAATGGTTGCCCTAAAAGGAAGGAACTAAAAGGAGGAGATTCATCCACACTCTCCACTCCTGCGAAGTGATGGTTATTTCGTAGTTCGAGCTTCGAGGATAGTACGGGCCCAGCGCAGAATTCCACTTGCTTGACGAGAATGCAGCGGTCTAGATATCAATAAGAATTATCACCTTTTGCTTTCAATAAAAATAATGCTTATACACTTTGCGAAGAATTATCACCTTTTTAAATTTCGAGGACGAAATTTTTGTAAGGGTGGTATGATATAATACCCAAGTCATTTTATACACCAATAACCGTATTTTCGTTACTTACGAAATTTATTTATTTTTATAATTATTATTTTTAAAAAAGAACCTAACCCTAATTTAACCTAATACAATTTTAATTTTTGTCACGCCCCTCTTCCCAATGTACGGCGAAGTGGGCGCGACGAGGTCCGCTACGTATATACTCAGAAGTACATATGCTAAGCGTATTTAAGCAATATAAAATAAGTACACAAGAGACAAGAAATAAAAAGAACAGCAACTTTTATTTATTAACATTCTTTGTACAATGCATGAAAGGAAATACAACTGAAATAAAAAGATGCCTAAACAGTGGCATAACAGGAAATGAAAAGTACTGAAAAGAAAAGGGTACAATGAAACTACAGTGCAGGGTCTTCAGTAAATTGCTCCAAGTCTCCTTGCGAGGGCTCAACTTCTGCCGGATCCAAATCACCTGACGACATTCAAAGAAGAGAGAAACAGAATGTCGTCAGCGAACAAATCGCTCGGTAAGTCCCAAAGGTAAGAGGGAAGTAGTAAAAAAACAGGATAAGAAGGTACATTTTAAAGTGTAAACTATTGTTGTAATGTTATGTCAACGCTGTTGTTTGTAGCTTGGTACAGAAGGATACCAGTGTATACGAGGGGAGTCTCTATATGCTAGAGACTAAGGGCACGTATAGTACATGGTACCGTTTATGCCACGGTACAACAGCAATTGGATTCAGGTTAGGTGTGTTAAATCTGACCACCTCGTGCCACCTTTAACACCTTCCGTACCAATTTACCCCTTAAACCCCGCGATGTCTTGTTTGTATTGTTATCTTGTAAATTGTGTTGGTTATATGATTGATTGACTGACTGACCGAAACCATGATATCAGGAAATGGTTATAACCATAGAGTCACGTAAAGGGAATACTGGGAATCATGTAAAGGAATATATCCATGGTTCGGTTCATCCAAATTGTATAAACTAGTAATTGTATTCATGGATTCATGTGTTCATATTGAATTAGAAACTTGTAGATTATGGATTGACTTGAATCATATTCAAGTCAGATTAATCAGACTCAAACCGAGTCAGACCATGTGAAACGAAGTCTTATAATTGTTAGGGTCCTTAGGGTAATTTATAAAACTTGAAGGGGTTTTATGTAAAAATACTTTTATATACTTTTCAAAATACGCCTCAAGTATTTATTTTTCGTCTTTAGAGTTGTAGATTTTATGTTATGACATTTCTAAATGAAAATATCCTAATTTCATAAATAATGGTATTTATCTGTAATATTGATTATTTGAAGTTCATGGTATTTTAGTGTAACCTTTATCCTTTTGTGATTTTTAGAAAAAAGGTGGAAAATTTATATTATAATAAAATAGGTATTTAAAAGATAAATATACATATGTTTATACAAAAATAATTTTAATAGATATTTTATATTTCAAAAATCTCATTTTCTTAAGACGTCGTATTTTAAACCTTTCGAGACCGAATGCTCCTTGCGGAGGTCTGAATCTTGCACTACTAGCCCGAGGGTGCGCGATAAACCGCACGATCCCGAACGGGTTCCCCAAAGATGAGTTATAGCGGCGCTTTGCAAAGATTGTAAAACACTAATCTTTTAGAAAACGGTTTTATAAAATAAAAGGTATCTATTCGCAAAGTGTTGTTTTCCGTATTTTAGATTCTAGGGTTTCCTAAGCCAACTAGTCTATTTCTAAATGGTCTAAAGGACAAGTCGTTAAAAGCCTCAAATCGCCTCTTCACCGTCAATTGTGGCCAGATAAGTACAAGTGAGGAGGGAGGGATCCGCTCACGAATCGTGAGGCGGGCCTTTTAAAGTTACCCAAGCTCACTTGCCTAGCCTAGACACCATAAAGTCAATTTAGATAAACGATTGATGTCCACAACTTATCGTATTTTCCTAGTAAGAAATATTTACTTAAAAGTGTAACAAATCTAAAACCTTTAAGAATGGTTTTATTAAGATTATGGTATTTTAATGAAAGTTTCGTTTTATCGTATTCTATGTTTTGATGATATCGTTTTAGGGTTGTATTTGCGTGTGTGTGGAGGTAGGTCATTACCTCGTGCTCCATTCTAAATGTATATTAAGGTTAGGGGTTAAATGTGAAATTGAAACTTCAAGGTATTAAAGGGAAAATACGGTAAATTGGAAAGGTTGTCATTTCATGTGTGAAAACTTATTCAAATTCATCTTTACAAGTTTAGTGGTCAAGATGAAGGTGTTTAGGAATGATTGAATTGATTAGAAGAAGAAAAATAAACATTATGGTATTAATGTGAAAAAGAATACGATATTGCAAAAGTTATCATTTCATGTGAGAAACTTTGTCCAATTTAGTTGTTATGTGATTAATAGTCATCATGAATAAGTTTAGGTATTATGGAATTGGTGACAAGTGAGATTTTGTAGAAAAACCGAATCGGAAATCAGTTTGTTCCGTTTTCCGTCAGGTTTTAAAAAGTCGTATTTTTCTTAAAAGAAAAGAAAGATAGAAAGAGGGGGACTTACGGGTTTGGATAAGCTAGAGAGTGCTAGGAAGGTAGTGGGTTGTTGGTGCGTCGAAACGTCGTGAAGGGTCCTAGTACGATCGCCGGAATTCGTCGTCGATTTCGGCAGCGCTTCGCCTTTCGCTCTTTTTCTAACGTACCGAGTTCTCTTGAATTTTTTTGAGAGTGGACTTAGGAATGTAGAGTGAAAGGGTAGAGGGTAGGGGTGTTTATATAGGGCTAGGCTAAGGTTAGGGTTTTAATTAAAAAAAATATAAAAATATATTAAAAAACATTAACAATCATTAAATTTTGGAATAAAAGTGATTTATTGAGAATCTGGTAACCGATCAAAGAAAATAAAGTATGCAGGGGGAATGACCAGGTCAACACGGAGAAATTCCGTGTTGACGACTCGGCTGTCCGGCCGAGTCGGGGCACCGTCGGGTGGGGAAACTTATGGGGGGAATTTTGGTGTATTTAGTTTTTTATGTTCAGTATAAATTTTATGAGTTATGGCTGTTTGACTGCTGACTTTCCAAAAAAATTAAAACAAAATAATATAAAAATAATGTGGGGCATGGGATTTGAACTCTGGTGGCTTGGTTCAGCAGTGCAAGGTATTACCAATGAGCTACAAGCTCCTTCTTGTAATTATTGTGGGAAAATAGATACTTAAAGTGATATCAGCAACATTAAATACTCCAAGTATACTTCAAATTTAAATCAAATTTATGTATACAAAAATTGGAGTTGTTACAATCTACCCTCCTTACAAAAATTTCGTCCTCAAAATTTACAACTTTTATTTGAGGACTAGTTGACAAAAAAGGTAACAATATCTTGCACGTATTTCATCTTCTCTTTCCCACGTGGATTCTCCTGGAGTGTCTTTCCTCCACATTACCTGGACCAAGTTAACTTCCTTGTTCCGAAGTGTCTTCACTTTCCTGTCCATGATCTCCACAGATTATTGCTCACAAGACAAGTCGGGCTGTATAGTGAGCTCGGAATGATCAAGTGCATGGCTGGGGTCACTCACATACTTTCTGAGTTGGGATATGTGGAACACGTTATGCACTCCTTCCAATGAGGGTGGAAGCGCTAAGCGGTATGCCACTTCACCGACTCGTTCGAGTATGTCGAACGGTCCAATATATCTCGGACTCAATTTACCCCGTCTTCCAAATCGGATCACTCCGCGGTTCGGAGATATCTTCAAGAATACATGGTCTCCTGGCTGGAACTCCAAGTGTCGTCTCTTTGCATCAGCCCAGTGTTTCTGTCGATCTTGGGCTATGCGCATTCTTTCCCTGATAGTACGAACCATATCAACGGTCGCTACTATCATCTCTGGTCCAAGAAGTTCCCTATCTCCGATGTCGTCCCAACTTAATGGTGATCGACACTTCCTCCCATATAATGCTGCAAAATGTGTCATTCCTATGCTGGCTTGGTAGCTGTTATTGTACGCAAACTCCACAAGATGCAGGTGATCTTCCCACGATCCTTTGAAGTCTAGCATACACGTTCTGAGCATATCCTCCAAGATCTGAATAGTTCACTCCGACTGACCATCTGTTTGTGGATGATAAGCCGTGCTGAAGTTCAGACTTGTTCCCAAGCTAGTTTGCAGACTCTACCAAAATTGCGATCGGAACCTGGTGTCACGATCGGAGACAATGCAGACCGGTACTCCATGAAGTCTCATAATTTCCTGTATGAGTTCATGGGTATCAGAGATAGTACGTTATGAAGTATTTAAATCTTAATTAGATTATTACCTCCATGTACTTCTTTGCTAGTGTCTCAGTTGATTGGCCAACTCGAAATGGAATGAAGTGAGCCGACTTTGTGAGTCGATCCACGATGACCCATATCGCATCGTTACCCTTTGTGCTGTGAGGAAGAGCAGTCACAAAGTCCATCGTGATGTGCTGCCACTTCCATTCTGGGATTGGTAATGGTTGAAGTAGTCCAGCTGTCCTTGATGTTCAGCCTTTACTTGCTGACACACCAAACATTTTGCGACGCTTCTGGCTACTTCACACTTCATTCCATGCCACCAATAATTCTGACGTAGATCTTTGTACATTTTGGTACCTCCAGGATGTACTGAGTAGGGAGAGCTGTGAGCTTCTTTCATTAACTCTTCCCGAACAGGACCTTTTGGTGCACACAATCTGCTGCCGTATCTCAAAGATCCGTCTTCATGGATAATGAAGTCTGTTCTGAGTCCATTCTCCACTTGTTCTCTGATCCTTTGCAACTTAGCATCACTTGCTTGAGCTGCTTTGATCTGATTGACAATGGTTGATTGAACTTGTAGATTCATCAAACTTGAAGCATTACCTGGCATGACTACTTCAATCTCTATCTGATTAAAGTATTGCTGAAGCTTCCACTGAGCGGTGAGATTCATCGATAAAGGTTGGCGACTAAGAGCATCAGGTACTACATTCACCTTCCCTGGGTGATATTGCAAGTTGATGTCAAAGTCCGCCATGAGTTCTAACCATCTTCTCTGCCGCATATTCAACTCCTTCTGAGTAAACACATACTTCAGACTTTTATGATCTGTGTAGATGTTCACTCGTTCACCAAGTAAGTAGTGGCGCCAAATCATGAGGGCAAAGATGACGGCTGCCAACTCCAGATCATGCATCGGATAATTGCGCTCATGAGTCTTCAGTTGTTTCGAAGCATAAGCCACAACCTTACCATGCTGATGCAGAACACATCCTAATCCCTTACCGGATGCATCACAATGCACTTCGAATCCTCCAGATTGATCCGGTATTACGAGAATAGGTGCAGATGTCAATCTTGACTTCAGTTCTACGAAAGCTTGTTCGCATGCTTCTGACCACACAAATTCTTCATCTTTTCGAGTGAGCTTGGTCAGGGGTGTTGCTATCTTTGAGAATCCTTCAATGAACCTTCTGTAATATCCAGCTAAACCCAAGAAACTCCGAATGTACTTCACTGACTTTGGTGTAGGCCATTCGCTAACTGCTGAAACTTTGGCTGGATCCACAGAAATTCCTTCTCCTGATACGATATGTCCAAGAAAACCAACTTGATTTAGCCAAAACTCGCACTTGCTGTACTTGGCCTAAAGCTTATGTTGTCGAAGAGTTTCCAAGACAATTTGTAGATACTCTGCATGCTCTTTCCGATTCTTTGAATACACCAGGATGGCGTCGATGAAGATGACAACAAACCTGTCTAAATACTCCCGGAAAACTTGGTTCATTAGGTTCATGAATATTGCTGGTGCATTGGTCACTCCAAATGGCATCACTAGAAATTCGTAATGTCCATAGAGAGTTCTGAAAGCTGTTTTGTGAATATCAGCTTCCTTGACCTTCACCTGATGATAACCTGAACGAAAATCCAATTTAGAGAAAACACAAGATCCACTTAGCTGATCGAATAAATCATCGATGCGCGGGAGTGGATACTTGTTTTTTATAGTGACTTCGTTCAAGGCCTTATAATCGATGCACATTCTGTATGAACCTTCCTTCTTCTTCACCAGTAGCACAGGTGCTCCCCAACTTGAAGTGCTGGGACGAATCCATCCTTTCGCCAATAATTCATCCAACTGTGTTCGAACTTCCTTCAAACCTTCCGGACTTAGTCTATACGGTGCTTTGATCACCGGTTGTGCTCCTGGTACTAAATCAATACTGAATTCAAGAGCTCGATCGGGAGGCAAACCTGATATATCGTCAGGAAATATATCGTCGAACTCTCGAACTACCTCTGGTCTTAATTCTTCTTCCGCTTGAGTTGCCGCAACTACTTCTTCCCTTGGCTTCGCTTTGTAGGTACCTGGCTCCAGAGTACGATCTCCGCTCTTGAAATAGAAAATCGGATGGTCTGGAATCTCGAATACTACCCTCCTTTGACGACAGTCGATGGTAGCATAAAAGGTTCCAAGCCAATCCATTCCTAGAACCACATCGAAGTTCGGTATGTCCAGTACTTTGAAGTCAGCATAAAACTCTCGACTGCAGACGACGACTGGACACAAGCTGTATCCCATAGTTGCCTTTAGAACGCCATTTTCGGAACTGACATTCCAGCTAGATACAAGCGGTGAGACTGGAATCGCATGGGTTCGGACAAACCGTTGCGACATAAAGCAGTGGGATGCTCCAGTATCAAACAGTGTAAGTGCAGGTAGTGAAGCTACTAGGATTGTACCTAAGGTATATGGGATATATTTTAGGTATAGGGAAAATGTGTAGGTAAACAAGACTAAAAGATAAGTTTGAGAAGGAAGTTTACCAGTAATGACTTGGCCAGTGACCTCAGCTTCTTCCACAGATATCATGAAAGCCTGGCGCTTTGGCACATTCCTCCTGGCCTGAGGAGCATTCCTCGAAACGTTTCTTTGAACTTGATGGAACTGTCGAGGAGGTGGTGCAGCTTGCGGTCCTCTGGGTGGTGCAGGCAGTGCAAGTCTTGCAGCAGGGGCTTGGATAGCTGGACGCTGTGGATAATTGTTTGTTGGCCTGGGTGCAGCAACTGAGTTTTGTTTATGAGGACAAGCCCCAATACCATGAGCAGATGAGCCGCAGACCAAGCAAAGGTTGTTCGCACGTCGGCAATCTCTAGCCATATGCCCATTTCTCTTGCAGTAGTTATAAAAGGCTGGGCTGGGTCAGCTGATTGGTGCTCCAGGACGTCTTGGCACAAACGGTGGTCTGGACGAGGCTCCACCTGCCATCTGGTTAGCAGGGCGCTTGACTCCTGCAGACTGAGGTCTGCCCCTTGCTTTTATCACTACCTCGTAACTGCGGGCAGCTTCTAGAGCATCCTCATGAGTCAAAAATTTTCCTGTGGCTAAAGCAGCCTGAATCTCCGTGTCCAGTCCTTGTTGAAAGCGACGGGCTCTGATATCGTCCGTCGGTATCAAGTGTGCCACGAATCTGTTTAAAGATTATGTTAGCTGTGTAGTATGTGATATATTTAAAAAAATTGAACTATTGTGACATATCTTACCGGTTTAACATGGTGAATTCAGCATCGTATTCATCTACTGATTTGTCCCACATTGAACCCTGTTGTAGATGAATAAACTGCTGCTCCATTGCAAACCTGGCAGTCACAGGGAAGTATTTCGCGTCGAACTTCTCGCGAAAGGTCTTCCATTCAATCGGCTGTACCAGGCGGTTTCTTCCGCCTTCCACCAGTTGCGAGCATTATCCGTGAGCTGTAGTTTTGCTACACAGACCCAAGCGTTGTCTGGCACTTGAACTGCTGCCAGATCGTCTTCAATGCTTTGTGCCCATTCTTCCGCTTCAAGAGGGCTTCCTTTACCAGAGAACTGCTTGGGATGTAAAACCCTGAATTGCTTTACTCCCGGTGCGTCAGTCTCGGGACAGTTCAGAAGTTGTTGTTATCCCTCGAGAAGGCTGAGGATCGCCTCAAATAGCATTGTTTGCTCGGTGGGTGGTGC
This sequence comes from Agapanthus africanus, assembly GCA_030015575.1. Lineage (NCBI taxonomy): Eukaryota > Viridiplantae > Streptophyta > Magnoliopsida > Asparagales > Amaryllidaceae > Agapanthus > Agapanthus africanus. Next base: position 22,754,810 of record JASDDO010000028.1, on the reverse strand, counting down.
AGTGGTACAGGAACAGCTGGTGCAAGGGGTAGTGCTAGAGGGGTGTTGTTGACGTTGGTGCTGGTGTTGTTCGGGGAATCCATAACCTTGAAGAAAAATTTGGGTTAGGACAGATTCAAGGAACATGAATTGTAAAGAATGTTTTAGTTGCTGGTTCTTGTGTTATATTGCTTAGGTTGTTTACGAAGACCAGAACTGCATGATAGGTATTCATACAGCTCTGACCTGCATGGGCCGCCAATAAAACCTATCACGTCCCGCTTCCCAATATACGGCGAAGTGGGCGCGACGAGGTCCGCTACGTATATACTCAGAAGTACATACGCTAAGCGTATCTAAGCAATATAAAATAAGTACACAAGAGACAAGAAATAAAAAGAACAACAACTTTTATTTATTAACATTCTTTGTACAATGCATGAAAGGAAATACAACTGAAATAAAAAGATGCCTAAACAGTGGCATAACAGGAAATGAAAAGTACTGAAAAGAAAAGTGTATAATGAAACTACAGTGCAGGGTCTTCAGTAAATTTCTCCAAGTCTCCTTGCGAGGGCTCAACTTCTGCCGGATCCAAATCACCTGACGACATTCAAAGAAGAGAGAAACAGAATGTCGTCAGCGAACAAATCGCTCGATAAGTCCCAAAGGTAAGATGGAACTAGAAAAAAAATAGGATAAGAAGGTACATTTTAAAGTGTAAACTATTGTTGTAATGTTATTTCAACGCTGTTGTTTGTAGCTTGGTACAGAAGAATGCCAGTGTATACGAGAGGAGTCTCTATATGCCAGAGACTAAGGGCACGTATAGTACAAGATACCGTTTATGCCACGGTACAACAGCAATTGGATTCAGATTAGGTGTATTAAATCTGACCACCTCGTGCCACCTTTAACACCTTCCGTACCAATCTACCCCTTAAACCCCACGATATCTTGTTTGTATTGTTATCTTGTAAATTGTGTTGGTTGTATGATTGATTGACTGACTGACCGAAACCATGATATCAGGAAACGGTTATAACCGTAGAGTCACGTAAAGGGAATACTGGTAATCATGTAAAAGGAATATATACATGGTTCGGTTCAGCCAAATTGTATAAACTGGTAATTGTATTCATGGATTCATGTGTTCATATTGAATTAGAAACTTGTAGATTATGGATTGACTTGAATCATATTCAAGTCAGATTAATCAGACTCAAACCCGAGTCAGACCATGTGAAACGAAGTCTTATAATTGTTAGGGTCCTTAGGGTAATTTATAAAACTTGAGGGGGTTTTATGTAAAAATACTTTTATATACTTTTCAAAATACGCCTCAAGTATTTATTTTTCGTCTTTAGAGTTGTGGATTTTATGTTATGACATTTCTAAATGAAAATATCCTAGTTTCATAAATAATGGTATTTATCTGTAATATTGATTATTTGAAGTTCATGGTATTTTAGTGTAACCTTTATCCTTTTGTGATTTTTAGAAAAAAGATGGAAAATTTATATTATAATAAAATAGGTATTTAAAAGATAAATATACATATGTTTATACAAAAATAATTTTAATAGATATTTTATATTTCAAAAATCTCATTTTCTTAAGACGTCATATTTTAAACCTTTCGAGACCGAATGCTCCTTGCGGAGGTCTGAATCTCGCACTACTAGCCCGAGAGTGCACGATAAACCGCACGATCCCGAACGGGTTCCCCAAAGATGAGTTGTAGCGGCGCTTTGCAAAGATTGTAAAACACTAATCTTTTAGAAAACGGTTTTATAAAATAAAAGGTATTTATTCGCAAAGTGTAGTTTTCCGTATTTTAGATTCTAGGGTTTCCTAAGCCAACTAGCTTATTTCTAAATGGTCTAAACGACAAGTCGTTAGAAGGCTCAAATCGCCTCTTCACCGCCAATTGTGGCCAGGTAAATACAAGTGAGGAGGGAGGGATCCGCTCACGAATCGTGAGGCGGGTCTTTTAAAGTTACCCAAGCTCACTTGCCTAGCCTAGACACCACAAAGTCAGTTTAGATAAACGATCAATGTCCACAACTTATCGTATTTTTCTAGTAAGAAATATTTACTTAAAAGTGTAACAAATCTAAAATCTTTAAGAATGGTTTTATTAAGATTATGGTATTTTAATGAAAGTTTCGTTTTATCGTATTCTATGTTTTGATGATATTGTTTTAGGGTTGTATTTGCGTGTGTGTGGAGGTAGGTCATTACCTCATGCTCCATTCTAAATGTATATTAAGGTTAGGGGTTAAATGTGAAATTGAAACTTCATGGTATTAAAGTGAAAATACGGTAAATTGGAAAGGTTATCATTTCATGTGTGAAAACTTATTCAAATTGATTTTTACAAGTTTAGTGGTCAAGATGAAAGTGTTTAGGAATGATTGAATTGATTAGAAGAAGAAAAATAAATATTATGGTGCTAATGTGAAAAAGAATACGATATTGCAAAACTTATCATTTCATGTGAGAAACTTTTTCCAATTTAGTTGTTATGTGATTAATAGTCATCATGAATAAATTTAGGTATTTTGGAATTGGTGACAAGTGAGATTTTGTAGAAAAACCGAATCGGAAATCGGTTTGTTCCGATTTCCGTCGGGTTTTAAAAAGTCGTATTTTTCTTAAAAGAAAAGAAAGATAGAAAGAGGGGGAATTACGGGTTTGGACAAGTTAGAGAGTGCTAGGAAGGTAGTGGGTTGTTGGTGCGTCGAAACGTCATGAAGGGTCCTAGTACGATCGCCGGAATTCGTCGTCGATTTCGGCAGCGCTTCGCCTTTCGCTCTTTTTCTAACGTACCGAGTTCTCTTGAATTTTTTTGAGAGTGGACTTAGGAATGTAGAGTGAAAGGGTAGGGGTGTTTATATAGGGCTAGGCTAGGGTTAGGGTTTTAATTAAAAAATATATATAAATATATTTAAAAAAACATTAAAAATCATTAAATTTTGGAATAAAAGTGATTTATTGAGAATCTGGTAACCGATCAAAGAAAATAAAGCATGCAGGGGGAATGACCAGGTTCCGTGTTGACGACTCGAGACCGGCCGACTCGGCCGAGTCGGGGCACCATCGGGTGGGGAAACTTATGGGGGGAATTTTGGTGTATTTAGTTTTTTATGTTCAGTATAAATTTTGTGAGTTATGGCTATTTGACTGCTGACTTTCCAAAAAAAATAAAACAAAATAATATAAAAATAATGTAGGGCATGGGATTTGAACTCTGGTGGCTTGGTTCAGCAGTGCAAAGCATTACCAATGAGCTACAAGCTCTTTCTTGTAATTATTGTGGGAAAATAGATACTTAAAGTGATATCAGCAATATTAAATACTCCAAGTATACTTCAAATTTAAATCAAATTTATGTATACAAAAATTGGAGTTGTTACAATTTTTCTAAACCATTTAAAACCCAAACCCTAAAACTTTTTCCCCCTTCTTATTTTCTTTATTTTCCCCCCAGACCAGGCCCATCTCCCTTCCCAATTTCTTTATTTTCCCGGCCCATCTCTCTCTCCCTTTCCTAATCAATTTCATCCCCCGAGCCCGTCCCAACTCCCCCGACCTGCTTCCTTCCATTTCTTCTTCCTTCGTGCTCCTTTCCCACTCATTTACCTCCCCCGTTATCGCGCTCGTCCCCCACGTCCCCACGTCGTGCAACTACCATGACCCTTCCTTCGACCGCTCCTCCATCTCCCTCGCCCCTCTCTCCCCACGTCCCCCTCCCTTTCTTTCGTTTCTCGCATCTCTCAACCTCACCCACTGCCTCCTCTCTCCCCTTCGTCACCATCACTTTCTCGCCCCTGCTCACCGCGAGATCCTCACCGCCGACCAACCCCGACCACTTTGTACCCCCCTGCATGCCCCTGCCAGCGACACCAATCTCCAGCCCTCGCTGCCTCCTCTCACCGACGATCCCACAGACCCTTACCTTTCATCGACCACTCACTGACGCCGCCGCCACGAGCTCATCCCTCTCTCTCCTCCCCACACAACTCCGACCAACTTCCTCCCCCTCTTGAACCCGACTCCTCCACTCACAACCCCCCGCTGCCCCTGCAACCATTGTCTCCGACCTCGTCGCCGTCACCCCTCTTCCAGCCACCACCACAGCGAGCAACACCACACCTTGACCACCAAACACCGGCGACCCCTACTCCGTGGTCGAGCCCCTGCGCGACACCCACCACCGACACCCCCTCACTGCATCCCTAGCCATCGCAGTCGAGCCCCCGGCATTTCGTCGAACACTTACATCGATCACGGTTCCCGCTTTTATGGTCGCCGTTGTCGACGGCCAAGCCGTGGCATCGGTCCCCGTAGCCGTTACGGTCGTCAATGCAGTCACCATCGCAACGCCGTACACATCCATCATTGCCGTGTCGTACTGTGCGTGTGTCGAACCCAAGCCGTGTCGTGTTCGTGCCATCCGTGCCAACGCAGACCCACTCCCGTGTCGCGCCCCGTGTCCAGTCTCCGTGCCACGCAGACCCACTCACGTGTCGCGCCCCGTGCCTAGTTGCCGTGCCGCGCCTGTGTCGTGTCGTGCCCACCTCCAGACCAGGTCCCGTGCCGCACCGTGCCTGCCTCCGTGTCATCACCAGGCCCAGTTCCGTGTCGCGCCATACCACGCACCGAGCCAGGACCATTCCCACTGCCGTATCACGCCCACATCGCCACTGCGTCCAGTACCGGGTCACCGCGCACCGTGCTCGCGCGGCGCGCCCGTATCCAGCATCGCGCCATCCCGTGTGTCGAGAAAAACCCTGCAGCGGCGTCGCTTCCATATCAAGCGACCGAGGCAAGTGATTTCCACTTGCTTTACATGCTATTAATTTTATACACATACTTATTTATATCTTTGCACAACCAAAGTTTCGATCACCATACGTATAAACAAGTGTTTGATACGAAACTATATGCGAGAATCTGTCGTTAAACAACGAAACTTGTGATCTTTAGACCCGTCTACTATTTACCCATGTGCTGTAGAAATTTAGTGGAAAACCACGGCCGTTTCAATTATGTAATGCTGCTCCCGATAGTCAGTACGAAACCTGAATTTCCTGAACATGCTAGACCGTTAAATTCATATTAAATCTTCTACAAGTCGGATTTTGGCGTTCCATGGCTCTTGTCGAAGCCAACGGAATAATCTATAGAACACGATAACTGATATTTAAAGTTGAACTAGTTACGATGGATAAAACTGCGGTGAATTATGATTCTGGACTGCAGTCCAGAGAGGAAATTCCAGATAACCCATGTTTTTAACCTACTGTATTTTCTTGTTCAAATGTGGAAATGTGCGGAACCATATATCGTTACGAAGAAAATTGAGTTATCTTCCTTACCCCACTGGTATCACTGGATTCCTCAACTGTATGATATTTTTAACACATTTTGTAACGTCAGTATGTTCTGCTGAATTCTGCAGTAACAGATTCTACACATCAACCTTAACATGACCATAACTCCCGGTTGATATAAGATATTACTGATCCTCCAATTGCGACGAAAACCTAAATGATAACCCTCAATATTGTTATACTATAGCGTCGCCTAATTACGATCCCAACTAGGATTAAAATTTGTTACGAAATGGACTTCCGATTCTGAAACCGGATTTCCAGCCGTGAACACTAAAATTGAAATGGTCATAACCAGTAAACCTGAAACCCGATTGGCGTGAAACCAATTTTGATTGATAGATAATTCAATATACTGTTTACCCCTTTTACATTGTTTCGCTTAATTCTGCACGCATGACTTATAGTAAATTATGCAAGTGGTAGGACACTGACTGATGGTATTCCATTCATATGGTAATTATTGTATTATCATCATATCGTGTAGAGGTCGTTGCCTCGATAACCTAGTGATCATGTGCATTACCCAGTGTTAGGTATTAGTGTTTGATTGTGGCAAGTACGTTAGTGTGTAAGCATGAATGCATAAGTGAAAATGACACATACTTGTACACAATCAGTGGACCCTATTGATTTATTGCATTGTCGACGTCTATGGGACGTGTATAAGTGTGACTATAATTAGTATGGGACGATTATGGAAACACTTATATGGGTGTCATAGGTAAGGCACCAAACAATGTCCATTTGTCTTGGGTATCAGTCGAGACATGCTTGATGGAGATCCGGTCTCCAGTTCTCGCGTAGACTTGTCATGGACCGACTGGTATTTGAGTTTATGGTTAGCGTTTGATATAGACCATGGGATGTGGGGTAGTTTCAGTGTGAGTTCAACAGAATCTCGAGAGTCTCATTACCGGCACATACAGCGACTCTGGAGATATATGGGGATATTATTGATTATTAGCGAGCGACTCGGGCCCGTGTTCCCTTTTCCTTGGGTCCTACTCTTGGGTGGGAGATACTCACGAGTGGTTTACTCTCACACTTGGACTGACGATATGCTTGGCGACCTGTACAGTGAGACTTAGAGACTGATAGGGTTAGTGACATTGACATGTATTGCTTACTGATTCAACATATCTGCCATACTGTTTACTGCTTTACTGTTTACCTGCTTCATTGGCTACCTGCATTGGCTACATCATGTTCATGTCATTATTTCATGATTAGTGTTTCGTATTCATCCTTATTGCACGTGTTCACATGTGTGTGTGTGTGTGTATACGCTCTGACGACCTGAGTATGCATGCTCAGAGTGAGAAGTGGATATATATATATATATATACAGACGCGCTCTGACGACCTGAGTATGCATGCTCAGAGTGAGAAGTGGATCTAGCTTGGACCAGGACTTGACGTGGCTTGAGGACATCGCGGACATCTTGATCAGCGACCCAGAGCTATACTTCCTTGATCTCCATCTGGTTAGTTCTTTTGATTTAGTTGCTGCATTTCCTATTACCTGTGCATTGATTACTGATTACCACGTAGTTTTAGAAGCCGAAGTGTGACTACGGAGGGATATTTTCTCGACCGTAGGAGTATGGCTGGCCTTGTCAACCCCTCGTATTCCGTATTTTGGGAAGCAGGGCGTGACAATTTTAAACCATTCCATCGAAGGGTGCCATATTTGTTTTTGACGTGACCCTTTCCGAGAATCGAACCCGGGACTCTCACTCTGGAGTGTAAATTATTATCTCATGTGTTATGCCTAATGGGGCAAGATGCCATTTTGTTCTCTCTGTCGTGTGGTGCTAGTATGAGAAATGTATGAACATCGATATTACAAAAAAAGGTATGTTACAGCAAAAAGCTTCCAACTTACGACATACTGATCAATTGGACATGTCCCATGCGATATGACTTTCCTCTCCAAAATGAGAGGTCACATGTTCACGATTTCCGATTGCATCCAAAAATAATAAAAATTGATTACACACAATAATAGTAGGAAATAGGGCTCACAGATAGAAGAAGAGATCGAAGAGGGCTAAGCATTCTCTTTCACAAAACTAAAATGCTCTTTTTGTTTCCTTACCTTTACTGACTTGAAGATTAAACTCTCTCTCAAAACCCATATAGAAAGCAACTATCTCCTTCTAAGCACATTTTATTTTATTTTGCAAGCTTTACAGAGATTTCTTGGCTATTAGACTTCTTGACATGCACATTTATTTAGAGAAAAACAAAACAAAAACATGGGCTGCTTTTTTATGGTCATTCCAAGTTCTTCCAACAGACTAAATGACAAATGGACCTCTCTAGACACCACCATGCACCACCACCATCTTCTTCTTCTTCGATAGTTACACATTTGTTTCATCCCATTTTTGTCACTTTCTTCAAGTTCAGTGCATATTGAACACTTTGATCATTTTAAGAGTAAAATAAAAAATGTTGCAATTATAGAAAAGACAATTTTTTTAATAAATGAAAGCTGGTTAATTTACTAGCTAAATATAACCAAGTTAGTTATTATGTAAAATAACTCACCATGCCAATTTTTTTGGGATGACCGAGACCGTTCATGGTAATCTCTATGGTCTACTATATAAGCATCTGAGATTTATATGAGTTTGGACGCTTTTTGTCCATGTCTCAGAATGTATAATTGGGAAACAAATGATTATTCGAAGATGGAACATTTTACAAACCTAGATTGATGTGCAAATCATGTTTAAATTATATGAAATCGATACTTTGATATTTTCTAGCATGAATATCAAGACAAACAAATGCCGACCACAAATCGATAGTTATTTTGTTCACTCATATTTTCTTTGCATATGCTATCATATGCTAAGAACTAGAATTGGTTTCTTTCCCATACCAGAGGAAACATTGTATCCATATTCTCTAAGGAGCCTAAAGTAAAGTAGTGAAGTCTCCTTCAATCCACAAATCCTCTCAAATCCATCAACATAAAATTTGTATAACGCATCCATTAATATCTCCACGTCAAAACGACCCAAGCCTTCTTATAGAATGAAGAAGCTCAAGCTTAGCTAATGGCTCATCTGTTTCCTTAACCAGTTTCTTCGCCTCATTCTTCAATCCCTCAATCTTTTCTTTGAATTTTGAATCCTCATATGGACTATGAATAAGTTCGATGAGTTGATGCTCCCGTATTGTTGGGTGATAGTCTGCGGATCTTCGCGGGTTTTTGGTTAATTCCAATGAGGAAGTAAGTGTTGCATTGCATGGCTTACTTTTAGTTTGAAGGGATGAGATCCTTTGAGGCTTCTGCATGCTCAAAGAGAAACAGAGATTATGTTATAGAAAAATCAATCATTTAGAGGGAAAAAAGAGAGGAGAACTAACCATTTTGAGGGAACTCAAGTTGTGGATAGGCAAAGCAAGCACATTTTTGGAAATGTTGAATTGTAGGTTCAACATTGCACTTCGAAAGGGATTGAGTGTAGTTGAAAAGGAAGAGGTACTATATATATGGAAATATATATAGACGGTGGAAAGATAAAATGATATATATGTTAATATATAGACGGTGGAAAGATATGGGGTTTGCACAAGAATTTGATTTCTTTAGAGACCGAATATCCGAAAATTACATATGAGTAGTTGGAAATGCAATCGAGCCCCAATTTGGAAAGTGCCGAAGGATTGTGGCAAAGCTCATTAGTGCTCTCAAAGCAATTGATGATTTCTATGATGTATACAGCACATTGGAAGAAGCTCAACTTTTCACTGATGCAATTAGAATCAGAAGATAATAATTTCACTGATGCAATTAGAAGGTAACAACTTTTAAGGCTTATTTACCGGAAACTCCCAACAAGTTTTAACCAGAATCAGAAAACTATCAAACACAACGGTGACACGTCAGCACCGTATGTGTCACCTAACGTCAACAAAAATATATATAAAATTCCCCAAATTACTCATTTCTTAATTAACCTAATCCTAACCCTCACACTAACGCTAACCTTAATTCTAACCCTAACCATGTCCTCCGCAGCATCCCTGCCGGTGTCTCCCTCACCATCGGCTTTATCATCATCATCTTCTTCTTCTTCTTCCCCCACCACCGTTGTCGATGCCCTTTTAGAAGATTTTTTTTAAAGAAAAAGTTCAAGAAAGAGGCACCCGCTTGCCCCGGACTTCGGGTTAAAACCCCTGTCCTGTCCGGTGAGCTCGGGGAGCCCGGATGCTGCTCGAACAGTGAGCGAAGCGAACGGTTAACGAACTAGTGAAGCGAGGCAGCCGAGCTGAACGATAGGCATCCCAATAACCAGGATGCCAAACTTCCAGACCTGTAGCCAAACGAGCGAAGGAAGGGGCATCCCAGCTTTTTCGTCCAACCTTCCCCACCCCCGCCCTTGTCGTCCAACCTCCCCCACCCCCGCCCCTTTCTTTCATACTATTCCCATCATCATCATCATCATCATCATCATCTTCTGCATCTTCTTCAATTTCTTCTCCCCCCATCACCTCCTCCGGTGCCAGCCCCCTTTCTCTTTGTTGTTTGACCACTCCCGACCCCGCCCCTTTCCCTCTCCTCCTACGAACCCCAATATTAATATAGATTTCCATAACTGATGCAAATTTTTGTGATTACAAATCTTTCTATAACCTTTCTGATTTTATGTCACGCCCCACTTCCCGAAATACGGTGAAGGGAACGCGATGAGGCCGCTACGTATTTACTGTGAAGTAAATACGCTAAGCGTATCTAAGCAATATAAAAGTAAATGCACAAGAGACAAGATATAATAAAACAACAACTTTATTTATTCACATTCTTTCTGTACAATGCATGGAAATGTAAATACAACTGAAATAAACAATGCCTAAACAATGGCATAACAGAAAAGGAAAGGTGCTGAAATAAAGTGTACAATGAACTAAAGCTCCGGGTCTTCAACGAAATGGTCCAAGTCTTCGGCGCTGGGCTCGATCTCTGACGTGTCCAGATCACCTAACAACATTCAAAGAAGAAAGAAAAGAATGTCGTCAGCGAACAGATCGCTCGGTAAGTCCCAAAGATATGGGAGAAATAGAATAGACAGAATAAGAATGTAGCTTTTAAAGTTGTATTATTTTGTTATAATTGTATTTAGTGTTAACATTGTTGTTTGTAGCTTAGTACAGAAGGATGCCAGTGTATACGAGAGGAGTCTCTATATACTAGATACTAGGGCAAACTGAAAGTACGAGGCTCCATTAGAAAGCCCGGAACAACGGCACACTGAATATAGGTCAGGTGTCTTAATCTTGCAGTCTCGTGCCACTTCTAACACCTTCCGTACCAATCTACCCCTTAAACCCCGAGATGTCTTGTTTGTATAGTTGTATTGTCTTCTATTGTAAACTGTATAGATTGTATAATTGGGTGACTTACTGAAACCATGATATCGGTAAATGGATGTAACTTTAGAATCATGGATGTAACTGGAGAATCATGTAAATGGAAGTATATCCATAGTTCGGTTCGGTCAATATAGATTGAATAGATTCATGTTGAATTGTAATATTGTAGATTGCAGACTGTAGATTGTAGATTGTACTTGAATCATATTCAAGTCAGTTTATTAATGAGACTCAGTCTGAGTCAAATAATTAGAAAAGTAAATTGAAGTCCTGATGGTTTTGATATTATCGGTAACCGCTGCACATGGGCGGCAGGATTTGTGTCTTTTTCAAAGACAATTACCGTATTGATAACACCGTTGTTAAGTTGTCTACCTTAGATAGGCAAGCACCCACTTCTCCGGCTCCCTGAGGCTCAAGAGATTGGTCCCACTTAAACCTATGTTTACTAGAGTCCTTAGGGTAATTTATAGAACTTGAGGAGGTTTTATGTAAAAATACTTTTATATACTTTTCAAAATACTCCCCAAGTATTTAGTTATCGCCTTTAGAGTTATCATGAATATAGATTTTATAATTGTGATATTTCTAGTGAAAATATCCTAAAGTCATAATAAAGGGTATTTATTTGTAATATTGACTTGTATGGAATTCATGGAAAATTAATGTAAAGTGATTCTTTGTGATTTTTTAAAAGAGTTGGAATATTTATATTATCAAAAAATAGAAATTTTAATTATACATATATATATTTATATAAAAATAATTTTTAATATATATTATCTTTCTAGAAATTTCATTTTCTTAAGATTTTGTATTTTATAAATCTTTCGAGACCGAATGCCCCTTGCGAGGTCTGAATCTCGCACTACTAAGCCCGAGGATGTGTGATAATACGTACCATCCCGAACGGGTTCCCCAAATTGGGTTGTAGCGGCGCTTTGCAAAAATTTATGTAAAATACTTAATCCTTTAGAAAATGGTTTTATTAATTCATGGTATTTATTTGTAATGGTTCGTTTCCCGTATTCTATGTTCCCAAAAAGTATTGTGTTATATTTCATATGAGTGTTGTGAAGAGGTAGGTCATTATCTCATGAACTACTTAAAGGTATAGTAAGATTGTGATGATTTAATGTAAAAGTAAACTACATGGTATATTAATGAAAAAGTACGGTAAAATGGAAATAGCAATTTCTTTTGATATGGAACTTGTTCAATATGATTAGTTAGTGTTTAATAGTCAACATGTAATGGTTTAACAAGATTGTATTAAAGGAAAAGTGAGATTTTAGGAAGAACCGAATCGGAAATCTGATTTGCTCTGATTCCGTCTGGTTTTAGAATTTCGTATTTTCAGAAAGAGTAGAGAAGAGGGAAGGTGGGACTTACGGGTTTAGCTTAGAGAGGAGAGGGAGAGAGAGTGGACGTAGTTTCCGGTGCGCTGTTTCGTCGCCGGGAACTCCTAGGGTTGTCGCCGGAAAATTCGCCTGAGCTTCGCCTCTTTATTCACTTCAATTGCACACTAGGTTTTCTAGGAATTTTCTTAAGAGTTTTGTTCAGAATTTTGGAGTGAGGGGGTGGTGTTTAGGGGTTGTATTTATAGGGTAAGGCTAGAGTTTAAGGTTAGGTGAAGAGGTGTGAGAAAAATGTATTAAATTGTATTGAAAAGAGGGTTTAATAGGATTTCAAAGAGCTCTGGAAATGTGCAGAAGAATTAAACTATAAAGGGGTGCAGGGAAGGTAAAAAGAAAACTTTTTGTGTTGGGGACTCTGCGGTCCGGCCGACTCGGCCGGTCCGGCCGAGTCCGCCGGTCGAAGGGTCCCCTGACGGTTGGTGTGGCTTCTGGTACTGTTAGATTTTTGGGTGTAGTGGGGTTTTTGTGAGATATGCACGTGTAAACTCTTGGTATTCTAAAGGTTCAAAATAAAACAATATTAAAAATAATGTGGGGTATGGGATTTGAACTCTGGTGGCTTGGTTCAGTAGTGCAAAGTCTTACCAATGAGCTACAAGCTCTTGCTTGCTATTAAAAAGCAAAACAAACTTATATCTTGTGCTCAGGGAAAAATACCCCTTTCTGTAATTTTGAAAAAATTGTACAGAAAGTTTGGGGTTGTTACATTCTACCCTCCTTATAAAAATTTCGTCCTCGAAATTTGTAAAATGAAAGTGTAACAGTTTCAAGAAAAGTTTAGTTATAGTGGTGGTGGAAGAACTACCGGTTTTTTACCAAAAGTGTCAGAAAAATGTTTAAGTAAGAAAGGCCAAAAGGAATGTGTGAACAACCATTAAGGATTCAAAATTCGGATGATGATCTTTAAGGGAACAAATATTTGTAAAGGTGGAAGATTGAAAGTTAGGAAGGATGGGGTGTTGTTGAGGAATCCATATCTTTGAAACAAAAATAAGGTTAGGATAGATTCAAAGGATAAGATTCAAGCAATATGAAATTGTAAGATTCAAGAAATATGAATTGTAAAAAATGTTTTCAGTTGCTGGTTCTTGTGTTATATTGTTTAGGTTGTTCACGCAGAACAAAACTGCATGGTAGGGTTCCATACAGCTCTGATCTGCATGGGCCGCCAACAAAACCTGTCACACCCCGCTTCCCGGAATACGGTGAAGGGGACGCGATGAGGCCGCTACGTAGTAAATACGCTAAGCGTATCTAAGCAATATAAAAGTAAATGCACAAAAGACAAGATATAATAAAACAGCAACTTTATTTATTCACATTCTTTCTGTACAATGCATGGAAATGTAAATACAACTGAAATAAGCAATGCCTAAACAATGGCATAACAGAAAAGGAAAGGTACTGAAATAAAGTGTACAATGAACTAAAGCTCTGGGTCTTCAACGAAATGGTCCAAGTCTTCAGCGCTGGGCTCGATCTCTGACGTGTCCAGATCACCTGACGACATTCAAAGAAGAAAGAAGAGAATGTCGTCAGCGAACAGATCGCTCGGTAAGTCCCAAAGATAAGGGAGAAATAGAATAGACAGAATAAGAAGGTAGTTTTTAAAGTTGTATTATGTTTTTATAATTGTATTTAGTGTTAGCGTTGTTATTTATAGCTTAGTACAGAAAAATGCCAGTGTATACGAGTGGAGTCACTATATGCTAGAGACCAGGGCAAACTGAAAGTACGAGGCTCCGTTAGAAAGCCCGGAACAACGGCACACTGAATATAGGTTAGGTGTCTTAATCTTGCAGTCTCGTGCCACTTCTAACACCTTCCGTACCAATCTACCCCTTAAACCCCGAGATGTCTTGTTTGTATAGTTGTATTGTATTGTCTTGTATTGTAAACTGTATAGATTGTATAATTGGACGACTTACCGAAACCATGATATCGGTAAATAGATGTAACTGTAGAATCATGGATGTAACTGGAGAATCATATAAATGGAAGTATATCCATGGTTCGGTTAGGTCAAAATAGATTGAATAGATTCATGTTGAATTGTAATATTGTAGATTGCAGACTGTAAATTGTAGATTGTAGATTGTACTTGAATCATATTCAAGTCAGTTTATTAATGCGACTCAGTCTGAGTCAGACAATTAGAAAAGTAAATTGAAGTAATGATGGTTTTGATGTTATCGATAACCGCTGCATATGGACGGCAGGATTTGTGTCCTTTTCAAAGACGAATACCGTATTGATAACACCATTGTTAAGTTGTCTGCCTTAGATAGGCAAGCACCCACTTCTCCGGCTCTCTAAGACTCAAGAGATTGGTCCCGCTTAAACCTATGTTTACTAGGGTCCTTAGGGTAATTTATAGAACTTGAGGGGGTTTTATGTAAAAATACTTGTATATACTTTTCAAAATACTCCCCAAATATTTAGTTATCGTCTTTAAAGTTATCATGAATGTAGATTTTATAATTGTGATATTTCTGGTGAAAATATCCTAAATTCCTAATAAAGGGTATTTATTTGTAATATTGACTTGTATGGAATTCATGGTATATTAATGTAAAGTGATTCTTGTGATTTTTGAAAAGAGTTGGAATATTTATATTATCACAAAATAGATATTTTAATTATACATATATATATTTATATAAAAATAATTTTTAATATATATTATCTTTCTAGAAATCTCATTTTCTTAAGATTTTGTATTTTATAAATCTTTCGAGACTGAATGCCCGTTGCGGGGTCTGAATCTCGTACTGCTAAGCCCGAGTATGTGCGATAATCCGCACCATCCCGAACGGGTTCCCCAAATTGGGTTGTAGCGACGCTTTGCAAAGATTTGTGTAAAATACTTAATCCTTTAGAAAATGGTTTTATTAATTCATGGTATTTATTTGTAATGGTTCGTTTCCCGTATTCTATGTTCCCAAAAAGTATTGTGCTATGTTTCATATGAGTGTTGTGAGGAGGTAGGTCATTACCTCGTGATCTACTTAAAGGTATAGCAAGTATAACAACCCTAATTTTCATATATATTTTTCTGTAGAAATTTTTAAATTTTTTTAAAATACATAAAGAAATATATTAATCTGAGAACAAAATATATATAATTAATTATTTTGTTTTAAAATAATTTCATTTTTTGTGTACATAAAATTGTATTAAAATTAAAGTGTACTTGGAATATTTATTACTGCTGATATCATTTTAAGTATCTACTTTTCTACAATAATCATAAGAAGAAGCTTGTAGCTCATTGGTAATACCTTGCACTGCTGAACCAAGCCACCAGAGTTCGAATCCCATGCCCTACGTAATTTTTATATCTTTTTGTTTTAAATTTTTGGGAAGTCAAACGGTTAAACAGCCATAACTCACAAATTAATGCGGTATAAAAAAAAAATAAAGTATACCAAAATTCCCCTCATGTGAAACCCCACCCATCGAGACCCGATTCGGCCCCGACTCGGCCAAGTTGGCCGGCGACTCGGCCGAATCTGCCGGCGCCGCCGGCCGGACTCGGCCGGTCGGCCGAGTCGTCAACACGGAAAAATTCCGTGTTGACTTGGTCATACCCCCTGCATACTTTATTTTTTGTGAACTATTACCAATTTTTCATTAAACCTCTTTTAAGTCCAAATTTAATGAAATTTTAATGATTTTTATATATTTTTTAATATTTTTTAAATCCTAACCCTAACCCTAGCCTAGCCGTATATAAAGACCCCTACCCTCTACCATTTCACCCTACAACTCTAAGTCCATTCTCCCAAATTCTCGAGAACTCGGTACAAAGAGCGAGAAGCGAAGCGCTGCCGAAACCGACGACGGATTCCGGTGACCGGACTAGAACCTTCGCGACGTTTTCGACGCATCGACAACCACCACCTTCCTTAGCCTCCTTAGTTTGTCCAAAACCATAAGTCCCATCTCTTCTATCTCTCTTTTCTTTTAATAGAAAATACGACTTTTTGGAACCCGACGGAAATCGGAACAAAACGATTTCCGATTCGGTTTTTCTGCAAATTTCCACCTGTCACCTAATACATAATACCTACCTATATTCATGTTGACTATTAATCATCCATAAACCAATTTAAACAAACTTTCTCACATGAAATGATAGCTTCTTTACAATATCGTATTCTTTTCATAAAAATACCATGAAGTTCATTTTTCTTCGTTTAATCAATTCCCTCACTCCTAAATAAGTTTATCTTGATCACTAAACTTGTAGAATCAATTTGAATGAATTTTCACACATGAAATGATAACGTTCTCAAATACCGTATTCTTGCGCTTTAATACCTTCAACTTTAACATGTCATGTTTTACCTCTAAACGTCATCAAAACTTAAAATAAGTCACGAGGTAATGACCTACCTCTACACACACACAAATATAACCCTAATTGATAAACATCAAAATATAGAATACGAAAATACAGGACTTTTCACTAAAATACCATATTCTTTATAAACCTTCCTTGAAATCCTTAAGTTGTACACAATTCTAAATAAAATCTTTTAAAATAAAACCACGATATGTCATGGACATCGATCGTTTATCTAAACTGACTTTGTGGTGTCTAGGCAAGTGTGTCAAGGCTAGTGGTTTTTAATTAGGCCCACTATTGTGGTTCCTTCCCACTTACCTGGCACTTACCTGGCCGCAATTGACGGTGAAGAGGCGATTTGAGACTTCTAATGACTTATCGTTTAGACCTTAGAAATAGGCTAGTTGGCTTAGGAAACCCTAGAAAATAAAATACGGAAATCTATACCCTTTTACAAATAAATACCTTTTATTTATAAAACCGTTTTCCTAAATGAATAGTATTTGTTAAAGCTAAGCAAAGCGCCGCTACAACCCACTTTTGGGGAACCCGTTAGGGATAGTACGGTTCATCGTGCACCCGCGGGCTAGTAGTGCGAGATTCAGACCTCCGCAAGGAGCATTCGGTCTCGAAAGGTTTAAAATAAAATATTTAAGAATAATGTGATTTTGGAAATTAAAATATTTATTTAAAATTATTCTTGTATTAATATATATTTAAATACCATTTAGACACCTATTTTATCATAATATAAAGTTTCCACTTTTTCCTAAAATTCCAAGATTAAAGGTTACATGAAAATACCATGAATTTCAACTAAATCAATTAATACTTTTATTAGGATATATTCACTAGAATAACACAAATAAAATTCACACCTATTATAACTATAAAGACGAATATTAAATAGTTGAGGTGTATTTTGAAAACTATACAATAGTACTTTTTACATAAAACCCCCTCAAGTTTTATAAATTACAAAAAGGCCCCTAACAATTATTGAACTTCCATTACATTTCTTTTAGTCTGACTCGGGTTAGAGTCAGATTATTTCTGACTTGAATATGATTCAAGTCAATCTATATTCTTTATATTTCAACTCAAGATGAATACATGAATCCCAGAATCCAGTTAACAATCTACTCGACTGAACCGAACCATGGATATTCCTTTTACATGTTTCCCAGTATTCCATTTACATGACTCTACAGTTATAACCGTTTCCTGATATCATGGTTTCGGTCAGTCAGTCAGTCTATCATGCAATCAATTCAATTTTACAAGATGACAATATAAACAAGATATCGCGGGGTTTAAGGGGTAGATTGGTACGGAAGGTGTTAAAGGTGGCACGAGGTGGTAAGATTAAGACACCTAACCTGAATCCAATTGCCGTTGTTCCGGGTTGTATAACGGAGCTTTGTACTTTCATTTGCCCTGGTCTCTAGCATACTGAGACCCCTCTCGTATACACTGGCATCCTGCTGTACCAAGCTACAACAACAGCGTTAACACCATACTACTATAATATGAAAATACAATACAACATTAAAAGCTACTCTCTCTCTCTCTTACTCTTTGTCGATTTCTTTCTTATCTTTGGGACTTACCGAGCGACATGTTCGCTGACGACATTCTATTTTTTCTTCTTTGAATGTCGTCAGGTGCGTTGGACCAAGCTGAGATCGAGCCCACCGGCGAAGACTTGGAGCAGTTTAACGAAGATCCCGAGCTCTAGATATTGTACCTTGTTCTTTCCAGTATTTTCATTTTCTGTTATGCCACTGTTTAGGCATCGCTTTTCATTTCAGTTGTATTTTTCTTTTCATGCATTGTACAAAGAATGTTATTAATAAAAGTTGCTGTTATTTCTATATCATTCGTTTCTTGTGATTTACTTTATATTGCTTAGTTACGCTTAGCGTATGTACTTCTGAGTATATACGTAGCGGGCCTCGTCGCGTCCACTTCGCCGTACACTGGGAAGCGGGGCGTGACAGGTTTTGTTGGCGGCCCATGCAAGTCAGTGCTGTATAAATTCCTGTCATGCGGTTCTGGTCTGCGTGAATAACCTAAGAAATATAACACAAGAACCAGCAACTAAAACATTCTTTACAATCATATTCCTTGAATCCCATCATTTCTTTGAATCATATACCTTGAATCTGTCCTAATCCAAAATTCCTTCACCTCTTTTACAATTTTACCAAAACCTTCGCATCCTTTCATTCCTTCACACATTCTTTATATTTTTAAACCCTATGCACCTCCTTGTTATTTTTTTTCACATATTGTTAGTACACAAGCACCAGACTTTCCTTGGATTGTTACACTTTCCTTTTACAAATTTCGAGGACGAAATTTTTATAAGGAGGGTAGAATGTAACAACCCTAATTTTCATATATATTTTTCTGTACAAATTTTTAAATTTTTTAAAAATCCATAAAGAAGTATTTTAATCTGAGCACAAAATATATATAATTAATTATTTTGTTTTTAAATAATTTCATTTTTTGTGTACATAAAATTGTTTTAAAATTAAAGTTTACTTGGAATATTTATTACTGCTGATATCATTTTAAGTATCAACTTTTCTACAATAATCATAAGAAGGAGCTTATAGCTCATTGGTAATACCTTGCACTGCTGAACCAAGCCACCAGAGTTCGAATCCCATGCCCCACATAATTTTTATATCCTTTTGTTTTAAATTTTTGGGAAGTCAAACGGTCAAACAGCCATAACTCACAAATTAATGCGGTATAAAAAACAATAAAGTATACCAAAAGTCCCCCCATGTGAAACCCCACCCATCGAGACCCGACTCGGCCCCGACTCGGCCAAGTCGGCCGGCGACTCGGCCGACTCGGTCGGCCGAGTCGTCAACATGGAAAAATTCCGTGTTGACTTGGTCATACCCCCTGCAAACTTTATTTTTTGTGAACTGTTACCAATTTTTCATTAAACCTCGTTTAAGTCCAAATTTAATGAAATTTTAATGATTTTTATAAATTTTTATATATTTTTTAATCCTAACCCTAACCCTAGCCTAGCCCTATTTAAAGACCCCTACCCTCTACCATTTCACCCTACAACTCTAAGTCCACTCTCCCAAATTCTCGAGAACTCGGTACAAAGAGCGAGAAGCGAAGCGCTGCCGAAACCGACGACGTATTCCGGCAACCGGACTAGAACCTTCGCGACGTTTTCGATGCATCGACAACCACCACCTTCCTTAGCCTCCTTAGTTTGTCGAAAACCGTAAGTCCCATCTCTTCTATCTCTCTTTTCTTTTAATAGAAAATACGACTTTTTGGAACCCGACGGAAATCGGAACAAAACGATTTCCGATTTGGTTTTTCTGCAAATTTCCACTTGTCACCTAATACATAATACCTACCTATATTCATGTTGACTATTAATCACCCATAAACCAATTTAAACAAACTTTCTCACATGAAATGATAGCTTCTTTACAATATCGTATTCTTTTCATAAAAATACCATGAAGTTCATTTTTCTTCGTTTAATCAATTCCCTCACTCCTAAATAAGTTTATCTTGATCACTAAACTTGTAGAAATCAATTTGAATGAATTTTCACACATGAAATGATAACGTTTTCAAATACCGTATTCTTGCGGTTTAATACCTTCAAGTTTAACATGTCATGTTTTACCTCTAAACGTCATCAAAACTTAAAATAAGTCACGAGGTAATGACCTACCTCTACACACACACAAATATAACCCTAATTGATAAACATCAAAATATAGAATACGAAAATACAGGACTTTTCACTAAAATACCATATTCTTTATAAACCTTCCTTGAAAGCCTTAAGTTGTACACAATTCTAAATAAAATCTTTTAAAATAAAACCACGATATGTCATGGACATCGATCGTTTATCTAAACTGACTTTGTGGTGTCTAGGCAAGTGTGTCAAGGCTAGTGGTTTTTAATTAGGCCCACTATTGTGGTTCCTTCCCACTTACCTGGCACTTACCTGACCGCAATTGACGGTGAAGAGGCGATTTGAGGCTTCTAATGACTTATCGTTTAGACCTTAGAAATAGGCTAGTTGGCTTAGGAAACCCTAGAAAATAAAATACGGAAATCTATACCCTTTTACAAATAAATACCTTTTATTTATAAAACCGTTTTCCTAAATGAATAGTATTTGGTAAAGCTAAGCAAAGCGCCGCTACAACCCACTTTTGGGGAACCCGTTAGGGATAGTACGGTTCATCGTGCACCCGCGGGCTAGTAGTGCGAGATTCAGACCTCCGTAAGGGGCATTCGGTCTCGAAAGGTTTAAAATACAGTATTTAAGAATAATGTGATTTTGGAAATTAAAATATTTATTTAAAATTATTCTTGTATTAATATATATTTAAATACCATTTAGACACCTATTTTATCATAATATAAAGTTTCCACTTTTTCCTAAAATTCCAAGATTAAAGGTTACATGAAAATACCATGAATTTCAACTAAATCAATTAATACTTTTATTAGGATATATTCACTAGAATAACACAAATAAAATTCACACCTATTATAACTATAAAGACGAATATTAAATAGTTGAGGTGTATTTTGAAAACTATACAATAGTACTTTTTACATAAAACCCCCTCAAGTTTTATAAATTACAAAAAGGCCCCTAACAATTATTGAACTTCCATTACATTTCTTTTAGACTGACTCGGGTTAGAGTCAGATTATTTCTGACTTGAATATGAATCAAGTCAATTTATATTCTTTATATTTCAACTCAAGATGAATACATGAATCCCAGAATCCAGTTAACAATCTACTCGACTGAACCGAACCATGGATATTCCTTTTACAAGTTTTCCAGTATTCCATTTACATGACTCTACGGTTATAACCGTTTCCTGATATCATGGTTTCGGTCAGTCAGTCAGTCTATCATGCAATCAATTCAATTTTACAAGATGACAATATAAACAAGACATGTGTTGGACCCGGCGTGATTCTCATGTTGGTTCATGTAGCCTACCCCTTATGCTTGGGATAAAAGGCTCAGTTGTTGTTGTACAATATAAACAAGACATCGCGGGGTTTAAGGGGTAGATTAGTACGGAAGGTGTTAAAGGTGGCACGAGGTGGTAAGATTAAGACACCTAACCTGAATCCAATTGCCGTTGTTCCGGGTTGTATAACGGAGCCTTGTACTTCCATTTGCCCTGGTCTCTAGCATACTGAGACCCCTCTCGTATACACTGGCATCCTTCTGTACCAAGCTACAACAACAGAGTTAACACCATACTACTATAATATGAAAATACATTACAACATTAAAAGCTACTCTCTCTCTCTCTCTTACTCTCTGTCGATTTCTTCCTTATCTTTGGGAGTAACCGAGCGACCTGTTCGCTAACGACATTCTATTCTTTCTTCTTTGAATGTCGTCAGGTGCGTTGGACCAAGCTGAGATCGAGCCCACCGGCGAAGACTTGGAGCAGTTTAACGAAGATCCCGAGCTCTAGATATTGTACCTTATTCTTTCCATTATTTTCATTTTCTGTTATGCCACTGTTTAGGCATCGCTTTTCATTTCAGTTGTATTTTTCTTTTCATGCATTGTACAAAGAACGTTATTAATAAAAGTTGCTGTTATTTCTATATCATTCGTTTCTTGTGATTTACTTTATATTGCTTAGTTACGCTTAGCGTATGTACTTCTGAGTATATACGTAGCGGGCCTCGTCGCGTCCACTTCGTCGTACACTGGGAAGCGGGGCGTGACAGTAAGATTGTGATGGTTTAATGTAAAAGTAAACTACATTGTATATTAATGAAAAGGTACGGTAAAATGGAAATAGCAATTTCTTTTGATATGGAACTTGTTCAATATGATTAGTTAGTGTTTAATAGTCAACATGTAATAGTTTAACAAGATTGTATTAAAGAAAAAGTGAGATTTTAGGAAGAACCGAATCGTAAATCGGATTTGCTCCGATTCCGTCGGGTTTTAGAATTTCGTATTTTCAGAAAGAGTAAATAAGGGAGAAGATGGGACTTACGGGTTTAGCTTAAAGAGGAGAGGGAGAGAGAGTAGACGTAGTTTCCGGTGAGTTGTTTCGTCGCCGGGAACTCCTAGGGTTGTCGCCGGAAAATTCGCCGGAGCTTCGCCTCTTTGTTCACTGTAATGTGCAACTAGGGTTTCTGAGAATTTTCTTGAGAGTTTTGTTCAGAATTTTGGAGTGAGGGGGTAGTGTTTAGGGGTTGTATTTATAGGATAAGGCTAGAGTTTAGAATTAGGTGAAGAGGTGTGAGAAAAATGTATTAAATTGTATTAAAAAGAGGGTTTAATGGAATTTTAAAGAGCTCTGGAAATGTGCAGGAGAATTAAACTATACAGGGGTGTAGGGAAGGCAAAAAGAAAACATTTTTGTGTTGGGGACTCGGCGGTCCGGCGGTCGGAGGGTCCCCTGACGGGTTCAAAATAAAACAATATTAAAAATATTGTGGGGTATGGGATTTGAATCTGGTGGTTTGGTTCAGCAGTGCAAAATCTTACCAATGAGCTACAAGCTCTTACTTGATATTAAAAAGCAAAACAAACTTATATCTTGTGCTCAGGCAAAAATACCCCCTTCTGTAATTTTGAAAAAATTGTAAAGAAAGTTGTACAGAAAGTTTTTGGTTGTTACATTTTATTTGTTAGAAAATATTTGTAATCACAAAAATCTGTATCAGTTATGGAAATCTTTCATAATACCCCTTACTCACCAAAAAAAAATATTTTAATTTTTGGTTTTTTAGAAAATGGTCCCTCAAAAAACTTGGCTAATTATTAAACACCCTTTACTCCCCCAAAATCTTTAAAGAATTACTTTTTACTCACCGTCCAATATTTCCATCCAAAGATGATGTCACTGTTAGGAATTTGTTAATACCTCCTCGATTACCCTCAATTTCATTCAAGAATCGAATTTTTTCTATTTCAAAGCTCTCCTCCCAATTACTCTCGACTTCTCTCCTTTCGATTTTGATTTTTCACTAATCCTTAACTTGCGGATCTTACCATATTTGCATTCCGCTGGTGTATGGGAAGAGAATGTTGAGGAAAAAAATCTCTTCCATAGCGAATTGAGTTTTGATAAAGCAAACTCATGACCTTAATTTTGATTTGAGGTCGAAATTGAAGATTTTAGATGTAGCAGAAGGGTTTCGGGGTGTAAAACTCTAGCCCTGATATCACTTCATTAGATACCTACTAACGGAGTGTAGGAAAGAGAATATTTTTGTCAAGTGGGGGGATTTTTAGAAATCATTTAGAGTTTTGAGAAGTAAATAGTAATTATCAACTATTGCGTTTTTTTAGTAATTACAAAAATTTTGAGGGACCATTTAGGAAAATAACTTTAAGTATTGGATAGATTTTCAAAAAGCCCCTGGCCTGCTCAGGAGTTGTCTAAAAACCCCAGTAATTTTTTGAAATGTTAGAAAGGGCTTACTGTTCAAAATCTTTATGAAAAACCCTAGGTAAGGCCTTGTATTCACTCAACTTCTTGGATATTACAGTCAACTATTTAGATATTACATGCAATTATTTAGATAATACAAGCAACTGCAATTACCTAGATATTATAGACAACTGCTTAGATATTACAAGAAACTGGTATATAAGGGGTTTCGATTGGCCTAGGGGTTTTTTCACAAGAGCAAAAGGCCTTGGGGTTTTTACACAAGTTTGAACCGGGCCGGGGGATTTTTGACAATTTACCCTTAATTATTTAGTAAATATTTAATAACTATTAAAATTATTTAAAATGTAATTTATAATTAATTATATTACATTATAAAAAGGGCAAAATAGTCATTTGACATGAACATTAACGCTGACCGTCAAATCATGGTAGATTTGGGACAATTTCAAATTTATCGGTAGTTTCCGATTCTGATCCAAACTTGTAGGAAGTTTTCTGTAAATAAGTCAATTTTTTATTTACTAGCTTTTTTGCACGTGTGATTTTTCTCTGGACAAGAGGATGCGCACATTGGATATAAATAGAATAATGAATCTCTATTTTAACATTATTTAAAATATATATAAATAATATTAATTTCAAGGTGTAACTGAAATTGTTCTTTTGTCTATCATGATTTAGATATAATGAAAACCATCATTTATCATGCTCATTATAACAATACTATTGTCTGGGGGAGGGGGGTACATAATGTTTAAAAAATTATATGCTTTCATTTTTCATATCTATATCATAGAACGAATATCATATCCATATTGTGAATAGCATATCTATATCATACCGTGCATATCTTATTGCCAATTTTCGTTTCAATACAAATTTCATATAATTTATTATCGTGAACATCATATACATATCATATCGTGATATATCATATCGTGAATATCATATGTATATGATATCGTGAATATCATATCATATCTATATCGTGAATAGATTCTCGTTAAGAACATTATTGAAGCTGATCGATTTCCCTTAAAATATTGTTACAAAATAGTTTATTATCATGAATAACATATCTATATATTTCCGTGAATTCATAAAGTTAATATTTTGTCTGTTGATAACACTATAGGAGCTGCTCAATTTCACTCGGCATCCTTTAGTTTCCGACGACGGCGCCCTCCGGTGACTAGATTACGCGTACTTGTTCTTGATCGTCGTTTTTTGCAAATTCTAAATGTAATTAAATTATGCTGTAAATTAATGGAATATAATGGATTTGATATTTTCCTTAATTTTTTTTGGTTTTGTGGTGATTTCGATCAAATTACTGGTTTCGTGGCGATTTGGATGGATTTAATATTGGTTGTGGCAAATTGTTGTGAATTGAATTATGATTACAATGAATATATGTGTGTGATATCATTATATTGTATTGTATGTGTATGGATCTAGCTATAATCTGGAAAAAAATTCTTTGTTTGTTACTTTTTCTGTCGGACCATAACCGACCTAATAAGTGTGAACCCAACGCATTAGATTAATATAGCCGACGAAATAAATGAGAAATCTGGGTGGATTTTGGTTAAAATTTCCCATTTTCTCACACTTTTTCCGTCGACTATGTCCCGACGTTATAATATACCCGACGGAATAAGCTAATTGCCCAACGAAATTCACCCTATTACGTCGCGATTTTATCCGTCGGAGTACAGCCGGCGGAATATATTTATTTCGTCGGTCAACTGGTTTTTCCCTCAACTAACACCCGACGGAATAAGCCTTCATCTATTGGAGTGTCTCTTCTTAGAAGTCTCCTGTGGAACTAATTTATTATCTCTATTAATATTAATTTTTTAAAGAAAAACTTTGCATGCATTTCAAATAATAACATGGAACCTGTTATGTCAACGTTTCAATTTAAAATGTTAAATCAAAATTTATTTCTATAGAGTACTTTATTTAAATATAAATTGATTTAGTTGAGATTTTTATTTAGTTTTTTTATATCACACATCAAATTCTCTCATACTTAAAAAATTTCCTCTTATTATCAATTTTGTTTAGATATGAAGTTGATGATCTCCGCAAATTGAAGGTTATTTTCAATTGCATAATTTATTCACTTAATTTTAATAAAATATGTTAAAAATTATATATTTAGTTATTTAGTTATGGTTTTATATCACTTGAAGAAGACAACACTAAATTTAACAAACGCATTGAAAAGTGTCTTTACAATTGTTTTGCTATTACAGGAAAGCATTGGAGACAACTTATAACAACCAAAAGATGTACCAATACACATGTATTGCATTAAACCAAGAAATTCTGAAAGATAAAGAAGTTCATATCGATTCAAGCTCAATTCAGAACAAAGTCATGGATGTCTCAACGAAATCGAAGAGATGAAAATTGATGCATCTAAATGACAACGAAATTTAACTATCGAATATTTTTTCCGGGGCTTGAAATTTTTAAGAATTGATCAATACATATACTGATTTTGGGATTTCATTTTACTCTGTTTCTAAGGTTGATATAATTTATTTTCTTTATATGAATATTTGATAATTGGTTTGTTTCAAATAATTATAAATTGGAATAGAGCCTTACATCTATATAATCTAACTCATATTGTTTATCGTATGAAATTTCATTTTATGAAACAGATTTTCAATAGTGAAATTGATTTTCATTTTGTGAAACAGATTTTCAATAGTGAAATTGATTTAATTGATGACAACAAAACCTTCTAATTACTTAATCAATTTGTATTTTCTTATTTTTCTAAACTATGTTTACTATAATTTTTTTTTTCAATTTTCCACTTGTAAGGCACGTGCAAAATACAAGTGTGTGCGTGCCTGTGTGTACTTTTATAATGCAAAAAGGAGAGATGCCATGTAGTATTCTCACGTTTATTTTGAATTAATACTTTATTCTTAGATGGTTCACGTCATTTTTTTTGCACGTGTGGCGCACGTTGATACATACTAACATTAAACAGCCAAGATTTAAAAAGATTTGCACGTGTGACGTGCGTTGATACATATTAGTATTAAACAATAAAGATTTTAAATCTTTTAGTTAAGATAACAGATGGTGTGAAAACTTTTAGTTAAAAATAAATAAATATACACTTCAAAGCTTGAAATAATAAAGGAGTAAAAACTTTATACATGCTTTTAATATATATGTTGTTCAAAATATACATACGTTCATCGCACGTGCAAAATACTAGTGTGTGTAGAGAAAGAGAAAGAGAAAAGGAGTATGAGCTGGCGGCTTTTTTTTAAATGAGCCCTAGCCCCAAAAAACACACACCCGGTGTATTTCATCGATCCAAACCGGCCATCTTGATTTATGTATCATGAAATATCTATGTACAAAAAATCTCGAAATTTAAAGATCTCTAATGTGTTCATCAAGAAGATAGAAAAATTAACGGCTTATTGGTATATGAAAAATTTCAGATGCTTGATGAACACGTTAGAGCTCTTTAAATCCCAAGATTTTTTGTGCATAGGGGTTTTACGATACATAGATTAAAATGACCGATTTTGATTGGTGAAATACACGGAAGTATGCGTGTTTTGGGATGGGTGCTTATTTTATATATATATATATATATATATATATATATATATATATATAATGTAGAAAAGAGACCCTAAAAGGCTTTTTCGTTAGGTAACCTCAAAAATCTATTTAGTCCATGATTTTTTTTGACGTCAGTACTCATCATCATCATATTTATCATGTAATTTGTTAATACACCAAATTACATGTGATTTCACCACTTTTTCATCATTGAATTGGCAATATAAAATATTCTATTGTCGGTGAACCGTTAATTTTGCACCCACTGAATCAACAGTGAAAAGTGGTGGAATCACATGAAATTTGGTGTGTCCACATCTTAGATGATAAAGATAAAGATGATGGATGCCGATCGTCGGAAAAAATCATGGAGGGCATATTTTTTCGATGTCATAGAAAGGAATTCCCTAATATAGGATCTTCTTCCATTATTTATTTATATATATATATATATATATATATATATATATATATATATATATTGTTGGAAAGAAGGGTCCTAGCAGTTTATTCCTAGCAGTTTATATATAAAAAGAAGGGTCCTAGCAGTTTTATATATATATATATATATATATATATATATATATATATATATATTTTGTTGGAAACTAGCAGTTTTTTTCTTCAGGCGGCGTAAAATATATATATCCTGCGTGATATTTTTTGGCGATTGGCACCCATCAACTTCATCTTTATCATGTAAGATATGGGAACACCAAATTTTATGTGATTCCACAACCTTTTCGCCCACCTCTTGATTACAAATCATAGTTTTCCAACATCTTTTGATCTTAAAAGTTGAAACATTAGTTTGATCCAGAAATAAAAAGATTTGATATTTAATTTAAAAAGATGAAAAGATAAAACAAGAGAGAGAAAACTAGAAAAGAATGCTGCACAATTCAACTTTAGATTTGAGAAGTAAGAAAAGAGTTTAGAGAAGATATATGATATTGATCTTAGCCATATAATTAAAGTTATCAACGTTTTGGATGTTTATTAAGCGGGCGGGTCCGAGTCGGTTGTGGGCCGGAACGGATTGCAGGCGGGTGCAGGTTCGAGCGGGCTATAAAAAAAATTAAAACTCGCCCTAATCAATCGCGGGCAGGTTTTGGTTTTGAACCCGTCATTTTCGGACGGGTTTAAAACGGTCATTTTATCCATTAAAATCGGATGAGTAATGGGTCCAAATCCACCCGGTGAAATTCGCTATCTTATAGTGTAAACTTTTTTACTTTCATCCCTATGGTTGTGATCGCGATGACCCAGGCTCTGGGTGTAGGGTCCTCCCAACATAACAGCCCACATTCTTCTGTTTCACCCCTATTAGATGCCGCTGACAAGGCTGCCGTCACTTGCAACTCCATTAAGCTTAAATTTTTAAGGTTTTGTAAGGGTAGTGATGTTGTGAAACCTTTATTTGATAAATCTGCACAAAAACTTATGTAAGTACAAAATTAAGCTCAACTACATCAACCTTTTATTTTTGTCTTTTTATGTTGTCCCTCTTGATCCCGATCCGGATCCTGTTCATGGCAACAAATATCACATATATCTCATTATTCATATGGTATCATTATCATAATATCTTGAATTAGGGGTACTGTTCTACAGTCTAGTACATACCAATATCATCAAACATATATCTTCGTGTGTATGAAAACATATCATCCATCGATCCGCTATAATATCATGTCGTATATCATAACACGACCCAAATCATATAACCGATCTCACGACATCATGTCCGATCATATCGACTCACCTCCAAGTATTATATATTATCCTCATCACCCGTGTATACGTATATATGTGTGTGTGTGTACCAATATATGTGTGTGTGTGTGTACCAACACATCCACACACACACACACACACACACACATATATGCATATAAACATATATATCCATAATCATATCACGTGTGTGCTTGTGTGTATGTGTCAACCTTTACTCTAGGGTTTCGCGACTAAGAAACTAAACTAAAAGCACTATCTTCTAATTACGCTAAAACTAACCAATGATCTCCTAAAGCCTTTCTTGCTAATTATACACGTCTCACAATACACACACACACACACACACACACATAACATATTCGCATGCTACCCTACGAAACTGCGGGGGTGTTATACGCCATCCACCCGACTTCCTCCGTAGATATACATCTACTCACCTTGATCTTTTCTTGCCGAAGTCGATGTCGCCATGCTCCTCCTTGTTATCTGAAGTACATGTAAGGGTGCCTACATATATAAACGTATAGCATCGTAAACGGAAATCACGCACGAAAACCAAGACGGCACATGAATCACACATAGGTTAAAACATATGGTCTACGCATGCAAAAGAACCAAACAACACCCGATATCGACGTACAAACGTCAAGTGACCGAGGCAACACACCAAATCCAAAGTTTAATTCATGAACAATAATGAAACCAAAACAGAAACTTAGAAAACTTGCTCCAGATTTTTGGTCTGGTGAAATTAGGCTAAACAAGCAATATAGTGGGGTAGTATATAGGGTATGTGAGCTACAGAACCAATCCTAACACCAACACCGACGAATGACCCGGCGAGATCACCCCCAAATCCGGCTTGCTTGGCCCTGGTTGCTCTGTTTGGGCTCGTATTCTCAGGGTGGTCTTCTAGTGTCAAGTCTAGGTCAATAGAGTTGCTAGTTTTTCCCGTAAAGGTCTCAGGTCACTCCAGATTCCCTGTAGGCATCATAAATCAAAAAAACCGACACAGAAGTTTCTAAATCAAGTTTTAGGGTTAGTCACTGGTTTAATCTGGATTTTTAACACTATGGGGAGGGGGTTTAGTCACCAATTACACTCACTTGCACCATCACACACTACTACAATATGGGGTTGCCCCTACGGACTCAGAAATCCGTAGGGGCAAATATTTTTTGTCCCTACGGATAAATCCGTAGGGACAACTCGTTGTCCCTACGGTGCCCTACGTTCTAATTTTTTCTTTGGCCCTACGAAGCCGCAAGCCAGAGACCTACGGTTATGTCCGTAGGGGCATCAACATAGGTTATTAATAAAAAAAGCACAGAAAAATTATATTCATCGTTCCCAAATTTCTCTCTCTCACTCCCGCGCCTCTCGTCGCCCGTTCCTGAGCTTCGTCGCCACCGCGCTCGCGAGCCTGCGCCAGCTTCGTCGTTCTTCCCCACACCTTCGTCGACTTCCCGCGCTTCGTCGCCACCTTCGCCGATCGTCGGCGACCACCAATTTCTACCGTCTCCTCCACCGCGTGCACGGTTGTAAGTAAATCTGAAATAATTTTTAATTTTGACGTTGTACTCTAGGGTTCAGGCCAGGTTCGGGTAGGGCTGAGGGCATCGGCGTCGGCGTCGGCGTCGATCGGGTTCTGTTAGGGTTTGGGTTAGGGTTAGGTTGTGGGGTTCGGCTGGGGCTAGGGTTTGGGGTTGGGGCTAGGGCTGGGGCTAGGGTTTGGGGTTGGGGCTGGGCTGGGGCTGGGGCTCGGTTGGGCTGGGGCTGGGGCTGGGGCTAGGGCTGGGCTGGGGCTGGGGGTAGGGTTTGGTTAGGGTTAGGGATATTGGCCAAAAACTCTCTTCAAGAGATTAACCCGTATCAATATTGGAGTAGTGAGCTTTAACAATGGTGAACTGAGTCTGCCAATGGAGAGCGGCCGTTTTGTAGCGGGAGGCTTAGCATATATAAGCAATATACGATTTACAAACAATATCTATATAAACAACGAGATAATGATTTTCAAATTGGCCAAGTTAGACCCGAATGTTACTCCATTGACAATAGCCATCCTATAGATACCGTATAGCAGGTGTTTCATGATTTGAAAGTCCCCACAGGTTTCTCAGGATCATTCAGCAAGAAAATAAAAATTGTGAAGGGCAAGATCGATGGGCTGAAAAGTCATGATCACCATGTTATCGTGGAGCACCTTCTTCCATTAGCCCTCAGGAATTCTCTCCCCGACTCGGTTGGTCTAGTAATCAACGACCTATGTTGTTTTTTCAGGGAGTTGTGTGCTAAAACACTGGAGGTTGCGACGCTGGATAAACTAGAAAATTCTATTGCGTTGATACTTTGCAAGTTTGAGCGTATTTTCCCACCATCATTCTTCGATATCATAATACACTTGACGGTTCATCTTGAAACTGAGGCGAAGTTAGCCGGACTGGTACAATATCGATGGATGTATCCCGTCGAGAGGTACGTGTATTTTTCGTTTCGCGCAATTTATAAATTTATTGTTGTCCTGCCCGTATTTATTTATTCAACATATTTTCATTAGGTACCTCTACACTCTTAAGAAGTATATACGCAATAAAAATCGACCAGAGGGTTCTATCATGCAAGGTTATCTTCTTGATGAAGCAACCACATTTTGTTCTCACTGTCTGGACGAGAACATTGAGACAAGGCTTAACCGACCACGAAGAATTCAAGACGGGCCATATGGTAAAGCCGAGTATAAGAGGGTAGACACTATGTTTATCAACAAGATATACCGGTTTATCTTCCTTAATTGCGCATGTCTTAAACAAATTAGAGAGTAAGTTTTTTTTGGATTAATTGTTATATCTGTGTTTGTGTGTGTATGAAATGATATAATATTAATATCACAATTATTTGTCGAAAACAGAATTCATTTTAACGAGGTACGTGAGGGTCATCCTGATTGGAACGAAGAACGTTTGGAAAAATATCATCAGGATAATTTTTGTGATTGGGTCACAGATCATGTAAGTTATTCGAATAATATTTTATTGCTATCGGTTTTAATCTAAACTTGTATCGTTATGTATTTGTCGTAAAATTTGTTTTGTTAGATCCACGATCCGAACTTGTCTGCATCATTTGAGAGTGATTCAAGATGTTTAGCTCAATTTCCTAGTATGGATGTTGCATATTACAAAGGATTTGGTGTCCTTGGATACAAATTCGAAGTGAAGGACATAGAAACATCTAGAACCACTCAGAATAGTGGGATTGCGACGGTAGGATCGGACGGTGTGATTTACTATGGGTACTTAAATTGTATACTCGGCATCCACTATCCCGGACGATCAGAACCCTTTTATATATTCCAGTGTACTTGGTACGATACGCGAACCGATACGGACAGGTGGAGAAGCAATTTTGGGACTTGGAAAGATGAAAATGGATTGACCAGTGTGAACACACTTCGATTTTATGGTCAGGAAGATTCGTTTATCTTTCCGAACCAAGTGTTCCAAGTATACTACTCACAGTATTTGAAGCATCCGGGATGGAGTGTTGTATGCCGATGGAAATCCAGAGATGTCTACGATGTCCCAGAATTCGAGGACGGCGATGAGGACGAAGAAGAGAGAAGGCTTAAAGTGCTCCGACCGTCTGTTTCGAAGGACGGGTTTTCTTCGACCGATCATGAAGTTACGTGGGTTAGAAATGATATCGACGATGAAATCCAAGTAGATATGTATAATGCGCCCACAAAACGAAAAAGGTTATCAGTAATGTTATATTATTACTTCACATTTTACGCTCTATACATATATCGTTAATACTTTTAATGATTGTCTAATGCGTCCACGAACCGTTTATCTAGATTTGATGACGATGTCGGGAGCAGCGAGGGGCGGCAGGAGCTCCAGCCGCGGCAGAGGCAGAGGCAGAGCGGTTCTGCGGCCCGGAGAGCTCCGTAGGGAGCTTCAGAGGGCCGGTCTTGCACCCAGATCGGAGACCCCTTTAGATGCCTCCTTCCATGTGGATTTTGCCACACCTCCAGGTATACTGCACGCATATCCATTTTGAATGTAATATTACAGATATTCATGCATGTTTATGTCAAAATTACTTATATTGTCAATGTTTGATTGTCTAGTTGTTGGTGATGCGTCCACATCTGGGACAGAGGCCACTCCCGCTCCTCCAAGTATGTTTATATATCATATAGTGCATGTATATTGATTTAGAATGCTATATCATAAATACACACATTCCTTTTTCTCTTACTTAGCAATTTTTATTATTGTTTAGCTGTAGGTGGTGACACCACCGCACCCGCGGGTATGTTTATATATCCTATAGTGCATGCATATTGATTTAGAACGTTATATTATTGATCTACACATTCTTTTTGCAATTACTTATATAATCTATTTTTAATTGTCTAATTATAGGTGGTGCGTCCACATCTTCCGCAGGGGCCACTCCTGCCGCTTCTATACCCTCCGCATCGTCTGCAGGTTAGTATGAATAAATATAAAATATTTATTCATTTTACATATGCTCTATAGAATAAATATGAACTTCATGGAAATTTAGCGTCAATATTTATTTTCTAGTTGGAGGGGATGCGTCCGCATCCGGGACCACGGTTGTTCCTCACCGGAGGAACTATCGTCCCGCTCGTGCTGCTGCCCGGGCCCAGGCTCGTGCGATAGTCACCGGAGGTATATATCACACTTGAATTTTCGTTTAACCTTGATTTCTTAATACAACTTTGTCTTAATATTGATTTTCTTGATATTTCGTGCAGACGCAGGGCCTCCCCATCCCCAGAGGGGGACTTGAGGCCCGAATCAGTCCCATAGGCTGAGGCCTGACAGAGCTAGGGGGAGGCAGCATTCCCCCCTTTTTTTACCCTTGACTATCGCTATACCGGTCCTCATACCGAGAGGTTCGGCCGGTATATGGGGGATGAGAGCCGGCTCGTGAAGAACTATCCACTTCACGTTGAGTGGGGCGACCAGCACCAGCGCTCATTCGCCCTCTTCTTTGATCAGGCTCGGGTACGTATTAATATATATTTTCATTTGATCTATCCGCTTATCATATTTATTATTAACACTTGCAATCTAATAACAATGTCTTTTTTGTATTTTCAATTGGATTACGATTTTCAGCCTGTAGCCGACCCTAATCACCCGGGGAGGGTGCTCGACCTTCATGCTCTGTACAATAGCCTGATGAAGAACATGCAGGCCCAGGTCCGATACAACAGGAATGAGCTGAAGGCCGACTGCTACTCCCTGTGGATGGCGACCCCCGAGGCAGAGAAAGCGGTCCTCCTATCTACTCCGGCGTTTGCGAGAGTTGACGTAGAGACATGGCCTTTATTGTGCGAATATTTCGACTCCTAGCGCAAACAGTTATGTATTTTAAATGTAATTCATTGTTTAGGATATAATTTATTTTTTGTGTTCCTTAATTAGAAAACTAAATGTTAATGCGTTGTGCAGAAACAGGCCGCTCAGAATACAGAGAACAGGAAGTCGGCGAAGAAGGGTCGCCCTACTTACACAGGTGGCTCAAGGAATATTACTCGAGCCATCGAGTTATCGGTAAATTACAATAGACCGACCTTTGTGATATTCTGCAATATTAAGAGTTATTTTCTAATATTTCTAATATTAAGAGTTATTTTCTAATATTGCAGACAGCTCGGACCGTGGCGTCAGGTGGTACACCGAGCGTGCTGTCCGCATATCTTGCCGTCCACGGCACCTCGATAGATCCCGCCACGGGCGAGCTTCGATATCCCGACGTCGCTACCCAGAAGTATTGCGTAAGTGTTAATATTTATTCTACCCATATTTGAAATTTTAGTTTTGGAAGGTTCAAGTTTAAATTTTATACTTATACTTTACTGCTTAATATGGGTGTAGGAGCAGGTGGTTGAGCAGGTCGAGGCCTCGGGGATCGATTTTACCGGACAGAGCGATCCAAGGCTGCTGACCCCAGTTCTGGACGCCGCACACGGAGGGCACCACGGAGGTTGGGAGAGAGGCCGGGGACTGGGCCCTAGCAGGGCCCATATGAGGTTGGACTCCACCCCGGCGGTTACTTCCTCCGTCTCCAATGAGCGACGTGTCCATCAGGAAATGGAGAGCTTGAGGGCCACCGTTCAGGAGTTGAAGGAGATGCTGGTATGTATACTACTTTATAGTAAAATATCATGTCATATTATAGATATCAACATATCCATAATTAGTACGTAGCTTGAGCTTATTTGGTTTTAGACTTAAGTTTAATTAATCATACATACATATGTAATTAAAATGAACAACGGTTTTCCAAACTAGATATCCAAATGGGGTTTCGAAATAACTTAATAATGATACGAATCCGAATAATACACAGTTCTTACACGCTTCTTACACACGTTAGGTCCAGACGCGACAGGGTACATCGGCCGAGCCTCCACATGCATCTCCTTCGGCTGCGGCTCCGCAAGCCACTACATCGGCTGCGGTTCCGCAGACAGCTCCTATAGCTCCACCGCCCGCTCAGACTCTCGCAGCCGCAGCTCCGCAAGCGACTACCTCGACGGCGGCTGCGCAGACCGCATCGCCAGCTCCACAAGCCGCTCAGACTCCCGCACGCGCCGAATTGCAGGGTTTATTGACCGAGGAGCAGGCGCGCTTGATTCTATCGTTTATCAGGGGTGGAGCTGGATCGAGCTAGGGCAGCTTTTTGATTCATATTTTTTGAAACATGTATTTATTTATATCATACATATTGTACTACATTTTGAAATGATATTGATATTAGTTTATATTTATATCATATTCAGTTTTTGGGTTTCTTTTGTATATTATATGCGTAAGATGTGATTATAAATACTGCGATATATGTTGTGTGATGATTAATTTTATATTTTATTGATATATATATTATTGTGCACAGGGCAGGAAAAATCAGGCAGCCCTTTTTTTAAAAAAAAATACAGATAATGTGTACCTACGGATTAATCCGTAGGTACACATGTTGCCCCTACGACTTAAACCGTAGGGGCACAATATCAGCAGTAACTGATATTTCCCCAATGATCTCAGTACCCGGGGGGTTGGGAGTGCCCCTACGGATATGTCCGTAGGGGCAAACAAAGGCCCCTACGGAGTTATCCGTAGGGGCAAAATATCAGGATTTCTGATATTTTGCCCCTACGGATAAGTACCTACGCCGATATCCGTAGGGGATAGTACGTGTCCCTACGGCTATCTCCGTAGGTACAGTTAATATATTTAAAAAATCCTTAAATAATATAACTTTTTTTATCCTACGGCCTACTCCGTAGGTGAAACTGGCCCTACACAGAACTCCGTAGGGGCAAGAGTTTGCTCGTAGGGGCAAGTTCAGGGCTTCAACTTGTACCTGCGGCCTTTGCACCTATGGGGTCTTTTTTCGCCCCTACGGACATCTCCGTAGGAGCAGTGGTTTGCCCCTACCGATAAATCCGTAGGGGCAACCCTTATTTGTAGTAGTGACAACTCAAGAATCCTCTAAACTTCATCTTGGAATTTTCCAAGATCACTAAACTACACTTAATCAATTCTAAACTAAAAATAGAAGTTAAGAAACTCAAATACTACACTAATGGTGAAAGAAAAACTTCATTTGGCAACTCAAGAAAATTCTTGAGTTGCCCAAAGTGCTCAAAATCCTAACTTGCTTGGTCCACCATACTTGTAGTGAGCTTGTGCATGAATTTTGTGAAGATGATGAAAGGTTTTGATGTGTATTTGAGTGTGTAGTGAGGAGGTAGAGGAGGTGGAGGGAAAGGGCAGCCATAGTGAAGGAGAAGGAGAAAAAGAATGAAGAAAATGAGTGAAGAAAAATGAGCTAAGTCAAGGAGACCCCTCACCCCTCACCCTCTCTCTTGCCCATACCTCCATGTCTCTTGGTCACAAAATATCTCCAATTTTAACATCCTTTTTCTTTTTCTTTTCTCCTTTTTATTTTTAAAACAAAAATCCAAATCCATTTCATTGCAAGTGAAACCATGGTCACATAAAAGTGTAATAAGGTTTGTAACATGCTTTGTTGCATGCCATGATGCATAATCAAGATTAATGCAAAATTAGTGAAAATTTATCGAGTTTAGCATTAACATAGAATATAATTAATTATAAGAAAATTTATGAATGCTCCATTCTTATAATCCCTTTCTAAATCAATAGTTCTTATGAATTCTCCGAATGTTTTCCAAACCATCGGTATATAATTATAAAACTAATCTCCATACCTTCAAATATTTTTAATAATTCATTATTTAATTATTTAAATTCCTAAAAATAATATTTTATTTTCTGAAATATTGCATCACCCTAGGTAGGGTCCCCATTCAGATGAAACAAATATGCTTCATGCATGTTTGTGCATGAAATTAGGACCTCCTAACGTCGGAAGGGGATCCCGACCCTCTCGAGAGGGTCCATATGGTATATAAAGAGTTCAATTTGGACGCTCTCTGGCTTGTTTTGATAAGGAAATAAGAAGTTTCTTTATGAAAATTCACTGAAGTGTGAATTCGTGTATTGTGAATTCCTTGCACATCATAAGAATAATATATTTTTATCATTCTTATAGTTTTGTGTGCATCATGAACATATATTTTGTGTTCAAAACAGAACATGAACCGGTGCATGTTCTAAGAAAGAATACAATGTGTTTTGAACACATTGGATTAGTATATGGAGATATAATTTTTATATCCGAAAGAAATGAATAGTATTTTCATTTTCATATGCATTTTTATTAGAAATCATAGGATTCTCATTATTTTATGAAAGGTGGTGAGATTATTCTCATTTCTTGAATATGCTGAGAAAATAGAATAGTATTTTCATTTTTATGGAGGATATGAGATGATCCATATCCTAAGTTAAGTCCATTAAGTCAAGAACATATGTGTTCGGCTAAATTCTTCATTTTCATCCTCTTTATCAGAGAGGATCAGAGGGGATGAAGAAGCCATGACCTTCGATATCTCCTCTATGATAATAGAAATTTATATAAGTTTCTATGGATCTTTTTATACACCCTTGGTTAGAAGACAAGGGAGAGAGAGGGGGATATTTGAAGAAAATTGTAAGAAATAGTGTATCGCAAGAGAAGGTTGAGGAAAAAAATCTCTTCCATAGCAAATTGAGTTTTGATAAAGCAAACTCATGACCTTAATTTTGATTTGAGGTCGAAATTGAGGATTTTAGATGTAGGAGAAGGGTTTGGGGGTGTAAAACTCTAGCCCTGATATCTCTTCATTAGATACCTACTAACGGAGTGAAAGAAAAAGAATATTTTTGTCAAGTGGGGGGGATTTTTAGAAATCATTTAGAGTTTTAAGGAGTAAATAGTAATTATCAACTATTGCGTTTTTTTAGTAATTAGAAAAATTTTGAGGGACCATTTACGAAAATAAATTTAAGTATTGGATAAATTTTCAAAAAGCCCCTGGCCTGCTCAGGAGTTGTCTAAAAACCCCAGTAATTTTTTGAATTGTTAGAAAGGGCTTACCGTTCAAAATCTTTATGAAAAATCCTAGGTAAGGCCTTGTATTCACTCAACTACTTGGATATTACAGTCAACTATTTAGATATTGCATGCAATTATTTAGATAATACACGCAACTGCAGTTACCTAGATATTATAGACAACTGCTTAGATATTACAAGAAACTGGTATATAAGGGGTTTCGATTGGCCTAGGGTTTTTTTAACAAAAGCAAAAGGCCTTGGGGTTTTTACACAAGTTTGAACCGGGCCGGGGGATTTTTGACAATTTACCCTTAATTATTTAGTAAATATTTAATAACTATTAAAATTATTTAAAATGTAATTTATAATTAATTATATTACATTATAAAAAGGGCAAAATAGTCATTTGACATGAAAATTAACACTGACCGTCAAATCATGGTAGATTTGGGACAATTTCAAATTTATCGATAGTTTTCCGATTCTGACCCAAACTTGTTGGAAGTTTTCTGTAAATAAGTCAATTTTTAATTTACTAGCTTTTTTGCACGTGTGATTTTTCTCTGGACAAGAGGATGCGCGCGTTGAATATAACTAGAATAATGAATCTCTATTTTAACATTATTTAAAAAATATATAAATAATATTAATTTCAAGGTGTAACGTGAAATTGTTCTTTTGTCTGTCATGATTTACATATAATGAAAACCATCATTTATCATGCTCATTATAACAATACTATTGTTTGGGGGGGGGGGGTGGTATACAAAATGTTTAAAAAATTATATGCATTCATTTTTCATATCTATATCATAGCATGAATATCATATCTATATCGTGAATAACATATTTATATCATACCGTGAATATCTTATTGCCAATTTTTGTTTCAATACAAATTTCATATAATTTATTATCATGAACATCATATACATATCATATCGTGATATATCATATCGTGAATATCATATCATATCATATCTATATCGTGAATAACTTCTCGTTAAGAACATTATTGAAGCTGCTCGATTTCCTTTAAAATATTGTTACAAAATAGTTTATTATCATGAATAACATATCTATATACTTCCTTGAATTCATAAAGTTAATATTTTGTCTGTTGATAACACTATAGGAGCTGCTCAATTTCACTCGGCATCCTTTAGTTTCAGACGACGGCGCCCTCCGGTGACTAGATTACGTGTACTTGTTCTCGATCGTCGTTTTTTGCAAATTCTAAATGTAACTAAATTATGCTGTAAATTAATGGAATAAAATGGATTTGATATTTTCCTTAATTTGTTTTGGTTTTGTGGTGATTACGATCAAATTATTGGTTTCCTGGCTATTTGGATGGATTTAATATTGGTTGTGGCAAATTGTTGTGAATTGAATTATGATTACGATGAATATATGTGTGTGATATCATTATATTGTATTGTATGTGTATGGATCTAGCTATAATCTGGAAAAAAAATTCTTTGTTTGTTACATTTTCTGTCTGACCATAACCGACCTAATAAGTGTGAACCCAACGCATTAGATTAATATACCCGACGAAATAAGTGAGAAATCTGGGTGGATTTTGGTTAAAATTTCCCAGTTTCTCACACTTTTTCCGTCGACTATGACCCGATGTTATAATAAACCCGACGGAATAAGCTAATTGCCCAACGAAATTCATCCTATTACGTCGCGATTTTATCCGTCGGAGTACAGTCGACGGAATATATTTATTTCGTTGGTCAATTGGTTTTTCCGTCAACTAACACCCGACGGAATAAGCCTTCATTTATTGCAGTGTCTCTTCTTAGAAGTCTCCTGTGGAACTAATTTATTATCTCTATTAATATTATTTTTTTAAAGAAAAACTTTGCATGCATTTCAAATAATAACATGGAACCTGTTATGTCAACGTATCAATTTAAAATCTTAAATCAAAATTTATTTTTATAGAGTACTTTATTTAAATATAAATTGATTTAGTTGAGATTTTTATTTAGTTTTTTTATATCACACATCAAATTCTCTCTTACTTAAAAACTTTCCTCTTATTATCAATTTTGTTTCGATATGAAGTTGATGATTTCCGCAAATTGAAGGTTATATTCAATTGCATAATTTGTTCACTTAATTTTAATAAAATATGTTAAAAATTATATATTTAGTATTTAGTTATGGTTTTATATCCCTGGAAGAAGACAACACTAAATTTAACAGACGCATTGAAAAGCATCTTTACAATTGTTTTGCTATTACAGGAAAGCATCGGAGACAACTTATAACAACCAAAAGATGTACCAATACACATGTATTGTATTAAACCAAGAAATTCTAGAAGATAAAGAAGTTCATATCGATTCAAGCTCAATTCAGAACAAAGTCATGGATGTCTCAACGAAATCGAAAAGATGAAAATTGATACATCTAAATGACAACGAAATTTAACTATTGATTATTTTTTCCGGGGCTTGAAATTTTTAAGAATTGATCAATACATATACTGATTTTGGAATTTCATTTTACTCTGTTTCTAAGGGTGATATAATTTATTTTCTTTATATGAATATTTGATAATTGGTTTGTTTCAAATAATTATAAATTGGAATAGAGCCTTACATCAATATAATCTAACTCATATTGTTTATCGTATGAAATTGCATTTTGTGAAACAGATTTTCAATAGTGAAATTGATTTAATTGATGACAACAAAACTTTCTAATTACTTATTCAATTTGTATTTTCTTATTTTTCTAAACTATGTTTACTATAATTTTTTTTTTCAATTTTCCACTTGTAAGGCACGTGCAAAATACTAGTGTGTGCGTGCGTGCGTGTAATTTTATAATGCAAAAAGAAGAGATGCCATGAAGTATTCTCACGTTTATTTTGAATTAATACTTTATTCTTAGATGGTTCAATTCATTTATTTTTTGCAGGTGTGGCACACGTTGATACGTACTAACATTAAACAGATGAGATTTAAAAAGATTTGCACGTGTGACGTGCGTTAATACATATTAGCATTAAACAATAAAGATTTTAAATCTTTTAGTTAAGATAACAGATGGTGTGAAAACTTTTAGTTAAAAATAAATAAAATATCCACGTCAAAGCTTGAAATAATAAAGGAGTAAAAATTTTATACATGCTTTTAATATATATGTTGTTCAAAATATACATACGTGCATCGCAAGTGCAAAATACTAATGTGTGTAGAGAAAGAGAAAGAGAAAAAGGGTATGAGCCGGCGGTATTTTTTTAAATGAGCCCTAGCCTTAAAAAACACATACCCGGTGTATTTCATCGATCCAAACCGGCCATCTTGATCTATGTATCATGAAATATCTATGTACAAAAAATCTTGAGATTTAAAGATCTCTAACGCGTTCATCAAGAAGATAGAAAAATTAACGGCTTATTGGTATATGAAAAATTTCGGATGCTTGATGAACGCGTTAGAGCTCTTTAAATCCCGAGACTTTTTGTACATAGGGGTTTCACGATACATAGATTAAGATGAACGATTTTGATTGGTGAAATACACAGAAGTATGCGTGTTTTGGGGTGGGTGCTTATTTTTTTTAAAAAGACGCCGGCCCATATCCCTTTTCCTCTCTCTCTCTCTCTCTCTCTCTCTCTCTCTGTATATATATATATATATATATATATATATATATATATATATATATATATATATAAAAGAGACCCTAAAAGGCTTTTTCGTTAGATTACCTCAAAAATCTATTTAGTCCATGATTTTTTTTGACATCAGCACTCATCATCATCATATATATCATGTAATTTGTTAATACACCAAATTACATGTGATTTCACCACTTTTTCATCATTGAATTGGCAATATAAAAAATTCTATTGTCGGTGAACCGTTAATTTTGCACCCACTGAATCAACAGTGAAAAGTGGTGGAATCACATGAAATTTGGTGTGTCCACATTTTAGATGATAAAAATAAAGATGATGGTTGTCGATCGTCGGAAAAAATCGTGGAGGGCATATTTTTTCGACGTCATAGAAAGGAATTCCCTCCTATAGGATCTTCTTCCATTATCCTTTATATATATATATATATATATATATATTGTTGGAAAGAAGGGTCCTAGCAGTTTTTTTTCTTCAGGCGGCGTAAAAAATATATATCCTGCATGATATTTTTTGGCGATTGGCATCCATCAACATCATCTTTATCATGTAAGATATAGGAACACCAATTTTTTTGTGATTTCACAACCTTTTCGCCCACCTCTTGATTACAAATCATAGTTTTCCAATATCTTTTGTCACGTCCCGCTTCCCAAAAGAAGGTGAAGGATAACGTGGCAAAGTCCGCAACCTAACTGTATTGAAAGTGGTCTATTCAATACAGTTACGTTAAGCGTATGAATATTTAACATGCAGGATGTCTACCAAAATCAAAGTAATAAAAACGAAAGGCATTTATTTCCATTAACCGAACTTTATTACATTCCAAAAGAAAGAGTAAAATAAACTAAGTAGTTTAATTACATCGAAGAGAAACAAAAGCCCTAAACATGTGGGCAAAAACAAAAATTAAATCTAGCTAAACTTCCATCGTCAAGTCTGCATAATCTTCTTTAGTTGGCTTCACACCTTGGTTCT
Source organism: Agapanthus africanus (assembly GCA_030015575.1). Taxonomy (NCBI): domain Eukaryota; kingdom Viridiplantae; phylum Streptophyta; class Magnoliopsida; order Asparagales; family Amaryllidaceae; genus Agapanthus; species Agapanthus africanus. Next base: position 22,711,309 of record JASDDO010000028.1, on the reverse strand, counting down.
CGCCATAATACTCATTCTTATCTGATGGACATTCCAAAGATAGAGGAAGAAAAGGAAAGTCCGTCAGTGAGTTATACTCGGGTAGGATTGCCTCATAAGAAAATAAAGGTATAGAAACAAACATGTGTATATAATGAATATGATGTACATATGTATAAAGGTATGAGGTTATATACAAATTAGATATGTGACAGAGGTATATGTGAATATGAGTAGCTTGTGTGAGGTATGTGTTTGGTAAAAGTTCAAGTCAAGTCAAACGGGTATTCAGTCTAAGAGTTAGATCAGATTAAGCAAGGTGTGTATGGATGGAATTGACTGGTGAACATACTCGTATCCTTGAGATATCCTATGACTAGCTGGAAGCAGTATGAGCTGGTGCTCGTGTCTGGGTTGGCAATCAATGCGGTAGCGTGAACATCCCCAAAAAGTGTCCCATAACTATGATGGAGCTTTGTCTAGCGTGAATATCACTCAAGTGCACAGGTATTACCACCCTTCAGTTCCATAAGAAACAACAAGTCTAAACTGGTAATATATCCACATCCAAGATACTGAATAACTCGTGTCTCATAAAGAAAGGTGAATAAGGTAACATGTGGGTATAGCATATGATGTGAGTTTGGTGTTGAGTATCAATAGGTATTATAAACGTTTTAGTTTGTTAAACAAGGGTCCGGATACTCGCGTTTATTCCGTTGTGGCCACGGAACAAAAACTGGGGAAGCGAAATGTATCGTTTCACTTCCCGGGATCATGATCGAGTAGTAGGGGAATCCGAGTTCCGAATCTCCTTGCCTAATCAAACTACCCATCCCCGTGATTCAGTATAAAGGTTCGGACGAATTAGAGTTAGTGCGTATACCTCTAGGCATGGAATTTCCACATTGTATACTCGTCCACATTTTGGACTGGTCATCCGAAATATCGGGATCTTCATATTTGTATAGTCGCCCATATTTTGGACTGGTCACCCGGAATATCGGGATCTTCATATTTGTATAGTCGCTCATATTTTGGACTGGTCACCCGGAATATCGGGATCTTCATAATAAGTATTCCATACCTAGGTCCGCGCATTCTAACCCTAACCGTATCATGTTCTGTATATGTCATGTTGTCATAAACTGGAAATTTAAAAGTATTGATCTCGTTTAATATGGCCTTCCACAACCACTCGTTTTATTTTCTAGAGTTCGTAAAGTACTTCGTGTCATCTTAGGGAATGCTTAGTAAAAAGAATAATAGTGTTTAATTATCTTTTGTTACTTCTAAGAAAAACCATGAGATTTGGGATATTTATCATTTTGGAAAAACATAATGTTTTACGGAAAAATATCCTTTCGATAAAAGGTTGTGGTGTTTATATGAAAATCTTTTGCAAGAGATTTTTTTATAAGGATAAGTTGCAAGAGGTTTTTTTTTATTTGAAAATCTAGACTGCTCCTAACTGTTCTAAAAGGCAAGTTGTGAGATCCTCAAATCGCCTCTTCACCGCCAATTGTGGCTAGATAAGTATAAGTAAGGAAATGAGAGATCCGCTCACGAATCACCGTGAGACGGGCCTTTTAAAATTACCTTTCCCACTTGTCTAGCCTAGACATCACAAATTCTGGTTTAGATAAATGACCGATGCCTACGACTTTCTTTTGTCCTAGATTGGTGTTATTTGAAAATTTCCTTTTAATAAGGTACTAAATATTCCTTTTGAAAAGATATCGTTATACGGATTATGGTCCTTGTTGAAAATGACCCTTCAATAAAGATCCAGGTATTTAAATGAAATTAATAATTTTATGAAATTATAATGTTTTAGATTCAGGGTAACATTTTAGAAAATACGTTAGTTTTGGAAAAACCATAAGCCGTTATTTAAATTTAGTATTTTCTTCTTTAAAAAGGTTGAAGGGGTTTAACAACATTATAGTAGTTGATGAAAAAGTGTAAGTAAAATATATGTATGTCGTATCTAAAATATTTATTGGATATTTTAAATAAATATAGCATTTTAATTAAACGAGAGTATTTTGTGGAAGTAACATATTTCGAGATCATTTTGATAGTATAGGTAAGTGTGGGTATATCAGAGGTGAATTGACAATTCATGGGTTATGACATTAAGCATATCAGATTCCCGGTAGTATGAGAGTGCAATATATTTTTGCGTACGGAGGAAATTAAACACCGTTTTAAAACATGGGTTAACATTATCATCATTGAGGGTACAAGGAATAGGCATCCACGAACATTATAACAACATTTTAAATAGGGGGTTGATGATTAGAAGTTGGAACTAGGTTATTGAGAAAAGAAAAAGACGACAGAAAGAGGGGAGAGAGGTGGATCCTACCTTTTATTTGAGTCGGATGCCGAAGGGTTGAAAACGTAGGCGTGTACAAAATCCTCAATAGCTCCGCGCTCAGATTTCTCCTTGGTGATTGGGTGGAGCCGTAGCGTCGGCGTCGTCGATACGAAGGCGTGTGTATGTTTTTCAGAATTTTTGGAGTTCTGAGGTGTGAGAAATCAATGTTTGAAGTGCTATTTATAGGGTTTATTTTCTAGCCATAAAATCCAAAAATCTGTTAAATCAACGCAAAAATCCGCGCTGCCAATGATTGCGAATCATCAGCTGATGATTAGCCGCCGCCGCCCTTCATCTCACCCGTTGGATTATGATCCAACGGGCGAGATCGCGCCGCCATGCGCCACGTGTCGCCACGCGTCACGCGTGCGTCTGCGAGTGGAGACCACGCGTTTTCACGTGGTCCCCACCACGTAGGCGCCGCCGCGATGGTCTGGGCCGTTGGATCTTGTGATCCAACGGTCCAGGTTAAAGGGGTTTTTAAAAAAAAATAAAAATAAAAATTAATAAAAATAAAATCAGCAGATTAATTTAAAATATTGATTTGGGTTTAAAAATTTGTGAAAAATAGTTAAAATTATGGGAAAATTTCAGAAAATAGGTTTTATTGTTATCTTAAGTATAAAGATAATTTTGGGCCAAAATAAATAATATATCACATATTTACGGTTTTAGCTTAGTTATAATAATTATATAATACCTAGTTTATCCTTGCTATATTTTTAATTACAAATTAATTATTTTAAATCGATAATAAAAATATGTAGATTATTTTAAGGCGTTATAAAATCTTGCTAAAACATTTTAAGCCTATAAAAACAATAAATAGATTTTAGAAAATTCCTTTAATCATATTTCGATGCTTTGAAAATTATTAACATTGCTTTAAAAATTATTCTTCTATTAACGAAACACATAAATAATTATTTGATACTAGAATTTAAATAGAATATATTTTATTAGGTATTAGAAATCACGGTCGTTACAATCTACCCTCTTTAAAATAATTTCGTCCTCGAAATTTCAGAAGGTAGATCAAGAAAAAGAAAATCACTAAGAAGGGATTATCGCGGTTAAAAATTTTGGGTCTCGTTCTCTCGTCCTGTTTTCTCTCTTCCGTGTATATCTTGCCTAGTAGTTCCTTCCCTACATAACTCTAGCCAGCTGGATTATCTTGTCCCTCAAGGTTTCATCCTTCTGGTATCCCGATCGGTTGCTGCTTGTAGATTACGCCAACCTTTCCATAATCTCGGAACGATCAAGAGTATGACTAGGGTTGCCAGCATACCCTCTTAATTGTGAGGTATAAAGGTATTATGCACGTCCTCCAAAGAAAATAGCAGAACTAGGCTATACATACCCACCGTCTCCTTCCAAAATGTTAAACGGCCGACGAGTCATGGGCTGAGCCTTCCGCGCTCTCTTCATCGCATTACCATCTCCACTTTTTCTACCATTATCTAAATCTTACAAATTCTTCATCTTCAGGATTGTCCCAACCGATCGACACTTCTCTCATATAAAACTTGACCCCTACTATTCGCTTCAGCTGTTTCAACCCTCCGTGTCCTCACGTTCTCCTTAGAGTAGTGTTTCTATATCTTCAAGATGAATATTACCATCGCCAGTTCTAGATCGGAACATGATAGTTGCGTCCACAAGTCGTTAGTTGTCTTGACGTATATGTAACTATATCCCCGCGCTGATACATCACACCACCAAGTCCTTTCTCCGAAAAATCGTTGTGAATGTTTAAAACTTTTGGGTTTGCTAAGAATTGTAAGAATGGTTATGATAGTTACGATCTACCCTCCTTAGAATAATTTCATATTTGAAATTTTCAAAGGAGTAGCCACTACTAGGCATGGAAATCAGTAACGCTGTCATGAATCCTCTTGCTGCATGTGTATCACTTGATACATGTAAAGTCTCTGAAGAGTTTATGTATAAGGAATTGGAAAATATAAAATCAGTAGTTGCTTCCGGGTAGAAAAGTTTGGAAGTTGAAGGAAATATGTGAATTGATGGAAAACATGAGAGCTATAACATAAAGGCAACTAGTCGAAATTATGAAAACTAGAGGAATTATGGTGAGTCCAAAGAAGATTTGCATCGAAAGAATGGTATCGAAAGAAAGGTTGAGAAAAAGAAAGAGTATCTCTGTTGTCTTTCCACGTGGCATCAGCCTTCTCGGCTGTCATGGTGAAGGTCTGGCGTTTGGGTCCATTCCTCTGCGCTTGCTGAAAACACGCTACTGTGATGGCAAGGGTGATCCTTTTAGCGATGCCCCTTGACCGGTTGGTTTAGTGGCGGAAGGTGGCTAGTTTCCTTGTCCTGGTGCCACATAGTTAGCCGGCTTGTTGACGGGGCCTGATTATCTCCCTCTCTGAGGACAGTCCCTAATAGCATGATCCGGAGACCCACAGACTATGCAAAGTTTATTCACCATGCGACAGTCTCTCATGAAGTGTCCGGCTTTACCGCAATGGTTGCATATAACGGCTGGTTTTCCGAAGATAGTTGGTCCTGCTGGCCTCTTAGCTTGTTGTCTCCCGTTGAATCTGGAAGATGATCCCCCAAGAACTTGATTGGCTAGTCGCTTAATGCCAGTTAATCGATCATCCTTCTTTATGCGTCCTTGAAGGTCTTCAAAGTTCCGTGCCGCCTCTAAGATTTCATCATAAGTTGATAAGGTGGCAGAAGACATGGAAGACTGCGTCTTCAGATCTAACCCATGTCGGAATTTTTTAGCATATAGTTCCGGGGTTGCCACCAGGTGATGCGCGAACCGACTTAACCTTGCGAACTCCGAAGCATACTCGTCCACCGACTTATCCCACATGCTCCATTGTTAGAAATGTATAAACTCTTTTTCCATCTCTAGGTGTGCCACGGCTGGGAAGTACTGGGTATTAAAATGTTGTTTGAACGTTTCCCAGTCGATGGGCTCCTTCAATCTACTTTCCTCTGCCTCCCACCATATCCTGGCATTATCCATAAGTTGTAGCTTAGCGATGTTCACCCACGCGTCCTTCGGAATTTGAGTGGCACTGAGATCATTGACTATTCCCTTGAGCCATTCTTCAGCTTCTAAAGGAGTTTCCTTCCCCGAAAAAGTCTTAGAGTGGAGTGATCTGAACTGCTTCATTCCCGCCGAACCTTGAGAAATTGGGGTTAGTGTCTTATTTAATATCTTTGCTTGTTGCTGCCTACTTTCTCGTAGCTCCTGATGAAGGGCGGCTGTCTGCTGCTGCTGTTGCTCCAGTAGTCCTTGCATCATTTTTAGCCTAGCTGCTTACTGAGCAGCGGCTTCATTGACTCTATTTCCCCTTCGGTTGCGGTCATGGTGTCGTCCGGCCATTGATGATCAGAATAGGTTAGGTTAAAACAGGTTGAGGGATGAGACAAGATAATAACTTGCATGGAAGAACAACAATTAATGCAAGAGAGGGACTAATAGGAAGAGCAAGAGACACAAGAGAGATTTTTTTGCTCGAAACTAAGATTTTATTATCCGACTTCAATATGGAGAGTATAACCGAAAGGTAAGGACATGCCCTTAATGTTTTTACATCGTTTTATTCGGTCAAAGAAAAGGAAAAAGACTTATTAGTCTCGATTATGGGAGTTCAACAAGTGGTGATAGGTCCTCGAGCTAAGAAAGGTACGGCCATTCCCATGGTGTCTTGCGGGGACAACTGCCTGAGTTTCTTCGGCCTCGAGTTCCTCCTCACTCAAAGCTTCGTCCTTCGACTCATCCTCGGCAGGAGCCTCGCTCTCGGATTCCACCTCTATAGGGTTTTGTTCTTTTGCAGGGGCCTCCTCCTCCAGATCATATTCTATAGGATTCTCTCCCGCCGCAGGAGCCTGTTTTTCTGGCCCATCCTTTATATGCTTCTTTTCTATGGGATCTTCTTCTTTGATTTCGGAGTCATTGGTCATCACAGGCTTCGGAGTTGCAGCATCGACTTCTTCGTCTTTCGAGTCACTGTCAGAAATAACCGCCTGAGAGTCTACGACTTCGTCGTCTGAATCTCCAGATGTAGCTTCAAAAGTAATATCGGACATGTCATCCTCGTCGAAAAGATATGCCATGACCTGAAGGGAAGGTCATGGACAGGGTACAAAATGTCAAGGAAAGGACAAGGGACATAGGAGAATTATGAAATCGGTATGAATGGATGAGATTCACAAATATAATAAGTCAGTTAATGGTTTCATTTTAGTACACAAGATGACCTGCATGGGCCACCACTAAAACCTTTCACGCCCCGCTTCCCAAAAGAAGGTGAAGGATGACGTGGAAAAGTCCGTAACCTAACTGTATTGAAGGTGGTCTATTCAATACAGTTACATTAAGCGAATGAATATTTAACATGCAGGATGTGTACCAAAATCAATGTAATAAAAACGAAAGGCATTTATTTCCATTAACCAAACTTTATTACATCCCAAAAGAAAGAGTAAAATAAACCAAGTAGTTTAATTACATCAAAGAGAAACAAAAGCCCTAAACATGTGGGCAACAACAAAAATTAAATCTAGCTAAGCTTCCATCGTCAAGTCTGCATAATCTTCATTAGTTGGTTTCACACCTTGGTCCTCACCATAATACTCATTCTTATCTGACGGACATTCCAAAGATAAAGAAAGAAAAGGAAAGTCCATCAACGAGTTATACTCGAGTAGGATTGCCTCATAAGAAAGTAAAGGTATAGAAACAAACATGTGTATATAATGAATATGATGTACATGTGTATAAAGGTATGAGGTTATATACAAATTAGATATGTGACAGAGGTATATATGAATATGAGTAGCTTGTCTGAGGTATGTGTTTGATAAAAGTTCAAGTCAAATCAAATGGGTATTCAGTCTAAGAGTTAGATCAGGTAAAACAAGGTGTGTATGGATGGTATTGATTGGTGAACATACTCGTATTCTTGAGGTATCCTATAACTAGCTGGAAGTAGTATGAGCTGGTGCTCGTGCCTGAGATGGCAATCAATGCGGTAGCGTGAACATCCCCAAAAGGTGTTCCATAACTACGATGGAGCTTTGTCTAGCGTGAATATCACTCAAGTGCACAGGTATTACCACCCTTCAGTTCCATAATAAACAACAAGTCTAAACTGGTAATATATCCACATCCAAGATATTGAATGTCTCGTGTCTCATAAAAAAAGCTAGATAAGGTAACAGGTGGGTATAGCATATGATGTGAGTTTTGTGTTGAGTATCAATAGGTATTGTAAATGTTTTAGTTTGTTAAACAAGGGTCCGGATACTCGCGATTATTCCATTGTGGCCACGGAACAACAACTAGGGAAGTGAAATGTACCGTTTCACTTCCCGGGATCATGATCGAGTAGTAGGGGAATCCGAGTTCCGAATCTCCTTGCCTAATCAAACTACCCATCCCCGTGATTCAGTATAAAGGTTCGGACGAATTAGAATTAGTGCGTATACCTCTAGGCATGGAATTTCCACATTGTATAGTCGTCCACATTTTGGACTGGTCACCCGGAATATCGGGATCTTCATATTTGTATAGTCGCCTATATTTTGGACTGGTCACCCGGAATATCGGGATCTTCATAATAAGTATTCCATACCTAGGTCCGCGCATTCTAACCCTAACCGTATCATGTTTTGTATATGTCATGTTGTCATAAACTGAAAATTTAAAAGTATTGATCTCGTTTAATATGGCCTTCCACAACCACTCGTTTTATTTTCTAGAGTTCGTAAAGTACTTCGTGTCATCTTAGGGAATGCTTAGTAAAAAGAATAATAGTGTTTAATTATCTTTTGTTACTTCTAAGAAAAACCATGAGATTTGGGATATTTATCATTTTGGAAAAACATAATGTTTTACGGAAAAATATCCTTTCGATAAAAGATTGTGGTGTTTATATGAAAATCTTTTGCAAGATATTTTTTTTAAGGACAAGTTGCAAGAGATTTTTTTTTATTTGAAAAACTAGACTGCTCCTAACTGTTCCAAAGGGCAAGTTGTGAGATCCTCAAATCGCCTCTTCACCGTCAATTGTGGCCAGGTAAGTACAAATAAGGAAAAGAGGGACCCGCTCACGAATCACCGTGAGAAGGGCCTTTTAAAATTACATTTCCCACTTGTCTAGCCTAGGCACCACAAAGTCTGGTTTAGATAAACGACCGATGCCTACAACTTTCCTTTGTCCTACATTGGTGTTATTTGAAAATTTTCTTTTAATAAGGTACTAAATATTCCTTTTGAAAAGATATCGTTATACGGATTATGGTCCTTGTTGAAAATGGCCCTTCAATAAAGATCCAGGTATTTAAATAAAATTAATAATTTTATGAAATTATAGTGTTTTAGATTCGGGGTAACGTTTTAGAAAATACGTTCGTTTTGGAAAATCCATAAGCAGTTATTTAAATTTAGTATTTTCTTCTTTAAAAAGATTGAAGGGGTCTAACAACATTATAGTAGTTGATGAAAAAGTGTAAGTAAAATATACGTATGTCGTATCTAAAACATTTATTTCACATATCTTATCTCTTATGGATATTTTAAACAAATATAACATTTTAATTAAACGAGGGTATTTTGTGGAAGTAACCTATTTCGAGATCATTTTGATAGTATAGGTAAGTGTGGGTATATCAGAAGTGAATTGACAATTCATGGGTTATGACATTAAGCATATCAGATTCCAGGTAGTATGAGAGTGCAATATATTTTTGCTTACGGAGGAAATTAAACACCGTTTTAAAACATGGGTTAACATTATCATCATTGAGGGTACAAGGAATAGGCATGCATGAATATTATAACAACATTTTAAATAGGGGGTTGATGATTAGAAGTTGGAACTAGGTTATTGAGAAAAGAAAAAAGCGACAGAAAGAGGGGAGAGAGGCGGATCCTACCTTTTGTTTGAGTCGGATGCCGAAGGGTTGAAAACGTAGGCGTGTACAAAATCCTTAATAGCTCCGCGCTCAGATTTCTTCTTGGTGATTGGGTGGAGCCGTAGCATCGGCATCGTCGACACGAAGGCGTGGGTATTTTTTTCAGAATTTTTGGAGTTCTGAGGTGTGAGAAATCAATGTTGGAAGTGCTATTTATAGGGTTTATTTTCTAACCATAAAATCAAAAAATCTGTTAAATCACCGCAAAATTCCGCGCTGCCAATGATTGGGAATCATCAGTTGATGATTAGCCGCCGTCGCCCTTCATCTCACCCGTTGGATCATGATCCAACAGGCGAGATCGCGCCGCCATGCGCCACGTGTCGCCACGCGTCACGCGTGCGTCTGCGAGTGGAGACCACGCGTTTTCGCGTGGTCCCCACCCCGTGGGCGCCACCGCGATGGTTGGGCCGTTGGATCTTGTGATCCAACGGTCCAGGTTAAAGGGGTTGTTTTTTTAAAAAAAAATAAAAATAAAAATTAATAAAAATAAAATCAGCAGATTAATTAAAATATTGATTTGGGTTAAAATTATTGTTAAAAATAGTTAAAATTACGGAAAAATTATGGGAAAATTTCAGAAAATAGGTTTTATTGTTATCTTAAGTATAAAGATAATTTTAGGCCAAAATAAATAATATATCTCATATTTACGGTTTTAGTTTAGTTATAATAATTATATAATACATAATTTATCTTTGCTATATTTTTAATTACAAATTAATTATTTTAAATCGATAATAAAAATATGTAGATTATTTTAAGACGTTATAAAATCTTAATAAAACATTTTAAGCCTATAAAAATAATAAATAGATTTTAGAAAATTCCTTTAATCATATTTCGATGCTTTGAAATATTACTTTAAAAATTATTCTTCTATTAACGAAACACATAAATAATTATTTGATACTAGAATTTAAATAGAATATATTTTATTAGGTATTAGAAATCACGGTCGTTACATCTTTTGATCTTAAAAGTTGAAATATTACTTTGGATCTCATGATCCAGAAATAAAAAGATTTGATATTTAATTTAAAAAGATGAAAAGATAAAACAAGAGAGAGAAAACTAAAAAAGAATGTTGTACAATTCAACTTTAGAATTATTGAGAAGTAAGAAAAGTGTTTAGAGAAGATATGCGATATTGATCTTAGCCTTATAATTAAAGTTATCAACGCTTTGGATGTTTATTAAGCGGGCGGGACCGAGTCGGTTGCGGGCCGGTACGGGTTGCAGGCGGGTGCAGGTTCGAGCGGGCTATAAAAAAAATTAAAACTTGCCCTGATCAATCGCGGGCAGATTTTGGTTTTGAACCCGTCATTTTCGGACGGGTTTAAAACGGTCATTTTATCCATTAAAATCGGACGAGTAATGGGTCCAAATCCACCCGGTGAAATTCGCTATGTTATAGTGTAAACTTTTTTACTTTCGTCCTTATGGTTGTGATGACGATGACCCAGGCTCTGTGATGAGGCTCAATATCGGTGACTCTCCAGATGCTGACACGTGGCAGATGACGTGTCCCAGAACCTACAAAAAAGGATCGATAACCTCGGTTCGAATCACACCTCGGGATTCCGGTCCACGGAGTCGCCCGGCCTTCGGTGTCCTTCCAGACCACCCACTGGCTCGCCTCCGAACAACCGTAGAACCAAGATGCCTCGGCCTCCCGCTCATACCCGAGCCTCCCGCCGAGCTCATTTTCCTCGGTCTCACCGACCGACCCGCAACGCTGATCACAGGAGCTTTCGCCATGGCTCCACGAATCTCGCCATGCGCGAGATATCCGCCACCTACGATCCGCGTTCCACGCCACCACGATCCCCATTAACGAGTATGTCTCGTAATTAATAAGGGATCCCGCCTATCACGCGGGCGTGACGTCACGGGCGTAAAGGCCGGCGTGATTCTCGCGCCTGCCTGCCCGTTGCTGTCGCTATATAAACCCCCTCCTTCAGACGGTCGAGGTACGCAATTTTCTTTCCACTAGGCCGTTACTCTGCCAAAATACTCCTTCTAACTTGATCGTCGGAGGGTCCTCGGTGGCACAACCACCCCCGGACTTCTTTGCAGGTAGCTCGGCCACAACCACACAAAGCCTATTGAGATCCGCACGCTGCAGGAGTCAACCCTCCAAACTCAATCTCAGCCGTCCATCAGCGCTCGCAGCAGATCAACAGAAGATAACATCTGAAGGAGATCCCGACCTCCATCACTTGGCGCCGTCTGTGGGAACGTCTAGTTCCACTCAACGAAATTTCGTCTTCCGATCTCAAGTTCATGGTGAGCGATCACCGTGATGATCCAAGCGCTAGCCGCTGCCTTCCCCACAACAGAGGCGCGGACGAATCTCCTCCCCCGAACGCCATCAACGCCCTAGCCGCTCGGATAAATCGACTCGCGTCCGTCGTAGATGCGCTCGTCCGTGTCCAAACGGCAGGTCAACCTCCCCAGGTCGCCGCTCCCCCACCCCGGAACCGGGACCCCTACAGAGGGAGAGAAGACTCTATTCGCGTCGGCACTACCGACCACCGTCTCGCTGCCTCTGGCGGCCGCAGGTCCCCCGGGCCAACATATTCTATGACTCGCTGGGCGCCCTACAGTTCAACACCGAGGTCCGCCGCCAGAGCGCCTCGCCCCGAGCCCCATCACGCCCATGTCCCTCTCGAGGAGGTGTCGGTTAGCTCGCCTGCGCCCAGGCATGACCGGCACCCCCTCCTTCGATAGGGTCGCGCGGACAGGACTCGTCACGGCAGCTCAAAGATTACCTCGCCATGGGACCTGAGGAACCTCATCGAAAGGAATCGAGGCCGCGAACAGACTTAGGTCTCCAACAGCAGAGGCTAAAGATCAGAATGCGCCGAATCATCGGGGTACCACGGCCGACTCGAAGCCCTCGAAAAGAAGATCGAAGGCATGCATCGGGAAGGTCGTCATTCGAGCGACGGAGCTAAATATGCCGCCGACTCGCTCATGAGGACCTTCATCGAAGAGCTTCTCGCTGTTCACGTCTCTTCCCGGAACAAACCCCCAAAGGTCTCGCTTTTCGATGGTAAGTCTGACCCAAAGGACCATTTGCACGCATTCACGACCGGGATGAGTTTCCAAGACTGTTCTGACGCCGCCCAGTGCCGCGCTTTCCCAGCCACTCTCATTCGCTCCGGGCGAGACTGGTTCTGAGGACTTGCACCACGCTCAATCTCAACCTTTGGTGAGCTGGCCACCCAATTTCTCAGCTACTTCGTTGGGAACAGAAGGAAGAAGCGGACCGTCGACCATCTCTTTACAATAAAGAGCGGGGACAAAGAGACCTTCAAAGGGTACGTCACCCATTTCTACAACGCCCTTCTCGAAGTCCCAGAACATCGAGACGAGACGGTCTTTACGGCACTTAGGTTGGGTCTTAGGCACAAGGAGTGGTTACGCTCCTTTGCATTAGCGCAACCTAAGACCATGGCCGAGGTAAAGGCCTGGACCGAACGTGAGATCCAGCTTGAATCCGAGGTGAACGGCAACCTACCCTGGACAGAATAAGCCGATCACAAGAAAATGGGTCAGGATGAGAAAAAGAAGATTGAGCGGCCGAAGCCCTATTCCCCGAAGTTCCAGGAGTACATCCCGCTCAATGTCTCCCAGACAGTACTGTTGGAGGAGGTTAAGGGCGAGAGGTTTTTCAAGCTCCCTCCGGTCTCGAACAGGGCAGTGAAGTGCATCCGGGGCCCCTACCATGGCTTCCATCGGTCTCAAGGCCACTCCACGGAGAACTGCAAGCAGCTCCGAGACTACATCGAGGAGCTAATCCGCTCGGGACACCTGGCAGCGTACTTGCGGGACAAGCGGCAAGATGACCGTGAGCAGGAGCAACGCCCCCCTCCCGGTGAGTTAACAATAGGCCAAATCATGGTCATGTCAGCTGGGGGTGTGTCGAGTACCTACGAGGCTCAGCGTCCCTCACCAACAGAGGGAGATGGCAGCCACCCGAGGAAGAAGGCCAGGGCAGCCGAGCCGATCGTTTTAAACGACGAGGACCCCACGGTATATCCCTGCCCCACAATGACTCGCTGGTGATTACGGCTCAGGTCCACCAATACGAGGTGCAGAGGATACTGGTCGACTCGGGAATCTCGGCGAACATTCTCTTCTACGACTGCTTTCTGCGCATGGGGCTCACCCCGGCAGACCTAAGGCCGACCTCTCACGTCCTATCAGGGTTCACCAACCACTCCATCCCGGCGGAAGGGGTAATTACGCTACAGTTTAACATCGGGGAAGTAGGCCGTACGCGCACCGTGCCTGTGGAGTTCATCGTAGCGAAAATCCCTTCGGCCTACAACATTCTTCTTGGTCGCCCAACGCTGAACTCCCTCCGGGCCCAGATATCGACCTTCCACTTGGCGATGAAGTTCCCGCTCAACCAAGGTGGGATAGGTTGGGCCTACGGAGACTAGTGGACTGCAAAGGTTTTCTTCACCGCTACATCTTCGTCTGAACGGCCAATCAACGATGTTAAGGGTGAAAGTGACATCAGAGGTTCTCTGGACACTCGAGACGAGCAAAAAGAGGCCCGAGGGACCCCGGTGGAGCCACTGGCATAGGCCCCCCTCGTAGAAACGGATAACGAACTAATCGATCAGATTGGGTCGCTTCTGAGAGGAACTCAGCGAGACGACCTGGTCCATTTCCTCAGAAACAACTCCGACGTGTTCGCCTGGGCGCCTGCTGACATGCCTGGGATCGACCCCAAAACCATATCTCACAAGCTCGGGGTAAATCCTACGGCCCGACCCGTCAGGCAGAAAAAGCGAAGCTTCGCTCCGGTCAAACAGAAGGTTATCGAGGACGAAGTAGATCGGCTCCTCACCGCCAACTTCATTCGCAATGTGCCCTATTCGGAATGGCTGGCGAACGTAGTTCTGGTCAAAAAGTCGAGCGGGAAGTGGCGCATGTGCGTCGACTTCACCGACCTCAATAAGGCCTGCCCAAAAGACAACTATCCCTTCCATCGGATAGATCAGCTCGTCGACAGCTCAGCTGGCCACGAGCTATTGAGCTTCATGGATGCCTTTTTCCGGCTATAATCAGATCCGTATGAATCCGGCAGACGAAGATCTCACCGCATTCACAACGGACCGGGAGGTATACTGCTACAAGGTGATGCCTTTCGGCCTCAAAAACGCCAGAGCTACGTACCAACGATTGGTCAATCGCATGTTCATGTAAGTCCATATTGCGACCCCCGGTTCTTACGGGGAGGCGGAAACGGTATAAAAACAAATTTTTATCGCAAGAGGCAACATGGACTAAACAAGGTCGGGATCGTGTCCAAACTAAACTAGCATACAAGCTAAAGAGTCTTAGCTACTCGGATGAAGGTTATACCTAAACTTGAACTCCTTCTTCTTCAAATCTTGTAGAGGTTGATGGTTCTTGCCTTGTAGCCTTCTTCCGTCGAAGATGGATCCACCTCGAAGGTTCAACCTTTGGGTTCTTCCTCGATCTTTGAGTGAACTAGGGTTTCCGGCTTGCTAAACCTTGAACCTAGAATGAGTAGAGAGTGTTTAAGGGGTGCTTTTCTTTTAAAAGAGAAGGATTCTCAACACATGAGAAGGTTTCTCTTTTGCTAGAGGAAGAAGAAGATGAAGAGAGGAGAGAGAAGCTAAATGAGATAAAAATGAGCTATCTTTTTCTTTCTAGCAACCATAATGCCAAAAGAAAAAGGATTATCTAAATAATAATAATTCAAAATAAGAATAGTTGATGGTAATTTGGAATGACCACTATCATGCTTCATTAAATGAAATGTAAGCATGAATCAAGGAGGATCTTTACAAAGCATGATGGTGGTCAACATTCAACCATGGTCAACAAGTCAACCATGGTCAACAAGTCAACAAAAACAACCATAACATAATTCTCATTTAATTACTATTATTAATAGATAATCCATAAATCCATTAGGGTTTGGAAAAAGATAACCGTGAATTGTGCATACGCACCCGTTCCGAAACCCTAATGAAAGTCATCTTCCTCCTCCTCAAATAACTGTGCATACACACCTGCATTCTTGTTCCGAGGAACATGAATACTGAGAGATAAAAGCAACCCCAAAACATCTACCAGTATCCGGCTCAAACCAGAGCCTGCTGGCAATATCCGTCCGGACTCCAAACGTGCACAAGTGCGTGGAGGAGAACGAACCCTGTCGCAAAACCATGCGACCTCTACTCTGTTTTGCCCAGAGGCGAATACCCTCTGTGTGGGACTCTAAAGACTCGACACTACGCTGGCAGTGGGTTTAACCACAGACCGCAAGCGGCACTAGCTGTGCGTAACGGTCCCCAGGTAGATGCCGACAAGAAGGCTGACGAGGTGAAACCCCATCTGTACTCCTACTGAGTCTGAATGTGACAGTCTCCGTACAGTCCGGTCTGTTCGTCTGATACATCGCATGTCGGGCCTAGGGGGCGGTAAAACGTCAGTCCCCCAATAGCGGTACAAGTCGTGTCGGAGTGAAGCCCAAAACACCCTGAGATAACACTGGAACCTACCAGTATATCTCGCTTGCCCTGGCCAGGGACTACTCGTGTAATGGCTCTCCTAGACACAGCGCGATGTCAACCCCCAATACCGGGAGAGACGAATCCTGTCTAACCGGCACTGCCTCCAAGTGCTTCGGGACTGCACCCAACCACCACCTGTTTGCACGACTCCTTTGAGCCGTGGTAGGGTAATGATCAAAGTGCAGTGGGAACACACTCGAGGCGAAGTGCCATTGTCAAGTCAGCGGACTAAGCTGTACTCATGTCACCTGGGAACTGATGACTGACGATAGGTATAATACCAACCTGTCAGTTCCCGACGAGTCCTGTCCAGTGTACTCGTAACCTAACGAGCACCCGTATACTATCTCTAGTACGACGTACTGATGGCTGTGGGACAGACCATCTCCCACACTGGGATGAGAAGCGCATACGCTAGTCTACTCCGGAGTATCGATGCCCTGTCTCGATAGTCCTGCGACTAGGGACCTGTATAAGGATGTGCTTATAGATTACCCAGCCCCCACTAGTGTGACTGCCATCACAACGCTGGTAATCAAGCAAAGATCCTAAGGGCTCCACTAATGCATATAAGTGATATAGTAAAATAAACACAAGTACATATTGAAGTAGAAACAAACCAAGTAGCATACTACTATATTGAGCAAGATTGTTTATACAAGGTGAATATCCCAAGCTTCCATTAAGTAATATACAAACTAGTATGATACAGTAATGGCCTCTAGGACATATACACTAACAATCTCCCACTTGCACTAAGGCCATGTACTGGCGTATCGAAGACCTATCATCTCGATCAGCCGCTCGAACTGAGTCTGGGGTAGGGCCTTGGTGAATGGATCTGCAGTGTTCTCTTCTGAAGCAACCCTCCGAACCTCGATCTCCTTGCGATCCACGATCTCCCTGATCAGGTGATACCGCCTCAAGATGTGCCTGGATCTCTGATGGGACCTGGGTTCCTTTGCTAAAGCTATAGCCCCGTTGTTGTCGCAATACAGAGGTATTGGGTCAACAATGGACGGAACCACCTGAAGTTCTTTTAAGAACTTCCTCATCCAGACAGCTTCTTTTGCGGCATCAGATGCAGCGATGTATTCCGCTTCCATGGTCGAGTCTGCAACGGTTTCCTGTTTGGAGCTCTTCCAACACACCGCCCCTCCATTGAGGGTAAAGACAAAACCCGACATGGACTTGGAATCATCCTTGTCACTCTGGAAGCTGGAGTCAGCAAAGGCCTCGATCTGGAGGTCTTTTCCGCCATACACCAAGAACATCTCCTTAGTCCTTCTCAGGTACTTGAGAATGTTCTTTACCGCTATCCGGTGTTTCTCCCCAGGGTTTGACTGATACCGGCTTACCACACTCAGTGCATAAGCTACATCCGGTCTGGTACACAACATCGCATACATTATAGAGCCTACCGCAGAAGCGTAGGGTATAATAGACATGCGATCCCTCTCCAAATCAGTCTTGGGAGACATCTCTTTAGAGAGGGTGATCCCGTGACAAGCCGGTAGGTTACCGCGCTTGGAATCTTCCATACTGAATCTTTTCACTATGGTGTCGATGTACCTGGACTGAGAAAGTCCTAATATCCTCTTGGATCTATCACGATGGATCCGGATCCCCAGGATGTATGAGGCATCACCCAGGTCTTTCATGGAGAACCTGTGTGACAAGAACCCCTTGACAGATTGTAGCATAGGAATGTCATTTCCTATTAAGAGAATGTCATCCACGTATAAAACGAGGAATACTACAGTTCTCGCTACAAATCTACAATAGATGCATGGTTCATCTGGATTTTTGATAAAGTCAAATTCCTTGACCGTCTCATCAAAACAGATGTTCCAACTCCGCGATGCCTGCTTTAGTCCATAGATGGACTTAAGCAACTTGCACACCTTTCCGCTGCTCCCACTCTGAATGAAACCCTCTGGCTGATTCATATAGACACACTCCTCTAAATTTCCATTCAGAAAAGCGGTCTTTACGTCCATCTGCCAAATCTCATAATCGTGGAAGGCAGCAATGGCAAGAAGGATCCGAATGGATTTCAGCATAGCCACTGGAGAAAAGGTTTCTTCATAGTCCAAGCCAGGTCTTTGACGGAAACCCTTTGGTACAAGTCTAGCTTTATAGGTCTCAACCTGTCCATCTACACCAATCTTCCTTTTGAAGATCCACTTGCATCCTACGGGTTTTACCCCGTCTGGAGCAATGTCCAACGTCCATACTTTGTTGGTGTACATGGACTCCATTTCGGTCCGCATTGCATCTAGCCATTTTACCGAGTCAATGCTCTGAACGGCCTGCTGGAAGCTAGTAGGCTCATCATAATCTATGATGCAATCCTCTCTATCCCCGTCTATGAGAAAACCGTAGTATCTCTCGGGCGGATGAGACTGCCTACTACTCCTGCGGAGCGGCATAGGAATGTCCTGTTCATTTGAACCCTCTGGTTCCACTAAGCTTTCAGTAATAGTCTGTGGTTCTGGAATTTCTTCCAGTTCTATTGCGCTCCCACTTATTTCCTTTTCTAAGAACTGATGTTCCAGAAAATGGGCATTGCGAGAAACAAGGACTTTTTGTTCCTCTGCGTAATAGAAAAGATACCCCCTAGAGTTCTTTGGGTATCCCACAAACTTGCACAGTACTGAGCGTGCCTCGAGTTTGTCCGCATGCTGGTTTTTGACAAAAGCCGGACATCCCCAGATCTTCAGATATTGAAGATAGGGTTTCTTCCCACTCCATAACTCATATGGTGTGGTAGGCACAGTCTTAGTGGGAACTCGGTTCAAAAGGTACGCAGCCGATTCTAGCGCATACCCCCAGAATGATCGCGGTAACTCAGCATTACTCATCATGGACCGTACCATATCCAATAGGGTGCGGTTCCGTCTCTCCGATACACCGTTGTGTTGCGGAGTGTATGGAGGAGTAAGCTGAGAGAGAATTCCATTCTCTTTTAAGTAGTTCAGGAACTCGGCACTCAAGTATTCTCCACCTCGATCCGATCTTAGAATCTTGATACTTTTGCCGGTTTGTTTTTCTACCTCATTCTTATATTCCTGGAATTTTCCAAAGGCTTCAGATTTATGTTTCATCAAGAAGACATGTCCGAACCTTGAAAAATCATCCGTAAAAGTGATGAAGTAAGAAAAACCGCTTCGCGCAAGTGTAGACATTGGACCGCACACGTCGCTGTGTACGAGCCCCAAGAGCTCGCTCGCTCTTATTCCGTGTCCAGTAAACGGAGTCTTTGTCATCTTTCCTTTGAAACAGGATTGATAAGTGGCATACGATTGGTATTCGAACGGATTCAAATACCCTTCTTTATGTAACTTAGTCAACCTTCTCTCATTGATGTGACCCAGTCTACAATGCCATAAGAAAGCCTGATTGATATCTGGAGACTTTCTTTTGTGTGTATTCTGGACATTAAAAATCTGTGGTTGGTTTAACACGTATATACCATTGCTCAGTGTACCTGACCCAATCAGAACTTGATTAAGGTGAATGTTTACAACATTACTTACAAACGCAAATTCATAACCTTCTTTAGAAACTAAAGATACAGAAATGATATTACAAGTTGCGTTGGGTACAAAAAAGCAATTACGCAAAACCAAAACATGCCCATCTGACATTCCCAGGTGATAGTCCCCCACGGTTTTAGCATCCATGCTAGCTCCGTTCGCAACTCTGAGGGTCATGTCACCTGCCTTCAAAACCCTACGGTTTCTCAACGCCTGCAAAGAATTACAGATATGAGATCCTGATCCGGTATCCAATACCCAGGAAGTAGAATTTATAGAAAGACAGTTTTCAATAACATACACACCTGAAGCTGAAGCCGCAACCTTCTTCAGTTCCTGTGTCCTGGCCATCCAGGCCTTGCAATCTTTCTTCCAGTGTCCACTCTTATGACAATAGAAGCATTCCTCTTTACCCACAAGCTTCCCCGCAATCTTTGTTGCCTTTTCTTTTCCCTTCATACCCACTTTACTAACACCGCCTCTTGGTTTGGCGGGGACTTTCTTCCTCTTTCCCTTGGCTTTCGCCTTGGACCTGGAGGAAGAAGATCCTCCTACAAACAAAGCGGGTGTATCCTTACCCTTCTGTAGGGTGCCCTCTGCGCTCCTCAGCATGTTGAGGAGTTCTGAAAGTTCAACTTCCTTTTCTTGCAAGTTGAAATTCAGTATGAACTGGGCGTAAGTGTGTGGAAGGGACTGGAGAATTATATCCGTATAGAGTTCACTGTCCAACGTGGTCCCAAGTTCCGCGAGCTCCTCAGTGTAGCCAATCATCTTAAGCACGTGGTCCGCTACCGATGATCCGACGGCCAACTTTGTCGAAAATAACTTCTTCGACACTTCGTATCTTGCGATACGAGACTGCTCTCCATACAGTTCTTTTGTATGAAGAAATATGGATTCCAAATCCATATTCTCGTGCCTCCTCTGATTTTCGTTGTCCATCGAGGCAAGTACGAGGCACCTGGCCTTCGCGCTGTCAATCTCCCAAGTCTTACGGATTTTCTTATCCGCGACGCTGGAGGTGGGACCTGGGACGGGGGGAGCTTTGGTGGTAAGAAGATACCCCAGCTTGTCGTAAGTGATTGCCAACTTGACATTCCTGAGCCAATCTTTGTAGTTTGGCCCTGTCAATATGTTTTTATCTAGAATCAACTTAAGTCCAGTCATTTCGATTTGGTCGCTGCAGGGGGTAGAGAAGAAACACTTTAGCACGATGCTCTTGCAAGTTTAGAATGGTTTTTAATTTGTCTAAACAGGATGGCTCCCACTGTCTCTCGAATCCCTCCTCAAACCATAAAGGAAGAATTAGTCAGGATCAATCCCACCGTACAATACTTGCTTAACCGTTCAGCCAGGCCAGTGTCGGTACTTCGAGGGAGGTTTTCCAACGCTTTCGCGAAGTTCCTTAATTAAATAACCTCTTTTCCCTGGGGGCGTAGCCCCGCTAACACCTTTCTAGGCACCTACTAGGTTTATAGCATTGATCGTTTAGTGAGAAATTTCCCGAGGAGTAGCATATACTCACAGTAGGATCGGGATCCAAATATCATCGCGTGACGAAACTGAAGGAATCCTACCAGAATCACCACACTCCAAATGGTATGCAAATCTAGCAAGTTTCAGTACTTATGAAACTCCCGATGTGGATTTTTGCCCCATGCTCTTATGACCTTGGCGTGAGGTCAAAATGTCATAAGTCACATGTCAAGTTCTTCCCATCATTATCCTGGTTAATTTGAACCCACCCGTACATACCCTTGACGTAGGCCAAAATGGCAGTACGACTGTCTCAAAACAACGCATTCTATCTATGCAACAGATAAATATCCGGTAGCTACCAATCACTATGCCTTGGCGTGAGGTCAAAATACATAGCTTGAATACTACCGTGCATTTAACTGAAATGATGGAGGGCTACGAATGGTTTTGGCGAAACCGTGAACGTAGTGAACTTGATATAATCGATGGAACGAGATAGCTTTTAGAAGGAGTGGCTCAAGCTCCGCATTTAAAAGTTAGTTTTGAAAAGAACCGAGTGGTTTTTCGAAATTGTTCCAACGACTTTAACTTGGTTTATTATCTTGCATTAGTTCTTTTAATGCGTGATATTCTTGCATTAGTTCTTTTAATGCGTCCCATCATTTAATTCCTACCATTGCAGAAAACAACCAAAATATGACGTACGCTTATGCCATTCGCATTCGCCACGGGGTCCCGTCATCACTCGTTAGGTTACTTAACTAACGACAGAGCGGGGGCTGGGCTAGCGCGGCTGTAAAACATAAGCAACGCCTAAATAGAAAGCAATGATAGACATTACAGATCACAGATGAATACATTGGATATACTAGCAATCCGCAATCCTTTCGAGCCTGAAACGAAAAGCGGATAACACGGTCGCGGTGAATAGCCAATACCCCACCCAAGACCCCTACGGGTGCGGCAAACTACCCGCCAAGTACCCGGCAGTTTGTGCACCCCTCCATGGGTCTATCCTAGGAGCAAAAACAGTAAAAAGAATTATACAATGACGGCTACAACCCCGACCCGGTTGTGCGGTCAAACAAATAATAATTATTACATCAATTTACATTTACAATGAATGAAAGAAAAACAAAAGCTCATCTCACATCCACCCCGGCTATTCACCCGCGACAGTCCAACACATTCATATACACATTCCAATATCAAACACAGATCATGTATAACCCCGACTAATCGTCTTATAGCGATTAGCCGATGTTCAATACATGCAAGCATCACAGATATAACCATCATAGTCAAAGTGCAGTGAAGTTCGGGAAAAATACGGAATTATAGGACCCCAAAAGCAAATTTCTGTTCTGGAAAATCTGGGCACATATAATATATTTTAAAAATCCCAAAACCAACACACAAACACACTGCACGAAAAACGATGCACAGAAGACGACAAACCGCGGCGCTTCCGCCGCAGATGCCTAGCTCGTGCGGCGGAAGGGCGGCGGTTTGAACGAATCACTGTGTCGTTTTTCTTGGGTGTTCATACAAAACCCTGAGCCGAATTTACAAGTATAAAGTTTTTCATTTAGAGCAGAAAAAAATTTAACAGAAACTTAGGGTTTTGTTTTTCCGGTTTTATGACTTTTTCGGTTCCGAACTTCGTTACACTTCACTACCAAGCTAGTTTAAGTTTAGTTAGGCTCTGATACCACTGTAAGTCCATATTGCGACCCCCGGTTCTTACGGGGAGGCGGAAACGGTATAAAAACAAATTTTTATCGCAAGAGGCAACATGGACTAAACAAGGTCGGGATCGTGTCTAAACTAAACTAGCATACAAGCTAAAGAGTCTTAGCTACTCGGATGAAGGTTATACCTAAACTTGAACTCCTTCTTCTTCAAATCTTGTAGAGGTTGATGGTTCTTGCCTTGTAGCCTTCTTCCGTCGAAGATGGATCCACCTCGAAGGTTCAACCTTTGGGCTCTTCCTCGATCTTTGAGTGAACTAGGGTTTCCGGCTTGCTAAACCTTGAACCTAGAATGAGTAGAGAGTGTTTAAGGGGTGCTTTTCTTTTAAAAGAGAAGGATTCTCAACACATGAGAAGGTTTCTCTTTTGCTAGAGGAAGAAGAAGATGAAGAGAGGAGAGAGAAGCTAAATGAGATAAAAATGAGCTATCTTTTTCTTTCTAGCAACCATAATGCCAAAAGAAAAAGGATTATCTAAATAATAATAATTCAAAATAAGAATAGTTGATGGTAATTTGGAATGACCACTATCATGCTTCATTAAATGAAATGTAAGCATGAATCAAGGAGGATCTTTACAAAGCATGATGGTGGTCAACATTCAATCATGGTCAACAAGTCAACCATGGTCAACAAGTCAACAAAAACAACCATAACATAATTCTCATTTAATTACTATTATTAATAGATAATCCATAAATCCATTAGGGTTTGGAAAAAGATAACCGTGAATTGTGCATACGCACCCGTTCCGAAACCCTAATGAAAGTCATCTTCCTCCTCCTCAAATAACTGTGCATACACACCTGCATTCTTGTTCCGAGGAACATGAATACTGAGAGATAAAAGCAACCCCAAAAAATCTACCAGTATCCGGCTCAAACCAGAGCCTGCTGGCAATATCCGTCCGGACTCCAAACGTGCACAAGTGCGTGGAGGAGAACGAACCCTGTCGCAAAACCATGCGACCTCTACTCTGTTTTGCCCAGAGGCGAATACCCTCTGTGTGGGACTCTAAAGACTCGACACTACGCTGGCAGTGGGTTTAACCACAGACCGCAAGCGGCACTAGCTGTGCGTAACGTTCCCCAGGTAGATGCCGACAAGAAGGCTGACGAGGTGAAACCCCATCTGTACTCCTACTGAGTCTGAATGTGACAGTCTCCGTACAGTCCGGTCTGTTCGTCTGATACATCGCATGTCGGGCCTAGGGGGCGGTAAAACGTCAGTCCCCCAATAGCGGTACAAGTCGTGTCGGAGTGAAGCCCAAAACACCCTGAGATAACACTGGAACCTACCAGTATATCTCGCTTGCCCTGGCCAGGGACTACTCGTGTAATGGCTCTCCTAGACACAGCGCGATGTCAACCCCCAATACCGGGAGAGACGAATCCTGTCTAACCGGCACTGCCTCCAAGTGCTTCGGGACTGCACCCAACCACCACCTGTTTGCACGACTCCTCTGAGCCGTGGTAGGGTAGTGATCAAAGTGCAGTGGGAACACACTCGAGGCGAAGTGCCAGTGTCAAGTCAGCGGACTAAGCTGTACTCATGTCACCTGGGAACTGATGACTGACGATAGGTATAATACCAACCTGTCAGTTCCCGACGAGTCCTGTCCAGTGTACTCGTAACCTAACGAGCACCCGTATACTATCTCTAGTACGACGTACTGATGGCTGTGGGACATACCATCTCCCACACTGGGATGAGAAGCGCATACGCTAGTCTACTCCGGAGTATCGATGCCCTGTCTCGATAGTCCTGCGACTAGGGACCTGTATAAGAATGTGCTTATAGATTACCCAGCCCCCACTAGTGTGACTGCCATCACAACACTGGTAATCAAGCAAAGATCCTAAGGGCTCCACTAATGCATATAAGTGATATAGTAAAATAAACACAAGTACACATTGAAGTAGAAACAAACCAAGTAGCATACTACTATATTGAGCAAGATTGTTTATACAAGGTGAATATCCCAAGCTTCCATTAAGTAATATACAAACTAGTATGATACAGTAATGGCCTCTAGGGCATATACACTAACAGTTCAAGCCGCAGATCGGCAGGAACATGGAAGTTTACGTCGACGATATGCACGTTAAATCGGTCTCGTCGGTCGACCATGCCAAGGATCTGGGCGAGGCCTTCGAAGTATTCCGCAGGTTCAAGATGAAACTGAACCCCTCCAAGTGCACATTTGGGATCACCGGGGGATGTTCCTCGATTTCATGGTCACCCACCATGGAATTGAAGCTAACCCAGAGAAAATCGACGCTATCCTCAACATGGCCGCGTCTAAGACTAATGTCGAAATCATGCGACTGACGAGGCAGGTAGCCGCTCTGAGCCGTTTCATGTCGAGGTATGGGAGAAGTGCCTCCCGTTCTTCAAGGCTCTAAGGAAGATCCTGAGGTTCGAGTGGTCGGAGGAGTGCCAAACTGCCTTTGACCAATTAAAGAGGCACATTGTGACGCCACCGCTGTCACCTGACCAGTTGAAGGAAACGAGCTATCGCTGTATCTGGCGGTATCCGACCAAGCGGCGGGCTCAGTGCTCGTCCGAGAGGTCGACGGAGTCTAGAAGCCGGTATACTACGTGAGCCACGTCTTCAAGGACGCAAAAACAAGATATCCAGCCATAGAGAAGATCGTCTTGGTACTTGTTGTATCCTCAAAAAAACTACGACACTATTTCCAGGCGCACACCATACTCGTTCTTACTGAGCGCCTTTTGGGGGCTATCCTCGCTTCACCCGAGGACTCGGGCCGCTTAGAGAAGTGGAGGTGGAAGTTGTCCTAGTTCGACATAAAATACCGCCCAGGCAGGCCATCAAAGCACAAGCCATGGTCGATTTTATCGTCGAGTGCACCATCCCCAGTAAAGAGCCGGAGTCCACGCCGTCCCCCGCAACTCAACCCTCCATCGAGGGGAAGCCTGCTCAGTCCCTGATTGGATCATTTACGTCGACGGGTCCTCGACCGAGGAAGGCTGTGGTGCCGGCCTCATCATTCGGGGCCCGAACGAGGCGGAAATGGAATATTCTCTGAAGCTCGGGTTCAAGGCCTCAAACAACGCGGCGGAATACGAGGCCCTGCTGGCCGGACTGCGCATAGCCTCCGGGCTGGGGTGAAAACAATTCGGATCCGCAGTGACTCAGCCCTAGTCGTTGGCCAAGTGACCGGCCATTTCGAGGCTCGGTAACCTCTAATGGTGAAGTATCCGGCTGAGGTAAGAAGACTTCGAAAGAACTTCGATGAAGTCCAGGTAGAACAAATCCTCAGACAGCTTAATGCCCAAGCCGACGCCTTGAGTAAGCTGACTTCATCCTACTCGGCCAACAACAAACGATCCATCCTCTTCGAGATCTTGCCACGGCCCAGCGTGGAAGACGAGGCAACAATACTTCATGTGTAAATAGCCTAGGAAGAAGACCGGGACTGGAGGAAGCCCTGTAAGTACACGGTAGCGCCCCGGCCGTCTAACAGACGCCAAATGCGGAACAAAAAACTTTTACAATTGGCGCTATCGCGTACTATAACCCGGATCTGCCATTAAAGCTAAACTAACAAACTACAAAGTTGGTAGAAGAGTTATACTGAACGATCTGAGTCCTTCGGTCTTCAATTATCATCCCACGCTTTGTTGCGGCTGCTCCGATCTCCTCGATATCCAGTCTTCTCGTCCAGGTGGCACCACGTCGATGGATCTTTAAACGGGCTCCCGTCTCTGAACCGAGGCAACTCGGTCGTCAAGTTTGCTAGAAGAGACGACCAAGATGATGTAGAGAATGAGTAGAACACTTTGTCTCGATTCTTCCAATGTCACGGACGAACGGTTAATGAAGTTGCCATTTGAATCGGGTAAATGAGAAGTTGGTATATGAAACTATCATGAACCACAACTAAAATCTTTTTCCAAATCAACAACCTTATTCTTCCACCAAGGGGTGGCTAGCCACATATATGGAGGGGAGAGGTGAGTGTAGGAGGGGGGAGAGTGACCATAACATTAATGAAGAAATGAGTCATCTAAACACCTAGTATGAACACAATTAATGAAACAATGATTCATAACACATAGTCATCAACACATAAATGCTCCATTAATGCACTAAGCCATCTCACCATCCTAGTCACCTACAAGAAGCATCCACACACATGACTCACCCTATGACTCACCCTCAAGAAAAAAAGATAAATCCGTATTTAACCGAATGTTAAATACGGCTGATAGAAAACTGGAAACTGGCAACTTCCAAAAGTGATCCTGAAATGAATTTCAGGATACCCTATATCAGTATAAACATACCCGCATTTGTATTATGACCGAATACAAATGCAACCGAGACAAAGATATTATATCTACACAGCATAATACTCAGATCCGACTTAAACCAAAGCCGGCCAGTATTATTTGCCCGAAAAATGATACGTGCGAAAACGCACGTGCATTTTCCGAACCCTGCCATAAAACCATACGGCCTCTACAACGTTTCGCCCGAACTTGGGAAACGGTCTGTGAGGGACTCTAATGACTCATCAACACACTGGCACTGGGTATAACCACTAGCACGTCAGAGGTACTGGCTATACGTAACGGTTGCCTATGTATTGATTGGAAGGGAAGCTGACGAGCGAACTTATCCATAAACCCTACTAAGTCTAACAGTGACAATATACATACAGTCCGGTCCGTTCATCTATGAGTATCGCATATCGGCCTAGGGGCTGGTAACGTCAGACCCCCAATAGCAGTATAAGTCGTGTCAGAGAGTGGCCCAGAACACCCTGAGATACTACTGGAGTACCTACCAGTTAATATTCTGCCTCGGCCGAGGGCTTTATGTAATGGCTCTCCTAGACACAGCGCGATCTCACCCCCAATACCGGGAGAGACGAATCCCCTGCCGATTCGCTCACTTGCCTCCATGTGGCTCGGGACTGTACCCAAAAAATACCTGTTTGTACGACTCTTTTGAGCCGTGGTAGGGTAGAAATCAAAGCACAGTGGGAACTCACACGAGACAAATGACGACCTCAGGTCGATGAACTAACCTGTACACATGTCACCAGGGAATTTCTATCTGACGATATGTATAATACCAACTAGCATGTTCCCGGCGAGTCCTGTCCGGTGTACTCATAACCTAATGAGCAC
Source organism: Agapanthus africanus (assembly GCA_030015575.1). Classification (NCBI taxonomy): domain Eukaryota; kingdom Viridiplantae; phylum Streptophyta; class Magnoliopsida; order Asparagales; family Amaryllidaceae; genus Agapanthus; species Agapanthus africanus. Next base: position 22,683,493 of record JASDDO010000028.1, on the reverse strand, counting down.
CTGTATACATCTTAGGTGATCCTACTGACACCAGTGGCCTGTGAGACCGGCCACCGCCCCTCGTCGGGGTCTCGACTGTATACACTAGTATACTCTGGAGTATTGATGCCCTGTCTCTAAACTTCCACGACTAGGGACACTTTAAGGATGTTCTTACAGACCCCAGCTTCCACGTATATGATCACCATCATACTGCTGGTAGTCAAGCAAGAATCCTATGGGCTCTATCATCATGAAATAGTGAACTAAAGCATGTATACAATGATAAAGTTAAACCAGATAGCATACTATCATCTCGAGCAAGACTGTCATATCGGTATAGGTCCTGCCTCAATCATTGCAATCACGTACCTGCGATCCAATAATTGACTTTGAGGGCACTATCTTCAACAATCTCCCACTTGCACTTAAGGCTAATTATTGCGAAGTTGCATACTCACAGCCCATGTGATACCGAACTTCCAACTCCTCTACTAATCAGTTTCACAAAGCAAGTTTGTAAAACTCTTGTGTTCGAGAAATAGCCTCAGTGAGTGGATCCGCCCTGATGTTTCTTTCTATGTCTCTCTTAATCTCAAGTTCGCGGAGAAAGCCATCTCCCGAATCGAGTAATACCTGTCTTAGAATATGTCTGAATATCTGATGGGACCTAATTCATGAACCCCAAATCCAAACTTTTTAGACTATTGATGACTGAACCTAATCAGTATCCAGCACTATGCCTCCCACAGTATCCTCTTGGACCACCTGTCCATCATACTTTCCCTCGTTAGAGGGAAAACTATAACTTTGACAATCACTCTGTCATCCATGTCACCTTTGAAGCCTGGAATGATAACTGTCTCCCGAAGGAGGCTGCCGTCTTCAAATCCATAGAACGAGCACTTATGTTCTAAAACTGCTTCCCTATGTTTCTTCAGGATTGGATTAATATAAACTTATCGCATCTAGTGCAAAAACAACATCTGGTGTGGTACTTGACATCTCATGATTGACTCAATTGCCTAAGCAAGTGATCTGCCAATCATGCACATCCCTCTCCCCTTTAGTCTGTAAGACACCTTTAGAGAGGGTGACTCCATCACCTGCAGGTACACTACCATGCCAGGAGTCATCTATTCTAAAATACTATTAGAATACCGTCAAAGTACCCACATTGGGAAACTACCCAAATCTAGATCTAAAACCATAGATCTAATAACCAGAATGTCAGATTTAAATCCATGTCCTTTGTGGAGAAACAACTGTGTGACGACTAAAGTACAACCGATCGTATTATAGGAACTTTACTTCCTATTCTGTGTATGTCATCTAAATACCAGGACATCACACCCTACTACCTTCTTAACAGATCCATCCCCTATTCTGATGAAGTCAAAGCCATGACTGTTACATCAAAATTAGATGATCTTATCTTCGTTATATCTGCTCAAGCCTATAAATAGACATAAGCTACTTGTCCACTATGCTTCCGCTGCTCCCACTGACCACAACAACCCTCTGACAGAATAATATATACGTGTACTTCTAAAACTAGTTTAGAACGACGCTATACATATCCTCCTGCCGGGTCTCATAGTCTGGAACAACAGTTGTGTCAAGTCTGGGTAAACAAGAACCTCCCTGTCACCGTCCTTGAGGCTACCAGAGTACCTCTCGGGTGTCTGAGGTTACCCTCCATATCTGCGGAGTGGCTAATGGAATGTCAAACCTGATTGAATATATATGTCCTATTAAATTTTCCGTAATCGTTTGCTGTTCTGGAATCACTTCCAGTTCTACCATACTCCCACTACTGTTTTCTGGAAAAATCCATTTTACTAAAACTGTGGCGAGTCAAGAACAATATCACTATTGATCTTCCAGATGGTAGAAATGTCAACCCTCGTCAAAGCCAGGGTCAACCCACAAACAACCATTACAGAAACGTGCCTTGAGTTATCCAGTGTCTGGTTTTAAGCATAAGCTGGACAACTCCCTATATCTTAACATCGTTAAGATATGAACCATTCTATATACAATATAGAAATAGAGGCGCTAATTTAATTGGAACCAGATTCTAATCATGCATCTGTCTCCAGTGCATATCAACTTAATGGAGATAGACTAATCAGCATTACTCAACTTAGAAATACATCCAATTATGAGTAACCCGAAAGAGAAACAAGTTTCTCAAAATCATTACTTGAATACCAATCACAAGAATCTACATCTTCGATTTCTTTTGAAGAATCCCGATACTTGCGATACCTGGTTCTCTACTTTATTCTTATACCCACAACTTCTCAAAACTTAGACATTGTATTTCTACGAAACATTTGTCTAAAAACTAGAGAAGTCATAACTAAACAGAACATAGTATGAGGACCTACCCCTTTGTCCTGACGGACACTGGACAATATACAATACTCTGTATAAGTCCGCTGAGTCGAATAACTCAAAACTTATGCATCGTAGGTTGAAAACTGTACTTATGATTAAGAACTACTCTGTTTGTTCAATGTTCCTTACCCAATCGTCAACTGATATAGGTAAATGTCATCGACATAATATCAAAAAGTTTAATCTCACTTTATAAAAGTAAACGTACAGATATATCATTTTGAAATTGGTGCACAACAACGGATACTCAAAACCAAATACATGCCGTCCGGAAAAAACCCAAGCGACTTCCTCAAATATCACCAATTACAACGAATTCCGATATAATGAGGATGATCACCTAATTCCCAATAACTTTCTCCCACTCATCATCTGTAAAACCATACAGATGTGAGAATCATACTTGGTAAATACATAGCCTGGAGTAAGCATCTAATCGGGAAATCAGTTTCCTTTAATAATGCACAGTGTAACTGAAACATGAAAATGTTTCATAGGGGTATCCTGGTATTCCTAGTAATGCTTCTTCCATAATCCAATTCATGACTATAACCGTATAGTTCTTTGTCATCTCTCCAAATCCCTTTATTTGTCTTTAGTCATTTCCTTCTGTACACCCCTTTTAGGCTTAGTGGTTTTCTTCCTTCCCTACCGTTCGGCACCAGCCTATGGTTTGGAAGAAGACTATCCAGTAAGCATAATAGGTGTACCCTCCTAATCCTAGGAGTACTCGCAACATGAGTGAAGGTGATGATAAAAGAATACTGAATAATACCTTATTCTATTTCTCCCGAACTGGAGAAAAAGCAAAGGTGAAATAGGAGTGGCGATGAATTACGCGGTCTGGTCGTGAATGATAACAGTCGCAATTTTACTTTGCTCACTTTCTAATCCCTTTATTTTGTTTTTACATATTACCTTTTGCACACCCTACTTGGGCTAATTGGTTTTCTTCATTCCCTACCTTTCGGCACCAGCCTATGGTTTGGAATAAGACTATCCAATAAGCTTAATAGGTGTACTCTCCTAAACTAAAGAGCCCTCGCAGAAGATGATAATAAAAGACAACTGAATAAACCAATTCTATTTCTCCTGAACCTAGATCCATTCTCGAAGAAGTCCCTTCGAGTTCGTATATAACCATACGATAGATCTATCCAATGGAAGTGGATATCCATAGTAATACGGGGTGTTCTGAGAAATACAAAGGGTAAAAGAAGGAGCAGCAATGACTTATGCAACTAAGACAATCCAAAGGCCAGTATTTTAAGAAGGTTCGGTCAACTTGGTCACTGAGTCATAGTCTAGGGTCGGTCAAAGGTCGCTGCCAAAGAGAGAGAGAAAAGAAAACACTCTGCGTGCACTATAACCTAGATCAGAATGGTTATCATTTTATCTAATCAGGAAACCTAACACTGTAATCTCAAATTCTCCTCCAAACCTGAAAGAAGAATTAGTCGGGATCACCCGAAGAGTAAATCAACTCATCGGTGAGAATCAGGATCCAACTATCATCGCATGATAACTTGATGGAAGCCACTCAAGTTATCACACTCCAGAAGGTATGCGCATGCCTGGCAAGTTTCCTGTATGTTTGAAACTCCCGATGTGATTTTTGCCCCATGCTCTTATGACCTTGACGAAAGCCAACAAATCATAAGTCACGTGTCAAGTTCTGCCCGTCATTATCCAGGTTAATTTGAACCCACCCGTACATACCCTTGACGAAAGCCAACAAGGTAATACGACTGTCCCAAACCAACACATCTATATATGCTACAAATGAATACCCCAGCAGCTACCAAGCACTATACCTTGACGAAAGCCAACAAACATAGCTTGAATACTACTGACCATCCATAAGATACGAAGGAGGGCTATGACTGGTTTTTGGCCAAAAACCTTTAACGTAATGAACTTGATCTCGTTGAAGGAACCTGATAGCTTTTTATAAAAATATAGTGACGAAAAACCTTTTGCTAAAGAGGTTACTCCTGGTGAAGGGATGTCGTCTCTTTCCTTGTGGAATGAGGTGCAGGATATTCCAACTGAATACCGTGATGCAAATCAACTTGTAATCGACTTAGTGACGTTATTACCCTGACGTAAACTTATGCCCAAGGGGTCACTCCCGGTGAAGGGATCTCGGCCCTTGCCTCGTCGAATGAGGTGCGGGATATTCTAACTGAATATCACTATGCAAAACAAAAGGAAACATCTTTGTAATAACACATTTGTAAATTTGTTCCAACAACATCAAATATAGGTTTGTTTTATCCTTGCATTGATAAGAATCAATGCAGTCCCATCAAATAATCACACCAGAAAAGAACGAAAATATAATGTACGTATATGCCATCCGCATTTGCCACTGGGTCCCGTCATCACCCGTTAGGTTACTTAACTGACGACAGAGCGGGGGCTGGACTAGCGCGGGTGTAATACATATACAACATCTAATAGTATATATACCAATATACAATAATCGCTCCAGACATGATAATATGCAACATTATATAAAAGTAATAAGCATCACAGAACAATACAGATAATCTGGGATCCTCGGGTTTCACAGAGCCGCTACTGAAACCCGACGTTCCCCTGATCGTGTGGATAGACCGTGCAATGAAACCCAGACCCCTACGGGTGCGGCAAGTTACCCGCCAAAACCTGAAGCGAGATAGTCCCCACAACATAGTGAATGGAACACCCGGCACTTCACGGAATCCGGTAACTTGAGCACCCCTCCTCGGGTCAACCTGTACCCCCTACGAGTGCGGTGAATAGTCTGCCAATTCTAGAGTGAGGCCCCTTTGCCTTTCAAAGCCATGAGATACGGACCCGTTGCCCTCCAGAACCCGGCTATCCGTGCACTCCGTCGCGGGATAAACCTAGTACAGAAATAAAAATATGTACAACGGGTACATCGACCTCAACCCGGTCGTGCCCCAAAAGAATATTATACAACAGGCAATGACGGCAGTCCACATGTTGGACGCTCGTCCCGCAATATCAAATGTACAAATAAATCCAAACTGCACTATTATTGCACCCTGCTATCCACCACGACAAATCCGCAATATTAGAGCATAACACAGAACATTAACGCGAATGTCACGTTCGCAAACCCGTCTAAAAGAACTATAGCAATTAGACGCGGTTTACCGCTCGAATGACATTCCCGGTCGGAGATATAAAGTAAGTACTGTATACTAACAAGTTTAAAATTTCGATCGACCAAATATCCCAAAGTGGGCCCCATAAACATCTGTTGTACAGTGACAAAATCTGGGCCCAAAAGAAATATTCCAGAAGCCACAATTTCACATGAAGAACACACTGGAAAAATTTGGTCCACTGTTGCCACATACTGGCCGTGGTTCCGCGGTCAAACCCAAGCTTTGACCGCGGTTCCGCGGCGGTATAGTGGTAACATGTGTCCAAATTTTACCGTAACTCTTCAAATACCCTGCTCAATTTTCTGTGATATGCAAAATAATTTTTAGACCTAATTTAAAATCGACAAAAAGTTTAGCACTGAAAAATGTGATTTTCGAAATTCCGTTCGATCGATATTTTGAACGTGTTAGCACAAATTAGTATAGCTTAATGGTGAGGCTCTGATACCACTGTAAGTACACAGTAGCGCTCCGGCCGTCTAACAGATGCCAAATGCGGAACAAAAAACTTTTACAACTGGCGCTATCGCGTACTATAACCCGGATCTGCCATTAAAGCTAAACTAACAAACTACAAAGTGGGTAGAAGAGTTATACCGAACGATCCGAGTCCTTCGGTCTTCAACCATCATCCCACGCTTTGTTGCGGCTGCTCCGATCTCCAGTCTTCTCGTCCAGGTGGCACCACGTCGACGGATCTTTAAACGGGCTCCCGCCTCTGAACCGAGGCAACTTGGTCGTCAAGTTTGCTAGAAGAGATGACCAAGATGATGTAGAGAATGAGTAGAACACTTTGTCTCGATTCGTCCAAAGTCACGGACGAACGGTTAATGAAGTTTCCATTTGAATCGGGTAAATGAGAAGTTGGTATATGAAACTATCATGAACCACAACTAAAATCTTTTTCCAAATCAACAACCTTATTCTTCCACCAAGGGGTGGCTGGCCACATATATGGAGGGGAGAGGTGAGTGTAGGAGGGGGGAGAGTGACCATAACATTAATGAAGAAATGAGTCATCTAAACACCTAGTATGAACACAATTAATGAAACAATGATTCATAACACATAGTCATCAACACATAAATGCTCCATTAATGCACTAAGCCACCTCACCATCCTAGTCACCTACAAGAAACATCCACACACATGACTCACCCTATGACTCACCCTCAAGAAGAAAAGATAAATCCGTATTTAACCGAATGTTAAATACGGCTGATACAAAACTGGAAACTGGCAACTTCCAAAAGTGATCCTGAAACGAATTTCAGGATAACCCCATATCAGTATAAACATACCGGCATTTGTATTACGACCGAATACAAATGCAACTGAGACAAAGATATTATATCTACACAGCATAATACTCGGATCCGTCTTAAACCAATGCCGAACAGTATTATCTGCCCGAAAAATGACACGTGCGAAAACGCACGTGCATTTTCCGAACCCTGCCATAAAACCATACGGCCTCTACAACGTTTCGCCCGAACTTGGGAAACGGTCTGTGGGGGACTCTAATGACTCATCAACACACTGGTACCGGGTATAACCACTAGCACATCAGAGGTACTGGCTGTACGTAACGGTTGCCTATGTATTGATTGGAAGGGAAGCTGACGAGCGAACTCATCCATAAACCCTACTGAGCCTAACAGTGACAATATATATACAGTCCGGTCCGTTCGTCTATGAGTATTGCATATCGGCCTAGGGGCTGGTAACGTCAGACCCCCAATAGCAGTATAAGTTGTGTCAGAGAGTGGACTAGAACACCCTGAGATACTACTGGAGTACCTACCAGTAAATCTCCTGCCTCGGCCTAGGGCTTTGTGTAATGGATCTCTTAGACACAGCGCGATCTCACCCCTAATACCGGGAGAGACGAATCCAATGCCGATCCGCTCACTTGCCTCCATGTGGCTCGGGACTGTACCCAAAAAAGACCTATTTGCACGACTCCTTTTAGCCGTGGTAGGGTAGAAATCAAAGCACAGTGGGAACTCACACGAGACAAATGACGACCTCAGGTCGATGAACTAACTTGTACACATGTCACCAGGGTATTGCTATCTGACGATATGTATAATACCAACTAGCATGTTCCCGGCGAGTCCTGTCCGGTGTACTCATAACCTAATGAGCACCTGTATACATCTTAGGTGATCCTACTGACACCAGTGGCTTATGAGACCGGCCACCGCCCCTCGTCGGGGTCTCGACTGTATACACTAGTCTACTCTGGAGTATTGATGCCATGTCTCGAAACTCCCACGACTAGGGACACTTTAAGGATGTGCTTACAGACCCAGCTCCCACGTATATGATCGCCATCATACTGCTGGTAGTCAAGCAAGAATCCTATGGGCTCTGTCATTATGCAATAGTGAACTAAAGCATGTATACAATGATAAAGTCAAACCAGATAGCATACTATCATCTCGAGCAAGACTGTCATATCGGTATAGGTCCTGCCTCAATCATTGCAATCACATACCTGCGATCCAATAATTAACTTTGAGGGCACTATCTCTAACAAGCCCCTCGTGGAATTCCCAAGTGAAGGGATGCTCCCAGAAGATCGGGGAGAAGCCCGCCGTTTCTGAGCCAAAGCCCATCACTTCATCTGGAGCAACGGGAACCTCCACAAGAAGTCCTTCACTCAGCCCCAGCTCCGGTGCATCGACCCCCACGAAGCCGAATACGTCCTCCGTGAGATCTACGAAGGGGTCGGCGGTGCACACCAAGGGGCCCGCACCTTAATCCAGAAAGCATTGCTCCAGGGGTACTACTGGCCAACTATTCACCAAGATGCCCAGAAGCTCGTCAGGAGATGCAAAAGTTGCCAACTCCACGGAAGCGTACCTCGCCTTTCGGCTACCAAGCTGACCGCCCTAACCTCCCCATGTCCGTTTGCCCAGTGGGGGATGGACATGATAGGCTAGTTCCCTATCGGTACGGGCGGGCACAAGTACGTCCTTGTCGTAGTGGATTACTTCACGAAGTGGATCGAGGCCATCCCCATCAGGAAACCGGATGCCACCATAACTATCAAGTTCCTGCAGAACGACGTGATACTCCGATTCAGAATCCCGGGGTGTATCATCATCGACCACGGGACGAACTTCGAAAACGAAAAAGTGAAAGAACAATGAATATCATATCCTCATGAAGTTTGCCGCGGTCGCACATCCCCAATGCAACAGGCAAGCCGAAGTCGCTAATCGGGACGTCCTCTGAGGTCTCTGGACACGCCTAGAAGGACGCCAAGGCAGTCGGGTCGAGGAATTGCCCCGGGTCCTATGGGCCCTGCGTACGTCAAAGAAGACCCCCACCGAGGAAACCCCTTTCAGCCTCTGCTATGGGACTGAGGCAATGGTCCCAGCGAAGATCGGGCTACCCAGCCACCGGGTCGAACACTTCGACGATGAAGAAAACACCTCGGCGCTACAAACCAACCTGGACATCTTGTTAGAGAAACGAGACCGGGCTCAGATAAGAGCTGTCGCCTATCAGCAGCAAACCGCCCGCTACTACAATGCGCGAGTCAAGCGTCGCTTCTTCAAGACCGGAGACTTGGTCCTAAGGCGGAACAAGTTCGTCGATCAGGGCAAGCTGCATAAGTTTTCCCCGAGGTGGGACGGTCCATTCCTCATCTCCAAGGTCCTGCCCGGCGGAGCCTATCGACTACAAGACGCGGGCGTTCGCCAATTTCCGCGACCTTACAATGCTGAGAAGCTCAAACTGTACCTATGAAAAGAATATTCGCGCATATATGTCTCTTACTTAACCAAAACGATGTAAATATCTCTTGAGTTCTTTCTTTTTCGACAGTAAAAGGGAAACACTAGAACATTGCAGAAAGAAAAGTTTTATTCATTCAAAAGGTACTACGGGCTCCCCAGCCGTACATCGAAAAAGAAAAAAGAAAAATTACAGTAGCAGGAGAAGGGGGTGCAGGAAGCATTGCTCGTGGTACTCAGAGTAGATCTCCGCCAACCGAGCCCTCGCCGCCTCGAACCTCAGACTCTGATGCCGTCCGCGAACGTCGGCATGGTGCCTCGGTCGGTAGCACTCGAGGATGAGTGCCACCAAGCGATCGCGCCGACCCGCCGAGATCAGGCCGATGCGGCATAGAGACCTCAGCTTAAAAACTGCCTCGTCCTTCAGATGCTCGGACAAGGGGTTGTGCAGCCCCGGCGATGCCCTCCAGATTGAATACATCAACAGCTGGAGGAGGGGTGAGCATCGGGAAAGTAGTCGGCCGCAGTGATCCTCGATGCAGCCTATCACTAACTGGACCGTGTCTTCGGTGCAGAACCGGTCGTAGAGGTACACGTCCTCGAAACTTACGATATCAGGGATGGTGAAAGGGAAAGCGTCCATTCTTAAGTTTTGGGGGTGGAGGAAGGAGTGTCCAACAAACTCTCCATTTTATAGCCCCACAATGCCCTCAAGAGTCCAACAGTCGCACGTTCTTTCCAATCCCGTACCGCCACGCGGCAGATATTCCGCCTCCTTCGGTAAACCGAAATCGGAATGACGCGGCCCTCACACTTCGCCTCCCTCCATCGTTCGTAACACGCGTCACCCATGACGGTCACTCTTCCCAATATTCAAAAACCGGGGAAGATTGGACAGAACCTCACGACTCAACCGGGCAGCAACCCTGCTCGGCCCGTCCTTAGCAGGCCTCTTATAGCCCCTCCCGTGCTAAGGATCGAAGTCCTCACCAAGAGGCAACCGAGCGGCCACCCGCTCGGTTATCCCTGGCCGGTAATTTCTTACCCCATGGCGCCAGGGATCTAAGCCCTCGCCAAGAGGCACCGGGCAGCAACCCTGCTCGGCCCGTCCTTAACAGGCCTCTTACGGCCCTTCCCGCGCTAAGGATCAAAGCCCTCACCAAGAGGCAACCGAGCGGCCGCCCCGCTCCGTTATCCCTGGCTGGTAATTTCTTACCCCACGACGCCAGAGATCTAAGCCCTCGCCAAGAGGCACCGGGCAGCAACCCTGCTCGGTCCGTCCTTAGCAGGCCTCTTACGGCCCCTCCCGCGCTAAGGATCGAAGTCCTCACTAAGAGGCAACCGAGCGGACACCCCGCTCGGTTATCCCTGGCTGGTAGTTTCTTACCCTACGATGCCAGGGATCTAAGCCCTTGCCAAGAGGCACCGGGCAGCAACCCTGCTCGGCCCGTCCTTAGCAGGCCTCTTATGGCCCCTCCCGCGCTAAGGATCGAAGTCCTCACCAAGAGGCAACCGAGCGGCCACCTGATCAGTCGAAAATACTGCACTTTTAACACGGTAATTTCCCTACCATTTGAACTCATATAGAAGTGTTCGGTATTCATAATTGCACATATTACCAAATCATCTCTGAAATACCAAATTGCATGTGTTAGACTTTTAAACCGGCACTTTGAGGGAAATTAACTGTGTTTCATGGCATCGCATCATCCTTGTATTGCACAATTCTTTTCTTGGAGTCTATGCAGGAAATTCCGGAAGCAGAGCCCAAAATTGGGGAAAGAATGATAAAAGATACGCCAACTAAAAGATGTATGATCTGGTAGTGATACAGAAGGCCAAACAAAATTCAAATGATCAAAACAAGGCCCAATTATCAGCCCAATACCATAGCAGAAATCCCTAGCCCTAAGGCTTCCAAACCGCCGCGGTTCCGCGGCGAGAGCTGGCTTGCGCCGCGGAACCGCGGCGCTTTGATGACGTCATCGGCTAAGATTTCTTCCACGTGGCTCCTATAACTGTACAAGCTTCCAGAAGACTCCCGATTCTCCACGTGGCACATCTAGAAGGCTCGGCTTAACAAATTCTTGGAGGGAAATTCAAAATTTAAGCCTAACTAACTTTTTGGAGGGAAATTTAAATATTTTGGTTAACTAACTTATGGAGGGAATTCAAATTTTAATCCTAGATCTAGAGGTCTATAAAAAGGAGCCTAGAGCTAGGGTGCAAAATATTTTAAGAATCACCACCATCTTCAACCCACAAGTTTAGTGACAAAAGCTTGTGCCAAATTCAATCCCCAACCCCAATTCAAAATCAAGATCAAGATCCCGAGAGCAATTTGAGAAAGAGAGCCTTCAACCTTTAGAAGCAACGCCGGATTCCAACGGAGCAAGAGATCCACGCCGATCCGCGACTCAAGGAGCCGAGCGAAGCCGAAATCGACGATCTAGTTCCTTCCTTTTGTAAATTCAAGAGAGTTGTAACAAAATTTGTCGATAAATAAAGGTGAATTTTCTATACTCTTGCTTATCTTTTAATTCAAGCATAATGATTAGAATTCAATTTGTGATTGTGTTTATGATCATGATGTTTGAGTAATCTCCGCTCGTGCAGGAGTTGTGACGATCTTTAGATGATGATGATTTAGATATTTTTACAATTCTTAAATCCTATAATGTTTGGAAATTCTAGTGAATCAAATGATTAATAGCCTAGTTTCGAGATGATGCTTTCTTGATCGTGTTCACTCGAAACTAGGAACAACTATTAAACATTTGATTAACTAGAAGCTAGAATTTGAATGCGATCCATCGAAAGGACAAAGGATGAGTTGTGGAATCCCTAATTTTCTCGCAAAGATCCTTAAACCTCGATGAATTTGTATCGATCTAGTATCAATTCATTAATGGATAAGAATTAGTAATCTTTAAATCTCATCACATCTAAAGATCCAATCTACTCCTACGAGCTATCCTTATAATCTTGATTGTTGGTTGGAAATTATCACACATCTCAATTCTTGTTTTTAATGTCTTTTCTGGATCTAGATTTTTCTTATTTCTTGATCTTCAAATGCAAATCATGAATTGTTTTCTTTTCTTTGCCCTAAATTTTCAACTCATCTAATTCGGAAATTGAACGGAACTCACTTTTCCTGTGGACGATCCGCACTTACTAACGCGCTACATCCGACACCGTTATTGATTGCGGTCAAAATATTTTTGGTTGTGATTTCTATACTATTTTCTACATACACAATCGGAAAATCATCCAATCAAAATGGCGCCGTTGCCGGGGATCGTGTGCTATTTGTTCATTTTTTGAAATTTGAGTTGAAAAGTTTATTCCATCAATATTTTTTAGATCAAACTCGTGCAAAATACTAATGCGTGTTGTTGTGGTTAATTGCAAGGAGATCTGGAGCTTGCTGGAAAATTGGAAAATTATTTGAAGAATTCCAGAGGACTAAGGAAGTGATCTGGAGATTGCTGAAAAAATTTTGTGCAGTGATTCCACTAAAGCACCGCGTTTCTGCGGCCCTAGCTCCCAAATGCGGCGGTTCCGCGGCGGCATGAGGGCTTCTCTGTAAAATTTTTATCTGGTAATCTCTAACTTTCTTATCTCCTTCCTAAAATCTGCTCCAATTAACATTTCGTGCAGGTTTCTTTGCAAATATTCGCAGCGCGCAAAAAGCAAAATAAAGTGTGCTTGTTTTTGATTTTGTGGTTGTTTGCATAATTAATACGGACATTAAGGGGCACGGCCAAATCCAGATTAGGTGGGGAGTTCATTACCCTTCCTAGGCCCCAAAAATCACAAACCTGCATCCGCATTACCCTCATTAATTAAAAAATATCTAGAGATGACTCTAAGGACCGTCGCGCTCACTTAGGACAGAAAAAGGCCGTGAGTAATTCATTGCTTATCCGCGTTTCTCTTGTGGTGCCTAGGCAAGTGTGTCAAAGGCTAGTGGTTACTTAATTAGGCCCACTACTTACGTAGTGGAGAACCTCCCACTTACCTGGCACTTACCTGGCCACAGGAGAGACAAAGAGGCAGTGGAGGATTCTATCCTGCGTCTTGTCTTCTGGCAGTTAGGAGCGGTCTAGAGATTGGACCTAGGTGACCATAAATTTTAGGGTATTGCTTGTTGCATCATTTTTTCAAAATCCGTATCATTTTTCAAAACAAACACCACACTCACTTCATTCCCCTAATTATAAATCACGCTGCCACTTGTACTAACCCCTTTTAGTGAAAGATAGGCTGGACACGGGATTCTAGTGCCCGTCTTGTCCGCGTCCCCTCGATCGACTCCGAAGTCGGTATTTCTCCATTTACCTTTCTTTTACCCCCCACCACACCCACACCGATGGATCAGCCTCCATCAAACCTCTTTACTGCTACTCTGCCGCCGTCCGTTGGTGCGCAGATTCCACCCCGCATCTCTCTCCAATAGAGGTGTTACCCTTTGCGAGGTCCTCTCTCGACCTGCTTATCCATTCCACCAGCCAACGGGGATAACTTTGAGATTAAGCCCCAGTACATCAACCATCTACCCAAATTCCACGGTCTCGAGACTGAAGACGCGTATGTTTTTATTACCAAATTTGAAAACGTATGCGCAATGATGGGTACATCACAACTTTCTGTGGATGCCATGCGTCTACGACTTCTTCCATTTACCTTGTGCGATATAGCCGAGAAGTGGCTGTATAACACCACCGCACATTCCATCACGAATTGGGAAGAATTTGTTGCAGCATTCCTTAAGAAATTCTACCCTATGCAAAAGACAGCTCGAATCCGTAGCGAACTCTATCAATTCTCCCAGCTTCCGGCTGAACCATTTTCAAAATACTTTGACCGATTCAAGGATCTTTTGGTTCAATGCCCACATCACGGCATCCCGAAATGGGAACTTTGCCGAATCATATATGAGGGCAGTAACCCTACCACTAAACAAAACCTTGAAAACATGTGTCAAAGCACCTTTATGACCAAGGATGATGGGGAAGCATGGGAATTTTTAGAAGAGTTCGCTGAAAAGTCACTTCAGTGGGAGACTGGAACCCAGCCATCGAGTAGGGGTGGCATACACCAAATAGACGTGTCCATAGGTGTTCGAGCTGAGATGGCAGCAATGCAAAAGAAGCTCGACGCTATGGAACATAAATTCCTAGCAGCCTCCCTAAACCCAATGTCGCTCCCCAAAACCGTTTGTGGGTGCTGTTCTGATCCTTCTCGCTTGACGGAAGAATGTCCATTAAACTCTTAGTTTCGAGGTCTCGAGCATACCAATGCCGCATTTCAAAGACCTGGAAACGACCCTTTTTCTTCCACATACAATCAGGGTTGGAGGAATCACCCAAATTTTGCTTGGAACCAATCCCAAAACACGGTTCCAAACCCGAATCAATTCCAACGGGTCCCTCCACCACAACAGCAACCACTTCAGCTCACCCAGCACCCCTACCAGTCATAAAATTTCCAAAACCAGGTCAACACTCCTGCACCTTCTAATCCTATGCAGTCGACCTGTTCTGACGAGTTCTCTCAATTCGCTCAAACCATGAAATCACTCATGTCAAATTTCATGGAAGTGTCGGCCGAGGTTAAGTCTTCCGTTGGTGAGATAAAGAAAAACTCAGCGTCCCAAGCTGAGAGTATCAAAACGATGGAAGCTGAAATTGCACGACTTAAGGCCGAAATGGGTGCAAGAGAGAAAGGGAAACTCCCAGCTCAACCTGTACCTAATCCTGGCTATTCACATCATGTGAATGCAATCACTACGTTGAGATCTGGGAGAGTGCTGGATAACCATGTTGGGGAAGAAGTTGATGATATTGAGAATCCTATCAACACCCCGGCTGAGACCTTCCCTCACACACACACTTCTACGTCTGATTCTTGTTCTTCTACCCCACCGCCTTCTCACGAGCCTATTCTCCATTTCCCACTAGGCTCGACAACTCAGCCCACCTCTTTTACTCCTCCACAGACGATCCCCACTTCTATTTTGGGATCGGGGCCACACACACTTCCTTCTCCTATGATGGACCCAGCGCTTATTGCTAAAGCACCTTATCCGAACCGGTTAAGGGCTAACACATCGAGTCCACATATGGAGAAGATTATGGACATGTTCAAGCAAGTTAATATCAACATCCCTCTCCTAGATGCGATTCAACAAGTCCCCGCTTATGCGAAAATTCTTAAGGACTTGTGCACTAGGAAGAGGAAGACTCAAGTGCCAAAGAAGGTCTTCATGTCTAATAGCATTAGCACTGCCTTTATCCCTCCTCTACCAAAGAAACGTAAGGACCCAGGATGTCCTACGATATCGATTTCTATTGGGGATAAACACATCAATCGTGCTCTTTTAGACCTTGGCGCCAGTGTTAACCTGCTTCCTTTCTCAGTCTATGAGCAACTAGGGATCGGAGAGTTGAAACCAGCCCATTGCACTCTACAGATGGCTGACCGATCAATCACCAAACCTAGGGGTGAACTGGAGGATGTGTTAATAAAAATCGGGGAATTTGTATTCCCTGTGGATTTTATTGTACTTGATACACAGCCTGTAGCGAACCCACGGAATCAAATTCCGGTGATTTTAGGTCGCCCCTTTTTGGCCACTTCCAATGCAATGATCAACTGTCGAAATGGTTCTATGACCCTATCTTTCAGGAATAGGTCAATAGAGCTGAACATTTACAAGATTGGAAGTATACCCTCCGAACCTACTGCTCATGTCTGTTCTGTCGACTTAATGGATGTCGACAGCAGCGAATTTGATGATCCTCCTGATACCGATCTTGACTCTTTTCATACGTTGTTGTTTGACCCAACTATGTATCATACACATACGGACTCTTCCACCGAGATGTCCGGGTCAACAACTGACACCGATTATGAATTACTTTTAGAGTCTGAAGATCACCCCGCACTTTGTGATGACATTATTCTTCGGGGTATTGATGAAACTTTTGAGGAGATCTTCGCTGATGAGCTCGTATTTCTGAATAACACGGGTGTTGAGATGAATCATGTCCCAATCACTGAAATTGAACCTCCACCCCTTCTTTTGTAAAAAGAATGCGAGTAATCCATCACATTCACTGCTTCGTCTCTCCAAAATGAGACGCACACACACTCTCTTCCATCCCTTACCCTTTCCCCACTTCTTCTTCCACCAACCCGAGCACTGCATTGATAAAATCTTCGAATGGTTGGTGTTGATCTTCGGTCTTTGCAAAGCTTGGCATCGACCAATGGTTCTTGACCCCCTCATGTGATTTTCAAAAGCTTAACATTGCATAACTCAAGTTGGGGGGGGGAATAATTTTTCTGGCTCTTGAAAAGAAAATTTTTACAAAAATTGCGAGTCAAAAATAAGTTTGGGGGAGGATCTTCACTTATATATTTTGCCCCTACTAATAAATTCCTCCCAGGCTTACAGGTTTTTCGAGATTTAGCAGATGACAACAGTGAGGACACTGTTGAAAACAAGTTTGGGGGAGGTTTGTGCTTAGTTTTTGCATCATGCGCATATCATTTGCATAAGCACAAAACATTTCTTTAAAACCATAAAAATTTAAAATTTTTCAAAACCCATAAAAATTTTGTGTAAATATTTTTCTTTTGGTTCATCTCAATTTTTGTAAATAGTTTTTCAAAACCTATAAAAACCTATAAAAATTTAAAAATTTTCAAAACTCATAAAAATTTAAAATTTTCAAAATATAAAAATATTTAATATTTATAATAATAAAAGATTAGATAGTGAACAATTACATCCATGAGATTAGAAAAATTTAAGAAAACCAAGAAAATTAGAAGTTTTCTTATACGAACTAGTAATAAATAGTTATGAGCCGTTGTCCCAAGGGTTAGTAAGATGGAGGAAGTCACTAATCTGAGGATAAAAATAAGTCTGAAAAATAGTTTCTATTCTGGAAAGCCAAGCATTTTGAACGTTGATACCCTGCTATTCGCACTTACACACGTCTTAAAGCCCGGGATAGTAGAGGATACCTTGAAATGCTCTTGTCTTAAAGCCAAAACTATGAAGGATATAAAAAAAATGAATAAAATATAAAGTGGTGAGAAAAATGGACACTGGTTTTGTTATCGCCGAGGGCAATAAAAAATTTATAGCGATGGTGCTTTTTCACCTAGTGCCCTAAGGCCAACTGGTCTGGGAGTCACTGCTATACCCGAGGTGGTGCAAGACGAGGAAAATACACCAAGTAAGCAAACACAGGAGTAATCGGTCGGTTAGTACCTCAAGAAGTATTAACGGTCGCATGAAAGTGTGTGAGCACATCTAGATATTCATTAAAAAGTACTGAGGCTGATAGGCAAGAGTATGATAGCTTGAATTGAATTCTCCGGCTGTAAGGATGTCTTTACACACACGCAGGGTGATATGATCGATGTTTGGAATAAAGATAGGAATGAAGAATAAGACGATGTTTTATTGAGGGAGGACGTGATTTCTAACATCTTTTCATGACCATTAAGATAGGGCTCATGACGACCGAAAAGCTAGCTTAGTTGGAAACCCTAATTTTCAAGGCTTTTATTTTACAATTCTTGTCTTTAAATGTAATATTCATGATCTTTCTTTTATTATTGGATTTTGTGGGTGCAATCCGCTGAAAACCCTCAGGAGACAACACTCCTCCTACTAGGGACACCTAGAGGTTTAAAGGCTTGTTGCACGTGCTCAGTGCAATCGTGTTGCCTACGAAAGTGTGCTTTTCTCTTTCTTTATTTTCTCCTTCTCTTTTAATATAACAGTTCGATCGAGACGATCGAAAATAAGTTTGGGGGAATTTGATCAGTCGAAAATACTGCACTTTTAACACGGTAATTTCCCTACCATTTGAACTCATATAGAAGTGTTCGATATTCATAATTGCACATATTACCAAATCATCTCTGAAATACCAAATTGCATGTGTTAGACTTTTAAACCGGCACTTTGAGGGAAATTAACCGTGTTTCATGGCATCGCATCATCCTTGTATTGCACAATTCTTGTCTTGGAGTCTATGCAGGAAATTCCGGAAGCAGAGCCCAAAATTGGGGAAAGACTGATAAAAGATACGACAACTAAAAGATGTATGATCTGGTAGTGATACAGAAGGCCAAACAAAATTCAAATGATCAAAACAAGGCCCAATTATCAGCCCAATACCATAGCAGAAATCCCTAGCCCTAAGGCTTCCAAACCGCCGCGGTTCCGCGGCGAGAGCTGGCTTGCACCGCGGAACCGCGGCGCTTTGATGACGTCATCGGCTAAGATTTCTTCCACGTGGCTCCTATAACTGCACAAGCTTCCAGAAGACTCCCGATTCTCCACGTGGCACATCTAGAAGGCTCGGCTTAACAAATTCTTGGAGGGAAATTCAAAATTTAAGCCTAACTAACTTTTTGGAGGAAAATTTAAATCTTTTGGTTAACTAACTTGTGGAGGGAATTCAAATTTTAATCCTAGATCTAGAGGTCTATAAAAAGGAGCCTAGAGCTAGGGTGCAAAATGTTTTAAGAATCACCACCATCTTCAACCCACAAGTTTAGTGACAAAAGCTTGTGCCAAATTCAATCCCCAACCCCAATTCAAAATCAAGATCAAGATCCCGAGAGCAATTTGAGCAAGAGAGCCTTCAACCTTTAGAAGCAACGCCGGATTCCAACGGAGCAAGAGATCCACACCGATCCGCGACTCAAGGAGCCGAGCGAAGCCGAAATCGACGATCTAGTTCCTTCCTTTTGTAAATTCAAGAGAGTTGTAACAAAATTTGTCGATAAATAAAGGTGAATTTTCTATACTCTTGCTTATCTTTTAATTCAAGCATAATGATTAGAATTCAATTTGTGATTGTGTTTGTGATCATGATGTTTGAGTAATCTCCGCTCGTGCAGGAGTTGTGACGATCTTTAGATGATGATGATTTAGATATTTTTACAATTCTTAAATCCTATAATGTTTGGAAATTCTAGTGAATCAAATGATTAATAACCTAGTTTCGAGATGATGCTTTCTTGATCGTGTTCACTCGAAACTAGGGAACAACTATTAAACATTTGATTAACTAGAAGCTAGAATTTGAATGCGATCCATCGAAAGGACAAAGGATGAGTTGCGGAATCCCTAATTTTCTCGCAAAGATCCTTAAACCTCGATGAATTTGTATCGATCTAGTATCAATTCATTAATGGATAAGAATTAGTAATCTTTAAATCTCATCACATCTAAAGATATGATCTACTCCTACGAGCTATCCTTATAATCTTGATTGTTGGTTGGAAATTATCACACATCTCAATTCTTGTTTTTAATGTCTTTTCTAGATCTAGATTTTTCTTATTTCTTGATCTTCAAATGCAAATCATGAATTGTTTTCTTTTCTTTGCCCTAAATTTTCAACTCATCTATTTCGGAAATTGAACGGAACTCACTTTCCCTGTGGACGATCCGCACTTACTAACGCGCTACATCCGACACTGTTATTGATTGCGGTCAAAATATTTTTGGTTGTGATTTTTATACTATTTTCTACATACACAATCGGAAAATCATCCAATCACCACCCACTCGGTTATCCCTGGCTGGTAATTTCTTACCCCACGACGTCGGGGATCTAAGCCATCGCCAAGAGGCACCGGGCAGCAACCCTGCTCGGCCCGTCCTTAGCAGGCCTCTTATGGCCCCTCCCGCGCTAAGGATCGAAGTCCTCACCAAGAGGCAACCGAGCGGCCACCCGCTCGGTTATCCCTGGATGGTAATTTCTTACCCCACGACGCCAGGGATCTAAGCCATCGCCAAGAGGCACCGGGCAGCAACCCTGCTCGGCCCGTCCTTAGCAGGCCTCTTACGTCCCCTCCCGCACTAAGGATCGAAGCCCTCACCAAGAGGCAACCGAGCGGCCGCCCCGCTCCGTTATCCCTGGCTGGTAATTTCTTACCCCACGACGCCAGGGATCTAAGCCCTCGCCAAGAGGCATCGAGCAGCTACCCTGCTCGGCCTATCCCTGGCTGGTAATCTCTTATCCCACGACGCCAAGGATCGAAGCCCTCACCAAGAAGCCACCGAGCAGCTACCCTGCTCGGTCAATCCATGTTTAAGCGATCACCATCTCGACTTCGGGGCCATAGAGATACCGACCCTACACCGGTCTTTGCACACTTGGCAAAAGGTCAACTTTAACTCTCAACTCGATGTGCAATCGCTAGATTAAAAACCAACCTAGCGTGAAAGCAGTACAGCGCAAATAAAAATGCTTACCACAAATAAAAGAACACTGCAAAAAGATTTTACTCATAAAGTCGGAAATCTTTACAAGGGTATTGCGGGCTCCCCAGCCAAACAAAAAATAAATACCCGAAGGCTTACAAAATTTCGGCGCAAAGAAAAAAAAGGAGGGAAGCGAAGAGTCTCAGGCCTCAGGGCCGGAAGGAACATCGATGAGTAGCGCTTCCACTGCGACAAATGGGGCGGCGTCTTGAGGGTCGGCACCCTCAGCAGAACCCCCGACGGCAGTGGCCGGGGCTGCCGACCTGTCCCCAGCACTCCCGCCAGGGGCCTCTTCTCTTGCAGCGCCGCCAGGTGCATTCCCCTGCACCTCGTCCCCGCGGGGGTACTCTTTTCGGAGCTCGTCGTCAGGGAACGCCGGCATTACGTCCTTGACGGCGTCAAGAGCGTCGTGCTAAACAAGGCTGGCAGCACGAGCGAGGTCGGTATAGAACTGGTCCAACCCCTTATAGCTCTCCACCGCCTCCGACACCAGAAGCTCGACCTTCGACGCCTGAAGCTCGGCACGCTTTGTCGCCTCCTTCGCCGCCTCCTTCTCTTTTCGGAGGGCGTTCGCCGTAAGCCTCATGGTGGCGACGAGCACCTGAGAGTCCCCCAATTGGGTCTCGGCGGCTCGGACGGCCTCTCGGCACCTGGCGACCTCTCGATTCCCGGCCGCCACCCGGTCCTCAAGGGCGGCGACCTTCTCCGCCACCGCCTCCAGCTCCTGCCTCAAGCTCTCCTCCCGCGAGGAGAACTCGCCCACGGCCCGCATCGCCGAGGTGATTTCCTTGTCCTCCATGCTGACGACAAGGGCGACGTGCTGGAGGACCTGAAAAAAAAAAACAGAAGGGTCAGAGAGGAAAAGGAGGCACCCGATCACGCGAACACAAATGCTGAATGAGAAACCAGCTGGGGTGCGAACACTAACCTGCACGGTCTCCTGAGCAATGGCCGCCATATGGGCCCTATGAGTCCCCCGAGAAACTCTGCCCCCGGCTGACCTCTCCATCTCCGTCAGCAGGATGTCAGCGACAGAGAGCCCCGAGGGAACCTCGAAGCGGAGCTCCCTTTCGTCCACGAGGATCGGGGAGGATGGGGTGGAGGGCGACGTCCTATGGAACCGCTTAAGGAGCGACGCGGGAGAATCAGTCTCGGCCCCCATCTCGGAAGCCCGGGGCTCCTGCTCCCGAGCATGCTTATGGAACGGCGCGCGGCTGGACTCGGGGGCCCGAGGAGCATTTGGGTGCCTTGATGGAGCTGCCGCCGGTGGGGCCGAAGCCGGCGACGAGCGAGAAAGGCCGGCTCCTCCGGCCTTCTTCCCCGTCTTCGTCTCAACCAGGGCTTTCCGAAACTTGCCAAGATCCATGGGTCCTGCGTAAGACAAAATACAAAGGGTCAGCAATGCCAGGAAAAATGAAAGAATGCACAAGTCTAAACAGATCGTCCGAGAACTCCTAACTTACCCGCGAATTGGGCGGGACTGAGCCCGGCCCAACTGAGGGCCCGCTCAGACAGCAACACGTCATCCCGGAGGATGGGCTCCTACTGCGACACCGCCACCGCGTCGGGATCGTTCGACCGCCCTGCCCGCGGGAAGTTGCCCCTATGCCACTGGATGGGCACATGCCAATCCTCACCCTCGGGCGGCTCGACAAAGAAAAACTTCTTCTTCCAATCATGGATGGAATAAGGCACGACGACGACCCCCGACCCGGCAGCGTCCCCCCGCTGCTTTCTGAAAGAAAGGTATACCCAGCACGGCTCGCCCCTGCGAGTGCCGGGGTAACTCTTGTAACAAAGGGAAGAAGAGAGAAGGCTTCGGCGGAAAGGGATCAGACGCAGCTTCAACCGGACCAGGGACCCAAGGAGAATCCTCCAAGAGTTCGCCACTAGCTGGCCCGGGGCTAAACCAAAATAATTCATCACCTCACTCACCCCGGGGGAGACATCCCGGCCCAAAAGGCTTCCAGGTACAGGGCAATCTCCTTACCCCGAACCTGGTCCGCCCTCTCCCCCTCCTCGGCCAGACGTAGTGAGTAGCCAGGAAGGATGTGGAAACGAGTCGGGATGGTGGCGAGCTCATCCTCATGCCTAAGCATGGATGACACGCCAGGTGCATCCACGACCTGCGCTCTGGGGACCGCCCCCGTCGCGTGCCCCCGGGAAGCACTGCTAACCCTAACTCCCTCAAGGGACCCCGACTCAAAGGAAGAAAAGGAAGAAGTAGAAGAGGAAGCTTCAGAAGACTCCATAGACTCTACCCAGACTACATCTACAGATTCCTCGGAAGAAGACATCTAACCTGAACAAAGGGAGGTGTCCTCGGGAGATCAAACGCAAGGAATTCGACCTGAGGACAAAGCGCCGAGCTAAAACGATTGAGGACGAGGAGATTATGAAGAGGTATGGGCCCTGATGGGGATCCCACCTCTATTTATAGCTGCCGGCGTACATATCCTACAGCTCCGATCGCCTCCCGCCAAAACGACGTTTCGCAACCAACGGCCGACAACGTTCCACCTGTCGCACTCACGTTGGGCGCGCCCCTTCGGGCGCGGGAATTCTTGCGGCACGTCACGCCAGCCAACCAATGCCAGACACGTGGGTTGTCGCTTCGACGAACGTAAACATGATCCGGTGCTTCCCTTTAATGCGAGATCTCTCCCCTGATCCGCTGACGCCATCAAGAAAATACAACTCCTTGCCCGGGAATGCGCGCCGTCGATATCTTCGAATAAGATCTCACCCCGGGTGATCGGTCAGACTACTCTCGACCCGACCCAGGAACGGGTCGGGACGAGAGTGGGGGGCTAATGATGAGGCTCGATATCGGTGATTCTCCAGATGCTGACACGTGGCAGATGACGTGTCCCAGAACCTACAAGAAAGGATTAGTAACCTTGGTTGGAATCACACCTCGGGATTCCAGTCCGAGGAGTCGCCCAACATTCGGTGGCCTTCCAGACCACCCACTAGCTCGCCTCCGAGCAACCGCAGAACCAAGATGCATCGGCCTCCCGCTCGTACCCGAGCCCCCTGCCGAGCTCATCTTTCTTGGTCACACCGATCGACCCGCAACGCTGATCACATGAGCTTTCGCCACGGCTCCGCGAATCTCGCCACGCGCGAGATATCCGCCGCCCACAACCCGTGTTCCACGCCACCACGATCCCCATTAATGAGCCTGTCTCGTCATTAATGCGGGATCCCGCCTATCACGCGGGCATGACGTCAGGGGCGTAACGGCCGATGTGATTCTCGCGCCTGCCTGCCCGTTACTGTCGCTATATAAACCCCTCCCTCAGACGATCGAGATACGCAATTTTCTTTCCACTAGGCCGTTACTCTGCTAAAATACTCCTTCTAACTTGATCGTCGGAGGATCTTCGGTGGCACAATCACCCCGGGACTTCTTTGCAGGTAGCTCGGCCTCAACCACATAAAGCCCATTGAGATCCGCACGCTCCAGGAGTCAACCCTCCAAACTCAATCTCAGCCGTCTATCAGCGCTCGCAGCAGATCAACGGAAGATAACATCTGAAGGAGATCCAGACCTCCATCACTCTGGATGTAGGGTCCTCCCAACATAACAGCCCACATTCTTCTGTTTCATCCTTATTAGATGCTGTTAACAAGGCTGTGGTCGCTTGCAGCACCATTAAGCTTAAATTTTTAAGGTTTTTGCAAGGGTAGTAATGTTGTGAAACCTTTATTTGATAAATCTACACAAAAACTTATGTAAGTACAAAATTAAGCTCAACTACATCAACCTTTTATTTTTGTCTTTTTATGTTGTCCCTCTTGATCCCGATCCGGATCCTGTTCATGGCGTCGATATAGCACTGTCCCGTGTCGATTGCAAGATGTTCATCGTCAACAAGATCACGAAGATCCACAGCCTCGCAAGAAGATCTGCAACCTCATGAGTTCGTTAGCAATGCGATCGAGCTCCTCCATCATGTTGCCGAGATTCTCCTGCGACGAGATCGAGATGAGGTCATCATGATCATTATCCGGGAGTTGGTACTTAACGGTGCCGATCTCGCCTCTGTACATGCTGCTGATCTTGGCCAACAGATCTGCCATAGTTGAAGAACGCCGGAGCAAGAGTATCGGGTCGGAGGAGAGGACGGACGTTGTTGAAGAGGTTGAGGAGTTAGAAGTGGAAGAGGAAGGAGAATAGAAAGGAGAGGATGGGGGTGGTGATGTTGGAGGAGAAGAGGTTGAAGGCGACGACACGACGGGTGGCAGTCGGAGGAGGAGTCATGAGATGCGATTTGGGAAGAGAGAATTAAAAGCTGATATAGTTGTGGTTAATTTTGTCCATGCATAAGTTTTGGCGTGGATTTATCAAATAATGGTTCTGTGATATTGGCACCCAAATTTTTGCTTGATTAATTAATTCCGTAAAAATAATAATTGTCTGTATCAGAAGTAAGATATGGAAAAAGGGATTGGGCTGTATGTGATGCGTTAATTTGGTGCTTATTGGTTGGGACATGTCACAAGGTTAGGAATATTGTTGAAATTCGATTATTGGATGGATGCTCTTGGCTGATTAATGTCTTGATAATTGAAGTGCGGAAAAAATGTTACAACCTCCCTTCCATCCATTTTAAGTATTCTTTTTTTCTTCTCATTATAAGTGTCCATTTACAATATCAATACTAATTTTTATGGTATCAATACAAATTTAAATTTTGATTCTTATAGTAATCCTAATTAAATAAGATTAATATAGGAATTTAGAATTAAAGGAGGTTAATCTATGAATTTTGCATCGAATATATCATATCAAAGTTTTCTTAATTGTACGGAGTAGTAGTATTTTGCCATTGGTAGTATAAATCACTGTTTGAATCTCTGTGTGTGTGTGTGAGAGAGAGAGAGAAAGAGATGGGTTAATTACTTGAGGAGTTTTGCACCTTTTCTCTCTCTCATGGTTACAATTATGATATAATTGATAAAATATGGATGTGAAATTGATGGATATTAATCAGGAGTGTCTAATCGGTTTAATATTAGAAGTTGGTTGTTGTAATTTTAAACCCGCCGTTCTAGAAGCAATCACAACCACATAAGAGATTGTAGCGGAAAACATATCACAGAATTGTGTGTTTCGAATCTATCCGAGAAAGAACTAACAAGCAACTACCAAAAGACAGCAAGATATAAAAGGCACACACCAAACAACACAAACACAAGATTTATCCACGATCGACACAAATAGCACCTGATCATGTAATCCAACGACGAAAGCTCCACCGTTAACAAAAAATAAATAAAATTAGATGCGATAGACCCTCTAATACAAAGAAATCTCTAAATTCTCACAGCAACCTCTATTTTCTCTCTTGTTTTACTGCTGCCCAATTTTGATTGCGGGGAAATATTGGCAAAACACTGGTTGTGTCAATAATGGAGATGCATGCCTGTCTGCCTATAAATGATTACCAACTTCCAAATTCTAGCCACTGAATTTTGGGACCCTGAAAATATCCTTGGATTAACTTCCAAAGAAAGTGTCACATGAAAACTCTTAGAAGTTACTATTTGGTATGATAAATGACTATCAGTGCCCAATATTTTAGGTGGCAGTACCAACGCCCAATTCAAGCCACTGAATTTTGGGACCCGTTTTGATGAGCCGAATAATTGAAAATATCCTTGAAATGACTTCGAAATAAAGTGTCATATGAAAACTCTTAGAAATTACTATTGTTGTTTGTTTGCTATTTTTTTTTTTTTTATGGGAGGGGGAGGGGGGAACTGTCCCTTAAACCTCATCCAAGCACACAATGCGCATGCGGGCATCTAGGAAACCCCACAAATTTATACCGAAAGCATTAATTTGTGAGCACCTCGTCTTCTGGGGTTCAAACCCCACATTCTCCACATGAGAGTAAATGTCATACCAACTCAGTTATTGCTCATTGGTTGCTTTTGGAGGAAAGAAATAATTACAAACAAAAAAGTTAAGCCAGCCATATGTTTTTTCTTTTGGAAAATGATTAAAAAAAGTATGTATTATTAAAATAATCATCCGTCTTGTTCCTATGCTCCATATTCACTTCCTACTTGCTCCAAAATGAGAAGATATTTTCAGAAATAGTCATGCCACATAAGATCCATATCATCATTTGAAAGTAACTTCCAGACAATTTGTAATAACCAGCATCTTGAATTTAATTTTACGTATTTTAACCAAAAGTTTTTTCCCATATTTTCTATTTTCTCCTTTTTATCGAATTCCTAAATTTTATTTTTATTAAAATCTTATTTCTCATAATTAAAAACTTAGCCCAAACCCCATCCCGGCCCAAACCCCAAACCTGGCCCACTCCCTCTCTTTCCTTTTCTCTTCTTCTTCATTTCTTTTCTCGAGTTCCCCCCATCTCTCCTCTTCCCTCGCAACTGTCCCACCCGACCCGCTCTTCCCCACGACGTCTCCCTCGCCAACGAACCCCATGATCCCCGCACTGTCCCCTTTCTCCTCGCAACGCTCCCGCGATTCCCTTAACGTCTTTCCTCATCAACCGTCCCCTCTCTCTCTCTATCTCACTCTCTCGGTTTCTCTCTCTCCTTCACTCTCCCACTACTTCACTTCGCCGACGAACGTCCTCGGCCACCTCCGCCGTCGATCTCCACCAGAGCCTTGCCACCTCCGGCAACAGCTCCTCCGACCGAGCTCCAACCAGAGCTCCCCACTTCCTCCTTCTATTGAGCTCCAACACCTAGCCTTCACCTTCCCGCGGCCACTTTCTCACCGCCGTCGTGACCACCTTCACCGTCGACGAGCTTCCCAACACCATCATGAGCACTCAACTGCACCAACCACCCTCTCAACGTTCCCTTGCCTCCTTCTCCATTCCAAATGCCCACACTAACAACCCAAGCTCCATCCAAACCCTCACCGACGACCTCCAAGCCTAGAACCATTGTGATAACCTCCTGCCGCAGACGAGCTTCTCCTACACATCCATAGGCGCCACAGAGACCTCCCTCGCCTACATCATCCTTAGCCGAGACCCCTCTCCGACCACGCCACAACCATCACCAACAACTCCATCGCCCGAGCAGCCGCCGTCGAGCTCCCACCTTGCCGGCCACCGTTATTGTCGCCTCGTTGAGCACAAGCATCACCGCTGTCCGCAGTGCCCTAGCTCGTACCCAAGTCGTGCCCACCTCCGTGCCAGGACTGTGCCGCTTTGTGCTCGCTTCCGCACCAACATCGTGCTACCCTATGCCCCGGTCTAGTGTACGCACCATGCCCACTTCCACACCAGCACCGTGTTCAGTACCATCCAGTACCATATCGTGTCGTGCCATACACGCACCATGCACCGAGCCAAGACCATGCCTAATACCGTGTCACGCCTGCGTCATCAATCCGCCCACTACCGTATCACACCCGCGTAGCCACCGCGTCCAGTACTAGGTCACCATGCATAGCGCGCGCCACACACCCTGTCCAACATCACGACGTCTAGTATGTCGAGACGAATCCTGTACGTTGTGTCGCTTCTATATTAACGACCGAAGACAAGTGAACCCCCTTCACTTGTTCATCATGCTATAGTAATCTCTAAATATTATATATATATATATATATATATATATATATATAAGTATAAACGTTACATATATACATAATTGCAAAGTTAATATCAAATAAAAACCATCATCGTATATTTTAATGTTTGAGACCCGACTTGGGTCGATTACACCGTAGTAATATCATATAGTAACTCATGAATTAATTTCGTGTTGATCGGGTAAAAGAAATCGATATTTTGATCGATAACCGTTTGCATAGTCTAAGTGTTCAATATAGAACCCTATGCGATAACTTAAGCAAATATGGTGGAGCCCATGATCATTATACCCTATTACTGTTAATGTTTATCTTGTAGAAATTGGACCGCAAAATGATGATGTTTCACCTATAAAACGTTAGCATCGATAACCTTTGCAAAACGTGAATTTTCCCGGACAAGCTAAACTGTTAAATTCATAATAAATCAATCGGATCTTAGCATTCTATGGCTCGTATCGAAGAGAACAGATAAACCTATAGCACCCCATAGTTGATCTCTTAATTTTTATAATCTGTGACAATGAAAACTGAGGCGATTTATGGCTGTGGACTGCGGTCCAGAGCAAGAATCTCTGTCTTTACTTGTTTTAGAACGCATACTTTTCACTGTTTAAGTGTGAAAGCGTGCGGAACCATATATGGAAGCGTGGAGAATGGAATTATCTTTCTAACGGTAATTGTCCCGTTGCATTCCAGTGTCGTTTGTTAATTATAACACTCTTTTTACCGTTAATGTGTACTGCAGTTCCATTCAGAGATAGAATGTATAGCTTAACTGTCACGCCCTGCTTCCCAAAATACGGAATACGAGGGGATTGACAAGACCGGCCATGCTCCTATGGTCAAGAAAATGTCCTGCCGTAGTCACACTTCGGTTTCTAGCTTTACATGGTAATCAGTAAATAATGCGCAGGTAATGAGAAATGCAGTAACTGAAACGAAACAATATAAAGAACTGACCTGATGGGGAAACAAAAGGGTATAACTCTGGATAGCAAATCAAGATGTCCGTAATGCACGTCTAATCCCGGTCCAGGCTAAATCTTCTCCTCACTCTTAGCATGTATACTCAGGTCGTCAGAGCGACACAATAGCAATATAATATATATATCCAAATGATAATTCTAACAGTGATAACATATATAACAATAAATCAGTGACGGTATATGTATGAACATGTAGTAATCGATGTAGTGGAACAGTAAAAACAGTAAAATAATATGCCAAGTATGTCAACACAGCAAGTATGTATATCGATGTCATCATCCCTATTAGTCTCTAAGTCTCATTGTACAGGTCACTAGGCCTATCGTCAGTCCAAGTGTGAGAATCAACCACTCGTGAGTGTCCTCCACCCAAGGGTAGAACCCAAGGGCAAGGAACCACGGGCTCAACATGTAAATCACGGTAATAATCATGTACCCTGTAAATCTCCATATATCTCCCTAAATATATAAGCCGGCATGGGACTCCCGAGATTCTGTTGAACTAATACTCAAACTACCCCACATCCCGTGGTCTACATCAAACGCTAACCATAACCCTAAATACCAATCGGTCTGTGACAAGTCTATACGAGAACTGGAGGCAGGACCTCCATCAAGCACATCCCGACTAATACCTAAGATAAATGGCAGTGTCTGGTGCCTTATCTATGACACCCATGCAAGAGCTTCCATAAGTGTCCCATACCACTTATAGTCACACGTACACGCGCCCCACAGGCATCGACAATGCAATAGAATAATAAGGTTCACTGATTGTGTACAAGTACGTGTCACTTTCACTTATTCACTGATACACGAACACTAACGTACTTGCTACAATCATCACTAATACCTAACATTAGGTAATGCACGTTATCACTAGGTTATCAATGCAATGACATGTATATGATATGATGCGTAAACAGTATGTAAAGCATGATTAGGGTGTCATGAATCAATAATCTACCACTTGCATAATTTATCATAAATCATACGATTACAGTTTAGTGAAACGATGAACGGGTATTAAATAGTGTGTTTAGTTATCTATCCAGCGAATTTAGTTTCACGCCAATCGGGTTTCAAGATCACTAATTATAGCCATTTCATTTTAATCGTCCACGGCTGGAAATCCGGTTTCAGAATCGGAAGTCCGTTTCGCAACGCATTTTAATCCTAGTTGGGATCAGATTTTAGTGATGCTACAGTTGAATGAAACCTAGGATTTTCAGTAATGTTTTCAAAGCAACAAACGGATCTTCAACTGCGTCTGTACGTTAGGAGATACACACTGTTCAATACTAGTATGTCAATTCTGATTCTGTTGGGACTGTTATACGTCCTCATCTATTAAATTGCAGATTAAATAGCAAATGATGACGAAACAGGGTGAAACCACTTATGTTATCTATATAATGGATTCACCTCTCATAAAAAGCAGAGTTCCACAACCTACGAGTTAAGGAAACAGTGTGGTACCCATTACGGGACAACACACAGTAAACAGAGTCGCTCTGGACTGCAGTCCAAAGTCGCACTCCGATCCAAATATTGACACAGTTTGAGTATAGAAACAATTTGAAACTTGCATAAGGTTATATTTTGTCGAGTCGGCTTCGATTTAAGCCCTCGAACGCATCATTCCAGTATGCATATAATTTATGGTGATTTTAACGGTTTTCAGGTACAAGAAAATTCCAGTTTTACGAGTAAACTTGGGGGTAGTCGTTTTAGTCGTTAACGGTCATATTTTCCAACGAAATTTATACAAGGTATTCATCATTACAAGGGCCAATATAAAAAATCCAATTCCGTAAAATTAGAAAGTATTTTCTTTGGGATCATGCATCGAACAGGTATGTCGTTTAGTTTTATCGGAGATTGCAAATTCATAACTTGTACCTTTGAATTTATAACACGAGTAAATTAGCATGTAAGCAAGTAAAATACTTGCCTGGACTCGATGAATTGATGTACGGTGACGATAACATCACGAACGCGCGACGAACGGTGCTCCGGTGATGGCAGCAGTGGCTCGCAGGCTTGGTGGTTGGGGCTCGGCTGTGTAGCTCGGGCAGGCGATGGGAGGAGGTGAGGGTGACGATGACGATGGTAGCGTCGAGAGCAAGGAGGTGGTGATCGGCTGGTGATAAGCTAGGGGTGCGGAGTATGCTCGGGGAGTGAGGAGGATCAAGAGAGAGAACAAAGAAAGGGAGGGGGAGTGATCAGAGAGAGAGAGAGGGAAGGAAAGAGTAAAGGAAGAGAGAGAGAGTGAGAAAGAGAGAGAGAGTGATATAGGTAGAGAGAGAGAGTGAGAGTAAGAAAACAGAGAGAGAGACAGAGTAAGGGAGAGAGAGCAGGGGAAAGGGAGTGTAGAGAGGGGTAGAGAGAGGAGGTCGGGTGAGGGAACTGAAGGGAAAGGAGATGCTTGGTCGAGGGGTATGAGGTGGTGGGGTCGTCGCCGTCGTCGAGGGAAGCAGGCGAGGCTCGGTGGCGGGGGCGTGCAGGGCTCGAGCTCGATGGAGGGGTGAGGTAGCGAGGGAGTTCTGTGGGTGTGAGATAGTGAACGAGGGAGGAGGGTAATAGGTCGTGGTCGTCGCCGTCAGGGCGAGCGGCGAGTGATGATACGAGGGCGATGGTGATGGAGGTTTGGATTTAGGGTGTTGAGGAGAAAGAGGTGGTTGCGTCGTTGATGTAGGTAGAAGGAGGTGTCGGTGAAGGAGACAAGGCGATGAGGATCTCGAGGAGAGGAGGTCGGAGGTATGGGGACTCGGGTGATCGGGGATGGGTGTGCAGTGGGTTCGAGGGAGAGACGGGAAGGGAAAGAAGAGAGAGGGAGAAGTGATGGGAGTAAGGAGGGGAGACGACGAGGAGGGGTCAAGGGCGTGCGTCGTGGGGACCAAGCGACGAGGGCCCGTGCGTGGGTGGAGGTGACGAAAAGGGGTCGCGAGCGGGAAAGGCGGAGAGAGCCGTTGGAGAAGAAAGGTTGGGTAGCGGGCCGGGTCGGGTAGGGTGCGGTGCGGGCTGAAGGGAGCGGGTCGGAGAATAATAAAGGGAAAAATGGTGAAGGATGTGGGCCGGGCCGGGTTATAAAGGGAAAAGGAAATTTGGTTAATAAAAGGGAATGGGCTGAAGGAATAAACCAAAAATAAATAGAAAAAGAAAGGCCGGGCTTAAAGAAATAGAATGGGGAAAAGAATGGGCTAGGGTTTTAAAATGGTAAAATTTGGGTTTTAAGTTTAAATAAAATATGAAAAGAGACGGGTGTATATAAATTAAGGTTTATATTAATGGGACAGGAATATGAGGAATTGGGAATAGGGTCTGAGTAAGGAGAGGGGAAGTACTATAATAGATTGGGGGGTTTTAAAAACAATAAATAATTATAAATAAAATTTATAGGTTATAAGAAATACGGATATAGACTTATATAAATGAACCGGGTATTACATCAACCTTAGACGGTGCATATCTCCCTGCGTACAGGGATATTATTGATTTGTATGGTGCGTTGGAAATATAACAGATAAATCTAAATATTATCTAACTATAGCGTCTCCTAATTATGATCCAAACTGGGAGTAAACTGTATTACAAAACAAACTTCCAGTTCTGAAACTGGATTTCTAGCAGAGAACACTTAAAATGGAATGGCCCTAACTCGCAAACCTAAAACCCGATTGACTCGAAACTAATTTTGTTGTAGAGATAATTAAATATACTGCTTACTCCTTTTATATTATTTTGCTCAATTCTGCACGTGTGATTTATAGTGAATTTTGCAAGTTATATGACACTGGCTGCAATATTTTATTCGTATCATATTTGTTTGCATTCTTATCATATCATGTAGCTGTTATAGCCTCATTGAATAATGACCATATACATTGATATCCCAGTAACCGTGTTACATTACCAAGCGATAAGTGTTAGCGTAACAACCCTAAATTCCTGTACAATTTTTTTTAATGTACAGAATAGAGTTTGCAAACCTGAGCACAAGTTATAAATTATATTTGCTTAAGAACAGCAAGAAAGCAATTGTAGTTCATTGGTAAATCTTTGTACTGCTGTGACGTAGCCTTTGTGTTCGAATCCTATCAGCCACATATATTTTTCTGAATTTTTATTTTAAACATTTTGGAAACTCAAAAGTTTACACGTGCAATACACGTAAAAATGAAAATTCAGATAAAAAAATATATGCAGAAAATGAAAATTCCTTTGTCCTACCCCACTACTCCTCTGCTGTTTGATTTTTCTGTAAATTAACAAAGAGATTAAATTCACCTCTTTATTCCATTTTAATGCATTTTTAATTCCTTTCTTCAGTCCTCAAAACCCTAATTTTTCCTATAAATACAGCATCACACTCTATCCCTCTTCATTCTAAAATCTATTGTCAAAAATCCTCAAAATTTTCCAAGTCCAAGAAAAGTACAGGTGGAGTTAGCACTGGGTCAAGTTCCGGCGACGATTCGAAGCACTTCCGGCGACTCCACGAAGCCATCAACCTCCTCCTCTACCCCCTCTCTTTTGTTTCAACCAGTAAGTTCCCTCTCTTCTCTTCTTTTCACATCTCAAAACTTCTATCTTTCAATGATGTTGGTAAGTAGAGTTATACCGACATACATTTCTAAAACTTTTAAAATAACAACTTTTCTTAAGAACTAATTATCTAAATCATTGAACTTTATTTGTTAAACATTAAACAATAATTATAAACAATTTTCATTCCAAAATTCCATATGAAACAACTTTTATTATATTTTTACGTTTAAATACCATAAATTTACATATGACATCTTTTATCATTTTTGCTCATATTACCTTTAGAAAATCTCACGAGATAATGACCTACCTCTCACAAACACGCATCTTGATATAACACGATTTACTTTGAACAACAATTTTGTTAGTGTATATGCCCTAGGGGCCACTATTGTACCATACTAGTTTGTATATTACTTAATGGAAGCTTGGGATAATCACATGTATATAACAGTCTTGCTAAATATGGTAGTATGCTACTTGGTTTTTCTATCTTAATATGTGAGTATACGTATTGATAGAGCTCTTAGGATCTTGCTTGACTACCAGCATTGTGATGGCAGTCACACTAGTGGGGGCTGGGTAATCTACAAGCACATCCTTATTCAGGTCCCTAGTCGTAGGATTATCGAGACAGGGAATCGATAATCCTAAGTAGACTAGTGTGTACGCTTCTCATCCCAGTTGGGGAGATGGTCTGTCCCACAGCCGTCAGTACGTCGTACTGGAGATAGTATACAGGCGCTCATTGGGTTACGGGTACACCGAGGAGGACTCACAGGGAACTGTTGGTTGGTATTATACCAGTCGTCAGTTAACAGTTCCCAGGTGACATGAGTATAGCATAGTCCGCAGACTTGACACTGCTGCTTCGTCTCGAGTGTGTTCCCACTATTCTTAGATTGCTACCCTACCACGGCTTAAAGGAGTCGTGCAAACAGGTAGCAGTTGGATGCAGTCCCGAAGCACTTGGAGGCAGTGGCGGTTAGATAGGATTCGTCTCTCCCGGTATTGGGAGTTGATATCGCGCTGTGTTAGAGAGCCATTACGAAAAGTCCCTGGACAGGGCAAGTGAGATTTACTGGTATGTTTTCCAGTAGTTTCTCAAGGTGTAATGGGCTTCGCTCCGACACGACTTGTTCCGCTTTTAGGGGATTGACGCTTGCCGCCCCCTAGGCCGGATATGCGATAGTCTTAGACGAACAGACCGGACTGTACGGAGATTGCCACAGCAGGCTCAGTAGGAGTTCGGATGGGTTTCCTTATCGGCCTTCTTATCGACATCTACCTGGGGACCGTTACGTACAGCTAGTGCCGCTTGCGGTCTGTAGTTAAACCCACTGCCAGCGTAGTAGTCGAGTCTCTAGAGTCCCACACAGAGAGTTTCCCTACTCCAGGCGAAACGATATAGAGGTCGTATGGTTTTACGACAAGGGTTCGGACGCATACGTGTTTAAACACTCGTACGTCGTTCGGACAGTTTTTACTAGTCGGCTTTGGTTTAAGCCAGATTCTAGTATCGGGTTATTGGATTTATACAGTCTAAAGTTTTTCCGTGTTTTCACGGATAGGAGGGGCGTTCTCGTAATTTCACGAGAAGCTTCTAGAAGATTAGTGACTTGGGGGTTTAGGTGGCATATGCATTAAATGAGATTAGTGACTCATTTGTGTGATTCTTCCATGTCATTAATGCATCATAAATGCTTAATGACTCATGGAGATGAATCATTCATATGAGTAAATGAAACATGATGATTAATCATTTCATTTATTTATTTTGATAAATCATTATGCTTCATTTATTCATGATAGATTCATTATCTCATTATCATTCTCTTGCTCACCTTCTCTCTCCTCAAGCTCTCTCTCTTCAAATCCTAATCATCCCCTCTCATGTGTTGAGTACAAGGATTAGATAGGCTAATTAATCCATAACCCTCACTCTATATCATCTAGGTACTTGGATTAGCAACTAAAGAAACCTAGTTGCCTCAAGTTTAGAGGCAAACCTTGGAGTAAAGCTTTCGGGTGGATCGTCTACTACTTAGAGAAGGCCGAGGAGGAGGTGGAGATCGTAAAGACGAAGGGTACGGTTCTTTAAGTATAATCACTTTTCATAGTAGTTTAGAATTCCTATGTTTCTTGTTAGTTATAGTTTAGCAAACGATTCTTCGGTTAGTCGATGTTTATGCAAAGAACAAGATCGTTTTTTAATTTTCCGCCTCCCCGCAAGTCGTGGGGTGTAGTACATCGACTTACAGTGGTATCAGAGCCTCGCTAAACTATAATTAACTAATTAGCAAAGTCGTTACAATTTCGAACACAAAACGAACCGAAAAAGACATCGATATCACAAGTTTCTGTCGAATTTAAAACAGGCTCTAAAAATTTTTCAGGGAGCTGCAGAATAACCTACAGAGAATTATAAGGTAACTGGAGAAAAATGGGTTTCTGAATTGGCCATACAGCCACGGAACCGCGGCCGATCCCACCTATCCGCCGCGGATCCGCGGCTGAGTTGGGGCCGATTCAACCCAGTTTGCTCCAGTAACTCTTCTGTGATATTTTTGTATTTTCTAGAATGTTTATTTTCTGCTCAAGTCTCAGGTGCACAGAGAAGTTTTGGGAGTAGAATCTGATATATTTGCACGATTGAAATTTTACGATATTTGCTAATTTGATTATATCTGTGATTGTATAATGTGTTCGTAAACCTCCCCTAACTGCTAGTATGTCGGTTGGCAGGGGGTTACACATTGCTGTAATGGATTTTATCTGTTTGTGTATATGAACTGTGTTGGACTGTTGTGATATTTAGCTGGGGTTTTGTGATGGGTTATTATTTTAATTCATTTAATGTAATTGTAATATGTTGTAATATTATTTTGCGGGGCGCATCCAGGTTGCGGTTGTAGCCACCGTTGTATTATTTCATATTACTGTTTTTGCTCCTAGGACAGACCCAAGGTGGGGTGCACAAACTACCGGGTACTTTGAAGTGTTTAGTGGCCTACTCACTTTGTTGAGGGAGACCGCTTCACTTCGGGTACTTGGCGGGTAGTTTGACGTACCCGTAGGGGTCTAGGGTGGGGTAATGGCTATTCATCACAATTGTGTAATCCGTCTTTCATTGAAGGCTCAAAAGAAACGCGGATTTCTTGCATATCCAATAAAGTTCATCTGTGATCTGGAATGACTATTATTGCGTCTGACGAATGTACAATATCTATATATGATAGCTATTTAGACGTCATTTATGTTTTACACCCGCACTAGCCCAGCCCCCGCTCTGTCGTAACTTAAGTAACCTAACAGGTGATAACGGGGTCCCGTGGCGAATGCGGATGGTATAAGAGGACGTTGTATTTTCATTGTTTTCTGCAATGATAGGTTAACGATGGAACGCATTATTATTAATGCAAAGAAAATAAACCAAAGTTTAAATCGTTGGAACAATTTAAAAGAAACCACTCGGTTATTTTAAAAAAACAGATATTTTTAATTGTGGAGCTTTAACCACTCCTTTTAAAAGCTATCAGGTTCCTTCAGTTATATCAAGTTCACTACGTTCACGGTTTCGCCAAAACCAGTCGTAGCCCTCCGTCATTTCTTATGGATGGTCAGTAGTATTCAAGCTATGTTTGTTGGCTTTCGTCAAGGCATAGTGTTTGGTAGCTGCTGGGGTATTCATTTGTTACATAGATAGATGAGTTGGTTTGGGACAGTCGTATTATCTTGTTGGCTTTCGTCAAGGGTATGTACGGGTGGGTTCAAATTAACAAGATAATGATGGGCATAACTTGACATGTGACTTATGATTTGTTGGCTTTCGTCAAGGTCATAAGAACATGGGGCAAAAATCTATATCAGGAATTTCTAAAGAAACTGAAATTTGCAAAGAGATGCATACCATTTGGAGTTTGATGAATGTTGGTAGGATTCCTTCAGCATTATCAGACGATGATATGTAGATCCTGATCCTACTGTGAGTATATGCTACTTATCAGGATATTTGTCACTTAACGATCAATGCTATAAACCAAGTAGGTGTCTAGAAAGGTATCAGCGGGGTTACGCCTCCAGAGAAAAGAGGTTCTTAAATTAAGGAACTTCACGAAAGCATTGGAAAACCTCCCTCGAAGTATCGACACTAGCCTGGCTGAACGGTTAAGCAAGTATTGTACAGTGAGAATAGTCCTGGCTAATTCTTCCTTTTTGGTTTGAGGAGGGATTCGAAAAACAGTGGGAGCCATCCAGTTTAGAAAAACTAAAAACCACTCTAAATTTGCAAGAGCATCATGCTAAAGTGTTTTCTTCTCTCTCTCCTAATTGCAGCGACCTTATGACCATGACTAGGTTACATCTAGATAAACATTTGACTGAATCTGACTTATTTGACTGGCAAACGTCTGTCCAGATGTCCATTACCTATGACAAGCTGGACCACCCTATTACTACTCAAGATCCCGCCGTCCCAGGTCCAGTTTCCAC
The DNA here is from genome assembly GCA_030015575.1 of Agapanthus africanus. NCBI lineage: Eukaryota > Viridiplantae > Streptophyta > Magnoliopsida > Asparagales > Amaryllidaceae > Agapanthus > Agapanthus africanus. Next base: position 22,645,253 of record JASDDO010000028.1, on the reverse strand, counting down.
CGTCACGGATATGGATATCCGTCCAACAAGGGAAAAGAATAAAGCGAAAGCCAAGTGCCTCATGTTGGCTTCAGTTGATGGTGTATACCAGAAGCAGCATGAGAAGATGGACTTATTTTCCATCTTTCTCCATAACAAAGATTTATATGGAGAGCAATCTCATATCGCAAGATATGAGGCCTCGAACGAATTAATTCAAGCGAGGTTGGCTGTCGGGTCATCAGTAGGGGACAACGTCCTTACGATGACTAGCTATAGTTATGAGCTCAAGGACCTAGAGACCACGTTGGAAAACATGTCATATGCTAACTTATTTCCACAGTCCCTACCCTCCACTTGCACTCTGAAAGAAACCAGGGAGACACAAGCTCTGCTTAATGGGGGATCTTCTTCTTTTACATCCAGGGTGAAAGCAAAGGGTGAAAAGAAGAAGACCTCTACAAAGCCGATATACGGTGTCGGTAAAGTAGGAGGAAAGGGAAAAGCAAAAGTTTTGGGACTTGGTGTAGGTAAGAAGGGTTGTTTCTATTGTTATGGGATTGGGCATTTGCAGAAGGATTGCAGGGCTTTGGAAGCCAGTAGCCAGGATACGAAGCATGTTGTGGCTTCGTCCTCAAATGTGTTTGTAATTGAGAACTGTTTGTCAATTAACTCTACCTCTTGGGTATTAGATACCGGATCAGGATCTCATATCTGTAATTCATTATATGCTTTGAGAAACCGTAAAGTTATAAAGGTAGGTGATTTGTCTCTCAAAGTTGCAAACGGAATGAGTATGAACGCTGAATCCGTGGGAGAATATCACCTAGGATTGACAAGTGGCCAGATATTGATTCTACATAACTATCTGTATGTACCTAGTTTGACTTATAATATCATATCAGTGTCCTCACTATCGAGAGAGGGATATGATTTTACATTCGTAAGCGATGTAATTCACATCCACCTAAATCAAGTTCTGATTGGGTCCGGTACATTAGATGACGGTATATACGTATTAAGTCAAGCTCAGGTTTTCAATGTCCAGAACACACTTAAAAGAAAGTCTCCAGAAATAAATCAGGTTTTCTTATGGCATTGTAGACTAGGTCACATCAATGAAACATGATTAACTAAGTTACATAGAGAAGGATATTTGAATCCGTTCGAATATCAATCTTATTCTACTTATGAATCTTGTCTCATGGGAAAGATGACAAAGACTCCGTTTACTGGACACGGAGTAAGAGCGAGCGAGCTCTTGGGACTCATACACAGTGACGTGTGCGGTCCAATTTCTACACATGCGCGAGGTGGTTATTCCTACTTCATTATTTTTACGGATGATTTCTCTAGGTATAGACATATCTTCTTGATGAAGCATAAATCCATGGCCTTTGAGAAATTCCAGGAATACAAGAATGAAGTGGAAAACCAAACAGGCAAAAGTATCAAGACATTGAGATCTGATCGAGGTGGTGAATATTTAAGTGCCGAGTTTCTGGGTTACTTAAAAGAGAATGGAATTCTCTCTCAGCTTACTCCTCCATACACACCACAACACAATAGTGTATCGGAAAAAAGGAATCGAACCCTATTGGATATGGTTCGTTCCATGATGAGTAAGGCTGAGTTACCGCGATCTTTCTGGGGTTATGCGCTAGAATCAGTTGCATATCTTTTGAACAAGGTTCCAACCAAAAATGTGCCTACCACATCATATCAGATGTGGAGTGTGAAGAAACCCTATCTTCAGTACCTGAAGACATGAGGATGTCCAGCTTTTGTAAAAAAGCAGTATCCGGACAAGCTCGAGGCATGCTCAGTAAAGTGTAAGTTTGTGGGATATCCAAAGAACTCCATGGGATATTGCTTCTATTACGCAGAGGAACAAAAGGTTTTTGTTTCTCGTGATGCCCGCTTCTTAGAGACTGAATTTTTAGAAAATCAAAAGAGTGGGAGCGCTGTAGAACTGGAAGAAATTCTAGAACCACAAACTGTTACTGAAAGTATGGTTGAACCAGAGCTTTCAGAAGAAAGGGACATACCAGCGCCTATCCGCAGAAGTAGTAGGCAGTCTCATCCGCCCGAGAGATACTACGGTTTTCTCATAGATGGGGATCGAGAAGATTGCGTCTTTGATAATGACGACCCTACTAGCTTTCAGCAAGCCATTCAGAGCAGCGACTCGGTAAAATGGCTGGATACAATGCGGACCGAAATGGAGTCCATGTACATTAACAAAGTATGGACTTTGGACATTGCTCCAGATGGGGTAAAACCCATAGGATGCAAATGGATCTTCAGAAAGAAGATTGGTGTAGATGGACAGGTTGAAACCTATAAGGCTAGACTTGTTGCAAAGGGTTTTCGTCAAAGACCTGGTTTGGACTATGACGAAACCTTTTCTCCAGTGGCTATGCTCAAATCCATTCGGGTCCTTCTTGCTATTGCTGCCTTCCACGATTATGAGATCTGGCAGATGGACGTAAAGACGGCCTTTCTAAATGGTAATTTAGAAGAGTGCGTCTATATGGATCAGCCAGAGGGATTCATTCAGAGTGGGAGCAGCGGTAAAGTGTGCAAGCTGCTTAAGTCCATTTATAGACTCAAGCAGGCATCGCGGAGTTGGAACATCTGTTTTGATGATACTGTCAAAGAATTCGACTTTATCAAAAATCCAGATGAACCATGCATATACAGTAAGATTGTAGGGAGAGTTGTTGTATTTCTCATCTTGTACGTGGATGACATTCTCCTAATAGGAAATGATATTCCTATGCTACAGTCAGTCAAATGATTCTTGTCACAGAAGTTCTCCATGAAGAACCTGGGTTATGCCACCTACATTCTGGAGATCCAGATCTATTGTGATAGATCAAAGAGGATGTCGGGACTTTCGCAGTCCAGGTACATAAACACCATATTGAAAAGATTCAGTATGGAAGATTCTAAACGTGGTAACCTACTGGCTTGTCACGGAATCACCTTCTCCAAAGAGATGTCTCCCAAAACAGATTTGGAAAGGGATCGCATGTCGATTATACCCTACGCTTCTGCGGTAGGCTCTATAATGTATGCAATGTTATGTACCAGACCAGATGTAGCATACGCATTGAGCGTTGTAAGCCGGTATCAGGAAAACCCAGGGGAGAAGCACTGGATAGCAGTAAAGAATATTCTCAAGTACCTGAGGAAGAATAAGGAGATGTTCTTGGTGTATGGCGGAAAAGACCTCCAGATCGAGGCCTTTGCTGACTCCGACTTCCAGAGTGACATGGATGACTCCAAGTCCATGTCGGGTTATGTCTTTACCCTCAATGGAGGGACGGTCTGTTAGAAGAGTTCCAAGCAGGAGACCGTTGCTGACTCAACGATGGAAGCGGAGTACACAGCTGCTTGCGATGCCGCAAAAGAAACTGTCTGGATGAAGAAGTTCCTCACAGAACTTCAGGTGGTTCTTACCAGTGTTGGTCCAATACCTCTGTATTGCGACAACAACGGCGCTATAGCTTTAGCGAAGGAACCCAGGTCCTATCAGAAGTCCAGACACATCTTAAGGCAGTATCACCTGATCAGGGAGATCATTGATCGTCGGGAGATCGACGTTCGGAGAGTTGCTACTGAAAAGAACATTGCTGATCCATTCACGAAGGCCCTGCCTCAGATTCAGTTCAAGAGGCTACTCGAGATCATCGGTCTTCGATATGCCAGTACATGGCCCTAGTGCAAGTGGGAGATTATTAGTATATATGCCCTAGGGGCCATTATTGTATCATACTAGTTTGTATATTACTTAATGGAATCTTGGGATATTCACATGTATATAACAGTCTTGCTAACATATGGTAGTATGCTACTTGGTTTTTCTATCTTAATATGTGAGTATACGTATTGATAGAGCTCTTAGGATCTTGCTTGACTACCAGCATTGTGATGGCGGTCACACTAGTGGGGGCTGGGTAGTCTACAAGCACATCCTTCTTCAGGTCCCTAGTCGTAGGATTATCGAGACAGGGCATCGATACTCCGGAGTAGACTAGTGTGTACGCTTCTCATCACAGTTGAGGAGATGGTCTGTCCCACAGCCGTCAGTACGTCGTACTGGAGATAGTATACAGGTGCTCGTTGGGTTACGGGTACACCGGACAGGACTTACAGGGAACTGTTGGTTGGTACTATACCCGTCGTCAGTTAACAGTTCCCAGGTGACATGAGTACAACATAGTCCGCAAACTTGATACTGCTGCTTCGCCTCGAGTGTGTTCCCACTGTTCTTAGATTGCTACCCTACCACGGCTCAAAGGAGTCGTGCAAACAGGTAGCAGTTGGGTGCAGTCCCGAAGCACTTAGAGGCAGTGGCGGTTAGATAAGATTCGTCTTTCCCGGTATTAGGAGTTGATATCGCGCTGTGTCAGAGAGCCATTACGCAAAGTCCCTGACCAGGGCAAGCGAGATTTACTGGTAGGTTTTCTAGTAGTTTATCAAGGTGTAATGGGCTTTGCTCCGACACGACTTGTTCCGCTTTTAGGGGACTGACGCTTGCCGTCCCCTTAGGCCAGATATGCGATAGTCTTAGACGAACAAAGCGGACTGTACGGAGATTGTCATGGCAGGCTCAGTAGGAGTTCGGATGGGTTTCCTCATCGGCCTTCTTATCGACAGCTTCCTGGGGACCGTTACGTACAGCTAGTGACGCTTGCGGTCTTGGTTAAACCCACTGCCAGCGTAGTAGTCGAGTCTCTAGAGTTCCACACAGAGAGTTTCCCTACTCCAGGCGAAACGATATAGAGGTCGTATGGTTTTACGACAAGGGTTCGGACGCATACGTGTTTAAACACACGTACGTCGTTCGGACAGTTTTTACTAGCCGGCTTCGGTTTAAGCCAGATTCTAGTATCGGGTTATTGGATTTATACAGTCTAAAGTTTTTCCGTGTTTTCACGGATAGGAGGGGCGTTCTCGTAATTTCACGAGAAGCTTCTAGAAGATTAGTGACTTGGGGGTTTAGGTGGCATATGCATTAAATGAGATTAGTGACTCATTTGTGTGATTCATCCATGTCATTAATGCATCATAAATGCTTAACGACTCATGGAGATGAATCACTCATATGAGTAAATGAAACATGATGATTAATCATTTCATTTATTTATTTTGATAAATTATTATGCTTCATTTATTCATGATAGATTCATTATCTCATTATCATTCTCTTGCTCACCTTCTCTCTCCTCAAGCTCTCTCTCTCTTCAAACCCTAATCATCCCCTCTCATGTAATGAGTACAAGGATTAGATAGGCTAATTAATCCATAACCCTCACTTTATATCATCTAGGTACTTTGATTAGCAACTTAAGAAATCTAGTTGCCTCAAGTTTAGAGGCAAAGTTTGGAGTAAAGCTCTCGGGTAGATCTTCTACTACTTAGAGAAGGCCAAGGAGGAGGTGGAGCTCGTAAAGACGAAGGACACGGCTCTTTAGGTATAACCATTTTTCATAGTAGTTTAGAACTCCTATGTTTCTTGTTAGTTATAGTTTAGCAAACGATTCTTTGGTTAGTCGATGTTTACGCAAAGAATAAGATCGTTTTTTAATTTTCCGCCTCCCCGCAAGTCGTGGGGTGTAGTACATCGACTTACAAATTTTGTGACATTACGACTTAACATCAAAATACCATAACGTATTATTAAAAACCGTATTTTTTAAATTGTGTTATTCACATTCCTTACTATTATACCTCTACAACCCATTTTGGGGAACCCGATTCGGTTGGTGTGGGTTATTGCACATCCATCGGACTAGTAGGACGAGATGCAGACCTCTTCACGGAGCATACGATCTCGATGGAATTTTTTATACAATTTTTAAGAAAAACGTGATTTTCTATTTAATAAATAAATTTTATTTTTAATAATTATATATAAATATTAACAAACCATCTATTTTAAATATATAATAAATTCCATGTTTTTTCTCTAAACAAAAGGAAAGAATTTCAATTTCATGAAAATACTATCAAGAATCCATTCAAGTAAAGTTTACACTAAAATACCTTGAACTATTCAATACATATATATATGCACTCATATACCTTATTATATAAAATTCATATCCATGACAATACATAACCAAATACTTGAGGTTTGTTTTGAAAGTATACCAAAAATATTTTTCATAAAAACCCTCAAGTTATATAAATTACAATAAGGACCTTAGTAAATATATATTGAAGCGGAATCCATTCTCTTGAGCCCCAGGGAGCCGGAGAATGTGAGTGATTGCCTATTTAAGGTAGAAAACTAAAACGGAGTTATCAACGGTAATTGTCTTGGAAAAATACACAAATCCTGTCGTCCATGTGCAGCAGTTATCGATAACTCCTAAATCTAATTCAGGATCCAAATATGTTTAAGTGTCTGACTCAATATGAGTCTTAGTTTAATCTGAATATAATCGAAACATGAAACCAAACACAACTCCAATCCAACATGAATTCAATATATACTAACACCAGAAAAATATCAACATGCAACTTGACTTGACCGAACCATGGCTGTATCTTGAACTTGACTACATGACTATCTGTTTACATCCAAACCGTTTACATGAACAACTTATACCATGGATTCGACAAGTCTTATACAACAAATCATTACATTCAATACAATATGCATTACGGGGTTTAACGGAGTAGATTGGTACAAAACGTATTAAAGATGGAACGAGACGGTCACTATAATATAGCTAACCTGAATACCCGTTGCCGTTATCCCGTGGGGTTTGACGGGGCCTTTTACTCCATATACCATAGTCCACGGGGTAAGATGAACTCCTCTCGTATACACTGATATATTCTGTACTAAGTTACAAAAAACTATGTTAGTATAACAAACATAAATCTGTGCAATTACCAGTTCTATTCTCTTTACTTGTCCTATTCTATTCTTCTCTTGGAAATTACCGAGCGATTGTTCGCTGACGACATTCCTATCTTTTCTTTCTTTGGAATGTTGTCAGGAAGACCCGACTCTCAGGAGACCGAGCCTAGCCAGGAAGACTTGGAGCAGATCGAGGCCCAGCCAGACTTTTAGCTTTCACTTGTACTTATCTTTTCTTTCATATGTCATTGTTTAGGTACGGTTTTCTATCATTGTACTTTCCTTTTCAGTTGTATGTAAAGAATGGTTGTTAATAAAAAGTTGTTGCTTCATTACATCACTTGTCATTCTTGTGTTTTACTGTTACATTGCTTATTTACGCTTAGCGTGTTTACTTTTACGTAAATACGTCGCGTGCCTCGCCACGTCTACTTTCCCGTATATTGGGAAGCGGGGTGTGACAGGTAGTGATCGGATTGTGGCAAGTACGTTAGTGTAAAAGCGTGATTAAATAGTGGAAGTGGCACGTACTTGTGCACAATCAGCGGAACCTTTTAGTTATTGCATTGTCGACGCTTATGGGGCATATATAAGTGTAACTATAGCTGGTATAAGACGGGTATGGAAACACTTATATTAGTGTCATAGGTAAGACATCAAGGACTGTCCACTATCTTAGATACCAGTCGAGACATGCTTGATGGAGACCCTATCTCCAATTCTCGCGTAGACTTGTCATAGAATGACTAATATTTAGATTCATGGTCGGTGTTTGATGTAGACCGCGGGGGGTGGGGTAATTTGAAGGTGAGTTCGATCAACGGAATCTCAGGAGTCCCACTGCGGGCATATTTCGTAATTTTGTTACTGATCGTGTTACTGATTCTGTAACAACTCCAATTTTAGTGTACATAAAATTCATTTAAAATTAATGTATACTTGGAGTATTTACATTTCCTGTCAGTACTATAAGTATTTATTTTGCTTTTAAACAGCAAGAAGGAACTTGTAACTCATTGGTAAGACCTTGCACTGCTGAACCATAGCACCAGAGTTCAAATCCCATTAGCCACACATTCTTTTTATTTTAAATTGTTTTAATCTTTTAGAAACCCAAGAGTCTATACGTGCACAACACGTAAAACCAAGAGTCACACATAAAACAAACGAGTCCACTGCCGAAGATCAAACGTCAGGGACACGTGGCGATGAGATGCGCCCCAACTCGCCCGACTTGGGCCAGCGAGAGGCGTGAATCGGCCGGCGCCGCCAGGTCAACTCGGCCCGATCCCATTTTATCTTGAACCCCCTGCACCCTTTGGACTACCCCACTCCTCCTGCACTGTTTAAATTCTCTGCAATTAACCAGAGAATTAAAACACCCCTTTTAATCCTCTTTAATGCAAATTTAATTATAATTTTTATTACACCCTTTCACTATCCTAAACCCGAGTTTTTCCTATAAATACTACACCTCAAATCACCCCCCTCACTCACAAATCTCTGTCCAAACTCTCAAGAAAATTCCCAAGACTTTTTGTGTGCAAGTGGAGTTAGCAAAGGGCGAAACTCCGACGAACTTCCGACGACGACCCGAGGAGTTCCCGGCGACGAAACGACGCACTGGCACTTCCCCCACTCTTCCTCTTCCTCTCCTCTACACTATAATCCAGTAAGTCCCTTCTCCTCTTTCTCTTTTCTATTCTAAAACCCGGCGGAAGCGGAGTTAATCCGACTTCCGATTCAGTTTTTCTTTAAAAGTTCTATTTTTCTTAAACACAATACTACCAAACTCTCACATCATGACCATTAAACATTAAAAAAACCCATTAAATAATTTCATATCAAAAGAATTCATATTGTAATTTTTATCGCACTTTTTTCAGAAAAATACCATATAGTTTAGTTTCAGCATTAACCATCATAATTCCTTGTTATATCTTTAGAATACTCACGAGATAATGTCCAATCTCTTCACAACACACATCTAACATAGCACGATATCTTTCAGGAACATAGAATACGGGAAAATATGACTGTACACATAAATATCTTCTACTATTAAAACATTTTTCTACAAGAAATGTATTTTAACAAATCTTTACAATTGCACCTCTACAACCCACTATTGGGGACCCCAATCGGTATGGTGCGGATTATCGCACATCCACGGGCCTAGTAGAGCGAGATGCAGACCTCCTCACAGAGTATACGGTCTCAAAAGATTTTTAATATATTTTTCTTTAGAAAATATGATTTCTATTATAAATAAAACTTATATTTTTAATAAATAAATATATATGTAATTAATATCAAAATATCTATTTTTAATATTTATAATATTCCACATTTCCAAAATCCAAGAAAAATATCCAATTTACAAGAAAATACCATTATAATTCCAATATTGCAAATAAATACCATATATTATGAAATTAGGTTTTATTCACTAGAATTGTCACATTGATAAAATATATATCAATGAAAACTCTAAAGACGATAATAAAATACTTGAGGTGTATTTTGAAAATTACACAAAATTATTTTTATATAAAACCCCCTCAAGTTATACTAAATTACAATAAGTATCCTAGTAAACATAGGTTTAAGAGGAACCAGTCTCTTGAGCCTCAGGGAGCAGGAGATATGGGTGCTTGCCTATTTAAGATGGACAATCTAACTAACGGTGTTATCAACACGGTAATTGTCTTGGAAAAAGACACAAATCCTGCCGACCATGTGGAGCAGTTACCGATAGCACCAAAACATAATTCAGGACTTCAATTTTCTTTTCTAATTGTCTGACTCAGACTGAGTCTCGATATAATCAATCTGATTTGAATGTGATTCAAGTAGCAAAGTACAATTCAGCATGAATCCATGAGTCTATATATTCAATCTGTTAAATCTAATTAATCTATATTGACTGAACCGAGCCATGGATATACATCCATCTACATGATTCTCCAATTACTTCCATTTACTGATATCATAGTTTTGTCAAGTCATCCATCTATATACAATATACAATACCAACGATACAAACAATATAATTAAGACATCGCGGAGTTTCTAAGAGGTAGATTGGTACGGAAGGTGTTAGAAGTGGCACGAGACAACAACCATAAAGACACCTAACTTGAATTCAATTGCCGTTGTACCATGGCTGAACGGTTCCTTGTACTCCATATACCGTAGTCTCTGGTCTAGTGAGACTCCTCTCGTATACACTGGCCTTTTCTGTACCAACCTACAAACAACAGCGTTAACTCTAAATACGACATTATAACAATATACTCTATATTCTGTCTATTCCATTCTTGTCTACTTACGCGACTTATCGAGCGATTTGTTCACTGACGACATTTTCTTTCTTCTTCTTTGGAATTTCGTCAGGTGATTCAGACTCACTGGAGATCGAGCCCACCAGCGAGGACTTGGACCAGTTTACCGAAGATCCAGAGCTCTAGTTCACTTGTACATTACATTTCCTTTATATTTCTGTTATGCCATTATTTAGACATTGCTTTCATTCCATGTATTTACTTTTCAGTTGTATTGTAAAAAGAATGTTTAATAAATAAAGTTGCTGTTCAATTATATACATTGTTTCTTGTGCATTTTACTTATATTGCTTAGATACGCTTAGCGTGTTTACTTCTGAGTAAATACGTAGCGGCCTCATCGCGTCCTCTGCCCATACACTGGGAAGCGGGGCGTGACAGGTTTTGTTGGTGGCCCATGCAGGTTAATACTGTGTGGACAACCTAAGCAATATAACACAAGAACCAACAACTAAAAACATTCTTTACAATTACATATTCCTTGAATCTTCCAATTTCATATATTTTGAATTTGTCATAACCCAAATTTTTCTTTCAAGGTTATGGATTCCCCAAACAATACCAGCACGAATGTCAACAACACTCCCCCACCTTTTCCACTTACACCTACCGTCGCTGCTCCGATCAACAAGCAGACGTTCTGCTTGAGGCAATCTGCAACCTCCTGTAAGTACAGCAGCAGCAGATTGCTATCCAGATGAACCGACCAGAGGCAGAAGCACCTGGGGTGAAGCAATTCAGGGCCTTGCACCCTAAGCAGTTCGCAGGAAAAGAGAGCCCCTTAGAAGCTGAGGAATGGGCTCAGAGGATTGCAGATGACCTGGCAGCAGCACAAGTGCCAGAGATAGCTTGGGTTCGAGTTGCAAAACTGCAGCTCACGGACAATGCACGGGTTTGGTGGAAGGCGGAAGAAAGTTGTCTAACCCAACCGATCGAATGGAGGACATTTCGCGATATGTTTGACGCGAAGTACTTCCCTGAGACTGCCAGATTCGACATGGAACAGCAGTTCATCCACTTACAACAGGGTTCAATGTAGACCAAGTCAGTGGATGAGTATGACGCTGAGTGCAACATGCTTAGTCGGTAAGATATGTCTTAATAATTCGATTTTTTTCAATAAATCGCATACTACACATCTAACACAATACTTTAACAGATTTGCGGCACACCTGATACCGAAGGATGAGATCAGAGCCCGTCGATTTTAACAAGGGTTAGATACGGAGATCCAGGCTGTACTAGCCACATGAGATTTTCCGACTCATGAATCGGCTTTGAAAGCCGCCCGTCGTTATGAGGCAGTGGTAAATATGAGGGCAGACCACTATCTGCCGGGATGAAGCGCCCTGCCACTCAAATGGCAGGAGGAGCCTCGTCAATGCCACCATTTGTGCCCCGGAGACCGGGAGTACCGAACAATCGTCCCAACCCAGCTTTTTGCACATACTGTCGGAGGGATGAACATCCGATGAAAGACTGCCGGCGTGCAAATCGCCTTTGCTTGGTCTGCGGCTCAGCTACTCATGTTATTGGGTCTTGTCCCTGAAGACACAACCCAGTTGCTGCACCCAGGCCAGCAATCACTTACCCGCAGCAGCCAGTCATTCAGGCACCTGCTCCACGACTTGCATTACCTGCTCCACCTCCTCGTGGACCGACTGCACCTCCTCCTCGTCAGTTCCATAAACGTTCGGAGGAATGCTCCTCCGGCTAGGAGGAATGTACCAAGGCAAAAGGCTTTCACGATGACCGTGAAAGAAGCTGAGGCCACTGGCCAAGTCATCACTGGTAACCCTTTCTTCCCAAGCTTTTCTTTCAGTCTAAATACCTACCTACATATTTTTCCCTATATCTAAAACATATCCCACATAACTTAGGTACAATCTTAGTAGCCTCACTTCCTGCACTGGCACTCTTCGATACTGGAGCATCTCATTACTTTATGTCGCAACGGTTCGTCCGAACACATGCGATTCCAGTTAAACCTCTCGTATCCAGCTGGAATATGGATTGGTTAGGAACATTTTAAAGGCAACAACGGGATACGACTTGTGTCCAGTAGTTTTCTACAGCAGAGAATTCTATGCTGAATTCAAGGTGCTAGACATACCGAACTTCGATGTGGTTCTGGGTATGGATTGGTTAGGAATATTCTACGCTACCATAGACTGTCTTCAAATGAGGGTAATGTTCGAGATTCCAGACCATCCGGTCTTTCATTTCAAAAGTGGAGACCGTACACTGGAGCAAGTACATACAAGGCGAAGCCGAAGGAAGTAGTGATCGCAGCAATTCAAGCGGAGGAAGGATCAAATCCAGAAGTAGTTCGAGAGTTCGATGACGTATTTCCTGAAGACATATCAGGTTTGCCTCCCGATCGAGCTTTTGAATTCAGCATTGATTTAGTACCAGGAGCACAACCAGTGATCAAAGCACCGTATCGATTAAGTCCAGAAGGTTTGAAGAAGATCCGAACTCAGTTAGACGAATTATTGGTAAAAGGATGGACTCGTCCCAGCACTTCAAGTTGTGGATCACCAGTTCTGCTTGTGAAGAAGAAGGAAGGTTCATAGAGAATGTGCATCAATTATAGAGGCTTGAACGAAGTAACGATCAAGAACAAGTATCCGCTACCGCGTATCGACGATCTGTTCGATCAGTTAAGTGGATCTTGTGTTTTCTCTAAATTAGATTTTCGTTCAGGTTATCATCAGGTGAAGGTCAAGGAATCTGATATCCACAAAACGGCTTTCAGAACTCGTTATGGACATTACCAATTTATTGTGATTCTATTTGGAGTGACCAATGCACCGACAATATTCATGAACCTAATGAATCAAGTTTTCCGGGAGTACTTAGACAGGTTTGTCGTCATCTTCATTGACGACATCCTGGTGTATTCTAAGAGTCGGAAAGAGCATGCCGAGCACCTACGAATTGTCCTGGAAACTCTACGAAAACATCAATTATATGCCAAGTACAGCAAGTGCGAGTTTTGGCTAAATCAAGTTGGTTTTCTTAGACATATTGTATCAGGCGATGGAATCTCTGTAGATCCAGCGAAAGTTTCAGTAGTAAGCGAATGACCAACAACAAAGTCAGTGAAGGACATTCGAAGTTTCTTGGGTTTAACTGGATATTACAGAAGGTTCATTGAAGGATTTTTGAAGACAGCAACACTCCTGACCAAGCTTACACGTAAAGATGAAGAATTTGTGTGGTCGGAAGCATGCGAGCAAGCTTTCGTAGAACTCAGTCAAGATTGACATCAGTGACTATTCTCGTCATACCGGACCAATCTGGAGGTTTCGAAGTGCATTGTGATGCATCCGGTAAGGGATTAGGATGTGTTTTACATCAGCACGGTAAGGTTGTGTCTTATACTTCAAGACAGCTGAAGATTTATGAGCGCAATTATCCGACGCATGATTTGGAGTTGGCGGCCATTATCTTTGTGCTCAAGATTTGGCGCCATTATCTTCTTGGTGAACGAGTTGATATATACACAGATCACAAGAGTCTGAAATATGTGTTTACTCAGAAGGAGCTTAATATACGGCAGAGAAGATGGTTAGAATTGATGGCGGACTTCATTATCAACCTGCAATATCACCCATGGAAGGTGAATGTAGTACCTGATGCACTTAGTTGCCAACCATTATCGATGAATCTCACCGCCCAGTGGAAACTTCAACAAGAGTTGCATCAGATGGAGATTGAGGTGATCATGCCAGGTAACGGTTCAAGTTTGATGAACTTACAAGTTCAATGTACAATTGTCAATCAGATCAAAACAGCTCAAGAAAGTGATGCTAAGTTGCAAAATATCAGAGAACAAGTGGAGAATGGACTCAGAACTGACTTCATCATTCATGAAGACGGATCTTTGAGATACGGCAACAGATTATGTGTACCAAAAGGTTCTGTTCGGGAAGAGTTAATGAAAAAAGTTCACATCTCTCCCTACTCAGTACACCCTGGAGGAACAAAGATGTACAAAGATCCGCGTCAAAATTACTGGTGGTATGGAATGAAGCGTGAAGTAGCCAGAAGCGTCGCTAAATGCTTGGTGTGTCAGCAAGTAAAAGCTGAACATCATAGGGCTGCTGGATTACTTCAACCATTACCGATTCCAGAATGGAAGTGACAACACATCACAATGGATTTTATGACTGCACTCCCTCGCAACACAAAGGGTAACGATGCGGTATGAGTTATTGTGGATCGACTCACAATGTCGGTTCACTTCATCTCATTTCGAGTTGGCCAATCTACCGAGACACTAGCAAAGAAGTACATGGAGGTATGAATATAAGTAAAGATTTAAACTCTTCAAAATGTACTATCTCTGATACCCATGAACTCATACAGGAAATCGTGAGACTTCATGGAGTACCGGTTTGCATTGTCTCCGATCGTGACAGCAGGTTCCGATCACAATTTTGGTAAAGTCTGCAAGCGAGCTTGGGAACAAGTCTGAACTTCAGCACGGCTTATCATCCATAAACAGATGGTCAATCTGAGCGAACTATTCAGATCTTGGAGGATATGCTAAGAGCGTGTATATTAGACTTCGGAGGATCGTGGGAAGATCACCTACATCTCGTTGAGTTTTCGTACAACAACAGTTACCAAGCAAGCATAGGAATGGCACCTTTTGCAGCGCTGTATGGAAGGAAGTGTCGATCGCCATTAAGTTGGGACGATATCGGAGATAGAGAACTTCTTGTGCCTGAGATGATGTAGCAACTGTTGATGTGGTTCGTACTATCAATGAAAAGATGCGCATAGCCCAAGAACGACAGAAGCACTGGGCTGATGCAAAGCGCCGTCACTTGGAGTTCCAGCCGGGGGATCACATATTTTTGAAGATATCTCCAAACCACGGAGTGATCCGATTTGGAAGACGGGGTAAGCTTAGTCCAAGGTATATTGGAACGTTCGACATACTCGAACGAGTCGGTGAAGTGGCATACTGCTTGGCACTTCCACCTTCATTGGAAGAGTGCATAATGTGTTCTACATATCCCAACTCAGAAGGTATGTGAGTGACCCCAGCCATATTCTCAATCATTCCGAGCTCACTGTACAGCTCGACTTATCTTGTGAGCAACAACCTATTGAGATCCTGGACAGGAAAGTGAAGTCATTTCGGAACAAGGAAGTCAACTTGGTTCGAGTGATGTGGAGAAAGGACACTCTAGGAGAATCAACATGGGAAAGAGAAGACGAGATGCGTGCAAGATATCCTCACTTATTTGTAAACTAGTCCTTAAAATAAATTGTAAATTTCGAGGACGAAATTTTTGTAAGGAGGGTAGACTGTAACAACTCCAATTTTAGTGTACATAAAATTCATTTAAAATTAATGTATATATAGAGTATTTACATTTCCTGTGAGTACTATAAGTATTTATTTTGCTTTTAAACAGCAAGAAGGAGCTTATAGCTCATTGGTAAGACCTTGCACTGCTGAACCATAGCACCAGAGTTCAAATCCCATTAGCCACACATTCTTTTTATTTTAAATTCTTTTAATCTTTTAGAAGCCCAAGAGTCTACACGTGCATAACACGTAAAACCAAGAGTCACACATAAAACAAACGAGTTCGCTGCAGTAGACCAAGCGTCAGGGATACGTGGCGACGAGACGCGTCCCGACTCGCCCGACTCGGGCCGGCGAGAGGCGTGAATCGGCCGGCGGCGCCGGGTCAACTCGGCCCGATCCCATTTTTTCTTGAACCCCCTGCACCATTTGGACTACCCCACTCCCCATGCACTGTTTAAATTCTCTGCAATTAACCAGAGAATTTAAATACTCCTTTTAATCCTTTTTAATGCAAATTTAATTATAATTTTTATCATACCCTTTCACTACCCTAAACCCTAGTTTTTCCTATAAATACTACACCTCAAATCACCTCCCTCACTCACAAATCTCTGTCCAAACTCTCAAAAAAATTCCCAAGACTTTTTGTGTGCAAGTGGAGTTAGCAAAGGGCGAAGCTCCGACGAACTTCCGACGACGACCCGAGGAGTTCCCGGCGACGAAACGACGCATCGACGCTTCCCCACTCTTCCTCTACCTCTTCTCTACACTATAATCCAGTAAGTCCCTTCTCCCCTTTCTCTTTTCTATTCTAAAAACTTGGAATTCTAAAACCCGACGGAAGCGGAGTTAATCCGACTTCCGATTCGGTTTTTTTTAAAAGTTCTATTTTTCTTAAACACAATAATACCAAACTCCCACATCATGATCATTAAACATTAACAAAACCCATTAAACATGTTTCATATCAAAAAAATTCATATTGTAATTTTTATCGCACTTTTTCAGAAAAATACCATATAGTTTAGTTTCGACATTAACCATCATAATTCCTTATTATACCTTTAGAATACTCACGAGGTAATGACCTATCTCCTCATAACACACATATCTAACATAGCACGATATCTTTCGGGAATATAGAATACGGGAAAATATGACTTTACACATAAATACCTTCTACTATTAAAACATTTTTCTACAAAAAATGTAATTTAATAAATCTTTGCAATTGCGCCTCTACAACCCACTATTGGGGACCCCGATCGGTATGCTGTGGATTATCGCACATCCACGGGCCTAGTAGAGCGAGATGCAGACCTCATCACGGATTATACGGTCTCGAAAGATTTTTAATACATTTTTCTTTAGAAAATGTGATTTCTATTATAAATAAAACTTATATTTTTAATAAATAAATAAATTTGTAATTAATATCAAAATATCTATTTATAATATTTATAATATTCCACATTTCCAAAATCCAAGAAAAATATCCAATTTACAAGAAAATACCATTACAATTCCAATATTGCAAATAAATACTATATATTATGAAATTAGGTTTTATTCACTATAATTGTTACATTGATAAAATATACATCAATGAAAACTCTAAACATGATAATAAAATACTTGAGGTGTGTTTCCTGATTTAAAATCAGGAAAGCCTACTGAAGAGGCTTCAGAAAAGGGTCACGTGCTCACACGTGACCAGCAGTCACGTGTTGGCACGTGACATCTAAAAGCATCGGTAAGGCAGATTCAGCTTCCCGACTACATCAAAGAAAAGGGCTTCAGAAAGGGTCACGTGCTCCCACGTGACCCGGGTCACGTGTCGGCACGTGACATTTAAAAGCGACTTCAAAGGCACATCAGTTCCCTGATCAAATCAAGGAAAAGGCTTCAGAACGAGTCACGTGCTCACACGTGATCAGTGGTCACGTGTTGGCACGTGATGACCAAGCAGTGGCCAGAAGACAGAGCGCAAAAAGAAAAAGAAAGCTCGCTCTAGGGGGGTCACGTGCTTACACGTGACCAAGGGTCACGTGCCCACACGTGACCATGGGTCACGTGGTCACACGTGACCGGCTTTTAAAGCCCATTTACTTAATAGAATTAAATTTTGAACGGCATTCAAATCTTTCCAAAGGAAAATGATTGTTTGGAACTGATTGGATTAAAGATTTAAAGGTGATTAAATATCATCCATTTGTGGAAAAATCCTGAACTTGGAAAGATTTCCCCTTAAAATCTAACAGAAATAACAAAGGTGAATCTCTGGATTTAAAATCCAATGGTGAATAAAATTCACCTAGTAATCCAAAGGACCAGATGAATGATGAATGCAAATCAAATCTCTTAATGAAATATTCACCAAAGCTAATTGATTCTACTTCTTCTCCTATAAATAGGAGCCGAGAGGCACAGAGAGATACACAGATAGAGAGAGAAAATAGAGCATTTAGACTCTGGAAGAATTTGATCTTCTACAGAAGAAAATCCTAGGTAAGAAAAGGAAGGCCTTTAAAAGAGAATTTAATTCTCAAAAGAGTTTAACTCTTAAAAAAAAAATAACATAGTTCTCTCCTTAGTGGAGGATCTGCAAAGTGCACATCTCCCCTTGAATTGAGAATTTAATTCTCATTGGGTTGAGATCCTGCCATGCAGATCCAAAGCATAGAGAGGGAATGGGAGTTTGAGACTTTAATTCTCAAAGAACTATAGGAATTTAATTTCGTTAAAATAAAATTAGGGTTTAACCCTATGCTACAGGAATTCAATTCCATCAGAATGAACAGAATCAGGGTTCAACCCTAGTTAAGAACTGAGTTCTTTTAAAATAACAGTAATTTAACTCCCTTAAGAAAGAAGAAATTAGGGTTTCACCCTAAGAAATAACCTCATTCATCAGAATAATTCTCTAAAAGAGAGTGGGAATTTGATTCCTTTAAAGCTTTTATTAGGGTTTAACCCTATGATATAATTCTTCATATATATGAGGAATTTAATTCCTACAGAAAATTCAGAGAAGGAAATAGGAATTTAATTCCTCTAGAATTACTGTTAGGGTTCAACCCTACGAAGAATTTAATTCTTAAAAGGAATTAACAGATCTTCTAAAAAACATACATAGAGGCAGGGTCACGTGCCACCACGTGACCCCCGAAAAGATCCACAGAGAAAGGTCTTTGAGGCAGTGCCTCACGTGACCCACGTGACCCTTGGCAGAAGCTTTAACATACAAGTATTTAAATACCCATCACGTGATGGCACGTGAAGCTCCAAAGTATTCAATACTCTCAGCAGAACGAATGAAGGGAGGGCGCCCTCACGTGCTATCACGTGACCCCTCTTACCTCAATGTTTAACACTAAATTGGAACTCATGAATCCAGTGTTAAAACACTGTTTGGCCCTAGTGTTCAACACTAACCGAAGAACTTTATTTGCAGTGTTTAACACTGAATTTCTTAGTGTTTAACAATAAATTAAACCCCTGTTAACAGAGTTTAAGATTAACTCCCTTAGTGTTCAACACTAAATTAAAATCTCTGTCACCAGTATTTAACACTGATTATTCCTAGTGCTTAACACTAATTTGAAATCTCTGCTGCTAGTGTTTGATACTGATTTGCTTTAGTGTTTAATACTGATTTGAACCTCCTGTTGCTGGTGTTTAACACCAACTGTCTTTTAATGTTAAAACACTAACTTGTTCTCAGTGTTCAACACTGCTGATCTTTAGTGTTTAACACTAACTTCAGCCCAATTGGCTAAATGGCTAGAGGCAAAGCCTCTTCTTCAATGGACCAACAGAAAGCCAGTATTCTAAACATGATGGGACTTAGCCCAAGATGGCCATAAGTCCTCAATTCAAACTTAACTGGGCTAATGGGCTCATAACATAATTAATTGGTCTTGATCCCAAATTGGGCCAAAGACTATTTAATCCACCCCGGTTCAAGGGTACATCTCTTCACTCCTTTGATACTTGGCGTTGTAATTCCTCAACGTCTTCAAAGAGGTGACGGGTTCCGATGACCACACATTAACAACGGACTGTGGGGTCCTTAAACCCATGGACTACGACGTCCTTAACCCTGACCGAGATGTCTTAAAACTAACAACGGACTGTGGGGTCCTTAAACCCATGGACTACGACGTCCTTAACCTTGACCGAGATGTCTTAAAACTAACAACGGACTGTGGGGTCCTTAAACCCATGGACTACGACGTCCTTAACCTTGACCGAGATGTCTTAAAACTAACAACGGACTGTGGGGTCTTTAAACCCATGGACTACGACGTCCTTAACCTTGACCGAGATGTCTTAAAACTAACAATGGACTGTGGGGTCCTTAAACTCATGGACTACGACGTCCTTAACCTTGATCGAGATTTCTTAAAACTAACAACGGACTGTGGGGTCCTTAAACCCATGGACTATGACGTCCTTAACCTTGACCGAGATGTCTTAAAACCAACCTTGGACTATGGTGTCCTTAAATCTACGGACTACAATGTCCTTAACCTGGACCGCAATGTCCCTAAACTACCTATGGACCGCAATGTCCCTAAAATACCCATGGACCGCAATGTCCTTAAACTACCTACTGACCGTAGTGTCACTAAACTAAACAACAGAGCCCCCCTTTTTATTGCTCTCTTGTTGGATCTAAACGATCCTGTTAAGTCGATCTTAGTCTAAAAACTAGACTAACGTGTCCTTAACAAACGTTTAAGTCGATCTTAGTCTCAAACGAGGCTAACGTATCCTTAAACCCAAACCCCCAAACCCAAATCTAAAATAATACGGATTTGGACTAGTCCATGCCCCACGGGCGACGACATAACTCAGTCTCCGTATACAATCCATGGGCAACTAAACACAAAATAAACACCACGCCACAAAGTGACCATCTGGAGAAGGAGAAAGTGGTTACCGCAGTGCAGTAGCGTAATTAACTGCAGGGGCTTGCGCCTGCAGGGAAGAGCGTCCCCATAATCAAAAACCCCTCATGCGAGGGAGAATCTGACAAAGTCTGCTACATCGGCCGCATCTGTCTTAACCTCCGATACACGGTGCCATAAATCAACTTGGCATCTTCAGAGAGGTAGACGGATAGTACCAATTAGCATCTTCCCCGAATCTCAGGCTAGACGCATCCGCCGTCGCGCCGCCGTTCGGAGGGGAACAGATTCTGGCACGCCCGGTAGGACCTTTTCCTCTTTTCACTCCACACTTCGTGTGTCGTGATTCGCGAACCAATCGCGGTTCGCTAACGGTTGCCGTTGGGTTTCAAGATACTGAGACTTGGCTTCTTGCTTATTGCAGAAAGCAAAGAATCGATGGCTTCTACTTGTACGAAATGCTCCAACTGCTCGGATGGCAACTGCAACCAACGCTCTGCCTCGCCAGGAGGTATAGCCTACGGACCCCAAGCTGTTTCGCTGTTCACAATGCCCGTGCAACAGGTCACTCGAGCCACCACAGGATTGTTCTTCGGGACCATGCTCCCGTCAACAAGCTTCATCGCTCCGGTGCTGACCAAGGAAGCTCCCAAGAAGTCGGTCTTTGATCGTCTTACCCCTACCGCGGCCTCTCTCAACGGGTCGCCCAACACCAGCGCCTCGGTCTTCTCTAGATTGGGCCAGAACTCTTGTGGACCCATAATGGGGCCTACAATCCCAGAGAAGGCTGCTTCTAAGAAAGTGACCAGTCCTGCGCCTGAAGTCGCCAAGGCGGCTTCCCCTGCCAAAAATTCGGTCTTTACAAGATTGACAGCTCCGGCTCCTGCTCCTGCTACCCAAAAGACATCGGTCTTTGACAGGCTAACACCAGCAGCGACCCCCCACCTATACAGGGGGCAAGACGAAGCCATCTTCACCGCTGAACCAACGCCGTCCGCTCGACACGCTCGACGTCGTCACTGGCGCCGAGTAAGGAAGGCTGGAGGCAACTCTCCCTCTGGGCTAACTCCACCAACCCCGATGGCAGAAGTTAATGCTGCTGTTCCGATTAGGAACATCTTTGAGATGCTAAATAAAGTGCGTAGGAATTCTCCTACCGCGGTGCTTAAGAAGTTTCCCCCTCCGCTGAAAAGAGCTATAGAAGTAAAAACGGAACAGCCCCAATCTCCTCAACGGCTGTCCTCCCGAATCTATAAGTTCTGGCGGCAGACCCGAGACTCAATAATTGACCCAAATTCATCCCGCCAACACAAGAAGCTGAAAATCCAACAGGAAGCCAGTCACCAGGCTGAACCACGAAAGGCTGTCTGGGTGCCCACCTCAACGGCCCCCTCAACTTCCACTGCTCATAAAAGGAGGAAGCCAGAGAAGATCCCCCAGCCTGCAATGATAGCTAAAGGCGATGAGCCCAGACGCCCCAAGGCTGGGGGTAAGATAGTCCACACTGTATACGTGGTGTCGGGGAAGGAAGACAGTCGTGCGTCTACAGGCCATAGACCGCTTACACGGTCAGTGACCAATGCACAGGAGCAGCAACAGAAGCTTCAAGAGATGATGAATGCCATGGCCGCACTTACTGAGCCAAAAGAAAACCCAGAAACATCCTCAGATGAACGCTAAGAGGAAGAAACCGACGCCGAATTCCTTCGCCGGATATTGGAAAAGAAGGACAAATAGGCTGCTGAACAAGCAGCCAACATACAGCGTATGGGCCTTCTCTTCCAAGATATGATAGGGATGATGATACACAAGATCCGCCGGCTGAAGAGCCCCCGATTGTCCTCGGAGACGATAGGGGAGAGACATCAAATCCCCTGCCGGCTTTATCAACGGCTAAAGAGGATACAATCTCTAAAACCGATTTGGATGAGTACATAGCCCAGCAAATACGGGTTCGTCATGCGACTAAAACAGCCGGCCAAGTCGTAAAAACGGGGCAGCCATATCCAAGCTGGTACGACCAAATCAAGTACCCGCCGGGTTACACAATTCCCAAGTTCCATGTTTACAAGGGAACGGGCAATCCTCATCAGCATGTTTCCCAGTTCAGGGCACTCTGCGGCAACACCGGCGGTGATGACAAGCTTTTGCTTCGCCAGTTTGTTGGAAGTTTATCAGATACGGCGTTCGAATGGTACTCTGAACTCCCGAACGATTCTATCAAGACGTTCACTAAAATGGAGTTGCTATTCACTCAGCGATTCGCAAGCGCCAGCGAACGCACTCCAATAACAGCATTAATTAATGCCAGGGTGAAACCAGGCAAAACGTGGGTTCAGTATGCTATACGCTGGCGAAATTTATGGTCGAAATGCGAGCAACGCATTGACGAAGCGGCCGCGGTAGGCATGTTCGTGGGAACCCTAGACCCTCACGCAACTATTTCCCAGTTCATGATGCTCTTTAAGCCAACCACATTCCAGGATTTAATCGACAAGTTGGCCCAGATGGACCAGATAGGTCACAGGCCGTCTCCCCCGAACCCAGAACCCCGGAACGACAAGGGTAAAGGGAAGGCAACCTTCGTTGCGAATGCTCAACAGCAGCCCAGTGCCCCAAAGCTGGCAGATCAATTGGAAAAAAGACGCCGGTATTATAATGAGAAGATGAAGCGTCCCTACTCGTTCCCACAGGACAAGATGAAACGGTTATTCGAGGTGGCAGTACATAATAGACTTATAAACCTGCCAAATCCAAGGCGACCGCCACAACCCACTGAGGTGAATAACCCTAACTATTGCCCCTACCATCAAACGGTAAGCCATCCGATCGAGAATTGCTTCGTCTTCAAAGGATGGATTGAAGATCAATACCTTCAGGGGAAGTTTGCGCTTTCCGAAAAGTGGAAGGTGAACCCACCACAGCCGCATACTCCTAAGAAAGCAGATACACCGGGGGTAACCTGTTCCTTTATTGAGGAATCTCCATGGGAGGTCGTGCTGTCAACCAAAACCAAGAGATTGCTGAAGGACCTTCATGCGTGCCCGGCAGTCGAATGGAAGGACCCGCTGGAACCTCAGATCATTGAAGGAATGCTGAGGCCGTGCCCAACTACAAAAAGTGGTGGTGATAGCCCAGGTACTCATGCCTTACCGTCAAAATCCTCGAAGAAAAAGAGGAAGAGATCTAAGAAGCCCGTGAAGTCTGGAGACAGGCGCGCGGATTTGCAGAAACAGATTGACGCGCTGGAGGAGTACAATCAAAAGGTACGAACTCCTGTCACGCTGCAAGAGTTCCTCAAACACATCTTTCAGGAGGAAGATGATGGAGAAAGCTCGTCAGATGAACCCGAGGGATATGTGGCGAGTTGTAACATAATCTCCCACTCGTTTACCGACGAGGAAAAAACTCCTAGCACTAAGAAACTGGGGACAGAGCCCGAGCCAGAACGTGTGTGGCCAACAGATGAAATGATCGACGTCTTTCTAGACGAGATTCGTCTGAAGAGTAAAGCGGATCAGGAGCGTGAGATGGTTGCATCGGAAGGAGCCAAACGCAAGCGCCTGAATGAAAGAGTTGAAGCACTCCTGCCAGATCAAAAGAAATCCGATGTAGACAAAAAGATATTCAAGATGAGGAAAAGGTTTGCCAAAGCCATGTCAATGGGAATGAAGCTACCACCCTCGGAAGAAAACACGCTCGATGGGGCGGAGAGGCACCCTAATTATTGCGCATATCATCGGAGGATTTCACACCCTACGGAGGAGTGCAACGCCTTCAGGATATGGTGGCGGGGATATGTTGCTCATCGGCAAAATTTTAAGCGCATGAAATGCAAGACTCGTCGGGAACGAAGAAGTACTGCCGACAGGCACAACAGGACTACTGGCAACTGTTACATGGTTGACGCCGGAGGATCATAAGTTCTCACCTTTGGGAGCGACTCTGATGAAGAAATGGCTCTGGGCCTTATCTTTAAAGAAGCCGTTTTGGGTAAAGAGGTAGAACCAGAGGTCTGCGAAAACATTCAGCTGCGCAATCGTACGCTCCCGGAAAGGAATCTCGGGCCCGTAAATAGAAAAGATAAGGGAAAGGAAAAGGTCACTGAGGATATCACTTTAGATGACCAAGTCATGAAAGAGCTGACTACCAAGGACCCTCCCAGGAAGGGTAAGGTGGACTACAACATCCTAGCGCACCTAAGAAAGTTACCTTCTCAACTTAGCATTCTCGATGTCCTCCTATTATCAAAAGAAGCACGAGATTCACTAATTAAGGCGTTACAAGAACCTGAGCAATTCCAAGCCTTCCTCGCCGCGGAAAGGATGAAGGATGAACTGGAGGAAGTGCATACGGCCGACATCACTTTCGGTGACGAAGACCTTCTCCTCGGGACGTGCGACCACAACCGTCCCCTATACGTCTCCGGATATTACCACGATATCAAGATAGGCAAAATCCTGGTTGACAATGGATCCTCCGTCAATCTCCTTAACATTCGGGTGTTAAAGGAAATTTGCATGAGCGTGCAACACCTCGCTCGTGACAAAATTACCATCTCTGGTTTCGACTCCCAATCGTCACGGACTCTCGGATCTGTAATATTGACATTACGCTTCGGACTGCTCGTCACGGACATCAAGTTTCACGTCATTGACGCCAAGACCTGCTACAACGTCTTGCTCGGTCGTCCTTGGTTACATGAATACAACATCATCCCTTCTACACAGCATCAGTGTGTGAAGTACTTCAAGGATGGCTTCGAATATACCGTAACAGGCGAGCTAAATCCATTTTCCATGAACGAAGTCCGCAAGTACGAAGATGCGAAGTACTTTCTGCCAGATTTCGAGGATACAGAAAAGTGTCGCAAGCCGGAGAACAAAGCCGCCGCCACCATCCCTGTTTTCGGGAGCGATACCGAAGAAGAAGAAAAGATAGTTTATGCTGGGCCGTCTCGATGCATCAACCCGGGACCGTCCGCCCCCATGTTGATCTTCGGAAGTGACTCGGAAGATGAAGTTAACGCCGTGTTCTCCAGTCGGCCGTCAATACAGGCATCCCCTAGTGATGATCAGAGTTTGCAAATCACCATGGTGCCGTGAAAACACTATAAGGATCTTGACGCACTTCAAGCTCACAATGTGCAGGACCTGCAGACGTTTTACGTCCCTCCCAGGCGAAAGGGTGAAAAGGTGATCCTATTCTACCAATCCACAGAGACGAGAGTGGAGAAAGAGATATGGCATGGCGCAGACGCTACACTCGACAGGCTCCAACCCATCCTTTTGTCCCGATATTACACAAATGGACTAAAGAGGCTATTGAAGAGCCAAGGAGTACCCTTAAAACAGACTGTTCGACAAGCTCGGTTCTACAACAAGATTTGGAATGTCACGGGGACTCAGCGCAAATTGCCCAATGGGAGAATGGAAACGCTTGGGCTTGGATATGTGAGGTCCGAGAAACGGGAGCGGGCCCACGGCAGCTACGCCATATATAACTTCGATGAGGAGGAAAACGCCCTGTCCAGCAATGCCAACCCTTCATCAAAACTAGAGCCCGTAATCGAAGTGCCGAGTCCGTCATTTGAAGAACAAGTGGACAAGCTTATCAGGAAAGCATGTCAAAAGGCTCGGGAAGACCACATCCGGGAGATGGCCATCTACGAGAAGGCCAGGACGCAACGTCTGTTTCAACGGGCCGCAAAAGACAAAGATGCCCCTCCCTGTCAACCCGTTGTACAAAAGGCCCGACGCAGAGACAGAAATAAATCAAGAAGCGGAAAGAAGAGCCGACAACAACGACACAAGATTAGAGAGTTACGTGATCAAGTATTGCGCGGCCCAGATTTGTCCCTCGTGAAGAAAATGGGTCGAGCGTATTCCTTCCCTCGTGACAAGGCGAAGAGAATACTCGATCTCACTATAAAATATCAAATGATCGCACTCTCGAAGTCTAAGCACCCTGAGCAGACTAACGAGGTTTCTCGTTCAGACTATTGTTTTTATCACCGAGCCATAGGACACCCTATTGAAGACTGCTTCACCTTCAAGAACTGGGTTGAAGAGCAGTACCAACAAGGCAGATTTGCTTTATCCAGCAGCCGGAGGGTAACGCCGCCACAAAATCATGAACCTAAAGCCGCAAGAGCAGAGCCAGATCCACACCCGTCTTGGAAGCGGATTCGCACTTGTCACATGATTACAATATTAAAAGAAGAGCCCGAGAACATGGATGACCTTCCCTGGTGCTTTGAGAACAGCAATGATGAGGTGATCTCAGAATTTCCACCAACTCCGAAAGAACTGGAGGATGGCATACAAACTACTGCAGATAACCTCAAGAAGATTGAGTTAGGATCGGCAGATGATCCACGACCGACATTCGTCAGCGAGCTGCTATCTGAAGAAAGGGTGGCTGCGTTAAAGGACGTTCTTCTACAGCATAAAGACTGCTTCGCGTGGAACTATTCCGAGATGCCAGGATTAGATCCGGAGATTGCTGTGCATAAATTAGCAATATCCCCAGATATCAAGCCAGTCAAGCAGGCGCCAAGAAGGATGCGGCTCGAGCTTGAGATGAGCATCAACACCGAAGTCAAGAAACTGATCAATTCTGGATTTATTCAAGAAGTCCAATATCCCGACTGGATCGCCAACATCGTCCCGGTAATAAAGAAAAATGGGACGGTACGCATATGCGTGGATTTCAGGGATCTCAATAAAGCCTGCCCGAAGGACGATTTCCCAGTACCGGTAACCGAGCTAATGATAGATAACACGTCCACTCACGAGGTTTTCTCCTTTATGGACGGTTCATCAGGGTACAATCAGATAAAGATGCATCCCGAAGACCAGAAGCACACCGCTTTCCGGACCCCTTTAAGTATATTCTGCTACAAGGTTATGCCCTTTGGTCTAAAGAACGCCGGTGCTACCTATCAAAGGGCCATGACAAAGATCTTCGATGATGTCATACATGACATCGTCGAGTGCTATATTGATGACCTCGTAGTGAAGAGCATGTCATACGAAGAGCATTTAGAGCATCTGAAGACCGTATTTCAACGCCTTCGACAATATAATTTGAAGATGAATCCCCTCAAATGCTCGTTCGGAGTCTCCTCGGGTAAATTCCTGGGATTCATCATCCGACACCGAGGTATTGAAATAGATCCATCTAAAATCAAGGCGATCATGGAAATACCTCCGCCAAGAACCCTCAAACAGTTGCGGTCTCTCCAAGGGAATCTCGCATACATCCGGCGGTTTATCGCCAATCTTTCAGGCAAGTGCCGCCCTTACAGCCACCTGATGAAGAAGGGAACTCCATTCGTCTAGGATAAAAAATGCCAGGGCGCGTTGGACGAAATTAAACAGTACCTGCAGAACCCGCCGATGTTGGCCGCTCTGGTCAAGGGGAAACCCCTCATTCTTTATACAACCGCCCTCGAAGGTTCCTTAGGCGCATTATAGGCATAAGAGAATGATCAAGGAAAAGAAATAGCACTCTACTACTTAAGTCGAGTTCTGTTGGGGGTAGAAAGCAACTACTCTCCCATTGAAAAACACTGCCTGACGTTGATCTTCGCGATAACAAAGCTCAGGCACTATGCATTGGCGCACGAAGTCCGTCTCATCTTGAAGGTGGACTGTTCAGACCATAATATTGCATTTTTCATTCCCCTATTCTTATCCGTTTTATTAATAAATAGGTACTCTTGACGCACTTTTGTTGCATGTTACAGGATACAGGGCTTGGATGCAAATACAGTGAAAAAGACAAAAGTCGATACAGAAAACGGACTTTTTGACCAACAAGTAGACTGATCCTAGTCAAGCCTAGACGAAGAACAATTCATAATTGTATAAGGCAATGCAGTCCAAAATGTCAAAGTGAACGGTCAAAAGATCCTTACAAGTTTTCACTGAAGATCTGTAGAAGACCCAGAAGTCAAACAGAGAAAAGTAGTGAAGAAACAAGAAGCCCAAATACCCAGAATACAGCTCAAGAATTTTGGTGAGCTGAGCTCACTAAAGGGCCGCGGAACCGCGGCCCAAGGCCCACATTTGCCGCGGTTCCGCGGCCAGTTAAGGCACGTGTCGGTGCAAAATCGCTGTGTCAGTGCGTCGGTGCGGGGGTTGGGATTTTCCGAAGGCAAATCTGTAATTGCACATTTGCGAGAGTCTGTAACCCTAGTTTTCCTGTTTTCCTATAAATTGTAATCACAGATCTGTAAAAACTCATGCATCTTTTCAATAAAAAATTCAGATCTGTTCTGTACTCTTGCTTGGAGGGAGCCATCAAATTAGTAAGTAATTTTATTTCTGTGCTTTTAATTCTCTTTAATTAAAATATTTTTTCATCCCCTAATGAGCGAGTAATCTCCTCGCTTGTTAGGGTTAGCCTTAGGGAAAGGTTTGTGAGATGAGATCTCCCACCCCTTTCAATGCCATATTCACCTAAGAATTAGAACTCCATGCATACGCGCACAACCGCTCCCTACGGCACCCTACCCCTCAAGGTAACGGTGAACCGTAGTATAAAGGGCCGGTTGCGCGCGTTTTCCATGGGGGTTAGGGTAATTATCGATAAAGGAAGGACAAGAATCTAGAGGAAGAAATATCTTCCCAAAAGATTCTTATCCACTTTATTGATAATTACTATAACATCTAATAGATCTAAAATAAGGCATTGAAAGCGGTGGGGAAACCTTTAATCTCCAAACTTCCCCTAAGTCTAACCCTAGCAAGACTTTAAATTAGATTAATTTAGTTTATTGATAGATCTAGGTTTTAGATTTAATAAATCAATCAAAACGACACTTGGAATCAACTCGTAAAAACACATTAAGGAAATTACTCATCTCTGTGGATCGATCCGTACTCACCGGCTAGCTGCAAAGCGACGCCGTTTCTGATTACGGTAAATATAAATTTTTGGAATAATCAAATGGCGCCGTTGCTGGGGATGGCGTAAAAGTTCTTTCTGTGTAATTTCGGGTTGATATAAATAAAAATAAAAATAAATTATAAAAATCTGAAAATAAAAAAAACAAAAGAAATAAAAAATTATCAATTTTGATCTGTTTGAAGGGTTTATTGTTTGAATCTTGCAGGAACAGCGAAGAATCACGGATTTGGAAATTTACAGAGGGCAAAACAGAAGTTGGTACATAAGAACAGAAAGGAACTGAAAGTACAGAACAACAGAAAATTTCTCAGAGCCTGATCCCACGACCTAGCCGCGTTTCTGCGGCATCAGAGGCCCCCAGACCGCGGTTCCGCCGCGTGGCTGCCACGTCAGCACCTCAAATTTGCTCTGTTTGTTTTTTTCTTCTCTCCTCTGCAACCTCCATATATCTGTCTGTAAAAATTTTCTGCAGGAATTCTTTGCGCTAAAAAATCTTTCTCCCCCTTCTAAATAACAGATTTTCTGCAGGTTTCTTTGCGCCGCGCTAAAAAAATTGATTGCAAGTGAATTTTATTGTTTTGCATAATTTAATTGGACTTTAAGGGGCTAATTGACCAAACTCAGATTGGGTTGGGATTTCATCACCCTTCCCAGGACCCCAGAAAACACCTAAAGCATGTGAATTGATCACAATTAATTAAAAAATATTAGACTCAGACCTAAGGACATCGAGCTCAATAGGAAAAGGACTAGTATAGGCATCGACCGTTTATCCTAACTGACTTTGCGGTGTCTAGGCTAGTGGTTATTAATTAGGCCCACTATTATGGTTCCTTCCCACTTACCTGACCGTACTTGTCGGTGAAGAGGCGGTTTGAGGTCCTATTTCTAGCCCTAGTTAGGAGCTGTCTTTTCTAGCCCTAGTTAGGAGCTGTCTAGCAGACCTAGGTGACCCTAGATCTAGGCCTGATTGTGCATGTGTGGTTGATACATTTATGTCACGAGTCCATTTTCAAAAACCTCTTTGCAAAACCCTCACATAAATAAAAAAAAAAAAAAATCTTTTCAAAACTTGCAACTTGTCGCTAAGAAAACTTGCAACTCACTTCCACCACTTTCCCTCACTGACGTTATCTTACCCCCACATTCTGTTCTTTTCTTTTTTCTGACTACACTACCCCTTTTAGTGTATGTCACTTTGGACTAGGGATACTAACGCCCGATTAGTCCGTGTTTCGTTGGTACCGACCGACGAACCTTTCGACACCGAAGTCGAAATTCCCTCCATTTCCTTACCTCCACCTTCAAATTCTTTCACTGAAGGTATGTCGGGATTCAACCCCAATGATACCTTACCGACGGGAATGATTCCACCTCCGCTAGGTGCGAATAACCCGAATCTTCCGCCTGTTGTAGCGCCCGCACGAGTTGCGCTCCAGGATCTCTTCTATTCCGTCCGCACTTCTTTACCTACATGTCTTTCACCCCCACCGACAAATGGGGACAATTTTGAAATAAAACCACATTTCATCAATATGCTGCCAAAATTTCATGGTTTGGAATCCGAAGATGCATATATCTTTATCAATAAATTCCAAAATGTGTGCGCTATGATGAAAACGACCCAATTAAGTGATGACGCTATAAGGCTAAGGGTCATTCCTTTCACCTTATGTGACCTAGCCGAGAAGTGGCTATACAGCACCGCATCACATTCCATTAGAAATTGGGATGAGTTTGTGAGAGTTTTTCTGAAAAAGTTCTATCCTCATCACAAAACTGCTAGAATCCGTAATGAGATTATACAATTTTCACAGCTTCCTTCCGAACCATTTTGGAAGTGCTTCGAGAGATTTAAAGACCTACTCGTTCAATGCCCTCATCATGGGATCGAAAGTTGGCAACTTTGCCAAACATTATACGAGGGATTGAACTCGGCAACGAAGCAGTTGCTAGAAACCATATGTCAAGGTCATTTTCTCTCCAAATCTAGCGACGAAGCGTGGCAGTTTCTTGAGGATCTTAGTGAGCAAACAATTCAATGGGAGAGTACCAAGACCACATCATCTTCTTCTGTTGGTCAATCTAGGGTATGCATACATCAAGTAGATATGTCGATTGCTATGAAGGCTGAGATGACCACACTTATGAAAAAGCTAGAAGCCATTGAGACTAAAATCTCATCGTCTTCTCCTGCCCCTGTTATACCTCCACGAATTGTTTGTGCTTGTTGTTCGAATCCATCGCATCTAACCGAAGAGTGTCCTTATAATGCACCTATTCAAGAACAAGATCAAGTCAATGCTGCCTTTCAGCAACGACAAAGAAATGATCCGTACTCTTCGACATACAATCCGGGGTGGAGTCACCCAAATTTCGCTTGGAACCAAAATCAACAAGTCCAAGAAAATAACAATTTTCAAAGACCTCCACCTCCACAACAACAACAAGCACCTTCACAAACTCAAAACCAGCAAGCTTTCCAACAACAACCTTATACAAATCAAACGAACAATTTGGTTCAACCTAATGATGATAAGGTTATCTCGCTCGAGAAAAGTCTAGATGCATTTCTCAAGCAATCTACAGAATCCGCAGCAAGACTTGAAAATTATGTTCAGTCTTTGATGCATAACAATGCCTCACACGATCAAAGTATCAAATCTATTGAGGCACAAATTGCACAATTAACTGCTGCGTTGAGCGAGAGAGAAAAGGGAAAGCTTCCATCTCAACCATTGCCAAATCCCGGTCACACACAAAACGCATATCACAATCACAATGTAAATGCGGTGACCACGTTGAGATCCGGAAGAGTGTTGCAAAATAATGTAGGAGCTAGTAATGACATCCCCGCCGGTGGTTCTTCTTCTTCTTCTTCTTCTTCTTCTTCTTCTTCTCCATCGTTACCTTTCCCTTCTTCATTTTCTTCACTTTCTTCTTCACCTTTTTCTTTAGAGCCTATTCTCCACCCTTCACACGGCTCTACTTCTTCTAGCTCGAACGGACCCATTTCTCACAATACGAACACATCTACACTGGGATCGGTTCCTACTCCACATTCTACTCTACAGACATTTGACTCAACGAATTTTCAAAATGCTCCATTTCCAAACAGGTTGAGTTCTAATAAACCAACTGCACAAGTGGAAAAGATTGTGGAGATATTTAAGCAGGTTAGCATAAATATACCTCTCTTGGACGCAATCCAACAAGTCCCTTCATACGCGAAAATCTTAAAGGGCTTATGCACCTCGAAGAGAAAAGCATCTCAAGTACCCAAGAAAGTGCTAGTGGCTAGTGCAGTGAGCAATGCTATTAACCACCATCAAACCTTACCCCAAAAATGAAAGGACCCCGGCTGTCCTACGATTTCAATCACAATTGGGGATAAGAAAATTAATCGAGCACTTTTAGATCTTGGGTCTAGTGTTAACCTGCTTCCCTACTCCGTGTACAAACAATTAGGGGTTGGAGAGTTGAAACCCACTCGTTGTACTCTCCAAATGGCTGATCGATCAATCACCCATCCAAGGGGTGAGCTAGAGGATGTGTTGATCAAAGTTGGGGAGTTCATATTCCCCGTTGATTTTGTTGTTATGGATACACAACCTGTTGCTAACCTAAGAAACCAAATTCCGGTGATTCTCGGTCGACCATTTTTGGCCACTTCCAATGCTGTGATAAACTGTCGCAATGGCTCCATGACTCCATCCTTTGGGAAGATGTCTAGTGAGTTCAATATTTATAAGATGGGAAGTCTGCCCCCCGTACCTAAAACTAGTACACGAGAAGTTTGCTCTATTCATGAAATCACGCAGGAGGACTGCGAGCTTGAAAGATTCTTGTTTGATGAAAACAGTTTTGACGCCACTAGTGCGTCCCTCCTTGAGCCTACCACCGTTGACACAACCGATATTGATTATGAATGTTTCACTTTTTCGGATGATGACGACTCACAGCCCGAATATGAGTCGTTTGAATTTTTGGATGAATTAGTCGAGCCATCCGAATCGGTTGTTTGCAGTGATTTCGAACCTGTGTTGGAGTCTTTTGAGTTCGAGGTAGATTCCGCAATGATTCTTTTGCCTCCGAAACTCGAACTCACGCCCTTGCCGTCTCACCTTAGATATGCTTACATAGGTGAGAATAAGACCTTTCCCATTATCATATCGGCCTCTCTAGCCCTCGAGCAAGAGAACACCCTTTTAATGGTCTTACAAAATAGGCGGCAAGTTTTCGGTTGGACTATGGCGGACATCGAGGAGATCAGTTCCCTTATAATTGAATATCATATGCAATTGATGGATGATGCTAAGGCAATAGAGGACCCACAGGAACATCTTGGGGGTATTGTGGTGAATCAACCTCCTCCTTTAGAAGTTGAAATACCCCCATTTCTTTTAATAAGTTACGAGAATGCCAATACTCCACTGATTGCTGATCATTTACATTCTCATTTTGATGCATCACCATCGCCTGTATATTTACCTCCACACCTTCCATATCACTACTTCTATCTTTCCCAATTTTTTGTGGATCGCTACAATTTGTTCTTCCACCAACCAATACTCTTTACTGATAAAATTTTCAACTGGTTGGTGTTGATGTTTTGTCTATGCAAAGCTTGGCAGTAATGTCTAATATAGTTTAAATGAAGTTTGGGGGAGGGCCTTTCTGTATATATTTTGTTTTACTTAACAATAAAAAAAGTATAAATAAATAAATAGGGAAGTGCCGGTATTTTGACCCTCTTGGTTTAGCATGACAGTGAGGACACTATCAAGTTCAAATTTGGGGGTATGCTCGGTACGTCTTCTTCCTTCGCATTCATTTGTACATATTTTTATATTTGCATACCTATTTGAAAACCCATAAAAATTTGAAATTTTTTAAAAATTATAAAAAATCAATGTATTCAATTTTGGTCTTATCTGACTTGAGTTTGACCAATAGGTTAACTAGCTAGGAGCAACTAGATCTTAGACTTAGTGAATTAAAAACCCTAAAAATAACATCCCTTAAAGTTTAACGCTAGAAAGTATATGCCTTGTATTTTATTTAGAAATAGGCAAATTTTGGGTTCACTTCTTGGGCTAAGTCGAGACAAGGGAAGAGTATTGATATTCATATTAGAGTATAAGTTTGAAAAAATAGTTCCTAGCTTAAGTCTAGATTCTAAAAATGTATACCCTATAATTTGCACAATCACACACCTCGAAACTTGGAATAGTAGAATAGACCTTGAAATGCTCTTGTCTAAAGTTCTTAGTACAATGAAAATAAAAGGAAAAAAATGTGAATAAAGAATTAAAAAAAAAATGGACACTGGTTTTTGTGATTACTTAAGGCTGTAAGAATAGAAAAATATTTAGCGAGGGTGCTTCATCACCTAGTGCCTTAGACCAACTGGTTTGGGAGTCACTGCTAAAGCCTTGGGTGTTGCAAAACTAGGAAGTACGCTTTAAAAGTGCAAACACATTTTGTAATCGGTCGTGGGTACCTCAAGAAGTATTAACGGTCGCATGAAGGATGTGTAAGCAAAATTCAATTAAAAATACACCTACTAATAAGTATTTTGGACAACAGACAAGGGCATGATTGCTTGATTTGAATTTCCAAATGTAGGGGTGATCTATATACACACACGTAGGGGTATGTGATTGGAATTTAGATAAAAGAGAGGAATAAGGAATAGAACTTGTATCTTTAGTAGAGTTGATAAAAATTCCTAAGTGGAGATGGAACTTTAGAAGGAAAACTTAAGAGATGTCGAAAGCTGAGTAGGTCTACATAACATATATAATTTTAAGTTAAATAATGAGGAAGTGTGAAGAATATGGGTGGATAATTTACAAGTAGAAGATAATAGAATTCCTTGTTAGAAAACCTAAATGAAGAACAAAAGTCAATGGACCGAGTTGATAGGATTTTGTGGGTGTAATCCGCTGAAAACCCTCAGGAGACAATACTCCTCCTACTAGGGACACCTAGAGGTTTAACGGCTTTTTGCACGTGCTCAGTGCAATCGCGTTTCCCTGCGAAAGTGTGGTTAGGATTTTAGTGAATAAAATAATAAGTTTACTCGAGGACGAGCAAAAGGTAAGTTTGGGGGTATTTGTTCAGACCATAATATTGCATTTTTCATTCCCCTATTCTTAACCGTTTTATAAATAAACAGGTACTCTTGACGCACTTTTGTTGCATGTTACAGGATACAGGGCTTGGATGCGAATACAGTGAAAAAGACAAAAGTCGATACAGAAAACGGACTTTTTGACCAACAAGTAGACTGATCCAAGTCAAGCCTAGACGAAGAACAATTCACAATTGTATAAGGCAATGCAGTCCAAAACGTCAAAGTGAACGGTCAAAAGATCCTTACAAGTTTTCACTGAAGATCTGTAGAAGACCCAGAAGTCAAACAGAGAAAAGTGGTGAAGAAACAAGAAGCCCAAATACCCAGAATACAGCTCAAGAATTTTGGTGAGCTGAGCTCACCAAAGGGCCGCGGAACCGCGGCCCAAGGCCCACATTTGCCGCGGTTCCGCGGCCAGCTAAGGTACGTGTCGGTGCAAAATCGCTGTGTCGGTGCGTCAGTGCGGGGTTGGGATTTTCCGAGGGCAAATCTGTAATTGCACATTTGCGAGAGTCTGTAACCCTAGTTCCTGTTTTCCTATAAATTGTAATCACAGATCTGTAAAAACTCATGCCTCTTTTCAATAAAAAATTCAGATCTGTTCTGTACTCTTGCTTGGAGGGAGCCATCAAATTAGTAAGTAATTTTATTTCTATGCTTTTAATTCTCTTTAATTAAAATGTTTTTTCATTCCCTAATGAGCGAGTAATCTTCTCGCTTGTTAGGGTTAGCCTTAGGGAAAGGTTTGTGAGATGAGATCTCTCACCCCTTTCAATACCATATTCACCTAAGAATTAGAACTCCATGCATACGCGCACAACTGCTCCCTACGGCACCCTACCCCTCGAGGTAACGGTGAACCGTAGTATAAAGGGCCGGTTGCGCGTGTTTTCCATAGGGGTTAGGGTAATTATCGATAAAGGAAGGACAAGAATCTAGAGGAAGAAATATCTTCCCAAAAGATTCTTATCCACTTTATTGATAATTACTATAACATCTAATAGATCTAAAATAAGGCATTGAAAGCGGTGAGGAAACCTTTAATCTCCAAACTTCCCTAAGCCTAACCCTAGCAAGACTTTAAATTAGATTAATTTAGTTTATTGATAGATCTAGATTTTAGATTTAATAAATCAATCAAAACGACACTTGGAATCAACTCGTAAAAATACATTAAGGAAATTACCCATCTCTGTGGATCGACCTGTACTCACCGGCTAGCTGCAAAACGACGCCGTTTCTGATTACGGTAAATATAAATTTTTGGAATAATCATGGACCCCCTTAAATATTTGATGTCAAAGGCTATATTGACGGGTCGACTCGCTAAATGGGCTCTACTCCTGATGGAGTTCTCAATAACGTATCGACCTCTCAAGGCAGTGAAAGGTTGCATTGCCGACTTCCTTGCTGAGCATCCAGTACCTTCCAGTTCTCCTCTGAACTGCGATTTGCCGGACGAACATGCATTTGATGCGATCAGCGGCGGTGATACCCGATGGGAGCTCTATTTTGATGGGGCATCTTCCATGAAGAAGCGCAAACAATGTAGCCCCATAATCAAATCGGGAGTAGGCCTTATCTTCGTAACCCCACAAGGAGGGATAATGCGCTTTGCTTTCTCCTTAACGGAATCGAGGACGAACAATGAAGCCGAATACGAAGCTTTGATAGCGGGCCTCGAAATCGCCATTGACATGGGAATTGAAGACCTCCTTATATACGGGGATTCTCAACTGGTCGTTAGTCAAGTAAATGGTGACTACCAAACGTGCAAACCGGAGTTGGTGAAGTACGGCGAAAATGTGCAACAACTGTTGACCCATATTCCCTCCTATACTTTGGAAAGCATACCATGCGTGGAAAATAGCAAGGCGGACGCGTTAG
Organism: Agapanthus africanus; assembly: GCA_030015575.1. Classification (NCBI taxonomy): domain Eukaryota; kingdom Viridiplantae; phylum Streptophyta; class Magnoliopsida; order Asparagales; family Amaryllidaceae; genus Agapanthus; species Agapanthus africanus. Next base: position 22,607,863 of record JASDDO010000028.1, on the reverse strand, counting down.
CTAAGCTCGCTAAAGAATTGGCTGACGAGAACCTTGATGACATTAAAATCATGGTATAAAGCCGTCGAGTTCTCGCCCCAGCGGAAATACCCCTGGAATCTTACGAAGAAAAAGGAGAGACTAAGCAGACGACCCTACAAATAAAAGACCGTGAGAAGGCTGAGGACTGGAGGGAAGTCTTCATAGACTACTTTAAGTCCTACCGAATGCCTGAAGAAGCGTCCTCAAGACATCAGCTCCTGAAACGAGCTCTATCTTTCGCCTTCGTCAATGACACTCTGTATAAAAGGACGTTTGATTCTCTGTGGCTGAGATGTTTAGGACCTGACGAAGCAGAAAGAGTCGTTCAGGAAGTTCACGACGGAATCTGTGGCTCTCATCAAGCAGGCCCGAAGATGAAGTTGAAAATTAAACGGATGGGTTACTACTGGCCCACGATGATCCAGGACTGCTTCGAGTATGCAAAGCAATGCCATTCATGCCAAATCCATGGGGATTTCATCCACCAGCATCCGAATCCACTACATCCGACGGTGGCTAGCTGGCCATTCGAAATGTGGGAAACTGATATAGTCGGCTCCATTGAACCAGCATCGTCCAGAGGACATCGTTTCATCCTGGCGACGACTGATTACTTTTCCAAATGGGCGGAAGCAGTACCGTTGAGGGAAGTGAAGACGGAGAATATCCTCCACTTCTTCAAGATGCACGTCATCTATCGGTTTGGAACTCCACGGCGGATTATCTCCGATAACGGGCCAGCTTACAGAAGCCATAAGATTAGCCGCTTCGCGCAGCAGCATAATATAGACTGGAGATATTCTTCAGTTTACAATCCGCGAGCTAATGGTCTAGCTGAAGCCTTCAACAAGACCCTGACGAAGATCATAAAAAAGACGGTGTCCCGAAATAAGAAAGACTGGCACGAGAGGCTGTAGGAGGCCCTTTGGGCCTATCGAACTACGTTCAAGACGGCCACGAACACAACGCCATACGCACTGGTATTCGGTACGGAAGCGGTACTCCCCCTCGAGATAGAGCAGCCTTCTCTTCGGGTGGCAGTCCACCACGAATTGACAAACGAAGAAAATACTCACCTTCGGCTTGAGGATCTTGATGCCCTCGATGAAACCCGGCTCATAGCGCAACAAAATCTGGAGGCCTACAAAGCAAAGATGACGCGCTCTTACGAAAGATTGACCAGACCGAGGACATTCCGCTAAGGCGAACTCGTACTAGTGGTCAAAAGACCTATGATCCCCAATCGCGCCAAGCGGGGAAAATTCGAGCCAAACTATGAAGGCCTATACATCATAGATAAGGTCTACCAGGGTGGGGCCTATCTACTGATAGACATGCACAGTGAAAGGCCTTTCAGGCCAATAAACGGCCGCTTCCTGAAGAAATACTACGCTTAATGAGCCATAGCTTAGGTCAATGATAGATGACGATGACTATATCCGCTCGCTATCTTCCTAAAGCTCAAAGCTCTATAAGTAGTAGCCGACTCTCTCCTCGACGGACCAAAACGTCCCTAAACTAACGACGGACCGAAACGTCCTTAAAGCTACTACTGCAGCATCCTTAGGCTGACAAAAAAAAAATATAAAAAAAAAGAAAAAAACGGTATGTCCATAAGCAAAAAAGGGCACGGATGAAAACCCGAAAGGGTTTCGTGAGTAAAAACAGCAGGGCTACCGGCGAGTGTTCGTGAAAAGCCGAAAGGGCGCGACCTTGTAAAAAAAGTAAAAGAATAAAAAAAAAAAAAAAAAAAAAAAACGGTATGTCCATAAGCAAAAGGGCACGGATGAAAACCCGAAAGGGCTCCATAAGTAAAAACAGCAGGGCTACCGGCGAGTGTTTGTGAAAAGCCGAAAGGGCGCAACCTCGTTAAAGGACACTTGCAGGGTCCTCACGACCTGGTAAGAGAAACCACCCGCGTGAGATCCTTACGACTCACAAGGGAGCAACACACTTAGGGATCCTCACGATTCCTAAGGAGAAATCACACTTGCGAGATCCTCACGACTTGCAAGGAGAACTCTCTTATGGGACCCTCATGGCTCATAAGATTTGAAAGTCTTAAGTCACAGAGATCTAAATCTGTGCTTAAGCAAAATCCTCCACAACTTTCGACAATGCCCTACAAGCGGCTCATACTGACCCTTGTATACAATCCACGGGCGCGAATAAACATTTCCCCAGCAAAGTCTCACCCGTGACTAGGGACACGTCCGTATGATGAGCAACCCTTATAAGTCCTCTCGACTTATAAGGAGAAAACCCTCTTGTAGGATCCTTACGACTTACAGAGGAACATACACTTAGGAATCCTCACGATTCCTAGGGAGAAAATACACCTATAAGATCCTCACGACTTGTAGGGAGAAATACCTTTGTGAGACCCTTACGGCTCATGAAGTCAAAAGCCTTAGTCGACAGGACCCTAACCCTGTTTGCTAAGCTACCTTTGTTCAACATCGACAGAGGCAAATGATGATTCGCTCCTGGCAATATCCTAGTTGCAGTGATGCTGATGCCTAAACCGGTATCAAATTCCAAGTTCTTTCATGGCAATGATGATTCGCTCCTGGTAATATTCCAGTTGTAGCGATGCTGATGCTAAGATTGGTATCAGATTCCAAGTTCCACACTCGCGATATAAAAAAGATCAGCGAGCCAAAAATGCATATGAAATAGCCGAAATGATGGGGCATCTTGCAATAAAAAAAAAATAGCAAGTAAAAATGTATGCATGAAAAATAGCCGAAATGATGGGGCAACTCGCAATAAAAAGCAGCGAGTAAAAATGAAATAAATAGCCGAAATAATTGGGCACCGCGAAAAATAGCCGAAATGATAGGGTAATCGCGACTCTCGCGATATAATAGCTGAAATAATAGAGCATCGCGGAAAAAGAAATAAAAATGAAAAAGGTTCTAATTTATGCCCTACAGGTGATGTTCTATCGCACCCTGTATATAATCCAAGGGCGGACCCGTGTGAAGCATCCAGAGCGGAGCCTAGTCCTCGCCTAACACGGTAGTGAACCCGTGTGAAGCATCTAGTGCAAAATTCCTGGTTACGTGGAACGCGGATAACGTCACTCTTTGACCCCGTGGAAAACGTCCAGAGCGGATCCTGGTCCTCGCAGAGCACGTCAGTGAACCCATGTGAAGCATCCAGAGCGGAGCCTAGTCCTCGCCTAACACGGCAGTGAACCCGTGTGAAGCATCTAGCGCAAAATTCCTGGTTACGTGGAACGCGGATAACGTCACTCTTTGACCCCGTGGAAAAAGTCCAGAGCGGATCCTGGTCCTCGCGGAGCACGGCAGTGAACCCGTGTAAAGCATCCAGAGCGGAGCCTGGTCCTCGCCAAGCACGGCAGTGAACCCGTGTGAAGCATCCAGAGCAAACACCGGACTGTGGAGTCCCTAAAATCCACGGACTATGATGTCCTTAACCTCGACCGTGATGTCTTAAAACTAACAATCAACCACCCCGATTCCCTACGGATTCTACCTTAGTTTAAGGGTACATCTTTTCACTCCTTTGATACCTGACGTTGTAATTCCTCAACGTCTTCAAAGAGATGACGGGTCCCGGCAACCAAACATCGGACTATGGAGTCCCTAAATCCACGGACTATGAGGTCCTTAACCTTGACCGTGATGTCTTAAAACTAACATCGGACTGTGGAGTCCCTAAATCCACGGACTATGAGGTCCTTAACCTTGACTGTGATGTCTTAAAACTAATATCGGACTGTGGAGTCCTTAAATCCACGGACTATGATGTCCTTAACCTTGACTGTGATGTCTTAAAACTAACATCGGACTGTGGAGTCCCTAAATCCACGGACTATGAGGTCCCTAACCTTGACCGTGATGTCTTAAAACTAACATCGGACTGTGGAGTCCCTAAATCCACGGATTATGAGGTCCATAACCTTGACCGTGATGTCTTAAAACTAATATCGGACTGTGGAGTCCCTAAATCCACAGACTATGAGGTCCTTAACCTTGACCGTGATGTCTTAAAACTAATATCGGACTGTGGAGTCCTTAAATCCACGGACTATGGGGTCCTTAACCTTGACCGTGATGTCTTAAAACTAGCATCGGACTGTGGAGTCCCTAAATCCACGGACTATGGGGTCCTTAACCTTGACCGTGATGTCTTAAAACTAATATCGGACTGTGGAGTCCTTAAATCCACGGACTATGAGGTCCTTAACCTTGACCGTGATGTCTTAAAACTAATATCGGACTGTGGAGTCCTTAAATCCACGGACTATGAGGTCCTTAACCTTGACCATGATGTCTTAAAACTAACATCGGACTGTGGAGTCCCTAAATCCACGGACTATGAGGTCCTTAACCTTGACCGTGATGTCTTAAAACTAACATCGGACTGTGGAGTCCTTAAATCCACAGACTATGAGGTCCTTAACCTTGACTGTGACGTCTTTAAACTATGATACCTTGAGCGACCCCTGACCCTGTGAAACACGGATAAGGGCGACCACATCCAGCACTTGCAGGTCCTCACGACCTACAAGGAAGAAAACTCTCTTGTGGGATCCTTACGACTCTCAAGGGAAAAACCCGCTTAAGAATCCTCACGATTCTTAAGAAGAACTCACGTCTATGGGACCCTCTTGACCTGCAGGAGGAAAAACTCTTTATGAGACCCTCGTGGCTCATAAAGCGCAGAAGTCTTAGGAAGCAGACCTTAACCCTGAATCCTAAGCCACCGATGCCCTGTAAGGAGAGCAAGATAAATTGTCCGCAGAATACATTCAATAAAAGAGACATGCCGTTGAGAAGAAAAATGTATCTTTTATTCATAAACCAAAATGGATACAAAGTACAATTCCGGCGGGCGATTTAGCAGCTTGGTCAGCTCATCCTGCTTTTGTTGGGCCACAGCCTCATGATTTAAAATCGCCAAAAGACGGGCCTCCGCCTGAGCCTGCTGGGCCTGATACGAAGCGAGCCGGCCTCCAAGGTCTTTCTCGGTGGCCTTATGGGCCTCAACCCTTTCACGAGTGAACGTGGCAGTTTTATCGAGAGCCACCACCTCTTTGATGGACTCCTGAAGCACCCGCCAGAGTTCATATGCTTGTTGGCTTTGGCTGTGAGATTGGCTTGAAGCTCGCTCAGCGCCTTAGAAGTCAGCTCCCTCTCCGAGAATTTACGGCCGAACCCTTTTTCTCGCACAACAATATGTTCGCCACGTGTCGCCCTATCGGCCATGTAAGCTCACTTTCGCGACCGCAACCTTGGAAACGGGACATACACGCTCAAGATCATATAAATGGGCTTCCGGTCGACAGCAATAATCGATCCAAAACACGCTCACATCACCTGGTATGAAAAGCAACGAGAAAATTTTCGATGTTTATCCTATCGAGCATGTGTTCGCAATCATATGAACATCCGAAAAAGAAATAAAATTCGAAGCTTTAATGTGCATGCGACATGATGACAGTGTTGATAATTGAAGGAAGTTTTCATAAAAAGAACACAAAATTTATTCATGCAAGTGAAAACATACATACGAGTACCGAGCCTACATGGAAGTTCAACATAAAGCATACAAAAAGAAGGGCTAATTTAAAAATGCTACGCTAATGGGAAAATGTCACCAAACACGGGATCAATATCATAAGGGTTAACAAAGCAGAGGACAAAATTCTCCATCTTTCTCTGCTTTCTCCAGCACATCAAAGCGACGGTTCTCGCGAGGAGTCGCTCCCCATCGATTGGCGCCGTGTTCGTCCGCGAAAGCAGACATAATAGCTCACCGGACCTTTATCTGGCTCAGCAGAGGAATTGAGCAATCCTTCAAAGCCTGAGTAATTAGGCACGCTTCATGAAAGCCCTCGAGCTTTTGTTCAACCGCGTCAAGCATCGCCAGGGTCATCTCCGCCGGGCGAGGAGGGATGTCGGCAAGCACGGCCGCGAGAATCATCCGGAGCCAGAGGGACCCCATCGGGAGGGGGGACCCCCTACGGATCGAGAGTTCATACATCGCCGAGTCGCATTCGTCGTCGGTAAGGAGTGGATCCACCAACCGAGCAGCAAAGCAGGGGATCATCTCCTCGATAGGAACTTCCCATGGCTGTCGACGAGCATGAGGGCGATTGCAGGCCATGGCGCTTGTTTGTTTCTCAAGACAAATTACACCAAAATGAGAAAGAAAAATATAAATCTCTCTGTGAAGGGAAAAGAAGGCTATAGCCTCATATATAAAGAAGTGTATTAAGTGTTGAGCGCGGAAAATCTTGCATGATGAAGCTATTTCCAAGGCCCAAAAAAGGAAAGCCATCGAAAATCAGGGAGATGGAACTATTTCCAAGGCTCCTTTTCTGCATCTGATATTGTGCACTAAAAATGTGGCATGGAAAAATTTTGAACAGTCCCATCAAAGAACCCCACGTGCAGAACACGTGAGCCCCAAACTTGACGTGCACTAAAAATGGAATAGCACCATGCATATTAAAAGCATCAGCAACAACAATAGTGAAATGATAAAATCCCACAGAAAGGCATGCAAACATACAAAGATATAATAGAACTTAACATTCATACTTCAAGAAGGTCATACAAAATAAAGAGAACACGTTTATAATGGCAAAACTTCAGACGCAGGGCACGGATTGAGAAACTCAAGCTTAACTTTGTCCAAGATCCTCCAAGCATTTCGAACCTTCCGAGTATGTTTTCTCTCACGATCACAAGCGTCGGGGTCCTCACGAATGTCCTCCACCCTCCGATAGGCAGCAAGTATGGCTGACTGCTGAAAGGCTTGGTGCAAGAGATCAATGAGGTGATCTCGCCTCCTCTTTGAAATCAAGCTCATCAAGTACACCGAATGTATCTTGTCCTCGGCAGCGTCCAATGCCCTGAGCGGTACACCGGCGTAGAAGAGAGGAAGCGCCTACCAAATTGCCAGCACGATGAGTTTCAAAAGAGAAGAGCGACGGGGGAGTAGCCGATGGTTGTACTCGCCAAAGCGGCTCATGATCTCCGCGCATTGAGCATTGGTGAACTCCTGGTTCTGACTGTGGCCCAGTGCACGAATGTTCCCATAGGAAATGATTTCGTCAAGACCATACATATGAGCATCCATAATACCTAAAATAAAGGTCATGATAATTGTTACAAAGCTTCTGTTGCATTGAGTAAAGATGGACAACCCTCGGGCCAAGAGACCCTAAGAAGCCTCCATGGGAAGAAACCGAGTTCTTCACAGGAATTAAATTCCTTTTAGAAAAGAGAATTAAATTCCCATAAAACATTTTTGGGATGGAATTAAATTCCATAGATTGTCATCATCATTTCCCTAAAGATCGTTTAAGCCCTAAGAGATCTACAGTTTGAAGATTAGATGGCTTTCTGTTCCTGTTGATGAATTTGAAGAAAATGTGTTCATATTAAAAGGGTAAAAACCCTTGTTTTGGATTTGAAATCCAGAGGAATGTAAAAGTTCATCGTTTGTCCAAGAACATTATCTGAGGGAAAGAATTCTTTTCGAGTTAAACTCTGAAAATTGTTTCAAGGCAGAGAACTAAGCTTTGAAAGAAGAGAATTAAATTCTCAGAAAAAGTTTGCAAGGAGGAAGATGAGCAAAGTGAAGGCTCTTCTGAAGAGACATGGGTATTTATAGGATGTGATGGAGACGCTTCACCTCCCCAAATCCTTAGAGGAATCCAACGGTCACAAAAAGTGACAGCGTTGCACTCACGTGCAAACACGTGAGAACAACGCTGCGGGGGAATTTGTTTCCTGATTTAAAATCAGGAAAGCCTACTGAAGAGGCTTCAGAAAAAGGTCACATGCTCACACGTGACCAGCAGTCACGTGACATCTAAAAGCATCGGCAAGGCAGATTCAGCTTCCTGACTACATCAAAGAAAAGGGCTTCAGAAAGGGTCATGTGCTCCCACGTGACCCGGGTCACGTGTCGGCACGTGACATTTAAAAACGACTTCAAAGGCACATCAGTTGCCTGATCAAATCAAGGAAAATGCTTCAGAAGGAGTCACGTGCTCACACGTGATCAGTGGTCACGTGTTGGCACGTGATGACCAAGTAGGGGTCAGAAGACAGAGCGCAAAAAGAAAAAGAAAGCTCGCTGGTCACGTGCCCACACGTGACTAAGGGTCACGTGCCCACACGTGACCGGCTTTCAAAGCCCATTTACTTAACAGAATTAAATTCTGAACGGCATTCAAATCTTTCCAAAAGAAAATGATTGTTTGGAACTGATTGGATTAAAGATTTAAAGGTGATTAAATATCATCCATTTGTGGAAAAATCCTGAACTTAGAAAGATTTCCCCTTAAAATCTAACAGAAATAACTAAGGAGAATCTCTGGATTTAAATTCCAATGGTGAATAAAATTCACCTAATAATCCAAAGGACCAGATGAATGATGAATGCAAATCAAATCTCTCAAAGAAAGATTCACCAAAGCTAATTGATTCTGCTTCTTCTCCTATAAATAGGAGCCGAGAGGCACAGATAGAGAGAGAGAAAATAGAGTATTGAGACTCTGGAAGAATTTGATCTTCTACAGAAGAAAATCCTAGACAAGAAAGGGAAGGCCTTTAAAAGAGAATTTAATTCTCAAAAGAGTTTAACACTTAAAAAAAAAAGAACATAGTTCTCTCTTTAGTGGAGGATCTGCAAAGTGCACATCTCCCCTTGAATTGAGAATTTAATTCTCATTTGGTTGAGATCCTGCCATGCAGATCCAAAGCATAGAGAGGGAATGGGAGTTTGAGAATTTAATTCTCAAAGAACTATAGGAATTTAATTCCTTTAAAATAAAATTAGGGTTTAACCCTATGCTACAGGAATTCAATTCCTTCAGAATGAACAGAATCAGGGTTCAACCCTAGTTAAGAACTGAGTTCTGTTAAAATAACAGTAATTTAACTCTCTTAAGAAAGAAGAAATTATGGTTTCACCCTAAGACAGAACCTCATCCATCAGAATAATTCTCTAAAAGAGAGTGGGAATTTGATTCGTTTAAAGCTTTTATTAGGGTTTAACCCTATGATATAATTCTTCATATATATGAGGAATTTAATTCCTACAGAAAATTCAGAGAAGGAAATAGGAATTTAATTCCTCTAGAATTACTGTTAGGGTTCAACCCTACGAAGAATTTAATTCTTAAAAGGGATTAACAGATCTTCTAAAAAACATACATAGAGGCAGGGTCACGTGCCACCACGTGGCCCCCGAAAAGATCCATAGAGAAGGGCCTTTAAGGCAGTGCCTCACGTGACCCACGTGACCCTTGGCAGAAGCTTTAACATACAAGAATTTAAATGCCCATCACGTGATGGCACGTGATGCTCCAAAGTATTCAATACTCTCAGCAGAACGAATGAAGGGAGTGCGCCCTCATGTGCTATCACGTGACCCCTCTTGCTTCAATATTTAACACTAAATTGGAACTCCTGAATCCAGTGTTAAAACACTGTTTGGCCCTAGTGTTCAACACTAACCGAAGAACTTTATTTGCAGTGTTTAACACTGAATTTCTTAGTGTTTAACATTAAATTAAACCCCTGTTAACAGAGTTTAAGATTAACTCCCTTAGTGTTCAACACTAAATTAAAATCTCTGTCACCAGTATTTAACACTGATTATTCCTAGTGCTTAACACTAATTTGAAATCTCTGCTGCTAGTGTTTGACACTGATTTGCTCTAGTGTTTAACACTGATTTGAACCCCCTGTTGCTGGTGTTTAACACCAACTGTCTTTTAATGTTAAAACAATAACTTGTTCTCAGTGATCAACACTGCTGATCTTTAGTGTTTAACACTAATTTCAGCCCAATTGGCTAAATGGCTAGAGGCAAAGCCTCTTCTTCAATGGACCAACAGAAAGCCAGTATTCTAAACATGATGGGACTTAGCCCAAGATGGCCATAAGTCCTCAATTCAAACTTAACTGGGCTAATGGGCTCATAACATAATTAATTGGTCTTGATCCCAAATTGGGCCAAAGACTATTTAATCCACCCCGGTTCAAGGGTACATCTCTTCACTCCTTTGATACTTGGCGTTGTAATTCCTCAACGTCTTCAAAGAGGTGACGGATCCCGATGACCACACATTAGCAACAGACTGTGGGGTCCTTAAACCCATGGACTACGACGTCCTTAACCTTGACCGAGATGTCTTAAATCTAACAACGGACTGCGGGGTCCTTAAACCCATGGACTACGACGTCCTTAACCTTGACCGAGATGTCTTAAAACTAACAACGGACTGTGGGGTCCTTAAACCCATGGACTACGACGTCCTTAACCTTGACCGAGATGTCTTAAAACTAACAATGGACTGTGGGGTCCTTAAACTCATGGACTACGACGTCCTTAATCTTGACCGAGATGTCTTAAAACTAACAACGGATTGTAGGGTCCTTAAACCCATGGACTATGACGTCCTTAACCTTGACCGAGATGTCTTAAAACTAACCTTGGACTGTGGAGTCCTTAAATCCACGGACTACGACGTCCTTAACCTGGACCGCAATGTCCCTAAACTACCTATGGACCGCAATGTCCTTAAACTACCTACTGACCGTAATGTCACTAAACAAAACAACAGAGCCCCCCTTTTTATTGCTCTCTTGTTGGATCTAAACGATCCTGTTAAGTCGATCTTAGTCTAAAAGCTAGACTAACGTGTCCTTAACAAACGTTTAAGTCGATCTTAGTTTCAAACGAGGCTAACGTATCCTTAAACCCAAACCCCCAAACCCAAATCTAAAATAATACGGATTTGGACTAGTCCACGTCCTACGGGCGACGACATAACCCAGTCTCCGTATACAATCCACGGGCAACTAAACACAAAATAAACACACACGACACAGTGACCATCTGGAGAAGGAAAAAGTGGTTACCGCAGTGCGGTAGCGTAATTAACTGCAGGGGCTTGCGCCTGCAGGGAAGAGCGTCCCCACAATCAAAAACCCCTTATGCGAGGGGGAATTTGACGAAGTCTGCTACATCGGTCGCATCTGTCTAAACCTCCGATACACGGTGCCATAAATCAACTTGGCATCTTCGGAGAGGTAGACGGATAGCACCAATTTAGCTATAGGTGGAGCAATTAAATTTATAATTTTTTTTTAAAAAAAATATTTTGTTTTATGGTTAATTAGGTGGGATCTAGAGGCTATGGAAGAACTCCCACATAACTTGAAGTTGTGTTATATGGCACTGTACAACTTTGTCAATGAGACTGCATATGAAATACTTAAAGATTATGGGTTGGATGCTCGACATTTATTAGAAAGAGAGGTAAAATTTTATCAAGTTTCTTTTTTTTAATCTATTTTATTCTCAATTCTCTACCGAGAAGTAGAATTTTTATTGTTCCATTCTCTTTTTATCAAGAACTAAAATTTGTGTATATATATAGTTATATTAAGGGTAAATTGTCAAAAACAAGCCGGCCTGCTTAAAACTTGTGTAACAACCCCTAAGCTTTTTGCTCTTGTTAAAAAAAATCCAGGGCCCAATCAAAACCCTTTTATACCAGTTGACTATAATATTTAAGCAGTTGCCTGTAATATCTAAGCAGTTGTAGATGCCTGTAATATCCAAGCAGTTGAGAGAATACAAGGCCTAAATCATGAAATACAACCCAGGGTTTTTTAACACACATTTTGAACAGTAGGCTATTTCCAACAATTTCGAAAATTACAGGGGGTTTTAGACAACTTCCTAGCGGTCTGTTGACTTTTTGACAACTTACCCTTATTTTAAATGTGATTTTCGTAACTTTTCAACAATAATTATAATTATATTGATTCGGCTAACATACTGCAGAGAATAGTCAAAAATAAATAAGGGACACAATTGTTTCTGGGTCCATCTTTGAGACATATTTTCAAAATTGATGAAGTACCCACAAATGTTTCATGCTTGTATGCATTCTAATTGAAATGTTTTTCTGCAGCTTTATCATTTCGCAACCTATAAATACACATTTTGAACTTTAGTAACTTTATTTATTTAATAATGATATTATTTAGCTAATAACAACACTATTTAGCAGACCACAACAATGTTACATTAACACTATTTATCAAACCATAATATTGATTATCAAGCCATAACACTATTTGTCACAATATTTTATTTACCAAATCATAACATATATTTTATGAAATCTTTAAAAAGTATTATGCACAAAAAAAAAAATGCAAATCAACGTTTGGGGCCAGAAGGAATTCAATAACATACCTGGGTTTTGTCATAATTCTTTATCCTTTTGGGTTTAAAAATAAGTCAACTTAAAGAACTGGCCTTGGAATAGTTTTCCCTATAAATAATCATATTGAATTTTCCTCCATGAATTACACAAGATAAAGGATGTATTAGGGACATAGTGACTTAAGAAACCATGGACTATGGCATAAAATCACTTGAGTAAATTCTTCTCCAAATTAAAAAAACACCTTTACTGTTTTTCAAACAAAAAACACAACTTTATTTTGGAAATTAAAATGTCTTTTTGTCACCGATATTGACTAATTTTCTTTTGTTGCTTTTAGTGGATATGTACATATGAATCATACTTGAGAGAAGCAGAATGGTTTCACAAAAAAACAACTCCAACTCTTGAAGAGTATTTGGAAAATGGTTGGACTTCCGTGGGTGCTAGAATTCTCATCTACCATGCTCTACACCATGCAGGCCACGGTCTAACACTACAAACGCTTGATCACTTGAAGACTTCATACCAATTGGTATATTTGTCCTCAGTTGTTATCCGACTTATTGATGATTTGACTCCTTCCAAGGTAAGGCAAAATGAAAAAAATATATTATCGAAAGCTTTTCTCACTTTCACTTGTATAGATAGCGTGACACACACACCATATAATTCTCACATGCCCTATTTCAACCTATGTTAATTTTAACCTGATTTCTATGGTCTTCTTAGTTACAAAATATCCCAGACCTTCTACCACATTTCCTAAAATTGAAATGTAATTTGGAAGGAAAAAAACTCTAAAATATAAGGAAAGTTACGGGGGTAAAAGAAAAAAAAGGTTAAATTGGTGGGGAAAAAAGGGTTATAATTCTCATTTATTTTTTTGAAGTTGCATTTTGCCATCTTTTTTTTCAAAGAATTTGTGTTTCGCCATCTTCTTGAATAAATGTTGATTTCCCCCTTATTTTTTCAATTTTATTCCAAAACTAGCTTTGATTTCTTCCCCTCTTTCGATTTACATCACTGGGTCGTAGAAACAATTGTTAAAATATGAGGTAAAGCTTAAGTTTTAATAATAAAATTGTGTCATATCTTACTGTGTGCTTAAAATTGAAGAAAATTTGTTTAAAATTTAATTGAAATTAGTGTTAACAAAAACTTGGTGTGATCGTAGGCCGAAATGGAGAAAGGAGAGACATCGTTAGCAATCCATTGCCGCATGAAGGACTCTGGCGAATCATATGAAACTTCGAAAAAGTTTATCGAGGATTTGATTGTGTTTTACCTGAAGGAGCTAAATAAGGAGACTTTTGATGATGATCTATCTCGAATCTTTATTTATGTCGCTATGAGCTGTAAGTCTACGCTAGCGCCCCGGCCGTCTACAGACGCCAAATGCGGAACAAAACTTTTAAACTGGCGCTATCGTATACTTTAACCCGGATCTGCCATTATTGCTAAACTAACAAACTGTAAAGAGTGTAGGAATGTTATACCGAACGATCCGAGTCCTTCGTTCTTCAACCATCATCCCACGCTCCGTTGCGGCTGCTCCGATCTCGTCGATCTCCGATTTCCTCGTCGAGGTGGCACCACATGATCGGTTCTTTAAACGGGCTCCCGCCTCTGACTCGAGGCAACTCGATCTTCAAGTTTGCTAAAAGAGACGACCAAGAATGATGTAGAGAATGAGTAGATGACTTTGTCTCACTTCGTCCAAATCCGTGGACGATCGGTTAATGAAGTTGCCGAAGGAATCGGGTGATGGAATGAAATGGACTGTGAAATTCCATACACCGATAAAACCTATCATAATCTTTTCTAGCAAAATGAAACATCAAGTGAAGTCTAGTGAGGAGGAGAGAGAAGGCCGGCCTCTTATAGTGAAGAGGGAGGTGACCGTAGGAGAGGGGGGTGACCATATGTTAAATATCATATGTGAACACAAAACAAATATCTTGCATAAAGATCTTAAGCTAAACAAGAAATGGTTGATATCAAAGCATGAGTCACACGACACCTCACCCAATCTAGAACCTTCTAGAACCTTCTAGAAGCATGACTCACTCTCATCCAAGAAAAGATAAATCCGTCTTTAACCGAATGTTAAAAGACGGCTGATAGAAAACTGGAAACTGGAAACTGGCAACTTCCAAAAGTGATCCTGAAACGACTTTCAGGATAACCCCGAAACTGTATAAATATACCCGCATTTACATTACGACCGAATATAAATGTAACTGAGACAAAGATATTATACCTACTCAATATAATACTCGGATCCGGCTTAAACCAAAGCCGACCAGTATCATCTGCCCGAAAAATGACACGTGCGTAAACGCACGTGCATTTTCCGAACCCTGCCATAAAACCATACGGCCTCTACAACGTTTCGCCCGAACTTGGGAAACTGTCTGTGGGGGACTCTAATGACTCGTCAGCACCCTGGCGGTGGGTTTAACCACAAACCGTCAGCGGCACTAGCTATGCATAACGGCTGCCCATGGACTGACCTCAAGGGATGCCGATGAGCGCACTCATCCGGAAAAACCCTACTGAGCCTAACAGTGACAATGTATATACAGTCCGGTCCGTTCGTCAATGAGTATCGCATACCTGCCTAGGGGGCTAGTAACGTCAGACCCCCAATAGCAGTATAAGTCATGTCGGAGTGAAGCCCAATTACACCATGAGATACTACTGGAGTACCTACCAGTAAATCTCCTACCATGGCCATGGATTTGTGTAATGGCTCTCCTAGACACAGCACGACCTCGCCCCCAATACTGGGAAAGAAGAATCCCCTGCCGATCCACTCACGTGCCTCCATATGGCTCGGGACTGTACCCAAAAGCTACCTGTTTGCACGACTCCTTTGAGCCGTGGTAGGGTAGAAATCAAAGCACAGTGGGAACTCACACGAGACAAATGACGACCTCAGGTCGATGAACTAACCTGTACACATGTCACCAGGGAACTGCTATCTGACGGTAGATATAATACTAACTAGCAGATTCCCGGCGAGTCCTGTCCGGTGTACTCATAACCCAATGAGCACCTGTATACATCTTAGGTGATCCAACTGACACCAGTGGCTTGTGAGACCGGCCACCGCCCCTCGTCGGGGTCTCGACTGTACACACTAGTCTACTCCGGAGTATCGATGCCCTGTCTCGAAACTCCCACGACTAGGGACCACAATTAAGGATATGCATATAAACTACCCAACTCTCACGTATATGATCGCCATCATACTGTTGGTAGTAAAGCAAGATCCTAAGGGCTCTATCAAAGTGTAACATGCAATCAGTCACCTGAACATGTACACGACTGATAAAGGCAAACCAGATAGCATACTATCATTTCGAGTAAGACTGTCCTACCGGGATAGGTCCTCCGCAATCATTGCAATCACGTACCTGCGATCCAATAATTGACTATGAGGGCACTATCTCCAACAATCTCCCACTTGCACTCAAGGCTAATATTGCGATGTCGACTACTCACAGCCCGTGTGAAACCGAACATCCAACTCCTCTACTAATCAGTTTCACAAAACCCGTTTGTAAAACTATTGTGTTCGAGAAATAGCCTCAGTGAGTGGATCCGCCTAGAAGTATCTTTCTATATCTCTCTTTATCTCAAGTTCGTGGAGAAAGCCATCTCCCGAATTGAGTAAAACCTGTCTTAGAACATGTCTGGATATCTGATGGGACCTTAGTTCATAAATGAACTCCATATCCAAACTTCTTAGACTGAATCGATCACTGAACCTAATCAGTATCGTGCACCTTGCTTCCCACAGTATCCTCTTGGACCACCTGTCCATAATACTGTCCCTCTTCGTCAGAGGGAAAAACTATAACTCTGACAATCACTCTGTCATCCACGTCACCTTTGAAGCCTGGAATGATAATCGTCTCCCGAAGGAGGCTGCCGTCATCAAATCCGTAGAACATGCACTTATGTTCTATAACTGCTTCCTTATGTTTCTCCAGGATTGGATTAATACAAACTTATTGCATCTAGTGCAAAAACAACATTTGGTGCGGTACTTGACATCTCATGATTGACTCAATTACCTAAGCAAGTGATCTGCCAATCATGCACATCCCTCTCCCCTTTAGTCTATACGACACCTTTAGAGAGGGTGACTCCATCACCTGTAGGTACATTACCATGCTAGGAGTCAACTATTCTAAAAACCATTAGAATATCTGTCAAAGTACCCACATTGGGAAACCACCCAAATCTAGATCTAAAACCATAGATCCAGAAACCATAATGTCAAATATTATATCCACGTCCTGTCTGGAGAAACAACTGTGTGACGATCACAGTACAACCGATCGTAGTATAGGAATTTTACTTCCTACTCTGTGTATGTCATCCTGATACCATGACATCACACCCTACTACCTTCTTAACTGATCCATCCCCTATTCTGATTGAAGTCAAACCCATGACTGTCACATCAAAATTAGATGATCTATGTCCGCTATCACTGCTCAAGTCTATAAATAGATATAAGCATCTTTCCCACTATGCTTCCGCTGCTCCCACTGACTACGACAACCCTCCTACCGGGTCTCATAGCCTGGAACAACAGTAGTGTCAAATCTGGGTAGATAAGAACCTCCCTGTCACCGTCTCTGAGGCTACCGAAGTACCTCTCGGGCGTCTGAGGTTACCTACCATACCTGCGGAGTGGCTATTGGAATGTCAAACTTGATTGAATGTATAGGTCCTATTAAATTTTCCGTAATCGTTCGCGGTTCTGGAATCACTTCCAGTTCTACCATACTCCCACTACTGTTTTCTGAAAAAGATCCATTTTACTAAAACTGTGGCGAGTCAAGAACAATAACACTATTGATCTTCCAAATGGTAGAATATCAACCCTCGTCATAGCCAGGGTCAACCCACAAACAGCCATTACAGAATCGTGCCCTGAGTTATCCAGTGTCTGGTTTTAATCATAAGCTGGACAACTCCCCGTACCTTAATATCTTTTAAGGTACGAACTATTCTATATCCAATATAGAAACTTTGGCACTAATTTAATTGGAACCAAGATTCAATCCATGCATCTGTCTCCAGTGCATATCAACTTAATGGAAAGAGGCTAATCAGCATTACTCAACTTAGGAATACATCCAATTATGAGTAACCTGAAAGAGAAACACGTTTCTCAAAACCATCACTATCATCTGAATACCAATCACAAGAATCTACATCTTCGATCTCTTTGAAGAATCCCGATACTTGTGATACCTGGTTCTCTACTTTATTCTTATACCCACAACTTCTCAAAACTTAGACCTTGTATTTCTACGAAACACTCGTCTAAATACTAGAGAAGTTATAAGTAAACAGAACATAGTACGAGGACCTACCCCTTTGTCCTGATGGACACTGGACAACATACAATACTCTGTATAAGTCCGCTGAGTTAAACAACTCATAACTTGTGCGTTGTCGGTGGAAAACTGTACCCTGGCGATTTCCTCAACTATCACCAATTACAACGAATTCCGATATAATGAGGATAATCACCTAATTCCCAATATCTTACTCCCACTCATCATCTGTAAAACCATACAGATATGAGAATGAAACCTGGTAAATACATACCCTTGGAGTAAGTGTCTAATCGGGAAAACAGTTTTTCTTTAACAATGCACTGAAACATGAAAATGTTTCGTAGGGGTATCCTGGTATTCATAGCAATGCCTCTTCCATAATCCAATTCATGACTTCAACCGTATATTTTATTGCCATCTCTCCAAATCCCTTTATTTGTCTTTAGTCGTTACCTTCTGTACACCATCGTTAGGCTAAATGGTTTTCTTCCTTCCCTACCGTTCGGCACCAGCCTATGGTTTGGAAGAAGACTATCCAGTAAGCATAATAGGTGTACCCACCTAAACCAAGGAGTACTCGCATCTCGAGAGAAGGTGACGATAAAAGACAACTGAATAATACCTTATTCTTTTTAAAGGTGAAATAGGAGCGGCGATGGAGTACGCGGTTTTGGTCGTGAATGATATCAGTCGCAATTTACTTTGTCCTCTTTCTAATCCCTTTATTTTGTCTTTACATATTTCCTTCTGCACACCCTACTTAGGCTAATTGGTTTTCTTCATTCCCTACCTTTCGGCACCAGCCTATGGTTTGGAATAAGACTATCCAATAGGCGTAATAGGTGTGCTCTCCTAAACCAAGGAGCTCTCGCAACCTGAGAGAAGGTGACAATAAAAGACAACTGAATAAACCAATTCTATTTCTCCTGAACCTGGATCCATCCTCGAAAAAATCCCTTCGAGTTCGTATATAACCATACGATGGCTCTATCCAATGGAAGTGGATATCCGTAGTAATACGGGTGTTCTGAGAAATTCAAAGGGTAAAAGAAGGAGTGGCAATGACTTATGCAACTCGGACAATCCAAAAGCCAGTATTTTAAGAAGGTTCGGTCAACCTGGTCATTGAGTCATAGTCTAGGGTCGGTCAAAGGTCGCTGCCAAAGAGAGAGAGAGAAAAGAAACACTCTGCGTGCACTCTAACCTAGATCAGAATGGTCATCATTTTATCTAATCTGGAAACCTCCCACTGTCCTGTCAAACTCTCCTCCAAACCTAAAGAAGAATCAATCGGGATCACCCGAAGAGTAAACCAACTCATCAGTGGGAATCGGGATCCAACTCTCATCGCATGATAACGTGATGGAATGCATCCATGTTACTCATACTCCAGAAGGTATGCGCATACTCGGCAAGTTTCAGTTTCTTTAGAAACTCCCGATATAGTTTTTGCCCCATGCTCTTATGATCCTGACTAAGGGCCAGCAAATCATAAGTCACATGTCAAGTTCTGCCCGTCATTATCTTGTTAATTTGAACCCACCCGTACTCGCCCTTGACTAAGGGCCAACAAGGCTGTACGACTGTCCCAAACCAACTCATCTATCTATGCAACATGTGAACACGCCAGCAGCTACCAATCACTATGTCCTAGCTAAGGGCTAGACCAACATAGCTTGAATACTACTGACCATCCATATGAAATGACGGAGGGCTACGGCTGGTTTTTGGCGAAAAACCTTTAGCGTAGTGAACTTGATATCGCTGAAGGAACCTGATAGCTTTTTAAAATATAGTGGCGAAAACCTTTTGCTAAAGAGGTCACTCCCGGTAAAGGGATCTCGGCTCTTTCCTCGTGGAATGAGGTGCAGGATATTCCACTGAATACCGCTATGCAAAGCAACATGTAATCGACTATAGTGAAGTTATTACTCTGACGCAAACTTCTGTCCAAGGGGTCAGTCCCGGTGAAGGGATATCGGCCCTTGCCCCGTCGAATGAGGTGCAGGATATTCTACTGAATACCGCTATGCATAACAAAAGGAAACGTCTTTGCAATAACACTTTTTAAATTGTTCCAACAACTGTATACAGGTTTGTTTTACTTTGCGTTGATCAGAATCAACGCAGTCCCATCAATTATCACACCAGAAAAGAACGAAAATAAAATGTACGTATATGCCATCCGCATTCGTCACTGGGTCCCGTCATCACTCGTTAGGTTACTTAACTAACGACAGAGCGGGGGCTGGACTAGCGCGGGTGTAAAACATATACAACATCTAATAGTATATAAACCAATATACAATAATCGCTCCAAGCGTGATAGTATGCAACATTACAGAAAAGTAATAAGCATCACAGAACAATACAGATAATCTGGGACCCCCGGGTTTCACAGAGCCGCTGCTGAAACTCGACGTTCCCCTGTCGTGTGGATAGCCTGTGCAATGAAACCTAGACCCCTACGGGTGCGGCAAGTTACCCGCCAAAACCTGAAGCGAGGTAGTCCCCACAGCATAGTGAATGGAACACCCGGCACTTCACGGAATCCGGTAATCTTGGGCACCCCTCCTTGGGTCAACCTGTACCCCCTACGAGTGCGGCGAATAGTCTGCCAATTCTAGAGTGGGACCCCTCTGCCTCTCAAAGCCATGAGATGCGGACCCGTTGCTTCTCAGAACCCGGCTATCCGTGCACTCCGTCGCGGGGCAAAACCTAGTACAGTAATGAAAAATAGTACAATAGGTACATCGACCGCAACCTGGTCGTGCCCCAAAAGAATATTATACAACAGGCAGTGACGGCAGTCCACAAGTTGGACGCTCGTCCCGCAATATCAAATGTACAAATAAACTCAAACTGTACTACCATTGCACACTGCTATCCACCACGACAAATCCGCAACATCACAGCACAACACAGAACATCAACGCGAATGTCACGTTCGCAAACCCGTCTAAAAGAACTATAGCAATCGGACGCGGTTTACCGATCAAATGACATTCCCGGTCGGAGATATAATGTAAGCACTGTAAACTAACGTGTTTAAATTTCGATCGACCAAAGACCAAATATCAAAAAGTGGGCCCCACTGCTTACTGGTGAACAGTAACAAAATCTGGGCCAAAATGATATTTACCAAAAACCCCAAAATCCCACAGAGAACCATCTGACAAAATTTGGGAGCACGTGCTCCCCACGTGGCCGCGGTTGCGCGGCCAAACCATGGGTTTGGCCGCGGTTGCGCGGCCAAACCATGGGTTTGGCCACGCTTCCGCGGCAACTTGGAGGGATCACGACCCTAAATTTCGTCGTGGTTCTTAGAATTCCCTGCACGGATTTTTAAGACATCCAGAAATAAATTTTGAGACCGTTTAAAATTAACAGAAACTGTCGGGATAAGAAATTGCGATTTTTGCGATTTTTGATTTCCGGTCGGATCGATATTTTAAACGCGTTAGCACAAGTTAGTATAGCAAAATGGTTAGGCTCTGATACCACTGTAAGTCTACGCTAGCGCCCCGGCCGTCTACAGACGCCAAATGCGGAACAAAACTTTTAAACTGGCGCTATCGTATACTTTAACCCGGATCTGCCATTATTGCTAAACTAACAAACTGTAAAGAGTGTAGGAATGTTATACCGAACGATCCGAGTCCTTCATTCTTCAACCATCATCCCACGCTCCGTTGCGGCTGCTCCGATCTCGTCGATCTCCGATCTCCTCGTCGAGGTGGCACCACATGATCGGTTCTTTAAACGGGCTCCCGCCTCTGACTCGAGGCAACTCGATCGTCAAGTTTGCTAAAAGAGACGACCAAGAATGATGTAGAGAATGAGTAGATGACTTTGTCTCACTTCGTCCAAATCCGTGGACGATCGGTTAATGAAGTTGCCGAAGGAATCGGGTGATGGAATGAAATGGACTGTGAAATTCCATACACCGATAAAACCTATCATAATCTTTTCTAGCAAAATAAAACATCAAGTGAAGTCTAGTGAGGAGGAGAGAGAAGGCCGGCCTCTTATAGTGAAGAGGGAGGTGACCGTAGGAGAGGGGGGTGACCATATGTTAAATATCATATGTGAACACAAAACAAATATCTTGCATAAAGATCTTAAGCTAAACAAGAAATGGTTGATATCAAAGCATGAGTCACACGACACCTCACCCAATCTAGAACCTTCTAGAACCTTCTAGAAGCATGACTCACTCTCATCCAAGAAAAGATAAATCAGTCTTTAACCGAATGTTAAAAGACGGCTGATAGAAAACTGGAAACTGGCAACTTCCAAAAGTGATCCTGAAACGACTTTCAGGATAACCCCGAAACTGTATAAATATACCCGCATTTACATTATGACCGAATATAAATGCAACTGAGACAAAGATATTATACCTACTCAATATAATACTCGGATCCGGCTTAAACCAAAGCCGACCAGTATCATCTGCCCGAAAACTGACACGTGCGTAAACGCACGTGCATTTTCCGAACCCTGCCATAAAACCATACGGCCTCTACAACGTTTCGCCCGAACTTGGGAAACTGTTTGTGGGGGACTCTAATGACTCGTCAGCACCCTGGCGGTGGGTTTAACCACAAACCGTCAGCGGCACTAGCTATGCATAACGGCTGCCCATGGACTGACCTCAAGGGATGCCGATGAGCGCACTCATCCGGAAAAACCCTACTGAGCCTAACAGTGACAATGTATATACAGTCCGGTCCGTTCGTCAATGAGTATCGCATACCTGCCTAGGGGGCTAGTAACGTTAGACCCCCAATAGCAGTATAAGTCATGTCGGAGTGAAGCCCAATTACACCATGAGATACTACTGGAGTACCTACCAGTAAATCTCCTACCATGGCCATGGATTTGTGTAATGGCTCTCCTAGACACAGCACGACCTCGCCCCCAATACCGGGAGAGAAGAATCCCCTGCCGATCCACTCACGTGCCTCCATATGGCTCGGGACTGTACCCAAAAGCTACCTGTTTGCATGACTCCTTTGAGCCGTGGTAGGGTAGAAATCAAAGCACAGTGGGAACTCACACGAGACAAATGACGACCTCAGGTCGATGAACTAACCTGTACACATGTCACCAGGGAACTGCTATCTGACGGTAGATATAATACTAACTAGCAGATTCCCGGCGAGTCCTGTCCTGTGTACTCATAACCCAATGAGCACCTGTATACATCTTAGGTGATCCAACTGACACCAGTGGCTTGTGAGACCGGCCACCGCCCCTCGTCGGGGTCTCGACTGTACACACTAGTCTACTCCGGAGTATCGATGCCCTGTCTCGAAACTCCCACGACTAGGGACCACAATTAAGGATATGCATATAAACTACCCAACTCTCACGTATATGATCGCCATCATACTGTTGGTAGTAAAGCAAGATCCTAAGGGCTCTATCAAAGTGTAACATGCAATCAGTCACCTGAACATGTACACGACTGATAAAGGCAAACCAGATAGCATACTATCATTTCGAGTAAGACTGTCCTACCGGGATAGGTCCTCCGCAATCATTGCAAACACGTACCTGCGATCCAATAATTGACTATGAGGGCACTATCTCCAACATGAGCACGGTCAGAACGTGTTTCAATTTTTGTCATCATGGAGATTGTCTCAGCACTTCCGCTGGAATAACAAAGGATCAAATCACTTCATTGTTCATCGAATCAATCCCATGAACGATCTTACCTGTTATTTTCATGTCATCTCCTTTCTACTGTCTAAAACATTATCATGTGCTGGTGTCAATGATTCTCGTAATTGTTTCACTCCCTTTTATTATAATAAAGAGGTGGTTTAATTGCATAAATGTACCCATCAATTTACACGTTTTTTGCCATTGATATCTTGAACTAATTTAATTACAAACAACTATCATGAACTATCACAAGACCGTCTTTTATGAAGGAGATGAATAGGAAATACTCCTTCCCCCAAAACAAAATCAGGAAAATATTCAACCTTGTCATCACGTATCAAATGATGACGCTTGCGGAACCTCGCTATCCCGAACAGATAAATGAGGTCCATCACCCGGATTATTGCTCTTACCATCGAGCAACATGACATTCTCTTGAAGATTGCTTCACTTCCAAAGACTGGTCGAAGAACAGTATAAACAAGGTAGGTTCGCTCTATCCGACAGTTGGAGGGTGGCCCCACGGCGAAAGCATGAGCCAAAAGCAACCTATATTGTGAGAGTAAGTCTAGAGCAACATCGATCTTGGAAATGAACTCGTACCTGTCACGTGATAACATTCCCAAAAGAGGGGAACCATGAGAATACGGATGAACCCTCGATATGCTTCGTAGATGAGGATGAGGACGGGGTGATCTCGGAGTTTCCATCGGCGCCAAAAGAGCTGGAAGATGGGATACGCACCACGGCGGACAATCTAAGGAAAACTGACTTAGGAACGGTAAGCGATCCGAGATTAACGTTCGTCAGTGAGCGGCTATCTAAAAAGCAGATAGCAACTTTAAAAAATGTACTCATGCAATATAAAGACTGCTTTGCATGGAACTATTCCGAGATGCAGGGACTAGATCCAGAAATAGTGGTACATACACTAGCTATATCGCCGGACGTCAAGCCAGTCAAACAGGCGCCAAGAAAAATGCGGCTTGTACTTGAGATGAGTATCAATACCGAGGTCAAGAAACTAATTGACTCCGACTTCATCCAAGAAGTTCAGTATCCTGACTGGATTGCCAACATTGGTCCAGTGATAAAGAAAAATGGGGCAGTACACATCTGCGTGGACTTTCGGGACCTTAACAAAGCTTGTCCAAAGGATAACTTCTCAGTACCTATTACCGAGTCGATGATCGATAACATGTCCACTCATGAGATCTTCTCCTTCATGGATGGATCTTCAGGCTACAATCAAATAAAAATGTATCCTGAAGACCAAAAGCATACCACCTCCCGGACTCCATTGGGTATATTTTGCTACAAGGTGATGCTCTTCGGTCTGAAGAACGCTGGCGCTACCTACCAGAGGGCCATGACGAAGATCTTTGATGAGCTCATCCATGAGATTGTTGTGCGACATTGACGATCTTGTAGTGAAGATCAAATCTTATGAGAAACATTGGGAACATCTAAACGTAGTGTTCCAACGTCTTCGGAAATATAATCTGAAGATGAATCCTCTCAAATGCGCGTATGGAGTCTCCTCAGGCAAATTCCTGGGATTCATCTTACGGACGGGGTATCGAAATTAACCCTTCGAAGATTAAGGCGATTATGGAGTGCCCATGCCAAGAACTCTCAATCAACTGTGGTCTCTCCAAAGAAAGCTCGCATATATTTGGCGGTTCATAACCAACCTATCCGGAAAATCCTGTCCTTACAGTCATATAATGAAGAAGGGGACCCCGTTAGTCTGGGATCATAAATGCCAAAATGTACTGGACGAAATCAAGCAATAGCTACAGAATACGCACGTACTGACCGTTCCGGTTAAGGGAAAACTCTTCATCCTGTACACAACAGCCCTGGAAGATTCTCTAGGCACATTATGGGCACAGGAGAACGACCAGGGGAAGGAGAGAGCTCTACTACTTGAGTCGAGATCTCCTGAGGGCAACTACTCCCCCATCGAAAAGTATTGCCTAGCACTGATCTTCGCGATAGCGAAGCTTAGACACTACGGCTTGGCATATGAGGTCCATCTCATATCAATGGTGGATCCTCTCAAATATTTGATGTCAAGAGCTATACTAACACTAAGGCTTGCTAAATGGGCCCTCATCTTGATGGAATTCTCGATAACGTATCGACCCCTCAAACCAGTCAAAGGCCAGACCATCGCAGACTTTCTCGCTAAGCATCCGATACCAGCCGATTCTCACTTAAATTGGAAATTCCTAGACGAACACATGTTTGACACAATTGAAGAGGAGAAGGAAGAAAATAATGTCCAATGGGAACTCTACTTCGATGGAGTATCTTCCATGAAGAAGCGGAAGTATAACACTCCTATAATCAAAGCCGAGATGGGTCTCATTTTCGTGACTCCGCAAGGAGGTATAATGCGTTTAGCCCTTTCCTTAACAGAGCCAAGAACAAACAACGAGGCTGGATATGAATCTTTGATAGCGGGTATTGACATCGCTGTCGATATGCGAATCAAAAACCTCCTCATATATGGAGACTCCCAACTGGTCTTTAGCCAAGTAAATGGCGACTATCAAACGTGCAAACCAGAGTTGATAAAATATGGCAGGAGAGTGCAGCAACCGTTGACACAAATCCCCCTACATCTTGGAGAGTATACCACGTGCGGAAAATAGCAAAGCGGATGAATTAGCCAAGCTTTCCATGGAACTGGCTGACGAAAACCTCGATGACGTAAGGATCCTTGTGCAAAGCCGCCGAGTTCTCGTACCAGCAAAAATATCTTTGGAGGATTTAA
Organism: Agapanthus africanus; assembly: GCA_030015575.1. Lineage (NCBI taxonomy): Eukaryota > Viridiplantae > Streptophyta > Magnoliopsida > Asparagales > Amaryllidaceae > Agapanthus > Agapanthus africanus. The sequence continues at coordinate 22,581,783 of JASDDO010000028.1, read as the reverse complement.
CAGAGTCGTCTGAAAGAAAAGAAGCGACTAAACAAGCAGTCTTCCCAATAGAGAACGAAGAAAAGGCTAAGGATTGGAGAGAAGTCTTTATAGACTACTTCAAATCCCATCGAACGCCCAAAGATGTGTCTTCAAGACATCAACTCATGAAACGAGCTCTGTCTTTCGCCTTTGTCATTGATACTCTATGTAAGAGATCATTCGACTATCTGTGGCTGAGATGCCTAGGACCGGAAGAATAAAAAGAGTCGTTCAAGAAACTTATGATGGACTCTGCGGTTTTCATCCGGCCGGGCCAAAAATGAAGCTGAAGATCAAAAGGATGGGCTATTATTGGCCTACAATGGTTCTGGACTGCCTCGAATATGCGAAACAGTATCACTTGTACCAAATTCACGGGGACTTTATCCACCAACATCCAAATCCGCTACACCCAACGGTAGCTAGCTGGCCGTTCGAAATGTGGGGAACCGAGTTAATTGGTTCCAACGAACCAGCATCATCCAAAAAACACCGGTTTATACTGGCAACGATCGACTACTTTTCTAAATAGGCGGAAGCAGTACTACTAAGGGAAGTGAAGACGGAGAATATTTTCCATTTCTTCAAGACACGTGTTATATACTGGTTCGGCTCTCCGCGACGGATAGTCTCGGATAATGGGCCAGCCTACAGGAGCCATAAAATCAGCCGTTTCGTAGAACAACATAAAATAGACTTGAGATACTCTACCGTGTATAATCCACGAGCTAATCGTCTAGCTGAAGTTTTCAACAAAACCTTGACCAAGATTATAAAGAAAACGGTGTCCAGAAGCAAAAAAGACTGGCATGAAAGGCTGCACGAAGCTCTTTAGGCGTACCGGACGACATTCAAAACAGCCACGAATACGACCCCATACGCGTTGGTATTTGGCACGGAAGCAGTTGTTCCTTTGGAAATAGAAATCCTTTCTATCCGAGTAGCGGTTCAATATGAGCTAACAGATGACGAAAACGCTCATCTCCGGCTAGAGGAGCTTGACGCCCTCGACGAAACTCGCTTTATAGCGCAACAAAATCTGGAAGCTTATAAGGCAAGGATGACGCGGTCATATGAAAAACTGACCAGGCCGAGAACATTCCGCCAAGGCGAACTTGTGCTAGTCATCAAAAGACCTATGGTCCCCAATCGTGCAAAACGGGGGAAATTCGAGCCGAACTATGAGGGTACGTACATCAGAGACAAGGTTTACCAAGGTGGAGCTTACCTGCTCATGGATATGCATGGCGAAAGACTCTTCCGGCCAATAAACGACCGATTCGTCAAAAAGTACTATGCTTGACGAGTCACGAATCGGGTCAATGATAGGTGACGACATTTGTGTCCGCTCGCTATCTTCTTGAATCAAAACTCTAAAAGTAGTATCCAAAAGAATTTTCGTCTCCAGAATGACGACAACGGACTGAGATGTCCTTAAGCTAACAATAGACCGCTACATCCTTAAACTGGCCATGGACTGATATATCCCTAAACTAACAGTTGACCGCAACGTCCTTAAAATGACCATGGACCGAGATGTCCCTAAACTAACAATGGACCGCTACATTCTTAAACTGACCATGGACTGAAATGTCCTTAAACTAGTGCTCCGCCTCAAACATGGCTATCGCCCCAAATTCGGCGATATCATCTCTTGAGATATATATTGCAATCAAAACTCCAACGGAGAAGACTGCAACTCAAGTCCTACAAGCTACACGGCTACTCCAGTGGTAAAGCCACCCTCAAGTCTCACCGACAAACAGATGGGTAAAAAAATAAAAAAAAAAGGTTTGTCCACAAGCAAAATGGGAACGGATGAAAACCCGAAAGGGCATCATGAGTAAAAACAGCAGGACTGCCGGCGAGTTTTTGAAAACCCGAAAGGGCGCAATTTCGTCCAAAAAAAACGGTATGTCTACAAGCAAAATAGGCATGGATGAAAAGCCGAAAGGGCGCTGTGAGTAAAAATAGCAGGACTGCCGGCGAGTTTGTGAAAACCCGAAAGGACGCAATCTCGTGTATAAAAAAATAATAAATTCATATGCACTTGCAAGGTCCTCTCGACCATGGAAGGAGAAGATACTTGCGTGGGATCCTTATGATTCACAAAGGAGTAACACACTTAAGAATCCCCACGATTCCTAAGGAGAAAGTACACTTACGAGATCCTCACGACTCGTAAGGAGAATTCCCTCCATGAGGCCCTCACGGCTCATAGGATTTAGAAGTCTTAAGCTACAGGGATTTAAAGCTGTTCTTAAGCCATAAAATCCCCCAACTTTTTCTACAGGCGGTTCAATATTGGCCCTTATATACAATCCGCGGGCACAAATAAACGATTTCCCTTACCAAGTTCCACTAATGGCGAGAAATGTTCCCATACGGTGAGCAACACTTGTAAGTCCTCTCGACTTATAAGGAGAAAACACTTTTGTAAGATCGTTACGACTTACAAGAGAAAACGCACTTACGAATCCTCACAATTCCTAAGGAGAAAATACGCCTATGAGATCCTCACGATTTCTAGGGAGAAATAACTTTATAAGACCCTTACGGCTCATAAAGTCTAAAAGTCTTAGTCGACAAGATCCTAACCCTGTTTACCAAGCCATCTTTATTCAAGTCGACAAAGAAAAATGATGATTCGCTCCTGGCATTATCCCAGTTGCAGCGATGCTGATGCCTAAACAGGTGTCAAACTCCAAATCCTTTCACAGCAAATGATGATTCGGTCCTAGCAATATTCCAATCGTAGTGATACTGATACCAAAATTAGTACCGGATGTTAAGTTCCATACTCGCAAATAAAAATTAGCGAGCAAAAAAATATGCAAATAAAAATAGTCGAAATGACGGGGCAACTCGCAATAAAAATCAGCAAGCAAAAATATATTCATATGAAATAGATGAAATGTTTGGGCACCTCGTAATAAAAAGCAGCGAGTAAAAAATATATATACAAAAAATATCCGAAATGATTGGGCAATCATGACTTTCGCGATATGAAAAGCTGAAAAGATAGAGCAAAGCGGAAAAAAGAAGAATTTCCTCTGCCCTGCAGGTGAATCTACACCGACCCCTGTATACGACCATGGGCACAAATGAAAAAGGGAACCATATTTTTCCACCAGGCTCCGTCAAAAGGAGAGCCAGATCTCGACGGCAACAACCACGGTCTAGAGATCAGTTCGGCGTTCCTTCTCACTCCAGCAGAATATAGATGCAACGTCAATAAAAGACCCTAGGGTCGAAACTAAAAAGGAGCTATGACAAAATCCCCATCTCCAGCTCGACATTCATCTTGTTACAGCAGACGCAATGCCAATAACGGCGTTCCTTCTCACTCCAGCAGGATGCAGACGCAACGTCAACAAAATATCCCAGGGTCGAAACAAAAAGATGTGACGGCAAAATCCCAGCTCCGACTCGACATTCTTCTTGTTACAGTAGATGCAATATCAACAAAGGCTCCAAATCGCCAAACCAAAAAGAAGTGACGGCAAAATCCCAGCTCCAGCTCGACATTTGTCTCATTACAGCAGACGCAATGTCAACAATGATGTTCTTTCTCACTCCAGCAGGATGCAGACGCAATGTCAACAAAAGACCCTATTCCCGCTAAAATCTTCGGCCAAGAGCTATTAGTTCCTGTTTATGCCGGCTTAAGTTTCATTTATAGATATGTGTGAAACCGGGCTCATTCATATACGCACATGCACACATCAGATGAAGAACAGATGTTCAACGACAAAAAACGAAGTATTTAATTGAACATTTTATTCTACAGGAAATAGATCACCAAACATGGGATTGAAAGTACAGGGATTCACAAAACTGTGGATAAAATTATCTAACTCCCTCTCTTCCTTCTCCACCATGACAAAGTAGCGATTTTCACGAAGAGTAGCTACCCATCGGTCAGCACCGCACCTATCAGCAAAGGCAGACATGACGACCCGCTGAGCCCGTATTTGGCTTAGCAGTCAGACAGAGCGATCCCTCAGAGCCGTGGTGATCAAAAGTGCCTCGTGGAAGCACTCAATCTTTTCTTCCGCGGCGTCGAGCATTGCCGGAGTCATCTCCGTCGGAAGAGGGGGAATATCATTGATCACAGACAAGAAAACCATCCGGAACCAAATGGAGCCGATGGGGAGAGGAGATCATTTACGAGTCAAGAGCGTGTGTAGCACCGTGTCGAATTGGTCATCCATAAGAGTAGGGTTCACCAAGCGCACAGCAAAACGAGGAACAATTTCCTTAATAGGCACCTCCCATGGCTGACGGCGAGCATGTGGACGATTACAAGCCATAGCTTTTCTCTGTTAAAATGATTCTCTGAAAATGAGTGAGAAAAGAAGTATTGATTCAGATTATGAAGGGAGACATTTAAGTCTTGGCATAGAAAATGCTGTGCATGATGGAACTATTTCCAAGCAATGGGAAAGAGAAGCTTGACTCAGGAAAAGTGGAGAAGGAAGGTGAGAAGACACCTTCAGTATTGAGGCAGCGCCTCACGTGCAAAGCACGAGAGCGCTGAGTGCCAGCGCCATGAGTCAAAGACTCTGAGGCAGCGCCTCACGTGTAAAACACGAGAGTGCTGAGCGCCAGCGCTAAAGAGTCAAAGACTCTGAGGCAGTGCCTCACGTGCAAAGCACGAGAGCGATGAGAGCCAACGCTAAAGAGTCAAAGACTCTGAGGCAGCGCATCACGTGCAATGCACGAGAGCGCTGAGCGCCAGGCGCTAAGATACAGAATAAGCTCTGTATAGGAAAATATTTCCCAATCTTTTTTGAAACAAGAAGATTGGATCAGAGCACAGTTGGATCAATGATCCAATGGTGATTAAAAATCACCAAGATACAGAATAAGCTCTGTATAGGAAAATATTTCCTAATCTTTTTTGAAACAAGAAGATTAGTTTCTGTAAACAGAAGCCCTGGGATAAAAAATCCAACGGTGGGAAACATCCCCAAATCAATTAGAGAAAAGTTCTTTTCAACTGATTCAACTAATCAGCCTCTACTATATAAAGGACCCAAGACTTCAAGTCTCATAGAAAAGAACCCCCACCTACAAGCTTTGAGAAATTTCAAAGAAAAGAGCAAGCTCTGAAAAGAAGAAATTTTCTTCAAGGTAAAAACAGAGAGATAAAAAACATCTTATCAAGGAAGAAGAACATAGTTCTTTTTTTAGATCATAGATCTATAAGATATAGGTTTTTCACAAAAAGAGATCATAGCATCTCATCCTAAAAAGGCGGGGAAGAATTTCATTCTTTTCAAATCATAGATCTACAAAATAAAGTCTATCACAAAAGAAAATAGAAGATATTTTAACATCTCCTATGAAAATAAGAACTTTGTTCTTAGAACCATGAGACAAAGTCTCTTGTAAGCTAGAACTTATTTCTTAAATCACGAAATTGATCAGAAGGGCTCTGCGCTCATTGTCTTGCGCTCGGCGTCAAGCACGCCATGTGCTCCTCACGTGTGCGCTATTTCATAAGAAGCACCTTAGCGCTCCAAATCTGGTGACCAACGCCAAGCGCGCACGTGCTCCTCACGTGTGCGCTATTTAACAGAAGTGCTCTGCGCTCATTGACTGACGCTCAGCGCCAAGCGCGCCACATGCTCCTCACGTGTACGCCACTTAACAGAAGCGCTCTGCGCTCATTGATTGGCGCTCAGCGCCAAACGTGCCACGTGCTTCTCATGTGTGTGCTATTAATAGAAGCGCTCTACGCTTATTGACTGGCGCTCAGCGCCAAGCGCAGCACGTGCTCCTTACGTGTGCGTTGAGAGAACATAAACCGTTCTATAAATAAAGCCCCAGAGCTATAATGAGTGCTCAGCACTCAATAAAAAACAAAAACGGTTGTCAGAACCCAAACCAATGCTCAGCATTGTTAAATGAAAAAGGACCGAGCCTAATTAAATGTCCAACATTTTAACCGAATGGGCCGAGCCCAAGTTGGCCACAGATCCCTAATTTAGATTAATTGAGCCCATATGCTCATAAATCTTTGATCTTAGTCCCAAACTTGACTACAGATCTCCCAAACAATATTGGTTCAAGGGTTCATCTCTTCACTCCTTTGATATGGGTCGTTGTAATCCTTCAACGTCTTCAGAGAGATGACGGGTCTCGACAACCAGACATTCCACGGACTGTAGGGTCCTTAAACTCATAGACTATGATATCCTTAAACTTTACGGAATGTGGGGTCCTTAAACTCATAGAATATGATGTTCTTAAACATTACAGACTGTGATGTCTCTAGACTATCATGGACTGTGAGGTCCTTAAACTCATAGACTATGATGTCTTTAAACTGTGCAGACTATGATGTCTTTAAACTGTCACGGACTATGATGCCCTTAAACTTCTGGACCGCAATGTCCCTAAACTAAAACAATAGTGTCCAAATGCTTTTTTGTTGGATCTAAATGATCCTGTTGAGTAGATCTTAGTCTAAAAGTAGACTAACGTATTCTTAACAAACGTTTAAGTTGATCTTAGTCTCAAATGAGATTAACGATCCTTAAACCCAACCCAAAAACTAAATCTAAGAAAATACGGATTTGGACTAATCCACGCCCTACGGGCGACAACATAAATTAATCTCCGTATACAATCCACGGGCAACCAAAAATAAAATAAATACACATGACACGAAGTGACAATCTGGAGAAAGAGAAAGTTGTTACCGCGATGCGGTAGCGTAATTAATTGCAGGGGCTTGCGCCTGCAGGGAAGAGCGTCCCCACAACCAAAAACCCTTTAAATGAGGGGAATCTGATGAAGTCTGCTATAACGGCCGCATCTGTCTAAACCTCCAATACATGATACCATAAATCAACTTGGCATCTTCGGAGAGGTGGACAGATAAAACTAAATAGCATCTACCCCCAAATTCAGGCAAGACGATTGTCTTTCCCGATTTTCAGTAGAGAACAGATTCTGGCATGCCCGGTAGGACCTTTTCCTCTTTCCACTCCACACTTCGTGTGTCGTGTTGGCGAACAAATCGCGGTTTGGTATGGTTGCCCTTGGATTTGAGGTACTAAGATTTGGTGTCTTGCTCTGTGCAGAATAAGAAGACCAATGGCTTCTAACTGCTCCAGCTGCAACAATTGCAATAACTCCCGCTCCGTCCTCGCAGGAGGAGTGACCTACGGGCCTCAAGCGGCCTCCATTTTCACAATGCCAGTGGAACAAGTGACTCAAGCCACCACTGGACTGTTCTTCGGAACCATACTCCCACTAATGTGCTTTAATGCCCTAGTGCCATCGCAAGAAGCTCCAAAGAAGTAGGTCTTTGATCGGCTTGCAACTATCGCGACCCCTCTCAACGGGTCGTCCAAATCCAGTGCCTCATTCTTTAACAGACTGGGCCAAAGCTCCCATGGGCCCATGAAGAAGCCTGCATTACCTAAGGGGGTTATCCCGAAACGGATAGCCATCCTTGCTCCAGTGAACGAACTTATCAAAGAGGCTTCTCCTGCTAAGGGGTCGGTCTTCGCAAGACTGGTCGTTCCATCTCCCGCTCCAGGCGAAGTAACCAAGGCTTCTTCCCCTACCAAAAAGTTGGTCTTTTCAAGATTGACCATTCCCTCTCAGCGGACGTCAGTCTTCGATAGGCTGGCACCAACAGTAACCCCTCATCGGAGCGAGGGCATAAAGAAGCTCATTTAACAACTAAGGTGGTTCCGTCCGCAAGGCATGCTCGATATCGCCACTGGCGCCGAGTGAGGAAAGCTGGAGGCAATTCCCCATCTGGATTTACCTCTCCAGTTCCAACGGTGGAAGTTGATACTGCTATTTCAACTGGGAACAGCTTTGAACCACTCAGGAGGGTCTGCAAGAACTCTCCGACTGCAGTGCTGAAAAGATCTCCTCCACCTATGGAGAATGCTGCAAAGACGAGGCTAAAGCAGCCCTCTCAGCGGCCGTCTTCTAAAATTCACAAGGTCTGGCGACAGGTCCATGTCCCGGTGATCAACCAAGACTACTCCCGCCGACCGAAGAAGATGAAAGTTCAGCAAGAGAAGCACCATCCTGTCGCACCATAGAAGGTGTCTACTTGGGTGCTCGCTGCAACGGCCCCTTCAACTTCGACCGCTCACAAAAGAAGAAGGTCGGAGAAAATCCCAGTGTCTGCGACAAAGCTCAAAGGCACTGAATCCAAACGCCCCAGGTCTGGGGGCATGGTGGTGTACACTGTTTATATGGCATCCAGAAAAGAGGAAAGCCATGCTTCTACGGGTCACCGACCGCTCACCCGATCAGTAACAAAGGCTCAGGAGAAACAACATCAAAAGCTCTAAGAGATGATAACGAAAATGGCCGCACTCACTGGGCCAAAAAAAAGCCCGGAAATATCGTCGGAGCAGCGTCGAGAATAGGAAACTGATGCCGAATTCCTATGAAGAATGATCGAGAGGAAAGACAAAGATGCCGCAGAACAAGCGGCCAATGTAAAAAAAATGGCGCTTTTATTCCAAGAAATGGTCGGGATGATAATACAGTCGGATCCTCCAGCTGAAGACCCCCCGATTATCCTTGAAGACGACAGAGGAGAGAAATCGAACCCTCTTTCGGCTCTATCAGTAGCCAAAGAGGAGACCATCTCCAAAGACTCCCTGGATGACTATATCGATCAACAGATACGAGCTCATCAGGCGAGCGAAGCGGCCGACCAAATTGTTAAGACTGGACGACCCTATCCGGGTTGGTACGACCAAATAAAGTACCCGCCGGGATATACGATACCTAAATTCCACGTATATTAGGGGACGAGAAATCCACACAAGCACATTGCTCAATTCAGAGCCTTGTGCGGTAATACTGCGGGTGACGACAAAATGCTGCTTCGCCAGTTTGTTGGCAGCTTGTCGGAAACAGCATTTGAATGGTACTCTGAGCTCCAGAATGACTCTGTTAAGACATTTGCAGAAATGGAGTTACTGTTTACACAAAAGTTCGCAAGTGCTTGTGAACGCACCCCAATCATGGCATTGATCAATGCCAGGGTGAAGCCGGGAGAAATATGGGTTCAGTATGCAATCCGGTAGCGGAGCCTATGGTCAAAATATGAACAGCGTATAGAAGAGGCTCCTGCAGTAGGCATATTTGTGGGAACCCTCGATCCGCAAGTGACCATATCTCAATTCATGATGTTCTTCAAGCTAACTACCTTCCAGGCCCTGATAGACAAGCTGGCCCAGATGGACCAGATGGGCCACATGCCATCCTCTCCAAAAACGGAGCTCCGAAATGAAAAGGGAAAGGGAAAGCGACCTTTGTTGCCAACACTCAACAACAGCCGAGTAACATAAAACCGGTTGTTCTCCAAAGTAATGTGCGCCTATGCTAATCCCTCAAGAAGAAACTGGGACGTCCTTACTCGTTTTCCCGAGATAAAACAAGGAGCCCATATGAAGTTGTTCTTTCGGCAAAAGCTTAAAGAATGCTGAAAGATCTTCAAACATGTCCCGCGATCAGATGGAAAAGCCCAAAAGAGCCGGAGATCATCGTTGGAATCCTGAAACCACGCCCAACATCGGGAATTAGTAGTAATGGGCAAAACACTCAGTCTTAGCCATCAAAGTCTTCGAAGAAAAAGAAGAAGACCAAAAAGCCCGCGCAGTCTAACGACAAGCGCACGGATCTGCAAAAGTATATTGACGTGCTGGAGGAATACAATCAGAAGGCGCGAACCCCAGTCACACTTCAAGAGTTTCTTAATCACATCCTTGAAAGTGAAGATAACAACAATGCTGAGAGAGACGACTTGTCAGATGAACCCGAAGATTATGCGGCGAGTTGCCACATGATCTCTCATTTGTCGCTAAGTAATAAAGAAGCTCACTCGGCGTTTGGAGATAACTCAGAGGAGCTGGGGGCAGGAGCAATGCCAAAATCCATTGATTATGTAACAAAGTCTATCAAGGGGAAACCTACTTTTTCATAGAGCATCCAGCGAAACTTCGCCTCAAATTTACTATGGACCGAAAAGTCCATAAACTAGAAATTTGCCTCAAATATGGCAACAATGGACCGAAATGTCCTAAAACTAACGACTGACCGAAACGTCTTTAAACTACTACAAACCCGCAGTATCCTTGGGCTGACTCCTAAAAAAATGGTACGTTCATAAGCAAAATGGGCATGGATGAAAACCCGAAAGGGCTCCGTGAGTAAAAACAGCAGGGCTACCGGCGAGTTTGTGGAAACCCAAAAGGGCGCAGACTCGGGAAAAAAGGTACGTCTGTAAGCAAAATGGGCACGGATGAAAACCCGAAAGGGCTCCGTGAGTAAAAATAGCAGGGCTACCGGCGAGTTTGTGAAAACCCGAAAGGCCGCAATCTTGTTAAAAGACACTTGCAAGGTCCTCTCGACCTTGTAAAGAGAAAACTATCTGCGTGAGATCCTTACGACTCACAAAGGAGCAACACACTTAGAGATCCCCATGATTCCTAAGGAGAAATTACACTTATGAGATTCTCACGACTCGTAAGGAGAACCCTCTTACAAGAACCTCTCGGCTCATAAGATTCAAAAGCCTTAAACTACAGGGATCTAAACCTGTTCTTAAACCATCGCCTTTCCCAGATTGCCCTATAAGCGGTTCAATACTGACCCTTGTATACAATCCACGGGCAAAAATAATCTTTTCCTTACCGAGTCCCACCAACGATGAGGAATGCTCTCATTTGATGAATAAACACTTGTAAGTCCTCTCGACTTATAGGGAGAAAACACACTTGTAAGATCCTTATGACTTATAAGAGAACACATATTAGGAATCCTCATGTTTCCTAAGGAGAAAATGCATCTACGAGATCCTCACGACTCGTAGGGAGAAACACCTTTATGAGACCCTTACGGTTCATGAAGTCAAAAGCCTTAGTCGACAGGATCTTAACCCTGTTTGCTAAGCCACCTTTGTTCGAACCGATGAAGGCAAATGATGATTCGCTCCTGATAATATCCCAGTTGTAACGATGCTGATGACTGAATCAGAATCAAATTCCAAGTCCTTTCATGGCAAATGATGATTCGCTCCTGACAATATCCCAGTTGTAGCGATGCTGATACTAAGACGGGCATCATATTTCGAGTTCGATACCCGCGATAAAAAAATCAGTGAGCCATAAATGCATATGAAATAGCTGAAATGATTGGACAACTCGCAATAAAATCAGCGAGTAAAATATATGCATATGAAATAGCCGAAATGATTGGGCAACTCGCAATAAAAAACAGCGAGTAAAAAAAAACAAAATAGCCAAAATGATTGAGCACCGCGAAAAATAGCCGAAATGATTGGGCAATTACGACTTTCGCGATACAAAAAGCTGAAATGATAGAGCATCGCCGAAAGAAAACAAAAAAAATGAAAAAAATAAAATTTCTGCCCTGCAGGTAAGTCCATACTGACCCCTGTACACAATCCATGGGCATAAACAAAAGGGAACCACATTTCCCCACCAGACCTTGTTAAAGGGAGAGTCAGATCTCGACGGCAACATCTGCATCCTAGAAGAACAACAACGGCATTCCTCCTTATTCCAGCAGGATTCAGACGCGACGTCAACAAAGCGGAGCCATGGCAAAGTTCCTAGTTCCAAAACTCTACGGTCCACAGAAAACCTAGAGTCAACCAATGGCCTTCCCGTCGGATTAACGCTCCATCTCGGAAATAAGTCAACCAACCCTAGGAAAATCAGTGTCCTTGGCAAAATACCTCGATTCATGGAAATTAACGTCCTTGACGAGAGCATCTCGATTCGTGTCGACCCGCAAGGAAATCAGTGTTTTTGCAGAAATACCTCGATTCGTCTTAACTCCGAGGAAATCGGTGTCCTTGGCAAAAACCTCGATTCAGAGAAATCAACGTTCTTGACGAGAGCATCTCGACTCGCGTCGACCCGCAAGGTGTCTTTGCAGGAATATCTCGATTCGTCTTAACCCCGGGGAAATCAGTGTCCTTGGCTAAACCTCGATTCAGCGAAATCAACGTCCTTAGCGAGAGCATCTCGATTCACGTCGACCCGTAAGGAAATTAGTGTTTTTGCAGGAATACATCGATTCGTCTCAACCCCCAGAGAAGTCAGCGTTCTTAGCAAAATACCTCGATTCAGGGAAATCAGCGTCCTTGACGAGAGCATCTTGATTGGCATCGACCCGCAAGGAAATCAGTGTATTTACAGGAATACCTCGATTCGTCTCAACTCCGAGAAAATCAGTGTCCTTGGCAAAAACGTCGATTCAGGGTAATCAGCATCCTTAACGAGAGCATCTCGATTCGCGTCGACCCGCAAGGAAATCAGTGTCTTTGCAAGAATACCTTGATTCGTCTTAACTCTGAGGAAATCAGTGTCTTTGGCAAAAACCTCGATTCAGGGAAATCAGCGTCCTTGGCGAGAGTATCTTGATTCACGTCGACCCGTAAGGAAATCGGTGTCTTTGCAGGAATACCTCGATTCATCTCAACCCCGGGGAAATCAGTGTCCTTGGCAAAACACGATTCAGGGAAATCAGTGTCCTTGGCGAGAGTATCTCGATTCGCGTCAACCCGCAAGAAAATCAGTGTCTTTGCAGGAATACCTCGATTCGTCTCAACTCCGAGGAAATCAGTGTCCTTGGCAAATACCTCGATTCAGGGAAATCAACGTCCTTGACGAGAACATCTCGATTCGTGCCGAACCGTAGAGAAATCAGTGTCTCTGTAGGCATATACGATGTCAGCAAAACGGAGCCACGACAAAGTCCCCTAGTTCTAAATCTCGACGGTTCATAGACAACCTAGAGACAATCTCGACATTCGTCGCAATATTGTAGACACAATGTTAACAAAAGAAGTAAAGGAAGATCCCTAGCTTCAGGGTCTCGACGTCAACACCGACAACCTAGAGATCAACACCGGCATTTCTCCATACTCCAATCGGATGCAGACACAACGTTAACAAAGCGGAGCCATGGCAAAGTCCACTAGTTCCAAATATCGATTGTTCACAGACAACCTGAAGACTATCTCGGAGCCATGGCAAAATCCCTAGTTCCAGATCTCGACAGCGACAGCTGTTCCCCGACGAAAATCGGAGACGCGACCGCGCGGGTCCGTCTTGCCTGAATTTCGGGGCAGATGCTAATAGGTGCTATCCGTCTACCTCTCCGAAGATGCCAAGTTGATTTATGGAACAATGTATTGAAGGTTTACACGGATGCGGCCGATTTAGCAGACTTCGTCAGATTCCCCCCATTAATGAGGGGTTTTAGATTGTGGGGACGCTCTTCCCTGCAGGCGCAAGCCCCTACAGTTAATTACGCTACCGCATCGCGGTAACCACTTTCTCCTTCTCCAGATGGTCACTTTGTGTCGTGTGTGTTTGTTTTGTTTTTGGTTTCCCGTGGATTGTATATGGAGACTAATTTATGTTGTCGCCTGTAGGGCGTGGATTAGTCCAAATCCGTATCTTCTTAGATTTAGGTTTGGGGTTGGGTTTAAGGATATGTTAGCCTCATTTAGGACTAAGATCAACTTAAACGTTTGCTAAGGATACATTAGTCTAATTTTAGACTAAGATGAACTTAACGGGATCGTTTAGATCCAAGAAAAGAGCATTTGAGCTCTATTGTTAGTTTAGGGACATTGTGGTCGATTAGTTTAAGGACATTACGGTCTATTGTTTGTTTAAAGACATCTCGGACCAAGGTTAAAGACATCATAGTCCATGAGTTTTGAAGGACCCCACAGTCGAGGTTAAGGACATCATAGTCCGTGAGTTTAAAGACCTCACAGTCAAGGTTAAGGATATCATAGTCCGTGAGTTTAAAGACCTCACAGTCAAGGTTAAAGACATCATAGTCCATGGATTTTAAAGGACCCCACAGTCCGTGGAATGTTTGGTTGTCGGGACCCGTCATCTCTCTGAAGATGTTGAAGGATTACAACGACAAATAACAGAGGAGTAAAAAGATATACCCTCGAACCAATGTGAGTTGGTTGAAAGATCTGTAGTCCAATTTGGGGCTAAGATCTGTTAACATATTTATGAGTAGATGAGCTCAATTAATATGAGTTGAGAACTTATGTCCAATCTTGGGCTAAGTCCAATCAGGTTAAAATATTTAACATTTTATTTTGGGCTCTTGAGCCTTTATTTGGGCTTAGCCCTTTTAACAATGCTGTGCATTGATTTATATCTTGACAATTTTTTTGTTTTTTATTGAATGTTGAGCATTCATCAGAGCTCTGGGCTTATTAAAGAACAATTTATGTTCAATCAGCGCAACTTGTGGTGCGCTAGGTGCTTTGCGCCAGTCAAAGAGCGCAGTGCGCTTCTTCCACGTGGTGCACATGTAAGGGAAACGCGTCGCGCTAGGCGCCAGATGATGAGCGCATGATGTCAATTTATGAGTGCTGAGCGCTAATCCATGAGCGCATTACACTTTCAGTTTAGTGGCGCACACGTGAGTGACATATGGTGCGCTTGACATTGAGCGCCAGCCAGTGAGCGCAGTGCGCTATTTCAAGAGCGCAAAGCGCTAGTGGTTAATTGGCGGATACGTGATTGACACGTGGCGCATCTGGCGCTGAGCGCCAGTCCAGAGAGCGCAGAAGCATAGTTCAAGAGCGCAAAGCGCATTTGATCAATTTTATGATCTGAGCTTTTAAAAAAGATTTTTTCTCAAGATCTAAGAACAACCGTTCTTATTTTGTTTCAATCTCTTATATTGATGAAAGGTTTTGCCTTTATAGATTTATGTCCTTAAGAGAATTGAATTATTCTCCTTTTTTATAATGCGATGTTCATGATCTCTTTGAGAAATACTTTAGTCTTATAAATCTATGATCTGTGAGAAGTAAGTTTTTCTTTTATTTTATAATGAGATATTTTTATCTCTTTGTGAAAGACTTTTTGTCTTTGTAGATCTATGAACTTTTTAAAGAAATGAATTCTTCTTTTTATGAGATGATTTCATCTTTATGTTCATCATCATCATTTTTACCTTGAAAAAAGATCTTCTTGCAAGAGCTTGCTCTTTGAATTTTCTCAAAGTTTTTTGGGAGATTTCTCTCTATTTCTCTGTCTGTATTTATGAGACTTGAAATCTAGGGGCCTTTTTTATAGGGTAGGCTGATTTGTTGAATCAGTTAAAGAGATCTTTCTCCGATTGATTTGGGGATATTTTCCACCATTAGATCTTTGATCTTAGGGCTTCTGTTTTACAGAAGGCAATTTCTTGTTTTTAACAAAATTAGAAAATCTTTCCATACAAAATTTATTCTGTCTTTTGGTAATTTTTATTCCATTAGATCATTGATCCAATGGTGCTCTAATTTACAGAGCACAATCTTGTTATTTAGAAAGATTTTGAGAAATCTTTCCTTAACAGAATTTAACTATGATTAATTAATGATTTATCATTATTATTAGATCTTTGATCTAATGGTGGGGAGCTTTTAGTTCCAGCGCTAGCGCACCCGTGCTCTGCACGTGGTGCGCTGCTTGAAGGGCAGCGTATATTGCGCTAGCGCACCTGTGTTTGACACGTAGTGCGCTGCTTGGAGCGCAGCACACCTAGCGCTAGCGCACACATGGCGTGCTGCTTAGAGCGCAGCGTAGCTAGCTCTAGCGCCTACGTGCTTTGCATGTGGTGCGCCGCTTGGGGCGCAGCGCACTTGGCGCTGTAACTAAAGCGTTGCTTCATTTCAAAAATTTGAATTTTAAACAGAGCTTTCCTCTGATTGGGTGAAACAAATGCCCCCCACCGTTGCGCTCACGTGGCCTACATATGAGTACAGCGGTGGCAGCATCTGCGCCTTTAGATCAACTGAGAAGTTGAAACGGCACTCAGTGCTTATAAATATGACCTTTAGTCCTTAGGATGATTTCTGTTCATCTTCTTTCTTATTTTCTGAGAATTTTTATTCTCTCATAGAGCATAGCTCTCCATCTTAAGAATTTTCTTAAGAACAAAAACTCTGTCAAAATTTAGGTAAAGATTAAATCTTTTAATAATCTAGGGTTTTACCCATTAACAGAGCCTTGCTCTTCATAGATCTTTGATCTAAAGAAAACCCTTTTAGGGTTTCATCAACAGAGCTTTGCTCTCCTTCAAATCATAGATCTAAAGAGATATCCTTCAGGGTTTCTTAACCCATTAACAGAGTTTTGCTCTCTTCAAATCATGTAGATTTATTAATCTCTTATGACGAACTCTTAAGATTTTGTTCATGGATCTTGAAGATCTCAGAATTTTTTAATTCGTATAAAAAAATTGTTTTTAATTTTCATGATAGATTATTCCATCATTTTCTTCCAGAGCAAGGCTCTCTTGAGAAATTTTTATTCCTTCATGATTAGTGTTTGACAAGTGTCACTCTGTCACAGAGCACTACTCTCAAAGGGAGATTTACTTCTCTGCCCGAGGGATTTCTCATTAAATGAGAATCAATTGAGGATTTCCTCATTACTAATCTTTTAATGATGTTTCTTTTCAGGCACTATGGCTATTCATTTATATAGTCTGAACGAGGTTATCTCTTATGAGGATATTCGCGTACAGGGTCGTCGCCAGAACCAAGAGTTTACAGATATCCAATGCGTGGAGATTATGGATCGTCTATATGCACACAACGGTCGATTGCTTCCTCTTCACTCCGCTCTTTTGAAGATCGTAGTGGGAGCAATTTGGGGAGCACTTCCTGGGTTTTACGAAGCCATGCCGCTGAGTGCGCGGGATTATGCTAAAGACAAGGTGCACTCAGTGTACCTGTCTGGCCTGATCTCAAAGAAGTGTCAAGATAACCTCATTGATATTCTACATCAAACTTTCCAGCAGATGAAGATAATCACTTCTTATCAAAGGGAAGAGGGCATTGGCGAGGATCTCGACATCCGCGATCGAGAGAGGATGCACACGAGAATGGTCAGAAAGGCTAGAAAGATTCTAGACGGCCTTACTTTCGAATTCCTCAATCCATGCCCTGGATCTGAGGTTTTACTATTGTAAACATCTCGATGTATCTTTTGTTTATTGTCTTTATTGATGTAAGAATTTTCCGAAGTATGAGTGACAAATCTTTCGCTTCCCTTCATTTATTTTTTGCTTTGTTGTTGGCATATTAATTCAATAAGCGTAACCTGTAGATGATAAAGAGAGCATTCCGTTTTGAATTCTTCGAGAGGTAGTGATGGCTTAGAAAGCAGGTTCAGATCTGTTGCCTAAGACTTTTCAATTTCATGAGCCGTGAGGGTCTCATGATGACTTTTCTCCCTACGAGTCGAGAGGATCTCATAGGTGTATTTTCTCCTTAGGAATCGTGAGGATTCCTAAGCACATTTTCTCTTGTAAGTCGTAAGAATCTTACTAGAGAGTTTTCTTCCTTACGGGTCGGAGGACCTGTAAGTGATTGATGGTGTTGCCATTATCCGCACTTCACGAAGTCAGGAGTTGCTCTGGGCGTTTCCCACAGGGTCAGGATTGACTTTACTCGTGTTCCACGGGACCAGGATTTGCTTTGGACGCTTCCCACGGGGTCAGAATTGATATAGCCGTGTTCTGCAAGGACCAGGATCTTCTCTGGACGTTTCCCACGGGGTTAGGATTGACATAAGCCGCGTTCCACGTGACCAGGAATTTGCTCTGGATACTTCCTACGGGGTCATAGCCGTGTTCTGCGAGGACCAGGATCCGCTCTGGACGTTTCCCACGGGGTCAGGATTGACATAAGCCGCGTTCCACGTGACCAGGAATTTGCTCAGGATGCTTCCCACAGGGTCATAGCCGTATTCTGCGTGGACGAGACTCCGCTCTGGATGTTTCCCACGGGGTCAGGATTGACATAAGTCGCGTTCCACGTGACCAGGAATTTGCTCTGGATGCTTCCCACGGGATCAGGATTGACATAGGCCGCGTTCCACGTAACCAGGAATTTGCTCTGGATGGTTCCCATGGGTCTGGTTGACATAGCCGTTTCTGCGAGGACCAGGCTCCGCTCTGGATGTTTCTCGCGGGGTCAGGATTGACATAAGCCGCATTCCACGTGACCAAGAATTTTGTCTGGATGCTTCCCACGGAGTCATAGCCGTGTTCTGCGAGGACCAGGATTCGCTCTGGACGTTTCCCATAGGGTCAGGATTGACATAAGCCGCATTCCACGTGACCAGGAATTTGCTCTGGATGCTTCCCACGGGGTCATAGCCGTGTTCTGCGAGGACCAGGATCCACTCTGGACGTTTCCCACGGGGTCAGGATTGACATAAGTCGCATTCCACGTGACCAGGAATTTGCTCTGGATGCTTCCTACGGGGTCATAGCCGTATTCTGCGAGGACCAGGCTCCGCTCTGGACGTTTCCCATGGGTCGGGATTGACATAAGCCGTGTTCCACGTGACTAATAATTTGCTATGGATGCTTCCCACGGGGTCATAGCCTTGTTCTGCGAGGACCAGGCTCCGCTCTGGACGTTTCCCACGGGGTCAGGATTGACATAAACCGTGTTCCACGTGACCAGGAATTTACTCTGGATACTTCCCACTGGGTCATAGCCGTGTTCTGCAAGGACCAGGCTTCGCTCTGGACGTTTCCCATGGGACCAGGATTGACATAAGCCGCGTTCCACGTGACCATCGATTTTCTCTGGATGCTTCCCACGAGGTTATAGCCCTGTTCTGCAAGGACCAGGATCCGCTCTAGACGTTTCTCACGGGATCAGGATTGACATAGGCTGTGTTCCACATGACCAGGAAGGGTTGACTTTATCCGCATTTCACGGAGTCGGGGGTTGACTCTCGGTTGTCTGTGCATCATCGAGTCATGGAATTATGAACTTCGCCGCAGCTCCGATTTGTTGATGTTGTGTCTGTTGAAATGAGACGAATGTTGAGATGATCTCCAGGCTGCTTTGTGAACCGTTGAGACTTGGCTCTCTTTCGGATGGAGTCTGGTGGGAAGGTGTGGTTCCCTCTTTGTTTGTGCCCCTGGATTGTATACAAGGATCGATGTGATCTCACCTGTAGGGCAAGAATTTAATTTTATATATTTTTCTGTCCGTGATGCTCTATCATTTCAGCTTTTATATCGCGAAAGTCACGATTTCCAAATCATTTCGGCTATTTTTTCGTGGTGCCCAATTATTTCGGCTATTTTTTATTTTTACTCGCTGTTTTTTATTGCGAGTTGCCCAATCATTTCGGCTATTTTGCATGCATACACTTTTACTTGCTGATTTTGTTTGCAAGTTTCCCTATCATTTCGGCTATTTCATATGCATGTGTGTCTCGCTGGCTTTTTTCCATGAGTTTTGGGATTTGACACCGATTCGGCATCAGCATCGCTGCAACTGGGATATTGCCAGGAGCGAATCATCATTTACCTTTGTCGAGGTCGGACAAAGATGGCTTAGTAAACATGGTTAGGATCCTGTCGACTAAGGCTTTTGACTTTATGAGCCATAAGGGTCTCATAAAGGTATTTTTCCCTATGGGTCGTGAGGATCTCGTAAGTGCGTTTTCTTCTTAAGTATCGTGAGGATTCCCAAGTGTATGGTCTCTTATAAGTCGTAAGGATCTTACAAGAGTATTTTCTCCTTCTAAGTCGAGAGGACTTACAAGGACAGTTCACCGTGTAGACATATCCCTAGTCGCGGTAGGACTTTGTTAGAGAAATGTTTATTCGCGCCCGTGGATTGTATAAAAGAGTCAGCATTGAACCGCTTGTAGGGAAGCATTGGAGGTTGTGGTGTCCGCTTAAGAACAGGTTCAGATCCTTGTAGTTTAAGAC
Source organism: Agapanthus africanus (assembly GCA_030015575.1). NCBI lineage: Eukaryota > Viridiplantae > Streptophyta > Magnoliopsida > Asparagales > Amaryllidaceae > Agapanthus > Agapanthus africanus. The sequence continues at coordinate 22,561,962 of JASDDO010000028.1, read as the reverse complement.
TTCTGAATCTTATGAGCCGTGAGGGTCTCATAAAAGGTTTCTCCTTACGAGTCGTGAAGATCTCGTAAGTGTAATTTCTCCTTAGGAATCGTGGGGATCCCTAAGTGTGTTGCTCCCTTGTAACTCGTAAGGCTCTCACGCAGGTAGTTTTTCTTCACAAGGTCGAGAGGACCTTGCAAGTGTCTTTTAACGAGGTTGCGCCCTTTCGGGTTTTCAGAAAAACTCGCCGGTAGCCCTGCTGTTTTTACTCACAGAGCCCTTTCGTGTTTTCATCCGTGCCCATTTTGCTTATGGACATACCATTTTCTTTTTCTTTCTTTTTTTTATGCTTTCTTTTTTTGTGTCAACCTTAGGATACTGTAGTCCACAGTAGTTTATCGACATCTCGGTCAACAGCTAGTTTTAGGACATAGTGGTCCATCGTTAGTTTAAGGACGTTTCGGTCCGGACTGGCTACTACTTATAGAGTTTGGGTTTAGGAAGATAGCGAGCGGACATAGTCGTCGTCATCTATCGTTGACCTAAGCCGTGACTCGTCAGCCATAGTATTTCTTTAGGAAGCGACCGTTTATTGACCTAAAAGGTCTTTCACCATGCATGTCCATGAGTAGATAAGCTCCACCCTGGTAGACTTTGTCTATGATATACGGGCCTTCATAGTTCGGCTTGAATTTCCCCCGCTTGGCGCGATTGGGGATCATTGGTCTTTTAACCACTAGCACGAGTTCTCCTTGGCGGAACATTCTCGGCCTAGTTAATTTTTCATATGACCGCGTCATCTTTGCTCTATAAGCCTCCAGACTCTGTTGCGCCACGAGCCGGTTTTCATCAAGGACGTCAAGCTCCTCAATCCGAAGGTGAGCATTCTCTTCATCTGTTAGCTCGTAGTGAACCTCCACTCGTAGAGAGGGTAACTCTATCTCAAGGGGGTACTGCTTTTGTGCCGAATACCAATGCATACGGCGTTGTGTTCGTAGCTGTTATGAACGTACTTCGATACGCCCAGAGAGCCTCATGTAGTCTCTCGTGCCAGTCCCACTTATTTTAAGACACCGTCTTTTTCACGATCTTCGTCAAGGTCTTGTTGAAAGCCTCAGCTAGACCGTTAGCTCGAGAATTATAGACTGAAGAGTATCTCCAGTGTATGTTATGCTGTTGTACGAAGTGGCTGATCTTGTGGCTTCTGTAGGTCGGCCCGTTATCGGAGATAATCCGTCGCGGAGTGCCGAACCGATAAATGACATGTTTCTTGAAGAAATGGAGTATATTTTCTGTCTTCACTTCCCTCAGCGGTACTGCTTCTGCCCATTTGCAGAAGTAATCAATTGTCGCCAAAATGAACAGATGTGTTCTGGACGATGCTGGCTCGATGGGGCCGATTATATCAGTTCCCTACATTTCAAATGGCCAGCTAGCCACTGTTGGATGCAGTGGATTTGGATGCTGATGAATAAAGTCCCCGTGAATCTGACATGAGTGGCATTGCTTCGCATATTCGAGGCAGTCCTGGATCATCGTGGGCCAATAATAACCCATCCGTTTGATCTTCAGCTTCATCTTCGGCCCGGCTTGGTGAGAACCACAAAGTCCATCGTGAGTTTCTTGGACGACTTTCCTTGCCTCTTCAGGTTCTAGGCATTTTAGCCATAGAGAGTCAAACGATCTCTTATACAGAGTATCATTGACGAATGCAAAAGAAAGAGCTCGTTTCATAAGCTGATGCTTTGAGGACGCATCTTCAGGTGCTCAACGAGATTTGAAGTATTCTATAAAGACTTATCTCCAATCATTGGTCTTTTCCTGTTCTTTTATTTATAGGGTCGCTTGCTCGGTCGCTTCCTTTTCTTCGGACGACTCCGGAGATATTTCTGCCGGTGCAAGAACCCGACTGCTTTGCACAACGATCTTTACGTCATCGAGGTTTTTGTCGGCTAATTCTTTAGCGAGCTTGGCTAATGCATCCGCCTTGCTATTTTCCGCACACAGTATGCTCTCCAAGGCATAGGCAGGGATTTGGGTCAGCAATTGCTGCACTCTCTTGCCGTACTTCACTAACTCTGGTTTGCACGTTTGGTAGTCGCCATTTACTTGACTAATGACTAGCTGGGAGTCTCCGTATATGAAGAGGTTTTCGATTCCCATGTCGACAGCGATCTCAAGACCTGCTATCAAAGCTTCATATTCGGCTCCATTATTCGTCCTCGGCTCTGTTAAGGAGAAAGCAACGCGCATTATCCCTCCTTGTGGAGTTAGGAAGATGAGGCCTACCTCTGATTTGATTATGGGGATGCTTTGTTTGCGCCTCTTTATGGAAGATGCCCCATCAAAATAGAGTTCCCATAGGGTATCATTTTCCTTTCTCTCCCCGGCGATCGTGTCAAACGCGTGTTTGTCTGGCAATTCACAGTTCAAGGGAGAGTCGGCAGGGATCGGATGCTCAGCGAGGAAGTCGGCGATGGCCTGGCCCTTCACTGCCTTAAGGGGACGATAAGTTATCAAGAACTCCATTAAGAGCAAGGCCCATTTAGCGAGCCGCCCTGTTAATATAACCTTCGACATCAGGTATTTGAGAGGATCCACCTTTGATATGAGATGGACCTCATGTGCCAACGCATAGTATCTGAGCTTCGTTATTGCAAAGATCAACGTCAGGCAGTGTTTTTCAATGGGAGAGTAGTTGCTTTCTGCCCCCAGTAGAACTCGACTCAAGTAGTAGAGGGCTCTCTCTTTCCCTTGATCGTTCTCTTGTGCCCACAGCGCGCCTAAAGAACCTTCGAGGGCTGTCGTATACAGGATGAGAGGTTTTTTTTAACAGGAGCGGCCAGCACTGGCGGATTCTGCAGGTATTGCCTGATTTCCTCCAGTGCGTTTTGGCATTTGTGATCCCAGACGAACGGGGTTCCTTTTTTCATCAAGTGACTGTAGGGGCGGCACTTTCCGGAAAGATTGGCTATGAATCGCCGGATATATGCGAGCTTTCCTTGGTGAGACCGCAGTTGCTTGAGAGCCCTTGGTGGTAGAATTTCCATGATCGCCTTGATCTTTGACGGTTCTATTTCGATGCCTCGGTGTCGTACAATGAATTCTAGGAATTTACCCGAGGAAACTCCAAATACGCATTTGAGAGGGTTCATCTTCAAGTTGTATTGCCGAAGGCGTTGAAATACGACCTTCAGATGCTCTAGATGTTCCTCGTATGATTTGCTTTTAACTACGAGGTCGTCGATATAACATTCGACGATTTCATGTATGAGGTCATCGAAAATCCTCGTCATGGCCCTCTGATAGGTGGCATCGGCGTTCTTTAGATCGAACGACATCACCTTGTAACAGAATATGCCCAAAGGGGTCCGGAAAGCAGTATGCTTCTGGTCTTCGGGATGCATCTTTATCTGATTGTATCCTGATGAGCCGTCCATGAAGAAGAAAACTTCGTGAGTGGATGTGTTATCTATCATCAGCTCAGTGATTGGTACTGAAAAGTCGTCCTTTGGGCAAGCTTTGTTGAGATCCCGAAAGTCCACACATATGCGCACCGTCCCATTTTTCTTCATCACCGGGACGATGTTGGCGATCCAATCAGGGTACTGAACTTCTTGGATGAAGCCGGAGTCGATTAGTTTCTTGACCTCGGCGTTGATGCTCATCTCAAGCTCGAGCCGCATTGTTCTTGGTGCTTATTTGATCGGCTTGATGTCCGGAGATATTGCCAATTTGTGTACAACAATCTCTGGATCTAGTCCTTGCATCTCGGAATAGTTCCATGCGAAGCAATCTCTATGCCTTATGAGTACGTCCTTTAGCGTAGCCACCCTTTCTTCAGACAACAGCTCACTGACGAATGTCGGTCACGGGCCACTTGCCGTCCCCAAATCAATTTTCTTGAGGTTATCTGCAGTAGTATGTATTCCATCTTCCAGCTCTTTTGGTGCTGGTGGAAATTCTGAAATCATCTCGCCATCATTGTTTTCGAAGCACCAGGAAAGGTCATCCATATTCTCGAGCTCTTTCTTCGACAGTGTTATCGCGTGATAGGTATGAGATCGTTTCCAAGATCAATGTTGATCTGGCTCTACTCTCGCTATACACATCGCTTTTGGCTCATGCTTCTGTGGCGGGCTTACTCTCCAACTGCTGGATAGAGCGAACCTGCCTTGTTGATGTTCTTGAAGGTGAAGCAGTCTTCGAGAGAATGTCATATTGTTCGGTGATAGGAGCAATAGCCTGGGTGAGAGACCTCGTTCGCTTGCTCGGGGTGCTTGGACTCCGGAAGTGTCATCATCTGATGCTTTTCAACGAGATCGAATATCTTCTTTGTATTATCTTGGGGAAAACAATATTCCCGACCCATCTTTATAAAGGACGGATCCCGGCTGCTCGACTCTTGTTCGCGTGGCTTCTTAGACCCGCTTAGCTGCTGTCGAACGTTTTTTTTCCGTTCTTTGGTTTATTTTTGCCTCTGCGCTGGGTCTCTTATATGACGGGCTGGCGATGAGGAGCATTGTCATTCTCCGCGGCCTGTTGAAGGACGCGCTGGGTCCTGGCTTTCTCGTAAATGGCCATCTCACGGTTTTGGTCATCCCGAACTTTTTGACCCGCTTCCCTGATTAGTTTGTCCATTCGTTCTTCAAACGACGGATTCAGCATTTTGATGGCAGGATCTTGTTTTGGTTCAGGGTCAGTGTCTTTTAACAGAACGTCTCCTTCTTCATCGAAGTCATGTATGACGTAGCTGCCATGGACTCGCTCCCGTTTTCTGGATTGAACATACCCAAGCCGGATCGTTTCCATTCTCCCGTTGGGCAACTTTCACTGAGTTTTGGGGATGTTCCAGATCGTGTTTTAGAACCGTGCTTATCGAGCAGTTTGCTTAAGGGGTATACCTTGGCGTCTCAAGAGCCTCTTCAATCCTTCTGTGTAGTATCTGGGCAGTTGGATGGGCTGAAGTCTGTCAAGTATCGAGTCGGCACCATACCAGACTTCTTTTTCTACTCTAGTTTCTGTGGATTGACAAAAGAGGATTGCCTTTTCATTTCTTCGCCTAGGAGGGACGTAGAATGTCTGTAGTTCTTCCACACCTTAGGTACCACGCCCGTCGAGCTCTTTGTAATGTTCTCGTGGAACCATAGCGATTCACAACCTCCGATCATCATCAGCGAAGGCTTGTATTAATGGCCGAGCAGAGAATACATCATTGACCTCATCTTCTGAGTCGCTGCCGAAGTTCAACATAGGGATGGCCGATCCTGGCTTGTTGTATTGGGGTGGCCCTGAATAAACTATTTCTTCTTCCTCCTCGGTGTCATTCCCGAAGACCGGAATAGTGGTGATAGTTTTGTTCTTGTCCTCCACTTTGCGACATCTTTTTGTGTCTTCGAAATCAGGCGGGAAGTATTTGGCATCCTCATATTTGCGGACTTTGTTCATGGAGAATGGGTTTAGCTCTCTTGTCACAGTATACTCGACACCATCCTTGAAATACTTCATACACTGATGTTGTGTAGAAGGGATAATGTTGTACCCGTGTAACCAAGGCCTGCCGAGCAAAGTATTGTAGCATGTCTTGGCATCAATGACATGAAACTTAATGTCCATGATGAGCAGTCCAAAGCGTAACGTCGGTATCACAGACCCAAGCGTCCGTGATGACTGGGAGTCAAATGCGGAGATTGTGATTTTATCGCGAGCGAGGTGCTGAACGCTCATGCAGATTTCCTTCAACACTCTCACGTTGAGGAGATTGATGGAAGACCCATTGTTAACCAGAATTTTGCCTATCTTGATATCGTGACAGTATCCAGAGACTTAAAGGGGACGGTTATGCTCGCATGTCCCAAGGAGGAGATCTTCATCGCCGAAAGTGATATCCGCTGTGTGCACTTCTTCCAGCTCGTCCTTCATCTTTTTTTTGGCTAGGAAAGCTTGGAATTGTTCAGGCTCTTGTAACGCTTTGATCAGCAAATCTCTCGCCTCTTTGGATAGCAGAAGGGCGTCGAGAATACTGAGCTGCGAAGGTAGCTTTCTCAAGTGTGCCAGAACGTTGTAGTCCGTCTTGTTTTTCTTTAGCGAGTCCTTGGCTGTCAGCTCTTTAAAGACTTGGTCATCTAGGGCGATATTCTCAGGGACTTTTTCTTTCCCCTTATCGTTTCTATTCGACCCACTGTTCGAGGACCCAAGATTCTTTTCGGGCAGCGTACAATTGCGCAGCTGAATATTTTCACAGGTCTTTGGTTCTTCCTCTTTTCCCAAGGTGGCTTCTTTAAAGAGAGGGCCAAGAGTCATTTCTTTGCCAGAGTCGCTCCCGAAGGTACTGAGAACTTGCGATCTCCTAGCGTCGACCATGTGACAGTTGCCAGTAGTTCTTTTACGCTCCTCGGTCATATTTCTTTGTTCCCGACGAGTTTTGCGTTTCATCCGCTTGAAATGTTGTTGGTGAGCAACATATCCGTCCACCATCTTTTAAAAGTGACGCACTCTTCAGTGGGTGCGCAATCTTTCGATGATATAAGCAGGAGCTAGGATGTGTTTCCGCTTCACCAAGAGCGTTAGCTTCGGAGGGTGGCGGCTTCATTCCCATCGATATGGCTTTGGCGAACCTCTTCCTCGTCTTGAACCTACTTTTATTTGCGATGGATGTACTTTGATCTGGAGGGAGTGTTTCAACCCTTTCGTCCAGTCGCCGGCATTTGGCTTTTTCAAATATGGCCATCTCACGCTCCCGATCAGCTTTGCTTTTCGAAAGAGCTTCGTTCAGGAATGCATCAATCATTTCGTCTGATGGTCCTGGAAATTCAGGCTCAGGATCTGCCCCCAGTTTCTCTGTGTAAGGAGCTTCTTCATCGTCTATCGACGAGTGAGAGATCACATGGCAACTTGCCACATAACCTTCAGATTCATCCGACGAGTATTCTCCATTGTCATCATCTCCTTCCTCAAGGACGTGGCCGAGAAATTCTTGGAGCGTGACTAGAGTCCGTGCTTTTTTATTATATTCTTCCAACGCATCAATCTGTTTTTGCAGTTCCGTGCGCTTGTCACCAGGCTTCACGGGCTTTTTGGTCTTCTTCTTTTTCTTCGAAGACTTTGACGGCTGGGTGTGAGCGCTTTGGCTATCATCACCAATTTTTGGCATTGGCCGCGGCTTCAGCATTCCCTCGATAATCTCAGGTTCCAGCGGACTTTTCCATCTAATCGCCGGGCATTTTTGGAGATCCTTCAGCATTCTTTTTATTTTGGCTGAAAGGGCAACCTCCCATGGAGCTTCTTCTACGAAAGAACACGATGCCCCCGGTGTATCCGTATTCTTGGGAGCGTGTGGTTGCGACGGGTTCACCTTCCAATTCTCGGACAGGGCAAATTTGCCCTGTTGGTATTGATCTTCAATCCATCCTCTAAAGGCGAAGCAATTTTCAATTGGATGGCTTACCATTTGATGGTATGGGCGATAATTGGGACTATTATCCTCGCCGGGTTGCAATGGTCGTTTTGGATTCGGCAGATTGATGAGCCTGTTGTGCACTGCCAGTTCGAACAGTCTCTTCGTTTTGTCCCCGGGGAACGAATAAGGGTGCTTCGTTTTCTCATTATAGTATCTCCGTCTCTTGTCTAGTTGATCCGTTAGTTTTGGGGCACTGGGCTGCTATTGAGTATTTGAGACGAAGGTCGCCTTCCCTTTACCCTTTTCGTTCCGCGGCTCCAGCTTTGGAGGAGACGGTCTATGACCCATCTGGTCCATTTGAGCCAGTTTGTCGATCAAGGCCCGGAATGTGGTCGACTTGAAAAATATCATGAATTAGGAAATAGTTGTCTGAGGGTCAAGAGTGCCCACGAACATGCCCACTGCCGGCGCTTCCTCGATGCGCTACTTACATTTTGACCATAAATTTTGCCACCGTATTGCGTATTGTACCCAAGTTTCACTTGGTTTCACCCTGGCGTTAATTAATGCGGTTATCGGGGTACGCTCGCTAGCGCTCGCGAATCTCTGCGTAAACAGCAGTTCTATCTACGCAAATGTCTTGACAGAGTCATTTGGAAGTTCATAATACCACTCGAATGCCATCTCCGACAAGCTACCAACAAACTGGCGGAGCAGAAGTTTATCATCACCCCCGGTGTTTCCGCACAAGGCTATGAATTGAGTGACATGCTGATGTGGATTCCCCGTCCCTTTATATACGTGGAATTTAGGGATCGTATATCCCGGCGGGTACCTTATTTGGTCATACCAGCCTGGGTAAGGTCGTCCAGTCTTAACGATCTGTCCAGCCGCTTCATTCGTCTGGTGAGCTCGTATCTGCTGAGCAATATAATCATCCAGAGCGGCCTTGGAGATGGTCTCCTCCTTAGTTACTGAAAGGGCCTAAGGAGGGTTCGATGTCTCCCCTCGTCGTCTTCAACAATGATCGGGGGGTCTTCAGCTGGAGGTTCCGACTGTAACATCATCCCAGCCATGTCTTAGAACAAGAGAGCCATTCATTTTATGTTGGCCGCCTGTTCCGCGGCCGCTTTTTCTTTCCTCTCGAGCATTCTTCGGAGGAACTCAGTATCAGTTTCTTGTTCCCGATGCTGCTCCGAGGTTTCTAGATATTTTTAGCCCAGTGAGTGCGGCCATTGCAGTCAGTATCTCCTGAAGTTTCTGCTGCTGTTGTTCCTGAGTCTTCGTTATCGATTGGGTAAGCGGTCGATGACCCGTAGAAGCACGGCTTTGCTCTTTTCCAGAAACTATATAAACAGTATGTATTACCATGCCCCCAGACTTGGGGCATTTAGATTCAACGTCTTTGCAGTTTGCCGCGTTCACAGGGGCTTTCTCTGGCCTCCTTCTCTTGTGAACAGTTGAAGTTGAGGGGGCCGTTGCAGCGGGCACCCAGACGGATGATGTATTCTGTGGTACCACGAGATGGCTCTTTTCTTGCTGAGCTTTGAGCTTCTTTGGCCGGCGAGAGTAGTCCTGGTTAATCACTTATTTCTGGACCTGTCGCCAGACTTTATAAATTTTGGAGGACAGCCGCTGAGGGGGCTGCTCCGTCTTCCTTTCTGTAGTAATCTCCATAGGTGGAGGAGATCTCTTCAGCACGGCAGGTGGAGCGTTCTTGCGAACCCTCCTAAGCGGTTCAAAACTGTTCTCAGTTGGAACAGCAGCATTGATTTCCACCGTTGGAGCCGGCGGAGTTAATCCAGAAGGAGATTTTCCCCCAGCTTTCCTTACTCGGCGCCAGTGGCGATGTCGAGCATGTCGAGCCGTTGGGATTGTTTCAGCTTTAGGGGTGACTTCCTTATGCCCCCTGCTTTGGAGAAGGGCTGTTGCCGACGTCAGCCTCTTGAAGACCGATGTCCGTTGAGAAGCGATGTCCAATCTGTCAAAGACAGACCTTTGGGCAGGGGAAGCATCTTCGGGGACTTCGCCTAGAGCAGGAGCCGGAATGGCCAACTTTGTGAAGACTGACTTCTTGGCAGAAAAAGCTTCTTCGATGATTTCGTCCGCTTGAGCCGGGATGGCTATCCTCTTGGGGATGGCTACTTCAGGTATCGCGAGCTTGTTAGCGTTCTGGCCCAATCTGCTGAAAACTGAGGTAGTGGAGTTGGGCGACCCATTGAGAGGGGCCACGGTAGTGGTAAGACGATCAAAGACCGACTTCTTTGGGGCTTGTTGCGCCAGCATCGGGACATTGAAGCTCATGGGTGGGATCATAGTCCCAAAGAACAGCCCAGTAGTGGCCTAAGTTACTTGGTCCACCGGCATCGTGAACAGAGAGGCCGCCTGGGGCCCGTAAGTTACACCTCCAGATGAGGCGGAACGGGAGTTGCAGTTGCAGCTGGAGCATTTTGTGCAGGTAGAAGCCATTGATCTTTCGTTTTCTGCACGGAGCAAGACACCAAATTTTAATACCTTGAATTCCAAGGCAACCATGTCAAACCGTGATTCGTTCGCGAACACGACACACGAAGTGTGGAGTGGAAAGAGAAAAACGTCCTACCGGGAGTGCCAGAATCTGTTCCCCGCCGAAAATCGGAGACGCGACCGCGCGGGTCGGTCTTGCCTGAATTTCGGGGCAGATGCTAATAAGTGCTATCCGTCCATCTCTCCGAAGATGCCAAGTTTATTTATGGCACCATGTATCGAAGGTTTACACGGATGCGGCCGATGTAGCAGACTTCGTCAGATTCCCCCTCTTTGATGAGGGGTTTTTGATGGTGGGGACGCTCTTCCCTGCAGGCGCAAGCCCCTGCAGTTAATTACGCTACCGCATCGCGGTAACCACTTTCTCCTTCTCCAGATGGTCACTTCGTGTCGTGTGTGTTTGTTTTGTTTTTAGTTGCCCGTGGTTTATATACAGAGACTAATTTATGTTGTCGCCAGTAGGGCGTAGATTAGTCCAAATCCGTATCTTCTTAGATTTGGGTTTGGGGGTTGGGTTTAAGGATACGTTAGCCTCATTTGGGACTAAGATCAACTTAAACGTTTGTTAAGAATACGTTAGTCTAATTTTAGACTAAGATCAACTTAACGGGATCGTTTAGATCCAACAAAATAGCATTTGGGCTCTATTGTTAGTTTAGGGAAATTGCGGTCGATTATTTTAAGGACATTACGGTCCATTATTAGTTTAAGGACATCTCGATCCATGGTTAAGTATGTCATAGTCCATGGGTTTTGAAGGACCCACAGTCCAAAGTTAGGATCATAATCTGTGAGCTTAAAGACCTCACAGTCAAGGTTAAGGACATCATAGTCCGTGAGTTTAAAGATCTTATAGTCAAGATTAAGGACATCATAGTCCATAGGTTTTAAAAGACCCCAAAGTCCGTGGAATGTTTGGTTATCGGGACCCGTCACCTCTCTGAAGACGTTGAAGGATTACAACGACAAATATCAGAGGAGTAAAGAGATGTACCCTCGAACCAATGTGAGTTCGTTGAAAGATCTGTAGTCCAATTTGGGGCTAAGATCTATTAATATATTTATAAGCAGATGAGCTCAATTAATATGAGTTGAGGACTTATGGCCAATCTTGGGCTAAGTCCAATCAGATTAAAATGTTTAACATTTTATTTTGGGCGGTTAAGCCTTTATTTGGGCTTGGCCCTTTTAACAATGCTGAGCATTGATTTATATCTTGACAATGTTTTTGTCTTTTATTGAATGCTGAGCATTCATCAGAGCTCTGGGCTTATTAAAGAACAATTTATGTTCTGTCAGGGCAAAGTGCGCAGTGCGCTTCTGCCACGTGACGCACATGTAAGGGACACGTGTCGCGCTTGGCGCTAGGCACTGGATGATGAGCGCATGATGCTAGTTTATGAGCACTGAGCGATAATCCATGAGCGCATTGCACTTTCAGTTTAGTGGCGCGCACATGAGTAACACGTGGTGCGCTTGACGCTGAGCGCCAGCCCATGAGCACAGTATGCTATTTCAAGAGCACAAAGCGCTAGTGGTTAATTGGCGCATACGTGATTGACACGTGGCGCATCTAGCGCTGAGCGCCAGTCCAAAGAGCACAGAAGCGCAGTTCAAGAGCGCAAAGCGCATTTGATCAATTTTATTATTTGAGCTTTTTAAAAGAGACTTTGTCTCAAGATCTAAGAACAACCATTCTTATTTTGTTTCAATCTCTTATATTGATGAAAGGCTTTGCCTTTATGGACTTATGATCCTTAAGAGAATTGAATTATTCTCCTTTTTTATAATGAGATGTTCATGATCTCTTTGAAAAAGACTTTACTCTTATAGATCTATGATCTGTGAAAAGTAAGTTCTTCTTTTATTTTATAATGAGATCATTTTCTCTCTTTCTGAAAGACTTTTTGTCTTTGTAGATCTATGATCTTTTTAAAGAAATGAATTCTTCTTTTTATGAGATGATTTCATCTCTATGTTCATCATCATTATTTTTTACCTTGAAGAAAGATCTTCTTGCAAGAGCTTGCTCTATGAATTTTCTCAAAGTTTTTGTGGAGGTTCTCTCTCTATTTCTCTGTCTGTATCTATTTCTCCGTCTGTATCTATGAGACTTGAAGTCTACCCTTTGAATAATAACAAAATCATTCCAGCAGGATACGGATGTGACACTACCAATCGGAGCCACGGAAAAGTCCCCTAGTTCTAAATCTCGACGTTCACAGACAACCCAGAGACAACCTCGACATGTGACGCAATATTATAGGCACAATGTCAACCAACGAAGCTAAGGAAAATCTCCCGCTTCAGGATCTTGACGGCAACTAAAATAAGACCTGATAAGACTATTTGAGATCATTCCACACCAGCGCGGAGTGGCCATGACTCATCGGGGCTCCCAAACTAAGCCTAACCTCAAGTAAAAAGCGACATGGAATACCCTAACGCTTGCTCTTTCGAGGTAATATTACCTGGAAGATTACTTGAAGACGTCTTGTCCAGCCCCTGAAGGGATCAGAGACACGACAGTCGCGGGGCTACCCGAACAACAAGATTGCATATCGGGGAATATATCGGCCAACGCGATGGTGCGACAGGTAAAAAAACCCTAGTACCACAGACCCTAACGGAATTCTATTAGAAGGAGTTAACTGTGACGTTAGGAAACCCTTGCGAGAACTTCTCGATTCGTCTCGACTCGTGAGGAAATTAGTGTCCTTGCGAGAACTTCGTAGGGCAAAACCTTAGGCAACGGGGATAAGGACTTGTTTCCTAAGCACTAGGGCCCTGCAAGTCGGTCCAAAATGGAATATTGCATACTATTCACGGGCCACACTCTCTAAAGTCGAATCTCGACAAGGGGAAACAATCACTTACGAGTCCTCTCAACTTGTAAGCAGGAAAAATTCTCTTGTGAGATCCTTACGACTCTCAAGAGAAAACACACACTTAGGAGTCCTCACGACTCCTAGGGAGAAAATGCACTTACGAGATCCTCACGACTCGTAGCGAGAAAAATCTTTATGAGACCCTCACGGCTCATAAAGTTGGAAAGTCTTAGGCAATAGATCCTAACCCTGTTTCCTAAGTCATTGCTACCCTATAAAGAGTTCAAGATGAACTGTTATCTACCATCTATTGGCCACACTTGCCAAAAGCTACATGCCACTGAAATGGAAAAGTTACTCTTGAGCATATAAACTACTTCATGCCAGAGTAAGACATAAAAAAATAGAAGGGTGCAGCTCATGAGGCTAAGGGTTTGGAACTATATCCCTTAAGAGTCGAGATTTGAGTCAATGATAAATGACGACGCTTGTGTCCGCTTGTTATCTTTTCAGATCAAGATTCTGAAAGTTATATACCAATCCAAAACTACGCTTGTGTCCGCTTGTTATCTTTTCAGATCAAGATTCTGAAAGTTATATACCAATCCAAAACTGATCATACGCTATAAATTACTCTGCACTACTTCACCCACGTATATACTTACGTGGGCAAAGTAGTGGGGGCATTTGTTCCCGCCAAAATCATCGCCCAAGAGCTATTAGTTCTTGTTTTATGCTGGCTTAAGTTTCGTTTATAGATATGTGTGAAATCAGGCTCATTCATATATGCACATACACACATCAGAGGAAGAACAGGTGTTCAACGACAAAAACAAAGTATTTAATCGAACATTTTATTCTACGGGAAATAGATCACCAAACATGGGATCGAAAGTACAAGGATTCACAAAACTATGGATAAAATTATCTAACTCCCTCTCTGCCTTCTCCACCATGATAAAGCGGCTATCTTCATGAAGAGTAGCTACCCATCGGTCAGCACCGCACCCAGCAGCAAAGGCAGATATGATGATCCGCTGAGCCCGTATCTGGCTTAGCAGCCGGACAGAGCGATCTCTTAGAGCTGTAGTGATCAAAAGTGCCTCGTGGAAGCACTCGATCTTGTCTTCCGCTGTGTCGAGCATTGCCGGAGTCATCTCCGCCGGAGGAGGGGGAATATCATTGATCACGGACAAGAAAACTATCCGGAGCCAAATGGAGCCGATGGGTAGAGGAGATGGTATACGAGTCAAGAGCTCGTGCACATTGGTCATCCGTAAGAGTAGGGTTCACCAAGCACACAACAAAATGAGGATCACTTTCCTCAATGGGCACCTCCCATAGCTGACGGTGAGCATGTGGGAGATTACAAGCCATAGCTCTTCTCTGTTAAAATGATTCTCTGAAAATGAGTGAGAAAAGAAGTATCGCTTCAGATTATGAAAGGAGACATTTAAGTCTTGGCATAGAAAATGCTATGCATGATGGAACTATTTCCAAGCTATGGGAAAGAGAAGCTTGACTCAGGAAAAGTGGAGAAGGAAGGTGAAAAGACACCTTCAGTATTGAGGCAGCGCCTCACGTGCAAAGCACGAGAGCGCTGAGCGCCAGCGCCATGAGTCAAAGACTCTGAGGCAGCGCCCCACGTGCAAAGCACGAGAGCGCTGAGCGCCAGCGCTAAAGAGTCAGAGACTCTGAGGTAGCGCATCACGTGCAAATCACGAGAGCGCTGAGCGCCAGGCGCTAAGAGTCAAAGATTTTGAGGCAGCGCTCACGTGCAAAGCATGAAACCGCCAAGTGTCAGAACTAAATGTTCTCCACCGTTGGATAAAAAATCCAACGAAGATGATAAATCATCAAAATTCATAATAAAATTCTGTTAAGGAAATAGTCCTTAGAATCTTTCCAAATAGGAAAGATTATGCTCTTTAAATTAGAGCACTGTTGGATCAATGATCCAATGGTGATTAAAAATCACCAAGGTACAGAATAAGCTCTGTATGGGAAAATATTTCCCAATCTTGTTTAAAACAAGAAGATTACCTTCTGTAAAACAGAAGCTCTGGGATCAAAGATCCAACGGTGGGAAACATCCCCAAATCAATTAGAGAAAAGATCTCTTCAACAGATTCAACAAATCAGCCTCTACTATATAAAGGACCCAAGACTTCAAGTCTCGTAGAGAGGAACCCCCTGATTGGTGTGAAAACTGTTTGTAGTGTAACCATAATCAATAACGGTGTCGCGCGTAGTTAGACCGAGATGAGTACGGGTCGTCCTCAGGGAAACATTGAATCTTTTACTCTTACTTTAGATGTGTTGAAAAAGAGAGGAGGGATAAAGAATTTTGTGGAAAGGTTTTAGATCTACGTTAAGCACTGATGCAAAAATATAGATCTAGATTATTTTAGGGATAGAGTTAATATAATAAAGGGGCTTGTAGGGTTCGTTCGGATTTAGTAGTTATGGACGATTAATTAAAAGTTACCTTTTTATCCTTTAATAGATTTAAAACTAGAAAAACGGTGATGCGTGTAGGTTAGGGTTTCTAGAGGAAAAGAAATCCCACTCTTAACCCTTATCTCGACACGGAACTCCGTTCATATCTAGCCTTTACAAAAACAATCATTAATCTAATCTCTAATCGCGGTCGGGACTAACAAAGAATTGTTAGCGCGCCCAATTAGGATGTTAATGATTCTTTTGATAAAGTTCATAAATTTTATAGGACTTAAAAAGGGTTTAGGGATGTTCATCATCCATTAGCCTACCCTAATCCTATGAACCCTAACAAGTAAAGAATTACTCACGCATGTTGGGAGAAAAAGAGATGGAAAGAAATTGCATAATTAAACTACGAAGAAATAGAATAAGAGAAATAAAGCTACCTTTATTAATCAATAATATTCATTACACTTGAATCCTTAGAAAATGATTACAATTTCTAGTTGCTTCTCGATCTCTTCTAAGGAGGTAGATGAACCGTTGATGATCAGCCTAGATGCGTGAGCCGTCTTGGACTTTGTGATCTCGTCGGCTTGATAATTTTTCCAAGAGACTCTCAGTCTTTATTTACAGTCCCAAAGACAGAACCCTTGTTTCTAAATTAGGAAGATAACTGTAAAGATTCACCCCCACAAAATTTGCAACACTATGTCCTCAAGATTGCCGTGGATCCGCGGCTCAAGGGGGTATGGCCGCGGATCCGCGGCCAATGGTGGAGATTTCTTCATCATTTTTCTGTGGTTCTATCTTTGTGACATTTTGCAATCTTTGGAAGCTTTGGAACTTGGAAATCTTTTCTTTTCTTCTGCCAGAATTGATTTCATAATTTTGATTTCTTAATTAGGCAGGTTAGCTTTAACAACTTGATTTTCTTGATTTTAGACCTGAAAATTCTGCACAACAACTCAAATAATATTTAGTAGAGTTAAGATTTGGTCAATGATATTATTTGCATACATTTTCCTACCAAATGCTAATTATAATATATCAACACATGGAAAATAGTCTTTTTACAAATAAACCCTCATATGTATGATATATTATAATAAAGATCTTTTTTAATATGAAAGTAGTAGGAAAAATGTAATAACAAATGTGCAGTTTTATCAACTAAACAAATACCCCCAAACTTATGTAACATTTTCAAAAATATAAAATATTAATTTTGGGAATTTTATAATTTAATATTATTTTATTGATTATTTTAATATTAAATGCAAATAAATAGGAAAAAAATGTTAGAAAAATTATGGAAAATTCTAAAATAGGGTAAATTAGTGAATTATGACATTTTTAAGTTTTTGTGATTAGTTTGACACTAATTTAGTGCTAATCGCGATTAAAATCGCTAATCGGGTTTTTTGGCAATTTTGTGCAAAACTTGCACCTATCACTTTTTCTACACTTGTGCATTTTACTAGCTATGGTTTTCTTTTGGGATTACTATTGATGTGAGAAGGATTTGAATTAAAGAAAAAGGAAAAGAAAAGAAAAAGGAAATGATGAGGGTAGGTGAGAGAGAGAGGTGGACCTTTGACCTTGTACCCTTAGCCATTTTCTCCCCTTCTCATTTCTCTCCCTCTTCCTCTCTCCTTGCTGCTGCTGCTGCCCTAGCCCTCTCTCCCCCTCTTCAACTCCTCTCACTTCATCTCTAAAACATACCCAAAACCCTAAACTCCTTTCACAAATATTAGTCCCCATCTCATCCTCTACAAGATGAACCGAGCAAAGTAGGATTTTGATGAACTTGGGAAGTTGGTGCTGCCTATGGAGGATCAAGTGAGGTATAACTCTTTCTTTAGTTTAGTTTCGGCTCGATGTCGTGTTTTTGTGTTGTTTTGAGACATGGATAACCTGCTGTGACCCCGAGCCCATACTGGTAAAATAAACAGTGTTAGAATGTTGTGCAGGTAACCCTAATAGACCACCCAAAACCCCACACCCTACTCACCTGTTTTGGCCGGCGGCCAATGAAGGGATGGCCGGCGACGCCGGCCCATTAGAGAAGTTAGGGTATGGTTTCTCAGGAGGAGTTGTCTGGTGATATTTGGAGTAGTTTGGTCCTACTGAATTTGTGAATACTAACTGTTAATGGAATCTGGGGGCTGTGGTGAGTTTTTTGCTTGAACTTGGTGACGTGATCCCTGACCTGAACCATATACGTGAGCCATGGCATGAACTCAGGAATTTGACCATATCAGTTTTGTGACTTTCAGTGTGCCTATGAGGAATCTGGAGCATACAGGAACATTTCCAGATAAAAGTAGTAATACCAGAGACCCACATTAGACCCCAGGAGGCCACCCTAGGAAATTGAGCACCCAACTCCATGAGTGGGCCGGCGAGGCCGGGATTTTGGAGGATGTGGCCGGCCACTCTGTGGTGAAATCTTCCCATTTTGCTTCTGAACCTCATTTACACCCTGCATAGTACCCTGGATTTGTTGATTTGATCTAGTTTTGCCTGAGATGAAATCTGGGACATATATCCTAAGTTGCTGTTTTGGATTCGTATTTCCGTATTCCGTATTTTTGATTATGAAATTGTGGACTGTGTTTTGCCTCGACTATTTGACGTTTATACGACGATATAGAGGATTTATTGATGGTTTTGAAGGCGTGCCATAGGTTTTCACCTATAGGCCCCCTTATCGTATCGTTTTGGATTACATGCGCCGTTTTAGCTTGGATTTGGTTTTAATGCGCATATACGATACTTTGTTGTGTAGGTACCCATGAAGACTTCGGGACGACAAGCAAATGCATGGTGATGTCCGCGAATGATGATGCAAGGTGAGTAGATTATATCTACAGGGGGAAGTCGGGTGGATGGCGTATAGCACCCCCGCAGTCCGTAGATAGATTATTATGTAGTTATTGTGATATTAGGTGTATTATGGATAGTATAGTGTTAGAAGTGACTAGTGCAGTTCATAGTCGCGAACACTAGGATAGAATTACACCTATACACACACCCTTGCTTATCACTTGTACTTGCACTGTGATCGATGTTATGTGATGACTTTGGAGGTGAGTCGATGATGTGGGCTTGGTGCCCTGAGATCGGTGATTTGATACGATTCATATGTGGGATATGACTTGTGATTCTTGCGGGCTTGGGATATGTGTTTACCCCCGCATGCATACTTACTGATGTTACCGTTTTGTACTAGACATAGAGTAGTACTCCAGAATATATGATCTGATGATGGTGATATCTGTTATGTGATGAGACAGTGAGATGTTGACCCCTACCCAGCTATGGGGATGCCGTACGATGATTTACCGTACGCGCCGATATTGATGATAGATCCGCACTCATAACTCGAGGATATCTTATGATATGACATTGAGGCGAGATCACCGACTATATATCTTTATATATATACCGACTCAGATTTAGGTGGTTTCCACACCTACCCCTCCTGATGGACCTGATACTTAGGTGTAGTTTACATAGTAGATACTTCACTGTGGTGTTGACTACTAGATTTCTGCATCTTCATGCTATTCGCATTGCTGGCATATGTTCATTTCTATATTATTATCATGCTGTTAGGACACCAGCACCATTATCGATGATGCGTATGTTCCACGTACACTATTTGCCGGCTCACACACTTCATCATCGATAATTGCCATGCCACTACACTGTAGTACTATTGCATTCATGAGATGATTCTTCCTTCGACTTATGCACATTACTATTCCATGTTGCATGATTTCCGATATGATTACCTATCTTTACATGTCGCATACATCATGGATTGATTGCATAGCACATCGCATTGGATTTACTTCCTGATGTTGGATTTTCATGTGGTTTCTGGCTTTTGAGGACCGTGGGGTTATTTAAGAAAAGAGGCACTTTTATGAAAACCCGGTACCTCGTGATATGATATTTCGGTGCGTCCACCACGCGTTTTCTCGGTGCTGAGACGTGTGCTTGAAACCCGATTCGAGGAGGTGATGATCCGTTTGCGGGTTCGTGGTGGGCCCGGTATGGTTCCCCTCGGCGAGATTATCGATGGGTTTGCCGATTGAGCCTGGAGGCGGGCGAGTACCTACCGGTGATTGTATTTGAGCTCGGCGGATATCTGGAGGATACCGGCCGCAGTCGAGAGATGGCTGACCCGTGCTGCCGGGGCCGAGGGCCGATACCGCAGACGGAGCCCAGAGATGGACATGGGTTGACTCGTACTGCCGGGGGACGAGGGCCGATACCGCAGACGGAGCCCCATATGGATGAGGATTTACGTGTCGATGCTAGGCACGGGTTTCCATGATGTTTTCCATGATATTGTTTATATCCTCATACTTGCATACTTGATGCTTATCGTCAGTGGGTGACGAGTGGACGGGTTCCACATACATACAGACTTGGATCATATACAGACTGGTTTTACATTGATCATACTTTATTTGTATATATAACAGGGTATGAGGGCGCTGTTATATATACCCTTACACCAATATTAGTGGTATGGGACGCTAATATATGTGTATTGATATCATTGATATTTCATCATGGTTACTTCATGCAGACATACCTTACACTGATGACATGTGATTACCTGAGTACCTGGCACTACATACATGATTAGATGTTACCTTGCCACCTTATTACACTCAGATGTACTCTTGTGGATTATATTACTGATCGTCGACTTAGGTTTATGTCTTGCATTCGGTTTCTGCTTGTAGATGTTTCTATTCACGAGTTGGAAACTTACCCCCGTTGTGCCACAGTTCTTGCAGATTTTGCCGTACAGGTTCCATTGCGGCATTTCTGGCACACTTCTTTCTCGCGGGTGATTTGCTTTGGTAGGTGGATTCTTTCGCATCAAGAACCACCATTGTATTTATTTTATTCATTGTATCTAGTATTTCCATCAACCAAAACTTGTATATTGTTTCAGACCTAGACTTTAGTGTTGTATATTTCGACCTTAGAGTCGCGCTTAGTAGTATTGCGGTTTTCTTGTTGCTTTTGAGCTTTCTTTTGGATTTGATCCTCGCCACTTGGCGTTGTATATTATTGTTGCATGTGTGGTTGTGACCGTCTATTGACAAAGAGCTAGCTCCTGCTTGGGGATGCCTTTATCATTGTATATATATTGTTATTTTTGTTGTACCCCATTCGGGGCCAGTTTTACAAAAGAAACTCTGCCGAAATTTTTAGAAAAGACTTACTGTTTTTAAAACGCACCTTCGGCTTAGTTATTTAAAAACCTTGATTTCAAACATATTTTCTTCACTTCCTTAAACCAGTTTCTTTACTTATTCTTAAAATGGTTTTAGATTTCTGGGCTTTTGGCTTACTTGGATCAGATGGAGTCCTATAGACTTCATATGGTTCAAGGGCCAGTCACGTGCTCTTTCGGGTCATGACAAAGTTGGTATCAGAGCGCTAGGTTGACCTTGGTTCGAGGCTGAGTTTGACTATGTGGAGCCTAGGGCGTTGTTTATATACGGAACTTAGGCTTGACCTTACGGAACTTAGACTTGGTCGAGGGGGTATTTGACCCGAACTTTCGTCGTATTAGGATGACCCTTGGTTGATGGATTAGGTGACTAAAGTAGAGTGACGTACCGTTGGTATGTTCCGCGGCATACTTACGACACACCACTCCGCTTAAGGAACCTTAGGATGTGCATATTTTCGAGATCAGTGATTCTCTTTATATCCAGGATTATACATCCATTTGAGATCCCCGATTCTATTAGTTTCATGATCATACCTTCATTGATGTTGTTCCTTCTTATGATCATGCATCCACTTTGGATCTGTTGTTTCCTTTCTTGCCTTTGATGTGCTCTCTTTGATACTCGATTGAGGTTCATGTCACTATGTTTGAGCGCAGTTTGGGCTGCTGCTAGGGTTACGGCCGGTGTGAGCTCGTTTGGTACGAGGGCCGACCATTGTGTTTTCTGGTGACATGGGAACGTCTCGAGTTAGTGTTGTGGATTGTGACCTCTAGTGGAGACGAGTGCTTGGTCTTGCACCGGATGATTGGGTCATTGTTAGAGCTGCCAGTTGAGAGAGGACTGTTGATGTACAGCATACCTCAGAGATTGTGATGTCGCCTACTGTGCAGACAGATGGACCAGCTGTTGCTGAGTTTGACAGGAGGTTGCTTTCGGAGCTTACGAGCTGAGACTGCCGGAGCTTTCAGGCAGATATGAGGCAGATGATAGCTAGTCTACCCGATTTAAGAGACGAAGGTGATTCGTCCGATTTTTGCGCCAGAGCGGGCCCAGTTGAGTTGAAGATTTCCAGTGTGGAGAGTCTTACTCAGATTTAGAGCAGACCGACTCAGAGATGACCGCCAATGTGTTGCCTTTCCTGGAGGATTGAGGCGTTGTTCGACGTACAGGCGTATGAGCCAGTTGCTGCTGCAAATGATGAGATATCGCCCAGATGATTGGAGCTACTGCAGCATGAGCATGTTCTTGGAGTTATGATAGTGAGTCGCTAGTCACCAAGGATGAATGACTAGGACGTGTGGTGAGTTCGCTTACCCCGAGGCGAGGCCATCAGGTGGATCGATTCCAGATAGAGACGACTTCACGCAGATTTGTTGAGAGTCGATTGAGACGATCGAATGTCAGGAACCTATTTTCCAAGTTTAAAATATAAGGAAAGACATGCAGGTGATTCTATGGACCCTCTAGAAGAATGAAACCCTAACTCGACTTAATGACCGTGTGAAAGCCTTTGAACCTTCGGGTTTGCGGCGGTTCCTCGGCGCCATTAGTGAGGCTTGGGTTTGCCCTTCTACGGATGGACCACCGACGCTGTGGCATGTACTCGATACTATTAAACTGTACCCGAGATGTGAGCTCTTGGGGGATTAGGAGGATCTGACGAGTCGATCGGATGGTTCGACATCTTTCCGATATCGTGATGGGACACTGCTTGGGAGACTCCAGATGCGAGCGTAGCCGTCGGAGCGCAGTTCGTGTAGCCACGATGAGACGAGTCCGAATCAGTCGACATTGACGCAGAGTGAAGAAAAGAGTTCACAAGATACTTCGACGAGATGACGTCCCACTCCGCTGATATTAGAGATGTGATACGCACCCAGAGGCGTGGTACATGGATATATCTTCCAGAAAGGAGCGCGATAAGTATGTAGCCGTTCCGGAATAAGCTTTAGCTTCAGCATCGGATGACGACTTCCGGGCATTTCGGCAGGGTTGAGATTTGAGAAAGAAACCTCGACAGGACCCTTTGGGAAACGACATGAGGAGACCTAGACCAGGAGTGGTCGTATTGTACACACCCAGCAGGACAGAGTTCAGCCTTGTCGACGAGGTAGTTGACCAGGTTCGGATAAAGGAACTTACCCAGATGCGTTGCCAATTGATCAGGGACAGACGAGTGATGAGTATTCCTCCGATGGTTGGGACGTGTTCCCAAGGACCAGTTCGGCCTGACATCTGCTACAGAATGATGAAGCTACAGAGTACGCGATTTCGAGTCCTTGCGAGAGACTTCAGCTTGACCGTGGCCGAGAACAGTGCAGTGCATAGTAGCTTGGCGTGACGTCATAGTGGACGACGATAGAGGCAAGTGGAACAAGAGGTTCGTGTGGGACACTGACGAGCTGTCATTGCTTCCCGTCGAGACTAGAGACCTGATTTGTTTACAGAGACGTTGGGATGTGACCAGTTTCTGAGAAAACATTGTGCTGAGGACACAGGTGTCTTTTGAGCGAGAAGAGGTTGTGCAGGGAAGCCAGCCTCTGTACAGATCGGCATAGGCATGATTGGAAGAGACCTTGAGCAGGATTCCTTCCAGGGCGTTGCTGCAATGATGTTGCACCCAGGATCAGATGTGTGACGTGCTTTCAGAGAGCCAGAGGCCGACGCCAGTGATATGCTGCCTTACGAGTGGTCGTGAGGTTTGACCGAGAGACGACCAGAGAAGTGCCAGAACGGAATCGTCCCCGTTAGCACACCTGACAGGGCCGATGAGCCGATTGACTGTGAGATTGGTAATCCGCAGAGAAGATAAGGACCCAGGGAGCCAGAGGACGCCAGACTGTGAGCAAGAGGCACGTAGATATCCTGCGCTGCTAGCAGTGGGTTGCACCGACTCCTTCTCGACCTTGAAGGAGGATCTACCGACGACGGTATTTATGATTTGTGATTTTGTGATTCGATTATCACGTATCCGTCATTTTGGATTTCGGTATTTTGGGCGTTCTGTTGCATGATTTAGTTTTGATGACTGAGTTTCACGATATTTTTTTCATGCACCCACTGGATATTTATATATTTTGCGTAGAGTTATTACATTGAGATATTGATTGAGATTTTATGCCCACCGTGTGCAGTGATTTGACTTGCACTTCCAGCGTGGTTTTCATGCACCTTTAGTGTTTTGGTATACGATTTGGTTGCACGCCAGATGCACTAAATCGGGATTATTCGTGCATGTCACATGCACCTGATTTTTCTGTCAGGCACACACGTTGCCTACGACAGATGTTTCGTGCACGCCCGTTGCACCTAGATGTTGTTTTGTATACCTGTTTGACAAATTTATGGGTTTTGATTCCTTGCGCACCAGACGCATAGGATATTCTTATATATGCATTTTGGGGATTGATTTCTAGTAGAGCAGTGCATTTTATGATATTCTCAATGTGTTGATATTTTCGGAGCCCCGACAAATTAGATTATTACGGGAATTGTTTTTAGTATTGGGGGTTTAAATTTAAATTCGGGGACCGAATTTCTTTAAGGGGGGTAGATTGTAACATTTTCAAAAATATAAAATATTAATTTTGGGAATTTTATAATTTAATATTATTTTATTGATTATTTTAATATTAAATGCAAATAAATAGGAAAAAAATGTTAGAAAAATTATGGAAAATTCTAAAATAGGGTAAATTAGTGAATTATGACATTTTTAAGTTTTTGTGATTAGTTTGACACTAATTTAGTTCTAATCGCGATTAAAATCGCCAATCGGGTTTTTTGGCAATTTTGTGCAAAACTTGCACCTATCACTTTTTCTACACTTGTGCATTTTACTAGCCATGGTTTTCTTTTGGGATTACTATTGATGTGAGAAGGATTTGAATTAAAGAAAAAGGAAAAGAAAAGAAAAAGGAAATGATGAGGGTATGTGAGAGAGAGAGGTGGACCTTTGACCTTGTACCCTTAGCCATTTTCTCCCCTTCTCATTTCTCTCCCTCTTCCTCTCTCCTTGCTGCTGCTGCCCTAGCCCTCTCTCCCCCTCTTCAACTCCTCTCACTTCATCTCTAAAACATACCCAAAACCCTAAACTCCTTTCACAAATATTAGTCCCCATCTCATCCTCTACAAGATGAACCGAGCAAAGTAGGATTTTGATGAACTTGGGAAGTTGGTGCTTCCTATGGAGGATCAAGTGAGGTATAACTCTTTCTTTAGTTTAGTTTCGGCTCGATGTCGTGTTTTTGTGTTGTTTTGAGACATGGATAACCTGCTGTGACCCCGAGCCCATACTGGTAAAATAAACAGTGTTAGAATGTTGTGCAGGTAACCCTAATAGACCACCCAAAACCCCACACCCTACTCACCTGTTTTGGCCGGCGGCCAATGAAGGGATGGCCGGCGACGCCGGCCCATTAGAGAATTTAGGGTATGGTTTCTCAGGAGGAGTTGTCTGGTGATATTTGGAGTAGTTTGGTCCTACTGAATTTGTGAATACTAACTGTTAATGGAATCTGGTGGCTGTGGTGAGTTTTTTGCTTGAAATTGGTGACGTGATCCCTGACCTGAACCATATACGTGAGCCGTGGCATGAACTCAGGAATTTGACCATATCAGTTTTGTGACTTTCAGTGTGCCTATGAGGAATCTGGAGCATACATGAACATTTCCAGATAAAAGTAGTAATACC
The DNA here is from genome assembly GCA_030015575.1 of Agapanthus africanus. Lineage (NCBI taxonomy): Eukaryota > Viridiplantae > Streptophyta > Magnoliopsida > Asparagales > Amaryllidaceae > Agapanthus > Agapanthus africanus. Next base: position 22,536,825 of record JASDDO010000028.1, on the reverse strand, counting down.
AGAGACCCACATTAGACCCCAGGAGGCCACCCTAGGAAATTGAGCACCCAACTCCATGAGTGGGCCGGCGAGGCCGGGATTTTGGAGGATGTGGCCGGCCACTCTGTGGTGAAATCTTCTCATTTTGCTTCTGTACCTCATTTACACCCTGCATAGTACCCTGGACTTGTTGATTTGATCTAGTTTTGCCTGAGATGAAATCTGGGACATATATCCTAAGTTGCTGTTTTGGATTCGTATTTCCGTATTCCGTATTTTTGATTATGAAATTGTGGACTGTGTTTTGCCTCGACTATTTGTCGTTTATACGACGATATAGAGGATTTATTGATGGTTTTGAAGGCGTGCCATAGGTTTTCACCTATAGGCCCCCTTATCGTATCGTTTTGGATTACATGCGCCGTTTTAGCTTGGATTTGGTTTTAATGCGCATATACGATACTTTGTTGTGTAGGTACCCATGAAGACTTCGGGACGACAAGCAAATGCATGGTGATGTCCGCGAATGATGATGCAAGGTGAGTGGATTATATCTACAGGGGGAAGTCGGGTCGATGGCGTATAGCACCCCCGCAGTCCGTAGATAGATTATTATGTAGTTATTGTGATATTAGGTGTATTATGGATAGTATAGGATTAGAAGTGACTAGTGCAGTTCATAGTCGCGAACCCTAGGATAGAATTACACCTATACACACACCCTTGCTTATCACTTGTACTTGCACTGTGATCGATGTTATGTGATGACTTTGGAGGTGAGTCGATGATGTGGGCTTGGTGCCCTGAGATCGGTGATTTGATACGATTCATATGTGGGATATGACTTGTGATTCTTGCGGGCTTGGGATATGTGTTTACCCCCGCATGCATACTTACTGATGTTACCGTTTTGTACTAGACATAGAGTAGTACTCCAGAATATATGATCTGATGATGGTGATATCTGTTATGTGATGAGACAGTGAGATGTTGACCCCTACCCAGCTATGGGGATGCCGTACGATGATTTACCGTACGCGCCGATATTGATGATAAATCCGCACTCATAACTCGAGGATATCTTATGATATGACATTGAGGCGAGATCACCGACTATATATCTTTATATATATACCGACTCAGATTTAGGTGGTTTCCACACCTACCCCTCCCGATGGACCTGATACTTAGGTATAGTTTGCATAGTAGATACTTCACAGTGGTGTTGACTACTAGATTTCTGCATCTTCATGCTATTCGCATTGCTGGCATATGTTCATTTCTATATTATTATCATGCTGTTAGGACACCAGCACCATTATCGATGATGCGTATGTTCCACGTACACTATTTGCCGGCTCACACACTTCATTATCGATAATTGCCATGCCACTACACTGTAGTACTATTGCATTCATGAGATGATTCTTCCTTTGACTTATGCACATTACTATTCCATGTTGCATGATTTCCGATATGATTACCTTTCTTTACATGTCGCATACATCATGGATTGATTGCATAGCACATCGCATTGGATTTACTTCCTGATGTTGGATTTTCATGTGGTTTCTGGCTTTTGAGGACCGTGGGGTTATTTAAGAAAAGAGGCACTTTTATGAAAACCCGGTACCTCGTGATATGATATTTCGGTGCGTCCACCACGCGTTTTCTCGGTGCTGAGACGTGTGCTTGAAACCCGATTCGAGGAGGTGATGATCCGTTTGCAGGTTCGTGGTGGGCCCGGTATGGTTCCCCTCGGCGAGATTATCGATGGGTTTGCCGATTGAGCCTGGAGGCGGGCGAGTACCTACCGGTGATTGTATTTGAGCTCGGCGGATATCTGGAGGATACCGGCCGCAGTCGAGAGATGGGCTGACCCGTGCTGCCGGGGCCGAGGGCCGATACCGCAGACGGAGTCCAGAGATGGACATGGGTTGACTCGTACTGCCGGGGGCCGAGGGCCGATACCGCAGACGGAGCCCCATATGGATGAGGATTTACGTGTCGATGCTAGGCACGGGTTTCCATGATGTTTTCCATGATATTGTTTATATCCTCATACTTGCATACTTGATGCTTATCGTCAGTGGGTGACGAGTGGACGGGTTCCACATACATACAGACTTGGATCATATACAGACTGGTTTTACATTGATCATACTTTATTTGTATATATAACAGGGTATGAGGGCGCTGTTATATATACCCTTACACCAATATTAGTGGTATGGGACGCTAATATATGTGTATTGATATCATTGATATTTCATCATGGTTACTTCATGCAGACATACCTTACACTGATGACATGTGATTACCTGAGTACCTGGCACTACATACATGATTAGATGTTACCTTGCCACCTTATTACACTCAGATGTACTCTTGTGGATTATATTACTGATCGTCGACTTAGGTTTATGTCTTGCATTCGGTTTCTGCTTGTAGATGTTTCTATTCACGAGTTGGCAACTCACCCCCGTTGTGCTACAGTTCTTGCAGGTTTTGCCGTACAGGTTCCATTGCGGCATTTCTGGCACACTTCTTTCTCGCGGGTGATTTGCTTTGGTAGGTGGATTCTTTCGCATCAAGAACCACCATTGTATTTATTTTATTCATTGTATCTAGTATTTCCATCAACCAAAACTTGTATATTGTTTCAGACCTAGACTTTAGTGTTGTATATTTCGACCTTAGAGTCGCGCTTAGTAGTATTGCGGTTTTCTTGTTGCTTTTGAGCTTTCTTTTGGATTTGATCCTCGCCACTTGGCGTTGTATATTATTATTGCATGTGTGGTTGTGACCGTCTATTGACGAAGAGCTAGCTCCCGCTTGGGGATGCCTTTATCATTGTATATATATTGTTATTTTTGTTGTACCCCATTCGGGGCCAGTTTTACAAAAGAAACTCTGCCGAAATTTTTAGAAAAGACTTACTGTTTTTAAAACGCACCTTCGGCTTAGTTATTTAAAAACCTTGATTTCAAACATATTTTCTTCACTTCCTTAAACCAGTTTCTTTAATTATTCTTAAAATGGTTTTAGATTTCTGGGCTTTTGGCTTACTTGGATCAGATGGAGTCCTATAGACTTCATATGGTTCAAGGGCCAGTCACGTGCTCTTTCGGGTCGTGACAACTTATCTTTGATCGTCCCGAGCAAACTAGTTTATTCAAGAGAAGGAGAAAAAGAAAGGAGAAAACTAAGCACACTTTCGTAGGCAAACACGATTGCACTGAGTACGTGAAACAAGCCGTTAAACCTCTATGTCACGCCCCGCTTCCCAAAATACAGAATATGAGGGGTTGACAAGGCCAGCCATGCTTCTACGGTCAAGGATACATCCTGCCGTAGTCACACTTCGGCTTCTAACTTTACATGGTAATCAGTAAATAATGCGTAGGGAATGAGAAATGTAGTAACTGAAACGAAACAATATAAAGAACTGACCTGATGGAAACAAAAGAGTATAAGTTTGGATAGCTGATCTACTTAGGTGGAGGTGTGGTACTGGTTAATCTGAGTGAGGGTTTAGACAATGTAAGAAGTAGGGGTGGACAGATCTCAGTAGGGAAAATAATTGTATAGAAGAAATAATCAAGCATCAAGTGAACTAAGAAGATCGAAAGATTAGCGAACTCAGCAATTCATTTTATTCTAGAAGATTTTAAACAAGGCATTCTCAAAAACGAAATGTGGCCCTAAACTATACACAGATTTATTTGGCCAGATAAGACAACATCTAAAAGAAATCCCGTCAGTCGCGGTTGTGGAGATTCAGCAGGTTACGGTAGGCTCGCGTGCTCAGGTAGAGACGTCCATTTCCATAGCGCCTCGCAGGGATCGCCATTGGGAGTTCTTCCACAGCAGGGTCGTGTTCTTCTGGTCTTTCTTCCTCGACTGGAGGTTCTTCATCGAGGTCTGATTCCATGTGATTCTCTTCTTCTAGTTTCTCTTCTATGGGATTTTCCTCTACTGGATTTTCTTCTATCGGGTCTTCCTCAGGATCTTCCTCTATCAGGTTCTCTTCAGGGTCTCCTTCCTCTTCGTCGGAATCGCCTATCATGTCAAACTCTGGGGCGGCTGCTCCTTCGTCTTTGGAATCGCTGTTTTCGCCAATGACCTGGGGACCGTTGATCTCATCGTCAGAACTCATCAGCGGACGGTTTAAGGAAACGCATGACTATGCATTCTCATCCAAATGCGGCGCTGCTCCAGGATGGGCCATGGCCTGAAAGGAAGGAGTCATGATTAGACTGTGGAATACATCAAGAAAATAGCTAAGTGTACGAAATATAGAAAGATATGCGGTGGCAGGATCTGAAAAATCAAGATTAAAATGCTGTGATAATGAATAGTATGAATAAGGGGAAGGACAAGAGAATGATACATATATTACGATTCAAGTTTTATTGCATTCAACTAAAAGTTTGACGGATACAAGATTTCAAACGGAAAGAAATATTTATAAGAGGATGACAACATTATTACTGAAAGTAGAAAGTAGAAAACATGAAAATTCTTCTTTGATTGTTAGACCGCTGCATTCTCGTCACGCGAGTTGAATCCTGTGTTGGGTCCGCTTTATCCTCGAAGTTTGAAATATGCAATAATCATCACTTGGCAGAAGTGGAGAGTGTGAATGAGTCTCCCCCTTGTAGCTCTTTCCTTTTTGGGCAACCGTTGATAAGATGTTCGCTGGATCCGCAAATCAGATATTTCCCTTGGGTGCGGCGACAATCCCTCTGAAGATATTCTAGCCTCTTACAGTACCCACAACATTGGGTCCTCTGCTGCTTCTGTTGCTGGGAAACAAATTGGCGCTTCATCTTCTTCTCTTTTCCTCGTCTAACAAGGATCCCTTTACAATTTAAGACTCCCGCTGGTGCCTGATTCACTTGCCTTCTCAGTCCTTCAGTTAACAAGTCGTTCATTCGCTCCTGGGCTTTCTTCAGACCTTGCAGTACACTCAGAATCTCAATGGCCTGATTCTGGGGAGTGGAGATAGAGGAAGAGTCCTTGGAAGACATGATCCTGAAACAATAATTTTGAAGATGATATAAGGCACAAGCTATAAGAATCAAATATAATAAGGATTGGACAAAGATTCAAGAATATCAGATGTGATGAAATTCATTACAAGTGGAAATCAACTGTAGGATTCTAAGTCACTTAAACAGAGTACGGTAGTGCAATTGCAACCACGTAACCTTGCTAAGTCACCCGAAACCCTAGCGAATGGATAGCAGAAGACTCAATGTGAATATGGATCAAGGATATCAAGCTTACAATCTAGACCGAGGGATGTCTTAGATTGTCGAGTTATACACGGAAAACTGCAATCCTGATCGAAGCAAAACCTGGGCTCTGATACCAACTAAACCATGTCACACCCCGCTTCCTAAAATACAGAATACGAGGGGTTGACAAGGCCAGCCATGCTCCTACGGTCAAGGATATATTCTGCCATAGTCACACTTCGGCTTCTAGCTTTACATGGTAATCAGTAAATAATGCGCAGGCAATGAGAAATGTAGTAACTGAAACGAAACAATATAAAGAACTGACCTGATGGAAACAAAAGAGTATAACTTTGGATAGCTGATCAAGGTGTCCATGATATGCGTCTGGTCCTGGTCCAGGCTAAATCCTCTCCTCACACTGAGCATGCATACTCAGGTCGTCAGAGCGACATAATAGCAATATAATATATAAATTCATTTGACAACTCTAACATTGATAATATATATAACAGTAAATCAGTGACGGTATAGGTATGAACATGCAGTAATCAATGCAATGGAACAGTAAAAGCAGTAGAATGATATGCCAAGTATGTCAACACAGTAAGTATATATATCGATGCTATCATCCCTATCAGTCTCTAAGTCTCACTGTACAGGTCACTAAGCCTATCGTCAGTCCAAGTGTGAGAGTCAACCACTCGCTAGTGTCTTCCACCCAAGGGTAGAACCCAAGGGCAAGGGACCACGGGCCCAACATGTAAATCACGGTAATAATCATGTACCCTATAAATCTCCATATATCTCCATATATATAAGCCGGCATGGGACTCCCGAGATTCTGTTGAACTCACACTCAAACTACCCCACACCTCGTGGTCTACATCAAAACGCTAACCATAACCTCAAATACCAGCCGGTCTGTGACAAGTCTGCACGAGAACTGGAGACAGGATCTCCATCAAGCACGTCCCGACTAATACTCAAGATAAATGGTAGTGTCTGGTGCCTTATCTGTGACACCCATGCAAGAGCTTCCATAAGTGTCCCATACTACTTATAGTCACACGTACACGCGTCCCACAGACGTCGACAATGTAATAGAATAATAAGGTTCACTGATTGTGTACAAGTACGTGTCACTTTCACTTATTCACTCATGCACGAACACTTACGTACTTGCTACAATCATCACTAATTCCTAACACTGGGTAATGCACATTATCACTAGGTTATCAATGCAGTGACATATGTATGATATAACACGTAAACAGTATGTAAAGCATGATTATGATGTCATAAATCAGTAATCTACCACTTGCACAATTTATCATGATTCATACGTGTATAGTTTAGCGAAACGATGAACGGGAAATAAATAGTATGTTCAGTTATCTATCCAGAGAATTTGGTTTCATGCCAATCGGGTTTCAAGATCACTAATTATGGATATTTCATTTTAAGCGTTCACAGCTGGAAATCCTGTTTCAGAATCGAAAGTCCGTTTCGCAACGCAATTTAATCCTTGTTGGGATCAGATTTTAGCGACGCTATAGTTGAATGAAATCTAGGGTTTTCAGTATGGTTTTCAAAGCAATAGACGGATCTTCAATCGCGTCTGTACGTCAGGAGATATACACTGTTTAATATTAGTATGTCAATTCTGATTCTGTTGGGACTGTTATACGTCCACATCTATTAAATTACAGATTAAATAACAAATGATAACGAAATAGGATGAAACCACTTGTGTTGTCTAGCTAACGGATTCACCTTTAATAAACAGTGGAGTTCTGCAACCTACGAGTTAAGAAAACAGTGTGGTACCCATTACGGGACAGCACACAGTTAACAAAGTCGCTCTGGACTGCAGTCCAGAGTCGCACTCCGATCCAAATATTGTCACAGTTTAAGTACAGAAATATTTGGAAACTAGTATAGGGTTATAGTTCGTCAGTGAATGAGAAATCACATGACAAGTCGCTACGTAGTCTTTGGATCCATTTGATGAATTTTCTCCATCGTTTTCGTCCTCGACGAAAGAACAAGCTGCCCTCGGCGTGTCCGTCTTCTTTGGAGAGTGCGGCTGTGGTGGGTTCACCTTCCAGCTTTCAGACAGTGCGAACTTGCCTCGTAGGTATTGATCCTCGATCCATCCCTTAAAGACAAAACAATTCTCGATCGGGTGACTTACCGTTTGGTGGTAAGGGCAATAATTGGGATTATTAAGATCGCCTGGCTGCGACAGATGCTTTGGACTCGGCAGATTGATGAGTCTGTTGAGCACTGCCAGCTCATACAGTCTTCTCGTTTTATTTTGAGGAAACGAGGAAGGACGTCCTAGCCTCTCTTTGAGGGATGGGCATGGACGCACGTTGTTTTGGTGAACGACTGGTTTTGAGTTGCTCGGCTATTGTTGAGCATTGGCGACAACGATCGCTTTCCCTTTTCCTTTCTCATTTCGAGACTCGGGTTTTAGAGGAGACGGTCCATGGCCCATCTGGTCCATATGGGCTAATTTGTCGATCAATACCTGGAAGGTGGTCGGCCTGAAGAACATCATGAATTGCGAGATGGTCGCTTGCGGATCAAGAGTGCCCACAAACATGCCTACCGCAGGTGCCTCTTCTATGCGTTGTTCGCATTTTGACCATAGGTTTCGCCATCGTGTTGCGTATTGGACCCATGTTTCGCCTGGCCTTACCCTGGCGTTGATCAATGCGGTGATCGGGGTGCGCTCACTAGCGCTTGCAAATCTTTGTGTAAACAGTAAATCCATCTCCGCAAATGTTTTGACAGAGTCATTAGGTAGCTCTGAATACCATTCAAAGGCTGTTTCTGCTAAGCTGCCAACGAATTGGCGTAGCAACAATTTGATATCGCCTCTAGTATTCCCGCATAAGGCCCTGAATTGAGTGACATGCTGATGCGGATTCCCTATCCCTTTATATACATGGAACTTAGGGATCGTATATCCCGGCGGATAACTGATTTGGTCATACCAGCTTGGATAGGGTCGTCCGGTTCTTACGACCTGACCGGCTGCTTCAGTCGCCTGATGAACCCGGATTTGCTGAGCTATATATTCGTCCAGGTCAGCTTTGGAGATCGCCTCCTCCTTGGCTGTTGACAGAGCCGGTGGAGGATTTGACGTTTCTCCCCTGTCGTCTTCAAGGACGATCGGAGGATCTTCAGCAGGAGGATCTTGTTGGATCATTATGCCCACCATGTCCTGGAACAGGAGGGCCATTTTCTTTATGCTGGCTGCTTGTTCCGCAGCCTCTTTATCCTTCTTTTCCAATATCCGGCGAAGAAACTCAGCGTCAGTTTCTTATTCTTGACGCTCATCCGAGGACGTTTCAGAGCTTTCTTTTGGCCCAGTGAGTGCGGCCATCACAGTCATCATTTCCTGAACCTTCTGTTGTTGCTCCCGGGCTTTTGTCACGGATCGGGTGAGCGGTCGGTGACCCGTAGAAGCACGGCTTTCCTCCTTTCAGGCAGCTATATAAACAGTGTGCACCACCATGCCCCCAGACTTGGGGCGTTTGTGTTCAGCGCTTTTATGCTTCGCCATGTTCACGGGGCTTTTTGCGGCCTCCTTTTCTTTTGAGTGATTGGAGTTGAGGGGGCCGTTGTAGTGGGCACCCGAGTAGCTGTTTCTTCTTCTGGCCTTACAGAGTAATCTTTCTCTTGCCGAACCTCCGTCTTTTCTGTCGGTGGAGATAGTTTTCATCAATCACCGACTCCTGGACCTGTCGCCAGACCCTGTAAATTTTAGAGGACGGCCGTTGAGGGGGCTGCTCTAGCTTCTTCTCTGGAGCATTCTCCGCAGGTGAAGGAGTTCGCTTCAACACCGCAGTAGGAGAGTTTCTGCGCATCGAGTTCAGTAATTTAAAGCTGTTCCTGGTTGGAACAGCAGCATCGATCCCCACCGTTAGAGCTGGCGGAGTTATCCCAAAGGGGGAATTGCCCCCAGCCTTCCTTACTCGGCACCAGTGTCGACGTCGAGCGTGTCTTGCGGATGGAGTTGTTTCAGTTATAAGGGTGACTTTTTCGTGCCCCCTCTGGGCAGGGGAAGCAGCTTTGAGGACCTCGACTGGAGTAGCAATCGGAATGACCATTCTTGTAGAAACTGACTTCTTGGAAGGAGAAGCCTTGATTTCATCCGCTTGAGCTGGGATGGCTATCCGTTTTGGGATGGCAGTTTCGGGTACCGCAGGCTTGTAGACGTCTGGCCCAGCTTGTTGAGAACTGAAGTATTGAAGTTGGGCGACCCGTTGAGAGGGGCCACGGCAGGGGTAAGTCGATCAAAGACCGATTTCTTTAGAGCTTCTTGTGATGCCATTGGGGAATTGAAGCTCATCGGTGGGAGCATGGTCCCGAAGAATAGTCCAGTGGTGGCTTGAGTTACTTGCTCCACTAGCATCTTGAAAAGGAAGACCGCTTGGGACCCATAAGTCACTCCTCCAGCAAGGACGGAGCGAGAGTTGCAGCTGCAGGTGGTGCAGTTCGAAGCCATTGATCTTCTGTTTTCTGCACGGAGTAAGACACTAAATCTTAGTATCTCGAATCCACAGGCAACCACAGCAAACCGCGATTTGTTCGCGAACACGACACACGAAGTGTGGAGTGGAAAGAGGAAGAGGTCCCACCGGGCGTGCCAGAATCTGTTCCCCTCTGAATGGCGGCGGAGACGACGTGAGGACGTCTAGCCTGAGATTCGGGGTAGATGCTATATGGTTTTATTCGTTTACCTCTCCGAAGATGCCAAGTTGATTTATGGCACCGTGTATCGAAGGTTTAGACGGATGCGGCCGATGTAGCAGACTTCGTCAGATTCCCCCTCGCTGGAGGTTTTTTTATTGTGGGGACGCTCTTCCCTGCAGGTGCAAGCCCCTACAGTTAATTACGCTACCGCATCGCGGTAGCCACTTTCTTCTTCTCCAGAATTTCACTTCGTGTCGTGGGTGTTTGTTTTGTTTGTGGTTGCCCGTGGATTGTATACGGAGACTATTTATTTCGTCGCCCGTAGGACGTGGATTACTTAAAATCCGTATTTTCTTAGATTTGGGTTTTGGGGTTTTGGTTTAAGGACACGTTAGCCATTTTTGAGGCTAAGATCAACTTAAACGTTCGTTAAGGATACGTTAGTCTGATTTGAGACTAAGATCAACTTAACGGAAGAGCATTTTAGGGCTCTATTGTTCCAGTTTAAGGACATAGTGGTCCGTTTAATGTGTGTGGTCATCGGGACCCGTCACCTCTCTGACGTCGTTGAAGGATTACAACGACATGTGTCAGAGGAGTTCAGAGATGTACCCTTGAACCGAAGTTGGTTAGGGGGTTTATAGTCCAATTTGGGAATAAAGTCTGTTTGAAGGTTTAAGAATACATTAGCCGTATTTGAGGCTAAGATCGACTTAAACGGGATCGTTTAGATCCGACAAAAGAGTGTTTGGGGGCTCTGTTGTTCCAATTTAGGGACATAGTGGTCCGGGTTCTAGTTTGGGGACATGGGGGTCCATAGGTAGTTTAAGGACATTACGGTCCATGTTCCAGTTTAGGGACGTGGTGGTCCATGTTCCAGTTTAGGGACGTGGTGGTCCATCGCCAGTTTAGGGACGTGGTGGTCCATGTTCTAGTTTAGGGACGTGGTGGTCCATGTTCCAGTTTAGGGACGTGGGGGTCCATTTTCGTGGCCGTCGGGACCCGTCACCTCTCTGACGTCGTTGAAGGATTACAATGATAGGGGTCAGAGGAGTTCGGAGATGTACCCTTGAACCGGATGTAAATTGATTTAAGAGAGCAGTCGTGCTCACTCAATTTAATTTGAGGACTTACGGCCATGATTGGGCTAAGTCCAGTTGAAATGTTCAACATTTTTATCTGCATTTGGCCTGTTAGGCCTTTGTTTTGGCTCTGCCCCTTAAATGATGCACAACATCTGTTTTAGGCAATTTAGACCTTTTTAACTGGGCTCTGCCCTTTTTATTTGGTCCTTTAATTGGGCTCTGCCCTTTAAATAATGCATAGGATTTTTATTTTGGTCTGATAGACCTTTTTATTGGGCTCTGCCCTTTCAATAATGCATTGCATTCAATACTCTGACAGTGCCCCACGTGGCTTGTCAGGTGCTTTGCGCCAATTAAGGAGCGCAAGGCGCAAACTCATATGGTGGTGACACGTGTCACAATCTGAGGAGCGCAACAGCGCAGTGCGCTGTGTCAGTGCGCTGCGCTGTTGCGCTGCTGGCTCATGGTGTTCCCTGGTGGCTTGCGCCAACACAGGAGCGCAACAGTGCAATTTTTGCAAGTGCAGAGCACTGTTTTATCTTTTGATCGATTTTAAATCAAAGAAAACAAGTTTTTCTTGTTTTCAAAGAACCAATGGTTCATCAGAAAGTGCAAAGCACTTTTATTATTTATTTTTCTTTTTATTGAAGATCATTGATCTTCTTCTCAGATCAATGGTCTGTTCATAAGAGAATTTTCTCTTTTTTCTAAAGGTTTTTTTTACCTTTTTGGTTCTTGAGGAATTCTCTCCAATTCTTCAGAGTTCTCAATGATGATGTTCCTCTTTTTGAATTAAAGTCTAGGGTCCTTTATATAGTGCCCATAAATTAGTTAAATTTATTAAAGAGATCTTTCTCTGAGTGATTTGGTGAATTTTCCCCACTGTTGGATCTTTGATCCAAGGTCTTCTGTTTTACAGAAGAAAATCTTCTTGTTTTAACAAGAACAGAAAGATTTCTTTAAAATTTTAATTCTGTTTGGCGCAAATGCCCCAGCCCGTGACACGTGTCACGCAGCGCACAACGCAGCGCAACTGGGCTTGCGCAACTGCGCTGACACGTGTCGCGCAGTGCAACTGCGCTTGCGCAACTGCGCTGACATGTGTCGCGCAGCGCAGTGCTTGCGCAAAAGCGAATGCGCTGACACATGTCGCGCAGCGCAGCGCTTGCGCCACTGAAACTTTGCTTCCTTAATTTTTGTTTTAATAGAGCTTTGCTCTGATTGGGCGCGCTGCCTTGGGCGCTGCGCTGGCGTATATGCTTTTGACACATAGCGCGTTGCGCGCAGCGCAAGAGATCTGAAGCGTTGCTTCAAAATTTGAATTTTTGAAATTCAAACAGAGCCTTGCTCTGATTGGGGGAAACAACAGCTAGTGCTGCCGACGGTTTATGGGTATGTGATATGATCACTGCCTACTGCTAGCGTATTGACGAGTCTTAGAGTCTTACAAAAGGGTTTCCTAGTTCAGGCGAAACGATGTAGGGTGCATATACGGATATGTGCGAGAGCTTGATTAAATGCGTGTATTTGATACCGTATTTTAATCTGGCGTTTTCTATTGGTCGGGTCATATGTGATATGACCGGATTATTAAATCAAGTATTGATTTAATATCAATGACCATTAACTCATTCATTAAAACCTTTTCTTTTATATGTGTATGCATGCATGCATGTATGTATATATTGATATGTATGCACACATGCATGCATACATGTGTTATGGTTGATGATACATTGGAGATGGCTATGCAAGACTCACATGGAATAAATATTTATAAATTTTTGTTATTGAGAAAAAGAAGTATGAAATTAAATCATGGTTGCTTTTCTTTTACACTCTTCTTGAGTTGACCACAACACAAACCGTGGTTTAATTTCTAATTAGCTTAATAACACACTAACAAAAATATCTAGATATTTATTCACCATGGTTATGGGTGAGTGTGACTTTCTCATATATTCTTTATTCTCATTATTATTTGGAATTAGTTCATACTTGAGCTCTAGCTAAGCCATCTCCTCCTCCTTCTTTCTCCAAGCTCTCTATCTCTTCAAAAGAGAGTGAAGAAAAATAAAAGGAAAGGTTTTTAAGTGAGATTACAGCCCACATCATCAATCTATATTAGTCTAGCCCACTAGTGTAGATTGTTTGCTTCACTTTCACCTAGATCAAGTGATGCTAGGAGCTTGAACCAAGCGACTCCGTGGTGGATTGTCGTAGACTTCGAAGGTTTCAAGCGGATCTGTTTAAATACCAAGTTGATCCAAGGAGTCAAGGAGAGGAGGTCTACAAAGGTTGTATTTCTCCTCTCTTAGTGTTAGACTCATTCTTGTATGTGATATTTGTTGTGTTACCCTAAATTTCTAGTTCGATTCCTAAGCCGGTTTTGATTAGCACCTCAAATATTTATAGTAGCATGTTAGATGCTTGCCAAAATCCAGTCTAGGTGCTAAGCAAACCCCAACAGTTCCTTATGGGATCACAGCGACAAAAGCATAACTTGATAACAAATCTAAAATATCAATAAACTAAATAAGTAGAATGCTCTTTATTGCTCAACTTTCCTGTCAAAATATTCTCGATCTTCTTGCGATAAGATTAAAGGAACTGAGTCATACAAAACCCAAGCGCCAGTGCGTCATAAATATCATAATAATAATAATAATAATAAACTGAACAGTGTGCTATATATGATGTCCCATGCAAAAGAAGGTATGGGTATAAACAAAACAATCACAGGTGTTATAACAGCAGGCTATAGGTATGTCATGTGTATCCTAAATTCTGTGTTTCTAGTATAACTATATTACAGGTGTTTGAAACTAATGAATGCACTCCTCCATGTAACTCAAAAGTATATATCCCGTTACCCACCGGGATCACGGATCAAGATATATGAATCAAAAATGATTTTGTTCTGTTATCCCCCATGACCATGGAAACATGTAATATCCTTTTAAATTACACTTTAGTTACACTTTTGATTTCCGCATTTCCCCAGGTTTCATTTTCAAAATTTGGTATGAGTAATATCTACTTAATACCAACACAGTAGCAGGCAGATACAAGTTATATCTATCTACCCAACAGGTCAGGTCCATCAAGACAACAAGTTAGAATTGTTGGCATCGGTAAATATTACAAGTAAATAGGTACAAGCAAGATATCACTATCTATAACAGGATGACGGGTTATAAGCATGTCAAGGTAGTGTATTCAATTAAATGAAGTGTTTACTTATGATAACATTGTGCGAACAGATCATATTAATACCTACGCTTCGATTTACCAATTTGGGCCAATTAGAATAGTTTGTATAGTTTCTAGTTATAGATATAATTTACATAATGTTATAAACTGCAAATTATAAAGCTTGTTATTATTATTAATTAACGATATACGGATTGGATAGATGTAACAGTATAGTAGTAGTAATAAATAATATTATGATAATATACGTATATAGATATTATGTAGACTATAGCATGTATAAACTTGCCTCGATCACGACGAATACAGATATGAACACAAGTGAACACCGAACGGCGGCAAATACGAAGCAACTCGAAACTCGAAGGCTCGGCTATGAGATCTGAACTTATGTTGATGGTTGTCTCGGAAAAGGTGGGTGCTGGCGATCGCAGAGGAGGTTGCTGGCGAATCTGGGACTGCTGGAGTTGGGGTTTGCAGCTGGATAATTGGAGACGGCGATGGTGGTCAATGAAGACACTGGTGATGGGGACTCGGCTGTGAGGTGATGGAGGCGACGGTAGAAGATAAAGAAGAATGTGCAGGTGATGGGTAGGAGGCGATGATGGGTAGGAGGCGATGATGGCGATGGTGATGCTCGGCTTAGAGGCGAGGAATGTGATCTGCAGTGATGGGTTGAGGTGGTGGTGAAGGGAGTTGATTGGTGAGGGCGAAGGGAGACGATGAGGGGATTGGTGCTCGGGTGTGACGAAGTGACGGCGAGGAGATGAGTGCGGTTGAGATTGTGAGGGAGGTGAGGTCAGGGGTTGAGTTTTTTGAGGACTGCAAAAGAGGTGCAGGAGGTGGCGACGTCGGTGAGGAGTTGAAGGCAATATGATCGGATACGGGAAGAAGATTGTGACAGCTAAGAGGAAGAGAGGAAGAAGTGGTAAAGAGAGCGGGAGAGAGATGTAGAGTGAGAGAAGAGATGCGAGGGAGAGAGAAAGAGATTTGTGAGCAGAGAGAGAGATAGTTTTGTAAAGGAAAAATATAAATCTATATATATTAAATAGTGTGTGTGTGTGTGTGTGTATGTGTGTATAAAGTTTATATATAACCAATAATATAATAAAAGATATTACCAATCTTCGATCTGTTTTTACTAAATTTTACTGAAAATATATTAGAAATAATATATACATATGTAGCCCATTTAAACCATAATCTAAGGGTTAAAATAAATATTCTACTATAATCTATATATATATGGTATCTAGCAGGTTTGAGATTTACCTGTAATAGATAAATGTCAATATAACACCAAGAGATTTTTAAATAACTTGATAACAATTAATATATGAAAATATCCCTAACTTATAGCTACTAGAAAATATTTACATATAATTTAAATATTATATATCTGTTATTTAAGATTTATATGGATTAGTCTACGAATAAATATTAATAAAAGATTCTCTTGTACTATAACGGGTCTCACGTAAGCGAGTCGAATCCGATAAACACATATACTATTCAAATCAATCATAACCCAAATAATAAATAAAAAAAAATTCAAAATATTAATTAATAACGTTAAATAACGTACGATCGTGTTAGGGTGTTACATCAGGACTAATTTTAGGAGACAGAACATTTTTACATTTACTTCACAAGTTAACGATATAAACTCAACATTTTTGCTTTCAGGAGTTTTTAAATCGATTGTAATAATAGTTTTTTAAGCATTGATATTCGTCTGTTTTCTTTACTATTCCTTCTTCATCTTCTTCTAATTCAGGAAGAGTCCACTCATATGCTAGATTAATCAACATGGTAGCATATGTAAACTTAGAAGTAAAAAATTTACCACAAACATTTTGGAAAACTTCTTTAAGGAAGTTGTAGACGTGCTCTGGCGGAAGCTAGGGTTCCGAAATCGAGAAATCACTTCGAAAAACTTCGTTTAGAAAGATGCAAAATGTTCTGGAGATCTTTATGGTTCAAAAATCGATATGTGATATATTGCTCAACCGCTAGAAAAAAAATTACTTAAGTAGCGATTTGATATTTATTTTCAACCGCTGCTTTAAGTGATGGTTAAATAAGACCCGTTGGATCTTAACCGCTTCCTAAATTAGTGGTTGAGTTTGCGCGGTCCAGATTTGTTGGATAAATTAACTTTTGATATTAACTGCTATTTTAAGTAGCGGTTAAATAAGAACCGTTGGATTTTAACTTCTTCTTAAAGAATCGGTTAGCGTTGAACGGTCCCAATTTGTTGGATAATTTTTTTTATCAACAATATCCCTTGGCCTAGATCCATATTTTATTTATCAAACCTTACCCATGTACAATATATAGTTTTGAAGAGATTTAAAACAGATATTTTCTACAGAATCCACAACAAAAACCTTTTAACATTTGAATAAAACATACCAATGCTATTTTTGAGAAGGTTTTGCCCCATATTTTGTGTGGACCCATGAGATAGTTAACAAACTAATCAAGTGGCAAGTTTTATATTAAAACATGATTCACCTTTTGCTTTTCTTTTCCTTTTCCTTCTTGAGATTTGCAAGATGAAATATCTCTGGTTAGTCACTTCTAAAATGAGTACCTGGCTGGATTTTATTTTTTATTATATTCCTTTCTAGTTTCTGTAATTTTGGTTTGTTATAAATAATATTCAATGTTTTATGTAGGATTATGTTTTTGTCAGCTGGCTATTAACCATTTTAAACCATTCCATCCGAGGGTGCCATATTTGTTTTTGACGTGACCCTTTCCGAGAATCGAACTTGGGGCCTCTCACTCTGGAGACTAAATTATTACCTCATGCGTTATGCCTAATGGGTCAAGATGCCATTTTGTTCTCTCTGTAGTGTGTTGCTAGTATGAGAAATGTATAAACATTGATATTACAAAAAAAAGGTATGTTACAGCAAAAAGCTTCCAACTTACGACATACTGATCAATTAGGAATGACTCATGCGATATGAATTTCCTCTCCAAAATGAGAGGTCACATGTTCACAAATTCCGATTGCATCCAAGAACAATAAAAATAGATTACACACAATAATAGTAGGAAATAAGGCTTAAAATGAGACTCACGGATAAAAGAAGAGAAGAGAGCTAAGCATTCTCTTTCACAAAACTCTAATGCTCTCTTTGTTTCCTGACCTTTACTGACTTGAAGATTACACTCTCTATCAAACCCATCCAATTTACAGAAAGCAACCACTATTACAATAAAGGTTGCCCCTATGGCTACTGGAATCCGTAGATCCCTATGGTTGTCCCTATGGTGCTTTATGGATTAATTTAAAAATATTAAAACGTAATTTGTTATTTGGCCTTTTGGAGCCGCAAAAGAAGGCCCTACGGATTAATCCGTAAAGGCATATATGGGTTATTTAAAAAAAATAAAGCCTAGAAATTTTCTCGTTCCCAAAATTTCCTCGCTCTCACTCGTCTCCCGTGCGTGCCTCGTCGCCACCGCACTCCCATGCACATCGTCGTCGCTGAAATCACCATCGACTTCCTCGTCGACGGTAAGAACTCTCGCGTTGCCGATCTCCCCCTTGCGTCTTCGAGACAGTAGAGAATCGCCGGGTTAAGGTTAGTAAATTTCATTTTTTAACTTCTAATTATTCATGTATTTGTGTTATTGTTGATTATTGGGTTGCTACTAGGGTTTAGAGTTAAGGTTCAGTCTAAGGTTTGGGCTAGGGTTTGGGCTAATTAGTTAGGGTTAGGGTTAGGGTTTAGTGTAGGGTTAGGGTTCGGTTCAGGAATAGGGTTAGGGTTAGGGTTAGGGTTAGGGTTCGGTTTAGTGTTAGGGTTGGGTTCGGTTCAGTTCAGGTTAGGGTGAGGGTTATGGTCAGGGTTAGGATTAGATGCTAGGGTTAATTTGGGTTAATTAGGTAAAATAGAGTGTATTTTTATTAGGGTGTTGATTATGGTTAGTTGGGTTAATTGGGTTAATTAGTGATAATTTGGAGGGTTAGGGTGTTGATTAGGGTTAATTAGGTTAATTTGGGTTAAGTTTGGGTTAATTCGGGATAATTTAAGTTAGGATGACGATTATGGTTAATTGGGGTTAATTAGGTTAATTTAGGTTAATTAGGGTTAGGGTTTAGGGTGCACTAGTTTCTTCAGTAGGATACTCGATGATAACGTAAACGTACAATTTTATCGTAAATGCAAGAAAAATTTATCCTAAACTTGAAACTTCGAACCCTTAATAACGAAACGTAAACGTAAAACCTATTCATATTAAATGTTCAAGTTAAAACCAATATATGATACTCGATGATAATATGAATCTTTCATATTCTCATCGATACTCATATGTGAAAATTAAAGAGCGATTTAGTCCCCGTCTATCAGTTAATATACGTTCGATGTTCGTCATGACATAGAACTATACGAAGGTTGTTAAATATCAGACGGTATAGTTCGGTACTAACAACCGTCGTGTAGTCTATGTGACGAGAAGATTCAATCATATGATAACCAATAGATTTGTCCAGTGTGGACAAGTTGGGGATGTATAAAGCAAACACCTGCATTCACTTGTGTTTTCATTCGTTTCGAGTTATTTCGTCGGTACTTTTTCGCTGGTTCTTCGTATACAAAGATAGATTAGATGTTCATTTCAACGTTGTTTCACATCTTTGAAATGATTATCTATTCTATCACAGTGTACTCGGAGAACAATAGGGAGGTGCTGCCGAAATTTACTCGAAACGGTTGAAAGCACAAGAGAATAGGTGTCTGCTCTATACATTCTTAATGGGATAGAAGCCTTACCCCTGACAGCCGAAACACACAGATACAACACGAATACACAAAAAATGCACACACAGCACATACACACTAACAACCCTACACTTAAGCGAAATCATAAATTGAAACACACATATAAAGAATACAACTCATACTTGGTTATCCTCTAATCTAACTTTGTTTATTGATAATTTATTTTTTCAACGACAAAGGTGCACACAAAGTACATCCACAGATTTTCTCTTTTGTCAGTAACCATCGCAATCTAAGATTTCTCAATATAGTCATCATAACCTACAATTTATATGTTATACAGTCTAACATGGCCCATGAGTACATCAGAGTTAAGGACTAGATGTATATGGATTGGCAACAACGTATGTAACCTAAATTTGTCGTAGGAGTTGCTGCTTTCATTGAATTTGCACGCGTACATAATAAGACCGTGTTAGAGAAGATTCTCTGCCCGAGCGATAGATGTGGGAATAAGTATAGGCAGAAGGTAGAATTCGTAAAGTTTCATATCGTTAACCATGCTTTTACTAGACTTTATACAATTTTGCTATATTACGGGAAAGGAGAGAAAGACAGTAATACGACAGAAGAAGAAAGAGAAGACGGTAATGCGGCAGACGAAGAAGACGATAACTTCTTTCCAGGAGAAAAAAAGGAGGATATGGTAGAGGCTTCCCTAAGTGAATCTATTCGTATCGAAGATGAAATTCCTTTCAGTCAAGAATCGTGTGCGAATAAGTATGAAAAGTTTATGAATGATACTAGAAAACTAATTTATTTGAATACAAAGTATTCCACCCTCTCATAGTTCGTCTTACTTTTCCAGATTAAGTGCCTAAATGGATGGAGCAACAAGTCATTCACAATACTTTTGAAGTTCTTGAAAGATTCTATGCTTCTGGAAAATAACGTGCTCGACAGCTGATGTGGAGCCCAGAAGATGATATCTGATTTAGGTCTGAAGTGTGAGAAGATTCAAGCATGTCCCAAAAATTGCGTGTTGTACCAGAAAGAAAATTCAGATTTGAAAGAGTGTCCAACATGCGGAGAAGCCAGGTATAATCCGAAAGATTTTGATAAGAAGCTCGATATACCTGTGAAGATAGCATGATATTTTCCCATAACACAGAGGCTACAGAGGCTATTCAGCTGCAAGAAAACAGCCGAGGCAATGATTTAGCATCATCGTGCTCTTCTAAGTGAAAATGGAAAAATGAGTCATTCAAGAGATTCATCGGTATGGAAGGATTTCGATAAGAGGAATTGTAGGGTGTTTTTCGTCACCCCATTGAGATGGGAATACGCGCGCGCTTGTCAGGCGTATACTACAGATTCCCCTGTCTAGGGTAGAGCGGGGTTTATTGATTGTGGGGATTCGGATTTCCGGCGGCCGCGGACTAAGCTGCCGTTAATTACCCCTCGCCTTTAGGGCGAGAGAACCTCCGATTAACGGGTTAAACTGGTCATGGGAACTCAATGTGCAGTGTACGCGTGTGTTGTTTTGAAAGGGGGGTTTGGATATGTCGGGAGCCACGCAGAGTTTTTACGGGGGTCCCGCTACCCAGATAGCGGGTTGGGGGTCAAGGTGGCTAGCGGCCCCCTTGCGAGGTCCGGGGCAGCGCCCTGTTAGAATTTTTTTTTCTATTAGGGACAGTGTCGTGGTGTATGTATGTGTGTATGTATGTATGTATATATATATATATGTATATATATACATAAGAAAAAAAAGAGGGGGAAAAGGCATCCAAAGGATGCGTGGGGGCGGCACCTTGGGCGCTGTGCGCCTAGGTGCTGTGCGCTCAGGCGCCACAGTGCCACGTGTCGGCACGTGGACGCTCTACGCTTGAGCATTGGGCGCTTGAGCGCAAGCGCGCCACGTGTCGGCATGTGGGCTCCTTGCGCTTCAGCGCTTGACGCTCGAGCGCAAGTGCGCCACGTGTCAGCATGGGGGCGACTTGCGCTTGAGCGCTTGCGCTGGAGCGCAAGCGCGCCACGTGTCGGTACGGGGGCGACTTGCACCTGAGCGCTTGCGCTTGAGCGTAAGCACGCCACGTGTCGGCACCGGGGTGACTTGCGCTCGAGCGCTTGCGCTGGAGCTCAAGCGCGCCACGTGTCGGCACCGGGGCGACTAGTGCTGGAGCGCTTGCGCTTGAGCGCAAGCACGCCACGTGTCGGCACGCGGGCGTTCTGCGCGTGAGCGCCGGCGAGAAAAAGAGGCTTTTAGCCTAAAAAATTTCTCGGAAGAGAAATCAGAGAGGAGTTGGACTCCTGAGTGTGTTTTTGAGGTTAATGGAAGGGGTTCTTCTTCCTCCTCCTCTGTTGGCTGGATCTTAAAGATCAAAAGATGTGAGATCTCAAAATCTCTCCTTTTTGGGATCTAAAGACAGATCCAAGTTCCCCTTTGTGGGTTTGGTGGTGAAAAACTATCTTGTTTTTGAAAAGGAAGAGAAAAACTCTTGATTTAATTCCGAAGAAAGAAGAAGGTTTGAGACCTTCAGAAAAGGGAAAGAAATACAAACC
Organism: Agapanthus africanus; assembly: GCA_030015575.1. Lineage (NCBI taxonomy): Eukaryota > Viridiplantae > Streptophyta > Magnoliopsida > Asparagales > Amaryllidaceae > Agapanthus > Agapanthus africanus. The sequence continues at coordinate 22,515,291 of JASDDO010000028.1, read as the reverse complement.
CTAGATTTTTTAGAGAATGAAAAGTATTTTTTTTCTTATCCATCATCATGTTGCCTTATATAGGCTTATATATTTACATATAGCCCCTTGGGCTTCACAAAATGGTATTTTGCCCATCCCATGGCTCATGTGCCATTTCTTTTTTGCACATAAGCCATGGGCTTACAAAATATTGGTTTTATGCCCATTTTCCATACATTCATGTATAAAAAAATTACATAAAAGTTATTTATTACATGATCTATATTTTGGCATGGAGGAGGCTGGCCGCGGGCTCGACTTAGGCATAGGCCCGCTTGACCTGGGCTTGGGCCCACCTAGCTTGAGGGTTGACATTGACTTTGACTTGGTCAACCGGGGTGCAAATTTTGACCCCAACAAAGTGTCCCCATCAATGAATGCACACCACGCATATGAGTTGTGTGCATGAAATTGATGGATCTTGAAGCTGGACTTCGAGGTGGAACATCATTCCAGGGGCGGAGCATCATCCCAGGAAGCATGATTCCCGGGGTTCGGAGCATCATTCCGATTTGCGGAGCATAATTCCAGGGTCGGAGTATCCCTCTGAGAGCATGATTCTCGGGGATCGGAGCATCATTTCGATTTGCGGAGCATGATTCCCGGGGATCGGAGTATCATTCCGATTTGCGGAGCATAATTCCAGAGATCGGAGCATCATTCCAAGGATCGGGGCATCATTCCGATGAGCGGAGTATGATTCCAGGGTCGGAGTATCCCTCGGGGAGCATGATTCCGATGAGCGGAGCATGATTCCAGGGTCGGAGTATCCCTCAGGGAGCATGATTCCGATGAGCGGAGCATGATTCCAGGGTCGGAGTATCCCTCGAGGAGCATGATTACCGGGGATCGGAGCATCATTCTGATGAGCGAAGCATGATTCCAGGGATCGGAGCATCATTCCGATGAGCGGAGCATGATTCCAGGGGATCGGAGCATCATTCCGAAGAGCGGAGCATGATTCCACGGGATCGGAGCATCATTCCGATGAGCGGAGCATGATTCCAAGGTTTGGAGCATCATTCCGATGAGCGGAGCATGATTCCATGGGATCGAAGCATCATTCCAAAGAGCGGAGCATGATTCCAAAGATCGGAGCATCATTCCGAAGGGCGGAGCATAATTCCAGAGATCGGAGCATCATTCCGAAGGGTGGCAGACATTCTGACCGAAGCATAATTTTGATGCAGAGGTTGATTACCAGGCGAAGCATAATTCCGACAGGGAAGGTAAATACTCCAAGGCGAAATATGATTTCGACACGGGGTGCACATTCTGAGACGGAGCATGATTCCGGCGCAGAGCTTGTTGGCATGACTTGATTCTGAGACGAAGCATAATTCCGGCAGGGAAGGCAGATTCACCGAGGCGAAGCATGATTTCGACACGGGGAGCACATTCTGAGACGAAGCATGATTCCGACGCAGAGCTTGCAGGTTGAAAGGATTAGAGCATCATTCCGAAGAGCGGAGCATGATTCCAGAGATCGGAGCATAATTCCGATGAGCGGAGCATGATTCCAGGGATCGGAGCATCATTCCGATGAGCGGAGCATGATTTCAGGGATCGAAGCATCATTCCGAAGAGCGGCAGACATTTTGACCGAAGCATGATTTCGATGCAGAGGTAGATTCCTAGGCGAAGTATAATTCCGACAAGGAAGGCAAATATCCCGAGGCAAAGCATTGATTTCGACACGGGGTACATTCTGAGACGGGGCATGATTCCGGCGCAGAGCTTGTTGGCTGTCTTGATTCCGAGACGAAGCATACTTTCGACAGGGAAGGCAGGTACACCGAGGCGAAGCATCATTTCGACATGGAGTGCATTCTGAGACGAAGCATAACTCCGACGCAGAACTTGCTGGTTGACTTGATTCCGAGGCGGAGCATAATTCCGATGAGGAGGTCGTTGGTTGATTCCGAGCTGAAGCATTATTCCGACAGGGAAGGCAGATACACCGAGGTGAAGCATCATTTCGACACGGGGTGCATTCTGAGATGAAGCATGACTCCGACGCAGAGCTGGTTGGTTGACTTGATTCCGAGGCGGAGCATAATTCCGGCATGGAAGATAGATATCCCGAGGCGAAGCGTGATTTCGACACGGGGTAAATTCTGGGACGGAGCATGATTCCGCCGCAGAGGTGGTTGGTTTGATTTTATTTGGGTTGACATCAGTATCGCTACACTGGAATATGGTACCAGGAGCGAATCATCATTTTCCATGAGTGGATTTGAGGATTTGGCTTTGGTTTGGCATCTGCATTGCTGCACTGGAATAATACCAGGAGCAACTCATCATTTGCCCCGAGAGGATTTGGGAATTGATTTTTGTTTGGCATCAGCATCGCTACACTGGAATATGGTACCAGGAGCGAATCATCATTTGCATTTGCTTCTTAGGAAACGATGGCTTAGGAGACAGGTTTTAGGTCCCTATCACCTAAGACTTTTCAATTTTATGGGCCGTAAGGGTCCCATAAAAGCATTTTCTCCCTACGAGTCGAAGGATCTCGTAGGTGTATTTTCTCTTTAGGAGTCGTGGGGACTCCTAAGTGTGTTGCTCCTTTATGAGTCGTAAGGATCTCATGCGGGAATTTTCTCCTCACAAAGTCGATAGGACTTTGCGAGTACATTTCATTTCTTTTATTTTTTACGAGTTGGCGCCCTTTCGGGTTTTCACAAACTCGCCGGCAGTCCTGCTGTTTTTACTCACGGAGCCCTTTCGGGTTTTCACCGTGCCCATTTTGATTGTGGACATACCATTCTTTTTATTTTTTTAAATTTTTGGTAGGACTTTGAATGTGGTCTCACCGGTAGGACTTGAGAGAGATTGGGATTGTTTTTATGCTCGTGGATTATATACGGTTTTGTAGGATGTATGATCCAGACTGTAGGGCCGAAAAGATTTCAGGACTTTGTTGGCGTCTGCATCGCTGCACTGGAATATGGTACCAGGAGAGACTCATCATTCGTCGTTGGGGTATGAAATTTGGTTGGCGTCTGCATCGCTGCACTGGAATATGGTACCAGGAGTGACTCATCATTCGCCGTTTGGGATATGGGATTTAGAATTTGGTTGGCGTCTGCATCGCTGCACTGCAATATGGTACCAGGAGCGACTCATCATTCGCCGCTTGGGGATTGGGAAGTGATGGCTTAGGAGACAGGTTTAAATCCTTATCGCCTAAGGCTTTCCAATTTTATGGGCCGTGAGGGTCCCATAAAAGCATTTTCTCCCTACGAGTCGTAAGGATCCCGCAGGTGTATTTTCTCCTTAGGAGTCGTGAGGACTTCTAAGTGTGTTTTTTCTTTATGAGTCATAAGGATCACACAAAGGTTTGTTCTTCTCATGTATCATGAGGATACATGAGCGGGTCTTCTCAATAGAGCATAATTCCAAAGGCGTAGACCAGCCGCGTAACTGGTGATTGCGGTGGGCCACGGGTATGATGAGAATTATTTGAGCCCGTGGATAGTATACGGTAGTCAATTTGGGACTAACCGTAGGGCCGGAAGAATTTTGGGAAGTTGGATTTTTGTTGGCGTCTACATCGCTGCACTGGAATATGGTACCAGGAACGACTCATCATTCGCCGTTGTTTTGTTTTTTGTTTTTGTTTTTGTTTTTGTTTTACCGCGATTGCTCTATCATTTCAGTTTTTCTCATCGCGAAGGTCGCGATTGCCCTATCATTTCGGTTATTTATTCGCGGTTGCCCCATCATTTCGGCTTTATTTTCATTTTTATTTTTACTCGCTGATTTTTATTGTGAGTTGCCCTATCATTTCGACTTTTCCTTTTATTCATTTATTTACACATTCCTTTTTTCCTTATTTACACATTTTTTTTGCATTCCCAGTTTAACGACTTAGAGGTCGATTGTTCCCAGTTTAATGACGTGGTGGTCGATTGTTTTCAGAGAAAGGCAGATGTATGAGAGAATCAGTTTCACGAAGAACTTCGGTCTCCGTTTGTATGAAATTGGCGGTTGCAGCTGGACTGTTTGTTAACACGCTTTTAGACAGTTCTATCTCCCCTGCCTTGTATTGCTTTTCGACCCAATCTTTGAAGACGAAGCGGTCCTCAATGGCATGACCTATTGATTGATAGAGATTCTGCATGTTCAAGTTTAGTTAATTACCGCAATCAAGACGGTTTCGCTTGTAGCTAGCCGGTTGAGTACGGGTCGTCCGCAGGGAGATGGGAATCTTTTTCTATGTGTTTTAACGAGTTAAGTCCAGTTTTCCAGATTTTGTTGTGATTAACTAAGTGTTAAAGTGATATGTAAAGAGAGCTTGTTAGGGTTAGGATTAGGTTAGTTTGAGTTAGGAGTCGCTCACTTCTTTCGTTGCCACTCTTAATATCGGTGTTACGGTAATCGGCAACAACGGGGATTAGCACGACTAGGAAGGAACTTGCGAGTATAAGCTAGGCTTTCCAACGCTTAAGTTCTTCCTTTTGGTGCTTGCCCGTCCGTTCTTGGCTCTTAGCCATAACCTCCGGTTAATTCAACCACAACCGGTCTTACTACGGAATCACCGCTATCATGTAGGATAGGGTGCTGAAGGGAGCGGATTGTGGTTCAATTAACGGGAGTCGATTTAAGATGTTGGGCAAGGAAAGAGTGAGAGAGATTTCCTTCTCTCAAACTTCCCTTATCCTACCCTAACAAGTATGAAACTACTCACACATCATAAGGAAAAAAAAACAAAACAAAAGAGAAAGATAGAAAGAAGGAGATTAGAAGATAACAACTAGCTATTTGCGACCTCACCTTGGCAAGGATCAAGCGTAAGCGTCATGGTTGTTTAAGGATAAAGGAAAAGAGAAAAGAGAGAAACAACAAGAAATAATAATTGAACAACAACTAAGTTAATAAATAAAAATTACAAGCAATAATAATTTAACTAAAGAACAAGACAAGCATGATAAGTAAAAGGATCTTCTTTATTCATCATTCTTCACTCACAAAAGCTCACTACAAGATTTTCAATGGAGAAGAGATGAGAAGAGGAAGAAAAAACAAGTATTCTAAACCTAGAAAAATACAAGATTATGCACCCTTGGCTTCACAAGGTTCTGGGCTATTTATAGGCTGGAGAATGAAAACCTAGAGCAAAATTCTGCCTCTACATGAAATGTCAAAACTACCCCTGAAAAATGACCAACTGAGGCGCCAGTACGGCCGCGGATCCGCGGCCTAGACCCCCTATTGGCCGCGGATCCGCGGCCCTATGGTGGAGTTGGGTCCTCCAACTTTTTGTGCTTCCCTGGTTTTCTTTGTACTTTATTCTAGTATATGTATTTTCTCAGATTTTTTTCACGATTTTTCCAGAATTTCTGTTGAGCAAAAGGTGATCTGATGTGGATCTTTTTGTCATGATTTCCTCGAGCTCCGTGTAGATTTCTTGGATCTTGTGCTGCCATTGAGCCTTGTGCATGAAAAAGACATTGATTTGCCATTTTGTCTCTTAAATTGGTGTGTGGCAACAGACGGATAAAGAGCGGAGATCCGTGTTTTATCTGTGGTTGGCAGGAACCCGGGTTTTGTCGTGTTTTCCATGAATTTCACCGTTTAGAGCCGAGAACCTATATCCTGCAATTGACTAGCAAACACGGCTCAAGAGTACCTACCGATATGTAATATGATAAAAATTGGGCGGTATAAAAATGCAATAATCTGATATGAACACCTATCACTCTGTGATAGGGGCAGTATTTGGGGTCGTCGGTTCTATTCGCTTCCTGCGGTCTTTTTGACTCTGGCAGTTGTAGACCGTTTCTCAGGGCGTCTTTGAATATTTTACGGATTTTGTCCTTCCTGAAGGAATAGACCTTATCCAGCTTCTCTTTTAGTGGAGATTCTCCTCCCTCTCCGAACACTGGCTTCCAAGACTGGTTGGCATTAGGCCCGCTCAACCCTTGCTTATTTCGGTTAGCCGAAGTGTTGAAAGATTCAGAATCATCGGAATTCCCGCATTTGCGATTATCGTCCTTTCGGTTTCTCCAGGACCTATTGTTATTTTGGGAATTCGATGAGGACTCCTGCTTTGAGCGCTCCAGCATCTGAACTTTCCTGGTCAGCTCTTGGAATGTTTTGAGACCCGCGGTGCATAGAAACGAGGCCATTCAATTGTTGAGATTTCCGACGAGAAGACTGATAGATTGGTCCTGCTCTATCGGCGGTTCACATTTGACGGAGAGATTGCGCCATCGGGTTATAAAATCCGTGCTACTTTTGTTGTTCTTGGGCTTGGTCCTTACGAGCTCAGCAATGGAGATTTTATCGCTGACGCTCATGAACCTTTGTCGAAACAAAGATTCCATTTGGACGAAAGTAGCAATGGAGCCATCCGGTACGCTCGCGTACCAGTCGAAAGCAACATCGGTCAAGCTATTAACGAACTGGCGGAGGAGAAGCGCATCGTTGCCCCCAGTATTCCCGCATGAGGCTTTGAAGTGGGCGATGTGCTGATTCGCATTTCCCGTCCATCAAATCTTCCGAATTTAGGGATGACATAGCCGCTAAGAAATTCTATCAGATCATACTGAGCAGGGTGGTCTCCCACTACTGCTGATATCTTTTTGCGCTTCGGCTTCGGCTACCAAGGTTTTGACTTTGTTGGCAACCAAATCCATGATTTGATCTTGAGTTAGCGGGCTATTGTCATCGGTAGCCAAGACATTTCCCGAGATAGGATGCGACTGATTTTCATGTAGTTCGCCCTCTTTTGGATTTGAGAGAATAGGCGTCGGCTGCTTTGGGACACCATTTCCCGGTTCACAAGCAGAGCCCTCCGCTTGATTGGGCGGCTGAGAGGCAAGTCGGGTCGTGAGCTGCATCATGACATTCGCCAAGTCGTCAATTTTAGAATAGAGCTTGGCCATCTCCTTGTCTTTGCTTCTGAACTGTTTTCGAAGCTCATGGAGAAGTTGCTGCTCCGCATTCTTAGGCTGGAAAGTTGGCTCATCTTCGCTTTTCGAGCCCGACTCCTCATGGACCGAAGGGTCTCTCCGCCTATCATCCTCATCGAGAAGGTTTTCATCACCCAGCGGGGGCGGCTGTTCTTGAGAAGCGGCAACCACATTCAAGGCAGATTGGATTTAAGATGTGGTGGCCCCGTCCTTCCTCTTGCTGCGCGTGCCCACCATGTAGACGATGTGGATAACACATTCAGCCACCCTTTCATCACTGGCAGCTGGTTTCGCGGAGCGGAGCAGACTTTGGAAATTGACAAATTTTAACATGGCCGGAGCCCTAGCCCTTTTGTTGGCTCTGTATCTGAGCCGCTTCTGCCTCAGCTTCTCTGCCTTGATCGCTTGGCAGGCTTCTGCTCTCCGGGAAGCCGCCATAGGATGAGTGATGGGGAGCTTAGAGAAGATACCCAATTGAGCAGTCGTCAGAGGCATCGTTGGAGCTTGCTGGAGACACCTTGTTGCTTTGTTGGTGTTGATGGCCTTGCCCCCAGCTGGGGCCAAGGAGAGCCATTCAAACACCAACTTGCGTTTAAGTTGGGGCGCCTTCGAAACCACCACATTTGGCCTCTTACTTTTCGAGACCGGTTTGTCTGCCACCGGGGCTTGAGGAGCTAGGATGGCGTTAGCTGACATGAACAGGATAGAGCCGAATGGTAGCGGTAGCTCTTCCCATTGTCGCCCGAGACTGGCCGGGAGGACCGTCCTGGAATCTATCTTCATTGTGTAGGAGACAGGAGCCGTGCTGAGAGCTGAGTTCATCTTTGGAGCCATTGTCGAAAAATGATTGCTTAAAAACCTGCATGAAAGAGTATTATTTCAGTATAAATATAGGTATGTATATTGATCGAGTTCGCATGAACGTTTAACCCGAAATATGGGAGGAAAGATTGGTCCCACCGGGCGTGCCAGAATCTGTATGGTGTTTTTCGTCACCCCATTGAGATGGGAATACGCGCGCTTGTCAGGCGTATACTACAGATTCCCCTTGCCTAGAGTAGGCCGGGTTTATTGATTGTGGGGATTCGGATCTCCGGCGGCCGCGGACTAAGCTGCCGTTAATTACCCCTCGCCTTTGGGGCGGGGGAACCTCCGATTAACGGGTTAAACTGGTCATGTGAACTCAATGTGCAGTGTACGCGTGTGTTGTTTTGAAAAGGAGGTTTAGATATGTCGGGAGCCACGCAGAGTTTTTCGGGGGTCGCGCTACCCGGATAGCGGGATGGGGGTCAAGGGGGCTAGCAGCCCCCTTGCAGGGTGCGGGACAGCGCCCCGTTAGAAATTTTTTTCCTAATAGGGACAGTGTCGTGGTGTATGTGTGTGCGCACATGTGTATACATATGTACACACACACACACACACACACACACACATACATACATACATACATACATACATACATATATACATAAGAAAAAAAAAGATGGGGAAAAGGCATCCAAAGGATGCGTGGGGGAAGCACCTTGGGAGCTGTGCGCCTAGGTGCTATGTGCTCAGGCGCCACATTCTAACTTGTCGGCACGTGGGCGCTCTGCGCTTGAGCATTGGGCGCTTGAGCGCAAGCGCGCCACGTGTCGGCACGTGGGCGCCTTGCGCTTCAGCGCCTGACGCTTAAGCGCAAGCGCGCCACGTGTCGGCACGGGGGCGACTTGCGCCTGAGCGCTTGCGCTTGAGCGCAAGCGCGCCACGTGCCGGCACGGGGGCGACTTGCGCCTGAGCGCTTGCGCTTGAACGCAAGCGCGCCACGTGTCGGCATGCGGGCGCTCTGCGCTTGAGCGCCGGCGAGAAAAAGAGGCTTTTAGCCTAAAAAAATTTCTCGAAAGAGAAATCAAAGAGGAGTTGGACTCCTGAGTGTGTTTTTGGGGTTAATGGAAGGGGTTCTTCTTCTTCCTCCTCTGTTAGCTGGATCTTGAAGATCAAAAGATGTGAGATCTCAAAATCTCTCCTTTTTGGGATCTAAAGACAGATCCAAGTCCCCTTTGTGGGTTTGGTGGTGAAAAACTATCTTGTTTTTGAAAAGGAAGAGTAAAACTCTTGATTTAATTCCGAAGAAAGAAGAAGGTTTGAGACCTTCAGAAAAGGGAAAGAAATACAAACCCTAGGTTTTTGAGAGAATGAAAAGTATTTTTTTTCTTATCCATCATCATGTTGCCTTATATAGACTTACATATTTACATATAACCTCTTGGGCTTCACAAAATGGTATTTTGCCCATCGCATGGCTCATGTGCCATTATTTTTTGCACATAAGCCATGGGCTTACAAAATATTAACTTTATGCCCATTTTGCATACATTCATATATAAAAAAATTACATAAAAATTATTTATTACATGATCTATATTTTGGCTTGGAGGAGACTGGCCGCGGGCTCGACTTGGGCATAGGCCCGCTTGACCTGGGCTTGGGCCCACCTGGCTTGGAGGTTGACCTTGACTTTGACTTGGTCAACGGGGCTGCAAATTTTAACCCCAACAGGAACGAAATATTCAGTAGCGATCCTCGCAATGTCAGCCTCGGACTCGCTAGTGATAGTTTCTAACCATTCAACTATATAGCTGGAAGCCACAGCACATGGCCCATTGTAATGATAGTTTATAATCTATCGCCTTGGTTGGTTATGAATCAATCATACTTTATGATGCCTCCTTTTATCGACGGACCAAACTCACCGGGAAACAATATCGATGTCTATCTCCGACCTATGATCGATAAGTTAAAATCTTTATTCATTGATAGTGTAGAGACTTACGATGCAAACACAAATACAACCTTCATACTGCGTGCGGCTTTAATGTGGACAACTAATGACTTTCCTGCGTATAGAATGCTATCAGGTTGGTCCGTACATAGTCACAAAACATGTCCTTATTTCCATCAACATACAACATCGAAATTCATGAATTTTAGCAGGAAGGTTTGTTATTACGGCCATAGACGTTTCCTGCCTCTAGACCATCCCTACAGGTAAGATGTTGTTCACTTTGATAGTCATCAGGAGCTTCTTGGACCTCCAGCCCCATTGTCCGGAGAGGACGTGACTGCTCAGTGAGATGGTTACAATAATGTGACCTTCGGGATAGATCCGACAAAACAGGTCAAACCACCATTCTGGAACAAGTTAAGAATTTTCTTCGAGCTTCCGTACTGGTCAATAAATTTAGTGCGTCATTGTCTGGACGTCATGCACATAGAGAAGAGAGTATCCGAGCACGTACTCAACTTGCTTCTTTATAAAGATAGAAAATCGAATGACAACCTTTATACTCAGATGGATCTTTAGGACTGGGAAATTAGAAGTGAATTGCATCATAAACCGATAGCGGGTAAACCAGGAAGGTTTGTACTTCCCAATACCGTGTATCATATGTCACAACCGGAGAAGAAAAGATTTCTGCAGGTGTTGCATGATTTGAAAGTTCCTACAGGTTTCTCAGGATCATTTAGTAAGAAGATAAAAATTGTGAAAGGCAAGATCGATGGGCTAAAAAGTCACGATCACCATGTTATTATGGAGCACCTTCTACCATTAGCCCTCAGGACTTCCTTTTCCCAATCGGTTGGTTTAGTAATCAATGACCTATGTTGCTTTTTTTAGACAATTATGCGCTAAAACCCTGGATGTTGTGACGCTGGAGAAACTAGAAAATTCTATTTCGTTGATACTTTGCAAGTTTGAGTGTATTTTCCCACCGTCATTCTTCGATATCATAATACACTTGACGGTTCATCTTGCAACTGAGGCTAAGTTAACCGGACCAGTACAATATCGATGGATGTATCCCGTCGAAAGGTACGTGGAATTTTACGTTTCGTGCAATTTGTAAAATTATTGTTGTCCTATATGCCCGTATTTATTTATTTAAAATATTTTTCTTTAGATACCTCTACACTCTAAAAAAGTATATACGCAATAGAAATCGAGCAGAGAGTTCTATCATGCAATGTTATCTTCTACATGAAGCAACCACATTTTGTTCTCGCTATCTGGAGGAGAACATTGAGATGAAAGTTAACAGGCCTCGAAGAATTCAGGATGGGCCATATGGTAAAGCAGATTATAAGAGAGTAGATACTATGTTTATCAATAAGATATATCAGTTTATTCTCCTCAAAAGCGCACGTCTTGAAGAAATTAGATAATAAGTTTTTTTGGATTAATTGTTATATTTGTATTTGTGTGTGTGTGAAATGATATAATATTAATGTCATAATTTATTGCTGAGAACAGAATTCATTTTAATGAGGTACGTGAGGGGCATCCTGATTGGAATGATGAACGATTGGAAAAATATCATCAGGATAATTTTTGCGATTGGGTTGCAGATCATTTAAGTTGTTCGAATAACATGTTATTGCTACCAGTCTTAATCTAAACTTATACGTTATGTATTTGTCGTAAAATTTATTTTATTAGATCCACTATCCGAACTTGTCTGCATCATTAAAGAGTGATTCAAGATGTTTAGCTCAGTTTCTAGTATGGAGGTTGCATATTATAAAGAATTCGGTGTCCTTAGATACAAATTCGAAGTTAAGAATATAGAAATATCTCGACCCGCTTAGAATAGTAAGATTGCGACGGTAGGATCGGATAGTGTGATTTATTATGGATACTTAAATTGCATACTTGGCATCCAATATCCCGGACGATCATAACCGTTTTATATATTTCAGTGTTCTTGGTACGATACATGAACCAATACGGATAAATGGATAAACAATCTCGAGACTTGAAAAGATGAATATGGATTGACCAGTATGAACACACTTCGATTTTACGGTCAGGACGATCCGTTTATCTTTCCGAACCAAGTGTTCCAAGTATACTACTAACAGTGTTTAAAGCATCCGAGATGGAGTGTCGTATGCCGTTGGAAACCAGGAATATTTACGATGTCACAGAATTCGAGGACAGCGATGATGATGAAGAAGAGAGAAGACTTAGAGTGCTCTGACCGTTTGTTTCAAAAGACGGGTTGTCTTCGGCAGATCATGAAGTTACGTGGGTTAGAAATGATATTGATGATAAAATCCAAGTAGATATGTCTAATGCGTTCATGAAACGAAAAAGATTATCTGTAATGTTATATTATTTCACATTTTTCGATTTACACATATATAGTATGCATATGTAATGATTGTACTTTTGTCTAGATTCGATAACGATGACGGGAGCAGCGAGGGGCTGCAGGAGCACCAGCCGCGGCACTGGCAGAGACATAGGCAGAGGCAGAGCGGTTCTGCTGCCCGGAGAGCTGCGTAGGAAGCTTCAGATGGCCAGACTTGCACCCCGATCGGAGACCCCTTCAGATGCCTCCTTCCGTGTGGATTTTGCCACACCTGCAAGTATATTGCACGAATATTCTTTTTGAATGTAATATTATAGATATACATGCATATTTATATCAAAATTATTTATATGGTCAATATTTGATTGTATAGCTATTGGTAGTACGTCCATATCAGAGACAGAGGCCACTCCCGCACCTCCAGGTATGTTTATATATCCTATAGTGCATGCATATTGATTTAGAATTCTATATCATAAATATAAATACATTCATTTTGCTCTTACGTACTTAGATAATCATTTTTTAATTGTCTAACTGTAGGTGGTGCCTCCACATCTCGTGCAGAGGCCACCACCGCACTTGCAGGTATATTTATATATCCTATAGTGTGTACATGTTGATTTAGAGTATTATATTATTGATATACACATTTTTTTTGCAATTACTTATATAGTCAATGTTTGACTGTCTAATTATAGGTGGTGTGTCCACGTCTGGTGTAGGGGCCACACCCGTCACTTCCGTACCTTCCGCTCAGTCTGCAGGTTAGTATGAATAAATATAAAATATTTTTTCATTTTACATATTCTTTAAGAATAAACATGAACTTCACGTAATTTTATCGATATTTATTTTCTAGTTGGAGAGGATGCGTCCACGTCCGAGTCACCGGCTGTTCCTCACCGGAGGAACTATCGTCCCGCTCGTGTTGCTGCCCGGGCCCAAACTCGTGCTTCTGTCGCCGGAGGTATACATCACACTTCAATTTTCGTTAAACCTTGATTTCTTAATACCACTTTGTCTTAATATTGATTTTCTTGATATTTCTTGTAGATGCAAGGCAACCCCATCCCGAGAGGGGAACTCGAGACACGAATCGGTCCCACAGACGAGGCTCAACAGAGTTAGGGGGAGGCAGCATTCCCCCTCTTCTTTAACCCCGATTATCGCTATACCGGCGATTATGCCAAGAGGTTCGGCCGGTATATGGGGTATAAGAGCCGTCTCATGAAGAAGTATCCACTTCATGTTGAGTGGGGCGATCGGCACCGGCGCTCATTTGCCATCTTATGAGATCAGGCTCCGGTATTAATATATATTTTCATTTGACTTATTCTATATATTTATTATTATTTAGCACTTGCAATTTAATAACATTGTTTTTATGTATTTGCAGTTGGATAATGACTTTCAGCATGTACCCGACCCTGATCACCCTGTGAGAGTGCTCGATCTTCATGCTCTGTACCATGGCCTGATGAAGAAAATGCAATCAAAGATCCGATACAATAGGAACGAGCTGAAGATCGACTGCTATTCCCTATGGATGGCGACCCTCGAGGAAGAGAGAGCAGCTCTCCTGCAAACTCCGTCCTTTGCGAGAGTCGACATAGATACATGGCCTCTCTTGTGCCAACATTTCGACTCTCAGCGCAAACAGGTTTGTAATTTAAATGTAATTCATTGTTTAGTATATAATTTATTTTTTTGTGTTGCTTAATTAGAAAACTAAATCTGAATGTGTTGTGCAGAAACATGCCGATCAAAATAAAGAGAATAGGAAGTCGGCGAAGAGGGGTCGCCCCACTTATACAGGTGGCTCGAGGAATATTACTCATGCTATGGAGGTATCAGTAAATTACAATAGATCTACTCTGATATAATGTAATATTAAGAGTTATTTTATAATATATATAAATTTTTTGCGAATTGCAGAGAGCTCAGACCCTTTCGCAGGGTGGTACACCGAGCGTGCTGACCTCGTATCTTACGGTCCACGGCACCTCGACAGATCCCGCCAAGGGCGAGCTTCGATTCTCCGCCACTGCTACCCAGGAGTATTGTGTAAATGTTAATATTTATTCTAACATGTTTGAAATTTTTGTTTTGAAAAGTTCAAATTTAAATGATATACTTATATTTTAATGGTTAATGTGGGTGTAGGAGCGGGTGGTGAAGAAGGCGGAGGTATCGGGGATCGATTTTACTGGACAGAACGATCCGATACTGCAGACCCCAGTTCTAGACGCTGCACACGGAGGGCACCATGGAGGTTGGGAGAGAGGCCGGAGACTGGGTTCTAACAGGGCCCATATGAGGTTGGACTCCACTTCGGCGGTTACTTCCTCTACCCCTCGTGAGCGACATCTAGAGCATGATGTTGCCGCCTTGAAGACCACCGTCGAGAAGTTGAAGGAGGTGTTGGTGCGTATACTACTTAATAGTAAAATATTATATCACATTATAGATAGTAACATATGCGATATTAGTAGTCTGAGCTTATTTGGTTGTAAACTTAGTTTTGATTAATCATACGTATATAAAACTGTCTAATTAAAATAAACAATGGTTTTCCAAACTAAATACCCAAACGAGGCCTAAGTCCCTAAGTATTCTGTGATTGGGGTTTCGTAATAACCTGATAAAGATACGAATTCGACTAAAATATAATACACCTTTCTAACTCGTTTAATACACACAAAAATTAACAGATGCGACAGGCTGCTTCGGCTGTGGCTCCACATGCATCTCTTTCGGCTGCGGCTCCGCGAGCCACTATCTCGGCTGCGGTTCCCTAGACCACTCATGCAGCCGCACAGCCCGCTCAGACTCCCGCACAGCCCGCTCAGACCCCCGCACAGTCCACTCCTTCTTTGGTCGAGTTTTTGATGACTCGGGACTACACCGAGAAGCAGGTGGGTCAAATTACGGCGTTCATCAGAGATGGAGGATCTAGACCGAGCTAGGGTAGCTTTTTTTATATATATTTTTGAGGATGTATCTACTTACTTGATACATATTGTATATATTTTATACGAAATTGGTGGTTGTTTAACCTATTCACGATAATTTAGATTGATATCGTATTTTGTTTGTTTATTTCTTTTATATATTATGCGTGAGATTTTTATCATGAATATTTATGTATTTGGTTATATGATTTATATATTATTGTGCACAGTACAGGAAAAAAACATGAAGCCCATTTTTATAAAAAAAACCAAATATTTTGTCCCTACGGATTACTCCGTATGGCCATATATTGCACCGACAGATTAATCCATAGGTGCAACTATTGCCACTACACAGTTAGCCGTAGGGACAAGATATCAGGATACCTGATATTTTGCCTTTATGGAGTCAGTAACATGCGTTAAACTTGCCTCTACGCATGTATCCGTAGGGGGTTCTTTATGCACCGATGGAGAAATCCGTAGAGGCATATTGAGGCCCTACGAAAATATCCGTAAGACAAGTATTTTATTTTATAAACCAATAAATTAAATAAATAGTTTGTCCCTAACCGTAGGGAACTATGTGCCTACGGAGAAAAGCGTAAGGGAAATTATTACTCCGTAGGAGTATGTTCAGGACGAAGACTTGCACCTGCCGTCTTTGCAACTACGGTGTATTTTTTTGCTCCTACGAATATATCTGCAGGGGCAGTGCATTCCCCCTACGGCTTTATCCGTAGGGTCAACCCCGTGAACTATCTCCTTCTAAGCACATTTTACTTTATTTTTGCAAGCTTTACAGAGATTTCTAGGCTAGTAGACTTCTTTACATGCACATTTATTTGGAGAAAAACAAAACAAAAACATGGGCTGCTTTTTTTGCCATATATACACATTTGTTTCATGCAATTTTTGCCACTTTCTTCAAGTTAAGTGCATATTGAACACTTTTGATCATTTTAAGAGTGAAATAAAAAAATGTGGCAATTATAGAAAAGACAAATTTTAAGTCTACATATATAGTAATATTTTAATAATTATTATTGGCATATTAATTTAATTAATGTTTTCTAAGTATCAAATTGTGGTTGTGTAAATATACGGTGTAGTTGAACTATCTTAATAAAATTTTATCATGCATGGTTGTTGATGTGTCTCCGGCTAAAATTCCTAGGTCCGTCTTGGACAGAGATGGGAAATTATCTTGTAATTCGGCCATCTTATACGATTGGACGGTTGAGATTCAGGGGGTGCAATAAATTCAGTTTTGAATTTTAAGCATTCATTTCTTTGTCTCTAGTGAGTAAAAGGGTCAAGAAAACATAAATTTCACAAGTTTGCCCTTCTAAAGCTCCATCCTTAATATCCATGAACACCAAATTAAATACACACTATAAATATACACCTCATCAAATCAACTCTTGTTACACCAAACCACAACTCTTCTTCTATTTTCAATCTTCACCCGAATTTATCTGAAGAGAGCAATGCTGAACCTACAACCCAAAATTTTCAGTCATGGGCTTGCCTTGCCTATGTGCAACAACTTTAGCTTGCTCAAAATGGTAACTATATATAGTTTTTTCTTAATTATAAATGATTATGTTCTCTATGACATGCATATAATCTCTCTCTCTCTCTCTCTCTCTCTCTCCCTCTCTCTCCCTCTGTCTCTGAACATGCAGAAGACTCATACGATTTCATCTCTTCAAACTAAGACAAAGCCATGCAATGCAACACTTGCTTCCTCATCGGTCTTGACCGAAAACCCGCGGAGATCTTCGGGCTATCACCCAACACTATGGGAGCACCAACTCATTGAACTTATTCATAGCCCTTATGATGATTCAAAATTCAAAGAAAGGATTGAGGAGCTGAAGAAAGAGGTGAAGAAATTAGTTAAGGAAACAGAGGAGCCTTTAGCTAAGCTTGAGCTTATCGATTCTATAAGAAGGCTTGGTTTGGCTTATCATTTTGAGGAGGAGATAATGGATGCATTGTCCAGATTTTATGTTGATGGATTTGAGAAGATTTGTGGATTGAAAGGGACCTCACTTTGCTTTAGGCTTCTTAGAGAAAATGGTTACAATGCTTCCTCTGGTACGAATTATTTTTTAAAAAGCACCTGAAATATTTGAAGTTAACCCTTATATTGGCCATACTCCATCCAATATAGTCAGGTACCGGTATATTTTCAAACGCAGACCGATATACATACGCTGCTTCAACACAATATTATAAATATATAGAATATTATTTTATTAGAAATGTTATACATATATAACTTCGATAGGACTATTCTACTTATAGGACGAGGAGGACGAGGAGGAGAGGGAAAGGGAATCTATATATAATATTGATAAGTAATTAACTATACCGGCGGGGATACTATTTATATATCTATTTTGAGGCTTGGCTGCATTTGCAGTATATATATTTTAAATCCACAGTTGATGACTTGCGGAAATTAATATATAGATGTCTTCAACAAGTTCAAAGATGAGGAAGAATTCAAGATTTGCTTAAGCCAAGATGTGAAGGGCTTGTTGAGCTTATATGAAGCTACTCACCTTTCGTTACCTGAGGAGCAAATACTAGAAGAAGCTAGGGAATTCAGTCTCAAGCATCTACAATGTTTAAGTGAAGATGCAGACTTGAATTTGGTTGAGCAAGTGAAGTATTCTCTTGAGGCACCTTTGTATTGGTTAATGCCAAGGCTTGAAGCAAGGCATTACATCGATGTCTAGGAGAGAGAGGAGGGCAAGTATTTTTGCTTGCTTGAGCTAGCCTAGCTAGATTTTAATGTTGTTCAAGCCTTGCATCAAAGGGAGGTAAAGGACTTGTCAAGGTAAGCAACAAGTTTGATTTGTTACGCACACAATCACATGCATACATATTTTTTTTATCGAGAAAACGGATTCTTGTATTAGATGTGCGGTGCTCATCACTAAAAGCTTAAAAGAATATTTGGTGGTGAAAAATATATGTCTTCCCATAATTCCTATTTAAGTGGTTAACTTTAATTTAAATAATTAAAAGTGTACTACATATGGTGTTGATTATATATGTTAATATATAGATGGTGGAAAGATTTGGGGCTTGCACAAGAATTTGATTTCTGTAGAGACCGAATATTCGAGAATTACATGTGGGGAGTTGGAAATGCATTCGAGCCCCAATTTGGAAAGTGCCGAAGGATTGTGGCAAAGATCCTTACTATTATTGAAGTAATTGATGATTTCTATGATGCATACAGCACTTTGGAAGAAGCTCAACTTTTCACTGATGCAATCAGACGGTAACTACTTTTAAGGTTTATTTACTGAAAGTTCTCAACAAGTTTCGACCAAGGTCAGAAAACTATCAAACTTAACGGTGACATGTCGTCAGCACCATATGTGTCAACCTCAGCGTCATGTCAAACAAGTTACCATGTCAGCAAAAAAAACATTTAAAATCCCCAAAATTACCCATTTCCTAATCCTCACACTAAGGCTAACCTTAATTCTAACCCTAACCATTGACTTCATTCGAGAATCGTCTTGTTTCTATTTTAAAGCTCCTTTTCCAAAATTACCTTGGACTTTTCTCCTTTCAATTTTGATTTTTTACTTATTCTTATCTTGCGAATCTATCACATGTATACACAGTTTGCCTTCTTCTTTTCTCAAAACAAGTATATACGGAGGGGGAGACACTGAACATGGACAGAGAATATAAGGATAGAAACAACTCTTGATAATCTGGACCGACTGAGTCTGTAAATAGATGGAAAGCTTCAGTGTGGATGATGAAATTTTCACATTTAAATTCTTTTGGAGAAAATTAAAACTTGAAAAAGACACATATATAAGTATCTCGTGTTCTAGTTATACGTGGAGCAATTAAATTTATAAAATTTTTTTTAAAAAAAAATATTTTGCTTTTTGGTTAATTAGGTGGGATCTAGAGGCTATGGAAGAACTCCCACATAACTTGAAGTTGTGTTATATGGCACTGTACAACTTTGTCAATGAGACTGCATATGAAATACTTAAAGATTATGGGTTGGATGCTCGACATTTATTAGAAAGAGAGGTAAAATTTTATCAAGTTTCTTTTTGGTTTAATCAATTTTATTCTCAATTCTCTACCGAGAAGTAGAATTTTTATTGTTCCATTCTCTTTTTATCCTCACATACCATCTGCCAAGGTAATATCTAAGCAGTTGCAGATACATGTAATATCTAAATAGTCGTCTGTAATATCCAAGCAGTTGAGAGGATATAAGGTCTAAATGAAATACAACCCAGGGTTTTTTAATACGGATTTTGAACAATAGGCCATTTCCAACAATTTTGGGAATTACAGGGTTTTTAGACAACTCCGGAACGGGCTGTTGACTTCTTGACAACTTACCCTTATATTACATGTGATTTTCGTAACTTTTCAACAATAATTATAATTATATTTATTCGGCTAACATTCTGCACAGAATACTGCAGAGAACAGTCAAATATAAATAAGGGAACAATTGTTTCTGGGTCCATCTTTGAGACTTATTTTCAAAATTGATGAAGTACCCACAAATTTTTCTTGCTTATATGCATTCTAATTAAAATGTTTCTCTGCCGCTTTATCATTTCGCAACCTATATATATACAGATTTTGAACTTTAGTAACTTTATTTATTTAATAATGATATTATTTATCTAATAATAACACTATTTAGTAGACCATAACAATGTTACATTAACACTATTTATCAAACCATAACATTGATTATCAAGCCGTAACACTATTTGTCACAATATTTTATTTATCAAATCATAACATATATTTTTTGAAATCTGTAAAAAGTATTATTGAAAAAACATGCACAAAAAAATGCAAATCAAGGTTTGGGGTTAGAAGGAATTCAATAACATAACTGTGTTTTGTCATAATTTTGAACCTTTTGGGTTTAAAAATAAATCAACTTAAAGAACTGGCCTTGGAATAGTTTTCCCTATAAATAATTATATTGAATTTTCCTCCATGAATTACACAAGAAGATAAAGGACGTATTAGGGACTTGGTGACTTAAGAAACCATGGACTATGCATGGCATAAAATCCCTCGAGTAAATTCTTCTCCAAATAAAAAAACACCTTCATTGTTTTTCAAACAAATAAAACAACATTTTTTTTCGAAATTAAAATGTCTGTATGTTACCGATATTGACTATTTTTCTTTTGTTGCTTTTAGTGGATATGCACATGTGAGTCATATTTGAAAGAAGCAGAATGGTTTCACAAAAAAACAACTCCAACTCTTGAAGAGTATTTGGAAAATGGTTGGACTTCCGTGGCTGCTAGAATTCTCATCTACTATGCTCTACACCATGCAGGCCACGGTCTAACACAACAAACGCTTGATCACTTGAAGACTTCATACCAATTGGTATATTTGTCCTCGGTTGTTATTCGACTTATTGATGATTTGGCTCCTTCCAAGGTAAGGCAAAATGAAAAAAATATATTACCGAAAGCTTTTCTCACTTTCACTTGTATAGATAGCGTGACACACACACCATATAATTCTCGCACGCCCTATTTCAACCTTTGTTAATTTTAACCTGATTTCTATGGTCTTCTTAGTTACAAAATATCCCAGACCTTCTACCACATTTCCTAAAATTGAAATGTAATTTGGGAGGAAAAAAACTCTAAAATATAAGGAAAGTTATGGGGGTAAAAGGAAAAAAAGGTTAAATTGGTGGGGAAAAAAAGGGTTATAATTCTCATTTATTTTTTTGAAGTTGCATTTTGCCATCTTTTTTTTCCAAAGAATTTGTGTTTCGCCATCTTCTTGAATAAATGTTGATTTCCCCTTATTTTTTCAATTTTATTCCAAAACTAGCTTTGATTTCTTCCCCTCTTTCGATTTACATCACTGGGTCGTAGAAACAATTGTTAAAATATGAGGTAAAGCTTAAGTTTTAATAATAAAATTGTGTCATATCTTACTGTGTGCTTAAAATTGAAGAAAATTTGTTTAAAATTTAATTGAAATTAGTGTTAACAAAAACTTGGTGTGATCGTAGGCCG
This sequence comes from Agapanthus africanus, assembly GCA_030015575.1. Lineage (NCBI taxonomy): Eukaryota > Viridiplantae > Streptophyta > Magnoliopsida > Asparagales > Amaryllidaceae > Agapanthus > Agapanthus africanus. The sequence continues at coordinate 22,494,193 of JASDDO010000028.1, read as the reverse complement.
AAATGGAGAAAGGAGAGACATCGTTAGCAATCCATTGCCGCATGAAGGACTCTGGCGAATCATATGAAACTTCGAAAAAGTTTATCGAGGATTTGATTATGGCTTACCTGAAGGAGCTAAATAAGGAGAATTTTGATGATGATCTACCTCGAATCTTTATTTATGTCGCTACGAACACGGTCAGAATGTGTTTCAATTTTTGTCATCATGGAGATAGTCTCAGCACTTCCAGTGGAATAACAAAGGATCAGATCACTTCATTGTTCATCGAATCAATCCCATGAATGATCTTACCTGTTATTTTCATGTCATCTCCTTTCTACTGTCTAAAGCATTATCATGTGCTGGTGTGAATGATTCTCGTAATTGTTTCACTCCCTTTTATTATAATAAAGAGGTGGCTTAATTGCACAAATGTACCAATCAATTTACACGTTTTTTGCCATTGATATCTTGAACTAATTTAATTACAAACAACTATCATGAACCATCATTAGACTGTCTTTTATGAAGGAGATGAATCGGAAATACTCCTTCCCCCAAGACAAGATCAGGAAAATATTCAACCTTGTCATAAGGTATCAAATGATGACGCTCCCGGAACCTCGCTATCCCGAACAGATAAATGAGGTCCATCACCCGGATTATTGCTCCTACCATCGTGCAACAAGACATTCTCTTGAAGACTGCTTCACTTTTAAAGACTGGGTCGAAGAACAGTATAAACAAGGTAGGTTCGCTCTATCCGAAAGTTGGAGGGTGGCCCCACCGCGAAAGCATGAGCCAAAAGCGATCTATATTGTGAGAGTAGGGCCAGAGCAATATCGATCTTGGAAACGAACTCGTACCTGTCACGTGATAACATTCCCAAAAGAGGGGAACCATGAGAATACGGATGAGCCTTCCATATGCTTCACAGATGAGGATGGTGATCTCGGAGTTTCCACCGGCGCCAAAAGAGCTGGAAGATGGGATACGCACCACGGCGGACAATCTAAGGAAAATTGACTTAGGAACGGTAAACGATCCGAGATTAACGTTCGTCAGTGAGCGGCTATCTAAAAAGCAGATGGCAACTTTAAAAAATGCACTCATGCAAAATAAAGACTGTTTTGCATGGAACTATTCCGAGATGCCGGGACTAGATCCAGAAATAGCGGTACATAAACTAGCTATATCGCCGGACGTCAAGCCAATCAAACAGGCGCCAAGGATGCGGCTTGAACTTGAGATGAGTATCAATACCGAGGTCAAGAAACTAATTGACTCCGGTTTCATCCAAGAAATTCAGTATCCTGACTGGATTGCCAACATTGGTCCAGTGATAAAGAAAAATGGGACAGTACACATCTGCGTGGACTTTCGGGACCTTAACAAAGCTTGCCCAAAGGATAACTTCTCAGTACCTGTTACCGAGTCGATGATCGATAACATGTCCACTCATGAGGTCTTCTCCTTCATGGATGGATCTTCAGGCTACAATCAAATAAAAATGCATCATGAAGACCAAAAGCAAACTGCCTTCCGGACTCCATTGGGTATATTTTGCTACAAGGTGATACTCTTCGGTCTGAAGAACACTGGCGCTACCTACGAGAGGGCCATGACGAAGATCTTTGATGACCTCATCCATGAGATTGTTTTGCAACATTGACGATCTTGTGGTGAAGATCAAATCTCATGAGAAACATTGGGAACATCTAAATGTAGTGTTCCAACGTCTTTGGAAATATAATCTGAAGATGAATCCTCTCAAATGCGCGTATGGAGTCTCCTCAGGAAAATTTCTGGGATTCATCTTACGGACGGGGTATTGAAATTAACCCTTTGAAGATTAAGGCGATTATGGAGTGCCCATGCCAAGAACCCTCAAACAACTGAGGTCTCTCCAAAGAAAGCTCGCATATATTCGGCGGTTCATAACCAACCTATCCGGAAAATCCTGTCCCTACAGTCATCTAATGAAGAAGGGGACCCCGTTCGTCTGGGATCATAGATGCCAAAATGTACTGGAAGAAATCAAGCAATACCTGCAGAATCCGCACGTACTGACCGCTCCAGTTAAGGGAAAACTCTTCATCCTGTACAAAACAGCCCTGGAAGATTCTCTAGGCACGTTATGGGAACAGGAGAACGACCAGGGGAGGGAGAGAGCTCTCTACTACTTGAGTCGAGATCTCCTGGGGGCAACTACTTCCCCCATCGAAAAGCATTGCCCAGCACTGATCTTTGCGATAGCGAAGCTCAGACACTACGCCTTGGCATATGAAGTCCATCTCATATCAATGGTGGATCCTCTCAAATATTTGATGTCAAGAGCTATACAAACAGGAAGGCTTGCTAAATGGGCCCTGCTCTTGATGGAATTCTTAATAACGTATCGACCCCTCAAACCAGTCAAAGGCCAGGCCATCGCAGACTTTCTCGCTAAGCATTCGATACCAGCCGATTCTTATTTAAATTGCAAATTCCCAGACGAACACACATTTGACACAATTGAAGAGGAGAAGGAAGAAAATAATGTACAATGGGAACTTTACTTCGATGGAGTATCTTCCATGAAGAAGCGGAAGTATAACACTCTTATAATCAAAGCCAAGATGGGTCTCATTTTCGTGACTCCGCAAGGAGGGATAATGCGTTTAGCCTTTTCCTTAACAGAGCTAAGAACAAACAACGAGGCTGAATATGAATCTTTGATAGCGGGTATTGAGATCGCTGTCGATATGCGAATCGAAAACCTCCTCATATATAGAGACTCCTAACTGGTCTTTAACCAAGTAAATGGCGACTATCAGACATGCAAACCAGAGTTGATAAAATATGGTAGGAGAGTGCAGCAACTGTTGACACAAATCCCCCTACATCTTGGAGAGTATACCACGTGCGGAAAATAGCAAAGCAGATGAATTAGCCAAGCTTTCCAAGGAACTAGCTGACGAAAATCTCGATGACGTAAAGATCCTTGTGCAAAGCCGCCGAGTTCTCGCACCAGCAAAAATATCTTTGGAGGATTTAACAGAGTCGTCTGAAAGAAAATAAGCGACTAAATAAGCAGTCTTCTAAATAGAGAACGAAGAAAAGGCTAAGGATTGGAGAGAAGTCTTTATAGACTACTTCAAATCCCATCGAACGCCTAAAGATGTGTCGTCAAGACATCAACTCATGAAACGAGCTCTGTCTTTCGCCTGTGTCATTGATACTGTATATAAGAGATCATTCGACTATCTGTGGTTGAGATGCCTAGGACCGGAAGAATAAAAAAGAGTCGTTCAAGAAACTCATGATGGACTCTGCGGTTCTCATCAGGTCGGGCCAAAAATGAAGCTGAAAATTAAAAGGATGGGCTATTATTGGCCTACAATGGTTCTGGACTGGCTCGAATATGCGACATAGTATCACTTGTACCAAATTCACGGGGACTTTATCCACCAATATCCAAATCCGCTACACTTAACGGTAGCTAGCTGGCCGTTCGAAATGTGAGGAACCGAGTTAATTGGTTCCAACGAACCAGCATCATCCAAAAGACACCGGTTTATACTGGCAACGATCTGCTACTTTTCTAAGTGGGCGGAAGCAGCGTCACTAAGGGAAGTGAAGACGGAGAATATTTTCCATTTCTTCAAGACACGTGTTATATACTGGTTCGGCACTCTGCGACGGATAGTTTCGGATAACGGGCCATCCTACAGGAGCCATAAAATCAGCCGTTTCGTAGAACAACATAAAATAGACTTGAGATACTCTTCCGTGTATAATCTCCGAGCTAATGGTCTGTAAGTCCATGTCACGCACCCCATGAGCTTGCGGGGAGGCGGAATATATGAAAAACGATTATCAAAACTTCGTAACACGGACTTGAGCACACGGATCATATCTAAACCATTACTAGCATACTATGAGAGGTTTAACTACACGGATTCGAAGTTATACCTCATGTTACTTGTCCTTCGGATCTTCATCGCTGTCCTCCACTCCTCGTAGGATCTTTGGAACGTCGGCACCTCAACGGCCTCCTCGAGTCAAAGACGATCCACCCGAGAGCTTCTATTCCAAACTTCACCTCTAATCTTGAGGTAACTAGGTTTCTTTAGTTGCTAATCAAAGGCACCTAGGTGATATAGAGAATGGTTATGGATTAATTAGTCTATCTAATTCTTGATCTCAACACATGAGTGGTAAGATTAGGGTTTGAAGAGATAGTGCGTTTGAGGAGAGAGAAGGTGAGCATGAATAATAAATAAAAAGCTTCTCACTTCTAATATATTATGAAGCATAAGAAAATCAAATAAGATAAATATAAAATGATTTATCATCATGCTTCATTAAATATATGTAATGAATCATCAAGTGAGTCATTAAGCAATAAATGCTTCATTAACTCACTTGAATGATTTATCTAAACGAATCACAAATGCATTTAATGTAAATGCCACCTAAACCCTCAAGTCACCATGCTTCTAGAAGCTTCCTGTCAAATTACGAGAACGCCCCTCCTATCTGTGAAAACACGGAAAAACTTTAGACTGTATAAATCTAATAATCCGATACTAGAATCTGGTTTAAACCAAAACCGGGGAGTAAAAACTGTCTGAACGTCGTACGTGCGTTTAAACACGTATGCGTCCGAACCCTTGTCGTAAAACCATACGACCTCTATATCGTTTCTCCTGGAGCAGGGAAACTCTCTGTATGGGACTCTAAAGACTCGACACTACGCTGGCAGTGGGTTTAACCACAGACCGCAAGCGGCACTAGCTGTACGTAACGGTCCCCAGGTAGATGTCGATAAGAAGGCCGATGAGGAAACCCATCCGAACTCCTACTGAGCCTGATATGACAATCTCCGTACAGTCCGGTCTGTTTGTCTAGGACTATCGCATATCGGGCCTAGGGGTCGGCAAGCGTCAGTTCCCTAATAGCGGTATAAGTCGTATCGGAGCGTAGTCCATTACACCTTGAGAAACTACTGGAACCTACCAGTAAATCTCGCTTGCCCTGGCCAGGGACTTTGCATAATGGCTCTCTGATAGAGCGCGATATCAACTCCCAATACAGGGAGAGACGAATCCTATCTAACCGCCACTGCCTCCAAGTGCTTCGGGACTGTACCCAACTGCTACATGTTTGCATGACTCCTTTGAGCCGTAGTAGGGTAGCAATCTAAGAACAGTGGGAACACACACGAGGCGAAGCAGCAGTGTCAAGTCTGTAGACTATGCTGTACTCATGTCACCTGGGAACTGTTAACTGACAACAAGTATAATACCAACCAACAGTTCCCCTGCGAGTCCTGTTCGGTGTACCCGTAACCCAACGAGCACCTGCATTCTATCTCCAGTACGACTAACTGATGGCTGTGGGACAGACCATCTCCTTTGTTGGGATGAGAAGCGTATACACTAGTCTACTCCGGAGTATCGATGCCCTGTCTCGATAATCCAACGACTAGGGACCTGAAAAAAAGTGTGCTTGTAGACTTCCCAGCCCCCACTAGTGTGACTGCCATCACAACGCTGGTAGTCAAGCAAGATCCTAAGGGCTCTATCAATACATACACACATATTAAGATAGATAAAACCAAGTAGCATACTACCATGTTTAGCAAGACTGTTATATAACTGTGATTATCCCAAACTTCCATTAAGTAATATACAAACTAGTATGATAAATAATGGCCCCTAAGGCATATACACTAACAATCTCCCACTTGCACTAGGGTCATGAGCTGGCATATCACAGATCTATCATCTCGAATAGCCTCTCGAATTGCGTCTGAGGAATGGCCTTTGTGAATGGATCAGCAGTGTTATTCTCCATCTCTACTCTCTTCACCTCGATCTCCCGACGATGTACGATCTCCATGATCAGGTGATACCACCTTAAGGTGTGTCTGGACTTCTGATGGGACCTGGGTTCCTTCGTTAAATCTATAGCGCCGTTGTTGTCGCAATACAAAGTTATTGGACCAACACTGGTAGGAACCATCTGAAGTTCAGCGAGGAACTTCTTCATCCAGACAGGTTCTTTTACGGCATCGCAAGAAGCTATGTACTCCGCTTCCATTGTTGAGTCAGCAACGGTCTCCTGCTTGGAACTCTTCCAACAGACCGCCCCTCCATTGAGGGTAAAGACATAACCCGACATGGACTTGGAGTCATCCTTGTCACTCTGGAAGCTGGAGTCGGCAAAAGCCTCAATTTGGAGGTCTTTTCTGCCATACACCAAAAACATCTCCTTAGTCCTCCTCAGGTACTTGAGAATGTTCTTTACTGCTATCCAGTATTTCTCCCCTGGGTTTTCCTGATACCGGCTTACTACGCTCAATGCATATGCTACATCTGGTCTGGTATATAACATCGCATACATTATAGAGCCTACCGCAGAAGCGCAGGGTATAATCGACATGCGATCCCTTTCCAAATCAGTCTTGGGAGATATCTCTTTGGAGAGAGTGATTCCGTGACAAGCCGGTAGGTTACCGCGCTTAGAATCTTCCATACTGAATCTTTTCAATATGGTGTCTATGTACCTGGACTGCAAAAGTCCCAACATCCTCTTTGGTCTATCACGATAGATTTGGATCCCCAGAATGTAGGTGGCATCACCCAGGTCCTTCATGGAGAATTTCTGTGACAAGAATCTTTTGACTGACTGTAACATAGGAATATCATTTCCTATTAGGAGAATGTCATCCACGTACAAGAAGAGAAATACTACATCTCTCCCTACAATCTTACTGTATGTGCATGGTTCATCTGGATTTTTGATAAAGTCGAATTCTTTGACAGCATCATCAAAATAGATATTCCAACTCCGTGATGCCTGCTTTAGTCCATAAATGGACTTAAGCAACTTGCACACTTTACCGCTGCTCCCACTCTGAATGAATCCCTCTGGCTGATCCATATAGACGCACTCTTCCAAATTACCATTTAGAAAGGCCGTCTTTACGTCAATCTGCCAGATCTCATAATCATGGAATGCAGCAATTTGCATCCTACGGGTTTTACCCCATCTGGAGCAATGTCCAAAGTCCATACTTTGTTAGTGTACATGGACTCCATTTCGGTATGCATTGCATCCAGCCATTTTACCGAGTCGCCGTTCTGAATGGCTTGCTGGAAGCTAGTAGGGTCATCATCATCATCAATGATGCAATCTTCTCGATCCCCGTCTATGAGAAAACCGTAGTATCTCTCGGGCGGATGAGACTGCCTACTACTTCTGCGGATAGGCGCTGGGATGTCCGGTTCTTCTGAACCTTCTTGTTCTACCAAGGTTTTAGTAATAGCTTGTGGTTCTGGAATTTCTTTCAGTTCTATTGCCCTCCCACTTATCTGATTTTCTAAAAACTCAGTTTCCAAGAAGCGGGCATGACGAGAAATAAAGACCTTTTGCTCCTCTGCGTAATAGAAAAGATACCCCATGGAGTTCTTTGGATATCCTACAAACTTACACTGTGCTGTGCGTGCCTCGAGTTTGTCCGCATGTTGCTTCTTTATAAAAGCTGGACATCCCCATGTCTTAATGTGCTTAAGATAGGGTTTCTTCCCATACCACATCTGATATGGTGAGGTAGGCACAGTTTTAGTTGAAACTCGGTTCAAAAGGTATGCAGCTGATTCTAGTGCATATCCCCAGAATGATCGCGGCAACTCAGCGTTACTCATCATGGAACGTAACATATCCAATAGGGTTCAGTTCCGTCTCTCTGATACACCGTTATGTTGTGGAGTGTATGGAGGAGTAAGCCGAGAGAGAATTCCATTCTCTTTTAGGTAATCCAGGAACTCGGCACTCAAGTATTCACTACATCGATCCGATCTCAGTGTCTTGATACTTTTGCCTGTTTGTTTTTCTACTTCATTCTTATATTCCTGGAATTTTTCAAAGGTTTCAGATTTATGTTTCATTAAGAAGACATATCCGTACCTTGAAAATTCATCCGTAAAAGTAATGAAGTAAGAATAACCGCTTCGCGCATGTGTAGACATTGGACCGCGCACATCACTGTGTACGAGCCCCAAGAGCTCGCTCGCTCTTACTCCGTGTCCAGTAAACGGAGTCTTTGTCATATTTCCTATGAGACAAGATTCACAAGTAGTATAAGATTGATATTCGAATGGATTCAAATATCCTTCTCTATGTAACTTAGTCAACCTTCTCTCATTGATGTAACCCAGTCTACAATACCATAAGAAAGCCTGATTTAATTCCGGAGACATTCTTTTAAGTGTGTTCTGGACACTGAAAATTTGAGCATGATTCAATACGTATATCCCGTTTTTTAACGTACCTGACCCAATCAGAACTTGATTTAGGTGGATGTGGACCACATCGCTTACAAAAGTAAAATCATATCCTTCCTTAGAAAGTAAGGATACATATATGATATTACAAGTCGTACCTGGTACATAAAAATAGTTACACAGAATCAATATCTGCCCAATTATCAGTCCAAGATGATATTCCCCTACGGATTCAGCGTTCATGCTCATTCCGTTAGCAACCATGAGAGTCATATCACCTATCCTGATAGCCCAACGGTTTCTCAGAGCCTGTAACGAATTACAGATGTGAGATCCTGATCCAGTATCCAATACCCATGAAGTAGGGTTAACTGACATACAGTTCTCTATTACAAACACACCAGAAGCCGAAGCCACAACATGATTCGAATCCTGGCTACTGGCTTTACTAGCCCTGCAATCCTTCTGCCAATGTTCATTCCCGTAACAATAGGAATGTCCCTCTTTTACTAAATCCAGTCCCGAAACTTTTGCCTTTCCCTTTCCTTCTACTTCCCTGGTTTCCTTCAGGGTAGAAGGCAGAGACTGTAGAATCAAGTCAGTATCTGACCCGTTCTTCAACATGGTCTGCAGGTCCGTGAGCTCAAAATAGCTGGTCTCTGTAAGGACGTTGCCCCGTACAGACGACTCGATAGCCAACCTCGCTTGAAGCAATTCGTTCGAGATCTCATATCTTGCGATATGAGATTGCTCTCCATATAAATCTTTGTTATGGAGAAAGAAGGAAACTGAGTCCATCTTCTTGTGCTGCTTCTGGTATACACCATCAACTGAAGCCAACACGAGGCATTTGGCTTTCGCTTTATCCTTTTCCATTTTCTGATGGATATTCATATCCGCGACGGTGGAAACTGGACCTGGGACGGCGGGATCTGGAGTAGTAATAGGGTGGTCCAGCTTGTCATAGGAAATGGACATCTGGACAGACCTTTACCAGTCATATAAGTCAGATACAATCAAATTGTTATCTAGATGTAACCTAGTCATGGTCACAAGGTCGCTGCAATTACAGAGAGAGAAGAAAACATTTTAGCATGATGCTCTTGCAAGTTTAGATTGGTTTTTAGTTTATCTAAACTGGATGGCTCCCACTGTTTCTCGAATTCTTCCTCAAATCATAAAAGAAGAATTAGCCAGGACTATTCTCACCGTACAATACTTGCTTAACCATTCAGCCAAGTTAGGGTCGATACTTCGAGAGAGGTTTTCCAACGCTTTCGCGAAGTTCCTTAATTAAAGAACCTCTTTTCTCTGGGGGTGTAACCTCGCTGACACCTTTCTAGGCACTTACTTGGTTTATAGCATTGATCGTTAAGTGACGAATCTCCTGATAAATAGCATGTACTCACAGTAGGATCGGGATCCAAATATCATTGTATGATAATGTTGAAGGAATCCTACCAACATTCATTAAATTCCAAATGGTATGCAACACTAGCAAGTTTCAGTTTCTTTAGAAACTCCCGATGTGGATTTTTGCCCCATGCTCTTATGACCTTGACTATGGCCAACAAATCATAAGTCATATGTCAAGTTCTACCCATCATTCTCCAGGTTAATTTGAACCCACCCGTACATACCCTTGACTTTGGCCAACAAGGCAGTACAACTGTCCCAAACCAACGCATCTATCTATACTACATATGAATATCCAATAGCTACCAAACACTGTGCCTTGACTTTGGCCAATAAACACAGCTTGAATACTATTGACTATCCATATGAAATGACGGAGGGCTACGACTGGTTTTGGCAAAACTGTGAACGTAGTGAACTTGATATAATCGAAGGAACCTGATAATTTTTAAAGGAGTGGTTAAAACTCCGCAATTAAAAATTCTGATCTTTTAAAATAACCGAGTGGTTTCTTTTTAAATTTGTTCCAACGACTCAACTTTGGTTTATTTTCTTTGCATTATAATAATGCGTCCCATCATTTATCCTATCATTGCAGAAAACAACGAAAATGCCACGTCATCTTATGCCATCCGCATTCGCCACGGGGTCTCGTCATCACCCGTTAGGTTACTTAACTAACGACAGAGCAGGGGTTGGGCTAGCGCGGGTGTAAAACATAAGTGACGTCTAATAGCTATCATATATAGATATTGTATATTCGTCAGACGCAATAATAGGCATTCCAGATCACTCATGAACTTTATTGGATATACAAGCAATCCGCGTTTGTTTTGAGCCTGCAACAAAAGACGGATTACATAGTTGTGATGAATAGCCATTACCCCACCCTAGACCCCTACGGGTACGGAAAACTACCCGCCAAGTACCCGAAGTGAAGCGGTCTCAACATGAGTAGGCTACTAAACACTTCAAAGTACCCGGTATTTTGTGCACCCCACCTCGGGTCTATCCTAGTAGCAAAAACAGTAAAAATAAATAATACAACGGTGTTTACAACCGCAACCTGGATGTGCCCCGCAAAATAATATTACAACATATTACAATTATATCGAATGAATGAATATAATAACCCATCTCAAACTCCGGCTAATCATCACAACGATCCAATCAAGTTCATATACACAAACAGTAAACATTACAGAAATGTTCAACCCCCTTCCAACCGACATACTAGCAGTTAGGGGAGGTTTACGAACACATTAAACATTACAGATAAAAACCCGATTAGCAAATAACTTAGAATATCGATCGACAACCTTTTTCCGTGTATACCCCAAAAGCAAACCAGCACAGAAGTAACCTGGGCAGAAACAAAATATACTGGAAAACAAAACACTTTAAAATATGAATTTCTGTGAAAATCCGAGTCAACTCGGAGTTGACTCGGTGGCGGATCCGCGGCCAAATGCACTAATCGACCGCGGATCCGCGGCCATCTTACCGAGTTACTGCACCGTATTTTCCCAGTATTCTTATATTCCCCTGCTGTGAATTTTAAAGCATATCAAATATTTTTTCGACACGTTTAAAATTAACAGAAACTGATAGGGGTCTGGGTTAAGTTTTCGCGTTTTTTCTGACGATCGAAGTACTAATTAGTTGCTAACAAGCTAGTAAAGGTTTAGTTGGCTCTGATACCACTGTAAGTCCATGTCACACACCCCACGAGCTTGCGGGGAGGCAGAATATATGGAAAACGATTATCAAAACGTCGTAACACGGACTTGAGCACACGGATCGTATCTAAACCATTACTAGCATACTACGAGAGGTTTAACTACACGGATTCGAAGTTATACCTCATGTTACTTGTCCTTCGGGTCTTCATCGCCGTCCTCCACTCCTCGTAGGATCTTTGGAACGTCGGCACCTCAACGGCCTCCTCGAGTCAAAGACGATCCACCCGAGAGCTTCTATTCCAAGCTTCACCTCTAATCTTGAGGTAACTAGGTTTCTTTAATTGCTAATCAAAGGCACCTAGGTGATATAGAGAATGGTTATGGATTAATTAGTCTATCTAATCCTCGATCTCAACACATGAGTGGTAGGATTAGGGTTTGAAGAGAGAGTGAGCTTGAGGAGAGAGAACGTGAGCATGAATAATAAATAAAAAGCTTCTCACTTCTAATATTATGAAGCATAAGAAAATCAAATAAGATAAATCTAAAATGATTTATCATCATGCTTCATTAAATATATGCAATGAATCATCAAGTGAGTCATTAAGAAATAAATGCTTCATTAACTCACTTGAATGATTCATCTAAATGAGTCACAAATGCATTTAATGTAAATGCCACCTAAACCCTCAAGTCACCATGCTTCTAGAAGCTTCCCGTCAAATTACGAGAACGCCCCTCCTATCCGTGAAAACACGGAAAAACTTTAGACTGTTTAAATCCAATAATTCGATACTAGTATCTGGCTTAAACCAAAGCCGGCTAGTAAAAACTATTTGAACGTCGTACGTGCGTTTAAACACGTATGCGTCCGAACCCTTGTCGTAAAACCATACGACTTCTATATCGTTTCGCCTGAAGCAGGGAAACTCTCTGTGTGGGACTCTAAAGACTCGACACTACGCTGGCAGTGGGTTTAACCACAGACCGCAAGCGACACTAGCTGTATGTAACGGTCCCCAGGTAGATGTCGATAAGAAGGTCGATGAGGAAACCCATCTGAACTCCTACTGAGCCTGATGTGACAATCTCCGTACAGTCCGATATGTTCGTTTAGGACTATCGCATATCGGGCCTAGGGGCGGCAAGCGTCAGTCCTCTAATAGCGGTTTAAGTCGTGTCGGAGCATAGTCCATTACACCTTGAGAAACTACTGGAACCTACCAGTAAATCTCGCTTGCCCTGGCCAGGGACTTTGCGTAATGGCTCTCTGACACAGCGCGATATCAACTCCCAATACCGGGAGAGATGAATCCTATCTAACCGCCACTGCCTCCAAGTGCTTCGGGACTGTACCCAACTGCTACCTGTTTGCACGACTTCTTTGAGCCGTGGTAGGTTAGTAATCTAAGAATAGTGGGAACACACTCGAGGTGAAGCAGTAGTGTCAAGTCTGTGGACTATGCTGTACTCATATCACCTGGGAACTGTTAACTGACGACAGGTATAATACCAACCAACAGTTCCCCCGTGAGTCCTGTCCGGTGAACCCGTAACCCAATGAGCACCTGTATACTATCTTCAGTACGACGTACTGATGGCTGTTAGATAAACCATCTCCCTTGCTGGATGAGAAGCGTATACTCTAGTCTACTCCGGAGTATCGATGCCCTGTCTCGATAATCCAACGACTAGGGACCTGAAAAAAATGTGCATGTAGACTACCCAGCCCCCACTAGTATGACTGCCATCACAACGCTGGTAGTCAAGCAAGATCCTAAGGGCTCTATCAATACGTACACACATATTAAGATAGATAAAACCAAGTAGCATACTACCATGTTTAGCAAGACTGTTATATAACTATGAATATCCCAAACTTCCATTAAGTAATATACAAAAGTATGATACAATAATGGCCCCTACGGTATATACACTAACATGGTCTAGCTGAAGTTTTCAACAAAACCTTGACCAAGATTATAAAGAAAACGGTGTCCAGAAGCAAAAAAGACTGGCATGAAAGGCTGCACGAAGCTCTTTGGGTGTACCGGACGACATTCAAAACAGCCACGAATACGACCCTATACGCGTTGGTATTCGGCACGGAAGCAATCGTTCCTTTGGAAATAGAAATCCCTTCTCTCCGAGTAGCGGTTCAATATGAGCAAACAGATGATGAAAACACTCATCTTCGGCTAGAGGAGCTTGAAGCCCTCGACGAAACTCGCCTTATAGCGCAGCAAAATCTGGAAGCTTATAAGGCAATGATGACGCGGTCATACGAAAAACTGACCAGGCCGAGAACATTCCGCCAAGGCGAACTTGTGCTAGTCATTAAAAGACCTATGGTCCCCAATCATGCAAAACGGGGGAAATTCGAGCCAATCTATGAGGGTCCGTACATCAGAGATAAGGTCTACCAAGGTGGAGCTTACCTGCTCATGGATATGCATGGCGAAAGACTTTTCCGGCTAATAAACGACCGACTCCTCAAAAAATACTATACTTGACGAGTCACGAATCGGGTCAATGATAGGTGACGACATTTGTGTCCGCTCGCTATCTTCCTGAATCAAAACTCTAAAAGTAGTATCCAAAAGAATTTTCGTCTCCAGAATGACGACAATGGACTGAGAAGTCCTTAAACTAATAAACTTCGCCTCATGTGGCAGCTATGGACCGAGATGTCCTTAAGCTAACAATAGACCGCTACGTCCTTAAACTGGCCATGGACCGATATGTCCCTAAACTAATAATGGACCGCAACGTCCTTAAACTGACCATGGACCGAGATGTCCCTAAACTAACAATGAACCGCTACGTCCTTAAATTGACCATGGACTGAAATGCCCTTAAACTAGTGCTCCGCCTCAAATATGGCGTATTGCCCTAAATTCGGCGATATCATCTCTTGAGATCTATATTGCAATCAAAGCTCCAACGGAGAAGACTGCAACTCAAGTCCTACCGGCTACACGGCTACTCCAACGGTGAACCCACCCTCAAGTCTCACCGACAAACAGATGGGTAAAAAAATAAAAAAAAGGTTTGTCCACAAGCAAAATGGGAACGGATGAAAACCTGAAAGGGCGTCGTGAGTAAAAACAGCAGGACTGCCGGCGAGTTTTTGAAAACCCGAAAGGGCGCAATTCCGTAAAAAAAAACGGTATGTCTACAAGCAAAATAGGCACGGATGAAAAGCCGAAAGGGCGTTGTGAGTAAAAATAGCAGGACTACCGGCGAGTTTGTGAAAACCCGAAAGGATGCAATCTCGTGTATAAAAAAAATAATAAATTCATATGCACTTGCAAGGTCCTCTCGACCATGTAAGGAGAAGATACTTGCGTGAGATCCTTATGACTCACAAAGGAGTAACACACTTAGGAATCCCCACGATTCCTAAGGAGAAAGTACACTTACGAGATCCTCACGACTCATAAGGAGAATCCCCCCATGAGGCCCTCACGGCTTATAGGATTCAAAAGCCTTAAGCTACGGGGATTTAAAGCTGTTCTTAAGCCATAAAATCCCCCAACTTTTTCTACAGGCGGTTCAATATTGGCCCTTATATACAATCCACAGGCACAAATAAATGATTTCCCTCACCAAGTTCCACTAATGGCGAGAAATGTTCGCATACGGTGAGCAACACTTGTAAGTCTTCTCGACTTATAAGGAGAAAACACTTTTGTAAGATCATTATGACTTATAAGATAAAACGCACTTAGGAATCCTCATAATTCCTAAGGAGAAAATACGCCTATGAGATCCTCACGATTCGTAGGGAGAAATAACTTTATGAGACCCTTACAGCTCATAAAGTCTAAAAGTCTTAGTCGACGTGATCGTAACCCTGTTTACTAAGTCATCTTTATTCAAATCGATAAAGACAAATGATGATTCGCTCCTGGCAATATCCCAGTTGCAGCGATGTTGATGCCTAAACATGTGTCAAACTCCAAATCCTTTCACAGCAAATGATGATTCGCTCCTGGCAATATTCCAATTATAGTAATACTGATACCAAAATTAGTACCGGATGTTAAGTTCCATACTCGCAAATAAAAATTAGCGAGAAAAAAATATGCATATAAAAATAGTCGAAATGATGGGGCAACTCGCAATAAAAATCAGCGAGCAAAAATATATTCATATGAAATAGATGAAATGTTTGGGCACCTCGCAATAAAAAGCAGCGAGTAAAAAATATATATACAAAAAATGTCCGAAATGATTGGGCAATCATGACTTTCGTGATATGAAAAGATGAAAAGATAGAGCAAAGCGGAAAAAAGAAGAATTTCCTCTGCCCTGCAGGTGAATCTACACCGACCCCTGTATACGACCATGGACACAAATGAAAAAGGGAACCGTATTTTTCTACCAGGCTCCGTCAAAAGGAGAGCCAGATCTCGACGACATATACTACGGTCTAGAGATCAGTTCAGCGTTCCTTCTCACTCCAGCAGAATATAGACGCAACATCATCAAAAGACCCTAGGTGATGATAAGCAAGGGTCATCGTTCAGAAACGGCGCGCTACATCGGACCCCGGGTGTAGTGACAAATAAGCAAGGGTCGTCGTCCAGAAACGGCGCGCTACATCGGACCCCGGGTGTAGTGATAAATAAGCAAGGGTTTCATAGGATCCGTCTAGCTTCCTGGAATATAGGTTCCCTCACGGGTAGACTAATAGAATTAGTGGAGGTGATGATTAGGAGGAGAGTTGGTATTATGTGTTTGCAAGAAACTAAGCGGGTAGGTGAAAAGAATAGAGTCATAGAGCCTTGGGGTTATAAGCTTTGGTATAGGGGTAGAGATAAAAATCGTAATGGGGTAGGCATAATCATAGATATACGGTTGCTTGAGGATGTAGTTGAGATTAGGAGAAAAGGTGATAGAATTTTACTGGTTAAGCTTATCTAGGTAGAGAGATCCTTAATGTTATTAGTGCTTATGCACCACAGTTAGGTCTTGATGACGCTAGTAAGCGTCTATTCTGGGAGGTTTAGACGAGATGGTGCAAAGTATACCTAGTGGAGAGAAGTTGTTTATTGGTGGTGATCTTAATGGACATGTAGGTACTAGTCGTAGTGGGTTTAATATTATCCATGGAGGTTTTGGTTTTGGACAAAGGAATGAAGTAGGTGACTCGATTCTAGATTTTGCCTTATCTTATGACTTGATCTTAGCAAACACCTGGTTTAGGAAAAGAGAGTCCCACCTTATCACTTTCAGGAGCGGATCAAGTGCTAGTCAAATAGACTTTTTTCTGACGAGAAGAATAGATAGAGGTGGTTGTATAGACTGTAAGGTGGTGCCAGGTGAGAGTGTAACCACTCAACATAGACTTTTAGTTCTACATTTTCTATTTAGAAGAGAACCTAGGAAGATTAGACGTAAGGTAAAGCCTAGAATTAAATGGTGGCGATTGAAAAAAGGTAACCAAAAGACTTTTATAGATCGTGTAGTCCAAGAAGCGGATTGGCAGTCGGAAGATGATTCAGACAGAACATGGAACAAAATGGCTAGTGGTATTAAGAAGGTAGCTAGAGATCTACTTGGTGATTCGAGAGGTGGTGCTCCACCATCTAAGGACACATCATGGTGGAATGAAGAAGTAAAGGCTGCTATTAAAATTAAAAGAGATTCTTATAAAGATTTAAAGAAAAGTAGAGATGTGGAGAGATTTGAGAAGTATAAAATGGCTAAAAAGGAAGTTAAGAAAGCTGTTCGGAAAGCTAAATCTAAGGCCTATAAGGAGGTGTACAAGAAATTAGACACTAAAGAGGCTGAAAATGATATATACCGGATTGCTCGGATGCGGGAAAGGAAGACTAGAGACCTATGTACGGTGAAGTGTGTCAAAAATGAAAATCAGGAGGTTTTCGTGCGTTTATTGATTTGTCAACTTGTCGAGCGTTTTCGAGCGTTTTCGAGAGAGGAGAAGAGATTTGCATATGATATTTATTGATTTAGAAAAAGCGTACGACAAGGTACCTAGAGAGGTATTATGGGGGACAATGATGAAGAAGGGGGTCCCCGTCAAGTATATTGACATAATCAAGGATATGTACGATGGAGTAGTGGCAAATGTCAGAACTTGCGGCGGTTTAACGAGTGATTTTCCGATTACTATTGGTTTACATCAAGGATCTGCATTAAGTCCATTCCTGTTCACCATCGTGATGGATGAGCTTATTAGAACTATCCAAGATGAGGTACCTTGGTGTATGCTATTTGCTGATGATATTGTTCTAGTAAATGAGACGAAAGCAGGGGTTAATGCCAAATTGGAATTATGGAGGCAAACATTGGAATCTCGGGGATTCAGATTGAGCAGGTCCAAGACAGCATATATGCATTGCAAATTTAGTAACCATAGAAGACAAAACCATATTGGTATAACATTGGAAGGGCAAGAGATATCACCGAGTGACCAGTTTAGATATCTAGATTCCATCATCCAAAAGAATGGGGAGATCGATAGTGACGTTAATCAAAGGATCCAATCTGGTTGGTTGAAATGGAGGAGTGCAACAAGGATTTTGTGTGATCGTAACTTTCCGTTAAAATTGAAAGGGAAGTTTTATCGGAGCGCTATTCGGCCTGCCCTATTGTATGGTACAGAATGCTGGGCTCCTAAAAAGCATCATACACAGAAGATGCACGTAGCGGAGATGCGCATGCTTCGTTGGATGTGCAGTAACACTAGAAAAGATAAGGTGCGAAATGAGGATATTCGTGCAAAAGTTGGTGTAGCACCTGTGGAGGAGAAGATGCGGGAAAATCGGCTAAGATGGTTTGGTCATGTGCAACGTAGACCTATGGAAGCACCGGTTCGACGAATAGATACTCTCGATATGGGCAATGGCAAAAGGGCAAAAGGGAGACCGAAGAAGACACGGATGGAGGTGGTACGAAACGATATGCTTGCTAAAGGACTCAATGAAAGTATATTGTTCGATAGGAGTGAGTGGAGGCGGAGGATTCATGTGCTGGACCCGGCGTGATTCTTATGTTGGTTCATGTAGCCTACCCCATATGTTTGGGATAAAAAGCTCAGTTGTTGTTGTTGTCAACAAAAGACCCTAGGGTCGAAACTAAAAAGGACTGACGGCAAAATCCCATCTCCAGCTCGACATTCGTCTTATTATAGCAGACGCAATGCCAATAACAGCGTTCTTTCTCACTCCAGCAGGATGCAGACACAACGTTAACAAAATATCCCAGGGTCGAAACAAAAAGAAGTGACGGCAAAATCCCAGGTCCGACTCGACATTCTTCTTGTTACAGTAGAAGCAATATCAACAAAGGCTCCAAATCGCCAAACCAAAAAGAAGTGACGGCAAAATCCCAGCTCCAGCTCGAAATTCGTCTCATTACAGCAGACGCCATGTCAACAACGGTGTTCTTTCTCACTCCAGCAGGATGCAGACACAACGTCAACAAAAGACCCTGTTCCCGCCAAAATCATCGGCCAAGAGCCATTAGTTCCTGTTTATGCCGGCTTAAGTTTCGTTTATAGAGATGTGTGAAACCAGGATCATTCATATACGCACATGCACACATCAGAGGAAGAACATATGTTCAATGACAAAAACAAAGTATTTAATTGAACATTTTATTCTACAGGAAATAGATCACCAAACATGGGATCGAAAGTACAGGGATTCACAAAACTATGGATAAAATTATCTAACTCCCACTTTGCCTTCTCCACCATGAAAAAGTGGCAATCTTCACGAAGAGTACCTACCCATCGGTCAGCACCGCACCCATCAGCAAAGGCAGACATGATGACCCGCTGAGCCCATATCTGGCTTAGCAGCCGGACAGAGCAATCCCTCAGAGCTGTGGTGATCAGAAGTGCCTCGTGGAAGCACTCAATCTTGTCTTCCGCGGCGTCGAGCATTGCCTTAGTCATCTCCGCCGGAGGAGGGGGAATATCATTGATCACAGACAAGAAAACCATCCGGAGCTAAATGGAGCCGATGGGGAGAGGATATCCTATACGGGTCAAGAGCTCGTGCAGCACCATGTCGCATTGGTCATCCGTAAGAGTAGGGTTCACCAAGCGCGCAGCAAAACGAGGAACAATTTCCTCAATGGGCACCTCCCATGGCTGACGGCGAGCATGTGGGCGATTACAAACCATAGCTCTTCTCTATTAAAACGATTCTCTGAAAATGAGAGAGAAAAGAAGCATTGCTTCAGATTATGATGGGAGAAATTTAAGTCTAGGCACAGAAAATGCTGTGCATGATGGAACAATTTCCAAGCTCTGGGAAAGAGAAGCTTGACTCAGGAAAAGTGGAGAAGGAAGGTGAAAAGACACCTTCAGTATTGAGGCAGTGCCTCACGTGCAAAGCACGAGAGCGCTGAGCGCCAGCACCATGAGTCAAAGACTCCGAGGCAGCGCCTCACGTGCAAAACACGAGAATGCTGAGCGCCAGCGCTAAAGAGTCAAAGACTTTAAGGCAGTGCCTCACATGCAAAGCACGAGAGAGATTAGAGCCAACGCTAAAGAGTCAAAGACTCTGAGGCAGCGCATCACGTGCAATGCACGAGAGCGTTGAGCGCCAGGCGCTAAGAGTCAAAGACTCTGAGGCAGCATTCACGTGCAAAGCACAAGAGCGCCAAGCGCCAGAACTAAATGTTCTCCACCGTTGGATCAAAGATCCAACAAAGATGATAAATCATCAAAATTCATAATAAAATTCTGTTAAGGAAATACCCCTCAGAATCTTTCCAAATAGGAAAGATTATGCTCTGTAAATCAGAGCACAGTTGGATCAATGATCCAATGGTGATTAAAAATCACCAAGATACAGAATAAGCTCTGTATGGGAAAATATTTTCCAATCTTTTTTAAAACAAGAAGATTGGTTTCTGTAAACAGAAGCCCTGGGATAAAAAATCCAACGGCGGGAAATATCCCCAAATCAATTAGAGAAAAGATCTTTTCAACTGATTCAACTAATCAGCCTCTACTATATAAAGGACCCAAGACTTCAAGTCTAGTAGAGAGGAACCCCCACCCACAAGCTTTGAGAAATTTCAAAGAAAAGAGCAAGCTCTGAGAAGAAGAAATTTTTTTCAAGGTAAAAACAGAGAGATAAAAAACATCTCATCAAGGAAGAAGAACATAGTTCTTTTTTTAGATCATAGATCTATAAGACATAGGTCTTTCACAAAAAGAGATTATAGCATCTCATCATAAAAAGGCGGGGAAGAATTTCATTCTTTTCAAATCATAGATCTACAAAAATAAAGTCTATCACAAAAGAAAATAGAAGAGATTTTAACATCTCCTATAAAAATAAGAACTTTTTTCTTAGAACCATGAGACAAAGTCTCTTGTAAGCTAGAACTTATTTCTCAAATCATGAAATTGATCAGAAGCGCTCTGCACTCATTGTCTTGCACTCGGCGTCAAGCGCGCCACGTATTCCTCACGTATGCGCTATTTCATAAGAAGCACCTTAGCGCTCCAAATATGGTGACCAACGCCAAGCGCGCCACGTGCTCCTCACGTGCGTGCTACTTGACTGACGCTCAGCGCTCATTGACTGAAGCTCAGCGCCAAGCGCGCCACATGCTCTTCATGTGTGTGCTACTTAACAGAAGCGCTCTGCGCTCATTGACTGGCGCTCAGCGCCAAGCGCGCCACGTGCTCCTCACGTGTGTGCTACTTAACAGAAGCGCTCTGCGCTCATTGACTGGCGCTCAGCGCTAAGCGGAGCACGTGCTCCTCACGTGTGCGTTGAGGGAACATAAATGTTCTTTAAATAATGCCCCAGAGCTATAATGAGTGCTCAGCACTCAATAAAAGACAAAAACGGCTGTCAGAACCCAAACCAATGCTCAGCATTGTTAAATGAAAAAGGACTGAGCCTAATTAAATGTCCAATATTTTAACCGAATGGGCCGAGCCCAAGTTGGCCACAGAACCTTAATTCAGATTAATTGAGCCCATATGCTCATAAATCTTTGATCTTAGTCTCAAACTTGACTACAGATCTCCCAAACAATATTGGTTCAAGGGTTCTCTCTTCACTCCTCTGATATATGTCATTGTAATCCTTCAACATCTTCAGAGAGGTGATGGGTCCCGACAACCAGACATTCCACGGACTGTAGGGTCCTTAAACTCATAGACTATGATGTCCTTAAACTTTACGGACTGTGGGGTCCTTAAACTCATGGACTATGATGTTCTTAAACTTTACAGACTATGATGTCTCTAGACTATCATGGACTGTGAGGTCCTTAAACTCATAGACTATGATGTCTTTAAACTATACAGACTATGATGTCTTTAAACTGTCACGGACTATGATGTCTTTAAACTTCTGGACCGCAATGTCCCTAAATTAAAACAATAGAGTCCAAATGCTTTTTTGTTGGATCTAAATGATCCTGTTGTGTAGATCTTAGTCTAAAAGTAGACTAACGTATTCCTAGCAAACGTATAAGTTGATCTTAGTCTCAAATGAGATTAACGATCCTTAAACCCAACCCAAAAACTAAATCTAAGAACATACGGATTTGGAATAATCCACGCTCTACGGGTGACAACATAAATTAATCTCCGTATACAATCCACGGGTAACCAAAAATAAAATAAACACACATGACACGATGTGACCATCTGGAGAAGGAGAAAGTTGTTACGCGATACGGTAGCGTAATTAACTGCAGGGGTTTGCGCCTGTTTACACCATAATATTGCATTATTATATTCCCCATTCTTATATATTTTACAAATAAACGGGCGCTTTTGACGCATATCTGCTATATGTTATAGGTTACAGGTTCTTGGACAGAAAACAGTGAAAACAATGAAAAGACAATGCAAAAGTGGACTTTGACCAACAAACAGAAGACTCTTGATAAAGCCTACAAAAATATCAGTTTACAAAGAACAAAGGGCAGCGCAAGGTCCAAGATTACAAAGCAAACGGGTAGGAGTCCACTACAATGTTCACTGGAAATCTGGAAGAGAACCAGAACCTAAATTGAGAAAAGATATATAGAAATAAGAAGCCCAAGCCACCAGAAATATGCCCAAGAAAATGCAAAGCCCAATTCTACTTTTTGGCCGCGGAACCGCGGCCAAACCAGGCCTTGGGCCGCGGTTCCGCGGCGGGCTTAAGGGAACAGTGAGTTAATTTTTACCAAATTATAAGGTGGCTTTGACAAGGTCTTTTCTTAGGGGTATTTTTGTAATTTCAGACATGCGAAACAAATGTAACCCTATTCTTTATAAATAAGAACTCTAATCATTGTAATTCCTCATGCCTCCCTTTAATGAATAAAATTTAGAAATCTTTTGGAAAGTATCGGTGCCTCTCTTCAATTCAGAAATCCAGATCTGACAACCCTGCTTTGATGTTTGGAGAGAGCCATTTGTAAGTAATTTATTTTCTTGCCCTAGATAATTTCAATTCCTGCCCTAGAGTAAATTTATTTTCCTGCCCTAGTTATAACTTTTAATTAATTGCCCTAGGATAATTTAGATTTTTAGATTTAATAATCTGTCCGAACACCTTTCGGAATTAACTCGTAAGAACGAATCGGAAATTCACAACATCCCTGTGGACCGACCCGTACTCACCGGCTAGCTGCAAGGCGACGCCGTTCTTGATTGCGGTTACAAATATTTTTGATCTATCTTTTAGAAAGCGCAAGCACGCTAAATCTCTTTCAATCAAATGGCGCCGTTGCCGGGGACGGCGTGCTATTTCCTTTTTGCGATTTCGGGTTAATAAAAAATAAAAAAAATTATAAAAATCAGAAAAATCAAAAAAAATATAAATATATATATATATATATATATATATATTTTGTTATTGGAAGGGATACTTTTTTTTTTTTGTGAATCTTTGCAGGATCAAATTCGGATCTAGAAATTTACAGAGATCAAAACAGGAAAAAAACAGATCGGAACAACAGAAGATCACAACAACCGAGGAACAGAAGAAATTTGGAGGACCGAGTCTACAAGTTAACCGTGGTGATCTGTTCCCAAAAAAAAAAAAAAAACTTGCCGAACCGACCAACGCGCGGCGGAACCGCCGCGCCACCCCCTTGCGGCCGTGGAACCGCCGTGGCTTGGTCGATTCAGGGCTTGAAAAAAAGGCAGAGCGCGATTAAAAAAAAAACAGTTTTGCCACTGCAAATTTCTATGAGTTTTCTCTTTCCTCCTCTGCAAATTTTGATATATCTTTTGTAAATTTGCCTGCAGGATTTCTTTAAGCTCAAAATTTTTTTCCCCTTCCAAATAACGATCTTATGCAGGATTTTTGTGCCTTGCTTAAAATGAAATTAGATTGCAAGTAATATTTTGTTGTTGCATATCTTGTGTTAAAAATCTTTTTGCAACAAATTTTTCCTAATAAAGAGAAAAAGAATAAAAAAAGAATAAGGAAAATTATGATAGAAACTTGCAATTAGCCATAAATAAATCCTTGCACCACAATAAACTTTCCATCTTTCCCTCTTCTTACAACATGGGTACCCCACATAATAAATCTTTAGCCGAACTTTGGTATCACGAACCTAATTTTGCGCCATATGTTAATTTGTTCGGTCAATTTAAAAATGATCCCTCCATGCCTAAAAAATCTTTGAAAGATCACATAGAGGCGTCTAGGAGAAATAGTTTGACTTTTCAACCCAGTTTGTGTCAACCAAGTCAACCTTCACCACCTTCGTATGTTGACACCACTTTTTCAAGTTCAGCTGTAACCGCTAAGCCGATATCCATTGCTGAGCATATTGCTCAATCTTACAGTCGATCTTTCACCCCTCTCCACTCATCTTGTTCTAGGGATCCGCACGACTTTTCACCTTTTTATCCACATGTTGACCCTACCCCTATCCAATCACCCACTTCCTACCAGTCTTATCCGACCTTCCCACCCTCACTAGACACTGTTTCAACACAGCCATTAGGGAGTTTCACATATCCAACCAATTTCGAATCTTTCACCGAAACCCCCTCACCACCTAAGTCTAGTTTGGAAGAGTCGTTGGAAGCTTACATTGCAGCAACAAACAAAATGGTTAGGAATGTGGAAGCGTCCATGGCCGTCCTTATGTAACCTAATGAACTGGTAGCTAGTTTCCCTCTAGCTCCAAATTTTTTAAGGTGTAAGGAGGCGGTTGGACAGAGTGAGAATGAGAAAGGATTGCCAAATCAAACCTACCCTTACCCAATTGAAGCCCACAACTCCGGTTTTCCATCGATTGTCCCAAATGATTCACCAGTTGAAAATAAAAACGAGTTGTGTGATTTTGTATTACTTGATTTGCCAGATTATGCAGAACCCCTTTCGAGTGAAACCGCACCTAATCCGTTTGACCTTTACACCTCCACTCTAGAACCTACATTGATAAACATCCATGCTTTTGAGGAGGTGTCTAAAGAAATTGATTTTCACTTGATTGAGAATATAGACACCGGGAATATTTTGGATGATGAACCTGTCGATTTAATTGAAATTTTATGTCCAATTCATCATCCCGTGTCACTAAATGTTTCTCCCGAATCTCATATGCGTCTAGATTTTGATGATAATGGCATGGATGAGTTAAATATTGAGGATAGTATTGAGAAGAGTCTTGAGGATAATATTGAGGTTGAATCATTTTTGTTTGATGTATCTGATTTTCCAACTCATCCTCCTGAACCTTTGACTGTTATATCACCCTCCCTCCTTCCCATCGTTCCGACCCCGCTTGAAGACTGTGAGCTTGAAACATTTTCTTTTGAATCTGACACAATTCTCACAGACGATAACACCTACGAGTGTTTCACTTTTTTGGACGATGTTGATGACTCACCACCCGAGTTTGAGTCCTTTACATTTTCAGATGAGCCATGAGACTCGGTTGATTATAGTAGTTTCGAACCATTAATGGAATCTTTCAAGTTCGAAACAGTTTATTACGGTGAGAATGAGACTATCCCTAATTCACTCCTTTTCGTCTCTCCTATTGTCCCGACCGTACAAATGACCGTGACGCTTTCATCTCCTATACCAAGTTCGGCGAACCCATATTTTCTTGCGAATCTTGAGGGATTTGACCCTATTTCACAACGAGTTGATAGGTTAGCGCAATCGCTTATAACACATCGGTCATCACAAATTGCGCTAATTTATTCACTCGATTTACACCCTCAAGATCGCGTGCTCCTTCTTTCTCCTTTCCGCCCTTCTTCTCCCCCACCGAGACCATATTCTACCATTCTTCTTTCCACACGGTCTCGCGTGTTTCTCATTTCTTTCCTCCACACCCCATTCTTGCATCAACTATATCACTACCATGATAAGATTTTTGAATGGTTGGTGCTAACCTTTGGCTTGTGTAAGGCCAAGCTTAAGTTTGGGGGGGATCTTGTTGTATATATGTATATATATTTTTGTTTTCTTTTTCTATAAAAAAATAAAAAAAATTCAAAACAATAAAAAACAATAAAAAAAATTGTAAATAAATAAACAGGAGAGTGCCGGTATTTTGACCCTCTTGGTTTAGCATGACAGTGAGGACACTGTCAAGTTCAAGTTTGGGGGTATGCTCGGTACGTCTTTTTCCTTCGCATTCATTTGTACATATTTTTGCATTTGCATATTTATTTGAAAACCCATAAAAATTTGAAAAATTTCAAAAGTTATAAAAATAATTGTATTCAATTTTGGCTAATTGACTTGAGTTTGACTAATAGGTTAACTGGTTAGGAACAGCTAGATCTTAGACTTAGTGAATTAAAAACCTTAAAAATAACATTCCTTAAAGTTTAACGGTAGAAAGTATATGCCTTGTAGTTTATTTAGAAATAGGAAAATTTTGGGTTCACTTCTTGGGTTAAGTCAAAATGAGGGAAGAGTATTGATGTTCATATTAGAGTATTAGTTTTAAAAATAGTTCCTAACTTAAGTCTAGATTCTGAAAATGTATACCCTACAGTTTGCACAATCACGCACCTTGAAACTTGGAATAGTAGAAGAGACCTTGAAATGCTCTTGTCTAAAGTCCTTAGTACAATGAAAATAAATGAAAAAAAAGTGAATAAAGAAAAAAAAATGGACACTGGTTTTTGTAATTACTTAAGGCTGCAAAAATAGAAAAATATTTAGCGAGGGTGCATCATCACCTAGTGCCTTAGACCAACTGGTTTTGGAGTCACTGCTAAAGCCTTGGGTGTTACAAAACTAGAAAGTGCGCTTTAAAGTGCTAACGCATCTTGTAATCGGTCGTTGGTACCTCAAGAAGTATTAACGGTCGCATGAAGGATGTGTAAGCAAAATTCAATTAAAAAATTCACTTATTAATAAGTACTTTGGACAACGGACAAGGGCATGATTGCTTGATTTGAATTTCCAAGTGTAGGGGTGATTTATACACACACGTGGGGATATGTGATTAGAGTTTAGATAAGAGAAATGAATGAAGAATAGAACTTATATCTTTAGTAGAGTTGATAGAAATTCCTAAGTGGAGATGAAACCCTAGAAGGAAGACTTAAGAGATGCCGAAAGCTAAGTAGGTCTACGTAACATATATAATCTTAAGTTAAATAATGAGGAAGTGTGAAGAATGTGGGTGGATAATTTGCGGGTCAACGATAATAGAATTCCTTGTTAGAAAACCTAATTGGAGAACAAAAGTCAATGGGCTGAGTTGATAGGATTTTGTGAGTGTAATCCGCTGAAAACCCTCAGGAGACAACACTCCTCCTACTAGGGACACCTAGAGGTTTAACGGCTTGTTGCACGTGCTCAGTGCAATCGCGTTTCCCTACGAAAGTGCGGTTAGGATTTTAGTGAATAAAAATAAGTTTGCTCGAGGACGAGCAAAAGATAAGTTTGGAGGTATTTGTTCAGACCATAATATTGCATTATTATATTCCCCATTCTTATATATTTTACAAATAAACGGGTGGTTTTGACGCATGTCTGCTACATGTTACAGGTTACAGGTTCTTGGACAGAAAACAGTGAAAACAATGAAAAGACAATGCAAAAGTGGACTTTGACCAACAAACAGAAGGCTCTTGATAAAGCCTACAAAAATATCAGTTTACAAAGAACAAAGGGCAGCGCAAGGTCCAAGATTACAAAACAAACGGGTAGGAGTCCACTACAATGTTCACTGGAAATCTGGAAGAGAACCAGAACCTAAACTGAGAAAAGATATATAGAAATAAGAAGCCCAAGCCACCAGAAATATGCCCAAGAAAATGCAAAGCCCAATTCTACTTTTTGGCCGCGAAACCGCGGCCAAACCAGGCCTTGGGCCGCAGTTCCGTGGCGGGCTTAAGGGAACAGTGAATTAATTTTTACCAAATTGTGAGGTGGCTTTGACTAGGTCTTTTCTTAGGGGTATTTTTGTAATTTCAGACATGCGAAACAAATGTAACCCTAGGGTTTCCTATTCTTTATAAATAGGAACTCTAATCATTGTAATTCCTCATGCCTTCCTTTAATGAATAAAATTTAGAAATCTTTTGGAGAGCATCGGTGCCTCTCTTCAATTCAGAAATCCAGATCTGACAACCTTGCTTTGATGTTTGGAGAGAGCCATCTGTAAGTAATTTATTTTCTTGCCCTAGATAATTTCAATTCCTGCCCTAGAGTAAATTTATTTTCCTGCCCTAGTTATACCTTTTAATTAATTGCCCTAGGATAATTTAGATTTTTAGATTTAATAATCTGTCCGAACACCTTTCGGAATTAACTCGTAAGAATGAATCGGAAATTCACAACATCCCTGTGGACCGACCCGTGCTCATCGGCTAGCTGCAAGGTGACGCCGTTCTTGATTGCGGTTACAAATATTTTTGATCTATCTTTTAGAAAGCGCAAGCACGCTAAATCTCTTTCAATCAGCGCCTGCACGGAAGAGCGTCCCCACAATCAAAAACCCCTTAAATGAGGGGAATCTGATGAAGTCTGCTACAACGGCCGCATCTGTCTAAACCTCCGATACATGGTGCTATAAATCAACTTGGCATCTTCAGAGAGGAAGACAGATAAAACCAAATAGCATCTGCCCCCAAATTCAGGCGAGATGATTGTCTTTCCCAATTTTCGGTAGAGAACAGATTATGGCATGCCCGGTGGGACCTTTTCCTCTTTTCACTCCACACTTCGTGTGTCGTGTTCGCGAACGAATCGCGGTTTGGTATGGTTTCCCTTGGATTTGAGGTACTAAGATTTGGTGTCTTACTCCGTGCATAAAAAGAAGATCAATGGCTTCTAACTGCTCCAGCTGCAACAATTGCAATAACTCCCGCTCCGTCCTCGCAAGAGGAGTAACCTACGGGCCTCAAGCGGCCTCCATTTTCACAATGCCAGTGGAACAAGTGACTCAGGCCACCACTGGACTGTTCTTCGGGACCATACTCCTACCAATGAGCTTTAACGCCCCAGTGCCATCGCAAGAAGCTCCAAAGAAGTAGGTCTTTGATCGGCTTGCAACTATCGTAAGAAGCTCTAAATCCAGCGCCTCATTCTTTAATAGACCGGGCCAAAGCTCCCATGGGCCTGTGAAGAAGCCCGCATTACCTAAGAGGGTTATCCCGAAACGGATAGCCATCCCTGCTCCAGTGAACGAAGTTATCAGAGAGGCTTCCCCTGCTAAGGGGTCGGTCTTTGCAAGACTGGCCGTTCCAGCTTCCGCTCCAGGCGAAGTAACCAAGGCTTCTTCCCCTGCCAAAAAGTCGGTCTTTTCAAGATTGATCATTCCCTCTCAGCGGACGTCAGTTTTCGATAGTCTGGCACCAACAGCAACCCCTCATCGGAGCGGGGGCACAAAGAAGCTCATCCAACAGCTGAGGCGGTTTCGTCCGCAAGGCATGCTCGACATCGCCACTGGCGCCGAGTGAGGAAAGCTGGAGGCAATTCCCCATCTGGATTTACCTCGCCAGTTCCAACGGTGGAAGTTGATGCTGCTGTTCCAACTGGGAACACCTTTGAACCACTCAGGAGGGTCCGCAAGAACTCTCCAACTGCAATGCTGAAAAGATCTCCTCCACCTATGGAGAATGCTGTAAAGACAAGGCTAGAGCAGCCCTCTTAGCGGCCGTCCTCTAAAATTCACAAGGTTTGGCGACGGGTCCAAGTCCCGGTGATCAACCAAGACTACTCCCGCCGACCGAAGAAGATAAAAGTTCAGCAAGAGAAGGACCACCCTGTCGCATCACAGAAGGTGTCTACTTGGGTGCTCGCTGCAACGGCCCCTTCAACTTCGACCGCTCACAAAAGAAGAAGGTCGGAGAAAATCCCCGTGTCTGCGACAAAGCTCAAAGGCACTGAATCCAAACGTCCTAGGTCTGGGGGCATGGCGGTGCACACTGTTTATATGGCATCCAGAAAAGAGGAAAGCCTTGCTTCTACGGGTCACCGACCGCTCACCCGATCAGTAACAAAGGCTCAAGAGAAACAATAGTAAAGGCTTAAAGAGATGATAATGAAAATGGCCGCACTCACTAGGCCAAAAAAAGCCCGGAAACATTGTCGGAGCAGCGTCAAGAATAGGAAACTGATGCCGAATTCTTCCGAAGAAAGATCGAGAGGAAAGACAAAGATGCCGCGGAACAAGCGGCCAACATAAAAAAAATGGCGCTTTTATTCCAAGAAATGGTTGGGATGATAATACAGCCGGATCCTCCAGCTGAAGACTCCCTGATTATCCTTGAAGACGACGGAGGGGAGAAATCGAACCCTCTTCCGGCTCTATCAGCAGCCAAAAAGGAGACCATCTCTAAAGCCTCCCTGGATGACTATATCGTTCAACAGATACGAGCTCATCAGGCGAGTGAAGCATCCGACCAAATTGTTAAGACTGGATGAGCCTATCCGGGTTGATACGACCAAATAAAGTACCCGCCGGGATATACGATACCTAAATTCCACGTATATAAAGGGACGGGGAATCCACACAATCACGTTGTCAATTCAGAGACTTGTGCGGTAATACTGTGGGTGACGATAAACTGCTGCTTCGCCAGTTTGTTGGCAGCTTGTCGGAGACAGCATTTTAGTGATACTCTGAGCTCCAGAACGACTCCGTTAATACATTTGCAGAAATGGAGTTACTATTTACACAAAAGTTCGCAAGTGCTTGTGAACGCACCCCAATCATGGCATTGATCAATACCAGGGTGAACCCGGGAGAAACATGGGTTCAGTATGCAATCTGGTAGCGGAGCCTATGGTCAAAATGCGAATAGTGTATAGAAGAGGCTCCTGCAGTATGCATATTTGTGGGAACCCTCGATCCGCAGGCGACCATATCTCAATTCATGATGTTCTTCAAGCTAACTACCTTCCAGGCCTTGATAGACAAGCTGGCCCAGATGTACCAGATGGGCCACAGGCCATCCTCTCCAAAAACGGAGCTCCGAAATGAAAAGGGAAAGGGAAAGCGACCTTTGTCGCCAACACTCAACAACAGCCGAGTAACATAAAACCGGTTATTCGCCAAAGTAATGTGCGCCCATGCCAATCCCTCAAGAAGAAACTGGGACGTCCTTACTCGTTTTCCCAAGATAAAATAAGGAGACTGTTCGAACTGGCAGTACGCAATGGGCTCATCACCTTGCCGGAGCCGAGACACTCATCGCAACCCGGTGATGCCAACCATC
The DNA here is from genome assembly GCA_030015575.1 of Agapanthus africanus. Classification (NCBI taxonomy): domain Eukaryota; kingdom Viridiplantae; phylum Streptophyta; class Magnoliopsida; order Asparagales; family Amaryllidaceae; genus Agapanthus; species Agapanthus africanus. The sequence goes on along the minus strand of JASDDO010000028.1, from coordinate 22,463,180 downwards.
TTAACTATTGTCTCTACCATCGAGTAATGGGTCATCCAATCGAAAATTGCTACGTCTTCAAAAACTTGGTTGAAGACCAGTACCAGCAAGATAAATTCGCGTTGTCTGAAAATTGGAAGGTGAACCCGCCACAACCACATGCTCCGAAAAAGATGGATACCGAGGGCATCGTGCTCATTCATAGAGGAAGCTCCATAGAAATTTGTTCTTTTGGCAAAAACTTAAAGAATGCTGAAAGATCTTCAAACATGTCCGGCGATCAGGTGGAAAAGCCCAAAAGAGTCGGAGATCATCGATGGGATCCTGAAACCATGCCCGACATTGAGAATTAGTAGCAATGGGCAAAACACCCAGTCCCAGCTGTCAAAGTCTTCGAAGAAAAAGAAGAAGACCAAAAAGCCCGTGCAGTCTAACAACAAGCGCACGGATCTGCAAAAGTATATTGACGCGCTGGAGGAATACAATCAGAAAGCGTGAACCCCATTCACACTTCAAGAGTTTCTCAGTCACATCCTTGAAAGTGAAAATAATGACAATGATGAGAGAGATGACTTGTCAGAGGAACCCGAAGATTATGTGGCGAGTTGCCACATGATCTCTCATTTTTCGCTAAGTAACAAAGAAGCTCACTCGGCGTTTGGAGATAACGTAGAGGAGCTGGCGGCAGGAGCAATGCCAAAATCCTTGGATTATGTAACAAAGTCTATCAAGGGGAAACCTACTTGTTTATAGAGCATCCGGCGAAACTTCGCCTCAAAGTTCCTATGGACCGAAAAGTCCGTAAACTAGAAATTTGCCTCAAATATGGCAACAATGGACCGAAATGTCCTAAAACTAACGACTGACCGAAACGTCTTTAAACTACTACAAATCCGCAGTATCCTTAGGCTGACTCGTAAAAAAAATGGTACGTCCATAAGCAAAATAGGCACGGATGAAAACCCTAAAGGGCTCCGTGAGTAAAAAAAGCAGGGCTACCGGCGAGTTTGTGGAAACCCAAAAGGGCGCAGACTCGGGAAAAAAAGGTATGTCCATAAGCAAAATGGGCACGGATGAAAACCTGAAAGGGCTCCATGAGAAAAAACAGCAGGGCTACCGGCGAGTTTGTGAAAACCCGAAAGGTCGCAATCTTCTTAAAAGACACTTGCAAGGTCCTCTCGACCTTGTAAGGAGAAAACTATCTGCGTGAGATCTTTACGACTCACAAAGGAGCAACACACTTAGAGATCCCCATGATTCCTAAGGAGAAATTACACTTACGAGATTCTCACGACCCGTAAGGAGAACCCTCTTATAAGACCCTCTCGGCTTATAAGATTCAAAAGCCTTATGCTACAGGGATCTGAATCTGTTCTTAAGCCATCACCTTTCCTAGATTGCCCTATAAGCGGTTCAATATTGACCCTTGTATACAATCCACGGGCATAAATAATCTTTTCCTTACCGAGTCCCACCAACGACGAGGAATGCTCTCATTTGATGAATAAACACTTGTAAGTCATCTCGACTTATAAGGAGAAAACACACTTGTAACATCCTTTCGACTTATAAGAGAATACACACTTAGGAATCCTCACGATTCCTAAGGAGAAAATGCATCTACGAGATCCTCACGACTTGTAGGGAGAAACACCTTTATGAGATCCGTTCGGCTCATGAAGTCAAAAGCCTTAGTCGACAGGATCTTAACCCTGTTTGCTAAGCCACCTTTGTTCGAACCGACGAAGGCAAATGATAATTCGCTCCCGGTAATATCCCAGTTGTAACGATGCTGATGACTGAATCGGAATCAAATTCCAAGTCCTTTCACGGCAAATGATGATTCGTTCCTGGCAATATCCCAGTTGTAGCGATACTGATACTAAGACTGGCATCAGATTCCGAGTCCCATACCCGCGATAAAAAAAATCAGTGAACCATAAATGCATATGAAATAGACGAAATGATTGGACAACTCGCAATAAAATTCAGCGAGTAAAATATATGCATATGAAATAGCCAAAATGATTGGGCAACTCGCAATAAAAAACAACGAGTAAAAAAAAACAGCCGAAATGATTGGGCACCGTGAAAAATAACCGAAATGATTGGGCAATCGCGACTTTCGCGATACAAAAAACTGAAATGATAGAGAATCGCGGAAAGAAAACAAAAAAAATGATAAAAATGAAATTTCTTCCCTGCAGGTAAGTCCATACTGACCCCTGTACATAATCCATGGGCATAAACGAAAGGGAACTACATTTCCCCACCAGACCTTGTCAAAGGGAGAGTCAGATCTCGACGGCAACATCTACATCCCAGAAGAACAACAACGGCGTTCCTCCTCATTCCAGCAGAATTCGGACACGATGTCAACAAAGCGGAGCCATGGCAAAGTCCCTAGTTCCAAAACTCTACGATCCACAGAAAACCTAGAGTCAACCAATGACATCCCAGCCGGATCAACGCTCCGTCTCGGAAACAAGTCAACCAACCCCAGGGAAATTAGTGTCCTTGGCAAAATACCTCGATTCAGGGAAATCAGCGTCCTTGACGAGAGCATCTCGATTCGCATCGACCCGCAAGGAAATCAGTGTTTTTGCAGGAATACCTCGATTCGTCTCAACTCCGAGGAAATCGGTGTCCTTAGAAAAAACCTCGATTCAGGGAAATCAACTTTCTTGACGAGAGCATCTCGACTCGCGTCGACCCGCAAGAAAATCAGTGTCTTTGCAGGAATACCTCGATTCGTCTCAACCCCGGGGAAATCAGTATCCTTGGCAAAACCTCGATTCAGGAAAATCAGCGTCCTTGGCGAGAGCATCTCGATTCACGTCGACCCGCAAGGAAATCAGTGTTTTTGCAGGAATACCTCAATTCGTCTCAACCCTCAGGGAAGTCAGCGTTCTTAGCAAAGTACATCGATTCAGGGAAATTAGCATCCTTGACGAGAGCATCTCGATTCGCGTCGACCCGCAAGAAAATCAGTGTATTTGCAGGAATACCTCGATTCATCTCAACTCCGAGGAAATCAGTGTCCTTGGCAAAAACCTCGATTCAGGGTAATCAACGTCCTTAACGAGAGCATCTCGATTCGCGTCGACCCGTAAGGAAATCAGTATCTTTGCAAGAATACCTTGATTCGTCTCAACTCCGAGGAAATCAGTGTCTTTGGCAAAAACCTCGATTCAGGGAAATCAGCGTCCTTGGCGAGAGTATCTCGATTCGCGTCGACCCGCAAGGAAATCGGTGTCTTTGCAGGAATACCTCGATTCATCTCAACTCCGGGGAAATTAGTGTCCTTGGCAAAACCTCGATTCAGGAAAATCAGTGTCCATGGCGAGAGTATCTCGATTCGCGTCGACCCGCAAGAAAATCAGTGTCTTTGTAGGAATACCTCGATTCGTCTCAACTCCGAGAAAATCAGTGTCCTTGGTAAATACCTCGATTCAGGGAAATCAGCGTCCTTGATGAGAACATCTCGATTCGCGCCGAACCGCAGAGAAATCAGTGTCTCTGTAGGAATATACGACGTCAGCAAAACGGAGCCACGGCAAAGTCCCCTAGTTCCAAATCTCGACGGTTCATAGACAACCTAAAGACAACCTCGACATTCGTCGCAATATTGTAGACATAATGTCAAAAAACGAAGTAAAGGAAGATCCCTAGCTTCAGGGTCTCGATATCAACATCGGCAACCTAGCGATCAACACCGGCATTTCTCCGTACTCCAATCGGATGCAGACACAATGTTAACAAAGTGGAGCCATGACAAAGTCCCCTAGTTCTAAATATCGATTCTTCACAGACAACCTAAAGACTATCTTGGAGCCATGGCAAAGTCCCTAGTTCCAGATCTCGACGGCGACAGCTGTTCCCCACCGAAAATCAGAGACGCGACCGCACGGGTCCGTCTTTCCTGAATTTCAGGGCAGATGCTAATAGGTGTTATCTGTTCACCTCTCCGAAGATGCCAAGTTGATTTATGGCACAATGTATCGAAGGTTTACACGGATGAGGCCGATATAGCAGACTTCGTCAGATTCCTCCTCTTTGATGAGGGGTTTTTGATTGTGGGGACGCTCTTCCCTGCAGGCGCAAGCCCCTGCAGTTAATTACGCTACCGCATCGCGGTAACCACTTTCTCCTTCTCTAGATGGTCATTTTGTGTCGTGTGTGTTTGTTTTGTTTTTGGTTACCCATGGATTGTATATGGAGACTAATTTATGTTGTCGCCCGTAGGGCGTGGATTAGTCCAAATCCGTATCTTCTTAGATTTGGGTTTGGGGGTTGAGTTTAAGGATACGTTAGCCTCATTTAGGACTAAGATCAACTTAAACGTTTGTTAAGGATACATTAGTCTAATTTTAGACTAAGATCAATTTAACGGGATCATTTAGATCGAACAAAAGAGCATTTGGGCTCTATTATTAGTTTAGGGACATTGAGGTCGATTAGTTTAAAGACATTACGGTCCATTGTTAGTTTAAAGACATCTCGGTCCAAGGTTAAGGACGTCATAGTCCATGAGTTTTGAAGGACCCCACAGTCCGAGGTTAAGGACATCATAGTCCGTGAGTTTAAAGACCTCACAGTTAAGGTTAAGGACATCATAGTCCGTGAGTTTAAAGACCTCACAGTCAACGTTAAGGACATCATAGTCCATGGGTTCTAAAGGACCCCACAGTCCGTGGAATGTTTGGTTGTCGGGACCCGTCACCTCTATGAAGAAGTTGAAGGATTACAACGAAAAATATCAGAGGAGTAAAAAGATATACCCTCGAACCAATGTGAGTTGGTTGAAAGATCTTTAGTCCAATTTGGGGCTAAGATCTGTTAACATATTTATGAGTAGATGAGCTCAATTAATATGAGTTGATGACTTATGTCCAATCTTGGGCTAAATCCAATCAGATTAAAATGTTTAACATTTTATTTTGGGCTCTTAAGCCTTTATTTTGGCTTGGCCCTTTTAACAATGCTGAGCATTGATTTATATCTTGAATTTTTTTTTTGTTTTTTATTGAATGCTGAGAATTCATCAGAGCTCTGGGCTTATTAAAGAACAATTTATGTTCTGTCAGCGCAACATGTGGTGCACTAGGTGCTTTGCGCCAGTCAAAGAGCACAGTGCACTTCTTCCACGTGGCGCACATGTAAGGGAAACGTGTCGCTCTTGGCACTAGGAGCCAGATAATGAGCGCATGATGCAAGTTTATGAGTGCTGAGTGCTAATCCATGAGCGCATTACGCTTTCAGTTTAGTGGCGCATACGTGAGTGACACGTGGTGCGCTTGACACTGAGCACCAGCCAGTGAGCGCAGTGCGCTATTTCAAGAGCGCAAAGCGCTAGTGGTTAATTGGTGCATACATGATTGACACGTGGCGCATCTGGCGCTGAGCGCCAGTCAAGAGAGCGCAGAAGCGCAGTTCAAGAGCGCAAAACGCATTTGATCAATTTTCTGATCTGAGCTTTTTAAAAAAGACTTTGTCTCAAGATCTAAGAACAACCGTACTTATTTTGTTTCAATCTCTTATATTGATGAAAGGTTTTGCCTTTATGGATCTATGATCCTTAAGAGAATTGATTTATTCTCCTTTTTTATAATGCGATGTTCATGATCTTTTTGAGAAAGACTTTAGTCTTATAGATCTATGATCTGTGAGAAGTAAGTTCTTCTTTTATTTTATAATGAGATCTTTTTATCTCTTTGTGAAAGACTTTTTGTTTTTGTAGATCTATGATCTTTTTAAAGAAATGAATTCTTCTTTTTATGAGATGATTTCATCTCTATGTTCATCATCATCATTTTTACCTTGAAAAAAGATCTTCTTGCAAGAGCTTGCTCTTTGAATTTTCTCAAAGTTTTTAGGGAGATTTCTCTCTTTATTTCTCTGTCTGTATCTATGAGACTTGAAATCTAGGGGCCTTTTTATAGGGTAGGCTGATTTGTTGAATCAGTTAAAGAGATTTTTCTCTGATTGATTTGGGGATATTTCCCCACCATTGGATCATCCTAGAGCTTCTGTTTTACAAAAGGCAATTTTCTTGTTTTTAAAAAAATTAGAAAATCTTTTTATACAAAATTTATTCTGTCTTTTGGTAATTTTTATTCCATTAGATCATTGATCCAATGGTGCTCTGATTTACATAGCACAATCTTGTTATTTGGAAAGATTTTGAGGAATTTTTCCTTAACAGAATTTAACTCTGATTAATTAATGATTTATCATTATTATTAGATCTTTGATCTAACAATGGGGGGCTTTTAGTTCCAGTGCTAGCGCACTCGTGCTCTGCACGTGGTGCGCTGCTTGAAGGGCATCGTATATTGCGCTAGTGCACCTGTGTTTGACACGTAGTGCGCTTCTTGGAGCGCACCTAGCGCTAGTGCACACATGGCGTGCTGTTTAGAGCGCAGCGTAGCTAGCTCTAGCGCCTACGTGCTTTACACGTGGTGCGCCACTTAGGGCGTAGCGCACTTGGCGCTGCAACTGAAGCGTTGCTTCATTTTAAAAATTTGAATTTTAAACAGAGCTTCCCTATGATTGGGGGAAACAAATGCCCCCCACCGTTGCACTCACGTGGCCTACACGTGAGTATAGCGGTGGCGGCATCTGCGCCTTTAGATCAACTGAGAAGTTGAAATGGCACTCAGTGCCTATAAATAGGACCTTTGGTCCTTAGGATGATTTCTGTTCATCTTCTTCCATTTTTTCTGAGAATTTTTATTCTCTCATAGAGCATAGCTCTCCATCTTAAGAATTTTCTTAAGGATAAAAACTCTGTCAAAATTTAGGTAAAGATTAAATCTTTTAATAATCTAGGGTTTTACCCATTAACAGAGTCTTTCTCTTCATAGATCTTTGATTTAAAGAAAACCCTTTTAAGATTTCATCAACAGAGCTTTGCTTTCCTTTAAATCATAGATCTAAAGAGATATCCTTCAGGGTTTCTTAACCCATTAACAGAGCTTTGCTCTCTTCAAATCGTGTAGATTTATTAATCTCTTATGAAGAACTCTTAAGATTTTGTTCATGGATCTTGAAGATCTCAGAATTTTTTAATTCGTATAAAAAATTGTTTTTAATTTTCTTGATAGATTATTCCATCATTTTCTTCTAGAGCAAGGCTCTCTTGAGAAATTTTTATTCCTTCAAGATTAGCGTTTGACAAGTGTCACTCTGTCACAGAGCACTACTCTCAAAGGGAGATTTACTCCTCTTCCCGACGGATTTCTCATTAAATGAGAATCAATTGAGGATTTCCTCATTACTAATCTTTTAATGATGTTTCTTTTCTAGCACTATGGCTATTCATTTATATAGTCTGAACGAGGTTATCTCTTATGAGGATATTCACGTAAAGGGTCGTCGCCAGAACTAAGAGTTTACAGATGTCCAATGTGTGGAGATTATGGATCGTCTATACGCACATAGCGGTCGACTGCTTTCTCGTCGCTCCGCTCTTTTGAAGATCGTAGTGGGAGCAATTTGGGGAGCACTTCCTGGGTTTTACGAAGCCATGCCGCTGAGTGCGCTGGATGATGCTGAAGACAAGGTGCACTCGGTGTACCTTTCTGGCCTGATCTCAAAGAAGCATTGAGATAACCGCATTGATATTCTACATCAAACTTTCCAGCAGATGAAGATAATCACTTCTTATCAAAGGGAAGAGGGCATTGGCGAGGATCTCGACACCCGCGATTGCGAGAGGATGTACACGAGAATGGTCAAAAAGGCCAGAAAGATTCTAGACGGCCTTGCTTTCAAAGTCCTCAATCCATGCCCTAGATCTGAGGTTTTACCATTGTAAACATCTCGATGTATCTTTTGTTTATTGTCTTTATTGATGTAAGAATTTTCCGAAGTATGAGTGACAAATCTTTCGCTTCCCTTCCTTTATTTTCTGCTTTGTTGTTAGCATATTACTTCAGTAAGCGTAGCCTGTAGATGATAGAGAGAGCATTCCGTTTTGAATTCTTCGAGAGATAGTGTTGGTTTAGAAAGCAGGTTCAGATCTGCTGCCTAAGACTTTTCAATTCCATGAGCCGTAAGGGTCTCATGAAGACTTTTCTCCCTACGAGTCGAGAGGATCTCATAGGTGTATTTTATCCTTAGAAATCGTGAGGATTCCTTAGCGCGTTTTCTCTTGTAAGTCGTAAGAATGTTACTAGAGAGTTTTCTTCCTTACGGGTCGAGAGGACCTGTACGTGATTGATGGTGTTGCCATTATCCGCACTTCACGGAGTCAGGAGTTGCTCTGGGCGTTTCCCACGGGGTCAGGATTGACTTTAGCCGTGTTCCAAGGGACCAGGATTTGCTCTGGACGTTTCCTACGGGGTCAGGATTGACATAGCCGTGTTCTACAAGGACCAGGATTCGTTCTGGACGATTCCCACGAGGTCAGGATTGACATAAGCCGCGTTCCACGTGACCAGGAATTTGTTCTGGATGCTTCCCACGGGGTCATAGCCGTGTTCTGCAAGGACCAGGATCCGCTCTGGAAGTTTTCCACGGGGTCAAGATTGACATAAGCCGCGTTCCACGTGACCAGGAATTTGCTCTGGATGCTTCCCACAGGGTCATAGCCGTGTTCTGCGAGGACGAGGCTCTGCTCTGGATGTTTCCCATGGGGTCAGGATTGACACAAGTCGCGTTCTACGTGACCAGGAATTTACTCTGGATGCTTCCCACGGGATCAGGATTGACATAGGCCGCGTTCCACGTAACCAGGAATTTGCTCTGGATGCTTCCCACGGGTCTGATTGACATAGCCGTGTTCTGCGAGGACCAGGCTCCGCTCTGGATATTTCCCGCGGGGTCAGGATTGACATAAGCCGCGTTCCACATGACCAGGAATTTGCTCTGATGCTTCCCACGGGTCATAGCCGTGTTCTGCGAGGACCAGGATCCACTCTGGATGTTTCCCACAGGGTCAGGATTGACATAAGTCGCGTTCCACGTGACCAGGAATTTGCTCTGGATGCTTCCCACGGGGTCATAACTGTGTTCTGCGAGGACCAGGCTCCGCTCTGGACGTTTCCCACAGGGTCAGGATTGACATAAACCGCATTCCACGTGACCAGGAATTTGCTCTGGATGCTTCCCACGGGGTCATAGCCGTGTTCTGCGAGGACCAGGCTTCGCTCTGGACATTTCCCACGAGGTCAAGATTGACATAAGCCATGTTCCACATGATCAGGAATTTGCTCTGGATAGTTCCCACGGGGTCATAGCCTTGTTCTGCGAGGACCAAGCTCCGCTCTGGACATTTCCCACGGGGTCAGGATTGACATAAGTCGCGTTCCACGTGACCATGAATTTTCTCTGGATGCTTCCCACGGGGTCATAGACGTGCTCTGCTAGGACCAGGCTCCGCTCTGGACGTTTTCCACGGGGTCAGGATTGACATAAGCCACGTTCCACGTGACCATGGATTTGCTCTGGATGCTTCCCACGGGTCATAGCCGTGTTCTGCAAGGACCAGAATCCGCTCTGGACGTTTCCTACGGGGTCAGGATTGACATAGGCCGTGTTCCACATGACCAGGAAGGGCTGACTTTATCCGCATTTCACAGAGTCGGGGGTTGATCTCGGTTGTCTGTGCATCGTCGAGTCATGGAACTGTGAACTTCGCCGCAACTCCGATTTTTTGATGTTGTGTCTGTTGAAATGAGACGAATGTTGAGATGATCTCCAGGCTGCTTTGTGAACCGTGGAGACTTGGCTCTCTTTCGGATGGAGCCTGGTGGGAAAGTGTGGTTCTCTCTTTGTTTGTGCCCCTGGATTGTATACAAGGATCGATGTGATCTCACCTGTAGGGCAAGAATTTCATTTTATATATTTTTCTTTCTGCGATGCTCTATCATTTCATCTTTTATATCGCGAAAGTCGCGATTGCCCAATCATTTCGGCTATTTTTTCACGGTGTCCAATCATTTCGGCTATTTTTTTTATTTTTACTCGCTGCTTTTTATTGCGAGTTGCCCAATCATTTCGGCTATTTTGCATGCGTACACTTTTACTTGCTCATTTTGTTTGCAAGTTACCCCATTATTTCGGCTATTTCATATGCATGTGTGGCTCGCTGGTCTTTTTTCCACGAGATTTAGGATTTGACACCGATTTCGACATCAGCATCGCTGCAACTGGGATATTTCCACGAGCGAATCATCATTTACCTTTGTTGATGTCGGACAAAGATGTCTTAGTAAACAGGGTTAGGATCCTGTCGACTAAGGCTTTTGACTTTATGAGCCATAAGGGTCTCATAAAGGTATTTCTTCCTATGAGTCGTGAGGATCTCATAAGTGCCTTTTCTTTTTAAGAATCGTGAGGATTCCCAAGTGTATGGTCTCTTATAATTCGTAAGGATCTTATAAGAGTATTTTCTCCTTCTAAGTCAAGAGGACTTACAAGGACTGTTCACCGCGTAGACATATCCCTAGTTGCGGTAGGACTTTGTTAGGGAAATGTTTATTCACGCCCATGGATTGTATAGAAGGGTCAGCATTGAACCGCTTGTAGGGAAGCATTGGAGGTTGTGGTGGCCGCTTAAGACAGGTTCAGATCCCTGTAGTTTAAGACTTTTGAATCTTATGAGCCGTGAGGATCTCATAAGAGGTTTCTCCTTACGAGTCGTGAGGATCTCGTAAGTGTAATTTCACCTTAGGAATCATGAGGTTCCCTAAGTGTGTTGCTCCCTTATAAGTCGTAAGGCTCTCACGCAGGTGGTTTCTCCTCACAAGGTCGAGAGGACCTTGCAAGTGTCTTTTAACGAGATTGCGCCCTTTCGGGTTTTCACAAAAACTCACCGGTAGCCTAGTTGTTTTTACTCACAGAGCCCTTTCGGGTTTTCATCCGTGCCCATTTTGCTTATGGACATACCATTTCCTTTTTCTTTCTTTTTTTTATTCTTTCTTTTTTTTTGTGTCAACCTTGGGATGCTGTAGTCCACAGTAGTTTATCGACGTCTCGGTCAACAGCTAGTTTTAGGACATAGTGGTCCATCGTTAGTTTAAGGACGTTTCGGTCCGGACCGGCTACTACTTATAGAGTTTGGGCTTAGGAAGATAGCGAGCGGACATAGTCGTTATCTATCGTTGACTTAAGCCGTGACTCGTCAGGCATAGTATTTCTTTAGGAAGTGACCGTTTATTGGTCTAAAAGGTCTTTCACCATGCATGTCCATGAGTAGATAGACTCCATCCTGGCAGACTTTGTCTATGATATACGGGCCTCCATAGTTTGGCTCGAATTTCCCCCGCTTGGCGCGATTGGGGATCATAGGTCTTTTAACCACTAGCTCGAGTTCGCCTTGGCGGAACGTTCTCGGCCTAGTTAATTTTTCATATGACCGCGTCATCTTTACTTTATAAGCCTCCAGACTCTGTTGCGCTACGAGCCGGTTTTCATCAAGGGAGTCAAGCTCCTCAACTCGAAGGTGAGCATTCTCTTCAATTGTTAGCTCGTAGTGAACCGCCACTCATAGAGAGGGTAACTCTATCTCAAGGGGGAGTTCCGCTTCTGTGCCGAATACCAATGCATACGACGTTGTGTTCGTGGCTGTTATGAACATACTTCGATACGCCCAGAGAGTCTCATGTAGTCTCTCGTGCCAGTCCCACTTATTTCAAGACACCGTCTTTTTCATGATCTTCGTCAAGGTCTTGTTGAAAGCCTCAGCTAGACCGTTAGCAAGAGGATTATAGACTGAAGAGTATCTCCAGTCTATGTTATGTTGTTGTGCGAAGCGGCTGATCTTGTGGCTTCTATAGGCTGTCCCGTTATCGGAGATAATCCATTGCGGAGTGCTGAACCGATAAATGACGCGTGTCTTGAAGAAATGAAGTATATTTTCCGTCTTCACTTCCCTCAGCGGTACCGCTTCTGCCCATTTGGAGAAGTAATCAGTTGTCGCCAAAATGAACCGATGTCTTCTGGACGATACTGGCTCGATGGGGCCGATTATGTCAGTTCCCCACATTTCAAATGGCCAGCTAGCCACTGTTGGATGCAGTGGATTTGGAAGCTGATGGATAAAGTCTCTATGAATCTGGCACGAGTGGCATTTCTTCGCGTATTCGAGGCAGTCCTGGATTTTCGTGGGCCAATAATAACCCATCCGTTTGATCTTCAGCTTTATCTTCGGCCCGGCTTGGTGAGAACCGCAAATTCCATCGTGAATTTTTTGGACGACTCTCCTTGCCTCTTCAGGTTCTAGGCATCTTAGCCATAGAGAGTCAAATGATCTCTTATGCAGAGTATCATTGACGAATGCAAAAGAAAGAGGTCATTTCATGAGCTGATACTTTGAGGACGCATCTTCAGGTGCTCGACGGGATTTGAAATAGTTTATAAAGACTTCTCTCCAATCCTTAGCTTTTTTCTGGTCTTTTATTTGTAGGGTCGCTTGCTCGATCGCTTCCTTTTCTTCGTACGACTCCGGAGATATTTCTGCCGGTGCAAGAACCCGACGGCTTTGCACAACGATCTTCACGTCATCGAGGTTTTTGTCGGCCAATCTTTAGCGAGCTTAGCTAATGCATCCGCCTTACTATTTTCCGCACGCGATATGCTCTCTAGGGCATAGGCAGGGATTTGAGTCAGCAGTTGCTGCACTCTCTTGCCGTACTTCACTAATTCTGGTTTGCACGTTTGATAGTCGCCATTTACCTGACTAACGACCAGCTGGGAGTCTCCGTATATGAGGTGGTTTTCGATTCTCATGTCGACAGCGATCTCAAGACCTGATATCAAAGCTTCATATTCGGCTTCATTATTCGTCCTCGGCTCTGTTAAGAAGAAGGCAAAGCGCATTATCTCTCTTTATGGAGTTACGAAGATGAGGCCTACCCCTGATTTGATTATGGGGATGCTTTGTTTGCGCCTCTTTATGGAAGATGCCCCATCAAAATAGAGTTCCCATCGGGTATCATTTTCCTTTCTCTCCCCGGCGATCGTGTCAAACGCGTGTTCGTCTGGCAATTCACAGTTCAAGGGAGAGTCGGTAGGGGTCGGATGCTCAGCGAGGAAGTCAGTGATGGCCTGGCCCTTCACTGCCTTAAGGGGACGATAAGTTATCGAGAACTCCATTAAGAGCAGAGCCCATTTAGCGAGCCGCCCTTTTAATATGGCCTTCGACATTAGGTATTTGAGAGGATCCACCTTTGATATGAGATGGACCTCAGGTGCCAACGCATAGTGCCTGAGCTTCGTTATTGCGAAGATCAACGCCAGGCAGTGTTTTTCAATAGGAGATTAGTTGCTTTCTGTCCCCAGTAGAACTCGACTCAAGTAGTAGAGGGCTCTCTCTTTCCCTTGATCGTTCTCTTATGCCCACAGCGCGCCTAAAGAACCTTCGAGGGATGTCGTTTATAGGACGAGCGGTTTATTTTGAACGGGAGCGGCCAGCACTGGAGGATTCTCCAAGTATTGCTTGATTTACTCCAGTGCGCTTTGGCATTTGTGATCCCAGACGAACGGGGTTCCCTTTTTCATCAAGTGACTATAGGGGCGGCACTTGCCGGAAAGATTGGCTATGAATCGCCGGATATATGCGAGCTTTACTTAATGAGACCGCAGTTGCTTGAGAGTCCTTGATAGTGTTATTTCCATGATCGCCTTGATCTTCGACGGTTCTATTTCGATGCCTCGGTGTCGTACAATGAATCCTAGGAATTTACCCGAGGAAACTCCGAACACGCATTTGAGAGGGTTCATCTTCAAGTTGTATTGCCGAAGGCGTTGAAATACGACCTTCAGATGCTCTAGATGTTTCTCGTATGATTTGCTTTTAACTACGAGGTCGTCGATATAACATTCAACGATTTCATGTATTGGGTCATCGAAAATCCTCGTCATGGTCCTCTGATAGGTGGCACCAGCGTTCTTTAGATCGAACGGCATCACCTTGTAACAGAATATGCCCAAAGGGATCTGGAAAGCGGTATGCTTCTGGTCTTCGGGATGCATCTTTATCTGATTGTATCCTGATGAGCCATTCATGAAGGAGAAAACTTCGTGAGTGGATGCGTTATTTATCATCAGCTCAGTGACTGGTACTGGAAAGTCATCCTTTAGGCAAGCTTTGTTGAGATCCCGAAAGTCCATACATATGCGTACCGTCCCATTTTTCTTCATCACCGGGACGATGTTGGTGATCCAATCATGGTACTGAACCTCTTGGATGAAGACGGAGTTGATTAGTTTCTTGACCTCGGCATTGATGCTCATCTCAAGCTCGAGCCGCATTGTTCTTGGTGCTTGTTTGATCGGCTTGACATCCGGAGATATTGCCAATTTGTGTACAGCAATCTCTGGATCTAGTCCTGGCATCTCGGAATAGTTCTATGCGAAGCAATCTCTATGCTTCATGAGCACGTCCTTTAGCGTAGCCACCCTTTCTTCAGACAACAGCTCACTGACGAATGTCGGTCGCGGGCCACTTGTCGTCCCCAAATCAATTTCTTGAGGTTATCTGCAGTAGTATGTATTCCATCTTCCAGCTCTTTTGGAGCTGGTGGAAATTCTGAAATCATCTCGCCATCATTGTTTTCGAAGAACCAGGGGAGGTCATCCATATTCTCTGGCTCTTCCTTTGACAGCGTTATCGCGTGATAGGTTCGAGATCGTTTCCAAGATCAATGTTGATCTGGCTCTACTCTCGCTATACGCGTCGCTTTTAGCTCTTGCTTCTGTGGCGGGCTTACTCTCCAACTTCTGGATAGAGCGAACCTGCCTTGTTGATATTGGTCTTCGACCCAGTTCTTGAAGGTGAAGCAGTCTTCGAGAGAATGTCCTATTGTTCGGTGATAGGAGCAATAGTCTGGGTGAGAGACCTCGTTCGCTTGCTCGGGGTGCTTGGACTCCGGAAGTGTCATCATCTGATGCTTTACAATGAGATCGAATATCTTCTTTGTATTATCTTGAGGAAAAAAATATTCCCGACCCATCTTTATAAGGGACGGATCCCGGCTGCTCGACTCTTGTTCACGTGGCTTCTTAGACCCGCTTGGTCATTGTCGAACATTTTTTTCCGTTCTTTGGTTTATTTTTACCTCTGCGCTGGGTCTCTTATATAACGGGCTGGCGACGAGGAGCATTGTCATTCTCCGCGGCCTGTTGAAGGAGGCGCTGCATCCTGGCTTTCTCGTAAATGGCAATCTCACGGTTATGGTCATCCCGGACTTTTTGACCCGCTTTCCCGATTAGTTTGTCCATCCGTTCTTCAAATGACGGACTTGGCATTTTGATGGTAGGACCTTGTTTTGGTTCAGGGTCAGCGTCTTTTAACAGAACGTCTCCTTCTTCATCTAAGTCATGTATGACGTAGCTGCCATGGACTCGCTCCCGTTTTCTGGATTGAACATACCCAAGCCGGATTGTTTCCATTCTCCCGTTGGGCAACTTTCGCTGAGTTTCGGGGATGTTCTAGATCCTGTTATAGAACCGTGCTTGTCGAGCAGTTTGCTTAAGGGGTATACCTTGGCGTCTCAAAAGCCTCTTCAATCCTTCTGTGTAGTATCTGGGCAGTCGGATAGGCTGAAGTCTGTCAAGTATCGAGTCAGCATCATGCCAGACTTCTTTTTCTACTCTAGTTTCTGTAGATTGATAAAAGAGGATTGCCTTTTCATTTCTTCGCCTGGGAGGGACGTAGAATGTCTGCAGTTCTTCCACACCGTAGGTACCACGCGCGTCGAGCTCTTTGTAATGTTCTCGCGGAACCATAGCGATTCACAAGCTCCGATCATCATTAGCGAAGGCTTGTATTGATGGCCGAGTAGAGAATACAGCGTTGACCTCACCTTCTGAGTCGCTGCCGAAGTTCAACATAGGGATGGCCGGTCCTGTCTTGTTGCATTGGGGTGGCCGTGAATAAACTATTTCTTCTTCCTCCTCGGTGTCACTCCCGAAGACCGGAATAGTGGTGATAGATTTGTTCTTGTCCTCCAGTTTGCGACATCTTTTTGTGTCTTCGAAATCAGGTAGGAAGTATTTGGCATCCTCATATTTGCGGACTTTGTTCACGGAGAATGGGTTTAGCTCTCCTGTCACAGTATACTCGACACCATCCTTGAAATACTTCATACACTGATGTTGTGTAGAAGGAATAATGTTGTACTCGTGTAACCAAGGCCAGCCGAGCAAAGTATTGTAGCATGTCTTGGCGTCAATGACATGAAACTTAATGTCCATGACGAGCAGCCCAAAGCGTAACGTCAGTATCACGGACCCAAGCGTCCGTGATGACTGAGAGTTAAATCCGGAGATGGTGATTTTATCGCGAGCGAGGTGCTGAATGCTCATGCAGATTTCCTTCAACACTCTCAGGTTGAGGAGATTGACGGAAGACCCATTGTTAACCAGAATTTTGCCTATCTTGATATCGTGACAATATCCAGAGACATAAAGGGGACGGTTATGCTTGCATGTCCCAAGGAGGAGATCTTCATCGCCGAAGGTGATATCCGCTGTGTGCACTTCTTCCAACTCGTCCTTCATCTTTTTTCGGCTAGGAAAACTTGGAATTGTTCATGCTCTTGTAACGCTTTGATCAGCGAATCTCTCGCCTCTTTGGATAGCAGAAGGGCGTCGAGAATACTGAGCTGCGAAGATAGCTTTCTCAAGTGTGCCAAAACGTTGTAGTCCACCTTGTTTTTCTTTGGCGGGTCCTTGGCTGTCAGCTCTTTAACGACTTGGTCATCTATATTCTCAGGGACTTTTTCTTTCCCCTTATCTTTTCTATTCGACCCACTGTTCAAGGACCCAAGATTCCTTTCGGGCAACGTACGATTGCGCAGCTGAATATTTTCACAGGTCTTCGGTTCTTCCTCCTTTCCCAAGGTGGATTCTTTAAAGAGAGGGCCAAGAGTCATTTCTTCGTCAGAGTCGCACCCGAAGGTGAGAACTTGCGATCCCCTAGCGTCGACCATGTGACAGTTGCCAGTAGTTCTTTTACGCTCCTCGGTCATATTTCTTTGCTCCCGACGAGTTTTGCGTTTCATCCGCTTGAAATGTTGTCGGTGAGCAATATATCCATGCCACCATCTTTTAAAATTATTGCACTCTTCAGTGGGGTGCGCTAACTTTCGATAATATAAGCAGTAGCTAGGATGTGTTTCCGCTTCACCAAGAGCGTTAGCTTCGGAGGGTGGCAACTTCATTCCTATCGATATGGCTTTGGCGAATCTCTTCCTCGTCTTGAACCTATTTTTATTTGCGATGGATGTACTTTGATCTGGCGGGAGTGTTTCAACCCTTTCATCCAGTCGTCGGCGTTTGGCTTTTTTAAATATGGCCATCTCACGCTCCCGATCAGCTTTGCTTTTCGAAAGAGCTTCGTTCAAGAATGCATCAATCATTTCGTCTGATGGTCCTAGAAATTCAGGCTCAGGATCTGCCCCCAGTTTCTCTGTGTAAGGAGCTTCTTCATCGTCTATCGACGAGTGAGAGATCACATGGAAACTTGCCACATAACTTTCAGATTCATCCAACGAGTCTTTTTCATTGTCATCATCTCCATCCTTAAGTACGTGGCTGAGAAATTATTGGAGCGTGACTGGAGTCCGCGCTTTTTGATTATATTCTTTCAACCCATCAATCTGTTTTTGCAGTTCCGTGCGCTTGTCACCAGGCTTCACGGGCTTTTTGGTCTTCTTCTTCTTCTTTGAAGACTTTGACGGCTGGGTGTGAGCGCTTTGACTATCATCACCAATTTTTGGCATTGGGCACGGCTTCAGCATTCCCTCGATAATCTCGGGTTCCAGCGGAATTTTCCATCTAATCGTCGGGCATGTTTGGAGATCCTTCAGCATTCTTTTTGTTTTGGCTGAAAGGGCGACCTCCCATGGAGCTTCTTCTACGAAAGAACACGATGCCCCCGGTGTATCCGTCTTCTTGGGAGCGTGTGGCTGCGGTGAGTTCACCTTCCAATTCTTGGACATGGCAAATTTGCCCTGTTGGTATTGATCTTCAATCCGGCCTCTAAAGACGAAGCAATTTTCAATTGGATGGCTTACCATTTGATGGTATGGGCAATAATTAGGACTATTAGCCTCACCGGATTGCAATGGTCGTTTTAGATTCGGCAGATTGATAAGCCTGTTGCGCACCGCCAGTTCGAACAGTCTCTTCGTTTTATCCCGGGGTAACGAAAAAGGGCACATCATTTTCTCATTATAGTATCGCCGTCTCTTGTCTAGTTGACCCGTTAGTTTTGGGGGCACTGGGCTGCTGTTGAGTATTTGCGACGAAGGTCGCCTTCCCTTTACCTTTTTTGTTCCGCGGCTCCAGCTTTGGAGGAGACGGTCTATGACCCATCTGGTCCATTTGGGCCAGTTTGTCGATCAAGGCCTGGAACGTGGTCAGCTTGAAGAACATCATGAATTGGGAAATAGTTGCCTGAGGGTTAAGAGTGCCCACGAACATACCCACTGCCAGCGCTTCTTCGATGCACTGCTCATATTTTGACCATAAATTTCACCACCGTATTGCGTATTGTACCCAAGTTTCGCATGGTTTCACTCTGGCGTTAATTAATGCGGTAATCGGGGTACGCTCGCTAATGCTCGCGAATCTCTATGTAAACAACAGTTCCATCTACGCAAATGTCTTGACAGAGTCGTTTGGAAGTTCATAATACCACTCGAATGACGTCTCCGACAAGCTACCAACAAACTGGCGGAGCAGAAGTTTATCATCACCCCCGGTGTTGCCGCACAAGACTCTGAATTGAGCGACATGCTGATGTGGATTCCCCGTCCCTTTATATACGTGGAATTTAGGGATCGTATATCCCGGCGGGTACCTTATTTGGTCATACCAACCTGGGTAAGATCGTCCAGTCTTAACGATCTGTCCAGCCGCTTCATTCGCCTGGTGAGCTCGTATCTGCTGAGCAATATAATCATCCAGAGCGGCCTTGGAGATGGTCTCCTCCTTGGCTACTGAAAGGGCCTGAGGAGGGTTCGATGTCTTCCCTTTGTCGTCTTCAATGATGATCGGGGGGTCTTCAGCTAGAGGTTCCGGCTGTAACATCATCCCAGCTATGTCTTGGAACAAGAGAGCCATTCGTTTTATGTTGGCCGTCTGTTCCGCGGCCTCTTTTTCTTTCCTCTTGAGCATTCTTCGGAGGAACTCAGTATCAGTTTCTTATTCCCGACGCTGCTCCGAGGTTTCTGGATTTTTTTAGCCCAATGAGTGCGGCCATTGCAGTCAGCATCTCCTGAAGTTTCTGCTGCTGTTGTTCATGAGTCATCGTTATCGATTGGGTAAGCGGTCGATGACCCGTAGAAGCACGGCTTTCCTCTTTTCCGAAAGCCATATAAACAGTATGTATTACCATGTCCCCGGACTTGGGGCGTTTAGATTCAACGTCTTTGCGGTTTGCCGCGTTCACAGGGGCTTTCTCTGGCCTCCTTCTCTTGTGAGCAATTGAAGTCGAGGGGGCCATTGCAGCGGGCACCCAGACGGATGATGTATTCTGTGGTACCACGAGATGGATCTTTTCTTGCTGAGCTTTGAGCTTCTTTGGCCGACGAAAGTAGTCCTGGTTAATCACTGATTCCTGGACCTGTCGCCAGACTTTATAAATTTTGGATGACAGCCGCTGAGGGGGCTGCTCCGTCTTCCTTTCTGTAGTAATCTCTATAGATGGAGGAGATCTCTTCAGCAAGGCAGTCGGAGCGTTCTTGCGAACCCTCCTAAGCGGTTCAAAGCTGTTCTCAGTTGGAATAGCAGCATTGATTTCCACCGTTGGAGCCGGCGGAGTTAATCCAGAAGGAGATTTGCCCCCAGCCTCCTTACTCGGCGCCAGTGGCGACGTCAAGCGTGTCGAGCCGTTAGGATTGTTTCAGCTTTAGGGGTGACTTCCTCATGCCCCCTGTTTTGGAGAAGGGCTGTTGCCGGCGTCAGCTTCTTGAAGACCGATGTCCGTTGAGAAGTAATGTCCAATCTGTCATGGACAGACCTTTGGGCAGGGGAAGCATCTTCGGGGACTTCGCCTGGAGCAGGAGCCGGAATGGCCAGCTTTGTGAAGACTGACTTCTTGGCAGAAAAAGCTTCTTCGATGATTTCGTCCGCTTGAGCCGGGATGGCTATCCGCTTGGGGATGGCTACTTCAGGTATCACGGGCTTGTTAGCGTTCTGGCCCAGTCTGCTGAAAACTGAGGTAGTGGAGTTTGGCGACCCGTTGAGAGGGGCCGCGAAAGATCAAAGACCGACTTTTTTGGGGCTTGTTGCGCCAGCATCAGGACATTGAAGCTCATGGGTGGGATCAAAGTCCCAGAGAACAGCCCAGTGGTGGCCTGAGTTACTTGGTCCACCGGCATCGTGAACAGAGAGGCCGCCTGGGGCCCGTAAGTTACACCTCCAGATGAGGCGGAACGGGAGTTGCAGTTGCAGCTGGAGCATTTTGTGCAGGTAGAAGCCATTGATCTTTCGTTTTCTGCACGGAGCAAGACACCAAATCTTAATACCTCGAATCCCAGGGCAACTATATTAAACCGCGATTCGTTCGCGAACACGACACACGAAGTATGGAGTGGAAAGAGGAAAAGGTCCTACCAGGCGTTTCAGAATCTGTCCCCGCCAAAAATCGGAGACGCGACCGCGGGTCCATCTTGCTTGAATTTCGGGGTAGATGCTAATAGGTACTATCCGTCCACCTCTCCGAAGATGCCAAGTTGATTTATGGCACCATGTATCGAAGGTTTACACGGATGCGGTCGATGCAGCAGACTTCGTCAGATTCCCCCTCTTTGATGAGGGGTTTTTGATTGTGGGGACGCTCTTCCCTGCAGGCACAAGCCCCTGCAGTTAATTACGCTATTGTATCGCGGTAACCACTTTCTCCTTCTCCAGATGGTCACTTCGTGCCGTGTGTGTTTGTTTTGTTTTTAGTTGCCCGTGGTTTATATACGGAGACTAATTTATGTTGTTGCCCGTAGGGCGTGGATTAGTCCAAATCCGTATCTTCTTAGATTTGGGTTTTGGGGTTGGGTTTAAGGATACATTAGCCTCATTTGGGACTAAGATCAACTTAAACGTTTGTTAAGGATACGTTAGTTTAATTTTAGACTAAGATCAACTTAACGGGATCGTTTAGATCCAAGAAAAGAGCATTTGGGCTCTATTGTTAGTTTAGGAACATTGCGGTCGATTAGTTTAAGTACATTACGATCCATTATTAGTTTAAGGACATCTCAGTTCATGGTTAAGGACGTCATAGTCCATGAGTTTTGAAGGACCCCATAGTCCAAGATTAAGGACATCATAATCTGTATGTTTAAAGAACTCACAGTCAAGGTTAAGGAAATCATAGTCCGCGAGTTTAAAGACCTCACAGTCAAGGTTAAGGACATCATAGTCCATGGATTTTAAAAGACCACACAGTCCGTGGAATGTTTGGTTGTCGGGATCCGTCACCTCCCCGAAGACGTTGAAGGATTACAATGACAAATATCAGAGGAGTAAAGAGATGTACTCTCGAACCAATGTGAGTTGGTTGAAAGATCTGCAGTCCAATTTGGGGCTAAGATCTGTTAACATATTTATGAGCAAATAAGCTCAATTAATATAAGTTGAGGACTTATGGCCAATCTTGGACTAAGTCCATTCAGGTTAAAATGTTTAACATTTTATTTTGGGCTGTTGAGCCTTTATTTGGGCTTGGCCCTTTTAACAGTGCTGAGCATTGATTTATATTTTGACAATGTTTTTGTCTTTTATTAAATGTTGAGTATTCATCAGAGCTCTGGGCTTATTAAAGAACAATTTATGTTCTGTTAGCGCAAAGTGCGCAGTGCGCTCCTGCCATGTGGCGCACATGTAAGGGACACGTGTCGCGCTTGGCGCTAGGCGCCAGATGATGAGCGCATGATGCCAGTTTATAAGCACTGAGCGCTAATCCATGAGCGCATTGCGCTTTCAGTTTAGTGGCGCACACGTGAGTGACACGTGGTGTGCTTGACGCTGAGCGCCAGCCCATGAGCGCAGTACGCTATTTCAAGAGCGCAAAGCGCTAGTGGTTAATTGGCGCATACGTGATTGACACGTGGCGCATCTAGCGCTGAGCGCCAGTCCAGAGAGCGCAGAAGTGCAGTTCAAGAGCGCGAAGCGCATTTGATCAATTTTATGATTTAAGCTTTTTAAAATAGACTTTGTCTCAAGATCTAAGAACAACCGTTCTTATTTTGTTTCAATCTCTTATATTGATGAAAGGTTTTGCCTTTATGGATTTATGATCTTTAAGAGAATTGAATTATTCTCCTTTTTTATAATGAGATGTTCATGATCTCTTTGAGAAAGAATTTACTCTTATAGATCTATGATCCGTGAGAAGTAAGTTCTTCTTTTATTTTATAATGAGATCTTTTTATCTCTTTGTGAAAGACTTTTTGTCTTTGTAGATCTATGATCTTTTTAAAGAAATGAATTTTTCTTTTTTTGAGATGATTCATCTCTATGTTCATCATCATCATTTTTTTACCTTGAAAAAAGATCTTCTTGCAAGAGCTTGCTCTTTGAATTTTCTCAAAGTTTTTAGGGAGGTTTCTCTCTCTATTTCTCTGTCTGTATCTATGAGACTTGAAGTCTAGGGGCCTTTTTATAGGGTAGGCTGATTTGTTGAATCGGTTAAAGAGATCTTTCTCTGATTGATTTGGGGATGTTTCCCCACTATTGGATCTTTAATCCTAGGGTTTCTGTTTTACAGAAGGCAATCTTCTTGTTTTTAACAAGATTGGAAAATCTTTCCATACATAATTTATTCTATCTTTTGGTAAGTTTTATTTACCATTGGATCATTGATCCAACGGTGCTCTGATTTACAGAGCACAATCTTGTTATTTAGAAAGATTTTGGGGAATCTTTCCATTACAGAATTTAAATCTGATTAGTTAATGATTTATCATTACTATTAGATCTTTGATCTAACGGTGGGGAGCTTTTAGTTCCAGCGCTAGCGCACCTGTGCTCTGCACGTGGTGCGTTGCTTGAAGGGCAGCGCACATTACGCTAGTGCACCTGTGTTTAACACGTAGTGCGCTGCTTAGAACGCAACGCACCTAGCACTAACGCGCACGTGGCGTGCTGCTTAGAGTGCAGCGCACCTAGCACTAGTGCCCACGTACTCTGCATGTGGTGCGCCGCTTGGGGCGCAGCGCACTTGGCGCTGCAATTGAAGCGTTGCTTCATTTCAAAAATTTGAATTTTAAACAGAGCTTTGCTCTGATTGGGAGAAACAAGAGCCCAGAGATCATCAACAGCGTTCCTCCTCATTCCAGCAGGATACGGATATGACACTACCAATCGGAGCCACGGCAAAGTCCCCTAGTTCTAAATCTCGACGTTCATAGACAACCCAGAGACAACCTCGACATGCGACGCAATATTGCAGGCATAATGTCAACCAACGAAGCTAAGAAAAATCCCTCGCTTCAGGGTCTTGACGGCAACTCAAATAAGACCTGATAAGACTATCTGAGATCATTCCACACCAACGCGGAGTGGCCATGACTCATCGGGGCTCCTAAACTAAGCCTAACCTCAAGTAAGAAGCGACATGGAATACCCTAACACTTGCTCTTTTGACGGTAATATTACCTGGAAGATTACTTGTAGATGTCTTGTCCAGCCCCCAAAGGGATCAGAGACACGACAGTCGCGGGGCTACCCAAACAACAAGATTGCATATCGGGGAATATATCGGCCAACGCGATGGTGCGACAGGTAAAAAAACCCTAGTACCACAGACCCTATCGGAATTCTATTAACAGGAGTTAACTGTGACGTTAGGAAACCCTTGCGAGAACTTTTCAATTCGTCTCGACTCGTGAAGAAATTAGTGTCCTTGCGAGAACTTCTCGAATCGTCTTGACTCGTAGGTCAAAGCCTTAGGCAACGGGGATAAGGACTTGTTTCCTAAGCACTGGGGCCCTGCAAGTCGGTCCAAAATGGACTATTGCATACTATTCACGGTCCACACTCTCCAAAGTCGAATCTCGACAAGGGGAAAACAACCACTTACGAGTCCTCTCAACTTGTAAGCGGGAAAATTCTCTTGTGAGATCCTTAAGAGTCTTAAGTGAAAACACACACTTAGGAGTCCTCACGACTCCTAGGGAGAAAATACACTTACGAGATCCTCACGACTCGTACGGAGAAAAATCTTTATTAGACCCTCACGGCTCATAAAGTTGGAAAGTCTTAGGCAATAAATCCTAACCATGTTTCCTAAGTCATTGCTACCCTATATAGAGTACAAGATGAACTGTTATCTACCATTTATGGGCCACACTTGCCAAAAGCTACATGCCACTGAAATGGAAAAAGTTGCTCATAAGCATATAAACTACTTCACGCCAGAGTAAGACATAAAAAAATAGAAGGGTGCGGCTTATGAGGCTGAGGGTTTGGAACTATATCTCTTAAGAGTCGAGATTTGAGTCAATGATAAATGACGACGCTTGTGTTCGCTTGTTATCTTTTCAGATCAAGATTCTGAAAGTTATATACCAACCCAAAACTGGTCATACGCTATAAATTACTCTGCACTACTTCACCCACGTATATACTTACGTGGGCAAAGTAGTGGGGGCATTTGTTCCCGCCAAAATCATCGCCCAAGAGCTATTAGTTCTTGTTTATGCTGGCTTAAGTTTCGTTTACAGATATGTGTGAAACCGGGCTCATTCATATACGCACATGCACACATCAGAGGAAGAACAGGTGCTCAACAACAAAAACAAAGCATTTAATCGAACATTTTATTCTACGGGAAATAGATCACCAAACATGGGATCGAAAGTACAGGGATTCACAAAACTATGAATAAAATTATCTAACTCCCTCTCTGCCTTCTCCACCATGACAAAGCTGCTATCTTCACGAAGAGTAGCTACCCATCGGTCAGCACCGCACCCATCAGCAAAGACAGACATAATGACCTGCTAAGCCCGTATCTGGCTTAGCAGCCGGACAGAGCGATCTCTCAAAGCTGTAGTGATCAAAAGTGCCTCGTGGAAGCACTCGATCTTGTCTTCCGTGGGGTCGAGCATTACCGGAGTCATCTCCGCCGGAGGAGGGGGAATATCATTGATCACGGACAAGAAAACTATCCGTATCCAAATGGAGCCGATGGGGAGAGGAGATGCTATACGAGTCAAGAGCTCGTGCAGCACCATGTCGCATTGGTCATCCGTAAGAGTAAGGTTCACCAAGCGCGCAGCAAAATGAGGAACAATTTCCTCAATGGGCACCTCCCATAACTGACGACGAGCATGTGGGCGATTACAAGCCATAGCTCTTCTCTGTTTAAATGATTCTCTGAAAATGAGAGAGAAAAGAAGTATTGCTTCAGATTATGAAGGGAGACATTTAAGTCTTGGCACAGAAAATGCTGTGCATGATTGAACTATTTCCAAGCTATGGGAAAGAGAAGCTTGACTCAGGAAAAGTGGAGAAGGAATGTGAAAAGACACCTTCAATATTGAGGCAGCGCCTCACGTGCAAAGCACGAGAGCGCTGAGCACCAGCGCCATGAGTCAAAGACTCTGAGGCAGCACCTCACGTGCAAAGCACGAGAGCGCTGAGCGCCAGGCGCTAAGAGTCAAAGACTTTGAGGCAGCGCTCTGTGCAAAGCACGAGAGCGCCAAGCATCAAAACGAAATGTTCTCCACCGTTGGATAAAAAATCCAACGAAAATGATAAATTATCAAAATTCATAATGAAATTCTGTTAAGGAAATACTCCTTAGAATCTTTCCAAGTAGGAAAGATTATGTTCTGTAAATCAGAGTACCGTTGGATCAATGATCCAATGGTGATTAAAAATAACCAAGGTACAGAATAAGCTCTGTATGGGAAAATATTTCCCTATCTTGTTTAAAACAAGAAGATTGCCTTCTGTAAAACAGAAGCTCTAGGATCAAAGATCCAACGGTTGGAAACATCCCCAAATCAATTAGAGAAAAAATCTCTTCAACTGAATCAACAAGTCAGCCTCTACTATATAAAGGACCCAAGACTTCAAGTCTTGTAGAGAGGAACCCCCCTACAAGCTTTGAGAAATTTCAAAAAAAAGAGCAAGCTCTGAGAAGAAGAACTTTTCTTCAAGGTAAAAACAGAGAGATAAAAAATATCTCATCAAGGAAGAAGAACGTAGTTCTTTTTTTAGATCATAGATCTATAAGACAGAGGTCTTTCACAAACAGAGATCATAGCATCTCATTATAAAATGGGGAGAGAAGAATTTCATTCTCTTTAGATCATAAATCTACAAAGATAAAGTTTTTCACAAAAGAAAATAGAAGAGATTTTAATATCTCCTATAAAAATAAAAAATTTGTTCTTAGAACCATGAGACAAAATCTCTCGTAAGCGAGAACTTATTTCTCAGATCACGAAATTGATCAGAAGCGCTCTGCGCTCATTGTCTGGCGCTCAGTGTCAAGCGCGCCACGTGCTCCTCACGTGTGCGCTACTTCATAAGAAGCATCTTAGCGCTCCAAACCTGGTGACCAACGCCAAGCGCGCCACGTGCTCCTCACGTGCGCGCTACTTAACAGAAGCGCTCTGCGCTCATTGACTGGCGCTCTGCGCCAAGCGCGCCACGTGCTCTTCACGTGTGCGCTACTTAACAGAAGCGCTCTACGCTCATTGACTGACGCTCAGCGCCAAACGCGCCACGTCCTCCTCATGTATGCGCTACTTAACAGAAGCGCTCTGCGCTCATTGACTGGCACTCAGCGCCAAGCGCACTACGTGCTCGTCACGTGTGCGCTGAGGGAACATAAACTGTTCTTTAAATAAAGCCCCAGAGCTATAATGAGTGCTCAGCACTCAATAAAAGACAAAAACGGTTGTTAGAATCCAAACCAATGCTCAGCATTGTTAAATGAAAAAGGACTGAGCCTATAAAAATGTCCAACATTTTAACCGAATAGGCCAAGCCCAAGTTGGCCACAGATCCCTAATTCAGATTAATTGAGACCATATGCTCATAAATCTTTGATCTTAGTCCTAAACTAGACTGCGGATCTCTCAAACAATATTGGTTTAAAGGTCCATCTCTTCACTCCTCTGATATGTGTCGTTGTGATCCTTCAACGTTTTTAGAGAAGTGATGGATCTCGACATCCAGATATTCCACGGACTGTAGGGTCCTTAAACTATGGACTATGATGTCCTTAAACTTTACGGACTGTGGGGTCCTTAAACTCATGGACTATGATGTCCTTAAACTTTACAGACTATGATGTCTCTAAACTACCATGGACTGTGAGGTCCTTAAACTCATAGACTATGATGTGTTTAAACTTTACAGACTATGATGTCTTTAAACTGTCACGGACTATGATATCCTTAAACTTCTGGACCACAATGTCCCTAAACTAAAACAATAGAGTCTAAATGCTCTTTTATTGGATCTAAATGACCCTGTTGAGTAGATCTTAGTCTAAAAGTAGACTAACGTATCCTTAACAAACGTTTAAGTTGATCTTAGTCTCAAAGGAGATTAACGATCCTTATACCTAACCCAAAAACCTAATCTAAGAAAATACGGATTTGGACTAATCCACGCCATACGGGCGACAACATAAATTTGTCTCCGTATATGATTGATCTGTATTTTAGAGAAGTGTTTGTAGTTAACCGCAATCAGAACGGTGTCGCGCGTAGCTAGACCGAGGTGAGTACGGGTCGTCCTTAAGGAAACGTTGAACCTTTTATTCTTAGTTTTGGCGTGTTGAGAAAGAAAGAAGGAAGAATAAAGAATAGTTGTATGTTCTAAATCTACGTTAAACACGGATGCAAAATATAGATCTAGATTAACTATGGATGTAAGTTTAATATTAAAATGGGGCTTGTAAGGTTCATTAGGATTTAGTAGTTATGGATGATTAATTAAAGATTACTCTTTTTATCCTTTAATAGATTTAAAACTAGAACGACAGTGACGCATGTAGATTAGGGTTTCTGGAGGGAAAAATGTTCCCACTCTTAACCCCTATCTCGACATGGAACTCCGTTCATATCTAGCCTTTACTAAAACAATCATTAATCTAATCTCTAATCGCGATCGAGACTAACAATAAATTGGTAGCGCGCCCGATTAGTATGTTAATGATTCTTTTGGTAAAGTTTATAAATTTTATAGGACGTAAAAAGAGTTTAAGGATCTTCATCATCTATTAATCTATCTTAATCCTACGAACCTTAACAAGCGGAGAATTACTCGCGCATGATGGGAAAAGAAGAGATGGAGAAGGAAATCATATTAAAACTACAAAGAGATAGAATAAGAAAAACAACTATCTTTATTAATCAACAAAATTCATTTACACTTTGTTCCCTTTAAAAATGATTACAAAATACTAGTTTGCTTCTCGATCTCTTCTAAGGAGGTAGATGAACCGTTGATGATCAGCCTAGATGCGTGAGCCGTTTTGGACTTCGTGATCTCTTCACCTTGATCCTTTTTTCAAGAGGCTCTCAGTCCTTATTTATACTCACAGAGACGGAACCCTAGTTTCATAATATGGTAACTAGTTGTTACGATTCTAACCAAAAAATCCAGAATCCCAACTCTCTTAAAGTACGGCGGAACAGCGGCCGTTGGATGGGTTTGACCGCGGATCCGTGGTCTTATGGTGGGATCTTGGCCTTAAATTTTTGGGGCTTCATTTATGTAGCTCTTGGTGATCTTTTGAATATCTAGACTTTGAAAATATTCTCTATATTTCTGCCAGAATTGGTTTCTTCAATTTACTTGAATATTTTCGGCAGATTTGATCTCGCCAACTCGGATTTCCTTGATTTTAGTCATGATATAATTCCTGCACAATTATCTCAATAAATGATGTTAGTAGAATTTGTTTATATTGAGATATTATCTTAACCATTTGTCATGATATTTTAGTTTAAGAGAATTGGTCAAAAATATTTCATATTAAAATAGTCCAAATATTATATAAATATTATATGCTTATCATTTTCCTTTATAATATTAATTATTATATATAAACACATGAAAATAGTATTTTTACGGATAAACCCTTATATGTGTCATATTTATAATAAACATCTTTTATTATATATAAATAGTAAGGAAAATATCATATTAAAAGTGCAGTTTTATCAACTGAACAAATATCCCCAAACTTATCTTTGATCGTCCCGAGCAAACTAGTTATTCAAGAGAAGGAGAAAGAAGGAAAAAAAAGAAAAAAATCCTAAGTAGCATACTTTCGTAGGCAACACGATTGCACTGAGCACGTGCAACAAACCGTTAAACCTCTAGGTGTCCCTAGTAGAAGGGGTGTTGTCTCCTGAGGGTTTTCAGCGGATTACACCCACAAAATCCTATAATAAAAGAGAGATGGTGAAAGTTACATATAAAGATAAGAACTATAAAAGAAAGAACTTGAAAATAACAATTTTCAACTAGACCAGTTTTTCAGTTGCTATGAGCCATATCTTAATGGTCGTGAAAAAATATTAGAAATCATATCATCTCTCAATAAAAATATCGTCTTTATTTTTCATTCCTATCTTTCTTCCAAACATCGATCATATACCCCTACGTGTGTGTAAAAGACACCCCTACACTCAGAGAATTCAATTCAAGCTATCATACTCTTGTCCATCTACCTCAGTACTTTTTAATTGATGAATATTTAGATGGAATTTGCTCACACATTTTTCATGCGACCGTTAATATTTCTTGAGGTACTAACTGACCGATTACTCATGTGCTTGCTTATTAGGCGTATTAGTATTTTTCTCGTCTTGCAACACCTGAGACTTAGCAGTGACTCCTAAACCAGTTGGTCTAAGGCACCAGGTAATGAAGCACCCTCGCTATATTTTTTTATTGCTGTCCAGGTGATTACAAAACCAGTGTTCATTTTTCTTCACCATTTTATCTTTTTATTCATTTATTATTTCCTTCATACTTTGGCTTTTAGACAAGAGCATTTCAAGGTATCCTCTTCTATCCCAAGTTTCAAGACGTGTGTAAGTGCGTATAGTAGGGTATCAACGTTTAAATGTTTGGCTTCCAGAATAGGGACTGTTTTTCAGACTTATTTTTATTCTCAGATTGGCAATTTTCTTCATCTTACTAGCTCTTGGGACAACAGCTCATAACTACTTATTACTAGTTTCATTTAAGAAAACATCTGATTTTCTTGCTTTTCTCAAACTATTCGTATCTTTCATATGTAAATTTTCACTTTCAAACTTTTATTATCAAATTGCTTTTTGTGTGCGCTTATATATAGTATAATGCAAAGTAATACTTAAATAAGCACAAACCTCTCCCAAATCTATTTGCAGCAGTGTCCTCATTATTGTTTCTTTTAAATCTTAAAAACCTGTAGACTTAGGAGGAAAGGTTATTAATGGGGGCAACAAAAATTTAAAGTGAAAATCCTCACCCAAACTTATTTTTGGCTCACCATTTTGTTAAAATTGTCTTTTCAAGAGCCAAAATATCCCCCCTAAAACTTAAGTAAAATAGTATTAAGCATTTAAAATTATTAGGGAGGGTAAAAGTTATTGGTCAAAGTGAAGCCTTGCAACGACCAAAAGTCAAAACCAACCATTCAAAAATTTTATCAATGAAGCACCAAGGTTGGTGGAAGAACATGTCGCCGATTGACATGAAGAAGTGGGGAGGAGATAAGAGGTGTAATAGAAAAGGTTTACATCTCGATTTGTAGAGACAAAACAATGATGATAGATTATTCGCATTCTCATTCTTGATAAGAAGAAGATGTGGCGGTTCAATTTCTTTGGGTTGGGGTTGATTCATCACAACGCCCATGTCTTCTAAGAATGCGAGTTCATCAGCGAAGATTTCCTCGAAGCTTTCATTGATATCCCGAATAATAATCTCATCAAAAAGAACGGGATGATACTCCGATTCCATACAAGGTTCACATTTAGCGTTAGCTGTTGGCGCAGACAATAACGTAATAGCGGAGTCGAGATCAGTATCGTGAAGCTCTTCAACTTCGCTACTGTCGGAATCTATTTTTTCGACAGAACACACATAAGCATAGGGTTCGGTGGGTTCACTTCCCAACTTGTAAATGTTAAGCTCAATTGACATCTTTCCGAAAGATAAGATCATAGAGCCATTTCTACAATTGATTATTGTGTTGGAAGTTGCAAAAAAAGGTCGACTTAAAATCACCGGAATTTGGTTTCGTGGGTTTGCTACAGGTTGTGTATCTATAACGATAAAGTCCACGGGAAATATAAATTCCTTGACTTCGATTAACACATTCTCTAGCTCACCCCTAGCTTGGGTGATAGATCGATCGGCCATCTGAAGAGTGCAATGCGCCAGTTTTAACTCTCCGATCCCTAATTGCTCATAAACAAAATACAGAAGCAAGTTAACACTAGCACCTAAATCGAGTAGAGCACGATTGATATTTTTACCCCCAATAGAAATAGAAATTGTAGGACTTCCGAGGTTCTTTCATTTTTTGGGTAGTTGTTGTGTAAAAGCAGTGCTCACATTACTTGCAAGGAAAACTTTTTTAGATACTTGAACTTTTCTCTTCATAGTGCACAAGTCTTTTAGGATTTTCGCATAAGAAGGAACTTGTTGAATATCATCTAGGAGAGGAATGTTTATGTTAACTTACTTAAAAATTTCCACAATCTTCTCCATTTGTGGACTTGGTTTGTTGCCCCTTAAACTATTTCGATAAGGTGCTTTATCAATAAGGGTTTGGTTCAACATTGGAGAGGATTGTGGGGATGGAGTAGATCCCAGAATTGGAGTGGGGATCGTTTCTGATAGATTTATAGAAGTGGGCTGAGGGTTCGAGCCTTATGGGAAGCGTAGAATAGGCTCGGAAGTAGGTGGGAGACTAGACGAATTAAGGGAAGAAGTAGAAGCCGGGGTATCATTGGTATCACTAATATCATCAACTTGTTCACCCATTTGGTTATCCAGCACTCTTCCCGATCTCAACGTAGTAACGATACTCATATTATAATTTTGTGAGTGGCCAGGATTTGGTAGGGGTTGAGAAAGAAGTTTCCCTTTCTCTCTAGTATTCATTTCGGCGTTTAATCGTGCAATTTGGGCTTCTATTGATTTAATACTCTCACCATGGGAGGCAGAGTCTTTCTTTAAGGTATCAATAGAAGACTTCATATCAGCCGACATTTGAATGGAATGTTTCATAAACAAATCCAAAGTTTGTGCGAGTGAAGAGTTATCAGTACCGGCCAATTGCGGTGCAGAAGTGTTGGCCGAATTTTGAAAATTTTGTGACTGAAAGGGGTGCTGACTTTGTGGTTGTGGTTGATGTTGCGGTGGAGAAAGTCTTTGATAATTGCTTTGGAACTGGTTTTGATTTTGGGGTTGGTTTTGGTTCCATGCAAAGTTAGGATGATTCCTCCATCCTTGATTATACATGGATGAATAAGGATCGTTTTTAGGTCGCTGCTGAAAAGTATCATTAGTTTGCTTATGACCTTGAAATGGTGCATTCATAGGACATTCTTCCGTCAAGTGTGAAGGATCTGAATAGCAACCACATACGGTTTTGGGAAGCGTTACCTGATTTAGGGAGACTGATGAGAATTTATTCTCAATAGCGTCGTGTTTTTTCTGCATCGCTGCCATTTCGGCTTTTATTGCGATGGAAATATCGAGCTAATAAATACCTCTTCTAGATGAAGGTGGTCTTACACTTTCCCACTGCAAAGTGTTTTCAGCGAGGTCTTCCAGATATTTCCAAGTTTCACCATCATCTTTAGACATGAAATTGCATTGACAATTTGTTCCAAGTATCTGTTTTGTCGCTGGATTAATGCCCTCATATATAATTCGGCACAAATCCCATCTTTGTATTCCATGATGAGGACATTGGACAAGCAGATCCTTGAAACGTTTAAAGCACTTCAAAAATGGTTCATTGGGAAGCTGGGTGAATTGGTTGATCTCGCTCCTAACACGGGCGGTCTTATGATTTGGGTAAAATTTCTTAAGGAATGCTATCATAAATTCATCCCAATTGGCAATAGAGTGTGCGACAGTATTATAAAGCCATTTTTCTGCCAAGTCACACAAAGTGATTGGGAGAATACATAAGCGCATAGCATCCACAGACAGTTGTGATGTACCCATCATTGCGCATACGTTTTCGAATTTAGTGATGAAAACATACGCGTCTTTAGATTCAAGCCCGTGAAATTTGGGCAACAGATTGATGTAGTGGGGTTTAATTTCAAAATTATCCCCGTTGGCTGGTGGAATAGATAAGCAAGTAGGAAGTGGACCACGGATATGATAGCATCTCTCTTGAAGAGAGATGCGTGGTGAATTCTGCTCACCTACGGACGGTGGCAGCGTGGTATTATAATTTGATGGAGAACCATCTATCTCGGTCGATGTAGAGGGTGGTGGGGGAAAAGAAGATGAAGAAGCACCGACTTCGGAGTCGATAGCAGGAACACGGACAAGACGAGCACTAGAATCCTGTGTCCAGCTAATCATGCACTAAGCGGGTTTAGCGCAAGTGACAGCGTGTGTAAAAATGGTTTTTTTTGAAAAGTGTGTCGGATTTAGACAAATCACACAAAAATACACAAACAACCCTAGAACTAAGATTACCTAGGTCAAGTCTCTAGACCGCTCCTAGACTTCCAAAGGACAAGCCGCAGGATCAATCCTCTACCACCTCTTTACTACTCTTATAGCCAGGTAAGTGCCAGGTAAATGAGAGGTATCCACTATATGAATCACCGAAAATAGCGGGCTTAATTAAGTAACCACTTTCCTTAGACACACTTGCCTAGGCACCACAACAATATTGCGGATAAACGATAGATTACCCACGACCTTCCTATGTTTTTATTGAGCGCGACAGTCCTTAAAGTTTTGTCTAGATATTTTTTAAATTAATGTAGGGTTGATGCGGATGCTCGTTTTATGATTTGTAGGGCTTAGGAAGGGTGATGAAATCCCCACCTAATCTGCATTTTGGTCTTACCCCTTAAAATCCGTATTAAAATATGAAATAACAAACCAATAACAAAACTTTGCAAAAAGATTTTTGAGCGGCGATATTTTGCAAAGAATCCTGCAGAAAAGATATTTTATTGGATATCAGAGGAGAGAGAATGAGTTGAAAATTTTACCAGAGAAGTTTGGAACCCTAATTCTTT
Organism: Agapanthus africanus; assembly: GCA_030015575.1. Classification (NCBI taxonomy): domain Eukaryota; kingdom Viridiplantae; phylum Streptophyta; class Magnoliopsida; order Asparagales; family Amaryllidaceae; genus Agapanthus; species Agapanthus africanus. The sequence goes on along the minus strand of JASDDO010000028.1, from coordinate 22,428,999 downwards.
ACTTAAGCCGCGGATCCGCCGCTAAAATAGCCTTTCTGACGCGATTCCGCCGTGCTTTGAGGGAATTTTTTGATGATTTTTGCTATGTGGCCTCCTGTGCTCCTCTGGATCTTGATGAATGTCTCTGGCTCTCTGTTTCCGCAAGTCTGCAACTCCAGACCCCCTCGTAAAATTCACACAATAATCATTAAATATACAATTTGCAGTTTTATTTTGTTTATGATAATGATCGAATAAGAATTCAACACAAATAGTAAGAATAAAAAATTACGCACGTACCCCCGGCAACGGCGCCATTTGATTGATCTGTATTTTAGAGAAATTTTTGTAGTTAACCGCAATCAGAACGGTGTCGCGCGTAGCTAGACCGAGGTGAGTACGGGTCGTCCTCAGGGAAACGTTGAATCTTTTATTCTTACTTTAGGCGTGTTGAGAAAGAAAGGAGGAAGAATAAAGAATGGTTGTAGGTTCTAGATCTACATTAAACACGGATGCAAAATATAGATCTAGAATAACTACGGATGTAAATTTAATATTAAAAGGGGGCTTGTAGGGTTCATTAGGATTTAGTAGTTATGGATGATTAATTAAAGATTACTCTTTTTATCCTTTAATAGATTTAAAACTAGAACGACAGTGATTGATTGTTACGAAAAAGTGTGTTTGTAGTTTAACCGCAATCAATAACGGTGTCGCACGTAGCTAGACCGAGATGAGTACGGGTCGTCCTTTGGGAAACGTGGAACCTTTTACTTTTACTTTAGATGTGTTGAGAAAGAGAGGAGTGATAAAGAATTTTATAGAATGGTTTCTAGATCTACGTTAAACAAGAATGTAAAATATAGATCTAGATTATTTTAAAGATTTAATTAATATAATAAGAGGGCTTGTAGGGTTCGTTAGGATTTAGTAGTTATGGACGATTAATTAAAAATTACCCTTTTTATCCATTAATAGATTTAGAACTATAACGACGGCGATGCGTGTAGATTAGGGTTTCTGGAGGGAAAAGGAATCCCACTCTTAACCCTTATCTCGACACGGAACTCCGTTCATATCTAGCCTTTACCAAAACAATCATTAATCTAATTTCTAATCGCGGTCGGAACTAGCAAAGAATTGCTAGCGCGTCCGATTAGGATGTTAATGATTCTTTTGATAAAGTTCCTAAACTTTATAGGATTTAAGAAGGGTTTAATTATTTTCATCGTCCATTAGCCTACCCTAATCCTACGAACCCTAACAAGCGGAGAATTACTCGCGCATGTTGGGAGAAGAAGATGAAAAGACAGAGAGGGAAAACATAATGTAAAATGCAAAAAGAATTAAAATAAAATAACTACCTTTATTAATCGACTTGAACAAACTACACTTTAATCCGTAGAAAATGATTACAAACTAGTTGCTTCTCGATCTTTCCTAAGGAGGTAGTCGAACAGTCGATGATCAGCCTGGATGCGTGAGCGTCTGGAGCTTCGTGATCTCTTCGGCTTGATAGCTTTTCCAAGAGGCTCTTGGTGCCCTTTTATAGTGCAAAGCCAGAATCTTATTTTTGAAAACTTGGTAAAATTCATCATAGATTTATGTCCCAAAATCTTGTGCTCTGAATCCATAAAATTGCGGCGGATCCGCGGCCCAAGGGGGGTATGGCCGCGGATCCGCGGCCAATGGGTGAGATCTCTTGATCAATTTTCTTGGGCTCTCTGATTTTGACATTTGGCAATCCTAGGCACCTTTAGAATTCAGAAATCTTCTCTCGGTTGCTTCCAGACTTGGTCTCCAAGTTTTGCTTCTTAATTTGGCAAGTTTTCTTCAATAAATTGATTTGTTTGATAAATTCTGCATAACAACTTGGAAAATTTTGCACCATAATCTCAAATAATATTTAGTAGACTTAGTTCTACTAGGATTTGGTCAATAGATTTATTTGCATACATTTTCCTACCAAATGATAATTAAAATATATTAACATATGGAAAATAATGTTTTCACACATAAACCCTCATATGTATAATATATTATAATAAAGTCGTTTTTTAATATGAAAAATGGTAGGAAAAATGTAATACAAATGTGCAGTTTTATCAATTGAACAGTGATACATGTAGATTAGGGTTTCTGGAGGGAAAAGGGTTCCCACTCTTAACCCCTATCTCGACATGGAACTCCGTTCATATCTATCCTTTACTAAAACAATCATTAATCTAATCTCTAATCGCGATCGAGACTAACAATAAATTGTTAGCGCGCCCGATTAGGATGTTAATGATTCTTTTGGTAAAGTTTATAAACTTTATAGGACGTAAAAAGAGTTTAAAGATCTTCATCATCCATTAATCTACCCTAATCCTACGAACCCTAACAAGCGGAGAACTACTCGCACATGATGGGAAAAGAAGAGATGGAGAGGGAAATCATATTAAAACTACAAAGAGGTAGAATAAGAAAAACAACTACCTTTATTAATCAACAAAATTCATTTACACTTTGTTCCCTTAGAAAATGATTACAAAATACTAGTTTGCTTCTCGATCTCTTCTAAAGAGGTGGATGAACCGTTGATGATCAGCCTGGATGCGTGAGCCGCCATGGATTTTGTGATCTCTTCAGCTTGATCCTTTTTCCAAGAGGCTCTCGGTCCTTATTTATACTCACAGAGAGGTAACTAGTTGTTACGATTCTAACCAAAAAATCCAAAATCCCAACTCCCTTAAAGTGCGGCGGAACCGCGGCCGTTGGATGGGTTTGACCGCGGATCCACGGTCTTATGGTGGGATCTTGGCCTTAAATTTCTGGGGCTTCATCTATGTAGCTCTTGGTGATCTTTTGAATATCTAGATTTTGAAAATCTTCTCTATGTTTCTGTCAGAATTGGTTTCTTCAATTTACTTGAATCTCTTCGGCATATTTGATCTTGCCAACTCGGATTTTCTTGATTTTAGTCATGATATAATTCCTGCATAATTATCTCAATAAATGATGTTAGTAGAATTTATTTTTATTAAGATATTATCTTAACCATTTGTCAAGATATTTTAGTTTTAAGAGAATTGGTCAAAGATATTTCATATTAAAATAGTCCAAATCAACAACAATAACTGAGCCTTTTATCCCAAGCATATGGGGGAGGCTAGGCTACATGAACCAACATGGGAATCACGCCGGGTCCAGCACATGAATCCTCTGTCTCCACTCACTTCTATCGAACAATATACTTTCATTGAGTCCTTTGGCAACCATATCGTTTCGTATCACCTCCATCCATGTTTTCTTCGGTCTCCCTTTTGCCCTTTTGCCATTGCCGGTCCCAAGTCCGGATGAGGAAGGGTGAGGGTTGTGGTAGGCTTGTGACAGCCAACGTAAAACTTTGTCACATTCTATGACATGAACCATAATAAAATAGTCCAAATATTATATGAATATTATATGCTTATCATTTTCCTTTATAATGTTAATTATAATATATAAACACTTGAAAATAGTATTTTTACGGATAAACCCTTATATGTGTCATATTTATAATAAACATCTTTTATTATATATAAATAGTAAGGAAAATGTCATATCAAAAGTGCAGTTTTATCAACTGAACAGTATACAATCCACGGGCAACAAAAAATAAAATAAATACACACGACACAAAGTGACCATCTGGAGAAGGAGAAAGTTATTACCGCGGTGCGGTAGTGTAAATAACTGTAGGGGCTTGCGCCTGCAGGGAATAGCGTCCCCACAATCAAAAATCCCTCAAATGAGCGGGAATCTGACGAAGTATGCTACAACGGCCGCATCTGTCTAAACCTCTAATACATGGTGCCATAAATCAACTCTGCATCTTCGGAGTAGTGGACAGATAAAACCAAATGGTATCTGCCCCCAAATTCAGGCAAGACATTTGTTTTCCCGGTTTTCGGCGGAGAACAGACCCTAGGGTTGAAACAAAAAGGAGTGACAGCAAAATCCCGGCTCCAACTCAACATTCTTCTCGTTACAACAGACACAATTTCAACAAAGGCTCCAAATAGCCAAACTAAAAAGGAGTGACGGCAAAATCCCGGCTCCGACTCGACATTGTTCTTGGTACAGTAGACGCAATATCAACAGAGGCTTCAAATAGCCAAATCAAATCGAAGCAACGGCATATTCATAACTTCATGGTCTTGACAACAAGTTATATAAAGCCTAAGAGATTATTGGAGATCATCTCACATCAGCGTGGAGTGGTTATGACTCACTGGGGCTCCAAACTTAGCCTAACCTTAAGTAAAAAGAGGCATGGCAAAATCCGTAACGCTTGCTCTTCCGACGGTCAAACTTCTTAAGAAGATTACTTGAAGATGTCTTGTCCAGCCCCCGAAGGGATCAGAGATACGACAGTCGCGGGGCTACTCGAACAGTAGCGTAAAGACTGCATATCGGGGAATGCATCAGCCAACGCGATGGTACCACGAACTAAAGTCATAGTAACACAAAACCAAACAGACCTCTGTCGCAGAGAGTAGGGGTTATCAATATATAACGTTAGGATAAGTTTGCCTATAAACCCAAGTGAGGTAAACTAAACAAACTACGAAATGAGTCCATAAACTAAACAAGCTCCGAAATGAGTTCATAAACTAGAGACTCTGAAATGAGTTAATAAACTACAAGCTCCGAAATGAGTTCATAAACTAGAAACTCCGGAATGAGTGAATAAACTACAAACTCCAAAATGAGGCTATAAACTAGAGACTCCAAAATGAGTCCATTAACTACAAACTCCGAAACGAGTAAGTAAACTAATTAGCACCACATTAAGGCATCAGAACATGGATAAGCGCATAAAAAATGTATATTCTTATTCATGAATCAAAATATTTAAGAGATACAATTAATGCAAAAAAGAGGAATACGGTTACAATTAGGAAAGAGGAGCTTTCAACAAATTGGCGACCCGCTCACGTGCTCCCAGCAACTCTTCCTTGCATTCAGCTACTCCGGCCAGCCTCGCTTCGATTTGAGCTCGTTGTTGCAAGCAGGATGAAAGGTTCTAAGCGATTTCCTACTTCGCAGCTTCACAATCTTGCATGACCCACTCAGAAAAGTCGAGCTTCCGCCTCAGCGCCGGCCCGTCAGATATACAATGTTGGAGTTTTTTAAAAATAGATTGTAGTTTCATAGCATTTGCTTCGATTTGGGCACGCAATTGAATGGATTTGCCAGAAGCCGTCGCATGGTCCTTTCGCTTCAGGGACAGCTTTTGTTCGAAATGTTGAATGAAATCGCCACTTTACTTGATCCACGCGACCCACTGAGCCTTCAAGATCAATACTTCAGGAGCAAGACGCTTGAGCTCGATCTCTTGCAAACAAGTCTCGAACTTCTTACAATGATCGACCCAAACTCGAACAAAATCTACATTGTGGAAATTCGCAAGCGTCGTCAGTATAGGGTTGACCTCGTCAGCAAAATCCACAGCAGAGGTGAAAGCTTCGGCATCGAGGTCTTCGATAAACTCGCTTAACATCCGCTTGCTAGTCACCGTACCACAGGAAGATTGACGTTTAAAAAAGGCCTCGTAGTCATGGGGACGCGAGACTCAAAATGAAGAGAAGCCGGAATAATTGCTGCAAGATAAACCATGCATGAATAAGGGTCAAATTTCAACTTGAAAGATAAAGATAGAAGCTGATGGACAAGAGCTACTGTACCAGCTGTTGAAAGTGGCAAGATAGGGAGCACAGAAGGCTCAGCTATTCCTTCGTTCCCTCTCCCGAGTCGTATCACTATGGTCAATATGAGAAAAGCTTAGCAACAGAAGGTCTACTCATGAAAAGGAGAAACACCAAACGAAGAATATACTGACCAATGCCGGAAGGGGGAACGACATCTGATTGGAAGGAAAAATGTGGGTTTAACACTTGATATAAGTGGTCAAAGAGCACTACTGCAAGGTTGCGACAATATAAGGTTAAAGCAAAAATGGTATCTACAGTGAAGCAAATAAATGAGAACTCTTTACGTTCCAAAATTCGGGGAGGCTCAGAAGAGGGAGAAGGAACCGTAACAGCCACGGCAACGGCCGGCGGTAATTCTTCAGCCAGTACAGCTTCAGGGTTTACTGCGCCTATGCTCAAGACAAAGGAAATATCATCAGAGATGCTTAATAGGATTAAAAGCTCAAAGATAATAACTCAAGGAGTACCTGAAGCGTTACCGATTGTGACGGATTCCTCGGTTTCCATTGGGAGAATAGATTCAGCACCCCTGGCTCGACAAGTGCCGTCGTAACACTCGCGTCACCTGTCGATATCAAGGATTCATAGGGAGAAAGAGCGGCAGTAGGAGTGGTCCTAGATTCCAGAGAAAGATTGGCCATATCAGGCTCTTTAATTGCTGACATTTCACCTGTCACGCCGTCACCCAAATATGGCCCTGTAAACAAAAAATGCGTATGTTATGATATAAAAAAAGGGGAAGGGCTATTACTAAGATCCATGCGTTGTTCTACCTTGAAGTAGCCGTTTACCCTTTTCCCGAGCTGCACGCGCAACCTGTATATGGGCAGTAGACAGGGCAGAAGGAAAGTCTACCGGATGAATGTCAGCAGGTGGAACATTACTCTAACCTGCACCCACAGCCAAGATAGATTTGCTTCCCCCAAGAATACGAACTCCTGATGTCCGGGAATTTGGAAAATCACTTTCTTTTCTCTACAATCTATGTGAGTGTGGAAAATTCCAAGAAACTGCATTCCTAAAACAACGTCATAACTTCCTGTATCTATCACCAAGAAATCTGCGAACAACTCCCGTTCGCAAATAACAATAGAACAACCCCTTCTTTCACTACTAAATATAATCCTCCCATTCCCAGTATGTATGTTCTAACCGCTTGATAGGGCCATGTGTGGAATAGAGTGTGCACTAATAAATTTGGACGACATAAAACAATGGGATGCACCAGAATCGAATAATACCAATGCGAGAAAATTATAAATAAGTAGGATACCTGAAACAATATCGTCTGAAGTTTTAGCCTCCTCGGTCGTCAGGGTGAAGCCCCATCCCTGGTTAGGCCTTTTAGCAATCTACTTCTGCCCATAGGTCTTCTTTTGTGGTGTTTTCTGAACATCGTCTCTTAACCATAATTTCGAAGGGTACGTACCAATTGTATGGTCAGCTGATCCACACACTAAACAGAGTCCAAGCTTCCTCCGACAATCCTTCTACATGTGGCAGGGTAGACGGCAGAAATCACAAACCATACTCCTTTTCTGATTTGATACGAAAGAGCTTTGCATAGGTACTGTCCCCTGTCTGTTAACCGGAATACCCTTACATCCAGGAGCTCTAGTTGGTACATACGAGGTCTTCTGCACCACAACCTCTTGTTGTTGAGTACCCTTTACTCTCATTGATAGTCTCTGTTGTTCCTTAGCTGCCGTGAGAACTTGGGAGAAAGTGGTTAATCCTACCAAAGTGAGATGCCTCTGAATCTCCACATCTAAAATACGCGTGAACCGCCTTACCCTATCCGCCTCGTTGTCAATCAAGGGCCCTGCAAATCGACTGAGCCGGATCCACTCAGCCACATGTATATCAATAGATCCGCCATTCTACTTTAAGCTAATGAACTTCTCTTCCATTTTTTCCTTTGCAGATTGCAGAAAGGACTTCTCCAAGAAATTCCGCGTAAAAGTCGCCCAGCTGATCAGATTTGCTAAATAGTTCTCCTCGACAAGCCACCATTCACGAGCGTAATTCACCAATTGGATGCGTATCACATCCATCCCTTTCTCATCCGGAATCTGTGCGGCAACTAAAAGATTCTCTATATTCACCAGCCACTTCTCCGCCGGTAATGGCTCCTCTAATCCTGTAAACGTGGCCAGACCGAGTTTCCTGAAGTCCGCTTTGGTACCTTCACGCTGTGCTGGTCTAGAAACTGCCGCCCTCTCAGCTGCCATGATAGCAGTCTGTTGGTCCGTTTTTAAGCCCTCTTGGAAAGCCTCTGCCTGTCATTGGTTCAGCTCTGTTTGACGTTTCTGGTTTTCCAGCATACCGCGCATGATTCTAGATAATGCGTCGTCGTCTACAGGCCTCTTATATGCTCGTGAGTCTCTTTCCGCCATGATTCTTGGGTTAAGAACACTAAAGAGAATTAGCAACAGAAACACAATTCAAAAAAAAACAAAGAGTTAATAAACTATACATTCAACAATAGCAAGGTAGTAATATGGCAGGACACGTTCCTACTTTCTGGGTTTTCAGATTAGTGTATTGGATACAATACCCAACTACAAAAGAGACCAAACCCAGCAAACCTAAAACCTATACTCTGATACCAACAAAACTTTGTCACGCTTCATTTCCCAAAATACGTAAATACTGTATGTGACAAAACCAACCATGCTACCTATGGCGAAGAAATATCTTTCTATAGTCACATTACGGCTATCAATCAGATATCAAAAACAGTAAATAAATATATAACTATCACATGTCCAACTGCCACAATAAATAATAATGAGGAAAATAGCGGACACAAATAAAGATCCAACAAGAAATAATATTCCAACCTTGTCCCTGTTAGATATATGTATGCCCTAGAGGCCATTATTTGATAATGGATGTATTGACATGTATATTTATTCAGAGGACATTCTTGCTCGATATGATAGTATGCTATCTGGTTACTCTTTATCTTGACATGTTTACTTGATCATGCTTTTTATTCATTTGATACATGTTGATAAAGCCCTTAGGATATTTGCTTGACTACTGTGATTATGATGAAGATCATACTAGCGGGACATGAATAGTTTATAAGTATATCCTTAAATATTCCTAATCATGGGTGTATCGAAACGGAGCATCGACATTCCAGAGTAGACTAGTGTATACATTTCTTAACCCAATAGATGGGCAATGGATGATCCCATATCCATTGGTGTTTGACATTAGAGATTGTATACGGGTGCTCAGTGGAGACTGGGTACACTAGACAGACTCGCCGAGAACTCTAATATGGCATTATATCTATCGTCGGATAGAAGTTCTCAGGTGACACTGGTACGTGTTAGTCTGTATACCTGAGATCGTCATAGAGTCTTGTGTGTTCTTCCACTATACTTTGATTTCCACCCTACCACGGCTTTATTGAGTCGTACAAAAAGGTGGCTTTTGGGTATAGTCCCGAGACACATGGAGGCAATGAGCGATAGGAGGGGTTTCGTTTCTCCCGGTATTGGGGGTTGATGTTGCGCTCTGCTTGATTGGCTATATCAGGAAGTCTCTGGCCAGGGCTGATGAGATTTACTGATAAGTATTATCAGTAGTTTCTCGATCTGTTATAGACCATACATCGGCATGACTTATTGAGTTATTGGGGTCCACGATACCATCACTAGACTCGATATGCAGCATATCTGACGAAATGGCCGGACTGTACGGTAAGTGTTGCCGGTTGGCTCGATGGGAGTTTTGACAGGTTCGCTTATTTTTCTTCCGATCGCTCAATACCTGGGAGCCATTATGCACAGCTAGTGCTGCTGACAGTTTGTGGGTATGTGATATGATCACTGCCTACTGCTAGCGTATTGACGAGTCTTAGAGTCCCACAAAAGGGTTTCCTAGCTCAGACGAAACGATGTGGGGTGCATATGCGGATATGCGCGGGAGCTTGATTAAATGCGTGTATTTGATATCGTATTTTAATCTGGCGTTCTCTATTGGTCGGGTCGTATGTGATATGACCGGATTATTAAATCAAGTATTGATTTAATATCAATGACCATTAACTCATTCATTAAAACCTTTTCTTTTATATGTGTAAACATGAATGTATGTATGTATATATTGATATGAATGCACACATGCATGCATATATGTGTCATTTTGATGATACATTGGAGATGGCTATGCAAGACTCACATGGAATAAATATTTATAAATTTTTGTTATTGAGAAAAAGAAGTATGAAATTAAATCATGGTTGCTTTTCTTCTACACTCTTCTTGAGTTGACCACAACACAAACCATGGTTTAATTTCTAATTAGCTTTATAACACACTAACAAAAATATCTAGATATTTATTCACCATGGTTATGGGTGAGTGTGACTTTCTCATATATTCTTTATTCTCATTATTATTTGGTATTAGTTCATACTTGAGCTCTAGCTAAGCCATCTCCTCCTCCTTCTTTCTCCAAGCTCTCTATCTCTTCAAAAGAGAGTGAAGAAAAATAAAAGGAAAGGTTTTTAATTGAGATTACAATCCACATCATCAATCTATATTAGTCTAGCCTACTAGTGTAGATTGTTTGTTTCACTTTCATCTAGATCAAGTGAAGCTAGGAGCTTGAACCAAGGGACTCCGTGGTGGATTGTCGTAGACTTCGAAGGTTTCAAGCGGATCCGTTTAAACACTAAGTTGATCCAAGGAGTCAAGAAGAGGAGGTCTACAAAGGTTGTGTTTCTCCCCTCTTAGTATTAGACTCATTCTTGTATGTGATATTTGTTGTGTTACCCTAAATTTCTAGTTCAATTCCTAGGCCGGTTTTGATTAGCACCTCAAATATTTATAGTAGCATGTTAGATGCTTGCCAAAATCCAGTCTAAGTGCTAAGCAAACCCCAACAGTCTCTTATGGGATCACAACGACAAAAGCATAACTAGATAACACATCTAAAATATCAATAAACTAAATAAGTAGAAAGCTCTTTATTGCTCAACTTTCCTGTCAAAATATTCTCGATCTTCTTGCGATAAGATTAAAGGAACTGAGTCATACAAAACCCAAGTACCAGTGCGTCATAAATATCATCATCATAATAATAAACTAAACAGTGTTCTATATATGATGTCCCGTGCAAAAGAAGGTATGGGTATAAACAAAACAATCACAGGTGTTATAACAGCAGGCTATAGGTATGTCACGCTTATCCTAAATTCTGTGTTTCTAGTATAACTATATTATAGGTGTTTGAAACTAATGAATGTACTCCTCCATGTAACTCAAAAGTATATATCCCGTTACCCACTGGGATCACGGATCAAGATATATGAATCAAGAATGATTTTGTTCCGTTATCCCCCAGAACCATGGAAACATGTAATATCCTTTTAAATTACACTTTAGTTACACTTTTGATTTCCACATTTCCCCAGGTTTCATTTTCCAAATCAGGTATGAATAATATCTACTTAATACCAACACAGGAGCAGGCAGATACAAGTTATATCTATCTACTCAACAGGTCAGGTCCATCAAGACAATAAGTTAGAATTGTTGGCATCGGTAATTATTACAGGTAAATAGGTACAAGCAAGATATCACTATCTATAATAGGATGACGGGTTATAAGCATGTCAAGATAGTGTATTCAATTAAATGAAGTCTTTACTTATGATAACATCGTGAGAACAGATCATATTAATACCTACACTTCGATTTACCAATTTGGGCCAATTAGAATAGTTTATATAGTTTCTATCTATAGATATAATTTACATAATTTTATAAACTGCAAATTATAAAGCTTGTTATTATTATTAATTAACGATATACGGATTGGATAGATGTAACAGTATAGTAGTAATAATAAATAATATTATGATATTATACATATATAGATATTATGTAGACTAAGCATGTATAAACTTGCCTCGGTCGCGACGAATACAGATACGAACATGAGTGAACACCGAACGATGGCAAATACGAAGCAACTCGAAACTCGAAGGCTCGGCTATGAGATCTGAACTTATGCCGATGGTTGTCTCGGTAAAGGTGGGTGCTGGCGATCGCAGAGGAGGTTGCTCACGAATCTGGGACTGTTGGAGTTGGGGTTTGCAGCCGGATAATTGGAGACGACAATGGTGGTCAATGAAGACACTGGTGATTGGGACTCGGCTGTGAGGTGATGGAGGCGACGGTAGAAGATGAAGAAGAATGCACATGTGATGGGTAGGAGGCGGTGATGGGTAGGAGGCGGTGATGGCGATGGTGATGCTCGGCTTGGAGGCGAGGAATGTGATCTGCGGTGATGGGTTGAGGTGGTGGTGAAGGGAGTTGATTAGTGAAGGAGAAGGGAGACGATGAGGGGATTGGTGCTCGGGTGTGACGAAGTGACGGCGAGGAGATGAGTGCGGTTGAGATTGTGAGGGATGTGAGGTCAGGGGTTGAGTTTTTTGAGGACTGCAAAGGAGGTGCAGGAGGTGGCGACGTCGGTGAGGAGTTGAGGGCAATATGATCGGAGATAGGAAGAAGATTGTGACAGCTAAGAGGAAGAGAGGAAGAAGTGGTAAAGAGAGCGGGAGAGAGATGTAGAGTGAGAGAAGAGATGCGAGGGAGAGAGAAAGAGATTTGTGAGCAGAGAGAGAGATAGTTTTGTAAAGGAAAAATATAAATCTATATATAATAAATAGTGTGTGTGTGTGTGTGTGTAAAGTTTATATATAACCAATAATATAATAAAAGATATTACCAATTTTCGATCCGTTTCTACTAAATTTTACTGAAAATATATTAGAAATAATATATACATATGTAGCCCATTTAAACCATAATCTAAGGGTTAAAATAAATATTCTACTATAATCAATATATATCAGGTATCTAGCATGTTTGAGATTTATCTGTAATACATAAATGTCAATATAACACCAAGAGATTTTTAAATAACTTGATAACAATTAATATATGAAAATATCCCTAACTTATAGCTACTAGAAAATATTTACATATAATTTAAATATTATATATCTGTTATTTAAGATTTATATGGATTAGTTTACGAATAAATATTAATAAAAGATTCTCTTGCACTATAACGGGTCTCACGTAAGCGGGTCGAATCCGATAAACTTATACACTATTCAAATCAATCATAACCCAAATAATAAATAAAACAAAATTCAAAATATTAATTAATATCGTTAAATAATATACGATCGTGTTAGGGTGTTACATCAGGACTGATTTTAGGAGACAAAACATTTTTACATTTACTTTCACAAGTTAACGATATAAACTCAACATTTTTGCTTTCAGGAATTTTTAAATCGATTGTAATAATAGTTTTTTTAAGCATTGATATTCGTCTGTTTTTACTACTATTCTTTCTTCATCTTCTTCTAATTCAGGAAGAGTCCACTCATATGCTAGATTAATCAACATGGTAGCATATGTAAATTTAGAAGTAAAAATTTTACCACAAACATTTTGGAAAACTTCTTTGAGGAAGTTGTAGATGTGCTCTGGCGGAAGCTAGTGTTCTGAAATCGAGAAATCACTTCGAAAAACTTCGTTTAGAAAGATACAAAATGTTCTGGAGATCTTTATGGTTCAAAAATCGATATGTGATATATTGCTCAACCGCTAGAAAAAAAATTACTTAAGTAACGATTTGATATTTATTTTCATCCGCTGCTTTAAGTGATGGTTAAATAAGACCCGTTGGATCTTAACCGCTTCCTAAATTAATGGTTGAGTTTGCACGGTCCAGATTTGTTGGATAAATTAACTTTTGATATTAACTGCTATTTTAAGTAGCAGTTAAATAAGGACCGTTGGATTTTAACTGCTTCTTAAAGAATCGGTTAGCGTTTAATGGTCCCAAATTGTTGGATAATTTTTTTTATCAACGATATGCCTTGGCCTAGATCCATATTTTATTTTTCAAACCTTATCCATGTGCAATATATAGTTTTGAAGAGATTTAAAAGAGATATTTTCTACAGAATGCACAACAAAAACTTTTTAACATTTGAATAAAACATACCAATGCTATTTTTGAGAAGGTTTATGCCCCATATTTTGTGTGGACCCATGAGATAGATAACAAACTAATCAAGTGGCAGGTTTTATATTAAAACATGATTCACCTTTTGCTTTTCTTTTCCTTTCCTTCTTGAGATTTGCAAGATGAAATATCTCTGGTTAGTCACTTCTAAAATGAGTACTTGGCTGGATTTTATTTTTGATTATAATCCTTTCTAGTTTCTGTAATTTTGGTTTGTTATAAATAACATTCAACAATTTATGTAGGATTATGTTTCTGTCAGCTGGCTATTAACCATTTTAAACCATTCCATCCGAGGGTGCCATATTTGTTTTTGACGTGACCCTTTCCGAGAATCGAACCTACGGCCTCTCACTCTGGAGACTAAATTATTACCTCATGCGTTATGCCTAACGGGTCAAGATGCCATTTGTTCTCTCTGTAGTGTGGTGCTAGTATGAGAAATGTATAAACATCGATATTACAAAAAAAGGTATGTTACAGCAAAAAACTTCCAACTTACGACATACTGATCAATTAGGTATGTCCCATGCGATATGACTTTCCTCTCCAAAATGAGAGGTCACATGTTCACGATTTCTGATTGCATCCAAGAATAATAAAAATAGATTACAAACAATAATAATAGGAAAAAGGCTTAAAATGAGAATCACGGATAAAAGAAGAGAAGAGAGCTAAGCATTCTCTTTCACAAAACTCTAATGCTCTCTTTGTTTCCTGACCTTTACTAACTTGAAGATTACACTCTCTATCAAACCCATCCAATTTATAGAAAGCAACCACTACTACAATAAAGGGTTGCCTCTATGGCTGCTGGAATCCGTAGGTCCCCATGGTTGCCCCTACGGTGCCCTATGTATTAATTTAAAAATATTAAAATGTAATTTGTTATTTGGCCTTTTGGAGCCGCAAAAGAAGGCCCTACGGATTAATTCGTAAAAGCATATATGGGTTATTTAAAAAAAATAAAGCCCAAAAATTTTCTCGTTCTCAAAATTTCCTCGCTCTCACCCGTCTCCCGTGCGTGCCACATCGCCACCGCACTCCCGCGCTTCCCGCGCGCGCATCGTCATCGCTGACATCACCGTCGACTTCCTCATCGACTGTAAGAACTCTCGCATCGCCGATCTCCCCTTTGCATCTTCGGGACAGTAGAGAATCACCGGGTTAAGGTTAGTAAATTTCATATTTTAACTTCTAATTATTCATTTATTTGTGTTCTTGTTGATTATTAGGTTGCTACTAGGGTTTAGAGTTACGGTTCGGTCTAGGGTTTGGCCTAGGGTTTGGGCTAATTAGTTAGGGTTAGGGTTAGGGTTCAGTATAGGGTTAGGGTTCGGTTCAGGAATAGGGTCAGGGTTAGGGTTCGGTTTAGTGTTCGGGTTGCGTTCGGTTCAGTTCAGGTTAGGGTTATGGTCAGGGTTAGGATTAGAGGCTAGGGTTAATTTGGGTTAATTAGGTAAAATAGAGTGCATTTGTGTTAGGATGTTGATCGTGGTTGGTTGGGTTAATTGGGTTAATTAGTGATAATTTGGAGGGTTAGGGTGTTGATTAGGGTTAATTAGGTTGATTTGGGTTAAGTTTGGGTTAATTTGGGATAATTTAAGTTAGGGTGACGATTAGGGTTAATTGGGGTTAATTAGGTTAATTTAGGTTAATTAGGGTTAGGGTTTAGGGTGCACTAGTTTCTTCAGTAGGATACTCGATGATAACGTAAACGTACAATTTTATCGTAAATGCAAGAAAAATTTACCTTAAACTTGAAACTTCGAACCCTTAATAACGAAACGTAAACGTAAAACCTATTCATATTAAATGTTCAAGTTAAAACCAATATATGATACTCGATGATAATATGAATCTTTCATATTCTCATCGATACTCATATATGAAAATCAAAGCGCGATTTAGTCCCATTCTATCAGTTAATATACGGTCGATGTTCGTCATGACATAGAACTATACAAAGGTTGTTAAATATCAGACGGTATAGTTCGGTACTAACAACCGTCGTGTAGTCTATGTGACGAGAAGAATCAATCATATGATAACCAATAGATTTGTCCAGTGTGGACAAGTTAGGAATGTATAAAGCAAACACCTGCATTCACTTGTGTTTTCATTCATTTCGAGTTATTTCGTCGGTACTTTTTCGCTGGTTCTCCGTGTACAAAGATAGATTAGATGTTCATTTCAACGTTGTTTCACATCTTTGAAATGATTATCTATTCTATTACAGTGTACTCGGAGAACAGAGGGGAGGTGCTGCCGAAATTTACTCGAAATGGTTGAAACCACAAAAGAATGGGTGTCTGCTCTATACATTCTTAATGGGATAGAAGACTTACCCCCGACAGCCGAAACACACAGATACACAACAGACGCACACACATCACATACACACTAACAACCCTACACTTAAGAGAAATCATAAATTGAAACACACATATACAGAATACAACTCATACTTGGTTATCCTCAAATCTAACTTTGTTTATTGATAATTTATTTTTTTCAACGACAAAGGCACACACAAAGTACATACACAGATTTTCTCTTTTGTCAGTAACCATCTCAATCTAAGATTTCTCAATATAGTCATCATAACCTATAATTTATATGTTATACAGTCTAATATGGCCCATGAGTACATCAGAGTTAAGGACTGGATGTATATGAATTGGCAACAACGTATGCAACCTAAATTTGTCATAGGAGTTGTTGCTTTCATTGAATTTGCACGCGCACATAATAAGATCGTATTAGAGAAGATTTTCTGTCCGTGCGATAGATGTGGGAATAAGTATAGGCAGAAGGTAGAATTAGCAGAGTTTCATATCGTTAAACATGCTTTTACTAGACATTATACAATTTTGCTATATCACGGGAAAGGAGAAGAAGACAGTAATGCGGCAGAAGAAGAAGGAGAAGACGGTAATGCGGCAGAAGAAGAAGACGATAACTTCTTTTCAGGAGAAAAAATGGAGGATATGGTAGAGGCTTCCCTAAGTGAATCTATTCGTATCGAAGATGAAATTCCTTTCAGTCAAGAACTGCGTGCGAATAAGTTTGAAAAGTTCATGAATGATACTAGAAAACTAATTTATATGAATACAAAGTATTCCACCCTCTCATGGTTCGTCCAACTTTTCCAGATTAAGTACCTAAATGGATGGAGCAACAAGTCATTCACAATACTTTGAAGTTCTTGAAAGATTCTATGCCTCTGGAAAGTAACGTACTCGACAGCTAATGTGGAGCCCAGAAGATGATGTCTGATTTAGGTCTGAAGTGTGAGAAGATTCAAGCATGTCCCAAAAATTGCGTGTTGTACCGGAAAGAAAATTCATTTTTGAAAGAGTGTCCAACATGCGGAGAAGCCAGATATAATCCGAAAGATTTTGATAAGAAGCCCGATATACCTGTGAAGATAGCACGATACTTTCCCATAACAGAGAGGCTGCAGAGGCTATTCAGGTGCAAGAAAACAGCCGAGACAATGATTTAGCATCATCGTGCTCCTCCAAGTGAAAATGGAAAAATGTGTCATTCAAGAGATTCACCGGCATGGAAGGATTTCGATAGGAGGAACAAAATATTTAGTAGCAATCCTCGCAATGTCAGGCTCGGACTTGCTAGTGATGGTTTCTAGCCATTCAAATATATAGCTGGAAGCCACAGCACATGGCCCATTGTAATGATAGTTTATAATCTGTCACCTTGGTTGGTTATGGATCAATCATACTTTATGATGCCTCTTCTTGTCGACGGACCAAACTCACCGGGAAACAATATCGACGTCTATCTCCGACCTATGATCGATAAGTTAAAATCTTTATTCATTGATAGTGTAGAGACTTACGATGCAAACATAAATACAACCTTCATACTGCGTGCGGTTTTAATGTGAACAATTAATGACTTTCCTGCGTATAGAATGCTATCAGGTTGGTCCGTACATGGTCACAAAACATGTCCTTATTGCCATCAACATACAACATCGAAATTCTTGAATTTTAGCAGGAAGGTTTGTTATTGCGGCCATCGACGTTTCCTTCCTCTAGACCATCCCTACAGGTTAGATGTTGTTCACTTTGATAGTCATCAGGAGCTTCTTGGACCTCCAACCCCATTGTCCGGAGAGGACGTGACTGCTCAGTGGGATGGTTACAATAATGTGACTTCGGGATAGATCCGACAAAACAGGTCAAACCACCATTCTGGAACAAGTTAAGAATTTTCTTCGAGCTTCCTTACTGGTCAACAAATTTAGTGCGTCATTGTCTGGACGTTATGCACATAGAGAAGAGAGTATCCGAGCACGTACTCAACTTGCTTCTTTATAAAGATGGAAAATCGAATGACAACCTCCATACTCAGATGGATCTTTAGGACTGGGAAATTAGAAGTGAATTGCATCCTAAACCGATAACGGGTAAACCAGGCAAGTTTGTACTTCCCAATACCGCGTATCATATGTCACAACCGGAGAAGAAAAGATTTCTGCAGGTGTTGCATTATTTGAAAGTTCCCACAGGTTTTTCATGATCATTTAGTAAGAAGATAAAAATTGTGAAAGGCAAGATCGATGGGCTGAAAAGTCACGATCACCATGTTATTATGGAGCACTTTTTACCATTAGCCTTTAGGACTTCCCTTTCCCAATCGGTTGGTTTAGTAATCAATGACCTATGTTGCTTTTTTAGACAATTATACGCTAAAACCCTGGATGTTGTGACGCTGGAGAAACTAGAAAATTCTATTTCGTTGATACTTTGCAAGTTTGAGTGTATTTTTCTACCGTCATTCTTCGATATCATAATACACCTGACGGTTTATCTTGCAACTGAGGCTAAGTTAACCGGACCAGTACAATATCGATGGATGTATCTCGTCGAAAGGTACGTGGAATTTTACGTTTCACGCAATTTGTAAAATTATTATTGTCCTATATGCCCGTATTTATTTATTTAAAATATTTTTCTTTAGGTACCTCTACACTCTAAAA
The DNA here is from genome assembly GCA_030015575.1 of Agapanthus africanus. Lineage (NCBI taxonomy): Eukaryota > Viridiplantae > Streptophyta > Magnoliopsida > Asparagales > Amaryllidaceae > Agapanthus > Agapanthus africanus. The sequence continues at coordinate 22,410,204 of JASDDO010000028.1, read as the reverse complement.
AAGTATATACGCAATAGAAATTGAGCAGAGAGTTCTATCATGCAATGTTATCTTCTACAAGAAGCAACCACATTTTGTTCTTGCTATTTGGACGAGAATATTGAGACGAAAGTTAACCGGCCTCGAAGAATTCAGGACGGGCCATATGGTAAAGCAGATTATAAGAGAGTAGATACTATATTTATCAATAAGATATATCAGTTTATTCTCCTCAATAGCGCATGTCTTGAAGAAATTAAATAATAAGTTTTTTTAGAATAATTGTTATATTTGTATTTGTATTTGTGTGTGTGTGAAATGATATAATATTAATGTCATAATTTATTGTTGAGAAAAGAATTCATAACAAGGTACGTGAGTGGCATCCTGATTGGAATGATGAACGATTAGAAAAATATCATTAAGATAATTTTTGCGATTGGGTTGCAGATCATTCAAGTTGTTCGAATAATATGTTATTGCTACCAGTCTTAATCTAAACTTATATCGTTATGTATTTGTTGTAAAATTTATTTTGTTAGATCTACGATCCGAACTTGTCTGCATCATTAAAGAGTGATTCAAGATGTTTAGCTCAGTTTTCTAGTATGGAGGTTGCATATTATAAAGGAAACGGTGTCCTTAGATACAAATTCAAAGTTAAGAATATAGAAACATTTCGAACCGCTCAGAATAGTAGGATTGCAACGGTAGGATCGGATAGTGTGATTTATTATGGATACTTAAATTGCATACTTGGGATCCAATATCTCGGACGATCATAACCGTTTTATGTATCTCAGTGTTCTTGGTACAATGCATGAACCAATACGGATAAATGGAGAAACAATCTCGAGACTTGGAAAGATGAATATGGATCAACCAGTATGAACACACTTCGATTTTACGGCCTGTACGATCCGTTTATCTTTCCGAACTAAGCATTCCAAGTATACTACTTACAGTGTTTGAAGCATCCGGGATGGAGTGTCGTATGCCGTTGGAAACCCAGGAATGTTTACGATGTCACAGAATTCGAGGACGGCGATGATGATAAAGAAGAGAGAAGATTTAGAGTGCTCCGACCGTTTGTTTCAAAAGACGGGTTGTCTTCGGCAGATCATGATGTTATGTGGGTTAGAAATGATATTGATGATAAAATCCAAGTAGATATATCTAATGCGTTCATGAAACGAAAAAGATTATCTGTAATGTTATATTATTACTTCACATTTTTCGATTTACACATATATAGTATGCATATGTAATGATTGTACTTTTGTCTAGATTTGATGACGATGACAGGAGCAGCGAGGGGCTGCAGGAGCACCAGCCGCGGCACTGGCAGAGACAGAGGCAGAGCGGTTCTGCCGCCCGGAGAGCTGCGTAGGAAGCTTCAGAGGGCCAGACTTGCACCCCGATCGGAGACCCCTTCGGATACCTCCTTCCGTGTGGACTTTGCCACACCTGCAGGTATATTGCACGCATATTCTTTTTGAATGTAATATTATAGATATACATGCATATTTATGTCAAAATTATTTATATGGTCAATATTTGATTGTATAGCTGTTGGTGGTGCGTCCACATCAGAGGCAGAGGCCACTCCCGCACCTCCAGGTATGTTTATATATCTTATAGTGCATGCATATTGATTTAGAATGCTATATCATAAATATAAATACATTCATTTTGCTCTTACGTACTTAGATAATCATTTTTTAATTGTCTAGCTGTAGGTGGTGCCCCCATATCTCGTGCAGAGGCCACCACCGCACCTGCAGGTATATTTATATATCCTATAGTGTATGCATGTTGATTTAGAGTGTTATATTATTGATATACACATTGTTTTTGCAATTACTTATATAGTCAATGTTTGACTGTCTAATTATAGGTGGTGCGTCCACGTCTAGTGTAGGGGCCACTCCCGTCACTTCCGTACCCTCCGCTCAGTCTTCAGGTTAGTATGAATAAATATAAAATATTTTTTCATTTTACATATTCTTTAAGAATAAACATGAATTTCATGTAATTTTATCGATATTTATTTTCTAATTGGAGAGGATGCGTCCACGTCCGAGTCACCGGCTGTTCCTCACCGGAGAAACTATCGTCCCGCTTGTGCTGCTGCCCGGACCCAGACTCATGCTTCTGTCGCCGGAGGTATACATCACACTTCAATTTTCGTTAAACCTTGATTTCTTAATACCACTTTGTCTTAATATTGATTTTCTTGATATTTCTTGTAAATACAGGGAAACCTCATCCCGAGAGGGGAACTCGAGGCACGAATCGGTCCCACAGGCGAGGATCAACAGAGTTAGGGGGAGGCAGCATTCCCCCTATTCTTTAACCCCGATTATCGCTATACCGGTGATTATTCCAAGAGGTTCGGCCGGTATATGGGGGATAAGAGCCGCCTCATGAAGAAGTTTTCACTTCATGTTGAGTGGGGCGATCAGCACCGGCGCTCATTTTCCATCTTATGAGATCAGGCTCGGGTATTAATATATATTTTCATTTGACTTATTCATTATATTTATTATTATATAACACTTGCAATTTAATAGCATTGTTTTTATGTATTTGCAGTTGGATTACGACTTTCAGCATGTACCCGACCCTGATCACCCTGTGAGAGTGCTAGATCTTCATGCTCTGTACCATGGCCTGATGAAGAAAATGCAATCAAAGGTCCGATACAGTAGGAACTAGCTGAAGATCGACTGTTATTCTCTGTGGATGGCGACCCTCGAGGCAGATAGAGCGGCTCTCCTGCATACTCCGCCCTTTGCGAGAGTCGACATAGATAAATGGCCTCTCTTGTGCCAACATTTTGACTCTCAGTGCAAACAGGTTTGTAATTTAAATGTAATTCATTGTTTAGTATATAATTTATTTTTTTGTGTTGCTTAATTAGAAAACTAAATCTGAATGTGTTGTGCAGAAACAGGCCGATCAAAATAAAAAGAATAGGAAGTCGGCGAAGAGGGGTCGCCCCACTAATACAGGTGGCTCGAGAAATATTACTCGTGTTATGGAGGTATCAGTAAATTACAATAGATCTACTCTAATATAATGTAATATTAAGAGTTATTTTATAATATATGTAAATTTTTTGCGAATTGCAGAGAGCTCAGACCCTTTCGCAGGGTGGTACACCGAGCGTGCTGACCGCGTATCTTACCGTCCACGGCACCTCGATAGATCCCGCCAGGGGTGAGCTTCGATTCTCCGCCACTGCTACCCAGGAGTATTGCGTAAATATTAATATTTATTCTAACAGTTTTGAAATTTTTGTTTTGAAAAGTACAAATTTAATGATATACTTATATTTTAATGGTTAATGTGGGTGTAGGAGCGGGTGGTGGAGAAGGCGGAGGTATCGGGGATCGATTTTATGGAAAGAATGATCCGATGCTGCTGACCCCAGTTCTAGACGCCGCACACAGAGGGCACCATGGAGGTTGGGAGAGAGGCCGGGGATTGGGTCCTAACAAGGCCCATATGAGGTTGGACTCCACTTCGGCGGTTACCTCCCCTACCCCTCATGAGCGACGTCTAGAGCATGATGTTGCCGCTTTGAAGACCACCGTCGAGAAGTTGAAGGATATGTTGGTACGTATACTACTTAATAGTAAAATATTATATCACATTATAGATAGTAACATATGCGATATTAGTAGTCTGAGCTTATTTGGTTGTAGACTTAGTTTTGATTAATTATACGTATATAAAACTGTCTAATTAAAATAAACAAATAACTACCACTGAACTCAATACAAATAACTGAAAAGGATGTCCCATAATGCGGGCTCACATCAGGAAATGAATGCAGAAATAAAACTAACTACCACTGAACTCACAGCTCAGCCTGCTGGCTGAAGTACTCCTGCTCGGACTGCGACAGCGGTACAGAATCTGGGCCATGCAAAACCCAGACGTCAGCGCGTCATGTAAACAAGTAATATAATATGAACAATGTAACATGCAATGCAAAATAGACATGAATAAAACGAGAGTAGCAGTAATATGAATCAACAGTGCAGGGTAGTGTGCAGTGGGTACTAAACTGTTCTATCAGGTTTTCTATTCTTAGGTTTTTGAAATCAATTGATGAATAGTCGATGTAACTCAATAGTATCCCGTGCATGCCCGGGACCACGGTCAAGATCCTCGGGGCTGAATCCGAGACGTGCCGCTAGGCAGTAACAAGTAGCAAGATGGGCGAGTGATGTCAGCATCATCACTCCAGGGCTGGCCGAGCCCGTAAGACTGATCAGAATAGGTATCGAACTGTTGAGTTACAAGTCGGTTTCACCTTTGATTTCCCCATACCCCCAAGTTATGTATGTCAAGTCAAGTATTCAGTAATCAAGAACTAATGCCAACACAGGATCAGGTAAAAGCAGGTTTGTCTGGATAGACAACAGGAACGGTCCATGAGGACTCCATGTCAGGTTTGTTGGCATTAGGCATGAGATCAGGTAACAGGTCGAGTCATGGTACATCAAGTCAACAATATACGGTACCATGTCAGGTGTAGCAATATATATATATATATATGTGTGTAGCCATGTCAGGTCCAGATGTAAGCAATCTCATGAGTGTGCTCCCAATCAGATGTATAAACAAACATGGGTATTAACAACATGAAATAAGCAATGCATTAAATAATAAGCATGTTTCATTCAATCATAAGAGTGCAGTAATACAATGTAGCCGTTTAGTCATGTTAACAGGTTTAAGCACCCTTAGCGGTGCAATAAATTATGTAACGGTCCAGTATAGTTATTTCAGGTTAATGCATGCGAGTTTCCAAATGTAACAGAACTACAGGGATAATTGCTACCAGCTATTTTAACAGTAAAATGTGATTGAACAGGTAGATTTGATTATTGGGTTGTAACTGTAAATTCCATTTTTAATAGTAAAATGATATAATGCAACATCGTAACCGAAATGGGAAAACGATTGTACCAAGCTAAGTTTTACAGGTTTAGGGTGTCAAAACATATATAAATATATTGTATAGCATGTAGCAAGGGGTACTTGCCTCGATGGGTCGCGAACAGGGAAAAACGGAACGTATCGTCGGCGGGGAAACTCGTGACGGACGCACGGTTCACGGATTGAACCCAAACAACGAACCAAGGAACCACACGGGTCAGAGTACTCTGCTGGATTGTCGGGACACGTCACCGGCACGGCCGGATTCCGGCGAACAGCGACTACAAATTCCAGAATTTAATGAACAGCCAAAGGAGAAACAGGAAGAGGGAATGGAAGGAGGAAGAGAAGAGATAGCTTACTGGTGATCCAGAGGGTGTGACGGCGGTGAGATCGACGGCGGTGAGGCGCCGGCGAGGAGGTTACAGCGGTTAGGGTTAGGGCTTGGGTATGGAACGTTGGTGCAGGGAAAGGAAAATGAAGAGGGAGAGGAGATGGTCGGGGTGCTGGAGTGGGCAGGTGGTGAGGAGGGTGCTGATGGTGGCACGGATGGCGACGACGAGAGGCCTCCGGCGATGGGTTGTGAGGGTGGAGGCTCGGGTGAACAAAGGAAGAAGGAGGAGATGGCGAGGAGAGGGAGACTCGGGTGAGGGCGAGGAGAGGATGCGGCCGGCGAGATTGAGCTGCGGCGGCGTGGGGCACTCGGCTGGGGTTCTCGTGGGGTTGGGTTTCTCGCGAGGGCTTCTGAGTTTTCTGTTCTCGTGATGAGGAAAGAAAAATGAAGGGGGAAAATAATATAAGAGAGAGAGAGAGAGAAAAAAGAGTTATAGAGAGAGAGATTTGAGGGAGAGAGAGAAAGGTAGGGGCCCACGGTAATTATCAGCCTCGCGATTGGCTGAGAAAGAAAGTTGCAAAGATTTATACTGTTCATCAAAATATTTATTCTGTTAAGAGTATTTGATTGGTTAATGTTAACGAAATATATATAAGGTTTTAAAGATTATAGAAATTTGGGATTTTGGCGCTAAATAAAACATTTCCAAATCGCGCCTGGGTTGAGTCCAAAAATTTGAAATTTAAATAATAGGATTTTAAGCGGGTTCCAAATTTTAAGATGAGGTGTTTTATGATTAAAAAGCATACCCCCAAGACGGACACTTGTATGCGTGCGTAGCCGTCCAAACTCGTCCGTTTCACCGAACGGGACGAGGACTCGATGCACGGACGCTACCACAAGGCTCAGGGTATCGAGTAGGCCAAGATGACTATTTTTAATTTTATTTTAGATGCCAAAATTTGTTATATGCAGAAATGACTATGCCAGATAAAATTTTACAGTAAGTGACAAACAGGCAGGCTAAATGAACTGAGTACCACATTAATGCTCAAACAGTAACAGAAATTAGTAGTATTGGGCTCGGGTGTTACATTATACCCAACTGCAAAAGAATTTCGTCCTCGAAATTCCAAGAATACAAGATAGAAAACTACAGAAAAAGGTGAGGAAACTTCTGCCGGAGCTCATCTTCTCGTTCCCAAGTGAACTCTCCATGCGATCGATTACCCCAAGAAACAAGCACAAGGGGGATAACCTTGTTCTTAAGAACCTTTTTCCCTTCGATCCACGATTTCAACCGGTCGCTCTTCAAAAGTCGGGTCTTCCCGTACTGTTAACTCCGAATGATCCAAGACGTGTGTTTCATCTCGAACATATCTTCGTAGTTGAGATACGTGAAACACATCGTGCACACCTGCCAAGGACTGCGGTAATGCCAAACGGTACGCTACCTCTCCAACACGCTCCAATATCTCAAAGGGTCCAACGAATCGAGGACTAAGCTTTCCTCGACTCCCAAAACGAATCACCCCTCTAGTCGGTGATATCTTCAAGAATACCAAATCACCCACGACGAACTCTAGAGGTCTTCTGGACGTGTCAGCCCAACTCTTCTGTCTGTCTTGAGCTGTCTTCATATGATTTCTGATAGTGTTAACCTTCTCAACTGTCTGCACCACCAAATCTGGTCCCAACAATCTTCGTTCACCGACATCATCCCAACAAACCGGTGAACGGCATTTACGACCATACAACGCTTCAAACGGAGCCATCTGGATAGTTGCTTGAAAACTGTTATTGTAAGAAAACTCCACCAAGTGTTGATGATCCTCCCACGAACCCTTGAAGTCCAACATGCATGCTCTCAACATATCTTTAAGAGTTTGGATCTTTCTCTCCGACTGACCATCAGTTTGAGAATGATAAGCTGTGCTAAACTTCAATCGAGTCCCCAAACTTTCCTGTAAACTCCTCCAGAAGTGTGATAAGAACCGAGTGTCCCGATCGGACACGATGCTCACCGGTACTCCATGCAATCTTACAATCTCCTGCATGTACCGCTCTGCCAAAGTCTCTGTTGATTGACCAACCCGGAAAGGAATAAAGTGAGCAGCCTTGGTCAACTGATAAACAATCACCCATACTGCATTGTTGCCCTTTGGACTCTGCGGTAAAGCCGTCACGAAATCCATGGTTATATGTTCCCACTTCCACTGAGGAATCGGAAGTGGTTGCAATAAACCAGCAACCCTTTGATGTTCAGCCTTAACTTGCTGACACACCAAACACTTAGCCACAAAGCGAGCAATCTTCCGTTTCATGCCTTCCCACCAGAAATGCTGTCGAATATCTCGATACATCTTTGTGCCTCCTGGATGTACAGAATAAGCTGAACTGTGTGCCTCCTTCATAAGCTCTTCGCTAACATCTCCCCTTGGCACACACAAACGGCTACCATACCTCAATGAACCATCTTCGTGGATCAATAAATTTGTCCGTAATCCGGCCTCAACCTGCTCTCGAAACTTTTGCAGTCTAGGATCCTGCGATTGTGCTGCTTTAATTTTCTCAATCAAAGACGACTGTATTTGCAACTGCATCAACTGTCCTGTAGAACGCGGTAGCACAACCTCCAAGTCAAATCTTCGAAAATCTGCAACGATCTCCTTCTGCGTAGTTAACACCTGAATTGCTGGTAACCGACTAAACGCATCCGGCACAACATTAACCTTCCCCAGATGGTACTTAAGATCAAGGTCGTTGTCAGCCATCAGCTCTAACCATCTACGCTGCCTCATATTAAGCTCCTTCTGCGTGAACACATACTTCAAGCTCTTATGATCAGTAAAAACTTCAACGCTTTCGCCCAAAAGGTAGTGTCTCCAAATCTTCAAAGCGAAAATCACAGCCGCAAGCTCCAAGTCATGAGTCGGATAATTCTTCTCATGGGTCTTCAATTGTTTCGATGCGTACGCTACAACTTTCCCATGCTGCATCAAAACACAACCCAATCCTTTCCCAGATGCGTCGCTGTGAATTACTAATCCTCCGGAATTTTCTGGCACGGTCAGAATAGGGGCGGTTATCAACTTCTGCTTCAACGTATCAAAAGCTAACGTACATTTATCCGTCCATACAAAAGGTACCTCTTTGCGCGTAAGCTTGGTCAACGGCTCTGCCAGACGAGCAAAGTTCTCCACAAATCTCCTTTAGTATCCGGCTAATCCAAGGAAACTTCTTATCTCAGCAACATTCTTTGGAATAGGCCAATCTCGAACTGCTTCAATCTTTCCGGGATCGACGGCGATTCCATCGCCCGACACAACATGCCCCAGAAACTTCACTTCCTCCAGCCAAAATTCGCACTTACTCATCTTCGCATACAATTTCTCCTGTCTCAACGTCTACAGTGCGATCTTTAAATGCTCCGTATGCTCCTCAAAGCTCTTCGAGTAAACCAGAATATCGTCAATGAACACTACAATAAACTGGTCCAAGAACGGTGAAAAAATTTGGTTCATCAAGTCCATGAATACTGCCGGCGCATTCGTTACTCCGAAGGGCATCACTAAGTACTCGTAATGTCTATACCGAGTTCGAAACGCCGTCTTGCAAATATCTTCTGCTTTCACTCGAGCCTGATAATATCCGGATCGCAAATTCAGCTTCGAGAATACCCTCGCGTCACTAAGATGCTCAAAAAGTTCTCCAATGCGAGGGATCGGGTACTTGTTCTTAATAGTCACCCGGTTTAATTCTCGATAGTCGATGCACATTCTTCTTGTGCCATCCTTCTTCTTTACTAGAAGAACTGGAGCTCCCCAAGGCAAGTTACTGCTTCGAATCCAACCCTTCTCAAGCAATTCAGCAACCTGTTTCTTAACTTCTTCCAATTCTACTGGTGCCATTGGATAATACGCTTTAGATACTGGCGCTGCACCAGGAATAAGATCAATTGCGAACTCCACGTCTCGCTTCGGCGGTAAACCCGATATATCTTCAAATACGTCCCTAAAATCGCGAACAACCGCCGGCTCTTCCCTACTATCAACTTCCATTGCTGCAAGAATACTGTTTGTCAGCCTAGCCCTAAACTCGACTGGCCCGACAGAACTGCTTCCTCCAGTGAAGGTTAACTCGGGATGTCCGGGAATCTGGAAAATTACTTCTTTTGCTCTACAGTCAATGTGAGCGTGGAAAGTGCCAAGAAAATCCATTCCCAAGACGACTTCATAGCTGCCCGTATCAATCACCAAGAAATCTGTAAAGAGTTCCCGTCCGCATACAACAACTGTACAATCTTTACACTCCCTACTAGATATGATTTTCCCATTCCCAGTGTGTATGTCCCAGAAACTAGACAGGGTCGTGCAGGCAATCGAGTGTGTAGTTATAAATTCGGATGACATAAAACAGTGGGATGCACCAGAATAAAATAATGCCAATGCGGAAAAACCATGAACGAGTAAAGTACCTGAAACCACTTCTCCTGATGCCTTGGCTTCTTCAGCTGTCAAGGTAAAAGCTTGAGCTTGATTAGGTCCCTGAGTCAGCTGTTTCTTCCCTTGAAACGGTCTCTGCGGAGGCTTCTGAATATCATCTCTCGTGCGAAGCTTCGACGGACAAGCACCAACTGCGTGATCAGCCGCTCCACAAACCAAACAAAGTCCCAGTCTCCTTCGACAATCCTTCTGCACGTGTCCAGGTAAACGGCAGTAGTCACAAATCACACTCCTTCTTCGATCAACAATCACAGGCTTCTTCATAGGTGCTACACCGCGACGGTCCACTGGAATACCCTTGCGACCATGAGCTTGGTTAGGTACAAATACGGGCTTCCTGGCCGCAACTGCTGTCTGCTGCAAGCTCCCTTTCATCCCAGATAAACTCTGTTGTTCCCGAGCTGCCGTAAGAACCTGTGAGAAAGTGGTCAAACCCAGGGAGACAATCTGCCTCAGGAATATGGCAGATAAGAATTTCAAGACGTACAAGAGGCGTGTGGACGAAGCCGCCATGCTTGGAGTAATAAGAGGAATGCTGGAAAATCAGAAGAAAGGGATTTTCTTCTGGGATGAAAGGGAATCAGAAGAAAACCTGAATACTTTGCATTGTGAATGGCTTGTTGCTCCATCCATTTAGGCACTTAATCTGGAAAAGTTGGACGAACCATGAGAGGGTGGAATACTTTGCATTCTCATAAATTGGTTTTCTAGCATCATTCATGAAATTTTCATATCTATCCGCACGCGGTCCTTGACTGGAAGGAATGTCATTTTCGGTATGAATAGATTCACCTAAGGCAGCCTCTGCCATATCCTCCATTTCTTCTGATGGAAATAAATTACCGTCTTTTTCTTCTGCCGCATTACCGTCTTCTCCTTCTTCTCCTGCCACATTATCGTGTTCTCCTTCTTCTTCTGCCGCATTACTGCGTTCTTCTCCTTCTCCGTGATATTTCCAAGTTGTATAAAGTCTAGTAAACCCATATTTTACGATATGAAGCTCTGCCAATTCTACCTTCTGCCAGTACTTATTAGCTCATCTATCGCACGGGCAGAGAATCTTCTCTATCACGATATTATTATGTGCGTGTGCAAATTCAATAAAAGCAGCAACTCCTGCGACAAACTTAGGTTGCATACGTTGTTGCCAATCCACATACATCCAGTCCTTAACTCTGACGTACTCATGGGCCGTGTTAGACTGTATAACATATAAATTATAGGTTATGGTGACTATATTGAGAAATCTAAGAACGGAATAGTTACTGACAAAGGAGAAAATCCTTGTATATGCTTTGTGTGTGCGTTTGTCGTTGAAAAGAATAAATTATCGAACGTATATTAACTGATAAACGGGGACTAAGTAGAGCTTTTAGTTTCATATATGAGTATCGATGAGAATATGAAAGTTTCATATTATCATTAAGTATCATATATTGGTTTTAACTTGAACATCTTGAATCACTCTCTAATGATGCGTTTGTTGTGTATTTTTGTTGTATGTGTGTGTTTCGGCTGTCGGGGGTAAGGTTTCTATCCCATTAAGAATGTATAGAGCGAACACCCATTCACTTGTGCTTTCAACCGTTTCGAGTAAATTTCGGCAGCACTTCCCCGCTGTTCTCCGAGTACTCTGTAATAGAATAGATAATCATTTCAAAGCTGTGCAACAACGTTGAAATGAATATCTAATCTATCTTTGTACACGGAGAACCAGCGGAAAGGTACTGACGAAATATCTCGAAACGGATGAAAACACAAGTGAATGAAGGTGTTTGCTTTATACATTCCTAACTTGTCCACACGGGACAAATCTATCGGTTATCATACGATTGAATCTTCTCGTCGCATAGACTATATGATGGTTGTTAGTATCGAGCTATACCGCCCGATATTTAACAACCTTCGTATAGTTCTATATCACGACGAATATCGAACGTATGTTAACCGATAGACGAGGACTAAGTGGCGCTTTTAGTTTCATATATGAGTATCGATTAGAATATGAAAGTATCATATTATCATAGAGTATCATATATTGGTTTTAACTTGAACATCTTGAATCACTCTCTAATGATGCGTTTGTTGTGTATTCTTGTTGTGTGTGTGTGTTTCGGCTGTCGGGGGTAAGGCTTCTATCCCATTAAGAATATATAGAGCGAACACCCATTCGCTTGTGTTTTCAACCGTTTCAAGTAAATTTCGGCAGCACCTCCCCGCTATTCTCCGAGTACACTGTAATAGAATAGATAATCATTTCAAAGCTTTAAAACAACATTGAAACGAACATCTAATCTATCTTTGTATATGGAGAACCAGCGAAAAGGTACCGACGAAATATCTCGAAACGGATGAAAACACAAGTGAATGAAGGTGTTTGCTTTATACATTCCTAACTTGTCCACATGGGACAAATCTATCGGTTATCATATGATTGAATCTTCTCGTCACATAAACTATACAACGGTTGTTAGTATCGAGCTATACCGTCCAATATTTAACAACCTTTGTATAGTTCTATATCACGATGAATATCAAACGTATGTTAACCGATAGACGGGGACTAAGTGACGCTTTTAGTTTCATATATGAGTATCGATGAGAATATGAAAGTTTCATATTATCATTGAGTATCATATATTGGTTTTAACTTGAACATCTTGAATCACTCTATAATGATGCGTTTGTTGTGTATTCTTGTTGTGTGTGTGTGTTTCGGCTGTCGGGGGTAAGGCTTCTATCGGTTATCATACGATTGAATATTCTCGTCATATAGACTATACGAAGTATTTAAATAAAATATAACTAGTATCAGAAACCCGGTCCTGACACATAGGAAGCAACCCTTATCCTCAACTAGCCTGCATACTGAATATTATCTGTCGAGTTAACAAATTTAACCTGATTGGATATACCCGCTGGGTAATACTTCACAAAGATAGGCACGAATCGAATGTAGATGGTGCAAAATCAAGTATAACAAATTTACCATACATCAGAGTTACATTCAAGAAAGTTCAATCCCAAGATCTAAATTTTTAATTACTTTTGCTAAAAATGAAAGTGTATTCAGCTTTGTTGTCTCTCTTGTATATGCAGTTGCAGTCAGCAGATCATAAATAAAATCTCCGTCCCCTGAGACCAGTTTTCCCAAAAAAAAAAAAACAGTCCGTATCTTAACATGCATTGCACCATCAGAATCTATTCGTTCAAGAGTTACGCCTGAGCAAAATGCAAGCAATATTTTCAATTTTCAGCTCTAATTTGAACTGATCTGCAGTCCATTCTCTCACACACTTTTCCCTAGGAAAATTAGTACCACACCTATCATACTCTAAAATTTAAGAACCCCAACCTTAACCCTAACCCTGGCCCCAGCCCCAGCCAAACCCTATAACCCTAAACCTAACCCTAACCCTAACCCCAGCGCCACTCCCAGCTTCAGCCGAACCCCAACCCTAACCCCAACCGCAACCCCTGCCGGACTCCAGCCCCAACCGCAACCCCAACCCTAACCCTAACTCTAACCCAACCGATGCCTCATCGGTACCCAAACCATGAACCCTAGCCCTAAAATAATCAAAAATTTATTTAATTGAAGATTTTCTAACCTATGCAGTGGAGGAAACGATCGATCGGTGGCGACGACAAAACGGAGGCGGCGACGAAAACGGCGACAAGGAAGAACCAGGCGGTGGTGACGACGAAACGGCCTGCGCTGGCGACGACAAGAACGGAGACGAGAGATTTGGCGATCGGCGGGAATAAGGATTTGGGGATTTTGGGTTCGCGCGCGATACTTCGAGAAATATAAGATAATCAGCGTAGGGATCAATCTATGTCTTTTTAATTAAATCCCTATTTACATGCCCCTACGGACTTATCCGTAGTTCTTGGTTTGCGGCTCCATAGGGGAAAACAACAATTTACGATTTAATATTCTTAAATTAATATGTAAGAACCGTAGGGGCAACCTTAAGGCCCTACGGATTAGTCCGTAGGGCCAAACTAAATCTGCCCCTATGGATTAGGAAATCCATAGGGGCAACCCCCTATTTTAGTAGTGATGATTCAAAAGCCCTAAGCTACAGGGATTTGAACCTGTTATTAAGCCATCACATTTCCCAGATTGCCCTATAAGCGGTTCAATACTGACCCTTGTATAAAATCCATGGGCACAAATAATCATTTCCTTGCTGAGTCCCACCAACGACGAAGAATGCCCTCATTTGATGAATAAACACTTGTAAGTCCTCTCGACTTATAAGGAGAAAATACTCTTGTAAGATCCTTACGACTTATAAGAGAACACACACTTAGGAATCCTTACGATTCCTAAGGAGAAAATGCATCTACGAGATCCTCACGACTCGTAGGGAGAAACACATTTATGAGTTACGGCTCATGAAGTCAATAGCCTTAGTCGAAAGGATCTTAACCCTGTTTGCTAAGCCACCTTTGTTCAAACCGACGAAAGAAGATGATGATTCGCTCCTGGCAATATCCAAGTTGTAACGATACTGATGCCTGAATCGGAATCAAATTTCAAGTTCTTTCACGGCAAATGATGATTCGCTCCTAGCAATATTCCAGTTGTAGCGATACTGATGCTAAGACTGGCACCAGATTCCGAGTTCCATACCCGCGATAAAAAAATCAGTGAGCCATAAATGCATATGAAATAGCCGAAATGATTGGATAACTCGCAATAAAAATCAGCGAGTAAAATATATCCATATGAAATAGTCGAAATGATTGGGCAACTCGCAATAAAAAACAGCGAGAAAAAAAAACAGCCGAAATGATTGGACACCGCGAAAAATAGCCGAAATGATTGGGCAACCACGACTTTCGCGATACAAAAAGCTGAAATGATAGAGCATCGCGGAAAGAAAACAAAAAAAATAAAAAAAAATGAAATTTCTGCCCTGCAGGTAAGTCCATACTAACCCCTGTACACAATCTATGGGCATAAACGAAAAGGAACCACATTTCCCCACCAGACCTTGTCAAAGGGAGAGTCAGATCTCGACGGCAACATCTGCATCCCAGAAGAACAACAACGGTGTTCCTCCTCATTCCAGCAGGATTCGGACACGACGTCAACAAAACGGAGCCACAGCAAAGTCCCTAGTTCTAAGACTCTAGGTCCACAGACAACCTAGAGTCAACCAATGAGCTCCCTTCCGGATCAACGCTCCGTCTCGGAAACAAGTCAACCAACCCCAGGGAAATCAGTGTTCTTGGCAAAATACCTCGATTCAGGGAAATCAGCATTCTTGACGAGAGCATCTCGATTCGCGTCGACTCACAAGGAAATCAGTGTCTTTGCAGGAATACTTCGATTTGTTTCAACTCTGAGAAAATCAGTGTCCTTGGAAAAAACCTCGATCCAGGGAAATCAACGTTCTTAACGAGAGCATCACGATTCGCGTCGACCCGTAAGAAAATCAGTGTCTTTGCAGGAATATCTCGATTCGTCTCAACCCCGGGGAAATCAGTGTCCTTGACAAAACCTCGATTCAGGGAAATCAGCATCATTGGCGAGAGCATCACGATTCGCGTCGACCCGCAAGGAAATCATTTTTTTTGCAGGAATATCTCGATTCGTCTCAACCCCCAGGGAAGTCAGCGTCCTTGGCAAAATACCTCGATTCAGGGAAATCAGCGTCCTTGACGAGAGCATCTCGATTCGCGTCAAAAAGCAAGGAAATAAGTGTACTTTCAGGAATACCTCGATTCGTCTCAACTCCGAGGAAATCAGTGTTCTTGGCAAAAACCTCGATTCAGGGAAATCAGCGTCCTTGACGAGAGCATCTCGATTCACGTCGACCCGCAAGGAAATCAGTGTCTTTGTAGGAATACCTTGATTCGTCTCAACTCCGAGGAAATCAGTTTCCTTGGCAAATACCTCGATTCAGGGAAATCAGCATCCTTGGCGAGAGTATCTCGATTCACGTCGACCCGCAAGGAAATTAGTGTCTTTGCAGGAATACCTCGATTCATCTCAACCCTGGGGAAATCAATGTCCTTGGCAAAACCTGGATTCAGGTAAATCGGTGTCCTTGGCGAGAGCATCTCGATTCGCGTCAACCCTCAGAAAATCGGTGTCTTTGCAGGAACACCTCGATTTATCTCAACTCCGAGGAAATCAGTGTCCTTGGAAAATACCTCGATTCAGGGAAATCAACGTCCTTGACGAGAACATCTCGATTCGCGCCGACCCGCAGAGAAATCAGTGTCTCTGTAGGAATATACGACGTTAGCAAAACGGAGCCACGGCAAAGTCCCCTAGTTCTAAATCTCGACGGTTCATAGACAACCTCAACATTCGTCGCAATATTGTAGACACAATGTCAACAAACGAAGCAAAGAAAGATCCCTAGCTTCAGGGTCTCGACGTCAACATCAACAACCTAGAGATCAACACCGGTGTTTCTACGTACTCCAATCGGATGCAGACACAACGCTAACAAAGCGGAGCCGCGGCAAAGTCCCCTAGTTCCAAATATCGATGGTTCACAGACAACTTAAAGACTATCTCGGAGCCATGGCAAAGTCCCTAGTTCCATATCTCAACGACGACATCCTAGAGATCATCAACAACGTTCCTCATAATTCCAGCAGGATATAGATGTGACACTACCAATCGGAGCCACACCAAAGTCTGCTAGTTCCAAATCTCGACGGTTCACAGACAACCCAGAGACAACCTCAACATGCGACGCAATATTACAGGGACAATGTCAACCAACGAAGCTAAGGAAAATCCCCCGCTTCAGTATCTTGACGGCAACTCAAATAAGACCTGATAAGACTATCGGAGATCATCCCACACCAGTGCGGAGTGGCCATGACTCATCGGGGCTCCCAAACTAAGCCTAACCTCAAGTAAAATGCGACATGGAATACCCTAACGCTTGCTCTTTCGACGGTAATATTACCTGGAAGATTACTTGAAGACTTCTTGTCCAGCCCCCGAAGGGATCAGAGATACGACAGTCGCGGGGCTACCCGAACAACAAGATTGCATATCGGGGAATATATCGGCCAACACGACGGTGCGACGGATAAAAAAAACCCTAGTACCACAGACCCTAACAGACTTCTATTAGCAGGAGTTAACTGTGACGTTAGAAAACCTTTGAGAGAACTTCTCGATTCGTCTCGACTCGTGAGGAAATTAGTGTCCTTGCGAGAACTTCTTGATTCGTCTCAACTCGTAGAGCAAAGCCTTAGGCAACGGGGATAAGGACCTGTTTCCTAAGCACTAGGGCCCTGCAAGTCGGTCCAAGATGGACTATTGCATACTATTCACGGGCCACACTCTCCAAAGTCGAATCTCGACAAGGGGGGAAACAACCACTTACGAGTCGTCTCGACTTATAAGCGGGAAAAATTCTCTTGTGAGATCCTTACGACTCTCAAGAGAAAACACATACTTAGGAGTCCTCACGACTCCTAGGGGAAAAATACACCTACGAAATCCTTACGATTTGTAGGGAGAAAAGTCTTTATGAGACCCTCACGGCTCATAAAGTTGGAAAGTCTTAGGCAATAGATCCTAACCCTATTTCCTAAGTCATCGCTACCCTATAAAGAGTTCAAGATGAACTGTTATCTACCGTCTATGGCCCACACTTGCCAAAATCTACATGTCACTGAAATGGAAAAGTTACTTATGAGCATATAAACTACTTCACGCCAGGGTAAGACATAAAAAAATAGAAGGGTGCGGCTCATGAAGCTGAGGGTTTGGAACTATATCCCATAAGAGTCGTGATTTGAGTCAATGATAAATGATGACGCTTGTGTCCGCATGTTATCTTTTCAGATCAAGATTCTGAAAGTTATATACCAACCCGAAACTGGTCATACGCTATGAATTACTCTGCACTACTTCACCCACGTATACACTTATGTGGGCAAAGTAGTGGAGGCATTTTTTCCCGCCAAAATCTTCGGCCAAGAGCTATTAGTTCCTGTTTATGCTGGCTTAAGTTTCGTTTACAGATATGTATGAAACCGGGCTCATTCATATATGCACATGCACACATCAGAGGAAGAACAGGTGTTCAACGACAAAAACAAAGCATTTAATTGAACATTTTATTCTACAAGAAATAGATCACCAAACATGTGATCGAAAGTACAGGGATTCAAAAAACTATGGATAAAATTATCTAACTCCCTCTCTGCCTTCTCCACCATGACAAAGCGGCGATCTTCACGAAGAGTAGCTACCCATCGGTCAGCACCGCACCCATCAGCAAAGCGAGACATGACGACCTGCTGAGCCTGCATCTGGCTTATCAGCTGGACAGAGCGATCTCTCAGAGCTGTGGTGATCAAAAGTGCCTCGTGGAAGCACTCGATCTTGTCTTCCACGGCGTCGAGCATTGCCGGAGTCATCTCTGCCGGAGGAGGGGGAATATCATTGATTACAGACAAGAAAACTATCCGGAGCCAAATGGAGCCGATGGGGAGAGGAGATGCTATACGAGTCAAGAGCTCGTGCAGCACCGTGTCGCATTGGTCATCCGTAAGAGTAGGGTTCAATAAGCGCGCAACAAAACAAGGAACAATTTCCTCAATGGGCACCTCCCATGGCTGACGGCGAGTATGTGGGCGATTACAAGCCATAGCTCTTCTCTGTTAAAATGATTCTCTGAAAATAAGAGAGAAAAGAAGCATTGCTTCAGATTATGAAGGGAGACATTTAAGTCTTGGCACAGAAAATGTTGTGCATGATGGAACTATTTCCAAGCTCTGGGAAAGAGAAGCTTGACTCAGGAAAAGTGGAGAAGGAATGTGAAAAGACACCTTCAGTATTGAGACAACGCTTCACGTGTAAAGCACGAGAGCGCTAAGCGCCAGCGCCATGAGTCAAAGACTCTGAAGCAGCGCCTCACGTGCAAAGAATGAGAGCGCTGAGCGCCAGCGCTAAAGAGTCAAAGACTCTGAGACAGCGCATCACGTGCAAAGCACGAAAGCGTTGAGCGCCAGGTGCTAAGAGTCAAAGACTTTGAGGCAGCGCTCACGTGCAAAGCACGAGAGTGCCAATCGTCAGAACTAAATTTTCTCCACCGTTGGATCAAAGATCCAACGAAGATGATAAATCATTAAAATTCATAATAAAATTCTGTTAAGGAAATACTCCTTAGAATCTTTCCAAACAGGAAAAATTATGCTCTGTAAATCAGAGTACCGTTGGATCAATGATCCAATGGTGATTAAAAATCACCAAGGTACAGAATAAGCTCTGTATGGGAAAATATTTTCCAATCTTGTTTAAAACAAGAAAATTGGCTTCTGTAAAACAGAAGCCCTGGGATCAAAGATCCAACGGTGGGAAACATCCCCAAATCAATTAGAGAAGAGATCTCTTCAACTGATTTAACAAATCAGCCTCTACTATATAAAGGACCCAAGACTTCAAGTCTCGTAGAGAGGAACCCCCCCCCCCCACACACAAGTTTTTAGAAATTTCAAAGAAAAGAGTAAGTTCTGAGAAGAAGAACTTTTCTTCAAGGTAAAAACAGAGAGATAAAAAATATCTCATCAAGGAAGAAGAACATAGTTCTTTTTTTAGATCATAGATCTATAAGACAGAGGTCTTTCACAAAAAGAGATCATAGTATCTCATCATAAAATGGGGGGAGAAGAATTTCATTCTCTTCAGATCATAGATCTACAAAGACAAAGTCGTTCATAAAAGAAAATAGAAGAGATTGTAATATCTCCTATAAAAATAAGAACTTTGTTCTTAGAACCATGAGACAAAATCTCTTGTAAGCGAGAACTTATTTCTCAGATTACGAAATTGATCAGAACCGCTCTGCGCTCATTGTCTGGCGCTCAGCATCAAGCGGGCCACGTGCTCCTCACGTATGCGCTACTTCATAAGAAGCACCTTAGCGCTCCAAATCTGGTGCTCAGCGCCAAGCGCGCCACGTGCTCCTCACGTGCGCGCTACTTAAAAAAAGCGCTCCGCGCTCATTGACTGGAGCTCAGCACCAAGCATGCCATGTGCTCCTCATGTGTGCGCTACTTAACAGAAGCGCTCGACGCTCATTGACTGGCGCTCACCGCCAAGCGCGCCACATGCTCCTCACGTGCGCGCTACTTAACAGAAGCAACCTGCGCTTATTGACTGGCGCTCAGCGCCAAGCGCACCACATGCTCCTC
This sequence comes from Agapanthus africanus, assembly GCA_030015575.1. NCBI lineage: Eukaryota > Viridiplantae > Streptophyta > Magnoliopsida > Asparagales > Amaryllidaceae > Agapanthus > Agapanthus africanus. Next base: position 22,390,245 of record JASDDO010000028.1, on the reverse strand, counting down.
ACGTGTGCACTGAGAGAACATAAACTATTCTTTAAATAAAGCCTCAGAGCTATAATGAGTGCTTATCACTCAATAAAAGACAAAAACGGTTGTTAGAATCCAAACCAATGCTCAGCATTGTTAAATGAAAAAGGACTGAGCCTAATTAAATGTCCAACATTTTAACCGAATGGACCGAGCCCAAGTTGGACACAGATCCCTAATTTAGATTAATTGAGCCCATATGCTCATAAATCTTTGATCTTAGTCCCAAACTTGACTACAGATCTCCCAAACAATATTGGTTCAAGGGTACATCTCTTCACTCCTTTGATATGTGTCATTGTGATCCTTCAACGTCTTCAGAGAGGTGACGGGTCCCGACAACCAAATATTCCACGGACTGTGGGGTCCTTAAACTCATGGACTATGATGTCCTTAAATTTTACGGACTATGGGGTCCTTAAACTCATGGACTATGATGTCCTTAAACTTTACAGATTATGATGTCTCTAAACTACCATGGACCGTGAGCTCCTTAAACTCATAGACTATGATGTCTTTAAACTTTACAGACTATGATGTCTTTAAACTGTCACGGACTATGATATCCTTAAACTTCTGGACCGCAATGTCCCTACACTAAAACAATAAAGTCCAAATGCTCTTTTGTTGGATCTAAATGATCCTGTTGAGTAGATCTTAGTCTAAAAGTGGACTAACGTATCCTTAACAAACGTTTAAGTTGATCTTAGTCTCAAATGAGATTAACGATCCTTAAACCTAACCTAAAAAATAAATCTAAGAAAATACGGATTTGGACTAATCCACGCCCTATAGAAGACAATATAAATTAGTCTTCGTATGCAATCCACGGGCATCAAAATATAAAATAAACACACGCGACACGAAGTGACCATCTGGAGAAGGAGAAAGTTGTCACCGCGATGCGGTAGCATAAATAACTGCAGGGGCTTGCGCCTGTAGGGAAGAGCGTCCCCACAATCAAAAATTCCTCAAATGAGGGGAAATCTGAAAAAGTATGCTACAACGGCCGCATCTTTCTAAACCTCCGATACATGGTTTTATAAATCAACTCTGCATCTTCGGAGAAGTGGACAGATAAAACCAAATAGTATCTGCCCCAAATTCAGGCAAGATGTTTGTCTTTCCCGGTTTTCGGCAGAGAACAGACCCCGGGGTCGAAACAAAAAGGAGTGACGGTAAAATCCCTGCTCCGACTCAGCATTCTTCTCGTTACAGCAGACACAATTTCAACAAAGGCTCCAAATAGCCAAACTAAAAAGGAGTGACGACAAAATCCCGGCTCTGACTCGACATTGTTCTCGACACAGCAGACGCAATATCAATAGAAGCTTCAAATAGCCAAATCAAATCGAAGCAACGGCATATTCATAACTTCATGGTCTTGACGACAAGTTATATAAAGCCTAAGAGACTATCGGAGATCATCCCACACCAGCGCGGAGTGGTTATGACTCACTGGGGCTCCAAACTTAGCCTAACCTTAAGTAAAAAGCGGCAAGGAAAAATCCATAACGCTTGCTCTTCCGACGGTCAAACTGCTTAAGAAGATTACTTGAAGACGTCTTGTCCAACCCTCAAAGGGATCAGAGACACGACGGTCGCATGGCTACTCGAACAGCAGCGTAAAGACTACATATCGGGGAATGCATCAGCCAACGCGACGGTACCACGAACTAAAATCTTAGTACCATAAAACCTAACAAACCTCTGTCGCAGAGAGCAGGGGTTTTCTATATATAACGTTAGGATAAGTTTGCCTGTAAACCCAAAGGAGGTAAACTAAACAAACTCCGAAATGAGTCCATAAACTAAACAAGCTCCGAAATGAGTTCATAAACTAGAGACTCCGAAATGAATGAATAAACTACAAGCTCCGAAATGAGTTCATAAACTAGAGACTCCGGAATGAGTTAATAAACTAGAGACTCCGAAATGAGTGAATAAACTACAAACTCCAAAATGGTTCTATAAACTAGAGACTCCGAAATGAGTCCATTAACTACAAACTCCGAAACGAGTAAGTAAACTAATTAGCACCTCATTAAGGCATCAAAACATGGATAAGCGCATAAAAAATGTATATTCTTATTCATGAATCAAAATATTTAAGAGATACAATTAATGCAAAAAAGGGGAATACGGTTACAATTAGGAAAGAAGGGCTTTCAACAAATTGGCGACCCGCTCACGTGCTCCCCGCAACTCCTCCTTGTATTCAGCTACTGCGGCCAGCCCCGCTTCGATTTGAGCTCGTTGTTGCAAGCAGGATGAAAGCTTCTAAGTGATTTCCTACTTCGAAGCTTCACAATCTTGCGTGACCCACTCAGTAAAGTCGAGCTTCCGCCTCAGCACCGGCCCGTCAGATATACATTGTTGGAGTTTTTCAAAAATAGATTTTAGTTTCATAACATTTGCTTCGATTTGGGCACGCAATTGAATGGATTTGCCAGAAGTCTTCGCATGGTCCTTTCGCTTCAGGGTCAGCTTTTGTTCGAAATGTTGAATGAAATCGCCACTTTACTTAATCCATGCGACCCACTGAGCCTTCAAGATTAATACCTCAGGAGTAAGACGCTTGAGCTCAATCTCATGCAAACAAGCTTCGAACTTCTTACAATGATTGACCCAAACTCAAACAAAATATACGTTGTGGAAATTCGCAAGCGTCGTCAGTATAGGGTTGACCTCGTCAGCAAAATCCACAGCAGAGGTGAAAGCTTCGGCAACGAGGTCTTTGATAAACTCGCTTAACATCCGCTTGCTAGTCACCGTGCCCCTGGAAGATTGAAGTTTAAAAAAGGCCCCGTAGTCATGGGGATGCAAGACTCAAAATGAAGAGAAGTCGGTATAATTTCTGCAAGATAAACCACGAACGAATAAGGGTCAAATTTCAACTTGAAAGATAAAAAAAGAAATTGATGGAGAAGTGCTACTGTATTAGCTATTGAAAGTGGCAAGATAGGGAGCACAGAAGGCTCAGCTATTCCTTCGTTCCCTCTCCCGAGCCGTAACACTGTGGTCAATATGAGAAAATCTTAGCAACAGAAGGTCTACTCATGAAAAGGAGAAAGACCGAACGAAGAATATACTGACCAATGCCGAAAGGGGGAACGACTTCTGATTGGAAGGGAAAATGTGGGTTTAGCACTTGATATAAGTGGTCAAAGAGCACTACTGCAAGGTTGTGACAATATATGGTTAAAGCAAAAATGGTATCTACAATGAAGCAAATAAATGAGAAGTCTTTACCTTCCGAAATTCGGGGAGACTCAGAAGAGGGAGAAGGAACCGTAACAGCCAGGGCAACGGCCGGCGGTAATTCTTCAGCCAGTACAACTTCAGGGTTTACTGCGCCTATGCTCAAGACAAAGGAAATATCATCAGAGATGCTTAATAGGAATAAAAGCTCAAAGATAATAACCGAAAGAGTACCTGAAGCGTTACCGGTTGTGACGGATTCCTCGGTTTCCATTGGGAAAATAGATTCAGCACACACGGCTTCATCCCCTGACTCGACAAGTGTCGTCATAACACTTGCATCACCTGCCGATATCAAGGATCCACAGGGAGAAAGAGAGGAAGTAGGAGTGGTCCCAGATTCCAGAGAAAGATTAGCCACTTCAGGCTCTTTAATTGCTGGCATTTCACTTGTCACGCCGTCACCCAAATCTAGCTTTGTAAACAAAAAATGTGTATGTTATGATATAAAAAAAACGGGGGAAGGGCTGTTATTAAGAGCCGTGCGTTGTTCTACCTTGAAGTAGCCATTCGCCCTTTTCCCGAGATGCACGTGCAACCTGTATATGGCAGAAGACAGGGCAGATGGAAAGTCCACCGGAGGAATGTCAGCAGGTGGAACATTACTCGAACCCGCACCCACGGCCAAGACAGATTTGCTTCCCCCCAAGAATACGAACTCCTGATGTCAGGGACTTCGGAAAATCACTTTCTTTGCTCTACAATCTATGTGAGTGTGGAAAATTCCAAGAAAGTGCATTCCCAAGACAACATCATAACTGCCTGTATCTATCACCAAGAAATCTGCGAACAACTCCCGTTCGCAAATAACAATAGAACCCATGCTTTCACTACTAAATATAATTCTCCCAATCCTGGCATGTATGTCCCAACTTCTTGATAAGGCCATGTGTGGAATAGAGTGTGCACTAATAAATTTGGACGACATAAAACAATGGGATGCACCAGAATCGAATAATACCAAAGCGGGAAAATTATAAATAAGTAGGATACCTGAAACAATATCTTCTGAAGTTTTGGCCTCCTCGGTCGTCAGGGTGAAGGCCCATCCCTGTTTAGGCCTTTTAGCAATCTGCTTCTACCCATAGGTCTTCTTTTGTGGTTTTTTCTGGAGATCTTCTCTTAACCGTAATTTCGAAGGGTACATACCAATTGTATGGTCAGCTGATCCACACACTAAACAGAGTCCAAGTTTCCTCCGACAATCCTTCTACATGTGGCAGGGTAGATAGCAGAAATCACAAACCATACTCATTTTTTGATCTGATACGAAAGATCATTTCATAGGTATTGTCCCCTGTCTGTTAACCGGAATACCCTTACATCCAGGAGCTCTGGTTGGTACATACGGGGTCTTCTGCACCACAACCTCTTGTTGTTGAATACCCTTTACTCTCACTAATAGTCTCTGTTGTTCCTTAGCTGCCGTGAGAACTTGGGAGAAAGTGGTTAATCCTAACGAAGTGAGATGCCTCTGAATCTCCATATCCAAAATACACATGAACCGCCTTACCCTATCTGCCTCGTTGTCAATCAAGGGCCCTGCAAATCGACTGAGCCGGATCCACTCAACCACATGTATATCAATAGATCTGCCATTCTACTTTAAGCCATTTTTCCTTTGCAAATTGCAGAAAGGACTTCTCCAAGAAATTCCGCGTAAAAGTCACCCAGCTGATTAGATTTGCTAATAGTTCTCCTCGACAAGCTACCATTCACGAGCGTAATTCACCAACTGGATGCGTATCACATCCATCCCTTTCTCATCTGGAATCTGTGCGGCAACTAAAAGATTCTCTATATTCACCAGCCACTGCTCCGCCGGTAATGGCTCCTTTAATCCTGTAAACGTGGCCAGACCGAGTTTCCTGAAGTCCGCTTTGGTACCTTCACGCTGTGCTGGTCTAGAAACTGTCGCCCTCTCAGCTGCCATGATAGCAGTCTGTTGGGACATTTTTAAGCCCTATTGGAAAGCATCGGCCTGTCGTTGGTTCAGCTCTGTCTGACGTTTCTGGTTCTCCAGCATACCGCGCATGATCCCAGGTAATGCGGCGTCGTCTACAGGCCTTTGATATGCCCGTGAATCTCTTTCCGCCATGATTCTGGAGTCAAGAACACTGAAGAGAATTAGCAACAGAAACACGATTCGAAAAAAACAAAGAGTCAATAAACTATACATTCAACAATAGCAAGGTAGTAATATGGCAGGACACGTTCCTACTTTCTGGGTTTTCTGATCAGTGTATTGGATACAATACACAACTACAAAAGAAACCAAACCCAGCTAACCTAAAACCTATACTCTGATACCAACAAAACCTTGTCACGCTCCGTTTCCCAAAAATACATAAATACTGTACGTAACAAAACCAACCATGCTACCTATGGCAAAGAAATATCCTTCTATAGTCACATTACGGCTGTCAATCAGATATCAAGAACAGTAAATAAATATCTAACTATCACATGTCCAACTGCCACAATAAATAATAACGAGAAAAATAGCGGACACAAATAAAGATCTAACAAGAAACAATATTCCAGCCTTGTCCCTATTGGATATATGTATGCCCTAGAAGCCGTTATTTGATAGTGGATGTATTGACATGTATATTTATTCAGAGGACATTCTTGCTCGACATGATAGTATGCTATCTAGTTACTCTTTATCTTGACATGTTCACTTGATCATGCTTTTTATTCATTTGATACACGTTGATAAATCCCTTAGGATATTTGCTTGACTACTGTCATTATGATGCAGATTATACTAGCAGGACATGAATAGATTATAAGCATATCCTTAAATGTTCCTAATCGTGGGTGTATCGAGACGGGGCATCGACATTCCAGAGTAGACTAGTGTATACGTTTCTTGACCCATTAGATAGGCAATGGATGATCCCATATACATTGGTGTTTGACATCAGAGATTGAATACGGGTGCTCAGTGGAGACTGGGTACACTGGACAGACTCGCCGAGAACTCTAATATGGTATTATATCTATCGTCGGATAGCAGTTTTCAGGTGACACTGGTACATGTTAGTCTGTAGACCTGAGATCGTCATAGAGTCTTGTGTGTTCTCCCACTATACTTTGATTTCCACCCTACCACGGCTCTATTGAGTCGTGAAAACAGGTGGCTTTTGGGTACAGTCTCGAGACACATGAAGGCAATGAGCGATAGGAGGGGTTTCGTCTCTCCCGGTATTGGGGGTTGATGTTGCGCTCTGCTTGATTGGCTATATCAGGAAGTCCCTGGCCAGGGCTAATGAGATTTACTGATAAGTGTTATCAGTAGTTTCTCGATCTATATAGGCCATACATCGGCTTGACTTATTGAGTTATTGGGGTCGACGATACCATCCCTAAACTCGATATGCAGCATATCTGACAAAATGCCCGGACTGTACGGTAAGTGTTGCCATTCTCGATCTGTATAGGCCATACATCGGCTTGACTTATTGAGTTATTGGGGTAGATGATACTATCCCTAAACTCGATATGCAGCATATCTGACGAAATGGTCGGACTGTACGGTAAGTGTTGCCAGTTGGCTCGACAGGAGTTTTGACAGGTTCGCTTATTTTTCTTCTGATCGCTCAATACTTGGGAGCTGTTACGCACAGCTAGTGCTACTGATGGTTTGTGGGTATGTGATATGATCACTGCCTACTGCTAGCGTATTGACGAGTCTTAGAGTCCCACAAAGGGGTTTCCTAGCTCAGGCGAAACGATGTGGGGTGCATATGCGGATATGCGCGGGAGCTTGATTAAATGCATGTATTTGATACCGCATTTTAATCTTGCATTTTCTATTGGTCGGGTCGTATGTGATATGACCGGAATATTAAATCAAGTATTGATTTAATATCAATGACCATTAGCTCATTCATTAAAACCTTTTCTTTTATATGTGTATGCATGAATGTATGTATGTATATATTGATATGAATGCACACATGCATGCATACATGTGTCATGATTGATGATACATTGGAGATGGATATGCAAGGCTCACATGGAATAAATATTTATATATTTTTGTTATTGAGAAAAAGAAGTATGAAATTAAATCATGGTTGCTTTTCTTCTACACTCTTCTTGAGTTGACCACAACACAAACCATGGTTTAATTTCTAATTAGCTTTATAATACACTAACAAAAATATCTAGATATTTATTCACCATGGTTATGGGTGAGTGTGACATTCTCATATATTCTTTATTCTCATTATTATATGGTATTAGCTCATACTTGAGCTCTAGCTAAGCCATCTCCTCCTCCTTCTTTCTCCAAGCTCTCTATCTCTTCAAAAGAGAGTGAAGAAAAATAAAAGGAAAGGTTTTTAAGTGAGATTACAACCCACATCATCAATCTATATTAGTCTAGCCCACTAGTGTATGTTGTTTGCTTTACTTTCACCTAGATCAAGTGAAGCTCGGAGCTTGAGCCAAGGGACTCTGTGGTGGATCGTCGTGGACTTCGAAGGTTTCAAGCGGATCCGTTTAAACACCAAGTTGATCCAAGGAGTCAAGGAGAGGAGGTCTACAAAGTTTGTATTTCTCCCCTCTTAGTGTTAGACTCATTCTTGTATGTGATATTTGTTGTGTTACCCTAAATTTCTAGTTTGATTCCTAGGCCGGTTTTGATTAGCACCTCAAAATTTTATAGTAGCATGTTAGATGCTTGCCAAAATCCAGTCTAGGTGCTAAGCAAACCCCAATAGTCCCTTATGGGATCACAACGACTAAAGCATAACTAGAAAACACATCTAAAATATCAATAAACTAAATAAGTAGAAAGCTCTTTATTTCTCAACTTTCCTGTCAAAATATTCTCGATTTTCTTGCGATAAGATTAAAGGAACCGAGTCATACAAAATCTAAGAGTCAGTGCATCATAAATATCATCATCATAATAATAAACTGAACAGTGTGCTATATATGATGTCCCGTGCAAAAGAAGGTATGGGTATAAACAAAACAATCACATGTGTTATAACAGCAGGCTATAGGTATGTCACGCGTATCCTAAATTCTATGTTTCTAGTATAACTATATTACAAGTATTTGAAACTAATGAATGTACTCCTCCATGTAACTCAAAAGTATATATCCCGTTACCCGCCGGGATCACGGATCAAGTAATATGAATCAAGAATGATTTTGATCCGTTATCCCCCAGAACCAGGGAAACATGTAATATCCTTTTAAATTACACTTTAGTTATACTTTTGATTTCCACATTTTCCCAGGTTTCATTTTCCAAATCAGGTATAAATAATATCTACTTAATACCAACACAGGAGCAGGCAGATACAAGTTATATCTATCTACACAATAGGTCACGTCCATCAAGACAACAAGTTAGAATTGTTGGCATCGGTAAATATTACAGGTAAATAGGTACTAGCAAGATAGCACTATCTATAACAGGATGACGGGTTATAAGCATGTCGAGATAGTGTATTGAATTAAATGAAGTGTTTACTTGTGATAACATCATGCAAACAAATCATATTAATACCTACGCTTCGATTTACCAATTTGGGCCAATTAGAATAGTTTGTATAGTTTCTAGTTATAGATATAATTTACATAACGTTATAAACTGCAAATTATAAAGCTTGTTATTATTATTAATTAACGATATAAGGATTGGATAGATGTAACGGTATAGTAGTAATAATAAATAATATTATGATAATATACATATATAGATATTATGTAGACTATAGCATGTATAAACTTGCCTCGGTCACGACGAATACAGATACGAAGCAACTCGAAATTCGAAGGCTCGGCTATGAGATCTGAACTTATGCCGATGGTTGTCTAGGAAAAGGTGGGTGCTGGCGATCGCAGAGGAGGTTGCTGGCGAGTCTTGGACTACTGGAGTTGGGGTTTGCAGCTGGATAATTGGAGGCGGCGATGGCGGTCAATGAAAACACTGGTGATGGGGACTCGGCTATGAGATGATGGAGGCGACGGTAGAAGATCAAGAAGAATGCACGGGTGATGGGTAGGAGGCGATGATGGTCGGAGGTTGAAGATGGCGATGGTGATGCTCGGCTTGGAGGCGAGGAATGTGATCTGCGATGATGGGTTGAGGTGGTGGTGAAGGGAGTTGATTGGTTAAGGCGAAGGGAGACGATGATGAGATTGGTGCTCGGGTGTGACGAAGTGACGACGACGGCGAGGAGATGAGTGCGGTTGAGATTGTGAGGGAGGTGAGGTCAGGGGTTGAGTTTTTTTAGGACTGCAAAGGAGGTGCAGGAGGTGGCGATGTCGGTGAGGAGTTGAGGGTAATATGATCGGAGTTGGGAAGAAGATGGTGACGGCTAAGAGGAAGAGGGGAAGAAGTGGTAAAGAGTGCGGGAAAGAGATGTAGAGTGAGAGAAGAGATGCGAGGGAGAGGGAAAGAGATTTGAGAACAGAGAGAGAGATAGTTTTGTAAAGGAAAAATATAAATCTATATATATTAAATAGTGTGTGTGTATGTAAAGTTTATATATAACCAATAATATAATAAAAGATATTACTAATCTCCGATCCGTTTCTACTAAATTTTACTGAAAATATATTAGAAATAATATATACATATGTAGCCCATTTAAACCATAATTTAAGGGTTAAAATAAATATTCTAATATAATCTATATATATCTGGTATCTAGCATGTTTGAGATTTACCTGTAATAGATAAATGTCAATATAACACCAAGAGATTTTTAAATAACTTGATAACAATTAATATATGAAAATATCCCTAACTTAGAGCCACCAGAAAATAATTACATATAATTTAAATATTATATATCTGTTATTTAAGATTTATATGGATTAGTCTAAAAATAAATATTAATAAAAGATTCTCTTGCACCATAACGGGTCTCACGTAAGTGGGTCGAATCCGATAAACACATATACTATTCAAACCAATCATAACCCAAATAATAAATAAAACAAAACTCAAAATATTAATTAATATCGTTAAATAACGTACGGTCGTGTTAGGGTGTTACATCAGGACTGATTTTAGGAGACAAAACATTTTTACATTTACTTTCACTAGTTAACGATATAAACTCAACATTTTTGCTTTCAGGAGTTTTTAAATTGATTGTAATAATAGTTTTTTTAAGCATTGATATTCATCTGTTTTCACTACTATTCCTTCTTCATCTTCTTCTAATTCAGGAAGAGTCCACTCATATGCTAGATTAATCAACATGGTAGCATATGTAAACTTAGAAGTAAAAATTTTACCATAAACATTTTGGAAAACTTCTTAGAGGAAGTTGTAGACGTGCTCTGGCGGAAGCTAGGGTTCCGAAATCGAGAAATCACTTCGAAAAAATTCGTTTAGAAAGATTCAAAATGTTCTGGAGATCTTTATGGTTCAAAAATTGATATGTGATATATTGCTCAACTGCTAGAAAAAAATTACTTAAGTAACGGTTTGATATTTATTTTCAACCGCTGCTTTAAGTGATGGTTAAATAAGACCCGTTGGATTTTAACCGCTTCCTAAATTAGTGGTTGAGTTTGCACGATTCAGATTTGTTGGATAAATTAACTTATGATATTAACTGTTATTTTAAGTAGCGGTTAAATATGGACCATTGGATTTTAGCTGTTTCTTAAAAAATCGGTTAACGTTGAACGGTCCCGATTTGTTGGATAATTTTTTTTATCAACGATGTGCCTTGGCCTAGATCCATATTTTATTTATCAAACCTTACCCATGTGCAATATATAGTTTTGAAGAGATTTAAAACAGATATTTGCTACAGAATGCACAACAAAAACTTTTTAACATTTGAATAAAACATACCAATGCTATTTTTGAGAAGGTTTATGCCCCATATTTTGTGTGGACCCATGAGATAGATAACAAACTAATCAAGTAGCAGGTTTTATATTAAAACACGATTCACCTTTTGCTTTCTTTTCCTTTTCCTTCTTGAGATTTGCAAGATGAAATATCTCTGGTTAGTCACTTCTAAAATGAGTACTTGGCTGGATTTTATTTTTGATTATAATCCATTCTAGTTTCCGTAATTTTGGTTTGTTGTAAATAATATTCAATGTTTTATGTAGGATTATGTTTCTGTCAGCTGGCTATTAACCATTCCATCCGAGGGTGCCATATTTGTTTTTGACGTGAACCTTTCCGAGAATCGAACTTGCAGCCTCTCACTCTGGAGACTAAATTATTACCTCATGCGTTATGCCTAATGGGTCAAGATGCCATTTTGTTCTCTCTGTAGTGTGGTGCTAGTATGAGAAATGTATAAGTATCGATATTACAAAAAAAGGTATGTAACAGCAAAAAGCTTCCAACTTACGACATACCGATCAATTGGGCATGTCCCATGCGATATGACTTTCCTCTTCAAAATGAGAGGTCACATGTTCACGATTTCCGATTGCATCCAAAAATAATAAAAATAGATTACACACAATAATAGTAGGAAATAAGGCTTAAAATGAGACTCACGGATAAAAGAAGAGAAGAGAGCTAATCATTCTCTTTCACAAAACTCTAATGCTCTCTTTGTTTCCTGACCTTTACTGACTTGAAGATTACACTCTCTATCAAACCCATCCAATTTATAGAAAGCAACCATGACTAGAATAAAAGGTTGCCCCTATGGCTGCTGGAATCCGTAGGTCCTCATGGTTGCTCCTACGGTGCCCTATGGATTAATTTAAAAATATTAAAGCGTAATTTGTTATTTGACCCTTTGGAGCCGTAAAAGAAGGCCCTACGGATTAATCCGTAAAGGCATATATGGGTTATTTAAAAAAAATAAAGCCCAGAAATTTCCTCGTTCCCAAAATTTCCTCGCTCTCACTCGTCTCCCGTGCGTGCCTCGTCACTACCGCACTCCTGTGCTTCCCGCGCGTGCATCGTCGTCGCCGACATCACCGTCGTCTTCCTCGTCGATGGTAAGAACTCTCGTGTCGCTGATCTCCCCCTTGCGTCTTCGGGACAGTAGAGAATCGCCGGGTTAAGGTTAGTAAATTTCATTTTTTAACTTCTAATTATTCATGTATTTGTGTTATTGTTGATTATTGGGTTGCTACTAGGGTTTAGAGTTAGGGTTCGGTCTAGGGTTTGGGCTAATTAGTTAGGGTTAGGGTTAGGGTTCAGTATAGGGTTAGGGTTCGGTTCAGGAATAGGGTTAGGGTTAGGGTTAGGGTTCGGTTTAGTGTTAGGGTTGGGTTCGGTTCAGTTCAGGTTAGGGTCAGGGTTATGGTCAGGGCTAGGATAGAGGCTAGGGTTAATTTGGGTTAATTAGGTAAAATAGAGTGTATTTGTGTTAGGGTGTTGATTATGGTTAGTTGGGTTAATTGGATTAATTAGTGATAATTTGGAGGGTTAGGGTGTTGATTAGGGTTAATTAGGTTAATTTAGGTTAAGTTTGGGTTAATTAGGGATAATTTAAGTTAGGGCGACGATTAGGGTTAATTGGGGTTAATTAGGTTAATTTAGGTTAATTAGGGTTAGGGTTTAGGGTGCACTAGTTTCTTCAGTAGGATACTCGATGATAACGTAAACGTACAATTTTATCGTAAATGCAAGAAAAATTTACCCTAAACTTGAAACTTCGAATCCTTAATAACGAAACGTAAACGTAAAACCTATTCATATTAAATGTTCAAGTTAAAACCAGTATATGATACTCGATGATAATATGAAACTTTCATATTCTCATCGATACTCATATGTGAAAATCAAAGCGCGATTTACTCCCCGTCTATCAGTTAATATACGTTCGATGTTCGTCATGACATAGAACTATACGAAGGTTGTTAAATATCGGACGACATAGTTCGGTACTAACAACTGTCGTGTAGTCTATGTGACGAGAAGATTCAATCGTATGATAACCAATAGATTTGTTCAATGTGGACAAGTTAGGAATGTATAAAGTAAACACCTGCATTCACTTGTATTTTCATTCGTTTCGAGTTATTTCGTCGGTACTTTTTCGCTGGTTCTCCGTGTACAAAGATAGATTAGATGTTCATTTCAACGTTGTTTCACAGTTTTGAAATGATTATCTATTCTATTACAATGTACTCGGAGAACAGCGGGGAGGTGCTGCCGAAATTTACTCGAAACAGTTGAAAGCACAAGAGAATGGGTGTCTGCTCTATACATTCTTAATGGGATAGAAGCCTTACCCCCGACAGCCAAAACACACACATACAAAACGAATACATAACAAACGCACACACAACACATACACACTAACAACCCTACACTTAAGCGAAATCATAAATTGAAACACACATATACAGAATACAACTCATACTTGGTTATCCTCAAATCTAACTTTGTTTATTGATAATTTATTTTTTTTCAACGATAAAAGCATACACAAAGCACATACACAGATTTTCTCCTTTGTCAGTAACCATCCCAATCTAAGATTTCTCAAATAGTCATCATAACCTACAATTTATATGTTATACAGTCTAACGTGGCTCATGAATACATCAGAGTTAAGGACTGGATGTATATGGATTGGCAAAAACGTATGCAATCTAAGTTTGCCATAAGAGTTGTTGCTTTCATTGAATTTGCACGCGCACATAATAAGATCGTGTTAGAGAAGATTTTTTGCCCGTACGATAGATGTGGGAATAAATATAAGCAGAAGGTAGAATTCACAGAGTTTCATATCGTTAAACATGGTTTTACTAGACTTTATACAACTTTTCTATATCACGGGAATGGAGAAGAAGACAGTAATGCGGCAGAAGAAGAAGGAAAAGACGGTAATGCGGCAAAAGAAGACGGTAACTTCTTTCCAGGAGAAGAAATTGACGATATGGTAGAGGCTGCCCTAAGTGAATCTATTCGTACCGAAGATGTAATTTCTTCCAATCAAGAACTGCGTGCGAATAAGTATGAAAAGTTCATGAATGATGCTAGAAAACCAATTTATGTGAATACAAAATATTCCACCCTCTCATGGTTCGTCCAACTTTTCCAGATTAAATGCCTAAATGGATGGAGAAACAAGTCATTCATAATACTTCTGAAGTTCTTGAAAGATTCTATGCCTCTGGAAAATAACGTGCTCGACAGCTGATGCAGAGCCCAGAAGATGATGTCTGATTTAGGTCTGCAGTGTGAGAAGATTCAAGCATGTCACAAAAATTGTGTGTTGTACCGGAAAGAAAATTCAGATTTGAAAGAGTGTCCAACATGTGGAGAAACCAGGTATAATTCGAAAGATTTTGATAAGAAGCCCGATATACCTGTCAAGATAGCACGATACTTTCCCATAACACAGAGGCTGCAGAGGCTATTCAGGTGCAAGAAAACAGTCGAGGCAATAATTTAGCAACACCGTGCTCCTCCAAGTGAAAATGGAAAAATGAGTCATCCAAGAGATTCACCGGCATGGAAGGATTTCGATAGGAGGAACGAAATATTCAGTAGCAATCCTCGCAATGTCAGGCTTGGACTCGCTAGTGATGGTTTCTAACCATTCAACTATATAGCTGGAAGCCACATCACATGGCCCGTTGTAGTGATAGTTTATAATCTGTCGCCTTGTTTGGCTATGGCTCAATCATACTTTATGATGCCTATTCTTATCGACGGACCAAACTCACTGGGAAACAATATCGATGTCTATCTCCGACCTATGACCGATGAGTTAAAATCTTTATTCATTGATGGTGTAGAGAATTACGATGCAAACAAAAATACAACCTTCATACTGCATGAGGCTTTAACAGGGACAATTAATGACTTTCCTGCGTATAGAATGCTATCAGGTTGGTCCGTACATGGTCACAAAATATGTCCTTATTGCCATCAACATACAACATTGAAATTTTTGAATTTTAGCAGGAAGGTTTGTTATTGCGGCCATCGACGTTTCCTGCCTTTAAACTTTCTCTATAGGTTAAATGCTGTTTACTTTGATAGTCATCAGGAGATTCTTGGACCTCCAGCCCCATTATCCGGAGAGGACGTGACTGCTCAGTAGGATGGTTACAATAATGTGATCTTCAGGATAGATCCGACAAAACGGGTCAAACCACCATTCTGGAACAAGTTAAGAATTTTTTTCGAGCTTCAGTACTGGTCAACAAATTTAGTGCGTCATTGTCTGGACGTCATGCACATAGAGAAGAGAGTATCCGAGCACGTACTCAACTTGCTTCTTTATAAAGACGGAAAATTGAAAGACAACCTCCATACTCAGATGGATCTTCAGGACTGTGAATTTAGAAGTGAATTGCATCCTAAACCGATAGCGGGTAAATCAGGAAAGTTTATACTTCCCAATACCACGTATCATATGTCACAACCGGAGAAGAAAAGATTTCTGCAGGTGTTGCATGATTTGAAATTTCCCACAGGTTTCTCAGAATCATTTAGTAAGAAGATAAAAATTGTAAAAGGCAAGATCGATGGGCTGAAAAGTCACGATCACCATGTTATTATGGAGCACCTTCTCCCATAAGTCCTCAGGACTTCCCTTTCCCAATCGGTTAGTTTAGTAATCAATGACCTACATTGCTTTTTTAGAAACTTATGCGCTAAAACCCTGAATGTTGTGATACTGGAGAAACTAAAAAATTCTATTTTGTTGATACTTTGCAAGTTTGAGTGTATTTTTCCACCGTCATTCTCCGATATTATCATACACCTGACGATTCATCTTGCAACTGAGGCTAAATTAACCGGACCAGTACAATATCGATGGATGTACCCCGTCGAAAGGTACGTGGAATTTATAAAATTATTGTTGTCCTATATGCCCGTATTTATTTATTTAACATATTTTCTTTAGGTATCTCTACACTCTAAAAAAGTATATACGCAATAGAAATCGAGCAGAGAGTTCTATCATGCAAGGTTATCTTCTACATGAAGCAACCACATTTTGTTCCCACTATCTGGAAGAGAACTTTGAGGCGAAAGTTAACCGGCCTCAAAGAATTCAGGACGGGCCATATGGTAAAGTAGAGAGTAGATACTATGTTTATCAACAAGATATATCGGTTTATTTTCCTCAATAGCGCATGTCTTGAAAAAATTAGAGAATTAGTTTTTTCTGGATTAATTATTATATTTCTATTTGTGTGTGTGTGTGAAATGATATAATATCAATGTCATAATTTATTGTTGAGAACAAAATTCATTTTAACGAGGTACGTGAGGGGCATCCTGATTGGAATGATGAACGATTGGAAAAATATCATCAGGATAATTTTTGCGATTGGGTTGCAGATCATTTAAGTTATTCGAATAACATGTTATTGATACCAGTCTTAATCTAAACTTATATCGTTATGTATTTGTCGTAAAATTTATTTTGTTAGATCCACAATCCGAACTTGTCTGCATCATTAGAGAGTGATTCAAGATGTTTAGCTCAGTTTTCTAGTATGGAGGTTGCATATTATAAAGGATTCGGTGTCCTTGGATACAAATTCGAAGTTAAGAACATAGAAACATCTCGAACCGCTCAGAATAGTAGAATTGCGACGGTAGGATCGAATAGTGTGATTTATTATGGGTACTTAAATTGCATACTTGGCATCCAATATCCCGGACGATCATAACCATTTTATATATTTCAATATACTTGGTACGATACATGAACCGATACGAATAAATGGAGAACAATCTCGAAACTTGGAAAGATGAATATGGATTGACCAGTATGAATACACTTCGATTTTACGGTCAGGACGATCCGTTTATCTTTCCGAACCAAGCGTTCCAAGTATACTACTCACAGTGTTTGAAGTATCCGGGATGGAGTGTCGTATGCCGTTGCAAACCCAGGGATTTTTACGATGTCACAGAATTCGAGGACTGCGATGATGATGAAGAAGAGAGAAGACTCAGAGTGTTCCGACCGTTTGTTTCAAAAGACGGGTTGTCTTTGGCTGATCATGAAGTTACGTGGGTTAGAAATGATATTGATGATGAAATCCAAGTAGATATGTCTAATGCGTTCACGAAACGAAAAAGATTATCCGTAATGTTATATTATTACTTCACATTTTTCGATTTATACATATATAGTATGCATATGTAATGATTGTACTCTTGTCTAGATTTGATGACGATGATGGGAGCAGCGAGGGGCGGCCGGAGCGCCAACCGCGGCACCGGCAGAGGCAAAGGCAAAGGCAGAGCGGTTCTGCCGCCCGGAGAGCTGTGTAGGAAGTTTCAGAGGGCCGGACTTACACCCCGATCGGAGACACCTTCGGATGCCTCCTTCCGTGTGGACTTTGCCACACCTGCAGGTATATTGCACGCATATTCTTTTTGAATGTATTATTATAGATATACATGCATACTTATGTCAAAATTATTTATATAGTCAATGTTTGATTGTATAGATGTTGGTGGTGCGTCCACATCAGAAGCAGAGCCCACTCCCGCACCTCCAGGTATGTTTATATATCCTATAATGCATGCATATTGATTTAGAATGCTATATCATAAATATACATACATTCTTTTTGCTCTTACGTACTTAGATAATCATTTTTTAATTATCTAGCTGTAGGTAGTGCCTCCACATCTCGGGCAGAGGCCACCACCGCAACTGCAGGTATGTTTATATATCTTATAGTGTATGCATATTGATTTAGAGTATTATATTATTGATATACACATTCTTTTTGCAATTACTTATATAGTCAATATTTGACTGTCTAATTATAGGTGGTGCGTCCACGTCTGGTGTAGGGGCCACTCCCGTCACTTCCGTACCCTCCGCTCAGTCTGCAGGTTAGTATGAATAAATATAAAATATTTTTTCATTTTACATATTCTATAAGAATAAACATGAACTTCATGTAATTTTATCGATATTTATTTTCTAGTTGGAGAGGATGCGTCTACATCCGGGTCACCGGCTGTTCCTCACCGGAGGAACTATCGTCCCGCTCGTGCTGCTGCCTGGGCCTAGACTCGTGCTTCTGTCGCTGGAGGTATACATCACACTTCAATTTTCGTTAAATCTTGATTTCTTAATACCACTTTGTCTTAATATTGATTTTCTTGATATTTCTTGTAGATGCAGGGCAGCCCCATCCCGAGAGGGGAACTCGAGGCACGAATCAGTTCCATAGATGAGGCTCAACAGAGCTAAGGGAAGGAAGCATTCCCCCTCTTCTTTACCCCCGATTATCGCTATACCGGCGATTATACCAAGAGGTTCGGCCGGTATATGAGCCACCTCGTGAAGAAGTATCCACTTCACGTTGAGTGGGGCGATCAGCACCGGCGCTCATTTGCCATCTTATGAGATCAGGCTCGAATATTAATATATATTTTCATTTGACTTATTCAATATATTTATTATTATTTAACACCTGCAATTTAATAACATTGTTTTTATGTGTTTGCAGTTGGATTACGATTTTCAGCTTGTACGCGACCCTGATAACCCTGAGGGAGTGCTCGATCTTCATGCTCTGTACCATAGCCTGATGAAGAAAATGCAATCAAAGGTCCGATACAATAGGAACGAGCTGAAGATCGACTGCTATTCCCTGTGGATGGCGACCCTCGAGGCAGAGAGAGCGGCTCTCTTGCATACTTCGCCCTTTGCGGGAGTCGACATAGATACATGGCCTCTCTTGTACCAATATTTCGACTCTCGGCGCAAACAGGTTTGTAATATAAATGTAATTCATTATTTAGTATATAATTTATTTTTTTGTGTTGCTTAATTAGAAAACTAAATCTGAATGTGTTGTGCAGAAACATGCCGATCAAAATAAAGAGAATATGAAGTTGGCGAAGAGGGGTCGCCCCATTTATACAGATGGCTCGAGAAATATTACTCGTGCCATGGAGGTATCGGTAAATTACAATAGATCTACTCTGATATAATGTAATATTAAGAGTTATTTTATAATATATGTAAATTTTTTGCGAATTGCAGAGAGCTCATACCCTTTCGTAGGGTGGTACACCGAGCATGCTGACCGCGTATCTTACCGTCCACGGCACCTCGACAGATCTCGCCACTGATGAACTTCGATTCTCTGACACTGCTACCCAGGAGTATTGCGTAAGTGTTAATATTTATTCTAACAAGTTAGAAAGTTTTGTTTTGAAAAGTTCAAATTTAAATGATATACTTATATTTTAATGGTTAATGTGGGTGTAAGAGCGGGTGGTGGAGCAGGCGGAGGTATCGAGGATCGATTTTACTGGACAGAACGATCTGATACTGCTGACCCCAGTTCTAGACGCCGCACACGGAGGGCACCACGGAGGTTGGGAGAGAAGCCGAGGACTGGGTCCTAGCAGGGACCATATGAGGTTGGACTCCACTCCGGCGATTACTTCCCCTACCCCTCGTGAGCGACGTCTAGAGCATGATATTGCCGCCTTGAAGACCACCGTCGAGGAGTTGAAGGAGATATTGGTACGTATACTACTTAATAGTAAAATATTATATCATATTATAGATAGTAGCATATGCGATATTAGTAGCCTGAGCTTATTTGGTTGTAGACTTAGTTTTGATTAATCATACTTACATAAAACTGTCTAATTAAAATAAACTACGGTTTTCCAAACTAGATACCCCAACGAGGCTTAAATCCCTAAGTATTCTTTGATTGGGGTTTCGCAATAACCTGATAAAAATACGAATTCGACTAAAATCTAATACACCGTTCTAACTCGTTTATTACACACAAAAATTAACAGATGCGGCAGGCTGCTTCGGCTGCGGCTCCACATGCATCTCAGACTCCGCATGCCACTACCTCGGCTGCGGTTCTCCAGACCACTCATGCAGCTCCACAGCCCGCTGAGACTCCCGCACAGCCCGCTCAGACTCCCGCACAGTCCACTCCTTCTTTGGTCGAGTTTTTGATGACTCAGGGCTGCACCGAGGAGCAGATGGGTCAGATTACATCGTTCATCAGAGCTGGAGGATCTAGACCGAGCCAGAGTAGCTTTTTTATATATATATTTTTAAGGATGTATCTACTTACTTGATACATATTATATATATTTTGTACGAAATTGGTGGTTGTTTAACCTATTCATGATGATTTAGATTGATATCGTATTTTATTTGTGTATTTTTCTTTTATATATTATGCGTGAGATTTTGATCATGAATATTTCTGTATTTGGTTATATGATGTATATATTATTGTGCATAGTACGGGAAAAAAACAGGAAATCCATTTTTATAAAAAAAACCCTGATATTTTGTCCCTACGGATTACTCCGTAGGGCCATATATTGCACCGACGGATTAATCCGTAGGTGCAACTATTGCCCCTACACAGTTAGCCGTAGGGGAAAAATATCATGATACCTGATATTTTGCCTTTATGGATTCGGTAACAGGCGTTAAACTTGCCACTACGTATGTATCCGTAGGGACTTCTTTATGCACCTACGGAGAAAACCGTAGGGGCATATTAAGGCCCTACGAAAATATCCGTATGGACAAGTTTTTTATTTTATAAACCAATAAATTAAATAAATATTTTGTCCCTACGGTACAAGCCGTAGGGAACTATGTCCCTACGGAGAAAAGCGTAGGGGCAATTATTACTCCGTAGGGGCATGTTCAGGACGAAGACTTGCACCTGCGGTCTTTGCAACTACAGTGTATTTTTATCCCTACGAATATATCAGTAGGGGCTGTGCGTTGTTCCTACGGCTTTATCCGTAGGGGCAACCCCTTATTGTAGTAGTGAACTATCTCCTTCTAAGCACATTTATTTTATTTTGCAAGCTTTACCGAGATTTCTTGGCTATTAGACTTCTTTACATGCACATTTATTTGGAGAAAAACAAAACAAAAGCATGAAAGCCACAGCACATGGCCCATTGTAATGATAGTTTATAATCTATCGCCTTGGTTGGTTATGAATCAATCATACTTTATGATGCCTCCTTTTATCGACGGACCAAACTCACCGGGAAACAATATCGACGTCTATCTCCGACCTATGATCGATAAGTTAAAATCTTTATTCATTGATAGTGTAGAGACTTACGATGCAAACACAAATACAACCTTCATACTGCGTGCGGCTTTAATGTGGACAACTAATGACTTTCCTGCGTATAGAATGCTATCAGGTTGGTCCGTACATAGTCACAAAACATGTCCTTATTGCCATCAACATACAACATCGAAATTCATGAATTTTAGCAGGAAGGTTTGTTATTACGGCCATAGACGTTTCCTGCCTCTAGACCATCCCTACAGGTAAGATGTTGTTCACTTTGATAGTCATCAGGAGCTTCTTGGACCTCCAGCCCCATTGTCCGGAGAGGACGTGACTGCTCAGTGAGATGGTTACAATAATGTGACCTTCGGGATAGATCCGACAAAACAGGTCAAACCACCATTCTGGAACAAGTTAATAATTTTTTTCGAGCTTCCGTACTGGTCAATAAATTTAGTGCGTCATTGTCTGGACGTCATGCACATAGAGAAGAGAGTATCCGAGCACGTACTCAACTTGCTTCTTTATAAAGATAGAAAATCGAATGACAACCTTTATACTCAGATGGATCTTTAGGACTGGGAAATTAGAAGTGAATTGCATCATAAACCGATAGCGGGTAAACCAGGCAAGTTTGTACTTCCCAATACCGCGTATCATATGTCACAACCGGAGAAGAAAAGATTTCTGCAGGTGTTGCATGATTTGAAAGTTCCTATAGGTTTCTCAGGATCATTTAGTAAGAAGATAAAAATTGTGAAAGGCAAGATCGATGGGCTAAAAAGTCACGATCACCATGTTATTATGGAGCACCTTCTACCATTAGCCCTCAGGACTTCCTTTTCCCAATTGGTTGGTTTAGTAATCAATGACCTATGTTGCTTTTTTTAGACAATTATGCGCTAAAACCCTGGATGTTGTGACGCTGGAGAAACTAGAAAATTCTATTTCGTTGATACTTTGCAAGTTTGAGTGTATTTTCCCACTGTCATTCTTCGATATCATAATACACTTGACGGTTCATCTTGCAACTGAGGCTAAGTTAACCGGACCAGTACAATATCGATGGATGTATCCCGTCGAAAGGTACGTGGAATTTTACGTTTCGTGCAATTTGTAAAATTATTGTTGTCCTATATGCCCGTATTTATTTATTTAAAATATTTTTCTTTAGATACCTCTACACTCTAAAAAAGTATATACGCAATAGAAATCGAGCAGAGAGTTCTATCATGTAATGTTATCTTCTACATGAAGCAACCACATTTTGTTCTCGCTATCTGGAGGAGAACATTGAGATGAAAGTTAACCGGCCTCGAAGAATTCAGGATGGGCCATATGGTAAAGCAGATTATAAGAGAGTAGATACTATGTTTATCAATAAGATATATCAGTTTATTCTCCTCAAAAGCACACGTCTTGAAGAAATTAGATAATAAGTTTTTTTGGATTAATTGTTATATTTGTATTTGTGTGTGTGTGAAATGATATAATATTAATGTCATAATTTATTGCTGAGAACAGAATTCATTTTAATGAGGTACGTGAGGGGCATCCTGATTGGAATGATGAACGATTGGAAAAATATCATCAGGATAATTTTTGCGATTGGGTTGCAGATCATTTAAGTTGTTCGAATAACATGTTATTGCTATCAGTCTTAATCTAAACTTATATCGTTATGTATTTGTCGTAAAATTTATTTTATTAGATCCACTATCCGAACTTGTCTGCATCATTAAAGAGTGATTCAAGATGTTTAGCTCAGTTTCTAGTATGGAGGTTGCATATTATAAAGAATTCGGTGTCCTTAGATACAAATTTGAAGTTAAGAATATAGAAATATCTCGACCCGCTTAGAATAGTAAGATTGCGACGGTAGGATCGGATAGTGTGATTTATTATGGATACTTAAATTGCATACTTGGCATCCAATATCCCGGACGATCATAACCGTTTTATATATTTCAGTGTTCTTGGTACGATACATGAACCAATACGGATAAATGGATAAACAATCTCGAGACTTGAAAAGATGAATATGGATTGACCAGTATGAACACACTTCGATTTTACGGTCAGGACGATCCGTTTATCTTTCCGAACCAAGTGTTCCAAGTATACTACTAACAGTGTTTAAAGCATCCGAGATGGAGTGTCGTATGCCGTTGGAAACCAGGAATATTACGATGTCACAGAATTCGAGGACAGCGATGATGATGAAGAAGAGAGAAGACTTAGAGTGCTCTGACCGTTTGTTTCAAAAGACGGGTTGTCTTCGGCAAATCATGAAGTTACGTGGGTTAGAAATGATATTGATGATAAAATCCAAGTAGATATGTCTAATGCGTTCATGAAACGAAAAAGATTATCTGTAATGTTATATTATTTCACATTTTTCGATTTACACATATATAGTATGCATATGTAATGATTGTACTTTTGTCTAGATTCGATAACGATGACGGGAGCAGCGAGGGGCTGCAGGAGCACCAGCCGCGGCACTGGCAGAGACATAGGCAGAGGCAGAGCGGTTCTGCTGTCCGGAGAGCTGCGTAGGAAGCTTCAGATGGCCAGACTTGCACCCCGATCGGAGACCCCTTCAGATGCCTCCTTCCGTGTGGATTTTGCCACACCTGCAAGTATATTGCACGAATATTCTTTTTGAATGTAATATTATAGATATACATGCATATTTATATCAAAATTATTTATATGGTCAATATTTGATTGTATAGCTATTGGTAGTACGTCCATATCAGAGACAGAGGCCACTCCCGCACCTCCAGGTATGTTTATATATCCTATAGTGCATGCATATTGATTTAGAATTCTATATCATAAATATAAATACATTCATTTTGCTCTTACGTACTTAGATAATCATTTTTTAATTGTCTAACTGTAGGTGGTGCCTCCACATCTCGTGCAGAGGCCACCACCGCACTTGCAGGTATATTTATATATCCTATAGTGTGTACATGTTGATTTAGAGTGTTATATTATTGATATACACATTTTTTTTGCAATTACTTATATAGTCAATGTTTGACTGTCTAATTATAGGTGGTGTGTCCACGTCTGGTGTAGGGGCCACACCCGTCACTTCCGTACCTTCCGCTCAGTCTGCAGGTTAGTATGAATAAATATAAAATATTTTTTCATTTTACATATTCTTTAAGAATAAACATGAACTTCACGTAATTTTATCGATATTTATTTTCTAGTTGGAGAGGATGCGTCCACGTCCGAGTCACCGGCTGTTCCTCACCGGAGGAACTATCGTCCCGCTCGTGTTGCTGCCCGGGCCCAAACTCGTGCTTCTGTCGCCGGAGGTATACATCACACTTCAATTTTCGTTAAACCTTGATTTCTTAATACCACTTTGTCTTAATATTGATTTTCTTGATATTTCTTGTAGATGCAAGGCAACCCCATCCCGAGAGGGGAACTCGAGACACGAATCGGTCCCACAGGCGAGGCTCAACAGAGTTAGGGGGAGGCAGCATTCCCCCTCTTCTTTAACCCCGATTATCGTTATACCGGCGATTATGCCAAGAGGTTCGGCCGGTATATGGGGTATAAGAGCCGTCTCATGAAGAAGTATCCACTTCATGTTGAGTGGGGCGATCAGCACCGGCACTCATTTGCCATCTTATGAGATCAGGCTCCGGTATTAATATATATTTTCATTTGACTTATTCTATATGTTTATTATTATTTAGCACTTGCAATTTAATAACATTGTTTTTATGTATTTGCAGTTGGATAACGACTTTCAGCATGTACCCGACCCTGATCACCCTGTGAGAGTGCTCGATCTTCATGCTCTGTACCATGGCCTGATGAAGAAAATGCAATCAAAGATCCGATACAATAGGAACTAGCTGAAGATCGACTGCTATTCCCTGTGGATGGCGACCCTCGAGGAAGAGAGAGCAGCTCTCCTGCAAACTCCGTCCTTTGCGAGAGTCGACATAGATACATGTCCTCTCTTGTGCCAACATTTCGACTCTCAGCGCAAACAGGTTTGTAATTTAAATGTAATTCATTGTTTAGTATATAATTTATTTTTTTGTGTTGCTTAATTAGAAAACTAAATCTGAATGTGTTGTGCAGAAACATGCCGATCAAAATAAAGAGAATAGGAAGTCGGCGAAGAGGGGTCGCCCCACTTATACAGGTGGCTCGAGGAATATTACTCAAGCTATGGAGGTATCAGTAAATTACAATAGATCTACTCTGATATAATGTAATATTAAGAGTTATTTTATAATATATATAAATTTTTTGCGAATTGCAGAGAGCTCAGACCCTTTCGCAGGGTGGTACACCGAGCGTGCTGACCTCGTATCTTACGGTCCACGGCACCTCGACAGATCCCGCCAAGGGCGAGCTTCGATTCTCCGCCACTGCTACCCAGGAGTATTGTGTAAATGTTAATATTTATTCTAACATGTTTGAAATTTTTGTTTTGAAAAGTTCAAATTTAAATGATATACTTATATTTTAATGGTTAATGTGGGTGTAGGAGCGGGTGGTGAAGAAGGCGGAGGTATCGGGGATCGATTTTACTGGACAGAACGATCTGATACTGCAGACCCCAGTTCTAGACGCTGCACACGGAGGGCACCATGGAGGTTGGGAGAGAGGCCGGAGACTGGGTTCTAACAGGGCCCATATGAGGTTGGACTCCACTTCGGCGGTTACTTCCTCTACCCCTCGTGAGCGACATCTAGAGCATGATGTTGCCGCCTTGAAGACCACCGTCGAGAAGTTGAAGGAGGTGTTGGTGCGTATACTACTTAATAGTAAAATATTATATCACATTATAGATAGTAACATATGCGATATTAGTAGTCTGAGCTTATTTGGTTGTAAACTTAGTTTTGATTAATCATACGTATATAAAACTGTCTAATTAAAATAAACAATGGTTTTCCAAACTAAATACCCAAACGAGGCCTAAGTCCCTAAGCATTCTTTGATTGGGGTTTCGCAATAACCTGATAAAGATACGAATTCGACTAAAATATAATACACCTTTCTAACTCGTTTAATACACACAAAAATTAACAGATGCGACAGGCTGCTTCGGCTGTGGCTCCACATGCATCTCTTTCGGCTGCGGCTCCGCGAGCCACTATCTCGGCTGCGGTTCCCTAGACCACTCATGCAGCCGCACAGCCCGCTCAGACTCCCGCACAGTCCGCTCAGACCCCCGCACAGTCCACTCCTTCTTTGGTCGAGTTTTTGATGACTCGGGACTACACCGAGAAGCAGGTGGGTCAAATTACGGCGTTCATCAGAGATGGAGGATCTAGACCGAGCTAGGGTAGCTTTTTTTATATATATTTTTGAGGATGTATCTACTTACTTGATACATATTGTATATATTTTATACGAAATTGGTGGTTGTTTAACCTATTCACGATAATTTAGATTGATATCGTATTTTGTTTGTTTATTTCTTTTATATATTATGCGTGAGATTTTTATCATGAATATTTATGTATTTGGTTATATGATTTATATATTATTGTGCACAGTACAGGAAAAAAACATGAAGCCCATTTTTATTAAAAAAACCAAATATTTTGTCCCTACGGATTACTCCGTATGGCCATATATTGCACCGACAGATTAATCCATAGGTGCAACTATTGCCACTACACAGTTAGCCGTAGGGACAAGATATCAGGATACCTGATATTTTGCCTTTATGGAGTCAGTAACATGCGTTAAACTTGCCTCTACGCATGTATCCGTAGGGGGTTCTTTATGCACCGATGGAGAAATCCGTAGAGGCATATTGAGGCCCTACGAAAATATCCGTAAGACAAGTATTTTATTTTATAAACCAATAAATTAAATAAATAGTTTGTCCCTAACCGTAGGGAACTATGTGCCTACGGAGAAAAGCGTAAGGGAAATTATTACTCCGTAGGAGTATGTTCAGGACGAAGACTTGCACCTGCCGTCTTTGCAACTACGGTGTATTTTTTTGCTCCTACGAATATATCTGCAGGGGCAGTGCATTCCCCCTACGGCTTTATCCGTAGGGTCAACCCCGTGAACTATCTCCTTCTAAGCACATTTTACTTTATTTTTGCAAGCTTTACAGAGATTTCTAGGCTAGTAGACTTCTTTACATGCACATTTATTTGGAGAAAAACAAAACAAAAACATGGGCTGCTTTTTTTGCCATATATACACATTTGTTTCATGCAATTTTTGCCACTTTCTTCAAGTTAAGTGCATATTGAACACTTTTGATCATTTTAAGAGTGAAATAAAAAAATGTGGCAATTATAGAAAAGACAAATTTTAAGTCTACATATATAGTAATATTTTAATAATTATTATTGGCATATTAATTTAATTAATGTTTTCTAAGTATCAAATTGTGGTTGTGTAAATATACGGTGTAGTTGAACTATCTTAATAAAATTTTATCATGCATGGTTGTTGATGTGTCTCCGGCTAAAATTCCTAGGTCCGTCTTGGACAGAGATGGGAAATTATCTTGTAATTCGGCCATCTTATACGATTGGACAGTTGAGATTCAGGGGGTGCAATAAATTCAGTTTTGAATTTTAAGCATTCATTTCTTTGTCTCTAGTGAGTAAAAGGGTCAAGAAAACATAAATTTCACAAGTTTGCCCTTCTAAAGCTCCATCCTTAATATCCATGAACACCAAATTAAATACACACTATAAATATACACCTCATCAAATCAACTCTTGTTACACCAAACCACAACTCTTCTTCTATTTTCAATCTTCACCCGAATTTATCTGAAGAGAGCAATGCTGAACCTACAACCCAAAATTTTCAGTCATGGGCTTGCCTTGCCTATGTGCAACAACTTTAGCTTGCTCAAAATGGTAACTATATATAGTTTTTTCTTAATTATAAATGATTATGTTCTCTATGACATGCATATAATCTCTCTCTCTCTCTCTCTCTCTCTCTCTCTCTCCCTCTCTCTCCCTCTGTCTCTGAACATGCAGAAGACTCATAAGATTTCATCTCTTCAAACTAAGACAAAGCCATGCAATGCAACACTTGCTTCCTCATCGGTCTTGACCGAAAACCCGCGGAGATCTTCGGGCTATCACCCAACACTATGGGAGCACCAACTCATTGAACTTATTCATAGCCCTTATGATGATTCAAAATTCAAAGAAAGGATTGAGGAGCTGAAGAAAGAGGTGAAGAAATTAGTTAAGGAAACAGAGGAGCCTTTAGCTAAGCTTGAGCTTATCGATTCTATAAGAAGGCTTGGTTTGGCTTATCATTTTGAGGAGGAGATAATGGATGCATTGTCCAGATTTTATGTTGATGGATTTGAGAAGATTTGTGGATTGAAAGGGACCTCACTTTGCTTTAGGCTTCTTAGAGAAAATGGTTACAATGCTTCCTCTGGTACGAATTATTTTT
The DNA here is from genome assembly GCA_030015575.1 of Agapanthus africanus. Classification (NCBI taxonomy): domain Eukaryota; kingdom Viridiplantae; phylum Streptophyta; class Magnoliopsida; order Asparagales; family Amaryllidaceae; genus Agapanthus; species Agapanthus africanus. The sequence continues at coordinate 22,361,517 of JASDDO010000028.1, read as the reverse complement.
TAAAAAGCACCTGAAATATTTGAAGTTAACCCTTATATTGGCCATACTCCATCCAATATAGTCAGGTACCGGTATATTTTCAAACGCAGACCGATATACATACGCTGCTTCAACACAATATTATAAATATATAGAATATTATTTTATTAGAAATGTTATACATATATAACATCGATAGGACTATTCTACTTATAGGACGAGGAGGACGAGGAGGAGAGGGAAAGGGAATCTATATATAATATTGATAAGTAATTAACTATACCGGCGGGGATACTATTTATATATCTATTTTGAGGCTTGGCTGCATTTGCAGTATATATATTTTAAATCCACAGTTGATGACTTGCGGAAATTAATATATAGATGTCTTCAACAAGTTCAAAGATGAGGAAGAATTCAAGATTTGCTTAAGCCAAGATGTGAAGGGCTTGTTGAGCTTATATGAAGCTACTCACCTTTCGTTACCTGAGGAGCAAATACTAGAAGAAGCTAGGGAATTCAGTCTCAAGCATCTACAATGTTTAAGTGAAGATGCAGACTTGAATTTGGTTGAGCAAGTGAAGTATTCTCTTGAGGCACCTTTGTATTGGTTAATGCCAAGGCTTGAAGCAAGGCATTACATCGATGTCTAGGAGAGAGAGGAGGGCAAGTATTTTTGCTTGCTTGAGCTACCCTAGCTAGATTTTAATGTTGTTCAAGCCTTGCATCAAAGGGAGGTAAAGGACTTGTCAAGGTAAGCAACAAGTTTGATTTGTTACGCACACAATCACATGCATACATATTTTTTTTATCGAGAAAACGGATTCTTGTATTAGATGTGCGGTGCTCATCACTAAAAGCTTAAAAGAATATTTGGTGGTGAAAAATATATGTCTTCCCATAATTCCTATTTAAGTGGTTAACTTTAATTTAAATAATTAAAAGTGTACTACATATGGTGTTGATTATATATGTTAATATATAGATGGTGGAAAGATTTGGGGCTTGCACAAGAATTTGATTTCTGTAGAGACCGAATATTCGAGAATTACATGTGGGGAGTTGGAAATGCATTCGAGCCCCAATTTGGAAAGTGCCGAAGGATTGTGGCAAAGATCCTTACTATTATTGAAGTAATTGATGATTTCTATGATGCATACAGCACTTTGGAAGAAGCTCAACTTTTCACTGATGCAATCAGACGGTAACTACTTTTAAGGTTTATTTACTGAAAGTTCTCAACAAGTTTCGACCAAGGTCAGAAAACTATCAAACTTAACGGTGACATGTCGTCAGCACCATATGTGTCAACCTCAGCGTCATGTCAAACAAGTTACCATGTCAGCAAAAAAAAACATTTAAAATCCCCAAAATTACCCATTTCCTAATCCTCACACTAAGGCTAACCTTAATTCTAACCCTAACCATTGATTCATTCGAGAATCGTCTTGTTTCTATTTTAAAGCTCCTTTTCCAAAATTACCTTGGACTTTTCTCCTTTCAATTTTGATTTTTTACTTATTCTTATCTTGCGAATCTATCACATGTATACACAGTTTGCCTTCTTCTTTTCTCAAAACAAGTATATACGGAGGGGGAGACACTGAACATGGACAGAGAATATAAGGATAGAAACAACTCTTGATAATCTGGACCGACTGAGTCTGTAAATAGATGGAAAGCTTCAGTGTGGATGATGAAATTTTCACATTTAAATTCTTTTGGAGAAAATTAAAACTTGAAAAAGACACATATATAAGTATCTCGTGTTCTAGTTATACGTGGAGCAATTAAATTTATAAATTTTTTTTTAAAAAAAAATATTTTGCTTTTTGGTTAATTAGGTGGGATCTAGAGGCTATGGAAGAACTCCCACATAACTTGAAGTTGTGTTATATGGCACTGTACAACTTTGTCAATGAGACTGCATATGAAATACTTAAAGATTATGGGTTGGATGCTCGACATTTATTAGAAAGAGAGGTAAAATTTTATCAAGTTTCTTTTTGGTTTAATCAATTTTATTCTCAATTCTCTACCGAGAAGTAGAATTTTTATTGTTCCATTCTCTTTTTATCCTCACATACCATCTGCCAAGGTAATATCTAAGCAGTTGCAGATGCATGTAATATCTAAATAGTCGTCTGTAATATCCAAGCAGTTGAGAGGATATAAGGCCTAAATGAAATACAACCCAGGGTTTTTTAATACGGATTTTGAACGATAGGCCATTTCCAACAATTTTGGGAATTACAGGGTTTTTAGACAACTCCGGAACGGGCTGTTGACTTTTTGACAACTTACCCTTATATTACATGTGATTTTCGTAACTTTTCAACAATAATTATAATTATATTTATTCGGCTAACATTCTGCAGAGAATACTGCAGAGAACAGTCAAATATAAATAAGGGAACAATTGTTGCTGGGTCCATCTTTGAGACTTATTTTCAAACTTGATGAAGTACCCACAAATGTTTCTTGCTTATATGCATTCTAATTAAAATGTTTCTCTGCCGCTTTATCATTTCGCAACCTATATATATACAGATTTTGAACTTTAGTAACTTTATTTATTTAATAATGATATTATTTATCTAATAACATTGTTACATTAACACTATTTATCAAACCATAACATTGTTACATTAACACTATTTATCAAACCATAACATTGATTATCAAGCCGTATATAACACTATTTGTCACAATATTTTATTTATCAAATCAAAACATATATTTTATGAAATCTTTTTATGAAATCTTTAAAAAGTATTATTGAAAAAACATGCACAAAAAAAATGCAAATCAAGGTTTGGGGTTAGAAGGAATTCAATAACATACCTGTGTTTTGTCATAATTTTGAACCTTTTGGGTTTAAAAATAAATCAACTTAAAGAACTGGCCTTGGAATAGTTTTCCCTATAAATAATTATATTGAATTTTCCTCCATGAATTACACAAGAAGATAAAGGAGGTATTAGGGACTTGGTGACTTAAGAAACCATGGACTATGCATGGCATAAAATCCCTCGAGTAAATTCTTCTCCAAATAAAAAAACACCTTCATTGTTTTTCAAACAAAAAAAACAACATTTTTTTTCGAAATTAAAATGTCTGTATGTTACCGATATTGACTATTTTTTTTTGTTGCTTTTAGTGGATATGCACATGTGAGTCATATTTGAAAGAAGCAGAATGGTTTCACAAAAAAACAACTCCAACTCTTGAAGAGTATTTGGAAAATGGTTGGACTTCCGTGGCTGCTAGAATTCTCATCTACTATGCTCTACACCATGCAGGCCACAGTCTAACACAACAAACGCTTGATCACTTGAAGACTTCATACCAATTGATATATTTGTCCTCGGTTGTTATTCGACTTATTGATGATTTGGCTCCTTCCAAGGTAAGGCAAAATGAAAAAAATATATTACCAAAAGCTTTTCTCACTTTCACTTGTATAGATAGCGTGACACACCATATAATTCTCACACGCCCTATTTCAACCTATGTTAATTTTAACCTGATTTCTATGGTCTTCTTAGTTACAAAATATCCCAGACCTTCTACCACATTTCCTAAAATTGAAATGTAATTTGGGAGGAAAAAAACTCTAAAATATAAGGAAAGTTATGGGGGTAAAAGGAAAAAAAGGTTAAATTGGTGGGGAAAAAAAGGGTTATAATTCTCATTTATTTTTTTGAAGTTGCATTTTTCCATCTTTTTTTTCCAAAGAATTTGTGTTTCGCCATCTTCTTGAATAAATGTTGATTTCCCCTTATTTTTTCAATCTTATTCCAAAACTAGCTTTGATTTCTTCCCCTCTTTTGATTTACATCATGGGTCGTAGAAACAATTGTTAAAATATGAGGTAAAGCTTAAGTTTTAATAATAAAATTGTGTCATATCTTACTGTGTGCTTAAAATTGAAGAAAATTTGTTTAAAATTTAATTGAAATTAGCGTTAACAAAAACTTGGTGTGATCGTAGGCCGAAATGGAGAAAGGAGAGACATCGTTAGCAATCCATTGCCGCATGAAGGACTCTGGCGAATCATATGAAACTTCGAAAAAGTTTATCGAGGATTTGATTATGGTTTACCTGAAGGAGCTAAATAAGGAGAATTTTGATGATGATCTACCTCGAATCTTTATTTATGTCGCTACGAACACGGTCAGAACGTGTTTCAATTTTTGTCATCATGGAGATAGTCTCAGCACTTCCAGTGGAATAACAAAGGATCAGATCACTTCATTGTTCATCGAATCAATCCCATGAATGATCTTACCTGTTATTTTCATGTCATCTCCTTTCTACTGTCTAAAGCATTATCATGTGCTGGTGTGAATGATTCTCGTAATTGTTTCACTCCCTTTTATTATAATAAAGAGGTGGATTAATTGCACAAATGTACCAATCAATTTACACGTTTTTTGCCATTGATATCTTGAACTAATTTAATTACAAACAACTATCATGAACCATCATTAGACCGTCTTTTATGAAGGAGATGAATCGGAAATACTCCTTCCCCCAAGACAAGATCGGGAAAATATTCAACCTTGTCATAAGGTATCAAATGATGACGCTCCCGGAACCTCGCTATCCCGAACAGATAAATGAGGTCCATCACCCGGATTATTGCTCCTACCATCGTGCAACAAGACATTCTCTTGAAGACTGCTTCACTTTTAAAGACTGGGTCGAAGAACAGTATAAACAAGATAGGTTCGCTCTATCCGAAAGTTGGAGGGTGGCCCCACCGCGAAAGCATGAGCCAAAAGCAATCTATATTGTGAGAGTAGGGCCAGAGCAATATCGATCTTGGAAACGAACTCGTACCTGTCACGTGATAACATTCCCAAAAGAGGGGAACCATGAGAATACGGATGAGCCTTCCATATGCTTCACAGATGAGGATGGTGATCTCGGAGTTTCCACCGGCGCCAAAAGAGCTGGAAGATGGGATACGCACCACGGCGGACAATCTAAGGAAAATTGATTTAGGAACGGTAAACGATCCGAGATTAACGTTCGTCAGTGAGAGGCTATCTAAAAAGCAGATGGCAACTTTAGAAAATGCACTCATGCAAAATAAAGACTGTTTTGCATGGAACTATTCCGAGATGCCGGGACTAGATCCAGAAATAGCGGTACATAAACTAGCTATATCGCCGGACGTCAAGCCAGTCAAACAGGCGCCAAGGATGCGGCTTGAACTTGAGATGAGTATCAATACCGAGGTCAAGAAACTTATTGACTCCGGTTTCATCCAAGAAATTCAGTATCCTGACTGGATTGCCAACATTGGTCCAGTGATAAAGAAAAATGGGACAGTACACATCTGCGTGGACTTTCGGGACCTTAACAAAGCTTGCCCAAAGGATAACTTCTCAGTACCTATTACCGAGTCGATGATCGATAACATGTCCACTCATGAGGTCTTCTCCTTCATGGATGGATCTTCAGGCTACAATCAAATAAAAATGCATCATGAAGACCAAAAGCAAACTGCCTTCCGGACTCCATTGAGTATATTTTGCTACAAGGTGATGCTCTTCAGTCTGAAGAACAATGGCGCTACCTACCAGAGGGCCATGACGAAGATCTTTGATGACCTCATCCATGAGATTGTTTTGCGACATTGACGATCTTGTGGTGAAGATCAAATCTCATGAGAAACATTGGGAACATCTAAATGTAGTGTTCCAACGTCTTCGGAAATATAATCTGAAGATGAATCATCTCAAATGCGCGTATGGAGTCTCCTCAGGCAAATTTCTGGGATTCATCTTACGGACGGGGTATCGAAATTAACCCTTTGAAGATTAAGGCGATTATGGAGTGCCCATGCCAAGAACCCTCAAACAACTGAGGTCTCTCCAAAGAAAGCTCGCATATATTCGGCGGTTCATAACCAACCTATCCGGAAAATCCTGTCCCTACAGTCATCTAATGAAGAAGGGGACCCCGTTCGTCTGGGATCATAGATGCCAAAATGTACTGGACGAAATCAAGCAATACCTGCAGAATCCGCACGTACTGACCGCTCCAGTTAAGGGAAAACTCTTCATCCTGTACAAAACAGCCCTGGAAGATTCTTTAGGCACGTTATGGGAACAGGAGAACGACCAGGAGAGGGAGAGAGCTCTCTACTACTTGAGTCGAGATCTCCTGGGGGCAACTACTCCCCCATCGAAAAGCATTGCCCAGCACTGATCTTTGCGATAGCGAAGCTCAGACACTACGCCTTGGCATATGAGGTCCATCTCATATCAATGGTGGATCCTCTCAAATATTTGATGTCAAGAGCTATACAAACAGGAAGGCTTGCTAAATGGGTCCTGCTCTTGATGGAATTCTTAATAACGTATCGACCCCTCAAACCAGTCAAAGGCCAGGCCATCGCAGACTTTCTCGCTAAGCATTCGATACCAGCCGATTCTTATTTAAATTGCAAATTCCCAGACGAACACACATTTGACACAATTGAAGAGGAGAAGGAAGAAAATAATGTACAATGGGAACTCTACTTCGATGGAGTATCTTCCATGAAGAAGCGGAAGTATAACACTCCTATAATCAAAGCCAAGATGGGTCTCATTTTCGTGACTCCGCAAGGAGGGATAATGCGTTTAGCCTTTTCCTTAACAGAGCTAAGAACAAACAACGAGACTGAATATGAATCTTTGATAGCGGGTATTGAGATCGCTGTCGATATGCGAATCGAAAACCTCCTCATATATAGAGACTCCTAACTGGTCTTTAACCAAGTAAATGGCGACTATCAGACATGCAAACCAGAGTTGATAAAATATGGCAGGAGAGTGCAGCAACTGTTGACACAAATCCCCCTACATCTTGGAGAGTATACCACGTGCGGAAAATAGCAAAGCAGATGAATTAGCCAAGCTTTCCAAGGAACTAGCTGACGAAAACCTCGATGACGTGAGGATCCTTGTGCAAAGCCGCCGAGTTCTCGCACCAGCAAAAATATCTTTGGACGATTTAACAGAGTCGTCTGAAAGAAAATAAGCGACTAAATAAGCAGTCTTCCAAATAGAGAACGAAGAAAAGCTAAGGATTGGAGAGAAGTCTTTATAGACTACTTCAAATCCCATCGAACGCCTAAAGATGTGTCGTCAAGACATCAACTCATGAAACGAGCTCTGTCTTTCGCCTGTGTCATTGATACTGTATATAAGAGATCATTCGACTATCTGTGGTTGAGATGCCTAGGACCGGAAGAATAAAAAAGAGTCGTTCAAGAAACTCATGATGGACTCTGCGGTTCTCATCAGGCCGGGCCAAAAATGAAGCTGAAAATTAAAAGGATGGGCTATTATTGGCCCACAATGGTTCTGGACTGGCTCGAATATGCGAAACAGTATCACTTGTACCAAATTCACGGGGACTTTATCCACCAACATCCAAATCCGCTACACTTAACGGTAGCTAGCTGGCCGTTCGAAATGTGAGGAACCGAGTTAATTGGTTCCAACGAACCAGCATCATCCAAAAGACACCGGTTTATACTGGCAACGATCGGCTACTTTTCTAAGTGGGCGGAAGCAGTGTCACTAAGGGAAGTGAAGACGGAGAATATTTTCCATTTCTTCAAGACACGTGTTATATACTGGTTCGGCACTCTGCGACGGATAGTCTCGGATAACGGGCCAGCCTACAGGAGCCATAAAATCAGCCGTTTTGTAGAACAACATAAAATAGACTTGAGATACTCTTCCGTGTATAATCTCCGAGCTAATGGTCTGTAAGTCCATGTCACGCACCCCATGAGCTTGCGGGGAGGCGGAATATATGAAAAACGATTATCAAAACTTCGTAACACGGACTTGAGCACACGGATCATATCTAAACCATTACTAGCATACTATGAGAGGTTTAACTACACGGATTCAAAGTTATACCTCATGTTACTTGTCCTTCGGATCTTCATCACTGTCCTCCACTCCTCGTAGGATCTTTGGAATGTCGGCAACTCAACGGCCTCCTCGAGTCAAAGACGATCCACCCGAGAGCTTATATTCCAAACTTCACCTCTAATCTTGAGGTAACTAGATTTCTTTAGTTGCTAATCAAAGGCACCTAGGTGATATAGAGAATGGTTATGGATTAATTAGTCTATCTAATTCTTGATCTCAACACATGAGTGGTAAGATTAGGGTTTGAAGAGAGAGTGCGTTTGAGGAGAGAGAAGGTGAGCATGAATAATAAATAAAAAGCTTCTCACTTCTAATATATTATGAAGGATAAGAAAATCAAATAAGATAAATCTAAAATGATTTATCATCATGCTTCATTAAATATATGTAATGAATCATCAAGTGAGTCATTAAGCAATAAATGCTTCATTAACTCACTTGAATGATTTATCTAAACGAATCACAAATGCATTTAATGTAAATGCCACCTAAACCCTCAAGTCACCATGCTTCTAGAAGCTTCCCGTCAAATTATGAGAACGCCCCTCCTATCTGTGAAAACACGGAAAAACTTTAGACTGTATAAATCCAATAATCCGATACTAGAATCTGGTTTAAACCAAAGCTGGGGAGTAAAAACTGTCTGAACGTCGTACGTGCGTTTAAACACGTATGCGTCCGAACCCTTGTCGTAAAACCATACGACCTCTATATCGTTTCGCCTGGAGCAGGGAAACTCTCTGTATGGGACTCTAAAGACTCGACACTACGCTGGCAGTGGGTTTAACCACAGACCGCAAGCGGCACTAGCTGTACGTAACGGTCCCCAGGTAGATGTCGATAAGAAGGCCGATGAGGAAACCCATCCGAATTCCTACTGAGCCTGATATGACAATCTCCGTACAGTCCGGTCTGTTTGTCTAGGACTATCGCATATCGGGCCTAGGGGGCGGCAAGCGTCAGTTCCCTAATAGCGGTATAAGTCGTATCGGAGCGTAGTCCATTACACCTTGAGAAACTACTGGAACCTACCAGTAAATCTCGCTTGCCCTGGCCAGGGACTTTGCGTAATGGCTCTCTGATAGAGCGCGATATCAACTCCCAATACCGAGAGAGACGAATCCTATCTAACTGCCACTGCCTCCAAGTGCTTCGGGACTGTACCCAACTGCTACATGTTTGCACGACTCCTTTGAGCCGTAGTAGGGTAGCAATCTAAGAACAGTGGGAACACACTCGAGGCGAAGCAGCAGTGTCAAGTCTGTAGACTATGCTGTACTCATGTCACCTGGGAACTGTTAACTGACAACAAGTATAATACCAACCAACAGTTCCCCTGCGAGTCCTGTTCGGTGTACCCGTAACCCAACGAGCACCTGCATTCTGTCTCCAGTACGACTAACTGATGGCTGTGGGACAGACCATCTCCTTTGCTGGGATGAGAAGCGTATACACTAGCCTACTCCGGAGTATCGATGCCCTGTCTCGATAATCCAACGACTAGGGACCTGAAAAAAAGTGTGCTTGTAGACTGCCCAGCCCCCACTAGTGTGACTGCCATCACAACGCTGGTAGTCAAGCAAGATCCTAAGGGCTCTATCAATACATACACACATATTAAGATAGATAAAACCAAGTAGCATACTACCATGTTTAGCAAGACTGTTATATAACTGTGATTATCCCAAGCTTCCATTAAGTAATATACAAACTAGTATGATAAATAATGGCCCCTAAGGCATATACACTAACAATCTCCCACTTGCACTAGGGTCATGAGCTGGCATATCGTAGATCTATCATCTCGAATAGCCTCTCGAATTGCGTCTGAGGAATGGCCTTTGTGAATGGATCAGCAGTGTTATTCTCCATCTCTACTCTCTTCACCTCGATCTCCCGACGATGTACGATCTCCCTGATCAGGTGATACCACCTTAAGATGTGTCTCGACTTCTGATGGGACCTGGGTTCCTTCGTTAAAGCTATAGCGCCGTTGTTTTCGCAATACAAAGTTATTGGACCAACACTGGTAGGAACCATCTGAAGTTCAGCAAGGAACTTCTTCATCCAGACAGGTTCTTTTACGGCATCGCAAGCAGCTATGTACTCCGCTTCCATTGTTGAGTCAGCAACGGTCTCCTGCTTGGAACTCTTCCAACAGACCGCCCCTCCATTGAGGGTAAAGACATAACCCGACATGGACTTGGAGTCATCCTTGTCACTCTGGAAGCTGGAGTCGGCAAAAGCCTCAATTTGGAGGTCTTTTCTGTCATACACCAAAAACATCTCCTTAGTCCTCCTCAGGTACTTGAGAATGTTCTTTACTACTATCCAGTATTTCTCCCCTGGGTTTTTCTGATACCGGCTTACTACGCTCAATGCATATGCTACATCTGGTCTGGTATATAACATCGCATACATTATAGAGCCTACCGCAGAAGCGCAGGGTATAATCGACATGCGATCCCTTTCCAAATCAGTCTTGGGAGATATCTCTTTGGAGAGAGTGATTCCGTGACAAGCCGGTAGGTTACCGCGCTTAGAATCTTCCATACTGAATCTTTTCAATATGGTGTCTATGTACCTGGATTGCAAAAGTCCCAACATCCTCTTTGATCTATCACGATAGATTTGGATCCCCAGAATGTAGGTGCCATCACCCAGGTCCTTCATGGAGAATTTCTGTGACAAGAATCTTTTGACTGACTGTAACATAGGAATATCATTTCCTATTAGGCGAATGTCATCCACGTACAAGAAGAGAAATACTACATCTTTCCCTACAATCTTACTGTATATGCATGGTTCATCTGGATTTTTGATAAAGTCGAATTCTTTGACAGCATCATCAAAACAGATGTTCCAACTCCGCGATGCCTGCTTTAGTCCATAAATGGACTTAAGCAACTTGCACACTTTACCGCTGCTCCCACTCTGAATGAATCCCTCTGGCTGATCCATATAGACGCACTCTTCCAAATTACCATTTAGAAAGGCCGTCTTTACGTCAATCTGCCAGATCTCATAATCATGGAATGCAGCAATTTGCATCCTACGGGTTTTACCCCATCTGGAGCAATGTCCAAAGTCCATACTTTGTTAGTGTACATGGACTCCATTTCGGTATGCATTGCATCCAGCCATTTTACCGAGCCGCCGCTCTGAATGGCTTGCTGGAAGCTAGTAGGGTCATCATCATCAATGATGCAATCTTCTCGATCCCCGTCTATGAGAAAACCGTAGTATCTCTCGGGCGGATGAGACTGCCTACTACTTCTGCGGATAGGCGCTGGGATGTCCGGTTCTTCTGAACCTTCTTGTTTTACCAAGGTTTTAGTAATAGCTTATGGTTCTGGAATTTCTTTCAGTTCTATTGCCCTCCCACATATCTGATTTTCTAAACACTCAGTTTCCAAGAAGCGGGCATGACAAGAAACAAAGACCTTTTGCTCCTCTGCGTAATAGAAAAGATACCCCATGGAGTTCTTTGGATATCCTACAAACTTACACTGTATTGAGCATGCTTCGAGTTTGTCTGCATACTGCTTCTTTACAAAAGCTGGACACCCCCATGTCTTAATGTGCTTAAGATAGGGTTTCTTCCCACACCACATCTGATATGGTGAGGTAGGCACAGTCTTAGTTGAAACTCGGTTCAAAAGGTATGCAGATGATTCTAGTGCATATCCCCATAATGATCGTGGCAACTCAGCGTTACTCATCATGGAACGTAACATATCCAATAGGGTTCAGTTCCGTCTCTCCGATACACCGTTATGTTGTGGAGTGTATGGAGGAGTAACCCGAGAGAGAATTCCATTCTCTTTTAGGTAATCCAGGAACTCGGCACTCAAGTATTCACCACATCGATCCGATCTCAGTGTCTTGATACTTTTGCCTATTTGTTTTTCTACTTCATTCTTATATTCCTGGAATTTTTCAAAGGTTTCAGATTTATGTTTCATTAAGAAGACATATCCATACCTTGAAAATTCATCCGTAAAAGTAATGAAGTAAGAATAACCGCTTCGCGCATGTGTAGACATTGGACCGCGCACATCACTGTGTACGAGCCCCAAGAGCTCGCTCGCTCTTACTCCGTGTCCAGTAAACGGAGTCTTTGTCATCTTTCCTATGAGACAAGATTCACAAGTAGTATAAGATTAATATTCGAACGGATTCAAATATCCTTCTCTATGTAACTTAGTCAACCTTCTCTCATTGATGTGACACAGTCTACAATGCCATAAGAAAGCCTGATTTAATTCCGGAGACATTCTTTTAAGTGTGTTCTGGACAATGAAAATTTGAGCTTGATTCAATACGTATATCCCTTTTTTTAATGTATCTGACCCAATCAGAACTTGATTGTGGTGGATGTGGACCACATCGCTTACAAAAGTAAAATCATATCCTTCCTTAGAAAGTAAGGATACATATATGATATTACAAGTCGTACCTGGTACATAAAAATAGTTACGCAGAATCAATATCTGCCCAGTTGTCAGTCAAAGATGATATTCCCCTACGGATTCAGCGTTCATGCTCATTCCGTTAGCAACCATGAGAGTCATATCACCTATCCTGATAGCCCTACGGTTTCTCAAAGCCTATAACGAATTACAGATGTGAGATCCTGATCTAGTATCCAATACCCAGGAAGTAGGGCTAACTGACATACAGTTCTCTATTACAAACACACCTGAAGCCGAAGCAACAACATGCTTCGAATCCTGGCTACTGGCTTTACTAGCCCTGCAATCCTTTTACCAATGTTCATTCCCGTAACAATAGGAATGTCCCTCTTTTACTACATCCAGTCCCGAAACTTTTGACCTTCCCTTTCCTTCTACTTCCCTGGTTTCCTTCAGGGTAGAAGGCAGAGACTGTAGAATCAAGTCAGTATCTGACCCGTTCTTCAACATGGTCTGCAGGTCCGTGAGCTCAAAATAGCTGGTCTCTGTAAGGACGTTGCCCCGTACAGACGACTCGATAGCCAACCTCGCTTGAAGCAATTCGTTCGTGATCTCATATCTTGCGATATGAGATTGCTCTCCATATAAATCTTTGTTATGGAGAAAGATGGAAACTGAGTCCATCTTCTTGTGCTGCTTCTGGTATACACCATCAACTGAAGCCAACACGAGGCATTTGGCTTTCGCTTTATCCTTTTCCATTTTCTGATGGATATTCATATCCGCGACGGTGGAAACTGGACTTGGGACGGCGGGATCTGGATTAGTAATAGGGTGGTCCAGCTTGTCATAGGCAATGGACATCTGGACAGACCTTTGCCAGTCATATAAGTCAGATACAATCAAATTGTTATCTAGATGTAACCTAGTCATGGTCACAAGGTCGCTGCAATTACAGAGAGAGAAGAAAACATTTTATCATGATGCTCTTGCAAGTTTAGATTGGTTTTTAGTTTATCTAAACTGGATGGCTCCCACTATTTCTCGAATCCTTCCTCAAATCATAAAAGAAGAATTAGCCAGGACTATTCTCACCGTACAATACTTGCTTAACCATTCAGCCAGGCTAGGATCGATACTTCGAGAGAGGTTTTCCAACGCTTTCGTGAAGTTCCTTAATTAAAGAACCTCTTTTCTCTGGGGGTGTAGCCTCGCTGACACCTTTCTAGGCACTTACTTGGTTTATAGCATTGATCGTTAAGTGACGAATCTCCTGATAAATAGCATGTACTCACAGTAGGATCGGGATCCAAATATCATTGTATGATAATGTTGAAGGAATCCTACCAACATTCATCAAATTCCAAATGGTATGCAACACTAGCAAGTTTCAGTTTCTTTAGAAACTCCCGATGTGGATTTTTGCCCCATGCTCTTATGACCTTGACTTTAGCCAACAAATCATAAGTCACATGTCAAGTTCTACCCATCATTCTCCAGGTTAATTTGAACCCACCCGTACATACCCTTGACTTTGGCCAACAAGGCAGTACGACTGTCCCAAACCAACGCATCTATCTATACTACATATGAATATCCAATAGCTACCAAACACTGTGCCTTGACTTTGGCCAACAAACACAGCTTGAATACTATTGACTATCCATATGAAATGACGGAGGGCTACGACTGGTTTTGGCAAAACTGTGAACGTAGTGAACTTGATATAATCGAAGGAACCTGATAATTTTGAAAAGGAGTGGTTAAAACTCCGCAATTAAAAATTCTGATCTTTTAAAATAACCGAGTGGTTTCTTTTTAAATTTGTTCCAACGACTCAACTTTGGTTTATTTTCTTTGCATTATAATAATGCGTCCCATCATTTATCCTATCATTGCAGAAAACAACGAAAATACCACGTCATCTTATGCCATCCGCATTCGCCACGGGGTCCCGTCATCACCCGTTAGGTTACTTAACTAACGACAGAGCGGGGGCTGGGCTAGCGCGGGTGTATAACATAAGTGACGTCTAATAGCTATCATATATAGATATTGTACATTCGTCAGACGCAATAATAGGCATTCCAGATCACTCATGAACTTTATTGGATATACAAACATTCGTCAGACGCAATAATAGACGGCTTAACAAGTGATTTTCCGATTACTATTGGTTTACATCAAGGATCTGCATTAAGTCCATTCCTGTTTACCATCGTGATGGATGAGCTTACTAGAACTATCCAAGATGAGGTCCCTTGGTGTATGCTATTCGCTGATGATATTGTTCTAGTAAATGAGACGAAAGCAGGGGTTAATGCCAAATTGGAATTATGGAGGGAAACATTGGAATCTCGGGGTTTTAGATTGAGCAGGTCTAAGACAGCATATATGCACTGCAAATTTAGTAGCCAGAGAAGTCAAAACCATATTGGTATAACATTGGAAGGGCAAGAGATATCACCGAGCGACCAGTTTAGATATCTAGGTTCCATCATCCAAAGGAATGGGGAAATCGATAGTGATGTTAATCAAAGGATCCAAGCTGGTTGGTTGAAATGGAGGAGTGCAACAGGAATTTTGTGTGATCGTAACTTTCCATTAAAATTGAAAGGGAGGTTTTATCGGAGCGCTATTCGGCCCGCATTATTATATGGTACAGAATGCTGGGCTCCTAAGAAGCATCATACACAGAAGATGCACGTAGCGGAGATGCGCATGCTTCGTTGGATGTGCGGTAATACTAGAAAAGATAAGGTGCGAAATGAGGATATTCGTGCAAAAGTTGGTGTAGCATCCGTAGAGGATAAGATGTGGGAAAACCGGCTAAGATGGTTTGGTCATGTGCGACGCAGACCTATGGAAGCACCGGTTCGACGAACAGATACTCTCGATATGGGCAATGGCAAAAGGGCAAAAGGGAGACCGAAGAAAACATGGATGGAGGTGATACGAAACGATATGGTTGCCAAATGACTCAATGAAAGTATATTGTTCGATAGAAGTGAGTGGAGACAGAGGATTCATGTGCTGGACCCGGCGTGATTCTCATGTTGGTTCATGTAGCCTATCCCATATGCTTGGGATAAAAGGCTCAGTTGTTGTTGTTGTTGTTGTACAAACAATCCGCGATTGTTTTGAGCCTGCAACAAAAGACGGATTACATAGTTGTGATGAATAGCCATTACCCCACCCTAGACCCCTACGGGTATGACAAACTACCCGCCAAGTACCCGAAGTGAAGCGGTCTCCCTCAACAACATGAGTAGGCCACTAAACACTTCAAAGTACCCGGTATTTTGTGCACCCCACCTTGGGTCTATCCTAATAGCAAAAACAGTAAAAATAAATAATACAACGGTGTCTACAACCGCAACTTGGATGTGCCCCGCAAAATAATATTACAACATATTACAATTACATCGAATGAATGAATATAATAACCCATCTCAAACCCCGGCTAATCATCACAACGATCCAATCAAGTTCATATACACAAACAGTAAACATTACAGAAATATGCAACCCCCTTCCAATCGACATACTAGCAGTTAGGGGAGGTTTACGAACACATTAAACATTACAGATAAAAACCCGATTAGCAAATAACTTAGAACATCGATCGACAACCATTTTCCATGTATACCCCAAAAGCAAACCAGCACAGAAGTAACCTGGGCAGAAACAAAATATACTGGAAATCAAAACACTTTAAAATATGAATTTCTGTGAAAATCCGAGTCAACTCAGAGTTGACTCGGTGGCGGATCCGCGGCCAAATGCACTAATCGACCGCGGATCCGCGGCCATCTTACCGAGTTACTGCACCATATTTTCCCAGTATTCTTATATTCCCCTGCTGTGAATTTTAAAGCATATCAAATATTTTTTCGACACGTTTAAAATTAACAGAAACTGATAGGGGTCCGGGTTAAGTTTTCGCGTTTTTTCTGACGATCGAAATACTAATTAGTTGCTAACAAGCTAGTAAAGGTTTAGTTAGCTCTGATACCACTGTAAGTCTATGTCACATACCCCACGAGCTTGCGGGGAGGCAGAATATATGAAAAACGATTATCAAAACGTCGTAACACGGACTTGAGCACACGGATCGTATCTAAACCATTACTAGCATACTACGAGAGGTTTAACTACACGGATTCGAAGTTATACCTCACGTTACTTTTCCTTCGGGTCTTCATCGCTGTCCTCCACTCCTCGTAGGATCTTTGGAATGTCGGCACCTCAACGGCCTCCTCGAGTCAAAGACGATCCACCCGAGAGCTTCTATTCCAAGCTTCACCTTTAATCTTGAGGTAACTAGGTTTCTTTAGTTGCTAATCAAAGGCACCTAGGTGATATAGAGAATGGTTATGGATTAATTAGTCTATCTAATCCTTGATCTCAACACATGAGTGGTAGGATTAGGGTTTGAAGAGAGAGTGAGCTTGAGGAGAGAGAACGTGAGCATGAATAATAAATAAAAAGCTTCTCACTTCTAATATTATGAAGCATAAGAAAATCAAATAAGATAAATCTAAAATGATTTATTATCATGCTTCATTAAATATATGCAATGAATAATCAAGTGAGTCATTAAGCAATAAATGCTTCATTAACTCACTTGAATGATTCATCTAAATGAGTCACAAATGCATTTAATGTAAATGCCACCTAAACCCTCAAGTCACTATGCTTCTAGATGCTTCCCGTCAAATTACGAGAACGCCCCTCCTATCCGTGAAAACACGGAAAAACTTTAGATTGTTTAAATCCAATAATTCGATACTAGAATCTGGCTTAAACCAAAGCCGGCTAGTAAAAACTGTCTGAACGTCGTACGTGCGTTTAAACACGTATGCGTCCGAACCCTTGTCGTAAAACCAAACGACCTCTATATCGTTTCGCCTGGAGCAGGGAAACTCTCTGTGTGGGACTCTAAAGACTCGACACTACGCTGGCAGTGGGTTTAACAACAGACCGCAAGCGGCACTAGCTGTACGTAACGTTCCCCAGGTAGATGTTGATAAGAAGGCCGATGAGGAAACCCATCTGAACTCCTACTGAGCCTGATGTGACAATCTCCGTACAGTCCGATATGTTCGTCTAGGACTATCGCATATCGGGCCTAGGGGTGGCAAGCGTCAGTCCCCTAATAGCGGTATAAGTCGTGTCGAAGCATAGTCCATTACACCTTGAGAAACTACTGGAACCTACCAGTAAATCTCGTTTGCCCTGGCCAGGGACTTTGCGTAATGGCTCTCTGACACAGCGCGATATCAACTCCCAATACCGGGAGAGATGAATCCTATCTAACCGCCACTGCCTCCATGTGCTTCGGGACTGTACCCAACTGCTACCTGTTTGCACGACTTCTTTGAGCCGTGGTAGGGTAGTAATCTAAGAATAGTGGGAACACACTCGAGGCGAAGCAGTAGTGTCAAGTCTGTGGACTATGCTGTACTCATGTCACCTGGGAACTGTTAACTGACGACAGGTATAATACCAACCAACAGTTCCCCTGCGAGTCCTGTCCGGTGAACCCGTAACCCAATGAGCACCTGTATACTATCTCCAGTACGACGTACTGATGGCTGTGGGATAAACCATCTCCCTTGCTAGATGATAAGCGTATACTCTAGTCTACTCCGGAGTATCGATGTCCTGTCTCGATAATCCAACGACTAGGGACCTGAAAAAAATGTGCATGTAGATTACCCAGCCCCCACTAGTGTGACTGCCATCACAACGCTGGTAGTCAAGCAAGATCCTAAGGGCTCTATCAATACGTACATACATATTAAGATAGATAAAACCAAGTAGCATACTACCATGTTTAGCAAGACTGTTATATAACTATGAATATCCCAAATTTCCATTAAGTAATATACAAACTAGTATGATACAATAATGGCCCCTACGGCATATACACTAATATGGTCTAGCTGAAGTTTTCAACAAAACCTTGACCAAGATTATAAAGAAAACGGTGTTCAGAAGCAAAAAAGACTGGCATGAAAGGCTGCACGAAGCTCTTTGGGTGTACCGGACGACATTCAAAACAGCCACGAATACGACCCTATACGCGTTGGTATTCGGCACGGAAGCAGTCGTTCCTTTGGAAATAGAAATCCCTTCCCTCCGAGTAGCGGTTCAATATGAGCTAACAGATGACGAAAACGCTCATCTTCGGCTAGAGGAGCTTGACGCTCTCGATGAAACTCGCCTTATAGCGCAGCAAAAGCTGGAAGCTTATAAGGCAAGGATGACGCGGTCATACAAAAAATTGACCAGGCCGAGAACATTCCGCCAAGGCGAACTTGTGCTAGTCATTAAAAGACCTATGGTCCCCAATCGTGCAAAACAGGGGAAATTCGAGCCGAACTATGAGGGTCCGTACATCAGAGACAAGGTCTACCAAGGTGGAGCTTACCTGCTCATGGATATGCATGGCGAAAGACTCTTCCGGCTAATAATCGACCGACTCCTCAAAAAGTACTATACTTGACGAGTCACGAATCGGGTCAATGATAGGTGACGACATTTGTGTCCGCTCGCTATCTTCCTGAATCAAAACTCTAAAAGTAGTATCCAAAAGAATTTTCGTCTCCAGAATGACGACAATGGACTGAGAAGTCCTTAAACTAATAAACTCCGCCTCATGTGGCAACTATGGACCGAGATGTCCCTAAGCTAACAATAGACCGCTACGTCTTTAAACTGGCCATGGACCGATATATCCCTAAACTAACAATGGACCGCAACGTCCTTAAACTGACCATGGACTGAGATGTCCCTAAACTAACAATGAACCGCTACGTCCTTAAATTGACCATGGATTGAAATACCCTTAAACTAGTGCTCCGCCTCAAATATTGCGTATTGCCCTAAATTTGGCGATATCATCTCTTAAGATCTATATTGCAATCAAAGCTCCAACGGAGAAGACTGCAACTCAAGTCCTACCTGCTACACGGCTACTCCAGCGGTGAAGCCACCCTCAAGTCTCACCGACAAACAGATGGGTAAAAAAATAAAAAAAAGGTTTGTCCACAAGCAAAATGGGAACGGATGAAAACCCGAAAGGGCGTCGTGAGTAAAAACAGCAGGACTGCCGGCGAGTTTTTGAAAACCCGAAAGGGCGCAATTTTGTAAAAAAAACGGTATGTCTACAAGCAAAATAGGCACGGATGAAAAGCCGAAAGGGCGTTGTGAGTAAAAATAGCAGGACTGCCGGCGAGTTTGTGAAAACCCGAAAGGACGCAATCTCGTGTATAAAAAAATAATAAATTCATATGCACTTGCAAGGTCCTCTCGACCATGTAAGGAGAAGATACTTGCGTGAGATCCTTATGATTCACAAAGGAATAACACACTTAGGAATCCCCACGATTCCTAAGGAGAAAGTACACTTACGAGATCCTCACGACTCGTTAGGAGAATCCCCCCATGAGGCCCTCACGGCTCATAGGATTCAAAAGCCTTAAGCTACGAGGATTTAAAGCTGTTCTTAAGTCATAAAATCCCCCAACTTTTTCTACAGGCGGTTCAATATTGGCCCTTATATACAATCCACGGGCACAAATAAACGATTTCCCTCACCAAGTTCCACTAATGGAGAGAAATGTTCGCATACGGTGAGCAACACTTGTAAGTCTTCTCGACTTATAAGGATAAAACACTTTTGTAAGATCGTTACGACTTACAAGATAAAACGCACTTAGGAATCCTCACAATTCCTAAGGAGAAAATACGCCTATGAGATCCTCACGATTCGTAGGGAGAAATAACTTTATGAGACCCTGACGGCTCATAAAGTCTAAAAGTCTTAGTCGACGTGATCCTAACCCTGTTTTCTAAGTCATCTTTATTCAAGTCGATAAAGATAAATGATGATTCGCTTCTGGCAATATCCTAGCTGCAGCGATGCTGATGCCTAAACAGGTGTCAAACTCCAAATCCTTTCACAGCAAATGATGATCGCTCCTGGCAATATTCCAATTATAGTAATACTGATACCAAAATTAGTTCCGGATGTTAAGTTCCATACTCGCAAATAAAAATTAGCGAGCAAAAAATATGCATATAAAAATAGTCGAAATGATGGGGCAACTCGCAATAAAAATCAGCGAGCAAAAATATATTCATATGAAGTAGATGAAATGTTTGGGCACCTCGCAATAAAAAGCAGCGAGTAAAAAATATATATACAAAAAATATCCGAAATGATTGGGCAATCATGACTTTTGCGAAATGAAAAGATGAAAAGATAGAGCAAAGCGGAAAAAAGAAGAATTTCCTCTGCCCTGCAGGTGAATCTACACCGACCCCTGTATACGACCATGGGCACAAATGAAAAAGGGAACCGTATCTTTCTACCAGGCTCTGTCAAAAGGAGAGCCAGATCTTGATGGCATATACTACGGTCTAGAGATCAGTTCGGCGTTCCTTCTCACTCCAGCAGAATATAGACGCAACGTCATCAAAAGACCCTAGGTGATGATAAGCAAGGGTTGTCGTCCAGAAACAACGAGCTACATCGGACCCCGGGTGTAGTGACAAATAAGCAAGGGTCGTCGTCTAGAAACAGCGCGCTACATCGGACCCCGGGTGTAGTGACAAATAAGTAAGGGTTTCATAGGATCCGTCTAGCTTCCTGGAACATAAGTTCCCTCACGGGTAGAATAATAGAATTAGTGGAGGTGATAATTAGAAGGAGAGTTGGTATTATGTGTTTGCAAGAAACTAAATGGGTAGGTGAAAAGAATAAAGTCATAGAGCCTTGGGGTTATAAGCTTTGGTATAGGGGTAGAGATAAAAATCGTAATGGGGTAGGCATAATCATAGATATACGGTTGCTTGAGGATGTAGTTGAGATTAGGAGAAAAGGTGATAGAATTTTACTGGTTAAGCTTATTCTAGGTGGAGAGATCCTTAATGTTATTAGTGCTTATGCACCACAGCTAGGTCTTGATGACGCTAGTAAGCGTCTATTCTGGGAGGGTTTAGACGAGATGGTGCAAAGTATACCTAGTGGAGAGAAGTTGTTTATTGGTGGTGATCTTAATGGACATGTAGGTACTAGTCGTAGTGGGTTTAATATTATCCATGGAGGTTTTGGTTTTGGACAAAGGAATGAAGTAGGTGACTCGATTCTAAATTTTGCCTTATCTTATGACTTGATCTTAGCAAACTCCTGGTTTAGGAAAAGAGAGTCCCACCTTATCACTTTTAGGAGCGGATCAAGTGCTAGTTAAATAGACTTTTTTCTGACGAGAAGAATAGATAGAGGTGGTTGTATAGACTGTAAGGTGGTGCCAGGTGAGAGTGTAACCACTCAATATAGACTTTTAGTTCTACATTTTCTATTTAGAAGAGAACCTAGGAAGATTAGACGTAAGGTAAAGCCTAGAATTAAATGGTGGCGATTGAAAGAAGGTAACCAAAAGACTTTTATAGATCGTGTAGTCCAAGAAGCGGATTGGCAGTCGGAAGATGATTCAGACAGAACATGGAACAAAATGACTAGTTGTATTAAGAAGGTAGCTAGAGATCTACTTGGTGATTCGAGAGTTGGTGCTCCACCATCTAAGGACACATCATGGTGGAATGAAGAAGTAAAGGCTGCTATTAAAATTAAAAGAGATTCTTATAAAGATTTAAAGAAAAGTAGAGATGTGGAGAGATTTGAGAAGTATAAAATGGCTAAAAAGGAAGTTAAGAAAGCTGTTCGGAAAGCTAAATCTAAGGTCTATAAGGAGGTGTACAAGAAATTAGACACTAAAGAGGCTGAAAATGATATATACCGGATTGCTCGGATGCGGGAAAGGAAGACTAGAGACCTATGTGCGTTGAAGTGTGTCAAAAATGAAAATCAGGAGGTTTTAGTTCGAGATGAGGATATCAAGAAAAGATAGAGAGATTATTTTGACAAATTGTTCAATGAGAGCTTTACTAAGAATTTGGATGGACTTGTCATTCAATCTCAAGATATAAACCGTGATTTCATGCGTAAAATAAAACTACCTGAGGTTAAAGAAGCTTTGAACAGAATGAGTTTAAGAAAAGTGGTTGGTCCTGACGGGATTCCTATCGAGATTTGGAGATACTTAGGAGAAATAGGTGTTAAATGGCTGACAGATCTGTTTAATAAGATTTGGCAGACAAAAAAGATGCCAAATGAATGGAGGAAAAATATCCTTGTACCTATCTATAAGAACAAGGGTGACATTCAAATTTGCTCAAACTACCGTGGAATAAAACTTATGTGTCACACCATGAAACTCTGGGAGAGAGTGATTGAACGCAGGCTAAGGAAGGATATTAAGATAACAGAGAACCAGTTTGGGTTCATATCTGGTCGATCGACGACAGAGGCTATTCATTTACTTCGTCAACTTGTTGAGCGTTTTCGAGAGAGGAGAAGAGATTTGCATATGATATTTATTGATTTAGAAAAAGCGTACGACAAGATACCTAGAGAGGTATTATGGGGGACAATGATGAAGAAGGGGGTCCCCGTCAAGTATATTAACATAATCAAGGATATGTACGATGGAGTAGTGGCAAATGTCAGAACTTACGGCGGCTTAACGAGTGATTTTCCGATTACTATTGGTTTACATCAAGGATCTGCATTAAGTCCATTCCTGTTCACCATCGTGATAGATGAGCTTATTAGAACTATCCAAGATGAGGTACTTTGGTGTATGCTATTTGCTGATGATATTGTTCTAGTAAATGAGACGAAAGCAGGGGTTAATGCCAAATTGGAATTATGGAGGCAAACATTGGAATCTCGGGGATTCAGATTGAGCAGGTCCAAGACAGCATATATGCATTGCAAATTTAGTAACCATAGAAGTCAAAACCATATTGGTATAACATTGGAAGGGCAAGAGATATCACCGAGTGACCAGTTTAGATATCTAGATTCCATCATCCAAAAGAATGGGGAGATCGATAGTGACGTTAATCAAAAGATCCAATCTGGTTGGTTGAAATGGAGGAGTGTAACATGGATTTTGTGTGATCGTAACTTTCCGTTAAAATTGAAAGGGAAGTTTTATCGGAGCGCTATTCGGCCTGCCTTATTATATGGTACAGAATGCTGGGCTCTTAAAAAGCATCATACACAGAAGATGCACGTAGCGGAGATGCGCATGCTTCGTTGGATGTGCAGTAACACTAGAAAAGATAAGGTGCGAAATGAGGATATTCGTGCAAAAGTTGGTGTAGCACCTGTGGAGGAGAAGATACGGGAAAACCGGCTAAGATGGTTTGGCCATGTGCAACGCAGACCTATGGAAGCACCGGTTCGACGAATAGATACTCTCGATATGGGCAATGGCAAAAGGGCAAAAGGGAGACCGAAGAAGACACGGATGGAGGTGGTACGAAACGATATGCTTGCTAAAGGACTCAATGAAAGTATATTGTTCGATAGGAGTGAGTGGAGGCGGAGGATTCATGTGCTGGACCCGGTGTGATTCTCATGTTGGTTCATGTAGCCTACCCCATATGCTTGGGATAAAAGGCTCAGTTGTTGTTGTTGTCAACAAAAGACCCTAGGGTCGAAACTAAAAAGGAGCGACGGCAAAATCCTATCTCCAGCTCGACATTCGTCTTATTATAGCAGACGCAATGCCAATAACAGCGTTCCTTCTCACTCCAGCAGGATGCAGACACAACGTTAACAAAATACCCCAGGGTCGAAACAAAAAGAAGTGACGGCAAAATCCCAGCTCCGACTCGACATTCTTCTTGTTACAGCAGACGCAATATCAACAAAGGCTCCAAATCGCCAAACCAAAAAGAAGTGACGGCAAAATCCCAGCTCCAGCTCGAAATTCGTCTCATTACAGCAGACGCAATGTCAACAACGGCGTTCTTTCTCACTCCAGCAGGATGCAGACGCAACATCAACAAAAGACCCTGTTCCCGCCAAAATCATCGGCCAAGAGCTATTAGTTCCTGTTTATGCCGGGTTAAGTTTCGTTTATAGAGATGTGTGAAACCAGGATCATTCATATACGCACATGCACACATCAGAGGAAGAACATATGTTCAATGACAAAAACAAAGTATTTAATTGAACATTTTATTCTACAGGAAATAGATCACCAAACATGGGATCGAAAGTACAGGGATTCACAAAACTATGGATAAAATTATCTAACTCCCTCTTTGCCTTCTCCACCATGACAAAGTGACAATCTTCAAGAAGAGTACCTACCCATCGGTCAGCACTGCACCCATCAGCAAAGGCATACATGATGACCCGCTGAGCCCATATCTGGCTTAGCAGCCGGACAGAGCAATCCCTCAGAGCTGTGGTGATCAGAAGTGCCTCGTGGAAGCACTCAATCTTGTCTTCCGCGGCGTCGAGCATTGCCTTAGTCATCTCCGCCGGAGGAGGGGGAATATCATTGATCACAGACAAGAAAACCATCCGGAGCTAAATGGAGCCGATGGGGAGAGGATATCCTATACGGGTCAAGAGCTCGTGCAGCACCGTGTCGCATTGGTCATCCGTAAGAGTAGGGTTCACCAAGCGCGCAGCAAAATGAGGAACAATTTCCTCAATGGGCACCTCCCATGGCTGACGGCGAGCATGTGGGCGATTACAAACCATAGCTCTTCTCTATTAAAACGATTCTCTGAAAATGAGAGAGAAAAGAAGCATTGCTTCAGATTATGATGGGAGAAATTTAAGTCTAGGCACAGAAAATGCTGTGCATGATGGAACAATTTCCAAGCTCTGGGAAAGAGAAGCTTGACTCAGGAAAAGTGAAGAAGGAAGGTGAAAAGACACCTTCAGTATTGAGGCAGTGCCTCACGTGCAAAGCACGAGAGCGCTGAGCGCCAGCGCCATGAGTCAAAGACTCTGAGGCAGCACCTCACGTGCAAAACACGAGAATGCTGAGCGCCAGCGCTAAAGAGTCAAAGACTTTAAGGCGGTGCCTCACGTGCAAAGCACGAGAGAGATGAGAGCCAACGCTAAAGAGTCAAAGACACTGAGGCAGCGCATCACGTGCAATGCACGAGAGCGCTGAGCGCCAGGCGCTAAGAGTCAAAGAATCTGAGGCAACATTCACGTGCAAAGCACAAGTGCGCCAAGCGCCAAAACTAAATGTTCTCCACCGTTGGATCAAAGATCCAACAAAGATGATAAATAATCAAAATTCATAATAAAATTCTATTAAGGAAATACTCCTCAGAATCTTTCCAAATAGGAAAGATTATGCTCTGTAAATTAGAGCACAGTTGGATCAATGATCCAATGGTGATTAAAAATCACCAAGATACAGAATAAGCTCTGTATGAGAAAATATTTCCAACTCTTTTTTAAAACAAGAAGATTGGTTTCTGTAAACAGAAGCCCTGGGATAAAAAATCCAACGGTGGGAAATATCCCCAAATCAATTAGAGAAAAGATATTTTCAACTGATTCAACTAATCAGCCTCTACTATATAAAGGACCCAAGAGTTCAAGTCTCGTAGAGAGGAACCCCCACCCACAAGCTTTGAGAAATTTCAAAGAAAAGAGCAAGCTCTGAGAAGAAGAAATTTTTTTCAAGGTAAAAACAGAGAGATAAAAAACATCTCATCAAGGAAGAAGAACATAGTTCTTTTTTTAGATCATAGATCTATAAGACATAGGTCTTTCACAAAAAGAGATTATAGCATCTCATCATAAAAGGCGGGGAAGAATTTCATTCTTTCCAAATCATAGATCTACAAAAATAAAGTCTATCACAAAAGAAAATAGAAGAGATTTTAACATCTCCTATAAAAATAAGAACTTTTTTCTTAGAACCATGAGACAAAATCTCTTGTAAGCTAAAACTTATTTCTCAAATCACGAAATTGATCAGAAGCGCTCTGCACTCATTCTCTTGCGCTCGGCGTCAAGCGCGCCATGTACTCCTCACGTGTGCGCTATTTCATAAGAAGCACCTTAGCGCTCCAAATCTGGTGACCAACGCCAAGCGCGCCACGTGCTCCTCACGTGCGTGCTACTTGACTGATGCTCAGCGCTCATTGACTGACGCTCAGCGCCAAGCGCGCCACATGCTCCTCACGTGTGCGCTCCTTAACAGAAGCGTTCTGTGCTCATTGACTGGCGCTCGGCGCCATGCACGCCACGTGCTCCTCACGTGTGCGCTACTTAACAGAAGCGCTCTGCGCTCATTGACTGGCGCTCAGCGCCAAGCGGAGCACGTGCTCCTCACGTGTGCGTTGAGGGAACATAAACTGTTCTTTAAATAAAGCCCCAGAGCTATAATGAGTGCTCAGTACTCAATAAAAGACAAAAACGGCTGTCAGAACCCAAACCAATGCTCAGCATTATTAAATGAAAAAGGACTGAGCCTAATTAAATGTCCAACATTTTAACCGAATGGGCCGAGCCCAAGTTGGCCACAGAACCTTAATTCAGATTAATTGAGCCCATATGCTCATAAATTTTTGATCTTAATCTCAAACTTAACTACAGATCTACCAAACAATATTGGTTCAAGGGTTCTCTCTTCACTCCTCTGATATATGTCATTGTAATCCTTCAACATCTTCAGAGAGGTGATGGATCCCGACAACCAGACATTCCACGGACTGCAGGGTCCTTAAACTCATAGACTATGATGTCCTTAAACTTTACGGACTGTGGGGTCCTTAAACTCATGGACTATGATGTTCTTAAACTTTACAGACTATGATGTCTCTAGACTATCATGGACTGTGAGGTCCTTAAACTCATGGACTATGATGTCTTTAAACTATACAGACTATGATGTCTTTAAACTGTCACAGACTATGATGTCTTTAAACTTCTGGACTGCAATGTCCCTAAATTAAAACAATAGAGTCCAAATGCTTTTTTGTTGGATCTAAATTATCTTGTTGAGTAGATCTTAGTCTAAAAGTAGACTAACGTATTCCTAGAAAACGTATAAGTTGATCTTAGTCTCAAATGAGATTAACGATCCTTAAACCCAACCCAAAAACCAAATCTAAGAAAATACGGATTTGGACTAATCCACGCTCTACAGGTGACAACATAAATTAATCTCCGTATACAATCCACGGGTAACCAAAAATAAAATAAACACACATGACACGAAGTGACCATCTGGAGAAGGAGAAAGTTGTTACCGCGATACGGTAGCGTAATTAACTGCAGGGATTTGCGCCTGCACGGAAGAGTGTCCCCACAATCAAAAACCCCTTAAATGAGGGGAATCTGATGAAGTCTGCTACAACGGCCGCATCTGTCTAAACCTCCGATACATGGTGCTATAAATCAACTTGGCATCTTCTGAGAGGTAGACAGATAAAACCAAATAGCATCTGCCCCCAAATTCAGGCGAGATGATTGTCTTTCCCGATTTTCAGTAGAGAACAAATTATGGCATGCCCGGTGGGACCTTTTCCTCTTTCCACTCCACACTTCGTGTGTCGTGTTCGCGAACGAATCGCGGTTTGGTATGGTTTCCCTTGGATTTGAGGTACTAAGATTCGGTGTCTTACACCGTGCATAAAAAAAAGATCAATGGCTTCTAACTGCTCCAGCTGCAACAATTGCAATAACTCCCGCTCCTTCCTCGCAAGAGGAGTAACTTACGGGCCTCAAGCGGCCTCCATTTTCACAATGCCAGTGGAATAAGTGACTCAGGCCACCACTGGACTGTTCTTCGGGACCATACTCCCACCAATGAGCTTTAACGCCCCAGTGCCATCGCAAGAAGCTCCAAAGAAGTAGGTCTTTGATCGGCTTACAACTATCGCAAGAAGCTCCAAATCCAGCGCCTCATTCTTTAACAGACTGGGCCAAAGCTCCCATGGGCCTGTGAAGAAGGCCGCATTACCTAAGGGGGTTATCCCGAAACGGATAGCCATCCGTGCTCCAGTGAACGAAGTTATCAGAGAGGCTTTTCCTGCTAAGGGATCGGTCTTTGCAAGACTGGCCGTTCCAGCTCCTGCTCCAGGCGAAGTAACCAAGGCTTCTTCCCCTGCCAAAAAGTCGGTCTTTTCAAGATTGATCATTCCCTCTCAGCAGACGTCAGTTTTCGATAGGCTGGCACCAACAGCAACCCCTCATCGGAGCGGGGGCACAAAGAAGCTCATCCAACAGCTGAGGCGGTTCCGTCCGCAAGGCATGCTCGACATCGCCACTGGCGCCGAGTGAGGAAAGCTGGAGGCAATTACTCATCTGGATTTACCTCGCCGGTTCCAACGGTGGAAGTTGATGCTGCTGTTCCAACTGGGAACAGCTTTGAACCACTCAGGAGGGTCCGCAAGAACTCTCCAACCGCAATGCTAAAATGATCTCCTCCACCTATGGAGAATGCTGTAAAGACAAGGCTAGAGCAGCCCTCTTAGCGCCCGTCCTCTAAAATTCACAAGGTCTGGCGACGGGTCCAAGTCCCGGTGATCAACCAAGGCTACTCCCGCCGACCGAAGAAGATGAAAGTTCAGCAAGAGAAGGACTACCCTGTCGCACCACAGAAGGTGTCTACTTGGGTGCTCGCTGCAACGGCCCCTTCAACTTCGACCGCTCACAAAAGAAGAAGGTCGGAGAAAATCCCTGTGTCTGCGACAAAGCTCAAAGGCACTGAATCGAAACGCCCTAGGTCTGGGGGCATGGCGGTGCACACTGTTTATATGGCATCCAGAAAAGAGGAAAGCCGTGCTTCTACGGGTCACCGACCACTCACCCGATCGGTAACAAAGGCTCAGGAAAAACAATAGTAAAGGCTCAAAGAGATGATAATGAAAATGGCCGCACTCACTGGGCCAAAAAAAGCCCGGAAACATTGTCGGAGCAGCGTCACGAATAGGAAACTGATGCCGAATTCTTCCGAAGAAAGATCGAGAGGAAAGACAAAGATGCCGCGGAATAAGCGGTCAATATAAAAAAATGGCACTTTTATTCCAAGAAATGGTTGGGATGATAATACAGCCGGATCCTCCAGCTGAAGACCCCCCGATTATCCTTGAAGACGACGGAGGGGAGAAATCGAACCCTCTTCTGGCTCTATCAGCAGCCAAAAAGGAGACCATCTCTAAAGCCTCCCTGGATGACTATATCGCTCAACAGATACGAGCTCATCAGGCGAGCGAAGCGGCCGACCAAATTGTTAAGACTTGATGACCCTATCCGGGTTGATACGACCAAATAAAGTACCCGCCGGGATATACGATACCTAAATTCCACATATATAAGGGGACGGGGAATCCACACAATCACGTTGTCAATTCAGAGACTTGTGCAGTAATACTGTGGGTGACGACAAACTGCTGGTTCTCCAGTTTGTTGGCAGCTTGTCGGAGACAGCATTTGAGTGATACTCTGAGCTCCAGAACGACCCCGTTAAGACATTTGCAGAAATGGAGTTACTATTTACACAAAAGTTCACAAGTGCTTGTGAACGCACCCCAATCATGGCATTGATCAATGCCAGGGTGAACCCGGGAGAAACATGGGTTCAGTATGCAATCTGGTAGCGGAGCCTATGGTCAAAATGCGAACAGTGTATAGAAGAGGCTCCTGCAGTATGCATATTTGTGGGAACCCTCGATCCGCAGGCGACCATATCTCAATTCATGATGTTCTTCAAGCTAACTACCTTCCAGGCCCTGATAGACAAGCTGGCCTAGATGTACCAGATGGGCCACAGGCCATCCTCTCCAAAAACGGAGCTCCGAAATGAAAAGGGAAAGGGAAAGCGACCTTTGTTGCCAACACTCAACAACAGCCGAGTAACATAAAACCGGTT
This sequence comes from Agapanthus africanus, assembly GCA_030015575.1. Taxonomy (NCBI): domain Eukaryota; kingdom Viridiplantae; phylum Streptophyta; class Magnoliopsida; order Asparagales; family Amaryllidaceae; genus Agapanthus; species Agapanthus africanus. Next base: position 22,331,397 of record JASDDO010000028.1, on the reverse strand, counting down.
GTTCGCCAAAGTAATGTGCGCCCATGCCAATCCCTTAAGAAGAAACTGGGACGTCCTTACTCGTTTTCCCGAGATAAAACAAGAAGACTGTTCGAACTGGCAGTACGCAATGGGCTCATCACCTTGCCGGAGCCGAGACACTCATCGCAACCCAGTGATGCCAACCATCTTAACTATTGTCTCTACCATCGAGTAATGGGTTATCCAATCGAAAATTTCTACGTCTTCAAAAACTTGGTTGAAGACCAGTACCAGCAAGACAAATTCGCGTTGTCTGAAAATTGGAAGGTTAACCCGCCACAACCATATTCTCCGAAAAAGATGGATACCGAGGGCATCGTGCTCATTCATAGAGGAAGCTCCATGGAAATTTTTTCTTTTGGCAAAAACTTAAAGAATGCTGAAAGATCTTCAAACATGTCCGGCGATCAGGTGGAAAAGCCCAAAAGAGCCGAAGATCATCGATGGGATCCTGAAACCACGCCCGACATTGGGAATTAGTAGCAATAGGCAAAACACCCAGTCCCAGCTGTCAAAGTCTTCGAAGAAAAAGAAGAAGACCAAAAAGGCCGTGCAGTCTAACGACAAGCGCACGGTCTGCAAAAGTATATTGACGCGCTGGAGGAATACAATCAGAAGGCGCGAACCCCATTCACACTTCAAGAGTTTCTCAGTCACATCCTTGAAAGTGAAGATAATGACAATGATGAGAGAGATGACTTGTCAGAGGAACCCGAAGATTATGTGGCGAGTTGCCACATGATCTCTCATTTGTCGCTAAGTAACAAAGAAGCTCACTCGGTATTTGGAGATAACGTAGAGGAGCTGGCGGCAGGAGCAATGCCAAAATCCTTGGATTATGTAACAAAGTATATCAAGGGGAAACCTACTTGTTCATAGAGCATCCGGCGAAACTTCGCCTCAAAGTTACTATGGACCGAAAAGTCCGTAAACTAGAAATTTGCCTCAAATATGGCAACAATGGACCGAAATGTCCTAAAACTAACGACTGACCGAAACGTCTTTAAACTACTACAAACCCGTAGTATCCTTGGGCTGACTCGTAAAAAAAATGGTACGTCCATAAGCAAAATAGGCACGGATGAAAGCCCTAAAGGGCTCCGTGAGTAAAAACAGCAGGGCTATCGGCGAGTTTGTGGAAACCCAAAAGGGTGCAGACTCGGGAAAAAAAAGGTATGTCCATAAGCAAAATGGGCATGGATGAAAACCCGAAAGGGCTCCATGAGAAAAAACAGCAGCGCTACCGACGAGTTTGTGAAAACCCGAAAGGTCGCAATCTTCTTAAAAGACACTTGCAAGGTCCTCTCGACCTTGTAAGGAGAAAACTATCTGCGTGAGATCTTTACGACTTATAAAGGAGCAACACACTTAGAGATCCCCATGATTCCTAAGGAGAAATTACACTTACGAGATTCTCACGACTCATAAGGAGAACCCTCTTATGAGACCCTCTCGGCTCATAAGATTCAAAAGCCTTAAGCTATAGGGATCTGAACCTGTTCTTAATGTTAGTGTTTATTCCCTAGAAGGCCATTACTGTATCATACTAGTTTGTATATTACTTAATGGAAGCTTGGGATATTCACATGTATATAAAAGTCTTGCTAAACATGGTAGTATGCTACTTGGTTTTTCTATCTTAATATGTGAGTGTACGTATTGATAGAGCTCTCAGGATCTTGCTTGTCTACCAGCGTTGTGATGGCAGTCACACTAGTGGGGGCTGGGTAGTCTACAAGCACATCCTTATTCAAGTCTCTGGTTGTTGGATTATCGAGACAGAGCATCGATACTCCGGAGTAGACTGGTGTGTACGCTTGTCATCCCAGTTGGGGAGATGGTCTGTCCCACAGCCGTCAGTACATCGTACTGGAGATAGTATGCAGGTGTTCGTTAGGTTACGGGTACACCGGACAGGACTCACAGGGAACTGTTGGTTGGTTTTATACCAGTCGTCAGTGAACAGTTCCCAGGTGACATGAGTACAGCATAGTCCGCAGACTTGACACTGCTACTTCGCCTCGAGTGTGTCCCACTGTTCTTAGATTGCTACCCTACCACGGCTCAAAGGAGTCGTGCAAACAGGTAGCAGTTGGGTACAGTCCCGAGCACTTGGAGGCAGTGGCAGTTAGACAGGATTCGTCCCTCCCGGTATTGGGAGTAGATATCGCGCTGTGTCAGAGAGCCATTACGCAAAGTCCCTGGCCAGGGCAAGCGAGATTTGCTGGTAGGTTCCAGTAGTTTCTCAGGGTGTAATGGGCTTCGCTCCGACACGACTTATACCGCTATTAGGGGACTGACGCTTGCCGCCCCCTAGGCCCGATATGCGATAGTCTTGGACGAACGGACCGGACTGTATGGAGATTGTCACATCAGACTCAGTAGGAGTTCGGATGGGTTTCCTCATCGGCCTTCTTATCGACAACTACCTGGGGACCGTTACGTACAGCTAGTGCCGCTTGCGGTCTGTGGTTAAACCCACTGCCAGCGTAGTATTCGAGTCTCTAGAGTCCCACACAGAGAGTTTCCTACTCCAGGCGAAACGATATAGAGGTCGTATGGTTTTACGACAAGGGTTCGGACGCATACGTGCGTTTACGCGCGTACGACTTTCGGATAGTTTTTACCAGTCGACTTTGGTTTAAGCCAGTTACTGGTATCCGGTTATTGGATTTTTACAGTCTAAAGTTTTTCCGTATTTTTGCTGATTGGAGGGGCGTTCTCGTAATTGTGCGAGAAGCTTCTAGAAGTGGTGACTAAGGAGGTTTAGGTGTCATATGCAATGAATGAGATTAGTGAGTCATGAGGGTGATTCATTCATGTCATTAAAGCATCATAAATGCTTAATGACTCATGACAATGAATCACCATTAGATATTTGTGAAGCATGATTATTCATCATGTATTATTCTTTTCTTCATAAAAAAGAATGCTTCATATTTATTATGATACTCAATAATCTCATCTCATTATTATCTACACATTCTCTCTCCTCAAGCTCTCTCTCTTCAAAAGACTAATCCTCACCCCTCATGTGTTGAGATCTAGGATTAGTTAGACTAAACAATCCATAACCATCACTCTATCTAAATCTATCTTCTTTGATTAGCAATCCAAGAAGGTTAGTTGCCTCAAGTTTAGAGGCTAAGCTTGGAGTTTTGCTCTCGGGTGGATCGTCTACTACAATGAGAAGGCCGAGGAGGATAAGGAATTCATAAAGACGAAGGAGTTGGTTCATTAGGTATAATCCCTAAACACAGTAGTTTAGAAACACTTTGTGTTTGGTTATTTATAGTTTAGCTTCGATTCAAGCGGTTAGTCGATGTTCGTTCACTAAACAAGTTCTTTTTTGAAAATTCCGCCTCCCCACAAGTATTGGGGTGTAGTCATCGACTTACAGTGGTATCAGAGCCTCGCTAAACAATAAATAACTTTATTGCAAATTTGTACGAATTTCGAACGGAAAAACGAAGCCGGAAAACCCTAAAAATATCAGTTTTCTGTCGATTTTAAAATGATGTCCTAAAATTTTTCAGGGATGTGCAGAAAGCTTGAAATGACCACAAAAGAACACCCAAGAAATTTGGGTTCCTGACTCGTCTACGGCGCCGCGGAACCGCGGCGGATCCCACCGATCCGCCGCGCTTCCGCCGCCGAGTTAGGAACTCGTTTTTCTTGTCTGGGTCCCCTGTGGTATTTGGGGTTTTCTGGAATATTTTAATTTTGCTCAGGTTTCAAGTTTACAGAGCAGTATTGGAGCAATATTAAATGCGTTTAATCGATCGAAATTGTACAGTATTTGCATATTGGATTATATCTGTGATTGATAAATGTGTTCGTAAACCTCCCCTAACTGCTAGTATGTCGGTTGGCAGGGGGTTGCACATTTCTGTAATGCTTATATCTGTTTGTGTATATAAACTGTATTGGACTGTTGTGGTGTTTAGCCGGGGTTTTGAAATGGGTTATTATTTAATTCATTTGTTGTAAATGTAATTTGTTGTAATATTATTTTGCGGGGCACATCCAGATTGCGTTTGTAGCCACCGTTGTATTATTTCTTTTTACTGTTTTTGCTCCTAGGACAGATCCAAGGCGGGGTACACAAACTGCCGGGCGGGTAGTTTGCCGTACCCGTAGGGATCTTGGGTGGGATAACGGCTATTCATCACAACTGTGTAATCTGTCTTTTCTTGCAGGCTCAAAAGAAATACAGATTGCTTGCAAATCCAATATTGTTTATCTGTGTTCTGGAATGTATATCATTGCGTCAGACGAATGTAAAATATCTATATATATTATAGCTATTTAGACGTCACTTATGTTTTACACCCGCGCTAGCCCAGCCCCCGCTCTGTCGTTAGTTAAGTAACCTAACGGGTGATGACGGGACCCCGTGGCGAATGCGGATGGCATAAGAGCACGTTGTATTTTCGTTGTTTTCTGCAATGATAGGTTAATGATGGGACGCATTATCTATAATGCAAAGAAAATAAACCAAGTTTAAAATCATTGGAACAATTTAAAAGAAACCACTCGGTTATTTTTAAAAACAGATATTTTTAAATGCGGAGATTTAACCACTCCTTTTAAAAGCTATCAGGTTCCTTCGGTTATATCAAGTTCACTACGTTCACGGTTTCGCCAAAACCATTCGTAGCCCTCCGTCATTTCATTTGGGTATTCAGTAGTATTCAAGCTATGCATTTTGGCCAAAGTCAAGGCATAGTGTTTGGTGGCTACTGGGTTTTCATTTGTTGCATAAGATAGATGAGTTGGTTTGGGACAATCGTATTACCATTTGACCAAAGTCAGGGGTATATACGGATGGGTTCAAATTGACAAGATAATGACGGGTAGAACTTGACATGTGACTTATGACATTTTGACCAAAGCCAAGGTCATAAGAGCATGGGGCAAAAACTTATATCGGGAATTTCTAAAGAAACTGAAATTTGCAAAGAGATGCATACCATTTGGAGTTTGATGAATGTTGGTAGCACTCCTTCAATATTATCATACGATGATATTTGGATCCCGATCCTACTGTGAGTATATGCTACTTATCAGGAGATTCGTCACTTAACGATCAATGCTATAAACCTAGTAGGTATCCAGAAAGGTGTCAGCGGGGTTACGCCCCCAGATAAAAGAGGTTATTTAATTAAGGAACTTCGCGAAAGCGTTGGAAAACCTCCCTCGAAGTATCGACACTGGCCTGGCTGAACGGTTAAGCAAGTATTGTACGATGAGAATAGTCCTGGCTAATTCTTCTTTTATGGTTTGAGGAAGGATTCGAGAAACAGTGGGAGCCATCCAGTTTAGATAAACTAAAAACCACTCTAAACTTGCAAGAGCATCATGCTAAAGAGTTTTCTTCTCTCTCTCCTAATTGCAGCGACCCTGAAAATGACTGGACTTAAGTTACTTTTAGAGAAAAATATACTGACAGGGCCAAACTATAAAGATTGGCTGCGGAATGTCAAAATGGCTTTGACCTATGACAAATTGGGGTACATCCTCACCGCTACGGCACCTGCTGTCCCTGGTCCCAAATCCAGCAACGCGGATAAGGAAATCCGCAAAACCTGGGATTTAGATTGCGCGAGAGCCAAGTGCATCGTGCTTGCCTCAATGAACAATGAACATCAGAGGAGGCAAGAGGATATGTCCCTAGATGGAATATTTCTCCATACAAAGGAACTTTATGGAGAGCAATCTCGTATAGCAAGATACGAGACCTCTAAGAACTTGTTTCGAGCGAGGTTGGCTGTCGGGTCATCGGTAGGTGAACATGTCCTAAAGATGATCGGCTATATTGAAGAGCTCGCAGACCTTGGGACGACTTTGGATAATGAGCTCTATACAGACCTTATTCTCCAGTCCCTTCCTCCCACCTACGCCCAGTTTATCCTCAACTTCAACCTTCAAGGAAAAGAAGTTGAACTTGCGGAACTCCTGAACATGTTAAGGAGTGCAGAGGGCACCTTGCAGAAGGCAAGGGAAACACCCGCTGTGTTTGTTGGCTGTGCATCTTCTTCCGGGTCCAAGGCTAGGGCCAAAGGAAGGAAGAAGAAGGCCGCACCCAAACCTAGAGGAGGTGTTAGTAAGGTGGGAAAGAAGGGAAAGAAAAAGTTTGCGGTACCGGTAGTGGGCTAGGATGAGTGCTTCCATTGTCACAGGAAAGGGCACTGGAAGAAGGATTGTAGGGCGTGGAACGCCAAGAACCAGGAACCGAAGCAAGCTATGGCTTCGACTTCAGGTGTGTTTGTAATTGAGAATTGTCTGTCAATCAACTCTACTTCCTGGGTATTGGATACCGGATCAGGATCTCATATTTGCAATTCATTGCAGGCACTGAGAAACCGTAGAGTGCTGAAGGAAGGTGATATGATCCTCAGGGTTGCTAACGGAGCTAGCGTGGGAGCTGTGTCCGTCGGGGATTATCACCTAGGATTGACGAGTGGACACATTTTGGTTTTACATAACTGTTATTTTGTACTAAGCTTAACGTGTAATATCATATCAGTTTCCTTGTTATCAAATAAAGGTTATGATTTCACGTTTGTAAGAGATGTTGTTAACATCCACCTTAATCATGGTTTGATTGGGTCCGGTACTCTAAATAACGGTATATATGTTTTAAACCAACTCCAAATTTTCAATGTCCAGAACACACTAAAAAGAAAGTCTCCAGATTTAAATAAAGCTTTCTTATGGCATTGTAGACTGGGTCACATCAATGAGAGAAGGTTGACTAAGTTGCATAGAGAAGGATATTTGGACTCGTTCGAATATCAAACTTATGATACTTGTCAATCTTGTCTCAAAGGAAAGATGACAAAGACTCCATTTACTGGACAAGGAGTAAGAGCGAGCGAGCTCTTAGGACTCATACACAGCGATATATGTGGTCCATTGTCTACACATGCAAGAGGTGGTTATTCCTACTTCATTACTTTCACGGATGATTACTCAAGATACGGATTCATTTATCTGATGAAACATAAATCCGAGACTTTTGAGAAATTCCAAGAGTATAAGAATGAAGTAGAAAACCAAACATGCAAAAGTATTAAGACACTGAGATCTGATCGAGGTGGAGAATACTTAAGTGCCGAGTTCCTAGGTTACCTAAAAGAGAAAGGAATTCTCTCTCAGCTTACTCCTCCATACACTCCACAGCACAACGGTGTATCGGAGAGAAGGAATCGAACCCTATTAGATATGGTACGATCCATGATGAGTAATGCTGAGTTACCGCGATCTTTCTGGGGTTATGCGCTAGAATCGGCGGCATATCTTTTGAACAGGGCTCCTACCAAGACTGTGCCTACCACTCCATATCAGATGTGGACTGGGAAGAAACCCCATCTTCAACATATGAAGATTTGGGGATGTCCAGCTTTTGTTAAAAAGCAGCATGTGGACAAGCTCGAGGCACGATCAGTAAAATGTATGTTTGTGGGATATCCAAAGAACTCCAAGGGATATTATTTCTATTACGCAGAGGAACAAAAGGTTTTTGTTTCTCGTAATGCCCATTTTCTGGAAAATCAGTTTTTAGAAAAGGAAATAAGTGGGAGCGAAATAGAACTGGAAGAAATTCCAGAACCACAAACTGCTACTGAAAGTTTGGTAGAACCAGAAGTTCAAGAAGAACAGGACATTCCCGCACCCCTCCGCAGGAGTAGTAGGCCGTCTCATCCTCCTGAGAGATACTACGGTTTTCTCATAGATGGGGATAGAGAGGATTGCATCATAGATGATGATGAACCTACTGACTTCCAGCGGCGACTCGGTACGATGGCTAGATGCAATGCGGACCGAAATGGAGTCCATGTACACCAACAAAGTATGGACTTTGGACTTTGCTCCAGATGGGGTAAAACCCATAGGATGCAAATGGATCTTCAAGAAAAAGATTGTTGTAGATGGACAGGTGGAAACCTATAAGGCTAGACTTGTTGCAAAGGGTTTTCGTCAAAGACCTGGTTTGGACTATGACGAAACTTTTTCTCCAGTGGCTATGCTCAAATCCATTCAGGTCCTTCTTGCTATTGCTGCCTTCCATGATTATGAAATCTGGCAGATGGACGTAAAGACGGCTTTTCTGAATGGATATTTAGAAGAGAGCGTCTATATGGATCAGCCAGAGGGTTTCAATCAGAGTGGGAGCAGCGGGAAAGTATGCAAGCTGCTTAAGTCCATTTATGGACTAAAGTAGGCATCGCGGAGTTGGAACATCTGTTTTGATGAGACAATCAAAGAATATGACTTTATCAAAAATCCAGATGAACCGTGCATATATAGTAAAGTTGTAGCAAGAAGTGTCGTATTCCTCGTCTTGTACGTGGATGCCATTCTATTGATAGGAAATGACATTCCTATGCTACAATCTGTCAAAGGATTCTTGTCACACAGGTTCTCCATGAAAGACCTGGGTGATGCCTCGTACATTCTGGGGATCCGGATCTATCGTGATAGATCCAAGAGGATGTTGGGACTTTCGCAGTCCAGGTATATCGACACTGTACTGAAAAGATTCAGTATGGAAGATTCTAAGCGCGGTAATCTACCGGCTTGTCACGGAATCACCCTCTCCAAAGAGATGTCTTCCAAGACTGATTTGGAAAAGGAACGCATGTCTATTATACCCTACGCTTCTGCGGTAGGCTCTATAATGTATGCAATGTTGTGTACCAGACCAGATGTAGCTTACGCACTGAGCGTGGTAAGCCGGTATCAGTCAGACCCAGGGGAAAAGCACTGGATAGCAGTAAAGAACATTCTCAAGTATCTGAGAAGGATTAAGGAGATGTTCTTGGTTTACGGCAGAAAAGACCTCAGGTTGGAGGCCTTTGCTGATTCCGGCTTCCAGAGTGATAAGGACGATTCCAAGTCCATGTCGGGATATGTCTTTACCCTCAATGGAGGGGCGGTGTGCTGGAAGAGCTCCAAGCAGGACACCGTTGCTGACTCGACGATGGAAGCGGAGTATATAGCTGCTTGCGATGCCGCAAAAGAAGCAGTCTGGATGAAGAAGTTCCTAACAGAACTTCAGGTGGTTCCTACCATTGTTGATCCAATACCTCTGTATTGCGACAACAACGGAGCTATAGCTTTAGCGAAGGAACCAAGGTCCCATTAGAAGTCCAGACACATCTTGAGGCGGTATCACCTGATCAGGGAGATCATTGATCGTCAGGAGATCGAGGTTCGGAGAGTTGCTTCTGAAGAGAACATTGCTGATCCATTCACGAAGGCCCTACCTCAGATTCAGTTCGAGAGGCTACTCGAGATCATTGGTCTACGATATGCCAGTACATGGCCCTAGTGCAAGTGGGAGATTGTTAGTGTTTATGCCCTAGAAAGCCATTACTGTATCATACTAGTTTGTATATTACTTAATGGAAGCTTAGGATATTCACATGTATATAACAGTCTTGCTAAACATGGTAGTATGCTACTTGGTTTTTCTATCTTAATATGTGAGTGTACATATTGATAGAGCTCTTAGGATCTTGCTTGTCTACCAGCGTTGTGATGGCAGTCACACTAGTGGGGGCTGGGTAGTCTACAAGCACATCCTTATTCAAGTCCCTGGTTGTTGGATTATCGAGAAAGAGCATCGATACTCCGGAGTAGACTGGTGTGTATGCTTCTCATCCCAGTTGGGGAGATGGTCTATCCCACAGCCGTCAGTACGTCGTACTGGAGATAGTATGCAGGTGCTCGTTAGGTTACGGGTACACCGGACAGGACTCACAGGGATCTGTTGGTTGGTTTTATACCAGTCGTCAGTGAACAGTTCCCAGGTGACATGAGTACAGCATAGTCCGCAGACTTGACACTGCTACTTCGCCTCGAGTGTGTCCCACTGTTCTTAGATTGCTACCCTACCACGGCTCAAAGGAGTCGTGCAAACAGGTAGCAGTTGGGTACAGTCCCGAGCACTTGGAGGCAGTGGCGGTTAGACAGGATTCGTCCCTCCCGGTATTGGGAGTAGATATCGCGCTGTGTCAGAGAGCCATTACGCAAAGTCCCTGGCCAGGGCAAGCGAGATTTGCTGGTAGGTTCCAGTAGTTTCTCAGGGTGTAATGGGCTTCGCTCCGACACGACTTATACCGCTATTAGGGGACTGACTTTTGCCGCCCCCTAGGCCCGATATGCGATAGTCTTGGACGAACGGACCGGACTGTATGGAGATTGTCACATCAGACTCAGTAGGAGTTCGGATGGGTTTCCTCATCGGCCTTCTTATCGACAACTACCTGGGGACCGTTACGTACAGCTAGTGCCGCTTGCGGTCTGTGGTTAAACCCACTGCCAGCGTAGTAGTCGAGTCTCTAGAGTCCCACACAGAGAGTTTCCTACTCCAGGCGAAATGATATAGAGGTCGTATGGTTTTACGACAAGGGTTCGGACGCATACGTGCGTTTACGCGCGTACGACTTTTGGACAGTTTTTACCAGTCGGCTTTGGTTTAAGCCAGTTACTGGTATCCGGTTATTGGATTTTTACAGTCTAAAGTTTTTCCGTATTTTTGCGGATTGGAGGGGCGTTCTCGTAATTGTGCGAGAAGCTTCTAGAAGTTGTGACTAAGGAGGTTTAGGTATCATATGCAATGAATGAGATTAGTGAGTCATGAGGGTGATTCATTCATGTCATTAAAGCATCATAAATGCTTAATGACTCATGACAATGAATCACCATTAGATATTTGTGAAGCATGCTTATTCATCATGTATTATTCTTTTCTTCATAAAAAAGAATGCTTCATATTTATTATGATACTCAATAATCTCATCTCATTATTATTTACACATTCTCTCTCCTCAAGCTCTCTCTCTTCAAAAGACTAATCCTCACCCCTCATGTGTTGAGATCTAGGATTAGTTAGACTAAACAATCCATAACCATCACTCTATCTCAATCTATCTTCTTTGATTAGCAATTCAAGAAGGTTAGTTGCCTCAAGTTTAGAGGCTAAGCTTGGAGTTTTGCTCTCGGGTGGATCGTCTACTACAAAGAGAAGGCCGAGGAGGATAAGGAGTTCGTAAAGACGAAGGAGTTGGTTCATTAGGTATAATCCCTAAAAACAGTAGTTTAGAAACACTTTGTGTTTGGTTATTTATAGTTTAGCTTCGATTCAAGCGGTTAGTCGATGTTCGTTCACTAAACAAGTTCGTTTTTGAAAATTCCGCCTCCCCACAAGTATTGGGGTGTAGTCATCGACTTACAGTGGTATCAGAGCCTCGCTAAACAATAAATAACTTTATTGCAAATTTGTACGAATTTCGAACGGAAAAATGAAGCCGGAAAACCCTAAAAATATCAGTTTTCTGTCGATTTTAAAATGATGTCCTAAAATTTTTCATGGATGTGCAGAAAGCTTGAAATGACCACAGAAGAACACCCAAGAAATTTGGGTTCCTGACTCGTCTACGGCGCCGCGGAACCGCGGCGGATCCCACCGATCCGCCGCGCTTCCGCCGCCGAGTTAGGAACTCGTTTTTCTTGTCTGGGTCCCCTGTGGTATTTGGGGTTTTCTGGAATATTTTAATTTTGCTCAGGTTTCAAGTTTACAGAGCAGTATTGGAGCAATATTAAATGCGTTTAATCGATCGAAATTGTACAGTATTTGCATATTGGATTATATCTGTGATTGATAAATGTGTTCGTAAACCTCCCCTAACTGCTAGTATGTCGGTTGGCAGGGGGTTGCACATTTCTGTAATGCTTATATCTGTTTGTGTATATAAACTGTATTGGACTGTTGTGGTGTTTAGCCGGGGTTTTGAAATGTGTTATTATTTAATTCATTTGTTGTAAATGTAATTTGTTGTAATATTATTTTGCGGGGCACATCCAGGTTGCGGTTGTAGCCACCGTTGTATTATTTCTTTTTACTGTTTTTGCTCCTAGGATAGATCCAAGGTGGGGTACACAAACTGCCGGGCGGGTAGTTTGCCGTACCCGTAGGGATCTTGGGTGGGGTAACGGCTATTCATCACAACTGTGTAATCTGTCTTTTCTTGCAGGCTCAAAAGAAATACAGATTGCTTGCAAATCCAATATTGTTTATCTGTGTTCTGGAATGTATATCATTGCGTCAGACGAATGTAAAATATCTATATATATTATAGCTATTTAGACGTCACTTATGTTTTACACCCGCGCTAGCCCAGCCCCCGCTCTGTCGTTAGTTAAGTAACCTAACGGGTCTCGTAAATAAGTCAACCAACCCCAGGGAAATTAGTGTCCTTGGCAAAATACCTCGATTCAGGAAAATCAGCGTCCTTGACGAGAGCATCTCGATTCGCATCGACCCGCAAGGAAATCAGTGTTTTGCAGGAATATCTCGATTCGTCTCAACTCCGAGGAAATCAGTGTCCTTAGAAAAAAACTCGATTCAGGGAAATCAATGTTCTTGACGAGAGCATCTTGACTCGCGTCAACCCGCAAGAAAATCAGTGTCTTTGCAGGAATACCTCGATTCGTCTCAACCCCGGGGAAATCAGTGTCCTTGGCAAAACCTCGATTCAGAGAAATTAACGTCCTTGGCGAGAGCATCTCGATTCGCGTCGACCCGCAAGGAAATCAGTGTTTTTGCAGGAATACCTCAATTCGTCTCAACCCCCAAGGAAGTCAGCGTTCTTAGCAAAGTACCTCGATTCAGGGAAATTAGCGTCCTTGACGAGAGCATCTCGATTCACGTTGACCCGCAAGAAAATCAGTGTATTTGCAGGAATACCTCGATTCATCTCAACTCCGAGGAAATCAGTGTCCTTGGCAAAAACCTCGATTCAGGGTAATCAACGTCCTTAACGAGAGCATCTCGATTCGCGTCGACCCGCAAGGAAATCAGTATCTTTGCAAGAATACCTTGATTCGTCTCAACTCCGAGGAAATTTGGTGTCTTTGGCAAAAACCTCGATTCAGGGAAATCAGCGTCCTTGAGTATCTCGATTCGCGTCGACCCGCAAGGAAATCAGTGTCTTTGCAGGAATACCTCGATTCATCTCAACTCCAGGCAAATCAGTGTCTTTGGCAAAACCTCGATTCAGGGAAATCAGTGTCCATGGCGAGAGTGTCTCGATTAGCGTCGACCTGCAAGAAAATCAGTGTCTTTGCAGGAATACCTCGATTCGTCTCAACTCCGAGAAAATCAGTGTCCTTGGTAAATACCTCGATTCAGGAAAATCAGCGTCCTTGACGAGAACATCTCGATTCGCGCCGAACTGCAGAGAAATCAGTGTCTCTGTAGGAATATACGACGTCAGCAAAACGAAGCCACGGCAAAGTCCCCTAGTTCCAAATCTCGACGGTTCATAGACAACCTAGAGACAACCTCGACATTCGTCGCAATATTGTAGACACAATGTCAAAAAATGAAGTAAAGGAAGATCCTTAGCTTCAGGGTCTCGACGTCAATATCGGCAACCTAGCGATCAACACCGGCGTTTCTCCGTACTCCAATCGGACGCAGACACAATGTTAACAAAGTGGAGCCATGGCAAAGTCCCCTAGTTCCAAATATCGATTCTTCATAGAAAACCTAAAGACTATCTCGGAGCCATGGCAAAGTCCCTAGTTCCAGATCTCGACGGCGACAGCTGTTCCCCGCCGAAAATCAGAGACGCGACCGCACGGGTCCGTCTTGCCTGAATTTCGGGGCAGATGCTAATAGGTGTTATCCGTTCACCTCTCCGAAGATGCCAAGTTGATTTATGGCACAATGTATCGAAGGTTTACACGGATGAGGCCGATATAGCAGACTTTGTCAGATTCCCCATCTTTGATGAGGGGTTTTTGATTGTGGGGACGCTCTTCCCTACAGGCGCAAACCCCTGAAGTTAATTACGCTACCGCATCGCGGTAACCACTTTCTCATTCTCCAGATGGTCATTTTATGTCGTGTGTGTTTGTTTTGTTTTTGGTTACCCGTGGATTGTATATGGAGACTAATTTATGTTGTCGCCCGTAGGGAGTGGATTAGTCCAAATCCGTATCTTCTTAGATTTGGGTTTGGGGGTTGGGTTTAAGGATACGTTAGCCTCATTTAGGACTAAGATCAACTTAAACGTTTGTTAAGGATACATTAGTCTAATTTTAGACTAAGATCAATTTAACGGGATCGTTTAGATCCAACAAAAGAGCATTTGGGCTCTATTGTTAGTTTAGGGACATTGAGGTCGATTAGTTTAAAGACATTACGGTCCATTGTTAGTTTAAAGACATCTCGGTCCAAGGTTAAGGACGTCATAGTCCATGAGTTTTGAAGGACCCCACAATCCGAGGTTAAGGACATCATAGTCCGTGAGTTTAAAGACCTCACAGTTAAGGTTAAGAATATTATAGTACGTGAGTTTAAAGACCTCATAGTCAAGGTTAAGGACATCATAGTCCATGGGTTTTAAAGGACCCCACAGTCCGTGGAATGTTTAGTTGTCGGGACCCGTCACCTCTCTGAAGATGTTGAAGGATTACAACGAAAAATATCAGAGGAGTAAAAAGATATACCCTCGAACCAATGTGAGTTGGTTGAAAGATCTGTAGTCCAATTTGGGGCTAAGATCTGTTGACATATTTATGAGTAGATGAGCTCAATTAATATGAGTTGATGACTTATGTCCAATCTTGGGCTAAATCCAATCAGGTTAAAATGTTTAACATTTTATTTTGGGCTCTTAAGCCTTTATTTTGGCTTGGCCCTTTTAACAATGCTGAGCATTGATTTATATCTTGAATTTTTTTTGTTTTTTATTGAATGCTGAGGATTCATCAGAGCTCTGGGCTTATTAAGGAACAATTTATGTTCTGTCAGCGCAACACGTGGTGCGCTAGGTGCTTTGCGCCAGTCAAAAAGCACAGTGCACTTCTTCCACGTGGCGCACATGTAAGGGAAACATGTCGCGCTTGGCGCTAGGAGCCAGATGATGAGCGCATGATGCAAGTTTATGAGTGCTGAGCGCTAATCCATGAGCGCATTACGCTTTCAGTTTAGTGGCGCACACGTGAGTGACACGTGGTGCGCTTGACACTGAGCACCAGCCAGTGAGCGAAGTGCGCTATTTCAAGAGCGCAAAGCGCTAGTGGTTAATTGGTGCATACGTGATTGACACGTGGCGCATCTGGCGCTGAGCGCCAGTCAAGAGAGCGCAGAAGCGCAGTTCAAGAGCGCAAAACGCATTTGATCAATTTTCTGATCTAAGCTTTTTAAAAAAGACTTTGTCTCAAGATCTAAGAACAACCGTTCTTATTTTGTTTCAATCTCTTATATTGATGAAAGGCTTTGCCTTTATGGATCTATGATCCTTAAGAGAATTGATTTATTCTCCTTTTTTATAATGCGATGTTCATGATCTTTTTGAGAAAGACTTTAGTCTTATAGATCTATGATCTGTGAGAAGTAAGTTCTTCTTTTATTTTATAATGAGATCTTTTTATCTCTTTGTGAAAAACTTTTTTTCTTTGTAGATCTATGATCTTTTTAAAGAAATGAATTTTTCTTTTTATGAGATGATTTCATCTCTATGTTCATCATCATCATTTTTACCTTGAAAAAAGATCTTCTTGCAAGAGCTTGCTCTTTGAATTTTCTCAAAGTTTTTGGGGAGATTTCTCTCTCTATTTCTCTGTCTGTATCTATGAAACTTGAAATCTAGGGGCCTTTTTATAGGGTAGGCTGATTTTTTGAATCAGTTAAAGAGATTTTTCTCCGATTGATTTGGGGATATATCCCCACCATTGGATCATCCTAAAGCTTCTGTTTTACAAAAGGCAATTTTCTTGTTTTTAACAAAATTAGAAAATCTTTCTATACAAAATTTATTCTGTCTTTTGGTAATTTTTATTCCATTAGATCATTGATCCAATGGTGCTCTGATTTACATAGCATAATCTTGTTATTTGGAAAGATTTTGAGGAATCTTTTCTTAACAGAATTTAACTCTGATTAATTAATGATTTATCATTATTATTAGATCTTTGATCTAACGATGGGGGCTTTTAGTTCCAGTGCTAGCGCACTTGTGTTCTGCACGTGGTGCGCTGCTTGAAGGGCAGCGTATATTGCGCTAGCGCATCTGTGTTTGACACATAGTGCGCTTCTTGGAGCGCAGCGCACCTAGCGCTAGTGCACACATGGCGTGCTGCTTAGAGCGCAGTGTAGCTAGCTCTAGCGCCTACGTGCTTTACACGTGGTGTGCCGCTTAGGGCGTAGCGCACTTGGCGCTGCAACTGAAGCGTTGCTTCATTTCAAAAATTTCAATTTTAAACAGAGCTTCCCTCTGATTGGGGGAAACAAATGCCCCCCACCGTTGCGCTCACGTGGCCCACATATGAGTACAGCGGTGGCGACATCTGCGCCTTTAGATCAACTGAGAAGTTGAAATGGCACTCAGTGCCTATAAATAGGACCTTTGGTCCTTAGGATGATTTCTGTTCATCTTCTTCCTTTTTTTTAAGAATTTTTATTCTCTCATAGAGCATAGCTCTCCATCTTAAGAATTTTCTTAAGGATAAAAACTCTGTCAAAATTTAGATAAAGATTAAATCTTTTAATAATCTAGGGTTTTACCCATTAACAGAGTCTTTCTCTTCATAGATCTTTGATCTAAAGAAAACCCTTTTACGATTTCATCAAAAGAGCTTTGCTCTCCTTCAAATCATAGATCTAAAGAGATATCCTTCAGGGTTTCTTAACCCATTAACAGAGCTTTGCTCTCTTCAAATCATGTAGATTTATTAATCTCTTATGAAGAACTCTTAAGATTTTGTTCATGGATCTTGAAGATCTCAGAATTTTTTAATTCGTATAAAAAAATTGTTTTTAATTTTCTTGATAGATTATTCCATCATTTTCTTCCAGAGCAAGGCTCTCTTGAGAAATTTTTATTCCTTCAAGATTAGCGTTTGACAAGTGTCACTCTGTCACAGAGCACTACTCTCAAAGGGAGATTTACTCCTCTGCCTAAGGGATTTCTCATTAAATGAGAATCAATTGAGGATTTCCAAATTATTAATCTTTTAATGATGTTTCTTTTCTAGCACTATGGCTATTCATTTATATAGTCTGAACGAGGTTATCTCTTATGAGGATATTCGCGTACAGGGTCGTCGCCAGAACTAAGAGTTTACAGATGTCTAATGTGTGGAGATTATGGATCGTCTATATGCACATAGCGGTCGCTGCTTCCTCGTCGCTCCGCTCTTTTGAAGATCATAGTGGGAGCAATTTGGGGAGCACTTCTTGGGTTTTACGAAGCCATACCGCTGAGTGCGCTGGATGATGCTGAAGACAAGGTGCACTCGGTGTACCTTTCTGGCCTGATCTCAAAGAAGCGTTGAGATAACCTCATTGATATTCTACATCAAACTTTCCAGCAGATGAAGATAATCACTTCTTATCAAAGGGAAGAGGGAATTGGCGAGGATCTCGACACCCGCGATTGCGAGAGGATGTACATGAGAATGGTCAAAAAGGCCAGAAAGATTCTAGACGGCCTTGCTTTTGAATTCCTCAATCCATGCCCTAGATCTGAGGTTTTACCATTGTAAACATCTCGATGTATCTTTTGTTTATTGTCTTTATTGATGTAAGAATTTTCCGAAGTATGAGTGACAAATCTTTCGCTTCCCTTCTTTTATTTTCTGCTTTGTTGTTAGCATATTACTTCAGTAAGCGTAGCCTGGAGATGATAGAGAGAGCATTCCGTTTTGAATTCTTCGAGAGGTAGTGATGGTTTAGAAAGCAGGTTCAGATCTGCTGCCTAAGACCTGTCAATTCCATGAGCCGTAAGGGTCTCATGAAGACTTTTCTCTCTACGAGTCGAGAGGATCTCATAGGTGTATTTTATCCTTAGAAATCGTGAGGATTCCTAAGCGCGTTTTCTCTTGTAAGTCGTAAGAATGTTACTAGAGAGTTTTCTTCCTTACGGGTCGAGAGGACCTGTACGTGATTGATGGTGTTGCCATTATCCGCACTTCACGGAGTCAGGAGTTGCTCTAGGCGTTTCCTACAGGGTCAGGATTGACTTTAGCCGTGTTCCACGGGACCAGGATTTGCTCTGGACGCTTCCTATGGGGTTAGGATTAACATAGCCGTGTTCTACAAGGACCAAATCCGCTCTGGACGATTCCCAAGAGGTCAGGATTGACATAAGCCGCGTTCCACGTGACCGGGAATTTGCTCTAGATGCTTCCCACGGGGTCATAGCCCTGTTCTGCGAGGACCAGGATCCGCTCTGGAAGTTTCCCACGGGGTCAAGATTGACATAAGCCGCGTTCTACGTGACCAGGAATTTGCTCTGGATGCTTCCCACAGGGTCATAGCCGTTTTCTGCGAGGACGAGGCTCTGCTCTGGATGTTTCCCACGGGGTCAGGATTGACACAAGTCGTGTTCCACGTGACCAGGAATTTGCTCTGGATGCTTCCCATGGGATCAGGATTGACGTAGGTCGCGTTCCACGTAACCAGGAATTTGCTCTGTATGCTTCCCACTGGTCTGATTGACATAGCCGCGTTCTGCGAGGACCAGGCTCCTCTCTGGATGTTTCCCGCGGGGTCAGGATTGATATAAGCCGCGTTCCACATGACCAGGAATTTGCTCTGGATGCTTCCCACGGGTCATAGCCGTGTTCTGCAAGGACCAGGATCCGCTCTGGATGTTTCCCACAGGGTCAGGATTGACATAAGACGCATTCCACGTGACCAAGAATTTTCTCTGGATGCTTCCCACGGGGTCATAGCTGTGTTCTGCGAGGACCAGGCTCCGCTCTGGACGTTTCCCACAGGGTCAGGATTGACATAAACCGCATTCCACGTGACCAGGAATTTGCTCTGGATGATTCCCACGGGGTCATAGCCGTGTTCTGCGAGGACCAGGCTTCGCTCTGGACATTTCCCACGGGGTCAAGATTGACATAAGCCGCGTTCCACGTGACCAGGAATATGCTCTGGATAGTTCCCACGGGGTCATAGCCTTGTTCTGCGATGACCAAGCTCTGCTCTGGACAATTCCCACGGGGTCAGGATTGACATAAGCCGCGTTCCACGTGACCATGAATTTGCTCTAGATGCTTCCCACGGGGTCATAGCCGTGTTCTGCGAGGACCAGGCTCCGCTCTGGACGTCTCCCACGGGGTCAGGATTGACATAAGCCACGTTCCAGGTGACCATGGATTTGCTCTGGATGCTTCCCACGGGGTCATAGCCGTGTTCTGTGAGGACCAGAATCCGCTCTGGACGTTTCTTACGGGGTCAGGATTGACATAGGCCGTGTTCCACGTGACCAGGAAGGGTTGACTTTATCCGCATTTCACAGAGTCGGGGGTTGACTCTCGGTTGTCTGTGCATCGTCGAGTCATGGAACTGTGAACTTCGCCGCAGCTCCGATTTGTTGATGTTGTGTTTGTTGAAATAAGACGAATGTTGAGATGATCTCCAGGCTGCTTTGTGAACCGTGGGAACTTGGCTCTCTTTCGGATGGAGCCTGGTGGGAAAGTGTGGTTCTCTCTTTGTTTGTGCCCCTGGATTGTTTACAAAGATCGATGTGATCTCACCTGTAGGGCAAGAATTTCATTTTATATATTTTTCTTTCCGCGATGCTCTATCATTTCAACTTTTATATCGCGAAAATCACGATTGCCCAATCATTTCGGCTATTTTTTCGTGGTGTCCAATCATTTCGGCTATTTTTTTTATTTTTACTCGCTGCTTTTTATTGCGAGTTGTCCAATCATTTCGGCTATTTTGCATGCATTCACTTTTACTTGCTCATTTTGTTTGCAAGTTACCCCATCATTTCGGCTATTTCATATGCATGTGTGGCTCGCTGGTCTTTTTTCCACGAGTTTTGGGATTTGACACCGATTTCGACATCAGCATCGCTGCAACTGGGATATTTCCAGGAGCGAATCATCATTTACCTTTGTCGATGTCGGACAAAGATGGCTTAGTAAACAGGGTTAGGATCCCGTTTACTAAGGCTTTTGACTTTATGAGCCATAAGGGTCTCATAAAGGTATTTCTCCCTATGAGTCGTGAGGATCTCATAAGTGCCTTTTCTTCTTAAGAATCTTGAGGATTCCCAAGTGTATGGTCTCTTATAAGTCGTAAAGATCTTATAAGAGTATTTTCTCCTTCTAAGTCAAGAGGACTTATAAGGACTGTTCACCGTGTAGACATATCCCTAGTCGCGGTAGGACTTTGGTAGGGAAATGTTTATTCGTGCCCGTGGATTGTATACAAGGGTCAGCATTGAACCGCTTGTAGGGAAGCATTGGAGGTTGTGGTGGCCGCTTAAGATAGGTTCAGATCCTTGTAGTTTAAGACTTTTGAATCTTATGAGCCGTGAGCATCTCATAAGAGGTTTCTCCTTACGAGTCGTGAGGATCTCGTAAGTGTAATTTCACCTTAGGAATTATGAGGTTCCCTAAGTGTGTTGCTCCCTTGTAAGTCGTAAGGCTCTCACGCAGGTGGTTTCTCCTTACAAGGTCGAGAGGACCTTGCAAGTGTCTTTTAACGAGATTGCGCCCTTTCGGGTTTTCACAAAAACTCACCGGTAGCCTTGTTGTTTTTATTCACAGAGCCCTTTCGGGTTTTCATCCGTGCCCATTTTGCTTATGGACATACCATTTCCTTTTTCTTTCTTTTTTTTATTCTTTCTTTTTTTTTGTGTCAACCTTGGGATGCTGTAGTCCACCGTAGTTTATCGACGTCTCGGTCAACAGCTAGTTTTAGGACATAGTGGTCCATCGTTAGTTTAAGGACGTTTCGGTCCGGATCGGCTACTACTTATAGAGTTTGGGTTTAGGAAGATAGCGAGTGGACATAGTCATCATCTATCGTTGACTTAAGCCGTGACTCGTCAGGCATAGTATTTCTTTAGGAAGCGACCGTTTATTGGTCTGAAAGGTCTTTCACCATGCATGTCCATGAGTAGATATACTCCATCTTGGTAGACTTTGTCTATGATATACGGGCCTTCATAGTTCGGCTTGAATTTCCCCCACTTGGCGTGATTGGGGATCATAGGTCTTTTAACCACTAGCTCGAGTTCGCCTTGGCGAAACGTTCTCGGCCTAGTTAATTTTTCATATGACCGCGTCATCTTTACTTTATAAGCCTCCAGACTCTGTTGCGCTACGAGCCGGTTTTCATCAAGGGCGTCAAGCTCCTCAACCCGAAGGTGAGCATTCTCTTCATTTGTTAGCTCGTAGTGAACCGCCACTCATAGAGAGGGTAACTCTATCTCTAGGGGGAGTTCTGCTTCTGTGCCGAATACCAATGCATATGGCGTTGTGTTCGTGGCTGTTATGAACATACTTCGATACGCCCAGAGAGCCTCATATAGTCTCTCGTGCCCGTCCCACTTATTTCGAGACGCCGTTTTTTTCATGATCTTCGTCAAGGTCTTGTTGAAAGCCTCAGCTAGACCGTTAGCTCGAGGATTATAGACTGAAGAGTATCTCCAGTCTATGTTATGTTGTTGTGCTAAGCGGCTGATCTTGTGGCTTCTGTAGGCCGTCCCGTTATCGGAGATAATCCATTGCGGAGTGCCGAACCGATAAATGACGCGTGTCTTGAAGAAATGAAGTATATTTTCCGTCTTCACTTCCCTCATCAGTACTGCTTCTGCCTATTTGGAGAAGTAATCAATTGTCGCCAAAATGAACCGATATCTTCTGGACGATGCTGGCTCGATGGGGTCGATTATGTCAATTCCCTACATTTCAAATGGCCAGCTAGCTACTGTTGGATGCAGTGGATTTGGAAGCCGATGGATAAAGTCCCCATGAATCTGGCACGAGTGGCATTTCTTCGCGTATTAGAGGCAGTCCTAGATCATCGTGGGCCAATAATAATCCATCCGTTTGATCTTCAGCTTTATCTTCGGCCCGGCTTGGTGAGAACCACAAAGTCCATCGTGAATTTTTTGGATGACTCTCCTTGCCTCTTCAGGTTCTAGGCATCTTAGCCATAGAGAGTCAAACGATCTCTTACGCAGAGTATTATTGACGAATGCAAAAGAAAGAGGTCATTTCATGAGCCGATACTTTGAGGACGCATCTTCAGGTGCTCGACGGGATTTGAAGTAGTCTATAAAGACTTCTCTCCAATCCTTAGCTTTTTCCCGGTCTTTTATTTGTAGGGTCGCTTGCTCGGTCGCTTCCTTTTCTTCGGACGACTCCGGAGATATTTCTGCCGGTGCAAGAACCCGACGGCTTTGCACAACGATCTTCACGTCATAGAGGTTTTTGTCGGCCAATCTTTAGCGAGCTTGGCTAATGCATCCGCCTTGCTATTTTCCGCACGCGATATGCTCTCTAGGGCATAGGCAGGGATTTGAGTCAGCAGTTGCTGCACTCTCTCGCCGTACTTCGCTAATTCTGGTTTGCACGTTTGATAGTCGCCATTTACCTGACTAACGACCAGCTGGGAGTCTCCGTATATGAGGAGGTTTTTGATTCTCATGTCGACAGCAATCTCAAGACCTGATATCAAAGCTTCATATTCGGCTTCATTATTCGTCCTCGGCTCTGTTAAGAAGAAGGAAAAGCGCATTATCTCTCCTTATGGAGTTACGAAGATGAGGCCTACCCCTGATTTGATTATGGGGATGCTTTGTTTGGGCCTCTTTATGGAAGATTCCCCATCAAAATAGAGTTCCCATCGGGTATCATTTTCCTTTCTCTTCCCGGCGATCGTGTCAAACGCGTGTTTGTCTGGCAATTCACAGTTCAAGGGAGAGTCGGTAGGGATCGGATGCTCAGCGAGGAAGTCGGCGATGGCCTGGCCCTTCACTGCCTTAAGGGGACGATAAGTTATCGAGAACTCCATTAAGAGCAAGGCCCATTTAGCGAGCCGCCCTTTTAAAATGGCCTTCGACATTAGGTATTTGAGAGGATCCACCTTTGATATGAGATGGACCTCAGGTGCCAGCGCATAGTGCCTGAGCTTCGTTATTGCGAAGATCAACGCCAGGCAGTATTTTTCAATGGGAGATTAGTTGCTTTCTGCCCCCAGTAGAACTCGACTCAAGTAGTAGAGGGCTCTCTCTTTCCCTTGATCGTTCTCTTATGCCCACAGCGCGCCTAAAGAACCTTCGAGGGCTGTCGTTTACAGGACGAGCGGTTTTTTTAAACGGGAGCGGCCATCACTGGCGGATTCTGCAGGTATTGCTTTATTTCCTCCAGTGCGCTTTGTCATTTGTGATCCCAGACGAACGGGGTTCCCATTTTCATCAAGTGACTATAGAGGCGGCACATGCCGGAAAGATTGGCTATGAATCGCCGAATATATGCGAGCTTTACTTAATGAGACCGCAGTTGCTTGAGAGTCCTTGATGGTGTTATTTCCATGATCGCCTTGATCTTCGACGGTTCTATTTCAATGCCTCGGTGTCGTACAATGAATCCTAGAAATTTACCCGAGAAAACTCCGAACACGCATTTGAGAGGGTTCATCTTCAAGTTATATTGCCGAAGGCGTTGAAATACGACCTTCAGATGCTCTAGATGTTTCTCGTATGATTTGCTTTTAACTACGAGGTCGTCGATATAACATTCGACGATTTCATGTATGAGGTCATCGAAAATCCTCATCATGGCCCTCTGATAGGTGGCACCAGCGTTCTTTAGATCGAACGGCATTACCTTGTAACAGAATATGCCCAATGGGATCCGGAAAGCGGTATGCTTCTGGTCTTCGGGATGCATCTTTATCTGATTGTATCCTGATGAGCCATCCATGAAGGAGAAAACTTCGTGAGTGGATGCGTTATTTATCATCAGCTCAGTGACTGGTACTGGAAAGTCGTCCTTTGGGCAAGCTTTGTTGAGATCCGAAAGTCCATACATATGCGCACCGTCCCATTTTTCTTCATCACCGGGACGATGTTGGCGATCCAATCAGGGTACTGGACCTCTTGGATGAAGCCGGAGTTGATTAGTTTCTTGACCTCGGCATTGATGCTCATCTCAAGCTCGAGCCGCATTGTTCTTGGTGCTTGTTTGATCGGCTTGACATCCGAAGATATTGCCAATTTGTGTACAGCAATCTCTGGATCTAGTCCTGGCATCTCGGAATAGTTCTATGCGAAGCAATCTCTATGCTTCATGAGCACGTCCTTTAGCGTAGCCATCCTTTCTTCAGACAACAGCTCACTGACGAATGTCGGTCGCGGGCCACTTGCCGTCCCAAAATCAATTTCTTGAGGTTATCTGCAGTAGTATGTATTCCATCTTTCAGCTCTTTTGGAGCTGGTGGAAATTCTGAAATCACCTCGCCATCATTGTTTTCGAAGTACCAGGGGAGGTCATCCATATTCTCGGGCTCTTCCTTTGACAGCGTTATCACGTGATAGGTTCGAGATCGTTTCCAAGATCAATGTTGATCTGGCTCTACTCTCGCTATACGCGTCGCTTTTGGCTTATGCTTCTGTGGCGGGCTTACTCTCCAACTGCTGGATAGAGCGAACCTGCCTTGTTGATATTGGTCTTCGACCCAGTTCTTGAAGGTGAGCAGTCTTCGAGAGAATGTCCTATTGTTCGGTGATAGGAGCAATAGTCTGGGTGAGAGACCTCGTTCGCTTGCTCGGGGTGCTTGGACTCCGGAAGTGTCATCATCTGATGCTTTACAATGAGATCGAATATCTTCTTTGTTTTATCTTGAGGAAAACAATATTCTCGACCCATCTTTATAAGGGACAGATCCCGGCTGCTCGACTCTTGTTCACGTGGCTTCTTAGACCCGCTTGGTCACTGCCGAACATTTTTTTCCGTTCTTTGGTTTATTTTTACCTCTGCGCCGGGTCTCTTATATAACGGGCTGGCGACGAGGAGCATTGTCATTCTCCGCAGCCTGTTGAAGGAGGCGCTGCGTCCTGGCTTTCTCGTAAATGGCAATCTCACGGTTATGGTCATCCTAGACTTTTTGACCCGCTTTCCCGATTAGTTTGTCCATCCGTTCTTCAAATGACGGACTTGGCATTTTTATGGCAGGAACTTGTTTTAGTTCAGGGTCAGCGTCTTTTAACAGAACGTCTCCTTCTTCATCGAAGTCATGTATGACGTAGCTGCCATGGACTCGCTCCCGTTTTCTGGATTGAACATACCCAAGTCGGATCGTTTCCATTCTCCCGTTGGGCAACTTTCGCTGAGTTTCGGGGATGTTCTAGATCTTGTTATAGAACCGTGCTTGTCGAGCAGTTTGCTTAAAGGGTACACCTTGGCGTCTCAAAAGCCTCTTCAATCCTTCTGTATAGTATCTGAGCAGTCGGATGGGCTGATGTCGGTCAAGTATCGAGTCAGCACCATGCCAGACTTCTTTTTCTACTCTAGTTTCTGTGGATTGATAAAAGAGGATTGCCTTTTCATTTCTTCGCCTGGGAGGGACGTAGAATGTCTGCAGTTCTTCCACACCGTAGGTACCACGCGCGTCGAGCTCTTTGTAATGTTCTCGCAGATCCATAGCGATTCACAAGCTCCGATCATCATTAGCGAAGGCTTGTATTGATGGCCGAGTAGAGAATACAGCGTTGACCTCATCTTCTGAGTCGCTGCCGAAGTTCAACATAGGGATGGCCGGTCCTGTCTTGTTGCGTTGGGGTGGCCATGAATAAACTATTTCTTTTTCCTCCTCGGTGTCACTCCCGAAGACCGCAATAGTGGTGATAGCTTTGTTCTTGTCCTCTAGTTTGCGACATCTTTTTGTGTCTTCGAAATCAGGCAGGAAGTATTTGGCATCCTCATATTTGCGGACTTTGTTCACGAATAATGGGTTTAGCTCTCCTGTCACAGTATACTCGACACCATCCTTGAAATACTTCATACACTGATGTTGTGTAGAAGGGATAATGTTGTACTCGTGTAACCAAGGCCAGCCGAGCAAAGTATTGTAGCATGTCTTGGCGTCAATGACATGAAACTTAATGTCTGTGACGAGCAGCCCAAAGCGTAACGTCAGTATCATGGACCCAAGCGTCCGTGATGACTGGGAGTTAAATCCGGATATGGTGATTTTATTGCGAGTGAGGTGCTTAACGCTCATGCAGATTTCCTTCAACACTCTCACATTGAGGAGATTGACGGAAGACCCATTGTTAACCAGAATTTTGCCTATCTTGATATCGTGACAATATCCGGAGACATAAAGGGGACGGTTATGCTCGCATGTCCCAAGGAGGAGATCTTCATCGCCGAAGATGATATCCGCTGTGTGCACTTCTTCCAGCTCGTCCTTCATCTTTTTTCAGCTAGGAAAGGTTGGAATTGTTCAGGCTCTTGTAACGCTTTGATCAGCCAATCTCTCGCCTATTTGGATAGCAGAAAGGCGTCGAGAATATTGAGCTGCGAAGATAGCTTTCTCAAGTGTGCCAGAACGTTGTAGTCCACCTTGTTTTTCTTTGGCGGGTCCTTGGCTGTCAGCTCTTTAACGACTTGGTCATCTATGGCGATATTCTCAGGGACTTTTTCTTTCCCCTTATCTTTTCTATTCGACCCACTGTTCGAGGACCCAAGATTCTTTTCGGGCAGCGTACGATTGCGCAGCTGAATATTTTCACAGGCCTTCGGTTCTTCCTCCTTGCCCAAGGTGGATTCTTTAAAGAGAGGGCCAAGAGTCATTTCTTCATCAGAGTCGCCCCCGAAGGTGAGAACTTGCAATCCTCTAGCGTCGACCATGTGACAGTTGCCAGTAGTTCTTTTACGCTTCTCGGTCATATTTCTTTGCTCCCGACGAGTTTTGCGTTTCATCGCTTGAAATGTTGTCGGTGAGCAACATATCCGTGCCACCATCTTTTAAAATTATTGCACTCTTCAGTGGGGTGTGCTAACTTTCGATGATATAAGCAGTAGCTAGGATGTGTTTTCGCTTCACCAAGAGCGTTAGCTTCGGAGGGTGGCAGCTTCATTCCTATCGATATGGCTTTGGCGAACCTCTTCCTCGTCTTGAACCTATTTTTATTGCGATGGATGTACTTTGATCTGGCGGGAGTGTTTCAACCCTTTCATCCAGTTGTCGGCGTTTGGCTTTTTCAAATATGGCCATCTCACGCTCCCGATCAGCTTTGCTTTTCGAAAGAGCTTCGTTCAAGAATGCATCAATCATTTCGTCTGATGGTCCTGGAAATTCAGGCTCAGGATCTGCCCCCAGTTTCTCTGTGTAAGGAGCTTCTTCATCGTCTATCGACGAGTGAGAGATCATATGGAAACTTGCCACATAACCTTCAGAATCATCCGACGAGTCTTCTTCATTGTCATCATCTCCATCCTCAAGTACGTGGCTGAGAAATTCTTGGAGCGTGACTGGAGTCCACGCTTTTTGATTATATTCTTTCAACCCATCAATCTATTTTTGCAGTTCCGTGCGCTTGTCACCAGGCTTCACAGGCTTTTTGATCTTCCTCTTCTTCTTCGAAGACTTTGACAGCTGGGTGTGAGCGCTTTGACTATCATCACCAATTTTTGTCATTGGGCACGGCTTCAGCATTCCCTCGATAATCTCGGGTTCCAGCGGACTTTTCCATCTAATCGTCGGGCATGTTTGGAGATCCTTTAGCATTCTTTTTGTTTTGGCTGAAAGGGCGACCTCCACGAAAGAACACGATGCCCCCGGTGTATCCGTCTTCTTGGGAGCGTGTGGCTGCGGCGAGTTCACCTTCCAATTCTTGGACATGGAAAATTTGCCCTGTTTGTATTGATCTTCAATCCAGCCTCTAAAGACGAAGAAATTTTCAATTGGATGGCTTACCATTTGATGGTATGGGCAATAATTGGGACTATTAGCCTCACCGGATTGCAATGGTCGTTTTAGATTCGGCAGATTGATAAGCTTGTTACGCACCGCCAGTTCGAACAGTCTCTTCGTTTTGTCCCGGAGTAACGAATAAGGGCACTTCATTTTCTCATTATAGTATCGCCGTCTCTTGTCTAGTTGACCCGTTAGTTTTGGGGCACTTGGCTGCTGTTGAGTATTTGCGACGAAGGTCGCCTTCCCTTTACCTTTTTCGTTCCGCGGCTCCAGCTTTAGAGGAGACAGTCTATGACCCATCTGGTCCATTTGGGCCAGTTTGTCGATCAAGGCCTGGAACGTGGTCGGCTTGAAGAACATCATGAATTGGGAAATAGTTGCCTGAGGGTCAAGAGTGCCCACGAACATACCCACTGCCGGCGCTTCTTCGATGCACTGCTCATATTTTGATCATAAATTTCACCACCGTATTGCGTATTGTACCCAAGTTTCGCATGGTTTCACCCTGGCGTTAATTAACGCGGTAATCGGGGTACGCTTGCTAATGCTCGTGAATCTCTGCGTAAACAACAGTTCCATCTACACAAATGTCTTGACAGAGTCATTTGGAAGTTCATAATACCACTCGAATGACGTCTCCGACAAGCTACTAACAAACTGGCGGAGCAGAAGTTTATCATCACCCCCGGTGTTGCTGCACAAGGCTCTGAATTGAGCGACATGCTGATGTGGATTCCCCGTCCCTTTATATACGTGGAATTTAGGGATCGTATATCCCGGCGGGTACCTTATTTGGTCATACCAGCCTGGGTAAGATCGTCCAGTCTTAACGATCTGTCCAGCCGTTTCATTCGCCTGGTGAGCTCGTATCTGCTGAGCAATATAATCATCCAGAGCGGCCTTGGAGATGGTCTCCTCCTTGGCTACTGAAAGGGCCTGAGGAGGGTTCGATGTCTCCCCTTTGTCGTCTTCAATAATGATCGGGGGGTCTTCAGCTAGAGGTTCCGGCTGTAACATCATCCCAGCTATGTCTTGGAACAAGAGAGCCATTCGTTTTATGTTGGCCGTGTAAGTCCACGTTGCGACCCCCGGTTCTTACGGGAAGGCGGAAACGGTATAAAAATCAAATTTTTAGCGCATGGGGCAACATGGACTAACAAAGTCGGGATCTTTTCTAAACTAAACTAGCAATCATGCTAAAGAGAGTTAGCTACTCGGATAAAAGGTTATACCTAACTTGAACTCCTTCTTCTTGAAACTTTTGTAGGGGTTGATGGTTCTTTCCTTGTTGCCTTCTTCCGTCAAAGATGGATCCACCTGAGGGTTCAACATTCGGGCTCTTTCTCGAACTTTGAGAGAACTAGAATCTTCGGCTTGCTAAACTTTTGACCCTAGAGTGAGTAGAGAGTGTCTTTGGGGTGTTTTTATCTCAAGGAGAGGGATTCTCAACTCATGAGAAGGATTCTCCTTGAACTAGAGGAGGAAGAAGAACAAGTGAGGAGAGAGAATGGTTATGATAGAATGAGCTTATTCTTTCATTTCTTGCAACCATATCACAAATGAAAAGAATTAACAATTAACAATAATAATAAAATGAAATAGTTGATGGATGGTTTGGAATGACCATTATCATTACATTCTTTAAATGGTTTTGCAAGAATCAAAAAGCATCTTTCTTTTGTAATGATGATGGTCAAACCTTCAACCATGGTCAACAAGTCAACCAAGGTCAACAAGTCAACAAAATCCAACCATGACACAATTTCATTTGATTAATATTATTAATAGATATATCATAATTCCATTAGGGTTTGGAAAAAGACGACTGTCAACTGTGCATACGCACCCGTTCCGAAACCCTAATGAAAATCCTGTTCCTCTGCCTCAATCAACTGTGCATACACACCCGCATTCTTGTTCCGAGGAACATGAATACCAAGAGATAAAATCAACCCCAAAACATATACCAGTATCTGGCTCAAACCAGAGCCTACTAGTAATATCTGTCCGGACTCCAAACGTGCACAAGTGCGCAGATGAGAACGAACCCTGTCGCAAGACCATGCGACCTCTACTCTGTTTTGCCCAGAGGCGAATACCCTCTGTGTGGGACTCTACAGACTCGACACTATGCTGGCAGTGGGTTTAACCACAGACCACAAGCGGCACTAGCTGTGCGTAACGGTCCCCAGGTAGATGCCGACAAGAAGGCTGACGAGGTGAACCCCATCTGAACTCCTACTGAGTCTGAATATGACAGTCTCCGTACAGTCCGGTCTGTTCGTCTAATACATCGCATGTCGGGCCTAGGGGGCGGTAAAACGTCAGTCCCCTAATAGCGGTACAAGTCGTGTCGGAGTGAAGCCCAAAACACCCTGAGATAACACTGGAAGCCTACCAGTATATCTCGCTTTCCCTGGCCAGGGACTACTCGTGTAATGGCTCTCCTAGACACAGCGCGATGTCAACCCCCAATACCGGGAGAGACGAATCCTGTCTAACCGTCACTGCCTCCAAGTGCTTCGGGACTGCACCCAACCATTACCTGTTTGCACGAATCCTTTGAGCCGTGGTAGGGTAGTGATCAAAGTGCAGTGGGAACACACTCGAGGCGAAGTGCCAGTGTCAAGTCAGCGAACTAAGCTGTACTCATGTCACCTGGGAACTGATAACTGACGATAGATATAATACCAACCTGTCAGTTCCCGATGAGTCCTGTCCAGTGTACTCGTAACCTAACGAGCACCCGTATACTATCTTTAGTACGACTTACTGATGGCTGTGGGACAGACCATCTCCCACACTGGGATGAGAAGCGCATACGCTAGTCTACTCCGGAGTATCGATGCCCTGTCTCGATAGTCCTGCGACTAGGGACCTGTATAAGGATGTGCTTATAGATTACCTAGCCCCCACTAGTGTGACTGCCATCACAACGCTGGTAATCAAGCAAAGATCCTAAGGGCTCCACTAATGCGTATAGGTGATATACTAAAATAAACACATGTACACATTGAAGTAGAAACAAACCAAGTAGCATACTACTATATTGAGCAAGATTGTTTATACAAGGTGAATATCCCAAGCTTCCATTAAGTAATATACAAACTAGTATGATACAGTAATGGGCTCTAGGGCATATACACTAACAATCTCCCACTTGCACTAAGGCCATGTACTGGCGTATCGAAGACCTATCATCTCGATCAGCCGCTCAAACTGAGTCTTGGGCAGGGCCTTGGTGAATGGATCTGCAGTGTTTTCTTCTGAAGCAACCCTCCGAACCTCGATCTCCTTGCGATCCACGATCTCCCTGATCAGGTGATACCGCCTCAAGATGTGCCTGGATCTCTGATGGGACCTGGGTTCCTTCGCTAAAGCTATAGCCCCGTTGTTGTCGCAATACAGAGGTATTGGGTCAACAATGGATGGAACCACCTGAAGTTCTTTCAAGAACTTCCTCATCCAGACAGCTTCTTTTGCGGCATCAGATGCAGCGATGTATTCCGCTTCCATAGTCGAGTCTGCAACGGTTTCCTGTTTGGAACTCTTCCAACACACCGCCCCTCCATTGAGGGTAAAGACAAAACTCGACATGGACTTGGAATCATCCTTGTCACTCTGGAAGCTGGAGTCAGCAAAGGCCTCGATCTGGAGGTCTTTTCCGCCATACACCAAGAACATCTCCTTAGTCCTTCTCAGGTACTTAAGAATGTTCTTTACCGCTATCCAGTGTTTCTCCCCAGGGTTTGACTGATACCGGCTTACCACACTCAGTGCATAAGCTACATCCGGTCTGGTACACAACATCGCATACATTATAGAGCCTACCGCAGAAGCGTAGGGTATAATAGACATGCGATCCCTCTCCAAATCAGTCTTGGGGGACATCTCTTTAGAGAGGGTGATCCCGTGACAAGCCGGTAGGTTACCGCGCTTGGAATCTTCCATACTGAATCTTTTCAGTATGGTGTCGATGTACCTGGACTGTGAAAGTCCTAATATTCTCTTGGATCTATCACGATGGATCCAGATCCCCAGGATGTATGAGGCATCACCCAGGTCTTTCATGGAGAACCTGTGTGACAAGAACCCCTTGACAGATTGTAGCATAGGAATGTCATTTCCTATTAAGAGAATGTCATCCACGTATAAAACGAGGAATACTATAGTTCTCGCTACAAATCTACTATAGATGCATGGTTCATCTGGATTTTTGATAAAGCCAAATTCCTTGACCGTCTCATCAAAACAGATGTTCCAACTCCGCGATGCCTGCTTTAGTTCATAGATGGACTTAAGCAACTTGCACACCTTTCCGTTGCTCCCACTCTGAATGAAACCCTCTGGCTGGTCCATATAGACACACTCCTCTAAATTTCTATTTAGAAAAGCGGTTTTTACGTCCATTTGCCAAATCTCATAATCGTGGAAGGCAACAATGGCAAGAAGGATCCGAATGGATTTCAGCATAGCCACTGGAGAAAAGGTTTCGTCATAGTCCAAACCAGGTCTTTGACGGAAACCCTTTGCTAAAAGTTTAGCTTTATAGGTCTCAACCTGTCCATCTACACCAATCTTCCTTTTGAAGATCCACTTGCATCCTACGGGTTTTACCCCGTCTGGAGCAATGTCCAACGTCCATACTTTGTTGGTGTACATGGACTCCATTTCGGTCCGCATTGCATCCAGCCATTTTACCGAGTCAACGCTCTGAACGGCCTACTGGAAGCTAGTAGGCTCATCATAATCTATGATGCAATCCTCTCCATCCCCGTCTATGAGAAAACCGTAGTATCTCTCGGGCGGATGAGACTGCCTACTACTCCTGCAGAGCGGCATAGGAATGTCCTGTTCTTTTGAACCTACTGGCTCTTCCAAGCTTTCAGTAATAGCTTGTGGTTCTGGAATTTCTTCCAGTTCTATTGCGTTCCCACTTATTTGGGTTTCCAAAAACTCAGTTTCCAAGAAGCGGGCATGTTGAGAAACAAAAACCTTTTGTTCCTCAGCGGAATAGAACAGATACCCCCTGGAGTTCTTTGGGTATCCCACAAACTTACACTGTACTGAACGTGCCTCGAGCTTGTCCGCATGCTGCTTTTTTACAAAAGCTGGACATCCCCATATCTTAAGGTACTTAAGACAGGGTTTCTTCCCACTCCACATCTGATATGGAGTGGTAGGCACAGTCTTGGTGGGAGCCTTGTTCAAGAGTATGCAGCTGCTTCTAGTGCATAGCCCCAGAAAGATCGCGGTAACTCAGCCTTACTCATCATGGAACGAACCATATCCAATAGGGTTCGATTCCTCCTTTCCGATACACCGTTATGTTGCGGAGTGTATGGAGGAGTACGCTGAGAGAGAATTCCATTCTCTTTTAAACAGTCCAGGAACTCGGCACTCAAGTATTCACCACCTCGATCCGATCTTAGAATCTTAATACTTTTGTCTGTTTGTTTTTCAACTTCATTCTTGTAATCCCGAAATTTCTCAAAAGCCTCGGATTTGTGCTTCATTAAGAAGACATGTCCATACCTAGAGAAATCGTCCGTGAAAGTAATGAAGTATGAATAACCGCTTCGCGCATGTGTAGACATTGGACCACACACGTCACTGTGTATGAGTCCCAAGAGCTCGCTCGCTCTTTCTCCGTGTCCAGAGAACGGAGTCTTTGTCATCTTTCCCATGAGACAAGATTCACAAGTGGCATAAAACTGATACTCGAATGGATCCAAGTATCCTTGATCAGTCGAAAATATTGTATATTTTAGCCGGCAATTTCCCTAACATTTGCATTCATTTAGAAGTGTTCGGCATTCATATTCTACATATTAGCAAATCTGTCACAAAATATGAGATTGCATGTATTAGACTTTTAAACCGACACTTTAAGGGAAATTAACCGCATTTCATGGCATCGCATCATTTCAGTATTTGCGCAACACTTGTCTTGAGTCTGTGCAGGAAAATACGGAAGAAAAACCAATGAGCTGATCAACATTACGCCAATTCAATCATTTCAGATCTGGTAGCAATTTAGAGGGAGAAATACAATTCTATATATCACATAAAGGCCCATACAACAGCCCAAGACCACACCAGAGAGACCAAGCCCCAACTCACCAAAGGCTCCGCGTAACCGCGGCGGGAGCTGGCTTGCGCCGCGGTTCCGTGCCTATTCTGCCACGTCAGCATGGAATCTTTACTACAGAATTTATATCTCTGGGCCCACAGTCCTCTCTGATACTTCAAATTCCAGAACTCTCTCGAAGCTACTGCCAGATCAGCAAAGAAGATTAAGAAAGGCTAATCCTAATTAAGCTCCTAACTAATCCTCTTCTAGAAGCTCCCTCCTAACTAATCACATCTAGAAGCTTCTCCCCTAACTAACTTTTGGAGGGAAATTTGAATTTCTTCAACAAACTTTAGGAGGGAAACTTAGAATTTGAAATCCTAGATCTAGGGTTAGTTATCTATAAATAGGAACCTAGACCTAGGGTTAAAGGCTAATCAATCTTTAGGTAATCAATTTTAGTTAATCTTTCCCTCTTTCATCATCTTCTTCCACAAGTCTAGTGACAAGGCTTGTGCGAAACCCTAACCCTAATTCCACTCCAAATCCAAGATCTTGAGTACCAAATCAAGCAAGAAGCCTTCAACCTTTTAGGAGCCGAGCCGATCTTCAATCGGGCAAGTGATCCAAGCCGATCCGCGATCCACGGAGACGAGCGAAGCCAAATCGACGATCAAGTTCTTCCTCTTGTAGTTCTTGAGCGAATGTAACTAAATTGTTGATATAAATAAAAGGTGAAATTCTTTTATTTTTCTTTCTTTTAATTCTTGCATCATGATTAGATCTCAATTTGTAATTGTTGTTCTTGTTGTGATGTGTGAGTAAAACTCCGCTCGTAAAGGAGTTGAGACGATTGTAGAATGATGATGCAACAAATCTTTAAACGATTTTTAAGTCCTACGAGTTTTGTAAACCCTAGCAAGTTCAAGAATCGATGACCTAGTTTCGTTGCGATGTTTTCTTGATTGTGATTGCTCGAAATTAGGGATCTACTATCGTTTCTTGAATTTACTAGAGGCTAGAATATGAATGATATCGACGAAAGAACAAGGGATAAGATGAAACCCTAGTTTCACAAGAAATCCCTAATTCTCGATCAATCATCATCGATCTAGTATCAATTCATCGAAGGATAAGAATACGTAATTGTAAGATTACATCACATCTATAGATCCGATCGATTCCTACGAGCCTCATTTCGATTCTTGAGATTTGGTTTGGAAAAATCATCAAACGATCAATTCTTGATTCTATCTTTTTAATGCTTTCTTAGATCTAGATTTTTCTCTTTCTTGAATTGCAATTACAAATCATGAATTGTTTTCTTTTCTTTCTTTAAAGTTTCAATTCATCTAATTTGAAAGACGAACGATTACACTTTCCCTGTGGACGATCCGCACTCACATACAATCTACATCCGACACCGTAGTTGATTGCGGTCAAATAATTTTTGGTTGTGATTTCTATATTATTTTCTACATACACAACGGAAAATCTTTTCAATCAAATGGCGCCGTTGCCGGGGATAGTGCGCTAATAGTTCGTATTTTGAAATTTGAGTTGAACAATTTATTCCATTATAATTTTTAGATCAAAATTCGTGCAAACACTAATACGTGTGTTGTGATTTGATTGCGAGGAAATCTGGAATTATTGGAGCTTGGATAAAAATTTTCTGAGTTTTCCAGAGAGCTAAGGGGAGTAACAGAAGCATTGTCATAAAATAAATTTGCAGAGACCTCCTCATTCAACCGCGTTTCCGCGGCAAAAACCCCTCTCCTGCGGCGCTTCCGCGGCAACTCTAAGTGATCTCTGCACCAGTTTTTCTCTGTAAGTCTCTATCTTTCTTATCTCCTCCTCTATCTGCTCCAACTAACAATTTCCTGCAGGTTTCTTTGCAAATAAATCGCAGCGCCGCAAAGCAAAATAAAAGTTGTGCGTGTTTTGATTCTTGTGGTTGTTGCATATTAATACGGAATTTAAGGGGCACGACCAAATTCAAATTAGGTGGGGATTTCATTACCCTTCCTAGGCCCCGAAAATCGCAAAACTTGCATCCGCATTTACCCCCATTAACTAAAAGAAATCTAGAGATGACTCTAAGGACTGTCGTGCTCAATTAGGACAAGAGAAGGCCGTGGGTAATTCATTGCTTATCCGAGTTTTCTTGTGGTGCCTAAGGCGAGTGTGTCTAAGGCTAGTGGTTTTTAATTAGGCCCACTACTTACGTAGTGGAGTACCTTCCCACTTACCTGGCACTTATCCGGCCACAGGGGGACAAAGAAGCAGTGGAGGATTGATCCTGCGACTTGTCTTTTGGCAGTTAGGAGCGGTCTAGAGCTTTGACCTAGGTGACCCCTAGATTTTAGGGTTTTGTGTGTTGCATTTGTTGTGTTGCATCATTTTTTTCAAAAATCCGTATCAATTTTTAAAACAAACACCGCATACATCATTTCCCCTAATTATAAATTCACGCTGCCACTTGTACTAACCCTTTTTAGTGCAAGATAGGCTGGACACGGGTTTCTAGTGCCCGTTAAGTCCGCGTTCCTCTCATCGACCTAAAGTCGGTATTTCTACATTTACCCTTTCTTTTACCCACCACCACACCCACATTCGATGGATCCACCTCCATCGAACTTCTTTTCCACTACTCTGCCGCCGTCCGTTAGTGCGCAGATTCCACCTCGCATCTCTCTCCAAGAGAGATGCTATCCTACACGAGGCCCACTTTCCACTTGTCTTTCCACACCACCAGCCAACGGGGAAAATTTTCAAATAAAACCCCAATACATCAACCTTCTACCAAAATTTCACGGTCTCGAGTTTGAAGACGCATACATGTTTATCACGAAATTTGAAAATGTATGCGCAATGATGGGTACCTCACAGTTGTCTTTGGATGCTTTCCGTCTTCGTCTTCTCCCTTTCACCTTGTGCGATTTAGCCAAGAAGTGGCTATATAACACTACCGCACATTCCATTTCAAATTGGGATGAATTCTTCAAAGCATTCCTTAAGAAATTCTACCCACATCACAAAACAGCTCGAATCCGTAGCGAAATCTATCAATTCACCCAGCTTCCAAATGAAACATTTTCAAAATGTCTTGACCGTTTCAAGGATTTGTTAATCTAATGTCCACATCACGGCATCCCGAGATGGGAACTGTGCCGAATCATTTATGAGGGCATTACTCCTTACACAAGACAGTCCCTTGAATCCATGTGTCAAGGCAACTTTATGACCAAAGATGATGGGGAAGCCTGGAAATTTCTAGAAGATTTCGCTGAAAAATCTTTACAGTGAGAGGGTGTGAGTCAATCGTCTAGGGATGGCAATGATATTTCCATAGGAGTTAGAGCTGACATTTCAGCTATGCAAAAGAAACCCGAGACTATGGAAAACAAATTTTTAGCCGCCCTAAGTCAAATATCACTCTCCAAAACTGTATGTGGATACTGTTCTGATCCGTCTCACTTGACGGAAGAATGTCCATTTCAAGGTCTTGAGCATACAAATGCCGCATTTCAAAGACCTAGAAACAATCCATCTTCCTCCACATATGATCAGGGGTGGAGGAATCACCTTAACTTTGATTGGAACCAATCCCAATTTCAAAACACGATTCCAAACCAAAACAATTTCCAAGGGGCCCCTCCACCACAACAGCACCCACAACTTCAATTGAGTCAGCACCCCTTTCAAGCACAAAATTTCCAAAATCCGGCCAACACTTTTGCACCACATGAAAACTTTTTGCAATTGACCGGTACAGATAATACCTCTGCACTAGCACAAACCTTGGATACTTTCATGAAACAATCCATCCAAGGGACGGCAAGTTTGCAATCTTCCGTTGAGAATGTAATGAAGATCATTATCTTTCAAAATGAGAACATCAAATCGATGGAAGAACAAATTGCACAACTAAAAGCCGAAATGAGTGCACGAGAGAAAGGGAAACTTCCAGCTCAGCCTTTACCCAATCCTGGCTATTCACATCATGTGGATGAGATCACGTTGAGATCTGGAAGAATGCTTGACCATCATCTTGGGGAAGAGTTTGATGATACTAATAAATCAATCAATAACACCCCGGCTGAGACCTTTCCTCACACACACACTTCTAACCCCAGTTCTTCTACCCCACCATCTTCTTCCGAGCCTATTCTTCATTTCCCAAAAGGCTCGCCACTACAGCCCACCTCTTTTACCCCTCCACGGACGATCCCCACTTCTATTCTGGGATCGGTTCCACACACACTTCCTTCTCCTATGATGGACCCAGCGCTTATTGCTAAAGCACCTTATCCTAATCGGTTAAGGGCTAACACACCGAGTCCACATATGGAGAAGATTATGAACATTTTTAAGCAAGTAAACACCAACATCCTTCTCCTGGATGCCATCCAACAAGTTCCTTTCTATGCGAAAACTCTTAAGAACTTGTGCACTAGGAAGAGGAAGAATTCAGTGCCCAAGAAGATTTTTATGGAAAAAACAATAGACACGGCTTTCCCCCAACAATTACCGAGGAAACGTAAAGATCCTGGATATCCTACTATTTCCGTTTCTATTGGGGAAAAACACATTAACCGTGCTCTACTAGACCTTGGCGCTAGTGTTAACTTGCTTCCTTACTCAGTCTATGAGCAATTAGGTATCGGAGAGTTGAAGCCAACCAATTGCACTCTCCAGATGGCTAACCGATCAATCACCAAACCTAGGGGTGAACTGGAGGATGTGTTAATAAAAATCGGAGAATTTATATTCCCGGTAGATTTTTTTGTAATTGATACACAGCCTGTAGCGAACCCACGGAATCAAATTCCGGTGATTTTAGGTCGCCCCTTTTTGGCCACTTCCAATGCAATAATCAACTGTTGTAATGGTTCTATGACCCTATCTTTCGGGAATAGGTCAATAGAGCTGAACATTTACAAGTTGGGAAGTGTACCCTCCGAACCTATTGCTCAGGTATGTTCTGTCGACTTAATGGATATCGACAGCAGCGAATTTGATTATCCTCCTGATACCGATCTTGACTCTTTTCATATGTTATTGTTTGACCCAACTATGTATCATACACATACGGACTCTTCCACTGAAATGTCCGGGTCAACAATTAACACGGATTATGAACTGTTCTTAGAGTCTGAAGATCACCCCGTACTTTGTGATGACATTATTTCTTGGGGTATTAATGGAACTTTTGAGGAAATCTTCGCTGATGAACTCGCATTTTTGAATGAAACGGGTGTTGAGATGAATCATGTCCCACTCACTGAAATTGAACCTCCACCCCTTCTTTTGACTTGTAAAAAGAATGCGAGTAATCCATCACATTCACTGCATCGTCTCTCCAAAATGAGACGCACACACATTCTCTTCCACCACTTACCTTTTCCCCACTTCTTCTTCCACTAACCCGAGCACTGCATTGATAAACTTTTCGAATGGTTGGTGTTAACATTTGGTCTTTGCAAAGCTTGGCATCGACCTATGATTTTTGACCCCCACTTTTGATTTTAAAAGATTAACATTGCATAAGTTTGGGGGGGTACATGTTTTTCTGGCTCTTGAAAAGAAAAGTTTTATAAAATGATGAGCCAAAAATAAGTTTGGGGGAGGTTCTTCACTTAAATATTTTCCCCCCACTAATAAATTCCTCCCAAGCTTACAGGTTTTTTCGAGATTTAGCGGATAGCAACAGTGAGGACACTGTTGAAAACAAGTTTGGGGGAGGTTTGTGCTTATTTTCGCATCATTTGCATAAGCACAAAACATTTTTTTTGAAAACCATAAAAATTTCAAAATTATAAAAATAGTTTTTGTACATAAATAAGATAATAAAAGTTTAGATAGTGAACAATTACATCCATGAGATTAGAAAAATTTAAGAAAACTAAGAAAATTAGAAGTTTTCTTATACGAACTAGTAATAAGTAGTTATGAGCCGTTGTCCCAAGGGTTAGTAAGATGAAGGACGTCACTAATCTGAGGATAAAACTAAGTCTGAAAAATAGTTTCTATTCTGGAAGCCAAACATTTTGAACGTTGATACCCTGCTATTCGCACTTACACATGTCTTGAAGCCTGGGATAGTAGAGGATACCTTGAAATGCTCTTGTCTTAAAGCCGATGTATAAAAAAAAAG
The DNA here is from genome assembly GCA_030015575.1 of Agapanthus africanus. Lineage (NCBI taxonomy): Eukaryota > Viridiplantae > Streptophyta > Magnoliopsida > Asparagales > Amaryllidaceae > Agapanthus > Agapanthus africanus. Next base: position 22,291,383 of record JASDDO010000028.1, on the reverse strand, counting down.
TATGAAAAAAAAATGGTGAGAAAAATGGACACTGGTTTTGTTATCACCGAGGGAAATAAAAAATATATAGCGAGGGTGCCTCTTCATCTAGTGCCCTAAGGCCAACTGGTCTGGGAGTCACTGCTATACCTAAGGTGGTGCAAGATTAGGAAAATACACCAAATAAGCAAGCACATGAGTAATCGGTCGGTTAGTACCTCAAGAAGTATTAACGGCCGCATGAAAGTGTGTGAGCTCATCGGAAAAAAAAGTACTGAGGTTGATGGGCAAGAGTATGATAGCTTGAATTGAATTCTCCGGGTGTAGGGATGTCTTTACACACACGCAGGGTTATATGATCGATGTTTGGAAGAAAGATAGGAATGAAGAATAAGACGATGTTTTATTGAGGGAGGACGTGATTTCTGACATCTTTTCATGACCATTAAGATAGGGCTCATGACAACCGAAAAGCTAGCTTAGTTGGAAACCCTAATTTTCAAAGTCTTTCTTTTAAAATTCTTTTCTTTAAATGTAATATTCATGATCTTCCTTTTATTATTGGATTTTGTGGGTGCAATCCGCTGAAAACCCTCAGGAGACAACACTCCTCCTACTAGGGACACCTAGAGGTTTAAAGGCTTGTTGCACGTGCTCAGTGCAATCGTGTTGCCTACGAAAGTGTGCTAGTTAGTTTTTTCTCGTTCTTTATTTTCTCCTTCTCTCTTTAATAAAACATTCGCTCGAGACGATCGAAATTAAGTTTGGGGGTATTTGATCAGTCGAAAATATTGTATATTTTAGCCGGCAATTTCCCAAACATTTGCACTCATTTAGAAGTGTTCGGCATTCATATTCTACATATTAGCAAATCTGTCACAAAATATGAGATTGCATGTATTAGAATTTTAAACCGACACTTTAAGGGAAATTAACCGCATTTCATGGCATCACATCATTTCAGTATTTGCGCAACACTTGTCTTGAGTCTGTGCAGGAAAATACGGAAGAAAAACCAATGAGCTGATCAACATTACGCCAATTCAATCATTTCAGATCTGGTTGCAATTTAGAGGGAGAAATACAATTCTATATATCACATAAAGGCCCATACAACAGCCCAAGACCACACCAGAGAGACCAAGCCCCAACTCACCAAAGGCGCCGCGTAACCGCGGCGGGAGCTGGCTTGCGCCGCGGTTCCGCGCCTATTCTGCCACGTCAGCATGGAATCTTTACTACAGAATTTATATCTCTGGGCCCACAGTCCTCTCTGATACTTCAAATTCCAGAACTCTCTCGAAGCTACTGCCAGATCAGCAAAGAAGATTAAGAAAGGCTAATCCTAATTAAGCTCCTAACTAATCCTCTTCTAGAAGCTCCCTCCTAACTAATCACATCTAGAAGCTTCTCCCCTAACTAACTTTTGGAGGGAAATTTGAATTTCTTCAACAAACTTTAGGAGGGAAACTTAGAATTTGAAATCCTAGATCTAGGGTTAGTTATCTATAAATAGGAACCTAGACCTAGGGTTAAAGGCTAATCAATCTTTAGGTAATCAATTTTAGTTAATCTTTCCCTCTTTCATCATCTTCTTCCACAAGTCTAGTGACAAGGCTTGTGCGAAACCCTAACCCTAATTCCACTCTAAATCCAAGATCTTGAGTACCAAATCAAGCAAGAAGCCTTCAACCTTTTAGGAGCCGAGCCGATCTTCAATCGGGCAAGTGATCCAAGCCGATCCGCGATCCACGGAGACGAGCGAAGCCAAATCGACGATCAAGTTCTTCCTCTTGTAGTTCTTGAGCGAATGTAACTAAATTGTTGATATAAATAAAAGGTGAAATTCTTTTATCTTGCTTTCTTTTAATTCTTGCATAATGATTAGATCTCAATTTGTAATTGTTGTTCTTGTTGTGATGTGTGAGTAAAACTCCGCTCGTAAAGGAGTCGAGACGATTGTAGAATGATGATGTAACAAATCTTTAAACGATTTTTAAGTCCTACGAGTTTTGTAAACCCTAGCAAGTTCAAGAATCGATGACCTAGTTTCGTTGCGATGCTTTCTTGATTGTGATTGCTCGAAATTAGGGATCTACTATCGTTTCTTGAATTTACTAGAGGCTAGAATATGAATGATATCGAAGAAAGAACAAGGGATAAGATGAAACCCTAGTTTCACAAGAAATCCCTAATTCTCGATCGATCATCATCGATCTAGTATCAATTCATCGAAGGATAAGAATACGTAATTGTAAGATTACATCATATCTATAGATCCGATCGATTCCTACGAGCCTCATTTCGATTCTTGAGATTTGGTTTGGAAAAATCATCAAACGATCAATTCTTGATTCTATCTTTTTAATGCTTTCTTAGATCTAGATTTTTCTCTTTCTTGAATTGCAATTAAAAATCATGAATTTTTTTGTTTTCTTTCTTTAAAATTTCAATTCATCTAATTTGAAAGACGAACGATTACACTTTCCCTGTGGACGATCCGCACTCACATACAATCTACATCCGACACCGTAGTTGATTGCGGTCAAATAATTTTTGGTTGTAATTTCTATATTATTTTCTACATACACAACGGAAAATCTTTTCAATCAATCCTTCTTTATGTAACTTAGTCAACCGTGTCTCATTGATGTGACCCAGTCTACAATGCCATAAGAAAGCCTGATTGATATCTGGAGACTTTCTTTTGTGTGTATTCTGGACATTGAAAATCTGTGGTTGGTTTAACACGTATATACCATTGCTCAGTGTACCTGACCCAATCAGAACTTGATTATGGTGAATGTTTACAACATTACTTACAAACGCAAATTCATAACCTTCTTTAGAAACCAAAGATACAGAAATGATATTACAAGTTGCGTTGGGTACAAAAAAGCAATTACGCAAAACCAAAACATGCCCATCTGACATTCCCAGGTGATAGTCCCCCATGGCTTTAGCATCCATGCTAGCTCCGTTCGCAACTCTGAGGGTCATGTCACCTGCCTTCAAAAACCTACGGTTTCTCAACGCCTGCAAAGAATTACAGATATGAGATCCTGATCCGGTATCCAATACCCAGGAAGTAGAGTTTATCGATAGACAGTTTTCAATAACATACACACCTGAAGCTGAAGCCGCAACCTGCTTCAGTTCCTGTGTCCTGGCTTTCCAAGCCCTGCAATCTTTCTTCCAGTGTCCACTTTTATGACAATAGAAGCATTCTTCTTTACCCACAAGCTTCCCCGCTATCATTGTTGCCTTTTCTTTTCCCTTCGTACCCACTTTACTAACACCGCCCCTTGGTTTGGCGGGGGCTTTCTTCCTCTTTCCCTTGGCTTTCGCCTTGGACCTAGAAGAAGAAGATCCTCCTACAAACAAAGCGGGTGTTTCCCTACCTTTCTGTAGGGTGCCCTCTGCGCTCCTTAGCATGTTGAGGAGTTCTGAAAGTTCAACTTCCTTTTCTTGTAAGTTGAAGTTCAGTATAAACTGGGCGTAAGTGGATGGAAGGGACTGGAGAATTAAATCCGTATAGAGTTCACTTTCCAACGTGGTCCCAAGTTCCGCGAGCTCCTCAATGTAGGGAATCATCTTAAGCACGTGGTCCGCTACCGATGATCCGACGGCCAACTTTGCCGAAAATAACTTCTTCGACACTTCGTAGCTTGCGATACGAGACTGCTCTCTATACAGTTCTTTTGTATGAAGAAATATGGATTCCAGGTCCATATTCTCGTGCCTCCTCTGGTGTTCGTTATCCATAGAGGCAAGCACGAGGCACTTGGCCTTCGCGCAATCAATCTCCCAAGTCTTACGGATTTCCTTATCCGCGACGCTGGAGGTGGGACCTGGGATGGGGGGAGCTTTGGTGGTAAGAAGATACCCCAGCTTGTCGTAAGTGATTGCCATTTTGACATTCCTGAGCCAATCTTTGTAGTTTGGCCATGTCAGTATGTTTTTATCTAGAAGTAACTTAAGTCCAGTCATGTCGATTAGTCGCTGCAATTAGGAGGGAGAGAGGAAACACTTTAGCACGATGCTCTTGCAAGTTTAGAGTGGTTTTTAATTTGTCTAAACAGGATGGCTCCCACTGTCTCTCGAATCCCTCCTCAAACCATAAAGGAAGAACTAGTCGGGATCAATCCCACCGCAAAATACTTGCTTAACCGTTCAGCCAGGCCAGTATCGGTACTTCGAGGGAGGTTTTCCAACGCTTTCGCGAAGTTACTTAATTTAAGAACCTCTTTTCCCTGGGGGCGTAGCCCCGCTAACACCTTTCTAGACACCTACTAGGTTTATAGCATTGATCGTTTAGTGTGAAATTTCCCGAGGAGTAGCATATACTCACAGTAGGATCGGGATCCAAATATCATCGCGTGACGAAACTAAAGGAATCCTACCAGAATCACCACACTCCAAATGGTATGCAAATCTAGCAAGTTTCAGTACTTATGAAACTCCCGATGTGGATTTTTGCCCCATGCTCTTATGACCTTGACGAAGGTCAACAAATCATAAGTCACATGTCAAGTTATGCCCGTCATTTTCCAGGTTAATTTGAACCCACCCGTATATACCCTTGACGAAGGTCAAGAAGGCAATACGACTGTCCCAAACCAACGCATCTATCTATGCTACATATGAACACCCAACAGCTACCAATCTCTATGCCTTGACGAAGGTCAACAAACATAGCTTGAATACTATTGAATATTCATACGAAACGACGGAGGGCTACGAATGGTTTTGGCGAAACCGTGAACGTAGTGAACTTGATATAATCGATGGAACGAGATAGCTTTTAGAAGGAGTGGCTCAATCTCCGTATTTAAAAGTTAGTTTTGAAAAGAACCGAGCGGTTTTTCGAAAGTGTTCCAACGACTTTAACTTGGTTTATTATCTTGCATTAGTTCTTTTAATGCGTGATATTCTTGCATTAGTTCTTTTAATGCGTCCCATCATTTAATCCTACCATTGCAGAAAACAACCAAAATATGACGTACGCTTATGCCATTCGCATTCGCCACGGGGCCCCGTCATCACCCGTTAGGTTACTTAACTAACGACAGAGCGGGGGCTGGGCTGGCGCGGCTGTAAAACATAAGCAACGCCTAAATAGTTATAAATATAGCAATGATAGAAATTACAGATCACAGATGAATACATTGGATATACTAGGAATCTGCAATCCGTTCGAGCCTGCAACGAAAAGAAGATTACACGGTCGCGGTGAATAACCAAAACCCCACCCAAGACCCCTACGGGTGCGGCAAACTACCCGCCAAGTACCCGGTAGTTTGTGCACCCCTCCATGGGTCTATCCTAGGAGCAAAAACTGTCACGCCCCGCTTCCCAAAATACGGAATACGAGGGGTAGACAAGGCCAGCCATGCTCCTATGGTCAAGGAAAAGTCCTGCCGTAGTCACACTTCGGCTTCTAGCTTTTCATGGTAAACAGTAAATGATGCGCAGGTAATGGGAAAATGCAGTAACTGAAAGGAACAATGTAAAGACTGACCTGAAGTGGAACAAATGAAAGTAACTCGGGAAGGCGAGTCAAGAAGTCTGTGAAGCACGTCTAGCTCTGATCCAGGCTAAATCTTCTCCTCACACTGAGCATGCATACTCAGGTCGTCAGAGCGACACAATAGCAATATAATGTATATAATCAATTAACAGTTCTAACAGTGGTGAAGGATATGAATAACAGTAAATCAATAACAGCATGAATATAAATGAGCAGAGATAAATGCAGCGGAGCAGTAAAGCAGTATAACGATATGTCACGTATATCAACACAGTATGAGGTATATAAATGTCCGTAACCCTATCAGTCTCTAAGTCTCACTGTACAGGTCAATAAGCCTATCGTCAGTCCAAGTGTGAGAGTCAACCACTCGCGAGTGTCCTCCACCCAAGGGTAGAACCCAAGGGCAAGGGACCACGGGCCCAACATGTAACGAGTGTATCACGGTGATATAGCACATACCCTGTAAATCTCCATATAACTCCCTAAATATATAAGCCGGCATGGGACTCCCGAGATTCTGTTGAATTCACACTTGAACTACCCCACACCCCGAGGTCTACATCAAACGCTAACCATAACCCTAAATACTAATCGATCCGTGACAAGTCTGCGCGAGAACTGGAGGCAGGACCTCCATCAAGCACGTCCCGACTAATACCTAAGATAAATGGCAGTGTCGGATGCCTTATCTGTGACATCCGTGCAAGCGCTTCCATAAGTGTCCCATACCACTTATAGTCACACGTACACGCATCCCACAGACGTCGACAATGCAATAGAATAAAAGGGACACTGATTGTGCACAAGTACGTATCACTTTCACTTAATCACGAATACACGAACACTGACGTACTTGCCACAATCAACACTAAAATCTAACACTGGGTAAATGCACGATGTCACTAGGTTATCACTACAATGATATAGGTATGATATGATGCATGAACAGTATAAGAAGCACAACTAAGGTATCATAAAAACAGCAGTCTATCACTTGCACGATTTATCATGAAACATATGTATATAATTTAGCGAAATGATAAACAGGTAGTATTTAATATGTTCAGTTATCTATCCTTAGAATTTTGTTTCAGGTCAAACGGGTTTCAGGATCATTAGTTATAACTGTTTCATTTTAAGCGCACGCGGCTGAAAATCCGGTTTCAGAATCAGGAATCCATTTCGCAACGCATTTTAATCCCAGTGGGGATCAGATTTTAGCGACGCTACAGTTGGATGAATTCTAGGGTTTTCAGTAAGGTTTTCAACGCAACAAACGGATCTTCAATCGCGTCTGTACGTTAGGAGTTATAATCTGTTTAATATCAATATGCCAATTCTGATTCTGCTGGGACTGTTATGTGTCCTGATCTTCTAAATTACAGATTAAATAGTAAATGATAACAAAACAGGATGAAACTAATCTTGTTGTCTAGCTAACAGAGTTACCTACAATAAGCAGCGGAGTCCCGCAACCTACGAGTTAAGGAAGTTCTATGGTATCCACTACGGAACAGCAAGCGCAATTTGAGTCGCTCTGGACTGCAGTCCAGAGTCGCACTCCGATCAAATTTTCATCACGATTTAAGTACAGGAATGTCTGGAAACTAGCATAGGGTTAAAGTTCGTCGAGTTAGCTTCGATTTGAGCCCTCGAACGCACCGTTCTACTATGTATATGATTTATGGTGAATTTAACGATTTTCAGGTGCAATGAATTTACAGTTTTACGATTAAACTTGGGGGTAGTCATTTTAACTGTTAACAGTCGTATTTTCTAATGAAATTTGCACACGTTAATCATCTCTACAAGGGCCAATATAATATGTCCAGTTCCGTCAAATACGATAATGATTTTCTATGGGAACAAGTATCGAACAGTTTTGTGACAATATATAACATCAAGCAAACATGGAATATATCTACGATTCTAATTTGTAATATATACGGAATAGCATGAAAGCAAGTAAGAACTTGCCTGGAGGCGTCTAGGCGATGTACGGTGGCTGTGTCGTCACGAACGCGCGACACACGCGCGGCACGGCAACTTGATTTGGCTCGGACTCGTGTCTCGGCAGCGGCGGCTCGCAGCTTGGTGGTCAGGCGATGTTGTGGCTGGGGTTGCTGATGCACGATGACATTGAAGAGTAGTTCCCTTCGAATCGAGATTTCGTTGGTGATGCAGAACCGGACCACATCTTGGGTGAAGATCCCGCAGTAGATAATCCTTTAAGGGAAGCAACAGTTGATGAGGCCGTTGGTGTTGCTGAAGGAGTGAGCCGTGGAGTGATATATGGAGTTATTGAAAATTTGTTATTGCCCTCTAAATTTGGGTCCCCGGTTTCTGTAGATATGCTTGCAAGATCTGATGCTCTGCGAGTGATGGATTCCTCTTCTTTCCAAGACGATGTTCTGGCAATAGGCCGATCATAGGTTGTGTTATCCATTGATTGCAGATTGCTTGAAATCGCAGACGATTTCCATCACTAAGAGACTGCATCAATTGCCTCTTGAAAGCCTCCAACTTAGAGAGGTCTTTCCCCAATTTCTTCGAAGCCATAGCCAACATATCTCTCTCCTTCATCAATTTGGCATTCTCTTCGAGAGCGATCCTAAACCGAGCCTCCGAATCTCGAAACATCCGATCGAGGGCGGCGATTTGGTCCTGGAGCTCAGCGATCGTCTGATCCTTGTCGGAGATCTTTTCTTCAGCTTCGCAGCCTCGGATTCGAGACTGGAAACTCTAGAGGCGATCGCCATGGAGGTGATCTTTCGAGCTAGGTCAAGCTGATCGTAGGGATCGGTGGGGATCACGGCCAGGATCTCGTTGGGGAATGAAGGAGGGAGCTCGGGGTGCTGGAAGTGAGGGAGAAGGAGGTGGCCGGAGGCGGTTAGTGGGTTTGAGAGAGAGGGAGGAAAGACAGAGGAAGAGAGAGGGGCAGTTAGAGAGAGAATGAGAACAGAGGGAAAGTGAGAGAGAGAATCATTGTGAGAGAGGGAATCAGTGTGAGAGGGGGATGATTGCGACGATGACGACGACGATGATGACGGGCTGTGGTCGGTGATGGTGTCGACGCTTGGAGGTTGATGGAGGTGGTGTGCTTGGAAGGAGAAGGCGATGGCGGTGACTCCGGTGGGTCGCGGTGGTTATGGTGGTGCTTGGTGAAGTTGGGTGCAGGTGTAGGCGCTCGAGCCGCGGGGGAAGAGGAGAGAGGGGCGAGAGAAAATTAGAGAGAGTGTGGAGAGGGTGTGAGGGAGATCGAGCGACGAAATTAGGGAGGGGAGTGCGAGGGTAACGTCGCAGAGACGTGGGCGCGAGAGCGTGGGCGGAGGCGTCGGCGAAGGGAAACGCGCGCGAGAAAAGGGGAGAGAGCCGTTGGACTTTTGAAGGAGATGAACAGGGCTAAGCGGGTCGGGTCGAAGCGCGAGCGGGTGAGGGGAGAGCGGGACGCGGGAGCGGGCCGGGCCGGCAAAATTAAAAGAAAAATCAACAATTAAAGGTGACGCGGGCTTGGTGGGCTGGGCTGGCACGAATAATTGAAAAGAAAGGAAATTTTATATGGGGAATTTTAATGGAGTGGGCTGGGAATAAGGGGCTGGGCTCGGCCAGACTAAAACTGAAATGTTAAAAGGAAATAGGGCCGGACTGAAGAAATTAATTAGGGAAAGGAAAATAGAAACGGGCCAGAAGCTTAACAAAAATATAGAATAATTATTAGTGCTGGCAGGTTCTGTGGGTTCGTTCAACAATAGGTTTATTTAAAAGAAAGAATGGGCTGATGAGGGAAAACATAGGCCGAACTTTGAATAGATTTGGAGGGTTTAAACTAAATAGTTTTGAAGAACTTGGCTTGTTAATGGACTGGAGGATGGTAAGGAAATGACGAGAATGGGCTTGGGTTTGGGAAATAAATAAGGATAGGGAAACTGGGGAAAAGGGCGGAAATAACAAATACAAGAATCTGGGAAGAATATACTAGATAGGTAATAAGGTATTTAAACTAACTAAAAAAAATGATTTTTTGAATGTAAACTAACAAGCTTCTAAAAATACGGACATTGGCGTATAAAAGAAGACCGGGTATTACATCATACCACCCTTACAAAAATTTCGTCCTCGAAATTTAAATAAACTATAAGTTATAAAAATAAGCGAAAGCTATCATAATTGCAACTAACATATAAGGATTTACTAGGAATCCGGGGATGAAAAAAACTTGAAGTTAAAAACATGTAAGAACAGCATACAGAAGATAAGTCTAAAATAGGTAATAGGTAGGAATAACTATAAGAGCAATCTACAATTACACGAGAATATGGATAATGATGGTGAACAAAATAATCAAGGCGTATTTAATAAAAACGAAACCCAAATAGGTGTACATACAAGTATATTAAAGGTAACACGACAGAAAAATAAATCTAAGGTACAATCATTTATAATAGTAACCATAGGCATAAAACTCGAAAATAAAATAGCAAGAATAAAGTAGTGGAAATCTAGTCGGTAGGTTAAAACATTATAGGATAGTGCATCGGTCAAATGGTTTCAAAATAGCTTAGAAAACTCATATAGTGAAAATAAGAAACATGGAATAAAATATGCGCGGTTTAAGGTTGCGCTACTAAAAGAATAATAATATTGCACTTAAAATACGTAAAACAGGGTAATCAATATCACGTACTCTTTGACAAATGCAAAATACTAAAACTATATTTTAAAATAATAGTGCCCCTAAATCTAGTTGGGGTAACACGGAAAAGCATAGGTGTGTCCAAGCTTAGGTAGGGTAGAGATTACAACGGGATGTGGCTGATACAAAAGGTCGAAGGGTGACGACTTTAGGCTGAAGATCAAGGAAAATGGAATCGGGTCAACACAAAAGTAAAGGTGAGCCACAAAGGGCTACAAGGGAAACAGTATGGGAAGGATAACTTTCGATACATCGTATGGATCAAGAATTTGAAGGGTTAGCTAACTCAAGGATTTCACTATGAACTTCTCCTCCCAGAAGGATTTCAATCGAAGCACAGACGAAAGATGAATGGCGGCTCAATCCAAGGATCAGGGTGTGGTACTTTCGAATTGAAACGAGGGTGAAAACTTTACAACAAGTAGGGGTGGACAGTCAGAGATCTCAGCAGAAAGATAAATGGATAGGGGCAATAAACAAGTATTAAACGAACCAACAATCAAAAGGTCTACGAATATTAGAAGATTTATTTCATTCAAGAAAGTTTGAAACAAGACATTCTCAAGGACGATAAGTGGCCCTAAACTATACACATTTCATTTGGCCAGAAAGACAACATCAAAAGAAATCCCCATCAGTCGCGGTTGTGGAGATTCAGCAGGTTGCGGTAGGCTCGCGCGCTCAGGTAGGGGCGTCCACTTCCATAGCGTCTCGCAGGGACTGCCAAAGGGAGTTCTTCCACGGCAGGGTCTTGATTTTCTGGTCCTTCATCCTCGGATAAAGCTTCTTCATCGAGATCTGATTCCATGTGATTCTCTTCTCCTGGATTTTCTTCCACGGGATTTTCCTCAATTGGATTTTCTTCTATCGGTTCTTCCTCGGGGTCTTCCTCTATCGGGTCCTCTTCGGGGCCTCCTTCCTCTATAGGATTCACTTCAGGATCTCCTTCTTCTTCGTCAGCATCAACCATCATGTCGAACTCTAGGGCGGCTACTCCTTTGTCCTCTAAATCGTTGTTTTCGAAACCGACCTGGGGACCGTTGATCTCATCGTCGGAATCCATCAGTGTACGGTCTAAAGAAACGCATGACTGTGCATCCTCATCTAGATGCGGCGCTGCTCCAGGGTGGGCCATGGTCAAAAAGTAAAGTCATGATTAGATAGTGGGATACATCAAGGAAAAGCTCAAGGTACGAAGTATAGAAAAATATGCGGTTGCAGGAATCGAAAGATCAGAATTTAAAATACTGTGATAATGAATAGAATTTGATATAGAGAAGGCATAAGAATGATACCCGTATTATGATTCAAATTTTGTTGCATTCAACCAAAAGTTCAACGGATACAAGATTTCAAACGGAAAGAAATATTCATAAAAAGATGACAACATTATACTGAAACTGGAAAACATAAAATCCTTCTTTGATTGCCAGAACGCTGCATCATCGTCACGCGAGTTGAATCCGATGTTGGGTCTGCTTTATCCTCGAAATTCGAACTACGCAGTAATCCTTACTTGGCCGAAGTGGGGAGTATGGACGAGTCTCCTCCCTGTAGTTCTTTCCTTTCTGGGCAGCCGTTGATGAGATGTTTGTTGGATCCACATATCAAACATTTTCCTTGGGCGCGGCGGCAATCCCTCTGAAGATGTCCTGGCTTCTTACAGTACCCACAGCAAGGATTCTTCTGATGCTTCTGTCGCGGGGAAACAAATTGACGCTTCATTATCTTCTCTTTCCTCGTCCAATAGGGATCCCTTTATGATAGGAGACTCCCGCTGTGGCCTGACTCACCTGTCTTCTCAGTCCTTCAGCCAACAAGTCGTTCGTTCGCTCTTGGGCTTCCCTTAGACCTCTCAGTGCACTCAGAATCTCAACGGTTTGATTCTGGGGAGCGGAAACAGATGAAGAGTTGTTGGAAGACATGATCCTGAAACAACAATTTCGAGAATGATACGAGTCACATGCTAAATGAATTAAAATATGATATGGATAGAACAAGGATTCAAGAATATCAGAGATGATGAATATCATTACAAGCGGGGAATTAACGGTATCACTTTAAGTCACTTGAATAGAGTACGGTAGTGCAATTGCCACCACGTATCCTTGTCAAGTCACCCAAAACCATATTGAATGGATAGCTGAACGCACGATGTGAATATGGATCAAGAATGACAGTTTACAACCTAGACCGAAGGATGTCTTAGATTGCCGAACTGTACACGAAAAACTGCAATCCCAATCGATGCAAAACCTGGCTTTGATACCAACTAAACCATGTCACGCCCCGCTTCCCAAAATACGGAATACGAGGGGTAGACAAGGCCAGCCATGCTCCTACGGTCAAGGAAAAGTCCTGCCGTAGTCACACTTCGGCTTCTAGCTTTTCATGGTAAACAGTAAATGATGCGCAGGTAATGGGAAAATGCAGTAACTGAAAGGAACAATGTAAAGACTGACCTGAAGTGGAACAAATGAAAGTAACTCGGGAAGGCGAGTCAAGAAGTCTGTGAAGCACGTCTAGCTCTGATCCAGGCTAAATCTTCTCCTCACACTGAGCATGCATACTCAGGTCGTCAGAGCGACACAATAGCAATATAATGTATATAATCAATTAACAGTTCTAACAGTGGTGAAGGATATGAATAACAGTAAATCAATAACAGCATGAATATAAATGAGCAGAGATAAATGCAGCGGAGCAGTAAAGCAGTATAACGATATGTCACGTATATCAACACAGTATGAGGTATATAAATGTCCGTAACCCTATCAGTCTCTAAGTCTCACTGTACAGGTCAATAAGCCTATCGTCATTCCAAGTGTGAGAGTCAACCACTCGCGAGTGTCCTCCACCCAAGGGTAGAACCCAAGGGCAAGGGACCACGGGCCCAACATGTAACGAGTGTATCACGGTGATATAGCACATACCCTGTAAATCTCCATATAACTCCCTAAATATATAAGCCGGCATGGGACTCCCGAGATTCTGTTGAATTCACACTTGAACTACCCCACACCCCGAGGTCTACATCAAACGCTAACCATAACCCTAAATACTAATCGATCCGTGACAAGTCTGCGCGAGAACTGGAGGCAGGACCTCCATCAAGCACGTCCCGACTAATACCTAAGATAAATAGCAGTGTCGGATGCCTTATCTGTGACATCCGTGCAAGCGCTTCCATAAGTGTCCCATACCACTTATAGTCACACGTACACGCATCCCACAGACGTCGACAATGCAATAGAATAAAAGGGACACTGATTGTGCACAAGTACGTATCACTTTCACTTAATCACGAATACACGAACACTGACGTACTTGCCACAATCAACACTAAAATCTAACACTGGGTAAATGCACGATGTCACTAGGTTATCACTACAATGATATAGGTATGATATGATGCATGAACAGTATAAGAAGCACAACTAAGGTATCATAAAAACAGCAGTCTATCACTTGCACGATTTATCATGAAACATATGTATATAATTTAGCGAAATGATAAACAGGTAGTATTTAATATGTTCAGTTATCTATCCTTAGAATTTTGTTTCAGGTCAAACGGGTTTCAGGATCATTAGTTATAACTGTTTCATTTTAAGCGCACGCGGCTGAAAATCCGGTTTCAGAATCAGGAATCCATTTCGCAACGCATTTTAATCCCAGTGGGGATCAGATTTTAGCGACGCTACAGTTGGATGAATTCTAGGGTTTTCAGTAAGGTTTTCAACGCAACAAACGGATCTTCAATCGCGTCTGTACGTTAGGAGTTATAATCTGTTTAATATCAATATGCCAATTCTGATTCTGCTGGGACTGTTATGTGTCCTGATCTTCTAAATTACAGATTAAATAGTAAATGATAACAAAACAGGATGAAACTAATCTTGTTGTCTAGCTAACAGAGTTACCTACAATAAGCAGCGGAGTCCCGCAACCTACGAGTTAAGGAAGTTCTATGGTATCCACTACGGAACAGCAAGCGCAATTTGAGTCGCTCTGGACTGCAGTCCAGAGTCGCACTCCGATCAAATTTTCATCACGATTTAAGTACAGGAATGTCTGGAAACTAGCATAGGGTTAAAGTTCGTCGAGTTAGCTTCGATTTGAGCCCTCGAACGCACCGTTCTACTATGTATATGATTTATGGTGAATTTAACGATTTTCAGGTGCAATGAATTTACAGTTTTACGATTAAACTTGGGGGTAGTCATTTTAACTGTTAACAGTCGTATTTTCTAATGAAATTTGCACACGTTAATCATCTCTACAAGGGCCAATATAATATGTCCAGTTCCGTCAAATACGATAATGATTTTCTATGGGAACAAGTATCGAACAGTTTTGTGACAATATATAACATCAAGCAAACATGGAATATATCTACGATTCTAATTTGTAATATATACGGAATAGCATGAAAGCAAGTAAGAACTTGCCTGGAGGCGTCTAGGCGATGTACGGTGGCTGTGTCGTCACGAACGCGCGACACACGCGCGGCACGGCAACTTGATTTGGCTCGGACTCGTGTCTCGGCAGCGGCGGCTCGCAGCTTGGTGGTCAGGCGATGTTGTGGCTGGGGTTGCTGATGCACGATGACATTGAAGAGTAGTTCCCTTCGAATCGAGATTTCGTTGGTGATGCAGAACCGGACCACATCTTGGGTGAAGATCCCGCAGTAGATAATCCTTTAAGGGAAGCAACAGTTGATGAGGCCGTTGGTGTTGCTGAAGGAGTGAGCCGTGGAGTGATATATGGAGTTATTGAAAATTTGTTATTGCCCTCTAAATTTGGGTCCCCGGTTTCTGTAGATATGCTTGCAAGATCTGATGCTCTGCGAGTGATGGATTCCTCTTCTTTCCAAGACGATGTTCTGGCAATAGGCCGATCATAGGTTGTGTTATCCATTGATTGCAGATTGCTTGAAATCGCAGACGATTTCCATCACTAAGAGACTGCATCAATTGCCTCTTGAAAGCCTCCAACTTAGAGAGGTCTTTCCCCAATTTCTTCGAAGCCATAGCCAACATATCTCTCTCCTTCATCAATTTGGCATTCTCTTCGAGAGCGATCCTAAACCGAGCCTCCGAATCTCGAAACATCCGATCGAGGGCGGCGATTTGGTCCTGGAGCTCAGCGATCGTCTGATCCTTGTCGGAGATCTTTTCTTCAGCTTCGCAGCCTCGGATTCGAGACTGGAAACTCTAGAGGCGATCGCCATGGAGGTGATCTTTCGAGCTAGGTCAAGCTGATCGTAGGGATCGGTGGGGATCACGGCCAGGATCTCGTTGGGGAATGAAGGAGGGAGCTCGGGGTGCTGGAAGTGAGGGAGAAGGAGGTGGCCGGAGGCGGTTAGTGGGTTTGAGAGAGAGGGAGGAAAGACAGAGGAAGAGAGAGGGGCAGTTAGAGAGAGAATGAGAACAGAGGGAAAGTGAGAGAGAGAATCATTGTGAGAGAGGGAATCAGTGTGAGAGGGGGATGATTGCGACGATGACGACGACGATGATGACGGGCTGTGGTCGGTGATGGTGTCGACGCTTGGAGGTTGATGGAGGTGGTGTGCTTGGAAGGAGAAGGCGATGGCGGTGACTCCGGTGGGTCGCGGTGGTTGTGGTGGTGCTTGGTGAAGTTGGGTGCAGGTGTAGACGCTCGAGCCGCGGAGGAAGAGGAGAGAGGGGCGAGAGAAAATTAGAGAGAGTGTGGAGAGGGTGTGAGGGAGATCGAGCGACGAAATTAGGGAGGGGAGTGCGAGGGTAACGTCGCAGAGACGTGGGCGCGAGAGCGTGGGCGGAGGCGTCGGCGAAGGGAAACGCGCGCGAGAAAAGGGGAGAGAGCCGTTGGACTTTTGAAGGAGATGAACAGGGCTAAGCGGGTCGGGTCGAAGCGCGAGCGGGTGAGGGGAGAGCGGGACGCGGGAGCGGGCCGGGCCGGCAAAATTAAAAGAAAAATCAACAATTAAAGGTGACGCGGGCTTGGTGGGCTGGGCTGGCACGAATAATTGAAAAGAAAGGAAATTTTATATGGGGAATTTTAATGGAGTGGGCTGGGAATAAGGGGCTGGGCTCGGCCAGACTAAAACTGAAATGTTAAAAGGAAATAGGGCCGGGCTGAAGAAATTAATTAGGGAAAGGAAAATAGAAACGGGCCAGAAGCTTAACAAAAATATAGAATAATTATTAGTGCTGGCAGGTTCTGTGGGTTCGTTCAACAATAGGTTTATTTAAAAGAAAGAATGGGCTGATGAGGGAAAACATAGGCCGAACTTTGAATAGATTTGGAGGGTTTAAACTAAATAGTTTTGAAGAACTTGGCTTGTTAATGGACTGGAGGATGGTAAGGAAATGACGAGAATGGGCTTGGGTTTGGGAAATAAATAAGGATAGGGAAACTGGGGAAAAGGGCGGAAATAACAAATACAAGAATCTGGGAAGAATATACTAGATAGGTAATAAGGTATTTAAACTAACTAAAAAAAATGATTTTTTGAATGTAAACTAACAAGCTTCTAAAAATACGGACATTGGCGTATAAAAGAAGACCGGGTATTACAAAAACAGTAAAAAGAATTATACAATGACGGCTACAACCCCGACCCGGTTGTGCGGCCATACAAATAATAATATTACATCAATTTACATATTACAAATGAATGAAAGAAAAGCAACACTCATCTCACATCCATCCCGGCTATTCACCCGCGACAATCCAATCCATTCATATACACATACCATCAACAAACACAGATCACAGATGTGTATAACCCCGACTAATCGACATATAGCGATTAGCCGACGTTCAATACATGCAAACATCACAGATATAACCATTGTAGTAAAATTGCAGTGAAGTTCGATAAAAATACGGATTTATAGGCCCCCAAAAATAAATTTCTTTTCTGGAAAATCTGGGCACAAATGACATATCTTAAAAATCCCAAAACCCTACCAGAAGAACACTGCACAAAACAGGACCACACGAAGAGACAAAACGGCGGCGGTTCCCCGGCCTAAGCCACCCATTGCCGCGGAACCGCGGCGCTTTGAAGGAATCATGCGATCGTATTTTGTGGGTGTTTTCACAAAACCCTGAGCCGATTTTAGGAGTAAAACTTTTTACATTTAGAGCACAAAAAATTTCAACAGAAACTTAGGGTTTTTGTTTTTCCGGTTTTCTGATTTTTCTCGATCGAACTTCCATACACTTTACTACAAAGCTAGTTTAAGTTTAGTTAGGCTATGATACCACTGTAAGTCCACGTTGCGACCCCCGGTTCTTACGGGGAGGCGGAAACGGTATAAAAATCAAATTTTTAGCGCATGGGGCAACATGGACTAACAAATTCGGGATCTTTTCTAAACTAAACTAGCTATCATGCTAAAGAGAGTTAGCTACTCGGATAAAAGGTTATACCTAACTTGAACTCCTTCTTCTTGAAACTTTTGTAGGGGTTGATGGTTCTTTCCTTGTTGCCTTCTTCCGTCAAAGATGGATCCACCTGAGGGTTCAACCTTCGGGCTCTTTCTCGAACTTTGAGAGAACTAGAATCTTCGGCTTGCTAAACCTTTGACCCTAGAGTGAGTAGAGAGTGTCTTTGGGGTGTTTTTATCTTAAGGAGAGGGATTCTCAACTCATGAGAAGAATTCTCCTTGAACTAGAGGAGGAAGAAGAACAAGTGAGGAGAGAGAACGGTTATGATAGAATGAGCTTATTCTTTCATTTCTTGCAACCATATCACAAATGAAAAGAATTAACAATTAACAATAATAATAAAATGAAATAGTTGATGGATGGTTTGGAATGACCATTATCATTACATTTTTTAAATGGTTTTGCAAGAATCAAAAAGCATCTTTCTTTTGTAATGATGATGGTCAAACCTTCAACCATGGTCAACAAGTCAACCATGGTCAACAAGTCAACAAAATCCAACCATGACACAATTTCATTTGATTAATATTATTAATAGATATATCATAATTCCATTAGGGTTTGGAAAAAGACGACTGTCAACTGTGCATACGCACCCGTTCCGAAAGCCTAATGAAAATCCTGTTCCTCTGCCTCAATCAACTATGCATACACACCCGCATTCTTGTTCCGAGGAACATGAATATCAAGAGATAAAACCAACCCCAAAACATATACCAGTATCTGGCTCAAACCAGAGCCTACTAGTAATATCTGTCCGGACTCCAAACGTGCACAAGTGCGCGGATGAGAACGAACCCTGTCGCAAGACCATGCGACCTCTACTCTGTTTTTCCCAGAGGCGAATACCCTCTGTGTAGGACTCTAAAGACTCGACACTACGCTGGCTGTGGGTTTAACCACAGACCGCAAGCGGCACTAGCTGTGCGTAACGGTCCCCAGGTAGATGCCGACAAGAAGGCTGACGAGGTGAACCCCATCTGAACTCCTACTGAGTCTGAATGTGACAGTCTCCGTACAGTCCGGTCTGTTCATCTAATACATCGCATGTCGGGCCTAGGGGGCGGTAAAACGTCAGTCCCCTAATAGCGGTACAAGTCATGTCGGAGTGAAGCCCAAAACACCCTGAGATAACACTGGAAGCCTACCAGTATATCTCACTTGCCCTGGCCAGGGACTACTTGTGTAATGGCTCTCCTAGACACAGCGCGATGTCAACCCCCAATACCGGGAGAGACGAATTCTGTCTAACCGTCACTGCCTCCAAGTGCTTCGGGACTGCACCCAACCATTACCTGTTTGCACGACTCCTTTGAGCCGTGGTAGGGTAGTGATCAAAGTGCAGTGGGAACACACTCGAGGTGAAGTGCCAGTGTCAAGTCAGCGGACAAAGCTATACTCATGTCACCTGGGAACTGATAACTGACGATAGGTATAATACCAACCTGTCAGTTCCCGACGAGTCCTGTCCAGTGTACTCGTAACCCAACGAGCACCCGTATACTATCTCCAGTACGACGTACTGATGGCTGTGGGACAGACCATCTCCCACACTGGGATGAGAAGCGCATACGCTAGTCTACTCCGGAGTATCGATGCCCTGTCTCGATAGTCCTGCGACTAGGGACCTGTATAAGGATGTGCTTATAGATTACCTAGCCCCACTAGTGTGACTGCCATCACAACGCTGGTAATCAAGCAAAGATCCTAAGGGCTCCACTAATGCGTATAGGTGATATACTAAAATAAACACATGTACACATTGAAGTAGAAACAAACCAAGTAGCATACTACTATATTGAGCAAGATTTTTTATACAAGGTGATTATCCCAAGCTTCCATTAAGTAATATACAAACTAGTATGATACAGTAATGGCCTCTAGGGCATATACACTAACAGGCCGTCTGTTCCGCGGCCTCTTTTTCTTTCCTCTCGAGCATTCTTCGGAGGAACTCAGTATCGGTTTCTTTTTTCCGACACTGCTCCGAGGTTTTTGGATTTTTTTAGCCCAATGAGTGTGGCCATTGCAGTCTGCATCTCCTGAAGTTTCTGCTGCTGTTGTTCCTGAGTCATCGTTATCGATTGGGTAAGCGGTCGATGACCCGTAGAAGCACGGCTTTCCTCTTTTCCGAAAGCCATATAAACAGTATGTATTACCATGCCCCCGGACTTGGGGCATTTAGATTCAACGTCTTTGCGGTTTGCCGCGTTCACAGGGGCTTTCTCTGGCCTCCTTCTCTTGTGAGCAATTGAAGTCGACGGGGCCGTTGCAGCGGGCACCCAGACGGATGATGTATTCTGTGGTACCACGAGATAGCTCTTTTCTTGCCGAGCTTTGAGCTTCTTTGGCCGGCGAGAGTAGTCCTGGTTAATCACTGATTCCTGGGCCTGTCGCCAGACTTTATAAATTTTGGAGGACAGCCGCTGAGGGGGCTGCTCCGTCTTCCTTTCTGTAGTAATCTCCATAGGTGGAGGAGATCTCTTCAGCAAGGCAGTCGGAGCGTTCTTGCGAACCCTCCTAAGCGGTTCAAACCTGTTCTCAGTTGGAATAACAGCATTGATTTCCACCGTTAGAGCCGGCGGAGTTAATCCAGAAGGAGATTTTCCCCCAGCCTTCCTTACTCGGCACCAGTGGCGACGTCAAGCGTGTCGAGCCGTTAGGATTGTTTCAGCTTTAGGGGTGACTTCCTCATGCCCCCTATCTTGGAGAAGGGCTGTTGCCGGCGTCAGCCTCTTGAAGACCGATGTCCGTTGAGAAGTAATGTCCAATCTGTCAAAGACAGACCTTTGGGCAGGGGAAGCATCTTCAGGGACTTCGCCTGGAGCAGGAGCCGGAATGGCCAGCTTTGTGAAGACTGACTTCTTGGCAGAAAAAGCTTCTTCGATGATTTCGTCCGCTTGAGCCGGGATGACTATCCACTTGGGGATAGCTACTTCAGGTATCACGGGCTTGTTAGCGTTCTGGCCCAGTTTGCTGAAAACTGAGGTAGTGGAGTTTGGCGACCCGTTGAGAGGGACCGCGGTAGTGGTAAGACGATCAAAGACCGACTTCTTTGGGGCTTGTTGCGCCAGCATCAGGACATTGAAGCTCATGGGTGGGATCAAAGTCCCAGAGAACAGCCCAGTGGTGGCCTGAGTTACTTGGTCCACCGGCATCGTGAACAGAGAGGCCGCCTGGGGCTCGTAAGTTACACCTCCAGATGAGGCGAAACGGGAGTTGCATTTGCAGCTGGAGCATTTTGTGCAGGTAGAAGCCATTGATCTTTCGTTTTCTGCACGGAGCAAGACACCAAATCTTAATACCTCGAATCCCAGGGCAACCATATTAAACCGCGATTCGTTCGCGAACACGACACACGAAGTGTGGAGTGGAAAGAGGAAAAGGTCCTACCGGGAGTTCCAGAATCTTTCCCCGCCGAAAATCGGAGACGCGACCGTGCGGGTTCGTCTTGCCTGAATTTCGGGGTAGATGCTAATAGGTGCTATCCGTCCACCTCTCCGAAGATGCCAAGTTGATTTATGGCACAATGTATCGAAGGTTTACACGGATGCGGCCAATGCAGCAGCTTCGTCAGATTCCCCCTCTTTGATGAGGGGTTTTTGATTGTGGGGACGCTCTTCCCTGTAGACGCAAGCCCCTGCAGTTAATTACGCTACTGTATCGCGGTAACCATTTTCTCCTTCTACAGATGGTCACTTCGTGTCGTGTGTGTTTGTTTTGTTTTTAGTTGCCCGTGGTTTATATACGGAGACTAATTTATGTTGTTGCCCGTAGGGCGTGGATTAGTCCAAATGCGTATCTTCTTAGATTTAGGTTTTGGGGTTGGGTTTAAGGATACGTTAGCCTCATTTGGGACTAAGATCAACTTAAACATTTGTTAAGGATACGTTAGTCTAATTTTAGACTAAGATCAACTTAACGGGATCGTTTAGATCCAACAAAAAAGCATTTGGGCTCTATTGTTAGTTTATGAACATTGCAGTCGATTAGTTTAAGGACATTACGGTCCATTATTAGTTTAAGGACATCTCGGTTCATGGTTAAGGACGTCATAGTCCATGAGTTTTGAAGGACCCCACAGTCCAAGATTAAGGACATCATAATTTGTGAGTTTAAAGAACTCACAGTTTAGGTTAAGGACATCATAGTCCACGATTTTAAAGACCTCACAGTCAAGGTTAAGGACATCATAGTCCATGGGTTTTAAAAGACCACACAGTCCGTGGAATGTTTGGTTGTCGGGACCCGTCACCTCTCTGAAGACGTTGAAGGATTACAATGACAAATATCAGAGGTGTAAAGAGATGTACTCTCGAACCAATGTGAGTTGGTTGAAAGATCTGCAGTCCAATTTGGGGCTAAGATCTGTTAACATAATTATGAGCAGATAAGCTCAATTAATATGAGTTGAGGACTTATGGCCAATCTTGGACTAAGTCCATTCAGGTTAAAATGTTTAACATTTTATTTTGGGCTGTTGAGTGTTTATTTGGGCTTGGCCCTTTTAACAATGCTGAGCATTGATTTATATCTTGACAATGTTTTTGTCTTTTATTAAATGTTGAGCATTCATCAGAGCTCTGGGCTTATTAAAGAACAATTTATGTTCTGTCAGCGCAAAGTGCGCAGTGCGCTTCTGCCACGTGGGGCACATGTAAGGGACATGTGTCGCGCTTGGCGCTAGGCGCCAGATGATGAGCGCATGATGCCAGTTTATTAGCACTGAGCGCTAATCCATGAGCGCATTGCGCTTTCAGTTTAGTGGCGCACACGTGAGTGACACGTGGTGTGCTTGACGTTGAGCGCCAGCCCATGAGCACAGTACGCTATTTCAAGAGCGCAAAGCGCTAGTGGTTAATTGGCGCATACATGATTGACACATAGCGCATCTAGCGCTGAGCGCCAGTCCAGAGAGCGCAGAAGTGCAGTTCAAGAGCGCGAAGCGCATTTGATCAATTTTATGATTTAAGCTTTTTAAAAGAGACTTTGTCTCAAGATCTAAGAACAACCGTTCTTATTTTGTTTCAATCTCTTATATTGATGAAAGGTTTTGCCTTTATGGATTTATGATCTTTAAGAGAATTGAATTATTCTCCTTTTTTATAATGAGATGTTCATGATCTCTTTGAGAAAGACTTTACTCTTATAGATCTATGATCCGTGAGCAGTAAGTTCTTCCTTTATTTTATAATGAGATCTTTTTATCTCTTTGTGAAAGACTTTTTGTCTTTGTAGATCTATGATCTTTTTAAAGAAATGAATTCTTCTTTTTTTGAGATGATTTCATCTCTATGTTCATCATCATCATTTTTTACCTTGAAAAAGGATCTTCTTGCAAGAGCTTGCTCTTTGAATTTTCTCAAAGTTTTTGGGGAGGTTTCTCTCTCTATTTCTCTGTCTGTATCTATGAGATTTGAAGTCAACGGGCCTTTTTATAGGGTAGGCTGATTTGTTGAATCAGTTAAAGAGATCTTTCTCTGATTGATTTGAGGATGTTTCCCCACTATTGGATCTTTAATCCTAGGGATCCTGTTTTACAGAAGGAAATCTTCTTGTTTTTAACAAGATTGGAAAATCTTTCCATACATAATTTATTCTATCTTTTGGTAAGTTTTATTTACCATTGGATCATTGATCCAACGGTGCTATGATTTACAGAACACAATCTTGTTATTTGGAAAGATTTCGGAGAATCTTTCCTTAACAGAATTTAAATCTGATTAGTTAATGATTTATTATTACTATTAGATCTTTGATCTAATGGTGGGGATCTTTTAGTTCCAGCGCTAGCGCACCTGTGCTCTGTACGTGGTGCGCTGCTTGAAGGGCAGCGCACATTGCGCTAGTGCACCTGTGTTTAACACGTAGTGCGCTGCTTGGAACGCAACGCACCTAGCGCTAACGCGCATGTGGCGTGCTGCTTAGAGCGCAGCGCACCTAGCACTAGTGCCCACGTGCTCTGCATGTGGTGCGCCGCTTGGGGCGCAGCGCACTTGGCGCTGCAACTGAAGCGTTGCTTCATTTCAAAAATTTGAATTTTAAACAGAGCTTTGCTTTGATTGGGAGAAACAAGAGCCCAGAGATCATCAACAGCGTTCCTCCTCATTCCAGCAGGATACGGATGTGACACTACCAATCGGAGCCACGGCAAAGTCCCCTAGTTCTAAATCTCGACCTTCATAGACAACCGAGAGACAACCTCGACAAGCGACGCAATATTGCAGGCACAATGTCAACCAACGAAGCTAAGGAAAATCCCCCGCTTCAGGGTCTTGACGGCAACTCAAATAAGACCTGATAAGACTATCTGAGATCATTCCACACCAACGCGGAGTGGCCATGACTCATCGAGGCTCCCAACTAAGCCTAACCTCAAGTAAGAAGCGACATGGAATACCCTAACGCTTGCTCTTTCGACGGTAATATTACCTGGAAGATTACTTGTAGACGTATTGTCCAGCCCCCGAAGGGATCAGAGACACGACAGTCGCGGGGCTACCCGAACAACAAGATTGCATATCGGAGAATATATCGGCCAACGCGATGGTGCGACAGGTAAAAAAAACCCTAGTACCACAGACCCTATCGGAATTCTATTAACAGGAGTTAACTGTGACGTTAGGAAACCCTTGCGAGAACTTTTCGATTCGTCTCGACTCGTGAAGAAATTAGTGTCCTTGCGAGAACTTCTCGAATCGTCTTGACTCGTAGGTCAAAGCCTTAGGCAACGGGGATAAGGACTTGTTTCCTAAGTACTGGGGCCCTGCAAGTCGGTCCAAAATGGACTATTGCATACTATTCACGGTCCACACTCTCCAAAGTCGAATCTCGACAAGGGGAAAACAACCACTTATGATTCCTCTCAACCTGTAAGCGGGAAAAATTCTCTTGTGAGATCCTTAAGAGTCTCAAGAGAAATCACACACTTAGGAGTTCTCACGACTCCTAGGGAGAAAATACACTTACGAGATCCTCACGACTCGTACGGAGAAAAATCTTTATGAGACCCTCACGGCTCATAAAGTTGGAAAGTCTTAAGCAATAAATCCTAACCATGTTTCCTAAGTCATTGCTACCCTATATAGAGTTCAAGATGAACTGTTATCTACTATTTATGGGCCACACTTGCCAAAAGCTACATGCCACTGAAATGGAAAAGTTACTCATGAGCATATAAACTACTTCACGCCAGAGTAAGACATAAAAAAATAGAAGGGTGCGGCTTATGAAGCTGAGGGTTTGGAACTATATCTCTTAAGAGTCGAGATTTGAGTCAATGATAAATGACGACGCTTGTGTCCACTTGTTATCTTTTCAGATCAAGATTCTGAAAGTTATATACCAACCCAAAACTGGTTATACGCTATAAATTACTCTGCACTACTTCACCCACGTATATACTTACGTGGGCAAAGTAGTGGGGGCATTTGTTCCCGCCAAAATCATCGCCCAAGAGCTATTAGTTCTTCTTTATGCTGGCTTAAGTTTCGTTTACAGATATGTGTGAAACCGGGCTCATTCATATACGCACATGCACACATCAGAGGAAGAACAGGTGCTCAACAACAAAAACAAAGCATTTAATCGAACATTTTATTCTACGGGAAATAGATCACCAAACATGGGATCGAAAGTATAGGGATTCACCAAACTACGAATAAAATTATCTAACTCCCTCTCTGCCTTCTCCACCATGACAAAGCTGCTATCTTCACGAAGAGTAGCTACCTATCGGTCAGCACCGCACCTATCAGCAAAGGCAGACATGATGACCTGCTAAGCCCGTATCTGGCTTAACAGCCGGACAGAGCGATCTCTCAGAGCTGTAGTGATCAAAAGTGCCTCGTGGAAGCACTCGATCTTGTCTTTCGCGGCGTCGAGCATTACCGGATTCATCTCCGCCGGAGGAGGGGGAATATCATTGATCACGGACAAGAAAACTATCCGGATCCAAATGGAGCCGATGGGGAGAGGAGATGCTATACGAGTCAAGAGCTCGTGCAGCACCATGTCGCATTGGTCATCCGTAAGTGTAGGGTTCACCAAGCGCGCAGCAAAACGAGGAACAATTTCCTCAATGGGCACCTCCCATAGCTGACGACAAGCATGTGGGCGATTACAAGCCATAGCTCTTCTCTGTTTAAATGATTCTCTGAAAATGAGAGAGAAAAGAAGTATTGCTTCAGATTATGAAGGGAGACATTTAAGTCTTGGCACAGAAAATGCTGTGCATGATTGAACTATTTCCAAGCTATGGGAAAGAGAAGCTTGACTCAGGAAAAGTGGAGAAGGAATGTGAAAAGACACCTTCAATATTGAGGCAGCGCCTCACGTGCAAAGCATGAGAGCGCTGAGCACCAGCGCCATGAGTCAAAGACTCTGAGGCAGCACCTCACGTGCAAAGCACGAGAGCGCTGAGCGCCAGCGCTAAAGAGTCAAAGACTCTGAGGCAGCGCATCATGTGCAAAGCACGAGAGCGCTGAGCGCCAGGCACTAAGGGTCAAAGACTTTGAGGCAGCGCTCTTGTGCAAAGCACGAGAGCGCCAAGCGTCAGAACTAAATGTTCTCCACCGTTGGATAAAAAATCCAACGAAAATGATAAATTATCAAAATTCATAATGAAATTCTGTTAAAGAAATACTCCTTAGAATCTTTCCAAATAGGAAAGATTATGCTCTGTAAATCAGAGTACCGTTGGATCAATGATCCAATGGTGATTAAAATAACCAAGGTACAGAATAAGCTCTGTATGGGAAAATATTTCCCAATCTTGTTTAAAACAAGAAGATTGCCTTCTGTAAAACAGAAGCTCTAGGATCAAAGATCCAACGGTGGGAAACATCCCCAAATCAATTAGAGAAAAAATCTCTTCAACTGAATCAACAAGTCAGCCTCTACTATATAAAGGACCCAAGACTTCAAGTCTTGTAGAGAGGAACCCCCTACAAGCTTTGAGAAATTTCAAAGAAAAGAGCAGGCTTTGAGAAGAAGAACTTTTCTTCAAGGTAAAAACAGAGAGATAAAAAATATCTCATCAAGAAAGAAGAACGTAGCTCTTTTTTTAGATCATAGATCTATAAGACAAAGGTCTTTCACAAATAGAGATCATAGCATCTCATTATAAAATGGGGGGGGGAGAAAAATTTCATTCTCTTTAAATCATAAATCTATAAAGATAAAGTTTTTCACAAAAGAAAATAGAAGAGATTTTAATATCTCCTAAAAAAATAAGAACTTTGTTCTTAGAACCATGAGACAAAGTCTCTTGTAAGAGAGAACTTATTTCTCAGATCACGAAATTGATCAGAAGCGCTCTGCGCTCATTGTCTGGCGCTCAGTATCAAGCGCGCCACGTGCTCCTCACGTGTGCGCTACTTCATAAGAAGCATCTTAGCGCTCCAAACCTGGTGACCAACGCCAAGCGTGCCACGTGCTCCTCACGTGCGCGCTACTTAACAGAAGCGCTCTGCGCTCATTGACTGGCGCTCAGCGCCAAGCGCGCCACGTGCTCTTCACGTGTGCGCTACTTAACAGAAGCGCTCTACGCTCATTGACTGGTGCTCAGCGCCAAACGCGCCACGTCCTCCTCATGTGTGTGCTACTTAACAGAAGCGCTCAGCGCTCATTGACTGGCACTCAGCGCCAAGCGCACTACGTGCTCGTCACGTGTGCGCTGAGGGAACATAAACTGTTCATTAAATAAAGCCCCAGAGCTATAATGAGTTCTCAGCACTCAATAAAAGACAAAAACGGTTGTTAGAATCCAAACCAATGCTCAGCATTGTTAAATGAAAAAGGACTGAGCCTATATAAATGTCCAACATTTTAACCAAATAGGCCGAGCCCAAGTTGGCCACAGATCCCTAATTCAGATTAATTGAGCCCATATGCTCATAAATCTTTGATCTTAGTCCCAAACATGACTGCGGATCTCCCAAACAATATTGGTTCAAGGGTACATCTCTTCACTCCTCTGATATGTGTCGTTGTAATCCTTCAACGTCTTTAGAGAAGTGATGGATCCCGACATCCAGACATTCCACGGACTGTAGGGTCCTTAAACTATGGACAATGATGTCCTTAAACTTTACGGACTGTGGGGTCCTTAAACTCATGGACTATGATGTCCTTAAACTTTACAGACTATGATGTCTCTAAACTACCATGGACTGTGAGGTCCTTAAACTCATAGACTATGATGTGTTTAAACTTTACAGACTATGATGTCTTTAAACTGTCACGGACTATGATATCCTTAAACTTCTGGACCACAATGTCCCTAAACTAAAACAATAGAGTCTAAATGCTCTTTTATTGGATCTAAATGATCCTGTTGAGTAGATCTTAGTCTAAAAGTAGACTAACGTATCCTTAACAAATGTTTAAGTTGATCTTAGTTTCAAAGGAGATTAACGATCCTTAAACCCAACCCAAAAATCTAATCTAAGAAAATACGGATTTGGACTAATCCACGCCATACGGGCGACAACATAAATTTGTCTCCGTATATGATTGATCTGTATTTTAGAGAAGTGTTTGTAGTTAACCGAAATTAGAACGGTGTCGCGCGTAGCTAGACCGAGGTGAGTACGGGTCGTCCTCATAGAAATGTTGAACCTTTTATTCTTAGTTTAGGCGTGTTGAGAAAGAAAGAAGGAAGAATAAAGAATAGTTGTATGTTCTAAATCTACGTTAAACACGGATGCAAAATATAGATCTAGATTAACTATGGATGTAAGTTTAATAAATGGGGCTTGTAGGGTTCATTAGCATTTAGTAGTTATGGATGATTAATTAAAGATTACTCTTTTTATCCTTTAATAGATTTAAAACTAGAACGACAGTGACGCATGTAGATTAAGGTTTCTGGAGGGAAAAGGGTTCCCACTCTTAACCCCTATCTCGACATGGAACTCCGTTCATATCTAGCCTTTACTAAAACAATCATTAATCTAATCTCTAATCGCGATCGAGACTAACAATAAATTGGTAGCGCGCCCGATTAGGATGCTAATGATTCTTTTGGTAAAGTTTATAAATTTTATAGGACGTAAAAAGAGTTTAAGGATCTTCATCATCTATTAATCTATCATAATCCTACGAACCCTAACAAGTGGAGAATTACTCGCGCATGATGGGAAAAGAAGAGATGGAGAAGGAAATCATATTAAAACTACAAAGAGATAAAATAAGAAAAACAACTACGTTTATTAATCAACAAAATTCATTTACACTTTGTTCCCTTTAAAAATGATTACAAAATGCTAGTTTGCTTCTCGATCTCTTCTAAGGAGGTAGATGAACCGTTGATGATCAGCCTAGATGCGTGAGCCGTTTTGGACTTCGTGATCTCTTCACCTTGATCCTTTTTCCAAAAGGCTCTCGTTCCTTATTTATACTCACAGAGACGGAACCCTAGTTTCATAATATGGTAACTAGTTGTTACGATTCTAACCAAAAAATCCAGAATCCCGACTCCCTTAAAGTACGGCGGAACAGCGGCCGTTGGATGGGTTTGACCGCGGATTCGTGGCCTTATGGTGGGATCTTGGCCTTAAATTTTTGGGGCTTCATCTATGTAGCTCTTGGTGATCTTTTGAATATCTAGACTTTGAAAATATTCTCTATATTTCTGCCAGAATTGGTTTCTTCAATTTACTTGAATATTTTCGGCAGATTTGATCTCGCCAACTCGGATTTTCTTGATTTTAGTCATGATATAATTCCTGCACAATTATCTCAATAAATGATGTTAGTAGAATTTGTTTATATTGAGATATTATCTTAACCATTTGTCATGATATTTTAGTTTAAGAGAATTGGTCAAAGATATTTCATATTAAAATAGTCCAAATATTATATGAATATTATATGCTTATCATTTTCCTTTATAATATTAATTATTATATATAAACACATGAAAATAGTATTTTTACGGATAAACCCTTATATGTGTCATATTTATAATAAACATCTTTTATTATATATAAATAGTAAGGAAAATATCATATTAAAAGTGCAGTTTTATCAACTGAACAAATACCCCCAAACTTATTTTTGATCGTCCCGAGCAAACTAGTTATTCAAGAGAAAGAGAAAGAAGGAAAAAAAGGAAAAAATCCTAAGTAGCATACTTTCGTAGGCAACACGATTGCACTGAGCACGTGCAACAAACCGTTAAACCTCTAGGTGTCCCTAGTAGAAGGGGTGTTGTCTCCTGAGCGTTTTCAGCGGATTACACCCACAAAATTCTATAATAAAAGAGAGATGGTGAAAGTTACATATAAAGATAAGAAGTATAAAAGAAAGAACTTGAAAATAACAATTTTCAACTAGACCAGTTTTTCAGTTGCTATGAGCCATATCTTAATGGTCGTGAAAAAATGTTAGAAATCATATCATCTCTCAATAAAAACATCGTCTTTATTCTTCATTCCTATCTTTCTTCCAAATATCGATCATCTACCCCTACATGTGTGTAAAAGACACCCCTACATTCAGAGAATTCAATTCAAGCTATCATACTCTTGTCCATCTACCTCAGTACTTTTTAATTGATGAATATTTAGATGGAATTTGCTCACACATTTTTCATGCGACCGTTAATACTTCTTGATGTACTAACTGACCGATTACTCATGTGCTTGCTTATTTGGCGTATTAATATTTTCCTCGTCTTGCAACACCTGAGGTTTAGCAGTGACTCCCAAACCAGTTGGTCTAAGGCACCAGGTAATGAAGCACCCTCGCTATATTTTTTTATTGCTGTCCAGGTAATTACAAAACCAGTGTTCATTTTTCTTCACCATTTTATCTTTTTATTCATTTATTATTTCCTTCATACTTTGGCTTTTAGACAAGAGCATTTCAAGGTATCCTCTTCTATCCCGAGTTTCAAGACGTGTGTAAGTGCGTATAGTAGGGTATCAACGTTCAAATGTTTGGCTTCCAGAATAGGGACTATTTTTCAGACTTATTTTTATTCTCATATTAGCAATTTCCTTTATCTTACTAGCTCTTGAGACAACAACTCATAACTACTTATTAATAGTTTAATTTAAGAAAACATCTGATTTTCTTGCTTTTCTCAAACTATTCGTATCTTTCATATGTAAATTTTTACTTTCAAACTTTTATTATCAAATTGCTTTTTGTGTGCGCTTATATATAGTATAATGCAAAGTAACACTTAAATAAGCACAAATCTCCCCCAAACCTATTTGCAGCAGTGTCCTCACTATTGTTTCTTTTAAATCTTAAAAATCTGTAGACTTAGGAGGAAAGGTTATTAATGGGGGCAGCAAAAATTGAAAGTGAAAATTCTCACCCAAACTTATTTTTGGCTCACCATTTTGTTAAAATTGTCTTTTCAAGAGCCAAAATATCCCCCCTCCCAAAACTTAAGTAAAATAGTATTAAGCATTTAAAATTATTAGGGAGGGTAAAAGTTATTGGTCAAAGTGAAGCCTTGTAAAGACCAAAAGTCAAAACCAACCATTCAAAAATTTTATCAATGAAGCACCAAGGTTGGTGGAAGAACATGTCGCCGATTGACGTGAAGAAGTGGGGAGGAGATAAGAGGTGTAATAGAAAAGGTTTACATCTCGATTTGTAGAGACAAAACAATGATGATAGATTACTCGCATTCTCATTCTTGATAAGAAGATGTGGCGGTTCAATTTCTTTGGGTTGGGGTTGATTCATCACAACGCCCATGTCTTCTAAGAATGCGAGTTCATCAGCGAAGATTTCCTCGAAGATTTCATCGATATCCCGAATAATAATCTCATCAAAAAGAACAGGATGATACTCCGATTCCATACAAGGTTCACATTTAGCGTTAGCTGTTGGCCCGGACAACAACGTAATAGCGGAGTCGAGATCAGTATCGTGAAGCTCTTCAACTTCGCTACTGTTGGAATCTATTGTTTCGACAGAACACACATGAGCATAGGGTTCGGAGGGTTCACTTCCCAACTTGTAAATGTTAAGCTCAATTGACATCTTTCCGAAAGATAAGGTCATAGAGCCGTTTCTACAATTGATTATTGTGTTGGAAGTTGCAAAAAAAGGTCGACTTAAAATCACCGGAATTTGGTTTCGTGGGTTTGCTACAGGTTGTGTATCTATAACGATAAAGTCCACGGGAAATATAAATTCCTTGACTTTGATTAAAACATCCTATAGCTCACCCCTAGCTTGGGTGATAGATCGATCGGCCATCTGAAGAGTGCAATGCGCCAGTTTTAACTCTCCGATCCCTAATTGCTCATAAACAAAATACAGAAGTAAGTTAACACTAGCACCTAAATCGAGTAGAGCACGATTGATATTTTTACCCCTAATAGAAATAGAAATTGTAGGACTTCCGAGGTTCTTTCGTTTCTTGGGTAGTTGTTGTGTAAAAGCAATGCTCACATTACTTGCAAGAAAAACTTTTTAGATACTTGAACTTTTCTCTTCATAGTGCACAAGTCCTTTAGGATTTTCGCATAAGCCGGAACTTGTTGAATAGCATCTAGGAGAGGAATATTTATGTTAACTTACTTAAAAATTTCCACAATCTTCTCCATTTGTGGACTTGGTTTGTTGCCCCTTAACCTATTTGGATAAGGTGCTTTATCAATAAGGGTTTGGTTCAACATTGGAGAGGATTGTGGGGATGGAGTGGATCCCAGAATTGGAGTGAGGATCGTTTCTGATAGATTTATAGAAGTGGGCTGAGGGTTCGAGCCTTGTGGGAAGCGTAGAATAGGCTCGGAAGTAGGTGGGAGACTAGACCAATTAAGTGAAGAAGTAGAAGCCGGGGTATCATTGGTATCACTAATATAATCAACTTGTTCACCCATTTAGTTATTCAGCACTCTTCCCGATCTCAACGTAGTAACGACACTCACATTATAATTTTGTGAGTGGCCAGGATTTGGTAGGGGTTGAGGAAGTTTCCCTTTCTCTCTAGTATTCATTTCGGCATTTAATCGTGCAATTTGGGCTTCTATTGATTTAATACTCTCACCGTGGGAGGTAGAGTCTTTCTTTATGGTATCAATAGAAGACTTCATATCAGCCGACATTTGAATGGAATGTTTCATAAACAAATCCAAAGTTTGTGCGAGTGAAGAGTTATCAGTACCGGCCAATTGCGGTGCAGAAGTGTTGGCTGAATTTTGAAAAAAATTTGACTGAAAGGGGTGCTGACTTTGTGGTTGTGGTTGATGTTGCTGTGGAGGAAGTCTTTGATAATTGCTTTGGAACTGGTTTTGATTTTGGGGTTGGTTTTGGTTCCAAGCAAAATTAGGATGATTCCTCCATCCTTGATTGTACATGGAAGAATAAGGATCGTTTCTAGGTCGCTGCTGAAAAGTATCATTAGTTTGGTCATGACCTTGAAACGGTGCATTCATAGGACATTCTTCCGTCAAGTGTGAAGAATCTGAACAGCAACCACACACGGTTTTGGGAAGCGTTACCGGATTTAGGGAGACTGATGAGAATTTATTCTCAATAGCGTCGTGTTTTTTTCTGCATCGCTGCCATTTCGGCTTTTACTGCGATGGAAATATCGAGCTAATAAATACCTCCTCTAGATGAAGGTGGTCTTACGCTTTCCCACTGCAAAGTGTTTTCAGCGAGGTCTTCCAGATATTTCCAAGTTTCACCATCATCTTTAGACATGAAATTGCATTGACAATTTGTTCCAAGTATCTGTTTTGTCGCTGGATTAATGCCCTTATATATAATTTGGGACAAATCCCATCTTTGTATTCTATGATGAGGACATTGGACAAGCAGATCCTTGAAACGTTTAAAGCACTTCCAAAATGGTTCATTGGGAAGCTGGGTGAATTGGTTGATCTCGCTCCTAACACGGGCGGTCTTATGATTTGGGTAAAATTTCTTAAGGAATGCTATCATGAATTCATCCCAATTGGCAATAGAGTGTGCGACAGTATTATAAAGCCATTTTTCTGCCAAGTCGCACAAAGTGAATGGGAGAATACGCAAGCGCATAGCATCCACAGACAGTTGTGACATACCCATCATTGCACATACGTTTTCGAATTTAGTGATGAAAACATACGCGTCTTTAGATTCAAGCCCGTGAAATTTGGGCAACAGATTGATGTAGTGGGTTTTAATTTCAAAATTATCCCCGTTGGCTAGTGGAATAGATAAGCAAGTGGGAAGTGGACCACGGATATGATAGCATCTCTCTTAAAGAAAGATGCGTGGTGGATTCTGCTCACCTACGGACGGCGGCAGCATGGTGTTATAATTTGATGGAGAACCGTCCATCTCAGTCGATGTGGATGGTGGTGGGGGAAAAGAAGATGAAGAAGCACCGACTTCGGAGTCGATAGCAGGAACACGGAGAAGACGAGCACCAGAATCCCGTGTCCAGCTAATCATGCACTAAGCGGGTTTAGCGCAAGTGGCAGCGTATGTAAAAATGGTTTTTTTTTAAAAGTGTGTCGGATTTAGACAAATCACACAAAAATACACAAACAACCCTAGAACTAAGGTTACCTAGGTCAAGTCTCTAGACCGCTCCTAGACTTCCAAAGGACAAGCCGCAGGATCAATCCTTTACCACCTCTTTACTACTCTTATAGCCAGGTAAGTGCCAGGTAAATGGGAGGTATCCACTATATGAATCACCGAAAATAGCGGGCCTAATTAAGTAACCACTTGCCTTAGACACACTTGCCTAGGCACCACAACAGTATTGCGGATAAGCGATAGATTACCCACGACCTTCCTCTATCTTTATTGAGCGCGACAGTCCTTAAAGTCTTACCTAGATATTTTTTAAATTAATGTAGGGTTGATGCGGATGCTCGTTTTGTGATTTGTAGGGCTTAGGAAGGGTGATAAAATCCCCACCTAATCTGCATTTTGGTCTTGCCCCTTAAAATCCGTATTAAAATATGAAATAACAAACCAATAACAAAACTTTGCAAAAAGATTTTTGAGCGGCGATATTTTGCAAAGAATCCTGCAGAAAAGATATTTTATTGGATATCAGAGGAGAGAGAATGAGTTAAAAATTTCATCAGAGAAGTTTGGAACCTTAATTCCTTACTTAAGCCACGGATCCGCCGCTAAAATAGCCTTTCTGACGCGATTCCGCCGTGCTTTGAGGGAATTTTTTGATGATTTTTGCTATGTGGCCTCCTATGCTCCTCTGGATCTTGATGAATGTCTCTGGCTCTCTGTTTCTGCAAGTCTGCAACTCCAGACCCCCTCGCAAAATTCACACAATAATCATTAAATATACAATTTGCAGTTTTGTTTTGTTTATGATAATGATCGAGTAAGAATTCAACACAAATAATAAGAATAAAAAATTACGCACGTACCCCCGGCAACGGCGCCATTTGATTGATCTGTATTTCATAGAAATTTTTGTAGTTAACCGCAATCAGAACGGTGTCGCACGTAGCTAGACCGAGATGAGTACAGGCCGTCCTCAGGAAAACGTTGATCTTTTATTCTTACTTTAGACGTGTTGAGAAAGAAAGGAGGAAGAATAAAGAATGGTTGTAGGTTCTAGATCTACGTTAAACACGGATGCAAAATATAGATCTATATTAACTACGGATGTAAATTTAATATTAAAAGGGGGCTTGTAGGGTTCATTAGGATTTATTAGTTATGGATGATTAATTAAAGATTACTCTTTTTATCCTTTAATAGATTTAAAACTAGAACGACAGTGATTGATTGTTATGAAAAAGTGTGTTTGTAGTTTAACCGCAATCAATAACGGTGTCGCACGTAGCTAGACCGAGATGAGTACGGGTCGTCCTTTGGGAAACGTGGAACCTTTTACTTTTACTTTAGATGTGGTGAGAAAGAGAGGAATGATAAAGAATTTTGTAGAATGATTTCTAGATCTACGTTAAACAAGAATGTAAAATATAGATCTAGATTATTTTAAAGATTTAATTAATATAATAAGAGGGCTTGTAGGGTTCGTTAGGATTTAGTAGTTATGGACGATTAATTAAAAGTTACCCTTTTTATCCATTAATAGATTTAGAACTAGAACGACGGCGATGCGTATAGATTAGGGTTTCTTGAGGGAAAAGGAATCCCACTCTTAACCCTTATCTCGACACGGAACTCCGTTCATATCTAACCTTTACCAAAAAAATCATTAATCTAATCTCTAATCGCGGTCGGAACTAGCAAAGAATTGCTAGCGCGCCCGATTAGGATGTTAATGATTCTTTTGATAAAGTTCCTAAACTTTATAGGACTTAAAAAGGGTTTAATTATTTTCATCGTCCATTAGCCTACCCTAATCCTACGAACCCTAACAAGCGGAGAATTACTCGCGCATGTTGGGAGAAGAAGATGAAAAGACAGAGAGGGAAAACATAATGTAAAATGCAAAAAGAATTAAAATAAAATAACTACCTTTATTAATCGACTTGAACAAACTACACTTTAATCCGTAGAAAATGATTACAAACTAGTTGCTTCTCGATCTTTCCTAAGGAGGTAGTCGAACAGTCGATGATCAGCCTGGATGCGTGAGCGTCTGGAGCTTCGTGATCTCTTCGGCTTAATAGCTTTTCCAAGAGGCTCTCGGTGCCCTTTTATAGCTTTTCCAAGAGGCTCTCGGTGTCCTTTTATAGTGCAAATCCAGAATCTTATTGTTAAAAACTTGGTAAAATTCATCATAGATTTATGCCCCAAAATCTTGTGCTCTGAATCCATAAAATTGCGGAGGATCCGCGGCCCAAGGGGGGTATGGCCGCGGATCCGCGGCCAATGGGTGAGATCTCTTGATCAATTTTCTTGGGCTCTCTGATTTTGACATTTGGCAATCCTAGACCCCTTTAGAATTCAGAAATCTTCTCTCGGTTGCTTCCAGACTTGGTCTCCAAGTTTTGCTTCTTAATTTGGCAAGTTTTCTTCAACAAATTGATTTGTTTGATAAATTCTGCATAACAACTTGGAAAATTCTGCACCATAATCTCAAATAATATTTAGTAGACTTAGTTCTACTAGGATTTGGTCAATAGATTTATTTGCATACATTTTCCTACCAAATGATAATTAAAATATATTAATATATGGAAAATAATGTTTTCACACATAAACCCTCATATGTATAATATATTATAATAAAGTCCTTTTTTAATATGAAAAATGGTAGGAAAAATGTAATACAAATGTGCAGTTTTATCAACTGAACAGTGATACATGTAGATTAGGGTTTCTGGAGGGAAAAGGGTTCCCACTCTTAACCACTATCTCGACATGGAACTCCGTTCATATCTAGCCTTTACTAAAACAATCATTAATCTAATCTTTAATCGCGATCGAGACTAACAATAAATTGTTAGCGCGCCCGATTAGGATGTTAATGATTCTTTTGGTAAAGTTTATAAACTTTATAGGACGTAAAAGAGTTTAAAGATCATCATCATCCATTAATCTACCCTAATCCTACGAACCCTAACAAGCGGAGAACTACTCGCACATGATGGGAGAAGAAGAGATGGAGAGGGAAATCATATTAAAACTACAAAGAGGTAGAATAAGAAAAACAACTACCTTTATTAATCAACAAAATTCATTTACACTTTATTCCCTTAGAAAATGATTACAAAATACTAGTTTGCTTCTCGATCTCTTCTAAAGAGATGGATGAACCGTTGATGATCAGCCTGGATGCGTGAGCCGCCATGGATTTCGTGATCTCTTCAGCTTGATCCTTTTTCCAAGAGGCACTCGGTCCTTATTTATACTCACAGAGATGGAACCCTAGTGTCCTAATATGGCAACTAGTTGTTACGATTCTAACCAAAAAATCCAAAATCCCAACTCCCTTAAAGTGCGGCGGAACCGCGGCCGTTGGATGGGTTTGACCGCGGATCCACGGTCTTATGGTGGGATCTTGGCCTTAAATTTCTGGGGCTTCATCTATGTAGCTCTTGGTGATCTTTTGAATATCTAAACTTTGAAAATCTTCTTTATGTTTCTGTCAGAATAGGTTTCTTCAATTTACTTGAATCTCTTCGGCAGATTTGATCTCGCCAACTCGGATTTCCTTGATTTTAGTCATGATATAATTCCTGCACAATTATCTCAATAAATGATGTTAGTAGAATTTATTTTTATTGAGATATTATCTTAACCATTTGTCAAGATATTTTAGTTTTAAGAGAATTGGTCAAAGATATTTCATATTAAAATAGTCCAAATCAATAACAACAACTGAGCCTTTTATCCCAAGCATATGGGGTAGGCTACATGAACCAATATGAGAATCACGCCGGGTCCAGCATATGAATCCTCTGTCTCTACTCACTTCTATAGAACAATATACTTTCATTGAGTCCTTTGGCAACCATATCGTTTCGTATCACCTCCATCCATGTTTTCTTCGGTCTCCCTTTTGCCCTTTTGCCATTGCCGGTCCCAAGTCCGGATGAGAAAGGGTGAGGGTTGTGGTAGGCTTGTGACAGCC
Organism: Agapanthus africanus; assembly: GCA_030015575.1. NCBI lineage: Eukaryota > Viridiplantae > Streptophyta > Magnoliopsida > Asparagales > Amaryllidaceae > Agapanthus > Agapanthus africanus. The sequence goes on along the minus strand of JASDDO010000028.1, from coordinate 22,253,250 downwards.
AACGTAAAACTTTGTCACATTCTATGGCATTAACCATAATAAAATAGTCCAAATATTATATGAATATTATATGCTTATCATTTTCCTTTATAATGTTAATTATAATATATAAACACATGAAAATAGTATTTTTACGGATAAACCCTTATATGTGTCATATTTATAATAAACATCTTTTATTATATATAAATAGTAAGAAAAATGTCATATTAAAAGTGCAGTTTTATCAACTGAACAGTATACAATCCACGGGCAACAAAAAATAAAATAAATACACACGACACGAAGTGACCATCTGGAGAAGGAGAAAGTTATTACCGCGGTGCGGTAACGTAAATAACTGTAGGGGCTTGCGCCTGCAGGGAAGAGCGTCCCCACAATCAAAAATCCCTCAAATGAGCGGGAATCTGACGAAGTATACTACAACGGCCGCATCTGTCTAAACCTCCGATACATGGTTCCATAAATCAACTTTGCATCTTCGGAGAGGTGGACAGATAAAACCAAATAGTATCTACCCCCAAATTCCGGCAAGACGTTTGTTTTCCCGGTTTTCGGCGGAGAACAGACCCCAGGGTTGAAACAAAAAAGAGTGACGGAAAAATCCCGGCTCCAACTCAACATTCTTCTCGTTATAACAGACACAATTTCAACAAAAGCTCCAAATAGCCAAACTAAAAAGGAGTGACGGCAAAATCCCGGCTCCGACTCGACATTGTTCTTGGTACAGCAGACGCAATATCAACAGAGGCTTCAAATAGCCAAATCAACTCGAAGCAACGGCATATTCATAACTTCATGGTCTTGACGACAAGTTATATAAAGCCTAAGAGACTATCGGAGATCATCTCACATCAGCGCGAAGTGGTTATGACTCACTAGGGATCCAAACTTAGCCTAACCTTAAGTAAAAAGAGGCATGGCAAAATCCGAAACGCTTGCTCTTTCGACGGTCAAACTTCTTAAGAAGATTACTTGAAGATGTCTTGTCCAGCCCCAGAAGGGATCAGAGATACGACAGTCGCGGGGCTACTCGAACAGCAGCGTAAAGACTGCATATCGGGGAATGCATCAGCCAACGCGATGGTACCACGAACTAAAGTCTTAGTAACACAAAACCAAACAGACCTCTGTCGCAGAGAGTAGGGGTTATCTATATATAACGTTAAGATAAGTTTGCCTGTAAACCCAAGTGAGGTAAACTAAACAAGCTCCGAAATGAGTCCATAAACTAAACAAGCTCCGAAATGAGTTCATAAACTAGAGACTCCGAAATGAGTTAATAAACTACAAGCTCCGAAATGAGTTAATAAACTAGAGACTCCGGAATGAGTGAATAAACTACAAACTCCAAAATGAGGCTATAAACTAGAGACTCCAGAATGAGTCCATTAACTACAAACTCCGAAGCGAGTAAGTAAACTAATTAGCACCACATTAAGGCATCAGAATATGGATAAGCGCATAAAAAATGTATATTCTTATTCATGAATCAAAATATTTAAGAGATACAATTAATGCAAAAAAGAGGAATACGGTTACAATTAGGAAAGAGGGGCTTTCAACAAATTGGCGACCCGCTCACGTGCTCCCCGCAACTCCTCCTTGCATTCAGCTACTGCGGCAAGCCCCGCTTCGATTTGAGCTCGTTGTTGCAAGCAGGATGAAAGGTTCTAAGCGATTTCCTACTTCGCAGCTTCACAATCTTGCATGACCCACTCAGAAAAGTCGAGCTTCCGCCTCAGCGCCGGCCCGTCAGATATACAATGTTGGAGTTTTTCAAAAATAGATTGTAGTTTCATAGCATTTGCTTCGATTTGGGCACGCAATTGATTGGATTTGCCAGAAGCCGTCGCATGGTCCTTTCGCTTCAGGGTCAGCTTTTGTTCGAAATGTTGAATGAAATCGCCACTTTACTTGATCCACGCGACCCACTGAGCCTTCAAGATCAATACTTCAAGAGCAAGACGCTTGAGCTCGATCTCTTGCAAACAAGTCTCGAACTTCTTACAATGATCGACCCAAACTCGAACAAAATCTACATTGTGGAAATTCGCAAGCGTCGTTAGTATAGGTTTGACCTCGTCAGCAAAATCCACAACAGAGGTGAAAGCTTCGGCATCGAGGTTTTCGATAAACTCGCTTAACATCCGCTTGCTAGTCACCGTGCCCCTGGAAGATTGAAATTTAAAAAAAGGCCCCGTAGTCATGGGGACGCGAGACTCAAAATGAAGAGAATCCGGAATAATTGCTGCAAGATAAACCATGCATGAATAAGGGTCAAATTTCAACTTGAAAGATAAAGATGGAAGCTGATGGACAAGAGCTACTGTACCAGCTGTTGAAAGTGGCAAGATAGGGAGCACAGGAGGCTCAGCTATTCCTTGGTTCCCTCTTCCGAGTCGTAACACTATGGTCAATATGAGAAAAGCTTAGCAACAGAAGGTCTACTCATGAAAAGGAGAAACACCAAACGAAGAATATACTGACCAATGCCGAAAGGGGGAACGACATCTGATTGGAAGGAAAAATGTGGGTTTAACACTTGATATAAGTGGTCAGAGAGCACTACTGCAAGGTTGCGACAATATATGGTTAAAGCAAAAATGGTATCTACAGTGAAGCAAATAAATGAGAACTCTTTACGTTCTAAAATTCGGGGAGACTCAGAAGAGGGAGAAGGAACCGTAATGGCCACGGCAACGGCCGACGGTAATTCTGCAGCCAGTACAGCTTCAGGGTTTACTGCGCCTATGCTCAAGACAAAGGAAATATCATCAGAGATGCTTAATAGGGTTAAAAGCTCAAAGATAATAACTCAAGGAGTACCTGAAGCGTTACCGATTGTGACGGATTCCTCGGTTTCCATTGGGAGAATAGATTCAGCACCCACGGCTTCATCCCCTGGCTCGACAAGTGCCGTCGTAACACTTGCGTCACCTGTCGATATCAAGGATCCATAGGGAGAAAGAGCGGCAGTAGGAGTGGTCCTAGATTCCAGAGAAAGATTGGCCACATCAGGCTCTTTAATTGCTGACATTTCACCTGTCACGCCGTCACCCAAATCTGGCTCTGTAAACAAAAAATGCGTATGTTATAATATAAAAAAAGGGGAAGGGCTATTACTAAGATCCGTGCGTTGTTCTACCTTGAAGTAGCCGTTTACCCTTTTCCCGAGCTGCACGCGCAACCTGTATATGGGCAGTAGACAGGGCAGAAGGAAAGTCCACCGGATGAATGTCAGCAGGTGGAACATTACTCTAACCTGCACCACGGCCAAGACAGATTTGCTGCCCCCAAGAATACGAACTCCTGATGTCCGGGAATTTGGAAAATCACTTTCTTTGCTCTACAATCTATGTGATTGTGGAAAATTCTAAGAAACTACATTCCTAAGACAACGTCATAACTTCCTGTATCTATCACCAAGAAATCTGCGAACAACTCCCGTTCTCAAATAACAATAGAACAACCCCTGCTTTCACTACTAAATATAATCCTCCCATTCCCAGTATGTATGTTCTAACCGCTTGATTGGGCCATGTGTGGAATAGAGTGTGCACTAATAAATTTGGACGACATAAAACAATGGGATGCACCAGAATCGAATAATACCAATGCGAGAAAATTATAAATAAGTAGGATACCTGAAACAACATCGTCTGAAGTTTTGGCCTCCTCGGTCGTCAGGGTGAAGCTCCATCCCTGGTTAGGCCTTTTAGCAATCTACTTCTGCCCATAGGTCTTCGTTTGTGGTGTTTTCTGGACATCATCTCTTAACCGTAATTTCGAAGGGTACGTACCAATTGTATGGTCAGCTGATCCACACACTAAACAGAGTCCAAGCTTCCTCCGACAATCCTTCTACATGTGGCAGGGTAGACGGTAGAAATCACAAACCATACTCCTTTTCTGATTTGATACGAAAGAGCTTTGCATAGGTACTGTCCCCTGTCTGTTAACCGGAATACCCTTACATCCAGGAGCTCTAGTTGGTACATACGGGGTCTTCTGCACAACAACCTCTTATTGTTGAGTACCCTTTACTCTCATTGATAGCCTCTGTTGTTCCATAGCTGCCGTGAGAACTTGGGAGAAATTGGTTAATCCTAACAAAGTGAGATGCCTCTGAATCTCCACATCTAAAATACGCATGAACCGCCTTACCCTATCTGCCTCGTTGTCAATCAAGGGCCCTGCAAATCGACCGAGCCGGATCCACTCAGCCACATGTATATCAATAGATCCGCCATTCTACTTTAAGCTAATGAACTTCTCTTCCATTATTTCCTTTGCAGATTGCAGAAAGGACTTCTCCAAGAAATTCCGCGTAAAAGTCGCCCAGCTGATCAGATTTGCTAAATAGTTCTCCTCGACAAGCCACCATTCACGAGCGTAATTTGTTAGGTCCACGTTACCTCTCCTATTACTTTCGGGGTTGCGGAAACGGTAAAACAAAATTTTTTCTGAACATGGTAACATGGACCGTAAAAGCCGGATCTTTGCTAAACAATACACTAGCATCCTAACTAGAGATTTGTCTACTCGGTTAGGGGTTATACCTCAACTTGAACTCCTTCTCTTCTTGTTGTTCTTCTCCTTGCTTGCTCCGAGGCTTGATCCGGACTTTGGTCACCTCCGCGGGCTCCTTGAGTCGAAGACGATCCACCCGAGAGATGTACACCGAGCTCCACCTCGAGCCGAGGTAACTAGGGCAAAGAGATTGCTAATCTAGAAGCCCTAGATTGTGTAGAAGTGATCAATGGATGGTTTTGTCTTTGTGGGATCTTTATCTCTCAACACATGAGATCAAAAGATGAATCAAGAGGATGAAGATGAAGGAGAAGCTAGCAACCATGGTTCATTTCCTTTTCTTCTCACTTGAAAAAGCAAGAGAGAGAATGAGAAAGAAATTATGAACTAAAGAAAAGTAACCATGGTTGCAATAATGCAAAAAAAAACATCATTACTAATCCCATCAAGATAAAGTTTGATGGCTACATTGAAATGACCATTATCATAATCCAAAAGAAAAAGAAAAAGAAAAGAAGAGTGTAGATCCCTCTTGAAAGTCAATGGTCAACACGGTCAACCGGTCAACAAAGTCAAGAGAGGTCAACGGGGTCAAATGGTCAATGCAATTAGCCATCATAAAATTATCACTAAAAGGATTAGTAAATGATGTCCGCGGCTCATAATGGTTTTGACCAAACGAACTATCAAAACCCTAATGAGTCCGCCTCAAAATGGTTTTGACCAAATCAACTGTCAAATCCCTAATGAGCCTGCCACATAACGGTTTTGGCCGAACCAACTGCCAAAACCCTAATGAGGCACCACCTCCATCATCGCTCCAGAAAACTGTGCATACACACCTGCATCCGTATTCCGTAGAATGCGGATGCACAGAAGAAAAAAAAATCCATCCGTGCAATACTAGGATCCGGCTTAAACCAAAGCCCACTAGTATTGCCTGCCCGAACACCACACACATACAAGTATACGTAAGTGATCGCAGTCCTGCCGTAAAACCATACGGCCTCTACACGTTTCGCTCAGTGCAGGGAAACTCTCTGTGTGGGACTCTAAAGACTCGACACTACGCTGGCAGGGGGGTTAACTATAGACCGCAAGCGGCACTAGCTGTACGTAACGGTCGCCAGGTAGATGTCGATAAGAAGGCCGATGAGGTAAACCCATCCGAACTCCTACTGAGCCTGTATGTGACAATCTCCGTACAGTCCGGTCTGTTCGTCTGATACATCGCATGGCGGGCCTAGGGGACGGTAAACGTCAGTCCCCTAATAGCGGTACAAGTCGTGTCGGAGTGAAGCCCATAACACCCTGAGATAACACTGGAAACCTACCAGTATATCTCGCTTGCCCTGGCCAGGGACTACTCGTGTAATGGCTCTCCTAGACACAGCGCGATGTCAACCCCTAATACCAGTAGAGACGAATCCTGTCTAACCGTCACTGCCTCCAAGTGCTTCGGGACTGCTCCCAACTACTACCTGTTTGCACGACTCAGTAGAGCCGTGGTAGGGTAGTAATCAAAGAACAGTGGGAACACACTCGAGACGAAGTGACAGTGTCAACTCAGCGGACTAAGCTGTACTCATGTCACCTGGGAACTGATAACTGACGATAGGTATAATACCAACCATCAGTTCCCGACGAGTCCTGTCCAGTGTACTCGTAACCTAACGAGCACCCGCATACTATCTCAAGTACGGCGTACTGACGGCTGTGGGATAGACCGTCTCCCGTGCTTGGATGAGAAGCGCATACGCTAGTCTACTCCGGATTATCGATGCCCCATCTCGATAATCCAACGACTAGGGACGTGTATAAGGATGTGCTTGTGGATTACCCAGCCCCCACGAGTGTGATCTCCATCACAACGCCGGCAATCAAGCAAAGATCTTAAGGGCTCTATTAATGCGTATAGATGATATAAAGAAACACACATATACACATTAAAGCAGAGACAAACCAAGTAGCATACTACTATATCGAGCAAGATTGTTTATACAACTGTGAATATCCCAAGCTTCCATCAAGTAATATACATACTAGTACGATACAGTAATGGCCTCTAGGGCATATACACTAACAATCTCCCACTTGCACTAAGGCCATGTACTGGCGTATCGAAGACCTATCATCTCGATTAGCCGCTCCAACTGAGTCTGGGGTAAGGCCTTCGTGAATGGGTCCGCTGTGTTGTCCTTTGTGTCCACTCTCCGCACCTCGATCTCCTGGAGATCAATGATCTCCCTGATCAGGTGATACCGCCTTAAGGTGTGCCTGGATTTCTGATGGGACCTTGGTTCCTTTGCTAAAGCTATATCCCCATTGTTATCGCAATACAAAGGTATTGGGTCAACAATGGACGGAACCACCTGAAGTTCACTAATGAACTTCCTCATCCAGATCGCCTCTTTTGCGGCATCGCTTGCAGCAATGTATTCAGCCTCCATCGTCGAGTCTGCGACGGTATCCTGTTTGGAACTCCTCCAACATACCGTCCCTCCGTTGAGGGTAAACACAAAACCCAAGATAGACTTGCTGTCATCTTTGTCACTCTGGAAGCTTGAATCGGTAAAGGACTCGACCCTGAGGTCTCCATTACCGTAAACCAGGAACATCTCCGTAGTCCTTCTCAGGTACTTGAGAATGTTCTTCACTGCTGTCCAGTGGTCCTCTCCTGGGTCTGACTGATACCGGCTTACCGTGCTCAGCGCGTAAGCTACATCTGGTCTTGTACATAGCATCGCATACATTATAGATCCTACCACCGAAGCGTAGGGTATAGTGCTCATGCGAACCCTCTCCTCGTCAGTCTTAGGAGACATCTTCTTGGAGAGGGTAATTCCGTGCAATGCGGGTATGTTACCGTGCTTGGAATCCTCCATACTAAATCTCTTTAGTACGGTCTCTATGTACCTGGACTGCAAAAGTCCCAATATTCTTTTGGATCTATCTCTATAGATCTTGATCCCCAGAATGTACGAGGCATCACCCAGGTCCTTCATGGAGAACCGTTGTGACAAAAATAGCTTGACCGATTGTAGCATAGGAATGTCATTTCCTATCAAAAGAATGTCATCCACGTACAAGACTAGGAATACGACAGTTTGTCCTACAATCTTCTTATAGACATATGGTTCATCTTCGTTCTTGATGAAATCAAATTCCTTGATTGCCTCATCAAAACAGATGTTCTAGATCCGCGATGCCTGCTTTAATCCATAAATGGATTTAAGCAACTTGCACACCTTCCCGCTGCTCCCACTGTCTATGAAACCTTCTGGCTGATCCATGTAAACGCACTCTTCCAAACAACCGTTTAGGAAAGCTGTTTTAACATCCATCTACCAGATTTCATAGTCATGGAAGGCAGCAATGGCAAGTAGGATCCGAATGGATTTGAGCATAGCCATTGGAGAAAAAGTTTCGTCATAGTCCAAACCAGGTCTTTGACGAAAACCTTTTGCAACGAGTCTAGCTTTATAGGTTTCCACCTGCCCATCTACACCAAGTTTCCTTTTGTAGATCCATTTGCATCCAACGGGTTTTACCCCAGGTGGAGCAATATCCAAGGTCCACACTTATTGGCGTACATGGACTCCATTTCGGATTGCATTGCTTCCTGCCACTTATCAGAGTCCCTACTGATAATGGCATGCCTGAAACTGGTAGGGTCATCTTCTTCCAAGATGCAATCCTCTCGATCCCCGTCTATGAGAAAACCGTAGTATCTCTCGGGCGGATGAGAAATCCTACCAGATCTGCGGAGTGGCTGAGGTTCGTCTGGGGTTATTGAATCTAGCGGTTCCTCCAAATTTTCAGTTACATTTTGTGGTCGCTGAATTTTTTCCAGTTCTACCGAACTCCCACTAGTTTCTTTTGCAAGAAACTCCCTTTCTAAGAAGGTAGCGTGGCGAGATACAAACACCTTCTGTTCCTCAGTGTGGTAGAACAGATATCCTAGTGAGTCTTTAGGATATCCCACAAATTTACACAGAACTGACCGTGACTCTAGCTTGTCCGGTTTCTGTGTTTTTACATAGGCCGGACAACCTCATATCTTAATAAACTTAAGACATGGTTTCTTACTGCTCCATATTTCATACGGAGTTTTAGGCACAGATTTGGACGGAACTTGATTCAAAAGGTATGCTGCTGTCTGAAGCGCATGTCCCCAGAATGAAAGAGGTAACTCAGCACTACTCATCATGGAGCGAACCATATCCAATTGGGTACGATTCCTCCACTCCGATACACCGTTGTGCTGTGGTGTATAAGGAGGAGTAAGCTGAGAGAGAATACCATTCTCTTTTAAGTAATCTAGGAATTCCGTGCTTAAGTACTCCCCTCCTCTATCAGACCGGAGGATCTTAATACTTTTGCCAGTCTGGTTCTCTACTTCCTTTCTGAATTCCTTGAATTTCTCAAAAGTTTCAGATTTGTGTTTCATCAGATACACATATCCAAACCTAGAGAGATCGTCAGTGAATGTGATGAAGTAGGAGAACCCACCCCTTGCATGTATAGACATCGGACCACATACATCACTATGTACGAGTCCCAAGAGCTCTGCTGCTCTTTCTCCATGTCCGGTGAACGGAGATTTGGTCATCTTTCCTTTGAAACAAGACTGACAAGTTTCATAAGATGAAAACTCGAACGCATTCAAGAGTCCATCTTTATGCAACTTACTCAGTCTTTTCTCTCCGATATGACCAAGTCTACAATGCCACAAGTAGGATTCATTCGTATCTGAATTCTTCCTCTTGCGTGTGTTTTGTATATTGAGAACTGTATTCTGATTTAGAACGTAGATACCATTACACAGTGTACCCTCAGCAACCAGTACCTTATGAAGGTAAACGTTCATGATATTTCTATCAAGAACAAAGTTATATCCATCTTTATCGAGTAAAGAAACTGATATGATGTTGCAAACCATGGAGGATACATAGTAGCAATCGTTCAAAATCATAGTCTTGCCATTTGGAAATACTAGGTGATATTCACCGACGGCTGCCGCATTAACTTGTGCTCCGTTCGCTACTCTGAGCGACATATCACCCGGTGCAACTTTCCTACTTTTTCTCAGTCCCTGTAATAAATTACAGATGTGAGATCCTGATCCGGTATCAAGTACCCAGGAGGTAAGGCTGACCGTAAAACAGTTCTCAATTACAAGAACACCTGAAGTAGATGCAAAACCATGCTTCTTCTTCAACTGGGTATCCTGGGAATTCATACAATCCCCTTTCCCTTTCTCATACTTATAACTGTTGTCACAAGTTAGAGCTGAACCAACGTTCCCCAGCCCCGAATAAGAATTCGGATCAGTCAAGTGATACATTTTGTTATCTTGATTAGGACGTGAAATGGCTGCTACCTGGAGAGAGAGAAAAGAAACACTCAGCGTGCGCTCTTGCATGATTAGATTGGTTTATTAGTTTATCTAACCAGGATGTCTCCCACTGTTTCCTCAAATTCTTCCTAAAACCTTTTAAAAGAAGAACTAGTCAGGATTTAATTCACGTCACAATACTTGCTTAACCTTTCAGCCAAACTAGTGTTGGTAATTCGAGGGAGGTTTTCCAACGCTTTCGCGAAGTTCCTTAATTTAAGAACCTCTTTTCCCTGGGGGCGTAGCCCCGCTAACACCTTTCTAGACACCTACTAGGTTTATAGCATTGATTGTTAAGTGAAAATAATCTCCCAAGAGTAATCCAACTCATCGGTGGGATCGGGATCCAACTATCATTGCGTGATGATCTAGATGGAATCCACTCTAGTCACCACACTCCAGAAGGTATGCTAAATCAGCAAGTTTCAGTACTTTTGAAACTCCCGATGTGGTTTTTGCCCCTAGGACCCAAGTGACCTTGACGAATAATCAACAAATCAAAAGTTCCTAGTCAAGTTCAACTCGTCGTTATCCAGGATTGCATTAGACCCGCCCGCATAATCCTTGACGAATAATCAACAAAATCATGCGACCGTCCTAACCAATCGCATCTATCAGTGCAACAGAGAATTATTACTCAGCTACCGTTCACTGTGTCTTGACGAATAATCAACAAACGCAGTACGAATACTAAGTATTAATTATCTGAAACGACGGAGGGCTACGGCTGGGTTTTTGGCGAAAAACCCGTTAACGTAATGAACTGTATGTAGTTGAAGGAACATGATAGACTTTTTGAAAAACATAGTGACGAAAACTTTTGCTAAAGAGGTCACTCCCTGTGAAGGGATCTCGGCTCTTTCCTCGTCGAGTGAGGTGCTGGGCATTCGTAAGATGAATACCTCGATGCAAAGCAAGAATAATCGACTATGGTGAAGTTATTACCCTGACGCAAACTTTTTGTCCAAGGGGTTACTCCCGATGAGGGGATATAGGCCCTTGCCTCATCGAATGAGGTGCTGGGCATTCATAACCGAATACCTCGATGCAAAACAAAAGGTGAACGTCCTTGCAATAACAGCTTTTTGAAAAACTTGTTCCAACAACGTCTTTTAGGTTTATTTTCTTGCATTAGTTCTTTTAATGCGTCCCATCATTTAAATCCTACCAATACAGAAAACAACCAAAATATGACGTACGCTTATGCCATTCGCATTCGCCACGAGGCCCCGTCATCACCCGTTAGGTTACTTAACTAACGACAGAGCGGGGGCTGGGCTAGCGCAGCTGTAAAACATAAGCAACGCCTAAATAGTTATTATATATAGATATATAGTAATGATAGCCAATCCAGATCACAGATGAACACTTTGTATATACTAGGAACCCGCGATTCGTTCGAGCCTACAACGAAAAGCGGATTACACGGTCGCGATGAATAGCCAATACCCCACCCAAGACCCCTACGGGTGCGGCAAACTACCCGCCAAGTACCCGAAGCGAAGCAACCTCCCTCAACGTCGTGAGTAGGCCACTCGGCACTTCGAGATACCCGGTAGTTTGTGCACCTCCCTCCATGGGTCTATACTAGGAGCAAAAACAGTAAAAAGAATTATACAATGACGGCTACAACCCCGACCTGGTTGTGCGGCCATACAAATAATATTACATCAATTTACAAATTTATTACATGAATGAAAGAAAAAAGAAACTCGCATCTCACATCCACCCCGGCTATTCATCCGCGACAATCCAACGAGTTCATATACACATACCATCAACAACACAGATCACAGATATGTACAACCCCCACTAATCGACGTATAGCGATTAGTAGACGTTCAATACACATATAACATTACAGATATAACCATTAGCCAAAGTCTACAGAACATCGACCAAAAATATTGATTTTTGAGCCCCAAAAACAAATTTTGCTTTCTGTAAAATCTGGGCAGAAAAGTCATATATCAAAAATCCCAAAATACCCATATAAGAATACTGCAGAAAAGAAAATCGCCAACCGACTTAACTCGGCCGCGGTTCCCCGGCATAAGCAAGCTTATGCCGCGGAAACGCGGCGGTTTGACCGAGTTAGGTGACCATTTTTCTTCAGTATTCTAACAAAAGCCTGAGCCGATTTTTAGTGTATGATTTATTGCTTTTGGAACAGATCTGAAAATCGGCAGAAACTGAATTTTTCGGGGTGATTTTGCGGTTTTTCGTTCGGTCTATATTCTAAATACTTTGCTAACATGCTAGGGTGTGTTTAGTTAGTCTCTGATACCACAGTTAGGTCCACGTTACCTCTCCCGGTACTTTCGGGGTTGCGGAAACGGTAAAACAAAATTTTTTCTGAACATGATAACATGTACCGTAAAAGCCGGATCTTTGCTAAACAATACACTAGCATCCTAACTAGAGATTTTTCTACTCGGTTAGGGGTTATACCTCAACTTGAACTCCTTCTCTTCTTGTTGTTTTTCTCCTTGCTTGTTCCGAGACTTGATCCGGACTTTGGTCACCTCCGCGGCCTCCTTGAGTTGAAGACGATCCACCCGAGAGATGTACACCGAGCTCCACCTCGAGCCGAGGTAACTAGAGCAAAGAGATTGCTAATCTAGAAGCCCTAGATTGTGTAGAAGTGATCAATGGATGGTTTTGTCTTTGTGGGATCTTTATCTCTCAACACATGAGATCAAAAGATGAATCAAAAGGAGGAAGATGAAGGAGAAGCTAGCAACCATGGTTCATTTCCTTTTCTTCTCACCTGAAAAAGCAAGAAAGAGAATGAGAAAGAAATTATGAACTAAAGAAAAGTAACCATGGTGGCAATAATGGAAAAAAAGACATCATTACTAATCCCATCAAGATAAAGTTTGATGGCTACATTGAAATGACCATTATCATAATCCAAAAGAAAAAGAAAAAGAAAAGAAGAGTGTAGATCCCTCTTGAAAGTCAATGGTCAACACGGTCAACCGGTCAACAAAGTCAAGAGAGGTCAACGGGGTCAAATGGTCAATGCAATTAGCCATCATAAAATTATCACTAAAAGGATTAGTAAATGATGTCCGCGGCTCATAATGGTTTTGACCAAACGAACTGTCAAAACCCTAATGAGTCCGCCTCAAAATGGTTTTGACCGAATCAACTGTCAAATCCCTAATGAGCCTGCCACATAACGGTTTTGGCCGAACCAACTGCCAAAACCCTAATGAGGCACCACCTCCTTCATCGCTCCAGAAAACTGTGCATACACACCTGCATCCGTATTCCGTAGAATGCGGATGCACAGAAAACAAAACAAATCCATCCGTGCAATACTAGGATCCGGCTTAAACCAAAGCCCACTAGTATTGCCTGCCCGAACACCATACGCATACAAGTATACGTAAGTGATCGCAGTCCTGCCGTAAAACCATACGGCCTCTACACGTTTCGCTCAGTGCAGGGAAACTCTCTGTGTGGGACTCTAAAGACTCGACACTACGCTGGCAGTGGGGTTAACCACAGACCGCAAGAGCTGTACGTAACGGTCCCCAGGTAGATGTCGATAAGAAGGCCGATGAGGTAAACCCATCCGAACTCCTACTGAGCCTGTATGTGACAATCTCCGTACAGTCCGGTCTGTTCGTCTGATACATCTCATGGCGGGCCTAGGGGCGGTAAACGTCAGTCCCCTAAGAGCAGTACAAGTTGTGTCGGAGTGAAGCCCAGAACACCCTGAGATAACACTGGAAACCTACCAGTATATCTCGCTTGCCCTGGCCAGGGACTACCGTGTAATGGCTCTTCTAGACACAGCGCGATGTCAACCCCCAATACCGGGAGAGACTAATCATGTCTAAACGTCACTGCCTCCAAGTGCTTCGGGACTACTCCCAACTACTACCTGTTTGCACGACTCAGTAGAGCCATGGTAGGGTAGTAATCAAAGAACAGTGGGAACACACTCGAGGCGAAGTGACAGTGTCAACTCAGCGGACTAAGCTGTACTCATGTCACCTGGGAACTGATAACTGACAATAGGTATAATACCAACCATCAGTTCCCGACGAGTCATGTTCAGTGTACTCGTAACCTAACGAGCACTCGCATACTATCTCAAGTACGGCGTACTGACGGCTGTGGGACAGACCGGCTCCCGTGCTGGGATGAGAAGCGCATACGCTAGTCTACTCCGGATTATCGATGCCCCGTCTCGATAATCCAACGACTAGGGACGTGTATAAGGATGTGCTTGTGGATTACCCAGCCCCCACGAGTGTGATCGCCATCACAATACCGGTAATCAAGTAAAGATCCTAAGGGCTCTACTAATGCGTATAGATGATATAAAGAAACACACATATACACATTAAAGCAGAGACAAACCAAGTAGCATACTACTATATCGAGCAAGATTGTTTATACAACTGTGAATATCCCAAGCTTCCATCAAGTAATATACATACTAGTATGATACAGTAATGGCCTCTACGGCATATACACTAACATAATTCACCAATTGGATGTGTATCACATCCATCCCTTTCTCATCCGGAATCTGTGTGGCAACTAAAAGATTCTCTATATTCACCAGCCACTGCTCTGCCGGTAATGGCTCCTCTAATCCTGTAAACGTGGCCAGACCGAGTTTCCTGAAGTCCGCTTTGGTACCTTCACACTGTGCTGGTCAAGAAGCTGCCGCCCTCTCAGCTGCCATGATAGCAGTCTGTTGGTCCGTTTTTAAGCCCTCTTGGAAAGCCTCGGCCTGTCATTGGTTCAGCTCTGTTTGACGTTTCTGGTTTTCCAGCATACCGCGCATGATTCTAGATAATGCGTCGTCGTCTACAGGCCTCTTATATGCTCGTGAGTCTCTTTCCGCCATGATTCTTGGGTTAAGAACACTGAAGAGAATTAGCAACAGAAACACAATTCGAAAAAAAACAAAGAGTTAATAAACTATACATTCAACAATAGCAAGGTAGTAATATGGCAGGACACGTTCCTACTTTCTGGGTTTTCAGATTAGTGTATTGGATACAATACCCAACTACAAAAGAGACCAAACCCAGCTAACCTAAAACCTATACTCTGATACCAACAAAACCTTGTCATGCTTCGTTTCCAAAAATACGTAAATACTGTATGTGACAAAACCAACCATGCTACCTATGGCGAAGAAATATCCTTCTATAGTCACATTACGGCTATCAATCAGATATCAAAAATAGTGAATAAATATCTAACTATCACATGTCCAACTGCCACAATAAATAATAATGAGGAAAATAGCGGACACAAATAAAGATCCAACAAGAAATAATATTCCAGCCTTGTCCCTGTTAGATATATGTATGCCCTAGAGGCCATTATTTGATAATGGATGTATTGACATGTATATTTATTCAGAGGACATTCTTGCTCGATATGATAGTATGCTATCTGGTTACTCTTTATCTTGACATGTTCACTTGATCATGCTTTTTATTCATTTGATACATGCTGATAAAGCCCTTAGGATATTTGCTTGACTACTGTGATTATGATGAAGATCATACTAGCGGGACATGAATAGTTTATAAGCATATCCTTAAATATTCCTAATCATGGGTGTATCGAAACGGAGCATCGACATTCCAGAGTAGACTGGTGTATACATTTCTTAACCCATTAGATGGGCAATGGATGATCCCATATCCATTGGTGTTTGACATTAGAGATTGTATACGGGTGCTCAGTGGAGACTGGGTACACTAGACAGACTCACCGAGAACTCTAATATGGCATTATATCTATCGTCGGATAGAAGTTCTCAGGTGACACTGGTACATGTTAGTCTGTATACCTGAGATCGTCATAGAGTCTTGTGTGTTCTTCCACTATACTTTGATTTCCACCCTACCACGGCTCTATTGAGTCGTACAAACAGGTGGTTTTTGGGTATAGTCCCGAGACACATGGAGGCAATGAGCAATAGGAGGGGTTTCGTTTCTTCCGGTATTGGGGGTTGATGTTGCGCTCTGCTCGATTGGCTATATCAGGAAGTCCCTGGCCAGGGCTGATGAGATTTACTGTTAAGTATTATCAGTAGTTTCTCAATCTGTTATAGGCCATATATCGACATGACTTATTGAGTTATTGGGGTCGACGATACCATCCCTAGACTCGATATGCAGCATATCTGACGAAATGGCATGACTGTACGGAAAGTGTTGCCAGTTGGCTCGATGGGAGTTTTGACAGGTTCGCTTATTTTTCTTCCGATCGCTCAATACCTGGGAGCCGTTATGCACAGCTAGTGATGTCGACCGTTTGTGGGTATGTGATATGATCACTGCCTACTGCTAGCGTATTGACGAGTCTTAGAGTCCCACAAAGGGGTTTCCTAGCTCAGAAGAAACGATGTGGGGTGCATATGCGGATATACGTGGGAGCTTGATTAAATGCGTGTATTTGATATCGTATTTTAATCTGGCGTTCTCTATTGGTCGGGTCGTATGTGATATGACCGGATTATTAAATCAAGTATTGATTTAATATCAATGACCATTAACTCATTCATTAAAACCTTTTCTTTTATAAGTGTAAACATGAATGTATGTATGTATATATTGATATGAATGCACGCATGCATGCATATATGTGTCATTTTGATGATACATTGGAGATGGCTATGCAAGACTCACATGGAATAAATATTTATAAATTTTTGTTATTGAGAAAAAGAAGTATGAAATTAAATCATGGTTGCTTTTCTTCTACACTCTTCTTGAGTTGACCACAACACAAACCATGGTTTAATTTCTAATTAGCTTTATAACACACTAACAAAAATATCTAGATATTTATTCACCATGGTTATGGGTGAGTGTGACTTTCTCATATATTCTTTATTCTCATTATTATTTGGTATTAGTTCATACTTGAGCTCTAGCTAAGCCATCTCCTCCTCCTTCTTTCTCCAAGCTCTCTATCTCTTCAAAAGAGAGTGAAGAAAAATAAAAGGAAAGGTTTTTAAGTGAGATTACAACCCACATCATCAATCTATATTAGTCTAGTCTACTAGTGTAGATTGTTTGCTTCACTTTCACCTAGATCAAGTGAAACTAGGAGCTTGAACCAAGGGACTCCATGGTGGATTGTCGTAGACTTCGAAGGTTTCAAGAGGATCCGTTTAAACACCAAGTTGATCCAAGGAGTCAAGGAGAGGAGGTCTACAAAGGTTGTATTTCTCCCCTCTTAGTGTTAGACTCATTCTTGTATGTGATATTTGTTGTGTTACCCTAAATTTCTAGTTCAATTCCTAGGCCGGTTTTGATTAGCACCTCAAATATTTATAGTAGCATGTTAGATGCTTGCCAAAATCTAGTCTAGGTGCTAAGCAAACCCCAACAGTCCCTTATGGGTTCACAACAACAAAAGCATAACTAGATAACACATCTAAAATATCAATAAACTAAATAAGTAGAAAGCTCTTTATTGCTCAACTTTCCTGTCAAAATATTCTCGATCTTCTTACGATAAGATTAAAGGAACTGAGTCATACAAAACCCAAGTGCCGGTGCGTCATAAATATCATAATAATAATAATAAACTAAACAGTGTGCTATATATAATGACCCGTGCAAAAAAAGGTATGGGTATAAACAAAACAATCACAGGTGTTATAACAGCAGGCTATAGGTATGTCACGCTTATCCTAAATTTTGTGTTTCTAGTATAACTATATTACAGGTGTTTGATACTAATGAATGTACTCCTCCATGTAACTCAAAAGTATATATCCCGTTACCCACCGAGATCACGGATCAAGATATATGAATCAAGAATGATTTTGTTCCGTTATCCTCCAGAACCATGGAAACATGTAATATCCTTTTAAATTACAATTTAGTTACACTTTTGATTTCCACATTTCCCCAGGTTTCATTTTCCAAATCAGGTATGAATAATATCTACTTAATACCAACACAGGAGAAGGCAGATACAAGTTATATCTATCTACTCAACAGGTCAGGTCCATCAAGACAATAAGTTAGAATTGTTGGTATCGGTAAATATTACAGGTAAATAGGTACAAGAAAGATATCACTATCTATAATAGGATGACGGGTTATAAGCATGTCAAGATAGTGTATTCAATTAAATGAAGTCTTTACTTATGATAACATCGTGAGAACAGATCATATTAATACCTACACTTCGATTTAACAATTTGGGCCAATTAGAATAGTTTATATAGTTTCTATCTATAGATATAATTTACATAACGTTATAAACTGCAAATTATAAAGCTTGTTATTATTATTAATTAACGATATACGGATTGGATAGATGTAACAGTGTAGTAGTAATAATAAATAATATTATGATATTATACATATATAGATATTATGTAGACTATAGCATGTATAAACTTGCCTCGGTCGCGACGAATACAGATACGAACATGAGTGAACACCGAACGACGGCAAATACGAAGCAACTCGAAACTCGAAGGCTCGGCTATGAGATCTGAACTTATGCCGATGGTTGTCTCGGCAAAGGTGGGTGCTGGCGATCGCAGAGGAGGTTACTAGCGAATCTGGGACTGCTGGAGTTGGGGTTTGCAGCCGGATAATTGGAGACGACAATGGTGGTCAATGAAGACACTGGTGATTGGGACTCGGCTGTGAGGTGATGGAGGCGACGGTAGAAGATGAAGAAGAATGCGCAGGTGATGGGTAGGAGGCGGTGATGGGTAGGAGGCGGTGATGGCTATGGTGATTCTCGGCTTGGAGGCGAGGAATGTGATCTACGGTGATGGGTTGAGGTGGTGGTGAAGAGAGTTGATTAGTGAAGGCGAAGGGAGACGATGAGGGGATTGGTGCTCGGGTGTGACGAAGTGACGGCGAGGAGATGAGTGCGGTTGAGATTGTAAGGGAGGTGAGGTCAGGGGTTGAGTTTTTTGAGGACTGCAAAGGAGGTGCAGGAGGTGGCGACGTCGGTGAGGAGTTGAGGGCAATATGATCGGAGATGGGAAGAAGATTGTGATAGCTAAGAGGAAGAGAGGAAGAAGTGGTAAAGAGAGCGGGAGAGAGATGTAGAGTGAGAGAAGAGATGCGAAATAGAGAGAAAGAGATTTGTGAGCAGAGAGAGAGATAGTTTCGTAAAGGAAAAATATAAATCTATATATAATAAATAGTGTGTGTGTGTGTGTGTGTGTATAAAGTTTATATATAACCAATAATATAATAAAAGATATTACCAATTTTCGATCCGTTTCTACTAAATTTTATTGAAAATATATTAGAAATAATATATACATATGTAGCCCATTTAAACCATAATCTAAGGGTTAAAATAAATATTCTACTATAATCTATATATATCTGGTATCTAGCATGTTTGAGATTTATCTGTAATAGATAAATATCAATATAACACCAAGAGATTTTTAAATAACTTGATAACAATTAATATATGAAAATATCCCTAACTTATAGCTACTAGAAAATATTTACATATAATTTAAATATTATATATCTGTTATTTAAGATTTATATGGATTAGTTTACGAATAAATATTAATAAAAGATTCTCTTGCACTATAACGGGTCTCACGTAAGCGGGTCAAATCCGATAAACATATACACTATTCAAATCAATCATAACCCAAATAATAAATAAATAAAAATTCAAAATATTAATTAATATCGTTAAATAACGTACGATCGTGTTAGGGTGTTACATCACTGATTTTAGGAGACAGAACATTTTTACATTTACTTTCACAAGTTAACGATATAAACTCAACATTTTTGCTTTCAGGAATTTTTAAATCGATTGTAATAATAGTTTTTTTAAGCATTGATATTCGTCTGTTTTCACTACTATTCTTTCTTCATCTTTTTCTAATTCAGGAAGAGTCCACTCATATGCTAGATTAATCAACATGGTAGCATATGTAAACTTAGAAGTAAAAATTTTACCACAAACATTTTGGAAAACTTCTTTGAGGAAGTTGTAGATGTGCTCTGGCGGAAGCTAGAGTTCTGAAATCGAGAAATCACTTCGAAAAACTTCGTTTAGAAAGATACAAAATGTTCTGGAGATCTTTATGGTTCAAAAATCGATATGTGATATATTGCTCAACCGCTAGAAAAAAAATTACTTAAGTAACGATTTGATATTTATTTTCAACCGCTGCTTTAAGTGATGGTTAAATAAGACCCGTTGGATCTTAACCGCTTCCTAAATTAATGGTTGAGTTTGCACGATCCAGATTTGTTGGATAAATTAACTTTTGATATTAACTGCTATTTTAAGTAGCAGTTAAATAAGGACCGTTGGATTTTAACTGCTTCTTAAAGAATCTGTTAGCGTTTAACGGTTCCAAATTGTTGGATAATTTTTTTATCAACGATATGCCTTGGCCTAGATCCATATTTTATTTATCAAACCTTATCCATGTGCAATATATAGTTTTGAAGAGATTTAAAACAGATATTTTCTACAGAATGCACAACAAAAACTTTTTAACATTTGAATAAAACATACCGATGCTATTTTTGAGAAGGTTTATGCCCCATATTTTGTATGGACCCATGAGATAGATAACAAACTAATCAAGTGGCAGGTTTTATATTAAAACATGATTCACCTTTTGCTTTTCTTTTCCTTTTCCTTCTTGAGATTTGCAAGATGAAATATCTCTGGTTAGTCACTTCTAAAATGAGTACCTGGCTGGATTTTATTTTTGATTATAATCCTTTCTAGTTTCTGTAATTTTGGTTTGTTATAAATAATATTCAATGTTTTATGTAGGATTATGTTTCTGTCAGCTGGCTATTAACCATTTTAACCCATTCCATCCGAGGGTGCCATATTTGTTTTTGATGTGACCCTTTCCGAGAATCGAACCTGCGGCCTCTCACTCTGGAGACTAAATTATTACCTCATGCGTTATGCCTAACGGGTCAAGATGCCATTTTGTTCTCTCTGTAGTGTGGTGCTAGTATGAGAAATGTATAAACATCGATATTACAAAAAAAGGTATGTTACAGCAAAAAGCTTCCAACTTACGACATGCTGATCAATTGGGTATGTCCCATGCGATATGACTTTCCTCTCCAAAATGAGAGGTCACATGTTCACGATTTCCGATTGCATCCAAGAACAATAAAAATAGATTACAAACAATAATAATAGGAAAAAGGCTTAAAATGAGACTCACGGAAAAAAGAAGAGAAGAGAGCTAAGCATTCTCTTTCATAAAACTCTAATGCTCTCTTTGTTTCCTGACCTTTACTAACTTGAAGATTACACTCTCTATCAAACCCATCCAATTTATAGAAAGCAACCACTACTATAATAAAGGGTTGCCCCTATGGCTGCTGGAATCCATAGGTCCCCATGGTTGTCCTTACGGTGCCCTATGGATTAATTTAAAAATATTAAAATGTAATTTGTTATTTGGCCTTTTGGAGCCGCAAAAGAAGGCCCTACGGATTAATTCGTAAAAGCATATATGGGTTATTTAAAAAAAATAAAGCCCAGAAATTTTCTCGTTCCCAAAATTTCCTCGCTATCACCCGTCTCCCGTGCGTGCCTCGTCGCCACCGCACTCCCGCGCTTCCCGTGCGCGCATCGTCGTCGCTGACATCACCGTCGACTTCCTCATCGACGGTAAGAACTCTCGCATCGCCGATCTCCCCTTTGCGTCTTCGGGACAGTAGAGAATCACCGGGTTAAGGTTAGTAAATTTCATTTTTTAACTTCTAATTATTCATTTATTTGTGTTATTGTTGATTATTAGGTTGCTACTAGGGTTTAGAGTTACGGTTCGGTCTAGGGTTTGAGCTAATTAGTTAGGGTTAGGGTTAGGGTTCAGTATAGGGTTAGGGTTCGATTCAGGAATAGGTTTAGGGTTAGGGTTAGGGTTCGGTTTAGTGTTAGGGTTGGGTTCGGTTCAGTTCAGGTTAGGGTTAGGATTATGGTCAGGGTTAGGATTAGAGGCTAGGGTTAATTTGGGTTAATTAGGTAAAATAAAGTGCGTTTGTGTTAGGATGTTGATTGTGGTTGGTTGGGTTAATTAGTGATAATTTGGAGAGTTAGGGTGTTGATTAGGATTAATTAAGTTGATTTGGGTTAAGTTTAGGTTAATTTGGGATAATTTAAGTTAGGGTGACGATTAGGGTTAATTGGGGTTAATTAGGTTAATTTAGGTTAATTAGGGTTAGGGTTTAGGGTGCACTAGTTTCTTCAGTAGGATACTCGATGATAACGTAAACGTACAATTTTATCGTAAATGCAAGAAAAATTTACCCTAAACTTGAAATTTCGAACCCTTAATAATAAAACGTAAACGTAAAACCTATTCATATTAAATATTCAAGTTAAAACCAATATATGATACTCGATGATAATATGAATCTTTCATATTCTCATCGATACTCATATATGAAAATCAAAGCGCGATTTAGTTCCATTCTATCAGTTAATATACGTTCGATATTCGTCATGACATAGAACTATACAAAGGTTGTTAAATATCAGACAGTATAGTTCGGTACTAACAACCGTCGTGTAGTCTATGTGTCGAGAAGATTCAATCATATGATAACCAATAGATTTGTCCAGTGTGGACAAGTTAGGAATGTATAAAGCAAACACCTGCATTCACTTGTGTTTTCATTCATTTCGAGTTATTTCGTCGGTACTTTTTCGCTGGTTCTCCGTGTACAAAGATAGATTAGATGTTCATTTCAACGTTGTTTCACATTTTTGAAATGATTATCTATTCTATTACAGTGTACTCGAAGAACAGCGGGGAGGTGCTACCGAAATTTACTCGAAATGGTTGAAACCACAAAAGAATGGGTGCATGCTCTATACATTCTTAATGGGATAGAAGACTTACCCCCGACAGCCGAAACACACAGATACAACACGAATACACAACAAACGCACACACATCACATACACACTAACAACCCTACAGTTAAGAGAAATCATAAATTGAAACGCACATATACAGAATACAACTCATACTTGGTTATCCTCAAATCAAAATTTGTTTATTGATAATTTATTTTTTTCAACGACAAAGGCACACACAAAGTACATACACAGATTTTCTCTTTTGTCAGTAACCATCTCAATCTAAGATTTCTCAATATAGTCATCATAACATACAATTTATATGTTATACAGTCTAATATGGCCCATGAGTACATCAGAGTTAAGGACTGGATGTATATGAATTGGCAACAACGTATGCAACCTAAATTTGTCATAGAAGTTGTTGCTTTCATTGAATTTGCACGCGCACATAATAAGATCGTATTAGAGAAGATTTTCTATCCGTGCGATAGATGTAGGAATAAGTATAGGCAGAAGGTAGAATTAGCAGAGTTTCATATCGTTAAATATGCTTTTACTAGACATTATACAATTTTGCTATATCACGGGAAAGGGGAAGAAGACAGTAATGTGGCAGAAGAAGAAGGAGAAGACGGTAATGCGGCAGAAGAAGAAGACGATAACTTCTTTTCAGGAGAAAAAATAGAGGATATGGTAGATGCTTCCCTAAGTGAATCTATTCGTATCGAAGATGAAATTCCTTTCATTAAAGAACCGCGTGCGAATAAGTATGAAAAATTCATGAATGATACTAGAAAACTAATTTATATGAATACAAAGCATTCCACCCTCTCATGGTTCGTCCAGATTAAGTGCCTAAATGGATGGAGCAACAATTCATTCACAATACTTTTGAAGTTCTTGAAAGATTTTATGCCTCTGGAAAATAACGTACTCGACAGCTGTCACGCCCCGCTTCCCAAAATACGGAAAACGAGGGATGATTAGGCCAGCCATGCTCTTACGGTCAAGGAATCATCCTGCCGTAGTCACACTTCGGCTTCTAGCACTACATGGTAATCAGTAAGTAAAGCACAGTATTAAAGGAATCACATCACTAATTTATTACATTAAAATTCCATTGTTCACAGATTACAGATAATAAGAACGATAACTAACCAAGTTCAAACTCACAATTTGTTTTATGGAAAGCAGTAAAATGAAGAAGGTACACCAACTATATCTCCGTGAACTCAAAGGATAGATCCGTCTCCTGTGCTGGTCCTCCCGCGGAATCTGAGCATGCATACTCAGGTCGTCAGAGCGACACGAATAATAATATCATTATAATCAGATGCAACAAGTAAATGAGGTAATACTAGTATGAGAATAATGCAGGTAATCACTATGTCACAATATGATGCAGAATATGTTATGTGTCCCTATCGGTCTCTAGGTCATGTTTGAAATCACATAGTGGAAGGAGGATCATGTTTAACAGGAGTCTCGTACATACCCGAGACAACGGCCCACATGCCCGGGACATAACCTTGTCAGCCGGATCGCTAGATCCTGTCCTACACGCATAAGTATCACGGTTCGAATGATCATCCTTTAAACACGGTCCCGCTAAATACGATACTCTTTCCACTTTGATTTCCCTTTTTCCCCCAAGTTACACTATTTATGATATTGATCTAGTTGTGTACAAGTACGTCAATGACACGGTTTCATCACTATCCACTGTACCAATCACTGTCACGATTGTTCACTTTCCATTGGTGTACTCGTCACTCCTAAACCAACATCTATCACGCACGATAATGCAATGTCCACACGCACTAACACTGTGTATACGACAAGGGTATAATATATGTATTGTAAACTACCAAATAAGCTCGGTATGTTATGAATTAATATGCATGTCACGAACCAAAATGAATTACACAAATCAATATGTTATGAATTCAGAAAATATGATGTAGGTAAGATATATAGAAAAATCAGTCAGGAATTCATCAAATTTTGTTTCAGTTCGATCGGAGTTTCGGTCTTCAAGATATAACTGTTTCAGTTTAAGTGTTCGCAGCTGGAATTTCAATTTCAGAACTGAACGTCTGTTTCGCGACACGAATTGCGCCCAGTTGGGCTCAGAATTTAGCGATGTCACAGTTAAATGAAATTTAGGGTTTCCGATAAAGTATTCAACGCAACAGACGGATCTTCAATCGCATCTGTACGTTGAAAGTTATACACAGTTCAATCTCAAATGTCATTTCAGAAAGTGTTCTGAACAGCTTTACGTTCTGCCTTTTTAAAATAAGTTTAAAATAACAAACTGCGATGAATCGGAAAGAGACCACTTGTTTTATTTCACTAACAGGTATATCTTATAACTACTGTAAAGTTCCGTACCATGCGATTTCAGGAAATGCGGGGACGCAGGATTTTAGACAGAACACACCAATCAGAAACGCTCTGGACTGCAGTCCAGAGTCGTATTCCGATCCAAATATCTTCAGGGTTTCAGAACAGAAAACATTAAATTTCTACATAGTATTAAAGTTCGTCGAGTCGGCTTCGATTTAAGCCCTCGAACGTCTCAATCCAGTATACATATGATTTATGGTGATTTTATTCGTTTTCAGGCACGAGAAAATTCCAGTTTTAACGGCATATTTGGGGGTATCAGTTTTCGTTACAAACATTCGTATTTTCCAGCGAGATTCATACACTATATTTAACATTATAAGGGCCAACAGAAGGTATCGGTTTCCTTCAAATTAAACAGCCATATCCATGAGAGACTAGCATCGAACACCTTGGTCAATATATATATATATATATATATATATATATATATATATATATATATATATATAATCATTAAGTTCGTAAACTATGTAATCTAGGTGTGTAACACGACTATAATAGCATGAAGCAAGTAAATACTTGCCTGGAGAGCGCCTCGGGGTCGTACGGCAACAGTGTCGTCGCGAACGCGCGATATACACCACGTATCGGATTCCCGCGAGCCTCGATCTAGATGTGGATCTCGCGTCGGGGTTGACCAGAGTCGTTTGCACAGCCACTGGACGTTGAGGGATGCTTTATGATCCTCTGCGAGTGTATTGGGGTTGCCGACGGTCGACGGCGTCGCTCCGGCAGCGAGTATAGAGCAGCTCACAGTGAGGGAAAAATTGTTTGGAAGTGGTTTTGGAATTTTGGAGAGAGAGAGAAGAGGGACAGTGGGGTCGGGTATGGAGAGATGAGGGTGATGCTGAGGGTGTGTAGGGTCGCAGAGGGGGTTCAGGCGAAGTGGGGCTCGCCGGCGTTAAGTGCCAGGGTGCTGTGGCCGAGCCCTGCAGTGGGGGTCGTGTGCAGGGGAGACTCGAGTGGGTGGAGATGGAGTAGTGGAGGGAGAAAGAGGGTGGATGAGTGGTTGTCGTCTTGGGTCGAGCGACGAAGTGGGGTGATCGCCGGCGGTGGAGTGTCAATGGTTCGAGAGGAAGTTTGGGTGCTCGCGTTTTTTTTTTTTTTTTTTTTGAGCTCGGTGAAAGTAGAGGAGAGAGGTGAGGAGTTTTCAGCGATGGGGTTGGTGAGCAAGAGAGAGATGAGGGCGACGAGGTTGAAAACGTGGGGCAACGGTAGGGCGAGGGCATGGGCGACGGCGGAGGAGGCGGGTCGCGCGCGCGCGTTAATGGAGTAGCCGTTGGGATTTTTTTTTGAAAGGGAAGAAGAACAGTGAGGGGTCGGCGAGCGGGCTTGGGTTGATGGAAGTGGGCCGGGCTATGAAAGGAATTCATTTTTCCCTTATAAATCTCGTGGGCTTCAGAAAGAAACGGGCCGGGTTATAAAAAAAACAATTAATTCCCAAAGTGGGCTGCAGAGAAGGGAACGGGCTGGGATTTTATAAAAGGGATTTTGCTAAAAAATCGAGTGGGCTGATGAAAATTAACAGAATTTATTTAGTGTGTGGGCTGAGGGATTAGGAAAAATAATGGTTGAATTAAATTGGTTTTATTTGTGTTAGTTTTTGGTTTTAAATTCTGGGTTTTGACTTTTAGGGTTTGGACTATAATTCCAAAAGAGTTGGAAAAAATAGGGTTTAAACAACCAACTAAAAATATACGAAGTCAAGAATAAGTTAATCACTAGGATTCAGAAATAGGAAGTTTCATGTAGAAAGGAAACGGGAATTTACATCATACCCCCCTTAACGAAAATTTCGTCCTCGAAATTTTCCAAAGATACAAGAACAATGTACTAAACAAAAAGATGTGGATAACGATCACGGATATCTTCCTCCCGCTCCCAGGTGGATTCTCCTGAGGAACGACCGCCCCAAGACACTCGGACTAAAGGGATGACCTTATTCTTCAGTACTTTCTCTCTGCGGTCAAGGATGGTAGTAGGCTGCTCCTCGTATGACAGATCGGTCCCCAAAACTAATTCTGAATGGTCCAGAACATGGTTCTCATCTCGTACGTAATGCCGCAACTGTGATACGTGGAAGGTATTGTGCACACCAGCTAGCGATGGAGGTAAGGCCAGTCGATAGGCCACCTTTCCTACTCGCTCTAGCACCTCAAAAGGTCCGATAAAACGGGGACTAAGCTTTCCCCGACTCCCGAATCTGATAACTCCACGAGTAGGTGAAATCTTCAAGAACACATGATCTCCGACTTCGAACTCAAGTGCCCTTCTGCTGGTATCTGCCCAACTCTTCTGTCGATCTTGAGCCGTCTTAATACGTTGTCTGATCATTTGAACCTTGTCGACTGTCTGAACAATGAGTTTGGGGCCCAGTAATCTTCGTTCTCCCACATCATCCCAGCATACTGGGGATCGACACTTCCGCCCGTATAGCGCTTCAAAAGGAGCCATCTGAATACTAGCCTGATAGCTGTTGTTGTAAGAAAACTAGACTAGGTGCAGATGGTCCTCCCAGGAACCCTGAAAGTCCAACATACAGGCTCTCAACATATCCTCGAGCGTCTGAATTGTACGTTCGGATTGTCCATCCGTCTGTGGGTGATAAGTTGTGCTGAATTTAAGGCGGGTTCCCAAACTCTCCTGTAAGCTCTTCCAAAAGTGCGACAAGAATCTCGTGTCCCGGTCTGACACAATGCTGACTGGAACACCGTGAAGTCGCACAATCTCCTGCATATATCTTTCTGCCAGTGATTCAGTCGACTGTCTTACTTGGAAAGGTAGGAAGTGTGCAACTTTTGTGAGGCGATCGACGATAACCCAAATAGCATTATTGCCTCTAGGGCTCCGTGGTAAGGCCGTCACAAAATCCATAGTAATGTGCTCCCACTTCCATTCAGGTATCGACAATGGTTGTAATAATCCTGCTGTTCTCTGATGTTCCGCCTTCACCTGCTGACATACCAAGCATCTGGATACGAACCTCGCAATTTCCCGCTTCATTCCGTTCCACCAAAAGTGATGCTTTAGGTCCTGATACATTTTTGTACCTCCTGGATGCACAGAATAAGCTGAACTGTGTGCTTCAGCCAAAACTTCTTCTCGTACATCACCTTTAGGTACGCAGAGTCTGCTACCGAATCTCAGAGAGCCATCTTCATGTATAATCAAATCCGTTCTCAATCCAGCTTCCACTTGCTCTCTGAACTTTTGTAATCGAGGATCATCCGCTTGTGCAATCTTGATGCGATCCACCAGGGAAGATTGCACCTGTAGTTGCCAAAATTGACTGAGTGCGTTCGAAGTAATGACCTCAAGTTCAAGTCTCTGGAAATCCTCAATAATACTCCTCTGATCGGTCAACATCATGACCGCTGGTTTGCGACTGAGTGCGTCTGGTACAACATTGACCTTCCCCGGGTGATACTGAAGGTCCAAGTCATAATCTGCCATTAGCTCTAGCCATCGGCGCTGCCTCATGTTCAGTTCCTTCTGAGTGAAAACATACTTCAAACTTTTATGATCCGTGTAAACCTCCACTTTCTCACCCAATAGATAGTGCCTCCAAATCTTCAACGCAAAGACTACCGCAGCTAACTCCAAGTCATGTGTAGGGTAGTTCTTCTCGTGGTTTCTCAATTGTCGAGAGGCGTAAGCAACCACTCGGCCGTGCTGCATCAAAACACAGCCTAAACCCTTCCCTGAGGCATCACTGTGTATCACCAAACCACCTGAATTATCTGGTACTGTAAGTATAGGTGTTGTGGTTAACTTCTGCTTTAGTGTGTCGAATGCCTGAGTGCACTCCTCTGTCCATGTAAACGGCACGTCCTTCCGTGTCAGCCGTGTCAATAGTTCTGCGATTCTTGAGAAATCTTGGACGAATCTCCGATAATAGCCTGCTAATCCCAGAAAACTCCTGATCTCAGCCACTGATTTCGGCGTCGGCCAATCTCTGACAGATTCTATCTTTGCCGGGTCCACTGAGATGCCTTCGCCAGAAACAATATGTCCCAAAAACTGAACCTTGTCAAGCCAGAATTCACACTTGCTTAGCTTCGCGTACAGCTTCTCTTCCCGAAGAACCTGCAGTACCGTGCGCAAATGCTCAGCATGCTCTTCCCGGGTCTTCGAATAGACAAGTATGTCGTCGATAAACACAACGACAAACGTGTCCAAGTATTTTGCGAACACCCTGTTCATTAAATCCATGAATATTGCTGGGGCATTGGTAACACCGAACGGCATCACAAGGAACTCGTAATGTCCGTATCGGGTTCTGAAAGTCGTCTTGCATACATCCTCGGCTGCTACTCTGATTTGATGATATCCAGAACGGAGGTCCAACTTCGAGAAAACCTTGGCTCCACTTAGCTGATCAAATAGGTCGTCAATGCGCGGTATTGGGTACTTGTTCTTTATCGTGACCTTGTTCAGCTCCCGATAATCTATACACATTCGTAGCGATCCATCCTTCTTCTTTACTAATAGGACTGGTGCACCCCACGGTGAAGCGCTTGGCCGAATAAATCCTTTCTCCAATAGTTCTTCAACCTGCTTCTTCAATTCCGCCAATTCAACTGGTGCCATTCTGTATGGAGCTCTGGATACTGGGGCCGTACCTGGAGTCAAGTCGATTGAGAACTCCAAAATTCGAGGAGGTGGTAGACCTGGTAGATCTTCAGGAAATACTTCTAGGAAGTCCCGAACAATTTCTGAGGCTGGGCTCTCATCAATCTCCATAGCTGTCAGTTCTTTGGGCTTGGCTCTATATTTAGCTGGCTCCAATTCGCTTCCACCCTCAAAAATGAACTCCGGGTGATTAGGGATGCGGAAGATCACCTTCCTTGCACGACAATCGATAACTGCATGGAAAGTGCTCATCCAATCCATCCCAAGAATTGCGTCGTAACTGCCTGTCCCAATTAGAAGGAAATTCGCATAGAATTCCCTACCACACACTACAACCGGGCATAATCTACATTCCCGACTAGATATAATAATGCCATTACCCGTATGAATTTCCCATCCCTTGGTTAGTGGTTCATGTGGTATTGAGTGTGTACTTGTGAAATGCTCAGACAAGAAACAATGCCCTGAATCAAATAGTACTCTAGCTGGCAAGGCATGTACGAGTAGAGTACCTGTAACCACATCTCCTGACGCTTCTGCCTGCTCGGCGGTCAAGGTGAAAGCCCGTCCCTGACCGCGACCTGGAAATGGTTGCCTCTGCTCCTGCGGCCTCTGCTGTGACGGTCCAGAACCTCCCTGTATCTCTGCTCGCTCAGGACAACTGTTAATCCTGTGTTGACTGGAACCGCAAATCAGGCACTGTCCCTTGGCACGGCGGCAGTCCTTCTGAGTATGCCCTCCTCTACCGCAATAGCCGCAAGTTACGCCCTGTCTCTGGGGACGATGTTGTGGTATGAATGGGCGCTTCATTTGAGTCGTTCCTGCTCTGTGAACCGGTATGGCCCCTCGAGAAGGCACGTGGGTACGTGCTGGAATGACCGGGGGTCTCCTGAACTTGTTAATCAATTGCTCTTGAACTCTCGCCGCTTTGAGTACTTGTGCGAAAGTCTGTAGATCCAACGATGCAATCAGCTGCTGCAACTCAAAATCTAACCCCTGAAGGAAACGCCTGGCCCTGGTGACTTCTGATTTGACCATATATGGAGCAAAACGGCTCAAACGGTTGAACTCTACCGCATAAACGTCCACTGGGCGTCCATTCTGCTTTAAAAGAATAAACTTTTCCTCCATTTCTGCCTTGGCTGTGGGAGGAAAATAATGATCTAAGAAGCACTCCTTAAACTTGCTCCATTCGATCGGCCCTTCAAGTCTGCTTTCTTCTACCGACCACCATGTACGGGCCTCGTCTTCTAATTGTATCTTTATTACATCCACTCTGTCTTCCTCTGGAACCCTGGCAGCCGTCAATAAATTTTCCATGTTTACCAGCCATTGTTCAGCCTCAAGGGGTTCAGCTAGCCCTGTGAACGCAGCTGGGTGTAACCGTCGGAAGTCTGACACAGTACCAGCCCTAGCCTGATAAGCTGGTGGAGTAGCGCCCTCGGGGGCGGTAATAAGTGCGGAGGGTCCTCCTGCAGCGGTAATCGCTCTGAGTCCCTCAGTAAGCAAATCTGTCTTCCTCTCCTGAGCTTCCGCGAGAGTGGTCAGTGCACTGAGTATTCTTTCCGTACGGTCCTGAGAGCTGGAGTCCGAGAAGGGGTCGTTCGGGGACGTCATATCTCTGGAAGATTCAAAAGAATAGGTTCAGATTCAAAGATAGAAATCAAGAGTAGTGAAACAAGAATAACGTAATATCGCCTAGTGATTGTTATCCCTTGATACTAAACACAGTCTCTGATACCAACTAAACCATGTCACGCCCCGCTTCCCAAAATACGGAAAACGAGGGATGACTAGGCCAGCCATGCTCCTACGGTCAAGGAATCATCCTGCCGTAGTCACACTTCGGCTTCTAGCACTACATGGTAATCAGTAAGTAAAGAACAGTATTAAAGGAATCACATCACTAATTTATTACATTAAAATTCCATTGTTTACAGATTACAGATAATAAGAACGATAACTAACCAAGTTCAAACTCACAATTTGTTTTATGGAAAGCAGTAAAATGAAGAAGGTACACCAACTATATCTCCGTGAACTCAA
Source organism: Agapanthus africanus (assembly GCA_030015575.1). NCBI lineage: Eukaryota > Viridiplantae > Streptophyta > Magnoliopsida > Asparagales > Amaryllidaceae > Agapanthus > Agapanthus africanus. The sequence continues at coordinate 22,221,377 of JASDDO010000028.1, read as the reverse complement.
AGGATAGATCCGTCTCCTGTGCTGGTCCTCCCGCGGAATCTGAGCATGCATACTCAGGTCGTCAGAGCGACACGAATAATAATATCATTATAATCAGATGCAACAAGTAAATGAGGTAATACTAGTATGAGAATAATGCAGGTAATCACTATGTCACAATATGATGCAGAATATGTTATGTGTCCCTATCGGTCTCTAGGTCATGTTTGAAATCACATAGTGGAAGGAGGATCATGTTTAACAGGAGTCTCGTACATACCCGAGACAACGGCCCACATGCCCGGGACATAACCCTGTCAGCCGGATCGCTAGATCCTGTCCTACACGCATAAGTATCACGGTTCGAATGATCATCCTCTAAACACGGTCCCGCTAAATACGATACTCTTTCCACTTTGATTTCCCCTTTTTCCCCAAGTTACACTATTTATGATATTGATCTACTTGTGTACAAGTACGCCAATGACACGGTTTCATCACTATCCACTGTACCAATCACTGTCACGATTGTTCACTTTCCATTGGTGTACTCGTCACTCCTAAACCAACATCTATCACGCACGATAATGCAATGTCCACACGCACTAACACTGTGTATACGACAAGGGTATGATATATGTATTGTAAACTACCAAATAAGCACGGTATGTTATGAATTAATATGCATGTCACGAACCAAAATGAATTACACAAATCAATATGTTATGAATTCAGCAAATATGATGTAGGTAAGATATATAGAACAATCAGTCAGGAATTCATCAAATTTTGTTTCAGTTCGATCGGAGTTTCGGTCTTCAAGATATAACTGTTTCAGTTTAAGTGTTCGCAGCTGGAATTTCAATTTCAGAACTGAACGTCTGTTTCGCGACACGAATTGCGCCCAGTTGGGCTCAGAATTTAGCGATGTCACAGTTAAATGAAATTTAGGGTTTCCGATAAAGTATTCAACGCAACAGACGGATCTTCAATCGCATCTGTACGTTGAAAGTTATACACAGTTCAATCTCAAATGTTATTTCAGAAAGTGTTCTGAACAGCTTTACGTTCTGCCTTTTTAAAATAAGTTTAAAATAACAAACTGCGATGAATCGGAAAGAGACCACTTGTTTTCTTTCACTAACAGGTATATCTTATAACTACTGTAAAGTTCCGTACCATGAGATTTCAGGAAATGCGGGGACGCAGGATTTTAGACAGAACACACCAATCAGAAACGCTCTGGACTGCAGTCCAGAGTCGTATTCCGATCCAAATATCTTCAGGGTTTCAGAACAGAAAACATTAAATTTCTACATAGTATTAAAGTTCGTCGAGTCGGCTTCGATTTAAGCCCTCGAACGTCTCAATCCAGTATACATATGATTTATGGTGATTTTATTCGTTTTCAGGCACGAGAAAATTCCAGTTTTAACGGCATATTTGGGGGTATCAGTTTTCGTTACAAACATTCGTATTTTCCAGCGAGATTCATACACTATATTTAACATTATAAGGGCCAACAGAAGGTATCAGTTTCCGTCAAATTAAACAGCCATATCCATGAGAGACTAGCATCGAACACCTTGGTCAATATATATATATATAATCATTAAGTTCGTAAACTATGTAATCTAGGTGTGTAACATGACTATAATAGCATGAACCAAGTAAATACTTGCCTGGAGAGCGCCTCGGGGTCGTACGGCAATAGTGTCGTCGCGAACGCGCGATATACACCACGTATCGGATTCCCGCGAGCCTCGATCTAGATGTGGATCTCGCGTCGGGGTTGACCGGAGTCGTTTGCACAGCCACTGGACGTTGAGGGATGCTTTATGATCCTCTGCGAGTGTATTGGGGTTGCCGACAGTCGACGGCGTCGCTCCGGCAGCGAGTATAGAGCAGCTCACAGTGAGGGAAAAATTGTTTGGAAGTGGTTTTGGAATTTTGGAGAGAGAGAGAAGAGGGGCAGTGGGGTCGGGTATGGAGAGATGAGGGTGATGCTGAGGGTGTGTAGGGTCGCAGAGGGGGTTCAGGCGAAGTGGGGCTCGCCGGCGTTAAGTGCCAGGGTGCTGTGGCCGAACCCTGCAGTGGGGGTCGTGTGCAGGGGAGACTCGAGTGGGTGGAGATGGAGTAGTGGAGGGAGAAGGAGGGTGGATGAGTGGTTGTCGTCTTGGGTCGAGCGACGAAGTGGGGTGATCGCCGGCGGTGGAGTGTCAATGGTTCGAGAGGAAGTTTGGGTGCTCGCGTTTTTTTTTTTTTTTGAGCTCGGTGAAAGTAGAGGAGAGAGGTGAGGAGTTTTCAGCGATGGGGTTGGTGAGCAAGAGAGAGATGAGGGCGACGAGGTTGAAAACGTGGGGCAACGGTAGGGCGAGGGCATGGGCGACGGCGGAGGAGGCGGGTCGCGCGCGCGCGTTAATGGAGTAGCCGTTGGGATTTTTTTTTGAAAAGGAAGAAGAACGGTGAGGGGTCGGCGAGCGGGCTTGGGTTGATGGAAGTGGGCCGGGCTATGAAAGGAATTCATTTTTCCCTTATAAATCTCGTGGGCTTCAGAAAGAAACGGGCCGGGTTATAAAAAAAACAATTAATTCCCAAAGTGGGCTGCAGAGAAGGGAACGGGCTGGGATTTTATAAAAGGGATTTTGCTAAAAAATCGAGTGGGCTGATGAAAATTAACAGAATTTATTTAGTGTGTGGGCTGAGGGATTAGGAAAAATAATGGTTGAATTAAATTGGTTTTATTTGTGTTAGTTTTTGGTTTTAATTTCTGGGTTTTGACTTTTAGGGTTTGGACTATAATTCCAAAAGCGTTGGAAAAAATAGGGTTTAAACAACCAACTAAAAATATACGAAGTCAAGAATAAGTTAATCACTAGGATTCAGAAATAGGAAGTTTCATGTAGAAAGGAAACGGGGATTTACAACAGCTGATGTGGAGCCCAGAAGATGATGTCTGATATAGGTCTGAAGTGCGAGAAGATTCAAGCATGTCCCAAAAATTGCGTGTTGACCGGAAAGAAAATTCATATTTGAAAGAGTGTCCAACATGCGGAGAAGCCAGATATAATCCGAAAGATTTTGATAAGAAGCCCGATATACCTGTGAAGATAGCACGATACTTTCCCATAACAGAGAGGCTGCAGAGGCTACTCAGGTGCAAGAAAACAGCCGAGGCAATGATTTAGCATCATCGTTCTCCTCCAAGTGAAAATGGAAAAATGAGTCATTCAAGAGATTCACCGGCATATAAGGATTTCGATAGGAGGAACAAAATATTCAGTAGCGATCCTCGCAATGTCAGGCTCGGACTCGCTAGTGATGGTTTCTAACCATTCAAATATATAGCTGGAAGCCACAGCACATGGCCCGTTGTAATGATAGTTTATAATTTGTCACCTTGGTTGGCTATGGATCAATCATACTTTATGATGACTCTTCTTGTCGACGGACTAAACTCACCGGGAAACAATATCGACGTCTATCTCCGACCTATGATCGATAAGTTAAAATCTTTATTCATTGATAGTGTAGAGACTTACGATGTAAACATAAATACAACCTTCATACTGCGTGCGGCTTTAATGTGGACAATTAATGATTTTCCTGCGTATAGAATGCTATCAGGTTGGCCCGTACATGGTCACAAAACATGTCTTTATTGCCATTAACATACAACATCGAAATTCTTGAATTTTAGCAGGAAGGTTTGTTATTGCGGCCATCGACTTTTCCTTCCTCTAGACCATCCCTACAGGTTAGATGCTGTTCACTTTGATAGTCATCAGGAGCTTCTTGGACCTCCAACCCCATTGTCTGGAGAGGACGTGACTGCTCAGTGAGATGGTTACAATAATGTGACTTCAGGATAGATCCGACAAAACAGGTCAAACCACCATTCTGGAACAAGTTAAGAATTTTCTTCGAGCTTCCTTACTGGTCAACAAATTTAGTGCGTCATTGTCTGGATGTCATGCACATAGAGAAGAGAGTATCCGAGCACGTACTCAACTTGCTTCTTTATAAAGATGGAAAATCGAATGACAACCTCCATACTCAGATGGATCTTTAGGACTGGGAAATTAGAAGTGAATTGCATTCTAAACCGATAGCGGGTAAACCAGGCAAGTTTGTACTTCCCAATACCGCGTATCATATGTCACAACCGGAGAAGAAAAGATTTATGCAGGTGTTGCATGATTTGAAAGTTCCCACAGGTTTCTCAGGATCATTTAGTAAGAAGATAAAAATTATGAAAGGCAAGATCGATGGGCTGAAAAGTCACGATCACCATGTTATTATGGAGCACATTTTACCATTAGCCCTTAGGACTTCCCTTTCCCAATCGGTTGGTTTAGTAATCAATGACCTATGTTACTTTTTTAGACAATTATACGCTAAAACCCTGGATGTTGTGACGCTGGAGAAACTAGAAAATTCTATTTCGTTGATACTTTGCAAGTTTGAGTGTATTTTCCCACCGTCATTCTTCGATATCATAATACACCTGACGGTTTATCTTGCAACTGAGGCTAAGTTAACCGGACCAGTACAATATTGATGGATGTATCCCATCGAAAGGTACGTGGAATTTTACGTTTCGCGCAATTTGTAAAATTATTATTGTCCTATATGCCCGTATTTATTTATTTAAAATATTTTTCTTTAGGTACCTCTACACTCTAAAAAAGTATATACGCAATCGAAATCGAGCAGAGAGTTCTATCATGCAATGTTATCTTCTACAAGAAGCAACCGCATTTTGTTCTTGCTATCTGGACGAGAATATTGAGACAAAAGTTAACCGGCCTCGAAGAATTCAGGACGGGCCATATGGTAAAGCAGATTATAAGAGAGTAGATACTATATTTATCAATAAGATATATCAGTTTATTCTCCTCAATAGTGCATGTCTTGAAAAAATTAAATGATAAGTTTTTTTGGAATAATTGTTATATTTGTATTTATATTTATGTATGTGTGAAATGATATAATATTAATGTCATAATTTATTGTTGAGAAAAGAATTTATTTTAACGAGGTACGTGAGGGGCATCCTGATTGGAATAATAAACGATTGGAAAAATATCATCAAGATAATTTTTGCGATTGGGTTGCAGATCATTCAAGTTGTTCGAATAATATGTTATTGCTACCAGTCTTAATCTAAACTTATATCGTTATGTATTTGTCGTAAAATTTATTTTGTTAGATCTACGATCCGAACTTGTCTGCATCATTAAAGAGTGATTCAAGATGTTTAGCTCAGTTTTCTAGTATGGAGGTTGCATATTATAAAGGAAACGGTGTCCTTAGATACAAATTCAAAGTTAAGAATATAGAAACATTTCGAACCGCTCAGAATAGTAGGATTGCGACGGTAGGATCGCGACGGTAGGATCAGATAGTGTGATTTATTATGGATACTTAAATTGTATGCTTGGGATCCAATATCTCGGACGATCATAACCGTTTTATATATCTCAGTGTTCTTGGTACAATGCATGAACCAATACGGATAAATGGAGAAACAATCTCGAGACTTGGAAAGATGAATATGGATTGACCAGTGTGAACACACTTCGATTTTACGGCCTGTACGATCTGTTTATCTTTCCAAACCAAGCATTCCAAGTATACTACTCACAGTGTTTGAAGCATCCGGGATGGAGTGTCGTATGCCGTTGGAAACCCAGGAATGTTTACGATGTCACAGAATTCGAGGACAACGATGATGATGAAGAAGAGAGAAGACTTAGAGTGCTCCGACCGTTTGTTTCAAAAGACGGGTTTTCTTCGGCAGATTATGAAGTTATGTGGGTTAGAAATGATATTGATGATAAAATCCAAGTAGATATGTCTAATGCGTTCATGAAACGAAAAAGATTATCTGTAATGTTATATTATTACTTCATATTTTTCGATTTACACATATATAGTATGCATATGTAATGATTGTACTTTTGTCTAGATTTGATGACGATGACAGGAGCAGCGAGGGGCTGCAGGAGCACCAGCCGCGGCACTGGCAGAGACAAAGGCAGAGCGGTTCTGCGGCCCGGAGAGCTGCGTAGGAAGCTTCAGAGGGCCAGACTTGCACCCCGATCGGAGACCCCTTCGGATACCTCTTTCCGTGTGGACTTTGCCACACCTGCAGGTATATTGCACGCATATTCTTTTTGAATGTAATATTATAGATATACATGCATATTTATGTCAAAATTATTTATATGGTCAATATTTGATTGTATAGCTGTTGGTGGTGCGTCCACATCAGAGGCAGAAGCCACTCCCGCACCTCCAGGTATGTTTATATATCTTATAGTGCATGCATATTGATTTAGAATGCTATATCATAAATATAAATACATTCATTTTGCTCTTACGTACTTAGATAATCATTTTTTAATTGTCTAACTGTAGGTGGTGCCCCCATATCTCGTGCAGAGGCCACCACCGCACCTACAGGTATATTTATATATCCTATAGTGTATGCATGTTGATTTAGAGTGTTATATTATTGATATACACATTGTTTTTGCAATTACTTATATAGTCAATGTTTGACTGTCTAATTATAGGTGGTGCGTCCATGTCTGGTGTAGGGGCCACTCCCGTTACTTCCGTACCCTCCGCTCAGTCTGCAGGTTAGTATGAATAAATATAAAATATTTTTTCATTTTACATATTCTTTAAGAATAAACATGAATTTCATGTAATTTTATCGATATTTATTTTCTAATTGGAGAGGATGCGCCCACGTCCGAGTCACCGGCTGTTCCTCACCGGAGAAACTATCGTCCCGCTTGTGCTACTGCCCGGACCCAGACTCATGCTTCTGTCGCCGGAGGTATACATCACACTTCAATTTTCGTTAAACCTTGATTTCTTAATACCACTTTGTCTTAATATTGATTTTCTTGATATTTCTTGTAGATACAAGGAAACCCCATCCCGAGAGGGGAACTCGAGGCACGAATCGGTCCCACAGGCGAGGCTCAACAGAGTTTGGGGGAGGCAGCATTCCCTCTATTCTTTAACCCCGATTATCGCTATACCGGTGATTATTCCAAGAGGTTCGGCCGGTATATGGGGGATAAGAGCCGCCTCATGAAGAAGTTTCCACTTCATGTAAGTGGGGCGATCAGCACCGGCGCTCATTTGCCATCTTATGAGATCAGGCTCGGGTATTAATATATATTTTCATTTGACTTATTCAATATATTTATTATTATTTAACACTTGCAATTTAATAGCATTGTTTTTATGTATTTGCAGTTGGATTACGACTTTCAACATGTACCCGACCCTGATCACCCTGTGAGAGTGCTAGATCTTCATGCTCTGTACCATGGCCTGATGAAGAAAATGCAATCAAAGGTCCGATACAGTAGGAACTAGCTGAAGATCGACTGCTATTCCCTGTGGATGGAGACCCTCGAGGCAGATAGAGCGGCTCTCCTGCATACTCCGCCCTTTGCGAGAGTCGACATAGATAAATGGCCTCTCTTATGCCAACATTTTGACTCTCAGTACAAACAGGTTTGTAATTTAAATGTAATTCATTGTTTAGTATATAATTTATTTTTTGTGTTGCTTAATTAGAAAACTAAATCTGAATGTGTTGTGCAGAAACAGGCCGATCAAAATAAAAAGAATAGGAAGTCGGCGAAGAGGGGTCGCCCCACTTATACAGGTGACTCGAGGAATATTACTCGTGCTATGGAGGTATCAGTAAATTACAATAGATCTACTCTGATATAATGTAATATTAAGAGTTATTTTATAATATATGTAAATTTTTTGCGAATTGCAGAGAGCTCAGACCCTTTCGCAGGGTGGTACACCGAGCGTGCTGACCGCGTATCTTACCGTCCACGGCACCTCGATAGATCCCGCTAGGGGTGAGCTTCGATTCTCCATCACTGCTACCCAGGAGTATTGCGTAAATATTAATATTTATTCTAACAGATTTGAAATTTTTGTTTTGAAAAGTACAAATTTAATGATATACTTATATTTTAATGGTTAATGTGGGTGTAGGAGCGGGTGGTGGAGAAGGCGGAGGTATCGGGGATCGATTTTATGGACAGAATGATCCGATGCTGCTGACCCCAGTTCTAGACGCCGCACACAGAGGGTACCATGGAGGTTGGGAGAGAGGCCGGGGATTAGGTCTTAACAGGGCCCATATGAGGTTGGACTCCACTTCAGCGGTTACCTCCCCTACCCCTCGTGAGCGACGTCTAGAGCATGATGTTGCCGCTTTGAAGACCACCGTCGAGAAGTTGAAGGATATGTTGGTACGCATACTACTTAATAGTAAAATATTATATCACATTATAGATAGTAACATATGAGATATTAGTAGCCTGAGCTTATTTGGTTGTAGACTTAGTTTTGATTAATCATACGTATATAAAACTGTCTAATTAAAATAAACAAATAACTACCACTGAACTCAATACAAATAACTGAAAAGGATGTCCCATAATGCGGGCTCACATCAGGAAATGAATACAGAAATAAAACTAACTACCACTGAACTCACAGCTCAGCCTGCTGGCTGAAATACTCCTGCTCGGACTACGACAGCGGTACAGAATCTGGGCCATGCAAAACCCAGACGTCAGCGCGTCATGTCAACAAGTAATATAATATGAACAATGTAACATGCAATGCAAAATAGACATGAATAAAACGAGAGTAGCGGTAATATGAATCAACGGTGCAGGGTAGTGTGCAGTGGGTACTAAACTGTTCTATCAGGTTTTCTATTATTAGGTTTTTGAAATCAATTGATGAATCGTCGATATAACTCAATAGTATCCCTTGCATGCCCGGGACCACGGTCAAGATCCTCGGGGCTGAATCCGAGACATGCCGCTAGGCAGTAACAGGTAGCAGGATGGGCGAGTGATGTCAGCATCATCACTACGGGGCTGGCCGAGCCCGTAAGACTGATCAGAACAGGTATCGAACTGTTGAGTTACAAATCGGTTTCACCTTTGATTTCCCCATACCCCCAAGTTATGTATGTCAGGTCAAGTATTCAGTAATCAAGAACTAATGCCAACACAGGATCAGGTAAAAGCAAGTTTGTCTGGATAGACAACAGGAACGGTCCATGAGGACTATATGTCAGGTTTGTTGGCATTAGGCACGAGATCAGGTAACAGGTCGAGTCATGGTACATCAAGTCAACAGTATACGGTACCATGTCAGGTGTAGAAATATATATATGTGTAGCCATGTCAGGTCCAGATGTAAGCAATCTCGTGAGTGTGCTCCCAATCAGATGTATAAACAAACATGGGTATTAACAACATGAAATAAGCAATGCATTAAATAATAAGCATGTTTCATTCAATCATAAGAGTGCAGTAATACAATGTAGCCGTTTAGTCATGTTAACAGGTTTAAGCACCCTTAGCGGTGCAATAAATTATGTAACGGTCCAGTATAGTTATTTCAGGTTAAAGCATGCGAGTGTCCAAATATAACAGAACTACAGGGATAATTGCTACCAGCTATTTTAACAGTAAAATATGATTGAACAGGTAGATTTGATTATTGGGTTGCAACTGTAAATTCCAATTTTAAAAGTAAAATGATATAATGCAACATCGTAACCAAAATGGGAAAATGATTGTACCAAGCTAAATTTTACAGGTTTATGGTGTCAAAACATATATAAATATATTGTATAGCATGTAGAAAGGGGTACTTGCCTCGACGGGTCGCGAACCGGGAAAAACGGAACGTATCGTCGGCGGGGAAACTCGTGACGAACGCACGGTTCACGGATTGAACCCAAACAACGAACCAAGGAACAACACGGGTCAGAGTACTCTGCTGGATTATCGGGACACGTTACCGGCACGGCCGGATTCCGGCGAACAGCGACTACAAATTCCAGAATTTAATGAACAGCCAAAGGAGAACAGGAAGAGGGAATGGAAGGAGGAAGAGAAGAGATAGCTTACTGGTGATCCAGAGGGTGTGACGGCGGTGAGATCGACGGCGGTGAGGCGCCGGCAAGGAGGTTACAGCGGTTGGGGTTAGGGCTCGGGTATGGAACGTTGGTGCAGGGAAAGGAAAACGAAGAGGGAGAGGAGATGGTCGGGGTGCTGGAGTGGGCAGGTGGTGAGGAGGGTGCTGGTGGTGGCGTGGATGACGACGACGAGAGGCCTCCGGCGATGGGTTGTGAGGGTGGAGGCTCGGGTGAACAAAGGAAGAAGGAGGAGATGGCGAGGAGAGGGAGACTCGGGTGAGGGCGAGGAGAGGACACGGCCGGCGAGATTGAGCTGCGGCGGCGAGGGGCACTCGGCTGGGGGTTCTCGTGGGGTTGGGTTTCTCGCGAGGGCTTCTGAGTTTTCTGTTCTCGTGATGAGGAAAGAAAAATGAGGGGGGGAAATAATATAAGAGAGAGAGAGAGAGAGAAAAGAGTTAGAGAGAAAGAGAGATTTGAGGGGGAGAGAGAAAGGTAGGGGCCCACGGCAATTATCAGCCTCGCGATTGGCTGAGAAAGAAAGTTGCAAAGATTTATACTGTTCATCAAACTATTTATTCTGTTAAGAGTATTTGATTGGTTAATGTTAACGAAATATATATAAGGTTTAAAAGATTATAGAAATTTAGGATTTGGGCGCTAAATAAAATATTTCCAAATCGCGCCCGGGTTGAGCCCAAAAATTTGAAATTTAAATAATAGGATTTTAAGCGGGTTCCAAATTTTAAGATGAGGTGTTTTATGATTAAAAAGCATACCCCCAAGACGGACACTTGTATGCGTGCGTAGCGTCCAAACTCGCCCGTTTCACCGAACGAGACGAGGACTCGATGCACAGACGCTACCATAAGGCTAGGGGTATCGAGTAGGCCAAGATGACTATTTTTAATTTTATTTTAGATACCAAAATTTGTTATATGCAGAAATGATTATGCCAGATAAAATTTTACAGTAAGTGACAAACAGGCAGGCTAAATGAACTGAGTACCACATTAATGCTCAAACAGTAACAGAAATTAGTAGTATTGGGCTCGGGTGTTACATTATACCCGACTGCAAAATAATTTCGTCCTCGAAATTCCAAGAATACAAGATAGAAAACTACAGAAAAAGGTGAGGAAACTTCTGTCGGATCTCATCTTCTCGTTCCCAAGTGAACTCTTCATGCGATCGATTACCCCAAGAAACAAGCACAAGGGGGATAACCTTGTTCTTAAGAACCTTTTCCCTTCGATCCACGATTTCAACCGGTCGCTCTTCAAAAGTCAGGTCTTCCCGTACTGTTAACTCCGAATGTTCCAAGACGTGTGTTTCATCTTGAACATATCTTTGTAGTTGAGATACGTGAAACACATCGTGTACACCTGCCAAGGACTACGGTAACACCAAACGGTACGCTACCTCTCCAACACGCTCCAATATCTCAAAAGGTCCAACGAATCGAGGACTAAGCTTTTCTCGACTCCCAAAACGAATCACCCCTCTAGTCGGTGATATCTTCAAGAATACCAAATCACCCACGGCGAACTCTAGAGGTCTTCTGGACGTGTCAGCCCAACTCTTCTGTCTGTCTTGAGCTGCCTTCATATGATTTCTGATAGTGTTAACCTTCTCAACTGTCTGCACCACCAAATCTGGTCCTAACAATTTTCGTTCACCGACATCATCCTAACAAACCGGTGAACGGCATTTATGACCATACAACGCTTCAAACAGATCCATCTGGATAGTTTCTTGAAAACTGTTGTTGTAAGAAAACTCCACCAAGTGTAGATGATCCTCCCACGAACCCTTGAAGTCCAACATGCATGCTCTCAACATATCTTTAAGAGTTTGGATCGTTCTCTCCGACTGACCATCAGTTTGAGGATGATAAGCTGTGCTAAACTTCAATCGAGTCCCCAAACTTTTATGTAAACTCCTCCAGAAGTGTGATAAGAACCGAGTGTCCCGATCGGACACGATGCTCACCGGTACTCCATGCAATCTTACAATCTCCTGCATGTACCGCTCTGCCAAAGTCTCTATTGATTGACCAACCCGGAAAGGAATAAAGTGAGCAGCCTTGGTCAACCGATAAACAATCACCCATACTGCATTGTTTCCCTTTGGACTCTGCGGTAAAGCCGTCAAGAAATCCATGGTTATATGTTCCCACTTCCACTGAGGAATCGGAAGTGGTTGCAATAAACCAGCAACCCTTTGATGTTCAGCCTTAACTTGCTGACACACCAAACACTTAGCCACAAAGCGAGCAATCTCCCGTTTCATGCCTTCCCACCAGAAATGCTGTCGAATATCTCGATACATTTTTGTACCTCCTGGATGTACAGAATAAGCTGAACTGTGTGCCTCCTTCATAAGCTCTTCGCGAACATCTCCCTTTGGCACACACAAACGGCTACCATATCTCAACGAACCATTTTCGTGGATCAATAAATTTGTCCGTAATCAGGCCTCAACCTGCTCTCGAAACTTTTGCAGTCTAGGATCCTGTGATTGTGCTGCTTTAATTTTCTCAATCAAAGACGACTGTACTTACAACTGCATCAACTGTCCTGTAGAACGCGGTAGCACAACCTCCAAGTCAAATTTTCGAAAATCTGCAACGATCTCCTTCTGCGTAGTTAACACCTGAATCGCTGGTAACCGACTAAGCGCATCCGGCACAACATTAACCTTCCCCGGAAGGTACTTAAGATCAAGGTCATTGTCAGCCATCAGCTCCAACCATCTACGCTGCCTCATATTAAGCTCCTTCTGCATGAACACATACTTCAAGCTCTTATGATCAGTAAAAACTTCAACCCTTTCGCCCAAAAGGTAGTGTCTCCAAATCTTCAAAGCGAAAATCACAGCCGCAAGCTCCAAGTCATGAGTCGGATAATTCTTCTCATGGGTCTTCAATTGTCTCGATGTGTACGCTACAACTTTCCCATGCTGCATCAAAACACAACCCAATCATTTCCCAGATGCGTCGCTGTGAATCACCAATCCTCCGGAATTTTCTGGCACGGTCAAAATAGGGACGGTTATCAACTTCTGCTTCAATGTCTCAAAAGCTAACGTACATTTATCCGTCCATACAAAAGGTACCTCCTTGCGCGTAAGCTTGGTCAACGGCTCTGCCAGACGAGCAAAGTTCTCCACAAATCTCCTGTAGTATCCGGCTAATCCAAGGAAACTTCTTATCTCAGCAACATTCTTTGGAATAGGCCAATCTCGAACTGCTGCAATCTTTTCAGGATCGACGGCGATTCCATCGCCCGACACAACATGCCCCAGAAACTTCACTTCCTCCAGCCAAAATTCGCACTTACTCATCTTCGCATACAATTTCTCCTGTCTCAACGTCTGCAGTGCGATCTTTAAATGCTCCGTATGCTCCTCAAAGCACTTCGAGTAAACCAGAATATCGTCAATGAACACTACAATAAACTGGTCTAAGAACGGTGAAAAGTTTCGGTTCATCTAGTCCATGAATACTGCCGGCGCATTCGTTACTCCGAAGGGCATCACTAAGTACTCGTAATGTCCATACCGAGTTCGAAACGCCGTCTTGCAAATATCTTCTGCTTTCACTCGAACCTGATGATATCCGGATCGCAAATCCAGCTTCGAAAATACCCTCGCGCCACTACGCTGCTCAAAAAGTTCTCTAATGCGAGGGATCGGGTACTTGTTCTTAATAGTCATCCGGTTTAATTCTCGATAGTCGATGCACATTCTTCTTGTGCCATCCTTCTTCTTTATTAGAATAGAACTCCCCAAGGCGAGTTACTGCTTCGAATCCAACCCTTCTCAATCAATTCAGCAACCTGTTTCTTAACTTCTTCCAATTCTACTGGTGCCATTGGATAGTACGCTTTAGATACTGGCGTTGCAACAGGAATAAGATCAATTGCGAACTCCACGTCTCGCTTCGGCGGTAATCCCGATATATCTTCAAATACGTCCATAAAATCACGAACAACAGCCGGCTCTTCACTATTATCAACTTCCATCGATGCAAGAATATCATTTGTCGGCCTAGCCCTAAACTCAACTGGCCCGACAGAACTGCTTCCTCTAGTGAAGGTAAACTCGGGATGTTTGGGAATCTGGAAAATTACTTCCTTTGCTCTACAGTCAATGTGAGCGTGGAAAGTGCCAAGAAAATCCATTCCCAAGACGACTTCATAGCTGCCCGTATCAATCACCAAGAAATCTGCAAAGAGTTCCCGTCCGCACACAACAACTGTACAATCTTTACACTCCCTACTAGATATGATTTTCCCATTCCCAGTGTGTATGTCCCAGAAACTAGACAGGGTCGTGCAGGTAATTGAGTGTGTAGTTATAAATCCGGATGACATAAAACAGTGGGATGCACCAGAATCAAATAATGCCAATGCGGGAAAACCATGAACGAGTAAAGTACCTGAAACCACTTCTCCTGATGCCTTGGCTTCTTCAGCTGTCAAGGTAAAAGCTCGAGCCTGATTAGGTCCTTGAGTCAGCTGTTTCTGCCCTTGGAACGGTCTCTGCGGAGGCTTCTGAATATCATCTCTCGTGCGAAGCTTCGACGGACAAGCACCAACTGCGTGATCAGCTGCTCCACAAACCAAACAAAGTCCCAGTCTCCTTCAACAATCCTTCTGCACGTGTCCAGGTAAACTGCAGTAGTCACAAATCACGCTCCTTCTTCGATCAACAATCACAGGCTTCTTCATGGGTGCTACACTGCGAAGGTCCACTGGAATACCCTTGCGACCATGAGCTTAGTTAGGTACAAATGCGGGCTTCCTGGCCGCAACTGCTGTCTGCTGCAAGCTCCCATTCATCCCAGATAAACTCTATTGTTCCCGAGCTGCCGTAAGAACCTGTGAGAAAGTGGTCAAACCCAGGGAGACAATCTACCTCTGGATGTCCACATCCAAACTGCGCATGAACCTTCGTGCCCTGTCTGTCTCATTGGCGACTAAAGGTCCAACGAATCTGCTGAGTCTCGTCCACTCTGCTGCATGCACATCCATGGGTGCTCCATTCTGCCTTAGCCTAATAAATTTCTCTTCCATTTCCTCCTGTGCAGTCCGCAGGAAGAACTTCTCCAGGAAACTCTTAGAAAAATCCGCCCACTTGATCGGTTTGGGCAAGCGGGTCTCCTCCACAAGCCACCATTCTCGGGCGTAGTCCACTAGCTGAATGCGTACCACATCAACTCTTTTTTCCTCTGGAATCTATGCCGCAATCAGCAAATTCTCCGTGTCGACTAGCCACTGCTCGGCTGGCAACGGCTCCTCCAAACCAGTGAATGTAGACGGACCCAAACGTCTGAAATCTGCCACAGTTCCAACTCGATCAACTGGTTTAGCTCCAACGTTGTTTACAGACTGTTGAACGATCTGCAAACCTTCCTGAAATGAATTTGCTTGCTGCTGGATCAGCTCAGTCTGCCTCTTCTGATTTTCCAGCATTCCTCTTATCACTCCAAGCATGGCGGCTTCGTCCACACGCCTTTGGTATGTCTTGAAATTATTATCTGCCATATTCCTGAAATCAAAACACCCAACATTAGCATAATGATAAATTCAATATATAGATCAAGGTTAGAACTCCAAGATACTTAAATAGAGTACCGCATTGTAACTATGCCGCGGTATCATAGCTACAATTACTTAACTCCACCCAAGTCGCCTAAGTCCTAGAGATAACAAGAAATCATGTTTTTCGAGTCGACATGCAAAGTAAGTTTGCACGTCGTAAAAGATATAATCAGGAAGAATGTGATTCAAGAATGGTAACGGCAAAGTGGCAGGACATGTTTCCTAAACACGGGCATTCTGATTCGTGTATTGGGTACGATACCCAACTACAAAAGAATCAACCCAACTAACCTATGGCTCTGATACCAAAAGAACCATGTCACGCCCTGCTTCCTAGAGTACTCTAGATTGGGCACGTGACATGGCCAACCAGGCTACCTGTGGGTAAGAAGTATCCATCCACAGTCACATTACGGCTGTAGAGATATCAAGAACTAGATAAAACTATATAAAAACATGTCCATAATCCAGAATAACAGGAGTCAATAATAAATAAATGCGGAAGCAAATCATCCAATACAAATAACTGAAAAGGATGTCCCATAATGCGGGCTCACATCAGGAAATGAATGCAGAAATAAAACTAACTACCACTGAACTCACAGATCAGCCTGCTGGCTGAAGTACTCCTGCTCGGACTGCGACAGCGGTACAGAATCTGGGCCATGCAAAACTCAGACGTCAGCGCGTCATGTCAACAAGTAATATAATATGAACAATGTAACATGCAATGCAAAATAGACATGAATAAAACGAGAGTAGCAGTAATATGAATCAACAGTGCAGGGTAGTGTGCAGTGGGTACTAAACTGTTCTATAAGGTTTTCTATTCTAAGGTTTTTGAAATCAATTGATGGATCGTCGATGTAACTCAATAGTATCCCGTGCATGCCTGGGACCACGGTCAAGATCCTCGGGGCTGAATCCGAGACGTGCCGCTAGGCACTAACAGGTAGCAGGATGGGCGAGTGATGTCAGCATCATCACTCCGGGGCTGGCCGAGCCCGTAAGACTGATCAGAACAGGTATCGAACTGTTGAGTTACAAGTCGGTTTCACCTTTGATTTCCTCATACCCCAAGTTATGTCTGTCAGGTCAGGTATTCAGTAATAAAAAACTAATGCCAACACAGGATCAGGTAAAAGCAGGTTTGTCTGGATAGACAACAGGAACGGTCCATGAGAACTACATGTCAGGTTTGTTGGCATTAGGCACGAGATCAGGTAACAGGTCGAGTCATGGTACATCAAGTCAACAGTATACGGTACCATGTCAGGTGTAGCAATATATATATGTGTAGCCATGCCAGGTCCAGATGTAAGCAATCTCGTGAGTGTGCTCCCAATCAGATGTATAAACAAACATGGGTATTAACAACATGAAATAAGCAATGCATTAAATAATAAGCATGTTTCATTCAATCATAAGAGTGCAGTAATACAATGTAGCCGTTTAGTCATGTTAACAGGTTTAAGCACCCTTAGCGGTGCAATAAATTATGTAACGGTCCAGTATAGTTATTTCAGGTTAATGCTTGCGAGTGTCCAAATGTAACAGAACTACAGGGATAATTGCTACCAGCTATTTTAACAGTAAAATGTGATTGAACAGGTAGATTTGATTATTAGGTTGCAACTGTAAATTCCAATTTTAATAGTAAAATGATATAATGCAACATCGTAACCGAAATGGGAAAATGATTGTACCAAGCTAAGTTTTACAGGTTTAGGGTGTCAAAACATATATAAATATATTGTATAGCATGTAGCAAGGGGTACTTGCCTCGACGGGTCACGAACCGGGAAAAACGGAACGTATCGTCGGCGGGGAAACTCGCAACGGACGCACGGTTCACGGATTGAACCCAAACAACGAACCAAGGAACCACACGGGTCAGAGTACTCTGCTGGATTGTCGGGACACGTCACCGGCACGGCCGGATTCCGGTGAACAGCGACTACAAATTCCAGAATTTAATGAACAGCCAAAGGAGAAACAGGAAGAGGGAATGGAAGGAGGAAGAGAAGAGATAGCTTACTGGTGATCCAGATGGTGTGACGGTGGTGAGATCGATGGCGGTGAGGCGCCGGCGAGGAGGTTACAGCGGTTAGGGTTAGGGCTCGGGTATGGAACGTTGGTGTAGGGAAAGGAAAACGGAGAGGGAGAGGAGATGGTCGGGGTGCTGGAGTGGGCAGGTGGTGAGGAGGGTGCTGGTGGTGGCGCGGATGGCGACGACGAGAGGCCGCCGGCGATGGGTTGTGAGGGTGGAGGCTCGGGTGAACAAAGGAAGAAGGAGGAGATGGCAAGGAGAGGGAGACTTAGGTGAGGGCGAGGAGAGGACGCGGCCGGCGAGGGTGGTGCCGGCGTTGAGCTGCGGCGGCTAGGGGCACTCAGCTGGGAGTTCTCGTGGGGTTGGGTTTCTCGCGAGGGCTTCTGAGTTTTCTGTTCTCGTGATGAGGAAAGAAAAATGAGGGGGGGAAATAATATAAGAGAGAGGGAGAGAGAGAGAGAGATTTGAGGGATCGAGAGAAATGTAGGGGCCCACGGCAATTATCAGCCTCGCGATTGGCTGAGAAAGAAAGTTGCAAAGATTTATACTGTTCATCAAAATATTTATTCTGTTAAGAGTATTTGATTGGTTAATGTTAACGAAATATATATAAGGTTTTAAAGATTATAGATATTTGGGATTTTGGCGCTAAATAAAACATTTCCAAATCGCGCCCGGGTTGGATCCAAAAATTTGAAATTTAAATAATAGGATTTTAAGCAGGTTCCAAATTTTAAGATGAGGTGTTTTATGATTAAAAAGCATACCCCCAAGACGGACACTTGTACGCATGCGTAGCCGTCCAAACTCGTCCGTTTCACCGAACGGGACGAGGACTCGATGCACGGACGCTACCACAGGGCTAGGGGTATCGAGTAGGCCAAGATGACTATTTTTAATTTTATTTTAGATGCCAAAATTTGTTATATGCAGAAATGACTATGCCAGATAAAATTTTACAGTAAGTGACAAACAGACAGGCTAAATGAACTGAGTACCACATTAATGCTCAAATAGTAACAGAAATTAGTAGTATTGGGCTCGGGTGTTACAATTGCCTAGCACTGATCTTGGCGATAGCGAAGCTCAAACACTACGCCTTACCATATGAGGTCCATCTCATATCAATGGTGGATCCTCTCAAATTTTTGATGTCAAGAGCTATACTAACAGGAAGGCTTGCTAAATGGGCCCTGCTCTTGATGGAATTCTCGATAACGTATCGACCCCTCAAACCAGTCAAAGGCCAGGCCATCGCAGACTTTCTCGCTAAGCATCCGATACCAGCCGATTCTCATTTAAATTGCAAATTCCCAGACAAACACATGTTTGACACAATTGAAGAGGAGAAGGAAGAAAATAATGTCTAATGGGAACTCTACTTCGATGGAGTATTTTCCATGAAGAAGCGGAAGTATAACACTCCTATAATCAAAGCCGAGATGGGTCTCATTTTCGTGACTCCGCAAGAGGGATAATGCGTTTATCTCTTTCCTTAACCGGGCCGAGAACAAACAACAAGGTTGAATATGAATCTTTGATAGCGGGTATCGAGATCGCTGTCGATATGCGAATCGAAAACCGCCTAATATATGGAGACTCCCAACTGGTCTTTAGCCAAGTAAATGGCGACTATCAGACATGCAAACCAGAGTTAATAAAATATGGCAGGAGAGTGCAGCAACTGTTGACACAAATCCCCCTACATCTTGGAGAGTATACCACGTGCGGAAAATAGCAAAGCGGATGAATTAGCCATGCTTTCCAAGGAACTGGCTGATGAAAACCTCGATGACTTAAGGATCCTTGTGCAAAGCCGCCGAATTCTCGCACCGGCAGAAATATCTTTGGAGGATTTAACAGAGTCGTCTGAAAGAAAAGAAGCGACTAAACAAGCAGGCTTCTAAATAGAGAATGAAGAAAAGGATAAGGATTGGTGAGAAGTCTTTATAGACTACTTCAAATTCCATCGAACGCCAAAAGATGTGTCATCAAGACATCAACTCATGAAACGAGCTATGTCTTTCGCCTTTGTCATTGATACTCTATATAAGAGATCATTCGACTATCTTTGGCTGAGATGCCTAGGATTAGAAGAATAAAAAAGAGTCGTTCAAGAAACTCACGATTGACTCTGCGGTTCTCATCAGGGCGGGCCAAAAATGAAGCTGAAGATCAAAAGGATGGGCTATTATTGGCCTACAATGGTTCTAGACTGCCTCGAATATGCGAAACAGTATCACTTGTACCAAATTCACGGGGACTTTATCCACCAACATCCAAATCCGCTACACCCAACGGTAGCTAGCTGGCCGTTCGAAATGTGGGGAACCGAGTTAATTGGTTCCAACGAACCAGCATCATCCAAAAGACACCGGTTTATACTGGCAGCGATCGACTACTTTTCTAAGTAGGCGGAAGCAGTACCACTAAGGGAAGTGAAGACGGAGAATATTTTCCATTTCTTCAAAACACGTGTTATATACTGGTTCGGCATTCCGCGACGGATAGTCTCGGATAACGGGCCAGCCTACAGGAGCCATAAAATCAGCCGTTTCGTAGAATAACATAAAATAGACTTGAGATACTCTTCAGTGTATAATCTCCGAGCTAATGGTCTAGCTGAAGTTTTCAACAAAACCTTGACCAAGATTATAAAGAAAACGGTGTCCAGAAGTAAAAAAAGATTTGCATGAAAGGCTGCACGAAGCTCTTTGGGCGTACTGAACGACATTCAAAACAGCCACGAATACGATCCTATACGCGTTGGTATTCGGCACGGAAGCAGTCGTTCCTTTAGAAATAGAAATCCCTTCTCTCCCAGTAGCGGTTCAATATGAGCTAACAGATGACGAAAACGCTCATCTCCGGCTAGAGGAGCTTGACGCCCTCGACGAAACTCCCCTTATAGCGCAACAAAATCTGGAAGCTTATAAAGCAAGGATGACGCGGTCATACGAAAAAATGACCAGGCCGAGAACATTCCGCCAAGGCGAACTTGTGCTAGTCATCAAAAGACCCATGGTCCCCAATCGTGCAAAACGGGGGAAATTCGAGCCGAACTATGAGGGTACGTACAACAGAGACAAGGTCTACCAAGGTGGAGCTTACCTGCTCATGGATATGCATGGCGAAAGACTCTTCCGGCTAATAAACGACCGACTCCTCAAAAAGTACTATGCTTGACGAGTCACGAATCGAGTCAATGATAGGTGACGACATTTCTGTCCGCTCGCTATCTTCCTGAATCAAAACTCTAAAAGTAGTATCCAAAAGAATTTTCGTCTCCAGAATGACGACAACGGACTGAGAAGTCCTTAAACTAATAAACTTCACCTCATGTGGCAGCTATGGACCGAGATGTCCCTGAGCTAACAATAGATCGCTATGTCCTTAAACTGGCCATGGACCAATATGTCCCTAAACTAACAATGGACCCCAACGTCCTTAAACTGACCATGGACCGAGATGTCCCTAAACTAACAATGAACCGATACGTCCTTAAACTGACCATGGACTGAAATGTCCTTAAACTAGTGCTCCACCTCAAACATGGCGTATTGCCCCAAATTCGGGGATATCATCTCTTGAGATCTATATTGCAATCAAAGCTCCAACGGAGAAGACTGCAACTCAACTCAAGTCCTACCGGCTACGCGGCTACTCCAGCGGTGAAGCCACCCTCAAGTCTCACCGACAAACAGATGGGTAAAAAAATTAAAAAAAAAAAAGGTTTGTCCACAAGAAAAATGGGAACGGATGAAAACCCGAAAGGGCGTCGTGAGTAAAAACAGCAGAACCGCCTGCGAGTTTTTGAAAATAACCACGGTCTAGAGATCAGTTCGGCGTTCCTTCTCACTCCAGCAGAATATAGATGCAACGTCAACAAAAGACCCTAGGTGATGATAAGCAAGGGTCATCGTCTAGAAACGACGCGCTACATCGGACCCCAGGTGTAGTGACAAATAAGCAAGGGTCGTCGTCTAAAAACGGCGCGCTACATCAGACCCCGGGTGTAGTGACAAATAAGCAAGGGTTTCATAGGATCCGTCTAGATTCCTGGAATATAGGTTCCTTCACAGGTAGACTAATAGAATTAGTGGAGGTGATGATTAGGAGGAGAGTTGATATTATGTGTTTGCAAGAAACTAAGTGGGTAGGTGAAAAGAGTAGAGTCATAGAGCCTTGGAGTTATAAGCTTTGGTATACGGGTAAAGATAAAAATCGTAATGGGGTAGGCATAATCATAGATATACGTTTGCTTGAGGATGTAGTTGAGATTAGGAGAAAAGGTGATAGAATTTTACTGGTTAAGCTTATTCTAGGTGGAGAGATCCTTAATGTTATTAGTGCTTATATACCACAGATAGGTCTTGATGACGCTAGTAAGCGTCTATTCTGGGATGATTTAGATGAGATAGGGCAAAGTATACCTAGTGGAGAGAAGTTATTTTTTGGTGGTGATCTTAATGGACATGTATGTACTAGTCGTAGTAGGTTTGATACTATCCATGGAGGTTTTGGTTTTGGACAAAGGAATGAAGTAGGTGACTCAATTCTAGATTTTGCCTTATCTTATGACTTGATCTTAGCAAACACCTGGTTTAAGAAAAGAGAGTCCCACCTTATTACTTTTAGGAACGGATCAAGTGCTAGTCAAATAGACTTTTTTCTGACGAGAAGAATAGATAGAGGTGGTTGTATCGACTGTAAGGTAGTGCCAGGTGAGAGTGTAACCACTCAACATAGACTTTTAGTTCTAGATTTTAGATTTAGAAGAGAACCTAGGAAGATTAGACGTAAGGTGGAGCCTAGAATTAAATGGTGGCGACTGAAAGAAGGTAACCAAAAGGCTTTTATAGATCGTGTAGTCCAAGAAGCGGATTGACAGTCGGAAAATGATTCAGACAGAACATGGAACAAAATGGCTAGTTGTATTAAGAAGGTAGCTAGAGATCTACTTGGTGATTCAAGAGGTGGTGCTCCACCATCTAAGGACACATCATGGTGGAATGAAGAAGTAAAGGCTGCTATTAAAATTAAAAGTGATTCTTATAAAGATTTAAAGAAAAGTAGAGATGTGGAGTGATTTGAGAAGTATAAAATGGCTAAAAAGGAAGTTAAGAAAGCTGTTCGGAAAGCTAAATCTAAGGTCTACAAGGAGGTGTACGAGAAATTAGACACTAAAGAGGCTGAAAATGATATATACCGGATTGCTCGGATGCGGAAAAGGAAGACTAGAGACTTATGTGCGGTGAAGTGTGTCAAAAATGAAAATCAGGAGGTTTTAGTTCGAGATAAGGATACTAAGAAAAGATGGAGAGATTATTTTGACAAATTGTTCAATGAGAGCTTTACTAAGAACTTGGATGGACTTGTCATTCAATCTCAAGATATAAACCGTGATTTCATGCGTAAAATAAGACTACCTGAGATTAAAGAAGCTTTGAACAGAATGAGTTTAAGAAAAGCAGTTGGTCCTGACAGGATTCCTATCGAGATTTGGAGATACTTAGGAGAAATAAGCGTTAAATAGCTGACAGATCTGTTTAATAAGATTTGGCAGACCAAAAAGATGCCAAATGAATGGAGGAAAAGTATCCTTATACCTATCTATAAGAACAAGGGTGACATTCAAAGTTGCTCAAACTACCGTGGAATAAAACTTATGTGTCACACCATGAAACTCTGGGAGAGAGTGATTGAACGCAGGCTAAGGAAGGATATTAAGATAACAGAGAACCAGTTTGGGTTCATATCTGGACGATCGACGATAGAGGCTATTCATTTATTTCGTCAACTTGTCGAGCGTTTTCGAGAGAGGAGAAGAGATTTGCATATGATATTTATTGATTTAGAAAAAGCGTACGACAAGGTACCTAGAGAGGTATTATAGGGGACAATGATGAAGAAGGGAGTCCCCGTCAAGTATATTGACATAATCAAGGATATGTATGATGGAGTAGTGGCAAATGTCAGAACTTGCGGCGGCTTAACGAGTGATTTTCCGATTACTATTGGTTTACATCAAGGATCTGCATTAAGTCCATTCCTGTTCACCATCGTGATGGATGAGCTTACAAGAACTATCCAAGATGAGGTATCTTGGTGTATGCTATTCGCTAATGATATTGTTCTAGTAAATGAGACGAAAATAGGGGTTAATGCCAAATTGGAATTATAGAGGCAAACATTGGAATCTTGGGGATTCAGATTGAGCAGGTCCAAGTCAGCATATATGCATTGCAAATTTAGTAACCATAGAAGTCAAAACCTTATTGGTATAACATTGGAAGGGCAAGAGATATCACCGAGCGACCAGTTTAGATATCTAGGTTCCATCATTCAAAAGAATAGGAAGATCGATAGTGATGTTAATCAAAGGATCCAATCTGGTTGGTTGAAATAGAGGAGTGCAACAGGGATTTTGTGTGATCGTAACTTTCCGTTAAGATTGAAAGGGAAGTTTTATCGGAGCGCTATTCGGCCTGCCTTATTATATGGTACAGAATGCTGGGCTCCTAAAAAGCATCATACACAGAAGATGCACGTAGCGGAGATGCTCATGCTTCGTTGGATGTGCAGTAACACTAGAAAAGATAAGGTGTGAAATGAGGATATTCGTGCAAAAGTTGGTGTAGCACCTGTGGAGGAGAAGATGCGGGAAAACCAGCTAAGATGGTTTGGTCATGTGCAACGCAGACCTATGGAAGCACCGGTTTGACGAATAGATACTCTCGATATGAGCAATGGCAAAAGGGCAAAAGGGAGACCGAAGAAAACATGGATGGAGGTGATACGAAACGATATGCTTGCCAAAGGACTCAATAAAAGTATATTGTTCGATAGGAGTGAGTGGAGGCGGAGGATTCATGTGCTGGACCCGATGTGATTCTCATGCTGGTTCATGTAGCCTATCCCATATGCTTGGGATAAAAGGCTCAGTTGTTGTTGTTGTCAACAAAAGACCCTAGGGTCGAAACTAAAAAGGAGCGACGGCAAAATCCTATCTCCAGCTCGACATTCGTCTTGTTACAGCAGACACAATGCCAATAACGGCGTTCCTTCTCACTCCAGCAGGATGCAGACGCAACGTCAACAAAATACCCCAGGGTCGAAACAAAAAGAAGTGACGGCAAAATCTCAGCTCCGACTCGACATTCTTCTTGTTACAGCAGACACAATATCAACAAAGGCTCCAAATCGCCAAACCAAAAAGAAGTGACGGCGAAATCCCAGCTCCAGCTCGACATTCGTCTCATTACAGCAGACGCAATGTCAACAACGGCGTTCTTTCTCACTCCAGTAGGATGCAGACGCAACGTCAACAAAAGAACTCCCGCCAAAATCTTCGGCCAAGAGCTATTAGTTCCTGTTTATGCCGGCTTAAGTTTCATTTATAGATATGTGTGAAACTAGGCTCATTCATATACACACATGCACACATCAGAGGAAGAACAGATGTTCAATGACAAAAACAAAGTATTTAATTGAACATTTTATTCTACAGGAAATAGATCACCAAACATGGGATCGAAAGTACAGGGATTCACAAAACTATGGATAAAATTATCTAACTCCTTCTCTGCCTTCTCCACCATGAAAAAGTGGCAATCTTCACGAAGAGTAGCTACCCATCGGTCAGCACCGCACCCATCAGCAAAGGCAGACATGATGACCCGCTGAGCCCGTATCTGGCTTAGCAGCTGGACAGAGCGATCACTCAGAGCTGTGGTGATCAAAAGTGCCTCGTGGAAGCACTCAATCTTTTCTTCCGTGGCGTTGAGCATTGCCAGAGTCATCTCTGCCGGAGGAGGGGGAATATCATTGATCACAGACAAGAAAACCATCCGGAGCCAAATGGAGCCGATGGGGAGAGGAGATCATATACGAGTCAAGAGGTCGTGCAGCACCGTGTCGCATTGGCCATCCGTAATAGTAGGGTTCACCAAGCGCGCAGCAAAACGAGAAACAATTCCGTCAATGGGCACCTCCTATGGCTGACGACGAGCATGTGGGCGATTACAAGCCATAGCTCTTCTCTGTTAAAACGATTCTCTGAAAATGAGAGAGAAAAGAAGCATTGCTTCAGATTATGATGGGAGAAATTTAAGTCTAGGCACAGAAAATGTTGTGCATGATGGAACAATTTCCAAGCTCTGGAAAAAAGATGCATGGCTCAGGAAAAGTAGAGAAGGAAGGTGAAAAGACACCTTCAGTATTGAGGCAGTGCCTCACATGCAAAGCACGAGAGCGCTAAACGCCAGCGCCATGAGTCAAAGACTCTGAGGCAACGCCTCACATGCAAAACACGAGAGTGCTGAGCGCCAGTGCTAAAGAGTCAAAGACTCTGAGGCAGTGCCTCACGTGCAAAGCACGAGAGCGATGAGAGCCAACGCTAAAGAGTCAGACTCTGAGGCAGCGCATCACGTGCAATGCACAAGAGCGCTGAGCGCCAAGCGCTAAGAGTCAAAGACTCTGAGGCAGCGTTCACGTGCAAAGCACAAGAGCGCCAAGCGCCATAACTAAATGTTCTTCACCGTTGGATCAAAGATCCAACGAAAATGATAAATCATCAAAATTCATAATAAAATTCTGTTAAGAAAATACTCTTCAGAATCTTTCCAAATAGGAAAGATTATGCTCTGTAAATCAGAGCACAGTTGGATCAATGATCCAATGGTGATTAAAAATTACTAAGATACAGAATAAGCTCTGTATGGGAAAATATTTCCCAATCTTTTTTAAAACAAGAAGATTGGTTTCTGTAAACAGAAGCCCTGGGATAAAAAATCCAACGGTAGGAAACATCCCCAAATCAATTAGAGAAAAGATCTTTTCAACTGATTCAACTAATTAGCCTCTACTATATAAAAGACCCAAGACTTCAAGTCTCGTAGAGAGGAACCCCCACCCCACAAGCTTTGAGAAATTTCAAAGAAAAGAGCAAGCTCTGAGAAAAAGAAATTTTCTTCAAGGTAAAAACAGAGAGATAAAAAATATCTTATTAAGGAAGAAGAACATAGTTCTTTTTTAGATCATAGATCTATAAGACATAGGTCTTTCACAAAAAGAGATCATAGCATCTCATCATAAAAAGGCGGGGAAGAATTTCATTCTTTTCAAATCATAGATCTACAAAAATAAAGTCTATCACAAAAGAAAATAGAAGAGATTTTAACATCTCCTATAAAAATAAGAACTTTGTTCTTAGAACCATGAGACAAAGTCTCTTGTAAGTTAGAACTTATTTCTCAAATCACGAAATTGATCAGAAGCGCTCTGCGCTCATTGTCTTGCGCTCGGCGTCAAGCGCGCCATGTACTCCTCACGTGTGCGCTATTTCATAAGAAGCACCTTAGCGCTCTAAATCTGGTGACCAACGCCAAGCGCGCCACGTGCTCCTTATGTGCACGCTACTTAACAGAAGCTCTCTGCGCTCATTGACTAACGCTCAATTTATATGAATACAAAGTATTCCACCCTCTCATGGTTTGTCCAACTTTTCCAGATTAAGTGCCTAAATAGATGGAACAACAAGTCATTCACAATACTTTTGAAGTTCTTGAAAGATTCTATGCCTCTGGAAAATAACGTGCTCGACAGCTGATGTGGAGCCCAGAAGATGATGTCTAATTTAGGTCTGAAGTATGAGAAGATTCAAGCATGTTGTTCAGTTGATAAAACTGCACACTTGTATTACATTTTTCCTACCATTTTCATATTAAAAAAGGACTATATTATAATATATTATACATATGAGGGTTTATGTGTAAAAGCATTATTTTCCATGTGTTAATATATATTAATTATCATTTGGTAGGAAAATGTATGCAAATAAATTTATTGACCAAATTCTAGTAGAACAAAGTCTACTAAATATTATTTGAGTTGTTGTGCAAAAGATTTCTAAGTTGTTATGCAGAATTTATCAAACAAATCAAGTTGTTGAAGAAAACTTGCCAAATTAAGGAGCAAAACTTGGAGACCAAGTCCGGAAGCAACCGAGAGAAGATTTTTGAATTCTGAAGGTGCCTAGGATTGCCACATGTCACAATCATAAAGCCCAAAAATTTCTATCAAGAGATCCTCACCATTGGCCGCGGATCCGCGGCCATACCCCCTCTTTGGCCGCGGATCCGCCGCAACAATAGGGAGTTGGAAGGCAATATTTTGGGAGATTGACAACTGCTGAATTTTACCAACTTCTCAATAATAAGATTCTGGGTTTGCACTATAAAAATGCACCGAGAGCCTCTTGGAAAAGCCATCAAGCCGAAGAGATCACGAAGCTCCCGACGCTCACGCATCCAGGCTGATCATCGACTGTTCGACTGCCTCCTTAGGAAAGATCGAGAAGCACTAGTTTGTAATCATTTTCTACGGAATAAAAGTGTAGCTTGTTCAGTTGATTAATAAAGGTATTTTATTTAATTGTTTTTTTTTTACATTATGTTTTCCCTCTCTTTCTTTTCATCTTCTTCTCCCAACATGCGCGAGTAATTCTCCGCTTGTTAGGGTTCGTAGGATTAGGGTAGGCTAATGGACGATAAAAATAACTAAACCCTTTTTAAGTCCTATAAAGTTTAAGAACTTTAACAAAAGAATCATTAACATCCTAATCGGGCGCGCTAGCAATTCTTTTCTAGTTTCGACCGCGATTAGAGATTGGATTAATGATTGCTTTGGTAAAGGCTAGATATGAACGGAGTTCCGTGTCAAGATAAGGGTTAAGAGTGGGATTCCTTTTCCCTCCAGAAACCCTAATCTACACGCATCGCCGTCGTTCTAGTTCTAAATCTATTAATGGATAAAAATGGTAACTTTTAATTAATCGTACATAACTACTAAATCCTAACGAACCCTACAAGCCTTTTTATTATATTAATTAAATCTTTAAAATAATCTAGATCTATATTTTACATTCTTGTTTAAACGTAAATCTAGAAATCTTTCTACAAAATTCTTTATCCCTCCTCTCTTTCTCAACACATCTAAAGTAAAATTAAAAGATTCCACGTTTCCCAGAGGACGACCCGTACTCATCTCGGTCTAGCTATACGCGACACCGTTATTGATTGCGGTTAACTACAAACAAACACTTTTCCGAACCAATCATATGGCGTCGTTGCCGGGAATACGTGCGTAATTTTTTTATTTTTACTGTTTGTGTTGAATTCCTAGACGAGCCATATCATTATTAACACAAAACTGCAAATTGCATATTTAACGATTTGTGCGTGAATTTTTGTAAGGAGATCTGGAGTCACAGAATTAAGGGAAACAGGAAACAAAGACATTTTTAGAGATCCAGAGGAGCACAGAGGGACACAGAAAAATTTTCAGCAACTGAACCATCCACCTTGCGGCGGAACCGCGGCACAAAGGAGCATCTGCGGCGGAAACGCGGCCTGACAAGGGGATCAAGGTCTCAAACTCCTCTGGTAAGATTCTCAACTCTTTCTCTCTCCCCTCAAATCCAATAAAATCTATTTTCTGCAGGATTCTTTGCAAAATTGCGCCGCTCAAAAATCTTTTTGCAAAAGTTTTGTGATTGATTTTGTTTTGCATATTTAATACGGATTTTAAGGGGCAAAGACCAAATCAAGATTAGGTGGGGATTTCATCACCCTTCCTAAGCCCCACAAATCACAAACCGAGCATATAGATCAACCCTTCATTAATTTAAAAAATATCTAGACCAGACTCTAAGGACTGTCGCGCTCAATAAGGACAGAGGAAGGTCGTGGGTAATCTATCGTTTATCTGCATTACTTTTGTAGTGCCTACGCAAGTGTGTCAAAGGCTAGTGGTTATTAATTAGGCCCACTGTTGTGGTGGTTCCTTCCCACTTACCTGGCACTTACCTCGCTACAAGGGTAGTACGGAGGCGGTAGAGGATTTATCCTGCGGCTTGTCCTTTGGAAGTCTAGGAGCGGTCTAGAGACTGGACCTAGGTGACCTTAGTTCTAGGGTTGCTTGTGCATCTTAGGGTGATTTGTCTTGGGTCCCACTTTTTCAAAACTAACCAATTTTTAAACCACACACACGCTGCCACTTGCACTAAACCCGCTTAGTGCATGCTCGGCTGGACACGGGATCCTAGTGCCCGTCTTGTCCGCGTTCCTGCTATCGACACCGAAGTCAGTACTTCTTCATCTTCTTTTTCCCCACCACACACCACATCGACCGTGATGGACGGCACTCCATCTAATTATAACACCACGCTGCCACCGCCCGCAGGTGAGCAGAATCCACCGCGCATCTCTCTCCAAGAGAGATGCTATCCTATTCGTGGTCCCCTTCCTACTTGTCTATCTCTTCCACCACCTAACGGGGATAATTTCGAAATTAAACCCCACTACATCAATTTGCTGCCCAAATTTCACAGGCTGGAGTCGGAAGACGCGTACGTTTTCATAACCAAATTCGAAAACGTATGCGCAATGATGGGTACTTCACAATTGACTTTAGATGCTATGCGCTTACGTCTTCTCCCATTCACACTGTGCGACTTGGCAGAAAAATGGCTTTATAATACTGCCGCACACTCTATCACTAATTGGGATGAATTCGTCGTAGCATTTCTCAAGAAGTTTTACCCAAATCATAAGACTGCCCACATTAGGAGCGAGATCAACCAATTCACCCAGCTTCCCAATGAACCATTTTGGAAGTGCTTTGAACGTTTTAAGGATCTGCTTGTCCAATGCCCCCATCACGGAATACAAAGATGGGATTTATGTCGGATTATATATGAGGGCATTAATCCAGCGATAAAGCAGATGCTTGAAACGATGTGTCAATGCAATTTCATGTCTAAAGATGATGGTGAAGCACGGAAATATCTGGAAGATCTCGCAGAAAGCACTTTGCAGTGGGAAAGCATAAGACCACCTTCAACTAAGGGAGGTATTCACCAACTCGATGTTTCCATCGCAGTAAAAGCCGAAATGGCAGCGATGCAGAAGAAACTCGATGCTATTGAGAACAAATTTTCATCATTCTCCCTAAATCAGGTCACACTTCCTAAGACCGTTTGTGGTTGTTGTTCGGATCCTTCACACTTAACGGAAGAATGTCCTATGAATGCATCGTTTCAAGCTAATGCTGCTTTTCAGCAGCGACCTAGAAACGACCCTTATTCTTCCACATATAATCAAGGATGGAGGAATCATCCTAACTTTGCTTGGAATCAAAACCAACAAAGTAATTTTCAAAGACCTCCTCCACAGCAACCACAACCACAGAATTAGCCCCCCTTTCAGTCACAGAATTTTCAAAATCCGGGCAACATTTCTACACCACAAATGGCCGGTACTGACAACTCACTTGCACAAACTTTGGATATGTTCATGAAACAATCCATGCAAATTTCGGCAGAGATGAGGTCTTCTATTGATACCCTAACGAAAAACTCCGCCTCCCATGGTGAGAGTATTAAATCAATAGAAAACCAAATCGCACAGTTAAACGCCGCAATGAGTGCGAGAGAGAAAGGGAAACTCCCATCTCAACCCATATCTAATCCTGGCCACTCACAAAGTTATAATGTGAGTGCTGTTACTACGTTGAGATCAGAAAAAGTGCTGAATAACCGAGTGGGTGAGCAGTGTGATGATAGTGACACCAATGATACCCCTTCTTCTTCTTCTTCTTCCCCTAATTCGTCTAGTCTCCCACCTTCACCCGAGCCTATTCTCCGTTTTCCCCAAGGCTCGAACCCTTCGCCCATTTCGCCAAATCTATCTAAGTCGATTTCCACTCCAGTTTTGGGATCGAATCCATCCCCACAATCCTCTCCAATGTTGGACCAAACCCTTATTGATAAAGCACCTTACCCAAACAGGTTAAGGGGAAACAAACCAAGTCCACAAATGGAGAAGATTGTGGAAATTTTTAAGCAAGTTAACATAAACATTCCTCTCCTAGATGCTATTCAACAAGTTCCGTCATAGGCGAAAATCTTAAAGGACTTGTGCACTAGGAAGAGAAAAGTTCAAGTACCTAAAAAAGTTTTCCTTGCAAGTAATGTGAGCACCGCTTTTACACAAGAACTACCCAAGAAACGAAAGGACCCCGGAAGTCCTACAATTTCAATTTCTATTGGTGGTAAAAATATTAATCGTGCTCTACTCGATCTAGGTGCTAGTGTTAACTTACTTCCGTATTCAGTTTATGAGCAATTAGGGATCGGAGAGTTAAAACCAGCGCATTGCACTCTTCAAATGGCCGATCGATCTATCACCCAACCAAGGGGTGAGCTAGAGCATGTGTTAATCAAAGTCGGGGAATTCATATTCCCTGTGGACTTTATCGTTATAGATACACAACCTGTAGCAAACCCACACAATCAAATTCCGGTGATACTCGGTCGACCCTTTTTTGCCACTTCCAACGCAGTAATCAATTGTAGAAACGGCTCTATGACCCTATCCTTTGGAAAGAAGTCAATTGAGCTTAACATTTACAAGTTGGGAAGTGAACCCTCCGAACCCTATGCTCATTTTTGTTCTGTCGAATTAATGGATGTCGACAGCAGCGAATATGATCAACCTCATAATTCTGACTCTTTTCATACGTTGTTGCTTGACACGGACTCTTCCACCGAGTTGTCCGGGTCAACATCTAACGCAGATGAGGAACTTTTTATAGAGTCGGACGATCGCCCCATTTTTTCTGATGACATTATTTTTCGGGGGATCGATGAAAGTTTTGAGGAAATTTTCGCTGATGAACTCGCATTTTTACAAGACACGGGTATTGAGATGAATCAACTCCAAGATGAAGAAATTGGACCTCCACCCCCTCTTTTGGACAATCATGATAATGCGCGTAATCCATCATTACTATCACTGTGTCGTCTCTCCAAATTGAGATGCAATCATTTTCCATTACACCTCTTATCACCTCCCTACTTCTTCTTGTCGAAAGGTGACATATGCTTCCACCAACCTTGGTACTTCATTGATAAAATTTTTGAATGGTTGGTGTTGACCTTCGGTCTTTGCAAAGCTTGGCATTGACCCCCTCATATGATTTTTAAAAAAGATTAAAATTGTTTAACTCACGTTTGGAGGAGGGGTGGTATATTTTGGCTCTTGAAAGAAAATGATTTTTACAAAATTGTGAGCCTAAAATAAGTTTAGGGGAGGATTTTCACTTTCATATATTTTGCCCCCATTAATAATTTTCTCCCAAGTATACAGGTTTTTGTGCTTAATGGATGACATCAGTGAGGACACTGCTGTAAACAGGTTTGGGGGAGGTTTGTGCTTATTTACATATCAATTTGCATCATATTTTGCATAAGCACAACATTTTCAAAAAATTTCAAAAATTTTCTTTTATAACAAAAGAGTAGAAAGTGAAAAGTTACATCCAAAAGATAGGAATAGTTTAAGAAAACCAAGAAAATTAGAAGTTTTCTTATACGAACTGGTGATAAGTAGTTATGAGCTATTGTCCCAAGGGTTAGTAAAATGAAGGAAGTCACTAATCTCAGGATAAAAATAAGTCTGAAAAATAGTTTCTATTCTGGAAGCCAAACATTTGAATGTTGATACCCTACAATATGCACTTACACACGTCTTGAAACTTAGGATAGTAGAGGATACCTTGAAATGCTCTTGTCTAAAAGCCAAAGTATGAAGGAAATGAAAAAAAAATGAAGAAAATATAAAAATGGTGAAAAGAAAAAAAAATGAACACTGGTTTTGTTATCGCCAAGGCAGCAATAAAAAAATATAGCGAGGGTGCCTCTTCACCTAGTGCCCTAAGGACAACTGGTCTGGGAGTCACTGCTAAGCCTTAGGTGGTGCAAGACGAGGAAAATAATATCACCTAATCCGCAAGCACACGAGTAATCGGTCTGTTAGTACCTCAGAAGTATTAACGGTCGCATGAAAATGTGTGAGCAACTCTTAATATTCATTAAATTAAAAAGTACTAAGGTAAATGGACAAGAGTATGATAGCTTGAATTGAATTCTCCGAGTGTAGGGATGTCCATTTCACACACGTGGGGTTATATGATCAATGTTTGGATGAAAGATAGGAATGAAGAATAAAGACGATGTTTTATTGAGGGATAATGTGATTTCTAACATTTTTTCATGACTATTAAGGTAGGGCTCATAACAACTGAAAAGCTAGCATAGTTGGAAACTCTTCTTTTCAAGGCCTTTCTTTTATGGTTCTTATCTTTATATGTAACTTTCACCATCTCTCTTTTGTTATTGGATTCTGTGGGTGTAATCCGCTGAAAACCCTCAGGAGACAACACTCCTCCTACTAGGGACACCGAGAGGTTTAACGGCTTGTTGCACGTGCTCAGTGCAATCGTGTCTGCCTACGAAAGTGTGCTTAGTTTTCTCCTTTCTTTTTCTCCTCTCAAATAAACTAGTTTGCTCAGGACGATCAAAGATAAGTTTGGGGGTATTTGTTCAGTTGATAAAACTGCACACTTGTATTACATTTTTCCTACCATTTTCATATTAAAAAAGGACTATATTATAATATATTATACATATGAGGGTTTATGTGTAAAAGCATTATTTTTCATGTGTTAATATATTTTAATTATCATTTGGTAGGAAAATGTATGCAAATAAATTTATTGACCAAATCCTAGTAGAACAAAGTCTACTAAATATTATTTGAGTTGTTGTGCAAAAGATTTCCAAGTTGTTATGCAGAATTTATCAAACAAATCAAGTTGTTGAAGAAAACTTGCCAAATTAAGGAGCAAAACTTGGAGACCAAGTCTGGAAGCAACCGAGAGAAGATTTTTGAATTCTGAAGGTGCCTAGGATTGCCACATGTCACAATCATAAAGCCTAAAAATTTCTATCAAGAGATCCTCACCATTGGCCGCGGATCCGCGGCCATACCCCCTCTTTGGCCGCGGATCCGCCGCAACAATAGGGAGTTGGAAGGCAATATTTTGGGAGATTGACAACTGCTGAATTTTACCAACTTCTCAACAATAAGATTCTGGGTTTGCACTATAAAAAGGCACCGAGAGCCTCTTGGAAAAGCCATCAAGCCGAAGAGATCACGAAGCTCCCGACGCTCACGCATCCAGGCTGATCATCGACTGTTCGACCACCTCCTTAGGAAAGATCGAGAAGCACTAGTTTGTAATCATTTTGTACGGAATAAAAGTGTAGCTTGTTCAATTGATTAATAAAGGTATTTTATTTAATTGTTTTTTTTTACATTATGTTTTCCCTCTCTTTCTTTTCATCTTCTTCTCCAAACATGCGCGAGTAATTCTCCGCTTGTTAGGGTTCGTAGGATTAGGGTAGGCTAATGGACGATAAAAATAACTAAACCCTTTTTAAGTCCTATAAAGTTTAGGAACTTTATCAAAAGAATCATTAACATCCTAATCGGGCGCGCTAGCAATTCTTTGCTAGTTTCGACCGCGATTAGAGATTGGATTAATGATTGCTTTGGTAAAGGCTAGATATGAACGGAGTTCCGTGTCAAGATAAGGGTTAAGAGTGGGATTCTTTTTCCCTCCAGAAACCCTAATCTACACGCATCGCCGTCGTTCTAGTTCTAAATCTATTAATGGATAAAAATGGTAACTTTTAATTAATCGTACATAACTACTAAATCCTAACGAACCCTACAAGCCTTTTTATTATATTAATTAAATCTTTAAAATAATCTAGATCTATATTTTACATTCTTATTTAAACGTAGATCTAGAAATCTTTCTACAAAATTCTTTATCCCTCCTCTCTTTCTCAACACATCTAAAGTAAAATTAAAAGATTCCACGTTTCCCAGAGGACGACCCGTACTCATCTCGGTCTAGCTATACGCGACACCGTTATTGATTGCGGTTAACTACAAACAAACACTTTTTCGTATCAATCACATGTCCCAAAAATTGTGTGTTGTACCGGAAAGAAAATTCAGATTTGAAAGAGTGTCCAACATTCAGAGAAGCCAGGTATAATCCGAAAGATTTTGATAAGAAGCCCGATATACCTGTGAAGATAGCACGATACTTTTCCATAACACAGAGGCTGCAGAGGCTATTCAGGTGCAAGAAAACAGCCGAGGCAATGATTTAGAATCATCGTGCTCCTTTAAGTGAAAATGGAAAAACGAGTCATTCAAGAGATTCACCGGCATGGAAGGATTTCGATAGGAGAAACGAAATATTCAGTAGCGATCCTCGCAATGTCAAGCTCGGACTTGCTAGTGATGGTTTCTAACCATTCAACTATATAGCTGGAAGCGACAACACATGGTCCGTTGTGATGATAGTTTATAATCTGCCGCCTTGGTTAGCTATGGATCAATCATACTTTATGATGCCTTTTCTTATCGACGGTCCAAACTCACCAGGAAACAATATCGACGTCTATCTCCGACCTATGATCGATAAGTTAAAATATTTATTCATTGATAGTGTAGAGACTTACGATGCAAACACAAATACAATCTTCATACTGCGTGCGGCTTTAATATGGACAATTAATGACTTTCCTACGTATAGAATGCTATCAGGTTGGTCCGTACATGGTCACAAAACATGTCCTTATTGCCATCAACATACAACATCGAAATTCTTGAATTTTAGCAGGAAGGTTTGTTATTGCGGCCATCGACGTTTCCTGCCTCTAGACCATCCCTACAGGTTAGATGCTGTTCACTTTGATAGTCATCAGGAGCTTTTTGGACCTCCAGCCCCATTGTCCGGAGAGGACGCGACTGCTCAGTGGGATGGTTACAATAATGTGACCTTTGGGATAGATCCGACAAAACAGGTCAAACCACCATTCTGGAACAAGTTAAGAATTTTCTTCGAGCTTCCGTACCGGTCAAAAAATTTAGTGCGTCATTGTCCGGACGTCATGCACATAGAGAAGAGAGTATCCGAGCACGTACTCAACTTGCTTCTTTATAAAGATGGAAAATCGAATGACAACCTCCATACTCAGATGGATCTTTAGGACTGGAAAATTAGAAGTGAATTGCATTCTAAACCGATAGTGGATAAACCAGGCAATTTTGTACTTCCCAATACCGCGTATCATGTCATAACCGGAGAAGAAAAGATTTCTGCATGTGTTGCATAATTTGAAAGTCCCCACAGGTTTCTCAGGATCATTTAGTAAGAAGATAAAAATTATGAAAGGCAAGATCGATGGGCTGAAAAGTCATGATCACCATGTTATTATGGAGCACCTTCTATCATTAGCCCTCAGGACTTCCCTTTCCTAATCGGTTGGTTTAGTAATCAATGACCTATGTTGCTTTTTTAGAAAATTTTGCGCTAAAACCCTGGATGTTGTGACGCTGGAGAAACTAGAAAATTCTATTTTGTTGATACTTTGCGAGTTTGAGTGTATTTTCCCACCGTCATTCTTCGATATCATAATACACCTGACGGTTCATCTTGCAACTGAGGCTAAGTTAACCGGACCAGTACAATATCGATGGATGTATCCCGTCGAAAGGTACGTGGAGTTTTATGTTTCGCGCAATTTGTAAAATTATTGTTGTCCTATATGCCCGTATTTATTTATTTAAAATATTTTTCTTTAGGTATCTCTACACTCTAAAAAAAGTATATACGCAATAGAAATCGAGCAGAGAGTTCTATCATGCAATGTTATCTTCTACATGAAGCAACCACATTTTGTTCTCGCTATTTGGACGAAAACATTGAGACGAAAGTTAACCGACCTCGAAGAATTCAGGACTGGTCATATGGTAAAGCAGATTATAAGAGAGTAGATACTATATTTATCAATAAGCTATATCAGTTTATTCTCCTCAATAGCGCATGTCTTGAAGAAATTAGATAATAAGTTTTTTTGGATTAATTGTTATATTTGTATTTGTGTATGTGTGAAATGATATAATATTAATGTCATAATTTATTGTTGAGAACATAATTCATTTTAACGGGATACGTGAGGGGCAACCTGATTGGAATGATGAACGATTGAAAAAATATCATCAGGATAACTTTTGTGATTGGGTTGCAGATCATTTAAGTTGTTCGAATAACATGTTATTGCTACCATTCTTAATCTAATCTTATATCGTTATATATTTGTCGTAAAATTTATTTTGTTAGATCTACGATCCGAACTTGTCTGCATCATTAAAGAGTGATTCAAGATGTTTAGCTCAGTTTTCTAGTATGGAGGTTGCATATTATAAAGAATTCAGTGTCCTTAGATATAAATTCGAAGTTAAGAATATAGAAACATCTCGAACCGCTCAGAATAGTAGGATTGCGACGGTAGGATCGGATAGTGTGATTTATTTTGGATACTTAAATTGCATACTTGGCATCCAATATCCCGAACGATCATAACCGTTTTATATATTTCAGTGTTCTTGGTACGATACATGAACCAATACGGATAAATGGAGAAACAATCTCGAGACTTAGAAAGATGAATATGGATTGACCGTTATGAACACACTTTGATTTTACGGTCAGGACGATCTGTTTATCTTTCCAAACCAAGTGTTCCAAGTATACTACTCACAGTGTTTGAAGCATCCGGGATGGAGTGTCGTATGTCGTTGGAAACCAAGGAATGTTTACGATATCACAGAATTCGAGAACAGCGATGATGATGAAGAAGAGAGAAGACTTAGAGTGCTCCTACCGTTTGTTTCAAAAGACGGGTTGTCTTCGGCAGATCATGAAGTTACGTGGGTTAGAAATGATATTGATGATAAAATCCAAGTAGATATGTCTAATGCGTTTATGAAACGAAAAAGATTATCTGTAATGTTATATTATTACTTCACATTTTTCGATTTACACATATATAGTATGCATATGTAATGATTGTACTTTTGTCTAGATTTGATGACGATGACGGGAGCAGCGAGGGGCTGCAGGAGCACCAGCCGCGGCACCGGCAGAGGCAGAGGCAGAGGCAGAGCGGTTCTGCCGCCCTGAGAGCTGCGTAAGAAGCTTCAGAGGGCCAGACTTGCAATCCGATCGGAGACCCTTTCGGATACCTCCTTCCGTGTGGACTTTGCCACACCTGCAGGTATATTGCACGCATATTCTTTTTGAATGTAATATTATAGATATACATGTATATTTATGTCAAAATTATTTATATGGTCAATGTTTGATTGTATAGCTGTTGGTGGTGTGTTCACATCAGAGGCAGAGGCCACTCCCGCACCTCCAGGTATGTTTATATATCCTATAGTGCATGCATATTGATTTAGAATGCTATATCATAAATATACATACATTCATTTTGCTCTTACGTACTTAGATAATCATTTTTTAATTGTCAAGCTGTAGGTGGTGCCTCCACATCTCGTGCAGAGGCCACTACCGCACCTGCAGGTATATTTATATATCCTATAGTGTATGCATGTTGATTTAGGGTGTTATATTATTGATATACACATTCTTTT
Organism: Agapanthus africanus; assembly: GCA_030015575.1. Lineage (NCBI taxonomy): Eukaryota > Viridiplantae > Streptophyta > Magnoliopsida > Asparagales > Amaryllidaceae > Agapanthus > Agapanthus africanus. The sequence continues at coordinate 22,182,326 of JASDDO010000028.1, read as the reverse complement.
TGCAATTACTTATATAGTCAATATTTGACTGTTTAATTATAGGTGGTGCGTCCACGTCTGGTGTAGGGGCCACTCCCGTCACTTCCGTACCCTCCACTCAGTCTGCAGGTTGGTATGAATAAATATAAAATAGATTTTCATTTTACATATTCTTTAAGAATAAACATGAACTTCATGTAACTTTATCGATGTTTATTTTCTAGTTGGAGTGGATGCGTCCACGTCCGAGTCACCGGCTGTTCCTCACCGGAGGAACTAACGTCCCGCTCGTGCTGCTGCCCGGGCCCAGACTCATGCTTCTGTCACCGGAGGTATACATCATACTTCTATATTCGTTAAATCTTGATTTCTTAATACCAATTTGTCTTAATATTGATTTTCTTGATATTTCTTGTAGATGCAGGGCAACCCCATCCCGAGAGGGGAACTCGAGGCACGAATCGGTCCCACAGGCGAGGCTCAACAGTGCTAGGGGAGGCATCATTCCCCCTCTTCTTTAACCCCGATTATCGCTATACATGCGATTATGCCAATAGGTTCGACCGGTATATGGGGGATAAGAGCCGCCTTGTGAAGAAGTATCCACTTCATGTTGAGTGGGGCGATCAGCACCGGCGTTTATTTGCCATCTTATGAGATCAGGCTCGGGTATTAATATATATTTTCATTTAACTTATTCAATATATTTATTATTATTTAACATTTGCAATTTAATAACATTGTTTTTATGTATTTGCAGTTGGATTACGACTTTCAGCATGTACCCGACCCTGATCACCCTGTGAGAGTGCTCGATCTTCATGCTCTGTACCATGGCCTGATGAAGAAATGCAATCAAAGGTCCGATACAATAGGAACGAGCTGAAAATCGACTGCTATTCCCTGTGGATGGCGACCCTCGAGGCAGAGAGAGCGGCTCTCCTGCATACTCCGCCCTTTGCGAGAGTCGACATAGATACATGGCCTCTCTTGTGCCAATATTTCGACTCTCAGCGCAAACAGGTTTGTAATTTAAATGTAATTCATTGTTTAGTATATAATTTATTTTTTTGTGTTGCTTAATTAGAAAACTAAATCTGAATGTGTTGTGCAGAAACATGCCGATCAAAATAAAGAGAATAAGAAGTCGGCGAAGAGGGGTCGCCCCACATGTACAGGTGGCTCGAGAAATATTACTCGTGCTATGGAGGTATCAATAAATTACAATAGATCTACTCTGATATAATGTAATATTAAGAGTTATTTTATAATATATGTAAATTTTTTGTGAATTGCAGAGAACTCAGACCCTTTCGCATGGTGGTACACCGAGCGTGCTGACTGCGTATCTTACCGTCCACGGCACCTCGACAGATCCCGCCACGGGCGAGCTTCGATTCTCCGCCTCTGCTACCCAGGAGTATTGCGTAAATGTTAATATTTATTCTAACAGGTTTGAAATTTTTGTTTTGAAAAGTTCAAATTTGAATGATATACTTATATTTTAATGGTTAATGTGGGTGTAGGAGCATGTGGTGGAGAAAGTGGAGGTATCGGGGATCGATTTTACTGGACAGAACGATCCGATACTGCTGACCCCAGTTCTAGACACCGCACACGGAGGGCACCTCGGAGATTGGGAGAAAGGCCGGGGACTGGGTCCTAACAGGGCCCATATGAGGTTGGACTCCACTCCGGCGGTTACTTCCCCTACCCTTCGTGAGCGATGTCTAGAGCATAATATTGCCGTCTTGAAGACCACCGTCGAGAAGTTGAAGGAGATGTTGGTATGTATACTACTTAATAGTAAAATATTATATCACATTATAGATAGTAACATATGCGATATTAGTAGCCTGAGCTTATTTGTTTGTAGACTTAGTTTTGATTAATCATACGTATATAAAACTGTCTAATTAAAATAAACAACGGTTTTCCAAACTAGATACCCAAACGAGGTCTAAGTCCCTAAATATTCTTTGATTGGGGTTTCGCAATAACCTGATAAAGATACGAATTCGACTAAAATATAATACACCGTTCTAACTCGTTTATTACACACAAAAATTAACAGATGCGACAGGCTGCTTCGGCTGTGGCTTCACATGCATCTCTTTCGGCTGCGGCTCCGCAAACCACTACCTCGGCTGCGGTTCCCCAGACCACTCATGCAGTTCCGCTCAGACTCCCGCATAGCCCGCTCAGACTCCCGCACAGTCCACTCCTTTGGTCGAGTTTTTAATGACTCAGGGCTGCACCGAGGAGCAGATGGGTCAAATTACGGCGTTCATCAGAAGTGGGGGATCTAGACCGAGCTAGGATAGCTTTTCTTTTATATATTTTTGAGGATGTATCTACTTACTTGATACATATTATATATATTTTGTAAGAAATTGGTGGTTGTTTAACCTATTCATGATGATTTAGATTGATATCGTATTTTGTTTTTTTATTTTTCTTCTATAAATTATGCGTGAGATTTTGATCATGAATATTTCTGTATTTGGTTATATGATGTATATATTATTGTGCACAGTACAGAAAAAAAACTGGAAGCCTATTTTTATTATAAAAAAACCTAATATTTTATCCCTACAGATTACCCCGTATGGCCATTTATTGCACCGACGGATTAATCCGTAGGTGCGCGCAACTCTTCTTCTATTTTCAATCTTCACCCGAATTTATCTCAAGAGAGCAATGCTGAACCTACATCCCAAAATTTTCAGTCATGGGCTTGCCTTGCCTATGTGCAACAACTTTAGCTTGCTCAAAATGGTAACTATATATAGTTTTTCTTAATTATAAATGATTATGTTCTCTATGACATGCACATAATCTCTCTCTCTCTCTCTCTCTCTCTCTCTCTGTCTCTGAACATGCAGAAGACTCATAAGATTTCATCTCTTCAAACTAAGACAAAGCCATGCAATGCAACACTTGCTTCCTCATTGGACTTGACCGAAAACCCGCGGAGATCTTCGGGCTATCACCCAACACTATGGGAGCACCAACTCATTGAACTTATTCATAGCCCTTATGATGATTCAAAATTCAAAGAAAGGATTGAGGAGCTGAAGAAATTAGTTAAGGAAACAGAGGAGCCTTTAGCTAAGCTTGAGCTTATCGATTCTATAAGAAGGCTTGGTTTGGCTTATCATTTTGAGGAGGAGATAATGGATGCATTGTCCAGATTTTATGTTGATGGATTTGAGAAGATTTGTGGATTGAAAGGGACCTCACTTTGCTTTAGGCTTCTTAGAGAAAATGGTTACAATGCTTCCTCTGGTACGAATTATTTTTTAAAAAGCACCTGAAATATTTGAAGTTAACCCTTATATTGGCCATACTCCATCCAATATAGTCAGGTACCGGTATATTTTCAAACGCAGACCGATATACATACGCTGCTTCAACACAATATTATAAATATATAGAATATTATTTTATTAGAAATGTTATATATATATATAACATCGATAGGACTATTCTACTTATAGGAGGAGAGGGAAAGGGAATCTATATATATCTATTTTGAGGCTTGGCTGCATTTGCAGTATATATATTTTAAATCCACAGTTGATGACTTGTGGAAATTAATATATAGATGTCTTCAACAAGTTCAAAGATGAGGAAGAATTCAAGATTTGCTTAAGCCAAGATGTGAAGGGCTTGTTGAGCTTATATGAAGCTACTCACCTTTCATTACCTGAGGAGCAAATACTAGAAGAAGCTAGGGAATTCAGTCTCAAGCATCTACAATGGTTAAGTGAAGATGCAGACTTGAATTTGGTTGAGCAAGTGAAGTATTTTAATGTTGTTCAAGCCTTGCATCAAAGGGAGGTAAAGGACTTGTCAAGGTATAAGTAACAAGTTTGATTTGTTACGCACACAATCACGTTGAATACATTTTTTTTTTTTTTTGAGAAAACGGATCCTAGATGTACGGTGTCGATCACTAAAAACTCAAAAAAATATTTGGTGGTGAAAAATATGTCTTCCCATAATTCCTATTTAAGTAGATAACTTTAGTTTAAATGATTAAAAATGTACTACATATGGTGTTGATTATATATGTTAATATATAGATGGTGGAAAGATTTGGGGCTTGCACAAGAATTTGATTTCTTTAGAGACCGAATATGGTGTTAATTAGGTGGGATCTAGAGGCTATGGAAGAACTCCCACATAACTTGAAGTTGTGTTATATGGCACTGTACAACTTTGTCAATGAGACTGCATATGAAATACTTAAAGATTATGGGTTGGATGCTCGACATTTATTAGAAAGAGAGGTAAAATTTTATCAAGGCTTTTTTTTAATCTATTTTATTCTCAATTCTCTACCAAGAAGTAGAATTTTTATTGTTCCATTCCCTTTTTATCCTCACATACCATCTGCCAAGGTAATATCTAAGCAGTTTCAGATGCATGTAATATTTAAATAGTAGCCTGTAATATCCAAACGGTTGAGAGAATATGAGGCCTAAATGAAATACAATCCAGGGTTTTTTAATACGGATTTTGAACAATAGGCCATTTCCAACAATTTCGGAAATTACAGGGGTTTTTAGACAACTCCCGCGCGGCCTGTTGACTTTTTGACAACTTACCCTTATATTACATCTGATTTTCGTAACTTTTCAACAATAATTAGGGACACAATTGTTTCTGGGTCTACATATTTTCAAAATTCATGAAGTACCCACAAATGTTTCTTGCTTATATGCATTCTAATTGAAATGTTTTTCTGCCCCTTTATCATTTCGCAACCTATATATATACACATTTATCTAATAATAACACTATTTAGTAGACCATAACATTGTTACATTAACACTATTTATCAAACCATAACATTGATTATCAAACCGTAACACTATTTGTCACAATATTTTATTTATCAAATCATAACATATATTTTATGAAATCTTTAATTAGTATTATTGAAAAAACATGCACAAAAAAATGCAAATCAAGGTTTGGGGTTAGAAGGAATTCAATAACATACCTGTGTTTTGTCATAATTTTTGAACCTTTTGGGTTTAAAAATAAATCAACTTAAAGAACTGACCTTGGAATAGTTTTCCCTATAAATAATTATATTGAATTTTCCTCCATGAATTACACAAGAAGATAAAGGATGTATTAGGGACTTGGCGACTTAAGAAACCATGGACTATGGCATAAAATCCCTCGAGTAAATTCTTCTCCAAATAAAAAGACACCTTCATTGTATTTCAAACAAAAAAAACAACATTTTTTTGGAAATTAAAATGTCGATATTGACTATTTTCCTTTTGTTAATTTTAGTGGATATGCACATGTGAATCATATTTGAAAGAAGCAGAATGGTTTCACTAAAAAACAACTCCAACTCTTGAAGAGTATTTGGAAAACGGTTAGACTTCCGTGGCTGCTTGAATTCTCATCTACCATGCTCTACACCATACAGGCCACGGTCTAACACAACAAACGCTTGATCACTTGAAAACTCCATACCAATTGGTATATTTGTCCTCAGTTGTTATTCGACTTATTGATGATTTGGCTCCTTCCAAGGTAAGGCAAAATGAAAAAATATATTACCGAAAGCTTTTCTCAATTTCACTTGTATAGATAGCGTGACACACACCATATAATTCTCACACGACCTATTTCAACCTATGTTAATTTTAACCTGATTTCTATCGTCTTCTTAGTTGCAAAATCTTCCAGGCCTTCTACCACATTTCCTAAAATTGAAATGTAATTTGGGAGGAAAAAACTCTAAAATATAAGGAAAGTTATGGGGGTAAAAGAAAAAAAGGGTTAAATTGGTGGGAAAAAAAAGGGTTATAATTCTCATTAATTTTTTTTGAAGTTGCATTTTGCCATCTTTTTTTTCAAAGAATTTTTGTTTTTCCATCTTCTTGAATAAATGTTGATTTACCCCTTATTTTTTCAATTTTATTCCAAAACTAGCTTTGATTTCTTCCCCTCTTTCGATTTACATCACTGGGTCGTAGAAACAATTGTTAAAATATGAGGTAAAGCTTAAGTTTTAATAATAAAATTGTGTCATATCTTACTGTGTACTTAAAATTGAAGAAAATTTGTTTAAAATTTAATTGAAATTAGTGTTAACAAAAACTTGGTGTGATCGTAGGCCGAAATGGAGAAAAGAGAGGCATCGTTAGCAATCCGTTGCCGCATGAAGGACTCTGGCGAATCATATGAAACTTCAAAAAAGTTTATCGAGGATTTGATTATCGTTTACTTGAAGGAGCTAAATAAGGACACTTTTGATGATGATCTACCAAGAATCTTTATTGTCATCATTTTTTGTCATCATGGAGATAGTCTCAGCACTTCCACTGGAATAACAAAGGATCAGATCACTTCATTGTTCATCGAATCAATCCCATGAATGATCTTACCTGTTATTTTCATGTCATCTCCTTTCTACTGTCTAAAGCATTATCATGTGCTGGTGTGAATGGTGTGAATGATTCTCGTAATTGTTTCACTCCCTTTTATTATAATAAAGAGGTGACTTAATTGCACAAATGTACCCATAAATTTACACGTTTTTTGCCATTAATATCTTGAACTAATTTAATTACAAACAACTATCATGAACCATCACAAGACCGTCTTTTATGAAGAAGATGAATCAGAAATACTCCTTCCCCCAAGACAAGATCAGGAAAATATTCAACCTTGTCATAAGGCATCAAATGATGATGCTCCCGGAGCCTCGCTATCCTGAACAGATAAATGAGGTCCATCACCCGGATTATTGCTCTTACCATCGAGCAACATGACATCCCCTTGAAAACTGCTTCACCTTCAAACACTGGGTCGAAGAACAGTATAAATAAGGTAGGTTCGCTCTATCCGATAGTTGGAGGGTGGCCCCACCGCGAAAGCATGAGCCAAAAGCAACCTATATTGTGAGAGTAGGGCCAGATCAATATCGATCTTGGAAACGAACTCGTACCTGTCACATGATAACATTCTCAAAAGAGGGGAACCATGAGAATACAGATGAACCCTCCAGATGCTTCGTAGATGAGGATGAGGACGGGGTGATCTCGGAGTTTCCACCGGCGCCAAAAGAGCTGGAAGATGAGATACACACCACGGCGGACAATCTAAGGAAAATTGACTCAGTAATGGTAAACGATCCGAGGTTAACGATCGTCGGTGAGCGGCTGTCTAAAAAGCAGATGGCAACTTTAAAAAATGTACTCATGCAATATAAAGACTGCTTTGAATGGAACTGTTCCGAGATGCCGGGACTAGATCCAGAAATAGCGGTACATAAACTAGCTATATCGCCGGACGTCAAGCCAGTAAAACATGCGCCAAGAAGAATGCGACTTGAACTTGAGATGAGTATCAATACCGCGGCCAAGAAACTAATTGACTCCGGCTTCATTTAAGAAGTTCGGTATCCTGACTGGATTGCCAACATTGGTCCAGTGATAAAGAAAAATGGGACAGTACACATCGGCGTGGACTTTCGGGACCTTAACAAAGCTTGCCCAAAGGATGACTTCTCAGTACCTGTTATCGAGTCGATGATCGATAACATGTCCACTCATGAGGTCTTCTCCTTCATGGATGGATCTTCAAGCTACAATCAAATAAAAATGCATTCTGAAGACCAAAAGCATACCGCCTTCCGAACTCCATTGGGTATATTTTGCTACAAAGTGATGCTCTTCGGTCTGAAGAACGCTGGCGCTACCTACCAGAGGGCCATGACGAAGATCTTTGATGACCTCATCCATGAGATTGTTGTACTACATTGACGATCTTGTGGTGAAGATCAAATCTCATGAGAAACATTTAGAACATCTAGACGTAGTGTTCCAACGTTTTCGGAAATATAATCTGAAGATGAATCCTCTCAAATGCGTGTATGGAGTCTCCTCAGGCAAATTCCTGGGATTCATCTTACGGCACCGGGGTATCGAAATTAACCCTTCGAAGATTAAGGCGATTATGGAGTGCCCACGCCAAGAACTTTCAAACAATTGCGGTCTCTCCAAGGAAAGCTCGCATATATCCGGCGGTTCATAGCCAACCTATCCGGAAAATCCCGTCCCTACAGTCATCTAATGAAGAAGGGGACCCCGTTCGTCTGGGATCATAGATGCCAAAATGCACTGGATGGAATCAAGCAATACCTGCAGAATCCGTCGGTACTACCGCTCCGGTTAAGGGAAAACCCTTCATCCTGTAAACAACAGCCCTGGAAGATTCTCTAGGCGCGTTATGGGCACAGGAGAAAGACCAGGGGAAGGAGAGAGCTTTCTACTATTTGAGTCGAGTTCTCCTGGGGGCAACTACTCCCCCATCGAAAAGCATTTCCTAGCACTGATCTTCGCGACACTACGCCTTATCATATGAGGTCCATCTCATATCAATAGTGGATCCTCTCAAATATTTGATGTCAAGAGCTATAGTAACAGGAAGGCTTGCTAAGTGGGCCCTCCTCTTGATGGAATTCTCGATAACGTATCGACCCCTCAAAGCAGTCAAAGGCCAGGCCATTGCAGACTTTCTCGCTAAGCATTCGATACCAGCCGATTCTCCCTTTAATTGCGAATTCCCAGACAAACACATGTTTGACACAATTGAAGAGGAGAAGGAAGAAAATAATGTCCAATGGGAACTCTAGTTCAATGGAGTATCTTCCATGAAGAAGCGGAAGTATAATACTCCTATAATCAAAGCCGAGATGGGTCTCATTTTCATGACTCCGCAGGGAGGGATAATGCGTTTATCCCTTTCCCTAACAGAGCCAATAACAAACAACGAGACTGAATATGAAGCTTTGATAGCAGGTATTGAGATCGCTGCCGATATGCGAATCGAAAACCTCTTCATATATGGAGCCTCCCAACTGGTCGTTAGCTAAGTAAATGGCGACTATCAGACGTGCAAACCAGAGTTGATAAAATATGGCAGGAGAGTGCAGCAACTGTTGACACAAATCCCCCTACATCTTGGAGAGTATACCACGTGCGGAAAACAGCAAAGCGGATGCATTAGCCAAGCTTTCCAATGAACTAGCTGACGAAAACCTCGATGACGTAAGGATCCTAGTGCAAAGCCGCCGAGTTTTCACGCCAGAAGAAATATCTTTAGAGGATTTAACAGAGTCGTCTGAAGGAAAGAAAGCGACTAAACAAGTAGTCTTCCAAATAGAGAACGGAGAAAAGGCTAAGGATTGGAGAGAAGTCTTTATAGACTACTTCAAATCCCATCGAACGCCCAAAGATGTGTCGTCAAGACATCAACTCATGAAACGAGCTCTGTCTTTCGCCTTCGTCATTGATACTCTATATAAGAGATCATTCGACTATCTGTAGCTGAGATGCCTAGGACCAGAAGAATAAAAAAAAGTCGTTCAAGAAACTCATGATGGACTCTGCGGTTCTCATCAGGCCGGGCCAAAGATGAAGATGAAGATCAAAAGGATGGGCTATTATTGGCCTACAATGGTTCTGGACTGCCTCGAATATGCGAAACAGCATCACTTGTGCCAAATTCACGGGGTCTTTATCCACCAACATCCAAACCCGCTACACCCAACGGTAGCTAGCTGGCCGTTCGAAATGTGGGGAACCGACTTAATTGGCTCCAACGAACCAGCATCATCCAAAAGACACCGGTTCATACTGGCAACGATCGACTACTTTCCTAAGTGGGCGGATGCAGTACCACTAAGGGAAGTGAATACGAAGAATATTCTCCATTTCTTCAAGACACGTTTTTTATACCAGTTCGGCACTCCGCGACGGATAGTCTCGGATAACGGGCCAGCCTACAGGAGCCATAAAATCAGCCGTTTCGCAGAACAAACATAAAATAGACTGCAGATACTCTTCCGTCTATAATCCCCGAGCTAATGGTCTAGCTGAAGTTTTCAACAAAACCTTGACCAAGATTATAAAGAAAACGGTGTCCAGAAGTAGAAAAGACTGGCATGAAAGGATACACGAAGCTCTCTGGGCGTACCGAACGACATTCAAAACAGCCATGAATACGACCCCATACGCGTTGGTATTCGGCACGGAAGCAGTCGTTCCTTTGGAAATAGAACTCCCTTCTCTCCGAGTAGCGGTTCAATATGAGCTAACAGATGACGAAAATGCTCATCTCCAGCTATAGGAGCTTGACACCCTCGATGAAACTCGCCTTATAGCGCAACAAAATCTGGAAGCTTATAAGGCAAGGATGACGTGGTCATACGAAAAACGGACCAGGCCGAGAACATTCCGCCAAGGCGAACTTGTGCTAGTCATCAAAAGACCTATGGTCCCCAATCGTGCAAAATAGGGGAAATTCAAACTATGAGGTTCCGTACATCATAGACAAGGTCTACCAAGGTGAAGCTTACCTGCTCATGGATATGCATGGCGAAAGACTCTTCCGGCCAATAAACGACCAATTCCTCAAAAAGTACTATGCTTGACAAGTCACGAATCGGGTCAATGATAAGTGACGACACATGTGTCCGCAAGCTATCTTCCTGAATAAAAACTCTAAATGTAGTATCCAAAAGAATTTTCGTCTCCAGAATGACGACAACAGACTGAGAAGTCCTTAGACTAATAAACTTCGCCTCATGCGGCAGCTATGGACCGAGATGTCCCTAAGCTAACAATAGATCGCTACGTCTTTAAACTGTCCATGGACCGAGATGTCCCTAAACTAACAATGGACCACAACGTCCTTAAACTGACCATGGACCGAGATGTCCCTAAACTAACAATGGATCGTTACGTCCTTAAACTAACTATGGACTGAAATTTTCTTAAACTAGTGCTCCGCCTCAAACATGGCACATTGCCCCAAATTCGGCGATATACTCTCTTGAGATATATATTGCAATCAAAGCTACAACGGAGAAGACTGCAACTCAAGACCTACCAGCTACACGGCTACTCCAGCGGTGAAACCACCCTCAAGTCTCACCGACAAACAGATGGGTAAAAAAATAAAAAAAAAGGTTTGTCCATAAGCAAAATGGGCACGGATGAAAACCCGAAAGAGCGTCGTGAGTAAAAACAGCAGGACTGTCGGCGAGTTTGTGAAAACCCGAAAGGGCGCAATTTCTTCCAAAAAAACGGTATGTCTACAAGAAAATAGGCCCGGATGAAAAGCCGAAAAGGTGCCATGAGTAAAAACAGCAGGACTGCCGGCGAGTTTGTGAAAACCCGAAAGGACGCAATCTCGTGTATAAAAAAAATAATAAATTCATATGCACTTGCAAGGTCCTCTCGACCATGCAAGGAGAAGATACTTGTGTGAGATCCTTATGACTCACAAAAGAGTAACACACTTAGGAATCCCCACGATTCCTAAGGAGAAAGTACACTTACGAGATCTTTACGACTCGTAAGGAGAATTCCCCCCATGAGGCCCTCACAGCTCATAGGATTCAAAAGCCTTAAGCTACAGGGATTTAAAGCTATTCTTAAACCATAATATCCCCTAACTTTTTCTACAGGCAGTTCAATATTGGCGCTTATATACAATCCACGGGCACAAATAAACGATTTCCCTCACCAAGTTCCACTAATGGCGAGCCCATATGGTGAGGAACACTTGTAAGTCCTCTCGACTTATAAGGAGAAAACACTTTTGTAAGATCGTTACGACTTACAAGAGAAAACGCACTTAGGAATCCTCACAATTCCTAAGGAGAAAATACGCCGATGAGATCCTCATGACTCGTAGGGAGAAATAACTTTATGAAACCCTTACGGCTCATAAAGTCTAAAAGTCTTAGTCGACAGGATCCTAACCCTGTTTACTAAGCCATATTTATTCAAATCGATAAAGACAAATGATGATTCGCTCCTGGAAATATCCCAGTTGCAGCGATGCTGATGTCTAAACAGGTGTCAAACTCCAAATCCTTTCACAACAAATGATGATTCGCTCCTGGTAATATTCCAATCGTAGCGATGCTGATACCAAAATTGATACCAGATGTTAAGTTCCATACTCACAAATAAAAATTAGCGAGCAAAAAATATGCATATAAAAATAGTCGAAATGATGGGGAAACTCGCAATAAAAATCAGCGAGCAAAAATATATTCATATGAAACAGCCGAAATGTTTCGGCACCTCGCAATAAAAGCAGCGAGTAAAAAATATATATACAAAAAATAGCCGAAATGATTGGGCAATCGTGATTTTCGCGATATGAAAAGCTGAAAAGATAGAGCAAAGAGGAAAAAAGAAGAATTTCCTCTTCCCTGCAGGTGAATCTACACCGACCCCTGTATACGATCCATGGGCATAAATGAAAAAGGGAACCGTATTTTTCCACCAGGCTCCGTCAAAAGGAGAGCCAGATCTCGACGGAAAAAACCACGGTCTAGAGATCACTTCGGCGTCCCTTCTTATCCAGCAGGATACAGATCCAACGTCAACAAAATACCCTAGGGTCGAAACTAAAGAGGAGTGACGGCAAAATCTCAGCTCCAGCTCAACATTCATCTCGTTACAGCAGACGTAATGTCAACAAAGGTGTTCCTTCTCACTCCAGCAGGATGCAGACGCAACGTCAACAAAAGACCCCAGGGTCGAAACAAAAAGAAGTAATGGCAAAATCCCAGCTCTGACTCGACATTCTTCTTGTTACAGTAGACGCAATGTCAACAAAGGCTCCAAATCTCCAAACCAAAAAGAAATGATGGCAAAATCCCAGCTCCAGCTCGACATTTGTCTCATTACAGCAGACGCAATGTCAACAACGACGTTCCTTCTCACTCCAGCAGGATGCAGATGCAATGTCAACAAATGACCCTGTTCCAGCCAAAATATTCGTCCAAGAACTATTAGTTCATGTTTATGCCGGCTTAAGTTTCGTTTACAGATATGTGTGATACCAGGCTCATTCATATACGCACATGCACACATCATAGGAAGAACAGGTGTTCAAAGACAAAAAAAAATTTTAATTGAACATTTTATTCTATAGGAAATAGATTACCAAACATGGGATCGAAAGTACATGGATTCACAAAACTATGGATAAAATTATCTAACTCCCTCTCTGCCTTCTCCACCATGACAAAGCGGCGATCTTCACGAAGAGTAGCTACCCATCGGTCAGCTCCGCACCCATCAACAAAGGCAGACATGACGACCCGCTGAGCCCGTATCTGGCTTAGCAGCCGGACGGAGCGATCCCTCAGAGCTGTGGTGATCAAAAGTGCCTCATGGAAGCACTTGATCTTGTCTTCCGCGACGTCGAGCATTGCCGGAGTCATCTCCGCCGGAGGAGGGGGAATATCATTGATCACAGATAAGAAAACCATTCGGAGCCAAATGGAGCCGATGGGGAGAGGAGATCCTATACGAGTCAAGAGCTCGTGCAGCATCGTGTCGCATTGGTCATCCGTAAGAGTAGGGTTTACCAAGCGCGCAGCAAAACGAGGAACAATTTCCTCAATGGGCACCTCCCATGGCTGACGGCGAGCATGTGGGTGATTACAAGCCATAGCTCTTCTCTGTTAAAATGATTCTCTGAAAATGAGAGAGAAAAGAAGCATTGCTTCAGATTATGATGGGAGAAATTTAAGTCTAGGCACAGAAAATGCTGTGCATGATGTAACTATTTCCAAGCTCTGGGAAAAAGAAGCTTGACTCGGTAAAAGTGGAGAAGGAAGGTAAAAAGACACCTTCAGTATTGAGGCAGTGCCTCACGTGCAAAGTACGAGAGCGCTGAGCGCCAGCGCCATGAGTCAAAGACTCTGAGGCAGCGCCTCACATACAAAGCACGAGAGCGCTGAGCGCCAGCGCTAAAGTACCAAAGACTTTGAGGCGGTGCCTCACGTTCAAAGCACGAGAGCGATGAGAGCCAACGCTAAAGAGTTAAAGACTCTGAGGCAGCGCATCACGTGCAAAGCACGAGAGCGTTGAGCGCCAAGCGCTAAGAGTCAAAGACTCTGAGGCAGCGCTCACGTGCAAAGCACAAGAGCGCCATAACTAAATGTTCTCCACCGTTAGATAAAAGATCCAACGAAGATGATAAATCATCAAAATTCATAATAAAATTCTGGTAAGAAAATACTCCTCAGAATCTTTCCAAACAGGAAAAATTATGCTCTGTAAATCAGAGCACAGTTGGATCAATGATTCAATGGTGATTAAAAATCACCAAGGTACAGAATAAGCTCTGTATGGGAAAATATTTCCCAATCTTGTTTAAAACAAGAAGATTGGATTCTGTAAAACAGAAGCCCTAGGATCAAAAATCCAACGGTGGGAAACATCCCAAAATCAATTAGAGAAAAGATCTTTTCAACTGATTCAACTAATCAGCCTCTACTATATAAAGGACCCAAGACTTCGAGTCTCATAGAGAGGACCCCCCCCCCCACAAGCTTTGAGAAATTTCAAAGAAAAGAGCAAGCTCTGAAAAGAAGAACTTTTCTTCAAGGTAAAAACCGAGAGATAAAAAACATCTCATCAAAGAAGAAGAACATAGTTCTTTTTTTAGATCATAGATCTATAAGACAGAGGACTTTCACAAAAAGAGATCATAGCATCTCATCATAAAAAGGAAGGAAAAGAATTTCATTCTCTTCAAATCATAGATCTACAAAGACAAAGTCTTTCACAAAAGAAAATAGAAGAGATTGTAACATCTCCTATAAAAATAAGAACTTCATTCTTAGAAGAATGAAACAAAATCTCTTGTAAGCGAGAACTTATTTCTCAAATCATGAAATTGATCAGAAGCGCTCTACGCTCATTGTCTTGCGCTCAGTGTCAAGCGCGCCACGTGCTCCTCATGTGTCCGCTATTTCATAAGAAGCACCTTAGCGCTCCAAATCTGGTGACCAACGCCAAGCGCGCCACGTGCTCCTCACGTGCGCGCTACTTAACAGAAGCGCTCTGCGCTCATTGACTGACGCTCAGCGCCAAGAGCGCCATATGCTCCTCACGTGTGCGCTACTTAACAGAAGCGCTATGCGCTCATTGACTGGCGCTCAGCGCCAAGCGCGCCACGTGCTCCTCATGTGTGCGCTACTTAACAGAAGCGCTTTGCGCTCATTGACTGGCGCTCAGCGCTAAGCGTACCATATGCTCCTCACATGTGCGTTGAGAGAACATAAATTGTTCTTTAAATAAAGCCCCAGAGCTATAATGAGTGCTCAACACTCAATAAAAGACAAAAACGGTTGTCAGAACCCAAACCAATGCACAGCATTGTTAAATGAAAAAGGACCGAGTCTAATTAAATGTCCAACATTTTAACCGAATGGGCCGAACCCAAGTTGGCCACATATCCCCAATTCAGATTAATTGAGCCCATATGCTCATAAATGTTTGATCTTAGTCCCAAACTTGACTATAGATGTCCCAAACAATATTGGTTCAAGGGTACATCTCTTCACTCCTCTGATATGTGTCGTTGTAATCCTTCAACGTCTTCAGAGAGGTGACAGGTCCCGACAACCAGACATTCCACGGACTGTGGGGTCCTTAAACTCATAGACTATGATGTCCTTAAACTTTATGGACTGTGGGTTCCTTAAATCATGGACTATGATGTCCTTAAATTTTACAGACTATGATGTCTCTAAACTATCATGGACTGCGAGGTCCTTAAACTCATAGACTATGATGTCTTTAAACTTTACAGACTATGATCTCTTTAAACTGTCGCGGACTATGATGTCCTTAAACTTCTGGACCGCAATGTCCCTAAACTAAAACAATAGAGTCTAAATGCTCTTTTGTTGGATCTAAATGATCCTGTTGAGTAGATCTTAGTCTAAAAGTAGACTAACGTATTCTTAACAAACGTTTAAGTTGATATTAGTCTCAAATGAGATTAACGATCCTTAAACCCAACCCAAAAACCAAATCTAAGAAAATACGGATTTGGACTAATCCATGCCCTACGGGTGACAACATAAATTAATCTCCGTATATAATCCTCGGGCAATCAAAAATAAAATAAACACACATGACACGAAGTGAAAATCTATAGAAGGAGAAAGTTATTATCGCGATGCGGTAGCGTAATTAACTGCAGGGACTTGCGCCTGCAGGGAAGAGCGTCTCCACAATCAAAAAACCTTAAATATGGGGGAATTTGATAAAGTCTACCACAACGGCCGCATATGTCTAAACCTCCAATACATGGTGCCATAAATCAACTTGGCATCTTCGGAGAGGTGGACAGATAAAACCAAATAGCATCTGCCCCTAAATTCAGGCAAGACGTTTGTCTTTCCCGATTTTCGGCGGCGAACAGATTCTGGCACGTCCGGTGGGACCTTTTCCTCTTTCCACTCCACACTTCGTGTGTCGTGTTCGTGAACGAATCGCGGTTTGATTTGGTTGCCCTTGGATTTGAGGTAGTAAGATTTGGTGTCTTGCTCCGTGCAGAAAAAGAAGATCAATGGCTTCTAACTGCTCCAGCTGCAACAATTGCAACAACTCCCGCTCCGTCCTCGCAGGAGGATTGACCTACGGGCCTCAAGCGGCCTCCATTTTCGCGATGCCAGTGGAACAAGTGACTCAGGCTACCACTGGACTGTTCTTCGATACCATACTCCCACCAATGAGCTTTAACGCCCTAGTGCCATCGCAAGAAGCTCCAAAGAAGATGGTCTTTGATCGGCTTGCAACTATCGCGGCCCCTCTCAACGGGTCGTCCAAATCCAACGCCTCAGTCTTTAATAGACTGGGCCAAAGCTCCCATGGGCCTGTGAAGAAGCCCGCATTACTTAAGGGGGTTATCCCGAAACGGATAGTCATTCCTGCTCCAGTGAACGAAGTCATCAGAGAGACTTCTCTTGCTAAGGGGTCGGTCTTCGCAAGACTGACCGTTCCATCTCCCGCTCCAGGCGATGTAACCAAGGTTTCTTCCCCTACCAAAAAGTCGGTCTTTTCAAGATTGATCATTCCCTCTCAGCGGACGTCAGTTTTCGATAAGCCGGCACCAACAGCAACCCCTCATCAGAGCGGGGGGCACAAAGAAGCTCATCTAACGGCTGAGATGGTCCCGTCCGCAAGGCATGCTCGACGTCACCACTGGCGCCAAGTGAGGAAAGCTGGAGGCAATTCCCCATCTGGATTTACCCCGCCAGTTCCAACGGTGGAAGTTGATGCTGCTGTTCCAACTGGGAACAGGTTTGAACCACTCAGGAGGATCCGCAAGAACTCTCCGACTACCGTGCTGAAAAGATCTCCTCCACCTGTGGAGAATGCTGCAAAGATAAGGCTAGAGCAGCCCTCTCAGCGGCTGTCTTCTAAAATTCACAAGGTCTGGCGACAGGTCCAAGACTCGGTGATCAACCAAGACTACTCCCGCCGACCAAAGAAGATGAAATTTCAGCAAGAGAAGGACCACCCTGTCACACTACGGAAGGTGTCTACTTGGGTTCCCACTGCAACGGCCCCCTCAACTTCGACCGCTCACAAAAGAAGAAGGTCGGAGAAAATCCCCGTGTCTGCGACAAAGCTCAAAGGCACTGAATCCAAACGCCCCAAGTCTAGGGGCATGGTGGTGCACACTGTTTATATGGCATCCGGAAAAGAGAAAAGTCATGCTTCTACGGGTCACCGACCGCTCACCCAATCAGTAACAAAGGCTTAGGTGAAACAACAGCAAAAGCTCCAAGAGATGCTAACGAAAATGGCCGCACTCACTAGGCCAAAAGAATGCCCAGAAACATCGTCGGAACAGCGTCAAGAACAGGAAACTGATGCCGAATTCCTCCGAAGAATGCTCGAGAGGAAAGAAAAAAAGGTCCTGGAACAAGCGGACAATATAAAACAAATGGCGCTTTTATTCCAAGAAATGGTCAGGATGATGATACAGCCGGATCCTCTCGCTGAAGACTCCCCGATTATCCTTAAAGACGACAGAGGGGAGACATCGAACTCTCTTCCGGCTCTATCAGCAGCCAAAGAGGAGACCATCTCTAAAGCCGCCCTGAATGACTATATCGCTCAACAGATATGAGCTCATTAGGCGAGCGAAGCGGCCGGCCAAATTGTTAAGACTGGACGACCCTATCCGGATTGGTAAGACCAAATAAAGTACCCACCGGGATGTACGATACCTAAATTCCACGTATATAAGGGGACGAGGAATCCACATCAACACGTTGCTCAATTCAGAGCCTTCTGCGGTAATACTGTGGGTGACGACAAACTGCTGTTTCGCCAGTTTGTTTGCAACTTGTTGGAGACAGCGTTTGAATGGTATTCTGAGCTCCCGAACGACTCTGTTAAGACATTTGCAGTAATGGAGTTACTATTTACACAAAGGTTCGCAAGTGCTAGTGAACGCACCCCAATCAAGGTATTGATCAATACCAGGGTGAAGCCGGGAGAAACATGGGTTCAGTATTTAATCCGGTGGCGGAGCCTATGGTCAAAATGCAAACAGCGCATAGAAGAGGCTCCTGTCGTAGGCATGTTTGTGGGAACCCTCGATCCGCAGGCGACCATATCTCAATTCATGATGTTCTTCAAGCCAACTACCTTCCAGGCCCTGATAGACAAGCTGGCCCAGATGGACCAGATGGGCCACATGCCATCCTCTCCAAAAACGAAGCTCCGAAATGGAAAGGGGAAAGGGAAAGCGACCTTTGTCGCCAACACTCAACAACAGTCGAGTAACATAAAACCGGTTGTTCGCCAAAGTAATGTGCGCCCACATCAATCCCTCGAGGAGAAACTGGGACGTCCTTACTCGTTTTCCCGAGATAAAACAATGAGACCGTTCGAACTGGTAGTACGCAATGGGCTCATCACCTTGCCGGAACCGAGACACTCAGCGCAACCCGGTGACGCCAACTATCCTAACTATTGTCTCTACCATCGAGTAATGGGTCATCCAATCGAAGATTGCGACATCTTCAAAAACTGGGTTGAAGACCAGTACCAGTAAAGCAAATTCACGTTGTCTGAAAATTGGAAGGTGAACCCGCCACAACCATATGCTCCGAAAAAGATGGACATGCCGAGGGCATCGTGCTCATTCGTAGAGGAAGCTCCATGGGAAGTTGTTCTTTCGGAAAAAACTAAAAGAATGCTGAAAGAACTTCAAACATGTCCGGCAATCAGGTGGAAAAGCCCAAAAGAGCCGGATATCATCGATGGGATGTTGAAACCACGTCCAACATCGGGAGTTAGTAGCAATGGGCAAAACACCCAGTCCCAGCCGTCAAAGTCTTCGAAGAAAAAGAAGAAGGCCAAAAAGCCTGCGCAGTCTAACGACAAGCGCACGGATCTGCAAAAGCATATTGACGCGCTGGAGGAATACAATCAGAAGGCGCGAACCCCTGTCACGCTTCAAGAGTTTCCCAATCACATCATTAAAAGTGAAGATAACGACAATGATGAGAGAGACGACTTGTCATAGGAACCCGAAGATTATGTGGCGAGTTTCCACATGATCTCTCATTTGTCGCTAAGTAACAAAGTGTTGGAGATAGTGCCCTCAGAGTCAATTATTGGATCACAGGCATATGATTGCAATGATTGAGGGAGGACCTATCCCGGTAGGACAGTCTTACTCAAGATGATAGTATGCTATATGGTTTACCTTTATCATCGTGTACTGCTTTAGGTGACCTTACATGTCACTATTACACGTTGATAGATCCCCCAGGATTCTTGCTTGACGGCCAGCAGTATGAGGGCGATCATATACGTGAGAGCTGGTTGTCTATAAGCACATCCTTAAAAGGTCCCTAGTCGTGGGAGTTTCGAGACAGGGCATCGATACTCCAGAGTAGACTAGTGTATACAGTCGAGACCCCGACGAGGGGCGGTGGTCGGTCTCACAAGCCACTGGTGTCAGTTGGTTCACCTAAGATGTATACAGGTGCTCATTGGGTTAAGAGTACACCGGACAGGACTCGCCGGGAACATGCTAGTTGGTCTTATACCTGACGTCAGATAGCAGTTCCCTGTGACATGTGTACAGATTAGTTCATCGACCTAGGGATCGTCATTTGTCTCGTATGAATTTCCACTGTACTTTGATTACTACCCTACCACGCTCAAAGGAGACGTGCAAACAGGTTTTAGTTGGGTACAGTCCCGAGCCATATAGAGGCAGTGAGCGGATTTTCAGGGGTTCGTCTCTCCCGGTATTGGGGGTGAGGTCGCGCTGTGTCTAGGAGTGCCATTACACGAAGTCCTTGGCCAAGGCAGGAGATTTACTGGTAGGTATTCCAGTAGTATCTCAGGGTGTTCTGGGCTACACTCCGACACGACTTGTACCGCTTTTGGGGGTCTGACTTTTACCAACCCCCTAAGCCCGCCATGCGATGCTCATAGACGAACGGATCGGACTGTACGGATATCGTCACTGACAGGCTCAGTAGGAAGTCAGGATGAGTTCGCTTATCGACGTCCCTTTTGGTCAATAGCTGGTAGCACGTCACGTATGGCTAATACCTCTGACGTGCTAGTGGTTAAATCCACAGCCATAGTATTGAAGAGTCTTTAGAGTCCCCCACAGACCAGTTGCTCAAGTTTCGGGCGAAACGCTGTAGAGGCCGTATGGAGATATGGCAGGGTTCGATCAGATACGTGCGGTATTGCACGGATCATGATCGGACGGAAAATACTAGCGGGCTTTGGTTTAAGCCGGATCCTAGTATTGTACAGTATAGATTTTGTCTCATTGCATTTGTATTTCGGTCGGAATACAAATGCGGGTGTGTATACACAGTAGCGGGGTTTTCCTGTAATTTATTACGGGATCAATTTTTGGAGTTGCCAGTTTGTTTTCCGTTCCGGCCGTATTTCTTTGTATGTTTCATTGGCCGAAGTTTGGTGGAGGAGGGCTTATTTGCAATTGTGCAAATAAGCATTTGTGGAGGGTGTTATTTACATCTTATAGTGTCATGATGGTTGCACCATCCCTTGACCATTTGACTTCTTCTTTCATGATGGCTTGACTTTGTGATGAGATGATGAGGTTGGTAGAGTGTTGGTTTTGTCTTGTGATCATTTCTTCACATGATTTCTTTTTCCCTCTCTCTTGCATTATTCTATCCCTCTCTCCTCTCATTCCCTCACATTGCATGGTCGGCCAAGATAGATGGGGGCTGCTCCTTTTTTTGGTGTGGGATTTTTGTATCTTTGGCTTTGCTGAAAAATCCCCACAACTCCATCTCCAAAAGCTGATATCATTTCCTCCACCAAAGACAACTTCCAATACCCCAAATGTGACAGAAGTTCCGCACTACATTCTACAGCAAATCTTGGGTACGTCGACTCGCCAACTTCGTGCCTGAGTTGCCTCGGACCAGAGGTGGGAGCCCGTAAAAGAAGCCAGCGATGTGGTGCCCTTCCGGCGAGGAGGCGACGACCGGAGTTTCCGCGGGAGATCGGGATGACGACGAGAAGACCGGAGAACTCGGATCACTCGGTATATCTCTCTTCCCATCTTGTAGTTATCTAGATTTATGTTAATGGCCCGATCCGGGTATTTAGTGCCCGGTGGTGCCGGTTCAAGAAAATTAAAGTAAATCACCGCTCCCGCATTTTGGCCTCGGGATGGAAGCCGGGGCGCCGCCGTGCACTTACAGTGGTATCAGAGCCTCGCCATTAACCTAGTCTAGCTTTGTCTAATGTGTTTACACTTTCGATCGAACAAAATTCCAAAAACTCGCGTTTTCTTTGCATCAGTTTTCTGTCGATTTTTTTCTGGCTCGAAAATTTTTTCAGGTAGTCTCAGAATACTGTGCAGGGAAGTAGGAGAGTTCTGGGAAAATTTGGTCTTGTGAATAGTCTAAACCACCGCGGAACCGCGGCCAAACCCATGCTTGGGCCGCGGTTCCGCCGCTCTTCTCACTGTTCATGGCCCCAAAATTTTACAGAGGCCTCCTGACTTAAAAATAGGGTTTTTAGAATGTTATTTTTTTGGGTCCAGATTTCTTTGTCTGCTACAGTAATCCTTGGGGTCCACCTGGTAAAATTTGATCGATCGGATATTTTAAACACATTAGTTCACAGTATTTACATTATATCTGCGACCGTGAATGTCACTTGATCGGTAAATCCTGTCTAACTGCTATATCCCGGTTAGACGGATTTGCGAACATGATATTCACGTTGATGTTCTGTGATGCTGTACATTGCTGTGATATTGCGGATCGGTCGTGGGGATAGCCTGGTTGCGGTGGTAGTACAGTTTTATTGTATTATGTACATTTGATATTGCGGGACGAGCGTCCAACATGTGGACTGCCGTCACTGCCTGTTTGTATTATTATTTTGGGGCACGACCAGGTTGCGGTCGATGTACCCGTTATATGTATATTTTACTTTCTGTATTAGGATTACCCTACGGAGGGGTGCACGGGTAGCCGGGTTCTAGAGGGCAACGGGCCTGCATCTCATGGCATTGAGACAGAGGGGGCCTTACTCTAGAATTGGCGGGCTATTCGCCGCACTCGTAGGGGGTACAGGTTGACCCAGGAGGGGTGCCCAAGTTACCGGATTCCATGAAGTGCTGGGTGGTCCATTCGCGGTGCTGAAGGGGGCTGCCTCGCTTTAGGTTTTGGAGGGTAACTTGTCGCGCCCGTAGGGGTCTAGGATTTCATTGCACAGGCTATCCACACGACCAAGGGATCGTCGGGTTTCAGTATCGGCTCTGTGAAACCCGGGGATCCCAGATATCTGTATTGTTCTGTGATGCTGTACATTTCTGTGATGTTGCACTTTATCACGCCTTGAGCGAAATATTATATATTGATTTATATATATACTAGTAGATGTTGTATATGTTTTGCATCCGCGCTAGTCCAGTCCCCGCTCTGTCGTTAGTTAGCTAACCTAACGGGTAATGACGGAACCCAGTGGCGAATGCGGATGGCATATACGTACATCAGTATATTTTCGTTCTTTGTGGTGTGATCAATTGATGGGACTGCATTGATTCGGATCAATGCAACTTAAACAAACCTTTTATGATGTTGTTGGAACATTTTTCAAAAAAAGCTGTTATTGCAAGGACGTTCACTTTTGTTTTGCAAAGTGATATTCGGTTATGAATATCCAGCACCTCAGTCGACGAGGCAAGGGCCGAGATCCCTTCACCGGGAGTGACCCCTTAGACAGAAGTTTGCATCAGGGCATTAACTTCACTATAGCCGATTACTTTTGCTTTGCATCGTGGTATTCAGTTGGAATATCCTGCACCTCATTCTATGGGGAAAGAGCCGAGATCCCTTCACCGGGAGTGACCTCTTTAGCAAAGGTTTTCGTTACTATATTTTTCTAAAAAGCTATCCGTTCCTTCGACGATATCAAGTTCATTACGTTAAAGGTTTTCGCCAGAAACCATTCGTAGCCCTCCGTCGTTTCATATGGGTAGTCAATAGTATTCAAGCTGTGTATGTTGGCCAAAGTCAAGGCACAGTGATTGGTAGCTATTGGGTATTCATATGCAGTATAGATAGATGCATTGGTTTGGGGCAGTCGTACTACTATTTTGGCCAAAGTCAAGGGTATGTACGGGTGGGCTCAAATTAACCTGGAGAATGACGGGTTGAACTTGACATGTGACTTATGATATGTTGGCCAAAGTCAAGGTCATAAGAGCATGGGGCAAAAATCACATCGGGAGTTTCTAAAGAAACTGAAACTTGCCAGATATGCGCATACCTTTTGGAGTGTGATAACGTGAGCGGATTCCGTCACGATATCATGCGATGATAGTTGGATCCCGATTCCCACTGATGAGTTGGTTTACTCCTCGGGTGTTCCCGACTAATTCTTCTTTTAGGTTTGGAGGAGAATTTGACGGTACAGTGGGAGGTTTCCAGATTAGATAAATTGATAACCATTCTGATCTAAGTTAGAGTGCACGCTGAGTGTTTCTTTTCTCTCTCTCTTTGGCAGTGACCATTGACCCGACCCTAGACTATGATTCAGAGACCAAAATTAACCGAACTTTCTTATAAGACTGGCTTTTGGATTGTCAGAGTTGCAAACCTCATTGCCACTCCTACTTTTACCCTTTTCTCTAGGACACCCCGTATTACTACGAACGTCCACTTCCATTGGACAAAACCATCGTATGGTGATATACGAACTCGAAGGAACTTGTTCCAGATTCGAGGATGGTTTCCGGTTCTGGAAAAAATGAATAGGACTATTCAGTTGTCTTTTCCTTTTACCTTCTCTCAAGTTGCGAGTATCCCTTAGATTAGGGGATAGTACACCTATTACGCAAATTGGACAGTCTTCTTCCAAACCATAGGCAGGTGCCGACCGGTAGGGAATGAAGAAAACCAATTTGTCTAACGATGGTGTATAGAATGTATTATGTTAAGACAAAGAAAGGGATTAGAAGGAGGGAAAAGTAAATTGCGACTGATATTCACGACCAAACCAAGTATTTCATTACCACTCCCACTTCACTTTTGTATTTCTCTAGGACACTCCATATCACTACGAAGATCCACAGATATTTGGATACTCCATCGTATGGTTATATACGAACTCGAAAGGAACTTGTTCCAGTTCGGGGATGGATTCTGGTTCAGGAGAAATAGGAATAAGGTTTATTCGGTTGTCTTTTATCTTAACCTTCTCTCGCATTGCGAGTGCTCCTAGGATTAGGACAGTACACCCATTATGCTTATTGGATAGTCTTCTTCCAAACCATAGGCTGGTGCCGAACGGTAGGGAAGGAAGAAAACCATTTGGCCTAAAGGGGTGTGCAGAAGGTAATGACTAAAGACATATGAAGGGATGTGTAGAGATGGCAAAGGAATATACGGTTACTGTTGTGAATCTGATAATGGAAGAGGCATTACTAGGAATGCCAGGATACCCCTACGGAACATTTCAGCGTTCCAGTTTCACTGTGTACTGTTAAAGGAAAACTGATTTCCCAATTAGCCCCTACTCCAGGATATGTATTTACCAAGTATGATTCTCACACTGTATGGTTTTACAGATGATGAATGGGAGTAAGCTATTGAGAATTAGGTGATTATCCTCATTATATCGGAATTCGTTGTAATTGGTGATATTTGAGAAAATCGCCTGGGTTGTTTGCCGGACGGCAAATATTTGGTTTTGAATATCCACTGTTATGCACCAATTTCAAATTGATATATCTGTACTTCTATTTTTATAGAGTGGTATATACCTTTTGAAATTATGTCGATGACATTTACCTATATCAGTGGATGGTTAGGTAAGGAGTATTAAACAGTGGTGTAATTCTTCTTAACCATAAGTACAGTTTTCAACCTACGACAGACAGGGATTGAGTTATTAGACTCAGGGGACTTGTACAGAGTATTGTACATTGTCCAGTGTCCATTAGGACAGAGGGGTTGGTTCTCGTACTATATTCGGTTTACTTATAACTTCTCTAGTTCTTAGACAAGTGTTTCGTAGAAACACAAGGTCCAAGTTTTGAGAAGTTGTAGGTATAAGAGTAAAGTAGAGGACCAGATGTTGCAAGTATCAGGATTCTTTAAGATAATCGAAGATGTAGATACTTGCGTATGGTATTCAGTTGATAGTAATGATTAAGAGAACTTGCTTCTCTTTCATGTTACTTATAATTGGAAGCATTTCTAAGTTGAGTAACGCTGATCGGCCTCCTTCCATTTAGTAGACATGCACTGGAGACAGCTGCATGATTTGAATCTGGTTCAATTAAATCAGTGCCTCTGTTTCTGTATTGGATACAGAACAGTTCATATCTTAACATTGTTAAAGTACGGGGAGTTGTCCGGCTTATGCTTAAAACCAGACTCTGGATAACTCAAGGCATGTTTCTGTAATGGCTGTTTGTGGGTTGACCCAGGCTATGACGAGGGTTGACTTTCTACCATCTAGAAGATCAATAGTGATATTATTCTAAACTCGCCACGGTTTTAATAAAAATGGATTTTTTCAGAAAACAGTAGTGGGAGTATGGTAGAACTGGAAGTGATTCCAGATACGGAAAATTTGATAAGAACCTAAAGATTCAATCTGGATTGACATTCTATTGGCCACTCCGCAGATATGGTGGGTAACCTCAGGCACTCGAGAGATACTTCGGTAGCCTCAAGGACGGTGACAGGGAGGTTCTTGTTTACCCATACTTACCATTGTTGTTGTTCCAGACTGTGAGACCCGGCAGGAGGATGAGTATAGCGTCGTTCTAAACTAGCTTTAGAAGTGTACGTGTATATGACTCTGCCAGTGGGTTGTCGTAGTCAGTGGGAGCAGCGGAAGCATTGGTGGAAAAGTGGCTTATGTCTATTTATAGACTAAAGCAGATATAGTGGAGATAGATCATCTTTTTCTGATGTGACAGTCATAGGTTTGACTTCATCAGAATAGGGGATGGATCTGTTAAGAAGGTAGTAGGGTGTGATGTCCTGTTATTTTGATGACATACACAGAGTAGGAAGTGATATTCCTATACTACGGTCGGTTATACTTTGGTTGTCACACAGTGGTTTCTCCACATAAGGCTTGGATATTATATCAGACACTCTGGTTACTGGATTTATGGTTTTAGATCTAGATTTGGGTAGTTTCCCAATCTGGGTACTTAGACAGCATTCTATGAGTATTTAGAATGAACGACTCCTGACACGGTAGTGTACCTGCAGGTGATGGAGTTACCCTCTCTAAGGGTGTCTTACAGACTAAAGTAGAGAGGGATGTGCATGATTGGCAGATCACTTGCTTAGGCAATTGAGTCAATCATGAGATGTCAAGTACCACACCAGATGTTGTTTTTGCAGTAGATGCAATAAGTTGATATTAATCCTATCCTGGAGAAGCAATCGGAAGCAGTTTTAGAACATAAGTAGATGTTCTAGGGATATGATAACGACAGTCTCGTTCAGGAGACAGTTATCATTCCAGGCTTCCAAGGTGACCTGGACGACAGGAAGGTTGTCAGAGTTATAGTTTTCCTTCTAACGAGGGGCAGTATTTTGGACAGGTGATCCAGACGGATACTGAGGGAAGTATGGCGCAGGATACTGATTAAGTTCAGTTGACGATACAGTCTAAGAACTTTGAATTTGGAGTTCATTTATGAGCTAGGTCCCATCAGACATCCAAACACATTCTAAGACAGGTATTGCTCATTTCGGGAGATAGGTTTCTCCGCGAACTTGGGATTAAGAGAGACATAGAAAGAAACATCTAAGCGGATCCACTCACTGAGGCTATTCCTCGAACGCAATAGTTTCGCAAACAGGCTTTGTGAGACTGACTAGTAGAGGAGTTGGATGTTCGGTATCACACGGGCTGTGAGTATGCGACATCGCAATAATTAGCTTGAGTGCAAGTGGGAGATTGTTGGAGATAGTGCCCTCAGAGTCAATTATTGGATCACAGGCACGTGATTGCAATGATTGAGGGAGGATCTATCCCGGTAGGACAGTCTTACTCAAGATGATAGTATGCTATCTGGTTTACCTTTATCATCGTGTACTGTTTCAGGTGACCTTACATGTCACTATTACACGTGATAGAGCCCGTAGGATTCTTGCTTGACGGCCAGCAGTATGAGGGCGATCATATACGTGAGAGCTGGTAGTCTATAAGCACATCCTTAAAAGGTCCCTAGTCGTGGGAGTTTCGAGACAGGGCATCGATACTCCAGAGTAGACTAGTGTATACAGTCGAGACCCCGACGAGGGACGGTGGCCGGTCTCACAAGCCACTGGTGTCAGTTGGTTCACCTAAGATGTATATAGGTGCTCATTGGGTTATGAGTACACCGGACAGGACTCGCCGGGAACATGCTAGTTGGTCTTATACCTGACGTCAGATAGCAGTTCCCTGGTGACATGTGTACAGGTTACTTCATCGACCTGGGGATCGTCATTTGTCTCATGTGAGTTCCCACTGTACTTTGATTACTACCCTACCACGCTCAAAGAAGACGTGCAAACAGGTTTTAGTTAGGTACAGTCCCGAGCCACATGGAAGCAGTGAGTGGATTTTCAGGGGTTCGTCTCTCCCGGTATTGGGGGTGAGGTCGCGCTGTGTCTAGGAGAGCCATTACACGAAGTCCTTGGCCAAGGCAGGAGATTTACTGGTAGGTATTCCAGTAGTATCTCAGGGTGTTCTGGGCTACACTCCGACACGACTTGTACCGCTTTTGGGGGTCTGACTTTTACCAACCCCTAGGCCCGCCATGCGATGCTCATAGACGAACGGACCGGACTGTACGGATATTGTCACTGACAGGCTCAGTAGGGAGTCAGGATGAGTTCGCTCATCGACGTCCCTTTTGGTCAATAGCTGGTAGCACGTCACGTATGGCTAATACCTCTGACGTGCTAGTGGTTAAATCCACAGCCATAGTATTGACGAGTCTTTAGAGTCTCCCACAGACCAGTTGCTCAAGTTTCGGGCGAAACGCTGTAGAGGCCGTATGGAGATATGGCAGGGTTCGATCAGATACGTGCGGTATTGCACGGATCATGATCGGACGGAAAATACTAGCGGTCTTTAGTTTAAGCCGGATCCAAGTATTGTACAGTGTAGATTTTGTCTCATTGCATTTGTATTTCGGTCGGAATACAAATGCGGGTGTGTATACACAGTAGCGAGGTTTTCTTGTAATTTATTACGGGATCAGTTTTTGGAGTTGCCAGTTTATTTTCCGTTTCGGCCGTATTTCTTTGTATCTTTCATTGGCCGATGTTTGGTGGAGGAGGGCTTATTTGCAATTGTGCAAATAAGCATTTGTGGAGGGTGTTATTTGCATCTTGTAGTGTCATGATGGTTGTACCATCCCTTGACCATTTGACTTCTTCTTTCATGATGGCTTGACTTTGTGATGAGATGATGAGGTTGGTAGAGTGTTGGTTTTGTCTTGTGATCATTTCTTCACATGATTTCCTTTTCCCTCTCTCTTGCATTATTCTATCCCTCTCTCCTCTCATTCCCTCACATTGCATGGCCGGCCAAGATAGAGGGGGGCTGCTCCTTTTTTTGGTGTGGGATTTTTGTATCTTTGGCTTTGCTAAAAAATCTCCACAACTCCATCTCCAAAAGCTGAAATCATTTCCTCCACCAAAGGCAACTTCCAATACCCCAAATGAGACAGAAGTTCCACACTATATTCTACAGCAAATCTTGGGCACGTCGACTCGCCAACTTCATGCCTGAGTTGCCTCGGACCAGAGGTGGGAGCCCGTAAAAGAAGCCGGCGATGTGGTGCCCTTCCGGCGGGGAGGCGACGACCGGAGTTTCCGCGGGAGATCGGGACGACGATGAGAAGACCGGAGGACTCGGATCACTCGGTATATCTCTCTTCCTATCTTGTAGTTAGCTAGATTTATCTTAATGGCCCGATCCGGGTATTTAGTACGCGGTGGTGTCGGTTCAAGAAAATTAAAGTAAATCACCGCTTCCGCATTTTGGCCTCGGGATGGAGGCCGGGACGCCGCCGTGCACTTACACAAAGAAGCTCACTCGGCGTTTGGAGATAACGTAGAGGAGCTGGGGGCAGGAGAAATACCAAAATCCTTGGATTATGTGACTAGGTTTATCAAGGGGAAACCTACTTTTTATAGAGCATCCGGTGAAACATCGCCTCAAAGTTACTATGGACCAAAAATTCCGTAAACTAGAAATTTGCCTCAAATATGGCAACAATGGACCGAAATGTCCTAAAACTAACGACTGACCGAAACGTCTTTAAACAACTACAAACCCGCAGTATCCTTGGGCTGACTCCTAAAAAAAGGTACGTCCATAAGAAAAATTGGAACGGATGAAAACCCGAAAGGGACCCATGAGTAAAAACAGTAAGGCTACCGGCGAGTTTGTGGAAACCCAAAAGGGCGCAGACTCGGGAAGAAAAAAAAGGTACGTCCATAAGCAAAATAGGCATGGATGAAAACCCGAAAGGGCTCCGTGAATAAAAACAGCAAGGCTATCAACGAGTTTGTGAAAACACGAAAGAGTGCAATCTCGTTAAAAGACACTTGCAAGATCCTCTCGACCTTGTAAAGAGAAAACTACCTGCGTGAGATCCTTACGACTCACAAAAGAGCAATACACTTAGAGATCCCCATGATTCCTTACGAGAAATTACACTTACGAGATCTTCACAACTCGTAAGGAGAACCCTCTTATGAGACCCTCACGGCTCATAAACACTACTAAAAATAAGGGTTGCCCCTACGGATTTATCCGTAGGTGCAAACCACTGCCCCTACGGATATATTCGTAGGGGCAAGAAAATACCCTGTAGGTACAAACGCCGTAGGTGCAAGTCGAAGCCTTGAACATGCCCCTACGGACTAAAAATTGCCCCTACGGAGTTATGTGCAGGTCCAGTTTTCCCTACGGATTAGGCCGTATGGACAAAAAATTTATTTTATTTACGATTTTATAAAATAGATTAGGTGTACCTACGGACTTATCCGTAGGGCCAAATAGTTGACCCTACGGATAAGTGCGTAGGTATATATCCGTAGGGACAAAATATCAGGTATCCTAATATTTTGTCTCTATGGAAACC
The DNA here is from genome assembly GCA_030015575.1 of Agapanthus africanus. NCBI lineage: Eukaryota > Viridiplantae > Streptophyta > Magnoliopsida > Asparagales > Amaryllidaceae > Agapanthus > Agapanthus africanus. Next base: position 22,151,831 of record JASDDO010000028.1, on the reverse strand, counting down.
TGTGTTGGGGCATATGTTTTCCCTTACGGATATATCCGTAGGGGCATTCGTAACCCCTAATATTGAGATCATAGAGGCAAAATATCAGGTATCCTGATATTTTGCCCTACGGATAAATCTGTAGGTACACTGTTGAGCCCTACGGATTAATCCGTAGGGGCAATGGTGGGCCCTACGGTTAAATCCGTAGGTACATGTTATCAGGTTTTTTTTAAAAAGGGCTGCCTATTTTTTTCTCGCCCTGTGCACAATAATATATACATCGATCATATATAAAATTAATCATCACGCAGAACATATATCGCAGTATTCATAATCACATCTCACACATAATATACAAAAGAAACCAACAAGCAAAATATGATATCAATATAAACATGCAAACACCACCAATATCAACATCGTCCAAAATGTAGTACAATATGTATCATATAAATAAATACATGTTTAAAATATAAGAATCAAAAAGCTACCCGAGCTCGGTCCAGCTCCACCTCTGATAAACGCCAGAATCTGGCGCGCTTGCTCCTCGGTCAATAAATCATGCAATGCGGAGCGTGCGGAAGTCTGAGCGGGCTGTGGAGCTGACGATGTGGTCTGCGCAGCCGCCATCGAGGTAGTAGCTTGCGGAGCCACGGCTGCGGGAGTCTGAGCGGGCGGTGGAGCTATAGGAGCTGTCTTCGGAACCGCAGCCGATGTAGTGGCTTGCGGAGCCGCAGCCGAAGGAGATGCATGTGGAGGCTCGGCCGATGTACCTTGTCGCATCTGGACCTACGTGTGTAATAAGAGAGTAAGAGCTGTGTATTATTCGAATTCGTATCATTATCAAGTTATTTCGGAACCCCAATCTATATATACTTAGGGATTTAGGCCTCGTTTGGATATCTAGTTTGGAAAACCGTAGTTTATTTTAATTAGATATATATGTATGATTAATCAAAACTAAGTCTACAACCAAATAAGCTCAGACTACATACTAATATTGGATATGTTGCTATCTATAATATGACATAATATTTTACTATTAAGTAGTATACATACCAGCATCTCTTTCAACTCCTAAACACTGGCCTTCAAGCTCTCCAGTTCCTGCTGGAAACGTCGCTCACTCGAGACAGAGGAAGTAACCGCCGGGGTGGAGTCCAACCTTATATGGGCCCTGCTAGGGCCCAGTCCCCGGCCTCTCTCCCAACCTCCGTGGTGCCCTCCGTGTGCGGCATCCAGGACTGGGGTCAGCAGCATCAGATCGCTCTATCCGGTAAAATCGATCCCCGATACCTCGGCCTGCTCAACCACGCGCTCCTACACCCACATTAACCAGTAAAATATAAGAATATCATTTAAATTTGAACCTTCCAAAACTAAAATTTCAAATAGAGGTTGAATAAATATTAACACTTACGCAATACTCCTGGGTAGCGACGTCGGGTATCGAAGCTCGCCCGTGGCGGGATCTGTCGAGGTGCCGTGGATGGCAAGATATGCGGACATCACGCTCGGTGTACCACCTTGCGCTAGAGTCTGAGCTCTCTGCAATATTAGAAAATAACTCTTAATATTAGATATATTAGAAAATAACTCTTAATATTGCATTATATCACAAAGGCCGGTCTATTGTAATTTACCGATAACTCCATGGCTCGAGTAATATTCCTCGAGCCACCTATATAAGTGGGGCGACCCCTCTTCACCGACTTCTTATTCTCTATATTTTGAGTATTTAGTTTTCTAATTAAGGAATACAAAAAATAAATTATATACTAAACAATGAATTACAATTAAAATACATACATATTTGCGTTGAGAGTCGAAATATTCGCACAATAAAGGCCATGTCTCTACGTCGACTCTCGCAAAGGCCAGAGTAGATAGAAGGGCCACTCTCTCTGCTTCGGGGGTCTCCATCCACAGGGAGTAGCAGTCGGCCTTCAGCTCATTCGTGTTGTTTCGGACCTTGGTCTGCATATTCTTCATCAGGCCATTGTACAGAGCATGAAGGTTGAGCACCCTCCCAGGGTGATTAGGGTCGGGTACAGGCTGAAAATCGTAATCCAACTGAAAATACAAAAAAACATTGTTATTAGATTGCAAGTGTTAATAATAAATATATTGGATAAATCAAATGAAAATATATATTAATACCCGAGCCTGATCAAAGAAGATGGCAAATGAGCGCCGGTGCTGGTCGCCCCACTCAACATGAAGTGGATAGTTCTTCACGAGCCGGCTTTCATCCCACATATACCGGCCGAACCTCTCGGCATGAGGAACGGTATAGCGATAATCAGGGGTAAAAAAGAGGGGGAATGCTGCCTTCCCTAGCTCTGTCAGGCCTCAGCCCGTGGGACTGATTCGGGTCTCGAGTCCCCCTCTGGGGATGGGGAGGCCCTGCGTCTGCAAGAAATATCAAGACAATCAATATTAAGATAAAGTTGTATTAAGAAATCAAGGTTAAACGAAAATTGAAGTGTGATATATACCTCCGGTGACTAAAGCACGAAACTGGGCCCGGGCAGCAGCACGAGCGGGACGATAGTTCCTCCGGTGAGGAACAGCCGGTGTCCCGGATGCGGACGCATCCCCTCCAACTAGAAAATAAACATTGAAGTGGCAGGAGTTCATGAAGTTCATATTTATTCTATAGAGGATATGTAAAATGAATAAATATTTTATATTTATTCATACTAACCTACAGACGATGCGGAGAGTACGGAAGTGGCAGGAGTGGCCCCTGCGTCAGATGTGGACTCACCACCTATAATTAGACAATTAAAAATAGATTATATAAGTAATTTGAAAAAGAATGTGTAGATCAATAATATAACATTCTAAATCAATATGCATGCACTATAGGATATATAAACATACCCGCAGATGCGGTGGTGTCACCGTCTACAGCTAGAAAATAAAAAAAATTACTATCTAAGTAAGAGGAAAAGGAATGTGTGTATATTTATGATATAGAATTCTAAATCAATATACATGCACTATATGATATATAAACATACCTGGAGGTGCGGGAGTGGCCTCTATCCCTGATGTGGACGCATCACCAACAACTAGACAATCAAATATTGACAATATAAGTAATTTTGACATGAACAGGCATGAATATCTATAATATTACATTCAAAATGGATATGCGTGCAATATACCTGGAGGTGTGGCGAAGTCCACACGGAAGGAGGCATCCGAAGGGGTCTCCGATCTGGGTGCAAGACCGGCCCTCTTAAGCTCCCTACGCAGCTCTCCGGGCGGCAGAACCGCCTGCCTCTGCCTCTGCCGGTACCGCGGCTGGAGCTCCTGCCGCCCCTCGCTGCTCCTATCATCGTCATCAAATCTAGATAAACGGTTCATGGACGCATTAGACAATCATTACAAGTATTGACCATATATGTATAGATCGTAAAATGTGAAGTAATAATATAACATTACTGATAACCTTTTTCGTTTCGTGGGCGCATTAAACATATATACTTGGATTTCATCATCGATATCATTTCTAACCCACGTAACTTCATGATCGGCCGAAAACAACCCGTCCTTCGAAACAGACGGTCGGAGCACTCTAAGACTTCTCTCTTCTTCATCCTCATCGCTATCCTCGAATTCTGGGACATCGTAGACATCCCTGGGTTTCCAACGGCATACGACACTCCATCCCGGATGCTTCAAACACTATGAGTAGTATACTTGGAACGATTGGTTCGGAAAGATAAACGGATGTTCCTGACCGTAAAATCGAAGTGTGTTCACACTGGTCAACCCATATTCATCTTTCCAAGTCTCAAGATTGTTTCTCCACTTATCAATATCGGTTCGCGTATCGTACAAAGTATACTAGAATATATAAAAGGGTTCTGATCGTCCGAGATAGTGGATGCCGAGTATACAATTTAAGTACTCATAATAAATCACACCGTCCGATCCTACCGTCGCAATCCCACTATTCTGAGTGGTTCTAGATGTTTCTATGTCCTTAACTTCGAATTTGTATCCAAAGACACCGAATTCTTTATAACATGCAACCTCCATACTAGGAAATTGAGCAAAACATCTTGAATCACTCTCAAATGATGCAGACAAGTTCGGATCGTGGATCTAACAAAACAAATTTTACGACAAATACATAAAGATATAAGTTTAGATTAAAACTGATAGCAATAACATGTTATTCTAATAACTTACATGATCTGTGACCCAATCACAAAAATTATCCTGATGATCTTTTTCCAATCGTTCTTCGTTCCAATCAGGATGCCCCTCACGTACCTCGTTAAAATGAATTCTGTTTTCGAAAAATAATGGTGAAATTAATATGATATCATTTCATACACACACAAACACAAATATAATAATTAATCCAAAAAAACTTACTCTGTAATTTGTTCAAGACATGCGCAATTAAGCAAGATAAACCGGTATATCTTGTTGATAAACATAGTGTCTACTCTCTTATAATCGGTTTTACCATATGGCCCATCTTGAATTCTTCGAGGCCGGTTAAGTCTCGTCTCAATGTTCTCGTCCAGATAGCGGGAACAAAATGTGGTTGGTTTATCAAGAAAATAATCTTGCATGATAGAACCCTCTGGTCGATTTTTATTGCGTATGTAATTTTTAAGAGTATAGAGGTAGCTAAAGAAAATATGTTGAATAAATAAATACGGGCATACAGGACAACAATAATTTTAAAAATTGCGCGAAACGAAAAATTCCACGTACCTCTCAACGGATACATCCATCGATATTCACCGGTCCAGCTAACTTAGCTTCAGTTGCAAGATGAACCGTCAAGTGTATTATGATATCGAAGAATGACGGTGGGAAAATACGCTCAAACTTGCAAAGTATCAATGAAATAGAATTTTTAAGTTTATCCAGCGTCACAACCTCCAGTGTTTTAGCACACAACTCTCTGAAAAAACAACATAGGTCGTTGATTACTAGACCAAACGATTCGGGGAGAGAAGTCCTGAGGGCTAATAGAAAAAGGTACTCCACGATAACATGGTGATCATGACTTTTCAGCCCATCGATCTTGCCTTTCACAATTTTTATTTTCTTGCTGAATGATCCTGAGAAACCTGTAGAAACTTTCAAATCATGCAACACCTACAGGAATCTTTTCTTCTCCAGTTGTGACATATGATAAGCGGTATTGGGAAGTACAAACTTGTCTGGTTTACTCGCTACCGGTCTAGGGTGCAATTCACTTCTTATTCCCCAATCCTGTAGATCCATCCAAGTATTCAGGTTTTCTTTCGATCTCCCGTCTTTACAAAGAAGCAAGTTGAGTATATACTCTGATACTCCCTTCTCTATATGCATGACGTCCAGACAATGACGCACTAAATTTATTGACCAGTACGGAAGCCCGAAGAAAATGCTTAACTTGTTCCAAAATGGTGGTTTGACCTGTTTTGTCGGATCCATCCCGAAGGTCATATTATTGTAACCATCCCACTGAGCAGTCACGTCCTCTCCGGACAATGGGGCTGGAGGTCCAAGAAGCTCCTGATGACCATCAAAGTGAACAGTGTCTAATCTGTAGAGGTGGTCTAGAGGCAGGAAACGTCGATGGCCGCAATAACAAACCTTCCTGCTAAAATTCAAGAATTTCGATGTTGTGTGTTTATGGCAATGAGGACATGCTTTATGACCATGTACGGACCAACCTGATAGCATTCCATACGCAGGAAAGTCATTAATTGTCTACATTAAAGCCGCACGCAGTATGAAGGTTGTATTTGTGTTTGCATCGTATGTCTCTACACCATCAACGAACAAGATTTTAACTCCTCGATCAGAGGTCGAAGATAGACGTCGATATTGTTTCCCGGTGAGTTTGGTCCATCGATAAGAAGAGGCATCATAAAGTATGATTGGTCCATAGCCAACCAAGACGACAGATTATAAATTATCATTACAACGGGTCATGTGCTGTGACTTCCAGCCATATAGTTGAATGGGCAGAAACCATCACTAGCCAGTCCGAGCCTAACGTTGCGAGGATCGCTACTGAATATTGCGTGCCTCCTATCGAAATCCTTCCATGCCGGTGAATCTCTTGGATGACTCATTTTTCCATCTTCACTTGGAAGAGCACGGTGATGCCAAATCTTTGCCTCGGCTATTTTCTTGCACCTGAATAGCCTATGTAGCCTCTGTATTATGGGAAAGTATCGTGCTATCTTGACAGGTATATCAGGCTTCTTATCAGAATATTTCGGCTTATACCTGGCCTCTCAGCATGTTAGACACTCTTTCAAAGCTGAATTCTCTTTCCGGTATAACACGCAATTTTAAGGACATGCTTGAATCTTCTCGCACTTTAGACCCAAATCAGACATCATCTTCTGGGCTCCGTACCAACTGTCGGGCACGTTAATTTCCAGGGCATAGAATCTTTCAAGAACGAAAGAAGTATTGTGAATGACTTGTTGCTCCATCCATTTAGGCACTTAATCTGGAAAAGTTGGACGAACCATGAGAGGGTGGAATACTTTGCATTCTCATAAATTGGTTTTCTAGCATCATTCATGAAATTTTCATATCTATTCGCACGCGGTCGTTGACCGGAAGGAATGTCATTTTCGGTATGAATAGATTCACCTAGGGCAGCCTCTACCATATCCTCCATTTCTTCTGATGGAAATAAATTACCGTCTTTTTTTTCTGCCGCATTACCGTCTTCTCCTTCTTCTCCTGCCGCATTATCGTGTTCTCCTTCTTCTTCTGCCGCATTACTGCGTTCTTCTCCTTCTCCGTAATATTTCCAAGTTGTATAAAGTCTAGTAAACCCATATTTTACGATATGAAACTCTGCCAATTCTACCTTCTGCCAGTACTTATTACCTCATCTATCGCACGGGCAGAGAATCTTCTCTATCACGATCTTATTATGTGCGCGTGCAAATTCAATAAAAGCAGCAACTCCTGCGACAAACTTAGGTTGCATATGTTGTTGCCAATCCACATACATCCAGTCCTTAACTCTGACGTACTCATGGGCCGTGTTAGACTGTATAACATATAAATTATAGGTTATGGTGACTATATTGAGAAATCTAAGAACGGGATAGTTACTGACAAAGAAAAAAATCCGTGTATATGCTTTGTGTGTGCGTTTGTCGTTGAAAAGAATAAATTATCGAACGTATGTTAACCGATAGACGGGGACTAAGTAGAGATTTTAGTTTCATATATGAGTATCGATGAGAATATGAAAGTTTCATATTATCATTGAGTATCATATACTGGTTTTAACTTGAACATCTTGAATCACTCTCTAATGATGCGTTTGTTGTGTGTTTTTGTTGTATGTGTGTGTTTCGGCTGTCGGGGGTAAGGTTTCTATCCCATTAAGAATGTATAGAGCGAACACCCATTCACTTGTGCTTTCAACCGTTTCGAGTAAATTTCGGCAGCACTTCCCCGCTGTTCTCCGAGTACACTGTAATAGAATAGATAATCATTTCAAAGTTGTGCAACAACGTTGAAATGAACATATAATCTATCTTTGTACACGGAGAACCAGCGGAAAGGTACTGACGAAATATCTCGAAACGGATGAAAACACAAGTGAATGAAGGTGTTTGCTTTATACATTCCTAACTTGTCCACACGGGACAAATCTATCGGTTATCATACGATTGAATCTTCTCGTCACATAGACTATACGACGGTTGTTAGTATCGAGCTATACCGTCCGATATTTAATAACCTTCGTATAGTTCTAGATCACGATGACTATCGAACGTATGTTAACCGATAGACGGGGACTAAGTGGTGCTTTTAGTTTCATATATGAGTATCGATTAGAATATGAAAGTTTCATATTATCATAGAGTATCATATATTGGTTTTAACTTGAACATCTTGAATCACTCTCTAATGATGCATTTGTTGTGTATTCTTGTTGTGTGTGTGTGTTTCGGCTGTCAGGGGTAAGGCTTCTATCCCATTAAGAATGTATAGAGCGAGCACCCATTCGCTTGTGTTTTCAACCGTTTCAAGTAAATTTCGGCAGCACCTCCCCGCTGTTCTCTGAGTACACTGTAATAGAATAGATAATCATTTTAAAGCTTTGAAACAACATTGAAACGAACATCTAATCTATCTTTGTACATGGAGAACCAGCGGAAAGGTACCGACGAAATATCTCAAAACGGATGAAAACACAAGTGAATGAAGGTATTTGCTTTATACATTCCTAACTTGTCTACACGGGACAAATCTATCGGTTATCATACGATTGAATCTTCTCGTCACATAGACTATACAACGATTGTTAGTATCGAGCTATACCGTCCAATATTTAACAACCTTCGTATAGTTCTATGTCACGACGAACATCAAACGTATGTTAACCGATAAACGGGGACTAAGTGACGCTTTTAGTTTCATATATGAGTATCGATGAGAATATGAAAGTTTCATATTATCATCGAGTATCATATATTGGTTTTAACTTGAATATCTTGAATCACTCTATAATGATGCGTTTGTTGTGTATTCTTATTGTGTGTGTGTGTTTCGGCTGCCGGGGGTAAGGCTTCTATCGGTTATCATACGATTGAATATTCTCGTCATATAGACTATACGAAGTATTTAAATAAAATATAACTAGTATCAGAAACCCGGTCCTGACACATAGGAAGCAACCCTTATCCTCAACTAGCCTGCATACTGAATATTATCTGTCGAGTTAACAAATTTAACCTGATTGGATATACCCGCTGGGTAATACCTCACAAAGATAGGCACGAATTGAATGTAGATGGTACAAAATCAAGTATAACAAATTTACCATACATCAGAGTTACATTCAAGGAAGTTCAATCCCAAGCTCTAAATTTTTAATTACTTTTTCTAAAAATGAAAGTGTATTCAGCTTTGTTGTCTCTCTTGTATATGCAGTTGCACTCAGCAGATCATAAATAAAATCTCCGTCCCCTGAGACCAGTTTTCCCAAAAAAAAAAAAAGTCCGTATCTTAACATGCATTGCACCATCAGAATCTATTCGTTCAAGAGTTATGCCTGAGCAAAATGCAAGCAACATTTTCAATTTTCAGCTCTAATTTGAACTGATCTGTAGTTCATTCTCTCACACACTTTTCCCTAAGAAAATTAGTACCGCACCTATCATACTCTAAAATTTAAGAACCCCAACCTCAACCCTAACCCTGGCCCCAGCCCCAGCCAAACCCTAACCCCAAACATAACCCTAACCCCAGCGCCACCCCCAGCCTCAGCCGAACCCCAACCCTAACCTCAACCACAACCCCTGCCGAACTCCAGCCCCAACCGCAACCCCAACCCTAACCCTAACGCTAAACCAACCGATGCCTCATCGATACCCAAACCATGAACCCTAGCCCTAAAATAATCAAAATTTTGTTTAATTGAAGATTTCCTAACCTATGCAGTGGAGGAGACGATCGATCGGTGGCGACGACGAAACGGAGGCGACGACGAAAATGGAGACAAGGAAGAACCAGGCGGTGGTGACGACGAAACGGCCTGCGCTGGTGACGACAAGAACGGAGATGAGAGATTTGGCGATCGGCGGGAATAAGGATTTGGGGATTTTGGGTTCGCGCGCGATACTTTGAGAAATATAAGATAATCAGCGTAGGGATCAATCTATGCCTTTTTAATTAAATCCTTATTTACATGCCCCTACGGACTTATCCGTAGTTCTTGGTTTGCGGCTCCATAGGGGAAAACAACAATTTACGATTTAATATTCTTAAATTAATATGTAAGAACCGTAGGGGCAACCTTAAGGCCCTACGGATTAGTCCGTAGGGCCAAACTAAATCTGCCCCTACGGATTTCCTAATCCATAGGGGCAACCCCCTATTTTAGTAGTGATGATTCAAAAGCCCTAAGCTACAGGGATTTGAACCTGTTATTAAGCCATCACATTTCCCAGATTGCCCTATAAGCAGTTCAATATTGACCCTTGTATAAAATCCACGGGCACAAATAATCATTTCCTTGCTGAGTCCCACCAACGACGAAGAATGCTCTCATTTGATGAATAAACACTTGTAAGTCCTCTCGACTTATAAGGAGAAAACACTCTTGTAAGATCCTTACGACTTATAAGAGAACACACACTTAGGAATCCTCACGATTCCTAAGGAGAAAATGCATCTACGAGATCCTCACGACTCATAGGGAGAAACACATTTATGAGTTACAGCTCATGAAGTCAAAAGCCTTAGTCGAAAGGATCTTAACCCTGTTTGCTAAGCCACCTTTGTTCAAATCGACGAAAGCAGATGATGATTCGCTCCTGGCAATATCCAAGTTGTAACGATGCTGATGCCTGAATCGGAATCAAATTTCAAGTTCTTTCACGGCAAATGATGATTCGCTCCTGGCAATATTCCAGTTGTAGCGATGCTGATGCTAAGACTGGCACCAGATTCCGAGTTCCATACCCGCGATAAAAAAATCAGTGAGCCATAAATGAATATGAAATAGCCGAAATGATTGGATAACTCGCAATAAAAATCAGCGAGTAAAATATATCCATATGAAATAGCCGAAATGATTGGGCAACTCGCAATAAAAAACAGCGAGTAAAAAAAACAGCCGAAATGATTGGACACCGCGAAAAATAGCCGAAATGATTGGGCAACCACGACTTTCGCGATACAAAAAGCTGAAATGATAGAGCATCGCGGAAAGGAAACAAAAAAAATAAAAAAAATGAAATTTCTGCCCTACAGGTAAGTCCATACTAACCCCTGTACACAATCCATGGGCATAAACGAAAAGGAACCACATTTCCCCACCAGACCTTGTCAAAGGGAGAGTCAGATCTCGACGGCAACATCTGCATCCCAGAAGAACAACAACGGCGTTCCTCCTCATTCCAGCAGGATTCGGACGCGACGTCAACAAAGCGGAGCCACAGAAAAGTCCCTAGTTCTAAGACTCTACGGTCCACAGACAACCTAGAGTCAACCAATGAGCTCCCTTCCGGATCAACGCTCCGTCTCGGAAACAAGTCAACCAACCCCAGGGAAATCAGTGTTCTTGGCAAAATACCTCGATTCAGGGAAATCAGCGTCCTTGACGAGAGCATCTCGATTCGCGTCGACTCGCAAGGAAATCAGTGTCTTTGCAGGAATACTTCGATTTGTTTCAACTCTGAGAAAATCAGTGTCCTCGGAAAAAACCTCGATCCAGGGAAATCAACGTTTTTAACGAGAGCCTCTCGATTCGCGTCGACCCGTAAGAAAATCAGTGTCTTTGCAGGAATATCTCGATTTGTCTCAACCCCGGGGAAATCAGTGTCCTTGACAAAACCTCGATTCAGGAAAATCAGCGTCCTTGGCGAGAGCATCACGATTCGCGTCGACCCACAAGGAAATCATTTTTTTTGCAGGAATACCTCGATTCGTCTCAACCCCCAGGGAAGTCAGCGTCCTTGGCAAAATACCTCGATTCAGGAAAATCAGCGTCTTTGACGAGAGCATCTCGATTCGCGTCGAAAAGCAAGGAAATAAGTGTACTTGAAGGAATACCTCGATTCGTCTCAACTCCGAGGAAATCAGTGTTCTTGGCAAAAACCTCGATTCAGGGAAATCAGCGTCCTTGACGAGAACATCTCGATTCGCGTCGACCCGCAAGGAAATCAGTGTCTTTGCAGGAATACCTTGATTCGTCTCAACTCCGAGGAAATCAGTTTCCTTGGCAAAAACCTCGATTCAGGGAAATCAGCATCCTTGGCGAGAGTATCTCGATTCGTGTCGACCCGCAAGGAAATCAGTGTCTTTGCAGGAATACATCGATTCATCTCAACCCTGGGGAAATCAATGTCCTTGACAAAACCTGGATTCAAGGAAATCGGTGTCCTTGGCGAGAGCGTCTCGATTCGTGTCGACCCTCAGAAAATCAGTGTCTTTACAGGAACACCTCGATTCATCTCAACTCCAAGGAAATCAGTTTCCTTGGAAAATACCTCGATTCAGGGAAATCAACGTCCTTGACGAGAACATCTCGATTCGCGCCGACCCGCAGAGAAATCAGTGTCTCTGTAGGAATATACGACGTCAGCAAAACGGAGCCACGGCAAAGTCCCCTAGTTCCAAATCTCGACGGTTTATAGACAACCTAGAGACAACCTCAACATTCGTCGCAATATTGTAGACACAATGTCAACAAATGAAGCAAAGAAAGATCCCTAGCTTCAGGGTCTCGACGTCAACATCAACAACCTAGAGATCAACACCGGTGTTTCTCCGTACTCCAATCGGATGTAGACACAACGTTAACAAAGCGGAGCCGCGGCAAAGTCCCCTAGTTCTAAATATCGATGGTTCACAGACAACCTAAAGACTATCTCGGAGCCATGGCAAAGTCCCTAGTTCCAGATCTCAACGGCGACAGCCTAGAGATCATCAACAACGTTCCTCCTAATTCCAGCAGGATACAGATGTGACACTACCAATCGGAGCCACACCAAAGTCTCCTAGTTCCAAATCTCGACGGTTCACAGACAACCTCGACATGCGACGCAATATTACAGGGACAATGTCAACCAACGAAGCTAAGGAAAATCCCCCTCTTCAATATCTTGACGGCAACTCAAATAAGACCTGATAAGACTATCGGAGATCATCCCACACCAGCGCGGAGTGGCCATGACTCATCGGGGCTCCCAAACTTAGCCTAACCTCAAGTAAAATGCGACATGGAATACCCTAATGCTTGCTCTTTCGACGGTAATATTACCTGGAAGATTACTTGAAGACTTCTTGTCCAGCCCCCGAAGAGATCAGAGATACGACAGTCGCGGGGCTACCCGAACAACAAGATTGCATATCGGGGAATATATCGGCCAACGCGACGGTGCGACGGATAAAAAAACCCTAGTACCACAGACCCTAACGGACTTCTATTAGCAGGAGTTAACTGTGACGTTAGAAAACCTTTGAGAGAACTTCTCGATTCGTCTCGACTCGTGAGGAAATTAGTGTCCTTGCGAGAACTTCTTGATTCGTCTCAACTCGTAGGGCAAAGCCTTAAGCAATGGGGATAAGGACCTGTTTCCTAAGCACTAGGGCCCTACAAGTCGGTCCAAGATGGACTATTGCATACTATTCACGGGCCACACTCTCTAAAGTCGAATCTCGACAAGGGGGGAAACAACCACTTACGAGTCGTCTCGACTTGTAAGCGGGAAAAATTCTCTTATGAGATCCTTACGACTCTCAAGAGAAAACACACACTTAGGAGTCCTCACGACTCCTAGGAAGAAAATACACCTACAAAATCCTCACGATTCATAGGGAGAAAAGTCTTTATGAGACCCTTACGGCTCATAAAGTTGGAAAGTCTTAGGCAATAGATCCTAACCCTGTTTTCTAAGTCATCACTACCCTATAAAGAGTTCAAGATGAACTGTTATCTACCGTCTATGGCCCACACTTGCCAAAAGCTACATGCCACTGAAATGGAAAAGTTACTCATGAGCATATAAACTACTTCACGCCAGGGTAAGACATAAAAAATAGAAGGGTGCGGCTCATGAGGCTGAGGGTTTGAAACTATATCCCATAAGAGTCGTGATTTGAGTCAATGATAAATGATGACGCTTGTGTCCGCTTGTTATCTTTTCAGATCAAGATTCTGAAAGTTATATACCAACCCGAAACTGGTCATACGCTATGAATTACTCTGCACTACTTCACCCACGTATACACTTACGTGGGCAAAGTAGTGGGGGCATTTTTTTCCGCCAAAATCTTCGGCCAAGAGCTATTAGTTCCTGTTTATGCTGGCTTAAGTTTCGTTTACAGATATGTATGAAACCGGGCTCATTCATATACGCACATGCACATATCAAAGGAAGAACAGGTGTTCAACGACAAAAACAAAGCATTTAATTGAACATTTTATTCTACAGGAAATAGATTACCAAACATGGGATCGAAAGTACAGGGATTCAAAAAACTATGGATAAAATTATCTAACTCCCTCTCTGCCTTCTCCACCATGACAAAGCGGCGATCTTCACGAAGAGTAGCTACCCATCGGTCAGCACCGCACCCATCAGCAAAGCGAGACATGACGACCTGCTGAGCCTGTATCTGGCTTATCAGCTGGACAGAGCGAAATCTCAGAGCTGTGGTGATCAAAAGTGCCTCGTGGAAGCACTCGATCTTGTCTTCCGCGGCGTCGAGCATTGCCGGAGTCATCTCCGCCGGAGGAGGGGGTATATCATTGATTACAGACAAGAAAACTATTCGGAGCCAAATGGAGCCGATGGGGAGAGGAGATGCTATACGAGTCAAGAGCTCGTGCAGCACCGTGTCGCATTGGTCATCCGTAAGAGTAGGGTTCAACAAGCGCGCAACAAAACAAGAAACAATTTCTTCAATGGGCACCTCCCATGGCTGACGACAAGTATGTGGGCAATTACAAGCCATAGCTCTTCTCTGTTAAAATGATTCTCTGAAAATAAGCGAGAAAAGAAGTATTGCTTCAGATTATGAAGGGAGACATTTAAGTCTTGGCACAGAAAATGCTGTGCATGATGGAACTATTTCCAAGCTCTGGGAAAGAGAAGCTTGACTCAGGAAAAGTGGAGAAGGAATGTGAAAAGACACCTTCAGTATTGAGGCAGCGCCTCACGTACAAAGCACGAGAGCGCTAAGCGCCAGCGCCATGAGTCAAAGACTCTGAAGCAACGCCTCACGTGCAAAGTATAAGAGCGCCAGCGCTAAAGAGTCAAAGACTCTGAGGCAGCGCATCACGTGCAAAGCACGAGAGCGCTGAGCGCCAGGCGCTAAGAGTCAAAGACTTTGAGGCAGTGCTCACGTGCAAAGCACGAGAGTGCCAATCGTCAGAACTAAATTTTCTCCACTGTTGGATCAAAGATCCAACGAAGATGATAAATCATTAAAATTCATAATAAAATTCTGTTAAGGAAATACTCCTTAGAATCTTTCCAAACAGGAAAAATTATGCTCTGTAAATCAGAGCACCGTTGGATCAATGATCCAATGGTGATTAAAAATCACCAAGGTCCAGAATAAGCTCTGTATGGGAAAATATTTCCCAATCTTGTTTAAAACAAGAAGATTGCCTTCTGTAAAACAGAAGCCCTAGGATCAAAGATCCAACGGTGGGAAACATCCCCAAATCAATTAGAGAAGAGATCTCTTCAACTGATTTAACAAATCAGCCTCTACTATATAAAGGACCCAAGACTTCAAGTCTCGTAAAGAGGAACCCCCCCACAAGTTTTGAGAAATTTCAAAGAAAAGAGCAAGTTCTGAGAAGAAGAACTTTTCTTCAAGGTAAAAACAAAGAGATAAAAAATATCTCATCAAGGAAGAAGAACATAGTTCTTTTTTTAGATCATAGAACTATAAGACAGAGGTCTTTCACAAAAAAAGATCATAGTATCTCATCATAAAATGGGGGGAGAAGAATTTCATTCTCTTCAGATCATAGATCTACAAAGACAAAGTCTTTCACAAAAGAAAATAGAAGAGATTGTAATATCTCCTATAAAAATAAGAACTTTGTTCTTAGAACCATGAGACAAAATCTCTTGTAAGCGAGAACTTATTTCTCAGATCACGAAATTGATCAGAACCGTTCTGCACTCATTGTCTAGCGCTCAGCGTCAAGCGCGCCACGTGCTCTTCACGTATGCGCTACTTTATAAGAAGCACCTTAGCGCTCCAAATCTGGCGCTCAGCGCCAAGCGCGCCACATGCTCCTCACGTGCGCGCTACTTAACAAAAGCGCTCCGCGCTCATTGACTGGAGCTCAGCACCAAGCATGCCACGTGCTCCTCATGTGTGCGCTTCTTAACAGAAGAGCTCTACGCTCATTGACTGGCGCTCAGCGCCAAGCGCGCCACGTGCTCCTCACGTGCGCACGACTTAACAGAAGCAATCTGCGCTTATTGACTGGCGCTCAGCGCCAAGCGCACCACGTGCTCCTCACGTGTGCGCTGAGAGAACATAAACTATTCTTTAAATAAAGCCTCAGAGCTATAATGAGTGCTCATCACTCAATAAAAGACAAAAACGGTTGTTAGAATCCAAACCAATGCTCAGCATTGTTAAATGAAAAAGGACTGAGCCTAATTAAATGTCCAACATTTTAACCGAATGGGCCGAGCCCAAGTTGGCCACAGATCCCTAATTTAAATTAATTGAGCCCATATGCTCATAAATCTTTGATCTTAGTCCCAAACTTGACTACAGATCTCCCAAACAATATTGGTTCAAGGGTACATCTCTTCACTCCTTTGATATGTGTCGTTGTGATCCTTCAACGTCTTCAAAGAGGTGACGGGTCCCGACAACCAAATATTCCACGGACTGTGGGGTCCTTAAACTCATGGACTATGATGTCCTTAAACTTTACGGACTATGGGGTCCTTAAACTCATGGACTATGATGTCCTTAAAGTTTACAGACTATGATGTTTCTAAACTATCATGGACCGTGAGGTCCTTAAACTAATAGACTATGATGTCTTTAAACTTTACAGACTATGATGTCTTTAAACTGTCACGGACTATGATATCCTTAAACTTCTGGACCGCAATGTCCCTACACTAAAACAATAGAGTCCAAATGCTCTTTTGTTGGATCTAAATGATCCTGTTGAGTAGATCTTAGTCTAAAAGTGGACTAACGTATCCTTAACAAACGTTTAAGTTGATCTTAGTCTCAAATGATATTAACGATCCTTAAACCCAACCTAAAAAACAAATCGAAGAAAATACGGATTTGGACTAATCCACGCCCTATGGAGGACAACATAAATTAGTCTTCGTATGCAATCTACGGGCAACAAAATATAAAATAAACACACACGACACGAAGTGACCATCTGGAGAAAGAGAAAGTTGTCACCGCGATGCGGTAGCGTAAATAACTGCAGGGGCTTACGCCTGCAGGGAAGAGCGTCCCCACAATCAAAAATTCCTCAAATGAGGGGGAATCTGAAAAAGTATGCTACAACGGCCGCATCTGTCTAATCCTCCGATACATGGTTCTATAAATCAACTTTGCATCTTTGGAGAAGTGGACAGATAAAACCAAATAGTATCTGCCCCAAATTCAGGCAAGATGTTTGTCTTTCCCGGTTTTCAGCGGAGAACAGACCCCGGGGTCGAAACAAAAAGGAGTGACGGTAAAATCCCTGTTCCGACTCAACATTCTTCTCGTTACAGCAGACACAATTTCAATAAAGGCTCCAAATAGCCAAACTAAAAAGGAGTGACGACAAAATCCCGACTCCGACTCGACATTGTTCTCGGCACAGCAGACGCAATATCAATAGAGGCTTCAAATAGCCAAATCAAATCGAAGCAATGGCATATTCATAACTTCATGGTTATGACGACAAGTTATATAAAGCCTAAGAGACTATCGGAGATCATCCCACACCAGCGCGGAGTGGTTATGACTCACTGGGGCTCCAAACTTAGCCTAACCTTAAGTAAAAAGCGGCATGGAAAAATCCATAACGCTTGCTCTTCCGACGGTCAAACTGCTTAAGAAGATTACTTGAAGACGTCTTGTCCAACCCCCAAAGGGATCAGAGACACGACGGTCGCATGGCTACTCAAACAGCAGCGTAAAGACTACATATCGGGGAATGCATCAACCAACGCGACGGTACCACGAACTAAAATCTTAGTACCATAAAACCTAACAAACCTCTGTCGCAGAGAGCAGGGGTTTTCTATATATAAAGTTAGGATAAGTTTGCTTGTAAACCCAAAGGAGGTAAACTAAACAAACTCCGAAATGAGTCCATAAACTAAACAAGCTCCGAAATGAGTTCATAAACTAGAGACTCCGAAATGAATGAATAAACTACAAGCTCTGAAATGAGTTCATAAACTAGAGACTCCGGAATGAGTGAATAAACTACAAGCTCCAAAATGGGTCTATAAACTAGAGACTCCGAAATGAGTCCATTAACTACAAACTCCGAAACGAGTAAGTAAACTAATTAGCACCTCATTAAGGCATCAAAACATGGATAAGCGCATAAAAAATGTATATTCTTATTCATGAATCAAAATATTTAAGAGATACAATTAATGCAAAAAGGGGGGAATACGGTTACAATTAGGAAAGAAGGGCTTTCAACAAATTGGCGACCCGCTCACGTACTTCCCGCAACTCCTCCTTGTATTCAGCTACTGCGGCCAGCCCCGCTTCGATTTGAGCTCGTAGTTGCAAGCAGGATGAAAGCTTCTAAGTGATTTCCTACTTCGAAGCTTCACAATCTTGCGTGACCCACTCAGTAAAGTCGAGCTTCCGCCTCAGCACCGGCCCGTCAGATATACATTGTTGGAGTTTTTCAAAAATAGATTTTAGTTTCATAACATTTGCTTCGATTTGGGCACGCAATTGAATGGATTTTCCAGAAGTCTTCGCATGGTCCTTTCGCTTCAGGGTCAACTTTTGTTCGAAATGTTGAATGAAATCGCCACTTTACTTGATCCATGCGACCCACTGATTCTTCAAGATTAATACCTCAGGAGTAAGACGCTTGAGCTCAATCTCATGCAAACAAGCTTCGAACTTCTTACAATGATCGACCCAAACTCGAACAAAATCTACGTTGTGGAAATTCGCAAGCGTCGTCAGTATAGGGTTGACCTCGTCAGCAAAATCTACAGCAGAGGTGAAAGCTTCGGCATCGAGGTCTTCGATAAACTCGCTTAACATCCGCTTGCTAGTCACCATGCCCCTGGAAGATTGAAGTTTAAAATAAGGCCCCGTAGTCATGGGGATGCAAGACTCAAAATGAAGAGAAGTCGGTATAATTGCTGCAAGATAAACCACGCACGAATAAGGGTCAAATTTCAACTTGAAAGATAAAGAAAGAAGCTGATGGACAAGTGCTACTGTACTAGTTATTGAAAGTGGCAAGATAGGGAGCACAGAAGGCTCAGCTATTCCTTCGTTCCCTCTCCCGAGCCATAACACTGTGGTCAATATGAGAAAATCTTAGCAACAGAAGGTCTACTCATGAAAAGGAGAAAGACCGAACGAAGAATATACTGACCAATGCCGAAAGGGGGAACGACTTCTGATTGGAAGGGAAAATGTGGGTTTAGCACTTGATATAAGTGGTCAAAGAGCACTACTGCAAGGTTGTGACAATATATGGTTAAAGCAAAAATGGTATCTAAAATGAAGCAAATAAATGAGAAGTCTTTACCTTCCGAAATTCGGGGAGACTCAGAAGAGGGAGAAGGAACCGTAACAGCCAGGGCAACGGCCGGCGGTAATTCTTCAGCCAGTACAACTTCAGGGTTTACTGCGCCTATGCTCAAGACAAAGGAAATATCATCAGAGATGCTTAATAGGATTAAAAGCTCAAAGATAATAACCGAAAGAGTACCTGAAGCATTACCGGTTGTGACGGATTCCTCGGTTTCCATTAGGAAAATAGATTCAGCACACACGGCTTCATCCCCTGACTCGACAAGTGTCGTCATAACATTTGCGTCACCTGCCGATATCAAGGATCCACAGGGAGAAAGAGCGGAAGTAGGAGTGGTCCCAGATTCCAGAGAAAGATTAGCCACTTCAGGCTCTTTAATTGCTGGCATTTCACTTGTCACGCCATCACCCAAATCTGGCTTTGTAAACAAAAAATGTGTATGTTATGATATAAAAAAACAGGGGAAGGGCTATTATTAAGAGCCGTGCGTTGTTCTACCTTGAAGTAGCCATTCGCCCTTTTCCCGAGATGCACGTGCAACCTGTATATGGCAGTAGACAGGGCAGATGGAAAGTCCACCGGAAGAATGTCAGCAGGTGGAACATTACTCGAACCTACACCCACGGCCAAGACAGATTTGCTTCCCCCCAAGAATACGAACTCCTGATGTCAGGGACTTCGGAAAATCACTTTCTTTGCTCTACAATCTATGTGAGTGTGGAAAATTCCAAGAAAGTGCATTCCCAAGACAACGTCATAACTGCCTGTATCTATCACCAAGAAATCTACGAACAACTCCCGTTCGCAAATAACAATAGAACAACCCCTGCTTTCACTACTAAATATAATTCTCCCAATCCCGGCATGTATGTCCCAACTTCTTGATAGGGCCATGTGTGGAATAGAGTGTACACTAATAAATTTAGACGACATAAAACAATGAGATGCACCAGAATCGAATAATACCAAAGCGGGAAAATTATAAATAAGTAGGATACCTGAAACAACATCTTCTGAAGTTTTGGCCTCCTCGGTCGTCAGGTTGAAGGCCCATCCCTGTTTAGGCCTTTTAGCAATCTGCTTCTACCCATAGGTCTTCTTTTGTGGTTTTTTCTGGAGATCTTCTCTTAACCGTAATTTTGAAGGGTACGTACCAATTGTATGGTCAGCTGATCCACACACTAAACAAAGTCTAAGCTTCCTCCGACAATCCTTCTACATGTGGCAGGGTAGACGGCAGAAATCACAAACCATACTCATTTTTTGATCTGATATGAAAGATCTTTTCATAGGTACTGTCCCCTGTCTGTTAACCGGAATACCCTTACATCCAGGAGCTCTGGTTGGTACATACGGGGTCTTCTGCACCACAACCTCTTGTTGTTGAGTACCCTTTACTCTCACTAATAGTCTCTGTTGTTCCTTAGCTGCCGTGAGAACTTGGGAGAAAGTGGTTAATCCTAATGAAGTGAGATGCCTCTGAATCTCCACATCCAAAATACACATGAACCGCCTTACCCTATCTGCCTCGTTGTCAATCAAAGGCCCTGCAAATCGACTGAGCCGGATCCACTCAGCCACATGTATATCAATAGATCCGCCATTATGCTTTAAGCCATTTTTCCTTTGCAAATTGCAGAAAGGACTTCTCCAAGAAATTCCGAGTAAAAGTCGCCCAGCTAATCAGATTTGCTAATAGTTCTCCTCGACAAGCCACCATTCACGAGCGTAATTCACCAACTAGATGCGTATCACATCCATCCCTTTCTCATCTGGAATCTGTGCGGCAACTAAAAGATTCTCTATATTCACCAGCCACTTCTCCGCCGGTAATGGCTCCTCTAATCCTGTAAACATGGCCAGACCGAGTTTCCTAAAGTCTGCTTTGGTACCTTCACGCTGTGCTGTTCTAGAAACTGTCGCCCTCTCAGCTGCCATGATAGCAGTCTGTTGGGCCGTTTTTAAGCCCTATTGGAAAGCATCGGCCTGTCGTTGGTTCAGCTCTGTCTGACGTTTCTGGTTCTCCAGCATACCGCGCATGATCCCAGGTAATGAGGCGTCGTCTACAGGCCTTTGATATGCCCGTGAATCTCTTTCCGCGATGATTCTGGAGTCAAGAACACTGAAGAGAATTAGCAACAGAAACACGATTCGAAAAAAACAAAAAGTCAATAAACTATACATTCAACAATAGCAAGGTAGTAATATGGCAGGACACGTTCCTACTTTCTGGGTTTTCTGATCAGTGTATTGGATATAATACACAACTATAAAAGAGACCAAACCCAGCTAACCTAAAACCTATACTCTGATACCAACAAAACCTTGTCACGCTCCGTTTCCCAAAAATACGTAAATACTGTACGTAACAAAACCAACCATGCTACCTATGGCAAAGAAATATACTTCTATAGTCATATTATGGCTGTCAATCAGATATCAAGAACAATAAATAAATATCTAACTATCACATATCCAACTGCCACAATAAATAATAACGAGAAAAATAGCGGACACAAATAAAGATCCAACAAGAAACAATATTCCAGCCTTGTCCCTATTGGATATATGTATGCCCTAGAGGTCGTTATTTGATAGTGGATGCATTGACATGTATATTTATTCAGAGGACATTCTTGCTCGACATGATAGTATGCTATCTGGTTACTCTTTATCTTGACATGTTCACTTGATCATGCTTTTTATTCATTTGATACACGTTGATAAAGCCCTTAGGATATTTGCTTGACTACTGTGATTATGATGCAGATTATATTAGCAGGACATGAATAGATTATAAGCATATCCTTAAATTTTCCTCGTCGTGGGTGTATCGAGACGGGGCATCGACATTCCAGAGTAGACTAGTGTATACGTTTCTTGACCCATTAGATGGGCAATGGATGATCCCATATACATTGGTGTTTGGCATCAGAGATTGTATACGGGTGCTCAGTGGAGACTGGGTACAATGGACAGACTCGCCGAGAACTCCAATATGGTATTATATCTATCGTCGGATAGCAGTTTTCAGGTGACACTGGTACATGTTAGTCTGTAGACCTGAGATCGTCATAGAGTCTTGTGTGTTCTCCCACTATACTTTGATTTCCACCCTACCACGGCTCTATTGAGTTGTGCAAACAGGTGGCTTTTGGGTACAGTCTCGAGACACATGAAGGCAATGAGCGATAGGAGGGGTTTCGTCTCTCCCGGTATTGGGGGTTGATGTTGCGCTCTGCTTGATTGGCTATATCAGGAAATCCCTGGTCAGGGCTGATGAGATTTATTGATAAGTGTTATCAGTAGTTTATCGATCTATATAGGCCATACATCGGCTTGACTTATTGAGTTATTGGGATCGACGATACAATCCCTAAACTCGATATGCAGCATATCTGACGAAATGGCCGGACTGTACGGTAAGTGTTGCTATTCTCGATCTGTATAGGCCATACATCGGCTTGACTTATTGAGTTATTGGGGTCGACGATACCATCCCTAAACTAGATATGCAGCATATCTGGCGAAATGGCCGGACTGTACGGTAAGTGTTGCCAGTTGGCTCGACAGGAGTTTTGACAGGTTCGCTTATTTTTCTTCCGATCGCTCAATACTTGGGAGCTGTTACGCACAGCTAGTGCTACTGATGGTTTGTGGGTATGTGATATGATTACTGCCTACTGCTAGCGTATTGACGAGTCTTAGAGTCCCACAAAGGGATTTCCTAGCTCAGGTGAAACGATGTGGGGTGCATATGCGGATATGCGCGGGAGCTTGATTATATGCGTGTATTTGATACCGCATTTTAATCTTGCGTTTTCTATTGGTCGGGTCGTATGTGATATGACCGGAATATTAAATCAAGTATTGATTTAATATCAATGACCATTAGCTCATTCATTAAAACCTTTTCTTTTATATGTGTATGCATGAATGTATGTATGTATATATTGATATGAATGCACACATGCATGCATACATGTGTCATGATTGATGATACATTGGAGATGGATATGCAAGGCTCACATGGAATAAATATTTATATATTTTTGTTATTGAGAAAAAGAAGTATGAAATTAAATCATGGTTGCTTTTCTTCTACACTCTTCTTGAGTTGACCACAACACAAACCATGGTTTAATTTCTAATTAGCTTTATAATACACTAACAAAAATATCTATATATTTATTCACCATGGTTATGGGTGAGTGTGACATTCTCATATATTCTTTATTCTCATTATTATATGGTATTAGCTTATACTTGAGCTCTAGCTAAGCCATCTCCTCCTCCTTCTTTCTCCAAGCTCTCTATCTCTTCAAAAGAGAGTGAAGAAAAATAAAAGGAAAGGTTTTTAAGTGAGATTACAACCCACATCATCAATCTATATTAGTCTAGCCCACTAGTGTAGGTTATTTGCTTCACTTTCACCTAGATCAAGTGAAGCTCGGAGCTTGAGCCAAGGGACTCTGTGGTGGATCGTCATGGACTTCGAAGGTTTCAAGCCGATCCGTTTAAACACCAAGTTGATCCAAGGAGTCAAGGAGAGGAGGTCTACAAAGTTTGTATTTCTCCCCTCTTAGTGTTAGACTCATTCTTGTATGTGATATTTGTTGTGTTATCCTAAATTTCTAGTCTGATTCCTAGGCCGGTTTTGATTAGCACCTCAAAATTTTATAGTAGCATGTTAGATGCTTCCCAAAATCCAGTCTAGGTGCTAAGCAAACCCCAACAGTCCCTTATGGGATCACAACGACTAAAGCATAACTAGAAAACACATCTAAAATATCAATAAACTAAATAAGTAGAAAGCTCTTTATTTCTCAACTTTCCTGTCAAAATATTCTCGATTTTCTTGCGATAAGATTAAAGGAACCGAGTCATACAAAATCTAAGAGTCAGTGCATCATAAATATCATCATAATAATAATAAACTGAACAGTATGCTATATATGATGTCCCATGCAAAAGAAGGTATGGGTATAAACAAAACAATCACAGGTGTTATAACAGCAGGCTATAGGTATGTCATACGTATCCTAAATTCTATGTTTCTAGTATAACTATATTACAAGTATTTGAAACTAATGAATGTACTCCTCCATGTTACTCAAAAGTATATATCCCGTTACCCGCCGGGATCACGGATCAAGTAATATGAATCAAGAATGATTTTGATCCGTTATCCCCCAGAACCAGGGAAACATGTAATACCCTTTTAAATTACACTTTAGTTACACTTTTGATTTCCACATTTCCCCAGGTTTCATTTTCCAAATCAGGTATGAATAATATCTACTTAATACCAACACAGGAGCAGGCAGATACAAGTTATATCTATCTACACAATAGGTCACGTCCATCAAGACAACAAGTTAGAATTGTTGGCATGGGTAAATATTACAGGTAAATAGGTACAAGCAAGATAGCACTATCTATAATAGGATGACGGGTTATAAGCATGTCGAGATAGTGTATTGAATTAAATAAAGTGTTTACTTGTGATAACATCGTGCAAACAAATCATATTAATACCTACGCTTCGATTTACCAATTTGGGCCAATTAGAATAGTTTGTATAGTTTCTAGTTATAGATATAATTTACATAACGTTATAAACTGCAGATTATAAAGCTTGTTATTATTATTAATTAACGATATAAGGATTGGATAGATGTAACGGTATAATAGTAATAATAAATAATATTATGATAATATACGTATATAGATATTATGTAGACTATAGCATGTATAAACTTGCCTCGGTCGCGACGAATACAGATACAAAGCAACTCGAAACTCGAAGGCTCGGCTATGAGATCTGAACGTATGCCGATGGTTGTCTAGGAAAAGGTGGGTGCTGGCGATCGCAGAGGAGGTTGCTGGCGAGTCTTGGACTACTGGAGTTGGGGTTTGCAGCTGGATAATTGGAGGCGGCGATGGTGGTCAATGAAGACACTGGTGATGGGGACTCGGCTATGAGATGATAGAGGCGACGGTAGAAGATGAAGAAGAATGCGCGGGTGATGGGTAGGAGGCGATGATGGTCGGAGGTTGAAGATGGCGATGGTGATGCTCGGCTTCGAGGCGAGGACTGTGATCTGCGATGATGGGTTGAGGTGGTGGTGAAAGGAGTTGATTGGTGAAGGCGAAGGGAGACGATGAGGAGATTGGTGCTCGGGTGTGACGAAGTGACGACGATGGCGAGGAGATGAGTGCGGTTGAGATTGTGAGGGAGGTGAGGTTTGAGTTTTTTTAGGACTGCAAAGGAGGTGCAGGAGGTGGCGATGTCGGTGAGGAGTTGAGGGTAATATGATCGGAGATGGGAAGAAGATGGTGACGGCTAAGAGGAAGAGGGGAAGAAGTGGTAAAGAGTGCGGGAAAGAGATGTAGAGTGAGAGAAAGAGATTTGTAAACAGAGAGAGAGATAGTTTTGTAAAAGAAAAATATAAATATATATATATTAAATAGTGTGTGTGTATGTAAAGTTTATATATAACCAATAATATAATAAAAGATATTACCAATCTCCGATCCGTTTCTACTAAATTTTACTGAAAATATATTAGAAATAATATATACATATGTAGCCCATTTAAACCATAATTTAAGGGTTAAAATAAATATCCTAATATAATCTATATATATCTGGTATCTAGCATGTTTGAGATTTACCTGTAATAGATAAATGTCAATATAACACCAAGAGATTTTTAAATAACTTGATAACAATTAATATATGAAAATATCCCTAACTTATAGCCACCAGAAAATAATTACATATAATTTAAATATTATATATCTGTTATTTAAGATTTATATGGATTAGTCTAAAAATAAATATTAATAAAAGATTCTCTTGCACCATAACGGGTCTCACGTAAGTGGGTCGAATTCGATAAACACATATACTATTCAAACCAATCATAACCCAAATAATAAATAAAATAAAATTCAAAATATTAATTAATATTGTTAAATAACGTACGGTCGTGTTAGGGTGTTACATCAAGACTGATTTTAGGAGACAAAACATTTTTACATTTACTTTCACTAGTTAACGATATAAACTCAACATTTTTGCTTTCAGGAGTTTTTAAATTGATTGTAATAATAGTTTTTTTAAGCATTGATATTCGTCTGTTTTCACTACTATTCCTTCTTCATCTTTTTCTAATTCAGGAAGAGTCCAGTCATATGCTAGATTAATCAACATGGTAGCATATGTAAACTTAGAAGTAAAAATTTTACCACAAACATTTTGGAAAATTTCTTAGAGGAAGTTGTAGACGTGCTCTGGTGGAAGTTAGGGTTCCGAAATCGAGAAATCACTTCGAAAAAATTCGTTTAGAAAGATTCAAAATGTTCTGGAGATCTTTATGGTTCAAAAATCGATTTGTGATATATTGCTCAACCGCTAGAAAAAAATTACTTAAGTAACGGTTTGATATTTATTTTCAACCGCTGCTTTAAGTGATGGTTAAATAAGACCCGTTGGATTTTAACCGCTTCCTAAATTAGTGGTTGAGTTTGCACGGTTCAGATTTGTTGGATAAATTAACTTATGATATTAACTGTTATTTTAAGTAGCGGTTAAATATGGACCATTGGATTTTAACTGTTTCTTAAAAAATCGGTTAACGTTGAACGGTCCCGATTTGTTGGATAATTATTTTTATCAACGATGTGCCTTGGCCTAGATCCATATTTTATTTATCAAACCTTACCCATGTGCAATATATAGTTTTGAAGAGATTTAAAACAGATATTTTCTACAGAATGCACAACAAAAACTTTTTAACATTTGAATAAAACATACCAATGCTATTTTTGAGAAGGTTTATGCCCCATATTTTGTGTGGACCCATGAGATAGATAACAAACTAATCAAGTAGCAGGTTTTATATTAAAACATGATTCACCTTTTGCTTTCTTTTCCTTTTCCTTCTTGAGATTTGCAAGATGAAATATCTCTGGTTAGTCATTTCTAAAATGAGTACCTGGCTGGATTTTATTTTTGATTATAATCCTTTCTAGTTTCTGTAATTTTGGTTTGTTGTAAATAATATTCAATGTTTTATGTAGGATTATGTTTCTGTCAGCTGGCTATTAACCATTCCATCCGAGGGTGCCATATTTGTTTTTGACGTGAACCTTTCCGAGAATCGAACTTGCAGCCTCTCACTCTGGAGACTAAATTATTACCTCATGCGTTATGCCTAATGGGTCAAGATGCCATTTTGTTCTCTCTGTAGTGTGGTGCTAGTATGAGAAATGTATAAGCATCGATGTTACAAAAAAAAGGTATGTTACAACAAAAAGCTTCCAACTTACGACATACCGATCAATTGGGCATGTCCCATGCGATATGACTTTCCTCTTCAAAATAAGAGGTCACATGTTCACGATTTCCGATTGCATCCAAAAATAATAAAAATAGATTACACACAATAATAGTAGGAAATAAGGCTTAAAATGAGACTCACGGATAAAAGAAAAGAAGAGAGCTAATCATTCTCTTTCACAAAACTCTAATGCTCTCTTTGTTTCCTGACCTTTACTGACTTGAAGATTACACTCTCTATCAAACCCGTCCAATTTATAGAAAGCAACCACGACTACAATAAAAGGTTGCCCCTATGGCTGTTGGAATCCGTAGATCCTCATGGTTGCCCCTACAGTACCCTATGGATTAATTTAAAAATATTAAAACGTAATTTGTTATTTGGCCCTTTGGAGCCGTAAAAGAAGGCTCTACGGATTAATCCGTAAAGGCATATATGGGTTATTTAAAAAAAATAAAGCCCAGAAATTTCCTCGTTCCCAAAATTTCCTCGCTCTCACTCGTCTCCCGTGCGTGCCTCGTCACCACCGCACTCCTGCGCTTCCCGCGCGTGCATCGTCGTCGCCGACATCACCGTCGTCTTCCTCGTCGATGGTAAGAACTCTCGCGTCGCCGATCTCCCCCTTGCGTCTTCGGGATAGTAGAGAATCGCCGAGTTAAGGTTAGTAAATTTCATTTTTTAACTTCTAATTATTCGTGTATTTGTGTTATTGTTGATTATTGGATTGCTACTAGGGTTTAGAGTTAGGGTTCGGTCTAGGGTTTGGGCTAATTAGTTAGGGTTAGGGTTAGGGTTAGGGTTCAGTATAGGATTAGGGTTCGGTTCAGGAATAGGGCTAAGGTTAGGGTTAGGGTTCGGTTTAGTGTTAGGGTTGGGTTCGGTTCAGTTCAGGTTAGGGTCAGGGTTATGGTCAGGGCTAGGATTAGAGGCTAGGGTTAATTTGGGTTAATTAGGTAAAATAGAGTGTATTTGTGTTAGGGTGTTGATTATGGTTAGTTGGGTTAATTGGGTTAATTAGTGATAATTTGGAGGGTTAGGGTGTTGATTAGGGTTAATTAGGTTAATTTGGGTTAAGTTTGGGTTAATTAGGGATAATTTAAGTTAGAGCGACGATTAGGGTTAATTAGGTTAATTAGGGTTAGGGTTCAGGGTGCACTAGTTTCTTCAGTAGGATACTCGATGATAACGTAAACGTACAATTTTATCGTAAATGCAAGAAAAATTTACTCTAAACTTGAAACTTCGAATTCTTAATAACGAAACGTAAACGTA
This sequence comes from Agapanthus africanus, assembly GCA_030015575.1. Lineage (NCBI taxonomy): Eukaryota > Viridiplantae > Streptophyta > Magnoliopsida > Asparagales > Amaryllidaceae > Agapanthus > Agapanthus africanus. Next base: position 22,122,971 of record JASDDO010000028.1, on the reverse strand, counting down.
AAACCTATTCATATTAAATGTTTAAGTTAAAACCAGTATATAATACTCGATGATAATATAAAACTTTTATATTCTCATCGATACTCATATGTGAAAATCAAAGCGCGATTTAGTCCCCGTCTATCAGTTAATATACGTTCGATGTTCGTCATGACATAGAACTATATGAAGGTTGTTAAATATCAGACGACATAGTTCGGTACTAACAACTGTTGTGTAGTCTATGTGACGAGAAGATTCAATCGTATGATAACCAATAGATTTGTTCAATGTGGACAAGTTAGGAATGTATAAAGCAAACACCTGCATTCACTTGTATTTTCATTCGTTTCGAGTTACTTCGTCGGTACTTTTTCGCTGGTTCTCTGTGTACAAAGATAGATTAGATGTTCATTTCAATGTTGTTTCACAGTTTTGAAATGATTATCTATTCTATTACAATGTACTCGGAGAACAGCGGGGAGGTACTGCCGAAATTTACTCGAAACAGTTGAAAGCACAAGAGAATGGGTGTCTGCTCTATACATTCTTAATGGGAGAGAAGCCTTACCCCTGACAGCCGAAACACACACATACAAAACGAATACATAACAAACGCACACACAGCACATACACACTAACAACCCTACACTTAAGCGAAATCATAAATTGAAACACACATATACAGAATACAACTCATACTTGGTTATCCTCAAATCTAACTTTGTTTATTGATAATTTATTTTTTTTCAACGATAAAGGCACACACAAAGCACATACACAGATTTTCTCCTTTATCAGTAACCATCCCAATCTAAGATTTCTCAAATAGTCATCATAACCTACAATTTATATGTTATACAGTCTAACGTGGCTCATGAATACATCAGAATTAAGGACTGGATGTATATGGATTGGCAACAACGTATGCAACCTAAGTTTTCCATAAGAGTTGCTGCTTTCATTGAATTTGCACGCGCACATAATAAGATCGTGTTAGAGAAGATTCTCTACCCGTACGATAGATGTGGGAATAAGTATAGGCAGAAGGTAGAATTCACAGAGTTTCATATCGTTAAATATGGTTTTACTAGACTTTATACAACTTTTCTATATCACGGGAAAGGAGAAGAAGACAGTAATGCGACAGAAGAAGAAGGAGAAGACGGTAATGCGGCAGAAGAAGACGGTAACTTCTTTCCAGGAGAAGAAATTGACGATATGTAGAGGCTGCCCTAAGTGAATCTATTCGTACTGAAGATGTAATTCCTTCTAATCAAGAACCGCGTGCGAATAAGTATGAAAAGTTCATGAATGATGCTAGAAAACCAATTTATGTGAATACAAAGTATTCCACCCTCTCATGGTTCGTCCAACTTTTCCAGATTAAATGCCTAAATGGATGGAGCAACAAGTCATTCACAATACTTCTGAAGTTCTTGAAAGATTCTATGCCTCTGGAAAATAACGTGCTCGACAGCTGATGCAGAGCCCAGAAGATGATGTCTGATTTAGGTCTGCAGTGTGAGAAGATTCAAGCATGTTACAAAAATTGCGTGTTGTACCGGAAAGAAAATTCAGATTTGAAAGAGTGTCCAACATGTGGAGAAACCAGGTATAATCCGAAAGATTTTGATAAGAAGCCCGATATACCTGTCAAGATAGCACGATACTTTCCCATAACACAGAGGCTGCAGAGGCTATTCAGGTGCAAGAAAACAACCGAGGTAATGATTTAGCATCACCGTGCTCCTCCAAGTGAAAATGGAAAAATGAGTCATCCAAGAGATTCACCGGGTGCAAGAAAACAGCCGAGGTAATGATTTAGCATCACTGTGCTCCTCCAAGTGAAAATGGAAAAATGAGTCATCCAAGAGATTCACCGGCATGGAAGGATTTCGATAGGAGGAATGAAATATTCAGTAGCGATCCTCGCAATGTCAGGCTCGGACTCGCTAGTGATGGTTTCTAACCATTCAACTATATAGCTGGAAGCCACATCACATGGCCCGTTGTAGTGATAGTTTATAATCTGTCGCCTTGGTTGGCTATGGCTCAATCATACTTTATGATGCCTATTCTTATCGACGGACCAAACTCACTAGGAAACAATATCGACGTCTATCTCCGACCTATGACCGATGAGTTAAAATCTTTTTTCATTGATGGTGTAGAGACTTACAATGCAAACAAAAATACAACCTTCATACTGCGTGAGGTGTTCAGACCATAATATTGCATTTTTCATTCCCCTATTCTTATTCGTTTTATAAATAGACAGGTACTCTTAACGCACGTTTGTTGCATATTACAGGATACAGGCTCTTAGAGCAAATACAGTGAAAAAGACGAAAGTTGATACAGAAAAGGGATTTTTGACCAACAACTAGACGGATCCTAGTCAAGCCTAGAAGAAGAACACTTCACAAATGTATAAAGCAATACAGTCCGAAATGTCAAAGTGAACGGTCAAAATATCCTTACAAGTTTTCACTGAAGATCTGGAGAAGACCCAGAAGCCAAAGGGAGAAAAGAAGTGAAGAAATAGAAAGCCCAAGAAGGCAAGAGGAAAGCCCAAAAGCTACAAAGCCCAATTCCCTTCTTTGGCCGCGGAACCGCGGCCAAACCTAGGCTGGCGCCGCGGTTCCGTAGCCATACAGAGCCCGTGTCGGTGCAAATTTCGTGAGTTGGTGCGTCGATGCGGGTGTTGGGATTTTCCGTGGGCAAATCTGTAATTGCACATATGCGAGAGTCCGTAACCCTAGTTTCCCTGTTTTCCTATAAATTGTAATCACAGATCTGTAAAAACTCATGCCTCTTTTCAATAAACAAATTCAGATCTGTTCTGTATTCTTGCTTGGTGGGAGCCATCAATACAATTAGTAAGTTATTTTTCACAGCTTTATTTTAATTCTCTTTTAATTTAGAATGTTTATTAATCCCCTAATGAGCGAGTAATCTCCTCGCTTGTTAGGATTAGCCTTAGGAAAAGGTTTGAGAGATGAGATCTCTCACCCCTTTCATGCCATTCACACCTAAGAATTAGAACTCCATGTATACGCGCACAACCGCTCCCTACGGCACCCTACCCCTCGAGGTAACGGTGAGCCGTAGTATAAAGGGCCGGTTGCACGCGTTTTCCATGGAGGTTAGGGTAATTATCAATAAAGGAAGGACAAGAATCTAGAGGAAAAAATATCTTCCCAAAAGATTCTTATCCACTTTATTGATAATTACTATAACATCTAATAGATCTAAAATAAGGCATTGAAAGCGGTGAGGAAACATTTAATCTCCAAACTTCCCCTAAGCCTAACCCTAGCAAGAATTTAAATTAGATTAATTTAGTTTATTGATAGATCTAGGTTTTAGATTTAATAATTCAATCAAAACAACATTTTGAATCAACTCGTAAAAACACATTAAGAAAATTACACATCTCTGTGGATCGACCCGTACTCACCGGCTAGCTGCAAAGCGACGCCTTTTCTGATTACGGTAAATATAAATTTTTGGACTAATCAAATGGCGCCGTTGCCGGGGATGGCGTAAATTTTTTTTCTGTGTAATTTCGGGTTGATATAAATTTTAAAAATTATAAAAATATGAAAATAAAAAAAGAAATAAAAAAATTATCAATTTTGATCTGTTTGAAGGGTGTATCTTTTGAATTTTGCAGGAATAGCGAAGAAGCTCGGATCTGAAATTTTACAGAGGGCAAACTAAAAGAGTGCATATCAGAACAGAGGAGATTTTTAACAACAGAAAAACTAAAAAATCTGTGGAACCATGTCCTCCATCAGGCCGCGGAAATGCGGCCTGATCAAGCCTCGGACCGCGGAAGGGCGGTGGCTTAGAGTTATTATTGCATACAATTTTTTCTCGAGAACCGTGCCTTCAATACAACCGCGAAAACGCTGCAGGAACGCACTTGGGCCGCGGATCCGCGCTCTGGTGACATCATCTGTTGACCAGATTTGCACTGTAAGATCTTTTCAATCCCCTCTGCAACCTCCATATATCTTTTGTGAAAATTTCTGCAGGAATTTTTTGCGCTAAAAAAAATCTTTCTCCTCCTTCTAAATAACAGATTTTCTGCAGGTTTCTTTGCGCCGCGCTAAAAAAAATTGATTGCAAGTGAATTTTATTGTTTTGCATAATTTAATCGGACTTTAAGGGGCTAATTGACCAAACTCAGATTGGGTGGGGGTTTCATCACCCTTCCCAGGACCCCAGAAAACACCTAAAGCATGTGTATTGACCACAATTAATTAAAAAATATTAGACTCAGACCTAAGGACATCGAGCTCAATAGGAAAAGGACTAGTATAGGCATCGACCGTTTATCCTAACTGATTTTGCGGTGTCTAGGCAAGTGTGTCCAAGGCTAGTGGTTATTAATTAGGCCCACTGTTGTGGTTCCTTCCCACTTACCTGGCACTTACCTGGCCGTACTTATCGGTGAAGAGGCGGTTTGATGTCCTATTTCTAGCCCTAGTTAGGAGCTGTCTAGCAGACCTAGGTGACCCTAGATCTAAGCCTGATTGTGCATGTGTGGTCGATACATTTGTGTCACGGGTCTCTTTTCAAAAACCTCTTTGCAAAACCCTCACATAAAAAAAAAAGAAAAATCCTTTCAAAACTTGCAACTTGTTACTAAGAAAACTGGCAACTCACTTCCACCACTTTCCCTCACTGACGTTATCTTATCTCCACATTCTGTCTTTCTTTTTTTTCCTGACTACACTACACTTTAGTGTATGTCACTTTGGACTAGGGATACTAGCGCCCGATTAGTCCGTGTTTCGTTGGTACCGACCGACGAACCCTTCGACACCGAAGTCGACATTCCGTCCACTTTCTTACCTGCACCTCCAAATTCTTCTTTCGAAGGCATGTCGGGATTCAACCCCAACAATACCTTACCGACGGGAATGATTCCACCTCCGTTAGGTGCGAATAACCCGAATCTTCCGCCTGTTGTAGCGCCCGCATGAGTTACGCTCCAGGATCTCTTTTACCCCGTCCGCACTTCTTTACCTACATGTCTTTCACCCCCACCGGCAAATGGGGACAATTTTGAAATAAAACCACATTTCATCAATATGCTGCCAAAATTTCATGGTTTGGAATCCGAAGATGCATATATCTTTATCAATAAATTCCAAAACGTTTGCGCCATGATGAAAACGACCCAATTAAGTGATGACGCTATAAGGCTAAGGGTCATTCCTTTTACCTTATGTGACCTAGCCGAGAAGTGGCTATACAGCACCGCATCACATTCCATTAGAAATTGGGACGAGTTTGTGAGAGCTTTTCTGAAAAAGTTCTATCCTCATCACAAAACTGCTAGAATCGGTAATGAAATAATACAATTTTCACAACTTACTTCCGAACCATTTTGGAAGTGCTTCGAGAGATTTAAGGACCTACTCGTTCAATGCCCTCATCATGAGATCGAAAGTTGGCAACTTTGCCAAATATTATACGAGAGATTGAACTCGGCAACGAAGCAGTTGCTAGAAACCATATGTCAAGGTCCTTTTCTCTCCAAGTCTAGCCACGAAGCGTGGCAGTTTCTTGAGGATCTTAGTGAGCAAACAATTCAGTGGGAGGGTACCAAGACCATATCATCTTCTTCTAGTAGTCAATCTAGGGCAGGCATACATCAAGTAGATATGTCGATTGCTATGAAGGCCGAGATGGCCGCACTTATGAAAAAGCTAGAAGCCATTGAGACCAAAATCTCATCGTCTTCTCCTGCCCCTGCGTTACCCACATGAACTCATTGTGCTTGTTGTTCGAATCCATCCCATCTAACCGAAGAGTGTCCTTATAGTGCATCTACTCAAGGACAGGATTAAGTCAATACTGCATTTCAGCAACGACAAAGAAATGATCCGTACTCTTCGACATACAATCCGGGATGGAGGAGTCACCCAAATTTCGCTTGGAACCAAAATCAACAAGTCCAAGGAAATAACAATTTTCAAAGACCTCCACCTCCACAACAACAACAAGCACCTTCACAAACTCAAAACCAGCAACCTTTCCAACAACAACCTTATACAAATCAAACAAACAATTTGGTTCAACCAAATGATGATAAGGTTATCTCGCTCGAGAAAAGTCTAGATGCATTTCTCAAGCAATCTACAGAATCCGTAGCAAGATTTGAAAATTATGTTCAGTCTTTGATGCATAACAATGCCACACATGATCAAAGTATCAAATCTATTGAGGTACAAATTGCACAATTAACTGCTGCGTTGAGCGAGAGAGAAAAGGGAAAGCTTCCATCTCAACCATTGCCAAATCCCGGTCACACACAAAACGCATATCACAATCACAATGTAAATGCGGTGACCACGTTGAGATTCGGAAGAGTGTTGCAAAATAATGTGGGAACTAGTGATGACACCCCCGCCGGTGGTTCTTCTTCTTCTTCTTCTTCTCCATCATCACCTTCCCCTTCTTCATTTCCTTCACCTTTTTCCTTAAGAGCCTATTCTCCACCCTTCACACGGCTCTACTTCTTCCAGCTCGAACGGACCCATTTCTCACAACACGAACACATCTACACTGGGATCCGTTCCTACTCCACATTCTACTCCACAGACATTTGACTCAACGAATTTTCAAAATGCTCCATTTCCAAATAGGTTGAGTCCCAATAAACCAACTGCACAAGTGGAGAAGATTGTGGAGTTATTTAAGCAGGTTAGCATAAATATACCTCTCTTGGATGCAATCCAACAAGTCCCTTCATACGCGAAAATCTTAAAGGGCTTATGCACCTCGAAGAGAAAGGCATCTCAAGTACCCAAGAAAGTGCTGGTGGCTAGTGCAGTGAGCAATGCTATTAACCACCATCAAACCCTACCCCAAAAATGAAAGGACCCCGGCTGTCCTACGATTTCAATCACAATTGGGGATAAGAAAATTAATAGAGCACTTTTAGATCTTGGGTCTAGTGTTAACCTGCTTCCCTACTCCGTGTACGAACAATTAGGGGTTGGAGAATTGAAACCCACTCGTTGTACTCTCCAAATGGCTGATCGATCAATCACCCATCCAAAGAGTGAGCTAGAGGATGTGTTGATCAAAGTTAGGGAGTTCATATTCCCCGTTGATTTTATTGTTATGGATACACAACCTGTTGCTAACCCAAGAAACCAAATTCCGGTGATTCTCTATCGACCATTTTTAGCCAGTTCCAATGCCGTAATAAATTGTCGCAATGGCACCATGACTCTATCCTTTGGGAAAATGTCTAGTGAGTTCAATATTTATAAGATGGGAAGTCTGCCCCCCGTGCCTAAAACTAGTACACGAGAAGTTTGCTCTGTTCACGAAATCACGCAGGAGGACTGCGAGCTTGAAAGATTTTTTTTTGATGAAAACAGTTTTGACGCCACTAGTGCGTCCCTCCTTAAGCCTACCACCGTTGACACAACCGATATTGATTATGAATGTTTCACTTTTTCGGATGATGACGACTCACAGCCCGAATATGAGTCGTTTGAATTTTTGGATGAATTAGTCGAGCCATCCGAATCGGTTGTTTGCAATGATTTCGAACCTGTGTTGGAGTCCTTTGAGTTCGAGGTAGATTCCGCAATGATTCTTTCGCCTCCGAAACTCGAACTCACGCCCTTGCCGTCTCACCTTAGATATGCTTACATAGATGAGAATGAAACCTTTCCTATTATCATATCGGCCTCTCTAGCCCTCGAGCAAGAGAACGCTCTTTTAATGGTCTTACAAGATAGGCGGCAAGTTTTCGGTTGGACTATGGCGGACATCGAGAAGATCAGTTCCCTTATAATTGAATATCATATGCAATTGATGGATGATGTCAAGGCAATAGAGGACCCACAGGAACATCTTGGGGGTATTGTGGTGAGTCAACCTCCTCCTTTAGAAGTTGAAATACCCCCATTTCTTTTAATAAGTTATGAGAATGCCAATACTCCACTGATTGCTGATCATTTACATTCTCGTTTTGATGCATCACCATCGCCTGTATATGTACCTCTACACCTTCCATACCACTACTTCTATCTTTCCCAATTCTTTGTGGATCGCTACAATTTATTCTTCCACCAACCAATACTCTTTACTGATAAAATTTTCAACTGGTTGGTGTTGATGTTTGATCTATGCAAAGTTTGGCAGTAATGTCTAACATAGTTTAAATGAAGTTTGGGGGAGGGCCTTTCTGTATATATTTTTGTTTTTTCTTAACAATAACAATTAAAAAAATTTTAAATAAATAAACAGGGGAGTGCCGACATTTTGACCCTCTTGGTTTAGTATGACAGTAAGGACACTGTCAAGTTCAAGTTTGGGGGTATGCTATGCTCGGTATGTCTTCTTCCTTCGCATTCATTTGTACATATTTTTGCATTTGCATACCTATTTGAAAACCCATAAAGATTTGAAAAATTATAAAAATTATAAAAAAATCAATGTATTCAATTTTGGTCTTATCTGACTTGAGTTTGACCAATAGGTTAACTAGCTAGGAGCAACTAGATCTTAGACTTAGTGAATTAAAATCCCTAAAAATAACATCCCTTAAAGTTTAACGCTAGAAAGTATATGCCTTGTAGTTTATTTAGAAATAGGCAAATTTTGGGTTTACTTCTTGGGCTAAGTCGAGACAAGGGAAGAGTATTGATGTTCTTATTGGAATATAAGTTTGAAAAATAGTTCCTAGCTTAAGTCTAGATTCTGAAAACGTATACCCTACAAAAGGCACAATCACACACCTTGAAACTTGGAATAGTAGAAAAGGCCTTGAAATGCTCTTGTCTAAAGTTCTTAGTATTATGAAAATAAAAAAAAGAAAAAATGTGAATAAGGAAAATAAAAAAATGGACACTGGTTTTTGTGATTACTTAAGGCTGTAAAAATAGAAAAATATTTAGTGAGGGTGCTTCATCACCTAATGCCTTAGACCAACTGGTTTGGGAGTCACTGCTAAAAGCCTTGGGTGTTGCAAAACTAGAAAGTACGCTTTAAAAGTGAAAACACATTTTGTAATCGGCCGTTGGTACCTCAAGAAGTATTAACGGTCGCATGAAGGATGTGTAAGCAAAATTTAATTAAAAATTCACGTATTAATAAGTACTTTGGACAACGGACAAGGGCATGATTGCTTGATTTGAATTTCCAATTGTAGGGGTGATCTATACACACACGTAGGGGTATGTATTTAGAATTGAGATAAGAGAGAGGAATGAAAGATAGAACTTGTATCTTTAATAGGATTGATAGAAATTCCTAAGTAGAGATGAAACCCTAGAAGGAAGACTTAAGAGATGCCGAAAGCTAAGTAGGTCTACATAACATATATAATCTTAAGTTAAATAATGAGGAAGTGTGAAGAATATGGATAGATAATTTACAAGTAGAAGATAATAGAATTCCTTGTTAGAAGAACTAATTGGAGAACAAAAGTCAATGGGCCGAGTTGATAGGATTTTGTGGGTGTAATCCGCTGAGAACCCTCAGAAGACAACACTCCTCCTACTAGGGACAGCTAGAGGTTTAACAGCTTGTTGCACGTGCTCAGTGCAATCGCGTTTCCCTGCGAAAGTGTGGTTAGGATTTTAGTGAATAAAAAATAAATTTGCTCGAGGAAGAGCAAAAGATAAATTTGGGGGTATTTGTTCAGACCATAATATTGCATTTTTCATTCCCCTATTCTTATCCGTTTTATAAATAAACAGGTACTCTTGACGCACGTTTGTTGCATATTACAGGATACAGGCTCTTAGAGCAAATACAGTGAAAAAGACGAAAGTTGATACAGAAAAGGGATTTTTGACCAACAAGTAGACGGATCCTAGTCAAGCCTAGAAGAACACTTCACAATTGTATAAGGCAATGCAGTCCGAAATGTCAAAGTGAACGGTCAAAATATCCTTACAAGTTTTCACTGAAGATCTGGAGAAGACCCAGAAGCCAAAGGGAGAAAAGAAGTGAAGAAATAGAAAGCCCAAGAAGCCAAGAGGAAAGCCCAAAAGCTACAGAGCCCAATTCCCTTCTTTGACCGCGGAACCGCGGCCAAACCTAGGCTGGCACCGCAGTTCCGCGGCTATACAGAGCCCGTATCGGTGCAAATCTCGTGAGTTGGTGCGTCGGTGCGGGTGTTGGGATTTTCCGTGGGCAAATCTGTAATTGCACATGTGCGAGAGTCTGTAACCCTCGTTTCTCTGTTTTCCTATAAATTGTAATCACGGATCTGTAAAAACTCATGCCTCTTTTCAATAACCAAATTCAAATCTGTTCTGTATTCTTGCTTGGAGGGAGCAATCAATACAATTAGTAAGTTATTTTTCACAGCTTTGTTTTAATTCTCTTTTAATTTAGAATGTTTATTAATCCCCTAATGAGCGAGTAATCTACTCGCTTGTTAGGGTTAGCCTTAAGGAAATGTTTGAGAGATGAGATCTCTCACCCCTTTCATGCCATTCACACCTAAGAATTAGAACTCCATGCATACGCGCACAACCGCTCCCTACGGCACCCTACCCCTCGAGGTAACAATGAACCGTAGTATAAAGAACCGGTTGCGCGCGTTTTCCACGGAGGTTAGGGTAATTATCGATAAAGGAAGGACAAGAATCTAGAGGAAGAAACATCTTCCCAAAAGATTCTTATCCACTTTATTGATAATTACTATAACATCTAATAGATCTAAAATAAGGCATTAAAAGTGGTGAGGAAATCTTTACTCTCCAAACTTCCCCTAAGCCTAACCCTAGCAAGACTCTAAATTAGATTAATTTAGTTTATTGATAGATCTAGGTTTTAGATTTAATAATTCAATCAAAACAACATTTTGAATCAACTCGTAAAAACACATTAAGAAAATTACATATCTCTGTGGATCGACCCGTATTCACCGGCTAGCTGCAAAGCGACGCCGTTTCTGATTACGGTTAACAAGTATTTTTGACACACAAATAAAACTGTCTAATTAAAATAAACTACGGTTTTCCAAACTAAATACCCCAACGAGGCTTAAGTCCCTAAGTATTCTTTGATTGGGGTTTCGCAATAACCTGATAAAAATACGAATTCGACTAAAATCTAATGCACCGTTCTAACTCGTTTATTACACACAAAAATTAACAGATGCGGCAGGCTGCTTCGGCTGCGGCTCCACATGCATCTCAGACTCTGCATGCCACTATCTCGGCTGCGGTTCTCCAGACACTCATGCAGCTCCACAGCCCGCTGAGACTCCCGCACAACCCGCTCAGACCCCCGCACAGTCCACTCCTTCTTTGGTCGAGTTTTTGATGACTCAGGGCTGCACCGAGGAGCAGATGGATCAGATTACGTCGTTCATCAGAGGTGGAGGATCTAGACCGAGCCAGAGTAGCTTTTTTATATATATTTTTTTGAGGATGTATCTACTTACTTGATACATATTATATATATTTTGTACGAAATTGGTGGTTGTTTAACCTATTCACGATGATTTAGATTGATATCGTATTTTATTTATTTATTTTTCTTTTATATATTACGCGTGAGATTTTGATCATGAATATTTCTGTATTTGGTTATATGATGTATATATTATTGTGCACAGTATGGAAAAAAAACAGGAAATCCATTTTTATAAAAAAAAAACCCTGATATTTTGTCCTTACGGATTACTCCGTAGGGCCATATATTGCACCGACGGATTAATCCGTAGGTGCAACTATTGCCCTTACACAGTTAGCCGTAGGGGAAAAATATCATGATACCTGATATTTTGCCTTTATGGATTCGGTAACAGGCGTTAAACTTGCCACTACGTATGTATCCGTAGGGGCTTCTTTATGCACCTACGGAGAAATCCGTAGGGGCATATTAAGGCCCTACGAAAATATCCGTATGGACAAGTATTTTATTTTATAAACCAATAAATTAAATAAATATTTTGTCCCTACGGTACAAGCCGTAGGGAACTATGTCCCTACGGAGAAAAACGTAGGGGCAATTATTACTCCGTAGGGGCATGTTCAGGACGAAAACTTGCACCTGCGGTCTTTGCAACTACGGTGTATTTTTTATCCCTACGAATATATCTGTAGGGGCTGTGCGTTGTCCCTACGGCTTTATCCGTAGGGGCAACCCCTTATTGTAGCAGTGAACTATCTCCTTCTAAGCACATTTATTTTATTTTGCAAGCTTTACCGAGATTTCTTGGCTATTAGACTTCTTTACATGCACATTTATTTGGAGAAAAACAAAACAAAAGCATGGGCTGCTATGGTCATTCCAAGTTCTTCCAACAGAGTAAATGACACCACCCTTCTTCTTCTTCTTCCATAGTTACACATTTGTTCCATGCAATTTTTGCCACTTTCTTCATGTTCAGTGCATATTGAACACTTTTGATCATTTTAAGAGTACAATAAAAAATGTGGCAATTATAGAAAAGACAAATTTTAAGTCTACATATATTGTAATATTTTAATAATTATTATTCGCATATTAATTTAATTAATCTTTTTTAAGTATCAAATTATGGTTGCGTAAATGTCCGGTGTAGTTGAACTATCATAATAAAATTTTATTATGCATGGTTGCTGATGTGTCTCCTGACTAAAATTCCTAGGTCTGCCTCGTACAGAGATGGGAAATTATCTTGTAATTGGACAGTTGAGAAAACATAAATTCAGTTTTGAATTTTAAGCATTCATTTCTTTGTCTTTGGTGAGTAAAAGGGTCAAGAAAACATAAATTTCACAAGTTTGCCCTTCTAAAGCTCCATCCTTAATATCCATGAACACCAAATTAAATAGAGCAATGCTGAACCTACATCCCAAAATTTTCAGTCACGGGCTTGCCTTGCCTCTGTGCAACAACTTTAGCTCGCTCAAATTGGTAACTATATATAGTTTTTCTTAATTATAAATGATTATGTTCTCTATGACATACATACAATCTCTCTCTCTCTCTCTCTCTCTCTCTCTCTCTGACTGAACATGCAGAAGACTCATAAGATTTCATCTCTTCAAACTAAGACAAAGCCATGCAATGCAACACTTGCTTCCTCATTGGACTTGACCGAAACCCCGCGGAGATCTTCGGGCTATCACCCAACACTATGGGAACACCAACTCATTGAACTTATTCATAGCCCTTATGATGATTCAAAATTCAAAGAAAGGATTGAGGAGTTGAAGAAAGAGGTGAAGAAATTAGTTAAGGAAACAGAGGAGCCTTTAGCTAAGCTTGAGCTTATCGATTCTATAAGAAGGCTTGGTTTGGCTTATCATTTTGAGGAGGAGATAATGGATGCATTGTCCAGATTTTATGTTGATGGATTTGAGAAGATTTGTGGATTGAAAGGGACCTCACTTTGCTTTAGGCTTCTTAGAGAAAATGGTTACAATGCTTCCTCTGGTACGAATTATTTTTTAAAAAGCACCTGAAATATTTGAAGTTAACCCTTATATTGGCCATACTCCATCCAATATAGTCAGGTACCGGTATATTTTCAAACGCAGACCGATATACATACGCTGCTTCAACACAATATTATAAATACATAGAATATTATTTTATTAGAAATGTTATATATATATATATATATATAACATCGATAGGACTATGCTACTTATAGGAGGAGAGGGAAAGGGAATCTATATATATCTATTTTGAGGCTTGGCTGCATTTGCAGTATATATATTTTAAATCCACAGTTGATGACTTGTGGAAATTAATATATAGATGTCTTCAACAAGTTCAAAGATGAGGAAGAATTCAAGATTTGCTTAAGCCAAGATGTGAAGGGCTTGTTGAGCTTATATGAAGCTACTCACCTTTCATTACCTGAGGAGCAAATACTAGAAGAAGCTAGGGAATTCAGTCTCAAGCATCTACAATGGTTAAGTGAAGATGCAGACTTGAATTTGGTTGAGCAAGTGAAGTATTCTCTTGAGGCACCTTTGTATTGGTTAATGCCAAGGCTTGAAGCAAGGCATTACATCGATGTCTATGAGAGAGAGGAGGGCAAGTATTTTTGCTTGTTTGAGCTTGCCAAGCTAGATTTTAATGTTGTTCAAGCCTTGCATCAAAGGGAGGTAAAGGACTTGTCAAGGTAAGTAACAAGTTTGATTTGTTACGCACACAATCACGTTGCATACATATTTTTTTTATTCAGAAAACGGATCCTAGATGTACGGTGTCGATCACTAAAAACTCAAAAGAATATTTGGTGGTGAAAAATATATGTCTTCCCATAATTCCTATTTAAGTAGTTAACTTTAGTTTAAATGATTAAAAGTGTACTACATATGGTGTTGATTATATATGTTAATATATAGATGGTGGAAAGATTTGGGGCTTGCACAAGAATTTGATTTCTTTAGAGACCGAATATGGTGTTAATTAGGTGGGATCTAGAGGCTATGGAAGAACTCCCACATAACTTGAAGTAGTGTTATATGGCACTGTACAACTTTGTCAATGAGACTGCATATGAAATACTTAAAGATTATGGGTTGGATGCTCGCCATTTATTAGAAAGAGAGGTAAAATTTTATCAAGGTTTTTTTTTAATCTATTTTATTCTCAATTCTCTAACGAGAAGTAGAATTTTTATTGTTCCATTCTCTTTTTATCCTCACATACCATCTGCCAAGGTAATATCTAAGCAGTTGCAGATGCATGTAATATCTAAATAGTCGTCTGTAATATCCAAGCAGTTGAGAGAATATAAGGCCTAAATGAAATACAACCCAGGGTTTTTTAATACGGATTTTGAACAATAGGCCATTTCCAACAATTTCGGAAAATAATTACAGGGGTTTTTAGACAACTCCCGAGCAGGCTGTTGAATTTTTGACAACTTACCCTTATATTACATGTGATTTTTGTAACTTTTCAACAATAATTATAATTATATTGATTCGGCTAACATGCTTATATGCATTCTAATTGAAATGTTTTTCTGCCCCTTTATCATTTTGCAACCTATGAGGTTGGATTCCACTCCGGCGGTTACTTCCCCTACCCCTCGTGAGTGACGTCTAGAGCATGATGTTGCCGCCGCCGTCTTGAAAATCACCGTCGAGGAGTTGAAGGAGATGTTGGTACGTATACTACTTAATAGTAAAATATTATATCATATTATAGATAGTAGCATGTGCGATATTAGTAGCCTGGGCTTATTTGGTTGTAGACTTAGTTTTGATTAATCATACTTATATAAAACTGTCTAATTAAAATAAACTACGGTTTTCCAAACTAGATACCCCAACGAGGCTTAAGTCCCTAAGTATTCTTTGATTGGGGTTTCGCAATAACCTGATAAAAATACGAATTCGACTAAAATCTAATACACCGTTTTAACTCGTTTATTACACACAAAAATTAACAGATGCGGCAGGCTGCTTCGGCTGTGGCTCCACATGCATCTCAGACTCCGCATGCCACTACCTCGGCTGCGGTTCTCCAGACCACTCATGCAGCTCCACAGCCCGCTGAGACTCCCGCACAGCCCGCTCAGAGTCCCGCACAGTCCACTCCTTCTTTGGTCGAGTTTTTGATGACTCGGGGCTGCACCGAGGAGCAGATGGGTCAGATTTCGTCGTTCATCAGAGATGGAGGATCTAGACCGAGCCAGAGTAGCTTTTATATATATATATTTTTGAGGATGTATCTACTTACTTGATACATATTATATATATTTTATACGAAATTGGTGGTTGTTTAACCTATTCATGATGATTTAGATTGATATCGTATTTTATTTGTTTATTTTTCTTTTATATATTATGCGTGAGATTTTGATCATGAATATTTCTGTATTTGGTTATATGATGTATATATTATTGTGCACAGTACGGAAAAAAACAGGAAATCCATTTTTTTTAAAAAAACCCTGATATTTTGTCCTTACGGATTACTCCGTAGGGCCATATATTGCACCGACGGATTAATCCGTAGGTGCAACTATTGCCTCTACACAGTTAGCCGTAAGGGAAAAATATCATGATACCTGATATTTTGCCTTTATGGATTCGGTAACAGATGTTAAACTTGCCATTACGTATGTATCCGTAGGGGCTTCTTTATGCACCTACGGAGAAATCCGTAGGGGCATATTAAGGCCCTACGAAAATATCCGTATGGACAAGTATTTTATTTTATAAACCAATAAATTAAATAAATATTTTGTCCCTACGGTACAAGCCGTAGGGAACTATGTCCTTACGGAGAAAAGCGTAGGGGCAATTATTACTTTGTAGGGGCATGTTCAGGACGAAGACTTGCATCTGCGGTCTTTGCAACTACGGTGTATTTTTTATCCCTACGAATATATCTGTAGGGGCAGTGCGTTGTCCCTACGGCTTTATCCGTAGGGGCAACCCCTATTGTAGCAGTGAACGATCTCCTTCTAAGCACATTTTATTTTATTTTGCAAGCTTTACAGAGATTTCTTGGCTATTAGACTTCTTTACATGCACATTTATTTGGAGAAAAACAAAACAAAAACATGGGCAGCTTTTTGATGGTCATTCCAAGTTCTTCCAACAGAGTAAATTACACATGGACCTCTCTAGACACCACCACCACCACCTTCTTCCTCTTCCTCTTCTTCTTCTTCTTCTTCGATAGTTACACATTTGTTTCATGCCATTTTTGTCACTTTCTTCCAGTTCAGTGCATATTGAACACTTTAAATCATTTTAAGAGTAAAATAAAACAAGTGGCAATTATAGAAAAGACAAATTTTTTAATAAAGGAAAGCCGGTTAATTTACTAGCTAAATGTAACCAAGTTGGAGAAAAACAAAACAAAAACGTGGGCTGCTATGGTCATTCCAAGTTCTTCCAACAGAGTAAATGACACCACCATCTTCTTCTTCCACAGTTACACATTTGTTCCATGCAATTTTTGCCACTTTCTTCATGTTCAGTGCATATTGAACACTTTTGATCATTTTAATAGTACAATAAAAAAAATGTGGCAATTATAGAAAAGACAAATTTTAAGTCTACATATATTGTAATATTTTAATAATTATTATTCGCATATTAATTTAATAAGAATAAACATGAACTTCATGTAATTTTATCGATATTTATTTTCTAGTTGGAGAAGATGCGTCTACGTCCGGGTCACCGGCTGTTCCTCACCGGAGGAACTATCGTCCCGTTCGTGCTGCTGTCCGGGCCTAGACTCGTGCTTCTGTCGCTGGAGGATATATCACACTTCAATTTTCGTTAAATCTTGATTTCTTAATACCACTTTGTCTTAATATTGATTTTCTTGATATTTCCTTTAGATGCAGGGCAGCCCCATCCCGAGAGGGGAACTCGAGGCACGAATCAGTCCCACAGATGAGGCTCAACAGAACTAAGGGAAGGAAGCATTCCCCCTCTTCTTTACCCCCGATTATCGCTATACCGGCGATTATACCAAGAGGTTCGGCCGATATATGGGGGATAAGAGCCGCCTCGTGAAGAAGTATCCACTTCATGTTGAGTGGGGCGATCAGCACCGGCGCTCATTTGCCATCTTATGAGATCAGGCTCGGGTATTAATATATATTTTCATTTGACTTATTCAATATATTTATTATTATTTAACACCTGCAATTTAATAACATTGTTTTTATGTATTTGCAGTTGGATTACGATTTTCAGCTTGTACCCTACCCTGATAACCCTGAGGGAGTGCTCGATCTTCATGCTCTGTACCATGGCCTGATGAAGAAAATGCAATCAAAGGTCCGATACAATAGGAACGAGCTGAAGATCGACTGCTATTCCCTGTGGATGGCGACCCTCGAGGCAGAGAGGGCGGCTCTCTTGCATACTCCGCCCTTTGCGGGAGTCGATATAGAAACATGGCCTCTCTTGTGCCAATATTTCGACTCTCGGCGCAAACAGGTTTGTAATATAAATGTAATTCATTATTTAGTATATAATTTATTTTTTTTTGTTGCTTAATTAGAAAACTAAATCTGAATGTATTGTACAGAAACATGCCGATCAAAATAAAGAGAATATGAAGTTGGCGAAGAGGGGTCGCCCCATTTATACAGATGGCTCGAGAAATATTACTCATGCCATGGAGGTATCGGTAAATTACAATAGATCTACTCTGATATGATGTAATATTAAGAGTTATTTTATAATATATGTAAATTTTTTGCGAATTGCAGAGAGCTCAGACCCTTTCGTAGGGTGGTACACCGAGCGTGCTGACCGCGTATCTTACCGTCCACGGCACCTCGACAGATCCCGCCACGGACGAGCTTCGATTCTCCGACACTGCTACCCAGGAGTATTGCATAAGTGTTAATATTTATTCTAACAGGTTTGAAAGTTTAGTTTTGAAAAGTTCAAATTTAAATGATATACTTATATTTTAATGATTAATGTGGGTGTAGGAGCGGGTGGTGGAGCAGGCGGAGGTATCGAGAATCGATTTTACTGGACAGAACGATCCGATACTGCTGACCCCTGTTCTAGACGCCGCACACGGAGGGCACCACAGAGGTTGGGAGAGAAGCCGAGGACTGGGTCCTAGCAGGGACCATATGAGTTTGGACTCCACTCCGGCGGTTATTTCCCCTACCCCTCGTGAGCGATGTCTAGAGCATGATGTTGCCGCCGCCTTGAAGACCACCGTCGAGGTGTTGAAGGAGATGTTGGTACGTATACTAATTAATAGTAAAATATCATATCATATTATAGATAGTAGCATATGCGATATTAGTAGCCTGGGCTTATTTGGTTGTAGACTTAGTTTTGATTAATCATACTTACATAAAACTGTCTAATTAAAATAAACTACGGTTTTCCAAACTAGATACCCCAACAAGGCTTAAGTCCCTAAGTATTCTTTGATTGGGGTTTCGCAATAACCTGATAAAAATACGAATTAGACTAAAATCTAATACACCGTTCTAACTCGTTTATTACACACAAAAATTAACAGATGCGGCAGGCTACTTCGGCTGCGGCTCCACATGCATCTCTGACTCCGCATGCCACTACCTCTGCTGCGGTTCTCCAGACCACTCATGCAGCTCCACAGCCCGTTGAGACTCCCGCACAGCCCGCTAAGACTCCCGCACAGTCCACTCCTTCTTTGGTCGAGTTTTTGATGACTCGGGGCTGCACCGAGGAGCAGATGGGTCAGATTACGTCGTTCATCAGAGATGGAGGATCTAGACCGAGCCAGAGTAGCTTTTTTATATATATATTTTTGAGGATGTATCTACTTACTTGATACATATTATATATATTTTGTACGAAATTGGTGGTTGTTTAACCTATTCACGATGATTTAGATTGATATCGTATTTTATTTGTTTATTTTTCTTTTATATATTATGCGTGAGATTTTGATCATGAATATTTCTGTATTTGGTTATATGATGTATATATTATTGTGCACAGTACGGAAAAAAAAAACTGGAAATCCATTTTTATAAAAAAAATCCCTGATATTTTGTCCCTACGGATTACTCCGTAGGGCCATATATTGCACCGACGGATTAATCCGTATGTGCAACTATTGCCCCTACACAGTTAGCCGTAGGGGAAAAATATCATGATACCTGATATTTTGCCTTTATGGATTCGGTAACAGGCGTTAAACTTGCCACTACGTATGTATCCGTAGGGGCTTCTTTATGCACCTACAGAGAAATCCATAGAAGCATATTAAGGCCCTACGAAAATATCCGTATGACCAAGTATTTTATTTTATAAACCAATAAATTAAATAAATATTTTGTCCCTACGGTACAAGCCGTAGGGAACTATGTCCCTACGGAGAAAAGCGTAGGGGCAATTATTACTTTGTAGGGGCATGTTCAGGACGAAGACTTGCATCTGCGATCTTTGCAACTACGGTGTATTTTTTATCCCTACGAATATATCTGTAGGGACAGTGCGTTGTCCCTACGGCTTTATCCGTAGGGGCAACCCCTTATTGTAACAGTGAACTATCTCCTTCTAAGCACATTTATTTTATTTTGCAAGCTTTACAGAGATTTCTTGGCTATTAGACTTCTTTACATGCACATTTATTTGGAGAAAAACAAAACAAAAACATGGGCAGCTTTTTGATGGTCATTCCAAGTTCTTCCAACAGAGTAAATTACACATGGACCTCTCTAGACACCACCACCACCACCTTCTTCCTCTTCCTCTTCTTCTTCTTCTTCTTCGATAGTTACACATTTGTTTCATGCCATTTTTGTCACTTTCTTCCAGTTCAGTGCATATTGAACACTTTAAATCATTTTAAGAGTAAAATAAAACAAGTGGCAATTATAGAAAAGACAAATTTTTTAATAAAGGAAAGCCGGTTAATTTACTAGCTAAATGTAACCAAGTTGGAGAAAAACAAAACAAAAACGTGGGCTGCTATGGTCATTCCAAGTTCTTCCAACAGAGTAAATGACACCACCATCTTCTTCTTCCACAGTTACACATTTGTTCCATGCAATTTTTGCCACTTTCTTCATGTTCAGTGCATATTGAACACTTTTGATCATTTTAATAGTACAATAAAAAAATGTGGCAATTATAGAAAAGACAAATTTTAAGTCTACATATATTGTAATATTTTAATAATTATTATTCGCATATTAATTTAATAAGAATAAACATGAACTTCATGTAATTTTATCGATATTTATTTTCTAGTTGGAGAAGATGCGTCTACGTCCGGGTCACCGGCTGTTCCTCACCGGAGGAACTATCGTCCCGTTCGTGCTGCTGCCCGGGCCTAGACTCGTGCTTCTGTCGCTGGAGGTATATATCACACTTCAATTTTCGTTAAATCTTGATTTCTTAATACCACTTTGTCTTAATATTGATTTTCTTGATATTTCCTTTAGATGCAGGGCAGCCCCATCCCGAGAGGGGAACTCGAGGCACGAATCAGTCCCACAGATGAGGCTCAACAGAACTAAGGGAAGGAAGCATTCCCCCTCTTCTTTACCCCCGATTATCGCTATACCGGCGATTATACCAAGAGGTTCGGCCGGTATATGGGGGATAAGAGCCGCCTCGTGAAGAAGTATCCACTTCATGTTGAGTGGGGCGATCAGCACCGGCGCTCATTTGCCATCTTATGAGATCAGGCTCGGGTATTAATATATATTTTCATTTGACTTATTCAATTTATTTATTATTATTTAACACCTGCAATTTAATAACATTGTTTTTATGTATTTGCAGTTGGATTACGATTTTCAGCTTGTACCCTACCCTGATAACCCTGAGGGAGTGCTCGATCTTCATGCTCTGTACCATGGCCTGATGAAGAAAATGCAATCAAAGGTCCGATACAATAGGAACGAGCTGAAGATCGACTGCTATTCTCTGTGGACGGCGACCCTCGAGGCAGAGAGAGCGGCTCTCTTGCATACTCCGCCCTTTGCGGGAGTCGATATAGAAACATGGCCTCTCTTGTGCCAATATTTCGACTCTCGGCGCAAACAGGTTTGTAATATAAATGTAATTCATTATTTAGTATATAATTTTTTTTTTGTTGCTTAATTAGAAAACTAAATCTTAATGTGTTGTGCAGAAACATGCCGATCAAAATAAAGAGAATATGAAGTTGGCGAAGAGGGGTCGCCCCATTTATACAGATGGCTCGAGAAATATTACTCATGCCATGGAGGTATCGGTAAATTACAATAGATCTACTCTGATATGATGTAATATTAAGAGTTATTTTATAATATATGTAAATTTTTTGCGAATTGCCGAGAGCTCAGACCCTTTCGTAGGGTGGTACACCGAGCGTGCTGACCGCTTATCTTACCGTCCACGGCACCTTGACAGATCCCGCCACGGACGAGCTTCGATTCTCCGACACTGCTACCCAGGAGTATTGCATAAGTGTTAATATTTATTCTAACAGGTTTGAAAGTTTAGTTTTGAAAAGTTCAAATTTAAATGATATACTTATATTTTAATGATTAATGTGGGTGTAGGAGCGGGTGGTGGAGCAGGCGGAGGTATCGAGAATCGATTTTACTGGACAGAACGATCCGATACTGCTGACCCCAGTTCTAGACGCCGCACACGGAGGGCACCACAGAGGTTGGGAGAGAAGCCGAGGACTGGGTCCTAGCAGGGCCCATATGAGGTTGGACTCCACTCCGGCGGTTACTTCCCCTACCCCTCGTGAGCGATGTCTAGAGCATGATGTTGCCGCCGCCTTGAAGACCACCGTCGAGGAGTTGAAAGAGATGTTGGTATGTATACTAATTAATAGTAAAATATCATATCATATTATAGATAGTAGCATATGCGATATTAGTAGCCTGAGCTTATTTGGTTGTAGACTTAGTTTTGATTAATCATACTTACATAAAACTGTCTAATTAAAATAAACTACGGTTTTCCAAACTAGATACCCCAACAAGGCTTAAGTCCCTAAGTATTCTTTGATTGGGGTTTCGCAATAACCTGATAAAAATACGAATTAGACTAAAATCTAATACACCGTTCTAACTCGTTTATTACACACAAAAATTAACAGATGCGGCAGGCTACTTCGGCTGCGGCTCCACATGCATCTCTGACTCCGCATGCCACTACCTCTGCTGCGGTTCTCCAGACCACTCATGCAGCTCCACAGCCCGTTGAGACTCCCGCACAGCCCGCTCAGACTCCCGCACAGTCCACTCCTTCTTTGGTCGAGTTTTTGATGACTCGGAGCTGCACCGAGGAGCAGATGGGTCAAATTACGTCGTTCATCAGAGATGGAGGATCTAGACCGAGCCAGAGTAGCTTTTTTATATATTTATTTTTGAGGATGTATCTACTTACTTGATACATATTATATATATTTTGTACGAAATTGGTGGTTGTTTAACCTATTCACGATGATTTAGATTGATATCGTATTTTATTTGTTTATTTTTCTTTTATATATTATGCGTGAGATTTTGATCATGAATATTTCTGTATTTGGTTATATGATGTATATATTATTGTGCACAGTACGGAAAAAAAAAACTGGAAATCCATTTTTATAAAAAAAAATCCCTGATATTTTGTCCCTACGGATTACTCCGTAGGGCCATATATTGCACCGACGGATTAATCCGTATGTGCAACTATTGCCCCTACACAGTTAGCCGTAGGGGAAAAATATCATGATACCTGATATTTTGCCTTTATGGATTCGGTAACAGGCGTTAAACTTGCCACTACGTATGTATCCGTAGGGGCTTCTTTATGCACCTACAGAGAAATCCATAGAGGCATATTAAGGCCCTACGAAAATATCCGTATGGCCAAGTATTTTATTTTATAAACCAATAAATTAAATAAATATTTTGTCCCTACGGTACAAGCCATAGAGAACTATGTCCCTACGGAGAAAAGCGTAGGGGCAATTATTACTCCGTAGGGGTATGTTCAGGACGAAGACTTGCACCTGCGGTCTTTGCAACCACGGTGTATTTTTTATCCCTACGAATATATCTGTAGGGCTGTGCGTTGTCCCTACGGTTTTATCCGTAGGGGCAACCCCTTATTGTAACAGTGAACTATCTCCTTCTAAGCACATTTATTTTATTTTGCAAGCTTTACAGAGATTTCTTGGCTATTAGACTTCTTTACATGCACATTTATTTGGAGAAAAACAAAACAAAAACATGGGCAGCTTTTTGATGGTCATTCCAAGTTCTTCCAACAGAGTAAATTACACATGGACCTCTCTAGACACCACCACCACCACCTTCTTCCTCTTCCTCTTCTTCTTCTTCTTCTTCGATAGTTACACATTTGTTTCATGCCATTTTTGTCACTTTCTTCCAGTTCAGTGCATATTGAACACTTTAAATCATTTTAAGAGTAAAATAAAACAAGTGGCAATTATAGAAAAGACAAATTTTTTAATAAAGGAAAGCCGGTTAATTTACTAGCTAAATGTAACCAAGTTGGAGAAAAACAAAACAAAAACGTGGGCTGCTATGGTCATTCCAAGTTCTTCCAACAGAGTAAATGACACCACCATCTTCTTCTTCCACAGTTACACATTTGTTCCATGCAATTTTTGCCACTTTCTTCATGTTCAGTGCATATTGAACACTTTTGATCATTTTAATAGTACAATAAAAAAAATGTGGCAATTATAGAAAAGACAAATTTTAAGTCTACATATATTGTAATATTTTAATAATTATTATTCGCATATTAATTTAATAAGAATAAACATGAACTTCATGTAATTTTATCGATATTTATTTTCTAGTTGGAGAAGATGCGTCTACGTCCGGGTCACCGGCTGTTCGTCACCGGAGGAACTATCGTCCCGTTCGTGCTGCTGCCCGGGCCTAGACTCGTGCTTCTGTCGCTGGAGGATATATCACACTTCAATTTTCGTTAAATCTTGATTTCTTAATACCACTTTGTCTTAATATTGATTTTCTTGATATTTCCTTTAGATGCAGGGCAGCCCCATCCCGAGAGGGGAACTCGAGGCACGAATCAGTCCCACAGATGAGGCTCAACAGAACTAAGGGAAGGAAGCATTCCCCCTCTTCTTTACCCCCGATTATCGCTATACCGGCGATTATACCAAGAGGTTCGGCCGGTATATGGGGGATAAGAGCCGCCTCGTGAAGAAGTATCCACTTCATGTTGAGTGGGGCGATCAGCACCGGCGCTCATTTGCCATCTTATGAGATCAGGCTCGGGTATTAATATATATTTTCATTTGACTTATTCAATATATTTATTATTATTTAACACCTGCAATTTAATAACATTGTTTTTATGTATTTGCAGTTGGATTACGATTTTCAGCTTGTACCCTACCCTGATAACTCTGAGGGAGTGCTCGATCTTCATGCTCTGTACCATGGCCTGATGAAGAAAATGCAATCAAAGGTCCGATACAATAGGAACGAGCTGAAGATCGACTGCTATTCTCTGTGGACGGCGACCCTCGAGGCAGAGAGAGCGGCTCTCTTGCATACTCCGCCCTTTGCGGGAGTCGATATAGAAACATGGCCTCTCTTGTGCCAATATTTCGACTCTCGGCGCAAACAGGTTTGTAATATAAATGTAATTCATTATTTAGTATATAATTTTTTTTTTGTTGCTTAATTAGAAAACTAAATCTTAATGTGTTGTGCAGAAACATGCCGATCAAAATAAAGAGAATATGAAGTTGGCGAAGAGGGGTCGCCCCATTTATACAGATGGCTCGAGAAATATTACTCATGCCATGGAGGTATCGGTAAATTACAATAGATCTACTCTGATATGATGTAATATTAAGAGTTATTTTATAATATATGTAAATTTTTTGCGAATTGCCGAGAGCTCAGACCCTTTCGTAGGGTGGTACACCGAGCGTGCTGACCGCGTATCTTACCGTCCACGGCACCTCGACAGATCCCGCCACGGACGAGCTTCGATTCTCCGACACTGCTACCCAGGAGTATTGCATAAGTGTTAATATTTATTCTAACAGGTTTGAAAGTTTAGTTTTGAAAAGTTCAAATTTAAATGATATACTTATATTTTAATGATTAATGTGGGTGTAGGAGCGGGTGGTGGAGCAGGCGGAGGTATCGAGAATCGATTTTACTGGACAGAACGATCCGATACTGCTGACCCCAGTTCTAGACGCCGCACACGGAGGGCACCACAGAGGTTGGGAGAGAAGCCGAGGACTGGGTCCTAGCAGGGCCCATATGAGGTTGGACTCCACTCCGGCGGTTACTTCCCCTACCCCTCGTGAGCGATGTCTAGAGCATGATTTTGCCGCCGCCTTGAACACCACCGTCGAGGAGTTGAAGGAGATGTTGGTATGTATACTAATTAATAGTAAAATATCATATCATATTATAGATAGTAGCATATGCGATATTAGTAGCCTGAGCTTATTTGGTTGTAGACTTAGTTTTGATTAATCATACTTACATAAAACTGTCTAATTAAAATAAACTACGGTTTTCCAAACTAGATACCCCAACAAGGCTTAAGTCCCTAAGTATTCTTTGATTGGGGTTTCGCAATAACCTGATAAAAATACGAATTCGACTAAAATCTAATACACCGTTTTAACTCGTTTATTACACACAAAAATTAACAGATGCGGCAGGCTGCTTCGGCTGTGGCTCCACATGCATCTCAGACTCCGCATGCCACTACCTCGGCTGCGGTTCTCCAGACCACTCATGCAGCTCCACAGCCCGCTGAGACTCCCGCACAGCCCGCTCAGACTCCCGCACAGTCCACTCCTTCTTTGGTCGAGTTTTTGATGACTCGGGGCTGCACCGAGGAGCAGATGGGTCAGATTTCGTCGTTCATCAGAGATGGAGGATCTAGACCGAGCCAGAGTAGCTTTTTTATATATATATTTTTGAGGATGTATCTACTTACTTGATACATATTATATATATTTTATACGAAATTGGTGGTTGTTTAACCTATTCACGATGATTTAGATTGATATCGTATTTTATTTGTTTATTTTTCTTTTATATATTATGCGTGAGATTTTGATCATGAATATTTCTGTATTTGGTTATATGATGTATATATTATTGTGCACAGTACGGAAAAAAACAGGAAATCCATTTTTAAAAAAAAAACCCTGATATTTTGTCCTTACGGATTACTCCGTAGGGCCATATATTGCACCGACGGATTAATCCGTAGGTGCAACTATTGCCTCTACACAGTTAGCCGTAAGGGAAAAATATCATGATACCTGATATTTTGCCTTTATGGATTCGGTAACAGATGTTAAACTTGCCATTACGTATGTATCCGTAGGGGCTTCTTTATGCACCTACGGAGAAATCCGTAGGGGCATATTAAGGCCCTACGAAAATATCCGTATGGACAAGTATTTTATTTTATAAACCAATAAATTAAATAAATATTTTGTCCCTACGGTACAAGCCGTAGGGAACTATGTCCTTACGGAGAAAAGCGTAGGGGCAATTATTACTTTGTAGGGGCATGTTCAGGACGAAGACTTGCATCTGCGGTCTTTGCAACTACGGTGTATTTTTTATCCCTACGAATATATCTGTAGGGGCAGTGCGTTGTCCCTACGGCTTTATCCGTAGGGGCAACCCCTATTGTAGCAGTGAACGATCTCCTTCTAAGCACATTTTATTTTATTTTGCAAGCTTTACAGAGATTTCTTGGCTATTAGACTTCTTTACATGCACATTTATTTGGAGAAAAACAAAACAAAAACATGGGCAGCTTTTTGATGGTCATTCCAAGTTCTTCCAACAGAGTAAATTACACATGGACCTCTCTAGACACCACCACCACCACCTTCTTCCTCTTCCTCTTCTTCTTCTTCTTCTTCGATAGTTACACATTTGTTTCATGCCATTTTTGTCACTTTCTTCCAGTTCAGTGCATATTGAACACTTTAAATCATTTTAAGAGTAAAATAAAACAAGTGGCAATTATAGAAAAGACAAATTTTTTAATAAAGGAAAGCCGGTTAATTTACTAGCTAAATGTAACCAAGTTGGAGAAAAACAAAACAAAAACGTGGGCTGCTATGGTCATTCCAAGTTCTTCCAACAGAGTAAATGACACCACCATCTTCTTCTTCCACAGTTACACATTTGTTCCATGCAATTTTTGCCACTTTCTTCATGTTCAGTGCATATTGAACACTTTTGATCATTTTAATAGTACAATAAAAAAAATGTGGCAATTATAGAATAGACAAATTTTAAGTCTACATATATTGTAATATTTTAATAATTATTATTCGCATATTAATTTAATTAATCTTTTCTAAGTATCAAATTGTGGTTGCGTAAATGTACGGTTGCTGATGTGTCTCCGGCTAAAATTCCTAGGTCCGTCTCGGACAGAGATGGGAAATTATCTTGTAATTCGGCCATCTTATACGTAAATTGGGCAGTTGAGATTCAGGGGGTGCAATAAATTCAGTTTTGAATTATAAGCATTCATTTGTTTGTCTCTATAAATATACACTTCATCAAATCAACTCTTGTTACACCAAACCACAACTCTTCTTCTATTTTCAATCTTCACCCGAATTTATCTGAAGAGAGCAATGCTGAACCTACGACCCAAAATTTTCAATCATGGGCTTGCCTTGCCTATGTGCAACAACTTTAGCTTGCTCAAAATGGTAACTATATATTGTTTTTCTTAATTATAAATGATTATGTTCTCTATGACATGCATATAATCTCTCTCTCCCTCTCTCTCTCTCTCTCTCTCTCTCTCTCTCTGTCTCTGAACATGCAGAAGACTCATAAGATTTCATCTCTTCAAACTAAGACAAAGCCATGCAATGCAACACTTGCTTCCTCATTGGACTTGACCGAAAACCCGCGGAGATCTTCGGGCTATCACCCAACACTATGGGAGCACCAACTCATTGAACTTATTCATAGCCCTTATGATGATTCAAAATTCAAAGAAAGGATTGAGGAGCTGAAGAAAGAGGTGAAGAAATTAGTTAAGGAAACAGAGGAGCCTTTAGCTAAGCTTGAGCTTATTGATTCTATAAGAAGGCTTGGTTTGGCTTATCATTTTGAGGAGGAGATAATGGATGCATTGTCCAGATTTTATGTTGATGGATTTGAGAAGATTTGTGGATTGAAAGGGACCTCACTTTGCTTTAGGCTTCTTAGAGAAAATGGTTACAATGCTTCCTCTGGTACGAATTATTTTTTAAAAAGCACCTGAAATATTTGAAGTTAACCCTTATATTGGCCATACTCCATCCAATATAGTCAGGTACCGGTATATTTTCAAACGCAGACCGATATACATACGCTGCTTCAACACAATATTATAAATATATAGAATATTATCTTATTAGAAATGTTATACATATATAACATCGATAGGACTATTCTACTTATAGGACGAGGAGGACGAGGAGGAGAGGGAAAGGGAATCTATATATAATATTGATAAGTAATTAACTATACCGGCGGGGATACTATTTATATATCTATTTTGAGGCTTGGCTGCATTTGCAGTATATATATTTTAAATCCACAGTTGATGACTTGCGGAAATTAATATATAGATGTCTTCAACAAGTTCAAAGATGGGGAAGAATTCAAGATTTGCTTAAGCCAAGATGTGAAGGGCTTGTTGAGCTTATATGAAGCTACTCACCTTTCGTTACCTGAGGAGCAAATACTAGAAGAAGCTAGGGAATTCAGTCTCAAGCATCTACAATGTTTAAGTGAAGATGCAGACATGAATTTGGTTGAGCAAGTGAAGTATTCTCTTGAGGCACCTTTGTATTGGTTAATGCCAAGGCTTGAAGCAAGGCATTACATCGATGTCTATGAGAGAGAGGAGGGCAAGTATTTTTGCTTGCTTGAGCTAGCCAAGCTAGATTTTAATGTTGTTCAAGCCTTGCATCAAAGGGAGGTAAAGGACTTGTCAAGGTAAGCAACAAGTTTGATTTGTTACGCACACAATCACATGCATACATATTTTTTTTTCTTCGAGAAAACGGATCCTTGTATTAGATGTGCGGTGCCGATCACTAAAATCTCAAAAGAATATTTGGTGGTGAAAAATATATGTCTTCCCATAATTCCTATTTAAGCAGTTAACTTTAGTTTAAATAATTAAAAGTGTACTATATATGATGTTGATTATATATGTTAATATATAGATGGTGGAAAGATTTGGCGCTCGCACAAGAATTTGATTTCTTTAGAGACCGAATATTCGAGAATTACATGTGGGGAGTTGGAAATGCTTTCGAGCCCCAATTTGGAAAGTGCAGAAAGATTGTGGCAAAGCTCATTAGTGTTCTTGAAGTAATTGATGATTTCTATGATGTATACAGCACTTTGGAAGAAGCTCAACTTTTCACTGATGCAATTAGAAGGTAACGACCTTTAAGGCTTATTTACTGAAAACTTTCAACTAGTTTGGATTAGAATCAAAAAATTATCAAACCTAATGGTGACACGTTGTCAGCACCATATGTGTTAACCTCAGCGTTATGTCAAACAAGTTACCACGTTAGCAAAAAATCATTTAAAATTCCCAAAATTACCCATTTCTTAATTGACCTGATCCTAACCATTGACTTCATTCGAGAATTGTCTTTTTTCTATTTCAAAGGTCTTTTCCCAATTTACCTTCGACTTTTCTCCTTTCGATTTTGATTTTTTACTTATCTTTATCTTGCGAACTGGACCATATTTGCATTTTACTAGTGCATGAAAAGAGAAGGTTGAGGAAAAAGATCTTGTTTCCATAGCGAATTGAGTTTTGATAAAGCAAATTCATAACCGTAATTTTGATTTGGGGTCGAAATTGAGGATTTTAGATGTAGGAGAAGGGTTTGGGGTTTAAAACTCTAGCTCCGACATCTCTTCATTAGATACCTAATAGGAGAAGGGTTTGGGGTTTCAAAACTATTGTGTTTTTTTAGTAATTAACCAGACAAATTTTGAGGGACCATTTAGTAAAATAACTTTAATTATTGGGTAAATTGTCAAAAATAAAAAATAAAAAACCGGCCCGCTCAGGAGTTGTATAAAAACCCTTATAATTTTTGAAATTGTTAGGAAAAGCCTACTGGTCAAAATCTTTGTGAAAACCCCCTGGGTAAGACATTGTAATCACTCAACTGCATGGATATTACACGCAACTGCTTAGATATTACACGCGACTATTTAGATATTAAACACAACTGCAACTGTCTAGATATTACAGGCCACTACTTAAATATTACAGGAAACTGGTATATAGGGGGTTTCGATTGGGCCTAGGTTTTTTTTAACAAGAGCAAAAAGCCCTGGGGTTTTTACACAAGTTTGAACTAGGCCGGGGGCTTTTTGACAATTACCCTTAATTATTTAGTTAATATTTAATAACTATTAAAATTATTTAATATGTATTTATAATTAATTGTATTATAAAAAGGGCAAAATGATAATTAGACATGAACATTAACATTGACCGTTAAATCATGGTAGTTTTCTGACAATTTTAAAGGTATCTGTAGTTTTCTGATTCTGGCCCAAACTTGTGGGACTTTTAATTTACTAGCATTTTTTGCACATGCGATGCACACCAGGACGAGGATGTGCACATTGAATATAAATAGAATAATGAATCTCTATTTTAACATTATTTAAAATATATAAAAATAATATTAACTTCAAGGTGCAATCGTGAAATTGTTCTTTTGTTTACCATTATTTAGATATAATGAAAATCATCATTTATCAAGCTCATTATCATAGTACTATTGTTGGCCGGGGGGGGGGGGGGATGCATAATATTTTAAAAAAAAATTAAATGCATTCATTTTTCCTTTTGTAATTAATCTCTCAAATATATATATATATATATATATATATATATATATATATATATAGTTTATGAACCTTTTCAAAGAGAAATTTTTTCTTTTCAAAAGTGAGTGGTGGGAAATGGGGGAGAAATGGGGGAGAGAGAGAGATTGTTTGAATTTCACAAATTAATCGACAATAATGACATGGATAGCATAGAATGGGACTATTTTAGAGAGGAGATTTATCCTTTTTAGTAACTTCTTTTCACAAAAAGAGAAACCATGTATATCCACACAAAATGACAAAAGTGATTTGA
Organism: Agapanthus africanus; assembly: GCA_030015575.1. Taxonomy (NCBI): domain Eukaryota; kingdom Viridiplantae; phylum Streptophyta; class Magnoliopsida; order Asparagales; family Amaryllidaceae; genus Agapanthus; species Agapanthus africanus. The sequence goes on along the minus strand of JASDDO010000028.1, from coordinate 22,091,361 downwards.
ATCCCCGTAAGCATTTCCCTTATAAGTGTAATAAAGACATTTACTAGCTTTTTGTGTGTGCATCACATGTTTATAGGTTACATATTTTTGTTAAGGAAAATATACTGCATAAACATTTGAAACTGCGGACCTTATCAAGCTATCACATGTATACACAGTTTGCCTTTTTCTTTTCTCAAAACAAGTATATACGGAGGGAGAGACACTGAATATGGCGAGAGAATATAAGGAAAGAAACAAAACCCTTGATAATCTGGACCGACTGAGTCTGTAAATAGATGGAAAGCTTCAGTGTGGATGATGAAATTTTCACACTTAAATTCGTTTTGGAGAAAATTAAAACTTGAAAAAGACACATATATAAGCATCTCGTGTTCTAGTTATATCCGTGGAGCAATTAAATTTATAAATTTTTTTTTTAAAAAAATATTTTGCTTTTTGGTTAATTAGGTGGGATCTAGAGGCTATGGAAGAACTCCCACATAACTTGAAGTTGTGTTATATGGCACTGTACAACTTTGTCAATGAGACTGCATATGAAATACTTAAAGATTATGGGTTGGATGCTCGACATTTATTAGAAAGAGAGGTAAAATTTTATCAAGGTTTTTTTTAAATCTATTTTATTCTCAATTCTCTACCGAGAAGTAGAATTTTTATTGTTCCATTCTCTTTTTACCCTCACACACCATCTGCCAAGGTAATATCTAAGCAGTTGCAGATGCATTAACACCATTTATCAAACCATAACATTGATTATCAAGCCGTAACACTATTTGTCACAATATTTTATTTATCAAATCATAACATATATTTTATGAAATCTTTAAAAAGTATTAGTGAAAAAACATGCACCAAAAAATTGCAAATCAAGGTTTGGGGTTAGAAGGAATTCAATAACATACCTGTGTTTTGTCATAGTTTTTGAACCTTTTGGGTTTAAAAATAAATCAACTTAAAGAACTGGCCTTGGAATATGGCATAAAATCACTTGAGTAAATTCTTCTCAAGATAAAGGATGTATTAGGGACTTGGTGACTTAAGAAACCATGGACTATGGCATAAAATCACTTGAGTAAATTCTTCTCCAAATAAAAAAACACCTTCATTGTTTTTCAAACCAAAAAGTCAACATTTTTTTGGAAATTAAAATGTCTTTGTTACCGATATTGACTAATTTTCTTTTGTTGCTTTTAGTGGATATGTACATGTGAATCATATTTGAAAGAAGCAGAATGGTTTCACAAAAAGACAACTCCAACTCTTGAAGAGTATTTGGAAAATGGTTGGACTTCCGTGGGTGCTAGAATTCTCATCTACCATGCTCTACACCATGCAGGCCACGGTCTAACACAACAAACGCTTGATCACTTGAAGTCTTCATACCAATTGATATATTTGTCCTCAGTTGTTATTCGACTTATTGATGATTTAGCTCCTTCCAAGGTAAGGCAAAATGAAAATATATATTACCCAAAGCTTTTTCTCACTTTCACTTGTATAGATAGATAGCACGACACACACGCACCATATAATTCTCACATGCCCTATTTCAACCTATGTTTTTCTATGGTCTTTTTAGTTACAAAATATCCCAGACCTTCTACCACATTTCCTATAATTGAAATGTAATTTGGGAGGGAAAAAACTCTAAAATATAAGGAAAGTTATGGGGGTAAAAGAAAAAAGGGTTAAATTGAAGGGAAAAAAAGGGTTATAATTCTCATTTATTTTTTTGAAGTTGCATTTTACCATCTTTTTTTTCAAAGAATTTGTGGTTTGCCATCTTCTTTAATTAATGTTGATTTCCCCCTTATTTTTTCAATTTTATTCCAAAACTAGCTTTGATTTCTTCCCCTCTTTCGATTTACATCACTGGGTCGTAGAAACAATTGTTAAAATATGAGGTAAAGGGTAAGTTTTAAAAATAAAATTGTGTCATATCTTAGTGTGTGCTTAAAATTGAAGAAAATTTGTTTAAAATTTAATTGAAATTAGTGTTAACAAAAACTTGGTGTGATCGTAGGCCGAAATGGAGAAAGGAGTGACATCATTAGCAATCCATTGCCGCATGAAGGACTCTGGGGAATCATATGAAACTTCGAAAAAGTTTATCGAGGATTTGATTACCGTTTATCTGAAGGAGCTAAATAAGGAGACTTTTGATGATGATCTACCTCGGATCTTTATTTATGTCGCTATGAACACGGTCAGAACGTGTTTCAATTTTTGTCATCATGGAGATAGTCTCAGCACTTCCAGTGGAATAACAAAGGATCAAATCACTTCATTGTTCATCGAATCAATCCCATGAATGATCTTACCTGTTATTTTCATGTCATCTCCTTTCTACAGTCTAAAGCATTATCATGTGTTCTCGTAATTGTTTCACTCCCTTTTATTATAATAAAGAGGTGGCTTAATTGCACAAATGTACCTATCAATTTACACGTTTTTGGCCATTGATATCTTGAAATAATTTAATTACAAACAACTATCATGAACTATCACTCTCGGTTGTAACTAAATACTACCAACTTTTCTTCCATCTCCAAACGTTGCAAAATAAAGATACTAATTAAAATCAGTAATATCCTTCTTCAACCGTCTAATCTCACTGGCGCCACCAAGCACCACCTCAACCTCGCCTACTCACCCTCGGATCTCTCCGTGCTCTTCTGATCCCTGCAGCGCCGCCTCAACCACTTCTTCGACACCCTCGACCTGTCCCAGGCCGTCTTCTTCGGCACCCTCGACCTGTATAACTATACTAATTAAAATCAATAAGTTCATGGTATAAATCGCAAAAAATATGATAGTTGATTGGTACATTTATGCAATTTAGCCTAAAGAGGCTAATGAGGTTGTGACCTGAAAAGGGTTAAATAGATGTGATGGGTCCTGATTTAAGTTGGGACGGAACCTTTCCCTTAGGGCTCTTCACTGCCAATTTAGTTGGGGCATTCATAATCTTGTTTTCACCTTTTATAAAATATTGGAATTCACCTACACATATTTAAGTTAGAGATTAGGTATTGGGGGTGTGATTTTAATCTTCTTGTATCTCTTTCAAATGTTGTATTTTGCATGGTATTTTATTTTTATTTTATGTTGTTAATAAATAGTTTGCTTGCATATATATCTTCTTCATCTCTGCTATTATCTTCTTATATTATTAATACAAAAAAGGAGTGGGTCTACAAATTTACTCTACCACTATGATTCTTAAAAATAAAATAAATATATCCATAACTTTCCAAATCTTCATAAGAAATTTGAAATCTCTGCCAAAAGTTTATGAATAACAAATCAAAATAATAAAGCACATATGTACTTAGATAACAAAATTAATGAATCATTGTTTATGTCAATGTTTAAATAAATGAGAAATTTTCTTCATAATTGTTTGCACACATCTCAAAACAAATCCAATGGATAAAAGGTTATGGATATATTTATTTTATTGTCAGTAAACCGTTAATTTTGCACCCACTAAATCAACGGTGAAAAAGCGATAGAATCACATGAAATTTGGTATATCTGTATCTTAGATGATGATGATGATGAATGCCGATCATTGAAAAAAATCGCGGAGAGTGTATTTTTTCGATACCAGAGAAGAAAAATCCATCCTATGGCACCTTTCCTCTCTATATATAGAAGATAATAGAGGAAATGTGCCATAGGAGGGAATTTCCTCCCGTGGCGTTGTTTAGCCGCTTTGAAACCCATATGGAATGAACAAAACATGCAAAGTTCAAACCAAAAAAGTATTTTGTGTTTAAGTTACTAGTAGGTCCTGAGTTTCAGATTTTTTATAAGCGCAAGCACCTATAGTTAATTACATCCTAATGCCTTAAGGATTATTTAGACAAGATATCTTGTTAGTTGCTAAAATCATACCATTTAAGCAGTGATTAGGGATTATACAAAGATTATGCATGAGAAACACAGTATAGGCAGATTAATACATATTTTATTCATTTGATTCATATTCATACATGTTTTTGAATGTAACTTACATCAAGGATTGCAAAATGTATGTAAATGCACATAGAAATTTCAATTGATAAACTTAATAGTTATATTTGCCGTATTTTTGTGTCAAATTGACACATGTATGGGCACCACCCACCCAATGTAGGGGCACATAACAATAAAAGTGATAAAAATGGGATCACCTTAAGTGGGGTCCTCATTCAGATGAAACATATATACTTCATGCATGTTTGTGCATGAAATTGGGACCTCCTAACGTCGGAAAGGGGTCTCGACTCTATCGAGAGGGTCCAGATGGTATATAAAGAGTCCAATTTGGACGCTCTCTGGCTTGTTTTGACAAGGAAATAAGAAGTTTCTTTATGAAAATTCACTGAAGTGTGAATTCGTGTATTGTGAATTCCTTGCACATCATAAGAATGATATATTTTTATCATTCTTATTATAGTTTTGTGTGCATCATGAACATATATTTTGTGTTCAAAACAGAACATGAACGGGTGCATGTTCTAAGAAAGAATACAATATGTTTTGAACACATTGGATTAGTATATGGAGATATAATTTTTATATCCGAAAGAAATGAATAGTATTTTCATTTTCTTATGCATTTTTATTAGAAATCATAGGAATTTCAATATACGATTCTCATTATTTTATGAAAGGTGGTGAGATTATTCTCATTTCTTGAATATGCAGAGAAAATAGAATAGTCTTTTTATTTTTATGCAGGATATGAGATGATCCGTATCCTAAGTTCAGTCCATTGAGTCAAGAACATATATGTTTGGCTAAATTATTCATTTTCATCCTCTTTATCAGAGAGGATCAGAGGGGATGAAGAAGCCATGACTTTGTCTATCTCCTCTGTGATAATAGAAATTTATATAAGTTTCTATGGATATTTTTATACACCCTTGGTCAGAAGAAAGGGGGGTGGGTGGGAGAGGAGAGAGTGGGATATGTGAACAAAATTGTAAGAAATAGTGTGGAATGGAGATTCCATTCCTCCGCCTTACCTTTTTCCTTTTTCACTACTACAAATAAGGGTTGCCCCTACGGATACATGCGTAGGGGCGACAAAATACCCCGTAGGTGCAAAGGCCGCAGGTGCAAGTTGAGGCCCTGAACTTGCCCCTACGGGCAAATTCTTGCCCCTACAGATTTAATGTGTAGGTCCGGTTGTCCCTACGGACTACGCCGTAGGGTAAAAAAATTTATATTATTTACGGTTTTTTTAATATATTAAATGTACCTACGGACATGTCCGTAGGTCCAAGTTATACCCCCTACGGATCGCTGCGTAGGTACCTATCCGTAGGGGCAAAATATCAGGAATCCTGATATTTTGCCCCTACGGATAACTCCATAGGGAATAGGCAGTGGCCCCTACGGCCATATCCGTAGAGGCACTCACAGCCCCCTGGTACTGAGATCAGGGAGCAAATGTCAGTTACTGCTGAAATTTGCCCCTACGGATATATCCGTAGGGGCAACATGTGTGCCTACGGCTTAATCCGTAGGTACATATTGTCTGTATTTTTTTTAAAAAAATGAGCTGCTTGATTTTTTCCCGCCCTGTGCACAATAATATATACATCAATCAAATCATATATTGCAGTATTCATAATCACATCTCACGCATATATATAATATACAAAAGAAACTCAAAAACTGAATATGATATAAATACAAACTAATATCAATATCGTTTCAAAATGTAGTACAATGTGTATGATATAAATAAATACATGTTTCAAAAAATAAGAACCAAAAATCTACCCTAGCTCGGTCCAGCTCCACCTCTGAATAACGATAGAATAACGCGCGCCTGCTCCTCGGTCAATAAACTCTGTAATTCGTCGCGAGCGGGAGTCTGAGCGGCATGTGGAGCTGGCGATGTGGTCTGCGCAGCCGCCGTCGATGTAGTCGCTTGCGGAGCCGCGGCTGCGGGAGTCTGAGTGGGCGGTGGAGCTACAGGAGCTGTCTGCGCAGCCGCCGCCGATGTAGTCGCTTGCGGAGCCGCAGCCGAAGGAGATGCATGTGGAGGCTCGGCCGATCTACCCTGTCGCGTCTGGACATAACGTGTGTAAGAAGCGTGTAAGAACTGTGTATTATTCGAATTCATATCATTATTAAGTTATTTCGAAACCCTGTTTGGATATCTAGTTTGGAAAAGCGTTGTTTATTTTAATTACATATGTATGTATGATTAATCAAACTTAAGTCTAAAGCCAAATAAGCTCAAGCTACATACTAATTATGGATATGTTGATATGTATATAATATGAAATGATATTTTAGTATAAAGTAGTATCCATACCAGCATCTCCTTCAACTCCTGAACGGTGGCCCTCAAGCTATCCAGTTCCTGATGGACATGCCGGTCACTGGAGACGGAGGAAGTAACCGCCGGGGTGGAGTCCAACCTCATATGGGCCCTGCTAGGGCCCAATCCCCGGCCTCTCTCCCAACCTCCGTGGTGCCCTCCGTGTGCGGCGTCCAGAACTGGGGTCAGCAGCCTCGGATCGTTCTGTCCGGTAAAATCGATCCCCGAGGCCTGGGCCTGCTCAACCACCCGCTCCTACACCCACATTAAGCAGTAAAGTATAAGTATAAAATTTAAACTTGAACCTTCCAAAACTAAAATTTCAAATTTGGGTAGAAAAAATATTAACACTTACGCAGTACTCCTGGGTAGCGACGTCGGGATATCGAAGTTCGCCCGTGGCGGGATCTGTCGAGGTGCCGTGGACGGCAAGATATGCGGACAGCACGCTCGGTGTACCACCTGACGCCACGGTCCGAGATGTCTGCAATATTAGAAAGTAACTCTTAATATTAGAAATATTAGAGAATAACTCTTAATATTGCAGAATATTAGAGAATAACTCTTAATTTACCGATAACTCCATGGCTCGAGTAATGTTCCTCGAGCCACCTGTGTAAGTGGGGCGACCCCTCTTCGCCGACATCCTGTTCTCCGTATTCTGAGCGGCCTGTTTCTGCACAACGCATTAACATTTAGTTTTCTAATTAAGAAACACAAATAAATAAATTATATCATAAATAATGAATTAAATTTAAAATACATACCTGTTTGCGTTGGGAGTCGAAATAAGCGCACAATAGAGGCCATGTCTCTACGTCGACTCTCGCAAACGCCGGAGTAGATAGGAGGGCCGCTCTCTCTGCCTCGGGGGTCGCCATCCACAGGGAGTAGCAGTCGGCTTTCAGCTCATTCCTGTTGTATCGGACCTTGGCCTGCATGTTCTTCATCAGGCCATTGTACAGAGCATGAAGGTCGAGCACCCTCCCCGGGTGATCAGGGTCGGCTACAGGCTGAAAATCGTAATCCAACTGAAAATACAAAAAAAACATTGTTATTAGATTGCAAGTGTTAATAATAAATATATTGGATAGATCAAATGAAAATATTTATTAATACATACCCGAGCCTGATCAAAGAAGAGGGCGAATGAGCGCTGGTGCTGCTCGCCCCACTCAACATGAAGTGGATAGTTCTTCACGATCCGGCTCTCGTCCTCCAAATACCGGCCGAACCTCTCGGCATGAGGACCGGTATAGCGATAGTCAAGGGTAAAAAATAGGGGGAACGCTGCCTCCCCCCTAGCTCTATCAGGCCTCAGCCTATGGGACTGATTCAGGCCTCGAGTCCCCCTCTGGGGATGGAGAGGCCCTGCGTCTGCATGAAATATCAAGACAATCAATAATAAGACAAAGTTGTATTAAGAAATCAAGGTTAAACAAAAATTCAAGTATGATATATACCTCCGGTGACTAGCGCACGAGCCTGGGCCCGAGCAGCAGCACGAGCGGGACGATAGTTCCTCCGGTGAGGAACAACCGGGGTCCCGGAGCTGGACGCATCCCCTCCAACTATAAAATAAATATCGACGCTAAATTTCCATGAAGTTCATATTTATTCTATAGAGCATATGTAAAATGAATAAATATTTTAATTTTATTCATACTAACCTGCAGACGATGCGGAGGGTATGGAAGCGGCAGGAGTGACCCCTATGGAAGGTGTGGACGCACCACCTATAATTAGACAATTAAAAATAGATTATATAAGTAATTGCAAAAAGAATGTGTAGATCAATAATATAACGTTCTAAATCAATATGCATGCACTATAGGATATATAAACATACCCGCAGGTGCGGTGGTGTCACCACCTATAGCTAGACAATAATAAAAATTGCTAAGTAAGAGCAAAAGGAATGTGTGTATTTATGATATAGCATTCTAAATCAATATACACACACTATATGATATATAAACATACCTGGAGGAGCAGGGGTAGCCTCTGTCCCAGATGTGGACGCATCACCAACAACTAGACAATCAAACATTGACAATATAAGTAATTTTGATATAAACATGCATGAATATCTGTAATATTACATTCAAAATGGATATGCGTGCAGTATACCTGGAGGTGTGGCCAAATCAACACGGAAGGAGGCATCTGAAGGGGTCTCCGATCTGGGTGCAAGACCGGCCCTCTGAAGCTCCCTACGGAGCTCTCCGGGCGGCAGAACCGCTCTGCCTCTGCCGCGGCTGAAGCTCCTGCCGCCCCTCGCTGCTCCTGACATCGTCATCAAATCTAGATAAACGGTTCGTGGACGCATTAGACAATCATTAAAAGTATTGACTATATATGATCTAAAGCGTAAAATGTGAAGTAATAATATAACATTACTGATAACCTTTTTCGTTTCGTGGGCGCATCATACATATCTACTTGGATTTCATCGTCGATGTCATTTCTAACCCACGTAACTTCATGATCGGTCGAAGACAACCCGTCCTTCAAAACAGACGGTCGGAGCACTTTAAGCCTTCTCTCTTCTTCGTCCTCATCGCTGTCCTCGTATTCTGGGACATCGTAGACATCTCTAGGTTTCCATCGGCATACAACACTCCACCCCGGATGCTTCAAACACTGTGAGTAGTATACTTGGAACGCTTGGTTCGGAAAGATAAACGGATCGTCCTGACCGTAAAATCGAAGTGTGTTCACACTGGTCAATCCATATTCATCTTTCTAAGTCCCAAGACTGCTTCTCCACCTGTCCGTATCGGTTCGCGGATCGTACCAAGTACACTGGAATATATAAAAGGGTTCTGATCGTCCGGGATAGTGGATGCCGAGTATACAATTTAATTACCCATAGTAAATCACACCGTCCGATCCTACAGTCGCAATCCCACTATTCTGAGTGGTTCTAGATGTTTCTATGTCTTTAACTTCGAATTTGTATCCAAGGACACCAAATCCTTTGTAATATGCAACCTCCATACTAGGAAATTGAGCTAAACATCTTGAATCACTCTCAAATGATGCAGACAAGTTCGGATCGTGGATCTAACAAAACAAATTTTCGACAAAATACATAACGATACAAGTTTAGATTAAAACTGATAGCAATAAAATGTTATTCGAATAACTTACATGATCTGTGACCCAATCACAAAAATTATCCTAATGGTATTTTTCCAAACGTTCTTCGTTCCAATCAGGATGCCCCTCACGTACCTCGTTAAAATGAGTTCTGTTTTCGACAAGTAATTGTGACATTAATATTATGTCATTTCATACACACACAAACGCAGATATAACAATTAATCCAAAAGAACTTACTCTCTAATTTTTTCAAGATATGCGCAATTAAGCAAGATAAACCGGTATATCTTGTTGATAAACATAGTATCTACCCTCTTATACTCGGCTTTACCATATGGCCCATCTTGAATTCTTCATGGTCGGTTAAGCCTTGTCTCAATGTTCTCGTCCAGATAGCGGGAACAAAATGTGGTTGCTTCATCAAGAAGATAACCTTGCATGATAGAACCCTCTGGTCGATTTTTATTGCGTATATACTTCTTAAGAGTGTAGAGGTACCTAATGAGAATATGTTGAATAAATAAATACGGGTATACATGACAACAATAAATTTATAAATTGCGCGAAACGAAAAATTACACGTACCTCTCGACGGGATACATCCATCGATATTGTACTGGTCCGGCTAACTTCGTCTCGGTTGCAATATGAACCGTCAAGTGTATTATGATATCGAAAAATGACGGTGGAAAAATACGCTCAAAATTGCAAAGTATCAACGCAATAGAATTTTCTAGTTTATCCAGCGTCGCAACCTCCAGTGTTTTAACACACAACTCCCTGAAAAAACAACATAGGTCGTTGATTACTAGACCAACCGAGTCGGGGAGAGAAGTCCTGAGGGCTAATGGAAGAAGGTGCTCCACGATAACATGGTGATCATGACTTTTCAGCCCATCGATCTTACCCTTCACAATTTTTATTTTCTTGCTGAATGATCCTGAGAAACCTGTGGGGACTTTCAAATCATGCAACACCTGCAGGAATCTTTTCTTCTCCGGTTGTGACATATGATAAGCGGCATTGGGAAGTACAAACTTGCCCGGTTTACCCGCTACCGGTCTAGGGTGCAATTCACTTCTTATTCCCCACTCTTGTAGATCCATCCGAGCATTCATGTTGTCTTTCGATTTACCGTTTTTACACAGAAGCAAGTTAAGTATGTGCTCTGATACTCCCTTCTCTATATGCATGACATCCAGAAAATGACGCACTGAATTTGTAGACCAGTAAGGAAGCTCGAAAAAAATGCTTAACTTGTTCCAATATTGTGGTTTGACCTGTTTCGTCGGATCCATCCTGAAGGTCACGTTATTGTAACCATCCCATTTAGCAGTCACGTCCTCTCCGGATAATGGGGATGGAGGTCCAAGAAGCTCCTGATGACCATCAAAGTGAACCGTGTCTAACCTATAGGGGTGATCTGGAGGCAGAAAACGTCGATGGCCGCAATAACAAACCTTCCTGCTAAAATTCAAAAAATTTAATGTTGTGTGTTCATGGCAATGAGGACATGCTTTGTGACCATGTACGGACCAACCTGATAGCATTCCATACGCAGGAAAGTCATTAATTGTCCACATTAAAGCCGCACACAGCATGAAGGTTGTATTTGTGTTTGAATCATATGTCTCTACACCATCAATGAACAAAGTTTTCAGCTCCTCGATCAGAGGTCGGAGATAGACGTCGATATTGTTCCCCGGTGAGTTTGGTCCGTCGATAAGAAGAGGCATCATAAAGTATGATTGGTCCATAGCCAACCAAGGCGACAGATAATAAATTATCATTACAACGGGCCATGTACTGTTACTTCCAGCCATATAGTTGAATGGGCAGAAGCCATCGGTAGCCAGTCCGAGCCGGACATTGCGAGGATCGCTACTGAATATTGCGTGCCTCCTATCGAAATCCTTCCATGCCGGTGAATCTCTTGGATGGCTCATTTTTCCATTTTCGCTTGGAGGAGCACGGTGATGCCAAATCATTGCCTCGGCTGTTTTCTTGCACCTGAATAGCCTCTGTAGCCTCTGTGTTATGGGAAAATATCGTGCTATCTTCACAGGTATATCAGGCTTCTTATCAGAATCTTTCGGCTTATACCTGGCCTCTCCGCATGTTGGACACTCTTTCAAATCTGAATTCTCTTTCCGGTACAACACGCAATTTTTAGGACATGCTTGAATCTTCTCGCACTTTGGACCCAAATCAGACATCATTTTCTGGGCTTCGTACCAGCTTTCGGGCACATTATTTCTCGGAGGCATAGAATCTTTCAAGAACGAAGGAAGCATTGTGAATGACTTGTTGCTCCATCCATTTAGGCACTTAATCTGGAAAAGTTGGACGAATCATGAGAGGGTGGAATACTTCGCATTCTCATAAATTGGTTTTCTAGCATCATTCATGAAATTTTCATATTTATCCGCACGTGGTCCTTGACCGGAAGGAATGCCATCTTCGGTACGAATAGATTCACCAAGGGCAGCCTCTACCATATCCTCCATTTCTTCTGATGGAAATAAATTTCCGTCTCCTGCCGTATTACCGAATTCTTCTTCTCCTGCCGCATTATCGTGTTCTCCTTCTTCTTCTATCGCAGTACTGCATTCTTCTCCTTCCCCGTGATATTTCCAACTTGAATAAAGTCTAGTAAACCCATGTTTTACAATATGAAGCTCTGCCAATTCTACCTTCTGCCAGTACTTATTACCACATCTATCGCACGGATAGAGAATCTTCTCTATTATGATCTTATTATGTGCGCGTGCAAATTCAAGGAAAGCAACAACTCCTGCGACAAACTTAGGTTGCATACGTTGTTTCTAATCTACATGCATCCAGTCCTTAACTCTGACGTACTCATGGGCCATGTTAGACTGAATAACATATAAATTGTAGGTTATGCTGACTATATTGAGAAATATAAGAACGGGATAGTTACTGACAAAGGAGAAAATCCATGTATATGCTTTGTGTGTGCGTTTGTCGTTGAAAAGAATAAATTATCGCACGTTATGTTAACCGATAGACGGGGACTAAGTGGCGCTTTTAATTTCATATATGAGTATCGATGGGAATATGAAGGTTTCATATTATCATATATTGGTTTTAACCCGAACATCTCGAATCGCTCTCTAATTATGCGTTTGTATGTATGTGTTCCGGCTGTTGGGGGTAGGCTTCTATCCCATTAAGAATGTATAGAGCGAACGCCCATCACTTGTGCTTTCAACCGTTTCGAGTAAATTTCGGCAGCACCTCCCCGCTGTTCTCCGAGTACACTGTAATAGAATAGATAATCATTTCAAAGCTGTGAAACAACGTTAAAATGAACATCTAATCTATCTTTGTACACGGAGAACCAGCGGAAAGGTACCGACGAAATATCTCGAAACGGATGAAAACAGAAGTGAATGAAGGCGTTTGCTTTATACATTCTTAACTTGTCCACACGGGACAAATCTATGGGTTACCATACGATTGAATTTTCTCGTCGCGTAGACTATACGACGGTTGTTAGTATCGAGCTATACTGTCCGATATTTAACAACCTTCGTATAGTTCTAGATCACGACGAGCATCGCACGTATGTTAACCGATAGACGGGGACTAAGTGACGCTTTTAGTTTCATATACGAGTATCGATGGGAATATGAAGGTTTCATATTATCATCGAGTATCATATATTGGTTTTAACCCGAACATCTCGAATCGCTCTCTAATTATGCGTTTGTTGTATATTCTTGTTATATATATGTGTTCCGGCTGTCGGGGGTAGGCTTCTATCCCATTAAGAATGTATAGAGCGAACGCCCATCACTTGTGCTTTCAACCGTTTTGAGTAAATTTCGGCAGCACCTCCCCGCTGTTCTCCGAGTACACTGTAATAGAATAGATAATCATTTCAAAGCTGTGAAACAACGTTGAAATGAACATCTAATCTATTTTTGTACACGGAGAACCAGCGGAAAGGCACCGACGAAATATCTCGAAACGGATGAAAACACAAGTGAATGAAAGCGTTTTCTTTATACATTCTTAACTTGTCCACACGGGACAAATCTATGGGTTACCATACGATTGAATTTTCTCGTCGCATAGACTATACGACGGTTGTTAGTATCGAGCTATATTGTCCGATATTTAACAACCTTCGTATAGTTCTAGGTCACGACGAGCATCGCACGTATGTTAACCGATAGACGGGGACTAAGTGGCGCTTTTAGTTTCATATATGAGTATTGATGGGAATATGAAGGTTTCATATTATCATCGAGTATCATATATTGGTTTTAACCTGAATATCTCGAGTCGCTATCTAATTATGCGTTTGTTGTGCATTCGTGTTGTATGTGTAACATGATTTTAAACCATTGAGATCAAGATTGATAGAACTGATCATCCTACATTGCAATAGCATTCATCAACCAAAAACTATTATTGCAATGGTATTCATCTATTACAATCAACAATTAAAACTACAAATGTAGGATACTGATATCATAAAGCGTTATACGCAACATTGATAGAACTGATAAATAAAAAAACGAAACACAAATCGTATCAAGATTTAACAACTTTGATTATGTCATATACGCGGGCCGATATTTTCATATTAGCCAATAGGCAAAAATACATTGCGGTCTAGATATGGCATATTGGCAGATGTTACCTATATGCATACATGCATGTTGTCTCCTGATTTTTTCATAAATCAAACCAACTACATACATCAAACTAGTCCATGCCACCAATCGGAAACTCCACTATGTCTTTGAATTATTATTTTTCCAAATAGCATTGAGCTCCTATTGACATTGTCCCATCCAACAAATTTGTTGTGCTTGCCTCGACCTTCATCTAGCTTTCATATGACATACACATTATATGAGTAATATAGTTATAAATTATGGTATTTTGTTGTCATCAATCCACCTAACCCTAACACCAAGTTGCTCTCTGAAAGCACATAGAACCATCCCCCCTAACAAAGCATAGCTTTTTCTGTGCAATTGTTCTCATTCTTAATTTCTCACATTCATTACTCTCTCATTTTCTTGTCAACAAATTTGTTGTGCAATTGTTCTCATTCTTAATTTCTCATATTCATTACTCTTTCATTTTCTTGTTTTTTTCCAACTCCTCACCACTTAACCCCAACCCAGCCCCAGCCCCAGCCCCCAGCCCCAGCCCAGCCCCAACCTAACCCTGACCCCAACGCGGCCAGCTAAACCCCAATACCAACCCTAAGGCAAACCCTAACCCCAGCCCCACCCCAGCAACAGCCGAACCCCAACCCTAACCCTACCCCGATCCCGACCGCGACCGCGACCGCGACCCCTGCCCAACCCCAACTCGCGCGCGCAACCCCAGACCCAGCCACGAACCCTAAGCCCAAAATAATCCAAAAATTCTTTAATTTACTTCGAGATTTACTCACCTGAACGGCTGCTGCTGGGGCTGGGGCGACGACCTGAACGGCGGCGGCGACGACCTGAACCACGGTGGCGACGAGAACTGCGGTGGCGACGAGGAGAACGACGGTGGCGACGACGGCGTGGCGATTTGGGGATTTTTTTCGCGCGTGATCGAGAGAGAGAGAGAAAGTGAGCGTAGGCGATCGATCTGGGGTTTTGTTAAATCGATATTTACTTGCCCCTACGGATATACCCGTAGGTCCTTTGTTTGCGGCTCCGTAGGGGCAAACACCAAATTAAGAATTAATATTTTTATTCTTGGACGTCTGTGCCCATAGGGGCAACCTTTTAGCCCTACGGATTAATCCGTAGGGCCAAGTTAATTCTTTCCCTACGGATTCCAATATCCGTAGGGGCAACCCCCTATTTTACTAGTGTTTCTTCTTCTGAATAGAAAATTTAATAATCTTCATCCTGAGTCTATCAAAAGGAAAAATTCACCTTTGCTCTATTGATTTGAGAACTATTTATATTTCTCTGGGGAGTGGGAGTGTTTAGATGGACACTCCCTATGTTCTTAGGGTGAGTGGGGATGAATAACCCCTACTCCCTTTTAAAATTAGGCGGAGGTGTCTATTTCAAGGGGTCCCGACACCGCTTGACTTAGTGGGGTCAGATCCCTCCAAATGAAAGCCTCCCGATAACAGGAAGAGGTCCTGACATCGGGAAGGAGGTCCCGATGTCGGGAGGCCCCCGAAAACAATTCTTTTGATTTGTTTAAGGGGGTTTTGCCTCATATATGGGCCTCACTTGTATAAAACATGTTTTTAACTTGTTCATGATGCCATGTGCATCAAATTTAGGTATGTCTTGATCAAATTCTTGATCTTTTGATCTATTTTTTGATTAAATACTATGTAGGTATTAATTAAATACTTTTTTTTTTATTAAAATGAAAGCATTATACCCCCGTGTTTCATTAAACGACGATTTAACGAAATTACATCAAAGAACGTCCAAAAAGAAGAAAAGATAATTAAAAAGCAAAACAGAGATAACACATCCCCTAAAATGAAAATACAAGTCTTATTCTCTCAAAAAAGAAAAAAAGCAACCATCTCCCTTATAACCATCCTTTGGATCCAGCACCGATCATCGTTGTCATCTTCCGAATCACAGTACTTCGTTCTCCACCATATGAGAAGCGAAAGTCCTCAAGCCACCTACTGATCCCTCGTCTTCTGTCTTGGTCCTAACCTTTTTCTTATCTCTCTTTTCAGCACCGTCTGTCCAGAATTTAATGTTTGCTTCAGTCAGATTTTGAATATTCAAAAAAGATTTCCTAGAATTTTTAAAAATTCTATTTTTCCTCTCTAACCAGATATTCCAACACACCGCAGAAACCATAATTTCCCACCCCCTAATTTCCTTCTATCCAACCCAATACCTCCATGATTTCATAAATCTTCAAATGTGCACGGTAGAGATAAAAATCCATACAATCTCCAGAACTTATCCCATACGCTCCTAGCTATTAGACATGAGAAAAATAAATGATTCACTAACTCTGGTTGTACCTCACAAACACCGCAACACAACGGCCTGTAAGTCGACGTTAGACACCCCATGAGTTGCGGGGAGGCGGAATAGGTAAAACAATCATTTTTGTCTAAACTAATATCGACTAACTTACGGATCTTTGCCAAACCCTAACTAACAACATCATAGGAGAGATTAGCTATTATGAAAGAAGATTATACTTAATGAACCAAGTCCTTCTTTTTCTCGTTGACCACCTCCCCGTCGGCCACCTCTTTGTGATAGAAGATCCACCCGAGAGCTACTACTCCAAGCTTGACCTCTAACTTGAGGTAACTAGGTTACTAAAACTGCTAATCAAAGCAACCTAGGAGATATAGAGTGGGATTAGGGATCAATTAGTCTTGCTAACCCTTGATCTCAACACATAAGAGGTTAGGGTTAGGGTTTGAAGAGAAAGAGCATGAGGAGAGAGAAAGTGAGAGTGAGAATGATCTTGGAATAATAATTCATGTGTGAATATATGAAGCATAAGATATTATTAAATGAATAAAAAATAATAATATATCATCATGCTTCATTAACTCACCTTGTGATTCATCACATGAGTCATTTAAACAATAAATGCATCATTGACTCTATGGATGAATCACACCGTGAGTCATTAAACCAATTAATGCAAATTCCACCTAAGCCTTCCATGTCATCAACCTTCTAGAAGCTTCTCGACAATTTACGAGAACGCCCCTCCTATCCGTGAAAACACAGAAATACTGAGACTGTATAAATCCAATAATTCGATACTAGAATCTGGTTTAAACCAAAACCCGCTAGTAAAAACTGTCCGAATATCGTACGTGCGTAAAAACACGTATGCGTCCGAATCCTGTCGTAAAACCATAAGACCTCTATATCGTTTCTCCTGAAGCGGGGAAACTCTCTGTGTGGGACTCTAAAGACTCGACTACTACGCTGGCAGTGGGTTTAACCACAGACCGCATGCGGCACTAGCTGTACGTAACGGTCCCCAGGTAGATGTCGACAAGAAGGCCGATGAGGAAACCCATCCGAACTCCTACTGAGCCTGATGTGACAATCTCCGTACAGTCCGGTCTGTTCGTCTAGGACTATCGCATATCGGGCCTAGGGGGCGGCAAGCGTCAGTCCCCTAAAAGCGGTATAAGTCGTGTCGGAGCAAAGCCTATTACACCTTGAGAAACTACTGGAAAACCTACCAGTAAATCTCGCTTTCCCTGGCCAGGGACTTTGCGTAATGGCTCTCCAGACACAGCGCGATATCAACTCCCAATACCGAGAGAGATGAATCCTGTCTAACCGCCACTGCCTCCAAGTTCTTCGGGACTGCACCCAACTGCTACCTGTTTGCACGACTCCTTTGAGTCGTGGTAGGGCAGCAATCTAAGAACAGTGGGAACACACTCGAGACGAAGCAGCAGTGTCAAGTCTGCGGACTATGCTGTACTCATGTCACCTGGGAACTGTTAACTGACGACGGGTATAATACCAACCAACAGTTCCCTGTGAGTCCTGTCTGGTATACCCGTAACCCAACGAGCACCTGTATACTATCTCCAGTACGACGTACTGATGGCTGTGGGACAGACCATCTCCCCAACTGGGATGAGAAGCGTACACACTAGTCTACTTCGGAATATCGATTCCCTGTCTCGATAATCCTACGACTAAGGACCTGAAAAAGGATGTGCTTGTAGACTACCCAGTCCCCACTAGTGTGACTGCCATCACAATGCTGGTAGTCAAGCAAGATCCTAAGGGCTCTATCACCGCAGAAGCGTAGGGTATAATAGACATGTGATCTCTTTCCAAATTAGTCTTGGGAGACATCTCTTTGGATAGGGTGATTCCGTGACAAGCCGGTAGATTACCGCGCTTAGAATCTTCCATACTGAATCTTTTCAGTATAGTGTTGATATATCTAGACTGCGAAAGTCCCAACATTCTTTTGGATCTATCACGATAGATCCGGATCCCCAGAATGTAAGAGCCATCACCTAGGTCTTTCATGGAGAACATGTGCGACAAGAATCCTTTGACAGATTGTAGCATAGGAATGTCATTTCCTATCAATAGAATGTCATCCACGTACAAGACGAGGAATATGACAGTTCGTGCTACAATTTTACTATATATACATGGTTCATCTGGATTTTTGATAAAGTCATATTTTTTGACCGTTTCATCAAAACAGATGTTCCAACTCTGTGATGCATGCTTCAGTCCATAAATGGACTTAAGCAACTTGCACACTTTCCCGCTGCTCCCACTCTGATTGAAACCTTCTGGCTGATCCATATAGACGTACTCTTCTAAATTACCATTTAGAAAAGCCGTCTTTACTTCCATCTGCCAGATTTCATAATCATGGAAGGCAGCAATGGCAAGAAAGATACGAATGGATTTGAGCATAGCCACTGGAGAAAAAGTTTCGTTATAGTCCAAACCAGGTCTTTGACGAAAACCCTTTGCAACAAGTCTAGCCTTATAGGTTTCCACCTGTCCATCTACACCAATCTTTTTCTTGAAGATCCACTTGCATCCTATGGGTTTTACCCCATCTGGAGCAAAGTCCAAAGTCCATACTTTGTTGGTGTACATGGACTCCATTTCGTTCCGCATTGCATCTAGCCATTTTACCGAGTCGCCGCTCTGGATGGCCTGCTGGAAGCTAGTAGGTTCATCATCATCAATGACGCAATTCTCTCCATCCCCATCTATGAGAAAACCGTAGTATCTCTTAGGAAGATGAGACGGCCTACTACTCCTGCGGAGGGGTGCGGGAATGTCCTGTTCTTCTTGAACTACTGGTTCTACCAAAATTTCAGTAGAAGTTTGTGGTTCTGGAATTTTTTCCAGTTCTATTTCGCTCCCACTTGTTTCCTTTTCTAAAAACTGTTGTTCTAGAAAATGGGCATGACGAGAAACAAAAACCTTTTGTTCCTCTGCGTAATAGAAGAAATGCCCCTTGGAGTTCTTTGGATATCCCACAAATTTACACTGTACTGATCGTGCCTCGAGTTTGTCCGCATGCTGCTTTTTAAAAAAAGCCGGGCATCCCCATATCTTCAGATACTGAAGATAGGGTTTCTTCCCACTCCACATCTGATATGGCGTGGTAGGCACAGTCTTGGTAGGAGCCCTGTTCAAAAGATATGCCGCTGATTCAAGCGCATAACCCCAGAAATATCGCGGTAACTCAGCATTACTCATCATGGAACGTACCATATCCAATAGGGTTTGATTCCGTCTCTCCGATACACCTTTATACTGTGGAGTGTATGGAGGAGTAAGCCGAGAGAGAATTCCTTTCTCTTTTAGGTAACCTAGGAACTCGGCACTTAAGTATTCACCACCTCGATCAAATCTCAGTTTCTTGATATTTTTGTCGGTTTGGTTTTCTACTTCATTCTTATACTCTTGGAATTTCTCAAAAGCCTCGGATTTATGTTTCATCAAGAAAATGAATCCGTACCTAGAGTAATCATCCGTAAAAGTAATGAAATAGGAAAAACCACCTCTTGCATGTGTAGACATTGGACCACATACATCGCTGTGTATGAGTCCTAAGAGCTCGCTCGCTCTTACTCCATGTCCTGTGAATGGAGTCTTTGTCATCTTTCCTTTGAGACATGATTGACAAGTGGCATAAGATTGATATTCGAACGAATCCAAATTTCCTTCTCTATGTAATTTAGTTAACCTTATCTCATTGATGTGACTTAGTCTACAATGCCATAAAAAAAGCCTTATTTAAATCTGGAGACTTTCTTTTTAGTGTGTTCTGGACAGTGAAAATTTGTAATTGGTTTAAGACATATATATCGTTATCTAGTGTACCGGACCCAATCAAACCATGCCTAAGGTGGATGTTAACAATATCGCTTACAAACGTGAAATCATAACCTTCTTTTGATAACAACGAAACTGATATGATATTACACGTTAAACTAGGCACACAAAAACAGTTATGCAAAACCAAAATATGTCCACTCGTCAATCCAAGATGATAATCCCCTACGGACACAGCACCCACGTTAGCTCCGTTAGCAACCTGGAGGGTCATATCACCAACCTTAAGCACTCTACGGTTTCTCAGTGCCTGCAATGAATTGCATATATGAGATCCTGATCCGGTATCCAATATCCAGGAAGTAGAGTTGATTGACAGACAATTTTCAATTACAAACACACCTGAAGTCGAAGCTACAGCTTGCTTTGGTCCCTGGTTCTTGGCATTCCAAGCTTTGCAATCTTTCTTCCAGTGCCCTTTCCTATGACAGTGGAAGCACTCGTCCTTTGCCACTAATGGCACCGCAACCTTTTTCTTTCCCTTAGCTCTCACCTTACCAACACCACCTCTCGGTTTGGTAGCGGCCTTCTTCTTCCTTCCTTTGGCCCTAGCCTTGGATCCGGAAGAGAAAGCACTGTGAACAAACATAGCGGGTGTTTCCCTTGCCTTCTGCAAGGTGCCCTCTGCACTCCTCAACATGTTAAGGAGTTTTGGAAGATCAACTTCTTTTCCTTGAATGTTGAAATTCAGAATAAACTGGGCGTAGGTAGAAGGAAGGGACTGAAGAACCAAGTCTGTATAGAGTCCGTTCTCCAAAGTCGTCCCGAGGTCCGCGAGCTCTTCTATATATCCAATCATCTTTAGGACATGTTCTCCTACAGATGATCCGACGGCCATCCTCGACCGAAACAAGTTCTTCGAAGTCTCGTATCTTGCTATACAAGATTGCTCTCCATACAGTTCCTTTGTATGGAGAAATATGGATTCAAGATCTATATCCTCGTGCCTCCTCTGATGTTCATTATTCATAAAGGCAAGCACGATGCATTTGGCCTTCGCGCAACCTAAATCCCAGGTCTTGCGGATTTCCTTATCCGCATTACTGGATTTTAGACCAGGGACAGCAGGTGCCTTAGTAGTAAGGACATACCCCAATTTGTCATAAGTCAAACCCATCTTGATATTCCGCAGCCAATCTTTATAGTTTGGCCCTGTCAATATATTTTTTTCTAATAATAACTTAAGGCATGTCATGTTCTGGGTCGCTGCAATTAGGAGAGAGAGGGAACACTTTAGCATGATGCTCTTGCAATTTTAGAGTGATTTTTAGTTTATCTAAACTGGATGGCTCCCACTGTTTCTCGAATCTCTCCTCAAACCAAAAAGGAAGAACTAGCCAGGACTATTCTCACCGTACAATACTTGCTTAACCGTTTAGCCAGGCCGGTGTCGGTACTTCGAGGGAGGTTATCCAACGCTTTCGCGAAGTTCCTTAATTAAATAAGCTCTTTTCTCTGGGGGCGTAGCCCCGCTAACACCTTTCTCGACACCTACTTGGTTTATAGAATTGATCGTTAAGTGACGAATCTCCTGATGAGTAGCGGATACTCACAGTAGGATCGGAATCCAAATATCATCGCGTGATAAAGCTGAAGGAATCCTACCAAAATTATCACACTCCAAATGGTATGCATATCTTTGCAAATTTCAGTTTCTTTAGAAATTCCCGATATAAATTTCTGCCCCATGCTCTTATGACCTTGACGTTGGTCAAAATGTCATAAATCACATGTCAAGTTCTACCCATCATTATCTTGTTAATTTGAACCCATCCGTACATACTCCTGACGTTGGTCAAATGATAATACGACTGTCCCAAACTAACTCATCTATCTATGCAACAAATGAATACCCAGCAGCTACCAAACACTATGCCTTGGCGTTGGTCAAAATACATAGCTTGAATACTACTGAATACCCAAATGAAATGACGGAGGGCTACGAATGGTTTTGGCGAAACCGTGAATGTAGTGAACTTGATATGACCGAAGGAACCTGATAGCTTTTAAAAGGAGTGGTTAAAGCTCCGCAATAAAAAATATCTTCTGTTTTAAAAATAACCGAGTGGTTTCTTTTAAACCGTTCCAACGATTCAACTTTGGTTTATTTTCTTTGCATTAATATAATGCGTCCCATCAATTAACCTATCATTGCAGAAAACAACGAAAATACAACGTCCTCTTATGCCATCCGCATTCGCCACTGGGCCCCATCATTCACCCATTAGGTTACTTAACTAACGATAGAGCGGGGGCTGGGCTAGCGCGGGTGTAAAATATAAGTGACGTCTAAATAGCTATCATATATAGATATTGTACATTTGTCAGACGCAATAATAGGCATTCCAGATCACAGATGAACATATTGGATTTTCTACGAATCCACATTCCTTTTGAGCCTGCAAAGAAAGACAGATTACACAGTCGCGATGAATAGCCAAAACCCCACCCTAGACCCCTACGGGTACGACAAACTACCCGCCAAGCACCTGAAGTGAAGCGGTCTCCCTCAACAACGTGAGTAGGCCACTAAACACTTCAAAGTACCCGATAGTTTGTGCACCCCACCTTGGGTCTATCCTAGGAGCAAAAATCAGTAAATGAAATAATACAACGGTGGCTACAACCTCAACCCGGATGTGCCCCGCTAAAGAATATTACAACAATTTACAAATTACATTTGAATGAAAGAAACGCTTGTCTCACATTCCCGGCTATCCATTCACGACAATCCAACAAATCCACAAACACAAACAGTAAAAACCATTACAGAAATGTGCAACCCCCTGCCAACCTCTAGCAGTTAGGGGAGGTTTACGAACACATTATACAAATCACAGATATAATCAAATTAGCCAAACATCGTCGAATTTCGATCAAGCAAACACAATTGATTCTACTCCAAAAACTTCTCTGTGCACCTGAGACTTGAGCAGAAACAAAACATTCCAGAAAAACCAAAATCAACACAGAAGAGCTACTGGGGAATTTTGGGCCGACTCGGCTTCAACTCGGCGGCGGATCCGTTGGATCGGCCGCGGATTTGCGGCGGTTTGGCCGAGTTAGGATCCCAAAATTCTCCAGTAATCTTATAATTCCCTGCTTGTATTTTTAAGGGTCCCTGAAAAATTTTTAGACCCCGTTTTAAAATCGGCAGAAACTTGATCAAATTGATGTTTTTTCCGGTTCGTTTTGTGATCGAATTTCTAACGACTTTGCTAACAAGTTAATTATGGTTTAGTGAGGCTCTGATACCACTGTAAGTCGATGTTAGACACCCCACGAGTTGCGGGGAGGCGGAATAGATAAAACAATCATTTTTGTCTAAACTAACATCGACTAACTTACGGATCTTTGCCAAACCCTAACTAACAAAATCATAGGAGGGATTAGCTACTATGAAAGAAGATTATACCTAATGAATCAAGTCCTTCATCTCGTTGACCACCTCCTCGTCGGCCTCCTCTTTATGATAGAAGATCCACCTGAGAGCTACTACTCTAAGCTTGACCTCTAACTTGAGGTAGCTAGGTTACTAAAAGTGCTAATCAAAACAACCTAGGGGATATAAAGTGGGATTAGGGATCAATTAGTCTTGCTAACCCTTGATCTCAACACATGAAAGTTTAGGGTTAGGGTTTGAAGAGAGAGAGAGAGAGAGAGAGAGAGAGCTTGAGAAGAGAGAAGGTGAGAGTGAGAATGATCTTGGAATAATAATTCATGTATGAATATATGAAGCATAAGATATTATTAAATGAATAACAAATAATAATATATCATCATGCTTCATTAACTCACCTTGTGATTCATCACATGAGTCATTTAAACAATAAATGCATCATTAACTCTATGGATGAATCACACCATGAGTCATTAAACCAATTAATGCAAATTCCACCTAAGCCCTCCATATCATCAACCTTCTAGAAGTTTCTCGACAATTTACGAGAACGCCTCTCCTATCCGTGAAAACACAGAAATACTGAGACCGTATAAATCCAATAATCCGATACTAGAATCTGGCTTAAACCAAAGCCCGCTAGTAAAAACTGTCCGAATATCGTACGTGCGTAAAAACACGTATGCGTCCGAACCCTGTCGTAAAACGATACGACCTCTATATCGTTTCGCCCGAAACAAAGAAACTCTCTGTGTGGGACTCTAAAGACTCGACTACTATGCTGGCAGTGGGTTTAACCACAGACCGCAAGCGGCACTAGCTGTACGTAACGGTCCCCAGGTAGATGTCGATAAGAAGGCCGATGAGGAAACCCATTCAAACTCCTACTGAGCCTGATGTGACAATCTCCGTACAGTCCGGTCTATTCGTCTAGGACTATTGCATATCGGGCCTAGGGGGACGGCAAGCGTTGGTCCCCTAAAAGCGGTATAAGTCGTGTTAGAGCGAAGCCCATTACACCTTGAGAAACTACTGGAAAACTTACCAGTAAACCTCGCTTGTCCTGGCCAGGAACTTTGCGTAATGGCTCTTCAGACACAGCGCGATATCAACTCCCAATACCGGGAGAGACGAATCCTGTCTAACCGCCACTGCCTCCAAGTGTTTCGGGACTGCACCCAACTGCTAACTGTTTGCACGACTCCTTTGAGCCGTGGTAGGGTAGCTATCTAAGAACAGTGGGAACACACTCGAGGCGAAGCAGCAGTGTCAAGTCTGCGGACTATGCTGTACTCATGTCACCTGGGAACTGTTAACTGACGACGGGTATAATACCAACCAACAGTTCCCTGCGAGTCCTGTCCGGTGTACCCGTAACCCAACGAGCACCTGTATATTATCTCCAGTACGACGTACTGATGGTTGTGGGACAGACCATCTCCCCAACTGGGATGAGAAGCGTGCACACTAGTCTACTCCGGAGTATCGATGCCCTGTCTCGATAATCCTACGACGAGGGACCTAAAAAAGGATGTGCTTGTAGACTACCCAGCCCCCACTGGTGTGACTGTCATCCCAACGCTGGTAGTCAAGTAAGATCCTAAGGGCTCTATCAATACGTACACACATATTAAGATAGATATAAACCAAATAGCATACTACCATGTTTAGCAAGACTGTTAATAACTGTGAATATCCCAAACTTTCATTAAGTAATATACAAGCTAGTATGATACAATAATGGCCCCTAGGGCATATACACTAACACGGCCCTATCCACTTTCACTTGCATGAGTTGTATCTCATCAAGATCGTATTATTGGATGCCAACCATAAGAAGACAAGAACTTTTAACGGCACACGAAACTTCCAGATCTTCTTATCATTTGTTGACGCCACCCCTTCGTAGTTCAAAATATTATAAAAGGACTTAACCAAAAAACCATTATTCAACGACCAATTCCATTATGCGGTATCTAATTTTTCTTTCTCCATTGGTTTCCAGACCTCGAGATAATCAATCAACTTGCATCGCTGTCTTTTCTCCCTTAATGTTAACGCTCTCTGAAATATTGGCCACCACTTAACTCCTTTCTATTGACTTAAAACTGATGTCTACTTATACTTAGCGAGATCAAAAAGCAAAAAGAATCTCTCTTGTAAAGCGATATCTCTACACCAATAATCTTACCAGAAGTTAATTGAACTAGCATTCTCTATCGTATAAGGGATTCTTTTAGGAAAAAACTCCTTTACAAACACAATACCCCTAAGGAAAGCAGATATCGTTGCCACGATCTTATTTGACGCATTTACCGCCCCTAACTTATTTATTAAATACTTTATATAAATATTTAGATCTTGGGGGTTAATTTTTTGACTCAAGCAGGCGTCGAAAGAGTACATCCTTTACAATTTTTTCAACCATCGAAACCCATCATCATCATCTTTATCATGTAAGATGTGGATACACTAAATTTCATGTAATTCCATCACTTTTTCACTGTTTATTTAGTGGGTACAAAATTAACTGTTTATCGATAACAAAACTTTTTACATTGCTAAATCAACGGTGGAAAAGCGGTGGAATCGCATGAAATTTGGTGTATTTACATCTTACATGATAAAGATAAAACCAATGCCGTATTCTCCGTCCGCCCGTCAAGGAAAACCTTCGTTAGACTAGACCGGAGTTTATATTTAACGATGTCATTTTCAACCATCGATACCCACACGGCTAACATTACATTTAACGATGCAGATCTTCTCCTTGGCACGTGTGACCATAACCGTCCTTTATATGTCACTGGATACTGCCATGATATCAAAATAGGAAAAATACTTATTGACAACAGGTCCTCTGTCAACCTTCTCAACGTGCGAGTGTTAAAAGAAATCTGCATGAGCGTTCAGCATTTAGCCCGAGATAAAATCACTATCTCTGGATTTGATTCGCAGTCTTCGCAGACACTCGGGTCCTTGATACTGACATTGCGCTTTGGGCTTCTCATCACAGACATCAAATTTCATGTCATTGGCGCTAGGACTTACTACAACGCTCTACTTAGTCGGCCTTGGTTACAAGAATATAACGTCATCCCTTCTACACAACACCAGTGTATGAAGTATTTCAAAAAAGGCCTCGAGTACACCATTACGGGAGAGCTGAACCCATTCTCTGTGAACGGAGTCCGAAAATATGAAGACGCTAAGTACTTCCTGCCAGATTTCAAAGACATGGAGAAGTGTCATAAGCCGGAGCTTAAACAGAAGCCCGTCACTCCCATTCCTACCTTTGGAAGCGATACCGAGGAGGATGAAGAAATAGTCTATTCGGGACAGCCTCAGAAGCGGAATGATAAACCCAGACCATCCGCTCCGATTTTGGTCTTTGGTAGCGACTCCGAAGATGAAACCAATGCCGTATTCTCCGTCCGCCCGTCAAGGCAAACTTTCATTGGAATAGACCAGAGTTTGCAAATCACCATGGTTCCGTGGCGGCACTACAGAGAGCTTGATGCGCTGGAGACATATAGTGTGCAAGAGTTGCAAACATTCTTCGTCCCTCCCAGGCGAAGTGGTGAAAATGCGATCTTATTCTATCGATCCACGGAGACTAAAGTCGAAAGAGAAGTCTGGCATGGTGCCGATCCTGCGCTCGACAGGCTCTAACCCATTCGTCTGCCCAGGTATTACACCGAGGGATTGAAAAGCTTATTAAGATGCCAAGGCGTACCATCAAACAAACTCCTCGACAAGCTCAAACCTACAACAGGATTTGGAACGTCCCCGGAATGCAGCGAAAATTGCCCAACGGAAAAATGGTGTAACGTTTTAAAAATAAATAAATAAATAATTAAGTAAATAAAATTCTTTAAGTGAATTTTATGATTTTCGATAAAGTAAAACGTATTTTTCGTAAAACTAAACCGTAATTATTTTTCATTATAAATTTTAAAAAGACCTATTTTAATTATGTAATTACTAGTAAATGATGTTTATTTAGTCACTTATAAATTTTTAGTTTAATTAATTATTTTAAATATTAACATAAGCTTTATTTATACATTAAATTAGTGTAAATTACAAATTTGAATGGGTTTAATTTGCAAAAGTGAACCATTTCATATTAGAATCTAGTGTGTATCATGCAAAATTTATTTCCAAATTTTTCCATGTTTCTAGAATTTTCTTTAGTTTTATTAGAATTGAAATGAATAAAATTAAATAAAGTGATGAAAAGACATAAAAAGAAGTGTCAATTAATGAAGTTTCTACACAACTTTCCTCACTCTTTTCTCTTTCTCTTTTCCCCTTGCTTATGGCCGGCCAAAACCATGGCAGACCCCCCCCCCATTTCTCCATTTGATTTTGTTGCAAAAATCCACCAAATTTCATCAAAAAATTCAATAAAACCCCACAAATTCCTAATTAATTCCTACCCACCATTCTTTGCTTATTTTTACATGGATCTTGGAGTTGGAAACCATTCTTTTGGGAGGCAAAATTTCATGTTTGGATCTCACATGTGAGGTATAAATTCTAAGCTTTTGGTTTTAATGCTTGTAGATTACTTAATTTAACTTAATATAGTGTTTAATTAATTTTTAGTTTGGTTCTATTGCTAAATGAAAAATTCAAGAGAGGGTTTCAAAATGAAATTTGGGTTTCTATTAATTGAGTAGGGTTATATTATGTAGTTTAACATTTTTAGAATGGGAAAATCTTGTATGGTTGTTATAATGTATATTGTTGGTTGAAAATTTGTTTAAGTTAACCAATTTTGCAAACTAGTTCTTATATATTGTATATATTGGTGATATAAAATTCTAATTAAGGTTGCTATCATTATATTGTATTTTTAATGAGATTATTAATATGTTTAAGGAATGAAAAACTTAATTTGGTTACTAGTTTTTATTGATAATTGAGAAATTGTGATAAAAATACTATTTTGCTAACTAGATTTTAGAAATTCTTAAATAAATGAGATTTAAAATCTAATTATGGTTTCTTTATATTATTATCATCATTAATTGTAGTTTAATAAGTTAATTCATTCAAAAATCAAGTTTAGTTGTGATATTGTGAAATTTTGCTTAAAAGTATCGAAATCGGGCAAGTTTGCAAACTAGAATTTCCAAACTAATACAAATTAGGGTGTTAAAAATATAGTAATGGTTTATATAATCTAGTTATGCTATTTAATGAGTATTATGACCATTAGTTTCATCTAATTATCAAGTCTTGAAATAAAACGGTAAATCGACATTTTCAAGGTTTTTCGGAATTGGACGATTTGATTGATTTTAGGGTTTCGATGATTTAAATCATGTTTAATATTATAAATAATGAGTTTTGAAACTACGAGTTGTTGGTTGGTGTTTTATCTCGATCAATCGGCGTTTGTACACCGATACCGAGCGATATTTGGTTTTTTTGCATGAGCGGGTCATATGTTTTAACCTATACGCGTTTCGTGCGTCGTTTTGGTTTTGTCCGTGATTCAGTTTACGATATTATATATGTTTGGGTATAGGTACCCCTCGTGTGGACTTCGGACGAGGAAGAAGAGGAGGGCGACATCGTCTTCGGCAGACAAGGACCAGGTGAGTAGATGTATATCTACGGGGGAAGTCGGGTGGATGACGTTTAGCACCCCTGCAAACGTAGAATAAGAATATTACTTATTGTCATTAGGAATCCAGACGTGACCTTAGATTCTTGGTGAGTAGGACCCTAGTAATGACCTTAGGTTGGACTAAACTGATTTAGAAAGACCTTACTATATGATGAATATCTTGGAGGAGATTCGTATGTTTCAGGTAGACACACACACACGCACATACAGAAACTTGACTTGGTGTATATGTGTATGTGTGTATATATAGGAATGTGTGTAGGTATCTCTCTCTCTCTCTCTCTCTCTCTATATATATATATATATATATATATATATATATACATACACACACATAACATGTATATGCGAGATAAGGATGTTATATGATATATGGGGATAAGACAGTATAACTGGGCTTAATGCCGTTATCTCTTGGCTGGAAAGTCGGGTTATGATGTTAGCGGATCGTTGCAAATGAGAAAATAGATATGTATACATAAACGATATTAGGTGATGATGACATTGAGATATACGAGACCCTAGAATAGAACCCGGACTGTAACCTGTGACTTGGTTACGATATGATATATGTGTGACTTGACTACGACATGATATAGGTGACTTAATCTCGACATGATATATGCGCCTTAATCACGACGTGAAATATGTGAATTAATCATGATATGATATATGTGACATGATATTTCTGAGGACCAATTAACGAGATATATTTATGCTGGCAATGATATATAATTGAGGATATTAGAATGTATGCGATTACAGTACAATACCCTTAATCGTGACATTATTTGATGATGATATTATACGAATGATGATGTACGTAGGTGATGCTTGACCCGTACCCCGATATTGGGATGTCGTACGATGGATTTTACCGTACGAGATATAGATGTGATGATTGATCCGCACTCTTGATTCGAGGAAGTCGTACTATGTACATGACGCTATTGAGTCTGGATCGCCGACTATTAGAGATATGGATTCAGACTCTAGGTAGATTCTTATTGCTGATCGACTAGTTTCTTTAGTTTAGTTCTTAGGAGGCTAAATAGATACCAGTGTAGGCTCGAGTCATATAGATGTAGTTAGATATGTATATTCCAAATGAGTGGTTAATACACATTTTACCTTTATTTTCAGATTGTAATCATCACGTTGCATGTTCATACATATGTTTATGTAGTTAATATGAACCATTGCCTGTTAGGACACCAGCATCATTACCGATGATGCGTATATTCCACGCACACTTATTTGCCGGCTCACACACATCATCATCGGTAATTGCTATGTCACGTACACTGTAGAGCATATTATCTTTTATTGATAGAATCAGCTAAAAACTAGATCGATATAATATTGTGATTACTCTCAGGTGTTAGTCTAGACATGGTATTTATTACTTGGACATTTCATGCATTCATATTTTCATGTTATTATGCAGTATTGTGGGGATTATGCCGACACTAATCATTTGCTTGCTCATGATATTGGGATTTATGATTTCTATGAGATTTCTGGATTTTTGGGAAAACCGCAAGAATATATATAAAAACTTCTCTCTCTCCTCCTCTCTTTTTAAAATATAAGTTGCGGTTTTCTCGTGATGTATGTGTCGTCCACCATGAGATTTCATGTTTTCTGTTGGATTTTGAGACCCGATTCGAGGAGTGGATGAACCGTCTCGGATACATGGTGGGCCCGGTATGGTATCCCGGCGCAAGAAGATCGAGTTGTAGACGATGAGCCTGGCAGGGGAAGACTACCTACCGGCGATGTCTAGCGCGGCGGATATCCGGAGGATACCGACCATTGTCGTGAGATTAGATGTTATGGGCCGATCCGACTGACGGAGCCCGAGATATTGAGATTATGAGATATTGAGACTATGAGGTATTGAGACATGAGATTTACATGTTTTGTGTCGATGCTTGACACGGATTTCCATGGATTTCATCGATGATATTTCAGATTTCTATAAAAATTTACCATGATAAAATTTAAGGATTTCTTGTACAGATATATCCAGATTTCAGGATTGATTGTTTTACATTCATTGTGCATGCATACTCATTCACATGACATATTGCTATTTGAGGCACTGACACGAACACGGAGCATTTGCACTTGCACGTAGTTTATTACCCTGCTATTACTAGAAGACTAGTAATATATTAGTTTATTATTATGACCTAGAATAGCGTCGTGCATTCGATTTCTTTTCGCAGATGTTTTCTACTCACGAGTTGGCAACTCACCCCCGTTGTGCCAAATTTTATTACAGGTTCGATGTACTGAGTTCCTTGGCAGCTTGCTGGCACATCATTTCATTCAGGGTGATTTGCACGGTAGGTTGGTTCACTTGTATCAGGACCACCGTTGTACTTTTATTATTTCATTGATATCTAGTAAGCTCCATCAACCAAACTTGTATTACTTGATAAGTTTAAAGGACCAGTTATTTATTTCGATCTTAGAGTCGCGCATGTATTATTATGGTTTGGTGGATTTGTTTTCTTTTGAGTTTTGAGCCTCGTCCTTTGGCGTTGTATATTAGTGTGCTTGGTGTGGTTGTTTCCGCCTGTTGGCGTAGAGCTAGCTCCCGCTTGGGGATGCCTTTTTATTGCTGTATATATATTATTCTTGTTTGTACCCGTTTGGGGCCAGTTTTTACAAAGGAGTCTCTGCCGAAATTTTTGAGAAAATTGGAAATTGCTTTTAAACTTGTTTTCTACATGTTTTCCTTTACTTCTTTTTTTTTTATGGTTTAGATTTCTGGGCTTCGGCTTACTTAGATTACGTTGCGCCTCTAGACGCTTCGTAATTTAAGTGCCGGTCATGTTCCGTACCTTCGGGTCGTGACAAATGGAAACGATTGGGCTCGGATATTTCCAGTCTGAGAAATGGGAGCAATTGCATGACTGCCATGTTATAAAGGATCTTGATGAAGAAGAGGATGCTCTTTTAAAAGACGTTGACGTTGAAGCAGAACGAGGTCCTGCCATAAAAGTGCCGAGTCCGTCATTTGAAGAACAGATGGACAAGCTAATAAGGGAAGCGAGTCAAAAGGTTCGAAACGACTACAACCGCGAAATGGTCATTTACGAGAAAGCTAAGACGCAAAGCCTCCTTCAGCAGGCTATGGAAGATGACGATGCCCTCCACCGTCAACCTGCCGTGCATTCCAAAGACAAGAAAAAGGCCCGATGCAGAGGCAAAAACAAGTCAAAGAGTGGAAAAAAAGTTCGACAGCGGCAAAACGGATCCAAAAAGCCACGTGATCAAGAAAAGGTCAGCCGTAATCCGTCTCTAACGAAAAAGATGGGTCGAGCATATTCCGTCCCTCAAGACAAGACAAGGAAGATATTCGACCTCGTCATGAAAAATCAGATGATTACGCTCCTGGAGTCCAAGCACCCCGAACAAGCAAACGAGGTTCATCACCCGGATTATTGCTCCTATCACCGAGCGATAGGACATCCTCTTGAAAACTGCTTCACCTTCAAAAACTGGGTTGAAGACCAATATCAGCTCGGCAAATTCGCTTTATCCAACAGTTGGAAGGTAGCCCCACTGCAAAAGGATGTGCTAAAAGCAACGTATATAGCGAGAGTAGAACTAGATCAACATTGGTCTTGGAAACGATATCGTACCTGTCACGTGATAACGCTGTCAGAAGACGGAGTGCCCGAGAATACGGATGACCTCTCCTGGTGCTTCGAAAACGAGGATGAAGAGGAATTGATTTCAGAATTTCCACCAGCTCCAAAAGAGTTGGAAGATGGAATACATACTACGGAGGACAACCTAAGGAAAATTGACTTGGGGACGGCAAATGACCCGCGGACTACGTTTGTCAGCGAGCTACTGTCTAAATAACGGGTGGCTACGCTAAAAGACGTGCTCATGCAGTATAAAGACTGCTTCACATGGAACTATTCCGAGATACCGGGGATAGATCCGAAAATAGCTGTGCATAAATTGGCGATATCTCCGGACGTCAAGCCAGTTAAACAAGCCCCAAGAAGAATGCGGCTCGAACTTGAAATGAGCATCAACGCCGAAGTCAAGAAGCTGATCGACTCCAACTTCATCCAAGAAGTCCAATACCCCGACTGGATCGCCAACATTTTCCCAGTGATGAAGAAAAATGGGATGGTGTGCATCTACGTGGACTTCCGGGACCTCAACAAGACCTGTCCGAAGGATGATTTTCCCGTACCGGTTACCGAGCTAATGATAGACACCACGTACACTCACGAAGTCTTTTCCTTCATGGACGGGTCATCAGGGTACAATCAAATAAAGATGCATCCCGAAGACCAGAAGCATACCGCTTTCCGGACTCCTATGGGTATATTCTGCTACAAAGTAATGCTTTTCAGTCTGAAGAATGCCGGCGCTACCTTTCAGAGTGCCATGACAAAGATTTTCGATGACCTTATACATGAAATCATCGAATGCTATTTTGACGACCTCATGGTAAAAAGCAAATCACACGAGCAGCATTGGGAGCATCTGAAGGTAGTATTCCAACGACTTCGGAAATACAACCTGAAGATGAACCCTCTCAAATGCAAGTTCGGAGTTTCCTCGGGCAAATTTCTAGGGTTCATCATACGACATCGAGGCATCGAAATAGATCCATCGAAGATCATGACGATTATGGAAATACCTTCGCCAAGAACTCTCAAGCAATTGCAGTCTGTCCAAGGAAAGCCCGCGTATATCCGGCGGTTCATAGCTAATCTCTCCGGAAAATGCCGTCCTTACAGTCGCCTGATGAAGAAAGGGGCCCCGTTCATTTGGGATCACAAATGCCAAAGCGCATTGGACAAAATCAAGCAATATCTATAGAACCCGCCGGTACTGACCGCTCCGGTCAAGGGAAAGCCCCTCATTCTGTACACAACAGCTCTTTAAGGTTCTTTAGACGCATTATGAGCACAAGAGAACGGCCAAGGGAAAGAGAGGGCCCTCTACTATTTGAGCCGAGTTCTCCTGGGGGCAGAAAACAACTACTCCCCTATCGAAAAACATTGCCTGGCGTTAGTCTTCTCTATAACGAAGCTTCGGCATTATGCTTTGGCGCATGAGTTCCATCTCATATCAAAGGTGGATCCTCTCAAGTATTTGATGTCAAAAGCCATACTAACGGGACGGCTTGCTAAATGGGCCCTACTCTTAATTGAATTCTTGATAACATACCGACTTCTCAAGGTAGTGAAAGGCCTGGCCATCGCCGACTTCCTCGCTGAGCATCCGATACCTGCCGATTCACCCCTAAATTGTGAATTTCCGGATGAGCACGCGTTTGACACGATCGATAGGGAGAAAGGAGGGAGTGATACCCGATGGGAACTCTATTTTGATGGGGCATCTTCCATGAAGAGGAGAAAGCACATCACCCCTATAATCAAATCGGGGGTAGGCCTTATCTTCGTGACTCCGCAATAAGGGATTATGCGCTTTTTCTTTTCCTTAACAGAGCCGAGGATAAATAATGAAGTAGAATATGAGGCTTTGATAGCAGGTCTTGAGATCGCTGTCGACATGGGAATCGAAAATCTCCTTATATACGGAGACTCCCAGCTGGTCGTTAGTTAAGTAAACGGCGACAATCAAACGTGCAAACCAGAGTTGGTAAAGTACGGCGAGAGAGTGCAACAATTGCTGACTCAAATCCCTTCCTACGTCCTAGAAAGCATACCGCGTACGGAAAATAGTAAGGCGGATGCATTAGCAAAACTCGCCAAAGAACTGGCTGACGAAAACCTCGATGATGTAAGGATCATTGTACAAAGCCGTCGGGTTCTTGCACCAGCGGAAATATCTCCGAAGTCGTTTGAAGAAAGGGAAGAGACCAAGCAAACGACCCTACAAATAGGGGACCAAGAAAATGATAAGGATTGGAGAGAAGTCTTTATAGACTACTTCAAATCCCGTCAAACACCGGAAAATGCATCCTCAAAACATCAACTCATGAAACGAGCTCTGTCTTTCGCCTTCATCAATGATACTCTATATAAGAGATCGTTCGACTCTCTATGGCTGAGATGCCTGGGACCGGAAGAAGCAAGAAGAGTTGTCCAATAAACTCACGACGGACTCCGTGATTCTCATCAAGCCGGGCCAAAGATGAAACTGAAGATCAAAAGGATGGGCTACTATTGGCCCACGATAATTCAGGATTGCCTCGAATACGCAAAGCAGTGCCACTCGTGCCAAATTCATGGTGGCTTCATCCACCAGTATCCAAACCCGCTACACCCAACAGTGGCTAGCTGGCCGTTTGAAATGTGGGGAACTGACATAATTAGGCCCATATAACCAGCGTCATCCAGAGGACATCGGTTCATATTGACGACAACCAATTATTTCTCCAAGTGGGCAGAAGCAGTATCGCTAAGAGAAGTGAAGACGGAGAACATCCTTCATTTCTTCAAGACACACGTCATCTCTCGGTTCGGCACTCCGCGACGGATTATCTCCGATAACGGGTCGGCCTACAGAAGTCACAAAATCAGCGGCTTCGCACAGCAGCATAATATAGACTGAAGATACTCTTCGGTCTATAATCCCCGAGCTAACGGTCTAGCTGAGGCTTTCAACAAAACCTTAACAAAGATCATAAAGAAGACGGTGTCCAAAAATAAAAAGGATTGGCATGAGAGAATGCATGAAGCTCTCTGGGGTTATCGGACCACGTTCAAAACAGCCACAAACACGACGCCGTATGCATTGGTATTCGGCGCTGAAGCAGTACTCCGCTTGGAGATAGAGCTACCCTCTCTACGAGTGGTGGTTCATTATGAGCTAACAGACGAAGAGAATGCTTATCTTCGGCTTGAAGAGCTCGACACCCTCGATGAAACTCGTCTCATGGCACAGCAAAACGTAGAGCCTTACAAAGCAAAGATGACGCGTTCATACGAGAGATTGACTAGGCCGAGAATATTTCGCCAAGGCGAACTCGTGCTAGTGGTAAAAAGACCTATGATCTCCAATCGTGCCAAACGGGGGAAATTCGAGCCGAACTATGAGGGCCCGTATATCATAGACAAAGTCTACCAAGGTGGGGCTTACTTGCTCATGGATATGCATGGCGAAAGACCCTTCAGGCCAATAAACGGTCGGTTTCTAAAAAAATACTACGCCTGACGAGTCACAGCCTAGGTTAACGATAGATGACGACGCCTATGTCCGCTCGCTATCTTCCCAAGCCCAAACTCTATAAGTAGTATCCAGCGAAAACTTGCCTCAAAATCCCTGTGGACCGAAACGTCCCTAAACTAACAAGGGACCGAGATGTCCTTAAACTAGCTACTGACCGAAACGTTTTTAAACTACTACGAACCACAACATGCTTAGGCTACCGCGGCAAAAGAAAATGGTACATCCACAAGAAAAATGGGCACGGATGAAAACCCGAAAGGGCTCCATGAGTAAAAACAGCAGGGCTACGGCGAGTTTGTGAAAACCCGAAAGGGCGCAAACTCGTAAAAAAAAAATCATGCACACTTGCGAGGTCCTCTCGACCTTGTAAGGAGAAAACACCCGCGTGAGATCCTTATGACTCACAAAGGAGCAACACACTTAGGTATCCCCAAGATTCCTGAGGAGAAATTACACTTACAAGATCCTCATGACTCGTAAGGAGAACCCTCTTATGAGACCCTCACGGCTCATAAGATTCAAAAGCCTTAAGTTACAAGGATCTGAACATGTTCTTAAGCCATCATTTTTTCCAGACTGTCCTAAAGGTGAGTCCATATTGATCCCTGTATACAATCCACGGGCACAAATAAACGTCTCCCCCACCAAGTTCCACCAATAGCACGAGATGTCCTCATGTGGTGAACGAAACTTGTAAGTCTTCTCGACTTATAAGGAGAAAACACTCTTGTAGGATCCTTACGACTTATAAGAGAAAACACACTCAGGATTCCTAAGGAGAAAATACACCTACGAGATCCTCATGACTCGTAAGGAGAAACATCTTTATGAGACCTTTATGGCTCATAAGTCAAATGCTTTAGTCGACAGGATTCTAACCCTGTTTGCTAAGCCATCTTTGTTTAAATCGACAAAGGCAAATGATGATTCGCTCTTGACAATATCCCAGTTGTAGCGATACTGATGCCTAAATCGGTATCAAATTCCAAGTCCTTTCACGCAAATGATGATTCGCTCCTGGCAATATTCCAGTCGCAGCGATGCTGATGCTAAGATTGGTATCGGATCTTGAGTTCCATACTCGAAAAAATGTATATGAAATAGCCGAAATGTTTGGGCAACTCGCAAAAAAAATCAGCGAGTAAAATATATGCATACAAAAATAGCTGAAATGATTGGGCAACTCGCAATAAAAAGCAGCGAGTAAAATGGAAAATAGTCGAAATGATTGGGCAATCGCGACTTTTGAGATATAAAAAGCTGAAATGATAGAGCATCGCGGAAAGAAATAAAAAAAAAGAATGAATGAAACTTTTGCACTGCAGGTAAGTCTATACTGACCCATGTATACAATCTATGGGTATAAATAAAAAGGGAACCACGTGTCCCAACAAACTCTGTCAAAAGGAAAGTCAGATTTCGATAACAACATCTGCATCCCAGAAGACCAACAATGGCGTTCCTCCTCATGCCAGCGGCGCACGGACGCGACACCACCAATCGGAGCCATGACAAAGTCCCCAGTTCTAAGACTCTACGATTCACAGACAACCTAGAGTTAGCCCCGACATCGCAAAAAGCAGAGTAAGCCAACCCGACACCGCAGAAAGCGAAATACGTCAGCCAATGACCTCTGTCACGGAAATATATCATCCAATGACCCTGTATCGGAAATATGCCATCCAATGACCCCGCATCGGAAATACGTCAGCAAATGACCCCGTCGCGGAAATACGTCAGCAAATGACCTTGTCTCGGAAATACGTCAGCTAATGACCTCCGTCGCGGAAATACGTCAGCCAGTGGCCCCGTCGTGGAAATACGTCAGCAAATGACCCCGTCTCGGAAATACGTCAGCCAGGGACCCCGTCTTGGAAATACGTCATCCAATGACCCCATCTCGAAAATACGTCATCCAATGACCCCGCCTCGGAAATACGTCAACAAATGACCCCATCACGGAAATACGTCAGCAAATGACCCCGTCGCGGAAATACATCAGCCAATGTCCTCCGTCACGGAAATAGGTCAGCCAGTGACCCCATCTCGGAAATACGTCATCCAATGACCCCGTCTCGGAAATACGTCAGCCAGTGACCCCGTCGTGGAAATACGTCAGCAAATGATCCCGTCTCGGAAATACGTCAGCCAGTGACCCCGTCGCGGAAATACGTCGGAAAATGACCCCGTCTCGGAAATACGTCAGCCAGTGACCCCGTCGAGGAAATACGTCAGCAAATGACCCCGTCGCGGAAATACGTCAGCAAATGACCTCCGTCTCAGAAACCAGTCCGTAAACGACCTCCCCGTCGGAGCAACGCTTCGACTCGGAAACAAGTCAACCCACCAACCACTTACGAGTTCTCTCGACTTGTAAGGGAGAAAATTCTTTTGTGATATCCTTACGACTCTCAAGAGAAAACACACTTAGGAATCCTCACGACTCCTAAGGAGAAAATACACCTACGAGATCCTCTCCACTCGTAGGGAGAAAAGTCTTTATGAGACTCTCACGGCCCATAAAGTTGAAAAGTCTTAGGCGGCAGACCTGAACCTGTTTCCTAAGTCATCGCTACCCAATAAAGAGTTCAAGATTAACTGTTATTCATCATCTACAGGTCACATTCCAACAACACAGCAAAGAAAAGAAGGCGATATAGGAGATAAAAAATGTGTCTTTTATTAATAAATTTAATTAAATAAAAGATACATCATAAAAAAATGAATGAATGAATACATGTTATTCATAGATTACAAATTTTCACTCGATACAAAGACAATTATTGAGGAGGAGGCGTTCTCAACAAATCAGCAAGCCGCTCGCGGACTCCTCTCAACTCCTTTTTACAGTTAGCCGTCGTGACCAGCTCCGCTTCGACTTAGGCCCGCTGTTGCAAACATGATGAAAGCTTTTCATCAGTACCTGTTCAGACCATAATATTGCATTTATCATTCCCCTATTCTTATCCTTTTTTATAAATAAACAGGTACTCTTGACGCACGTTTGTTGCATATTACAGGTTACAGGTTTCTGGAGCAAATACAGTGAGAAAGACACAAAACAACAGAAAAAGGGACTTTTGACCAACAAGTAGACGGATCCTAGTCAAGCCTAGTCGAAGAACAGTGCAAGGTCCAAAAAGTCAAGTGAAACGGTTAAAAAGCCCAATACAAGTCTTCACTAAAAATCTGGAGAAGATCCAGAAGCCCAACAGAGAAACTATATATGGAATAAGAAGCCCAAATATCCACTGAACCAAGCCCAAGAAAACCAAAGCCCAAGTCCACAGTTTGGCCGCGGATCCGCGGCCAAACCCTACCTGGAGCCGCGGATCCGCGGCCATCAATCGCCCGTGTCGGTGGAAAATTTCTGGGTTGTTGCGTCGGTGCAGATGTTAGGATTTAACGTGGGCAAATCAGTAATTGCGCATGTGCGAGACTCTGAAACCCTAATTCTCCTGTTTGCTTATAAATTGTAATTTTAGATCCGAAAATTGTATGCCTCTTTTCAATCAATAAAATTCAGATTTTCTGGGAGCAAAAATTCAGATCTTTTCTTCTTGTTTGGAGGGAGCCATCGAATTAGTAAGTCTTTTATCTCTTTTAATTATAATGTCTTCTCTTCCCCTAATGAGCGAGTAGTCTCCTCGCTTGTTAGGGTTAGCCTTAGGGAAAGGGTTGAGAGATGAGATCTCTCGCCCCTTTCAATTCCACCTTCACCTAATTAATTAGTACTTCACGCATACGAGCACAACCGCTCCCTGCGGCATCCTACCCTTCGAGGTAACGATGAACCGTAGTATAAAGGGCCGGTTGCGCACGTTTTCCGTGAGGGTTAGGATAATTATCAACAAAGTAAGGATACAAATCTAGAGGAAGAAATCTCTTCCCAAGAGATTCGTATCCACTTTATTAATAATTAACTTAACATCTAATAGATCTATAAAAAAATGTCATTGAAAGCGGTGAGGAAGAACCTTAATCTCCCAAAACTTCCCCTAAACCTAACCCTAGCAAGATTCTTAATTAGATTAATTAGATCTCGTTTTCATAGATTTTTATAAACCAATCAAAACCACAAACAGAATCAACTCGTTAAAACACACTAAAGGAATTTACCCGTCTCTGTGGATCGACCCGCACTCACCGGCTAGCTGCGAAGCGACGCCGTTTCTGATTGCGGTAATTACAAGTTTTGACATCAATCAAATGGCGCCGTTGCCGGGGACGGCGTATTCTTTCTTTTTGTGAATTTTCGGGTTGATATAAATTTTAAAAATTATAAAAATCTGAAAATATAAAAAATATAAAAAAATAATCGAATTTTGATCTGTTTGAAGGGTTATTTTTGAGTCTTGCAGGAACAGCGAAGATCTGAAATTGTACAGAGCGCAAATCAGAAAGTTACATATAAGAACAGAGAGGAACCATCATTACAGAGCAACACAATTTTTTCCAGCAGCTGAACCCACTCACTGACCGCTCTTCCGCCGCATACAGGGGGTTCCTGCCGCGCTTCCGCGCTTGAAGTGACACGTCAGCCCTAAAAATTTGTGTGGTTTGTTTTCTCTCCATCTCCTCTGCAACCTCCATATCTCTGTCTGTGAAAATTTTCTGCAGGGTTCTTTGCGTAAAGAGTCTTTCTCCCCCTTCTAAATAACAGATTTCTGCAGGTTTCTTTGCGCCGCGCTAAAAAAAATTCTGATTGCAAGTGAAATTTTATTTGTTTTGCATAATTTAACCGGATATCTAAGGGGCTATTTGACCAAATCCAGATTGGGTGGGGATTTCATCACCCTTCCCAGGACCCCAGAAAACACCTAAGCATTTTTCATTAACCACCTTTAATTACAAAAGACTAGACTCAGACCTAAGGATAGCGAGCTCAATAAGAAAAGGACTAGGGTAGGCATCGGCCGTTTATCCTAACCGACATTGCGGTGTCTAGGCTAGTGGTTTTTAATTAGGCCCACTGTAGTGGTGGTTCCTTCCCACTTACCTGGCCGTATTTGTCCGTGAAGAGGCGGTTTGAGGTTCTATCTCTAGCCCTTTAGAACAGTTAGGAGCTGTCTAGCTGACCTAGGTAACCCTAGACTTAGGTCTGATTGTGCATGTGTGGTTAATTGCAGTTGTGTCCCTAGTCTCTTTTCAAAATCTTTTTGCAAAAGCTCACTTAATAAGAAAAAGGA
This sequence comes from Agapanthus africanus, assembly GCA_030015575.1. Classification (NCBI taxonomy): domain Eukaryota; kingdom Viridiplantae; phylum Streptophyta; class Magnoliopsida; order Asparagales; family Amaryllidaceae; genus Agapanthus; species Agapanthus africanus. The sequence continues at coordinate 22,049,672 of JASDDO010000028.1, read as the reverse complement.
AAATCTTTTCAAAACTTGCAACTTGTCGCTAAAGAATCTTTGCACTCACTTACACCACTCCTTACCTCCACATTCAAATTCTTCTTTCGAAGGTATGTCGGGACACGACCCCAACTATACCTTCCCGACGGGAATGATTCCACCTCCGTTAGGTGCGAATAACCCGAATCTCCCGCCTGTCGAAGCGCCCGCACGAGTCGCGCTCCAGGATCTTTTCTACCCCGTCCGCACCGCCCTTCCCACTTGTCTTTCCCTCCCACCGGCTAATGGGGACAACTTTGAGATAAAACCACACTTCATCAATATGCTGCCTAAGTTTCATGGTTTGGAATCCGAAGATGCATATATTTTCATTACTAAATTCCAAAACGTTTGCGCCATGATGAAGACTACCCAATTAAGTGATGACGCAATAAGGCTAAGGGTCATTCCTTTTACCTTATGTGACCTAGCCGAGAAGTGGCTATACAGCACCGCATTACATTCCATTCGAAATTGGGACGAGTTTGTGAGAGCTTTTCTGAAAAAGTTCTACCCTCATCATAAAACTGCTAGAATCCGAAACGAAATTATACAATTTTCACAGCTTCAGTCCGAACCATTATGGAAGTGCTTCGAGAGATTTAAAGACCTACTTGTTCAATGCCCTCATCATGGGATAGAAAAGTGGCAACTTTGCCAAACATTATACGAAGGATTGAACGCCGCAACGAAGCAGTTGCTAGAAACAATAGGTCAAGGTCATTTTCTCTCCAAGTCTAGCGACGAAGCTTGGCAGTTTCTTGAGGACCTAAGTGAGCAAACAATTCAGTGGGAGAGTACCAAGACCACATCATCTTCTTCAGTTGGTCAATCTAGGGCAGGCATACATCAAATAGATATGTCGATAGCTATGAAGGCCGAGATGGCCTCACTTATGAAAAAGCTAGAAGCCATTGAGACAAAAATCTCATCGTCTTCTCCTGCCCCTACTCTACCCACAAGAACTGTTTGTGCTTGTTGTTCGAACCCATCGCATCTCACCGAAGAGTGCCCTTATAATGCACCTATTCAAGGGCAGGATCAAGTCAATGCTGCATTCCAGCAAAGACAAAGAAATGATCCTTACTCTTCGACATACAATCAGGGGTGGAGGAGTCACCCAAATCAACAGTTCCAAGGGAACAACAATTTTCAAAGAGCTCCTCCCCAACAACAACAAGCACCCTTACAAACTCAAAACCAGCAACCTTTCCAACAACAACCTTATACAAATCAAACGAACAATTTGGTTCAACCATATGATGATAAGGTTACCTCGCTCGAAAAAAGTCTAGATGCATTTGTTAAGCAAACTTCAGAATCCGCAGCAAGATTTGAAAGTTATGTTCAATCTTTAATGAATAACAATGCCTCACACGATCAAAGTATCAAATCTATTGAGGCACAGATTGCACAATTAACTGCTGCGTTGAGCGAGAGAGAAAAGGGAAAGCTTCCATCTCAACCATTGTCCAATCCCGGTCACACACAAAACGCATATAAAAATCACAATGTAAATGCGGTGACCACGTTGAGATCCGGAAGAGAGTTGCAAAATAATGTGGAAACTAATGATGACATCCCCGCCGGTGGTTCTTCTTCCCCTTCTTCATTTTCTTCACTTCCTTCTTCACCTTTTTCTCTAGAGCCTATTCTCCACCCTTCACACGGCTCTACTCCTTCTAGCTCTAATGGACCCATTTCTCACAACACGAACACATCTACACCGGGATCCGTTCCTAATCCACAGTCTGATCCACAAACTTTTGACTCAACTAATTTTCAAAATGCACCATTTCCAAACAGATTGAGTCCTAATAAACCAAATGCACAAGTGGAAAAGATTGTGGAGATATTTAAGCAGGTTAGCATAAATATACCTCTCTTGGATGCTATCCAACAAGTCCCTTCATACGCGAAAATCTTAAAGGGCTTATGCACCTCGAAGAGAAAGGCATCTCAAGTACCCAAGAAAGTGCTAGTGGCTAGTGCAGTGACAATGCTATTAACCACCATCAAACCTTACCCCAAAAACGAAAGGACCCCGGCTGTCCTACTATTTCAATTACAATTGGGGATAAGAACATTAATCGAGCACTTTTAGATCTTGGGTCTAGTGTTAACCTGATTCCCTACTCCGTGTACGAACAATTAGGGGTTGGAGAGTTGAAACCCACTCGTTGCACTTTCCAAATGGCCGATCGATCAATCACCTATCCAAGGGGTCAACTAGAGGATGTGTTGATCAAAGTCGGGGAATTCATATTCCCCGTTGATTTTATCGTTATGGATACACAACCTGTTGCTAACCCAAGAAACCAAATTCCGGTGATTCTTGGTCGACCATTTTTGGCCACTTCCAATGCCGTGATAAATTGTCGCAATGGCTCCATGACTCTATCCTTCGGAAAGAGATCTAGTGAGTTCAATATTTATAAGATGGGAAGTCTGCCCCCCGTGCCTAAAGCTAGTACACGAGAAGTTTGCTCTATTCACGAAATCACGCAGGAGGACTGCGAGCTTGAAAGTTTTCTATTTGATGAAAACAGTTTTGACGCCACTAGTGCGTCCCTCCTTGAGCCTACTACCGTTGACACAACCGATGTTGATTATGAATGTTTCACTTTTTCGGATGACGACTCACAGCCCGAATATGAGTCGTTTGAATTTTTGGATGGGTCAGTCGAACCATCTGAATCGGTTGTTTGTAGTGATTTCGAACCTGTGTTAGAGTCCTTTGAGTTCGAGGTAGATTCCGCAATGGTTCTTTCACCTCAGAAATTCGAACTCATGTCCTTGCCGTCTCACCATAGATATGCTTACATAGGTGAGAATGAGACTTTTCCCATTATCATATCAGCCTCTCTAACCTTCGAGCAAGAGAACGCTATTTTAAAAGTCTTACAAGATAGGCGGCAAGTCTTCAGTTGGACTATGGCGGACATCGAGGAGATCAGTTCCCTCATAAGTGAATATCATACACAATTGATGGATGATGCCATGTCGGTAGAGGACCCACGGGAACATCTTGGGGGTATTGTGGTGAGTCAACCTCCTCCCTTAGAAGTTGAAATACCCCCATTTCTTTTAATAAGGTACGAGAATGCCAACACTCCACTGATTGCTGATCATTTACATTCTCGTTTCGATGCATCACCATCACCTGTATATTTACCTCCACACCTCCCATACCACTACCTCTATCTTCTCCAATTCTTTGCGGACCACCACAACTTATTCTTCCACCAACCCATACTCTTTACTGATAAATTTTTCAACTGGTTGGTGTTGACTTTTGGTCGATGCAAAGTTTGGCAGTCTAACATAGTTTAAATGAAGTTTGGGGGAGGGTCTTTTTGTATATATTTTTGTTTTTCAATAAACAGGGGAGTATCGGTATTTTGACCTTCTTGGTTTAGCATGACAGTGAGAACACTGTCAAGTTCAAGTTTGGGGGTATGCTCGGTACGTCTTCTTCCTTCGCATTCATTTGCACATATTTTTTGCATTTGCATACTTATTTTAAAACCCATAAAAATTTGAAAAATTTGAAAAAAAAATAATAAAAATTAATGTATTCAATTTTGGCTAATTGACTAGAGTTTGACAAATAGGTCAACTAACTAGGAAAAACTAGATCTTAGACTTAGTGAATTAAAAAACCCTAAAAATAACATTCCTTAAAGTTTAACAGTAGAAAGTATATGCCTTGTAGTTTATTTAGAAATAGGCAAATTTTAAGTTCACTTCTTGGGCTAAGTCAAAATGAGGGAAGAGTATTGATGTTCTTATTAGAGTATAAGTTTGAAAAATAGTTCCTAACTTAAGTCTAGATTCTGAAAACGTATACCCTACAATTTGCACAATCACGCACCTTGAAACTTGGAATAGTAGAAGAGACCTTGAAAGGCTCTTGTCTAAAGTCCTTAGTATGAAAAAGTGTGAATAAAGAAAAAAAAAATGGACACTGGTTTTTGTGATTACTTAAGGCTGCAAAAATAGAAAAAATATTTAGCAAGGGTGCTTCATCACCTAGTGCCTTAGACCAACTGGTTTGGGGGTCACTGCTAAAACCTTGGGTGTTGCACAGACTAGGAAGTATGCTTTAAAGTGCAAGCGCATTTTGTAATCGGTCGTTGGTACCTCAGGAAGTATTAATGGTCGCATGAAGGATGTGTAAGCAAATTTTATTTAAATTCACCACTAATTAGTACTTTGGACAACGGACAAGGGGTTGATTGCTTAATTTGAATTTCCAAGTGTAGGGGTGACTTATACACACACGTAGGGGTATGTGATTGGAATTTAGATAAGAGAGAGGAATGAAAGATAAAACTTGTATCTTTAATGGAGTTGATAGAAAATTCCTAAGTAGAGATGAAACCCTAGAAGGAAGACTTAAGAGATGCCGAAAGCTAAGTGGGTCTACATAACATATATAATCTTAAGTTAAATGATGAGGAAGTGTGAAGAATGTGGGTGGATAATTTACGAGTCAAACGATAATAGAATTCCTTGTTAGAAAACCTAATTGGAGAACAAAAGTCAATGGGCCAAGTTGATAGGATTTTGTGGGTAGTATCCGCTGAAAACCCTCAGGAGACAACACTCCTCCTACTAGGGACACCTAGAGGTTTAACGGCTTGTTGCACGTGCTCAGTGCAATCGCGTTTCCCTGCGAAAGTGTGGTTAGGATTTTTTAGAGAATAAAATAATAAGTTTGCTTGAGGACGAGCAAAATGTAAGTTTGGGGGTATTTGTTCAGACCATAATATTGCATTTATCATTCCCCAATTCTTATCTTTTTTTATAAATAAACAGGTACTCTTGACGCACGTTTGTTGCATATTACAGGTTACAGGTTTCTGGAGCAAATACAGTGAGAAAGACACAAAACAACAGAAAAAGAGACTTTTGACCAACAAGTAGACGGATCCTAGTCAAGCCTAGTCGAAGAACAGTGCAAGGTCCAAAAAGTCAAGTGAAACGGTTAAAAAGCCCAATACAAGTCTTCACTAAAAATCTGGAGAAGATCCAGAAGCCCAACAGAGAAACTACATATGGAATAAGAAGCCCAAATATCCACTGAACCAAGCCCAAGAAAACCAAAGCCCAAGTCCACAGTTTGGCCGCGGATCCGCGGCCAAACCCTACCTGGAGCCGCGGATCCGCGGCCATCAATCGCCCGTGTCGGTGGAAAATTTCTGGGTTGTTGCGTCGGTGCAGATGTTAGGATTTAACGTGGGCAAATCAGTAATTGCGCATGTGCGAGACTCTGAAACCCTAATTCTCCTGTTTGCTTATAAATTGTAATTTTAGATCCGAAAATTGTATGCCTCTTTTCAATCAATAAAATTCAGATTTTCTGGGAGCAAAAATTCAGATCTGTTCTTCTTGTTTGGAGGGAGCCATCGAATTAGTAAGTCTTTTATCTCTTTTAATTATAATGTCTTCTCTTCCCCTAATGAGCGAGTAGTCTCCTCGCTTGTTAGGGTTAGCCTTAGGGAAAGGGTTGAGAGATGAGATCTCTCGCCCCTTTCAATGCCACCTTCACCTAATTAATTAGTACTTCACGCATACGAGCACAACCGCTCCCTGCGGCATCCTACCCTTCGAGGTAACGATGAACCGTAGTATAAAGGGCCGGTTGCGCACGTTTTCCGTGAGGGTTAGGATAATTATCAACAAAGTAAGGATACAAATCTAGAGGAAGAAATCTCTTCCCAAGAGATTCGTATCCACTTTATTAATAATTAACTTAACATCTAATAGATCTATAAAAAATGGCATTGAAAGCGGTGAGGAAGAACCTTAATCTCCCAAAACTTCCCCTAAACCTAACCCTAGCAAGATTCTTAATTAGATTAATTAGATCTCGTTTTCATAGATTTTTATAAACCAATCAAAACCACAAACAGAATCAACTCGTTAAAACACACTAAAGGAATTTACCCGTCTCTGTGGATCGACCCGCACTCACCGGCTAGCTGCGAAGCGACGCCGTTTCTGATTGCGGTAATTACAGTTTTTGACAACAATCAGTACCCAGCATAACAGCTTCGCAGTCCTGCACGACCCGCTCCGCAGAGTCAAGCGCCCGTCTCAGAGTCAACCCATCCGAAATGCACCGCTGAAGATTGTCAAAAACAGCTTTCAACTGCGCAGTGTTCGCTTCAACCTAGGTGCGCAACTGGGCAGATTCACTTAGAGCTACTTCATGATCCTTTGACCTCAAGGTCATCTCTCGTTCAAAATGGCGGATAAAAGGAACACTTTGCTCAACCCACACAGCCCGCTGGGAGTTTAAAGTTGACACTTCATGAGCGGGACGCTTGAGCTCAATCTCACGCAGGCAGGCATCGATCTTTCTGCAATAATTAACCCAAGACTCGACGATGCCTTCGTCATGGAAGTTTACGAGCGTCGCTAGCAAAGGATTAACCCAGCAGCAAAATATGCAGCGAGTGCGAGGGCCTCGGCGTCAAGATCTTCGACGAATTCGCTCAACATTCGCAGGCTAGTCGCAGCGACCCTGGAAGATGGACGTCTAGAAAAGGGCCCTGCAGGCATTAGGATTCGAGACTTGATAGGATCTGGAATCGGTGCGATTGCTGCAAAAAAAATCATGGTCAAATGTCGACTCGGGAGGTAAAAGAAAATACACGAGCGATGGAATCTACTATACCGGCTGTGGCTGATGGAAGAGTTGGGAGTACCGGAGGCGAGGCTATTCTCTCACCCCCTCCTCCGATCCGTAGCACTGCAATCAATACAAGGAAGGCTTATTAACAACATGGCTATTCGTTAAAGAAAGAAAGAAACAATAGCTGAAGGATATACTAACCAACACCAGCGGACGAAGTGACTTCCGACTGGAAAGAGAAATGCGGGTTCAGCACCTGATACAGATGATCAAAAAGGACTCTTGCAAAGTTGTGACAATATGCTGTGAGGGGGATGATACCCACAATGAGATCGATAAATCACAAACCTATACCTTCCAGCATTTCGGAGGACATAGGAGAAGGCAAAGGAACAACAACCGTCATGGCTGCGACCGGAGGTGCTTCAGATGGCACGATCTCAGCATTCGCTGCACCTACAAAACATCGTTAGAATAAGCTGAGCAAGATTGTGAAATAAAAAGAACAGTGACTCTGGATTTACCTGACGGGTCACCAACCAAAGCCGCGACGGAAGCATCACCGGGCGCAGCAGCTTCTTTGCTCTTTTATAGTGGAATAGTTTCGGCACTCGTGGATTCATCCCCTGATTTGACAAGAGCCGTCATTACGTTCGTGATGCCCGCCGATATTAGGGAGTTGCAAGGGGAAAGAGCGGCAGTTTGGGCAGTCCCAGACTTCCGAGAGAGAGTAGCCTCTTCGGGCTCTGTGGTCACCGTCATCTCACCTGCCATCTCATCGCCAGGACTTGGCCCTGCAGGATATGGTATATAAGAATTTGATGATCAAGTTCTAATAAAAAAGACTCAGCGTTACGTTACCTTCGGGCAGCTTTTCGGTTTCTTCCCGAGCCGCGCATGCAACTTGTCTATGGGCGGTAGGCAGGGCAGCTGGAGCATCCTCTGGAGGAATAGCGACAGGGGAGCGGTTCTTGAGCCTGCACCTACAGCCAATGCGGCATCACGTTCTTTCGCTGCACGCCTCCTGTGCTTCCTTTCGGCCTGGGCCGTAAGATCTAACCTCCTCAGGACTTCTGACAAGGGTATACCATTATCTGAACCAAGCTCTGCCTTCGGCGCCGTTACGACGTCCATCATCGGCTGCTTTAGCGAGACCTCTTGTGGTGACATAGAGATAGCCGTGGCTGCGCTAGCCGACTCTAACGATGCCGCTGCGTCACCACTTGCGATTGGTACCGCACTTGGAATAACCCGAGTCAAGGTAGTCCCTGCAGCAAAATAAAAGAGAGGGTCAAACCATGAATAAAGAAAAAGGTAATGAAGGCACAATGAGTCAAAGTATACCAAGACCCAAAGAAGTACGGAGCCTCTCTTCCTCTTCAAACGTTTTGAGGGAAGCCGCGAGATCCTCTTCGGCAGAGATACCTGTTAAAGAAGAAAGCGTGAGTAAAAGCATGATAAAAAAAATAGCCGCGGAAAGATACAACTGAAGTCTACCTGACTGTGCGATAGTGATCAGTGCTGCTTCATCGCGAGCCAGTCGCTCGGAAGCCACAAGGGCAGCTTGAAGATCAGTATTGTCTGCGGGCGTGATAAATAGACCCTCATTGGTCCCATACTCGCACAAGCCTTCACTATAGAGAGCATGGGGCTCCTGGCCGAGTACAACGTCAGCACAAAAGAGCAATTTCTTCTTTTTCTGTGAGCGAGCACCGGCAGCTGATGACCGGAGTTTGCGCTAGGCGGGCAACTTTGGGCGACGAGTCCCGATCTCCGTACCTACTCCAGACTCCGGAGATGATGCCGCTACCGATTCCACAGGAGTACGAGGTAGAGGCTTATCAGGGAAGGTGTGCGGGATCGTAACCATACCAGCTTCCCTTACGGAAGGACAAACAATGGTCCGTTCCTTCAAGAGGACAGCGGGATTACTCGCAGGGGCTGCACCCTTGCGATCAAGAAGTAACCGCTTTTCTTCCCTAATGACAACACTCGTCACATGCGAGTACCGCGCCACGTATGCGTTCGAGATTCTCAGAATGCAGCTCGGCTCGCTAATAAAGAAGTTGGACCCGATGTTCAGCCGCATGAAATGGTGTAGCGCGTTGCGGATACCCTCCTCTGTAGCGACAGGCTCGGCTAAAAAAGCTTCTAGCGGGACACCTTGATTGTAGCTAGACTGTTGAGCGAAACAGTGAGGGTTTTATCTCGTAAACAGTGTCGAATCGTTCTGCCTAAACACTAAAAAGTCCGGCCTGATTGAATATAAATGAAGAATCTCCCAAGCTTTCAAGGTAGAAGCCCCGTCTTTGAAGATGGCGCGCAGCGGCTGCACCGTTTTTGTGGATTCCTTACCGATGGTTAAGACCTTATCGACGAAGGTCATGCCATCCTCGACTAGCGGGCGAAGAACCAGACCCCGAGCCTCTCTCTGAGTCAGTTCCAAAGCGGAAGCGTCAACTAACCACATAACCCGAGGAAAGTTATAAATGTCGTAGAAACGAGGCCACTTGTGGAATCCAAAAGCGCCAAGCACATGCAGCTCGATCCACGAAGTGAAATAGTGCAGTGGGAAATTTACAGGCTGCACCCCTGGCTGAGTGGTGTCTGCCGCTGAGCTGAGGCCATGATACAAGTAAGCCAGCCCAGCGATCCCGATGGCCACTCGCATCCCAACAACCATCGGTGAGCCGGGTAGAAGACAAATTACCTCATATGGCGAGGGTGCATTGGGAGCACAAACCGGCTTAACCATAAGCCCAGAAACCCCAAAAAGAACGCCTCTTCATTAATGTCTGAAGCTGCGAGCTCTGCGAAGGGGACTACTGGAGTATCCGGGAGGAAGAAATTTCTTTGATCTGCCTCCGCTGATGGCTAGCTGTTCAAGCCAAAACCAAATGGGTCGTCAAGCTTGGCGAATTTCACAGGTTGTTTTTATAAGACTTCCGGACGGAGAAAGTGAGCGATGAAATCCGCAAAGCTGACCCCGTGCCCTCCGGATTCGAGAAATAGACTTTCGTAAATTTTCAACACCTTAATTAGACTTGGAAATTGATGTTGAATGGCATTCTCCATGGTAAGGCCCATCACCACTGATTTAGTGGCAAAGATGTACTCGTCAGGAGGAAGTAACTCTTCATAATGTTCTCCCCTGACGGGTAACCCGGAGATCTCCGCGAACTCCTCCAAAGAGATTGAAACTTCCCGATCTGATAGAAGAAAAGTGTGAGTCAGAGTATTCCATTGTTCCAAGAAAGATTTGACCTACCATACAGAGGGTGTGGAATACAGGAAGAAAGACGCGTAAACTGCGGAGTACAACCCGAGCTTTAGCAGCAGTGATTTCCTGGCCGACAAGATGTATCGAGCCCACTGCAAATATCCGGCTGGATGGAGAGGAGTCAAGCCTATCATGTATGGCTGTCCCCAAGGGCGCGACTCACCTTGACATATGCGCCGCCCCAGAATATCCAAAGCCATCGGCGGCTGTACGGGTATCGAGGCCATAGAAGGCTGAAGGTAACCTAATGAGGTCCAGTTGACTTCCTCTACGGCATAGTTCACTGGGGATGAGTCGGCGTAGTGGATCGCCGAAATGGGCTCCGAAGGCACTGCACACGAGAAGCTGCCTCGACCTCGAATGATTTGATTGTACCACGGCCCCCATAAATGAAGAGATTTTTGCTCCGGGTCGTGATCTTTGATCGGTGCGAAAACTTCCCGGTCTACGGGCGCGTCAGCAAATGCGCTTTCCGGATGATCGAAGGAGAAAGAAGTGTCGAAAGACATAGTACCTGCACGAAAAGGAACAAGAGTTAGCTGTCAATGTTATAGTCCAAATTCTAACACTTGGTACTTGAAATTTGTACCACACTGCAATGCAGTAGAAATAGACCAAAGAGGACCCAACAAATCAAGATGACGGCTCATCATTGATGAGACAGTCACTCATTAAATAGGAAATCCTAAAAGGATTCTCATTTAATAAGAGGCCCCTCGGGCCAAAGAGTTAAACTACCTCAAGAGCAACGCTATGCAGACAAGAGTGACAGCTGTCAACTCTAATCATGAGAGGAATAAAATTCCTTAAAAATTTTAAGAGCTATGCTCTATGAAGACGATGGAATCATCCATCAAAACCTTTGTTCCCCTCCGAACGGCGGCCGAGACGACGTGAGGACGTCTAGCCTGAGATTTGGGGAAGATGCTATATGGTTTTATCCGTCCACCTCTCCGAAGATGCCAAGTTGATTTATGGCACCGTGTATCGGAGGTTTAGACGGATGCGGCTGATGTAGCAGACTTTATCAGATTCCCCCTCACTTGAGGGGTTTTTGATTGTGGGGACGCTCTTCCCCTGCAGGCGCAAGCCCCTGCAGTTAATTACGCTACCGCATCGCGGTAACCACTTTCTCCTTCTCCAGAATTTCACTTTGTGTCGTGGGTGTTTGTTTTGTTTGTGGTTGCCCGTGGATTGTATACGGAGACTAAGTGATGTCGTCACCCGTAGGACGTGGATTAGTCCAAATCCATATTTACTTAGATTTGGGTTTAGTGTTTTAGTCTAAGGATACGTTAGCTGTATTGAGGCTAAGATCAACTTAAACATTCGTTAAGGATACGTTAGTCCTGGTTGAGACTAAGATCAACTTAACGTGGTGATCTATTTAATATATAGCCATCGGGACTCGTCACCTCTCTAACGTCATTGAGGGATTACAACGACGGGTGTCAGAGGGGTTCGGAGATGTACCCTTGAACCAAAGTTAATTTGGAGTTTTATAGTCCATTTGAATGTTTAAGGATATGTTAGCCGTGTTTGAGGCTAAGATCTACTTAAATGGGATCGTTTAGATCCAACAAAAGAGCGTTTGGGGGCTCTATTGTTCCAGTTTAGGGACGTAGTGGTCCATAGGTAGTTTAAGGACATTGCGGTCCACTGCCAGTTTAGGGACATGGTGGTCCATTGTTCCCATTTTAGGGACGGATGTTAGTTTAAGGACGCATTAGTCCATGGGTTTAAGGACCCCATAGTCCATATAGATGTGTTTAAGGACGCATTAGTCCATTAGTTTAAGGACGCATAAGTCCATGGGTTTAAGGACCCCACGGTCCGTATGGGTGTGTTTAAGGACGCATTAGTCCATTAGTTTAAGGACGCATAAGTCCGCGGGTTTAAGGACCCCACAATTCGTATCTTAGTTTAAGAACGCTTAAGTCCGTGAGTTTAAGGACCCCACAGTCCGTTTTGATGTGTGGTTGTCGGGACCCGTCACCTCTCTGACGTCGTTGAAGGATTACAACGATAGGAGTCAAAGGAGTTCGGAGATGTACCATCGAACCAGATGTAAATTGATTTAAGAGAGCAGCTGTGCTCAGTCAATTTAATTTGAGGACTTACGGCCATGATTGGGCTAAGTCCAATTGAAAAATGTTCAACACTTTTATTTGTTTTTGGCCTATTAGGCTATGCTAGGCTTGGCCCCTTTTTAATAATGCATAGCATTAATCTTGGTCTCTGTTGGACCTTTATTTGGGCTCTGTCCCTTTTAAAATAATGCATTGCATTATTTATTATTTTATTTGGGCTCTGCCCATTTATAAATGATGCAGAGCATCAATTTTACTTGGGCTTTGGCCTTTTATAAAAGATGCAGAGCATCAATTTTAGCTAGGCTCTGCCCATTTATTGATTTGCAATTTAATTTGGCCTGCTAGGCCTTTCTGATTTGGGCCTGGCCCTTTAGTAAAAGAAATGTGTTGCATTTGTCAGGTGCTTTGCACTAATCACTGAGCGCAAGCGCTTATGGTGATGATACGTGTCACGCTCTGGTGAGCGCAAGCGCAGTTAGCGTAGTGCGCTGCGCTGCTGCACTGCTGACACGTGGCGCGCTCTGGTGAGTTGCGCTAACTTCATAGAGCAAGGCTCTATCAAAAGCGCATAGCACAAGTGGTTCAGATGCTGACACATGGCACTCTCTGGTGGCTTGCGCCAACCCAAGAGCGCAACAATGCAGTTTTGCAAGTGCAAGGCACTATTAACTTGAGAATCTTTTAAATTCCAGAATCAATGGTTCACAAAAAAAGTGCAAAGCACTATTTGATTTCTCGATCTAATTTAGATCAAAGAAAACAATTATTTCTTGTTTTTTCTTGATCTCAGAGAACCAATGGTTCATAAGTGCAAAGCACTGCTTTTATTTTGTTTTTTATTGAAGATCATTGATCTTGTTCTTAGATCAATGATCTATTAGAAGAAATTCTTCTTCTTAAAGGTTTTTTTACCTTTTTTTTCTTGAAATTTTTTCAGAGTTCTCTCTGTTTGAAGTTCTTGATTTCTCACAATTGTTGATGCCTTTGATTTGGGGTCTAGGGGCCTTTATATAGTGCCCATAAATTTGTTAAAGAGATTTTTCTCTGAGTGATTTGGGGAATTTTCCCCACCGTTGGATCTTTGATCCAAGGGCTTCTGTTTTACAGAAGGCAATCTTCTTTTTTTAATAAGAAAAGAAAGATTTCTTTAAAATTTTAATTCTGTTTGGCTTAAATGCCCCAGCGCTTGACACTTGTCAAGCAGCGCACGGCGCGGCGCAACGTGTCGCGCAGCACAGAGCGCGGCACAACTGCGCTTGCGCAACTGCGCTGCCACGTGGCGCAGCGCAGAGCGCGGCGCAACTGCGCTGCCACGTGTCGCGCAGCACAGAGCGCAGATTATCTGAAGCATTGCTTACTTTTAACTTTTGTTTTAAATAGAATTTTACTCTGATTGGTGGCACTGCCTTAGGCGCTGCGTTGATGTATCAGCTTTTGACACGTGGCGCATTGCGCGCAGCGCAAAGAATCTGAAGCGTTGCTTCGGATTTTGAATTTTGAAATTCAAACAGAGTTTTGCTCTGATTGGGTGAAACAAATGCCCCCCCACCGTTGCGCTCACGTGGCGCGCACGTGAGTGCAGCGGTGGCAAGATCCTGACCGTTGGATCAATGGGTGAGCTGAAGAGGCGCAAGCGCCTTATAAATAGGACCCCTGGCCCTTAGAAAAATCTTCACCATTTTCTAGATTTTGATTTACAGAGTTTTGCTCTTGCTTAAGAACTTCAGAGCTTTGCTCTTGCTTTCAGACTCTAGAGCTTTGCTCTCATCTCCCAAAGTTAGAAAACTTTAGGTAATAATTAATTTAAAATTAATTTAAATCAATTTTAACCAACAGAGCTTTGCTCTCATAGATCTTTTGATCTAAAGAAATTTCCTTTGGGGTTTCATCAACAGAGCTTTGCTCTCACGAATCCATAGATCTACAGAGATTTTGTTCATGGATTTTAACCCATGAGCAGAGCTTTGCTCATGGATCAAAAATAGATCTTTTTGATCTAAAAGTGAAGAACTCCTAAGAGTCTTCAAAATTTTTAATTTCTTTAGGAGTTTAAATAGATTTTCTCATTATCATCACAGAGCTAGGCTCTTTTAAGGAATCTTATTCCCCTGAGACCAGAGTTTGACAAGTGTCACTCTGTGACAGAGCTTTGCTCTGAAAGAGGAGATTTTCTCCTTGCCTCTAGGGATATTTTTTTTTATTAATGTGAATATTCTCTCAGGGACCAACTGACAATCTCATCTAATGATGGGGTTGTCTTATTAACGTATTGTCATCCAGATTTTGTGGGTCCCCTTTCGGTCCCCTACCCACTGCACTGCTGTGTGGTGTAATTAATTAATCTTTAATTTAATTAATCTTTAATTTAATTAATCAATTAATGAATTTTTTCAAACGCCAAGCGTTGGAATTACAACACTGACGGCTAATTTCTTTTCACTTGCAGTGATCATGTCTCTCGATACTTCATTCCCGTTCGCTCGCTCAGAGGAAGGGTTCCCTGAAGCGCCCTTGGACCGCGAAGTCTTAGCCATGATCAAGGACCACGACCCGGAATATAAGAGTCTCCACCTTTGGGGGTAGTGGTATAATCAAATTATTATGGGTCGACGCAGCTTCACGTGCGCAGTACCGTCAGAACCCATCACGGCAATTCATTACGCCAGCCCACCCCCGGTGTTGTACGCCGTGGAGATGGTTGATTGGGCATCGAAGGGCTTTCTTCATCTGGCCATAGATGCAATCCCGGTCCAGCGTCCCATGGTTTTGGATATTCTGGGACGCCGAATCTGTCAAGGCAAGGCGCGCACTTAGGGGCAATCATATAACATAGGTCCGATCCCCCGCCATCCGATCGGCTATCTTCCGTGGGCTCGGTATATCCTATCGACGAAGAAGTCGCTGTTGATAAGGTTAGGGTTGTACACCGCGGTCTACGTCTTGCTCTTCCAGTATTCTACGCTTCCCACTTGGTGGTTCAAGGCTTTCTTGGAGTAGTGGAACATTCCCACTCACACTTTCCTCGCAATGGATCGGGAAGTGTCGATTTCTCTGGAGGAGTTCACAGAAGTCTCCGGTTTACCGGTTATAGGGAGCACTATGAGGAGTTGCTCCTGACAGACGAATATGTTTTCGGTGCCAAGCCGGCCGTAAGGGGCCTCACACCGGAGAATGCTGTTCAACACCAATTTCCAAGTTTGATCAAGGTGTTGAACATCTATGAGGCCCTTTTCATCGAACGTGGGAGTCGCGGAGTCAGTTTCGAGGATTTCACCGCCCGGTTCCTTCACCCAGGTGTCCTCTCGGCAGAAGCTGTCAAGTTTGCCATCCTCGAGGACCCTTTCGGTTTAGGTTTGGATAACCTACCGACGAAGGAAATAGACCAAAAGGGTTTTTCCTTCCTAACTCCCCGACCATGTCTTTTGCGGAAGTTACAGCCCCTAAGATGGACGAGGAGGCCTTCTTTTTAGGATTTCTTGGGTTATGGCTGAGTTGGTTTGCGCTCCTGATACACTCTCTCCATATGCGGCCCTCTGTCTTTTACCCGGCTCACCGGATGACCATCGTGGTAAAGGTAGTGTAACGTTTTGAAAATCATTTCGGTGAAATTTCGAAAAAATGGTAAAATAAGGGGGGTTTTCGGTAAAAAGTCAAAATACAAATATCTTTATTATAAAATTTAATATACATATTCTAGATATGTAATTGCTAGTATTTGGTGTTTATTGACCCACTGGTGAAATTTCAAATTTTCTGAAAAATTTTCCGAAATTAATTATTTTAATATTATTTTAAGCCGTCTCTAATATATTTAATTAGGGAAAATTACAAATTGGAATGAGTTGAAACAAATTTTGTGCATCATAAAACATTAAATAAAATTTTATCATGTGGTTTTTGAAACGAAATCGTTTGCCAAAACGGTTTAGAAATTATTGAAGAAAAATGCTTTTTTTAGTGTAAATGGATGTTTGGGGTATTGTATTTATCATTTTTCATCACCCCACACCCATACCCACACTCACACACCCTCATTTATTCCCTCTCTTGGCTGAATTCAGCAGCCCCATCAATTGTCCCCACTTCTTTTGATAAGAGAAAAGAAAATCAAGAGAAAAGATTAAAGGAAATACTAAATAAAGAGGCATGGTGTTAGATAATATTGACTTGGACTTTTCCTTGACTTTACAAACACCCCCACACCCTCTCTTCTCCCCCTCTTCAAATCTGGCCGAGCCTATCCCTCAAGCAGCCCCCCCATTTTCTTGACCTCATTTTCCTATCTCTTTTGCTTCAAAAATTCATCAAATTCCCATAAAAAAAATCCCAAAATCCAATTCCAACTCCTACCCATTTCTCATTAGCCATTCTAGCATGGATCTAGGGATCAAAATGGCATCTTAGGAGGCTAGATCTTGAGCTTGATCTTATCATGGGAGGTATAATCTCATGCTTTTGTTAAAATTTGTTATCTAGTTGCTTAATCTAAGTTAATTGAGTGTTTAATTAGGTGTTTAAAAAAAAGGGTTTTGAATTGAAGTTTGAAATTTCAAGTGTATGGTTTTGAATGAAGATTAGGGTTTGAGCATTGGATTAGGATTGTGATGGGTAGATTAGCATATAATTGATTGCTAAAATCAAATCTAGTTGCTAGTTGCATTTTTGTTAATTTAAATTTGTGATAATTATATATATTGCAAACTAGTTTTTGTAAATAATATGTTAAATTGAGAATTAAAATATGGTAAGGCTTTCATCATGTCTTTGGCATGTTAATGAGTATTTTAACACTTTAGGTTGTGCGAAAGCTAGTCTAGTTGTTGAATTATGTATTGTTGCTTTAAAAGTGTTAAAATTGGGTAAAATTGTAAACTAGAATTTCGGGTTAATGAAAGTTAGTGAGATTAAAAATCTAATTAGGGTTTATATGACTTATTTAAGATATTTAATAAGTATATTGGCCGCAACATTCATTTAAACGTCGAGTTTTGTACTAAAACGGGTAATTTTTGCTTGCTAGATTTTCGGAAAAATGGCTTCTAAAGTGAATTTGGGGTTTTTTGTGAGTTTTAACCTATTTTATACTAAAATTAGTGTTCGTGAATGTGAAAATGAGTGTATTTGGGTTTTTCTCGATGGTCTGGCGTTTGTACGCCGATGTCGAGGGTTTTTGGGTTGATTTGGGAAAGCAAACCACAGGTTTTGACCTATGTGGGATTCGTGTGTCGTTTTGGTCATGAGTCGGATTTTAATGCGATACGGTGCGTTATGATATGTAGGTACTCCATGTGGACATCGAGACGACAAGCAAGCGCGTGGCGACGTCGGCACCAGCAAGCGAGGACCAGGTGAGTAGATTTATATCTACGGGGAGAAGTCGGGTGGATGGCGTATAGCACCCCTGCAGTTCGCGGTGATGTATACGAATACGTATACACACACATATATATATATTGTTTCAGTATATTGATGATAATATGGATATTTGGTGTTCTTGGATGATTTAGTGTCCCGAAACCTTAGAGTAGTGGTCGCACTACACATGCACACACCAACCCATACTTGCATACTTTCTTCTTTCATTTGTGCTTATACGGGAATATATAGTTATGTGTTCACATGGGTATGGGACTATGCGTTCACATACGGATTTGAGGCTTGGGTTTGAGATGAGTCGAGGAGATTTGTATTGAGGTTGTGACTTCGGTGATATGGCAGAATTCGTATTTGAGATACGACATGACGTTGTAGCGGGTCCTTGACGTAATGTTTCATACACGTCCATGCATACTTAGGCGGTATCAGTATTGTACTAGACGTATATCAGTACCCCGATCATGACATTTGATAAAGAGGATACCAGGTGAATAGTATGATGAATGTGATATTGACCCATACCCAGATTTGGTGATGCCGTACGACGGATTTACGTACGAGCTATATTTTGATGATTGATCCACACTCTTGACTTGGGATGTCTGGTTATGGATTTGATATTGTTGAGGCGGGATCACCGACTATACATATACCGGTATGCATATGTATCGACTTAGATGATAGGCGGTTTCCTTACCTGTAGTCCAGCTTGTTAGCTTAGCCCCTTTAGTTTAGTTTTGTTGTTAGATTAAATTCGATTCTTACCTATTTCAAAACTAACGAATCATGGGTATTTTAAAAGACAGCCCAAGGGATCCTACGGATATTTCAAAAGACGTATCTTTTCATAAAAACACCGTGGCCCCTGTTTTCAAAACCCTATGATTCGTGTTATTTCAAAAGGCACCATTTGTAGGACGTATATTAGATTAATGCAGATTAGTTATAGTTGCTTCTATTTTTTAGCTCCCGCTCATTTTTTGTGGTCTGCTTCGCATCGCATGCTTATTTTATGTTTCATACTCCATTATTGATATCATGTTGTTAGGACACCAGCACCATTACCGATGATGCGTATGTACCACGTACACTTAATTGCCGGCTCACACACATCTTCATCGGTAATTGCCATGTCACGTACACCTTAGAAAATATTATTGCTTGACATAGCCTGTTAGCTAATAGTTAGACATGTTATTAGTGTACTTGCCTTATATGTTCGTTTAGACATTGTAGTTATTACCTGCTACTTCATGCATACTGTTATTCATTGTTATGCCGCATTCATGGATTCTCATGCATATATTCACTATTTTACGTGTTATTGAGGTTTTGGATTTGGATTTCCATGAGATTTTCTGGATTTGGAGGACAACTGCAAAAACTTATATGAACTGATTTCTCTCTTTTTAAAATAAAAAGTGCGGTTTTCCCATGATGTATGAGTCGTCCACCATGAGTTTGCTGATGGATTTTGAGACCCGATTAGAGGAGACGGATGAACCGTTTCGGGTACATGGTGGACCCGGTAAGGTATCCCGGGGCAAGAAGCGCGTGATGATGACGATGTGAGCCTGGCAGGGGAGCACTACCTACCGGTGATATTACCCGACGCGTCGGATATCCGGAGGATACCGTCGTGGTCTTGAGATGGATGGTAGGGGCCGGTCTGGACTGACGGCGCCCTAGATATTGTGATTGAGACATTGAGATTGAGACTTGAGGTACATAGATTGTGACACAGAGATAGTGAGGTATTTGGACACTTGTTTTGTGTCGATGCCGGGCACTGTTTTATGCTGATTTCATATATGGTACCTCATTTCTTTTAAAATACAGAAATCTCACTGATTTTTGAAACCAGTTTTATTCAGTACATGCATTCTGTTTCATGCATTCATACATCATCCATATGATATATTGCTACCTGAGGCACTAACACGGGCACATGAGATCACACTCGGTTAGATATTACCCTAGCCATTGTTATAGGCTGCATGTTATACATATATTTGAGGATATATTATGATCATTGACCCAGGTTGTGTTATTTATGCGATTTCTTTCCGTAGATGTTTTTCTATTCACGAGTTGGCAACTCACCCCCGTTGTGCCCCCAGTTTCTTGCAGGTTTGCCGTACAGGTTTCTTTACGGCTTGCGGGCATAGTTTTCTTCGGGTGATTTGCTAGTAGGTGGGTTTACTTGTATCGTACCCCCCATTTTATATCTTGTATATTATTATTCTGTTGTATCTAGAAGTTCCATCAACCAAACATGTATTTATTTTGAGTTAGAGACCAGTGATGTTTTTCTTTCGACCTTAGAGTCACGCGTTTTATTTTTGTAGTTTTGAGTTTTTGATCCTCGCCGTTGGCGTTGTATATTATATTGCTTGTGTGGTTGTGACCGTCGTTTGACGAAGAGCTAGCTCCCGCTTGGGATGCCCTTTTATTGATTTCGTATACTATTCATGTTGTATCCCGTTTGGGGACCAGTATTTACAATGGAGACTCCGCCGAAATTTTCAGGAAATATTTGATGTTTTTTTAAACGCATAATTCGGCTATGCTATTAAAACTGCTTGATTTAAATTGGTTTTCCTTCACTCTACTACTTTTCTTGGTTTGGATTTCTGGGTTTTCGGTTTACTTAGATTACGTACGCCTCGAGACGTTTCGTAGTTTAAGTGCCGGTCATGTTCCGTACTTTCGGGTCGTGACAAAGTTTGTATCAAAGCGTTAGGTTTTACCTTCGGAGCATAGGATGACCCTTGGTTGATGGAATAGGTGACTAAAGTAGAGTGACATACCGTTGGTATGTTCCGCGGCATACTTACGACACGCCACTCCACTTAAGAAGCCTTAGGATGTACATTTCTTTATTCGGTATCATATTCATTCCTTATCTAGCCTCATCGGTACTAGTTATGGTTTTGCTGCCACGATTGCGGGGAGGGAGAGCTACAGCCAGAGTTGCGGTCAGCATGAGCTCGTCACGAACGAGGACTGACCGGGGCATGATTCCGGTGACACACGATTGCAGAGATGTGTCTTGATTGTGTTTTGCGCCACGAGCGTTGGATGGATCGCTGCATGAGATTACTTGGAGGTGCCGATCAGCACTAGAGGATTGAGCCACTGACAGAGGCCAGCCAGATTTTGATGACCGTTGGTGTATTGCTTATTCATGATGGTCGAGGCACTGTTCAGCGTGCAGACGAGCGAGCCAGTTATTGCTGCGAATGATGAGATATTGCCCCAGATGCTGGAGTTAGTGCAGAATGAGTTGTACTAAGAGATGATAGAAGGTTGCTAGTCACCCAAGGATGGATAACTAGGACAGGTGGTTCATTTGCCTACCCCGATGCGAGGTCATCAGATATATTGATTCCAGCTAGAGACGAATTCACGCGGAGACGTTGAGAGTCGACAGAGATGATCGAATGTCAGAAACCTATTATTCCAAGTTTAAAGTAGTCGGAAAGACATGCAGGCAATTCTATGGTCCCTCTAGAAGAATGAAACCCTAACTCGACTTAATGACCGTGTGAAAGCCTTTGAATCTTCAGGTTTGCGGCAGTTCTACGGCGCCATTAGTGAGGCTTGGGTTTTCCCCTCTACGGCTGGACCACCGATGCTGTGGTGTGTACTCGATACTATTAAACTATGCCCAAGATGTTGAGCTCTTAGGGGATTATGAGGTTTTGACGACTCGATCGGATAGCTCGACTTAATTCAGATGCTAGGTGGTGAGATGCATTCTTGGGAGACTCCAGATACGAGGATAGTCGTTGGAGCTCCGTCCATGCAGCCACGACGAGACGAGTTCAAAGCAGACGACATTAGAGAAAAGTGAAGTAGGAGGTTCGTACCAGATCTAGATGAGATGACGTTCCACTCCGCCGACATCAAAGATGCGATGCGCATGCCGAGGCATGGTACTTAGATTTACCTTCCAGAAGGAGTCGCGATGGGTATGCAGTCGTCCCAGAGCAAGATGCAGATATAGGAAAGGACGATGACTTCCGGACAGTTGGCCCGAGATTCTTAGAGGATGCACTTGAGCGGAGACTATTCCGCCATTATTGATTTCGATGTTTTGGGTGATTTATTCGCATGATTTGATGTTGATGATTGAGGATTTACGATCTTTGCACAGTGTTGCACTTGATATCGTTTTCGTGCTTGGTTTCACATGTTTGTGATTTTACGGTTTTAGGCATTTGAGTTGATTTTGTGCGTATATATGCACACGATTTGGTTTTTGCATGCGGTATAGTTCGTATATGCGTACAGTACAGTGTTACGTATGTTGTGCATTTAGGTACCCCGGACTCTGATTTCGATAGTGGTGTTCGATATTGTTTTGTGCACCTTGTGCACCTGATTTGATTTTGCGCATGTTCGGCACTTGATATTGGATTTCATGATTTCGTACACGATGGATGTACCTGATTTGGATTTTCGCGCATGTTGGGCGCATGTTTTGAAGTGTGTTTTTGGTGCACACCAGATGCACTAAATCGAGATTGTTCGTGTATGTCAGATGCACCTGATTTTGCTGTCAGGCACACATGTTGCCTACGACAGATGTTTCGTGCACACCCGATACACTTAGATGTTGTTTCTGTGCATATGTATGGCACATATTTGGATTTTGATTTCCGTGCGCACCAGACGCACGTAGTATTCATACGCGTATTTTGGGATTGATTTCTTATAGAGCAGTACGTTTTTTTATGATAATTGCAATATGTTTTTGTACTAAGCAGGACTAGTCAGAGGACAGTACCTGAATGTATTTTGCATGCATTGATAGCTATTGAAGGGAATTCCAAAAAGCGAGCTATAGTCTCAGTATTTACCTACGTGTCTGATATGACGCGAAACGTTTAAAATAAGGAAAACCCTTCTAAATTGTTTCCCAAAACGGCGGAACGTACATTTCAAATAAAGGTATATATGTATATAGTTATTTTCTTATGATAGACGTCCGCCACTGTGCAGTGTTATGGGCATTGCACAGTAACTTAAAGGATTTGGCATGCATTTCCTCCTGATATTTACGTGTATAGTTTCGAGTTATATCATATTGGTTTTGGTATTGGAATTGACATTGTGTCATTACCATGACTCCGATGATTGCGGGATACTTGACGGAGTTTTGATTTGAGTTTTATGCTCATTTTTCAAGCGCATGCGTTACGCTACGATTTGTTTTATGTATTTATGATTTCGGAGCCCCAGCGATTTGATGGTTTTGGCGGAAATATTTTAGTATTTGGGGGAAGTTTTAATTTAAATTCGGGGACCGAATTTTTTTAAGAGGGGAAGATTGTAACGTTTTGAAAATCGTTTCGGTGAAATTTCGAAAAAAAAACCGGTAAAATAAGGGGGGGTTTCGGTAAAAAGTCAAAATACAAATATCTTTATTATAAAATTTAATATACATATTCTAGCTATGTAATTGCTAGTATTT
This sequence comes from Agapanthus africanus, assembly GCA_030015575.1. Taxonomy (NCBI): domain Eukaryota; kingdom Viridiplantae; phylum Streptophyta; class Magnoliopsida; order Asparagales; family Amaryllidaceae; genus Agapanthus; species Agapanthus africanus. The sequence goes on along the minus strand of JASDDO010000028.1, from coordinate 22,026,780 downwards.
GGTATTTATTGACCCACTGGTGAAATTTCAAATTTTCTGAAAATTTTTCCGAAATTAATTATTTTAATATTATTTTAAGCCGTCACTAATATATTTAATTAGGGAAAATTACAAATTGGAATGAGTTGAAACAAATTATGTGTATCATAAAACATTAAATAAAATTTTATCACGTGGTTTTTGAAACGAAATCGTTTGCCAAAACGGTTTAGAAATTATTGAAGAAAAAGGCTTTTTTTAGTGTAAATGGATGTTTGGGGTATTGTATTTATCATTTTTCATCACCCCACACCCATACCCACACTCACACACCCTTATTTATTCCCTCCCTTGGCTGAATTCAGCAGCCCCATCAATTGTCCCCACTTCTTTTGATAAGAGAAAAGAAAATCAAGAGAAAAGATTAAAGGAAATATTAAATAAAGAGGTATGGTGTTAGATAATGTTGACTTGGACTTTTCCTTAACTTTACAAACACCCCCACACCCTCTCTTCTCCCCCTCCTCAAATCTGGCCGAGCCTATCCCTCAAGCAGCCCCCCCTCCATTTTCTTGACCTCATTTTCTTATCTCTTTTGCTTAAAAAATTCATCAAATTCCCATAAAAAAATCCCAAAATCCAAATCCAACTCCTACCCATATCTCATTGGCCATTCTAGCATGGATCTAAGGATCAAAATGGCATCTTAGGAGGCTAGATCTTGAGCTTGATCTCATCATAGGAGGTATAATCTCATGCTTTTGTTAAAATTTGTTATCTAGTTGCTTAATCTAAGTTAATTGAGTGTTTAATTAGGTGTTTAAAAAAAGGGTTTTGAATTGAAGTTTGAAATTTCAAGCGTATGGTTTTGAATGAAGATTAGGGTTTGAGCATTGGATTAGGATTGTGATGGATAGATTAACATATAATTGCTTGCTAAAATCAAATATAGTTGCTAGTTGCATTTTTGTTAATTTAAATTTATGATAATTATATATATTGCAAACTAGTTTTTGTAAATATTATGTTAAATTGAGAATTAAAATATGGTAAGGCTTTCATCATGTCTTTGGCATGTTAATGAGTATTTTAACACCTTAGGTTGTGCGAAACCTAGTCTAGTTGTTGAATTATGTATTGTTGCTTTAAAAGTGTTAAAATTGGGTAAAATTGTAAACTAGAATTTTGGGTTAATGAAAGTTAGTGAGATTAAAAATCTAATTAGGGTTTATATGACTTATTTAAGATATTTAATAAGTATATTGGCCGCTACATTCATTTAAACGTCGAGTTTTTTTACTAAAACGGGTAATTTTGCTTGCTAGATTTTCGGAAAAATGGCTTCTAAAGTGAATTTGGGGTTTTTTGTGAGTTTTAACCTATTTTATATTAAAATTAGTGTTCGTGAATGTGAAAATGAGTGTATTTGGGTTTTTCTCGATGGTCTGGCGTTTGTACGCTGATGTCGAGGGTTTTTGGGTTGATTTGGGAAAGCAAACCATAGGTTTTGACCTATGTGGGATTCGTGTGTCGTTTTGGTCATGAGTCGGATTTTAATGCGATACGGTGCGTTATGATATGTAGGTACCCCATGTGGACTTCGAGACGACAAGCAAGCGCATGGCGACGTCGGCACCGGCAAGCGAGGACCAGGTGAGTAGATTTATATCTACGGGGAGAAGTCGGGTGGATGGAGTATAGCACCCCCGCAGTTCGCGGTGATGTATACGAATACGTATACACACACACACACACACACACACATATATATATATATATATATATTGTTTCAGTATATTGATGATAATATGGATATTTGGTGTTCTTGGATAATTTAGTGTCCCGAAACCCTAAACTAGTGGTTGCACTACACATGCACACACCAACCCATACTTGCATACTTTCTTCTTTCATTTGTGCTTATACGGGAATATATAGTTATGTGTTCACATGGGTATGGGACTATGTGTTCACATACGGATTTGAGGCTTGGGTTTGAGATGAGTCGAGGAGATTTGTATTGAGGTTGTGACTTCGGTGATATGGCAGGATTTGTATTTGAGATACGACATGACGTTGTAGCAGGTCCTTGACATAATGTTTCACACACGTCCATGCATACTTAGGCGCTATCAGTATTGTACTAGACGTAGATTAGTACCCCGATCATGACATTTGATAAAGAGGATACCAGGTGAATAGTATGATGAATGTGATATTGACCCGTACCCAGATTTGGGGATGCCGTACGACGGATTTACGTACGAGCTATATTTTGATGATTGATCCGCACTCTTGACTTGGGATGTTTGGTTATGGATATGATATTGTTGAGGCAGGATCACCGACTATACATATACCAGTATGTATATGTATCGACTCAGATGATAGGCGGTTTCCTTACCTGTAGTCCAGCTTGTTAGCTTAGCCCCTTTAGTTTAGTTTAGTTGTTAGATTAGATTCGATTCTTACCTATTTCAAAACTAACGAATCGTGGATATTTTAAAAGACTGCCCAAGGGATCCTACGGATATTTCAAAAGACGTATCTTTTCATAAAAACACCGTGGCCCCTATTTTCAAAACCCCATGATTCGTGTTATTTCAAAAGGAACCATTTGTAGGACTTATATTAGATTAATGCAGATTAGTTATAGTTGCGTCTAGTTTTCAGCTCCCGCTCATTTTTTGTTGTCCGCTTCGCATCGCATGCTTATTTTATGTTTCATACTCCATTATTGATATCATGTCGTTAAGACACCAGCACCATTACCGATGATGCGTATGTACCACGTACACTTAATTGCCGGCTCACACACATCTTCATCGGTAATTGCCATGTCACGTACACCTTAGAAAATATTATTGCTTGACATAGCCTGTTAGCTAATAGTTAGACATGTTATTAGAGTACTTTCCTTATATGTTCGTTTAGACATTGTAGTTATTACCTGCTACTTCATGCATACTGTTATTCATTGTTATACCGCATTCATGGATTCTCATGCATATATTCACTATTTTACGTGTTATTGAGGTTTTGGATTCGGATTTCCATGAGATTTTCTGGATTTGGAGGAAAACCGCAAAAACTTATATGAACTGATTTCTCTCTTTTTAAAATAAAAAGTGCGGTTTTTCCATGATGTATGAGTCATCCACCATGAGTTTGCTGATGGATTTCGAGACCTGATTCGAGGAGACGGATGAACCGTTTCGGGTACATGGTGGACCCGGTAAGGTACCCCGGGGCAAGAAGCGCGTGATGATGACGATGTGAGCCTGGCAAGGGAGCACTACCTACCGGTGATATTACCCGACGCGTCGGATATCCGGAGGATACCGTCGTGGCCTTAAGATGGATGGTAGGGGCCGGTCTGGACTGACGGCGCCCTAGATATTGTGATTGAGACATTGAGATTGAGACTTGAGGTACATAGATTGTGACACAGAGATATCGAGGTATTTGGACACTTGTTTTGTGTCGATGCTGGGCACTGTTTTATGCTGATTTCATATATGGTACCTCATTTCTTTTAAAATACAGAAATCTCACTGATTTATGAAACCAGTTTTATTCAGTACATGCATTCTGTTTCATGCATTCATACATCATCCATATGATATATTGCTACCTGAGGCACTGACACGGGCACATGAGATCACACTCGGTTAGATATTACCCTAGCCATTGTTATAGGCTGCATGTTATACATATATTTGAGGATATATTATGATCATTGACCCAGGTTGTGTTATTTATGCGATTTCTTTCCGTAGATGTTTTTCTATTCACGAGTTGGCAACTCACCCCCGTTGTGCCCCAGTTTCTTGTAGGTTTGCCGTACAGGTTTCTTTACGGCTTGCGGGCATAGTTTCCTTCGGGTGATTTGCTAGTAGGTGGGTTTACTTGTATCGTACCCCCCATTATATATCTTGTATATTATTATTCTGTTGTATCTAGAAGTTCCATCAACCAAACATGTATTTATTTTGAGTTAGAGACCAGTGATGTTTTGTTTTGACCTTAGAGTCACGCGTTTTATTTTTGTGGTTTTGAGTTTTTGATCCTCGCCGTTGGCGTTATATATTATATTGCTTGTGTGGTTGTGACCGTCGTTTGACGAAGAGCTAGCTCCCGCTTGAGGATGCCTTTTTATTGATTTCGTATACTATTCATGTTGTATCCTGTTTGGGGGCCAGTATTTACAAAGGAGACGCTGCCGAAATTTTCAGGAAATATTTGATGTTTTTTTAAACGCATAATTCGGCTATGCTATTAAAACTACTTGATTTAAATTGGTTTTCCTTCACTCTACTACTTTTATTGGTTTGGATTTCTGGGTTTTCGGTTTACTTAGATTACGTACGCCTCGAGGCGTTTCGTAGTTTAAGTGTCGGTCATGTTCCGTACTTTCGGGTCGTGACAGGTAGCCGTTGGGATAGCCGGTTTGGCACATTTGTACCATGGCCTTAGTCGTGCGGCGGATTCTAATGAGCTTGGGGTACTGCACGTGATCTTCCTGATGCACCACTTCATATCGTGGCTCGAGCTATACACATCAGGTGTCTCCGGCATGCACAAAAGGCCCTCGTTCTATGACAGGTGCAGCTTCCCTCTCATCATACAGCTGATTGGCGCATCAATTGTGACTCCATCGTCGAGGAATGCCAGGGGTTTGCTCCTTCGCCCCCACACCGTTGGAGACAGGTTGTCTTTCATTGACAAAGTGTTGACTATTGGAAAGGCATCCACCACTGCAGCGCGGCCATTGCAAGACACTTTCAAAGATGGAGCCTTAGTTTTGACGGCCCGGGAGACCCTCCATCTATATTCCATCAGACCGGGCTTCCTGGTATTTAGGCAGAACGGTGCGGTGATTTTCATGAGATACAACCCATATCGTTTCGCCCAACAACTGAGCTACGATCAGAGGGTACCATTGGAAGCTTTTCTACTGGAACCTGCTGCCACGGAAGAAGGGATGGAGAACGCGCTGCATCATTTCATGCTTCTGAATACGGGTTCTTACTTTTTTATCAGTGAGCCGGCTTGCGCCCCACGACTCCTTAACGTATATAAAGAATGGTACAATCATACGACGGGAGCCGTTATAAAGGAGGAAAGGCGATTGCAGGTCGACCGTAAGGGTGTGCCTCCAGGTAGTGACCGCAACGCTCTTTTGGTGCCAAGGACCCCGGTAGTTCCCCCTCTAAAAGATGCTAGAGCCAGACCACCGCGTGCACAAAGTCCTCCATGCGGATCGCCGCTTCCTGATATCGCGGATGCACCACCAGCGCCCTGTGCTCCAGTGGAGGCAGTGGTTGTAGCCTCGCCGGAGTCTGGCGTGGGTGTGGACATTGGGACCCGCCGCCCCAAGGTGGCTGCCAAGCATAAGTCGATCCCGGGGGCACCTAGGATTGGTGGGCAAAAGAAGAAAAAGAAGTCGCTCTTCGCCGCTGATTTTGTGTTCGGTCAAGAACCCCACGCTCCCTATGCCGAGGGCTTGAGTGAATATGGGACTAACGAGGGATTAGTCATGCCGGATGACACGGATTTGGAGGCCGCCCTCGAAGCTTCGGAGCGGTTAGCGAGGCATGACGCATGGCTGGCTAAGCTTGCGGTATCAGGTAATCACTAATCGCATTTTCTATTGCATTATATCTTTATTATTGCCTTTGACTAACATTTTTCCTTCTTTTCTTCCAACAGGCATCACCACTGAAGAAGCCATTGCCGCTTCCCTCAAGACCATCCAAGAGGAGGAACGCCTTAGAGCGTCTTTGGGCCTTAGTAAGTTTCAATTCATCAAGTTTCCATTTTCCTTGTGTTATGGTCGATCTAACCTCTCCCTTTTTATCGCAGGAACCTCAATGCCATTCCCGCCAAGTGACGTAGATGTTCTGCCAACTGCCAATGTTCCTGCTTCCTCAGGGCTACCGCGGGAGGTCCGTCTCGAAGAGCCGATAAGAGATGCCTTAAAGGCTCTGGAGGCGACTCTAAACGAGGACGACGACACCTTGATTAAGGAAGCGTCGAAGAGGTCTATCGCGACGGCCCGGGAGGAGAGGAAGCGGTCGAGGAACGAAGCGAAGGCACGCAGGGCTGCCTTGGCCATAAGAGCGGGCCCAAGCACCGTCCCTCGTGCTGATACTCCCTCAGAAGAGGCACCCGTCGCCCTATCCACTGCTCGCAGAAAGGTGACGCGTGCAGTTCGGAGTGTTAATGATAAATCCACTTCAGGTAATGAATCTTTTGAGATTTGTTTGTAAAAATTGTAAACTCGCCGGTTCTTATGTATCCTATCTTACAGGGCTAAGTCCGACCGAGGGGGAGGCGGAGACCGTCGAACCCATGGAAACAGAGGAGGCGGCACCTGCCGAACCCGAGCTGACGGTGGGCAACGTTGCTGGGGCTATGGAGCCTGAGATGGAGGTTGAGGGATCTGCAGCCGAGAAGGTCATTGATGCCGAGCCTGAAGTGGCGGCAGATGAAATGATCGTTATAACTGAGCCCAGGGTAGTGGCGGGCGAGGCGCTTGAGGCCGGCGACCTCGTGATGACGGCAGATGAGCCGATGGAGACCGCGGAGCCCGAAGAAGTAGTGGGTAAGATGGGCACGACTCTTGGGGAAGAGTCAGCCGCTCTCTCTCAAGAGTCCGGCAATGCTCCGATCATTGCCCTCCCCGCCTACGATCTTCCGCCGTCGCCTGGCCGTGCGAGCACGACGACGGCCCCCATTGAGTCGGGTGATGAGGCCACAGGCGGTGGCCTCATGTCGATGGAGGAGGGAGTCGCCTCCGTTTCAGCCGGCAGCTCATCAGGTAAATCCCAAGTTGCTGTCTTTCTTTACCTTACAATCCTTTCTGACAAGTTCACCTTTGTTCGTAACGCAGGTGCAGCCAGCGCCGATGCCCTACTGCTCGAGGGAGCTCCTTCAACGACTGCCTTGGCGGTGGTCATCTCTCAACCCTCTCTCATACCATCGAAGATGTTGGAAGGTATGGGTTTGCAACTCATTAATCTTATCTTTCAGACGTATAATTTGTGTACTAAAATTGTACTGTTATGTCTTTTTAGGAGTGCTCTTTGACCATCTTTATCAAGTGTTGCTCCCATACTTCTCCTTCTAACCTGAACTCGCTTCTCCCTCCAACCTGAACTCGCTTCTCCTTCTGGTGGCGCTGGTGAGTATAGTTCCTGACTGATATCTTTCTTTTCCAGTGATGGAATTATTTCTAACTTTTTCTCGTCCCGGCTGCAGTGCTACAAATCGAAGGGGAGAACGAAAGATCGGTCGAGCCACCGGCCCTTCCGGCCTTGCCACCTGCTTCAACTGGTATAGTAGACTATCTCACCAATGACTTTTTCCATACTTCTCAAACCGTCATCTAATCGCATTTTGTCTTTTCAGCTGTCGCTCCGGTCTCGACGCCTTTTAAGTCTCACATTACAATGCCGGCAGGCCCTTCCCAGAGACATCCGTTCTCGAAAGGTACCGCGAATAGTCTGCGCATGTTGAGCGACTACATCGAGGAACTCGACGCTGAGACTCCTACGTCTGCTGCAGATTGTGCTACGATGGTTAACCCGATGTTGGTGATATTTATTAATTTCCATGACGAGGGCATCATCGCATCTTGGGTTAATCACTGCCGGGAGATTGAGGCTCGCCTTCATCAGCTAGAGTCAACGCGTCCTGCCCCCGAGGTTTTGGCCGTGAGTACTCAACGGGCAGCGTAGCTCGAGCAAAGCACTTCTCATTTCCACCATTTAGAACAAGAAGCAGCTTTGAGGCTGAAGGAGTGCCAGGAGTCTTCAAGCGAAACTGCTCGCCTACGTGCTGAAGTTGAGGCGAACACTGCTGAGGTGAAGGCTGTCTTCGAAGGTCTTCTGGAGCGTATAACACATGGGCTGAATTTGAAGCAGAAGCTTGATGCTGCCGAGCGTAATGCCCAAGGCCGCGAAGCCACTCAGCAGGCCGTTGGAGAGCAGCTTGATCTCTCTTGCAGAAAAGGGCTCAGGTGAAAGCAGAAATGGCGGTGGTGGTAGATCAAGAAAAGGCGTGGAAGGAAGTGCGCGAACAATTGCTAAAGCTATTCAAGACGCTTCCTTCCCAATAGCTTCCTTTGTACCAATAAACTTGTAAAAATTTTCTTTTACGAATAACATGTATCCATTCTTTATTCTTTTATACTGTTCACCTTGTACTTCTTTGAGTTAATGAATAAAGATACACATTTTTCTTTGCAATGTCTTGTATGCTCTTTCGCTTTCTCTCTTTCTCTTATTATCAGCATGTTGACTTAATAAACATAATTGACAGATAACTTAGTTTTTTTTAAAGAGATATCGATGGCTTAGGACGCAGGTTCATATCTACCGCTTAAGACTTTTCAACTCTATGAGTCGTGAGGGTCTCATAGAGACCTTTCTCCCTACGGATCGAGAGGATCTCATAGATGGGTTTTCTCCTTAGAAATCTTGAGGATTCCTAAGTGTGTCTTCTCTTATAAGTCGTAAGGATCCTATAAGAGAATTTTTCCCTCTCACGAGTCGAGAGGACCCGTAAGCGGTTGTTTCCCTCTTTGTCGAAACTCGACTTTGGAGAGTGAGACCCATGAATAGTATGCAAGAGACCGTTTTAGACCGACTTGCAGGGTCCCATTGTTCAGGAAGCAAGCTTTTTAATCCCTGCTGCCTGAGGCTTCATCTTCTAAGTTGAGACGAATCGGGAATTTCCCGCGGAGACACTGGTTTCTCTGCGAATCGACGCGAATCAAGAGGCTCCCGTCAAGGACGCCGGTTTCCCCGAGTTGAGGTATTTGCCAAGGATTATTTGTTTCCCTGGTGTTGAAACGAATCGAGAATTTCCCGTCGAGACACTGGTTTCTCTGCGAATCGACGCGAATCAGGAGGCTCTCGTCAAGGACGCTGGTTTCCCTGAGTTGAGGTATTTGCCGAGGATTATTTGTTTCCCTGGTGTTGAAACGAATTGAGAATTTCCCGCGGAGACACTGGTTTCTTTGCGAATCGACGCGAATCAGGAGGCTCTCGTCAAGGACGCTGATTTCCCTGAGTTGAGGTATTTGCCAAGGATTATTTGTTTCCTTGGTGTTGAAACGAATCGAGAATTTCCCACGGAGACACTGGTTTCTCTGCGGGTCGATGCGAATCAGGAGGCTCTCGTCAAGGACGCTGGTTTCCCTAAGTTGAGGTATTTGCCAAGGATTATTTGTTTCCCTAGTGTTGAAACGAACCGAGAATTTCCCGCGGAGACACTGGTTTCTTTGCGAGTCGACGCGAATCAGGAGGCTCTCGTCAAGGACGCTGGTTTCCTTGAGTTGAGCTATTTGCCAAGGATTATTTGTTTCCCTATTGTTGAAACGAATCGAGAATTTCCCGCGGAGACACTGGTTTCTCTGCAAGTCGACGTGAATCAGGAGGCTCTCGTCAAGGATGCTGGTTTCCCTGAGTTGAGGTATTTTCCAAGGATTATTTGTTTCCCTGGTGTTGAAACGAATCGAGAATTTCCCGCGGAGACACTGGTTTCTCTGCGAGTCGACGCGAATCAGGAGGCTCTCGTCAAGGACGCTGGTTTCCTTGAGTTGAGCTATTTGCCAAGGATTATTTGTTTCCCTGTTGTTGAAACGAATCGAGAATTTCCCGCGGAGACACTGGTTTCTCTGCGAGTCGACGTGAATCAGGAGGCTCTCGTCAAGGATGCTGGTTTCCCTGAGTTGAGGTATTTTCCAAGGATTATTTGTTTCCCTGGTGTTGAAACGAATCGAGAATTTCCCGCAGAGACACTGGTTTTTCTGCGAGTTGACGTGAATCAGGAGGCTCTCGTCAAGGACGCTGGTTTCCCTGAGTTGAGATATTTGCCAAGGATTATTTTTTTCCCTGGTGTTGAAACTAATCGAGAATTTCCCGCGGAGACACTGGTTTCTCTGCGAGTCGACGTGAATTAGGAGGCTCTCGTCAAGGACGCTAGTTTTCCTGAGTTGAGGTATTTTGCCAAAGACACTGGCTTCTTCGGGGTTGGGATAAACCATCGAGATTTGGCTTCGTTTTCTGGCGGAGCCTGTTGGGAAAGTTTGGTTCTCTCTTTGTTTGCGCCCTTGGATTGTATACAGGGATCGATGTGATCTTAACTGTAGGGCAAAAGTTTTATCATCATTCATTTTTTTGTTTTATTTCCGCGTTACTCTATCATTTCAGCTTTTATATCGCGAAGGTCGCGATTGCCCAATCATTTTGGCTATTTTTCGCGGTGCCCAATCATTTCGGCTATTTTTCGCGGTGCCCAATCATTTCGGCTATTTATTTTATTTTTACTCGCTGCTTTTTATTGCGAGTTGCCCCATCATTTCGGCTATTTTGCATGCATACATTTTTACTTGCTTCTTTTTATTACAAGTTGCCCCATCATTTCGGCTATTTCATATGCATGTGCGGCCTACTGGCTTTTTGTCGTAAACCTGAAATTAAACACCGATTTCGGCATCAGCACCGCTACAACTGGGATATTGCCAGGAGCGAATCATCATCTGCCTCTGTCGATGTCGAACAAGGGTGGCTTAGCGAGCAGGGTTAAGGTCCTGTCGACTAAGGCTTTTGACTTTATGAGCCGTAAGGGTCTCACAAAGGTATTTCTCTCTACAAGTCATGAGGATCTTGTAGGTGTATTTTCTTCTTAGGAATCGTGAAGACTCCTAAGTGTTTGTTCCTTTGTAAATCGTAAGGATCCTACAAGAGGATTTTCTCCTTGTAAGTCGAGAGGACTTATAAGGGTTGTTCGTCATGCGAACATATCCCCAGTCTCGGATGGGACTTGATTAGGAAAATGTTTATCCGCGCTTGTGGATTGTATACAAGGGCCAGTATTGAGCCACTTGTAGGGCAATATCGGAAGTTGTGGGGGTTGCTTAAGCACAGGTTTAGGTCTCTGTAACTTAAGACTTTCAAATCTTCTGAGCCGTGAGGGTCTCATAAGAGAGTTCTCCTTACGAGTCGTGAGGATCTCGCAAGTGTATTTTCTCCTTAGGAATCGTGGGGATCCCTAAGTGTGTTGCTCCCTTGAGAGTCGTAAGGATCTCACGCGGGTGGTTTCTCCATACAAAGTCGAGAGGACCCTATAAGTGTCTTTTAATGAGGTTGCGCCCTTTCGGATTTTCACAAACACTCGCCGGTAGTCCTGCTGTTTTTACTCACGGAGCCCTTTCGGGTTTTCATCTGTGCCCATTTTGCTTATGGACATACCGTTTTTTTTATTCTTTTTATTTTCTTCCCTTTTTTTTTACGAGGTCGCGCCCTTTCGGGTTTTCACGAACACTCGCCGGTAGCCCTGCTGTTTTTACTCACGGAGCCCTTTCGGGTTTTCATCCGTGCCCTTTTTTGCTTATGAACTTATTGTTTTTATTTATTCTTTTTATTTTCTTCTCTCTTTTTTTTACGAGGTCGCGCCCTTTCGGGTTTTCACGAACACTCGCCGGTAGCCCTGCTGTTTTTACTCACGGAGCCCTTTCGGGTTTTCATCCGTGCCCTTTTTTGCTTATGGACATACCGTTTTTATTTATTATATTTTTCTTCTTTTTTTTCTCGTCAGATTACGGATGCTGCAGTATTAGTTTAAAGACCTTTTGGTCCGCTATTAGTTTAAGGATGTTTCGGTCCATCATGAAGAAGGCTGGCTACTGCTTATAAAGCTTGAGCTTAGGAAGACAGCGAGCGGACATAGTCGTCGTCATCTATCATTGACCTAGGCTGTGGCTCATTAAGCATAGTATTTCTTTAGGAATATACCATTTATTGGCCTGAAAGGCCTTTCACCGTGCATATCCATCAGTAGATAGGCTCCACCCTGGTAGACTTTGTCTATGATGTATGGACCTTCATAGTTTGGCTCGAATTTTCCCCGCTTGGCGCGATTGGGGATCATAGGCCTTTTGACCACTAGCACGAGTTCGCCTTGGCGGAATTTCCTCGGTCGGGTCAATCTTTCATATGAGCGCGTCATCTTTGCTTTATAAACTTCCAGATTTTGTTGCGCTATGAGCCTGGTTTCTTCAAGGGCATCAAGCTCCTCAAGCCGAAGGTTAGCATTTTCTTCATTCGTTAGCTCGTAGTGAACTGCCACTCGTAGAGAGGGTAACTCTATCTCGAGAGGGAGTACTGCTTCTGTACCGAATACCAACGCGTAGGGCGTTGTATTTGTGGCTGTCTTGAACATAGTTCGATATGCCCAAAGAGCCTCTTGCAGTCTTTCATGCCAGTCCTTCTTATTTCGGGACACCGTCTTTTTCATGATCTTTGTCAGGGTCTTGTTGAAGGCCTCAGCTAGACCATTAGCTCGTGGATTATAAACCGAGGAATATCTCCAGTCTATATTATGCTGCTGTGCGAAGCGACTGATCTTGTGGCTTTTGTAGGCTGGCCTGTTATCGGAGATGATCCGTCGCGGAGTTCCAAACCGATATATGACGAGCGTTTTGAAGAAATGGAGGATATTCTTCGTCTTCACTTCCCTCAGTGGTACCGCTTCTGCCTATTTGGAGAAGTAGTCAGTCGTCGCCAGGATGAAACGATGTCCCTTGGACGATGCTTGTTCGATAGGGCCGACTATGTCAGTTCCCCACATTTCGAACAGCCATCTAGCCACCGTTGGATGTAGTGGATTTGGATGCTGATGGATGAAGTCCTCATGAATTTGGCATGAGTGGCATTGCTTTGCATATTCGAGGCAGTCCTGAATCATCGTGGGCCAGTAGTAGCCCATCCGTTTGATCTTCAACTTCATCTTTAGGCCTGCTTGGTGAGAACCATAGATTCCGTCATGGACTTCCTGAATGACTCTTTCCACTTCGTCAGTTCCTAGGCATCTCAGCCACAGAGAATCAAATGACCTCTTGTACAGAGTATCATTGATGAAGGCGAAAGACAGAGCTCGTTTTATGAGCTGATGTCTTGAGGACGCATCTTCGGGCGTTTGACGGTATTTGAAGTAGTTTATAAAGAATTTTCTCCAATCCTCAGCCTTTTCCCGGTCTTTTATTTGCAAGGTCGTCTGTTCAGTCGCTTCCTTCTCTTCGGGTGATTCCGGAGATATTTCTGCTGGGGCGAGCACCCGACGGCTTTGTACCACGATTCTTACGTCATCGAGGTTCTCATCAGCCAGTTCCTTAGCGAGCTTGGCCAACACGTCCGCTTTGCTGTTTTCCGCGCGCGGTATTCTTTCAAGGATATAGGAAGGAATTTGGTTCAACAGTTGTTGCACCTTTTCGCCGTACTTCACCAACTCCGGTTTGCACATTTGGTAGTCGTCGTTTACTTGACTAACGACCAGCTGGGAGTCTCCATATATGAGGAGGTTTTCAATTCCCATGTCGATGGCGATCTCGAGGCCTGCTATCAAATCTTCATATTCGGCTTCATTGTTCGTCCTCGGCTCTATCAAGGAGAAAGCGAAGCGCATTATTCCTCCTTGTGGGGTCACGAAGATGAGGCCTACCCCCGACTTGATTATAGGGGCATTTTTTCTGCGCTTCTTTAAGGAAGATGCTCCATCGAAATAAAGTTCCCATCGGGTATCACCACCGTCGATCGCATCAAACGCATGTTTGTCTGGAAGATCGCAATTCAAAGGAGAATCGGCGGGTATCGGGTGCTCAGCGAGGAAGTCGGCAATGGCCTGGCCTTTCACTGCCTTGAGAGGTTGATAGGTTATCGAAAACTCCATCAAGAGCAGGGCCCATTTAGCGAGTCGTCCCGTCAATATGGCCTTCGACATTAAATATTTAAGAGGGTCCACCTTCGAGATGAGAAGGACTTCATGTGCCAATGCATAGTGCCTGAGCTTTGTTATCGTAAAGATCAACGCCAGGCAGTGTTTTTCAATGGGAGAGTAGTTGCTTTCTGCCCCCAGCAGAACTTGACTCAGATAGTAGAGTGCTCTTTCTTTCCCTTGATCATTCTCTTGTGCCCATAATGCGCCTAATTAACCTTCAAGGGCTGTGGTATAAAGAATGAGAGGCTTTCCGTTGACCAGAGCAGCCAATACTGGCGGATTCTGCAGGTACTGCTTGATTTCGCCCAGCGCATCCTGGCATTTTTGATCCCAGGCGAATGGAGTTCCCTTCTTCATCAGGTGACTGTAAGGGCGGCACTTTCCTGAAAGGTTGGCTATAAATCGCCGTATATACGCGAGCTTCCCTTGGAGAGACCGCAACTGTTTGAGAGTCTTCGGCGGATGCATTTCCATGATCGCCTTGATCTTTGACGGATCTATTTCGATACCTCGGTGTCGGATGATGAATCCCAGGAATTTTCCCGAAGAAACTCCGAATGCACACTTGAGAGGGTTCATCTTCAAGTTGTATCGTCGAAGGCGTCGAAATACGGTCTTTAGATGCTCAAGATGCTCCTCGTATGATTTGCTCTTGACCACGAGGTCGTCGATATAACATTCGACGATTTCATGTATAAGGTCATTAAAGATCCGCGGCATGGCCCTCTGATAGGTGGCGCCGGCGTTCTTTAGACCGAAGGGCATTACCTTGTAACAAAATATTCCCAAAGGGGTCCGGAAAGCGGTATGCTTCTGATCTTCGGTATGCATCTTTATCTGATTATACCCTGATGAGCCATCCATGAAGGAGAAAACCTCATGAGTGGACGTATTGTCTATCATCAGTTCGGTGACTGGCACTGGGAAATCATCCTTCGGGCAGGCTTTATTGAGATCCCGAAAGTCCACGCATATGCGCACTGTCCCATTTTTCTTCATCACCGGGACGATGTTAGCGATCCACTCAGGATATTGAACCTCCTGGATAAAGCAAGAGTCGATTAGCTTCTTGACCTCGGCGTTGATGCTCATCTCAAGCTCGAGCCGCATTCTCCTCGGTGCCTGTTTGACTGGCTTGACGTCCGGAGATATCGCTAATCTGTGCGCAGCAATTTCTGGATCTAGTCCCGGCATTTCGGAATAGTTCCATGCGAAGCAATCTCTATGCTGTGCAAGGATATCTTTTAATGCAGCCACCTTTTCTTCAGATAGCAGCTCGCTGACAAACGTCGGTCACAGATCGTTCGCCGTCCCCAACTCAATTTTCTTGAGGTTATCCGCAGTGGTGTGTATTCTATCCTCCAGTTCTTTCGGCGCTGGTAGAAATTCTGAGATCACCTCATCATTGCTGTTCTCGAAGCACCAGGGAAGGTTATCCATGTTCTCGGGCTCTTCTTTTACTATTGTTATCATGCGACAAGTGCGAATCCGCTTCCAAGACCAATGCGGAACTGGTTCTTCTTTTATGGCCTTGGGTCCGTGCTTCTGTGGCAGCGCTACCCTCCAGTTGTCAGACAGAGCGAACTTGCCAAGCTGATACTGATCTTCGACCCAATTCTTGAAGGTGAAGCAGTCTTCGAGAGGATGCCCTATTACTCGGTGATAAGAGCAATAGTTTGGGTGAGAGACAACGCCTGCTTGTTCAGGGTGCTTGGACTTCAGCAATGTAAGTATCTGATGTTTTAGAGCAAGATCAAGTATCCTCTTCGTCTTATCCCGAAGAAACGAGTACGCTCGACCTATTTTTTTCATGAGGGATAGATCGGAACCGCTCATTTCCCGCTGGCGTGGCTTCTTAGTCCTGCTTTGTTGCTTTTGAGCGCCTTTTTGGCCTTTCGACTTGTTTCTGCCTCTGCGTCGAGCCTTTTTTATAACAGGTTGACAGGGAGCGGCATCTTCATCTTCCATGGCCTGTTGGAGGAGGCGTTGCATTTTGGATTTCTCATAGATGGTTATTTCGCGGTTATGGTCGTCTCGGACTTTTTGACCAGCTTCCCTTATAAGCTTGTCCATTTGTTTTTCGAACGACGGACTGGGCACTTTTGCATCAGGGACTTTTACTAGTTCAGGATTAGCGTCTTCCCATTGAGCATCCGCTTCTTCATTGAAGTCATGTACGATGTAGCAATCATGGATTAGCTCTCGTTTATTGGACTGAATGTATCCGAGCCCGATTGTTTCCATCCTCCCACTAGGCAACTTGTGCTGAGTTCCGGGGACGTTCCAGACCCTGTCATAGAACATAGATTTTCGAGCGGTCTATTTAAAGGATATCCCCTGGCGTTTTAACAGCCTCTTCAAGCCTTCTGTATAATATCTGGTTAGACGGATGGGCTAAAGCCTGTCAAGCATAGGATCCGCACCATGCCGGATTTCTTTCTCCACTTTAGTTTCTTCAGAGCGGTAGAATAGAATTGCCTTTTCGCCTTCTCGCCTGGGAGGGACATAGAACGTCCGCAGCTCCTCTACACTGTAGGTATCGAGCGCATCCAGTTCTTTATGATGTTTAAGCTGCACCATGGCGACTTGCAGAATTTGCTCTTCTTCAGCGGATGTTTGTATTGAAGGCCGAGCAGAGAATACGGCATGGACCTCATCTTCTGAGTCACTACCAAAGATCAACGTAGGAGCGGATGGTCCCGGGTTGTTGTATTGGGGCGGGGCTGGATAAACTATCTCCTCTTCCTCCTCAGTATCACTCCCGAAAATAGGGATGGTGGCGTTAGCTTTGTTATTCGGCTTGTGACACCTCTCGAAATCCGATAAGAAGTATTTGGCATCTTCATATTTGCGGACCTCGTTCACAGAGAACGGGTTCAGTTCTCCCGTCACGGTATACTCGAGACCATCCTTAAAATATTTCATACACTGATGCTGTGTAGAAGGGATGATGTTGTACTCGTGTAACCATGGTCGGCTGAGCAGAGCATTATAGCACGTCTTGGCGTCTATGACGTGAAATTTAATATCTTTGACGAGCAGCCCAAAGTGTAGCGTCAGTATCACAGATCCAAGAGTTCTTGATGATTGAGAGTCGAACCCGGAGATGGTGATCTTGTCCCGAGCAAGGTGCTGGACGCTCATGCAGATTTCTTTTAACACCCGCACATTGAGTAGATTAACAGACGATCCGTTATCGACCAGGATTTTGCCTATCTTTATATCATGGCAGTATCCTAAGACATAGAGGGGGTGATTGTGTTCGCACGTCCCAAGGAGAAGGTCTTCGTCACCGAAAGTGACGTCGGCTGTGTGCACTTCCTCCAATTCATCCTTCATCTTTTCTTCGGCCAGGAAAGCTTGGAACTACTCCAGGTCCTGTAGTGCCTTAATTAATGAATCTCTTGCCTCTTTTGATAGTAAAAGGGCATCAAGAATGCTAAGTTGCGAGAGTAGCTTTCTCAAATGCGCCAAAACGTTGTAATCCACCTTATTTCTTTTCGGCGGGTCCTTGGCAGCTAGCTCTTCCATGACTTGGTCATCCAAGGTGATCTCCTCAGGGACCTTCTCTTTCCCTTTATCTTTTTTATTTGAAGGCCCGAGATTCATTTTGGGAAGCGTGCGATTACGTAGCCGGATATTTTCGCAGACTTTCGGCTCTTCTTCTTTTCCTGAGGTGGACTCTTTAAAGAGTGGGCCAAGCTCCAGCTCCTTATTAGAATCGCTCCCGAATGTAAGCACTTGTGATTCCCCGGCGTTAAGCATGCGACAATCACCGGTGTTTTTGTTAAGCCCTTCGGTCGTATTTTTCTGCTCCCGGCGAGTTTTGCGCTTCTCCCGCTTAAAACGTTGCCGGTAAGCGACATACCCTTGCAACCATCTATCGAAAGCTTTGCACTCTTCAGTGGGGTGTGAAATCTTCCGTTGATATAAGCAATAGGAGGGGTGCATTTCCATTTCACCAGTAATGTTTCCTTCGGAGGACGGTAGCTTCATGCCCATTGACATGGCTTTAGCGAACCTTTTCCTCATCTTGAATTTGATTTTATCCGCAGTGGGTGTACTTTGCTCTAGCGGGAATATCTTAATTCTTCTATCAAGGCGCTGGCGCTTGGCCCTTTCGAATATGACCGCCTCGCGCTCCCGATCGGCTTTGCTTTTTAAAAGAGCTTCATTGAGGAATGCGTCAATTACTTCATCCGATGGCCCCAGAATTTTTGGTTCAGGATCTGCCCCTAGCTTTTCAGTGCAAGGAGTCTCCTCATCGTTCGTGAGCGAATAGGAAATCATATGACAGCTCGCCACATATTCTTCGGATTCGTCCGATGAACTATCTTCCTCATTATCCTCTTGAAAGACGTGGTTGAGGAACTCTTGGAGTGTAATGGGAGTTCGTGCTTTCTGGTTGTATTCTTCCAGCGCATCAATTTTTTTTTGCAAGTCCGTGCGCTTGTCGCCAGGCGTTACGGGCTTCTTTGATTTCTTTTTCTTCTTCTTCGAAGATTTTGACGGCTGGTTGCGAGTGCTTGGGCCACCACTATCGATCTTTGGAGTTGGACGTGGCTTCAACATCCCTTCAATGACCTGTGGTTCCAAGGGGTTCTCCCACTTGATCACTGGGCATGCCTGAAGGTCGTTCTGTTAGTTATATGTATGCCCTAGAGGCCATTACTGTGCATTAGATGTATATTGTAATGGATGCTGGGACATATATAGGTAGGACTTTCTTGCTCGACATGATAGTACGCTATCTGGTTGCTCTTTATCTTAACGTGTATACTTTCTGTCTCTCTGTTACATGTTGATAAAGCCCTTAGGATGTGTACTCGACTTCCAGGACTATGATGTAGATCATACTAGTGGGGCCTGGGTAGTCCATGAGTACATCCTTCAATGTTCCTAGTCGTGGGAATATCGAGACGGGGCATCGATATTCCAGAGTAGACTAGCGTATATCTTCTCGACCCATGTGATGGGCGATAGATGATCCCATATCCATTGGTGTTTGACATCAGAGATGGTATGCGGGTGCTCAGTGGAGACTGGGTACACTGAACGGACTCGCCGAGAACTCCAAGATGGTATTATACCTCATGTCAGATGGCAGTTCTCTGGTGACACTGGTACAGCTTAGTCTGTTGACCCGAGATCGTCAGAGAGTCTTGTATGTCTCCCACTGTGCTTTGATTTCCACCATACTACGGCTCTACTGAGTCGTGCAAACAGTTGGTTTTTGGGTACAGTCCCGATTCATATGGAGGCAATGAGCGAAAGGAGGGGATTCGTCTCTCCCGGTATTGGGGGTTGATGTTGCGCTATGGTTGCACTGATCTACTAGTAAGTGTTATAAGTAGTTTCGTGCTTGTTATGTACCTTATATCGGTATGACTTATCAAGCTACTGGATTCTGATGTTTACCACCCCTAGGCGAGATATGTGACATATCAGACGAACAGACCGGACTGTACGGTAAGTGTTACTGGTTGGATTCACAGGAGTGTAAGCGGGCTTGCTCGTCGATCTTCTGATCGCTCAATACCCGGGTGGCCGTTACGTTTAGCACACCGCTTGCGGCTTGTGGGTGTTTGATATGATCATCACCTGCTGCCGGTGTATTGACGAGTCTTTAGAGTCCTACACAGAGGTATCCTGGCTCAAGCAAAACGAAATAGAAGCGCATATGAGATATGTGCGGGACCGAGAATAATGCATGTATGTGATACCGTATTCTATTCTCGCGATGAATGTATCGATTGGTTGTATGCGATATAACCTAGTTATCGAATCGAAGATTGATTCGATAAGTCGATACATTGGATACTAGTCGGTTATATGCGACATGACCGGATCATTGAATCAAGGGTTGATTTAATGATTTAATGTATAATTATATATTTGATATATTACTTTACATTAACTAGTATTGGTTCACTCAAGATTGACTTTCTCACTTGAAATGCACAAGTTGTATATGTGATATATTTTTGTGCACTTGTTTGTATCATGTTTGATGATACATGCAAACTTAGGTGTGTATGATTAAACCATGGTTATGTTAATGGTTAGGGTTTTGATTTACTTATCTATTTATTTTCTTTAATTCATTTTTTTGAAAGAAATGAAATGGTTGCTTCTTTTGTCTTTTGTTGAAACTTCATGAAGTTTTGAAGCTTTGACTATTTTGTTTCTTAGCCTTAACCTAACCATTAAACCTAACCCTAGTTTATTCTCTACACTTAATCATGGTTGCTATATGATAAGTATCATTTTATTTTCTATTTTAGATAATACTTATCATATTCTTTTCTTCTTCTTCTTCTTCTTCTTTAAGATGAAGAAAAAGCTTTGCTACCTTCAATGGCAACATGAGAAATGAGTGAGAAATCCAATTCTAAAGTGAACCCACTTCCTATTTCTTCATCCTTTACCACTTGCCAAGTAGTATGGGGTGTTTTCTTCACATGTTTCATGACTTGGTGAAGTTGGAGCTTGATCTTGAGTTGCCTCGACGTAGATCATCTTCGGCATCGAAGTCGACGACCTAGCTCGATCTTTTCTCCGATGAAACCACCGCGAGAGTCTAGGATTCCGATGGGTACAGCAGAGGGACGTCATCACGGAGCTAGAGCGGTGGAGGACCGGATCGATAAAGGTTGTAGTCACTTTCCTTTAAGTTAAAGTTGTTTACTTGCATCGTTTTCGCCTTATCATCTAGTTAACGATCCGTATTAGGGTTTGTAGGCACATAGGAAATTTTTGAATTGGCCATGTTTGATCACTTGTAGAACCTCATGGGTATTCCTAGGAACCCTACAGTGGTATCAGAGCCTAGCTAGAGCCTTAGGCGATGCGTAGACGGAGTTAGAAGTCCGATCGAACCGAAACCCTAATACAAAATTGCTCTCTGTACATTTTTTGAAATCGGGGATTTTGGAGAATTAAAAATATGCAGAAAAATCAGCAGGAGTTTCTAAGAATTACTGTGAAGCCCGTACTCCTGATTCCATCAAAGCGCGGCGGAACCACGGCATTAGCATGGCTAATGCGGCGGTTCCGCGGCCACTTAGTCGCTTCTTCAATTGATTTTTGCACAGTAATTCCTATATTTTGGTGCTGTATTTTCTGGGAATTTTTAAATCTTACTCAAGAGTTGAGTTTTCTTGGTTGTATTAGGAGTTTGTAGATTCGATCGGATTATCAAACTTTTTCTATGTGTTTTTTCGGATAATTTTAGAATATGTTAAAAAGTTCGACCGGATGTAAATACCCACTTTTTTCCCTGCCGGGAAATTTCCAATTGTTGGACTTTTCCGTAGTTTAATGACATTCTAAGTAGTGCAAGTAACGCGATGGTCCCTCTAGAAAACAACAAACCTTAACTTGATTATGTGACCATCTTGAACTGCCTTTTGATCCTTAGGGTTTGGGGCAGTACGGCGTACCACATGTGAGGCGTTGGCTTGACCCTTCTACGGCTGGACCGTTGGTACTGAGGCATGAAGTGAATGTTTTTAAACTTATTTCATGTGTTGAGCTGTTTCGGGAAAACTTGGGTGTTCGATTGTTCGATCGGAAAATTTAACATTTTCTATTTATCCGGAATGTGATACAATATTTGGAATTCACAAGCTGTTATGAGATAACTGAATGAATGTTATAAATCTAGCGGTTTAGTCTCACTTGATCGGTTGCCACGGAATTTTGATGTGATCAAAAGTCCGTCGTAATCACGTAGCGTATGCGGATAGTCGCCGGGTAAACTTAATAGACAGCCTCACTCCATAGCCCCGACCAAGTGACTGTAGGAGAACGCCGTCGCCGAAAGCATCCGTCCGGGTGCTCACGGCAGCGGTGTTCCGCCTTAGTGCACTTTGTCGTCGGCGTCGGGGGTGCGGCCGCCTACTAAAGTTTGCGACGAGCATTCGATCAGGATGTCGGGATTCTTGTTGAATTGCCCAACTTGATATTGAAAAGAGTTTTCGATAATGAGACTAAAATGCGGGGTTTATAATTGTTAAGCATGCGATGTCTAAATATTTCATTTGATTAGGCATGCGATGTCTAAAGAGTTTGCGGATTCCAACTGTTGTAGTTTTACACTTTCTTTTCTGTGACCGTAAGTGTAATATATGATATCGCCGGTTTTGTTGCTATATATCAACGACAATTGGGATGCGCATATTTACTTACGTTGATGACATGTGATGTTATGTGTTGCTGGGTATGTTATATTGGATCGTCGTGTTTGAATAGCCGGGGTTTTTTTTATGTGAGATGAGTGTTTTTCATTTTCATTCATGTAAATACTTGTATATAATATTCTTTTGTTGGGGCACTTCCAGGTTGCTGATGATGTCACCATTTGTATATTATTTACTTTTCCACATTAGGATAGACCCAAGGAGGGGAGCACAAGTAACCGGGTTCTGGGGTCCAGTGGGAGACCATCTCGAGGAGTCGAGTCCGGGTCTCCTAACCCTAGAATTGGTAGGGTTGCTTGCCGCTCTCGTAGGGGTCTAGGGGTGTGGGATTGGCTATTCATTATGACCGTGGAATCCGTGTTTTATACTGGCTTGTATTAAAAACACGGACGTCCTAGTATATCCAATGTTTCATATGATTCTTCTTCTGTGTTATCTGTGATGTGATCATGTGATTTGTTCAGATAGATATTATATATAGTATATATGATATATTATATAGACGTTGCTTATGTTTTACACCCGCACTAGCCTTGCCTCGCTCTGGCGTTAGTTACCTAACCTAACAGTGCAGACGGAACATCGAGGCGAATGCGGATGGCATAAGTGTATGTTATATTTATTTGTGATGTTTAGGTGGACTTAAATGATGGGACATTCATTAATGAGATTAATGAAAGAAAATAAACCTAATTGATGTTGTGGAATCGAATTTCAAAATAAAACAGGTAGCTACAGTTCTTGCTTTGCATCGCGGTGTTCCTTGTAGAACATCCTGCACCTTATTCGATAAGGAAATGACCGATATCCCTTCACCGGGAGTGACTCCTTTAGCAATAAATGGCAGATGCTACAACCCTCGGTTTGTCTTTTGATTGCTTCTATAGTTTCTGCTTTGCACAGCGGTATATATGATATATCCTGCACCTTATTTGATGAGGAAAGGGCCGACGATCCCTTCACCAGGAGTGACCCCTTTAGCAAAACTAGAAAAGCCTAAAAAACATTCCATTTAAAAACCATTTGATTCCGCAACGAGATCAAGTTCAAAGCGTTAAAGGTTTTATTAAAAACCATTCGCAACCCTCAATCATTTTAGGAAGTAGAGTACTTAGTATTCGTGCTGTGTTTGTTGACCATAGTCAAGGCACAGTGTA
The DNA here is from genome assembly GCA_030015575.1 of Agapanthus africanus. Taxonomy (NCBI): domain Eukaryota; kingdom Viridiplantae; phylum Streptophyta; class Magnoliopsida; order Asparagales; family Amaryllidaceae; genus Agapanthus; species Agapanthus africanus. The sequence continues at coordinate 22,003,658 of JASDDO010000028.1, read as the reverse complement.
CGGTAGCTAAGTGATGTCTTCCTACACTACATATGATGCGATTAGTTAGGACAGTCCTGTGACTTTGTTGACCTTAGTTAAGGGTCATGTGGGTGGGTCTAATTAATCACGAAATGACGGGTAGAACTTGACTAGTGCTTATGATTTGTTGACCATAGTTAAGGTCATAAGCGCTAGGGGTAAAAATCTTTATCGGGAGTTTCAAGTGTTGAAATTTGCAATGAGATTGCATACCTTCTATGTGATAGTTGGATCCCGATACCCACTGCGAGTAATTGTTACTCCTGGGAGAGTTTTGCACTTTACAATTAGCCGATCAAGTAGGTGTCTAGAAAGGTGTCAACGGAGTTATGCCTCTGGGAAAACGGGGTTTACTGTAATTAGGTCCGTGCGAAAGCACGGGGAACCTCCCTCAAAGTACCGACACTGGCCTGGCTGAAAGATTGACGAACTTGTAGAGTGTAATTAATCCCGGCTAGTCTTTCCTTTTAAGGTTTGAAGGAAGATTTGATAAAAACAGTGGGAGCCATCCTGATTAGATAAAATATATAACCAATCTAATCTTGCAAGAGCGAACGCAGAGTGTTTTCTTCTCTCTCTCTCTCCAGGTAGCGACCATATCACGCCTTAATCAAGATAATAATATGGATGTATTGACCGAACCCGCTTGTTATACTGAGCTGGAGAACGTTGGTCCCGCTCCAACTTATAATTGTTATAAGACAGAGCAGGAAATAGGGGAATACCAGAATTCCTATGCCGTCCAAACGAAGAAAGTGCATATGATGCATCTCCTTCGGGTGTATTCACTACAAAGAACTGTTTCTCAGTATCCTCTACATCCTGGGTATTTGATACCAGATCAGGATCCCAGATATGTAATCTGTTACATAGGGCTACAAAAGGGTAGAAAACCGAGAACGGGTAATAAGTTTCATGAGACAGAAAACGGGGCAAGTGTTGCAGCCAAGTCTGTTGGTCACTGTCACCCTGTATTACCAATACATTGATTCTGAACAAATGCTATTAGATACCGAACCTGATATACAAAATCATATCAATCTCTTTATTTATTAAAGAAATGATAAAATTTTGTATTGATGGATAATGTTTTGAACATTTCCTATATCAAAAGTTGATCGGTTCAGACACGTTATCTAACAACATTGACGTTCTAAATCAAATTACAGTTCCTAGTATACAGAACACACACAAGAGGAAGAGTTCAGAAATGAACGATTCCTTCTTGAGGTATTGTAGACTAGGTCATATCAATGCGACCCGACTGGATGAAGTTGCATTTAGATGTATATTTAAATCAGTTTGAATTTACATCTTATGAAAACTTGCCGGTCATTTCACAAAGATTAGATGACCATAGCTCTGTTTATTGGAAACAGAGAAAGTGTTAGTAAACTCTTGGGACTGATACATGATGATGTATGTAAGTTCCCCTGTCTATACATACCAGGACCGGTTCTTTTTACTTCATTATATTATCTGACAATCTCTCAAGATTCGGTCATATGTTCCTGTTGAAACATAAGTCCGAAGCTTTTGAGGTATTCACATAATATAAGTTGAAAGTAGAGAACCAAAATACAGGTATAAGTATTATGTCCTTTGATGTGATCAGGGAGGAGAATACTTGTGCATAGAATTCCTGGGAATGAGATTCTCTCTCCGTACTACTCCTCTGAATACACCACAGCACAACGGTGTATCAGGGAGGAGCAACCGCACCATATTAGATATGGTATGCTCTATGATGAGTACTACTGAGTTACCTATTTCCTTATGGGGGTTGTGCACTTGAGAAGTTGCATACCTATTGAATTGGATTCGAATCAAATCAGTGCCTACCACTCCATATAAGATATGGTATGGGAAGAGACTATCTCTTAAATAAGTTAAGATTTTGGATTGTCCGGCCTATGTCAGAAGCAAAATTCAGACAAGATCGAGGCAAGGTCAGTTCTGTAGAACTGGAAAGGTTCCAGCTATACAAACTGCAGCTGATGATTTAACAGAACCAAAGGATTCAATAATCCCCGACGAACCTTAGCCTCTCCGCCGATCTGGTAGGGTTCCTCATCTGCCTGAGAGATACTTCGGTTTCTCTATGACAGTGGGAGCGAGGAATGCATCATGAGATGATGACCCAACTAGTTTCGAGCAGGCCATCGAGAGTAGGGACTCTGTAAGAATGGCTGGATAGCGATCTAAGATGGAATCCATGTACACCAACAAAGTATGGACTTTGGTTGCTATATCTGAAGGGTTAAATCCCCATCAGGAGAAAGTATATCTTGAGAAGATTACTTGGTGTAGATGGAAAAGTTGAGACTTTCAAAGCTAGACTTGTTGAAGGTTTTCGTCATCGACCAGGTGTGGATAATGATGAAACCTTTTCCAATAGCTGTGCTTAAGTCCATCCAGATTCTACTTGCCATTACTACATACCATGACTACGATATCTGGTGGTTGGGTGCCATGACTACTTTTCTAAATAATGATTTAGAAGAGAACGTCTATAAGAACACAGCCAGAGGGCTTCGTAAACAGTGGGAGCAGCGGAAACGTGTGCAAGTTGCTTTATAGATTAAAGCAGGCATCGCGGAGTTGGAACATCTATTTTGATGTGGTAGTCAAAGAGTTTGACTTCATCAAAATGGTAGATGAACCTTGTATGTACAAAAAGGTAGTATGGAGTATGGTGATGATCCTCGTAGAGTACGTGGATGACATACTCTTGATAGGAAAAGAGTTTCCTATGCTACGCACGGTCAATCTCCTCTTATTACATGGATTCTCCATATAGGATCAAAGTGATACCTCCTAAATCCTGGGTTTTGGATCTATGAGATAGATCTAAATGGATGTTAGGATTCTCACTAGTTGTAGTGAGATGGTATCAATCGATCCTGGGGAGAATCACTGGAAAGGTTCCAGGGTGATAAGGACGACTGAATGTCAGTCGCAGGCATTGTCTTTACCCTCAGTGGAGGGACGGTATGCTGGAAGTGTTCCAAGCTAAATACCGTGGCAAACTAGACGACAAAGGCTGGTAACATCGCTATTAAAGATACAACCAAAGAGGAAGTTTGGGTGTATATTGGTTCATAAGATGAACTAGGTTCCTACCATTGTATGACAATGGAAGTGTGGCTTTGGCCCAGGAACCCTGGTCCCATCAGTGACCCAGACATATTCTGAGGCAGCATCACCTGATCATGGAGATAGATGATCTCCAGGGTGATCGAGGTTAGGAGAGTAGACTCAGAAGATAACGCGGCGGATCCACTCACAAAGGCTTTTTCCCAGAGAGACTTATATAGGATGGTTGAGTATGTGATACTGCAACCACTGCTACAGATGGCCCTAGTGCAAGTGGGAGATTGTTAGTTATATGTATGCCCTAAAGGCCATTACTGTGCATTAGATGTATATTGTAATGGATGCTGGGACATATATAGGTAAGACTTTCTTGCTCGACATGATAGTACGCTATCTGGTTGCTCTTTATCTTAACGTGTATACTTTCTGTCTCTCTGTTACATGTTGATAAAGCCCTTAGGATGTGTACTCGACTTTCAGGACTATGATATAGATCATACTAGTGGGGCCTGGGTAGTCCATGAGTACATCCTTCAATGTTCCTAGTCGTGGGAATATCGAGACGGGGCATCGATATTCCAGAGTAGACTAGCGTATATTTTCTCGACCCATGTGATGGGCGATGGATGATCCCATATCCATTGGTGTTTGACATAAGAGATGGTATGCGGGTGCTCAGTGGAGACTGGGTACACTGAACGGACTCGCCGAGAACTCCAAGATGGTATTATACCTCACGTCAGATGGCAGTTCTCTGGTGACACTGGTACAGCTTAGTCTGTTGACCCGAGATCGTCATAGAGTCTTGTGTGTCTCCCACTGTGCTTTGATTTCCACCCTACCATGGCTCTACTGATTCGTGCAAACAGGTGATTTTTGGGTACAGTCCCGATTCACATGGAGGCAATGAGCGATAGGAGGGGATTCGTCTCTCCCGGTATTGGGGGTTGATGTTACGCTATGCACGACTGGCCATAACTGGAAATCCCTGGCCAGGGTTGCACTGATCTACTAGTAAGTGTTATCAGTAGTTTCGTGCTTGTTATGGACCTTATATCGACATGACTTATCAAGCTACTGGGGTCTGACGTTTACCACCCCTAGGCGAGATATGCGACATATCAGATGAACAGACCGGACTGTACGATAAGTGTTACTGGTTGGATTCACAGGAGTGTGAGCGGGCTTGCTCGTCGATCTTCTGATCGCTCAATACCCGGGTGGCCGTTACGTTTAGCACACTGCTTGTAGCTTGTGGGTGTTTGATATGATCATCACCTGCTGCCGGCGTATTGACGAGTCTTTAGAGTCCTACACAGAGGTTTCCTGGCTCAAGAAAAACGAAATAGGAGCGCATATGAGATATGTGCGGGACCGAGAATAATGCGTGTATGTGATACCGTATTCTATTCTCTCTATGAATGTATCGATTGGTTGTATGCGATATAACCTAGTTATCGAATCGAAGATTGATTCGATAAGTCGATACATTGGATACTAGTCGGTTATATGCGACATGACCGGATCATTGAATCAAGTGTTGATTTAATGATTTAATGTATAATTATATATTTGATATATTACTTTACATTAACTAGTATTGGTTCACTCAAGATTGACTTTCTCACTTGAAATGCACAAGTTGTATATGTGATATATTTTTGTGCACTTGTTTGTATCATGTTTGATGATACATGCAAACTTGGGTGTGTATGATTAAACCATGGTTATGTTAATGGTTAGGGTTTTGATTTACTTATCTATTTATTTTCTTTAATTTATTTTTTGGAAAGAAATGAAATGGTTGCTTCTTTTGTCTTTTGTTGAAACTTTATGAAGTTTTGAAGCTTTGACCATTTTGTTTCTTAGCCTTAACCTAACCATTAAACCTAACCCTAGTTTATTCTTTACACTTAACCATGGTTGCTATATGATAAGTATCATTTTATTTTCTATTTTAGATAATACTTATCATATTCTTTTCTTCTTCTTCAAGATGAAGAAAAAGCTTTGCTACCTTCAATGGCAACATGAGAAAAAGAGTGAGAAATCCAATTCTAAAGTGAACCCACTTCCTATTTCTTCATCCTCTACCACTTGCCAAGTAGTATGGGGTGTTTTCTTCACATGTTTCATGACTTGGTGAAGTTGGAGCTTGATATTGAGTTGCCTCGACGTAGATCATCTTCGGCATCGAAGTCGACGACCTAGCCCGATCTTTTCTCCGATGAAACCACCGCGAGAGTCTAGGATTCCGATGGGTACAGCGGAGGGACGTCATCACGGAGCTAGAGAGGTGGAGGACCGGATCTACAAAAGTTGTAGTCACTTTCCTTTAAGTTAAAGTTGTTTTCTTGCATCGTTTTCGCCTTATCATCTAGTTAACGATCCGTATTAGGGTTTGTAGGCACATAGGAAATTTTTGAATTGGCCGTGTTTGATCACTTGTAGAACCTCATGGGTGTGCCTAGGAACCCTACACGTTCAGCATCCTCTTTGTCTTAGCTGACAGCACGACCTCCCAAGGAGCTTCTTCAACGACAGAGCATGTTGCCCCCGGCGTATTCATCCTCTTAGAGGTATGGGGCCGCGGGGGATTCACCTTCCATTTGTCAGATAACGCGAACTTGCCATGTTGGTACTGGTCTTCAAGTCAATTTTTGAAGACGTAGCAATCTTCGATCGGATGACCCAGTACTCGATGTAGCAGACTTCATCACAGGGGTTTAGACGGATGCGGCCGATATAGCAGACTTCGTCAGATTCCCCCTCGCTTCAGGGGTTTTTGATTGTGGGGACGTTCTTCCCTGTAGGAGCAAGCCCGTGCAGTTAATTACGCTACCGCATCGCGGTAACCACTTTCTCCTTCTCCAGAATTTCGCTTCGTGTCGTGGGTGTTTGTTTTGTTTGTGGTTGCCCGTGGATTGTATACGGAGACTAAGTGATGCCGTCACCCGTATGACGTGGATTAGTCCAAATCCGTATTTACTTAGATTTGGGTTTAGTGTTTTAGTCTAAGGATACGTTAGCCGTATTGAGGCTAAGATCAACTTAAACATTCGTTAAGGATACGTTAGTCCTGTTTGAGACTAAGATCAACTTAACGTGGTGATCTATTTAATATATAGCCATCGGGACTCATCACCTCACTAACGTCATTGAGGGATTACAACGACGGGTGTCAGAGGGGTTCGGAGATGTACCCTTGAACCAAAGTTAATTTGGAGTTTTATAGTCCATTTGAATGTTTAAGGATATGTTAGCCGTGTTTGAGGCTAAGATCTACTTAAACGGGATCGTTTAGATCCAACAAAAGAGCGTTTGGGGGCTCTATTGTTCCAGTTTAGGGACGTAGTGGTCCATAGGTAGTTTAAGGACATTGCGGTCCACTGCCAGTTTAGGGACATAGTGGTCCATTGTTCCCGTTTTAGGGACGGATGTTAGTTTAAGGACGCATTAGTCCATGGGTTTAAGGACCCCATAGTCCATATAGATGTGTTTAAGGACACATTAGTCCTTTAGTTTAAGGACGCATAAGTCCATGGGTTTAAGGACCCTACGGTCCGTATGGGTATGTTTAAGGAAGCATTAGTCCATTAGTTTAAGGACGCATAAGTCTGCGGGTTTAAGGACCCCACAGTCCGTATCTTAGTTTAAGAACGCTTAATTCCGTGAGTTTAAAGACCCCACAGTCCGTATTGATGTGTGGTTGTCGGGACTCGTCACCTCTCTGACGTCGTTGAAGGATTACAACGATAGGATTCAAAGGAGTTCGAAGATGTACCCTCAAACCGGATGTAAATTGATTTAAGAGAGCAGCTGTGCTCAGTCAATTTAATTTGAGAACTTACGGCCATGATTGGGCTAAGTCCAATTGAAAAATGTTCAACACTTTTATTTGTTTTTGGCCTATTAGGCCTATGCTCGGGCTTGGCCTCTTTTTAATAATGCATAGCATTAATCTTGGTCTCTGTTGGTCCTTTATTTGGGCTATGCCCCTTTTAAAATAATGCATTGAATTATTTATTATTTTGTTTGGGCTCTGCCCATTTATAAATGATGCAGAGCATCAATTTTACTTGGGTTCTGGCCTTTTATACAAGATGCAGAGCATCAATTTTACCTAGGCTCTGCCAATTTATTGCTTTGCAATTTAATTTGGCCTGCTAGGCCTTTCTGATTTGGGCCTGGCCCTTTAGTAAAAGAAATACGTTGCATTTGTCAGGCGCTTTGCGCTAATCACTGAGCGCAAGCGCTTTTGGTGATGACACGTGTCACGCTCTGGTGAGCGCAAGCGCAGTTAGCGTAGTGCGCTGCACCAGTGCGCTGCGCTGCTGACGCGCTCTGGTGAGTTGCGCTAACTTCAAAGAGCAAGGCTCTATCAAAAACGCATAGCGCAAGTGGTTCAGATGCTGACACGTAGCACTCTCTGGTGGCTTGCGCCAACCCAAGAGCACAGCAGTGCAGTTTTGCAAGTGCAAGGCACTATTAACTTGAGAATCTTTTAGATTCCAGAACCAATGGTTCACAAAAAATGTGCAAAGCACTATTTGATTTCTTGATTTAATTTAGATCAAAGAAAATAAGTATTTCTTTTTTTTTCTTGATCTCGGAGAACCAATGGTTCATAAGTGCAAAGCACTGCTTTTATTTTGTTTTTTATTAAAGATCATTGATCTTGTTCTTAGATCAATGATCTATTAAAAGAAATTCTTCTATCTTAAAGGGTTTTTTTTACCTTTTTTCTTGAAATTTCTTCAGAGTTCTCTCTGTTTGAAGTTCTTGATTTCTCACAATTGTTGATGCCTTTGATTTGGGGTCTAGGGGTCTTTATATAGTGCCCATAAATTTGTTAAATTTGTTAAAGAGATCTTTCTCTAAGTGATTTGGGGAATTTTCCCCACCATTGGATCTTTGATCCAAGGGCTTCTGTTTTACAGAAGGCAATCTTCTTGTTTTAACAAGAACAGAAAAATTTCTTTAAAATTTTAATTCTGTTTGGCGCAAATGCCCCAGCGCTTGACACGTGTCAAGCAGCGCACGGCGCAACGCAACTGCCCTTGCGCAACTGCGCTGCCACGTGGCGCGCACCGCAGAGCGCGGCGCAACTGCGCTGCCACGTGGCGCGCACCGCAGAGCGCGGCGCAACTGCGCTGCCACGTGGCGCGCAGCGCAGAGCGTAGATTATCTGAAGCGTTGCTTTCTTTTAACTTTTGTTTTAAATAGAGTTTTGCTCTAATTGGTGGCACCGCCTTAGGCGCTGTGTTGGTGTATCAGCTTTTGATACGTGGCGCGTTGCGCGCAGCGCAAAGAATCTGAAGCGTTGCTTTGAATTTTGAAATTCAAACAGAGCTTTGCTCTGATTGGGGGAAACAACCCTAAAAAACAAAGCTTTTGCAGAGTAAAAACTCCAAGATCTGTGAACAAACTCTAAGAGTTCTTCATGGAAGAAGAACAGTGTTCAAGTTCATGGGTTAAAATCTGTAAGTCTACGCTAGCGCCCCGGCAGTCTACAGACGCCAAAATGCGGAACAAAAACTTTTTAACTGGCGCTATCGTATACTTTAACCCGGATCTTCCATTATTGCTAAACTAACAAACTGTAAAGAGTGTAGAATGGTTATACCGAACGATCCGAGTCCTTCGTTCTTCAACCATCATCCCACGCTCCGTTGCGGCTGCTCCGATCTCGTCGATCTCCGATTCCTTCGTCGAGGTGGCACCACATGATCGATTCTTTAAACGGGCTCCCGCCTCTGACTCGAGGCAACTCGATCGTCAAGTTTGCTAAAAGAGACGACCAAGAATGATGTAGAGAATGAGTAGATGACTTTGTCTCACTTCGTCCAAATCCGTGGACGATCGGTTAATGAAGTTGCCGTGGAAATCGGGTGATGGAATGAAATGAACAATGAAATTTCCATTTACCCAAATACTATCATATCTTTTCTAACCAAATTAATCAAGCAACTAAGTGAATGGGGAGAGGAGGGGGCCGGCCAACTTATAGCAAGGAGGGAGGTGATGGTAGGAGGAGGGAGGTGACCACATCCCTTCATACTTATCACAACTCATAATGAAAGAATGAATCACAAATTAGAACCAATTAGAACAAACCTAGTCATGCTTTAACATTAAAGAACCATTAATGCAAAGATGAGTCACTAAGCCACTTCATCACTTCTAGAACCTTCTAGAATGATGACTCACTCCATCTGAAGAAAAGATAAATCCGTCTTTAACAGAATGTTAAAAGACGGCTGATAGAAAACTGGAAACTGGCAACTTCCAAAAGTGATCCTGAAACGACTTTCAGGATAACCCCGAAACTGTATAAATATACCCGCATTTGTATTACGACCGAATACAAATGCAACTGAGACAAAGATATTATACCTACTCAATATAATACTCGGATCCGGCTTAAACCAAAGCCGACCAGTATCATCTGTCCGAAAATCGACACGTGCGTAAATGCACGTGCATTTTCCGAACCCTGCCATAAAACCATACGGCCTCTACAACGTTTCGCCCGAACTTGGGAAACTGTCTGTGGGGGACTCTAATGACTCGTCAGTACCCTGGCAGTGGGTTTAACCACAAACCGTCAGCGGCACTAGCAATGCGTAACGGCTGCCCACGGACTGACCTCAAGGGATGCCGATGAGCGCACTCATCCGGAAAACCCTACTGAGCCTAACAGTGACAATGTATATACAGTCCGGTCCGTTCGTCAATGAGTATCGCATATCCGCCTAGGGGGCTAGTAACGTCAGACCCCCAATAGCAGTATAAGTCATGTCGGAGTGAAGCCCAAATACACCCTGAGATACGACTGGAGTACCTACCAGTAAATCTCCTACCATGATCATGGATTTGTGTAATGGCTCTCCTAGACACAGCACGATCTCGCCCCCAATACCGGGAGAGACGAATCCCCTGCCGATCCGCTCACGTGCCTCCATATGGCTCGGGACTGTACCCAAAAGCTACCTGTTTGCACGACTCCTTTGAGCCGTGGTAGGGTAGAAATCAAAGCACAGTGGGAACTCACACGAGACAAATGACGACCTCAGGTCGATGAACTAACCTGTACACATGTCACCAGGGAACTGCTATCTGACGATAGATATAATACTAACTAGCAGATTCCCGGCGAGTCCTGTCCGGTGTACTCATAACCCAATGAGCACCTGTATACATCTTAGGTGATCCAACTGACACCAGTGGCTTGTGAGACCGGCCACCTCCCCTCGTCGGGGTCTCGACTGTATACACTAGTCTACTCCGGAGTATCGATGCCCTGTCTCGAAACTCCCACGACTAGGGACCACAATTAAGGATATGCATTTAAACTACCCAACTCTCACGTATATGATCGCCATCATACTGTTGGTAGTAAAGCAAGATCCTAAGGGCTCTATCAAAGTGTAACATGCAATCAGTCACCTGAACATGTACACAACTGATAAAGGCAAACCAGATAGCATACTATCATTTCGAGTAAGACTGTCCTACCGGGATAGGTCCTCCGCAATCATTGCAATCACGTACCTGCGATCCAATAATTGACTATGAGGGCACTATCTCCAACAATCTCCCACTTGCACTCAAGGCTAATATTGCGATGTCGACTACTCACAGCCCGTGTGAAACCGAACATCCAACTCCTCTACTAATCAGTTTCACAAAGCCCGTTTGTAAAACTATTATGTTCGAGAAATAGCCTCAGTGAGTGGATCCGCCTAGAAGTATCTTTCTATATCTCTCTTAATCTCAAGTTCGCGGAGAAAGCCATCTCCCGAATTGAGTAGTACCTGTCTTAGAATATGTCTGGATATCTGATGGGACCTTAGTTCATAAATGAACTCCATATCCAAACTTCTTAGACTGTATGGATCACTGAACCTAATCAGTATCCGGCACCATGCCACCCACAGTATCCTCTGGAACCACCTGTCCATAATACTGTCCCTCGTCAGAGGGGAAACTAAAACTCTGACAATCACTCTGTCATCCATGTCACCTTTGAAGCCTGGAATGATAACCGTCTCCCGAAAGAGGCTGCCGTTATCAAATCCGTAGAACATGTACTAATGTTCTAAAACTGCTTCCTTATGTTTCTCCAGGATTGGATTAATACAAACTTATTGCATCTAGTGCAAAAACAACATTTGGTGCGGTACTTGACATCTCATGATTGACTCAATTGCCTAAGCAAGTGATCTGCCAATCATGCACATCCCTCTCCCCTTTAGTCTATACGACACCTTTAGAGAGGGTGACTCCATCACCTGCAGGTACACTACCATGCTAGGAGCCAACTATTCTAAAAACCATTAGAATATCTGTCAAAGTACCCACATTGGGAAACCACCCAAATCTAGATCTAAAACCATAGATCCAGAAACCAGAATGTCTAATATTATATCCATGTCCTGTCTGGAGAAACAACTGTGTGACGACCACAGTACAACCGATCGTAGTATAGGAATTTTACTTCCTACTCTGTGTATGTCATCCAGATACCATGACATCACACCATACTACCTTCTTAACTGATCCATCCCCTATTCTGATTGAAGTCAAAAACATGACTGTCATATCAAAATTAGATGATCTATCTCCGCTATAACTGCTCAAGTCTATGAATAGATATAAGCTACTTGCCCACTATGCTTCCGATGCTTCCACTGACTACGACAACCCTCCTACCGGGTCTCATAGCCTGGAACAACAGTAGTGTCAAGTCTGGGTAGATAAGAACCTCCCTGTCACCGTCCTTGAGGCTACCGAAGTACCTCTCGGGTGTCTGAGGTTACCCACCAAATCTGCGGAGTGGCTATTGGAATGTCAAACCTGATTGAATATATAGGTCCTATTAAATTTTCCGTAATCGTTCGCGGTTCTGGAATCACTTCCAGTTCTACCATACTCCCACTACTGTTTTCTGAAAAAGATCCATTTTACTAAAACTGTGGCGAGTCAAGAACAATATCACTATTGATCTTCCAAATGGTAGAATATCAACCCTCGTCATAGCCAGGGTCAACCCACAAACAGCCATTACAGAAACGTGCCCTGAGTTATCCAGAGTCTGGTTTTAAGCATAAGCTGGACAACTCCCCATACCTTAATTTCTTTTAAGGTACGATCCATTCTATATCCAATACAGAAACTTTGGCACTTATTTAATTGGAACCATATTCAAATCATGCAGCTGTCTCCAGTGCATATCAACTTAATGGAAAGAGGCTAATCAGCATTACTCAACTTAGGAATCCATCCAATTATGAGCAACCTGAAAGAGAAAACTCGTTTCTCAAAATCATCACTATCATCTGAATACCAATCACAAGAATCTACATCTTCGATTTCTTTGAAGAATCCCGATACTTGTGACACCTGGTTCTCTACTTTATTCTTATACCCACAACTTCTCAAAACTTAGACCATGTATTTCTACGAAACACTTGTCTAAATACTAGAGAAGTTATAAGTAAACAGAACATAGTGCGAGGACCTACCCCTTTGTCCTGATGGACACTGGACAACATACAATACTCTGTATAAGTCCGCTGAGTTTAAACAACTCAAAACCTGTGCGTCGTAGGTTGAAAACTGTACCCTGGCGATTTCCTCAAATATCACCAATTACAACGAATTCCGATATAATGAGGATGATCACCTAATTCCCAATATCTTACTCCCACTCATCATCTGTAAAACCATACAGATATGAGAATGAAACCTGGTAAATACATACCCTTGGAGTAAGTGTCTAATCGGGAAAACAGTTTTTCTTTAACAATGCACTGAAACATGAAAATGTTTCGTAGGGGTATCCTGGTATTCATAGCAATGCCTCTTCCATAATCCAATTCATCACTTCAACCGTATATCTTATTTCCATCTCTCCAAATCCCTTTATTTGTCTTTAGTCGTTACCTTCTGTACACCATCGTTAGGCTAAATGGTTTTCTTCCTTCCCTACCGTTTGGCACCAGCCTATGGTTTGGAAGAAGACTATCCAGTAAGCATAATAGGTGTACCCTCCTAAACCAAGGAGTACTCGCAACTGAGAGAAGGTGATGATAAAAGACAACTGAACAATACCTTATTCTTTTTAAAGGTGAAATAGGAGTGGCGATGAAGTACGCGGTTTTGGTCGTGAATGATATCAGTCGCAATTTACTTTTCCTTCTTTCTAATCCCTTTATTTTGTCTTTACATATTACCTTCTGCACACCCTACTTAGGCTAATTGGTTTTCTTCATTCCCTACCTTTCGGCACCAGCCTATGGTTTGGAATAAGACTATCCAATAAGCGTAATAGGTGTACTTTCCTAAACCAAGGAGCCCTCGCAACCTGAGAGAAGGTGATAATAAAAGACAACTGAATAAATCAATTCTATTTCTCCTGAACCTGGATCCATCCTCGAAGAAGTCCCTCCGAGTTCGTATATAACCATACGATGGATCTATCCAATGGAAGTGGATATCCGTAGTAATACGGGTGTTCTGAGAAATGCAAAGGGTAAAAGAAGGAGTGGCAATGACTTATGCAACTCAGACAATCCAAAAGCCAGTATTTTAAGAAGGTTCGGTCAACCTGGTCACTGAGTCATAGTCTAGGGTCGGTCAAAGGTCGCTGCCAAAGAGAGAGAGAGAAAAGAAACACTCTGCGTGCACTCTAACCTAGATCAGAATGGTCATCACTTTATCTAATCCGGAAACCTCCCACTGTCCTGTCAAATTCTCCTCCAAACCTAAAGAAGAATCAATCGGGATCACCCGAAGAGTAAACCAACTCATCAGTAGGAATCGGGATCCAACTATCATCGCATGTTAACGTGATGGAATGCATCCACGTTATTCATACTCCAGAAGGTATGCGCATACTTGGCAAGTTTCAGTTTCTTTAGAAACTCCCGATATCATTTTCTTGCCCCATGCTCTTATGACCTTGGCGAAAGTCAACAAATCATAAGTCACATGTCAAGTTCTGCCCGTCATTATCTTGTTAATTTGAATCCACCCGTACATACCCTTGACGAAAGCCAACAAGGTAATACGACTGTCCCAAACCAACTCATCTATCTATGCAACAAATGAATACCCAGCAGCTACCAAACACTATGCCTTGATGAAAGCCAACAAACATAGCTTGAATACTACTGACCATCCATAAGAAACGACGGAGGGCTACGACTGGTTTTTGGCGAAAAACCTTTAACGTAGTGAACTTGATATCGCTGAAGGAACCTGATAGCTTTTTTAAAATATAGTGGCGAAAACCTTTTGCTAAAGAGGTCACTCCCGGTAAAGGGATCTCGGCTCTTTCCTCGTGGAATGAGGTGCAGGATATTCCACTGAATACCGCTATGCAAAGCAACATGTAATCGACTATAGTAAAGTTATTACCCTGACGCAAACTTCTGTCCAAGGGGTCTTTCCCGGTGAAGGGATATCAGCCCTTGCCCCATCGAATGAGGTGCAGGATATTCCACTGAATACCGCTATGCATAACAAAAGGAAACGTCTTTGTAACAACACTTTTTAAAATTGTTCCAACAACTGTAAAAAGGTTTGTTTTACTTTGCGTTGATCAGAATCAACACAGTCCCATGAATCAATCACACCAGAAAAGAACGAAAATAAAATGTACGTATATGCCATCCGCATTCGTCACTGGGTCCCGTCATCACCCGTTAGGTTACTTAACTAACGACAAAGCGGGGACTGGACTAGCGCGGGTGTAAAACATATACAACATCTAATAGTATATAAACCAATATACAATAATCGCTCCAGGCATGATAATATGCAACATTACAGAAAAGTAATAAGCATCACAGAACAATACAGATAATCTGGGATCCCCGAGTTTCACAGAGCCGCTGCTGAAACTCGACGTTCCCCTGTCGTGTGGATAGCCTGTGCAATGAAACCTAGACCCCTACGGGTGCGGCAAGTTACCCGCCAAAACCTGAAGCGAGGCAGCCCCCTACAGCATAGTGAATGGACCACCCAGCACTTCACAGAATCCGGTAATCTTGGGCACCCCTCCTTGGGTCAACCTGTACCCCCTACGAGTGCGGCGAATAGTCTGCCAATTCTGAAGTGGGGCCCCTCTGCCTCTCAAAACCATGAGATGCGGACCCGTTGCTTTCCCGAACCCGGCTATCCGTGCACTCCGTCGCGGGGTAAAACCTAGTACAGTAATGAAAATAGTACAATAGGTACATCGACCGCAACCTGGTCGTGCCCCAAAAGAATATTATACAACAGGCAGTGACGGCAGTCCACAAGTTGGACGCTCGCCCCGCAATATCAAATGTATAAATAAACACAAACTGTACTACCATTGCACACTGCTATCCACCACGACAAATCCGCAACATCACAGCACAACATAGAATATCAACGCGAATGTCATGTTCGCAAACCCGTCTAAAAGAACTATAGCAATCAGACGCAGTTTACCGATCAAATGACATTCCCGGTCGGAGATATAATGTAAGCACTGTAAACTAACGCGTTTAAATTTCGATCGACCAAATATCAAAAAATGGGCCCCACTACTTACTAGTGAACAGTAACAAAACCTGGGCCAAAATTATATATACCAAAAATCACAAAATCCAATATAGAATGCACTGTAGAAAATTGGCAAACTGATTAGACTTTCCTGCGGCGGATCCGCGGCCAAACCCATGCTTGGGCCGCGGATCCGCTCTGGAACAGTAAAATTAGTTCGTCGAATTTCTGCAGTATTCCTAAAAAACCCTGCACTGATTTTTAAGACATACAGAATTCAATTTTGAGACCATTTGAAATCAACAGAAACTGTCAAGTGAAGAAATTGTGATTTTTGATTTCCGGTTCGATCGATATTTTAAACGCGTTAGAACAAGTTAGTATAGCAAAATGGTGAGGCTCTGATACCACTGTAAGTCTACGCTAGCGCCCCGGAAGTCTACAGACGCCAAAATGCGGAACAAAAACTTTTTAGCTGGCGCTATCGTATACTTTAACCCGGATCTTCCATTATTGCTAAACTAACAAACTGTAAAGAGTGTAGAATGGTTATACCGAACGATCCGAGTCCTTCATTCTTCAACCATCATCCCACACTCCGTTGCGGCTGCTCCGATCTCGTCGATCTCCGATTCCTTCGTCGAGGTGGCACCACATGATCGATTCTTTAAATGGGCTCCCGCCTCTGACTCGAGGCAACTCGATCGTCAAGTTTGCTAAAAGAGACGACCAAGAATGATGTAGAGAATGAGTAGATGACTTTGTCTCACTTCGTCCAAATCCGTGGATGATCGGTTAATGAAGTTGCCGTGGAAATCGGGTGATGGAATGAAATGAACAATGAAATTTCCATTTACCCAAATACTATCATATCTTTTCTAACCAAATTAATCAAGCAACCAAGTGAATGGGGAGAGGAGGGGGCCGGCCAACTTATAGCAAGGAGGGAGGTGATGGTAGGAGGAGGGAGGTGACCACATCCCTTCATACTTATCACAACTCATAATGAAAGAATGAATCACAAATTAGAACCAATTAGAACAAACCTAGTCATGCTTTAACATTAAAGAACCATTAATGCAAAGATGAGTCACTAAGCCACTTCATCACTTCTAGAACCTTCTAGAATGATGACTCACTCCATCTGAAGAAAAGATAAATCCGTCTTTAACAGAATGTTAAAAGACGGCTGATAGAAAACTGGAAACTGGCAACTTCCAAAAGTGATCCTGAAACGACTTTCAGGATAACCCCGAAACTGTATAAATATACCCGCATTTGTATTACGACCGAATACAAATGCAACTGAGACAAAGATATTATACCTACTCAATATAATACTCGGATCCGGCTTAAACCAAAGCCGACCAGTATCATCTGTCCGAAAATCGACACGTGCGTAAATGCACGTGCATTTTCCGAACCCTGCCATAAAACCATACGGCCTCTACAACGTTTCGCCCGAACTTGGGAAACTGTCTGTGGGGGACTCTAATGACTCGTCAGTACCCTGGCAGTGGGTTTAACCACAAACCGTCAGCGGCACTAGCAATGCGTAACGGCTGCCCACGGACTGACCTCAAGGGATGCCGATGAGCGCACTCATCCGGAAAACCCTACTGAGCCTAACAGTGACAATGTATATACAGTCCGGTCCGTTCGTCAATGAGTATCGCATATCCGCCTAGGGGGCTAGTAACGTCAGACCCCCAATAGCAGTATAAGTCATGTCGGAGTGAAGCCCAAATACACCCTGAGATACGACTGGAGTACCTACCAGTAAATCTCCTACCATGATCATGGATTTGTGTAATGGCTCTCCTAGACACAGCACGATCTCGCCCCCAATACCGGGAGAGACGAATCCCCTGCCGATCCGCTCACGTGCCTCCATATGGCTCGGGACTGTACCCAAAAGCTACCTGTTTGCACGACTCCTTTGAGCCGTGGTAGGGTAGAAATCAAAGCACAGTGGGAACTCACACGAGACAAATGACGACCTCAGGTCGATGAACTAACCTGTACACATGTCACCAGGGAACTGCTATCTGACGATAGATATAATACTAACTAGCAGATTCCCGGCGAGTCCTGTCCGGTGTACTCATAACCCAATGAGCACCTGTATACATCTTAGGTGATCCAACTGACACCAGTGGCTTGTGAGACCGGCCACCTCCCCTCGTCGGGGTCTCGACTGTATACACTAGTCTACTCCGGAGTATCGATGCCCTGTCTCGAAACTCCCACGACTAGGGACCACAATTAAGGATATGCATTTAAACTACCCAACTCTCACGTATATGATCGCCATCATACTGTTGGTAGAAAAGCAAGATCCTAAGGGCTCTATCAAAGTGTAACATGTAATCAGTCACCTGAACATGTACACAACTGATAAAGGCAAACCAGATAGCATACTATCATTTCGAGTAAGACTGTCCTACCGGGATAGGTCCTCCGCAATCATTGCAATCACGTACCTGCGATCCAATAATTGACTATGAGGGCACTATCTCCAACAAAATCACCCTAAAAAGATTGTATCTTGAAGATTTATGACCTAAAGACGAGCACAACTCTGTTAATGGGTAGAACCCTAAAGCATTTTAAGATCTACGATCTGAGAAGAGCATAACTCTGTTAATAAGTTCAATCCTTACAAAATTTGGGCAGAGTTTTGACTCTAAGAAATTTCTTAAGGCAGAGAGCTTAGCTCTGAAGGAGAATTAAATTCTCAAGAACAAGAAAACAGAAAGATGAACAAGCAGTCATCTCAAGGGCCAAAGGCCCTATTTATACGCGCTGGAAGTCGATCCAACCTCCAAGTTGATCCAACGGTGGAAAGGCTGGCACCGCTGTACTCACGTGTGAGTCACGTGAGCGCAACGGTGGGGGGCATTTGTTTCCCCCAATCAGAGAGCAAAGCTCTATCAAAATTTAAAATTTGAACTGAGGCAGCGCCTCATAAGAGCGCCAGCGCTAAGAGTCAAAAACTCTGAGGCAACGCTTCACGTGCAAAGTACGAGAGCGCGAGCGCCAAGAGAGCCAGCTCCAAGAGCGCCGACACTAAAGACTCTGAGGCAGCGCCTCACGTGCAAAGCACGAGAGCGCTCGCGCCAAGAGCGCCAGCGCTAAGATTCAAAAGACTCTGAGGCAACGCCTCATGTGCAAAGCACGAGAGCGCCAGCGCCAGAACTAAAAATTCTTAACCCTTGGATCAAAGATCCAACGAAGATGATAAATCATCAAATTACTAGAATAAAATTCTGTTGAGGAAATACTCCTCAAATCTTTCCAAACAAGAAAGATTGTGCTCTGTAAATTAGAGCACCGTTGGATCAAAGATCCCATAGTGATTAAAAATCACCAAGATACAGAATAAGTTCTGTATGGGAAATTATTTTCCCAATCTTGTTAAAAAACAAGAAAAATGTCTTCTGTAAAACAGAGGCCTTTGGATCAAAGATCCAATGGTGGGAAACATTCCCAAATCAATCAGAGATCTCTCAATAAGAGATTTCCTTAACTGATTCAACAAATCAGCCTCCCCTATATAAAGGACCCAAGGCTTCGAGTCTTGTACAGAAGAACCCCCTATAAACTTCAAGTTCAATACAAAAAAAAAAGAACCTCCCCATAAGTTTCAAGCTCTCAGAAAAGAAAAGAAGAAGAGCAAGCACTAAGAAGAAGAACCTTCTTCAAGGTAAATAAAAGAAGAGAGATCATAACATCTCCTCCATATTTGAGAGTTTAATTCTTACATCATAAGAACTTAGTTCTTTTCCTAGATCACAGATCTAAAACGCAAAGTCTTTCACAAAAACAGAAGAGACCATAACATCTCCTCATAAAAGAAGAACTTAGTTCTTAGATCTATGAGACAAAGTCTCTTATAAACGAGAACTTAATTCTCAGAGTACTGAACTGATCAAAACTGCCAAAGAAGCGCTTTAGTGCCCCAGTCTGGCGCTCAACACCAAGCGCTCCACGTGCTCCTCACATGGGCGCTATTTTATAAGAAGCGCCTTAATGCTCCAAGCCTGGCGCTCAGTGCCCAGCGCACCATGCGCTATTTTAAAAGAAGCGCCTTAGCGCTCCAAGTCTGGCACTCAGCGCCTAACGCTCCACGCGCTCTTCACATGGGCGCTATTTTAAAAGAAGCACCTTAGCGCTCCAAGTCTGGTGCTCAGCGCCAAGCGCTTCACGTGCTCCTCACATGGGCGCTGAGGAAACATAAAGCGATCTGTACATAAAGCGCTCTACGCCGTAAAAAGTGTTCAACACTCAATAAAAGACAAAAAGGAAAAGGGGTGTCAGAACCTAAATCAATGCTCAGCATTGTTGAACAAAAAAGGCTGAGCCCAAACAAATGTTCAACATTTTATTCAAAACTGAGTGGACTGAGTCCAAACAAATGTTCAACGTTTTATTCAAAAACGAGTGGACTGAGCCTAAGTTGGCCATAAGTCTCTAATTCAGATTAACCGAGCCCATGTGTTCATAATCCTTTTAATTGGTCTTGGTCCCAGACCTGACTATAGATCTCCCAACCAATATTGGTTCAAGGGTACATCTCTTCACACCTCTGATATGTGTCGTTGTAATTCTTCAACGTCTTCAGAGAGGTGGCGGGTCCCGACAACCAGAAACTCTATAGACTACGATGTCTTTAAACCCCATAGACTACGATGTCTTTAAACCTTACAGACTACGATGTCTTTAAACCATACAGACTACGATGTCTCTAAACCTTACGGACTATGAGGTCCTTAATCTCCGTGGACTACGATGTCTTTAAACCCAATAGACCGCGATGTCCCTATAAACTAAAGAAAATCATGTTGAGTAGATCTTAGTCAAAAATTAGACTAACGTATCCTCAACAAACGTTTGAGTTGATCTTAATCTAAAAAAAGATTAACGATCCTTAAACCAAGCCAAACCCAAATCTAAGAAAATACGGATTTGGACTAATCCACGCCCTACGGGCGACAACATAAATTAGTCTCCGTATACAATCCACGGGCAACCAGAAAATAAAACAAATACACATGACACGAAGTGACCTACTGGAGCAGGAGAAAGTGGTTATCGCGATGCGGTAACGTAATTAACTGCAGGGGCTTACGCCTGCAGGGAAAAGCGTCCCCACAATCAAAAACCCCTCGCAAACGAGGCCGAATCTGACGAAGTCTGCTATAACGGCTGCATCCGTCCAAACCTCCGATACGCGGTGCCATAAATCAACTTGGCATCTTTAGAGAGGTGGACGGATAAAACCAAATAGCATCTGCCCCCAAAATTTAGGCCGGCCGTCCCAACGTCCTGGTCGCGTCTTTCGGCAGAGAACAGGTCTTGAGCCGTCCTAATGTGCTGTCTGATCATTTGACCTTGTCCACCGTCTAAACAATAAGTTCGGGGCTCAGTAATCTCCGCTCTCCCACGTCATCCCAAAAAACAGGGGATCAAAATTTTCGCCCGTAAAGTGCTTCGAATGGAGTCATCTGGATGCTAGCTTGGAAACTGTTGTTATAAGAAAACTCCACCAGATGAAGGTGATCCTCCCAAGAACCCTGGAAGTCTAGCATGCAAGCCCTCAACATGTCCTCGAGCGTCTGAATAGCACGCTCGGACTATCCGTCCGTCTGTGGATGGTAAGCCGTGCTGGACTTGAGACGTGTACCCAGACTCTCCTATAAGCTCTTCCAAAAGTATGAAACAAATCTGGTGTCTCGATCTGACACTATACTGACCGAAACTCCATGAAGTTGCACTACCTCTTGCATGTATTTCTCCGCTACCGACTCTGTCGACTGTCCCACACGGAAGGGTATAAAGTGTGCAGCTTTCGTAAGATTGTCGACGATAACCCAGACGGCATTGTTTCCCCTTGGGCTCCATGGTAAGGCAGTCACAAAATCCATAGTGATGTGCTCCCACTTCCACTCGGGTATCGGAAGCGGTTGCAACAGTTCAACCGTTCTCTGGTGTTCTGCCTTTACTTGCTGGCATACTAAACACTTGGATACAAACCGTGCAGTCTCTCGCTTCATCCCGTTCCACTAAAAGTGTTGCTTCAGATCTCGATACATTTTTGTGCCTCCCGGATACACAGAATAAGCCGAACTATGAGCCTCAGCTAGTACCTCTTCTCGAACATCCCCCTTGGGGACGCAGAGTCTGCTACCAAATCTCAGAGAACCGTCTCAATGTATGAGTAAGTCCGTCCTCAGCCCGGCTTCCACCTGCTCCTTGAGCTTCTGCAGTCGAGGATCATCAGCTTGCGCAGCCTTAATACGATCTACAAGAGAATACTGCACCTGTAACTGCCAGAACTGCCTGATTGCACTCGGTGTAACAACCTCTAGTTCGAGCTTCTGAAAATCCTCAATGATGCTCTTCTGACTGGTCAACATCATGATTGCTGGCTTGCGACTAAGAGCGTCGGGTACGACATTTACCTTTCTGGATGATACTGTAAGTCCAAGTCATAGTCTGCCATTAATTCTAGCCATCGGCGTTGCCTCATATTCAGTTCTCTCTGTGTGAACACGTATTTCAGACTCTTGCGATCCGTATACACTTTCACCTTTTCGCCTAACAATTAATGTCTCCATATCTTCAATGCGAAAAACACTGCGGTTAACTCCAAGTCGTGTGTTGGGTAGCTCCTCTCGTGATTCTTCAGCTGTCGTGAGGCGTAAGCAACTACCCGACTGTGCTGCATCAGGACGCAGCCCAAGCCTACCCTGAAGCATCGCTATGTATCACCAAACCACCTGAATTATCAGGCACTGTAAGAATAGGCGCCGTGGTCAATTTCTGCTTTAGTACCTCAAAAGCCCGAGTACACTCCTCCGTCCATACGTACGGTACTTCTTTCCGTGTCAGCTTCATCAAAGGTTCAGCGACTCGTGCAAAGTATTGAACTAACCGCCGATAATATCCAACCAATCCCAGGAAGCTTCTGATCTCGGCCACTGACTTCGGTGTCGGCCAATCTCTAACAGATTCTATCTTCGCTGGGTCCACTGAGATGCCATCTCCCGAAACAACTGTTCCCCGCCGAACACGGAGACGCAACCACGTAGGTCGGTCTTGCCTGAATTCGGGGCAGATGCTAAATGGTGCTATCCGTCCACCTCTCCGAAGATACCAAGTTGATTTATGGCACCATGTATCGAAGATTTAAACGGATGCGGCCGATGTAGCAGACTTCGTCAGATTCCCCCTCGTTGAGGGGTTTTTGATTGTGGGGACGCTCTTCCCTGCAGGCGCAAGCCCCTGCAGTTAATTACGCTACCGCATCGCGGTAACCACTTTCTCCTTCTCCAGATGGTCACTTCGTGTCGTATGTGTTTGTTTTGTTTTTTGGTTGCCCGTGGATTGTATACGGAGACTAATTTATGTTGTCGCCCGTAGGGCGTGGATTAGTCCAAATCCGTATTTTCTTAGATTTGGGTTTGGGGGTTAGGTTTAAGGATACGTTAGTCTCATTTGAGACTAAGATCAACTTAAACGTTTTTTAAGGATACATTAGTCTCATTTCAGACTAAGATCAACTTAACGGGATCGTTTAGACCCAACAAGAGATCATTTGGGCTCCATTGTTTAGTTTAGGGAAATTGCAGTCGATGACCAGTTTAAGGACATGGTGGTCCATTGTTAGTTTAAGGATATCTCGGTCCATTGTTAGTTTAAGGACATGTCGGTCCAGGTTAAGGACATCATAGTCCGTGAGTTTAAAGACCTCACAGTCAAGGTTAAGGACATCATAGTCCGTGATTTTAAAGACCTCAGAGTCAAGGTTAAGGCCATCATAGTCTGTGAGATTAAAGACCTCACAGTCAAGGTTAAGGACATCATAGTCCGTGAGTTTAAAGACCTCACGGTCAAGGTTAAGGACGTCATAGTCCGTGGGTTTAAAAGGATCCCACAGTCCGTGGAATGTTTGGTTGTCGGGACTCGTCACCTCTCTGAAGACGTTGAAGGATTACAACGACAAATATCAGAGGAGTAAAAGATGTACCCTCGAAACGATGTTGATTGGGAAATCTGTAGTCCAATTTGGGACTAAGATTAATTAATTAGATTACGAGCGCATGGGCTCAGTTAAATCTGAATTGAGTACTTATGGTCAGTCTTGGGCTAAGTCCAATCAAGTTAAAATGTTTTACATTTATTTTGGGCTGTTAAGCATTTTTTTGGGTTTGGCCCTTTTAACAATATTGAGTATTGATTTAAATTCTGACAATATTTGTCTTTTATTGAATGCTGAGCATTCATCATAGCTCTGGGGCTTATTAGAGAACAATTTATGTTCTATCAGCGCACACATGAGGAGCACGTGGTGCGCTTAGCGCCAGTCAAAGAGCGCAGTGCGCTATGGTTAAAGCGCTAATGCGCTTAGCGCTTTGCGCCAGATGTGAAGCGCTAATGCGCTTAGTGCTTTGCGCTAAAGAGTGCCGATGCGCTTAGCGCTTTGTGTTAGATGTAGAGCGCTGATGCGCTACAATTGAAGCGTTGAGACGCTTGGCGCTGGTGCCATATAATGAGCGCAAAGCGCTTTTAGCAATGCAGTGCACACGTGAGGAGCACGTGGCATGCTTAGCGCTGAGCGCTAGCCAATGAGCGCAGTGCACTTGTGTTTAAAGTGCTACTGCACTGCAGCGCTTTGCGCTAGATGAAGAGCACTAAGGCACTTTTAAATTAGGAGCGCTAAGGCTCTTCTTAGGTTAACTTTGCGCTCTGAAGATTATCTTCTTTTTTATAAGAAACTTTGTCTCAAGATTCTAAAAACAAAGTTCTTAGTTTATAGGAGATATTTCAATCACTTTTTGATGAAAGGCTTTGCCTTTATGAATCTGTGATCCTAAGAGAATTGAATAATTCCCCCCCTTATTATGAGATGTTCATAATCTCTTTGAGGAAGACTTTTAGTCTTATAGATCTATGATCTGTGAGAAGTAAGTACTTCTTTGTTTTTTGATGAGATCTTTTTTTGATCTCTTTATAAAAGACCTTGGTCTTTGTAGATCTATAATCTTTTAAGAAGAGAATTCTTCTTTTTAATTATGAGATGATTTCTCTTTTTTCATCATCATTCTTTTTACCTTGAAGAAGAAATCTTCTTTCTCGAGGGCTTGGCTCTTCTTCTTGAGATTTTCTCAAAGTTTGGGGGGGAGGGGTTCCTCTGTATGTGACTTGAAGTCTTGGGTCCTTTATATAAAGGAGGCTGATTTGTTCAATCAGTTAAAGAGATTTATTCTCTAAATGATTTGGGAATTTCCCCACCGTCGGATCTTTGATCCAAGGACTTCTGGTTAATAGAAGATAATCTTCTTGTTATTAATAAGATTGGGAGATCTTTCCAAACAGAATTTATTGTGTATTTCGGTGATTTTTTAATCACCATTGGATCATTGATCCAACAATGTTCCAAATTCAGGGCACAATCTTTTCTGTTTGGAAAGATTCAACAGAGTTTGTTAATTGATGATTTAATCATATCCGTTGGATATTTGATCCAATGGTGAGGAACATTTAGTTCCAGTGCTAGCGCTTATGCGCTATGCCCATGGTGTGGTACGTGGAGCGCAGCGCTCTTAGCGCTAGCGCACACGTGCTTTGCACGTGGTGCGCTACTTGGAGCGCAGCGCATCTAGCGCTAGCGCCTATGCGCTTTGCACGGGGTGCGCTAGTTATAGCGCAGCGCTGCATCTAAAGCACTGCTTTATTGGAGGTGTCCTTTCGTCCTCCTTTTAAGTCAAACTTATATTCTCCAGAATTTTCATTTCCTAGGTCCTTGAAATAGCTCCACCACGCACAAAATTTTCTGTGCCTAGTCTTCATAATCTGAAGCAAAACTTCTTTCTTTTCTCGTCTCCAAAGAACCCCCTCAACTATGGCTTGTAACCGTCCACATGCTCGTCGACAACCATAGGAAGTGCCCATCCAGGACATTGTTCTTCGCTTTGCTACGCGCTTGGTGGATTCTGCTCTTACGGATGACCAATGCGACATAGTGTTGTACGAGCTCTTGACTCGTGTAGGTTCTCCTCTCCCCCCACACTCTATTTGGTTTCGGATGATCCTTACGTCCGTACTCGCTGATATTCCCCCTCCTCCAACAGAAATGACCTCGGCAATGCTCGATGCGGCTGAAGACAAGATCGAGTGCTTCTTCGAGGCGCATTTGATCACTAAAGCCATGAGGGATTGCTCTTTCCATTTGCTGAGCCAGATACGGGCTCGTCGGATGACCGATGCAACATAGTGTTGTACGAGCTCTTGACTCATGTAGGGTCTCCTCTCCCCCCACACTCTATTTGGTTTCGGATGATCCTTACGTCCGTACTCACTGATATTCCCCCTCCTCCAGCAGAAATGACCTCGGCAATGCTCGATGCGGCTGAAGACAAGATCGAGTGCTTCTTCAAGGCGCATTTGATCACTAAAGCCATGAGGGATTGCTCTGTCCATTTGCTGAGCCAGATACGGGCTCGTCGGGTCATTATCTCCACTTTCTCTGGTGAGTGCATGGTTGATCGATGGGTGGCTATCCCTCGAGAAGATCGTCGTTTTGACATGGTGGAGAAGACAGAGAAGGAACTAGATAATCTCCTTCTTAGCTTTGCAAACCCCTGTCCTTTTGATCCCATGTTTGGCGATCTGTTTATATTGTAATAATAAAAAATCTAATCAAGTATCTTATTATCTGCCGAGTTCTCCTATTATTTTTAATTCTTTATTATTCCTTTGTCAGGCGCTTATGCGCTGCATAACTTAACTTGTTATAACCAGGTGTAAATAATGAAGCGCTCTTGGCGCTTAGCGCTCTCATGCTTTGCACGTGAGCGCCGTTTCAGAGTCTTTGACTCTTAATGATGGCGCAGTCACTGCTGGCGCTCTCCACAAAGCGTCTCTTCATTTCAAGTCTCAGAATTTGAACAGAGCTTTGCTCTGATTGGGGAAACAAATGCCCCCCCCACCGTTGCGCTTACGTGGCCCACACGTGAGTGCAGCGGTGGAAGCATCTCAGTCATTGGATCAACTTTTGGAAGTTGAAACGGCTCTCAATGCCTATAAATAGGGACTTTGGCCCTCTGAGATGACCATTGTCCGTCTTCTTTCTGAGAATTATTTCTCCTTCAGAGCATTGCTCTCTTTTTTAAGAAGTCTCTTAAAAAACTCTGTCAGATTTTTTTTTTGGTAATATTTGAACTCGTTATCAGAGCTTTGCTCTATTTGGATCATGGATCTGAAAAAGAAAACTTTTTTAGGGTTTCTTTCGGCCCATTGATAAAGAATTGTTGGAATTCTCTTTATATCTCTTAAAGCTCTCGAAGCTTTTACTTCTACAGAAAGCTTCGCTTTCAGGGTTTCTTGAAGGATCATTTCACCTTTTTTTTACAGAGCATGGCTCTTTAGAATTCTTGGGGAATTTTTAAATTCCCTTCATAATTGACTTTGACAGGTGTCACTCCGGTTTGCAGAGCATTGTTCTCGAGGAGTTTAACTCTTTGGCCCGGTGGACCTTTTATCAAATAAGAAATTCCTTTTAGGATTTCCTTCTTAACTTCACAGAATTTATATCCATCGGGTGATTTAATTAGCACTTATTCCTACCTTGGGGATATCAAGAGTTGTTTAAATCCCGTATCTGCTTCAATAAGCTTTTCTTAATCAGTCTGTCCACTAACTCTCACCGATCTTCCTTTTCAGACAACATGGATGCTCACATGTATGACCTCGACGAGATTATTTCTTACGGGGACATTCGCGTACTCGGTGTTGGCTATAGTGCCCTTAAGGCATTTATCATAGTCGCAGACAGGTGATCATGATGATTGAGGGAGGACCTATACCGATAAAACAGTCTTACTCGAGATGATAGTATGTTATCTGGTTTGTCTTTATCATCATGTACATGTTGATAGAGCCCATAGGATTCTTGCTTGACTACCAGTATTTTGATGGCGATCACATACGTGGGAGCTGGGGGTCTATAAGCACATCCTTAAATGTCCCTGGTCGTGGGAGTATCGAGATTGGGCATCGATACTCCAGTGTAGACTAGTGTATACTTATCTAGACCCTGACGAGGGGCGGTGGCCGGTCTCACAAGCCATTGGTGTTAGTTGTTCACCTAAGATAGTATACAGGTGCTCATTGGGTTATGGGTACACTGGACAGACTCGCCGGGAATATGCTAGTTGGTATTATACCTATAGTCAGATAGCAGTTCCCTGGTGACATGTGTACAGGTTAGTCTGTCGACCTGATATCGTCATTTGTCTCGTGTGAGTTCCTACTGTGCTTTGATTACTACCCTACCACGGCTCAAAGGAGTCATGCAAATAGGTTTTAGTTAGGTACAGTCCCGAGCCACATGGAGGCAGTGAGCGGATCTTCGAGGATTCGTCTCTCACGGTATTGGGGGTTGATGTCGCGCAGTGCACGGGTGGCCATCACTAGAAATCCTCGGCCGGAATATATGAGAATTACCGATCCAGGATCGATAGTTTCTCAGGTGGTGATGGGGTTACATACCGACATAAATTATCGCGTTGTTAGGGGTCTGATTTTATCCACCCTCCTAGACTCGATATGCGATACTCTTAGAAAAACAGACTGTAAGTGCACGGTAGCGCCCCGGCCGTCTGTCCGAGGCCGGAATGCGGAAATGAAACTTTTTCAAAACTAGAAAACCGGCGCTACCGCGTACTATAATCCGGATCGGACCATTAACCTAATGCTAGCTAATTAGAGAATGGGTAGAATGCTATACCGAGCGATCTGTGTCCTTCGGTCTGCGGCCTCCATCCCGATCTCCTCGCGGAATCTCCGGTTTTCATCTCCTCGTCGAAAAGGGCACCACATCACCGAGTCTTTTTACGGGCTCCCACCTCTGGACCGAGGCAACTCGGACACGAAGTTGGCAAGCCGACGTGTCCAAGAATGTTGTAGACTAAGTGTAGAATCATTTGTCTCAAGGGGTTGTTGAAGTTGCCATTTTAGATGTGGAGGGGAAAATGAACTTTGGAGAGAGGCAAGGAATTTTTGTAGCAAGCCAAAAATGAGATCAATATTTTCCCCACCCACTAAAATGAATCCCCTCTTCTCAAGAAGTGGTCGGCCTTACAAAAAATGGAGGAAGGAAAAATGAATGGAATAAAGCAAGAGAAGAAATTGTATGATAATGAGAAGAATATGTCACACCATTTTTCCAAATCAATCCTTTCAAAATCCATCATAATAAATGCAAAGGAAATGATGTATGAAAAAGCAAAGATGCTAGAACCATCCATTAATCCATATGCTACATAAAACCCTCCACATTTTCTAATTTGCACACTTGCAAATAAGCCCCTCCCATCATAAAATTTCAGCCATGAAGGAATAAAGAAAAATGGCTGAAACGGAATGTAAACTGGCAACTTCAAAAGGATGATCCCGTAATAAATTACAGGAAAACCCCGCAACCGTATATACATACCCGCATTTGTATTCCAACCGACTACAAATGCAATGAGACAAAGTCTACACTGTACAATACTAGGATCCGGCTTAAACCAATGCCCGCTAGTATTATCCGTCCGATCATGATCCGTACAATACTACACGTATATGATCGAACCCTGCCATATATCCATACGGCCTCTACAGCGTTTCACCCGAAACTTGAGAAACTGTCTATGGGGGACTCTAAAGACTCGTCAATACTTTGGCTGTGGATTTAACCACTAGCACGTCAGAGGTATTAGCCATACGTAATGGGCTACCAGGTATTGACCAAAAGGGACGTCGATGAGCGAACTCATCCTGATACCCTACTGAGCCTGTCAGTGACAATATCCGTACATTCCGGTTCGTTCGTCTATGAGCATAGCATGGCGGGCCTAGGGGGTTAGTAAAAGTCAGACCCCTAAAAGCGGTACAAGTCGTGTCAGAGTGTATCCCAGAACACCCTGAGATACTACTGGAATACCTACCAGTAAATCTCCTGCCTTGGCCAAAGACTTCGTGTAATGGCTCTCCTAGACGCAACGCGATCTCACCCCCAATACCGGGAGAGACGAACCCCTGCCGATCCGCTCACTGCGTCCATGTGGCTCGGGACTGTACCCAACTAAAACCTGTTTCCACGACTCCTTTGAGCCGTGGTAGGATAGTAATCAAAGTACAGTAGGAACTCACACGAGACAAATGACGATCTCAGGTCGATGAACTAACCTGTACACATGTCACCAGGGAACTGTTATCTGACGTTAGGTATAATACCAACTAGCATATTCCCGGCGAGTCCTGTCTGGTGTACTCATAACCCAATGAGCACCTGTATGCATCTTAGGTGAACCAACTGACACCAGTGGCTTGTGAGACCGGCCATCGCCCCTCGTCGGGGTGTCGACTGTATACACTAGTCTACTCTGGAGTATCGATGCCCTGTCTCGAAACTCCTACGACTAGGGACCTTTTAAGGATGTTCTTATAGACCCCAGCTTCCACATATATGATCGCCATCATACTGTTGGTAGTCAAGCAAGAATCCTAAGGGCTCTATCAACGTGCAATAGTGAGCAATAATGTCACTTAAAGCAGTACATGATGATAAAGATAAACCAGATAGCATACTATCATCTTGAGTAAGACTGTCCTGCCGGTATAGGTCCTCCCTCAATCATTATAATCATGTGCCTGTGATCCAATAATTGACTCTGAGGGCACTATATCCAACAATCTCCTACTTGTACTCAAGGCTAATTATTGCGATGTCGCATACCACAGCCCGTGTGATACCGAACACCCAACTCCTCTACTAATCAATCTCACAAAGCCCATTTACGAAACTATTGCGTTCAAGGAATAGTCTCAATGAGTGGATCCGCCCTGATGTTTCTTTCTATGTCTCTCTTAATCTCAAGTTCGCGGAGAAACCCATCTCCCGAAATGAGCAATACCTGCCTTAGAATATGTTTGGATGTCTGATGGGACCTAGTTCATAAATGAACTCCAAATCCAAACTTCTTAGACTGTATTGTCAACTGAACTTAATCAGTATCCTGCATCATGCCTCCCTGAGTGTCCCATTGGATCACCTGTCCAAAACACTGCCCCTCGTCAGAGGGAAAACTATAACTCTGACAGTCACTCTGTCATCCATGTCACCTTGGAAGCCTGGAATGATAACTGTCTCCTGAATAAGGCTGCCGTTATCATATCCCTAGAACATTCACTTATGTTTTAAAACTGCTTCCGATCGTTTCTCTAGGATTGGATTAATATCAACATATTGCATATCGTGCAAAAACAACATCTGGTGTGGTACTTGACATCTCATGATCAACTCAATTTCCTAAGCAAGTGATCTGCCAATCATGCACATCCCTCTCCCCTTTAGTCTGTAAGACACCTTCAGAGAGGGTGACTCTATCACCTGCAGGTACACTACCGTGCCAGGAGTCGTCCATTCTAAAAAACCTTTAGAATGCTGTCTAAGTACCCTGATTGGGACACTTCCTAAATCTAGATCTAAAACCATAGATCTAGTAACTAGAATGTCTGATATATAATATCCAAGTCCTATGTGGAGAAAACACTGTGTGACAACCAAAGTATAGGAATTCCACTTCCTACACTGTGTATGTCATCCAAATACCAGGACATCACACCCTACTACCTTCTTAACAGATCCATCTTCTATTCTGATGAAGTCAAATCTATGACTATCACATCAGAAATAGATGATTTATCTCCGCTATATTTGCTTTAGTCCATAAATAGACATAAGCTACATGTCCACTATACTTCCGCTGCTCCCACTGACTACAACAATCCTCTGGCAGAGTCATATATATGTAAACTTCTAAATCCAGTTTAGAACGACGCTATACTCATCCTCCTGCCAGGTCTCATAGCCTGGAACAACAGCAATGGCAAGTCTGGGTAAACAAGAACCTCCTTGTCACCGTCTTTGAGGCTACCAGAGTACCTCTCGAGTGCCTGAGGTTACCCAACATATCTGCGGAGTGGCAAATGGAATGTCAAGTCAGATTGAATCTTTAGGTTCTTATCAAATTTTCAGTAATCGTTTGTGGTTCTGGAATCACTTCCATTTCTACCATACTCCCACTACTGTTTTCTGAAAAAATCCATTTTTATTAAAACTGTGGCGAGTCAAGAACAATATCACTATTGATCTTCCAGATGGTAGAAATTCAACCCTCGTCATAGCCCGGGTCAACCCACAAACAGCCATTACAGAAACGTGGCATGAGTTATCCAGAGTCTGGTTTTAAGTATAAGCCGGACAACTCCTCATACCTTAACATCGTTAAGATATGAACTGTTCTATATCCAATACAGAAACAGAGGCACTGATTTAATTGAACCGGATTCAAATCATGCAGCTGTTTCCAATGCATGTCATTTAAATGGAGAGAGGCCGATCAGCATTACTCAACTTAGGAGTGCATCCAGATATGAGCAACCTGAAAGAGAAACAAGTTTCTCAAAACCATTACTATCAACTGAATACCATACACAAGTATCTACATCTTCAATCACTTTGAAGAATCCTAATACTTGCAACATTTGGTTCTCTACTTTACTCTTATACCTATAACTTCTCAAAACTTAGACCTTGTGTCTCTACGAAACACTTGTCTAAGAACTGGAGAAGTCACAAGTAAACAGAATATAGTACGAGTACCAACCCCTCTGTCCTAATGGACACCGGACAACATACAATACTATGTATAAGTCCCCTGAGTCAAATAATTCATTCCCTGTGTGTCGTAGGTCGAAAACTGTACTTATGGTTAAGAAGAATTACACCGCTGTTTAATACTCCTTACCTAACCATCCACTGATATAGGTAAATGTCATAGACATAATTTCAAAAATTTATATCTCACTTTATAAAAATAAACGTACAGATATATCAATTTGGAATTGGTGCATAAGAATGGATATTCAAAACCAAATATTTGCCGTCCGGCAAACAGCCCAGGCGATTTCCTCAAATATCACCAATTACAACGAATTCCGATATAATGAGCATGATCACCTAATTCCCAATAACTTACTCCCATTCATCATCTGTAAAACCATACAGATGTGAGAATCATACCTGGTAAATATATACCCTGGAAGAAGGGCTAATTGGGAAATCAGTTTTCTTTTAACAGTACACAGTGAAACTGAAATATATAAATGTTTCGAAAGGGTATCTGGGTATTCGTAGTAATGCCTCTTCCATTATCAGATTAACAACTGTAACCGTATATTTCTTTGTCATCTCTCCAAATCCCTTTATATGTTTCTAGTCATTACCTTCTGTACACCCCCTTTAGGCTTAAATGGTTTTCTTCCTTCCCTACCGTTCGGCACCAGCCTATGGTTTACAAGAAGACTATCCAATAAGCATAACAAGTGTATTGTCCTGATCCTAGGAGCACTCGCAATGCGAGAGAAGGTGAAGATAAAAGACAACCGAATAAACCTTATTCTTATTTCTCCCGAACCAGAATCCATCCCCGAACTGGAACAAGTTCCTTTCGAGTTCGTATATAATCATACGATGGAATATCCAAATAACTGTGGATCTTCATAGTGATACGGAGTGTTCTGGAGAAATACAAAGGTGAAGTAGGAGTGGCGATGAAATACTTGGTTTGGTCGTGAATAGCATTCGCAATTTACTTTGCTATCTTTCTAATCCCTTTATTTGTCTTAACTAATTACCTTCTGTACACCATCGTTAGGCTAATTGGTTTTCTTCATTCCCCACCGTTCGGCACCTGCCTATGGTTTGGAAGAGAACTATCTAATAAGCATAATAGGTTAGGTGTACTGTCCTAATCAAGGAGCACTCACAACCTGAGAGAAGGTAAAAGGAAAAGACAACTGAATAGTCCTATTCATTTTCTCCAGAACCGGAAACCATTCTCGAATCTGGAACAAGTTCCTTCGAGTTCTTATATAACCATACGATGGTTTTATCTAATGGAAGTGGATGTTCGTAGTAATACGGGGTGTTCTGGAGAAAAGGGTAAAAGAAGGAGTGGCAATGAGGTATGCA
Source organism: Agapanthus africanus (assembly GCA_030015575.1). NCBI lineage: Eukaryota > Viridiplantae > Streptophyta > Magnoliopsida > Asparagales > Amaryllidaceae > Agapanthus > Agapanthus africanus. The sequence continues at coordinate 21,969,913 of JASDDO010000028.1, read as the reverse complement.
ACTCTGACAATCCAAAATCCGGTGTTTAAGAAGGTTCGGTCAACTTGGTCACTGAGTCATAGTCACGAGTCGGGTCATGGTCGCTGCCGAAGAGAGAGAGAGAGAGAGAGAAAAGAAACACCCTGCGTGCACTCTAGCCTAGATCAGAATGGTTATCAATTTATCTAATCAGTAAATCTCCTACTGTAACCTCAAATTCTCCTCCAAACCTGAAAGAAGAATTAGTCGGGATCAACCGAGAAGTAAACCAACTCATCAGTAGGAATCGGGATCCAACTATCATCGCATGATAACATGATGGAATCCATTCACGTTATCACACTCCAGAAGGTATGCGCATATCTGGCAAGTTCCAGTTTCTTTAGAAACTCCCAATGTGATTTTTACCCCATGGTCTTATGACCTTGACGTAGGACAACATATCATAAGTCACATGTCAAGTTCTACCCGTCATTATCCAGGTTAATTTGAACCCACCCGTACATACCCTTGACGTAGGCCAAAATAGTAGTACGACTGTCCCAAACCAACGCATCTATCTATGTTGCAGAAAAGTAACAAATAGCTACCATACACTATGCCTTGACGATGGCCAACATACATAGCATGAATACTAAGTGCTACCTTTCTGAAATGATGGAGGGCTACGAATGGTTTTTGGCAAAAAACCTTTAACGTAATGAACTTAACATCGTTGATGGAACCGGATAGCTTTTTATAAAAATATAGTGGCGAAAACCTTTGCTAAAGAGGTCACTCCCGGTGAAGGGGTCTCGGCTCTTTCCCCGTCGGCTGAGGTGCTGGATATTCATAACCGAATACCACTGTGCAAAATAAAAGAGAACGTCATTGCAATAACAGCTTTTTGAAAAATTGTTCCAACAACATCAGAATAGGTTTGTTTAGCTTGCATTGATCTGAATCAATGCAGTCCCATCAATTGATCACACCGATAAAGAACAAAAATACGATATACGTATATCCCATCCGCATTCGCCATTGGGTCCCGTCATCACCCGTTAGGTTACTTAACTAACGACAGAGCGGGGATTGGACTAGCGAGGATGCAAAACATATACAACATCTACTAGTATATATATCAATATATAATATTCGCTCAAGGCGTGATAAAATGCAACATCACAGAAATGTAATAAGCATCACAGAACAATACAGATATCTGGGATCCCCGGGTTTCATAGAGCCGCTACTGAAACCCGACGTTCCCCTGGTCGTGTGGATAGCCTGTGCAATGAAATCCTAGACCCCTACGGACGCGGCAAGTCACCCGCCAAAACTTGAAGCGAGGCAGCCCCCTTCAACAACGTGAATGGACTGCCCAGCACTTCAAGGAATCCGGTAACTTGGGCATCCCTCCTTGGATCAACCTATACCCCTTACGAGTGCGGCGAATAGCCCGCCAATTCTAGAGTGAAGCCCCCTTCGTCTCGAAGCCATGAGATGCGGGCCCGTTGTCCTCTAGAACCCGGCTATCTGTGCACCCCACCGCGGGATAATCCTAGTATAGAAAATAAAATATACAACGGGTACATCGACCTCAGCCCGGTCGTGCCCCAAAAGAATAATATACAAACAAGCAGTAACGGCAGTCCAAATGTTGGATGCTCGCCCCGCAATATCAAATGTACATATACAACCAAAACCGTACTAACATTGCATCCAGGCTATCCACCATGACAAATCCGCAACATTACAGCACAACACAGAACATCAACGTGAATGTCACGTTCGCAAATCCGTCTAAAAGGGCTATAGCAGTTAGACAGGATTTACCGATCAAATGACATTCACGGTCGCAGATATAATGTAAATACTGTGAACTAACATGTTTAAAATTTCCGATCAACTAAATTTCCTGATGTGGGCCCCAAGCACAACTGTAGCACTCAAAAAAATTTAGTCCCAAAAAGAATATACCAGAAACCCTATTTCCATGTCAGAGAGCCACTGTAAAAATTTGGTGCAAAGAAGATATACAATGGCGGCGGAACCGTGGCCAGAGCATGGGTTTGGCCGCGGTTCCTCGGGTGGAACAATAATATTAGGGCACCAAATTTTCACAGAATTCTTAGAAAACCCTGCACGTATTTCTGCAATACACCAAATAATTTTTTGACCACTGCAAAAATACGACAGAAACCGTGACATGGAAACGCGGTTTTTGGAAAATTCGTCCGATCGAAGTTCTAAACACGTTAAAGCAAGCTAGACTAGGTTAATGGCGTGGCTCTGATACCATGTATGTGCACAGTAATGCCCCGGCCGTCTGTCCGAGGCCGGAATGCGGAAACGAAACTTTTTCAAAACTAGAAAACCGGCGCTACCGCGTACTATAATCCGGATTGAACCATTAACCTAATGCTAGCTAACTAGATAATGGGTAGAATGCTATACCGAGCGATCCGTGTCCTTCGGTCTTCGGCCTCCATCCCGATCTCCTCGCGGAATCTCTGGTTTTCATCTCCTCGTCGGAAAGGGCACCACATCACCGAGTATTTTTACGGGCTCCCACCTCTGGACCGAGGTAACTCGGACACGAAGTTGGCAAGACGACGTGTCCAAGAATGCTGTTGACTAAGTGTAGAATCATTTGTCTCAATGGGTTGTTGAAGTTGCCATTTTAGATGTAGAGAGGAAAATGAACTTTGGAGAGAGGCAAGGAATTTTTGTAGCAAGCCAAAAATGAGATCAATATTTTCCCCACCCACTAAAATGAATCCCCTCTCCTCAAGAAGTGGTCGGCCTTGCAAAAAATGGAGGAGGGAAAAATGAATGGAATAAAGCAAGAGGAGAAATTGTATGATAATGAGAAGAATATGTCACACCATTTTTCCAAATCAATCCTTTCAAAATCCATCACAATAAATGCAAAGGAAATGATGTATGAAAAAGCAAAGATGCTAGAACCATCCATTAAACCATATGCCACATAAAACCCTCCACATTTGCTAATTTGCACACTTGCAAATAATCCCCTCCCATCATAAAATTTCAGCCATGAAGGAACAAAGAAAAATGGCTGAAACGGAATGCAAACTGGCAACTTCAAAAGGATGATCCCGTAATAAATTACAGGAAAACCCCGCAACCGTATATACATACCCGCATTTGTATTCCGACCGAATACAAATGCAATGAGATAAAGTCAACACTGTACATTACTAGGATCCGGTTTAAACCAAAGCCGGCTAGTATTATCCGTCCGATTATGATTCGTGCAATACCGCACGTATATGATCGAACCCTGCCATATATCCATACGGCCTTTACAGCGTTTCGCCTGAAACTTGAGAAACTGTCTATGGGGGACTCTAAAGAATCATCAATTCTTTGGCTGTGGATTTAACCACTAGCACGTCAGAGGTATTAGCCATACGTAACGGGCTACCAGGTATTGACCAAAAGGGACGTCGATGAGCGAACTCATCCTGACACCCTACTGAGCATGTCAGTGACAATATCCGTACAGTTCGGTCCGTTCGTCTATGAGCATCGCATGGCGGGCCTAGGGGGTAGGTAAAAGTCAGACCCCAAAAGCGGTACAAGTCGTGTCGGAGTGTAGCCCAGAACACCCTGAGATACTACTGGAATACCTACCAGTAAATCTCCTGCCTTAGCCAAGGACTTCGTGTAATGGCTCTGCTAGACACAGCGCGACCCCACCCCCAATATCGGGAGAGACGAACCCCTGCCGATCCGCTCACTGCTTCCATGTGGCTCGGGACTGTACCCAACTAAAACCTGTTTCCACGTCTCCTTTGAGCCGTGGTAGGTGTAAGTCTACGGTAGCGCCCCGGCCTTCTAACAGACGCCAAATGCGGAACAAAAACTTTTTACAAACTGGCGCTATCGCGTACCGTAACCCGGATCTGCCATTAAAGCTAAACTAACAAACTACAAAGTGGGTAGAAATGTTCTACCGAATGATCCGAGTCCTTCGGTCTTCAACCATCATCCCACACTTTGTTACGGCTGCTCCGATCTCCTGAATCTCCAGTCTTCTCGTCCAGGTGGCACCACGTCGACGGATCTTTAAACGGGCTCCCGCCTCTGAACCGAGGCAACTCGGTCGTCAAGTTTGCTAAAAGAGACGACCAAGATGATGTAGAGAATGAGTAGAACACTTTGTCTCATTACGTCCAAGGCTATAGACGAACGGTTATGGAAGTTGCCTTTTGGAACGGATTGAAATGAGATATGAAAATATATATGAACTAGATCTCTCTCTTCTCATTTTAACAACCCTTTCTTTTTCCTAAAATTAATCATCATCCTCAACTAAGGGGCCGGCCACTTATGTAGAGGGAGGGAGGTGAGTGTAGGAGGGGGAAGGTTACCATAAGCATAAATGAGAAGATGAGTCAAAAAACACATAGTATGAACACAATTAATGCAAGTGATGAATCACTAACCTTGTCATCAAACATCATTAAATGCACTAATGAGTCTCAAAGATGGAAGAACCTAGTCACCACCTTCTAGAAGCCTCTAGAAACTTCCACACTCATCTCAAGAAAAGATAAATCCGTATTTAACCGAATGTTAATACGGCTGATAGAAAACTGGAAACTGGCAACTTCCAAAAGTAATCCTGAAACGAATTTCAGGATAACCCCGTAACAGTATAAACATACTCGCATTTGTATTATGACCGAATACAAATGCAACTGAGACAAAGGTATTATATCTACACAGTATAATACTGGGATCCGACTTAAACCAAAGCCTACCAGTATTATCTGCCCGAAATATAATACGTGCGAAAACGCACGTGCATTTTCCGAACCTTGCCATAAAACCATACGGCCTCTACAACGTTTCGACCGAACTTGGGAAACTGTCTGTGGGGGACTCTAATGACTTATCAACACACTGACACTGGGTATAACCTCTAGCATGTCAGAGGTACAAGTTGTACGTAACGGTTGCCTATGTATTGATCGAAAGGGAAGCTGACGAGCGAACTCATCCATAAACCCTACTAAGCCTAACAGTGACAATGTATATACAGTCCGGTCCGTTCATCTAAAGAGTATCGCATATCGAGTCTAGAGAGGTGGATAAATTCAGACCCCTAATAACGCGATAATTCGTGTCAGTATGAAGCCCATCACCACCTGAGAAACTGCTGATCCAAATCAGTAATTCTCCACTACCTCGGCCGAGGATTTCTAGTGATGGTCACCCGTGTATTGTGTGACATCAACCCCCAATACCGGGAGAGACGAATCCCCGATGATCCGCTCACTGCCTCTATATGGCTCGGGACTGTACCCAAAAAATACCTGTTTGCACGTCTCCTTTGAGCGTGGTAGGGTAGGAATCAAAGCACAGTAGGAACTCACACGAGACAAATGACGATCTCAGGTCGAAAAACTAACCTGTACACATGTCACCAGGGAACTGCTATCTGACGATATGTATAATACCAACTAGCATGTTCCCAGCGAGTCCTGTCCGGTGTACTCATAACCTAATGAGCACCTGTATACATATTAGGTGATCCAACTGACACCAGTGGCTTATGAGGCCGACCACCACCCCTCATCAGGGTCTCAACTGTATACACTAGTCTACTCTGGAGTATCGATGCCCTGTCTCGAAACTCCCACGACTAGGGACACTTTTAAGGATGTGCTTACAGACCCCAGCTCCCACGTATATGATCATCATCATACTACTGGTAGTCAAGAAAGAATCCTATGGGCTCTATCATCATGCAATAGTGAACTAAAGCATGTATACGATGATAAAGACAAACCAGATAGCATACTATCATCTCGAGCAAGACTGTCATATCGGTATAGGTCATGCCTCAATCATTGCAATCACGTACCTGCGATCCAATAATTGACTTTGAGGGCACTATCTCCAACAATCTCCCACTTGCACTTAAGGCTAATTATTGCGATGTCGCATACTCACAGCCCGTGTGATACCGAACATCCAACTCCTCTACTAATCAATTTCACAAAACCCGTTTGTAAAACTCTTTTGTTCGAGAAATAGCCTCAGTGAGTGGATCCGCCCTGATGTTTCTTTCTATGTCTCTCTTAATCTCAAGTTCGTGGAGAAAACCATCTCCCGAATCGAGTAATACCTGTTTTAGAATATGTCTGGATATCTGATGGGACTTAGTTCATAAATGAACTCCAAATCCAAACTTCTTAGACTGTATCGATAACTGAACCTAATCAGTATCCAGCACCATGCCTCCCACAGTATCCTCTTGGACCACCTGTCCATAATACTGTCCCTCGTCAGAAGGAAAACTATAACTCTGACAATCACTCTATCATCCATGTCACCTTGGAAGCCTGGAATGATAACCGTCTCCTGAAGGAGGCTGCCGTCATCAAATCCGTAGAACATGTACTTATGTTCTAAAACTACTTCCTTATATTTCTTCAGGATTGGATTAATACAAACTTATCACATCTAGTGCAAAAACAACATCTGGTGTGGTGCTTGACTTTTCACGATTGACTCAATTGCCTAAGCAAGTGATCTGCCAATCATGTACTTCCCTCTCTTATTTTAGTCTCTAAGACACCTTTAGAGAGGGTGACTCCATCACCTGCAGGTACACCACCATGCCAGGAGTCATCTATTCTAAAATACTATTAGAATATTGTCAAAGTACCCATATTGGGAAACTACCTAAATCTAGATCTAAAACCAAAGATCTAGTAACCAGAATGTCAGATATTATATCCATATCCTTTGTGGAGAAACAATTGTGTAACTACCATAGTACAACCGATCGTAGTATATGAATTTTACTTCCTACTCTGTGTATGTCATCCAAATACCATGACATCATACCCTACTACCTTCTCACCAGATCCATCCCCTATTCTGATGAAGTCAAACCCATGACTGTCACATCAAAAATAGATGATCTTATCTCCGCTATATCTGCTCAAGCCTATAAATAGACATAAGCTACTTGTCCACTATGCTTCCGCTGCTCCCACTGATTACGACAACCCTCTGGCAGAATATTATATACGTACACTTCTAAAGCTGGTTTAGAACGACGCTATAAATATCCTCCTGCCGGGTCTCATAGTCTGGAACAACAGTAGTGTCAAGTCTGGGTAAACAAGAACCTCCCTCTCACCTTCCTTGAGGCTACCGGAGTACCCCTCGGGTGTCTGAGGTTACCCACCATGTTTGCGGAGTAGCTAATGGAATGTCAAACCTGATTGAATATGTTGGTCCTATTAAATTTTCCGTAATCATTTGCGGTTCTGGAATCACTTCCAGTTCCACCATACTCCCGCTACTGTTTTCTGAAAAAATCCATTTTTACTAAAACTGTGGCGAGTCAAGAACAATATCATTATTGATCTTCTAGATGGTAGATAGTCAACCCTCGTCAAAGCCAGGGTCAACCCACAAACTGCCATTACAGACACGTGCCTTGAGTTATCCAGTGTCTGGTTTTAAGCATAAGCTGGACAACTCTCCTTACCTTAACATCGTTAAGATATGAACCATTCTATATACAATATAGAAATAAAGGCACTAATTTAATTGGAACCAGATTCAAATCATGCTTTTGTCTCCAGTGCATATCAACTTAATGGAGAGAGGCTAATCAGCATTACTCAACTTAGGAATGCATCCAATTATGAGTAACGTGAAAGAGAAACAAGTTTCTCAAAACCATTACTATCATCTAAATACCAATCACAAGGATCTACATCTTCAATTTCTTTGAAGAATCCCGATACTTGCGACATCTGGTTCTCTACTTTTTATTCTTATACCCACAACTTCTCAAAACTTAGACATTGTATTTCTATGAAACACTTGTCTAAAAACTAGAGAAGTTACAAGTAAACAGAACAGAGTACGAGAACCAACCCCTTTGTCCTGACAGACTCTGGACAACATACAATACTTTGTATAAGTCTGCTGAGTTGAATAACTCAAAACTTGTGCATCGCAGGTTGAAGACTGTACCCAGGCGATTTTCTCAAATATCACCAATTACAACGAATTCCGATATAATGAGGATGATCACCAAATTCCCAATAACTTACTCCCACTCATCATCTCTAAAACCATACAGATATGAGAATGTAACCTGGTAAATACATACCCTGGAGTAAGTATCTAATCGGGAAATCAGTTTTCTTTTAACAATGCACTGAAACATTAAAATGTTTCGTAGGGGTATTCTGGTATTCCTAATAATGCCTCTTCCATAATCCAATTCATGACTATAACCGTATATTTCTTTGTCATTTCTCCAAATCCCTTTATTTGTCTTTAGTCGTTACCTTCTGTACACCTTCGTTAGGCTAAATGGTTTTCTTCCTTTCCTACCGTTCGGCACCAGCCTATGGTTTGGAAGAAGACTATACAGTAAGCATAATAGGTGTACTCTTCTTAAACTAGGAGTACTCGCAACTTGAGAGAAGGTGGTGATAAAAGACTACTGAATAAAACCTTATTCTATTAAAGGTGAAATAGGAGTGGCGATGGAGTACGTGGTTTGGTCATGAATGATAACAGTCGCAATTTAGTTTGCCCTCTTTCCAATCCCTTTATTTTGTCTTTAATTATTACCTTCTGCACACCCTACTAAGGCTAATTGGTTTTCTTCATTCCCTACCTTTCGGCACCAGCCTATGGTTTGGAATAAGACTATCCAATAAACGTAATAGGTGTACTCTCCTTAACTAAGGAGCCCTCGCAACTTGAGAGAAGGTGATAATAAAAGACAACTGAATAATCAATTCTATTTCTTCTGAACCTGGATCCATCCTCTAAGAAATCCTTTCGAGTTCGTATATAACCATACGATGGATCTATCCAATGGAAGTGGATGTCCGTAATAATACGGGGTGTTCTGAGAAATTCAAAGGGCAAAAGAAGGAGCGACAATGACTTATGCAACTCAGACAATCCAAAAGCCAGTATTTGTAACAACCCTAATTTTCTTATACACTTTTTCCTATAAAAAAAATTTTCAAATATTTTTTCAAAAATCCATAAAGGGGTATTTATTGTCTGAGCACAAGATTTAAATAATTAATTTAACAATTTAATTACAAGAAGGAGCTTGTAGCTCATTGGTAATACCTTGCATTGTTGAACCAAGCCACCAGAGTTCAAATCCCATGCCCCACATTATTTTTAATATTTATTTTGTTTTAAATTCTTCTTTAATATTGTGTCTCTTCATCTTCTAAACCCCTATGTACACTTCAAATTCCTAGATCGGTTTCAGAGACCTTTGAAATCCCCATTTACTCCATTTTAATAATTTTTTAATACATTTTTACATTAAAACCTTTCATATACCCTATTTACTCCATTTTAATGATTTTTAATACATTTTTACATTAAAACCTTTCATATACCCTATTTACTCCAATTTTTAATGATTTTATACATTTTTACATTAAAACCTTTCATATACCCTATTTACTCCAATTTTTAATTAAAACCTTTCATATACCCTATTTACTCCAATTTTTAATGATTTTATATATTTTTACATTAAAACCTAATATATACCCTATTTACTCCAATTTTTAATTAAAACCCTTCATATACCCTATTTACTCCAACTTTTAATGATTTTATACATTTTTACATTTTTATTTAAAAACCTTTCACCTACCCTACCCTAGCTACCCTATAAATAGACCCCTACCCCCTACCTTCTTATTCCAAAACCATAGAATTACTCTCTTGAAATTTCCACAAGAAAAGTGTGTGTTGAAATCGAGTGCACGGCGAAGCGCTGACGGATTTCCGGCGACGTCCTTGGAAGCAACCGGCGACGAAACCACACCTCGGCCTTTTTCCCTAGTTCCTCTTTACTCTTTAGAAGAGTTTGAAACCCGTAAGTCTCATTCTTCTCTCTTTTCTATTTCTTAAAATACGGAATTGTGAAACCCGAAAGAAATCGGAACAAACCGATTTCCGATTCGGTTTTTCTACAAAATCCCACTTGTCACCTAATCCATAACACCTAAACATATTCATGATGACTATTAATCACATAAAAATCAATTTAGACAAAGTTTCTCATATGAAATGATAACTTTCTTGTAATATCGTATTCTTTTCACAATAATACCATAAAGTTTATTTTTCTTCTTCTAATCAATTCCCGCATTCCTAAACATGTTCATCTTGATCACTAAACTTGTAAAAATCAATTTGAATGAGTTTTCACACATGAAATGATAACTTTTACAAATACCGTATTCTTACACTTAAATACCCTCATATTTCATTTATCATATTTAACCTCTAAACTTCACTAAACCTTAAAATAAGTCACGAGGTAATGACCTACCTCTACACACACACAAATATAACCCTAGTTGATAACGTCAAAACATAGAATACGAAAATACAAGACTTTTCACTAAAATACCATTTTCTTTATAAATCGTTCTTGGAAACTTTAAATTGTACACAATTCTAAATAAAATCTTTTAAAAAGAAAGTACGATTTGTCATGAACATCGATCGTTTATCTAAACTGACTTTGTGGTGTCTAGGCAAGTGTGTCAAGGCTAGTGGTTTTTAATTAGGCTCACTATTGTGGTTCCTTCCCACTTACCTGGCCACAATTGGCGGTGAAGAGGCGATTTGAGACTTCTAATGACTTATCGTTTAGACCTGAGAAATAGGCTAGTTGGCTTAGGAAACCCTAGAAACTAAAATACGGAAATCTATACCCTTTTACGAATAAATACCTTATACTTATAAAACCATTTTTCTAAATGAATAGTATTTATTAAACCTAAGCAAAGCGCCGCTACAACCCACTTTTGGGGAACTCGTTAGGGATAGTACGGTTCATCGTGCACCCGCGGGCTAGTAGTGCGAGATTCAGACCTCCGCAAGGAGCATTCGGTCTCGAAAGGTTTAAAATACGACATTTAAGAAAAATAAAATATTTATTTAAAATTATTCTTGTATTAATATATATATATATATATAATTATCATTTAAACACCTATTTTATCATAAGATAAAGTTTCCACATTTTTTCTAAAATTACAAGATTAAAAGTTACATTAAAATACCATGAATTTCAAATAAATCAATATTATAAATTAATACTTTTATTAGGATACATTCACTAGAATAACACAAATAAAATTCACACTCATTATAACTATAAAGACGAATAATAAATACTTGAGGTGTATTTTGAAAAATATACAATAGTACTTTTTACATAAAACTCCCTCAAGTTTTATAAATTACAATAAGGCCCCTAACAAATATTGAACTTCAACTTACTTTCTTTTAGTCTGACTCGGGTTAGAGTCTGACTATTTCTGACTTGAATATGATTCAAGTCAATCTATATTCTTTTATATTCCAACTCAATATGAATACATGAATCCCTGAATCCAGTTAACAATCTATATAACTTGACTGAACCGAACCATGGATATATTCCTTTTACATGTTTCCCAGTATTCCATTTACATGACTCTACGGTTATAACCGTTTCCTTATATCATGGTTTCGTTCGGTCGGTTAATCAATCTTACCATCAATACATTTTTACAAGATAACAATACAAACAAGACATCGCGGGGTTTAAGGGGTAGATTGGTACGGAAGGTGTTAAAGGTGGCACGAGGTGGTGAGATTAATACACCTAACCTGAATCCTATTGTTGTTGTACCGTGGCATAACGGTTTCTTATACTACACGTGCCTTAGTCTCTGGCAAGTGAGACTCCCCTCGTATACACTGGCATCTTTCTGTACCAAGCTACAAACAACAGCGATAACATAACATTATAACAATAGTTTAGACTTTAAAAAATGTATTTTCTCATTCTGTCTTTGTAATACCCAGCTCTTTTATACCCAATCTGTATTTCGCTACTTTGAAATTCTATTTACTATATTTACATTATTATCTCATTCTATTTATATTTTATTTCATGCTAAACCTATTTCTCTTTTTTTCAATAAAATCCCAAAACCCAACCCAACAGTCAGGCCCGCTCCCATATTTTTCCCTAATATTTTGTTCAAATTATTGTGCTGGCCCGGCCTTCTTCTTCTATTTTCTTTAAATTCTAATTTAGCTCAAACCAAATCCCTGAGCCCATATATTTTTCCCACTCTATTATTCTTACCAGCCCAGTCCCTTTTTCTTCATTCAATTTCCTTTTATTTTATTTAGCCCAACTTAGCCCGGCCCGCCTCTCAATTAATTCCTTCCAATTAATTTCCTTGGCCTGCCCATTTCTCTTGAGCCCATTCCCCTCTGTTGGAATTCTTTTCATTTTTTGATTTTTGGCAGTAAGCCCGGCCCACTCTCCTCACCCATATCGCACCGTTTCTCCAAACCCGACCCGCTAGGCAACTGTACATCTCCTTCTTCAAATTTTCCCAACGGCTACATCCCTAACGTGCGCGCACGACCCGCCTCCTCCGCCGTCGCCCACGCCCTCGTCGCGAGCCGTTACCCCACGACGTGCGCCCTCCACCTCTCTCCTCTACCCACTACTCCCCTCCCTCGCTCGCTCTCACTCCCTCCTAAAAAAAAATAAATCTCTGCAACCATTTTTTCCCACCGTCGACGACGACGAAGAGAACGACACCGTAGCTACCTCGTCGACTCCCTCACTCTCTTCTCCCCATCAGCGGAGCTCTCTCCCCAACTTCTCCAGCCACGCAACACCCAAACCCACGAGCTCCCTCTTCTCTCCCCTTCACTGCACCCAATCTCGGCCAACCCCCTTGCACTCGACACCATCACCATTACCTCGTCGGCAACAAAGCCCCACCGACCCTCAGCACCACCCTCGTCTGGAGAGACCCGACCCCCACCGCCCCTCTTCTCTCTCTCGCTCACTGCTCCTCCCCCCAGCTTTCTCTCTAACTCTGTTCCTCTCTCTCTGCTTTCACCCTCTCCTTCATCTCCCTGTCTCTCTCTCTCCCTCACTTGATTTCTCTCTGTCTCTCTCTCTTCCTCACTCTCTCTTTGATCTCACAGCCACTCTCTCTCATTCCTCTTTCTCTCTCTCTCTCTCTCTCTCTCTCTGTCTAACTTTCCTCCACCGATCATCACCCTAGCCGGTGAACCCCCCCATCACATTGCCGACCACCCTACGACCTCCTCGTCATCAGCGTCAACACATCTGGACACCACCATTGCTCCCTCTCTCTAAAACCACACCAAACCCAATTTCAATATTTTACCCCTCACTATAAACTACACTGCGCACGCTGCCGGAGTGACGCCGTCGGCCGTCGGCAATCCCAACACTTCTCAGGCGAACCAGAAAGCACCCCCTAAGCTTCCAGTGCACGCAAAACAACTCCGGAAAAACTCCGACGTGAAATTCGTGTTTCAAACTAGGCTCGCGGGAATCCGGTACGTGGCGTATATCGCGCGTTCGTGACGACGTTGCTGCCCTGCGACCCCGAGACTTCTTCCAGGCAAGTATTCTACTTGCTTACATGCTATTTATCTAGGTTACAATTGTTAAATACATGAATTATAAGATTACAAGTTTAAAACTATTATGTGCCGCAACTGTTCGATGCTTGTTCCCTTAGGAAAACATTATCAAATTTGACGGAATTCAATGGTGTAGGTTGGCCCGTAGGGCTGTGAACATAGTGTGTGATTTTCGTTGGATAATTTGATCGTTAACGACTAAAACAACTGCTCCCAAGTTTAACCGTAAAACTGAAATTCTACTGTACCTGAAAACCGTTAAATTCACCATAAATCATATACACGATAGAATGGTGCGTTCGAGGGCTCAAAACAAAGACGACTCGATGAACTTTAACTCTATACCAGTTTTAAGACATTTCTGTATTCAAACCATGATGATATTTGGATCGGAGTGCGACTCTGGACTGCAGTCCAGAGCGACTCCAGTTATTGGTTGCTGTTCCGTAATGGGTACTACAGGATTTCCTTAACTCGTAGGTTGCGGGACTCCGCTTTTTATTGTAGATAAACCTGTTATCTAGACAAAACAATTGATTTCATACTGTTTCGTTATCATTTACTATTTAATCTGTAATTTAAAAGATCGGGATACATAACAGTCCCAGCAGAATCAGATTTGACATATTAATATTAAACAGATTATAACTCCTAACGTACAGACGCGATTGAAGATCCGTTTGTTGAGTTGAAAACTTTACTGAAAACTCTAGAATTCATTCTACTGTAGTGTCGCTAAATTATGATCCCAACTGGGGTTAAAATGCGTTGCGAAATGGATTCCTGATTCTGAAACCAGTTTTCCAGCCGCGAGCGCTTAAAATGAAATGGTTATAACTTTTGATCCTGGAACCCGATTGGCTTGAAACAAAATTCTATGGATGGATAACTGAACATATTAATTATTACATGTTTATCATTTCGCTAAATTATATACATATGTTTCATGATAAATCGTGCAAGTGATAGACTGTTGTTTTTATGATACCTTAGTTGCGCTTTTTATACTGTTCATACATCATATCATACCTATATCATTGTAGTGATAACCTAGTGATAACGTGCATTCACCCAGTGTTAGATTTTAGTGATGATTGTGGCAAGTACGTCAGTGTTCGTGTATACGTGATTAAATGAAAGTGATACGTACTTGTACACAATCAGTGACCCTATTGTTCTATTGCATTGTCGACGTCTGTGGGATGCGTGCATGTGTGACTATAAGTGGTATGGGACACTTATGGAAGCGCTTGCACGGGTGTCACAGATAAGGCATCCGACACTGCCATTTATCTTAGGTATTAGTCGGGACGTGCTTGATGGAGGTCCTGCCTCCAGTTCTCGCGCAGACTTGTCACAGATCGATTAGTATTTAGGGTGATGGTTAGCGTTTGATGTAGACCACGGGGTGTGGGGTAGTTTAAGTGTGAGTTCAACAGAATCTCGGGAGTCCCATGCCGGCTTATATATTTAGGGAGTTATATGGAGATTTACAGGGTACGTGATATATACACCGTGATATTTTTGTTACATGTTGGGCCCGTGGTCCCTTGCCCTTGGGTTCTACCCTTGGGTGGAGGACACTCACGAGTGATTGACTCTCACACTTGGACTGACGATAGGCTTAGTGACCTGTACAGTGAGACTTAGAGACTAATAGGGATACTGGCATTTTATTCATGATATACTGTGTTGACATACGTGACATATCGTTATACTGCTTTACTGTTCCGCTGCGTTGATTACCGCACATGCATATTCATGATGTCATTTATTTACTACTTCACATACCTATTATCACTGTTAGAACTGTCACTTGATTTTATACATATTATATTGCTATTGTGTCGCTCTGACGACCTGAGTATGCATGCTCAGTGTGATTAGAAGATTTAGCCTGGATCAGAATTAGACGTGCATCACAGACTTCTTGACTTGCCACTCCGAGCTACTTTCGTTTGTTCCACTTCAGGTCAGTTTATATTGTTGTTTCTTTCAGTTACTGCATTTCTCATTACCTGTGCATCATTTACTGTTTACCATGATAAACTAGAAGCCGAAGTGTGACTACGACAGGACATTTCCTTGACCGTAGGAGCATGGCTGGCCTTGTCTACCCCTCGTATCCCGTATTTTGGGAAGCGGGGCGTGACATGGTTTAGTTGGTATCAGAGACAGGTTTTGCATCGATTGGGATTGCAGTTTTCCGTGTAGGGTTTGGCAATCTAAGACATCACTCGGTCTAGATTGTAAACTTGTCATTCCTGATCCATATTCATATCGTATGTTCAGCTATCCATTCGCTATGGTTTCGGGTGACTTGACAAGGTTACGTGGTTGCAATTGCACTATCGTAATCTAATCAAGTGACTTAAAGTCATACAGTTGATTCTCCACTTATAATAAGTTCAGCATCTCTGATATTTTTGAATCTTTGTCCTATCCATTTTGATTCGTAATCTTGTGACTTATATCATCCTCAAAATTGTTATTTCAGGATCATGTCTTCCAACGACTCTTCGTCTTTATCCGCTCCCCAGAATCAGACCATTGAGATCCTGAGTGTACTGCAAGATTTGAAGGAAGCCCAAGAGCGAACAAACGACTTATTAGCTGAAGGACTGAGAAGACAGGTGAGTCAGACCCCAGCGGGAGCATCCTATCATAAAGGGATCCCTATTAGACGAGGAAAAAAGAAGAAGATGAAGCGTCAACAGAAGCATCAGAAGAACCCTTGCTGTGGATATTGTATGAGGCCAGGACATCTTCAGAAGGATTGTCGCCGTGCCCAAGGGAAATGTCTGATATGCGGTTCCAACAAACATCTCATCAATGGTTGCCCAGAACAGAAGGAACTGCAAGGAGGAAACTCGTCCACACTCCCCACTTCTACCAAGTGAGGATTTCTACCTAGTTCGAATTTTGAGGATAAAGCGGACCCAACACAGGATTCAACTCGCGTAACAATGATGCAGCGTTCTGGCAGTCAAAGAAGAATTTTATGTTTTCCAATTTCAGTATTATGTTGTCATACTCTTATCAACATTTTCTTTCATTTGAACCTTTGTATCCGTCGAACTTTTAGTTGAATGAAATAAAATTTGAATTATAGTATATGTATCATTCTCATGCTTTCTCTATGTCAAAATCTATTCATTATCACAGTATTTTCATTCTGATCTTTCAGTTCCTGCAACCGCATATTTTCTTATACTTCGTACTCTGAACTTCTCCTTGATGTGTTCCACTGTCTAATCATGAATTTTATTTTCAGACCATGGCCCATCCCGGAGCAGCACCGCATCTAGATGAGGATGCACAGTCATGCATTTCATTAGACCGCACACTGATGGATTCCGACGATGAGATCAACGGTCCCCAGGCCAACTTCGAAAACAATGATGCAGAGGACGAAGGAGCAGCCGCCCCAGAGTTTGGCATGATAGCTGATTCTGACGAAGAAGAAGTAGATCCTGAAGAGAACCTGATGGAGGAAGACCCCGAGGAAGAACCGATAGAAGAAAATCCAGTAGAGGAAGACCCCATGGAAGAGAACCCAGAAGGAGAAGATCACGCGGAATCAGATCTCGATGAAGAAGCCCTATCTGAGGAAGAAGAACCAGAAGATCAAGATCCTGTGGTGGAAGGACTTCCAATAGAGATACCTGCGAGGCGCTATGGAAATGGACGCCCCTACCTGAGTGCACGAGCCTACCGCAACCTACTGAATCTCCACAACCGCGATTGACGGAATTCTTTTTATGTTGTCTTTCTGGCCAAATATGATGTGTATAGTTTAGGGCCACTTTTCGTCTTTGGGGATGACTTGTTTCAAATTTTCTTGAATAAATCTTCTGAATTCGTAAACCTTTTGATTATTGGTTTACTTGATACTTGTTTATTACCCATATCCATTTATTTTTCTGCTGGATTCCCGGACTATCCACCCCTACTCATTGTATAGTTTTCACCCTCGATTCGATTAGAAAGTACCGCACCCTGATCATTGGAATGAGCCACCTTTCACCCTTCGTCTGTACCCTGTTTGAGATTCTTCTGGGAGGGGACCTCCCTTATGAATTACCGAGTCCATTTAACTTTTCAAATTCTTGATTTACCGATCGTTAGGCTCCCCTATATTTTTACTTTGTAATCCTTTTGTTGCTCACCATTACCTTCTGTGCTGACCCGATACCGGTCTCATTGATCTTCAGCCTAAAGCCGACACACTTCAACCTTCCGACTGAGCCACACTTCCTTATAATCATTACCCTATCTAGCCCTATACCTATTTGTGTTTTTTTTTTCTATTACCCTAATTATATTTAGGGACACTGGTATTCAAAAAAAAAATTTAGTTTTCAGTACTTTAAATTTATCAAAGAGTACGTGTTATTGACTACTCCGTTTTATGTATTTTAAGTATATTATTATTATTCTCATTTTCAGTAGCGCAACCCTTATACCGCGCACATTTTGTTCCATGTCTCCTATTTTCACTATACAAGTTTCCTAACCTATTTTAAACCTATTTTATCGGTACTTTACCTAAAATGTTCTAACCCACCGATAAATTTTCACTGCTTATTTCTCGTTATTTTATTTTCAAGTATTATGCTTATGCTTATAAGTGTTTGAGACCTATACTTGTCCTGATATACTACCTTTGATATACATCGGAGTTTCGACTTTATCAAGTACGCCTCGAAAATCATTATTCATTATTATATTAATGTTATTCTTATAGGTTGCCTTTGTAGCTGTTCTTGTCGAATACTTATTTTAATCCTATATATTTTTATGATGTTCTACATAAACCTTCAAAATTCTTCATCCGCCTATTTCAAGTGAATCCTTATATGTTAGTTTGCAATTATGATAGCTTTCCCTTATATTTCTATAACTTATTTTTTTAAATTTCGAGGACGAAATTTTTGTAAGGGTGGTATGATGTAATACCCAGCTCTTTTATACCCAATCTGTATTTCGCTACTTTGAAATTCTATTTACTATATTTACATTATTATCTCATTCTATTTATATTTTATTTCATGCTAAACCTATTTCTCCTTTTTTCAATAAAATCCCAAAACCCAACCCAACAGTCAAGCCCGCTCCCATATTTTTCCCTAATATTTTGTTCAAATTATTGTGCTGGCCCGGCCTTCTTCTTCTATTTTCTTTAAATTCTAATTTAGCTCAAACCTAATCCCTGAGCCCATATATTTTTCCCACTCTATTATTCTTACCAGCCCAGTCCCTTTTTCTTCATTCAATTTCCTTTTATTTTATTTAGCCCAACTTAGCCCGGCCCGCCTCTCAATTAATTCCTTCCAATTAATTTCCTTGGCCTGCCCATTTCTATTGAGCCCATTCCCCTCTGTTGGAATTCTTTTCATTTTTTGATTTTTGGCAGTAAGCCCGGCCCACTCTCCTCACCCATATCGCACCGTTTCTCCAAACCCGACCCGCTAGGCAACTGTACATCTCCTTCTTCAAATTTTCCCAACGGCTACATCCCTAACGTGCGCGCGCGACCCGCCTCCTCCGCCGTCGCCCACGCCCTCGTCGCGAGCCGTTACCCCACGACGTGCGCCCTCCACCTCTCTCCTCTACCCACTACTCCCCTCCCTCGCTCGCTCTCACTCCCTCCTAAAAAAAAAACTCTCTGCAACCATTTTTTCCCACCGTCGACGACGACGACGAGAACGACACCGTAGCTACCTCGTCGACTCCCTCACTCTCTTCTCCCCATCAGCGGAGCTCTCTCCCCAACTTCTCCAGCCACGCAACACCCAAACCCACGAGCTCCCTCTTCTCTCCCCTTCACTGCACCCAATCTCGGCCAACCCCCTTGCACTCGACACCATCACTATTACCTCGTCAGCAACCAAGCCCCACCGACCCTCAGCACCACCCTCGTCTGGAGAGACCCGACCCCCACTGCCCCTCTTCTCTCTCTCGCTCACTGCTCCTCCCCCCAGCTTTCTCTCTAACTCTGTTCCTCTCTCTCTCTCTCTCTGCTTTCACCCTCTCCTTCATCTCCCTGTCTCTCTCTCTCCCTCACTTGATTTCTCTCTGTCTCTCTCTCTTCCTCACTCTCTCTTTGATCTCACAGCCACTCTCTCTCATTCCTCTCTCTCTCTCTCTCTCTGTCTAACTTTCCTCCACCGATCATCACCCTAGCCGGTGAACCCCCCCCCCATCACATTGCCGACCACCCTACGACCTCCTCGTCATCAGCGTCAACACACCTGGACACCACCATTGCTCCCTCTCTTCAAAACCACACCAAACCCAATTTCAATATTTTACCCCTCACTGTAAACTACACTGCGCACGCTGCCGGAGTGACGCCGTCGGCCGTCGGCAACCCCAACACTTCTCAGGCGAACCAGAAAGCACCCCCTAAGCTTCCAGTGCACGCAAAACGACTCCGGGAAAACTCCGACGTGAAATTCGTGTTTCGAACTAGGCTCGCGGGAATCCGGTACGTGGCGTATATCGCGCGTTCGTGACGAAGTTGCTGCCCTGCGACCCCGAGACTTCTTCCAGGCAAGTATTCTACTTGCTTACATGCTATTTATCTAGGTTACAATTGTTAAATACATGAATTATAAGGTTACAAGTTTAAAACTATTATGTGCCGCAACTGTTCGATGCTTGTTCCCTTAGGAAAACATTATCAAATTTGACGGAACTCAATGGTGTAGGTTGGCCCGTAGGGCTCTGAACATAGTGTGTGATTTTCGTTGGATAATTTGATCGTTAACGACTAAAACAACTGCCCCCAAGTTTAACCGTAAAACTGAAATTCTACTGTACCTGAAAACCGTTAAATTCACCATAAATCATATACACGATAGAATGGTGTGTTCGAGAGCTCAAAACGAAGCCGACTCGATGAACTTTAACTCTATACCAGTTTTAAGATATTTCTGTATTCAAACCATGATGATATTTGGATCGGAGTGAGACTCTGGACTGCAGTCCAGAGCGACTTCAGTTATTGGTTGCTGTTCCGTAATGGGTACTACAGGATTTCCTTAACTAGTAGGTTGCGGGACTCCGCTGTTTATTGTAGATAAACCTGTTAGCTAGACAACACAATTGATTTCATACTGTTTCGTTATCATTTACTATTTAATCTGTAATTTAAAAGATCGGGATACATAACAGTCCCAGCAGAATCAGATTTGACATATTAATATTAAACAGATTATAACTCCTAACGTACAGACGCGATTGAAGATCCGTTTGTTGAGTTGAAAACTTTACTGAAAACCCTAGAATTCATTCGACTGTAGTGTCGCTAAATTATGATCCCAACTGGGGTTAAAATGCGTTGCGAAATGGATTCCTGATTCTGAAACCAGTTTTCCAGCCGCGAGCGCTTAAAATGAAATGGTTATAACTTTTGATCCTGGAACCCGATTAGCTTGAAACAAAATTCTATGGATGGATAACTGAACATATTAATTACTACCTGTCTATCATTTCGCTAAATTATATACATATGTTTCATGATAAATCGTGCAAGTGATAGACTGTTGTTTTTATGATACCTTAGTTGTGCTTCTTATACTGTTCATACATCATATCATACCTATATCATTGTAGTGATAACCTAGTGATAACGTGCATTCACCCAGTGTTAGATTTTAGTGATGGTTGTGGCAAGTACGTCAGTGTTTGTGTATACGTGATTAAGTGAAAGTGATACGTACTTGTACACAATCAGTGACCCTATTGTTCTATTGCATTGTCGACGTCTGTGGGATGCGTGCATGTATGACTATAAGTGGTATGGGACACTTATGGAAGCGCTTGCACGGGTGTCACAGATAAGGCATCCGACACTGCCATTTATCTTAGGTATTAGTTGGGACGTGCTTGATGGAGGTCCTGCCTCCAGTTCTCGCGCAGACTTGTCACGGATCGATTAGTATTTAGGGTGATGGTTAGCGTTTGATGTAGACCACGGGGTGTGGGGTAGTTTAAGTGTGAGTTCAACAGAATCTCGGGAGTCCCATGCCGGCTTATATATTTAGGGAGTTATATGGAGATTTACAGGGTACGTGATATATACACCGTGATATTCTTGTTACATGTTGGGCCCGTGGTCCCTTGCCCTTGGGTTCTACCCTTGGGTGGAGGACACTCACGAGTGATTGACTCTCACACTTGGACTGACGATAGGCTTAGTGACCTGTACAGTGAGACTTAGAGACTGATAGGGATACTGGCATTTTATTCATGATATACTGTGTTGACATACGTGACATATCGTTATACTGCTTTACTGTTCCGCTGCGTTGATTACCGCACATGCATATTCATGATGTCATTTATTTACTGCTTCACATACCTATTATCACTGTTAGAACTGTCACTTGATTTTATACATATTATATTGCTATTGTGTCGCTCTGACGACCTGAGTATGCATGCTCAGTGTGAGGAGAAGATTTAGCCTGGATCAGAATTAGACGTGCATCACAGACTTCTTGACTTGCCACTCCGAGCTACTTTCGTTTGTTGCACTTCAGGTCAGTTTATATTGTTGTTTCTTTCAGTTACTGCATTTCTCATTACCTGTGCATCATTTACTGTTTACCATGATAAACTAGAAGCCGAAGTGTGACTACGGCAGGACATTTCCTTGACCGTAGGAGCATGGCTGGCTTTGTCTATCCCTCGTATCCCGTATTTTGGGAAGCGGGGCGTGACAATCTTCTCTACTTCCCTCTTACCTTTGGGACTTACCGAGCGATCTATTCGCTGACGACATTCTGTTCTCTCTTCTTTGAATGTCGTCAGGTGACCTGGACCCGGCATAAGTTGAGCCAACACAAGAAGACTTGGAGCAATTTGCCGAAGACCCTGCAGTATAATTTCATTGTACACTTTTCTTTTCAGTACTTTCCATTTCCTGTTATGTCACTGTTTAGGCATCTTTTATTCCAGTTGTATTTTTTTTCATGCATTGTACAAAGAATGTTAATAAATAAAAGTTGCTGCTCTTTTATACTCTTGTCTCTTGTGTATTTATTTTATATTGCTTAGATACGCTTAGCGTATGTACTTCTGAGTATATACGTAGCAGACCTCGTCGCGTCCCCTTCGCCGTACACCGGGAAGCGGGGCGTGACAGTATTTTAAGAAGGTTCGGTCAACTTGGTCAATGAGTCATAGTCTAGGGTCGGTCAAAGGTCGCTGCCAAAGAGAGAGAGAGAGAATAGAAACACTCTGCGTGCACTCTAACCTAGATCAGAATGGTTATCACTTTATCTAATCAGGAAACCTCCCACTGTTATCTCAAATTCTCCTCCAAACCTGAAAGAAGAATTAGTCGGGATCACCCGAAGAGTAAACCAACTCATCAGTGAGAATCGGGATCCAACTATCATCGTATGATAACTTGATGGAAGACACTCAAGTTATCACACTCCAGAAGGTATGCGCATGCCTGGCAAGTTTCCTGTATGTTTGAAACTCCCGATGTGATTTTTGCCCCATGCTCTTATGATCGTGACTTTGGCCAACCCACCATAAGTCACATGCCAAGTTCTACCTGTCATTATCCAGGTTAATTTGAACCCACCCGTACATACCCTTGACTTTGGTCAACAAGGTAATATGACTGTCCCAAACCAACGCATCTATCTACGCAATAGATGAATACCCAGTAACTACCAAACACTATACCTTGACTTTGGCCAAACAAACATAGCTTGAATATTGCTGACCATCCATAAGAAATGACGGAAGGCTATGGCTGGTTTTTGGCGAAAAACCTTTAACGTAATGAACTTGATCTTGTTGAAGGAAACTGATAGTTTTTTATAAAAATATAGTGGCGAAAACCTTTTGCTAAAGAGGTCACTCCCGGTGAAGGGATCTCGGCTCTTTCCTCGTGGAATGAGGTGCGGGATATTCTAACTGAATACCGCGATGCAAAACAACTTGTAATCGACTATAGTAAAGTTATTACCCTGACATAAACTTCTGCCCAAGAGGTCATTCCCGGTGAAGGGATCTCGGCCCTTGCCTCATGGAATGAGGTGCAGGATATTCCAACTGAATATCTCTATGCAAAACAAAAGAAAATATCTTTGTAATAACACCTTTTAAAATTTGTTCTAACAACATCAAATATAGGTTTGTTTTATCCTTGCATTGATAAGAATCAATGCAGTCCCATCAATCAATCACACCAGAAAAGAACGAAAATAAAATGTACGTATATGCCATCCGCATTCGTCACTGGATCCCGTCATCACCCGTTAGGTTACTTAACTAACGATAGAGCGGGGGCTGGACGAGCGTGGGTGTAAAACATATACAACATCTAATAGTATATATACCAATATACAATAATCGCTCCAGGCGTGATAATATGCAACATTACAGAAAAATAATAAGTATCACAGAACAATACAGATAATCTGGGATCCCTGGGTTTCACAGAGCCGCTACTGAAACCCGACGTTCCTCTGGTCGTGTGGATAGCATGTGCAATGAAACCTAGACCCCTACGGGTGCGGCAAGTTACCCGCCAAAACCTGAAGCGAGATAGTCCCCCACAGCATAGTGAATGGAACACCCAGCACTTCACGGAATCCGGTAAATTGAGAACCCCTCCTTGGATCAACCTGTACCCCCTACGAGTGCGGCGAATAGTCTGCCAATTCTAGAGTGAGGTCCCTCTGCCTCTCAAAGCCGTGAGATACAGACCCGTTGCCCTCCAGAACCCGGCTATCCGTGCACTCCTTCGCGGGATAAACCTAGTACAGAAATAAAAATATGTACAACGGGTACATCGACCTCAACCCGGTCGTGCCCCAAAAGAATATTATACAAACAGGCAGTGACGGCAGTCCATATGTTGGACGCTCGCCCCGCAATATCAATTGTACAAATAAATCCAAACAGCACTATCATTGCACACTGCTATCCACCACGACATATCCGCAACATCACAGAACAACACAGAACATCAACGCGAATGTCACGTTCTCAAACCCGTCTATAAGAACTATAGCAATTAGATGCGGTTTACCGATCAAATGGCATCCCCAGTCGGAGATATAATGTAAATACTGCATACTAACAAATTTAAAATTTCGATTGATAAAATTTCCCGCAGTGGGCCCCATGTATATCTGCTGTACAGTAACAAAATCTGGGCCCAAAAGAACAGTACCAGAAATCATAATTTCCAACAAAGAAACAACAGAAGAAAGATGACCAACTGAAACACCAAGACGGCCGCGGTTCCGTGGTCGTATGGACGATTCAGTGGACCGTATTTCTCTGTTATTCTTTAAAAAGCCTGCTTGTTTTTCTGTGATGCTCAAAATAATTTTTAGATACTGTTTAAAAATGACAAAAACTTTAAACCTGGAATTTGCGGTTTTCGAAAATCCATTCGATCGATATTTTAAACGTGTTAGCACAAGTTAGTATAGCTTAATAGTGAGGCTCTAATACCACTGTAAGTCCATGGTAGCTCCCCGACCGTCTAACAGACGCCAAATGCGGAACAAAAACTTTTTACAAACTGGCGCTATCGCGTACCGTAACCCGGATCTACCATTAAAGCTAAACTAACAAACTACAAAGTGGGTAAAAATGTTATACCGAATGATCCGAGTCCTTCGGTCTTCAACCATCATCCCACGCTTTGTTGCGGCTGCTCCGATCTCCTGAATCTCCAGTCTTCTCGTCCAGGTGGCACCACGTCGACGGATCTTTAAACGGGCTCCCGCCTCTGAACCGAGGTAACTCGGTCGTCAAGTTTGCTAAAAGAGACGACCAAGATGATGTAAAGAATGAGTAGAACACTTTGTCTTATTACGTCCAAGGCTATGGACGAACGGTTATGGAAGTTGCCTTTTGGAACGGATTGAAATGAGATATGAAAATATATATATGAACTAGATCTCTCTCTTCTCATTTTAACAACCCTTTCTTTTTCCCAAAATTAATCATCATCCTCAACTAAGGGGCCGGCCACTTATGTAGAGGGAGTTAGGTGAGTGTAGGAGGGGGAAGGTTACCATAAGCATAAATGAGAAGATGAGTCACAAAACACATAGTATGAACACAATTAATGCAAGTGATGAATCACTAACCTTGTCATCAAACATCATTAAATGCACTAATGAGTCACAAATATGTATGAACCTAGACACCACCTTCTACAAGCCTCTAGAAACTTCCACACTCATCTCAAGAAAAGATAAATCCGTATTTAACCGAATGTTAAATACGGCTGATAGAAAACTGGAAACTGACAGCTTTCAAAAGTGATCCTGAAACGAAATTCAGGATAACCCGTAATAGTATAAACATACCCGCATTTGTATTACGAATGAATACAAATGTAACTGAGACAAAGATATTATATCTACAGAGTATAATACTGGGATCCGGTTTAAACCAAAGCCTACCAGTATTATCTGCCCGAAATATAACACGTGCGAAAACGCACGTGCATTTTCCGAACCTTGCCATAAAACCATACGGCCTCTACAACGTTTCGCCCGAACTTGGGAAACTGGCTGTGGGGGAATCTAATGACTCATCAACACACTGGCACTGGTTATAACCTCTAGCACGTCAGAGGTACAAGCTGTACGTAACGGTTGCCTATGTATTAATCGAGAGGGAAGCTGACGAGCGAACTCATCCATAAACCCTACTGAGCCTAACAGTGACAATGTATATACAGTCCGGTCCGTTCTTCTAAAGAGTATCGCATATCGAGTCTAGAGGGTGGATAAAGTCAGAACCCTAATAACGCGATAATTTGTGTCGGTATGAAGCCCATCACCACCTGAGAAACTGCTGATCCAAATCAGTAATTCTCCACTACCTCGGCCGAGGATTTCTAGTGATGGCCACCAGTGCACTGTGCGACATCGACCCCCAATACCGGGAGAGACGAATCCCCGACGATCCGCTCACTGCCTCCATGTGGCTCGGGACTGTACCCAAAAAATACCTGTTTGCATGTCTCCTTTGAGCGTGGTAGGGTAGGAATCAAAGCATAGTGGGAACTCACATGAGACAAATGACGATCTAAGGTCGACAAACTAACCTATACACATGTCACCAGGGAACTGCTATCTGACGATATGTATAATACCAACTAGCATGTTCATGGCGAGTCCTATCCGATGTACTCATAACCTAATGAGCACCTGTATACATCTTAGGTGATCCAACTGACACCAGTGGCTTGTGAGACCGGCCACCGCCCCTCGTCGGGGTCTCGACTGTATACACTAGTCTACTCTGGAGTATCGATGCCCTGTCTCGAAACTCCCACGACTAGGGACCTTTTAAGGATGTGCTTATAGACCCCAGCTCCCACGTATATGATCACCATCATACTGCTGGTAGTCAAGTAAGAATCCTAAGGGCTCTATCAACGTGCAATAGTGATCAGTAATGTCACCTAAAGCAGTACACGATGATAAGGATAAACCAGATAGCATACTATCATCTTGAGTAAGACTGTCCTACCGGTATAGGTTATCCCTCAATTATTGCAATCACGTGCCTGTGATCCAATAATTGATTCTGAGGGCACTATATCCAACACAGACCGGACTGTACAGATATTTTCACTGACAGGCTCAATAGGGGTTCAGATGAGTTTGCTCGTCGGCCTTCCTTTCGCTCAATACTTGGGTAGCCGTTACGTACAACTAGTGCCGCTGACGTGCTTGTGTTTAAACTCACTGCCAGAGTATTGACGAGTTTTTAGAGTCCCACACAGAGGGTTTTCACGGTTCAGGCGATATGGTGTAGGTGACGTATGTTGATACATACAGATGTCCGATTAAATTTGTGTACGAACTGCACAGACTTTAATCGGACGGTTGATAATACTAGTAGCTTAGGATTAGGCTAAATCAAGTTCTGATTTAATAATTTACATATGTATTTATATATATGTATTCTAGTATTATTGCTCACTGTTTATTTTCTCTCTTTGGCTATTCGTATTTTTGTACGAATACACGTATGTGTATTTCGATACATGTACCGGGAAGTATTCCGTATTTGTGCGGAATGACTTCTAGAAGATGCCACCTCATTATTGATTTTATTTATAAAATCACATGTTAATAATGTGGTGGAAATGGTGACATGGCATAGGCATGGGTCTTGGTCAAAGTATGGGCTTTTTCATGTAGTGATTGGTATGGTGTAATTCTTTATTCTAAAATGGAAATGAGGATTTTTGTGTAGGGATGAGAGAGGGGCCGGCCACTCTTTTGAGGTGGGGGGAATTTGGTTGTTCATTTTGGGATTAGCTTGGTGCTCTCACACTCTCATGCTCACACAAAAATACTTTGCCATCATGCTCATGCCTTTGCTTTTTTTATCTCCTCCATATCTTCTATGGTTGCTCCATGAGAATTATAGTATGAGAGAAAATTATGGTGAGTCTATCCTACACCCCCACTCTCCACTACTAGCAATCCTGGAAAGCCGGTTGGTCCGCTTGGCGAACCTGGAGCTTGTGCCGTTTCTCTCGGGTGGATCATCGGATACAAAGGAAGATCGGCAACTAAACCTGTAACACCCGAGTCCATTTATACCAATTCTAGTTCTCGTATTTCTTTATTCGTGATATTTCTTGATTTAGCGTATCTTGGGTGCGAATGGTATTTTACACTTTATATCGCATTCGACCCGGCCCGCTTGCTTGAACCTGTTTGTCTCTTATTTATAGATTACCTTGACTTGTTGCATGGACTAGTGCATCTCATGATTTAGTATATATTTGTATTTTATCTAGTATCGCATCTTTTGCATATGACAATTTAAATCACGTAAAATAAATTAAAATTGCATTTCATGGCCTGCATAATACCCCTAACCCTGTGGTAGCGTCCTTGCATCGTGTTCTCGTTCTGTTAGTGAAACGGACGTGTTTGAATGGCTACGCGCACGTACGTGCATCCGTTCTTGGGGGTATAAATTTTCTTTAACTGAGCATTCATTTTGAAATTTGGAAGTTGCATATATTTTTCATATTTTAAATCTGAATTTTTGGATCCAACCTGGGCATGTTTTGGAGTAAGTTTGTATTTCGCCAAATCTCAGAACGGACTAATATTATAATATTATATTCTAATATCTTTTCAAACTATTATAATCTTTAATAAAACTAAAAATATTCCTAACAAACATTTCTCTCTCTACCTGACTCTCTCTCTCTGCATTATTCATATCCTTCTTTTAAAAATCTTACGTAATCCAATCTTTCTCTCTCTCTCTCTCTCTTTGTTTCTTTCTCTCTCTCTCTTCTTTCTCTCTCTGATCGCGGGTACTGTGCGCTTCTCGAGTGCGGTCACCTTCCTTCATCCCCTATCTTCACCTCCCTCTCTTTTCTTCTTTAAATTCTTCTGCCGCCCTCACCACGAGAAACCCTAGCCCCCTCGTAGCGCCGCCTCTTGCCGCCGACCCCTCCCATTCATCATCTCGTCACTTCCTCTCCTCCTCCTGTTCATCCCCTTCTCCTTCTTCCTCCTTCCTGAGCCCTCACCAACACCCTGCGCAACCCCCAACTACTGCAACCCAACCCCAGAAACCCTCATCGCCGACGACCTCTTTCACCTCGCCATCACCACCACCATTCTCCTCACCTCTCTCCAACCCCGACACCACCATCACCCACACTTGCAGCCCCGACGAACCCATCACCCGATAGCCCACAAAAAACCATACCCACGCCTGAGCCCTTCCTCGTCTCTGCCTCGCCGCCGGCGATCGTCCCTCGCCGTCACTACCCCTTGTTCCCTATCTCCCTTCTCTCCTCTACCACTCCAGATCACAATGCAATCCCCTGCAACTTTGATCCCCGATGGCCAAGAACCCCTGCACACTGCTACCCTTCGCCAGGAAACCCACACTCCGTCAACCCTCGTCGTTGTCGCCGTTGCCGACTCCCCTGAAGTCCCAGAACCCATAGCCACAGTGAGACCTTCTTCTTATTCTTCTCTTCTTCACATTCCTTGTGCATTCCTCTTGATGTATTCACTGTTGTTTCTCGTTTGTCGGGATCCGACGTGCCAACGACGATCCCCACGATCCAGCGAGGATACCTGACCCGTGTGATTCTATCGTGCGTTGTTTGGACTCATTTCGTGTACCGTGCGCGCGTCGCGACTTTTCCGCCGACGCGTAACGTTCCGTTTACCGTATCGTTATCCGATCAAGGCAAGTTAATCTTGCTACATGCTATACTATTACCTTCTATGTATATTTAAATTATAATATCCCATAATGATTATTTATGCAACCCGCATTGTCACTTTTCATGTTTTATCATTTTCGGATGTCCGATTACATCCGTATCATGTATTTCACATCTAGTGCATGCAAGTAAAACTTGCTACATGCTATTTTATGTTATTCCATATTCATTTAGATACATGGTAATCATGAAGTTTGAATTTAGTGCCCTATATTACAATTTACATTTTGATGTCCGGTTATATCATTTTAGATTTACGACTGAACTCTATCATGTTGCATCCTGTCTTACTATACCTCGTAACCACATCTATATTTAAAATCACATAATAACTATTTGCATAGTCTACGGTACCTTTATAGTTTTACCCTCACAGACGACCGTTTGCATACATCTAGCCTGATTTATATTCAATTGCATCTCTAGATTATTTAGTACATATTAACATGATTTTAACATCCATATTTGCTATACTGCATTCATGTAATGTTGAAACCATCCCTTAAACTCAAACTGATAACCGTGCATCCAAGTAGTTTAATTTGCACCTATTTGCTTATCATATTACATGTTCCAGTTTATTGTTCTATTAGTACACATACTTGTGATGTATACGCATGCTTATGCTAGTTTGATTATGAGCACCCACATGACATCTTGTGCACCCTGATATGACCTATTACACCTATTACTTGACACGACATGGTACCGTACAACTCTTGACATAACATGACACCTTTATATATTACCTAGCTTGACCTGATGTACTATGGTCTTACCTGTTACCTGATCTTGTGTCTAATGCCAACAAACCTGACCTGTTGTCCTTACGGACCGTTCCTGTTGTCTATCCAGACAAACCTGTACCTGCATGATCCTGTGTTGGTATTAGCTCTAGATTATTTAATATATGACTTGAACACATATAACTTGGGGGCATGGGGAAATCAATGATGAAACCTGACTTGTAACTCGACAGTTGCTTGCTTATACTGATCAATTTTAGAGGCTAGGCCAGCCTTGGGAGGATGATGCTGACATCGTTCGTCTTTACATATTTCCTGTTTTAGTGCCTAGTAGCATGTCTCGGTTTCAGCCCGAGAGTCTTAGACCGTGGTCCCGGGCATACACGGGATACTATTGAGTTACATCGATGATTCATAAAATTGATTTCAAAGACTTGAGAGTAGTTAACCCAATAGACCAGTTTAGATTACTTACTGCACATTACCCCACTGTCCTTACTTATATCTCTGTTATGCTTGCTTTACCATTTATGCTCATACTTGCATGTATTGCTACCCCCTGTGTATATTATTGCTTGATGTTATGACGCGCTAACGTCGGGTTTTGCATGGCCCAGATCCTCTACCTTCAGGTAGACTGTTCAGGAGTATTGCCGCTGTTAGACCGAGCGGTGAAGATCATGTTGGTATGAAGTTTTACTTTCCAGGTGTTTCATTTATTGTATCTTTTGCTTTCGCATATTATCATTTCTTGACTCATTTATTCTGGATCATGGACATTTACTAGATGGTTTAGTTTACTTTCCTGTTCTTGATATCTCTACAGCCGTAATGTGACTGTGGAGGGATTTTTCCTATCCACAGGTAACATGGCTGGTTATGTCACGTGCCTATCTTAGCGTACTCTGGGAAGCGGGGCATGACAAAACCACATCAAGGAGCCGCTAGGAGCTTGGAATGAAGACCGAAGGACACAAATCAACTCGGTATAACAATTCTAACACTTAGTCAGTTTGCTAGTTTAGGGTTTAAGGTCGATCCGGGATTCGGGTAATGGTAAAGCCAGTTTAGAAATTTTTTGTTCCGCATTTTGGCTGTGTTTCGATGGCCGGGGCGCTGCCGGGACCCTTCACTCGGTCGTTCTCAAAACCGAGAATTCACAAACGCTCAGTGTGCCTAAATTATGGGTCGCTTCGGTGCGTATAATAGTCGACTGCTTACTCGACGTTCCTCTCGCTTGAGCTTATTGTGGGAGCGATCTGGGGAGCACTTCCTCTATTCTGTACCAGCATGCCGCTTAAGGCATTGGATGATGCCGAAGACAAGGTGCACTCGATGTATCTGACGGGCCTAATCTCAAAGAAAAGGCGAGACAATCTTGTTGATCTTCTACATCAGGCTTTTCAACAGGCGGCAATACTCGCTGCCTATCGAAAGGTGAAGGATATCGGTGAGGACCCCGACGCTTGTGATCGCGAGAAGAAGCATGCTAGGATGGTTCGAAAGGCCTGGAATATTTTAGATGGCCTTACTTTTGAATTTATTAATCCATGCCCTGGATTTGATGTCATGCCTTTGTAAACATTCCAATTATGTTTTTATTTGCTGTTTTTCTCAATGTAGGCATTTTCTGATGTATGAGTAGCAAGCTTTTTCATTTCTATGCGTTTATTTTATACATCAAAATTTTTTTTTGCACATGCATGAATGAGTATGCCTTGCACGCTTAATTGAATGTGAATAAAATGTTCTCCTCATTGTCGCTTTCTTCTCTTTTCTGTGTTGCCGGCGTGTTACCTTAGTAAGCGTAGCCTGTAGAAGATAGAGAGTATTCCGTCTTGAATTATTTGAGAGATAGTGATGGCTTAGGAAGCAGGTTCAGATATGCTGCCTAAGACTTTTCAACTTCATGAGCTGTGAGGGTCTCATAAAGACTTTTCTCCCTACGAATCGAGAGGATCTCGTAGGTGTAATTTCTCCTTAAGAATAATGAGGATTCCTAAGTGTGTTTTCCCTTGAGATTCGTAAGAATCTCACAAGAGAGTTTGCTCCCTTACGAGTCATGAGGACCCGTAAGTGATGGGTAAGGTTACCATTATCCGCATTTCACGGAGTCAGGAGTTGCTCTGGGCGTTTCCCACGGGGTCAAGATTGACTTTAACCGTGTTCCACGGGACCAAGAATTTGCTCTGGATGCTTCCCACGGGGTCATAGCCATGTTCTGCGAGGACCAGGCTCCGCTCTGGATGCTTCCCACGGGGTCATAGCCGTATTCCGTGAGGACCAGGATCCGCTCTGGACGTTTCCCACGGGGTCAGGATTGACATAAGCAGCATTCCACGTGACCAGGAATTTGCTCTAGATGCTTCCTACGGGGTCATAGCTGTGTTCTGCGAAGACCAGGCTCCGTTCTGTATGCTTCCCACGGGGTCATAGCTGTGTTCTACGAGGACCAGGATCCGCTCTGGACGTTTTACACGGGGTCAGGATTGACATAGGTCGCGTTCCACGTAACTAGGAATTTGCTCTGGATGCTTCCCACGGGGTCATAGCCGTGTTCTGCGAGGACCAGGCTCCGCTCTGGACGTTTCCCACGGGGTCAGGATTGACATAAGTCGCGTTCCACGTGACCAGGAATTTTGCTCTGGATGCTTCCCACGGGGTCATAGCCGTGTTCTGCGAGGACCAGGCTCCGCTCTGGACGTTTCCCATGGGGTCAGGATTGACATAAATCTCGTTCCACATGACCAGGAATTTTGCTCTGGATGCTTCCCACGTTGTCATAGCCGTGTTCTGCAAGGACCAGGCTCCGCTCTGGACGTTTTCCACGGGGTCAGGATTGACATGGGCCGCGTTCCACGAAACCAGGAATTTTGCTCTGGATGCTTCCCACGGGGTCATAGCCGTGTTCTGCGAGGACCAGGCTCCGCTCTGGACGTTTCCCACGGGGTCAGGATTGACATAGGCCGAGTTCCACGAAACTAGGAATTTGCTCTGGATGCTTCCCACGGGGTCATAGCCGTGTTCTGCGAGGACCAGGATCCGCTCAGGACGTTTCCCATGGGGTTAGGATTGACATAAGTCGCGTTTCACGTGACCAGGAATTTTTGCTCTGGATGCTTCCCATGGGGTCATAGCCGTGTTCTGCGAGGACCAGGCTCCGCTCTGGACGTTTCCCACGGGGTCAGGATTGACATAAGTCGTGTTCCACGTAACCAGGAATTTTTGCTCTGGATGCTTCCCGCGGGGTCATAGCCGTGCTCTGAGAAGACCGGGCTTCGCTCTGGACGTTTCCCACGGGGTCATAGCCGTGTTCTGCGAGGACCAGGAATTTGCTCTGGATGCTTCCCACGAGGTCAGGATTGACATAGGCCGTGTTCCATGTGACTAGGAAGGGTTGACTTTATCCGTATTTCACTGAGTCAGGGTTTGACTCTCGATTATCTGTGCACCGCCGAGTCATGGAACTGGGAATTGCCGCGGTTCCGCTTTGTTGATGTTGCATCTGTTGAAATGAGACGAGTGTTGAGATGATCTCTTGGCTGTCTGTGAACCGTTGAGATTTAGCTTCTTCTTTTGATAGAGCCTGGGGAGGAAAGGTGTGATTCCCTCTTTGTTTACGCCTCTGGATTGTATACAGGGATCGACATGATATCACCTGTTGGGCGAAAGTTTCATTCTTATAGAATTTTTTTATTTCTTTCTTTCCGCGATACTCTATCATTTCAGCTTTTATATCGTGAAGGTCGCGATTGCCAAATCATTTCGGCTATTTTTCGCAGTGCCCAATCATTTCGGCTATTTTGTATGCATACATTTTTACTTGCTGATTTCGTTGCAAGTTGCCCCATCATTTCGGCTATTCTATATGCATTTGTGGCTTGCTGGCTTTTTGCTGCAAATTTTGGGATTTGACATCGATTTCGGCATCAGTATTACTACAACTGGGATATTGCCAGGAGCGAATCATCATTTGCCTCTGTCGATGTCGAACAAAGGTGGCTTAGTAGACAGGGTTAGGATCCTGTCGACTAAGGCTTTTAACTTTACGAGCCGTAAGGGTCTCATAAAGGTATTTCTCCCTACGAGTCGTGAGGATCTCGTAGGTGTGTTTTCTCCTTAGGAATCTTGAGGATTCCCAAGTGTATGGTCTCTTATAAGTCGTAAGGATCTTACAAGAGTATTTTCTCCTTATAAGTCGAGAGGACTTACAAGTGTTGTTTGTTGTACGAGCATATCCCTAGTCACGGATGAGACTTTGTTAGGGAAATATTTATTCGCGCCCATGGATTGTATAAAAGGGTCAATACTGAACCACTTGTAGGGATAGCATTGGAGGTTGTGATGGCTGCTTAAGAACAGGTTCAGATCCTTGTAGCTTAAGACTTTTGAATCCTATGAGCCATGAGGGTCTCAAACGAGAGTTCTCCTTACGAGTCGTGAGGATCTCGCAAGTGTAATTTCTCCTTAGGGATCGTGGGATCCCTAATTGTGTTGCTCCCTTGTGAGTCGTAAGGATTTCACGCAGGTGGTTTCTCCTTACAGGGTCGAGAGGACCTTGCAAGTGTCTTTTAACGAGCTTGCACCCTTTCGGGTTTTCACAAAACTCACCAGTAACCCTGCTGTTTTTACTCACAGAGCCCTTTCGGGTTTCATCTGTGCCCATTTTGCTTATGGGCATACCGTTTTCTTTCTCTTTTTTATTTTTTTATTTATTTTTATTTTTTTGTCAGCCATTGGATGCTTCGGTCTGTAGTAGTTTATCGACGTCTCGGTCAACAGCCAGTTTTAGGATATAGTGGTCCATTGTTTTTTTAACAACGTTTCGGTCTGTAGTAGTTTATTGATTGGTTCGAAAGATTGTGTTTGTAGAATAACTGCAATCAGAACGGTGTCGCATGTAGCTAGACCGAGATGAGTACGGGTCGTCCTCAGGGAAACGTTGAATCTTTTACTCTTACTTTAGATATGTTGAGAAAGGAGGAAGAAATAAGAATGTTGTAGAATGGTTTCTAGATCTACGTTAAGCACTAATATAAAAATATAGATCTAGATTATTTTAGGGATGCAGTTAATATAATAAGGGGGCTTGTAGGGTTCGTTAGGATTTAGTAGTTATGGACGATTAATTAAAAGTTACCATTTTTATCCTTTAATAGATTTATAACTAGAACGACGGTGATGCGTGTAGATTAGGGTTTCTGGAGGGAAAAAGAATCCCATTCTTAACCCTTATCTCGACACGGAACTCCGTTCATATCTAGCCTTTACCAAAACAATCATTAATCTAATCGCTAATCGCGGTCGGAACTAGAAAAGAATTGTTAGCGCGCCCGATTAGGATGTTAATGATTCTTTTGATAAAGTTCATAAACTTTATAGGATTTAAAAAGGGTTTAGGGATGTTCATCATCCATTAGCCTACCTTAATCCTACGAATCCTAACAAGCGGAGAATTACTCCCGCATGTTGGGAAAAGAAGATGAAAAGACAGAGAGGGAAAACATAATGTAAAATGCAAAAGAATTAAATAAAACAACTACTTTTATTAATCAACTTGAACAATCTACACTTTATTCCTTAGAAAATGATTACAAAAACTTGGTTTGCTTCTCGAACTTTTCCGAAGGAGGTAGATGAACAGTTGATGATCAGCCTGGATGCGTGAGCCGTCTTGGACTTCGTGATCTCTTCGGCTTGATAATTTTTCCAAGAGGCTCTCGGTCTTTATTTATAGTCCCAAAAAGGAAGAAATTTAGCTTCTAAATTTGGAAGCTAACAGAAAAGATTCGGCCTAAAAAATCTCGGCTTCCAACCTCTCTGTATTGCGGCGGATCCGCGGCCCAAGAGGGGTTATGGCCGCGAATCCGCGGCCTTCTAATCAGGTCCCTTGATCAAACTTCTGGTGTTTTCTCTATATGACATGTGGACTTCTTTGGAACCTTTGTATCTTTGAAATCTTCTCTTGATTGCTTCCAGACTTGGTCTCCAAGTTTTTCTTTCTTAATTAGGCAAGTCTTCTTCAACAACTTGATTTCCTTGATTTTAGTCTTGGAAAATTCTGCACAACTTGGAAAGATTCTGCACAACAACTTAAATAATATTTAGTAGACTTAGTTCTACTAGGATTAGGTCAATGATATTATTTGCATACAATTTCCTACCAAATTCTAATTATAATATATCAACACATGGAAGATAGTATTTTTACACATAAACCCTCATATGTATGATATATTATAATAAAGTCCTTTTTAATATGAAAATGGTAGGAAAAATGTAATAACAATTGTGCAGTTTTATCAACTGAACATTTATTGACGTCTCGGTCAACAGCCAGTTTTAGGACATAGTGGTCCATTGTTAGTTTAACGACGTTTCGGTCTGTAATAGTTTATCGATGTCTCGGTCAACAGCCAGTTTTAGGACATAGTGGTCCATTGTTAGTTTAACGACGTTTCGAACTGTCGCCGGCTACTACTTACAGAGTTTGGGCTTAGGAAGATAGCAAGCGGACATAGGCATCGCCATCTATTGTTGAACTAGGCCGTGACTCGTTAAGCGTAGTATTTTTTTAGGAAGCGGCCGTTTATTGGCCTAAAAGGTCTTTCACCATGCATGTCCATGAGTAGATAGGCTCCACCCTGGTAAACTTTGTCTATGATGTACGAGCCTTCATAGTTTGGCTCGAATTTCCCACGTTTAGCACGATTGGGGATCGTAGGTCTTTTGACCACTAGCATGAGTTCGCCTTGGCGGAATGTTCTCAGCCTAATCAATTTTTCATATGAGCGCGTCATCCTTGCTTTATAAGATTTGATATTTTGTTGCGCCATGAGCCGGGTTTCATCAAGGGCATCGAGCTCCTCAAGCCGAAGGTGAGCATTTTCTTCGTCTGTTAGCTCGTAGTGAACCGCCACTCGCAGAGAGGGTAACTCTATCTCGAGGGGGAATACCGCTTCTGTGACGAATACCAATGCATATGGCGTTGTGTTTGTGGCTGTTTTGAACGTAGTTCGATACGCCCAGAGAGCTTCATGCAGTCTCTCGTGCCAGTCCTTCTTGTTTCGAGACACCGTCTTTTTCACGGTCTTTGTCAAGGTCTTGTTGAAAGCCTCAGCTAGACCGTTAGCTCGAGGATTATAGACCGAAGAATATCTCCAGTCTATGTTATGATGTTGTGCGAAGCGACTAATTTTGTGGCTTCTGTAGGCTGACCCGTTATCGGAGATAATCCGTCGCGGAGTGCCGAACCGATAGATGACATGTGTCTTGAAGAAATGGAGGATATTCTCCGTCTTCACTTCTCTTAGCGGTACTGCTTCTGCCCACTTAGAAAAGTAATCGGTTGTTTCCAGTATGAACTGATGTCCTATGGACGATGCTGGTTCGATGGGCCCGATTATGTCAGTTCCCCACATTTCGAATGGACAGCTAGCCACCGTTGGATGTAGCGGATTTGGATGTTGGTAGATAAAGTCCCCGTGAATCTGGCACAAGTGGCACTGCTTCGCGTATTCGAGGCAGTCTTGGATTATTGTGGGCCAATAGTAGCTCATCCTTTTGATCTTCAGTTTCATCTTCGGCCCGGCTTGGTGAGAACCGAAGAGTCCATTGTGAGTTTCTTGGACGACATTTTTTGCTTCTTCCGGTCCCAGGCATCTTAGCCATAAAGAGTCAAACGATCTCTTATACAGAGTATCGTTGACGAAGGTGAAAGACAGAGCTCGTTTCATGAGTTGATGTCTTGAGGACGCATCTTCAAGCGTTCGACGAGATTTGAAGTAATCTATAAAGACTTCTCTCCAATCCTTAGCCTTTCCTGGTCTTTTATTTGTAAAGTCGTTTGCTCGGTAGCTCCCTTTTCTTTGGACGACTCCGGAGATATTTCTACCGGTGCAAGAAACCGTCGGCTTTGCACAACGATCCTCACGTCATCGAGGTTTTCTTCGGCCAATACTTTAGCGAGCTTGGCTAATGCATCCGCCTTGATATTTTCCGCACGCGGTATACTTTCCAGCATGTAGGAGGGAATTTGAGTCAGCAGTTGCCGCACTCTCTTACCTACTTCACCAGCTCTGGCTTGCACGTTTGATAGTCGTCGTTTACTTGACTAACGACCAGTTGGGAGTCTCCGTATATGAGGAGGTTTTCGATTCCCATGTCGACGGCGATCTCAAGACCTGCTATCAAAACTTCATATTCGGCTTCATTGTTTGTCCTCGGCTCTGTTAAAGAGAAGGTAAAGCGCATTATCCCTCCTTTTGGAGCCACGAAGATGAGGCCCACCCCAGATTTGATTATGGGGGTACTTTTTTTGAGTTTCTTCATAGAAGACGCTCCGTCGAAATAGAGTTCCCATCGGGTATCACTCCGCATTTCTCCCCGTCAACTGCATCAAACGCGTGCTCATCTGACAATTCGCAGTTTAAAGGAGAGTCGGCAGATATTGGATGTTCAGCGAGGAAGTCGGTGATGGCCTGGCCTTTCACTACCTTGAGAGGTCGGTATGTCACCGAGAACTCCATTAAGAGCATGGCCCATTTAGCGAGTCATCCCGTTAATATAGCCTTTGACATCAAATATTTGAGAGGATCCACCTTCGATATAAGATGGACCTCATGTGCCAACGTGTAGTGCCTGAGATTTGTTATCGCGAAGATCAACGCCAAGCAGTGTTTTTCAATAGGGGAGTAATTGCTTTCTGCCCCCAGTAGAACTCGACTCAAATAGTAGAGGGCTCTCTCTTTCCCTTGGTAGTTTTCTTGTGCCCACAGCGCGCCAGAAGAACCTTCGAGGGAAGTTGTATACAGAATGAGGGGTTTTCCCTTGACTGGAGCGGTTAGCACCGGCGGATTCTGCAGGTATTGCTTGATTTCGTCTAGTGTGCCTTGGCATTTGCGATCCCAGACGAATGGGTTCCCTTCTTCATTAGGTGACTGTAAGGACGACACTTGCCGGAGAGATTGGCTATAAATCGTCAGATATATGCGAGCTTTCCTTGGAGAGACCACAGTTTCTTGAGAGTCCTTGGCGAAGGCATTTCCATGATCACCTTGATCTTCGACGGGTCTATCTCGATGCTTCGGTATCGAACGACGAATCTTAGGAACTTGCCCGAGGAAACTCCGAACGCGCACTTGAGAGGGTTCATCTTCAAGTTGTATTTCCGGAGGCGTTGAAACACGGTCTTCAGATGCTCTAAATGTTTCTCATATGATTTGCTTTTAACTACGAGGTCGTCGATATAGCATTCGACGATTTCATGTATGAGGTCATCGAAAATCTTCGTCATGGCCCTCTGATAGGTGACACCGGTGTTCTTTAGACCGAAAGGCATCACCTTGAAGCAGAATATGCCTAAAGGGGTCCGGAAAGCGGTATGCTTCTGGTCCTCGGGATGCATCTTTATCTGATTGTATCCTGATGAGCTGTCCATGAAGGAAAAGATTTCGTGAGTGGACGTATTATCTATCATCAGTTCAATAACCGGTACAGGAAAATCGTCCTTCGGGCAAGCTTTATTGAGGTCCCGAAAATCCATGCAGATGCGCATTGTCCCATTTTTCTTCATCACCAGGATGATGATAGCGATCCAGTCAGGATATTGAACCTCTTGGATAAAGCCGGAGTCGGTTAGCTTCTTGACCTCAGCGTGGATATTCATCTCAAGCTTGAGCCGCATTCTTCTCGGTGCTTGTTTAATCGGCTTGATGTCCGGAGATATTGCCAATTTGTGCATAGCAATCTCTGGATCTAATCCGGGCATTTCAGAATAGTTCCATGCGAAGCAATCTTTATACTGCATGAGCACGTCTTTGAGCGTATCCACTCTTTCTTCAGACAACAGCTCACTGGCGAACGTCCAGCTCTTTTGGCGCCGGTGGAAATTCTGAGATTAACTCATCATCATTTTTTTCGAAGCACCAGGGGAGATCAGCCGTATCTTCGCATATTCTTTTTCCTGACACCGTTATCATGTGACAGGTGCGAGATCGCTTCCAAGGCCCATGTTGGTCTGGTTCAACTCTCATGGCTTTCAGTTCAAGCTTCTGCGGCGGGGTTACCCTCCAACTGCTGGATAGAGCGAACCTGCCTTATTGATACTGGTCTTCTACCCAGTCTTTGAATGTGAAGCAGTCTTCGAGGGGATGTCCTATTACCCGGTGATAAGAGCAATAGTCTGGGTTAGAGACCTCGCCTACTTGCTCGGGGTGCTTGGACTCCGGTAGTGTCATCATCTGATGTTTTATAACAAGATCAAATATTTTCTTTGTCTTGTCTTTGGGAAAAGAATATGCTCGACCCATTTTCTTTATAAGAGACGGATCCCGGCTGCTCGATTCTTGATCGCGTGGCTTCTTGGACCCGCTTTGCGGATGTCGAACGTTTTTTCCGTTCTTTGATTTATTTTTTCTCTGCGTCGGGTCTTTCGTACGACGGGCTGGCGACGAAGGGCATCATCATTATCCACGGCTGCTGAAGGAGGCGTTGCGTCATGACTCTCTCATATATGGCCATTTTGCGGTTATGATCGTCTCGAATCTTTTGACCCGCTTCTCTTATCATCTTGTCCATTTGTTCTTCGAACAATGGACTTGACATTTTCACGGAGGGAGCTCGTTTTGTTTCGGGGTTAGCATCTTCCCACAAAGCATCTCCTTCTTCATCGAAGTCATGTATGACGTAGCTGCCATGGATTCGCTCCCGTCCCTTGGATTCAACATATCCAAGCCCGATCGTTTCCATTTTCCCGTTGGGCAGTTTTCGCTGAGTTCCATAGACGTCCCAGATCCTGTTGTAGAACTGGGCTTATCGAGCAGTCTGCTTAAGGGGTATGCCTTGGCGCCTCAACAGTCTTTTTAATCCGTCTGTGTAGTATCTGGGCAGACGGATGGGCTGGAGCTTGTCAAGTGTAGAGTCCATACCATGCCAAATTTCCTTCTCCACTTTGGTTTCCCCGGATCGGTAGAATAGGATCGCCTTTTCATCCTTTCGTCTGGAAGGGACATAGAATGTCTGCAGTTCTTGCGAACTCTTTGTAACGCTCTTGCGGAACCATGGCAACTTGCAAACTTTGGTCTTCATCAGCGAAATCTTGTATCTATGGCCGAGCAGAGAATACGGCATTGACTTCATCTTCCGAGTCGCTGCCGAAGACCAGAATAAGGGTGGACGGTCCCGGCTTGTTGCGTTGGGGAGGACCCGAATAAACTATTTCTTCTTCTTCCTCGGTATTACTCCCGGAGACTGGAATAGTGGTGATAGCCTTGTTCTTGTTGTTCGGTTTGTGACATCTTTCCGTGTCTTCGAATTCTGGCAGGAAGTACTTGGCATCCTCATATTTGCG
This sequence comes from Agapanthus africanus, assembly GCA_030015575.1. Classification (NCBI taxonomy): domain Eukaryota; kingdom Viridiplantae; phylum Streptophyta; class Magnoliopsida; order Asparagales; family Amaryllidaceae; genus Agapanthus; species Agapanthus africanus. Next base: position 21,928,047 of record JASDDO010000028.1, on the reverse strand, counting down.
GACTTCATTCACGGAGAAGGGGTTTATTTCCCTTGTCACAGTGTACTCAAGACCATCTTTGAAGTACTTCATACACTGATATTGTGTAGAAGGGATAATGTTGTACTTGTGTAACCAAGGCCGGCCGAGCAAAGCGTTATAGCAGGTCTTGGCGTCAATGACATGAAACTTAATGTCCGTGACAAGCAGCCCAAAGCATAGTGTCAATATTACAGACCCTAGCGTCCGTGATGACTGGGAGTCAAACCTGGATATAGTGATCTTATCCCGAGCGAGGTGTTCAACGCCCATGCAAATTTCCTTCAATACTCTCACATTGAGGAGGTTAACGGAGGACCCATTGTCAACCAGGATTTTGCCTATCTTGATATCATGACAGTATCCGGAGACATAAAGGGGACGGTTGTGCTCGCACGTCCCTAGGAGAAGATCTTTATCGCCAAAAGTGATGTCGGCAGTGTGCACTTCTTCCAGTTCATCTTTCATCTTTTCTTCAGCGAGGAAAGGTTGAAATTGTTCGGGCTCTTGTAACGCCTTGATCAGATAATCTCTCACTTCTTTTGATAGCAGAAGGGCATCAAGAATACTTAGTTTTGAAGGTAGCTTCCTCAAGTGTGCTAGAACGTTGTAATCCACCTTGTTTTTCTTCGGTGGGTCCTTGGCTGTCAGCTCTATGACGACTTGATCATTCAGGGCGATGTCCTCAGGGACTTTTTCTTTCCCTTTATCTTTTCTACTCGATCCACTGTTAGCAGGTCCAAGATTCTTTTCTAGCATTGTACGATTGCGCAGCAGAATGTTCTCACAGGTCTTTATTTCTTCCTTCTCGGAGGTGGGTTCTTTGAAGAGAGGGCCAAGGGCTATTTCTTCATCAGAATCTCTCCCGAAAGTGAGAACTTGTGATCCTCTGGCGTCGACCATGTGACAGTTGCCTGCAGTTTTCATATGCTCCTCGGTCGTATTTCTTTGCTCCCGACGAGTTTTGCGTTTCACCCGCTTGAAATGTTGCCGGTGAGCAACATATCCCTGCCACCATCTTTTAAAAGCGTTGCACTCTTCGGTAGGGTGTGCAATCTTTCGATGATATAAGCAATATCTAGGATGTGTTTCCGTTTCATCAGGAGCATTTCCTTCGGAGAGAGGCGGCCTCATTCCTATTGATATGGCTTTCGCGAACCTTTTCTTCATCTTGAACCTGCTTTTGCTGGCCATGGGCATGTCTTGATCTGGTCGGAGTGCTCCAACCCCTTCATCTAGTCGTCGACGTTTGGCCTTTTCAAATATGGTCGTTTCGCGCTCTCGATCAGCCTTGCTTTTCAGAAGAGCTTCGTCCAGGAATGCATCAATCATTTCGTCTGATGGCCTTATAAGTTCCGGCTCAGGCTTTGCCCCCGGTTTCTCTGCATCTAGGGATTCTTCGCCATTTATTAACGAGTGAGAGATCGCATGGCAACTTGCTACATAATCTTCGGATTCATCCGACAAGTCTTCTCCATTATCATCATCTCCATCCTCAAGGACGTAGCTGAGAAATTCTTGGAGTGTGACTGGAGTCCGCACCTTCTGATTATATTCTTTCAATGCGTCAATCTATTTTTGCAGGTCCATGCGCTTGTCACTAGGCTTCACGGGCTTCTTGGATTTCTTCTTCTTCATCTTCGAAGACTTTGACGGCTGAGCGTGGGCATTTTGACTATCACCGCCAATCTTTGGAATTGGGCGTGGCTTCAGCATTCCCTCGATGATCTCGGGTTCCAGTGGATTTTTCCACCTGATTGCCGGGCATGTTTGGAGATCCTTCAGCATTCTTTTAGTTTTGGCTGAAAGAGATACCTCCTATAGAGCTTCTTCTATGAAAGAGCATGATGCCACCGGTGTGTCCGTCTTCTTGGGAGCGTATGGATGTGGTGGGTTCACCCTCCAATTCTCGGACAAGGTAAATTTGCCTTGTTGGTATTGATCTTCAATTCAGCCTTTAAAGACGAAGCAATCTTCAATTGGATGACTTACCGCCTAGTGGTAAGGGCAATAATTAGGATTATTGGCTTCACCGGGTTGTCACAGGCGTTTTGGGTTCGGCAAACTAATGAGCCTGTTGTGCACCGCTAGCCCGAACAATCTCCTCGTTTTATCCCGGGGAAACGAGTAAGAGCGTTTCATTTTCTCATTATAGTATCGCCGTCTCTCCTCTAGGCGATCAGTCAATTTTGGACCACTGGGCTGCTGTTGAGCATTGGCGACGAAAGTCGCCTTCCCTTTTCCTTTTTCATTGTGCGGCTCTGGCTTCGAAGAGGAAGGCCTGTGACCCATCTGGTCCATTTGGGCCAGCTTATCAATCAAGGACTGAAAAGTGGTCGGCTTGAAGAACATCATAAATTGGGAGATGGTCGCTTGAGGGTCGAGAGTGCCTACGAACATGCCCACCACCGGCGCTTCCTCGATGCGCTGCTCGCACTTTGACCACAAATTCCGCCATCGTATTGCGTATTGCACCCACGTTTCACCTGGCTTTACCCTGGCGTTAATCAATGTTGTGATCGGGGTGCGCTCGATAGCGCTTGCAAATCTCTGTGTGAATAACAGCTCCATTTCTGCAAAATTCTTGACGGAGTCATTTGGAAGTTCAGAATACCACTCGATTGCCGTCTCCGACAAGCTACCAACAAACTAGCGGAGCAGAAGTTTATCATCACCCCCGGTGTTGCCGCACAAGGCTCTGAATTGAGCGACATGCTGATGTGGATTTCCCGTCCCTTTATATATATGGAATTTAGGGATCGTATATCCCGGCGGGTACCTTATTTGGTCATACCATCCTGGATAGGGTCGTCCAGTCTTAACGATCTGCCCAATTGCTTCGTTCGCCTGGTGAACTCGTATTTGCTGCGCAATGTAATCGTCCAAGGCGGACTTAGAGATTGTCTCCTCCTTGGCTGCTGAAAGAGCTGGAGGAGGGTTCGACGTCTCCCCTCTGTCGTCTTCAATGATAATCGAGGGGTCTTCAGCTGGAGATTCCGGCTGTAACATCATTCCAGTTATATCTTGGAACAAGAGAGCCATTTGTTTGATGTTGGCCGTTTGTTCCGCAGCCTCTTTTTCTTTCCTCTCGAGCATTTTTCGGAGGAACTCAGTATCGGTTTCTTGTTCCCGACGCTGCTCCGAGGTCTCCGGATTTTCTTTCGGCCCAGTGAGTGCGCCATTGCAGTCAGCATCTCCTGAAGTTTCTGCTGCTATTGTTCCTGAGCTTTCGTTATCGATCGGGTCAGCGGTCGATGACCCGTAGAAGCACGACTTTCTTCTTTTCTGGAAGCCATATAAACGGTATATATTACCATGTCCTCAGACTTGGGGCATTTAGATTCAGTGCTTTTGCGTTTCGTCGCAGTCACAGGGGCTTTCTCCGGCCTCCTTCTCTTTTGAGTGTTTGACGTTGAGGGAGCCGTTGTAGCGGGCACCCAGACAGATGACATTCTCTGTGGTACCACAGGATGGCTCTTTTCTTGTTGGGCCTTAAGCTTCTTTGGCCGACGAGAGTAATCCTGGTCAGTCACTGATTCCTGGACCTGTCGCCGAACTTTGTAAATTTTGGAAGAAAGCCGCTGAGGGGGCTGCTCCGGCTTCGTTTCTGTAACATTCTCCATGGGTGGAGGAGATCTTTTCAGTACGGCGGTGGGTGAATTCCTGCGCACCCTATTAAGTAGCTCGAAGCTGTTCCCAGTTGGAACGGCAGCATTGACTTCCACCATTGGGGCTGGCGGAGTTAACCCGGATGGAGAGCTGCCCCCGGCCTTCCTTACTCGACACCAATGACGATGGCGAGCATGTCGTGCGGATGGTGTTAGTTCAGCTATGGGGATGGCTTCATCGTGCCCCTTGTTCTGGCTGAGGGTTGCTGTCGGTGTCAGCCTATTGAAAACTGACGTACGTTGAGTGGGGACGGCCAACCTATCAAAAGCAGACTTTCGCGCAGGGGGAGAAGTTTTGACGACTTCATTTGGGGCGAAAGCCGAAATAGTCAGTCTAGCGAAGACCGACTCCTTGGTAGGAGAAGCCACTTTAACGACTTCTGGAGCAGGGATGGCTATCCTCTTTGGAATAACCCTTTCTGGTATTGCGGGCATCTTCATGGGTCCGTTGGAGCTTTGGCCCAGTCTGTTAAAAACGGAGGGAATGGGGTTGGGTGACCCGTTGAGAAGGGCCGCAGTAGTAGCAAGCTGATCGAAGATCGACTTCTTGGGAGCTTCTTGTGATGGTACAGCGGTGTTGAAGCTCATCGGCGGGAGCATGGTCCCGAAGAACAATCCGGTGGTAGCCTACGTTACCTGCTCTACCAGCATTGTGAAAAGGGAGGCCGCTTAGGGGCCGTAGGTTACACCTCCAGATGAGGTGGAACGAGAGTTGCAGTTGCAGTTGAGGCTATTGATCTTCTGTTTTCTGCACGGAGCAAGACACCAAATCTTAGTACCTCAAACTCAAGGGAAACCATATCAGACCGTGATTCATTCGCGAACACGACACACGAAGTGTGGAGTGGAAAGAGGAAAAGGTCCTACCGGGTGTGCCAGAATCTGTTCTCCACTGAACACGGAGACGGGACCGCGTAGGTCCGTCTTGCCTGAATTCGGAGCAGATGCTAAATGGTGCTATCCGTCCACCTCTTCGAAGATGCTAAGTTGATTTATGGCACCATGTATCGAAGGTTTAAACGGATGCGGCCGATGTAGCAGACTTCGTCAGATTCCCCCTCGTTGAGGGGTTTTTGATTGTGGGGACGCTCTTCCCTGCAGGCGCAAGCCCCTTCAGTTAATTACGCTACCGCATCGCGGTAACCACTTTCTCCTTCTCCAAATGGTCACTTTGTATCATGTGTGTTTGTTTTGTTTTTTGGTTGCCCGTGAATTGTATACGGAGACTAATTTATATTGTCGCCTGTAGGGCGTGGATTAGTCCAAATCCTTATTTTCTTAGATTTGGGTTTGGGGGTTAGGTTTAAGGATACGTTAGTCTCATTTGAGATTAAGATCAACTTAAACGTTTGTTAAGGATACGTTAGTCTCATTACAGACTAAGATCAACTTAACGGGATCGTTTAGACCCAACAAGAGAGCATTTGGGCTCCATTGTTTAGTTTAGGGACATTGTGTTCGATGACCAGTTTAAGGATATGGTGGTCCATTGTTAGTTTAGGGGCATCTCGGTCCATTGTTAGTTTAAGGACATCTCGGTCCAGGTTAAGGACATCATAGTCCTTGAGTTTAAAGACCTCACAGTCAAGGTTAAGGACATCATAGTCCGTGAGTTTAAAGACCTCACAGTCAAGGTTAAGGACATAATAGTTCGTGATTTTAAAGACCTCACAGTCAAGGTTAAGGACATCATAGTCCGTGAGTTTAAAGACCTCACAGTCAAGGTTAAGGACGTCATAGTCCGTGGGTTTAAAAGGACCTCACAGTCCGTGGAATGTTTGGTTGTCGGGACCCGTCACCTCTCTGAAGACGTTGAAGGATTACAACGACAAATATCAGAGGAGTAAAAAGATGTACCCTCGAACCGATGTTGATTGGGAAATCTTTAGTCCAATTTAGGACTAAGATTAATTAATTAGATTATGAGTGCATGGGCTCAGTTAAATCTGAATTGAGGACTTATGGCCAGTCTTGGGATAAGTCCAATCAAGTTAAAATGTTTAACATTTATTTTGGGCTGTTAAGCATTTGTCTGGGCTTGGCCCTTTTAACAATGCTGAGCATTGATTTAAATTCTGACAATTTTTGTCTTTTATTGAATGCTGAGCATTCATCATAGCTCTGGGGCTTATTAAAGAACAATTTATGTTCTATCAGTGCACACGTGAGGAGCACGTGGTGCACTTGGCGCTTTGCGCCAGTCAAAGAGCGCAGTGCGCTATGGTTAGAGCGCTAATGCGCTTAGCGCTTAGCGCCTGATGTGAAGCGCTAATGCACTTCTTTGCGCTAAAGAGCGCCGATGTGCTTAGCGCTTTGCGCTAGATGTAGAGCGCTGATGCGCTACAGTTGAAGCGTTGAGACGCTTGGCACTGGTGCCATATAATGAGCGCAAAGCGCTCTTAGTAATGCAGCGCACACGTGAGTAGCACGTGGCGTGCTTAGCGCTGAGCGCTAGCCAATGAGCGTAGTGCACTTGTATTTGAAGTGCTACTGCACTGCAGCGCTTTGCGCTAGATGAAGAGCACTAAGGCACTTTTAAATTAGGAGCGCTAAGGCTCTTCTTAGGTTAACTTTGCGCTCTGAAGATTATCTTCTTTTTGATAAGAAACTTTGTCCCAAGATTCTAAAAACAAAGTTCTTAGTTTATAGGAGATATTTCAATCTCTTTTTGATGAAAGGCTTTGCGTTTATGGATCTGTTATCCTAAGAGAATTGAATAATTCCCCCACTTATTATGAGATGTTCATAATCTCTTTGAGGAATACTTTTAATCTTATAGATCTATGATCTGTGAGAAATAAGTACTTCTTTGTTTTATGATGAGATCTTTTTTTTGATCTCTTTATAAAAGACCGTGGTCTTTGTAGATCTATGATCTTTTAAGAACAGAATTCTTCTTTTTAATTATGAGATGATTTCTCTCTTTTTTCATCATCATTCTTTTTACCTTGAAGAAGAAATCTTCTTTCTCGAGAGCTTGTCTCTTCTTCTTGAGATTTTCTCAAAGTTTATGGGGGTTCCTCTGTATGTGACTTGAAGTCTTGGGTCTTTTATATAGGGGAGTCTGATTTGTTCAATCAGTTAAAGAGATTTATTCTCTAAATGATTTGGGAATTTCCCCACCGTCGGATCTTTGATCCAAGAGCTTCTGGTTTACAGAAGATAATCTTCTTGTTATTAATAAGATTGGGAGATCTTTCCAAACAGAATTTATTCTGTATTTTGGTGATTTTTTAATCACCATTGGATCATTGATCCAATGGTGTTCCAAATTCAGGGCACGATCTTTTATTTTTGGAAAGATTCAACAGAGTTTGTTAATTGATGATTTAATCATATCCGTTGGATATTTGATCCAACGGTGAAGAACATTTAGTTCCAGTGCTAGCGCTTAGCGCTACTTGGAGCACAGCGCTCTTAGCGCTAGCGCACATGTGCTTTGCACGTGGTGCGCTACTTGGAGCTGAGCGCATCTAGCGCTAGCGTCTATGCGCTTTGCACGGGGTGCGCTAGTTATGGCGCAGCGCTTTCAGCGCTGCATCTAATGCACTGCTTTATTGGAGGTGTCATTTCACCCTCCTTTTAAGTCAAACTTATATTCCCCAGAATTTTCATTTCCCTGGTCTTGGAAATAGCTCCACTACGCACAAAATTTCTTGTGCCTAGTCTTCATAATCTAAAGCAAAGCTTCTTTCTTTTCTCTTCTCCAAAGAACCCCCTCAATTATGGATTGTAACCGTTCATATGCTCGCCGACAACCATGGGAAGTGCCCATCAGGACATTGTTCCTCGCTTTGCTGCGCACTTGGTGGATCCTGCTCTTAGGGATGACCAATGCGACACAGCGTTGTATGAGTTCTTGACTCGTGTAGGGTCTCCTCTCCCCCCACACTCTATTTGGCTTCGGATGATCCTTACGTCCGTACTCGCTGATATTCCCCCTCCTCCAGCGAATATGACCTCGGCAATGCTCGATGCGGCTGAAGACAAGATCGAGTGCTTCTTCGAGGCGCATTTGATCACTAAAGCCCTGAGGGATTGCTCTGTCCATTTGCTGAGCCAGATACGGGCTCATCGGGTCATTATCTCCACTTTCTCTGGTGAGTGCGAGGCTGATCGATGGGTGGCTACCCCTCGAGAAGATCGTCGTTTTGACATGGTGGAGAAGACAGAGAAGGAACTAGATAATCTCCTTCTTAGCTTTGCAAACCCCTGTCCTTTTGGTTCCATGTTTGGCGATCTGTTTATATTGTAATAATAAAAAATCTAATTAAGTATCTTATCATCTGTCGAGTGCTCCTATTATTTTTAATTCTTTATTATTCCTTTTTCAGGCGCTTATGCGCTGCATAACTTAACTTGTTATAACCAGGTATAAGTAATGAAGCGCTCTTGGGGGTTAGCGCACTTGGCGTTTAGCGCTCTCGTGCTTTGCACGTGAGCTCCGTTTCAGAGTCTTTGACTCTTAATGCTGGCGCATTCACTGCTGGCGCTCTCCACGAAGCGTCGCTTCATTTCAAATCTCGGAATTTGAATAGAGCTTTGCTCTGATTGGGGAAACAACAACGTGTCCCAAGAACTGCACTTTGTCAAGCCAGAACTCGCACTTGCTCAATTTTGCGTATAGCTTCTCTTCCTGAAGAATTTGTAACACCGTTCGCAAGTGTTCGGCATGCTCCACCCGGGTCTTAGAGTAGACTAGTATGTCGTCGATGAATACAACGAAAAACGTGTCCAAGTATTTCGCAAATACTCTATTCATCAGATCCATAAATATAGCTGGAGAATTTGTAACACCGAACGACATCACAAGAAACTCATAATGCCCGTATCGGGTCCTGAAAGCCGTCTTGCATATATCTTCGGCCGCTACTCTGATCTGGTGATAGCCTGAACGAAGATCCAGCTTAGAAAATACCTTGGCCCAGCCCCAACTGATCAAATAAGTCGTCGATACGTGGAATGGGGTATTTATTCTTTATCATAACCCTGTTCAGCTCCCGGTAGTCTATGCACATCCGTAGATATCCGTCCTTTTTCTTCACCAACAAGACTGGTGCACAGTTTTCCCCTAAGATGAGAGCAAGGCTCTGTTCAAAATTTGAATTGAGGTAGCGCCTCACATGCAAAGCACAAGAGCGTCAGCGCCCAGAGTTAAAAAATTTGAGGCAGCGCCAAGAGTTAAAATCTCTGAAGCAGTGCCTCACGTGCAAAGCATGAGAGCGCCAGCGCCAGAACTAAAAGTTCTCCACCCTTGGATCAAAGATCCAACGGAGATGATAAATCTTCAAAGCACAGAATTAAATTCTGATTAGGGAGATACTCCTCGAATCTTTCTAAATAAGAAAGATTGTGTTCTGTAAATCAGAGCACCGTTGGATCAAAGATCCAATGGTGATTAAAAATCACCAAGATACAGAATAAGTTCTGTATGGGAAAATATTTTCCCAATCTTGTTAAAAACAAGAAAAATGTCTTCTGTAAAATCGAAGTCCTTGGATCAAAGATCCAATGGTGGATAAAATCTTAAATCAATTAAGAAATTTCTCAATGAGAGATTTTCTTAACTGAATCAACAGATCAGCTTTCACTATATAAAGGACCCAAGACTTCAAGTCTTGTAGAGAGAAGAACCCCCCCTCCCCCATAAACTGCAAGTTCAAAAGAAAAAAAGAAACCCTAGGTAAGAAGGAACAAAACACAGAGAACATCTTACTTCTTCTTTGTCTCCACAAGAGTTTAACTCTTCCAAAGAACTTAATTCTTTCTTCTGGCAAAGGATTTGCAGAAGCAGATCTCTCCACAAGTTGAGAATTTAATTCTCATCGGGAAGATTCTGCCATACAGATCCAAAACTTAGGGGAAGATCTAAGTTCAGAGAATTTAATTCTCCCAAAAAGTATATAGGAATTTAATTCCTCTGATAAAACAAGAGTTTAACCATTCATATAAGAACATGGTTCTTCCTTATGGTGAAAGATCTGCAGAAGCAGATCTCCCCATAAGTTGAGAATTTAATTCTCATCGGGGAGATTCTGCCATGCAGATCCAAAACCTAAGAGAAAAGCTAAGTCCTAAGAATTTAATTCTTACAAAACAGTGGGCTTGAAAGTCTCAAAACGCAAGATCTCCATGCACGTAAAAAGATTAGCACCCAACATGATAACGGCCAATCACGTGCTCCCACATGAGCACCCTTGATGAATAAAAGAGAACAGCTGAGATCAGGTCATGGGTCCCCACGTGACCCTACTAAAAGTGCTTAGCACTTCCAAAAGAGAAAGGGTATAAACCCCAGAGACAGTTACCACTTTTGTGGCGCCTCACGTGATCCCACGTGGCCCTCTAAATGCTTAGCACTTATACAAAAAAGGGAATAAGCCCAAAGGCAGTGCTCATATTTTGAGAGCACCTCATGTGTTCGCACGTGAGCGTTAATGAACTAAGCGCTCAGCACTTAAATACAGCGCTTACATTTGGAAAATACCTCATGTGTCCGCACGTGACCATTTAATGAACTAATTGCTCAGCACTCATATGGAAAAGAAATATATCCAAAAGCAGCGCTCACATTTTGAAGGCGCCTCACGTGTTCGCACGTGAGCACCACAGGGAGCTAAGTGTTTAACACTTACATATATAAAAGGGGAATAGAACCCAATGAACAGCGCCAATTTTCAGGCGCCTCACGTGCCACATGTGAGCGCCCCCAAAATTTCAGTGTTTAACACTTCTTTAAAACCGCACGTGGGAGCACGTGTGCGCTGAGCATATACTAGTTTTTAACACTATGAGAGGCCAATATTAGCCAACCCTAGACCAAATCTCCCGATGACAATCAATTGAGCCCCTCATGCTCAGGTTCCCCCAAACCGATCTCAGTCCCAAAGATAGCTAATGAGCTCCTAACAGATGACATCTAAAATGATGTTCATCCCATCCCCCTCAGTCGGAATATTGGTTTAAGGGTACATCTCTCCACACCCCTGATACATGTTGTAATTTTTCAACATCTTCAGGGAGGTGGCGGGTCCCGACAACTAACAACTTGTTGCTACATTTCCAAACCCATGGATACACCCCAATGGACTGTAATGTCCTTAAACTAACTATAGACCGTAATGTCCTTAAACTAACTATGGACCGTACTGTCCTTAAACTAATCTTTATAGACTGTAATGTCCTTAAACTAAATGGAAACCCAATGGACCGCAACGTCCTTAAACTAATGATGGACCGCAACATCCCTAAACTGAACTCTATGGGCTATGATGTCCTTAAACTCCATGGACTATGATGTCCTTAAACCCAATGGACCACAACGTCCCTAAACTAAGCTCTATGGACTATGATGTCCTTAAACATGGACTATGATTTCCTTAAACCCGATAGACCGTAACGTCCCTAAACTAAAATGATACAGCCCAAATGCTCTTTCGTTGGATCAAAAATGATCTTGAACCTTGTTAAGTAGATCTTAGTCTAAAATTAGACTAACGTATCCTTAACAAAAATTTAAGTTGATCTTAGTCTCAAACGAGATTAACGATCCTTAATTCAACAAAACCCAAATCTAAGAAAATGCAGATTTGGACTAATCCCTGCCCTACGGGCGACAACATAAATTAGTCTCCGTATACAATCCACGGGTAACCAAAAATAAAACAAATACACATGACACGAAGTGAACTTCTGGAGAAGGAGAAAGTGTTTATCGTAACCCGATAACGTAATTAAATGCAGGGGCTTGCACCTGCAGGGAAGAGCATCCCCACAATCAAAAACCCTTCACAATGAGGGGGAATCTGACGAAGTCTGCTACAACGACCGCATCTGTTTAAACCTTCGATACATGGTGCCATAAATTAACTTGGCATCTTCGGAGAGGTAGACAGATAAAACCAAATAGTATCTGCCCCAAAAATTCAGGCCAGACGTCCCAACGTCCCGGTCGTGTCTTTTGGCTATAAGCATGCACCCCACGGCGAAGCGCTTGGGCGAATAAATCCTTTCTCTAGGAGTTCTCCAATTTGTTTCTCAAATTCTACCAACTCAACTGGCGTCATCCTGTAAGGAGCCTTGGAAACTGGCGTCATCCCTGGAATCAAGTCAATAGAGAATCCCAAGACGTGGAGAGGTGGTAGACCTGGTAAATCTTCAGGGAACGCATCAAGAAAATCCCGAACGATCTCTGGTGCTGGACTCTTATCAATCTCCATAGCTGTCAACGCTTTTGTCTTGGCTCTAAACTTGGCTGGCTCCAAAGACTCGCTCCCACCTTCGAAAACAAATTCAGGGTGATTGGGGACGCGGAAGGTCACTTTCCTAGCTCGGCAATCGATGATCGCATGGAAAGTGCTCATACAATCCATCACGAGAATTGTCTCATAGATGCCCGTCCCGATTAAAATGAAATTCGCATAGAATTCCCTGCCGCATACTACCACCGGACATAAGCTACACTCTTGGTTGGACACAATAATACCGCTACCCATATGTATCTCCCAACCCTTGGTCAATGGCTCGTGAGGTATAGAGTGTGTGTCAACAAACCGCGTGGAAATAAAATAATGCGAAGCACCCGAATCGAAAAGAACTCTAGCTGGTACAGAATAAACAAGGATGGTACCTGTAACCACATCTCCAGAAGTCTCTGCCTGCTCGGAGGATAAGGTGAAAGCCCGTCGCTGATTCCGACCTGTACCAGTCTGCCTCTGATCGAAGGACCGCTGCTGGGGCACCCGAGGTAGACCCCTCTGAGCTGATGTACCGTACGACGGTTGTTGTTGCTCGAACTCTCCCTGTAGCTCAGATCTCTGGGGACACCCGCTAACCCTATGCTCGCTGGATCCGCAAATCAGACACTACCCCTTAGCTCTGCAGCAATCTCTCTACATGTGTCCTGCCCTCTGGCAATAATCGAAAAATAGGGCCCTCCACTACTACTGCTGAGGTGAGAAGGTGCGCTTCATCTGTGTGGCACCCGACCTGTGAACTGGGATCGCTCCACAGGGGGAGATGATAGGCCGTGCTGGAACCACGTGGGGTCTCTTGTCCATCGATCGTTGGCCCTTAGCCTTCTCTGCCAATCTTTTCTGTACCCGGGTAGCGTTTAGCACTTGGGAAAAGGTAGATAGATCGAGAGACGCGATAAGTTGTTGCAGTTCAATATCGAGCCCTTGCTGGAACCGTCTTGCCCTGGCGGATTCGGTGGCTAACATATACGGTTCGAAGAAACTCAGCCGATTGAACTCTGCGGCGTAGACATCCACTGAGCACCCATTCTGCTTCAACATAATGAATTTCTCCTCCATCTCGGCTTTGGCAGTAGCCGGAAAGTAGTAATCCAGGAAGCATGCGGAGAACGTGTCCTATCCAATAGGTTTCTCTAGCCAGCTCTCCTCTACGGACCACCACGTGCGGGCCTCGTCTTCCATCTGAATCTTCACCACATTCACTCTGTCGTCGTCAAGAACTCGAGCGGCCGTCAAAAGGTTCTCTACGTTGATGAGCCATTGCTCGGCCTCGAGTGGACTTGCTGATCCCGTGAACACCGTTGGATGAATCCTCCTGAAGTCTGAAATGGTACCAACTCTAGCCTGTGTAGCCAGTACGAGCGCGCCCTCGGGCGAGGCGGGAACATCCGTAGATCTCTCCAGGGCAGTAATTGTGGTCTCCTGTACCACCTTCAATCCCTCGTCCAGGATATCGGTCTTCCTCTCTTGAGCTTGGGCCAGGGTCGTCAGTGTGCTAAGGATCTTCTCGGTGCGGTCGTGGGGCCCAGCACCTGAGGAGTTGCCCGAGGAGTCCATATTCCTGAAAGATCAAAAGAAATCAAATTCAAGGAAGGTTGCACAATGATTCAACGATGATTAGAAAGTGAGGAGGAAATGTAATAAGGCATACGCTAAGAATGTAACTCAATCTAGAGGTCCCTCGACGGAACTGTAATTTCATCCAAAACCTGGCGCTCTGATAGCAACAAAACCATGCCATGCCCCGCTTCCCAAAATACTGGATACGATGGGTGACTAGGCCAGCCATGCTTCTACGGTCAGGGAATAATCCCACCGTAGTCACACTTCGGCTTCTAGCATTACATGGTAGTCAGTAAACAGTACTTAAGTAAAGGAAAATCAAAGTTCACAACTTTATTACATTGCAAAGAGTTCGAGATACATTTATTTTGCAGAATAAAACAACTAACCAACAAAACAAGTACTGAAATCAAAGGAAGTAGCGCTGGTGATGCAGTCCAGATCTCCACGACCTCGAATGGTAGGTCCTGCTCCTGGGTTGGATCCACTTCGTCTTCTGAGCATGCATACTCAGGTCGCCAGGGCGACACATATAGCAATAAATATACATATATATAATGGGTATGCAGTATTATTGAACATGCGAAGTACAACAAAATGCAGAACATGAGTATAATAAATATCAACTGAATATGAATGGTGCAATATGGTTATCATGTCGGTAAACCAGGCAATGCGTATGTCACTACTTAACGATCACTAAGTCAATGAAATCGATTGGTGGAAAGGATGTTCGTATTTAACAAGGGTCTCGTGCATGCCAGAGACTACGGTCCGCTGTGCCCGGGACATAACCCTGTCAGCCGTGCCGCTAGGCCCACGACCTAAGATATATATATATATATATATATATATATATATAGAGAGAGAGAGAGAGAGAGAGAATGATCATCCTCTAAATCACTGTACCTCGCTAAATACGAGTTCAATTCCACATTGATTTCCCCATTCCCTAGGTTATAGTATGCATTCAGGTATCAGATAGGTTGTGAATAAATACGTATCGCTGTCACTTTCAGTCACTTTTCCACTTATCAATATCACTATCTTATTTGCCACAACACAATCACTAACACTACTAAATCGACAATGCAATTTAGTCGCTAGGTTTCAACGTGAATGATCACTAAGCAGCAGGTATAAAGCAAACATGAAAATATGCAGAAATGCACTGAACAGTTATTCACTATTTCAATGACGACCAATGCCATATAACTTGTAAAATTTACGATAAATCACACGTATAGAATCGACCAAAATAATATAAAAGGCGTACGAAGTACAATTAATCATCTAAACATTAAAATTAATTTCAAGTTAATCGGGATTCAGGTTTGGGAATTATGATCATTTTAAGGTAGCGATCGATTGCTGGAATTCCAGTTGCAGAACTGGAAGCCCAACTTCGCGCATATTTTATCAGTGATTGTGTTCAGATTCCGATATTTCTCCAGTTGAATGAAATATAGTTCTATATGTTAAGTTTCTAACTCATCAAACGTATTATCAATAGAACATATATATTAAAAGTTATGTTCAGTTTAATGTGATGGTGTAAGGAATATTACTGCAGAAACTGCAGAACACAACGACACTCTAAAATATAATTTAAATATCAAACGACGGTGAAAATGCACGGGAAAAGATTCATGTGTTAGATAATTAAGTTATCTACGCAACCCTATGAGGCTCCGTGCATTTTCAGTTTTATGCAGGTATGTACAGGTGCTTAAATTCAGGCTTCCCCCGTAGAATGTTGTCCCGGACTGCAGTCCAGAGTTGCATTCCCAGTCAATTCTCGTTGCTGTAATCTATGAATATCGAAAAATAAACTATATATGGTTCTATATTATTGAGTCGGCTTCTATATGAGCCGTAGAACCCCACATTCCAATCTGTATTTAATTTACAATGATTTTAATAAGCAACATGCACGGTAAAATTTCAGATTTGACGTAGCTAGACGGAGGTATCATTTCATAGCGATGGATTCAGTATTTTCATCTTAATTTCCTATAGGTCATTTATTATCATTAAAAGGATTTATGCGCCATAACTTCCGCCATTTTGAAATGAGGTTTTCATTAGGGTACTGTATCAAACACTTGTCAAATACAAATATGTCACGATCGATACTTCATATTCTTTCAACCAAACAACGGTAAGTGGTTCTTATAAGATCTACACAATAATAATACGCGTTATCCACTCAATCATGTTCCAACCATCATAGCTACGAATGTAATTAAAATGTAACGGTTATACAACAAAATATATAAAAGTTTTCATACTTTAGATTACTTGTTATAACGTAATATGATAGCATGAGTAGCAAGTGAGGAGTTTCACTTACCTTTGGCGAAGGTGGAACGGCAGCGACACACGCACGAGCAAGGCATGACATGCGCACGAGGCTTGGCACAACGTGGCACGGGACTGGCACTGGCGTGGCATGGGGACTTGGCGCGGCGTGGCACGGAGCTGGCACTGGCGCGGCACGGGAACTTGGCGCGGAGGCTTGGGTGTGCAGTGGGGAGTCGTGGAGTCGATGGGGGCGATGGAGATGGGGTTGCCGGCGATGAGGTGATCGGGTTCTTCGGCGAGATGCAATGGAGAAGCTCAGTGATGGTCGGAGACGGCGATGGTCGCAAGGTTCGGTTATAGGTTATGCAGGAGTGAGTGAAGGAGGAGGAGATAGATGGTAGTAGTAATGAGGAGGTGCCTCCAGTGATGGTGGTTAGACGGCAGCATTGAAGAGGTGGCTGTGGGGCACAGGGGTGCGGCGTTGGTTTTGGGTTGGGAAGCGATTGGAGTTTGTGGATGGAGAGCTCGATGTTGGAGCAGAGTGAGAGAGTGTGAGAGAGAGAGAGAGAATGACGCAGGGGAGGAACAAGGGGAGAGTGAAGTAGAGAGCGGGCAGAGAGAGGGGTCGTCGGGGTTTTAGGTGATGAGTCGTGGCCGTTGCGGCGTGGGTGCGAGTAATGGGGGAAGGCGTGGGGGAACATTGGTGCCTTGGAGCCGTTGGCGGGAACGGGTCTTGCTGAGCTGGTCACGGGGAAGATGGGCGCGAGGAGCGGGCGTGGGCACGAGAAGTGGGCGTGGGATGTTGGAAAAAAGGCGGGAAGAGAGACGAGCGAGGGAGGAAGAAGGGAGAAGCGGGTGCGGGTCAGGCGGGCGTGGATCGGGTCAGGCATGAATTGGGCCGGGTAGAATTAGGATTTGGGTTTGGGTTGGGTTTAAAGTTCCTAACTTAATTTAAATAAAATATAAAAAGTATAAATAAAAAAGAAAAAATCTGAAAAATATACGGGAAATTATATATACGAAACTAGGGATTTACACTATCAAACTATTATCATTATATATCTATCTATATACATTACTCTTATAAGCAATGGCCCCTCATATTTTCACTAAGAGTTAGACTATTCTATTTATAGCAGGAGAGGGAATCTCTTACTCATATGTTTTTCACCGTTGGATTTGAGATTTAACGGTTGGATGTATATATATAGTTAGTGATAAATAAAATACTACTAGTGATGATATCATCCCATATTTTCCACCAGTAGAACAATCTATCCAACTTGCAAAATATATAAGGAGGAGATTCTCTCTCTTCTTGGAAGTCGAATAGTCCAACTTCCTCAGGAACTAATTTATTATCTCTATTAATATTATTTTTTTAAGAAAAACTTCGCGTGCATTTAAAATAATAATATAGAACCTATTATATCAGCCATTTCAATTTAAAATTTTTAATCAAACTTTAATTTTGTAGAGTACTTTATTAACATATAAATTAAGTTGGTTGAGATTTTTATTTAGTTTTTTTTATATTACGCAGCAATTTCTCTCTTACTTTAAAAATTCTCTTTTATCATTAATTCGGTTGTTGTTGCGTATTGGCGACAAACGTTGCCTTATCCTTACCCTAGAAACTTCTCGAATCTCCATTAGAAGAGGCATGACCTTGGTTTATCGCATTCAGCCGAGCCAACTTATCGATGAGCTCTTAAAAAGTTGATAGGCCGAGAAGGGCCAAATATGGGAAAACTTGTGCCTTTTTATCGAGAGTGCTCATGAACATACTTATGGACGGAGCATCAGCGATTCTTTGTTCGCACTTGGGAAAAAAATTTCACCATCTCATCTCGTACTGAACCCATGTCTCATTCGATCTGCCCTCTCGTTGACCATGACTGTCACGGTAGTGCGCTCGCTCGCACTATCGAATCTTTGGCAAAAAGGGAGCTCCATCTCATCAAAGGTTTTGATCGAGTTATTAGAAATCTCCGAATACCATTCAAAAGCCACATCCACTAGACTGCTAACGAACCGTCAAAAGAGTAATATATCGTTACTCCCAGTTTTTCCCCATTTAGACCTAAACTGGGTGATGTGCTGCTTTGGCTTTCCGGTTCCTTTATATATGAGGAATATCGGGATCGTATATCCTAGCGGGATTTGGTCGTAACACGCCTGTTAAGGTCGGACAGTCTTATCAACTTGCCGACGGTTTCACTGGCTAGGTGAGTTTTGAACTACTGGGTAGTATATTCGTCCAGCTATGATTTGGAGATTATTTCCTCCTTTGCCGCTAATGAGGCTTGGAATTCTTTATTTTATCTTCGATATTGACCACCAACAGTTTATCTGCTGGTGGTTTGGGCTAAACCATCATCCCGATCATGCTTTGGAACTAGACGGTCATCTTTCCCATCTTGGCATTCATTTTCGCAACATTTTCATCTTTCTTCTGGAGCATGCATTTCAGGTAGTCTGTATCAGACTCCTGCTCCGTTCTTTCTTCGATAGCGTCGTCCGGGTTTCTATGAGGCGATGGATTCATAATTTCCGCCACTTGAGCCATTAACTTTTACAGTTTCTAGGGATCTTTTTCTATAGACCATGTGACTGGTCTTTGAGAGACGAAAACTTTGCTTTCATCCTTGGAGTTCACCATATAAACGGTATGAACTACTAAGCCTCTAGACTTGGTGCGTTTTGAGTGTGGGCCCTTGGAGTATGCCTTGGACACTGCAGCTTTATCTGGCTCACTCTTTTATGAGAAATAACTTTTGGAGGGACCATCATGGCAGGAACCCTTTGAGAATTCACCTCCTTATATTTTGGGAAGGACCATTGTCGAAGGATCCACTGTATGGGTAGGCACTTTAAGCTTGGGAGAAGAGTTGTTGACATGAGCCTTGGCTTTCTTAGATCAAGGAGATTGGTCTTTGTTGGTGATCGACCCCTGAACTTCTTTCCATACCTTATGGATGGTGGAGGAAATTCGTTTCAAAGAGAGGGCCAGCTTTGGATTGCTTGATATCTCCGGAGGAGGTGGAGTCTTTTTTAACACAGCAGTTGGGGAATTGGGCTTCACCATATTCAGCGCTTCAAATCTGTTCCTGATTGGAACAGCAGCTTAGACCACCGGAGCTGATGGAGTCGATCCAGATAGGGAACTACCCCTAGTTTGCCTCACTCGGTGCCAATAGCGACGTCGAGCACCTATGGTAACAGGAGTGTCTTCAATCTTGGGAGCTTCATGAACTTGCCCCTGCATAGCTTCGGAGTTGGGATATCCTGCCCTTGTATGGCTTCGGGACTGGGATATGATTCAGTCGCTGAAAGAGCAATGATCTCAGCTGAACCGGAATAGAATCCTGGGTTGCCAACCTATTGAAGACAGACTGGCATAGAGGTGACACCCTCTTTGATGCCTCAGAAGCTTCAGGAGCTATGAGATTCAATCATTCAAACACAGCTTTCTTCGAAATTATTAGTTTCTTAGCAAGGCCTACAACAGTAGCTGCCAGTCTATCAAAGACTGACTTCTTCGTATCATCTTTCGGCGTTGAGGCACCGAAGGTAGCAAGTAGAGGAACGGTTCTGAAGAACACTCTTCTTGGGGGACTGGAAGGCAGTAAATCGGGTCGTTTATGGCCAATATGTGACCCCACGGGATGGGGTGACGCCAGAGTTGCACTCTGAGCAGGTGTTATGAGTGAAAGCTATTAAGTCTGTATAGAGAGGAAACACCGAATTTAGTATCCCAAACATCTAAAGGCAACATAAACATAATATACCGCGATTAGTTCGTGAACCACGACACACAAAATATGGAGTGGAAAGAGAAAAAGGTCTCACCGGGCGTGCCAGAATCTGTTTATCGCCGGAAACGAGGAACTGAGGCGCGGGAAGCGTTTCCAGCCTGAATACGAGGGCAGATGCTATAAGGAATATATCCGTCCATCTCTCCGAAAATACCAAGTTAATTTATGGCACCGTATATCGGAGGTTTGGATGGATGCGATCGTTATAGCGGACTTATCAGATTCTTCCTCGTATGTGAGGGGTTTTTGATTGTGGGAACACTTTTTCCTGCAGACACAAACCCTTGCGGTTAATTACGTCATCCCAAAACGATAAGAAGTTTCTCCTTCTCCATGTCTATCGCTGCATGTCGTGTTGTATTTTGTTTATTATAAGATTTCCCTTAGATTGCATACAGAGACTAATATTGTCATCGTCAGTAGGGCACGAATTAGTCCAAATTCATCCATTAGATTTGAAGTTGAATTTAGGTCGCATATTTCATATAAATGAGATCCATCAGTTCAAGAGATTAAGGATCATTAATCTTTTTTTAGATTAAAATCAACTTATAATATGATTAAGGACCATTAATCTTATTTTAGATTAAGGTCGACTTAGAAGTATGAGCATATGGTCTCGATTAATTTAAAATCAAAGAAATTTAAAACTTTAAAGATTTAATCTATTTTAGACTAAACATTAGGCTTTATATTTACCCAACAGTGCTAAGCACTATGCCGTATATTCTATATTGGGCTTTATATTACCCAACAGTGTTAAGCACTGAGCCCAGAAGCTTAAATTTCAACATAAGATATAATAACCTTTCTGCTTCAGTGCTCACGTGATATCATGTGAGCCGTTGGTTTTCTTTCACACTCAGGTGCTATCACATGAGCCACTATGTTTCTTAGCGCTCACGTGCTATCACATGAGTAGTGCTAAGTAGTAAACCATTTCCCTTTCTGGCGCTCACGTGGGTTGTTGTTTTCTTGGATGCTCATGTGCTATCATGTGGGCTATTTTTTTCTTGGGCATTCGTGTGTTATTACGTGAGCCCTGCCCCAGAGATTAAACTCTATTTTTATTAAGAGTTAAACTCTTGTAGAGAACAAATCTTTATGACATGTTTTTTCCTTCTGTTCTTTTCTCTTTCACAAGAACTAAGTTCTTTTAATTTCTTCATAAAAGAACCATCTTTCTTTTCTTCTCTTTTTTTATGAAATACATTTTGAAGGAACTAATTTCCTGGAGTATAAACTCTCTCTTCTTCATTTTTTGTTCTTTCCTTCTGTTCATATGGGGGTGATAAAACAATATTGTTCTCTCCTGAATCTTTAAGTTTAAAGAACGAGAACTTCCCTATGAGAATTAAATTCCCTTTATGGGAGATTTGTCTTATGGTCCTCAGATCCAGAGGAAAAACTAAGTTTTTTTAAAGGGTTAAACCCCTGTCTCATATATAAAATAGGCAAAAGAGAGATATTTTATCTCTATTTTTACCTAGGGTTTTTTTTGGAAGGAGGAAGATGATCTTGTTTCAAAAGAGAATTAAATTCTCAGTTTTTTGTGGAAGCTTATGGGGAGTATTTTCTATCTCGCAGAAGCTTATGAAGGGCCTTGTGTGTATGAGATTTAACCCCTCTTACTCTTATTTATAGGAGAAGAAAGTTGTTGATTTGTAGAGATAATTTCTCATATAAGAGATCGAAATTGATTTCATAATTAATCAGTACGTTTAACATACCGTTGGATCTTAGATCCAAAGACTCTCTATTCAACAGAATATATATTTCTGTTTTTAGAGAAATAAGGAAAATATTTTCCTTAACATAGAATTCAATTCTATCCCGATGATTGTTTTAATCACCATTGGATCTTAGATCCAAAGAATCTATGTGTAACAGAGAAAAATCTTTCTATATTAGAAAGATAAAAGAAAATATAAAATTTAATTCTATCAGATGATCTGATCAGTGATATTATAACCACCGTTGGATTTTAAATTTAAAGGCTCTCTGTTTAACAGAGAAAATCTTTTTATATTAGAAAGATCAAGGGAAAATATTTCCCGAATAAAATTTAATTCTATCATATAGAATTTAATTCTACTAGAATTCAGCCTTTCAAGCTAAGGCGCTCACATATACGGCACACGAGTGCAACCATATATATATGGCAACCATATATATATATGGCAACGGTGCTCACGTACCTAACACTTAAGCGTTGCCATATATATATGGCAGCGGCGTTCTTTTACCTAGCACGTGGGTGCTGCCATATAATTATGGTCAGGGTACTCACATGTTTAACACGTGGGGCCTCCCCAAATTATTTGGTGGCGGGCGTGCCCTCTCCGCCTAATATTTTTGCTATTAGTTGTAAGTGGATGTACAAAATAAAGACCAAGTCTGAAGGTTCCATTGAACGACACAAGGCACGGCTTGCTGCACTGGGGTTTACTCAGCAACACAGGATTGGTTATGATGAAACGTTTGCTCCTGTTGCAAAAATGACCACCGTTCACATCTTGATTTCAGTTGCTGCAGTTCGACAATGGGAAATTTTTCATATGGATGGGAAATTTTTCATATGGATGTGAAGAATGCATTTCTAAATGGAGGTCTTTATGAGGAGGTTTACATACTTCCACCACCAGGTTTTCTACATTCTACAAGCCATGTTTGTCGGCTGCGACCTGCTTTGTATGGTCTTAAATAGGCACCTCGTACCAGGTTTTCTCGATTCATTCAAGTAATCACTGCTATTGAATTCGCTGCAAGTATCAATGACCCGGCCATGTTTATTTACACCGTGGGTTCCTGTCGTACTCTTCTTCTTCTTTATGTTGATGATAAGATCATTACTAGGGATGATGCCACTCATATTCAATCTGTCAAAGCACATCTCCGATGTCAATTTGAGATGAAAGATTTGAGTCATGTTCATTACTTGTTGGGCTTGGAGGTTGCCTATTCTAAACGTGGTTATCTTCTCTCTCAACAAAAGTACACGGCCGATCTCTTTTCTCATGCTGAGTTAACCGATGACAAGACGTCATCGACCCCCATGGAATTGAATGTCAAGCTTCATCCAGATGATGGTGAACCATTGGCTGATCCAACTCGTTATCGTCAACTTGCCGGTGGTCTTGTTTACTGGACTATCACCTGACCTGATATCCCTTATGATGTGCAAATTGTTAGTCAATTTGTCTCGCTCTGTTCATTATTCTGCTATCTTTCGTATTCTCCGGTACCTACGTAGTATCATATCCCGGTCTCTTTTCCTATCATCATCGTCGTCACTTCAGCTTAGTGCCTACTCTGATGCTGATTGGGTGGGGGATGTTACAGATCGACAATCTCCGACTGGATTTCGTGTGTTTCTTGGTCGTTCCTTTATCTCTTGGAAGGCTAAGAAGCAGGACATTGTATCGCGCTCCAGTGCAGAAGCTAATTACCGAGCCATGGCATGCACACCAGCTGAAATTGTTTGGTTACGTCGTCTCTTAATAGACATGGGTGTACTTGTCTCATCACCTACTCCTCTTAACTATGATAACAAAAGCTCCATTCAAATTGCTAGCAATTGTTCGGTTACGTCCACTCTTAATAGACATGGGTGTACTTGTCTCATCACCTACTCCTCTTAACTATGATAACAAAATCTCCATTCAAATTGCTAGCAATCCTGTTTTTCATTAACGCACAAAACATATTGAAATAGATTGTCATTTCACCCGACATCACTTTCTTGCTGGGACATTGTCACTGCCCTATGTCACATCCTCTCTTCAAATTGCCGACTTCTTCACAAAGGCTCACACTGTTGCTCGAAACAATTTCTTATTAGGCAAATTCTCAGTAGTCGACCCACCTTGAGTTTACAGGGGCGTGTTAAATGTCTCAAATATTCCCATGGTAAATTGTTGTATAGATTGTCTCATTTTCAAGACGATTGGAGCAGCTATGGTAGACCTGAAGCTTGTTCTTAGACATGGAGGGCAGAATGTGGTAGTTAATTATATTGATTGGTATTTTACCATGTATGGCTATCATAAATCAAGGGAAAATCCTTGACCTATTTGTATATATATTGATCCTAAGGGTCTGGATTAATACGGAAAATCATTTTTCCAAATTCTCATTACTTAACATATGTAACGTAGTTAATAAATATTTGATCAGAAGAGTACAGCGAGAAATTTAATCAAAATAATACGATTTTTATAGATTTTTAGCTTCAAAATTATGAGGAATTTTCTTTCTATCATGGAAATAAAATTGAAATTTTAGTTTAGACCTTCTTCCTTTGAGTTAAAATGGGAGTGATAGCGGAAAATATATTACATTAGTTGCCCTTCAAATTCGAACACAAGGTCGTATTAGCCGGGTATAAGGTTGCCTGTAAAATTCACATTTGAAATTTTCTGATCGAAGCGGCACGGGTTATCCACCGTTCTTAGTTCAGTGATCATTATGTAAACATTTAAAGATTTGAGAAGATTTTAAAATTATTTATGATTTTCCTAAATGTTATTCTTAGTTTTTCAAAATTATGAGTATTTTTCCTATCACGCCCTGTTCTGTTGTAGAAATAAAATCGAAATTTCAGTTTGAGACTCCTCTCCTTTCGAGTTAAATAGGAGTGATATATGCAATATTATATTAGTTTCCCTTCAATTCGGAGGTAAGGCTATATTATTCGGGTAAGGTTCCTGTAAATTTCTCATTTGACATTTTCTGGTAGGAGCAGGTACCTTGTCCATAATACAATACACGAACAGTTTGGGATTTTAAAAAGACCAAATCCGAATTTTTAGGATATCCTTTCTCTCTCAACAAATCTTAATTACCGTCTGTGAATTGCACCATGGACTAGCAAGTGCCCCGTGTCATGCGTGAACGGATACAGGAAGTTGCCCGAAAAATATTCTATCACATAGATGATCAGAATCGTAACTAAATTTATTACACACAAATATTCAAGCTATATCTAAATTTTCTTGAAACAATTATAAAATTTTCTTCATTTTCTCACAAAACAATTTATAAAAGTTTTTATAATCACCTAGAATTTTTTTTTTAAAATGCAATTTATCATCCTTCTTCAATACGAACTAGAAATAAATAAAATGCAATTTATCATCCTCTAAATAAATGCAATATGTTCAAATATGCAATTTATCATTCTTCTTCAAACCACGGTTATCTCAACGTCATTATAGACTCTTTTCTCGTTACTTTTCATATTATGTAATCCAGCTCACTACTTTTAATATATATTTCAGAAGTATATATAACTTTTAATATATATTTCATAGCCATATTAGTAGTCGATTTATAGAATACGGATTTTCATTTCTTATAACTATCCATATCCATATTTGCATCCGTCAATTACTACATGATACGAATATGGTAACATCTGCATTCAATCCATATCCGGATGATGAAAATGTATATAAAATAAAAGTTAATGTGTTTATTGCATTTTTTTTTAAAATATAAAGAGCCTCATCTAATTTTCCATGTACATATAGAAGGTAATAGTAGATGTGTTGATTGCAATATTAAAAAGATATCGAGAGCCTCAACTAATTTTCTATCCACATGTATCCATGGAGAAAATGATTTCCATAGATGTTATGATACAATCTAGATTGAATAGTAATAACTCAAATGAAAATAAATATAGATAACTCATCTGAAAATGTATTGTGTGTATCTGAATTACAACAAAAGCTATTAAAATTAAAATTTGATGACGACACAAATAAACAAAATATTTGTTGCATGTATCCAAATTAAATTGATTTTAATTTCATTTTTCACAGAAATAACTTTTTTAGCTTTGTATAGATGAACTTAGAAGGGGCGGAGGAAAAATTCCTTGTCGGCTATAAACTTAAAATATAGGGGCTTAAATTGAATGCAATGGGCAAAATGGGAATCTTTTGCCCTATAGCTTTTATATGAGAAAAAAATTATATATATATATATATATTAGAGATAGTAATTAAATTGAATGCAATGGGCAAAATGGAAAAAAGAAAAGCATGAATCAAGCTTGGAAGCTTGAATTAGGACTTTATATTATGAGAATAATGGAGGACAAAGGCCTTAGGAGGGAAACCCTCCTATGGCTCCGACAAAAGTACACATTCTATCGATTTTTTTCGACGATTGGCCATATCCATCTTGATCCTTATCATCTAAGATGTAGATACACCATATTTCATGTGATTCTAATACATTTTCACCGTTGAACTAGTGATGTGAAAATTCTAAATATGTTTTATTATCAAAAAACCGTTAATTTAATATCCTTTGAGTCAATGGTGAAAAAGTGTTTGAATCATATGAAATTTTGTATATCTACATCTTAGCTGATGAAGATGAGGATAGCCGGTGCCGATTGTCGAAACAAATGATGGTGGATAGATTTTTTCCGGCACCATAGAGGCTTTTTCTCTCTGTTATTCTCTTATATTATATATATAATGGTACATAATCTGTATCCCCCAAAGTATATCAAATGTGGATTCTACATGACCCTTTATCATGTCCATCAACCTGAAAGAAAAACTCCATTAAAGTTGTATATTTTCAGAAAGAAAGAAAGTGATATGACATCAAAGTAAGATATCAAATCTATTAATTGCCCTGCTTGGTTCAATGATGCAATGCTTTCCTTGCTCCCTATGAGAAGGAATCCAATCTAGAAAGAAGCAAAGCACAAAAACTATATATTAAGTAAAAAAGAAAGAACTACATGCAACAAAGCATTCTGTACACAGCTAATATCTGCCCTGTCTGTGTATTCAATCTTTTGCACTTTGCCCTTTATTCCTATATTCACACACAAGTCTTCCCTCTACTCCTTTAAATCACAACTCTCTCCCTCTCTTATCTTTCTCCTCTAATTAATACACAAATCCAAATCATTGGGAAAGAAAATGTCGAGAACAATAGTTGGTGTTTTAGCTTGCGTTTTGATTGTAGCCGTTGATGCTGTAGCTGGAGTACTTGGAATTGAAGCAGAGATTGCTCAGAACAAGGTATGTTGATTATTATGCCAAGGTGCGACACTAACACTGGTTTGAATTCGATTGCTGACATTTTCTCTATAAAAAAAAATAACCCTTTCAAAAATCAAACCGGCCAATGCCTCCCGTTTTGAAAAGGAAAGTTTTACCGTAAATGCCATGCTCTTTAGGTACATGCCGATTTTTAAGCATTAAATAAAACATTGCCTTACCTGATGAAAGTATTGAAATACGAAAATATATTTCAACCCTTACCATGCATAATTTCGAAGACCAAGTTATGTAACCTACATAGTAGCCTACCTACCAATTGGTTATATATAAAAGGATTAATTTTATGTAAATTAACTTCATATGTATATGCTTTGTAAAAAAAAATTCCCTTTTTTTCCCCACTATATATAATAGGGGAAGCACTTGAAGGTATTCTTTCTTGAATGCAAAGAGCCAGTGCACCAAGCCTACCAGCTAGGATTGGCAGCTGCAATCCTTGTTGGCATAACACAAGTCATTACTACACTAATTGGTGGGTGCATCTGCACATTCTCAAAAGAAGAATTCACTACTTCATCCAAGAACAAGCAATTGGCAAGTGTAACCCTAGTTTTGTCATGGTAAGTAACTACTCAAATAGCTCCTCCATATTAAGATATTTGTCAAGACCTTAAAATGTCCTCACACAAAATCTTCACAAATCGCTGGCTATTATATAACTTTAAAAGAAAAATCTTTGAAATTCTTATCAGATCATTTCTCGCCATGTTATATATGTGTATCCTACGCGCGAAATTCTATTTAATTATCATGATCACGCACTCTTTATGAGGGCTAGCAATTTGAAGTAGAAGTTGGTTCTTGAAGGACAAGCAGACACATTAAAGAAGAAAAAACATAAATGTTTGTAGATATATACTGCAGGCTATAATGTTTGACATGATAATTGACTCTCCCACTTAAAAGCCATCTGCTTAAAAAAATGACGACACCCTTATATTTCCAGAAAGGGAAAAAAAACAGATTCGAACAAAAGAAATTATTAATATACGCATAGAGTAAAGGATTATTGCGCTTCGCAGTCCCCTTTTCTCATTAATTTGCACATATGCGAGTTTATATAAAAGCTAAAATTGTAAATTCCTTAAAAAAAAATTAATTCTAATGCACGTGCGTGACACATGCAGGATCATTCTTGCAGTGGGGTTCTCATTGCTAATAATAGGTGCATTGTCCAACTCAAAATCGAAAGTGAGTTGTGGGTTCGCACATCGCAAGTTTTTGTCCAATGGTGGCATCTTGTGCTTTGTTCATGGGGCCCTTTGTGTGGCATATTACGTTTCTGCCACTGCATTTTGGGAAGAAGGACGTGGAAGGGTCACAAGGGAATTACCTAAAGTTTGAAGGACTACCTAGCAATTAATGTGTGCCATTCTTAATTAATTTCTTTTTTATTTTCCCTTTTTGTAATTTGTGATCAACGAGTCAGTTTTTGTTATTTTTCTTTCAAAAAGACTTTGTTTGATTTGTAACTTATACTCTTAACTTTTCTTGGAGTTTGAGGAGAATTGGAAACCTTTGTGTTCCAACGTATTGCTTTTTTTTAAGTCTTGAAAATATATTAATTACAATCTAAATATTTGAATTAGCAATCTAAAAAGTTCTATTGTCGTAAACCATTAATTTTGCACCCACTAAATCATCGGTGAAAATATGATGGAATCACATTAAATTTAGTGTATCCACATCTTGCATGATAAAGATGACGACGACAGATGCCGATCGTCGAAAAAAATCATGGAGGATATATGTTTTCGACGTCATAGAAGGAAATTCCCTCCTAAGACACATTTCCTCTGTTATATATATATATATATATAACACCATTAAGGTATCTGAGTAAAGTTGCATCCGCATCAGATATGAGAATTATCATATCCGTATCCGCTTTCTAATTTTGAATACGGATATGGTTTGGTAAGAAATATCGGAAAAAAATTATATGGGAACCTATCTATAAAACTTTTTATAGGGAGGAGGATCTACCGTATACGTGGCAGATTGGATGTGGATCTACCAAACAAAACAATATTAGCGTGCTTCTTTATTTTTGAGATTCACACCCAATCTGCCACGTGTACGGTAGATCCTCCTCCCTATAAAAAGTTTTATACATAGGTTTCCATATGATTTTTTTCTAGAAATATCCATATCCGTATTCGGAAAAAATGGATACGTATAAGAAGCGGATATTTGTATAAATATGGTATAATATTAAAAAAATATAAATATGAAGCGTAAATGTGTATGTAATTGATATATTTAATTGAATGCTTATTTAATAGGACTTACAAAATATTTGATTGAGACAAATTTACATAAAAAATGAATATTATATGATTAAATAAATATGTTAATAATATACTAAATATAATTACTGTAGTTTAAAATAATTTAATAAAAAAATGATGGAACATATGTCATAATATTCTTTTAAATATATAGCATATAAAATGAATAAGAAAAACTTAAGGTTTAAATAGGCATTTTAATGAAAAAATTAATACAAAATGTATATTTTTTGTATTTTTCTGCGGATATCCGTATCCGAATTACATATCCGGATATCCGCATCCGGGTAATTTAATTAAAACCGTATCCGTATCCGGTTGATATCCGGATCCGGATATCCTGCGTATCCGGATGCAACCCTATATCTTCAAAGCTTGGAAAATATTTATAAATTCTACTACGCTTTAATGTTGAGCATCATTTTTCGGACCGAAATATGATATTTTTGTGTGTTGATATCTTCTCAATGCATTTTTTATTTGTGTGCTTGGTATAATACCATCTTATGTATGTACCACTAGTTCAAAAGTTTAGAGTTGTCCCTTATAATAGCAGGGATGCTGGATGGTATCCGAACCATCCAAATTTCAATAATTGGCTCGCATTCATAGAGAAAAACAAATAAAGAAATTGCAACGCCGAAGTCAAAATTCCATCCTGATGATGCTCAATATTGGCGGTCTCCAAGATCAGGACACGTGGCAGATGACGTGTCCCAGAACTCATAAGAAAGGGACACAGGGGCCGATCAGGCCACCCCTATACCCGACCTGCAAGCACAAGCTGGCTCACCTCAGAGCCCCTGAAATTTGGCCTCCTCGGCGTCTCAGCTCACCCTAAGCTATCCAAGGACCAAGACTTCTCGGCCCTCTCGCTCGTTCCCGTGTCCCCCAGCCGAGGCCATCTTCCTCGGTCCTCCGACCGACCAACTCCACCACTCACATGCGTAACCGCCGCTCCGCAAATCTCGCCATGCGCAGATTATCCGCCAGCAACATCCCACATTCCACGCCACCACAATCCCCATTAATGGGCGATCCGCTCTTTACGCGGGCATGACGTCGGGAGCGTAACCGCCGGCGAGATTCTTGCGGCTGCTGCTGCGTGCTGCCGTCGCTATATAAACCCCCACACATAGGGGTCAAGTAAACCATTTTTAATTCCACTTAGCTGTTACTCTGCTCGGATCTCGTACTAACTTGATCGTCGGAGGGTCCTCGGTGGTACCAAACCATCCCGGGACTTCTTTGCAGGTACTTGGCGTTAAACTCCTCGAATTACCAATCTCCTCAAAACCCATTGAAACCCGCACGCGACAGGAGATCACCTTCCAAATCCACCGAGAGATCGACGGAAGACAACATCTGAGGGAGACTCTAAAAGGAACTCCATCAGTTGGCGCCGTCTGTGGGAAACGCAAACTCCACAAAAACAAAGTTGGCCTTCCGATCTCCATCCACATGGCAAGCAAACACCCTGAAGATCCAGGTACCAGCCGCCGCCTCAACGGAGGCGTGGGTGAACCTCAACCAAATGTCATCGACTCCTCCGCCGGCCACTGCCTCTCGGACTCCGGCAGTTGCAGGCCCCTCGATCCTTCCCATTCAAACTCGAAGTCCCACGTCGGAGAGCCTCGCTTCAGTCCTTGTTGCCCCTGTCCCTACCAAGGCGGTGGCGGTCAGCTCGCCTGCTTCCAGGCACGACCGGTATCCCCTCCCTCGACGGGGTCACGCCAACGAAGCCCGCCAAGGCAGCTTGGGGACCACCCTACCCCAGGACCCAGGGGACCTCGCCGGAAGGAACCGATGCCCATCAAGAACTATGGTCATGACGACAGGGGGTCAGCCAAGCTCCTGCGAAACTCGGCGCTCCACGCCGGCAACGAACGCCAACAGCCGTCCGAGCAAAAAGGCCAGGGGCCACGAGCCTATCATCTTTGGCGACGGAGACCTCCGCGGCATATCCATGCCCCACAACGACCCTCTGGTGATCACGACCCGAATCCACCGGTATGAGGTCCACCGGATACTTATCGATTCGGGCAGCTCGGCAGACATCCTCTTCCACGACTGTTTTCTGCGCATGGGGCTCACCCCAGCGGACTTGAAACCAACCTCCCACGTCCTTTCAGGGTTCACCAACCACTCCATCCCAGCGCAAGGGGTGTCACCCTACAGTTCAACGTCGGGGAGCCCGGCCTCACACGTACGTTGCATGTGGACTTCATCGTAGCAAAAGTTCCATCGGCCTACAACGTCCTCCTCGGTCACCCGACGCTGAACTCCCTCCAGGCCCAGATATCGACCTACCATCTGGCGATGAAGTTCCCTCTCGATCAGGGCGGGATAGGTCGGGTTTATGGGAACCAGCAGGCCGCGAAGGTATGCCTTACCGAAAGATCTTCGTCCGAGCAGCCGGCCGACGACGCTGAGGTAAATAACGACATCGAGGGTTCTCTGGACACCCGGGACGAGCAGAAAGAAGTCCGGGGGACACCGGTCAAACCACTGGCCGAGGTGCCCCTGACAGAAGGGGGTGAGGAAAAAACCGTCCAGGTCGGATCACTCCTAATAGAAACTCAGCGAGATGACCTGGTCGGATTCTTCAGAAATAACTCCGACGTCTTCGCCTGGGCGCCTGCTGACATGCCTGGGATTGACCCCAAAATCATCTCCCATAAGCTCGAGGTTGATCCTGCGGCCCGACCCGTCAGACAGAAGAAGCGAAGCTTCGCCCCGGTCAAAAAGAAGGCTATCGAAGAGGAGGTTGATCGACTTCTCGCCGCCAACTTCATCAGGAATGTACCATACTCGGAGTGGCTGGCGAACGTAGTTCTGGTCAAGAAGTCAAGCTGGAAGTGGCGCATGAGCGTCGACTTCACCAACCTCAATAAGGCCTACCCCAAGGACAACTATCCACTCCCTCGGATAAATCAGCTCGTCGACAGCTCGGCCGGCCACGAGCTGTTGAGCTTCATGGATGCTTTCTCCAGCTACAACCAGATCCGTATGAATCCAGAAGATGAAGATCTCACCGCGTTCACAACGGACCAGGGGGTATATTGCTACAAGGTGATGCCCTTCAGCCTCAAGAATGCCGAGGCCATGTACCAACGGTTGGTCAATCGCATGTTCAAGCCACAAATCGGCAGGAATATGGAGGTCTATGTTGATGACATGCTAGTCAAATCCGTCTCGTCGGCCGACCATGCCAGGGATCTGGACGAGGCCTTCGAAGTGCTCCGCAAGTTCAAGATGAAGCTAAACCCCGCCAAATGCGCATTCGGAGTAACCGGGGGAAAGTTCTTCGGTTTCATGGTCACTCACCGTGGAATCGAAGCTAACCCAGAGAAAATCGACGCTATCCTCAACATGGCCGTGCCCAAGACCAACGTCGAGATCATGAGGCTCACGGGACGAGTCGTCGCTCTGAGCTGTTTCATGTCTAGGTTAGGGGAGAAATGCCTCCTATTCTTTAAGGCTCTGAGGAAGATCCCGAGGTTCGAGTGGTCGGAGGAGTGCCAAGCCGTCTTCGACCAATTGAAGAAGCACCTCGCAATGCCACCGCTGCTCACCCGACCAGTTGAAGGAGTTGAGTTGTCGCTGTATTTAGCAGTATCCGACCAAGCAGCAGGCTCGGTGCTCGTCCGAGAGGTCGGTGGAGCGCAGAAGCCGGTGTACTATGTGAGCCACGTATTTAAGGATGCAGAAATAAGATATCCAGCCATAAAGAAGATTGTCTTGGCCCTCGTGGTGGTCTCAAGGAAGCTGCAGCACCACTTCCAACCATACACCATCATCACCCTCACCGAGCGCCCGTTGGGGGCTATCCTTGCATCACCAGAGTCCTCGGGCCACTTAGAAAAGTGGAGGTGGGAACTATCTCAGTTTGACATAAAATATCGCCCGAGGCAGGCCATCAAAGATCAGGCCCTGGCCGATTTCATCATAATGGACCATCCCTAGCAAGAAATCGGAGTCCGCGCCGCCCCTCGCAACTCAGTATCCCATCGAGGAGAGGCCTGGCTCGGTTCCTGAGTGGGTCATCTACGTGGACGGGTCTTCAACCGAGGAAGGCTGTAGTGCTGGGCTCATTATCCGGGGCCCAAACGAAGCAGAAATGGAGTACTCTCTGAAGCTCGGTTTCAAAGTCTCGAACAACACAGCAGAGTACAAGGTCCTCCTGGCCGGACTGCGCATGGCCTCCGGGCTGGGACTGAAGATAATTCGAATCCGCAGCGACTCGGCCCTTGTCGTCGGTTAAGTGACCGGCCGCTTTGAAGCTCGGGAGCCTCTGATGATGAGATACCTGGACGAGGTGAGGAAACTCCGAAGGAACTTTGACGAAGTCCAAGTAGAACAAATGCCCAGGCAGCTGAATGCTCAAGCCGACACCCTGAGCAAGCTGGCTTCGTCATACTCGGCCAACAATAAGCGGTCTATCTTCGAAACCTTGCCTCAGCCCAGCGTGGAAGACGGAGCGACAACACTCCACGTATATGCGGCGCAGGAAGGCGACCATGTCTGGAGGAAGCCCTTCGTGGAATTCCTGAAGGACGGTACGCTCCCAGGAGATCGGGAGCCGCCGGCTGTCTCCGGACCAAAGCCCGCCACTTCATCTGGAGCAATGGGAACCTCTACAAGAAGTCCTTCACTCAGCCCCTGCTCCGGTGCATTGACACCCGCGAAGCTGACTACGTCATCCGGGAAATCCATGAGGGGGTTAGTGGTGCGCATCAAGGGGCCCGAATCTTGATCTAAAAGGCGATGCTCTAGGGGTACTACTGGTCCACTATTCATGAG
Organism: Agapanthus africanus; assembly: GCA_030015575.1. Taxonomy (NCBI): domain Eukaryota; kingdom Viridiplantae; phylum Streptophyta; class Magnoliopsida; order Asparagales; family Amaryllidaceae; genus Agapanthus; species Agapanthus africanus. The sequence continues at coordinate 21,894,236 of JASDDO010000028.1, read as the reverse complement.
GACGCCCAGAAGCTAGTCAGGAGATGCAAGAGTTGCCAGCTCCACGGCAGCATCCCTCGCCTCCCCGCTACCGAGCTAACCGCCCTAACATCCCCTTGGCCATTCGCCCAGTGGGGATTGGACATGATCGGCTAGTTCCCTACTGGTACAGGCGGGCACAAATACGTCCTCGTCGCAGTAGACTACTTCACCAAATGGATCGAGGCTGTCCCCATCAGGAAACCGGACGCCGCTACAACCATCAAGTTCCTGCAAAACAATCTGATACTCCGGTTCGGCATCCCGAGATGTATCATCACCGATCACGTGACGAATTTCGAGAACGAGAAAGTGAAGGACTTCTGCAAAGAATACCATATCCTCATGAAGTTCGCTGTGGTCGCGCACCCCCAATGCAACGGACAGGCCGAAGTCGCTAACCGAGACGTCATCCGAGGTCTCCGGACCCGCCTAGAAGGGCGACAGGGCAGTTGGGTCGAAGAACTGCCCCGGGTCCTATGGGCCCTGCGCACGTCAAAGAAGACCCCCACCGGGAAAACCCCCTTCAGCCTCTGCTACGGGACCGAGGCAATGGTCCCAGCGGAGATCGGGCTACCCAGTCATTGGGTCGAGCACTTCGATGATGAGGCGAACACCTCGATGATGAGGCGAACACCTCGGCGCTACGGACCAACCTGGACATCTTGTTGGAGAAGAGAGACCGGGCTCAGATCAGGGCTGCCGCTTACCAACAACAAACGGCCCGATACTATAACGCTCGGGTCAAGCACCGCTCCTTCCAGACCGGGGATCTGGTCCTACGGCGAAACGAGTTCGTTGATCAAGGCAGGCTTCACAAATTCTACCCGAAGTGGGACGGTTCGTTCCTCGTCTCTGAGGCGCTCCCCGGCGGAGCCTACCGCCTATAAGAAGCGGACAGACGTAAGCTCCCGCGACCTTACAACGCCGAGAAGCTCAAGCTATACCAATGTGGCCAAGGCCAACAAGTGCATACCCCTCCTTTCGCAAAGATGATGTAAATGTTTTCTAAAAAATCCTGTCCATTCGAATAAAGAAACGTCGGAGCACCTCGAATATTATTCTGTTTTTGCGAGCCAAAGCCCTCACCAAGAGGCGACCGCACAGCTTCACTGCCCGGTTATCCTTAGTGGGCTTCCTACAACCCCTCCAATGCTAAGGATCAAAGTCCTCCTTAGAGGCAGCTCAGCAGCTACCCTGCTCGGCTATCCACGGCTGGTAGCTTCCTACCACGACCGACAGGGATCAAAAGCCCTCCCAGAGGCAGTCGAGCCTGAGGGTCCCTCGCTCGGCTATTCTTCAGGACAAAAGCCCTCGCCAAGAGGCACCGGGTGATAACCCCGCCCGGCCAAGGGTCCTTGGTAGGCTTCTTACAGCCCCTCCCGTGCTAAGGATCAAAGTCCTCCTAGAGGCAGCCGAGTCCTTGCTCGGCTATCCCCGGCCGGTAGCTTCCTACCACAACCGATAGGGATCAAAGTCCTCGCCAAGAGGCACTGGGCAATAACCCTGTGTTCCCTTCCGAATGGCGGCCGAGACAGGGACGTCTTGCCTGAGATTCGGGGCAGATGCTATTTGGTTTTATCCGTCCACCTCTCCGAAGATACCAAGTTGATTTATGGCGTCGTGTATTGGACGTTTAGACGGATGCAGCCGATGTAGCAGACTTCGTCAGATTCCCCCTCGCTTGAGGGGTTTTTTATTGTGGGGACTCTCTTCCCTGCAGGCGTAAGCCCCTGCAGTTAATTACGTTACCGCATCGCGGTAACAACTTTCTATTTCTCCAGAATTTCACTTCATGTCGTGGGTGTTTATTTTTTTTGTGGTTGCCCGTGGATTGTATACGGAGACTAATTTATGTCGTCGCCCGTAGGACGTGGATTAGTCCAAATCCGTATTTGCTTAGATTTGGGTTTGGTGTTTTAGTTTAAGGATACGTTAGCCATATTGAGGCTAAGATCAACTTAAACGTTCGTTAAGGATATGTTAGTCCAGTTTGAGACTAAGATCAACTTAACGGGATCATTTAGATCTGACAAAAGAGTATTTGGGGGCTCTATTGTTCCAGTTTAGGGACGTAGTGGTCCGTTTAATATATGGCCGTCGGTCCTCGTCACCTCTCTGACGACGTTGAAGAATTACAACGACAGGTGTCAGAGGAGTTCGGAGATGTACCCTCGAACCAAAGTTGATTAGGGGGTTTATAGTCCGGTTTGAGACTAAAGTCTGTTTAAAAGGTTTAAGGATACGTTAGCCATGTTTGAGGCTAAGATCAACTTAAACGGGATCTTTTAGATCCAACAAAAGAGCATTTGGGGGCTCTATTGTTCCAGTTTAGGTACATAGTGGTCCGTATGTAGTTTAAAGACATTGCGGTGCGGTCCATTGCCAGTTTAAGGACATGGTGGTCCATTTCCAGTTTAAGGACATAGGGGTCCATAAAATGTATGGCCGTCGGGACCCGTCACCTCTCTGACGACGTTGAAGGATTACAACGACAGATGTCAGAGGAGTTCAGAGATGTACCCTTGAACCGGTTGTAAATTGATTTAAGAGAGCAGTCGTGCTCAGTCAATTTAATTTGAGGACTTACTGCCAGGATTGGGTTAAGTCTAGTTGAAAATGTTCAACATTTTATTTATTTTTGGTCTGTTAGGCCTTTGTTTGGGCTCTGCCCTCTTTTAAAATAATGCAAAGCATTTTATTTTGGTCTGTTTAGACTTTTTTTTCTTTTAATTGGGCTCTGCCCCTTTTGATAGTGCACAACACTTTTGTTTGGTCTGATAGACCTTTTTTTATTAGGCTCTGCCCTTGGTAATGCATTGCATTAAATGATCTGACAGCGCCCCACGTAGCTTATCAGGCGCTTTGCGCCAATTGAGGAGCGCAAGGCGCAAACTCATATGATGGCGACACGTGTCACACTCTGGTGAGCGCAAGTGCAGTGCGCTGCGCCAGTGCGCTGCTGACACGTGGCGTGCTCTGGTGAGTTGCGCCAATTCATGAGAGCAGTGCTCTATTTTATCAGCGCATAGCGCAGATCTTTCTGGAGCTGACACATGGCGCTCTCTGGTGGCTTGCGCCAACCCAAGAGCGCAACAGTGCAGATTTTTCAAGTGCAGGGCACTGTTTTATTATTTTGATCAATTTCGATCAAAGAAAACAAGTTTTTCTTGTTTTCAAAGAACCAGTGGTTCATCAAAAGGCAATGCCTTTGTGTAGATCAAATGATCTTCTTATTTTTATTCTTATTATTTGATCTTTTCTTTTTATTGAAGATCTTTGAACTTGTTCTTAGATCAATGATATTTTTTTAGAAGAAACTTTTCTTTTTTCTCAAAGGTTTTTACCTTCTTCTTTTTCTGAATTCTTTCTCAAAGTTTTCAGAAAACTTCTCTAAGTTCTCTCTGTGTTTCAATGTGTTTTTAAATCTCCTTTAGACTTGGGGTCTTGGGGCCTTTATATAGTACCCATTAATTTGGTAAATTAGTTAAAAAGATCTCTCTCTGAGTGATCTGGGGATTTTTCCCTACCGTTGAATTTTTGATCCAAGGGCTTCTGTTTTACAAAAGACAATCTTCTTGTTTTAACAAGAACAGAAAGATCTTACTGGAATTTTAATTCTGTTTGGCGCAAACGCACCTGCGCTTGACACGTGTCGCGGAGCGCAGCGCAACTGCGCTACCACGTGGCGCGCAACGCAGAGCGCAGCGCAACTGCGTTGCCACATGACGCGCAGCGCAGAGCGCAAGTCAGCTGAAGCGTTGCTTCTTTAATTTTTAATTTTTATTTTAATTTTCAGAACAAAATCTTGCTCTGATTGGGGGAAACAGAAGCGTTGCTTCGTTTCTCGCCTTGGAATTTGAACAGAGTTTTGCTCTGATTGGGGTAAACAAATGCCCCCCCACCGTTGCGCTTACGTGGCCTCCAAACGTGAGCGCAGCGGTGGCAGAATTCCAACCGTCGCGCCATCCCTTGGAAGTTGAAACAGCTCTTCAATGCCTATAAATAGGACCTTTGGTCCCTTAGATGATTTTCATCTCTTCATAAGAATTTTGTTCAGAGCCCTGCTCTTTTGTTTAAGCACTTTTAAAAGTTCAAACTCTAGAGAATTTTAGGTAAAAATTAATTTGGATTGAATTAAATCAATTTTAAGAGCCTTGCTCTCAATAGATCCCTGATCTAAAGAAGGCCCATTTAGGGTTTCACTTAGCAGAAGTTTGCTCTAAAGGGGTCTAAAGAGAACTAAGGAGAACCCTATTAGGGTTCCATTAATAGAGCTCTGCTTTCTGAAAGATTTTCCTTGGATTTTCTTAATTTATTAATGGAGCTTTGCTCCTTCCAAATCATATAGAAAAATTCTTAAGAGTTTTTCATGGATCTTAGGGGGTTTCCTTTAAATTTTCCTCATAACTGATTTTGACAGGTGTCACTCCTGTCTGCAGAGCATTGCTCTCGAGGAATTTAACTCCCTATGCCTTTTTTTATTGCTAATCTTCCAATGATGTTTTCTTCAGGCATTATGGCGGTGCATCTACACAGTCTGCACGAATTCATCACCTACGAGGATATCCGCGTACAAGGCCATCACCAAAACCAGGAGTTTACAGATGCCCAGTGTGCGGAGGTTATGGGTCGTCTGAACGCACGCGTTGGTTGGTTGCTCCCTCGCCGTTCTACTCTCTTGAAGGTCATGCTGGGAGCCATTTAGAGAGCACTCCCGGGGTTTCACGAGGCCATGCCGCTTAACGCGCTGGATGATACCAAAGACAAGGTGCATTCAGTGTACCTATCGGGGCTAATCTCGAAGAAACGGCGGGATAGCCTCATCGACATTCTGCATCGAGTTTTTCAGCAGACGACGATAATCGCTGCTTATCGAAGGATAGGGGGCCTTGCCGAAGATCTTGACACACGTGAGCGCGAGAGGCTGCGCACGAGAATAATCAGGAAGGCCAGAAGAACTCTAGATGACCTTACTTTCGAATTCCTTAACCCATGCCCTGGATCTGAGGTCATACCGTTGTAATCATTTGAATAATGTCTTTGTTTATTTCTTTATGATTGTAAGAACCCTTGGCAATATGAATGGAAAAAAAAAATTATTTCAGCTTGTCTTATTTCTCGTTCTGAGTCTCTTGCATATACATGAATGAGTGTTTCTCGAACGTTTGATCAAATGTAAATCGGATGTTCTTTCTTCTTTCTTTGATTATCAGCATGTTGTTTTTAGTAAACATGGTCGATAGATGACAGAGCGAGCATCTTGTCTTGGCTTCTTCAAGAGGTAGCGATGGCTTAGGCCGCAGGTTCAGATCTGCTATCTAAGACTTTTCAACTTTATGAGCCGTGAGGGTCTCATAAAGACTTTTCTCCCTACGGATCGAGAGGATCTCGTAGGTGTATTTTCTCCTTAGGAATCGTGAGGATTCCTAAGTGCGTTTTCTCTTATAAGTCGTAAGGATCCTATAAGAGAATTTTCCCTCTTACGAGTCGAGAGGACTCGTAAGTGGTTGTTTCCCTCCTTGTCGAGATTCGACTTTGGAGAGTGAGACCCGTGGATAGTATGCAAAAGTCCGTTTTGGGCTGACTTGCAGGGTCCCAGTGCTTAGGAAACAAGTTTCTTTAATCCTTACTGCCTAAGGCTTTATCTTACGAGTCGAGCCGCATCGAAAAGTTCTCGCAAAGACATCAATTTCTTCACAAGTCGAGACGAATCGAGTATTTCTCGCAAGAATATCCTAACGTCATAGTTAACCTCTACTCTTTACGACAGAAGTCCGTTAGGGTCTGTGGTACTTAGGGTTTTGGCCGTCGTACTGTCGCATCAGCTGGTATATTCCTCGATAGGCAATCGTGCTGTTCGAGTAGCCATGCGACTGCCGTGTCTCTGATCCCTTCGGGGGCTGGACAAGACGTCTTCAAGCAATCCTCCTTGGCAGTTTAACCATCAGAAGAGCGAGCTTTAGGAATTTTGCCATGCCGCTTTTTACTTGAAGTTAGGCTCATTTTGGAGAGCCCCGATGAGTCATAACCACTCCGCGCTGGTGCGGGATGATCTCCGATAGTCTTTCAGGTTTTATGTGAGTTCCGTCAAGACCCTGAAGCTAGGAATTTGGCCTTTGCTTCGTTTGCTGGCATCGTGTCTGCTGTATCGAGACGAATGTCGTGGTTGTCTCTAGGTTGTTGGTGAACCGTCGAGCTTTGGAGCTAGGGACTTTGCCGTGGCTCCACTGTTTGATGATGTTGCGTCTGCTGTGCCGAGACGAACGTCGAGGTGGTAACCATTCCGCACTGGTGCAAGATGATCTCCGGTTGTCTTTCAGGCTTTATATGACTTGCCGTTAAGACCTTGAAGCTAGGGATTTGGCATTTGCTTCGTTTGCTGACATTGCGTCCTCTATATCGAGACGAACGTCGCGGTTGTCTCTAGGTTGTTGGTGAACCGTAGAGGTTTGGAACTAGGGACTTTGCCGTGGCTCCACTGCGTGATGATGTTGCGTCTGCTGTGTCGAGACGAACATCGAGGTGGTGACCATTCCGCACTAGTGCAAGATGATCTCCGGTTGTCTTTTAGGCTTTATATGACTTACTGTTAAGACCTTGAAGCTAGGAATTTGGCTTTTGCTTTGTTTGATGTGCCACGTCCGAATCCTGTTAGGGGAAGGACGTTGTAGTGACATCTCATCTACTGTATCGAGACGAATGCCGAGGTGGAGCTGGGATTTTGCCGTTACTCCGCTTTGCTGACCATGTGGTCTTTTGTTGACGTTGCGTCTACATCCTGCTGGACTGCGAAGGAACGTCGTTGTTTACATTGTGTGTGCTGTAACGAGACGAATGCTGAGGTGGTCTCTAAGTTGTCTGCGAACCGTCGAGATTTGGAGCTAAGGACTATGCCGTGGCTCCGTTTGATGGTGTAGCATCTGTGTCCTGCTAGAATGAGGAGGCACACGTTGTTGGTCTCCAGGCTGTAGATGTGGCCATTGAGATTTGGAACTAGGGACTTTTTCATGGCTCTATTTCGTTGTGACTCTGAGGTCGGTTGTTGACGTCACGTCTGCATCTGGTTGGAATGAGGAGAAACGACGTTGGTGATCTCTAAGTTGTCGATATTGACGTCGAGACCCTGAAGCTAGGGATCTTCCTTTGCTTTGTTTGTTGACATTGTGTCTGCAATATTGCGACAAACGTCGAGATTGTCTCTAGGTTGTCTATGAACCGTCGAGATTTGGCTTCGCTTTTTGGTGAAGCCTGTTGGGAAGGTATGGTTCCCTCTTTGTTTGTGCCCCTGGATTGTATACAGGGATCGATGTGATCTCACCTGTAGGGCAAAAAGTTTCATTCTTTCATCATTCATTTTTTTATTCTTTCCGCAACGCTCTATCATTTCAGCTTTTTATATCGCGAAGATCGCGATTGCCCAATCATTTCGGCTATTTTTCGTGGTGCCCAATTATTTTGGCTATTTTTCTTTTTACTCGCTGCTTTTTATTGCGAGTTGCCCAATCATTTCGGCTGTTTTTTTTTATTTTACTCGCTGCTTTTTCTTGCAAGTTACCCAATCATTTCGGCTGTTTTTGTATGCATACATTTTTACTTGCTGATTTCTTTGCAAGTTGCCCCATCATTTCGGCTATTTCATATGCATTTTTGGCTTACTGTCTTTTCGCCATAAGCCTAGAATTAAACATCGATTTCGGCATCAGCACCGCTACAACTGGGACGTTGACAGGAGTGAATCATCATTTGCATTTGTCGATGTTGAACAAAAGTGGCTTAGCAAACAGGGTTAGGGTCCTGTTGATTAAGGCTTTTGACTTCATGAGCCGTAAGGGTCTCACAAAGGTATTTCTCCGTACAAGTCGTGAGGATCTCGCAGGTGCGTTTTCTCCTTAGGAATCGTGCGGATCCCTAAGTGCATGTTCCCCTGTAAATCGTAAGGATCTTACTAAAAGGTTTTCTCCTTATAAGTCAAGAGGACTTACAAGGGTCGTTCACCATATAGATATATCCCTAGTCACAGATGAGACTTGGTTAGGGAAATGTTTATTCGCGCCCGTGGATTGTATACAAGGGTCAGTATTGAGCCGCTTGTAGGGCAATATCGAAGATTATGGGAGTTGCTTAAGAATAGGTTCAGGTCCCTGTAACTTAAGACTTTCAAATCTTATGAGCCGTGAGGGTCCTATAAGAGAGTTCTCCTTACGAGTCGTGAGGATCTCGCAAGTGTAATTTCTCCTTAGGAATCGTGAGGATTCCTAAGTGTGTTGCTCGTTTGTGAGTCGTAAGGATCTTACGCAGGTGGTTTCTCCTCACAAGGTCGAGAGGACCATGTAATTGTCTCTTAACGAGGTTGCGTCCTTTCGGGTTTTCACAAACACTCGCCGATAGCCCTGCTGTTTTTACTCACGGAGCCCTTTCGGGTTTTCATCCGTGCCCCTTTTTGCTTATGGACATACCGTCTTTATTATTTTTTTTATTCTTTTTCTTCTTCTTTTTCTAACGAGATTGCGCAGTTTCGGGTTTTCATAAACACTCGCCGGTAGCCCTGCTGTTTTTACTCACGGAGCCCTTTCGGGTTTTCATCCGTGCCCATTTTGCTTATGGACATACCGTTTTTTTATTATTCTTATTATATTTTTTTTATTCTTTATTTTTTTAATTTATCTCGCCAGCCTCAGGATGCTGCGGTAGTAGTTTAAGGACGTTTCGGTCCGTTTGCAAGTTTTAGGATATTGCGGTCCATCATTAGTTTAAGGACGTTTCGGTCCACAGCTAGTTTTAGGACGTAGTGGTCCATCATTAGTTTAAGAACGTTTCGGTCCGCCGTCGCCGTATTCGAGACGAATCTCTAGTTTACTGACTTTTCGGTCCATGGGGCTTTCTCTATGACTGAGCATGATGCCCCCGGCGTATCCATCTTTCTCGGAGCGTGCGGTTGTGGCGGGCTCACCTTCCAGTTTTCGGAGATGACGAACTTGCCATGTTGGTATTGGTCTTCAACCCAGTTTTTGAAGACGTAGAAATCCTCGATCAGGTGACTTACCGTTTGGTGGTAAGGGCAATAATTGAGATCGTTAACATCGCCTGGCCGCAACGGACGTTTTGGACTCGGCAGATTGATGAGTCTGTCGCGCACTGCCAGCTCGAACAGTCTCCTTGTTTTATTCTGAGGAAAAGAGTAAGGACGTTTCAACTTTTCATGGAGGGGTTGTCGCTTGTTGTTTCTGCAAACAACCGGTCTAGGGCCACTCAATTGCTGTTGAGTGTTGGCTACAAGGGTTGTTTTTCCCTTCCCTTTATCCTTTCTGCTCGATCCTTTGTTTGTGGAGCCGAGATTTTTTCCGAGTAGCGTGCGATTGCACGGCTGAACGTTCTCGCAACTCCTCAATTCTTTCAATTTTGAAATGGATTCCTTGAGGAGAGGGTTGAGGGCAGCTTCTTCGTCAGAGTCGCTTCCAAAGGTGATAATTTGCGATCCCTTGGAGTCGGCTATGTGACAGTCGTCGGCAGCTCTTTTGCGCTCATCTATCGCATTTTTCTGATGCCTACGAGCTTCACGCTTTGTTATGTTGAAGTGTTGCTTTTGAGCGACATACCCTTGCCACCAACACTTAAAGGAGTCGCAGTCTTCGGTAGGATATATGATCTTCTGATGATATAACCCGAAGTTAGGATGCATCTCTACTCCACCGAGAGTATTTTCTTCAGAGGGTGGTAGCTTCATTCCCACTGATAGGGCTTTAGCAAACCTTTTCCTCGTCTTGAATTTGTTTTTATCCGCAGCGGACGACTTTTGATTTGACAGAAGTGCCTCGACTCTTTGGTCTAGTCGGCGATGTTTGGCTCCTTCCAATATGGCCATCTCACGTTCTTGATTGGCTTTAACTTTCAGACGAATCTCATTCAGGAAGGCATCGATCATCTCGTCTGACGGCCGCAAAATTTCTGGTTTAGGGTCCGCCCTCGGTTTCTCGGCGCAAGGAGCCTCTTTATCATCCACTAATGAGTGAGAGATCACATGACAACTCGCTACGTAGTCTTCGGATTCATCTGATGAGTCTTCTCCATCGTTTTCGTCCTCAACAAAAGAACAAGCTGCCCCCGGCGCATCCGTCTTCTTTGGAGTGTGCGGCTGTGGTGGGTTTACTTTCCACTTTTCAGACAGCGCGAACTTGCCTTGTAGGTACTGATCATCGACCCATCCTTTAAAGACGAAGCAATCTTCGATCGGGTGACTTACCGTTTGGTGGTAAGGGCAATAATTGGGATTATTGAGATCGTCTGGCTACAACAGACGTTTTGGACTCGGCAGATTGATGAGTCTGTTGCGTACTGCCAACTCAAACGGTCTTCACATTTTATTCTTAGGAAACGAGTAAGGACGTCCCAGTCTCTCCTCGAAGGATGGACGTGGACGCATGTTGTTTTGGCGAACAACCGGCTTTGAGTTTGTCACGCCCCGAAAGTACGGAACAGACCGGCACTTAGGCTACGAACGTCTTGAGGCGTACGTACTCTAAGTAAGCCGAACCCAGAAATCCAAACCAAGAAAAGTAGTAGAGTGTGGGAAAACCATTTTTAAATCAACCAGTTTACAACATAATATACAACGCCTAAAGGCGAGGATCACAACAGAAAAGGAAACTCCAACAGCAAGAAATTCACAGAAATATAACGTGCGACTCTAAGGTCGAAGAATAAATATCACCGGTCTCTATCTCAAATAAGTACATGTTTGGTTGATGGAATTTCTAGATACACTGAAATATAATATACAATGTATAATGATGGGTACGATACAATAAACCCACCTACTAACAAGTCACCTGAGAGAAGTTGTGCCCGCAAAGCCGTAATGAAACTCGTACGGCAACACCTGCAAGAACTGGGGCACAACGGGGGTGAGTTGCCAACTCGTGAGTAGAAAAAGATCTACGAACAGAAAATTGCATGTATGACGCAATCGTAGGTCATACGATCATAATATGTAATCCTCAAATATATACCCAGCAATCTATAACATGACTAGGGTGAATATCTAATCCTAAGTATAATCCCATGTGCCCATGTCAGTGCTCAGGTAGCAATGTATCATATGAATGATGTATGAATGCATGAAACAGAATGCATGTACTGAAGAAAACTGCTTTCATAAATTTGTGAGATTTCTATATTTTTAAAATGAGGTATCATAAATGAAATCAGCATAAACAGTGCCTAGCATCGGCACAAAACATAAATCACAATATCTCGATATCTCTGTATCACAATCTTTGTACCTTAATATCTCAAAATCTCAATTTCTCAATCATAATATCTAGGGCGCCGTCAGTCCAGATCGGCCCCTACCATCCATCTCATGACTACGACGGTATTCTCCAGATATCCGACGTGTCGGGTAAAATCACCGGTCGGTCGTGCTCCCCTGCCTGGCTCAACGCCATCTCCTGCGATCTTCTTGTCCCGGGATACCGCACCGGGCCCACCATGTACCCGAAACGGTTCATCCACCTCCTCAAATCAGGTCTCGAAATTCATCAGCAAAACTCATGGTGGACGACTCATACATCATGGGAAAACCGCATTTTTATTTAAAAAGAGTGAAAGTAGCTTATATATGTTTTGCGGTTTCCCCCAAATCCAGGGAATATTATGGAAATCCGAATCATCAATAGCATGTAAACCATGAATATAAGCATGAGAATCCATGAATGCAACATATAATGAATAACAGTATGTATGAAGTGACAAGTAATAACTACAATGTCAAGCAGGCATATAAGGCAAGCATACTAATATCATGTCACTACTAGCTAACAAGCTAAATTAAGCAATAATATTTTCTAAGTGTGCGTGATATGGCAATTACGGATGAAGATGTCTGTGCGCCGGCAAATAAGTGTACGTGGTACATACGCATCATCGGTAATGGTGCTGGTGTCCTAACAGCAGGATATCAATAATGAAATATGAATCACAATAGTATGCGATGCAGAGCAACAATGATAAAGTGCGGGAGCTGAATACTAACGCAATGATGGCTGAACTGCATCTGAGGTAATAAGAGTCATATAGCTACACCACTATAAGGCTGAGCTAAAGCTAACAGTAGGTAAGTGAAACCGCCTAACCTCTGAGTCGATACCTATATATACATACATACATATATATATACATACATATATATATATATATATATACATATATATATAGTCGGTGATCCCGCCTCGAAAATATCACATCCGATAACATATCTCTATAATCAGTTATTCCCAAATCAAGATTGCGGATCAAACATCAATTTATAGCGCGTACGTAAATCCGTCGTACGGCATCCCCAAATCTGGGTACTGGTCAATATCACATCCGTCATATCATTCATCTAGTATTCTCTGTATCAAGATCATCATCTGGGGTAGTGACCTACGTCTAGTACAATGCTAATGTCATCATTATAACCCTGATCTGACTACTGATCGAAAGTCTAGTATGAATCGATATCATCATCACATATCATCTCAAGGAGTATACATCGCCAAATGCGGCCTATCATACTAATCTTGTCATATCAAGTCATGTCATATCATATCTCGCAACATAATCACATGTCGATCACTTAATATATATGTCACCATTCCTATGGCATCATCATCCCCAAAATCCTTTAAAGCATCAAGACGTATCTCAGTTATGAATTTTATCATATCACCGATATCATAACCTCATATCAAACTCATCGACTTATCTCAATCCCATTTATCATCCTCAAATCCGTATGTGAACACGTGGTCCCATACCCATGTGAACACATATCAATATAGAATCCCATAACCACATATGAAATAAGGATGTATGCAAGTATGAATGTGTGTATGTGTATGTGTAGTGCACCCACTACTCTAGGGTTTTCGCGACACTAAATCATCCAAGTCCACCAATTATCCATCCTAAACATCAATAATTTCCCAAACAACATATAATGGTTATAGGTGTGTATACGCATCCGTATACATCACCACGGATTGCGGGGTTGCTATACGCCATCCACCCGACTTCTCCCCGTAGATATAAATCTACTCACCTTTCTTTAAGCGTGCCGGTGCCGATGTCTCCATTTGCATCTCCAACGCTCCGACGCCACGTGGGGTACCTACAAGGATATCACACGCTAAAACACATGAAAACCATGTCGGAAACCAAAATGGTGCACGCTACGTCTATAAGTAAAAACCTATAGTCTTGCGTGCAAACACAGTCAAAGCTCACTGGTCGTTGGCGTTCAAACGCCACCCGACAGAAACGAATCACCAAATACCCAAAAACCATGCTAAAACAAGTCGTAAATCATACACCAACTCATGAAAATCAACCCAGATCCTACCCTGATTGGAATCAGACAAAATTGGACATACCCAGGGTCAAATTTACAGGTAAAAGAGCCGTGCACGCAAAACGAGGAGGTTCCCTACAGGGAATATATCTTCGGCCAGGAATTTGAGGTGGGGGCTAGGGTTTTGTGGGATGGTTCCAGGGTGCCTGCACAGCTTACTGCCAAGTCAATTTTATTTTAGGAGGTCTCGGGTTGAAGCAGATACCAGAAAGGTCACAAAATCGACAAAATCGCTAAAATACGCCGAGTTGAAACATTCAGGTAACTTACTGGAAATCTGGGGTGTTCTGGGGTTAACTGGTCTCAAACACACTTAATAAGGTTACCCTAACAATCAAAACCAACACTTGGTCAAGCCTCACTCAAATTTGCCTAAACTAGCACTAATCACGATATAAATACTAAATTTCAGCTAAACAACTATAACTTAACAAGAAAGGAGTTAGATTGCAAGATTTTATCTCAAGAGGGTCCCAGGATGAAGGAGAAGGGAAGATCAAGATGAAGGAAGGGTTGTGTTGCTGCTGCCGAGCTGCTCCTTTGGGCTGTTTGTGTTACTATTGTTGTTGTTGTAGGTTTAGTTTGGGCTGCTGCTGCTGCTTGCCATTTCTCTTTTGCTTTTCTTTTTTCTTGTGTTGTAGTAGCAGCTTCAGCAGTGAAGGGGGTGGTATTTGTGGTGAAGTTGAAGTATCTGATGTTGGGGTGTGGGTTGTAGTATATGATGTTGGGTTGGTGTTGTTGATGGGGTTGCTGCTGAGGCAGCAGAGGTCTAGGCTGATAGGTGCTGATGATGCTACTGCCGATGTGATGAAATTAGGGCTTAGGTTGTTGCTGTGGCTGTAGTAGCAGCTGATGCAAATGGGGGCTGAAGTTGTGTGTTGGTGTTTGAAATTTGTTGGTGAGGTTGTTTTGTGGTGAAGTTGTGGTATGTGATGGTGTGGAGGCTGTTCTTGCTGCTGTTGCAGCTTCAGATGGCTGTTCCTGTGGATTTGTATGATGTTGCTGCTGATGTTTGGGCTACAGCTGCTGCTGTTGGTTTATTTTTTTATTGCTATAGTTGTAGCAGCTCTTGCTGTGGCATATGAAATTGTGGCTGTTGTTGTGGGGTGCGGTGTTGTAGTATCTGATGTTGATGATATTGGGGCTGAAGTGTTGTTTAAAGGGGGCTGATATGTTGATAAAAGGGGCTGATATTGATCAATTGGGGGCTGATATGTTACATCAGCTGCTGTTGCAGCAGATGTGGCTGTTGCTCTTGTTTGGGATGAGGTTGTGGTGTAAGATGGTGTGGTGTGAGTGAGAGATGTGAGTGTGAGTGAGTGAGTGGGAGAGATGGGAGAGGCAAAAGCTTTGAAGTGACATGGAAGGTGATGAGTTTTGAAATGAGATGAGGTGACATAACCTAGGAGCTACCTCCCTCTCTCTCTTGATGAAAGATAGCACACACAAGCCATCAAATCCTCTCTCTCTACACAAGGTCAACTAACCCTAATCATCCTTAGACAAGGCCAAATCCCTTAGTCAAACCAAATCAACCTAACCAAGAGGTTTAAACCATCAAGCCCAATTAGACATGGTTAACCCTAGGCTACCATGACCAAAACATGAAACAAGTGTAACAAGTGTAGAAAATGTCATGTGCACATTTTTACACAAAAAGCCAAAAATCCAATTAGCGATTTTTAATCACGGTTAACACCAAAATAGCATTTACGTAACCATAAAAACTTAAAAATGATATATTTCCACAAAATACCCTATTTTAGAATTTTCCAAAATTTTCTCTGGAATTTTCACCATTTATCGGTATTTAATTATACCGACTATTAAAATATTCATTAAAAATTAATGTTAAATTATGAAAATTCCCAAAAATAATATTTTATTTTTTTGAAATGTTACAGAGTTGCTCGGCTGTTGCTGAGCATTGGCGACGACGATCGCCTTCCCTTTCCCCTTCTCATTTCGAGAGTCCGGTTTTGGAAGAGACGGTCCATGACCCATCTGGTCTATTTGGGCTCATTTGTCGATCAAGGCCTGGAAGGTGGTCGGCCTGAAAAACATCATGAATTAGGATATGGTCGCCTGCGGATCAAGGGTTCCCACAAACATGCCTACTTCAGTAGCCTCTTCTATGCGTTGTTCGCACTTTGACCATAGGTTCCGCTATCGTGTTGCGTATTGGACCCAGGTTTCGCCTGGCCTTATCCTGGCATTTATTAGTGCTGTTATCGGGGTGCGTTCACTAGCACTCGCGAATTTTTGTGTAAACAGTAGCTCCATCTCCGCAAATATTTTGACAGAGTCGTTAGGTAGCTCCAAATACCATTCAAAGGCTCTTTCTGTTAAGCTGCCGACGAATTGGCGAAGCATCAATTTGTCATTGCCTCCAGTATTGCCGCATAAGGCCCGGAATTGAACGACATGCTAATGCGGATTCCCTGTACCTTTGTATACGTGGAACTTAGGGATCGTATATCCCGGCGGGTAACTGATTTGGTCATACCAGCTTAGATAAGGTCGTCCGGTTCTAACAATTTGCGCAGCCGCTTCATTCGTTTGATGAACTCGTATTTGCTGAACTATATAGTTGTCCAGTGCGGCCTTGGAAATGGTTTCCTCTTTGGCTGTTGAAAGGGCTGGAGGAGGATTAGATGTTTCCCCTCTATCGTCTTCAACAAGGATTGGATAGTCATAAGCTGGAGAATCTGGCTGTAACCTCATCCCTACCATATCTTGGAAGAGGAGCACCATTTGTTTTATGTTAGCCGCTTGCTCTGCAGCTTCTTTGTCCTTCTTTTCGAGGACTCTGCATAGGAAGTTAGCGTCAGTTTCCTGTTCATGACGCTGCTCTGATGATGCCTCCGAGCTTTCTTTTGGCCTGGTAAGTACAGCCATTGCAGTCATCATCTCCTGAAGCTTCTGCTGTTGTTCTTGAACCTTCGTCACGGATCGGGTGAGCGGTCGGTGACCTGTCAAAGCACGGCCTTCCTTCTTTCCGGAAACCATATAAACCGTATGCACCACCATGCCCCCAGACCTGGAGCGTTTAGATTCAGTGTCTTTGCGATTTTCCAAAGACACATGGATCTTCCCCGACCTCCTTCTTTTTTGAGTGGTCGAAGTTGAGGGGGCCATCGTAATGGGCACCCAAATAGCTGTTGCTTTTTGTGGCTTGACGGAGTAATCCTTCTCCTACCGAACCTTCATCTTTTTCTGTCGGTGGAGATAGCTTTCATCAATCACCGACTCTTGGACCTGTCGCCAAACTTTGTAAATTTTAGAGGACAGCCGTTGAGGGGGTTTCTCTAGCTTCTTCTCTGGAGCATTCTCCACAGGTGAAGGAGTTGGTTTCAGCACCGCAACAGGAGAATTTCTGCGCACCGTGTTCAGCAATTCAAAGCTGTTCCCGGTTGGAACAGCAGCTTTGATTTCTACCATCGGAACCAGCGGAGTTATCCCAGAGGGGGAGTTGCCCCCCAGCTTTCCTTACCCATCGCCAGTGACGACGGCGAGCATGGCGAGCGATTGGAGTTGGTTTAGCCGTAGGGGTGATTTCATCATGCCCCCTCTGGGCAGGGGAAGCAGCTTTGGGGGCCTCGCCTGGAGCAGAAACCGGAATGGTCAGCCTTGTAAAAACTAACTTCTTGGAAGGAGAAACCTTTCCAATGATTTCGTCTGCTTGAGCCAGGATGGCTATCCGCTTTGGGATGGCAACTTCGGGTATCGTGGGCTTGTAGACGTTCTGGCCTAGTCTGTTGAAAACTGAGGTATTGAAGTTGGGCGACCCGTTGAGAGGGGCCGCGGCAGTAGCATACCGGTCAAAGACCGACTTCTTTGGAGCCTCTTGCAACTTCGTTGGGGAATTGAAGCTCAACGGTGGGAGCATGGTCCCGAAGAATAATCCAGTGGTGGCTTGAGTTACTTGCTCCACTGGCATCTTGAAAAGGGAGGCCGCTTGGGGCCCATAAATCACTCTTCCAGCAAGGACCGAGCGAGAGTTGCAATTGCAGGCGGTACAGTTTGAAGCCATTGATCTTCTGTTTTCTGCACGTAGCAAGACACCAAATCTTAGTATCTCGAATCCACAGGCAACCACAGCAAACCGCGATTCTTTCGTGAACACGACACACGAAGTGTGGAGTGGAAAGAGGAAAAGGTCCCACCGGGCGTGCCAGAATCTGTTCCCCTCCGAATGGCGGCCGAGACAGGGACGTCTTGCCTGAGATTCAGGGCAAATGCTATTTGGTTTTATCCGTCCACCTCTTCGAAGATACCAAGTTGATTTATGGCACCGTGTATCGGAGGTTTAGACGTATGCGGCCGATGTAGCAGACTTCGTCAGATTCCCCCTCGCTTGAGGAGTTTTTGATTATAGGGACGCTCTTCCCTGCAGGCGCAAGTCCCTGCAGTTAATTACGTTACCGCATCGCGGTAACAACTTTCTCCTTCTCCAGAATTTCACTTCATGTCGTGGGTGTTTGTTTTGTTTGTGGTTGCCCGTGGATTGTATACGGAGACTAATTTATGTCGTCGCCCGTAGGACGTGGATTAGTCCAAATCCGTATTTGCTTAGATTTGGGTTTGGTGTTTTAGTTTAAGGATACGTTAGCCATATTGAGGCTAAAATCAACTTAAACATTCGTTAAGGATACGTTAGTCCAGTTTGAGACTAAGATCAACTTAACGGGATCGTTTAGATCCAATAAAAGAGCATTTGGGGGCTCTATTGTTCCAGTTTAGGGACGTAGTGGTCCGTTTAATATATGACCGTCGGAACTCGTCACCTCTCTGACGACGTTGAAGAATTACAATGACAGGTGTCAGAGGAGTTCGGAGATGTACCCTCGAACCAAAGTTGATTAGGGGGTTTATAGTCCGGTTTGGGACTAAAGTCTGTTTGAAAGGTTTAAGAATACGTTAGCCATGTTTGAGGCTAAAATCAACTTAAACGAGATCGTTTAGATCCAACAAAAGAGCATTTGGGGGCTCTATTGTTCCAGTTTAGGGACATAGTGGTCCGTAGGTAGTTTAAGGGCATTGCGGTGAGGTCCATTGCCAGTTTAAGGACATGGTGGTCCATTTCCAGTTTAAGGACATAGGGGTCCATAAAATGTATGGCCGTCGGGACCCGTCACCTCTCTGACGACGTTGAAGAATTACAACGACAGATGTTAGAGGAGTTCAGAGATGTACCCTTGAACCGGTTGTAAATTGATTTAAGAGAGCAGTCATGCTCAGTCAATTTAATTTGAAGACTTACGGCCAGGATTGGGTTAAGTCCAGTTGAAAATGTTCAACATTTTATTTATGTTTGGCTGTTAGGCCTTTGTTTGGGCTCTGCCCTCTTTTAAAATAATGCAAAGCATTTTATTTTGGTCTGTTTAGACTTTTTTTCTTTAATTGGGCTCTGCCCTTTTTGATAGTGCACAACACTTTTGTTTGGTCTGATAGACCTTTTTTTATTGGGCTCTGCCCTTGGTAATGCATTGCATTAAATGATCTGACAGCGCCCCACGTGGCTTGTCAGGCGCTTTGTGCCAATTGAGGAGCGCAAGGCGCAAACTCATATGTTGGCGACACGTGTCACACTCTGGTGAGCGCAAGTGCAGTGCGCTGCGCTAGTACGCTGCGCTGTTGCGCTGCTGACACGTGGCGCGCTCTGATGAGTTGCGCCAATTCATGAGAGCAGTGCTCTATTTTATCAGCGCATAGCGCAGATCTTTCTGGAGCTGACACGTGGCGCTCTCTGGTGGCTTGCGCCAACCCAAGAGCGCAACAGTGCAGATTTTTCAAGTGCAGGGCACTGTTTTATTATTTTGATCAAATTTCGATCAAAGAAAACAAGTTTTTATTGTTTTCAAAGAACCAGTGGTTCATCAAAAGGCAATGCCTTTGTGTAGATCAAATGATCTTCTTATTTTTATTCTTATTATTTGATCTTTTCTTTTTATTGAAGATCTTTGATCTTGTTCTTAGATCAATGATCTTTTTTTTTAGAAGAAAGTCTTCTTTTTTCTCAAAGGTTTTTACCTTCTTCTTTTTCTGAATTCTTTCTCAAAATTTTCAGAAGACTTCTCTGAGTTCTCTCTGTGTTTCAATGTGTTTTTTAATCTCCTTTAGACTTGGGGTCTAGAGGCCTTTATATAGTACCCATTAATTTGTTAAATTAGTTAAAAATATCTCTCTCTCTGAGTGATTTGGGGATTTTTCCCCACCGTTGGATCTTTAATCTAAGGGCTTCTGTTTTACAGAGGACAATCTTCTTGTTTTAACAAGAACAGAAATATCCTACTGGAATTTTAATTCTGTTTGGCGCAAACGCACCTACGCTTGACACGTGTCGCGCAATGCAACTGCGCTAGCGCGTGACGCGCAGCGCAGAGCGCAGCGCAACTGCGCTGCCACGTGGCGCGCAGCGCAGCACGCAAGTCAGCTGAAACGTTGCTTCTTTAATTTTTAATTTTAATTTTAATTTTCAGAATAGAGCCTTGCTCTGATTGGGGGAAACAGAAGCGTTGCTTCGTTTCCTGCCTTGGAATTTGAACAGAGCTTTGCTCTGATTGGGGTAAACACCCTGCTCGGTCCCCATCCTGAAGGATCGAAGCCCTCGCAAGAGGCAACCGAGCGGCCGCCCTGCTCGGTCAACTCCGACTGGTTGCTCCCTACCCATGATGCCAGGGACCGAAGCCCTCGCAAGAGGCATCCGAGCGGCTACCCCGCTCGGTCGTCCCAGGCTGGTAGTTGCCCACCCATGACGCCAGAGATCAAAGCCCTCGCCAAGAGGCAACCGCGCAGTTTCACTGCCCGGTCATCCTTAGTG
Source organism: Agapanthus africanus (assembly GCA_030015575.1). NCBI lineage: Eukaryota > Viridiplantae > Streptophyta > Magnoliopsida > Asparagales > Amaryllidaceae > Agapanthus > Agapanthus africanus. The sequence goes on along the minus strand of JASDDO010000028.1, from coordinate 21,874,002 downwards.
GGCTTCTTACAACCCCTCCAACGCTAAGTATCAAAGCCCTCGCAAGAGGCAATCGAGCGGCTGCCCTGCTCGGTCAACTCCGGCTGGTAGCTCCCTACCCATGACGCCAGAGATCGAAGCCCTCGAAAGAGGCATCCGAGCGGCTACCCTGCTCGGTCGTCCCAGGCTGGTAGTTACCTACCTACGACGCCAGAAATCAAAGCCCTCACCAAGAGGCAACCACACAGCTTCTCTGCCCGGACATCCTCAGTGGGCTTCTTACAGCCCCTCCAACGCTAAGGACCTAAAGTCCTCCCAGGGGCAGTCGAGCCCGACCCTCGCTCGACCATCCCCAGCTGGTGGTCGTTGTTCGCGGCGCCAGAAATCAGAAGCCCTCGCCAAGGGGCAACCGAGCAGCTTCCCATCCATCCTCGGCACAAATACAGCGGACAACCCTCTGCCCATCACATGCAGAGGATCCGATCCACCAACAAGGGGCATCAGGTCTATTCGAGTCTCGAGCGATCCCCCCTCGACTTCAGGGGCCATGGAGACACTTCCTTCTCGGTAGCGCTTGGCACGCTTGGTAAGTAATAGAAATCAACTCGACGAACGATCGCTAGACAAATAGCCGACCTGACATGGAAGCCCAACGGTGCAAGAAGAGAAATTTTATGAGCATTTTTCACGAACAGAAGATAAAGTGCAAACCAAAGAAAGAATTTTTTTTTATTACCAAAGGAAAAGCCTTTACAAAGGGTACTTTGGGCTCCCCAGCCTTACAAGCTGCCCGGAGGCTCACAAAAAAGGGCCTAAGTCGCAAACCCCCATTGCGCCTCGCTCATCGCGGCCTGCCAGAGGCTTCACCATCGGAGGTTTTGCCACCAGGGGTGCGTCTCGCTTCCCTCATCATTGTCTGCCGAAGGCCTTGCCGCGTGGGACCCGAGCATGAAGCTCGCCATCGGCGAACTCAGGAAGCTGCTCCTTCACGGCATCCAGAGCCTTATTCCACGCGACGGCGGAATATTCACCAAGCTCGACGTGAAACTGCTCAGACACCTTGTAATCGGCTACAGCTTTCCTAGCCCGAGCCTTGGCAGTCTCGGCCACCAAAAGCGCCGCCTCGGCATCCCCCTTGCTGGCGTCTCTCTCCTTCTCCATAGCTGCGAAACGTTCTGCCAGATCCGCCATCTTCCTCTCGGCAACTCGGTGGGATGCACTCAGGCGACGGTAGGCGCCCCAATTCGCTGAATTGGCGAGCTCCATAGCCTCTGCACGGGCCGCCATGACATCGGCCCTCGCCCTCTCCAGACGCAGGTCACGCCGCAGGGCCTCGACCTCCGATGGAAACGCTTCTATTGGCCTTGGCGCGTGGAATGCCCCCTCGAACTCCATACGGATAGTGAGGGCGCAGTGTTGAAGGACCTGATGGGAAGTGGGTGAGAAACTCGGGGGGCGCTTGAGCCAAAGAAAGGAAAGTCAAAAACAACGCGTAGAGAAGTTCGTACCTGGACCGTCCCTTGGGCTATGGCCTCCATTTGGACCCTCAGGATACCGTGCAGAAGCCTTCCCCCGGCCGACTCTTCCATCCTGGCGAGCAGGCCGGCAGCGACGGAAAGCCCAGATGGAGCCATGAAGACGACATCACCCCCCTGCACGGGAATCCCCTCAGGAACCATTGATGGCGGCGCACGAGAGATTGTCCTTTTCCTCTTAAAGGGGACCCCGTCCTCACCCTCCCCTCTGTCTCTCAGATGACCGTGGACGTCTCTCACCACCATCGGAACAATCACCGGGAGCCGTCAACGAAGCGGGCTGCCCTATCGCCGGCGGAACATTCGGCGCAGGGCATGAGCCAGCCAGGGGCACAGCCGCGCCTCTGGCCTCCCCCTGGAACGAGAAACCGAAAGAGTGGGAGCGAACCATGTATCCAAGCGAAGAAGAGCGTCGAGTTGCCAAAACTTAGAAGAAAGGAAATATGAAAGAGTAGGGGCACTTGGGCGGACCCCGCCTCTACTTATTCCCACGAACGACCTCATCCAACGGCTCCCTTCATCTCCCGCCAAAAATGCCCCCTCACGTCCAATGGCTCCGATTGCTCCACTTGTCGTTTCCACACTGGACCACACCCCATCAGGCGTCGCAGGTCTGCTCATGTTTCGTCGGCCAACTAACGCTTGACACGTGGATCATCACTTCAGTGACTGGATGCATGAACCAGTGCACCTTCCTTAAATGCAGAGATCTCGTCCTGACTCGCTAGCAGAAAAGACAGCTGACAGACCGGGGACGCGTCCCGACGAAACCTTAAGAGGGAGCTCACCCCGGGCGGCCCGGCAGTCCATTCCTGACCCGACCCACTGGCCGGTCGGGACAAGAGTGGGGGGCTAATGATGATGCTTAATATTGGCGGTCTCCAAGATCAGGACACGTGGCACATGACGTGTCCCAAAACTCAGAAGAAGGGGACACAGGGGCCGACCAGGGCACCCCTGTACCCGACCTGCAAGCACAAGCTGGCTCACCTCAGAGCCCCTGAAATTTGGCCTTCTCGGCCTCTCAGCTCACCCCGAGCTGCCCCAGGACCAAAACTTATCGGCCCTCTCGCTCGTTCCCGAGCCCCCCAGCCGTGGCCGTCTTCCTCGGTCCTCCGACCGATCAACTCCACCACTCACAAGCGTAACCGCCGCTCTGCAAATCTCCATGCGCAGATTCTCCGCCAGCAACATCCCACGTTCCACACCACCACGATCCCCATTAATGGGCGATCCGCTCTTTACGTGGGCGTGACGTCGGGAGCGTAACTGCCGGCGAGATTCTCGCGCCTACTGTTGCGTGCTGCCGCCACTATATAAACCCCTATCATAGAGAGGTCAAGTAAGCCATTTTTAATTCCACTTAACCGTTACTCTGCCCGGATCTCGTACTAATTTGATCGTCGGAGGGTCCTCGGTGGTACCAAACCACCCCGAGACTTCTTTGCGGGTACTCGACGTTAAACTCCTCAAATCACCAATCTCCTCAAAACCCATTGAGACCCGCACGCGACAGGAGATCACCTTCCAAATTCACCGGAAGATCGACAGAAGACAACATCTGAGAGAGACCCTAAAAGGACCTCCATCACATCCCTTACGAAGGAAGATCAGCCTACTACAGACGTGTGTTAGAATTCTAAATCATATCTATTAATTCTGACTACAACTTTGAAGTTTTGATACGGATTCTAGTACATCCTTAAAAATCTAACTCTTAGTTACCTTGACAAGCCCTTTATTTCCCTTTGATGCAAGGCTTGAACAACATTGAAATCTAGCTTGGCTAGCTCAATTAGCAAGCAAGGAAACCTTCCTTCTTCTCTCTCATAGACATCAATGTAATGTCTTGCTTCAACCCTTTATATATATATATATATATGTTTTAAATGCAATTATGCTTCAAAATAGGCAGCAAGTACTTCTGAGTTTTCAGATAGATTTAAGTACAAAAATATAAAAATACTAAAATCAAGAGTAACAATTGTTCTCTAAGGAGCCTAAAGCAAAAGTGAAGTCTCCTTCAATCCACAAAGCTTCTCAAATCCATCAACAAAAAATCTAGCTAGACATTGCATCCTTGATCTCCTCCTCAAAATGATAAGCCAAACCAAGCCTTCTTATAGAATCACTAAGCTCAAGAATATAAGCTAATGGCTCCTCTGTTTCCTTAACTAATTTCTTCACCTCATTCTTCAACTCCTCGATCCTTCATTAATTTGAATTTTGAATCATCATATGGGCTATGAATAAGTTCAATGAGTTGATGCTCCCATATTGTAGGGTGATAGTCTGCCGACCTTCACGAGTTTTCGGTTAATTCCAACGGGGAAGTAAGTGTTGCATTGCATGGCTTGGTTTCAGTTTGAAGGGATGAGATCCTTTGAGGCTTCTGCATGTTCAGGGAGAGGGGGAGAGAGAGAGAGAGAGAGAGATTATGTTATAGAACAATCAATCATTTAAAAAAGGGTAAATTATCAAAACCCCTCGACCAAGATTTTCCGTTGACAAAAACCTGGTCCCGAAGCGGTTGTCAGAAACTCCTTGAAAAGAGTTTCAGTTTTCAAAAGAACCCATGCATGTGGTATATATTCGTATAGTTGCATGGTATATCTAATTTTTAGGCAATATATATGCAGTTATATATGGTATCTATGCAGCTGTATGCGATATACATAAGCTAATTAGATATAGCATGCGGCTATATAGATACTGCTGGAAAAAATTTCCAAGGGTTTTGACAACCGCTTAAGAGCGAGGGTTTTTGTCAATGGTAAAACATGACATGACGTTTTTTTTTTTTCCTTTTAGAAAAAAAGAACTAAGCATTTTGAGGAAACTCAAGTTGTGCATAGGCAAAGCAAGCACATTTTTGGAAATGTTGAGTTGTAGGTTCAACATATTGCTTTGAAATGGACTTGATTGTAGATGAAATGGAAAAAGTGAGGAATTTAGTTGTAGCAAAGATGGCAGGGGTGGGATCCCTATATACAGAGTTTGTTGTGATGTACCATTAGGGCCCGTTTGGTTGCACCATTATGAGTTTGGATTTGGATTTTGGATCGTGGAATCCTAGGATTCCATAATTTTATATTTGGTTGCAAGATTAGGATTTCTAGGATTCCTTTGTTTTTTATGGGGGGCCCACCACAAAACAAGGATTATGGAATCCTAAAAATTTTCAAGGATTTTCAAGGATTTGGCATTATTCATTGTACTTTTAGATGGGGCCCATGCACTTTATTTATTTAACAATCCTCTCTCTCTAAAATCCTCAAATCTAAATCCCACTTTTTTGCACCAACCAAACAAAGATTACAAGGATCTACAAATCCAATACTAGGAATCCAAAACCAACCAAACAACAAATTACCAAATCCAGAAATTTCAACCGTACTATTTTGGAATCCAAATTCCATAATCCTGCAACCAAACAGCCCCTTAATGTCCATCTGGCCAAATTGCATAAAACCTCCATCATTTTGGTCTCTGTGGCAAAATATTCTCATCTTTTTCTAAAAGGAACAATGAGCTTGACAAAATAACATAGTATATCAATTTTTTAGATGCCCCGCATCTGTTTATCTTAATCTTCATGCTCTAAAATATGAATGCACCAATTTCATATAATTAAAACACTTTGTGCATATTGATCTAGGATTATAAAATGTTCCGTTATCGGAAAATTGTTTGTTTCGCAACCATACATTTGAGGTATGGACAAAAATAGTCCAAATCACATAGAACTGACATGCACATATGTTAGACCAAAAAATTAAGATAGAGGGTCTTGATCATCCAAAAAAAAGGCATAGTGGGTTATTTTAAGTAATAACTAGCTTGGTCATATTTTTTTGAGTAAAACTAAAGCTCAAAGCCTCCACTCGTTTAAACGAGATTTTAAATAAACAAGAAACTAAGGAACAGAAAAAAAAGTACATATGAGTACGATAATGGGGAACAAACCCCTACAGTCCAAAGCCGAAACCGAGGAACAAACACCGAGTACAAACAACAGTCAAGGCCCACCAACCCTAGGACATGTAAGCCCGTGTGGGTCGAGCAAAACAAAATCATGCCCCAGTGCAAGGTGCTCGTCTACGTCTTCTCGTCCCACTGCTTCTGTCCGCCCTCCACTTGACTCGAGCCACCATCGTCCACACCCTCCAGGATGTGCACTCTCACCCTCTTCCTAGCGTCCTCTGATGCTACCCATGATCAGAATAAAGTTACCGTGTCAATTCAGTTGCTTATCCCATTTACCGATTTGAACATGTTATTAAAAATTCTATCATTTCAATCTTTCCAAATAAACCAACATGTGGCAGAAGCAAAAATATCCCAAAAAAATCGATCTATACAACTGATAGACTGGGTCCTCCATGCCCTCCAATGGTCATGGAAGGAGCCAGGCGGCGTTTTCCAGCCCAAAGCTCTTTGAGCCATGTCCCGGACTAAGACAGTCATCAGACATGTCATAAAAAAAATGATCCACTGATTCATTTTCATTCCCGCATAGCGGGCAACCCGATGGTCCTATCCACTTTTTTTTTTAAGAGATTGTCCCTTGTTAGAATCACATTTTTGCCCACCAACCATAAGAAAACCCTGACTTTTAATGGGGCCCTGATTTTCCAAAGAATCGATGCGAAGCCCTTGTCCAATCCACCGTAACTAAGCACTCGATAAAAGGACTTGACAGAGAAAACTTTGTTCGGACCCCACCTCCATGACCTTATCCGGTCCTCTACCCCTTTCCCCGCCAGCTCTCAATCTTGCAAGAAGGTTATTAAGTCTTTACGTGCCTTTCTTTCTATTGTTGGGAGGGCTCTTTTAAACGAAGGCCACAATTTTCCATTCTTCCACTGCTGTGCCACCAAGACGTTTGGGTTTTTTTGCTAAGCGATATAAATCTGGAAATTTATTCTGCAACCAAAAGTCTTGCCAGAAGTTGATACGGTTGTCTCTCCCCAAAGTGAATGTAACGCCTTTAAAGAAGGCATCTCTTACCATCTCTTACCGAATAAGACTCACATTGGATACAATGGTTTAAAATGACTATATACAACAAACCAAAACTACAGAAACTAGAAAGAAGTAGAATCAAATTTTTAATCCAGTCAGCTTCACATTTTAGAAGGATTAATTCGAGATATTTCATCTTGCAAATCAAAAGGTTTTATTCATCTTCAATATATAGCAATGGCCTAAAAGGTATTTCGGATGAAAATCAGACCTAAGGAAGAGTTGCCTTGTTAGGTCTATTCGGTCATATGTTTTCTATATTAATATTGGTGCAAGGCGATTTGTTGTTTGTTTCCACATTGAAATGTAGATTTTGTTGGGAAAAATAAAGGTTAATATTGATCGGTCATAAATCAATTTGATTTTAAATTCGGCATCATCAGTAGTATATTCAGGAAAATTACAAGATATCAAATAATAAAGTAACCGACAGGAATGAATAAATTAACAACACAAGAGGCAGATAGCGTAATAGGTCGTAACCTAATCCAAGTTGGATTTGAACCCCATCCAAGCAGGATTTCTTAAACATTGGATTGAGATCCAAAGTTTGGTCATAACCATTTTTCTCCGCAAAAAGCCTGCTTCATAAATTTAAACATTCAACATGTTCACATATACATATATTCCACCAATTATGGCACTATCGAGACTCAAGCATTGGAATCAATCTAACATGATGTGTTCAATGAACAAGGAAGTGATCAGGTCCTTCATTATCCCGGTCGAATCGCCGATGCCATCGCCATGTTGAAAAATGCATTGAGCAGTTCTTGCCATGTTCAGAATCATGACGACAAAATCTTTTGGAAGAGTTGTTGTAAGAACTTCTTTGTTGAGATTCATCCATGAGCTAGTAATCAAACTCTTGATGTGCTCTTTGGAATTCTCCTCTGATTCTCCAGTGTCATTCATGTAGCATTGCATTGATTTGGGTGTGTCCCCTCTTTGCATCTCAGCCTGCATGATTTAATCATCCATATGATCAGCTCAATTTATTTCCTTTGCTTGTTTTTAACAAGATTAGGATTTTTTTTTTTAAAATTTAGAAAAGGAAATGATTTGATTTTTTTTTAAAAATTTAGAAATTTATACCATAAGCTTAGCGGTTGGCAAATATATACCACGACCTTTCAGCATTTTTCAAGTTGAAATCATATGTTGGTTACAGCGAGAGCTTTTTTATCTTTAGGGTCTGTTTGGATGAGCTCATTTTTAAGTGATTATTTGCCATATTTAACTTATGAGTGATTATTTCTGGAAAAAATCAAAAAAAATCACTTATAAGTGCTTATGGCAAATAAGTTGCTTAATGTTTGGATAATTTTGTATGAAAAGTGATTATAAGTAGATAGTGTGTTTGGATGAAAAGATAGATAGGTGATTATTGCGTGTAAAATGACCAAAAAGACGTATCATTAATGTCATCTTAAAATTTGAATGAAAAAACAAGATGTATTATGGTATATTATTTGGTCAACTCTACTATTCCATAATCACTTATGGAATAAGCTAGGAATACCTAGCTTATTTTTAAGTGAGAAAAGATATCATTTTAAAGCCAGTCATCGTGGGACCCATAGTAAAATAATCACTTATTGAATAATAAATGAGAGATCCGAACACACTATCTACTTTGGGGTCCACCTTGATGTGATTTTTAATCATTTGTTGACAAAAAATAATCCAATCCAAACAGGCCCTTAGACTTGTCTTTGATATTCCAGTGAAGGCAGAGTAACTGTACGGTATTAAAAACGAAAAAATGCTAGGTACACTTAGTTAATTGTGTAAAGTTCAAATTTATAATGTTATGAAATATGAAAAATGCTGAAAGGTCATTTGATTTTAGTGAAATTTAGAAACTGTTTAAAATTAAAAGAAAAAACAAAGATGTTAAGTCTCTATTGACCCGGAATCCCAGATATCGACTAATGTCTTAATTTTGTTTATTGGGACTTTTGTTTTTAATCATTAGAAACATTTCAATAATATTTATTTAAAAAAATAATAGAATAAACATAGAATGCAAGAATTATGTATTCATCGAATTAATTATAAGGCTGCATGTGCAGATGGTATCCTACCTTAGAAGTCCCCAAATCATCGGCAAGGCGAACGATAAGAGAAGACCAATATATCATGCCACAGTCTTGCTTCAACCAATTGCTATGTACTTTTGCTGAATTGTGATGTGTGAGAAAAAAGGCTTGAACCATTACAATTGGACCTCCCACTGAAATCGATGCATTTTCCAAATATTCGCCTAGTGTCGGTATGTATCCTCGGTTGTACCATTCCGCTTCTTTTAAGTAAGCTTCACAAAGACGCTCCCACTGAAAAAATATTACTTAGTTTAGTTTCCTACAGGTTTTTTCGGGGAGTAAAAAAGAGAATTGACTGTTGGAAATTAACTCAAAAATTTTTAGAGGAAATTGTCTTCAGATCTGAGAAATTTCATTCTAGTTTTACCATGTCCTCAGCCTTTTTTTATTCATGAAATTTCTGTTTTCGTTCCTTTACTGTCTCGGTCCCAAGTTTAATTTTGCATAGTATTGATTCATTCTTTCTATTTTGCCCTTGTAATAAATTGCAGTGTATTTGCAGTAAAAATAGATTAGCGAAACTATAGTCTGCAGTCAAGTTCATTAGGCTGTAGTCCGTCCGGTCATAATTTTTGTACAAATGTATTCAGATTGACGCCAATTATGGTCGAATTAGATGCATTTTACTGTAAATGAGAAGAAGACGGATGATATACCCAAAGGTTTAAAATGACAATAGACTAGTAAAAAGACATTTCAGGAACTGGAAACAACCGCCAAAATGTACTAGGAGGTCAGTGAGTAACAATTTGAAATAACAATATTGAAGTAAAAGCTACCAAAGTCAACAAGTTCAACTTACTTCTCTTTTTATGAAGGGCATGACATCCATCCCATAATCCTCGAAGATATCATATGCAGTCTCGTGAATGAAGTTGTATAATAAACTGAAGCATAGCTTTAAGCAATTTGGAAGTGCTCCTAAGGCCGTTGAATCCCAACTATAGGGAAAAAAGAATTCAATTATAGAAGAAAATCAAATTGTAAAAAAGCAAAAGAGAAATGTAAGAGATAGGATGGTATAAAAATCTCACCTTTTAATTGCCGATGTAAATACCTCAAGTTCTTGTAATGACCCGTAAACATCATATATATCATCAATCACTGTTAAAATACAAATGAGTTTTGTAAGCACTTTCCGACATTTGGAAAACTGAGGCTCAGAAGCAATCCCTGCAGCCCATACATAATTCTCGAATAATCGATCCCTGGAAAATTTTAGGTTATCTCCCATTTTCAAATCATTCCACCACCTATTACATATGAATGACCATGTTAGAGGATACACATATGATGGTAGAATGGAATAACTTTGCAACCGATGCCGAACACAACTTAATTTATTCATTTAATATCGAAATTGCACTCTTTTGTCAAAAGTGTTTGAGTTTGTATCGTATGGTTCCATTACGTTTCTGGTTTCTATATATCTTGTATGCAGATGTTATGCTATTTACCTATTAATGACATCAGGAGAAGTATTCCACAGAAGAGAATATAGAATGAAGATGCCAACGTCTTCTTATGCACGTAAGGCTAAATATTACCAGATTACCCTTTATTTTTCCAATTTCAGATATATACCATAAACTTAATAAATTACATATAAATACCAAGAATTTAGCCTGTTGCAAATAATACCATGGACTCAAAACATTTTTCAATTGCAATTGTTCGTCAGATAATAAAATTGAAGAATAAATAGGAAAAGAAGGCGTATGTTTTCAGATTGAATCATTGAATAGCATTGAAATTTCATGGTATCTATTTGCATTTTGCAACTAGCCGACTAATCTATTTTAGAGAAATCTAACCAGATTATAATGAAATGATTTGATAAAAAAGAATGTAGTGGCCGCACTGTTACCTTGATAGTTCCTTCACCTCCTTTTGATGTAAGGATTGCACAACATTGAAATCTAGCTTGGCCAGTTCAAGCAAAATGGAGCACCTTCCCTCTTCACTTTCATAAACATCGATATAGTTTCTAGCTTCTAGCCTTGGCATCCTCCAATGCAAGGGAATCTCTTGAGAATTCTTAACTTCCACTTCCTTTCCTAGACATTTGAGATGTCTAACACTAAATTCCTTAGCTTCTTCTAGTGTCTTCTCTTTAAGCATCCCAAGGAATGAACATTCATATAAGCTTAGCAACCCCTTCTCATCATGGCATAAGCAACTCATGAATCCTTCTTCATCTCTAAACCTATTGAACACATCTGTTTCCACTCAAAGTTATAAATACATTATATATCAAATGCAATTTGTATATATGATAACTTGAGAGAAGAATATCATATTTGCTTCCATAAAAAACACCACAAAAACAATTTTATCCAAAAACTTAAATGTAATGGGTCAAAGACTAAAACAAATATATCAAGAAAACGTTAAGCATATGCAGAGTTTCACTAAAATATCATAGATTATAATCATTTATACACTGTAAATAAATATCATGAATTTAGGCTATTAGATACCACCAACTTTCAGCGTTTCTTAGTATAGGTCATTTTCTAATTAGCCTGCAATTAATTTAATATCATGCAAAGTTGCAAAAAAATATCAATTAAAAACTGAGTATGGTATTGAATTTAAAAAACAGAAAGTTCCTCGTATTTATTTGCAATTGACCAAGTTCAAGGAATTCGTTTGCAATTTATTAAGTTTATGGTACTAGTCTCAAAACTGTAGATTGTTCATGGTATATTAGTGAGATCTAGCCTAATACTTGCTAGTTAATGGTGGTGCCTTTCATCTAAGTGGCAAGACCTTGAATCGAGCTTAAACTACTTGGAAATGAATAATAAGTGGAAATTTTTTTATTTAAAAAAAAATATTTAAAACCGTCAATTATCAAGACCTCTAGACAAACACTTCATGTAAAAGATTAAACTTAATACTAGACGTACCACAAGAAACATTGTAACAATGTTGTCGAAGAACACGGAAACAAAGGGCAGTGCCATGCAAGCTAGGAAGAAGGTTGAAACCATTGACATAGATTTGGTCTAGGGCGGTTTTGATCTCCTCATTAAAATGACGGGCTAACCCAAGTCGTTGCAGTGAATCAATAAATTGCAGCTTCGGCAATGGCTTGTCCAATTGTTTTAACAAACGCTTGGCCTCAAGCTTCAATTCCTGAATCCGTGAACTAAATGCAGCATCCATCTAAATATAGGGTAATATGGAATTCAAAGCAATACATGTCAAGACCAAAGTAAATATCAAAATAAGCAAATCTCAAAGAGTTTGCATTCTAATAGTGAAAAAGATGTACAAGCAAGGCATGGACGGATAAACATATATGATGTATTTTCACTCTTCTATTGGTTAAAAAAAAGTGATATATTTTTGCTCTTCTATTGGTTAACCTGCATTGTCCCTGTTGATCTCCATAAGTCCACAGCCTAAATCCTAAGTACAGCAAAATCTTATAAATTTTATTCTCTCACCATGTAACTAGGGAGTGAAAACCTTCTATTACAGAATAAAAATTAAATTAAAACGTTTTTTTCGGGTTATATTTAATATGCCCATCTTATATTGCTGCATCTCTACTATTATAACTAGAACAGATAGGGGTCACATGGCACTTCAAATTTCAATTCAAAGGAAAATTGAAAAAGGGGAAATTTTCCTTAATTATGAAGATGTCCATGTCATCTTAGTTAATTCCAAAATTGGTGTGGAGAGGGGGAGGCAACTTGAGATGGTCAAGCCACCCAAGGGCGGGCTGGAAGGCGACAATAGCTCACCCACTAGCTATAAGCAGTTACAAGTCCTTGTTTAAATTAAAAATCTCATTACTTGATCTTTGACATATAATTTTCATTCCACATGTGGCGCACGTGGAATGATTCTAGTCCAACTTAATTTGATATACCCTTTTTAGTATCCGTACTTTCTTGAATCTTTAAGGATCTATTTCGGAAGTATAAAGTTTAAATAACCAGAATTTCATATAGTTATCTAAACTAACTGCGGAATCCTAACTGTGTCATGTTTGGAATACGACTTACTCTTTGGAGTTAAGAAAACGCTGGTTATCTAAACTTCAAAGTTGAGATACCCAGAGTTTCATGAAACTTCAATCCAACCAAAGTTTTCAAAACTCCAAAACGATAGGAAGAAAACACTTGTTTTTCGATATCTCTAAAACAAAAGTTTGGAGTCGACTCCAAAGCCAATCACTCATCAAAGTTAAAAACTTTAAAGTGGAGGTAGAGCCTTGCAAACCAGATGTACTCCGCTAAAATAAAACTACGATTATCCTATCTCCATTCCCAAATAGGGCCTAAGTTTTTCGAACGCCCACATTTTCGTTACCTAGTTGTTAAATATACAAATATTAATCCCGATTCTTCGGCAAAAAATATCACAATTGAGGAATACACATATTGCATATGTTCTTCTTCATTAGAACCTACCCTTTGAAAACCCCTAACCATACCCCCTTAGGTCTTGCTAGCATGATTAAAATCTTAACTCCTCTCCCCTTTTGTCGGCATTGATTGGATTGGATTGGATTACATTATTGTCACTTATTAAAAGGAAAGAGCAAGGGAATTAGGGATCTGAGGTTGAGGGAGGGTTTAGGTTAAATTTAGGTCATGGGTAATTTCAATTTGGTGACCAGACCCAATGTAATAGTTTTATGGGATAAATATAATCATGAGCATGAAAACACACAGAAACTTTTATATAAAAGAATAAATCAGGTTAAAAATTGCCAAACAAAATAATTACCGGTGCTTTCTCTTTTCTTTCTTCGCGGCTCAGGACTCATCATCGCCATCTCAAGATCGGGTTAGTTTCAATAGGAAAAGATTGAAAAAGAAAAATTAAAAAGAAGAGTTCGATGGTTGATACGGACCTCTACTATTTTTTCTCTACTATTTTTTCTCATGCTATTCAAGCCCTATGATCCATCATGGGTAACATGGAAGTAGGGGAAGTAGGTTTAATCTGGATACTTCAAAGGGATCGTTTTGATAAGAAGTGACATTTGAAATTAATTCCATATGATAATGTGGATCTTATGTGAAGTCTCTACTTCAAGATTCCTTTTCATGACTTTTTGGACTTGGAAGTGGCATGAAGCAAGAGGAAAGAGAAAGAAAAATACTATTTATTCATAATATTAATTAATTTTAAGTTTCTTTCGTTCTCTCTCATGTTTTTTTGGATTAAAGTTAATATAAAATAATTGCATTTATGATTTCAATAGAACTACTTTTATAACCAAAACAAACAAAAGAAGTGCAAGGAATTATTACTTTGCATGAACTTCTTTTTGAAGCAACTTCAAGATTACTTCCGATACTTCCGTTCATTCAAACGAGCCCTAGATCCACCACTATGCGTCCTATTCTCCCTGCGACATCGTGCGCAGCCCTACGGTTCTTTTTCGTAAATAGATACGCAGAAGTCTGGCTTCAATCATATTCATTTTCTAAGCTGCTTGTGATACCGTGAATTTTCTTAAATATATTTGACTTTTGAGTGAAATATATCTTGGAACATAACAAACCCTGTTTAGAAGAATTTCTACATGGAATTTAAGATATTTATACTTTTATATAAATTGTGTTTAAATGACATGAAAATTAAACGAATATCATTATCTCATATATTTCAACATTTAGGTAAATACAACTTACTAGAAAGGGGCTGTGGATCAACTCAATGAGATGATGCTCCCAAATGGTTGGGTGGTAGTTGGCGGATCTGCGAGGAGTCCGATCCGACTTGGGCAAGCAATTAATGGCCGGAAAGAATAACATCCTTCTATGCTTCTGCAACATATAAACATAACTATATTATGCTCATGACCGGGGTGACAAGTTATGAGAAGATCAATTTAACGAAAATGACACAATAGATATGTGCCCGTATGGTTCCAATCTTACAGCTACAAGAGGAGAATACACACACACACCAAGAAACATAGAAAACGACAGAAATAGAGAGACCTCTGCTCCAACTTTCAAGGATCCTTTAAGCTTTGTCGATGAGAAGAAATGATGATCAAGCATCACAGTGTGTAGGTTTTGCAATGCCATTGGAATCCTGGGATCTATTTTTATTTGCAAGAAGCACCAGAAATTCTAACATTTAATTTAAGCAATTCAAAATTTGGAAGAGCCACAGAAGAAGGGAACACAAGGGAACAAAAACCTAGCTGTTCCTTGAGTGCTCAGTTCGACCTACATTTAGTACCTCTTAACCCTCTACAGCAACCAAAATGAGTTTCATGACATGATCATGTGACGTGAGTTTCATTCATGTGTTAAACAAACCGTGCACCAAAATCATATGCAAAGTTGAGTAACACGTTTTCTTTAATATATTTCAACATATCTTCACATGTTGAGATAGTTTATTTTGAATTTAGACATTAACCTTTGGAGAAGCCATGGTTTATAAACCTGATATTTTCATATACCATTTTAAAGTCTTTGTCAGTGTATTAAAATTTTGAAACTAATATGATAACAATTAGGTGAAACCGTATCACCGTTGCGAAAGGAGACATGAATGAGATAGATCTGTAGGTAAAGTTTAATTTGCTTTGATTACATCTGTACAAAAGAGTGGCATGTGGACTTCGTATCTAACCCAAGTCTTGAGTTGTGGGTTAGGCCGCTTGTTGGACCACAGAACAACTACTCACGTTCTTTTTTTGTCCTACATGGAATGTAATTACTCAGATCAAATCGGCGACCTCCCATTTTAGAACGGACAGTTATACAATATATGAGCTACTTAAAGTTTTGGACCATTTGGTCATTAGCAAAGTTTGGCTAAATTGCATTAAAATCCCCTAATGTTTCAACACATTGTAGCTTAAATATCTTAACATTTGTTTCCAGCTTTTATACACCCGGAGACAAACTTACCTTTAATTAAAAAAATCCCAACCCCGCCACATCTCCTCATCCATCTCTCTACCAAACATCACCCTTACTCCATCTCTTAACTTGCTTTCCCAAAATAAAGCCTAGATCTTGAGTTCACGGTTGATAAGCAAGTATCAAGCACGATGGGTCCGTCCAAGATGTTCTAAGTCTTTTCCTCATATCGCAATAACAATTTTCTTCATTTCTTGTTGAAGATCTTGAAACCCTAGAACTTGATAAAGAAGAAAACATGTTTGATAGTAGAAAGAAGAGAGATGAGAGCCAAGGCACATTTATTTGTGATTGTACCTTTAAAATAGATTCAAATTATTATAGCAAGTGTACAATCATCCTGAACATATTACATGACAATCATATGAATATCTTCTAAGAAATATATCAAGGCACGATGGGTCTCGGCCTCCTACGCCACTGCTGCCGCCGTGCCGCCGTGGCTAATGTAGCTTCTAATATATTTGTAGTTAATAGGGAATTCGATAATGTCATTATTGATTTGTTTATTAGGGGCCATTTATATATATGTGGGTGGCTTCATTTTGTTTGGTATATTATAAAAGTAGCCCATGGGGACTTTAGAATATGGTGGCTTGCATGTGTGAGTTTGAGTGGCTTGTGAGGATAAGACACGATTTTTAGTGATCCAAAACTAGTGGCATTTTCCCCATCGATCCCTGGGTCTATAGACCATTTTGTAAGAAGTAATAATGTGAGATGGTGGAAAGTTTCATCTTGGATCCAAACTTTGAGTTTGTTATGAAATCAATAATCATAAGGATTCTTAATTATGAAGAAGAGAAGAGGAAGCTCATTTGTTTTATTTTAATTGGAAATTGATTAATTGAGAGGGTGCACACACACACACACAATATATATATATATATATATATATATATATATATATATCACATTTCATAAATTTATTATATTTATTTTTGAATTTAAATAATGATATAATGAGCTTTATTAAAAAGATAACCAAACATTGGATTTTGGGGCTGCAGATTTTAAAACAGTACATTAGACAGTTTTTAATATCTATCATGGTATGGTATGCATATTATAATATTTACATTTTCTTTTTTCCTAAATAATTATTGGAGGAGGAAGGCATGGGCATAATATAGGCATGAGATTACCATGCTATATGTGTCACGCCCCGCTTCCTAAAATACGAAATACGATGGTGCCTACGCCAGCCATACTTCTACGTTTAAAGAATAATCATGTCGTAATCACACTTCGGTTTCTGATAGTATATGGTAACAGTAATCTAACACAGATAATGAGATAATATAGTCACCAAAACTATCGGGTGTAACGACACTATTTTAATGTACAAAATTTTCTTAAAGTTAATATATAGAATAGAGTTTCAAGCAGGATAGAGTTTCAAGCCTGCGTATAAATTATAAATTAAAATTTACTTAAGAACAGCAAGAAAGCACTTTTAGCTTATTGGTAAAGTCTTGCACTGCTGTGATGTAGGCCTTATGTTTGAATCCTTTCAGCCACATGCTATTTTAACTGATTTTTCTTATAAACTCTTTGAAAGCCCAAAAGTTTACATGTGCAATTCACGTAAAAATGAAAAGTCATTGAAAAGAAACATGTAGAAATTGTTATATGAACAGACACTAACATGTGGCCCGGCGAAATTTCAATATGGGTCGGCGCCGCCGGGCTTGTCCATAGGAAATGACCCTATATTTTGAACCCTAACCTCTTGGTCTCCACCCACTACTTCTTTCTGTTTGATTTCTCTGAATTTATCCAGAGAGTGTAATTTCACTCTTTAATTCTATTTTAAATGAATTTTAATTCCATTCTTCAATTCTCAAAACCCTAATTTCTCGTATAAATATAACATCACACCCTAGCCCTTTCTATTCTGAAATCCATTATCAAAAAGTTCTCAAGTTTTTCCAAGTCAAAGAAGTGTACAAGTGGAGTTAGCCAAAGGTCAAGTTCCGGCGACGATTCAAGAAAATTCCGGCGACCCCGCGACTCCACGAAACTCTCTAATCCTTCCTATACCTCTCCTCTCTCATTCCAACTCGTAAGTCCCATCTACTCTCTTCTTATCACCTCTCAAAACTTTTTCTTTTTAATGATGTCGGTAAGTGGAGTTATACCGATTCATTTTTAAAACTTCTTAAACTAGCAATTTTCTTAAGAACTATTGATCTAAATCATTGTACCTTACTTGTTAAACATAACTAAAATCTTAGAAACCAATTTCACTATAAAATTCCATGTAAAACAATTTCTATTACACTTTTACAGTTAAATACCACAAACTTTATATTCGGTATCTTTTATCATATTTGCTTGTATTATCTTTAGAAAAATCTCACGAGATAATGATCTACCTCTCACAACACACATCTTGACATAACACGATTGCTTAAAAATAATATCTTTGAGACAAATACGACTTTACATTTAAATACCATAAACTGTTAAAAACAGTATTCTTTAAATTGTTTTAAATTAAATTTCTTACGATTACGTCTCCGCAACCCACTTTTGGGGAATCCTATTTAGTTGGTGCGGGTTATCGTACATTCTCGGACTAGTAGAGCGAGATGCAGACCCCCACACGGAGCATCTGATTTCGATGGAATTTTTAATACAATTTTAAAGAAAACGTAATTTTCTATTTAATAAATAAATTCTATTTTTAATAATTATATATATAAATATTATCAAAATATCTATTTTATATTTATAATAAATTCCATGTTTTCTAAACACAAGAATCACAAGTTTCATGAAAATACCATTAACAATCCATACAAGTCAATTTACACTAAAATACCATATACTATTCAATTTAGGTTTTTATTCACCAGAATACCCCACTTTTAAAATTTACATTCATGAAATCCATAAATATGATAAATAAATACTTGAGAATTATTTTGAACTATACTAAAACTATTTTTTTCATAAAACACTCTCACGTTATATTAATTTACATTAAGGAGCCTAGTAAATATATGTTTAAGTGGGACCAATTCTCTTGAGCCTCAGGGAGCCGGAGAAAGTGGGTACTTGCCTATTTAAGGTAGAAAACTAAAACGGGGTTATCAATGGTAATTGGCTTGGAAAAGTCACAAATCATGTCGTTAATGTGCAGCAGTTACCGATAACTCCAAAACCTAATTCAGGAATCCAATTCTTTTTAAAGTGTTTGACTCAGACAGAGTCTCAGTTTAATCTGAATACAATTCCAACATACCTACAATTCAAATATAACTCCAATACAACATGAATCCATATATACTGGAATTTGAACATGAATACCAAAATATTATCAAATACCAACATGACTCGACTGGACCGAACCATGGATATATATTAACTTGACTACATGACTATCCGTTTATATCCTTATCCATTTACATGAACAATTTATACCATGGTTTCGGCAAGTCTCATATAACAAATCAATACAATATGCATTACGGGGTTTTTAAGGGGCGGACTGGTATGAAATGTGTTAAAAGTGGCACGATTATGATCATTATAATACACCTAACCTGAATATCCGTTGCCGTTGTCCCATGGGTTTTGAAGGGGCCTTGTACTCCATATGCTTTAGTCCACGGAGCAAGATGGACTCCTCTCGTATACACTAGCACATTTTGTACCAAGCTACAAACAACTACGTTAACATAACAAACACAACCATATATACTTTATCTGTTCTATATCTATTCTTCTTTATCTTTTGGGACTTACCGAGCGATTGTTCGCTGACGACATTCCTTTTCCCTTCTTTCTTTGGAATGTTGTCAGGAGGACCCGACTCTCTAGATATCGAGCTCAGCCAGGACGATTTGGAGAAGTTCATTGAGGACCCAGAGCTCTAGTTCACTTGTATATACTTTTACTTTCAGTTCATGCCATTGTTTAGGCATTGCTTTCCAGCATTGTATTTACTTTCCGGTTGTATGTAAAGAAATGTTTCATCAATAAAAAGTTGATGTTTATTTATACATCTTTTCATTTCTTATGTACATTTATTATATTGCTTATTTACGCTTAACGTGTTTATTTCTGAGTAAATACGTCGCGGGGCTCGTCGCGTCTCCTTACCCGTACTCTGGGAAGCGGGGCGTGACAGGTTTTGTTGGCGGCCCATGCAGAAAATTTCTTCATGAAGTCATACCATGCAGGTTCAGTTATGTATGAAGTCATACCTTGCAGGGTAAATTCTGCATGAAAACCTAAGCAATATATCACAAGAATTATAAGAATCAACAGCTAAACGTTCTTTACATTTCATATTTTTTAAATCCATCCTAACCCTATTTTTCTTTCAAGGTTATGGATTCACCAAACAACACGAGCACTAACGTGAAAGGCAACACTACACCACCACCTCTTCCACTTACACCTACCGTAGCTGCTCTTATTAACGAGCAGACGGTATTGCTCGAGGCGATCAAGAGCTTTTTAGAGGGATGGCAGCAGCAGACTGCTATCCTAATGAACCGCTCCGAAGCTGCGGCATCTGGAGTGAAACAATTCCGGGTATTGCACCTTAAACAATTCCCTGGGAAAGAGAGCCCTTTGGAAGCAGAGGAATGAGCTCAGTTGATCGAAGATGATCTGGCACAAGTGCCAGAGATCGCTTGGGTAAAATTTGCAAAGTTACAACTAACTGACAATGTTAGGGTATGGTGGAAGGCGAAAGAAATCCGTCTTTCTCAACCGATCAAATGGAGGATTTTTTGCGAGATGTTCGAAGCGAAATATTTTCCTGAGACTGCCCACTTTAATATGGAGCAGCAATTCATCCACTTGCAACAAGGTTCGATGTGAACCAAATCTGTGGATGAGTATGATGCTGAGTTCACTATGTTGAGCAGATAAGATATGTCTTAAATATTCGAATTTCTAATATCACATGCTACACAGCTAACACAAGACTGAAACAAGTTTGCGGCCCATCTCATACCGACTGCTGATTGTTAGCGATTCTGCGTGTTCAAGTTTAGTTAATTACCGCAATCAAGACGGTTTCGCTTGTAGCTAGCCGGTTGAGTACGGGTCATCCGCAGGGAGATGGGAATCTTTTTTTTTTATGTGTTTTAACGAGTTAAGTCCGAAAGTCCAGATTTTGTTTGTGATTATCTAAGTGTTAAAATGATATGTAAAGAGAGCTTGTTAGGGTTAGGATTAGGTTAGTTTGAGTTAGGAGTCGCCCACTTCTTTCGTTGCCCCTCTTAATATCGGTGTTACGGTAATCGGCAACAACGGGGATTAGCACGACTAGGAAGGAACTTGCGAGTATAAGCTAGGCTTTCCAATGCTTAAGTTCTTCCTTTTGGTGCTTGTCCGTCCGTTCTTGGCTCTTAACCATAACCTCCGGTTAATTCAACCACAACCGGTCTCACTACGGAATCACCGCTATCATGTAGGATAGGGTGCCGTAAGGAGCGGATTGTGGTTCAATTAACGGGAGTCGATTTTAAGATGTTGGGCAAGGAAAAAGTGAGAGAGATTTCCTTCTCTCAAACTTCCCTTATCCTACCCTAACAAGTATGAAACTACTCACACATCATAGTGAAAAGAAAACAAAACAAAAGAGGAAGATAGAAAGAAGGAGATTAGAAGATAACAACTAGCTATTTGCGACCTCACCTTGGCAAGGATGAAGCGTAAGCATCATGGTTGTTTTAATGATAAAGGAAAAGAGAAAAGAAAGAAACAACAAGAAATAACAATAACTAAGTTAATAAATTAAGAGTGCAAGCAATTATAAAAGAATAAGACAAGCATGATAAGTAAACGGATCTTCTTTATTCATCATTCTTCACTCACAAAAGCTCACTACAAAATTTTTAATGGAGAAGAGATGAGAAGAGGAAGAAGAAACAAGTATTCTAAACCTAGAAAAATACAAGATTATGCACCCTTGGCTTCACAAGGTTCTGGGGTATTTATAGGCTGGAAAATAAAAACCTAGGGCAACATTCAGAACTAAAATGAAAAGACAAATCTGCCCCTGAAAAATGGTCGACTGATGCCACCATACTGCCGCGGAACCGCGGCCTTGACCCCCCATTGGCCGCGGTTCCGCGGCCCTTTATAGGACTTGGCTCCTATGGTTTTTTGTAGTCCCCTGGTTTGATGTACCCTTTATTCTGGTATATGTATTTTCTCATATTTTCTTCACGATTTTTTCAGAATTTCTGTTGAGCAAAAGATGATTTGATGTGGATCTTTTTGTTATGATTTCCTCGAGCTCCGTGTAGATTTCTTGGATCTTGTGCTGCCATTGAGCCTTGTGCATGAAAACGACATTGATTTGTCATTTTGTCTCTTAAACTGGTGTGTGGCAACAGACGGATAAAGAGCGGAGATCCGTGTTTTATCTGTGGTTGGCAGGAACCCGGACATTGTCGTGTTTTTCCATGAATTTCACCGTTTAGAGCCGAGAACCTGTATCCTGCAATTGACTAGCAAACACGGCTCAAGAGTACCTACCGATATGCAATGTGATAAAAATTGGGCGGTATAAAAATGCAAAAATCTGATATGAACAAATACCCCCAAACTTATCATTTGCTCGTCCCGAGCAAAGCCAATTTTATTCACAATAAATTTCCTAACCTCACTTTCGCAGGGAACGCGATTGCACTGAGCATGTGCAACAATCCGTTAAACCTCTAGGTGTCCCTAGTAGGAGGAGTGTTGTCTCCTGAGGGTTTTCAGCGGATACTACCCACAAAATCCGGTCAAGCTAGTTTTGTAAAATAACTAAGATTCAAACCCTAAAGTTTTGTTTCAGAAAATAACAATTCTATTATCCTAAGTCTAGACTATCGAACCTTTATTTTTCACACCTCGCTTCTTATTTAACTACAGCTTTTATATGTCTTCACGTGCAGTGCAAATAGTGTCGTTACGTTCCAGAAAGGTCGAATAAAGTCCTCATAATAAAGTCCGGATAAGAATTTTGAAAGGATCACATAAGTTTTATAAAGAGTTAAGCATTTTTCAAGTTTCGTTTTCCAGTAAGGTTTCAACTTCAGAATTACTATCTTCCTTAACAGGAAACTAGGTCATATTTTTCACTCCACATTTTTCTTGTTTTCATTTCATACACACCTCTGTGAACGTGCAATAGTCTTTATCATAGAATAAAACCTTCATATCTCCGCTAAATTTTTTATAAAAGTCTGTCTTTTATCAAGATTATTCTCACACAAAGAACCGTTAGGAATTTTAACTCGGAGAGAACACTTGCTTGACTTTGTTTTAATCTGGACTTTCTAGGCTTCTTAGCGAGCTTTGGGCCAATGCACCCAAACCAGTTGGTTTTAGGGCATTAGGTGTAGAAACACCCCAGCGGACTTAATTACTCAAGTTACCTAGGTCCAAAAACAAAAGACAGTTTGGCGTGAAAATCAGATGGTTTAATATGAACGGAGATATAACCTGCAGTTCAATTATTTTTTTTGGGATAAAAGACGTGTTTAGTGGGTTCGGTGTGTAATTATTCCAATCAAGTTTCAGATGGGTTATTTTTTAGACTTAGTTCCAATTAAGGCATCAATAACATTCCTTCATATTCTCTCACTTCATAACCTATTCTTGATATTACTTATTTCAGAACAAACCTATTTGATCCTCAGAAAATCATTTATCTATTAAAAGTTTTTAAACATAAAAAACTTGTCATCTAATTTCCAAAAACTCACGACACGTGTAGTGTGATGTAAAGACGTATATTATCTATAGTTAACTTCAAAGGAGAGTTATCTTTCAGGTTTTCGAAATCTAAACATAAGATTTAGTTATTCTTATTTTATCAAACAAAACCGTCGAAATGTTGAATCAAAGTCCTCCCACTAGCTAACTTGACAGAAAAGTTTTTATGTTTTTAGAAAATTTTCAGATTTTTATGGATTTTATATATGTAGATGCAAAATATATAATGCGAAGGTAAGAAGTGCGTACCGAGCGTACCCCCAAACTTAAACTGGACAGTGTCCTCACTGTCATTGCATGAAGAGATCATTTGAAGGGTCAAAATTGTCGGTTAGCGATACACAAATTTTATTTTTTTTGTTTTTGTTTTTAAAGAAAAGAAAAAGAAAAAGAATGGAAAAGAATATCCACACATATATACAAAAGGCTTTATACATACCCCCAAACTTATTTGGAACAGTGTCCACTGTTCTTGGCTGGATAACCGAAGTTTGGTGGTAGGCAGAGGAAGATCATGCAGGGTAAACCGGCTCCTGTAAGACCGGGAGCTCCTCTGTTGGTTCGGCGCTAAGGTACGGTTTTAGTCAGTGTCCGTTCACTTTGAAAAATGAACCGTCCTTTGGATTCTCCAAATCCACAGCGCCCTGCGGATACACATTCTGCACAAAATACGGCCCTTTCCAGCGAGATCTGAGCTTTCCTGGATGGAAGTGAAGTCGGGTGTCGTAAAGCAGTACCTGCTGACCAGGTACGAAGGTTTTGCGCAACAGGTGTTTATCGTGAAACACTTTCGTTCGATTCTTAATGACAACCGCGTTATCGTAAGCCTCATCACTAAGCTCGCTCAATTCGTTCAGCTGCAGCTTTCGATGGCTGCCCGCATCTTCGAGAGACAGATTCAGCTCCTTTATCGCCCAAAACGCGCGATGCTCTATTTCGACAGGTAGGTGGCAGGCTTTTCCGTACACAAGCCGATAGGGAGACATGCCAAGGTCGGTCTTATAAACGGTTCAAAATGCCCAAAGGGCATTAGTGAGTTTCAGCGACCAATGCTTACGGTTCTTGGAAACTGTCTTCTCCAGTATCTGCTTGATTTGCCGATTTGAAACTTCGGCTTGCCCGCAGGTTTGGGGGTGGTAGGGCGTGGATAGCTTATGATTAATGGAATATTTCTGCATCAAGGCCTCGAAGGTTTTGTTGCAGAAATGACTTCCATTGTCGCTAATGATCGATCGGGGGTGCCCAAACCGGGAGAAAATGTTTTCTTTAAGGAACCTAACGACAACCTTGTTGTCGTTAGTCCGGCTGGGCACAGCCTCGACCCATTTAGAGACGTAATCAACAGCGAGAAGGATGTACAAGTTCCCAAAAGAGCTGGGAAACGGCCCCATGAAATCTATCCCCCAAATATCGAAAATCTCCACAACCAAGATCGGTTGGAGCGGCATCTCGTTCCTCCGGGATATCCGGCCCATGTGTTGGCACCGGGAGCAAGTCTTGCAATAGTCATGAGCATCTTTGAAAAGTTGTGGCCAATAGAAACCACATTGCAAGATCTTCTCAGCTGTCTTTCTGGGGCCAAAATGCCCGCCACATGCTTGATCGTGGAAAAATGACAGCACACTCTTGAATTCCTCGTCCGGGACACACCGACGAATAATCTGGTCGGGACAGTACTTAAACAGATAGGGTTCGTCCCATTAAAAGTGTTTTACTTGGGATAAGAAGCGAAGTCTGTCCTGACTTGACCATTCAGTCGGTAGTAATCCCGTGGCCAAATAGTTCACAATATCTGCGAACCAGGGTTCGCAAGATACTGTCAAGAGCTGTTCATCCGGGAAAACGTTGTTGATCGGAATTGGAAGCGAAGGTGAAGAAGGAAGTCATGAGAGATGGTCGGCAACTACGTTTTCACATCCTCGTTTGTCCTTAATGACAAGGTCAAACTCTTGCAGCAAGAGGATCCAACGTATTAGCCGAGATTTTGCATCTTTCTTCGCAAAAAGATGGCGCAGAGCAGAATGATCAGTGTAGACAATGACTGGAGAGCCGATGAGGTAGGGCCTGAACTTTTCTAAAGCAAATACAACAGCTAAGAATTCCTTTTCAGTTGTTGTATAATTGAGTTGGGCGTCGTTCAGGGTTCGGCTCGCATAATAGATTACGTGCGGCATCTTGTTGATGTGTTGTCCAAGGACAGCACCAATGGCAAAGTCGGATGCATCACACATAATCTCAAATGGGTGCGTCCAGTCAGGTGAAGAAAGAACGGGAGCAGAAGTGAGTGAGCTTTTCAATGACTCGAATGCAGTCACACAGCTCGAGTTGAATTCGAATGGCGTATCCTTGGCCAGCAAAAGAGTCAAGGGCCTAGCAATCTTGCTGAAGTCCTTGATGAACCGTCTATAGAAACCGGCATGGTCAAGGAAGGCTCGGATATCTCTGACGCATCGGGGAGGAGGTAGATTGGAAATGACCTCAATCTTTGCTTTGTCAACCTCTATGCCATTTTGCGAGATGATATGTCCTAAGACAATACCTTCGCGCACCATGAAGTGGCACTTCTCCCAGTTCAAAGTGAGATTCTTGTCTTTACATCGGGTAAGGACAGTGTCAAGATGCAGCAAACACTCGTTGAAGGAATCTCCGAAGATGGAGAAATCATCCATGAAAATCTCCAGAAATTTTTCCACCATGTCTGAGAAGATACCCATCATACACCGCTGGAAGGTAGCGGGCGCATTGCATAACCCAAAGGGCATGCGACGATATGCAAACGTGCCGAAATGACAAGTGAAAGTGGTCTTGTCCTGGTCTTTTTCGGCGATGGGAATTTGATTATAGCCGGAGTAGCCATCAAGAAAGCAGTAGTACTCGTGTCCAGCCAATCGTTCAAGCATCTGGTCAATGAAAGGTAGCGGAAAGCGGTCCTTCCGTGTTGCGGCGTTGAGTTTTCTGTAATCAATGCATACTCGCCACCCAGTTTGGGTGCGAGTAGGAATTAACTCGTTCGCCTCGTTGGTTATGACTGTTATACCTGATTTCTTGGGGACAACGTGGATGGGGCTAACCCACTGGCTATCAGAGATAGGGTAAATGATACCACTATCTAGACATTTTACGATCTCCTTCTTCACAGCCTCTTTCATGACTGGATTGAGACGTCTTTGTGGATCCCGGGCTGGTTTGGCATCATCCATCAGATGAATGTGATGCTCAACGATCAGGGGACTAATCCCCTTGATGTCTGCCATGGACCAGCCAAAAGCTTGCCTGTTGCTGTGCAAGACCGCGAGAAAGGCTTTCTCTTGCTCTGGAGCTAGAGAGGCCGAAATGATGACAGGGAGGGTCTCGTTTTCACCTAAGTAAGCGTACTTAAGGTGAGACGGCAAATGCTTGAGTTCGAGCGTTGGAGGTGAAACGATGGAAGGCAAGATTGGTGCCAAGGTCTCGAACTCAAATGACTCCAGCAAAGGTTCAAAACGAGTGTAGGCGACCGAGTTGGATGGTTCAGGTAACTTATCCAGAAATTTGAAAGATTCAAACTCGGGTTGTGCGCGGCTAAGATCGTTCGAGAACGTGAAACACTCGTAGTCGTTGTCGGGCGCAGAAACAGCAGCAGATTCGAGGAGGAACGCACTAGTGGCGTTAAGATTATCGTGATCAAACAGAAACTCCTCGAATTCACATTCTTCTGGGGTGATCTCCTGGATCGAGCAGACGTCCAGTATATGAGCATTAGGTTCGGCGGGCTGATTCCCCAACCTAAAAATGTTGAGTTCAATTGTCATGTTTCCAAAAGAGATGTTCATCGAACCATTGCGACAATTGATCACAGCATTTGAGGTTGCAAGAAATGGGCGACCGGGTATCACCGGAATTTGATTCCGGGGGTTAGCTACAGGCTGTGTGTCTAATACAATGAAGTCAACGGGGAATATGAAGTCCCCGACTTTTATTAACATATCCTCTAGCTCACCCTTAGGATGGGTGATCGATCGGTCGGCCATTTGGAGAGTGCAGTGTGTGGGTTTCAGCTCTCCGACGCCTAATTGCTCGTATACTGAGTACGGAAGTAGGTTAACACTGGCACCAAGATCTAATAGTGCGCGGTTGATGTTCTTATCCCCAATGGTAATAGAAATCGTAGGACAGCCAGGGTCCTTCCGTTTTTGTGGTAAAGATTGGGTAAGGGCATCACTCACAGCACTAGTCAAGAAGACTTTCTTTGATACCTGAGATTTCCTCTTTTTCGTGCACAAGTCTTTTAAGATTTTCGCGTAGGACGAGACTTGTTGGACATCATCTAAAAGAGGAATGTTAATGTTAACCTGCTTAAATAACTCCAGAATCTTCTCCATTTGAGGATTTTGTTTATTAGACCTTAACCTGTTTGGAAATGGAACATTTTTAAAATTGGTTGAGTCTAATGCTTGTGGAGGAGATTGTAGAGTTGGAACGGATCCCAGAACAGGTGTTTTCGTGGAGTGAGAAGCGGGTCCATTCAAAGCAGAAGAAGAGGAAGGAGAGCCTTGTGAAGAACGGAGAATAGGCTCAGAAGATGAAGAAGCAGGAGAAGAAGAAGAAGGAGGAGAAGCAGCGGCCGGGGTGTCATCGTTGATCCGTTTGCCAATGTTGTTTTGCAGCATCCTTCCTGATCTCAGAGTGGTCACGGCACTCACATTATGGTTCTGTTGTTCAAGAGCAACATGTGCATTATGTGGGTGACCGGGATTTGGGAGTGGCCGGGACGGGAGCTTCCCCTTCTCTCGCTCGCTTAAGGCCGCATTCAGTTGTGCAATCTGGGCCTCGATGGTCTTGATGCTTTGCCCGTGTGCGGCAGTGTGTTGCACTAAGGACTGAATGGAGGACTGGATGTTGGCGGTGGATTGAGTCGATTGTTTTACGAACGCCTCCAGACTTCGTTCGAGTGAGGAAACCTTATCGTTGTTTGACGGAACAAAGTTGTTTGGTGGAAAAGAATTGTTGGGTGCAAAGTTGTTCGTCTGATTTTGGAAAGGTTGGGGTTGGAAGGGCTGCTGAAATTGCTGTTGAGTTTGTTGTTGCGCTTGTTGTTGCGGAGGGGCCCTTTGGAAATTGTTGCCTTGGATATGATTCTGATTCCAGGCGAAATTGGGGTGGTTCCTCCAACCGGGATTGTAGGTGGAAGAGTATGGATCATTCCTCGGTCTTTGCTGGAATGCAGCATTAACCTGATCCTGTCCTTGCGATGGTGGATTGTAAGGACACTCTTCGGTCAAGTGAGAAGGATCGGAACAACAAGCGCAGATGGTACGAAGGGGAAGAACAGGGGCAGGAGAAGAAAATTTGCTCTCTATCGCTTCAAGCTTTCGTGTTATTGCAGCCATTTCAGCTTTCATCGCAATAGAGACATCAAGTTGGTGAATTCCTACCTTAGACTGACCGATAGAAGTGGAGGTAGAAGAAGAAGAAGTCGGTCTGGTGCTCTCCCACTGTAGCGTTTGCTCCGCAAGGTCGTCAAAGAATTGCCACGCTTCCTCGTCAGATTTCGATAGGAAGTGGCCCTGACAGATGGTTTCCAACAACTGCTTCGTTGCTGGGTTCAGGCCCTCGTATAAGGTTTGGCAAAGCTTCCATTTCTCTATACCGTGGTGAGGACACTGAACAAGAAGGTCTTTGTACCGGTCAAAGCACTTCCAGAATGGTTCAGAAGGAAGCTGAGAGAATTGGTTGATTTCATTGCGAATCCTTGCGGTTTTATGATTCGGATAGAACTTTTTGAGAAACGCTTTAACAAACTCGTCCCAACTGGTTATGGAATGGGAAGCGGTGCTATACAGCCATTTTTCAGCAAGATCGCATAAAATGAACGGAATGACCCGTAGACGTATAGCATCGTCCGACAGTTGGGTGGTTTTCATCATGGCACAGACGTTTTGAAATTTATTGATGAAGATATAGGGATCTTCAGATTCAAGCCCATGAAATCGTGGAAGCATGTTGATGAAGTGGGGCTTAATTTCAAAGTTGTTCCCATTGGCCGGTGGAAGAGAAAGGCAGGTGGGAAGAGCAGAACGGGTGGGATAGAAACGATCCTGGAGCACGATTCGCTGCGGCGCTACAACAGGCGGTGGTGGTGGGTTATTGGTCTCCGTAGGAGGTGGAGCCAATCCAGGGGTAGTCAAAGAGATGTTCGGATTAAATCCTGACATCGCGGAAGAAGAGGTTGGTGAAGGTGAAGGTGAAGATGTATGGACAGAATTCCGGTCAACGTCGGAGTTGGCCGGCAAAGGAAGGGGTGAAAGAGGAGTGGACGGAGTTTCGACGTCGGAGTCGATCGCGTAGTCGATAGCGACTAACGTAACGCGGACTAGACGGGCACTAGTGTCCCGAGTCCAAGTGGACATACACTAAACGAGTTTAGTATAGTCAAAGCGGAGAAGGTGAGGGTAAGAAAACGTCAATGGAGAAAACGATGGGTGGTGGGTGAAAAATGGATTTGGCGACAAAGGGCAAGTTTTTATAAAAGTTTTTGATTTTTTTCTTTTTTTTTTGGAAAGATCTTTACAGATATATGTACGGACTTACGGCTTTAAGCAATCACAAATAAGATATGCACAATCTCACCTAGATCTAGGGTCAACTAGACTTGCTCCTAACTGTTCCAGAGGGCTAGAAATAGGACCTCAAACCGCCTCTTCTTTGTCTAATGCGGCCAGATAAGTGCCAGGTAAGTGGGAGGTTGTCCAACGCTTTCGCGAAGTTCCTTAATTAAATAACCACTTGCCTTCGTCACACTTGCCTAGGCACCGCAAAAGTCAGATAGGATAAATGGCCGATGCCTGTAACTAGTCCTCTGTCCTATTGAGCGCGAAGTCCTTAGGGCCGAGTCTAGTATTTTTTAATTTTTAACAATGGTCAATGCATATGCTTTTTGTGATTTTTGGGGTCCTGGGAAGGGTGATGAAATCCCCACCCAATCTGAATTGGTTTCAAGCCCCTTAAGTCCGTATTAAGAAATGCAAAGCGATAACAAATCAACTGCAAACAATTTTTATTTTTAGCGCAGCGCAAAGAATCCTGCACAAAAACAGTTTATTGGAAGGGAGAAGAGGGTTTGTGCAAAGAATGCTGCAAAAAACACAATTTATTGGAGTCCAGAGGAGTGGGAGAGAGAAGAGAAAGACTCACAGAGAGTTTGGCACCCTGAAGACACCAAGTGACCGTGGTTCCGCGGCCTAAGCCCTCTTATGCCGCGGATCCGCGGCAGGAACAGGGAGTTGGGCTTGCAAATTTTGTGGAGGTGCTGGTCTTGGTCTCCTCTGCTTGTCTGGATGTCCTGAATATTTATTTACTCACTGTATCTGCTCCAGAATGTTTCAGTAGACGTTTGCTTCGTTTGGATCCGTCGCGGTGTAGCCGCGAATATGGGTCTATCTTCCCACGTCTTTGGCACTGAACTTGAACTCCGTATTATCCTGCACACTTGCACAAAAACTAATAAAAAAAACAAGATGATTTTTTTTTACAAAGTATATTATTTTTTTTGTTTTGTTTTTCGGTTATATTTATATTCACAAGTTAACCCGAAATTACACAAAGAAATAAACTACCGTCTCCCCGGCAACGGCGCCATTTGATTGTTAGCGATTCTGCGTGTTCAAGTTTAGTTAATTACCGCAATCAAGACGGTTTCTCTTGTAGCTAGCCGATTGAGTAAGGGTCGTCCGCAGGGAGATGAGAATCTTTTTCTATGTGTTTTAACGAGTTAAGTCCGAAAGTCCAGATTTTGTTTATGATTATCTAAGTGTTAAAATGATATGTAAAGAGAGCTTGTTAGGGTTAGGATTAGGTTAGTTTGAGTTAGGAGTCACCCACTTCTTTCGTTGCCTCTCTTAATATCGGTGTTACGGTAATCGGCAACAATGGGGATTAGCACGACTAGGAAGGAACTTGCGAGTATAAGCTAGGCTTTCCAACGCTTAAGTTCTTCCTTTTTGTGCTTGTCCGTCCGTTCTTGGCTCTTAGCCATAACCTCCGGTTAATTCAACCACAACCGGTCTCACTACGGAATCACCGCTATCATGTAGGATAGGGTGCCGTAAGGAACGGATTGTTCAATTAACGGGAGTCGATTTTAAGATGTTGGGCAAGGAAAAAGTGAGAGAGATTTCCTTCTCTCAAACTTCCCTTATCCTACCCTAACAAGTATGAAACTACTCACACATCATAGTGAAAAGAAAACAAAACAAAAGAGGAAGATAGAAAGAAGGAGATTAGAAGATAACAACTAGCTATTTGCGACCTCACCTTGGCAAGGATGAAGCGTAAGCATCATGGTTGTTTTAATGATAAAGGAAAAGAGAAAAGAAAGAAACAACAAGAAATAACAACAACTAAGTTAACAAATTAAGATTACAAGCAATTATAAAAGAACAAGACAAGCATGATAAGTAAACGGATCTTCTTTATTCATCATTCTTCACTCACAAAAGCTCACTACAAGATTTTTAATGGAGAATAGATGAGAAGAGGAAGAAGAAACAAGTATTCTAAACCTAGAAAAATACAAGATTATGCACCCTTGGCCTCACAAGATTCTGGGGTATTTATAGGCTGGAAAATAAAAACCTAGGGCAACATTCAGAACTAAAATGAAAAGACAAATCTGTCCCTGAAAAAAGGTCGACTGATGCCACCATACGGCCGCGGAACCGCGGCCTTGACCCCCCATTGGCCGCGGTTCCGCGGCCCTTTAGAGGACTTGGCTCCTATGGTTTTTTGTGGTCCCCTGGTTTGATGTACCCTTTATTCTGGTATATATATTTTCTCATATTTTCTTCACGATTTTTCCAGAATTTCTGTTGAGCAAAAGGTGGTTTGATGTGGATCTTTTTGTTATGATTTCCTCGAGCTCCGTGTAGATTTCTTGGATCTTGTGCTGCCATTGAGCCTTGTGCATGAAAACGACATTGATTTGCCATTTTGTCTCTTAAACTGGTGTGTGGCAACAGATGGATAAAGAGCGGAGATCCGTGTTTTATCTGTGGTTGGCAGGAACCCGGACAATGTCGTGTTTTTCCATGAATTTCACCGTTTAGAGCCGAGAACCTGTATCCTGCAATTGACTAGCAAACACGGCTCAAGAGTACCTACCGATATGCAATGTGATAAAAATTGGGCGGTATAAAAATGCAAAAATCTGATATGAACAACTGCTGAGATCAGGGTTAGAAGATTTCAGCAAGGGTTGGACCCGGAGATCCAAGCTGCATTAGCTACAAGGGATTTCCCAACCCATAATTTGGTTTTGAAGGTTGCTCGAAGATATGAGGCAGTGGTGAAGAAGAAGGGCAGACTTCAATCTGCCGGTGTGTAGCACCCTGCTATTCAGATAGTAGGAGCGGCCTCTTCCAGGCCATTGTTTGTACGCAGGAGATCGGGAGTACCTTTTAACCGGCCCAGTCCATATTTCTATTTCTATTGCAAAAGAAATGAACACCTGGCGAAGGATTGCAGCCGTGCTAATCGCCTATTCTTAGTCTGTGGCTCATCCACACACGATATTGGATCTTGTCCTCATAGATTCAATCCAAACATTGCACCCAGACCAGCAATCACCTATCCGCAGCGGCCAGCTATCCAGGCACTTGCTCATCGTCTTTCTCTCCCAGCTCCACCTCTTCGTGGACCTACTGCACCTCCTCCTCGTCAGTTCCATCAAGCACAAAGAAACCTACCTTAAGGACAGAGGAATGGACAGAGCAATGCTCCCCCAGTAAGGATGAATGTACCTAAGCGACAGGCTTTCACAAAGACTGTGGAAGAAGCTGAAGACACTGACCAAGTCATCACTAGTAATTCCCTTTCTTTCAAACTTTTATTCAACCTTTATACATATCAAAGTATCTTTTCCTATACCTAAACATATTCCACACAACTTAGGTACAATCTTAGTAGCTTCACTTCCTGCACTAGCACTCTTCGATACTAAAGCATCACATTGCTTTATGTCGCAACGGTTCGTCCGAACTTATGCAATTCTAATTAAACCGCTCGTATCTAGCTGGAATGTCAGTTTAGGGAACGGCGTTCTAAAGGAAAGTTTGGGATACGACCTGTGTCCAGTGGTCGTCTGCAGCAGAGAATTTTATGCTGACTTCAAGGTGCTGGACATACCGAACTGCGATATAGTTTTGGGTATGGATCGGCTAGGAACTTTTTACGCTAACATCGACTATCGTCAAAGGAGAGTAGTGTTCGAGATTCTAGACTGTCCAGTCTTTTATTTCAAGAGTGGAGACCGTACACTGGTGCCTAGCACATACAAGGCTAAACCAAGGAAGGCCGTGGATGCAACACTGCAAGCAGAGGAAGAATCGAAGCCAGAGGTAGTTCGAGAGTTCAACGATATATTTCCTGAAGATATATCAGGTTTGCCTCCCGATCGAGCTCTTGAATTCAGTATTGACTTAGTACCTGGTGCACAACCGGTGATCAAAGCACCGTATCGGTTAGGTCCAGAAGGATTGAAGGAGATCCGTACTCAGCTGGACGAACTTCTGAAGAAAAGATGGATTCATCCCAGTACTTCAAGTTGGGGATCTCCAGTTTTGCTTGTAAAGAAGAAGGAAGGTTCATACAGAATGTGCATTGACTACCGAGCTCTGAACGAAGTCACGATAAAAAATAAGTATCCACTACCGCGAATCGACAATCTGTTCGATCAGCTAAGTGGGTCTTGCGTTTTCTCAAAATTAGATCTTCGTTCGGGTTATCATCAGGTAAAGGTCAAAGAGTCTGATATTCCGAAGACGGCATTTAGGACTTGCTATGGTCATTATGAGTTTCTCGCGGTGCCATTTGGAGTGAACAATGCACCATCCATATTCATGAATCGGATGAACCAAGTTTTTCGAGAGTACCTAGACAGGTTCGTTGTCATTTTCATCGACGGCATCCTGCTATATTCAAATAATCGGAAAGAGCATGCTGAACATTTACGAATTGTCCTAGAGACTTTGCGACAGTATCAACTTTATGCCAAGTACAGCAAGTGCGAGTATTGGCTAAATCAAGTCGGATTTCTCGGGCATATCGTTCAGGTGAAGGAATCTCTGTGGATCCAACTAAACTATCAGCAGTAAGAAAATGGCCGACACCAAAGACAGTGAAGGACATTCTAAGTTTCTTGGGATTAGCGGGATACTATCGAAGATTCATAGAAGGTTTTTCGAAGATTGCAACACCTTTGACCAAGCTCACACGTAAAGATGAAGTATTCGTGTGGTCAGAAGCATGCGAACAGGATTTTGTAGAACTCAAGTCAAGATTGACATTAGCGCCTATTTTTGTAATACCGGACCAATCTGGAGGTTTCGTAGTGCATTGCGATGTATCCGGTAAGGGATTTGGATGTATTTTACACCATCATGGAAAATTTGTAGGTTGTGTATCAAGACAGTTGAAGATTCATGAGCGCAATTATCCAACGCATGATTTAGAGTTGGCAGCTATTATATTTGCACTGAAGATTTAAAGTCATTATCTTCATGGAGAACGGATAGATATATATGAAAGTTTACGCTAGCACCCGGCCAACTTCCGTGGCCAAATGCGGAACAATTTTTTTTCAATCGATCGAAACTTAGTGCTAGAATAATCTTAAACCGGATCTAACATAAACCTAACTAGCAATAAAGAAGCTATCTACTATGAAAAGAGTTATACCAAGAGGCTCAAGTCCTTTGGGTCTTCACTCCTCTCCTTTAGTGTGCTCCTAGTCGCCTCTATGATCGAGCTTGATCGTCGACTCCTTGCATCAAAGTTGATCCACCCGAGAGTGTCTACTTTGGGCTCCTACCTTTAAACTAAGGTAACTAAGTTACTTGGTTTGCTAATCTAAGTAACCAAGGTGATGTAGAGAGTGATAATGGAATGTTTTGTTTCAAGAATCCTAGGTTTCTCAACATATGAGACTATTAGGCTTGAGGTAGAAGAAGAGAAGCTTGGCGGAGATGAGAGAGTTGTAGAGAGCAAACTCAAGAAAAATCAAGTGAAGAATGGCTAAGATAATTGACCAATAAAGCAAGCATCTAAAGATAATCATAAACAATTATTTCCATCACAAAATATCTAGATATTTTGTGCAAAATATCTAGATGCCACCTTGCCTCAATAGTAACACTTAACTCACCAAGTTAGTTAACAAGTAGCCATGGTTCACTTAAGAAAAGTCAACACCTCATACCTCCACCTCATTAACCATTTAACTAAATGGTTAAAACAAATAACGAGGATTCTTCTTCTAAAAGCACTCTTGTAACAAATTAAAAGAATACTCCTCACCGTATATACATACCCGTATCCGTATTACGAATAATATGAATACAAAAGAGACGAAAATAATCCAACAATATAATACTAGGATCCATCTTAAACTAAAGCCTGCTAGTATTATCCGCCCGAATATCATGCGTGCACAAGTACACGTATGTGATCGAACCCTGCCGTAAAACCATACGGTCTCTATATCGTTTCGCTTGAAGTAGGGAAACCCTCTGTATGGGACTCTAAAGACTCGACGGTACGCTGGCAGTGGGTTATCCACAAGCACGTCAGTGGCACTAGCTGTACGTAACGGCTACCCGGGTACCTAGAAAGCCGACGAGCAAACTCATCTGGATCCCTACTGAGCCTATCCGTGACAATATCCGTATAGTTCGGTCTCTTCATCTAAGAGTATCGCATACCAGATCTAGGGGTGGTAAATGTCAGACCCTAATAACCCGATAATTCGCGCTGATGGGGCTCAGGACCAATCCGGGAAACTATTGATCAGCCTATCAGTAAATCCCAACTGCCTTGGTCAAGGTCTTATGGTCCTAGCCAATCGAACATAGTGCGATATCAACCCCTAATATCGGGAGAGACGAATCCCTGACAATCACTCACTGCCTCTATGTGGCTCGGGACTGTACTTAACCAAAACCTGTTTGCACGACTCGGTAGAGCCGTTGTAGGGTAGTGATCAAAGCACAGTGGGAACTCACATGAGACAAATAACGATCTCAGGTCCAAAGACTAACTTGTACACATGTCACAAGAGAACCGCTATCTGATAATAGGTATAATACCATCTAGATGTTCTCAGCGAGTCCGTCCAGTGTACTCACCCCCAGTGAGCACCCATATACAATCTTAGGTGATCACACCAATGGTTGTGGGACCAACCACCGCCCCTCGTCGACATGTGGTCGAAATATATAGTATATGTACATGTTAAGATAAAGACAAGCCATAATAGTATACTACTGTATCGAGTCTTTATCAACATGTGCAAGCAGAATAAAATATGAATAGAAATAAATACAAATATTCTAACAAAGACATCTCAAATAATATACTATAAATCTGAGAAAGATTGTTCTGTACATACATATCCCCAGCATCCATATGTATACATATACAATACTGGTCTCGAGGGCATACATATCCAACAATCTCCCACTTGCACAAAAGGCCAGTTATTGGCATACTGAATACCCAGCATCTGCACTAAGGCCAGTTGCTGGCGTACCGCATACCCAACATCTCAAAATTCGCTCGAACTGCGCTTGAGGAATGGCCTTTTTAAATGGATCCGCCGTGTTCTCTTTGGTATCCACTCTCCGGACCTCGATCTCCTGGCGATCTATGATGTCCCTTATCAGGTGATACCTCCTTAAGATGTGTCTGGACTTCTGATGCGACCGTGGTTTCTTCGCTAATGTAACATTTCAGAAAATAAAATATTATTTTAGGAATTTAAATAATTAAATAATAAGTATTAAGGATATGTTAAAAGTATGGAGATTATTTTTAATAAAAATGTATAATTATATACCGATAACTTGGAAAATAATTGGGTAATTAATATAAATTACTGATTTGAAGGTATTTATATG
Source organism: Agapanthus africanus (assembly GCA_030015575.1). NCBI lineage: Eukaryota > Viridiplantae > Streptophyta > Magnoliopsida > Asparagales > Amaryllidaceae > Agapanthus > Agapanthus africanus. Next base: position 21,836,782 of record JASDDO010000028.1, on the reverse strand, counting down.
ATTTGGGCTTCTATGAATTATTATACAATTAATTGTAAATGGGCTATTTACTAAACTCGATTAGTGTTGCTAATTTTGCATTAATTAAGCTTATGCATAAGACATGCATCATAGCATGTGCAAACACTTGTTACATTGTTGAATCATGTTTTATTTGTATGGTATTGATTTTTATTTTGGGTTTTTTTCTTACAAAATAAAAAGGGAAAAGAAAATATGTGAGAGAGAGTGATGGGACAAGTATAGTGGGTGTGAGAGAGAGGGGGGGGAGAAGTTTCCATATTCTTCTTGGTTTTGACCATGGCACATTTCTTTCTTCATCTCACATCTTCATCTCCTTCATCTCATTTCTCCACCTCCTACCACCTACTCTACTTCCTTACACCATCCCCTAAACCTACACAAAACCTCACACTCACTTCAGAAAAATTGATCTTAAGCTCACCCTAAAACCTATGGTGGTATCAAGTTAAGGTTTTGAAGAATTTGGGCAACCCAAGAAATTTCTTGAGTTACCAAATGAGATAAATCCTATATCTTTAGTTAAGTATTAGCTTCTTACCCAACTAGTATAACTTAGAGTTAATTATGTGGTGGTTTAGTGAAGTTAGAAATTCCTAGAAGAGGTTTAGGAGCTAATTTAAATTGTGAAGGTGTATGTAAGGTGTAATTAGTGACCACAACCCCTGTAGTGTTAGAATTATGGGCAAAACTTGAGGCTAAACCTCAAAATGAGAACTTTGGATCTGCCGATATCGGATTTTGTGGAATTTATGAGGATATATAGAGATCTGCTGTAACCCGAGAACCCTGAAAATTTTATAGCGATTACAGCGAGTCGTGCAGGAAACTTAGAAACTACCCTAGAGACCCGAGAACATAACTTGAGAACTTTGCCCCAAATAAATTGCTTTTTTCCGCAATTTGCGGCCTGGGGTGATGGATGGGGCTCGTTCTTCATTCATTGCTCTATTATTTGTTAATTAGACCTATCCTATATGCAACTTTTCCTAATTCTCACCGGAGGCAAATCTGGGAGCATTTTTTTGAGCTGTTGTTTTGGTTTTGCGACTTTTTAAGACTTGGATTTTGGTATTTGGGTTTTGACTCGGTGATTTGATGTTTGTACATCAACATTAAGGATTTATTTGGCTAGTCTCGCATGCGTAGGCCATAGGTTCTAACCTATGTGCACTTAGTTTGTCGTTTCGGTTTTCTCGTGTTGATTCTTGTTTACAATGCTACGTATTTGAAATGTAGGTACCTTCGCATGGACTTTGGGATGACGAGGAGAGAGTGGCATCATCGACTTCGGCAAGCGAGAATCGAGGTGAGTAGATGTATATCTACGGGGGAAGTCGGGTGGATGGCGTATAGCACCCCCGCAACAGTAGAATAAGGAATTACTATATTAGTAAGTTTGGATGTGATATTTGGATACTTAGCGAATAGGGTATTTAGAAGACCTTAGGTTAGATTTGGTTGATCTAGGAAGACATATCCATAGAATGATTACCTTGGTGGCGAATCGCAGGTTATATGTAGCCACACACGCACGCGCGCGCGCACACACTTGATTTTGTGTGTATATGTGTGTATGTTTGTACACACACACATACACACACATACATACATACATACATATACACGGGTGATGAGGATAGTATGTGGTATGTGGAGATGAGTCGATATGATCGGGCATGATGCCTTGAGATTATGATGTGTTTGAGTCGTGATATGATATACGATATGATATTATAATGGATCGTTGGGCGATGTGTATTCATACATACGATAAAATATGAGTTGATGGTATTTGAATGTACAAGAACTTAGATCCGTACCCCTGATCATGATATTGTACGATGATGATACCGTACGAATGATGATATTATGTATGATTTTGACCCGTACCCTCGATTTTAAGGATGTTCGTACGATGGATATTACCGTACGAGACATATAAGATGATTGATCCGCACTCTTGACTCGAGAATGCCGTACTATATATTATACAGTACATGAAGCTATGAGGCTGGATCGCTGACTGCTAGGTATATCGACTCGGAATATATATAGATTTTCTTATCCTTCCGACTAGTTCCTTAGTTTAGTTTTTAAGTTGTTTAGGTAGATACTAGACTAGGCTCGAGTCATAGCTATTTTCAAAACCAACGAATCGTGGGTATTTTCAAAAAACAACCAGATGAATGCTACAGATTTTTCAATGGAAATATCTTTTCTCAAAAGCACCGTAGCCCCTACTTCTCTAAAAATCACGATTCATGTTATTTCAAAACACTAAAAACGTATGACTCATACACTGATATGTATATTTTATAATGTTGCATTTACTATTCACTTTTCTGATATGTTTATGTTGTCCTCGTTGCATTGCATATTTATTACATGCGTTTCTTTAGCTATTATGAATTCCTTTTGTTAGGACACCGGCACCATTACCGATGATGCGTATGTTACACGCACACTTGCTTGCCGGCTCACACACACCATCATCGGTAATTTCCATGTCACGTACACTTTAGAAAACGTTACTTCATTGGTATAACCTGCTAGCTGGTAGTTTCAACACATTATTAGTATCCTTGCTCTCATATGCTAGTTTAGATATTGCATTCCTTACTTAGATACCCTATGCATTTAGATATTCATTATGTTATGCAATATTGTGGGGCTTTATGCCGATATTCACTGTTCATTGGATCATGATTTTGAGATTTTGGATTTTCCATAAGATTTCTGGATTTGGGGGAAAACCGCAAGAATTTTATAAACCTATTATCATTTTAAAAATTCAAGTTGTGGTTTTCTCGTGATATGATGTATATGGCATCCATCATGAGTTTTCCTGATTGAGGTTGTTTTCGAGACCCGATTCGAGGAGTAGGATGAACTGTTTCGGGTACGTGGTGGACCCGGTAAGGTACTGCGTGGCAAGAAGCTTGAGTTGTAGAAGATGATACTGGCAGGGGGGACTACCTACCGGTGATATTTGACGCGGCGGAGATCAGGAGGATACCGACCGTAGTCGTGTGATCGGATGATTTGGGTCGATTCGGACTGACGAAGCCCAAGATACGAGGATGATGTGTATGGACACAGTTTTCATGATATTTCGAATGTCAATGTTGGGCACTCAGATTTTCTGATGATTTTCTGTGTCGATGCTGGACACACCCATTGATGATGCATTCATACATCATATATATGACATGTTGCTACTTGAGGCACTGACACGAGTACTTGGTTTTACACTTATGCTTAGATTATTATCTTTGCCACTACTAGATGTTTTAGTGTTATAGTATGAGGATGTTATCGTATCATTATTCTATTATTATAGTATTGTATGACCTAGGAGATCGTCATACATGCGATTTCTACTCGGTGATATTTTCTACTCACGAGTTGGCAACTCACCCCCGTTGTGCCACAGTTTTCTTGCAGGTTCGGCCGTACAGGTTCCGTTGCGGCTTGCTGGCACATCATTTCTTTCGAGTGATTGCTTGGTAGGTGGGTTCACTTGCATCGTGACCACCGTTGCACATGTACTTTATATTTCAGTTGCATCTAGTTAAAGGCTCCATCAACCAGACTTGTATTTTTAGTAGACTTAGAAACCGTTATTGTATATTCTTTGGTCCTTAGAGTCGCGCTCAGGTATATATTATTGTTTTATGGTTTTCTCATTGATGTTTAGTTTCTTGTTGTATTTCTGAGTTTTGATCCTCGCCTCGGCGTTGTATATTTATTATCTTGCGTGGTTGTTTCCGTCTCTTGGTGAAGAGCTAACTTCCGCTTAGGGATGCCATATATATTATTGCTTGTATTCGTTTTGGGTTAAAATTTACAAAGGAGGTGCTACCCAAATTTTAAATCATGAATTTTTTTTAAAGTTAGATACAAAGACTATGTTTTCATATACTATTATTTATGTACGTAAAGAAAGAACTTGATTTCATTATACCATTCTTTCAAAACTCCACCTCCAATATTTTCCCTAAAAGGTTTAGATTTCTGGGTTTTTGGCTTACTTGAATTAGGTGGAGTCTTATAGACTTCACACGATTCATATGCCAGTCACGCGCCTTTCGGGTCGTGACAAAGTTGGTATCAGAGCGTTTGGTTTAACCTTGGTTCGAGTCTAAGTTTGACTATGTGGAGTCTTAGGCGTATATTTGTATTTGGAACCTAGGCTTGACCTTACGGAACTTAGACTTGGCCGAGAGGGTATTAGACCCGAACTTTTGTCGCGTAGGTTAACCTTGGTTGATGGAGTAGGTAAGTAGAGTGACGTACCGTGTGTATGTTCCGCGACATACTTACGATACGCTACTCCGCTTAAGAAGCCTTAGGATGTACATTTTTTAGGCAGTGTAATTCTATTCGTTCCTATGATCTATCATCATCGATGTCGGATTGTTGTTTCTGTTACCATGGTTACACGAGCAGAGAGAGCTACGGCTAGAGGTGCGGTCAGCACGAGCTCGTCATGAACGAGGACCGACCAGGGCGTAATTCCGGTGACACACGATTGCATTGATATATCATTTTATTATGTTTTCCGTTGACGTGAGCGTTTCGATGCGTTGTTTTTCTAAGATTTCTTTTTGACGCAAGAGCAGATCCACACTAGATGATCAGGCCACCGCTAGAGGCCAGCCAGAATGTGATAACTGTTAATGTACCGTCTATTCTTGATGATTAAGGCATTGTCTATCGTGCGAACGGATGAGCCAGCTATTGCTGCGACTGACAAGATATCGCCCCAGATGTTTGAAGCTATTGCAGCATGATTTTATACTTAGGGATATGATAGAAGATCGCTAGTCACTCATGGATGAATGACTAGGACATGTGGTTCGTTTGGATACCCCGATGCGAGATCACTAGATTGGATAGCTTTAGCTAGAAGAAGAACTCACACAGATGTGTTGTGAGTTGATCGAGAAAGGACGAGCGTAAGCGCATCACTCCGATGGTTTGAACGAGTTCCTGAGAATGTAATTGGCCGGATGCCTACTACAGGATATTAGGGATACCATGTTCATAGCTTCGGAAAGGAGACTCTAAATATGAGTGCAGCCGGTTGGAGCGCAGTTCACACAGTTATGAAGAGATAATTCTGAATTGGTCCACATTGAAGAAAAGCGGAATAAGAGGTTCGTACGAGATCTTGACTAGATGACGTTACACTCCGTTGACATCAGAGACTAGATGCCTATTCAGAGGCGTTGAATGCAGCCATAATTCTAGAGAAAAGTCATGAAAAGATTGCAGCTGTTACTGAACAAGAAATGGATTTAGTAAAGAGTACCAACTTCCGGGAAGTCCAGCAGAGACGAGATTAAGAAAGAGACCCTGATAGGATCTTTCTGTAATACTATACTGTAGGGTGTTTTTCATCACCCCATTGAGATGGGAATACGCGCGCGCTTGTCAGACATACTACAGATTCCCATTGTCCAGAGTAGGCGGAGGTTTATTGATTGTGGGGATCCGAATCTCCGGCAGCCGCGGACTAAGCTACCGTTAATTACCCCTCGCCTTTGAAGCGAAAGAACATCTGATTGACGGGTCAAACTGGTCATGCAAACTCAACGTGCAGTGTGCATATGTGTATCTTAAGGGGTTTTGGATATATCGAGAGTCTCACAGAGTTTACAAGGGTGTAATTTTCGACCCCAACAAAGTGCCTCCATCAATAAATGCACGCCGCACATGAGTTTTGTGCATGAAATTGATGGATCTTGGAGTTGGACTTCAAGTTGAAACATCCTTCTGGGGGTGGAGTATCATTCCGGGAGCATAATTCCAGGGATCGGAGCATAATTTCGATTTACGGAGCATGATTCCGGAGGTCGGAGCATAATTCCGGAGAGCGGGGCATGATTCTGAAGATCAGAGCATGATTCCGAAAAGCGGAGCATGATTCCAAAGATCGGAGCATGATTCCGAAGAGCGGAGCATGATTCCGAAGATCGGAGCATGATTCCGAAGAGCGGTGCATGATTCCAAGGGTCGGAGCATAATTCCGACGAGCGGAGCATAATTCTGGGGACCAGAGCATAATTCCGGAGTGCGGCAAACATTCTGACCGAAGCATAATTTCGATGCTGAAAATGATTCCCAGGCGAAGCATAATTCCGACAGGGAAGGAAGATACTCCGAGGCGAAAAATGATTTCGACACGGGGTACATTCTGAGATGAAGAATAATTTCGTCATAGAGCTTGTTGGTTGACTTGATTCCGAGACGGAGCATAATTCCGACGGGAAGGTCATTGGTTGACTTGATTCCAAGGCAGAGCATAATTCCGACAGGGAAGGCAGATACACTGAGGCGAAGCATGATTTCGACACGGGGTACACTCTAAGACGAAGCATGATTCCGACGCAGAGCTTGTTGGTCGACTCGATTCTGAGGCAGACCTTATTTCCGATGGGGAGGTCGTTGGTTGACTTGATTCCAAGTCGAAGCATAATTCTGACAGGGAGGTCGCTGGTTGACTTGATTCCGAGTAGAAGTATAATTCCAACAGGGAGGTCGCTGGTTGACTTTTCCCCGGCATGGAGTGTTTGTGGTTGACGTTTCCCCATCATGGAGTGTCACTGGTTTTGATGTAGAGGCTGATTCTCGGGCGAAGCATAATTCCGACAGGGAAGGTAGATACTACGAGGCGAATCATGATTTCGACACGGGGTACATTCTGAGACGAAGCATAATTTCGCTGCAGGGGTTGTTGGTTTGATTTGATTTGAGTTGACATCAGCATCGCTATATTGGAATATGGTATCAGGAGCGAATCATCATTTGCCATGAGAGGATTTGGGGATTTTGGTTTTAGTCTGGCATCAGCATCGCTACACTGGACTATGGTACCAAGAGAGAATCATCATTTGCCATGAGGAGATTTCTCTCGTTCCCAGTTTAACGACTTAGGGGTCATTCGTTCCCAATTTAAAGACTTAGAGGTCATCTGTTCCCAGTTTAGAGACTTAGGTGTCTTCTGTTCCCAGTTTAATGACTTAGAGGTCATATGTGCCCTGTTTAATGACTTAGAGGTTATCTGTGCCCAGTTTAACGACTTAGAGGTTATCTGTTCCCAGTTTAACGACTTAGGGGTCTATTAGATCGAATGTTTGGAATTTCAAGGTAAGGGTCGGTATCAGCGTTGCTAACACTGAAGCACAGGTGCTAGGAGCAATTCATCATTTGCCTTTTCCTGTTGGGGAGCGATGGCTTAGGAGACGGGTTTAGGTCCCTGTCACCTAAGGCTTTTCAATTTTATGAGCCGTAAGGGTCCCATAAATGCATTTTTTCCTACGAGTCGAAAGGATCTCGTAGGTGTATTTTCTCCTTAGGAGTCGTGAGGACCCCCAAGTGTTTTTTTCCTTTGTGAGTCATAAGGATCCCACGAAAGTGTTTTCTTACGAGTCTAGAGGATCTCGTAAGTTTTTTCTCCTCATCTATCGTGATGACACATGAGTGGGTCTTCCCAAATGGAGCACAATTCCAAGGGCAGAGACCGGCCGCTAGACTGGTGGTTGCGGTATGGCATGAGTGTGATGAGAATTATTTGAGCCTGTGGATTGTATACGGTACTCAACTTGGGGATCAACCGTAGGGCTGGGAGAATTTTGGGAAATTGGATTTTGGTTGGCGTTTGCATCGCTGCAATGGAATATGGTACCAGGAGCGACTCATCATTCGCCGTTTTGGGATTTGGAATTTGGTTGGCGTCTGCATCGCTGCACTGGAATATAGTACCAGGAGCGACTCATCATTCGCCATTTGGAAGGCTTTTTTTACGGCAATTGCTCTATCATTTCAGCTTTTCTTATCGTGAAGATCGCGATTGCCCTATCATTTCGGCTATTTATTCGCGGTTACCCCATCATTTCGGCTTTATTTTCTTATTTATTTTACTCGCTGATTTTTATTACGAGTTGCCCAATCATTTCGGCTTTTCGTTTTTCTTTTATTTACACTTTTTTATTTACACACATTTTTTTACATTCCCAGTTTAACTACTTAGGGGTCGTATGCTCCCAGTTTAATGACATGGTGGTCAGCTCCTTTTATGGGAAGTCAGATGTTTGAGAGAATAAGGTTCTCGAAGGACTTCGGTCTCCGTTTGTATGAAATTGGCAGTCGCAGCTTGACTGTTTGCTAACACGCCTTTAGACAGTTCTATCTCTCCTGCCTTGTATTGTTTTTCGACCCAATCTTTGAAGACGAAGCATTCCTCAATAGCATGACTTATCACTCTGTGATAGGGGAAATATTTAGGGCCGTCGGTCATATTCGCTTCTTGCGGTCTTTTTTATTCTGGCAATTGCAGACCGTTTCTTAGGGCGTCTTTGAATATTTTATAGATTTTATCCCTTCTGAAGGAATAGACCTTATCCAGCTTCTATTTCAGTGGATATTCTCCTCCCTCTCCGAACACTGGCTTCCGAGGCTGGTTGGCATTAGGCCCGCTCATCCCTCTCTTATTTCGGTTAGCCGAAGTGTTAAAAGATTCGGTATCGTCAGAATTTTCGCCTTTGCGATTATCGTCCTTTCGGTTTCTCCAGGACCTATTATTATTTTTGGAATCAGAGGAAGACTCTTGCTTTGAGCGCTCCAACATCTGGACTTTCCTGGTCAGCTCTTGAAATGTTTTGAGACCCGCGGTGCATAGAAACGGGGCCATCCAATTGTTGAGATTTCCGACGAGGAGGCTGACAGATTGGTCCTGCTCTATCGGCGGTTCACATTTGACGGAGAGATTGCGCCATCGGGTTATAAAACCCATGCTGCTTTCGTTGCTCTTTGGCTTGGTCCTTACGAGGTCAGCAATGGTAATCTTATCGTTGACACTCATGAACCTTTATCGGAATAAAGATTCTATTTGGACGAAAGTAGTAACGGAGCCATCCGGTATGCTCGCGTACCAGTCGAAAGCGACATCGGTCAGGCTATTAACAAACCAGCGGAGGAGAAGCTCATCATTGCCCCCAGTATTCCCGCATGAGGCTTTAAAGTGGGCGATGTGCTGATTCAAATTTGCCGTCCCATCAAATCTTCCAAACTTGGGGATGACATAGCCACTGGGAAATTCTACCAGATCATACTGAGCAGGATATGGTATCCCGCTACTGCTAACATCTTTTTGCGCTTCGGCTTCGGCTACCAATGTTTTGACTTTGTTGGCAACCAAATCCATGATTTGATCTTGAGTTAGCGGGCTGCTGTCATCGGTAGCCAAGACATTTCCCGAGACGGGATGCGACTGACTTTCATGCGGTCCCCACCTTTGGATTTGAGGGAATAGGCATCGGCTGTCTCGGGACACCGTTTCCCAGTTCATGAGCAGAACCCTGCGCTTGATTGAGTGGCTGAGAGGCAACTTGGGCCGTGAGCTGCATCACGACATTAGTCAAGTCGTCAATTTTTTAGTAGAGCTTGGCCATCTCTTTGTCTTTGCTTCTGAGCTATTTTCGGAGCTCTTAGAGAAGTTAATGCTTTGTGTTCTTGGGACGGAAGATTGGCTCATTTTCGCTTTCCGAGCCCGACTCCTCATGAACCGAGGGGTCTCTCTGCTTATCAGCCTCATTAGAAGGGTTTTCATTACCTCCCAGAGGATACTGGTCTTGGAAAGTGGCAGCCACATTCATACCAGATTGGATCTGAGATGTGGTGGCCCCGTCCTTACTCTTGCTGTGCGTGCCCACCATGTAGATAGTGTGGACCACATATCCAGCCGTTTCTTTATCTTTGGCGGGGTAACCCTGTTCTTGGATCCTCATGAAGTTAAGCTTGGCATGAGTCCTAGCCCTTTTGTTGGCTCTATATCTAAGCCTTTTCTGTCTTAGCTTCTCTATTTTAAGGGCTTGGCGTGCATCCATCATCCAGGAATCCATCATGAGCCGATTAACCGGAAGCTTAGAGAAGATACCCAATTGAGCAGTTGTCAGGAGCACCGCTGGAGCTTGCCCGAGATGCATCGTTGCTTTGTTGGTGTTGATGGCCTTGCCCTCGGCTGGAGCAATGGAGAGTCATTCGGAAACGGATTTGTGCTTGGGCTGAGGTGCCCTCGCGACCATGACATTCGGCCTTTTCTCTTTTGAAGCTCGTTTATCCATCACCGGGGCTTGAAGAGCAGGGATGGCGTTAGCTGACACAAATAGAATAGAGCCAAATGGCAGCGGCGGCTCCTCCCATTGTCGTCCGAGACTGGCCGGGAGGACCGTCTTGGCGTCCATCTTCATCGTGTAGGAGATGGGAGCTATGTCGAGAGCTAAGATGATCCTTAGAGACATTTTGTTGTGTCCGGATATTGCAATTTGAATTTTGTTAACCTGCACAAAGAAGCATGATTTCAGTACAAACAATAGATATGTATATTGATTGAGTTCGCATGAACGTTTAACCCGAAATATGGGAGGAGAGATCAGTCCCACCGCGCGTGCCGGAATCTGTAGTGTGTTTTTCGTCACCCCATTGAGATGGGGATATGTGCGCGCTTGTCAAGCGTACTACAGATTCCCCCTGCCTAGGGTAGGCAGGGGTTTATTGATTGTGGGGATCCGAATCTCCGGCAGCCGCGGACTAAGCTGTCGTTAATTACCCATCGCCTTTGGAGTGAGAGAACCTCCGATTGACGGGTCAAACTAGTCATGCGAACTCAACGTGCAGTGTGCATATGTGTATCTTAAGGGGTTTTGGATATATCGGGAGCCTCGCAGAGTTTACGGGGGTGAAATTTTCGATCCCAACATACACGAGAAGACTTGGACACAGGATTAGATTTATCACACACCCTTAGTAGGAAGAGATTGCCATCATTGACACGATACGTTACGAGCGACTATGTTAATTGGTCAGGAGATCTTTAGAGAAGCGCTAGAACGGGATTGTTTCCGTCGGTACCCCGAATCGGGTTGTCAAGCCAAAGAGGACATATAACTGGTAATCCACAAAGAGAGATGAGAACCTAAGGGCAGAGGATGCCAGACCGTGGGCAAAATGCAAGTTGATATTCTTGCTCTGCCAGCCTTCGATGCATCTCGACGACTGTTATTATATTTCGTCTTGGCGATTTAGAGATCGCATTTTCATCATTTTATTTCGGTATTCTGATGATTTAGTTTCTTGATTGGAATTTATGTGCACCATGGTTGCACTCGATTCGTGTTCCATGTATCTGTTGTACTGATGTTCATTTTGTGCATACCCATTGCACTTGATTTTGTTTATTATACATTCTGAGATATTGATTTGATTTCGTGCATATGGTTTGCATATGATTTTGACTTATGCTGCGTAGTTTATACGTGCTTTCGGTAATAGATTTGGTTTTGTGCACGCAAATACACAGGTTTATGAGTGTTTATACCACGGTATACTTGATTTGAATCGGTGTATGTTGTATGCCGTTGATTTTGATTTTTATACTCGATATTCTTTTTCGTGCACCATGTGCACCTGATTGAGATTCTTGCGTGCACATGGCGCACCTGATGCGATTTTGTATAACACCAAATGCACTAAATCGAGATTCTTCATGCATATCTGATGCACCTGATATTGTTGTCATGCAAACCCGTTGCACTTGACAGATGTTTTCGTGCACACCCGTTGCACTTAGATTTTGTTTCTGTACACATGTATGACACATGCATTGATTTTGATTTCCGTGCGCAGCAGACGCACGTGATATTCTTGTTTACATTTTTGGGATGATTTCCTGTTGAGCATCATGTTTTCATGACTTATATACTATATGGTTTAGTAACCGAACATGACTGGTCTGAGGACAGTAACTGAGTATTTTTGCATGCGTCGATAGTTGCCGAAGAGATTTCCAAGAAGGAGCTATAGTCTCAATATTTTCTTATGTGTCCATGATGACACGAAACTTTACGAAGGAAACCCTTCTAATATTTTTCAAAATGCGGGACGTATATGTAAACAAAAGATAAGTATACATATATACATATTTATTTCCTTATAAAGAAACGTCCGCCAGTTGTGCCGTGATTTGCGCATCGCACGCGATTTGAAAAAGGTTTTGGATGCATTTCTATTCGGATTTTTGACGATTTCACAACGATGCATACAATATACATGTTATGGTTTTGATTATATCATGTTGGTTTTCATATTGGATTTTGACATTTATACTTTCGCCATAACTCCGATGATTGCGTGATGATTGAAGAAGTTTTTATTTTGAGTTTTACACTCGTTTTTCATGCGCCTGCATTACGCCACGATATGTTTTGTGTATTCATGATACTCGGAGCCCCGTTGATTTGATTTATTGACTGAAATATTTTAAGTATTTGGGGGGTTAAATTTAAATTCGGGGACCGAATTTATTTAAGGGGGGAAGATTATAACATTTCAAAAAGTAAAATATTATTTTCGGAATTTAACTAATTAAATAATAAGTATTAGGGATATGTTAAAAGTATGGAGATTAGTTTTAATGAAAATGTATAATTATATACCAATAACTTGGAAAATAATTGGGTAAAATTACTGATTTGAAGGTATTTATATGATTTGGGAATTCTATGAATTATTATACAATTAATTGTAAATAGGTTATTTACTAAACTCGATTAGTGTTGCTAATTTTGCATTAATTAAGCTTATGCATAAGGCATGCACCATAGCATGTACAAACACTTGTTACATTGTTGAACCATATTTTATTTGTATGGTATTGGTTTTGATATTGGGTTTTTTTCTTACAAAATAAAAAGGGAAAAGAAAATAGATGAGAGAGAGTGATGGGACAAGTATCATGGGTAAGAGAGAGAGAGGGGGGGGGGGGGGAGAAGTTTCCACATTCTTCTTGGCTTTGACCATGGCTCATTTCTTTCTTCACCTCACATCTTCATTTCCTTCATCTCATTTCTCCACCTCCTACCACCTCCTCTACCTTCTTACACTACCCCCAAAACCCATTCAAAACCTCACACCCACTTCAGAAATATTGATCTTAAGCTAACCCTAAACACTATGGTGGTATCAAGTTAAGGTTTTGAAGACTTTGGGCAACCCAAGAAATTTCTTGAGTTGCCAAATGAGGTAAATCCTATATCTTTAGTTAAGTATTATCTTCCTACCCTACTAGTATAACTTAGAGTTAATTATGTGGGGGTTTAGTGAAGTTAGAAATTCCTAGAATAGGTTTAGGAGATAATTTAAATTGTGAAGGTGTATATAAGGTGTAATTAGTGACCACAACCCCTGTAGTGTTAGAATTATGGGAAAAACCTGAGACTAAACCTCAAAATGAGAACTATGGATCTGTCGATATCGGATTTTATGGAATTTATGAGGATATATAGAGATCTGTTGTATCCCGAGAACCCTGAAATTTTTATAGCGATTACAGTGAGTCGTGCAGGCAACCTAGAATCTACCCTAGAGACCCGAGACCATAACTTGAGAACTTGGCCGCAAATAAATTGCTTTTGGCCGCAATTTGCGGCCTGGGGGTAATGGATGGGGTTCGTGCTTGGTCCACTACTCCATTATCAGTTAATTAGACCTATCCTATATGCAACTTTTCCTAATTCTCACCGGAGGCAAATCTGAGAGCGTTTTCTTGAGCCGTTGTTTTGGTTTTGCGACTTTTTAAGACCTGTATTTTGGTATTTGGGTTTTGACTCAGTGATTTGACGTTTGTACATCAACATCGAAGATTTATTTGGCTAGTCTCGTATGCGTAGGCCGTAGGTTCTAACCTATGCGCACTTAGTTTGTCGTTTCGGTTTTCTCGTGTTGATTCTTGTTTACAATGCGACGTATTTGAAATGTAGGTACCTTCGCATGGACTTCGGGATGACGAGGAGAGAGTGGCGTCATCGACTTTGACAAGCGAGGATCGAGATGAGTAGATATATATCTACAGGGGAAGTTGGGTGGATGGCGTATAGCACCTCCGCAACAGTAGAATAGGGTATTATCATATTGGTAAGTTTGGATGTGATATTTGGATACTTAAAGAATATGATATTTAGAAGACCTTAGGTTAGATTTGGTTGATCTAGGAAGACCTATCCATAGGATGATTATCTTGGTGGGGAATCGCAGGTTATATGTAGTCACACACACACGCGCACACACACATACATGATTTTGTGTGTATATGTGTGTGTGTGTGTATATGTATGTGTGTATGCGTGTGTGTGTATGTGTATATATATATACATATACACGGGTGATGAGGATAGTATGTGGTATGTGGAGATGAGTCGATATGATCGGGCATGATACCGTGAGATTATGATATATGTTTGAGTCGTGATATGTGATTGATCTGTTTTATGTGTAGTAGTTAACCCCAATCAATAACGGTGTCGCGTATAGCTAGACCGAGATGAGTACGGGTCGTCCTCAGGGAAACGTTTAATCTTTTAATCTTACTTTAGGTGTATTGATTATGAAAGGAGGAAGAATAATGAATGATGAAGAATGGTTGTAGGTTCTAGATCTACGTCAAACACGGATGCATGATATAGATCTAGATTAACTACGGATGTAAGTTTTATATTAGAAGGGGGCTTGTAGGGTTCGTTAAGATTTAGTAGTTATGGATGATTAATTAAGATTACTCCTCTTATTCTTTAATAGATTTAAAACTAGATCGACAATGATGCATGTAGATTAGGGTTTATGGAGGAAAAAGGGTTCCCACTCTTAACCCCTATCTTGATATGGATCTCCGTTCATGTCTAGCCTTTACCAAAACAATTGTTAATCTAATCTTTAATCATGGTCGTGAATATCAATGAATTGATAGTGCGCCCGATTAGGATGTAAACTATTCTTTTGATAAAGTTTATAAACTTTATAGGACGTAAACAGAGTTTAAGGATCTTCATCATCCATTAATCTACCATAATCCTACGAACCCTAACAAGCAGAGAATTACTCGCGCATGTTGGGAAAAGAAAATATAGAAATCATGAAGAAAAGAAAATGCAATAGAATAAAACTACCTTTATTAATCAACAAGATCAAGTACACTTTGTTCCTTTAGAAAATGATTACAAAACCCTAGTTTGCTTCTCGATCTCTTCTTAAGGAGGTAGATGAACTGTCGATGATCAACCAGGATTCTTGAGCCGTCGTGGACTTCGTGATCACGTCGGTTTGATAATCTTTCTAAAAGGCTCTCGGTCCTTATTTATAGTCACAGAGCCAGAAACCTAGTTTCCTAATATGGTAACTATCTGTTAGGATTCCAACCAAAAAACTCCAGAATCCTAACTCTTCAAATGTGCGGCGAAACCGCGGCCAATATGTGGGTTTAGCCGCGAATCCGCCTCCTTCTGGTGGGATCATGGGCTCTAATTTCTTTGGCTTCATATCTGTAGCACCTGTTGATCTTTTGAATATCTAAACTTTGAAAATATTTTCTACATTTCTGCCAGAATTGGTTTCTTCAATTTACTTGAATATCTTCGACAGATTTGATTTCGCCAACTCGGATTTCCTTGATTTCTGTCATGATATAATTCCTGCACAATTATCTCAATAAATGATATTAGTAGAATTTGTTTTTATTGAGATATTATCTAAACATTTGTCATGATATTTTAGTTTTAAGAGAATTGGTCAAAAATATTTAATAAAGTAAGCATATTTAAATAGACCAAATATTACATGAATATTATATGCTTACATTTCCCTTCATAATGTTAATTATAATATATAAACACATGAAAATAGTATTTTTACGGATAAACCCTTATATGTGTCATATTTATAATAAACATCTTTTATTATATATAAATAGTAAGGAAATGTCATATTAAAAGTGCAGTATCAACTGAACAATATGATATGATATTATAATGGATCGTTGGGCGATATGTATTCATACATACGATAATATGTGAGTTGATGGTATTAGAATGTACGAGACCTTAGATCCGTACCCCTGATCATGATATTGTACGATGATGATACCGTACGAATGATGATATTATGTATGATTTTAACCCGTACCCTCGATTTTGAGGATGTCGTACAATGGATATTACCGTACGAGACATATAAGATGATTGATCCGCATTTTTGACTCGAAGATGCAGTACTTTGTATTATACAGTACGTGACGCTATGAGGCTGGATCGCTGACTTCTAGGTATATCGACTCGGAATATATGTAGATTTTCTTATCCTTCCGACTAGTTCCTTAGTTTAGTCTTTTAGTTGTTTAGGTAGATGCTAGACTAGGCTCGAGTCATACCTATTTTCAAAACCAACGAATCATGAGTATTTTCAAAAGACAACCAGAGGGATGCTACTGATTTTTCAAAGGACATATCTTTTCTCAAAAGTACCGTAGCCCCTACTTTTCTAAAAACCACGATTCGTGCTATTTCAAAACACTAAAACCGTATGACTCGTACATTGATATGTATATTTTATAATGTTGCATTTACTATTCACTTTTCTGATATGTTTATGTTGTCCTCATTGTATTGCATATTTATTACATGCGTTTCTTTAGCTATTATGAATTCTGTCTGTTAGGACACTAACACCATTACCAATGATGCGTATGTTACACGTACACTTGCTTGCCGGCTCACACACATCATCATCGGTAATTGCCATGTCACGTACACTTTAGAAAACATTACTTCATTGGTATAACCTGCTAGTTGGTAGTTTCAACACATTATTAGTATACTTTCTCTCATATGCTAGTTTAGATATTGCATTCCTTACTTAGATACCCTATGCATTTATATATTCATTCTATTATGCAATATTGTGGAGCTTTATGCCGATATTCACTGTTCATTGGCTCATGATTTTGAGATTTTGGATTTTCCATGAGATTTCTGGATTTGGGGGAAAACCGCAAGAATTTTATAAACCTATTATCATTTTAAAAATGCAAGTTGCAGTTTTCTCGTGATATGATGTATATGGCGTCCACCATGAGTTTTTTTGATTGAGTTGGTTTTCGAGACCCGATTCGAGGAGTAGGATGAATCGTTTCGGATACGTGGTGTACCCGGTAAGGTACCCCGGGGCAAGAAGCTCGAGTTGTAAACAATGAGCCTGACAGGGGAGGACTACCTACCGGTGATATTTGACGCGGCGGAGATCCGGAGGATACCGACCGTAATCATGTGATCAGATGATTTGGGCCGATCCGAACTGACGGAGCACAAGATATGAGAATGATGTGTCACTGATGGACACGGTTTTCATGATATTTCGAGTGTCGATGTTGGGCACTCAGATTTTCTGATGATTTTGTGTATCGATACTGGACATACCCATTGATGATACATTCATACATCATATATATGACATGTTGCTACTTGAGGCAGTGACACGAGTACTTGGTTTTACACTTATGCTTAGATTATTACCCTTACCACTACTAGATGTTTCAGTGTTATAGTATGAGGATGTTATCGTATCATTATTCTAATATTATAGTATTGTATAGCCTAGGAGATCGTCATACATGCGATTACTACTCGGTGATGTCTTCTACTCACGAGTTGACAACTCATCCCTGTTGTGCCACAGTTTTCTTGCAGGTTCGCCGTACAGGTTCCATTACGTCTTGCTGGAACATCATTTCTTTCGGGTGATTGCTTGGTAGGTGGGTTCACTTGCATCGTGACCACCATTGCACATGTACATTATATTTCAGTTGTATCTAGTTAAAGGCTCCATCAACCAGAATTGTATCTTTAGTAGACTTAGAAATCATTATTGTATATTCTTTCGGCCTTAGAGTCGCTCTCAGGTATATATTACTGTTTTCTGGTTTTCTCATTGATGTTTAGTTTCTTGTTGTATTTCTGAGTTTTGATCCTCGCCTTTGCATTGTATATTTATTATCTTGCGTGGTTGTTTCTGCCTCTTAGTGAAAAGCTAGCTCCCGCTTGGGGATGCCATATGTTTCCTGATTTAAAATCAGAAAAGCTTATGGAAAAAGCTTCAGAAGAGGGTCACGTGCATACACGTCACGTGCATACACGTGACCAGCAGTCACGTGTGGGCACGTGACACCTAAAAGTATCGGCAAGGCAAATTCAGTTTCCTAAATACATCAAAGAAAAGGGGCTTCAGAAAGGGTCACGTGTTCCCACGTGACCTGGGTCACGTGTCGGCACGTGACATTTAAAAGCAGCGGCAAAGACACAACGGTTCCATGATCAAATCAAGAAAAAGGCTTCAGAGGATGTCACGTGCTCCCACGTGACCAGGGTCACGTGTTGGCACGTGACACTCAAAACATCAGACTCATTCTCCGGTTAAATCGAGAAGAAGGCTCCATGCCAGGGTCACGTGCTCACACGTGACTAGTTGTCACGTGGTGGCACGTGATAGCTAAGTAGCAACCAGAAAACAGAGCGCAAAAAGAAGGAAGAAGGCTCGTTCTAAGGGGGTCACGTGCCCACACGTGACCAAGGGTCACGTGGCCACACGTGACCAACTTCAAAGCCCATTTGTCAACAGAATTAAATTCTGAGAAAAGACCTCTCAAATCTTTCCAAAAGCAATCGATTAAATTAAAGATTTAGAGGTAATTAAATATCATCTATCTATGGGAAAATCTCGAATTTGGAAAGATTTCCCCTTTAAATCTAACAGAAATAACAAAGGAGAATCCCTGGATTTGAAATCCAATGGTGAATAAAATTCACCTAATAATCCAAAGGTCCAAAACGAATGATGGATGCAAATCAAATCTCTCAATGAAGATTCGTCAAAAAACTAATTGACTCGGCTGCTTCTTCTATAAATAGGAGCCAAGAGACACAAAAAAAGGATATACACGCAGAGGGAAGAAAAGGGAGAGAGCCTTGATACTTTGAGGAATTTGGATCTTCTGCAAAAGAAAACCCTAGGTAAGAGAGGGAAGGCTTTTTAAAAGAAAAGAGAATTTAATTCTCAACAGGGTTTAACCCTGATATAAAACAGAAGGGCATATTTCTTTTCTTTTTGATAGAGGATCTGTAAAGTGCGCATCTCCCCTTGAAGTTGAGAATTTAATTCTCAATGGGTTGAGATCCTGCCATGCAGATCCAAAGCATAGAGAGGGAATAGAAGCACGAGAATTTAATTCTTACAGAACTATAGGAATTTAATTCCTTTAAAATAAAATTAGGGCTTGACCCTGTGTTATGGAAATTTAATTCCTTCAGAACAAAAAGAATCAGGGTTTAACCCTAGCTAAAAACTTAGTTCTGTTAAAACAACGAGAATTTAATTCCCTTAATCTCATTTCCTAGAATAATTCTTTAACAGAGAGTGGGAGTTTAATTCCCCAAAGCTTTTTTTAGGGTTCAACCCTATTCGGTTCTGCACATATATGAGGAATTTAATTCCTACAGGAAATTCAGAGTTCAACTCTTCAAAAGGAAGTAGGAATTTAATTCCTCTGAAATTATTGTCAGGGTTCAACCCTACGAGGAATTTAATTCCTAAAAAGGGATTAACAGATCTTCTAAACAACTACATAAAAGCGGGGTCACGTGTCACCACGTGACCCCCCCAAAGATCTACATAAAGCCCCCTTGAGGCAGTGCCCCACGAGACCCACGTGACCCTTGACAGAAGCTTTAACATATAAGCATTTGAATGCCCGTCACGTGATGGCACGTGATGCTCTGAAAAATGCGATAGTCTCAGAAGAACAAATGAAGGGAGGGCGCCCTCACGTGCTGCCACGTGACCCCTCTTGCCTCAGCGTCTAACGCTAAATTGGGACCCCTGAATCCAGTGTTAAAACATTGTTTGGCCTTAGTGTTCAACACTAAGCAAAGAACTTTATTCACAGTGTTCAACACTGGTTACCTTAGTGTTCAACACTAATTTGGAAATTCTGTTGCCAGTGCTTAACACTGGACTGTTTTAGTGTTTAACACTAATTTGAAAGCCTTGTTGCTGGTGTTTGACACCAACTATCTTTTAGTGTTAAACACTAACTTATCAATCTCATTCCCAGTGTTTAACACTGATTAGTCTTTAGTCTTTAACACTAGGCATTAGCCCAATTGGCTAAATGGCCAGAGGCAAAGCCTCTCCTTCAATGGATCAACAGGAAGCCGATGTCCCAGACATGATTGGACTTAGCCCAAACTGGCCATAAGTCCTCAATTCGTAATTAACTGGGCCAATGGGCTCAAAACAAAATTAATTGGTCTCAATCGCAAATTGGGCCAAAGACTATTTAATCCACTCCGGTTCCAGGGTACATCTCTTCACTCCTTTGATACTTGGCGTTGTAATCCCTCAACGTCTTCAAAGAAGTGACGGGTCCCGATGACCACGCATTGATACGGACTGTGGGGTCCTTAAACCCATGGACTACGACGTCCTTAACCTTGACCGAGATGTCTTAAAACTAACAACGGACTGTGGGGTCCTTAAACCCATGGACTACGATGTCCTTAACCTTGACCGAGATGTCTTAAAACTAACAATGGACTGTGGGGTCCTTAAACCCATGGACTACGACGTCCTTAACCTTGATCGAGATGTCTTAAAGCTAACAATGGACCGCAATGTCCTTAAACTACCCTTGGATTGCAATGTCCTTAAACTACCCATGGACCGCAACGTCCTTAAACTACCCACGGACCGCAATGTCCTTAAACTAGCAATGGACCGCTATGTCCTTAAACTGGAACAATAGAGCCCAAACGCTCTTTTGTCGGATCTAAACGATCCCGTTTAAGTTGATCTTAGCCTCAAATATGGCTAACGTATCCTTAAACCTTCAAACAGACTGGACTATAAATCCCCCCAATCAACTTCGGTTCAAGGGTACATCTCTGAACTCCTATGATATCTGTCGTTGTAATCCTTCAACGTCGTCAGAGAGGTGACGGGTCTCGACGGCCATACATACGATGGACCACTATGTCCTTAAACTGGAACAATAGAGCCCAAACGCTCTTTTGTCGGATCTAAACGATCCCGTTAAGTTGATCTTAGTCTCAGGCCGGACTAACGTATCCTTAACAAACATTTGAGTTGATCTTGGCCTCAAGTATGGCTAACGTATCCTCAAACCAAACCCCAAAACCCAAATCTAAGATAATACGGATTTGGACTAGTCCACGCCCTACGAGCGACGACATAACTCGGTCTCCGTAAACAATCCACGGGCAACAAAACACAAAACAAACACACACGACGCGAAGTGACCATCTGGAGAAGGAGAAAGTTGTTACCGCAATGCGGTAGCGTAATTAACTGCAGGGGCTTGCGCCTGCAGGGAAGAGCGTCCCCACAATCAAAACCCCCTCAAACGAGGGGGAATCTGATGAAGTCTGCTACATCGGCCGCATCCGTTTAAACCTTCGATACACGGTGCCATGAATCAACTTGGCATCTTCGGAGAGGTGGACGGATAGCACTAATTAGCATCTGCCCCGAATTTCAGGCAAGAGACGCCATGTCGCGCCGTCTTTCGGAGGGGAACAGATTCTGGCACGCCCGGTGGGACCTTTTCCTCTTTCCACTCCACACTTCGTGTGTCGTGATTCGCGAACCAATCGCGGTTCGCTAATGGTTGCCCTTGGGTTTCAAGATACTAAGAATTAGCGTCTTGCTTATTGCAGAAAGCAAAGAATCGATGGCTTCTAATTCTGCGAAATGCTCCAACTGCTCGGACTGCAATTGCGACCAACGCTTTACCTCGCCAGGAGGTATAGCCTATGGACCCCAAGCTGCTTCGTTATTCACAATACCGGTGGACCAGGTGACTCAGGCCACTACCGGATTATTCTTTGGGACTATGCTCCCGCCAATGAGCTTCACGGTGCCGGTGCTGATAAAGGAAGCTCCCAAGAAGTCGGTCTTTGATCGTCTTACCCCTGCCGCGGCTCATCTTAACGGGTCGCCCAACATCAACGCCTCGGTCTTCTCTAGATTGGGCCAAAAATCCGGTAGACCCATCATGAGGTCTACAATCCCAGAGAAGGCTGCTTCTAAGAAAGTGGCTGCTCCTGCTCCTGAAATCGCCATGGCGGCTTCTCTGGCCAAAAAGTCGGTCTTTACAAGATTGACGGCTTCAGCTCCCGCCCCTGCTACCCAAAAGACGTCGGTCTTTGACAGGCTAACACCAACAGCGGCCCCCCACCTACACAGGGGGAAGACGAAACCATTCTTACCGCTAACCCAACGCCGTCCGCTCGACACGCTCGACGTCGCCATTGGCGTCGAGTAAGGAAGGCTGGGGGCAACTCCCCCTCCGGGTTAACTCCATCAGCCCCGATGGCAGAAGTTAATGCTGCTGTTCCAACTGGGAACAGCTTCGAGATGCTAAATAAGGTGCGAAGGAATTCTCCTACTGCAGTGCTAAAGAGGTCTCCTCCCCCATTAAAAAAGGTTGTGGAAATAAAATCAGAACAGCCCCGATCCCCTCAACGGCTTTCTTCGAAAATCTATAAGGTTTGGCGGCAGGCCCGAGACTCGATCATCGATCCAAACTTCTCCCGCCAGTACAAGAAGCTGAAAATCCAACCGGAAGCTGGTCACCAGGCTAAACCCCGAAAGGCTGTCTGGACGCCCACCTCAACGGCCCCCTCAACCTCCATGGCTCATAAAAGAAGGAAGCCAGAGAAGATCCCCCAGCCTGCAACGACAGCTAATAGCACTAAGTCCAGACGCCCTAAGTCTGGGGGCATGATGGTCCACACCGTATACATGGCGTCAGGAAAAGAAAGCCGCGCGTCCACGGGTCATAGACCGTTTACACGGTCGGTGACCAAAGCTCAGGAGCAGCAGCAAAAGCTCCAAGAAATGATGAATGCTATGGCCGCACTTACCGGGCCAAAAGAAAGCCCAGAAACGTCCTCAGACGCACGCCAGGAGGAAGAAACCGACGCTGAATTCCTTCGCCGGATACTGGAGAAAAAGGACAAAGAGGCTGCTGAACAAGCAGCCAACATACAGCGTATGGGCATTCTCTTCCAAGATATGATAGGAATGATGATCCAGCAGGACCTACCCGCCGAGGATCCCCCAATCGTTCTTGAAGACGACCGAGGAGAAACGTCAAATCCACCACCAGCCCCCTCAACGGCCAAGGAGGAGACGATCTCTAAAGCTGACTTGGTTGCCTATATAGCCCAGCAAATCCGGGTTCATCATGCGACTGAGGCAGCTGGTCAAGTCGTAAAAACGGGGCGGCCATATCCAAGCTGGTACGACCAAATCAAATACTCGCCAGGCTATACGATACCGAAATTCCACGTGTATAAGGGGACCGGCAATCCCCATCAACATGTTGCCCAGTTCCGGGCCCTCTGCGGTAACACCGGCGGTGATGATAAACTGTTGCTTCACCAGTTCGTGGGCAGCTTATCAGAAACAGCGTTCGAATGGTATTCGGAACTCCCGAACGATTCTATCAAGACATTCGCTGAAATGGAGTTGTTATTCACTCAGCGATTCGCAAGTGCCAGCGAACACACTCCAATAACAGCATTGATTAACGCCAGGGTAAAACCAGGCGAAACCTGGGTCCAGTATGCTATACGCTGGCGGAATTTGTGGTCGAGATGCGAACAACGCATTGAGGAGGCACCCGCAGTGGGCATGTTCGTGGGAACCCTAGACCCCCACGTAACTATCTCCCAGTTTATGATGTTCTTTAAGCCAACCACATTCCAGGCTTTAATCGACAAGTTGGCTCAGATGGACCAGATGGGTCATAGACCACCTCCCCCGAAGTCGGAACCTCAGAATGACAAGGGTAAAGGAAGGGCAACCTTTGTCGCGAATGCCCAACAGCAACCTAACGCCCCGAAACCGGCAGATCAACTGGAAGAAAGACACCTGTATTATAATGAAAAGATGAAACGTCCTTACTCGTTCCCACGAGACAAGACGAAACGGTTATTCGAGCTGGCAATACGCAACAGACTTATAAACCTACCAAATCCAAGGCGACCGCCGCAACCCACGGAGGTGAATAACCCTAACTATTGCCCTTACCATCAAACGGTAAGTCATCCGATTGAAGATTGCTTCGTCTTCAAAGGATGGATTGAAGATCAATACCTCCAGGGGAAGTTTATACTGTCATAAAAGTGGAAGGTGAACCCACTACAGCCGCATACTCCTAAGAAAGCGGATACACCGGGGGCAACCTGCTCCTTTATTGAAGAAGCTCCGTGGGAGGTCGTGCTATCAACTAAAACCAAAAGAATGCTGGGATACCTTCATGCGTGCCCTGCGATCGAATGGAAGGACCCTCTTGAACCTCAAATTATCGAAGGAATGTTGAAGCCCCGCCCAACTACGAAGACTCGTGATAAGGGCCCAAATACTCACGCCCAACCGTCAAAATCTTCGAAGAAAAAGAAGAAGAAATTCAAGAAGCCCGTGAAGCTTGGAAACGAGCATACGAACTTGCAGAAGCAAATCGACACGCTGGAAGAATACAATCAAAATGCGCGAACTCCTGTCACACTGCAAGAGTTCCTCAACCACATCTTTCAAGAGGAAGATGATGGAGAGAGCTCGTCGGATGAATCCGAAGGATATGTGGCGAGTTGTAACGTAATCTCCCACTCGTTTACCGATGATGGGAAAACTCCTGGCACTAAGAAGCTGGAGGCAGAGCCTGAACCAGAGCGTGCATGGCCAACAAATGAAATGATCAATGCCTTTCTAGACGAGATTCGTCTAAAGAGTAAAGCGGATCAGGAGCATGAGATGGCAGCGTCGGAAGGAACCAAATGCAGGCGACTGAACGAAAGAGTTGAACTACCCCTGCCAGAGCGAAAGGCATCCGAAGTAGACAAGAGGATATTCAAGACGAGGAAAAGGTTTGCCTAAGCCATGTCAATGGGAATGAAGCTACCACCCTCGGAAGGAAACACACACGATGGGGTGGAGAGGCACCCTGATTATTGCGCATTTATCAGAAAATTTCACACCCCACAGAGGAGTGCGACGCCTTTAAGATATGGTGGCAAGGATATGTTGCTCATCGGCAACATTTTAAGCGCATGAAACACAAGATCCGTCGGGAGCGAAGAAGTACTGTCGATGGGCACAACAGAACTACTGGCAACTGTTACATGGTTAACGCCAGGGGGTCACAAGTTCTCACCTTTGGGAGCGACTCTGATGAAGAAATGGCTCCGGGCCCTCTCATTAAAGAATCCGTTTTAGGGAAAGAGGAGAAATCGGAGGCCTGCGAGAACATTCAGCTGCGCAATCGCACACTCCCAGAAAAGAATCTCGGGCCCGCGAGTAGAAAAGATAAGGGAAAGGAAAAGGTCACTGAAGATATCACTTTAGATGACCAAGTCATGAGAGAGCTGGCTGCCAAAGACCCTCCTAGGAAGGGTAAGGTGGACTATAACATCCTAGCGCACCTAAGGAAGCTACCTTCTCAGCTTAGCATTCTCGATGCCCTTCTATTATCAAAAGAAGCGCGAGACTCACTAATTAAGGCGTTACAAGAACCTGAGCAATTCCAAGCCTTCCTCGCCACTGAAAGGATGAAGGATGAACTGGAGGAAGTGCATACGGCCGACATCACTTTCGGTGACGAAGACCTCCTTCTCGGGACGTGCGACCACAACCGTCTCCTATATGTCTCTGGATACTGCCATGATATCAAGATAGGCAAGATCCTGGTGGATAATGGATCCTCCGTCAATCTCCTTAATGTTCGGGTGTTGAAGGAAATCTGCATGAGTGTGCAGCACCTCACTCGTGACAAAATCACTATCTCCGGTTTCGATTCACAATCGTCACAGACTCTCGGATCTGTGATACTAACATTACGCTTCGGACTTCTCGTCACAGACGTAAAATTCCATGTCATTGACGCCAAGACCTGCTACAACGCCTTGCTCGGCCGTCCTTGGCTACATGAGTACAACATCATCCCTTCTACGCAACATCAGTGTATGAAGTACTTTAAGGATGATTTCGAGTATACCGTAACAGGTGAGTTGAACCCATTTTCCGTGAACGAAGTCCGCAAATACGAAGATGCGAAGTACTTTTTGCCAGATTTCGAGGATACAGAAAGGTGTCGCAACCCAGAAAACAAAACCGCCGCCACCATCCCTGTTTTCGGGAGCGATACCGAAGAAGAGGAAGAGATAGTTTATGCAGGGCCATCTCAACACAACAATCTGGGGACGCCCGCCCCCATGTTGGTCTTCGGAAGTGATTCAAAAGATGAAGTTAATGCCGTGTCCTCCAATCGGCTGTCAATACAAGCACCCCCTGGCGATGACCATAGTTTGCAAATCACCATGGTACCGCGAGAACACTACAAGGATCTCGACACACTTCAAGCTCACAATGTGCAGGACCTGCGAACGTTTTACGTCCCTCCCAGGCAAAGGGGTGAGAAGGTGATCCTATTCTACCGATCCTCAGAGTCAAAAGTAGAGAAAGAGATCTGGCATGGCGCGGATGCTACACTCGACAGGCTCCAACCCATCCGTCTGCCCAGATACTATACAAATGGATTAAAGAGGCTATTGAAGCGCCAAGGAGTACCCTTAAAACAGACTGTTCGACAAGCTGGGTTCTACAACAGGATCTGGGATGTCCCTGGGACTCAACGCAAATTGCCCAACGGGAAAATGGAAACACTTGGGCTTGGATACGCGAGAACCGGAAAACGGGGACGGGCCCACAGCAGCTACGCTATATATACCTTTGATGAAGAAGAGGACGCCCTGTCAGGAGATGCCAACCCCTCATCAAAACTAGATCCCGCGATTGAAATGCCGATTCCGTCGTTTGAAGAACGAATGGATAAGACTATCAGGAAAATGGGTCAAAAAGCTCGGGAAGACCACAACCGCGAGATGGCCATCTACGAGAAGGCCAAGACGCAACGTCTATTTCAACAGGCTGCAAAAGACAAAGATGCTCATCCTCGTCAACCCGTTGTACGAAAGGCCCGACGCAGAGACAGAAATAAATTAAGAAGCGGAAAGAGGAGCCGACAACAACGACGCAGGATTAGGGGGTTACGTGACCGGGTATTGCGCTGCTCGGATTTGTCCCTCATGAAGAAGATGAGTCGAGCGTACTCCTTCTCCCGAGACAAGACGGAGAGGTTACTCAAGCTCGCTTTAAAACATCAAATGATCGCGCTTCCAGGGTCTAGATACCCTGAGCAAGCTAACAAGGCTTCTCATTTGAGCTATTGCTCTTATCACCGAGCCATAGGACATCCTACCGAAGACTGCTTCACCTTCAAGAACTGGGTCGAGTACCAGTACCAACAGGGCAGATTCGCTTTATCCGACGGCTGGAGGGTAACGCCGCCACAAAAGCACGAACCCAAAGCCGCAAAAGCAAAACCAGATCCACCTCAGTCCTGGAAGCGGATTCGCACCTGTTACACGATTACGATATTAAAAGAAGAGCCCGAGAATATGGATGACCTTCCCTGGTGCTTTGAGAACAGCGATGATGAGGTGGTCTCAGAATTTCCGCCAGCTCCAAAAGAACTGGAAGACGGTATACATACTACTGCAGATAACCTCAAGAAGATTGAGTTGGGATCGGCAGATGACCCGCGACCGACATTTGTCAGCGAGCTGCTATCTGAAGAAAGGGTGGCTGCTTTAAAGAACGTGCTTCTACGACATAAAGACTGCTTCGCGTGGAACTACTCCGAGATGCCAGGATTAGATCCGGAGATTGCTGTGCATAAGTTAGCAATATCCCCGGATATCAAGCCAGTCAAGCAGGCGCCAAGAAGGATGCGACTCGAGCTTGAAATGAGCATCAACGCCGAAGTCAAGAAGCTGATCGATTCTGGATTTATCCAAGAAGTCCAATATTCTGACTGGATCGCCAATATCGTCCCGGTAATGAAGATAAATGGGACGGTACGCATATGCGTGGATTTCAGGGATCTCAATAAAGCCTGTCCAAAGGACGATTTCCCAGTACCAGTAACCGAGCTAATGATAGATAACACATCCACTCATGAGGTTTTCTCCTTTATGGACGGTTCATCAGGATACAATCAGATAAAGATGCATCCCGAAGACCAGAAGCACACCGCTTTCCGGACCCCTTTGGGTATATTCTGCTACAGGGTTATGCCCTTTGGTCTAAAGAACGCCGGTGCTACCTATCAAAGGGCCATGACAAAGATCTTCGACGATCTCATACATGACATCGTCGAGTGCTATATCGATGACCTTGTAGTGAAGAGCATGTCATACGAAGAGCATTTAAAGCATCTGGAGACTGTCTTTCAACGCCTTCGTCAATATAATTTGAAGATGAATCCCCTCAAATGCGCGTTTGTAGTCTCCTCGGGTAAATTCCTGGGATTCATCATCCGACATCGAAGTATCAAAATAGATCCATCTAAGATCAAGGCGATCATGGAAATGCCTCCGCCAAGAACCCTCAAACAGTTGCGGTCTCTCCAAGGGAAGCTCGCATACATCTGGCGGTTTATCGCTAATCTTTCAGGCAAATGCCGTCCTTACAGTCACCTGATGAAGAAGGGAACCCCATTCGTCTGGGATCAAAAATGCCAAAGCGCGCTAGACGAGATCAAGCAATACCTGCAGAACCCGCCGGTGTTGGCTGCTCCGGTTAAGGAAAAACCTCTCATTCTTTATACAACCGCCCTCGAAGGTTCTTTAGGCGCATTATGGGCACAAGAGGACGACCAAGGGAAAGAAAGAGCACTCTACTACTTAAGTCGAGTTCTGCTGGGGGCAGAAAGCAACTACTCTCCCATTGAAAAACATTGCTTGGCGTTAATCTTCGCGATAACAAAGCTCAGGCACTATGCGTTGGCACATGAAGTCCGTCTCATCTCGAAGGTGGACCCTCTTAAATATCTGATGTCAAAGGCTATATTGACGGGTCGACTCGCTAAATGGGCTCTACTCCTGATGGAGTTCTCAATAACGTATCGACCTCTTAAGGCAGTGAAAGGCCAGGCCATTGCCGACTTCCTCGCTGAGCATCCAGTACCTGATGTTTCTCCTCTGAACCGCGAGTTGCCAGACGAGCATGCATTTGATGCGATTGACGGCGGTAGTACCCGATGGGAACTCTATTTCGATGGAGCATCCTCCGTAAAGAAACAGAAACAAGGTATCCCAATGATCAAATCGGGGATAGGCCTCATCTTCGCAACTCCACAAGGAGGGATAATGCGCTTCGCCTTCTCCTTAACAGAGCCGAGGACAAACAATGAAGCAGAATACGAAGCTCTGATAGCAGGCCTCGAGATTGCCATCGACATGGGAATCGAAAATCTCCTTATATACGGGGATTCCCAATTAGTCTTAGTCAAGTAAATGGTGACTACCAAACGTGCAAACCAGAATTGGTGAAGTACGGCAAAAAGGTGCAACAACTATTGACCCAAATTCCCTCCTATACTTTGGAGAACATACCGCGTGCGGAAAACAACAAAGCAGACGCGTTGGCCAAACTTGCTAAAGAACTGGCTGACGAGAACCTTGATGACGTCAGAATCGTGGTACAAAGCCGTCGAGTGCTCGCCCCGGAAGAAATACCTCCGGAATTATATAAAGAAAAGGGGGCGACTGAGCAGACGACCCTACAAATAAAAGACCGTGAGAAGGCTGAGGACTGGACGGAAGTCTTCATAGACTACTTTAAGTCCCACCGAATGCCCGAAGAAGCGTCCGCAAGACATCAGCTCATGAAACGAGCTCTATCTTTCGCTTTCGTCAACGATACTCCATACAAGAGATCGTTTGATTCTCTATGGCTGAGATGCTTAGGACCTGGCGAAGCAGAAAGAGTCGTTCAGGAAGTTCACGATGGACTTTGCGGTTCTCACCAAGCAGGCCCAAAGATGAAGTTAAAAATTAAACGGATGGGTTACTACTGGCCTACGATGATCCAGGACTGCCTCGAGTATGCGAAGCAATGCCACTCATGCCAGATTCATGGAGACTTTATCCACCAACATCCGAACCCACTACATCCAACGGTGGCTAGCTGGCCATTCGAAATGTAAGGGACTGACATAGTCGGCCCCATCGAGCCAGCATCATCCCGGGGACATCATTTTATCCTGGCGACAACTGATTACTTCTCCAAATGGGCAGAAGCAGTACCGCTGAGGGAAGTGAAGACGGAGAACATCCTCCACTTCTTCAAGACGCACGTCATCTATCGGTTTGGAACCCCACGGCGGATTATCTCCGATAATGGGCCAGCCTACAAAAGCCATAAGATTGGCCGCTTCGCGCAGCAGCACAATATAGACTGGAGATATTCTTCAGTTTACAACCCACGAGCTAACGGTCTGGCCGAGGCCTTCAATAAGACCTTGACGAAGATCATAAAAAAGACCGTTTTCCGGAATAAGAGAGACTGGCACGAGAAGCTGCAAGAAGCCCTTTGGGCTTATCGAACTACATTCAAGACGGCCACGAACACAACGCCGTACGCGTTGGTATTTGGGACGGAAGCAGTGCTCCCCCTCGAGATAGAGTTACCCTCTCTACGAGTGGCAGTCCACTACGAGCTGACGGACGAAGAAAACGCTCACCTTCGGCTTGAGGAGCCTGATGCCCTCGATGAAACCCGGCTCATAGCGCAACAACATCTAGAAGCCTACAAAGCAAAGATGACGCGCTCGTACGAAAGATTGACCAGGCCGAGAACATTCCGCCAAGGCGAACTCGTACTAGTAGTCAAAAGACCTATGATCCCCAATCGTGCCAAGCGGGAAAAATTTGAGCCGAACTATGAAGGCCCGTACATTATAGACAAGTTCTACCAGTGTGGAGCCTATCTACTCATGGACATGCACGGTGAAAGGCCTTTTAGGCCAATAAACGGCCGCTTCTTAAAGAGGTACTATGCTTAATGAGCCACAGCCTGGGTCAATGATAGATGACGACGACTATGTCCGCTCGCTATCTTCCTAAGCTCAGACTTTACAAGCAGCAGCCGGCCTTCCCCTGAACGATGGATCGAAACGTCCTTAAACTATCGACGGACCGAAACGTACTTAAACTATCGACGGACCGAAACGTCCTTAAACTAACGACGGACCGAAACGTCCCTAAAACTACCACTGCAGCATCCTTAGGCTGACGAGATAAAAAAAAGAGAGAAAAAAAAAACTGTATGTCCATAAGCAAAATGGGCACGGATGAAAACCCGAAAGGGCTCCGTGAGTAAAAACAGCAGGACTACCGGCGAGTGTTTGTGAAAACCCGATAGGGCGCAACCTCGTTAAAAGACACTTATAGGGTCCTCTCGACCTTGTAAGGAGAAACAACCTGCGTGAGATCCTTACGACTTGCAGAGGAACATACACTTAGGAATCCTCACGATCCCTAGGGAGAAAATACACCTACAAGATCCTCATGACTTGTAGGGAGAAATACCTTTGTGAGACCCTTACGGCTCATGAAGTCAAAAGCCTTGGTCGACAGGACCCTTAACCTTGTTTGCCAAGCCACCTTTGTTCAACATCGACAAAGGCAAATGATGATTCACTCCTGGCAAGATCCCAGTTGTAGCGGTGCTGATGCCGAAGTCGGTGTCTAAAATCCAAGCTTGCGGCGAAAAAGATAGCAAGCCACACATACCTACAAGATAGCCGAAATGATGGGGCAACTTGCAATAAAAAGCAGCAAGTAAAAATGTGTGCATGAAAAATAGCCGAAATGATGGGGCAACTCGCAATAAAAAGCAGCGAGTAAAAAGAAAAATAGCCGAAATGATTGGGCACCGCGAAAAATAGCCGAAATGATTGGGCAATCGCGATTTTCACGATATAAAAAACTGAAATGATAGAGCATCGCGGAAAGAATAAAAAAAATGAAAGAATGAAACTTTTTGCCCTACAGGTGAGATCACATCGATCCCTGTAAACAATCCAGGGGCACAAACAAAGAGGAAACCATACCTTCCCAACAGGCTCCATCAGAAAGCTAAGCCAAATCTCGACGGTTCATAGACAACCCAAAGACAACCTCGACATTTGTCGCAATATTGCAGACATAATGTCAATAGACGAAGCAAAGGAAGGTCCCTAGCTTCAGGGTCTCGACGTCAATATCGACAACTTAGAGATCACCAACGGCGTTTCTCCTCACTCCAACGAGATGCAAACGTGACGTTAACAATCGACCCCAGAGTCGTAACGAGAATGGAACCATGGAAAAGTCCCTAGTTCCAAATCTCAATGGCTACATCTGCAGCCTGGAGACCAACGACGGTGGGCCTCCTCATTCCAGCAGGACACAAGTGTTACACCATCAAACGGAGTGACGGCGAAGTCCCAGCTCCACCTCAGCATTCGTCTCGTTATAGCAAACGAGATGTCAATAGCAGCGTTCTTTCGCAGTCCAGCAGGACACAGACGTAACGTCAACAAAAGACCTCATGGTCGAAACAAACGGAGTGACGGCGAAATCCCAGCTCCACCTCAGCATTCGTCTCGTTACAGCAGACGAGATGTCAACGACAGTGTTCCTCCGCAGTCCAGCAGGATGCAAATGCAACATCGACGAAAGACCCCATGGTCAGCAAAGCGGAGTGACGGCAAAATCCTCGCTCCACCTCAGCATTCGTCTCGTTACAGCAGATGCAATGTCAACAGTAGCGTTCCTTCGCGGCCTAGCAGGATGCAGACACAGCGTCAACAAAAGACCTTACGGTCAAAACAGACGAAGCAAAGGCCAAATTCCTAGCTTCAGGATCTTAACGACAAGTCATATAAAACCAGAAAGACAATCGGAGATCATCTCGCACCAGTGTGGAATGGTCACCACCTCTACGTTCGTCTCGATACAGCAGACGCAACATCACCAAAATGAACAGCGGCAACTCCCAGTTCCATGACTCGGCGATATACAGATCACCGAGAGTCAAATCTCCATCCCGTGAAATGCGGATACAATCAGCAAAATTCCTGGTTACGTGGAACGCGGATAACGTCACTCTTTGACCCCGTGGAAAACGTCCAGAGCGGATCCTGGTCCTCGCAGAGCACGGCAGTGAACCCGTGTGAAGCATCCAGAGCGGAGCCTAGTCCTCGCCGAACACGGCAGTGAACCCGTGTGAAGCATCTAGCGCAAAATTCCTGGTTACGTGGAACGCGGATAACATCACTCTTTGACCCCGTGGAAAACGTCCAGAGCGGATCCTGGTCCTCGCAGAGCACGGTAGTGAACCCGTGTGAAGCATCCAGAGCGGAGCCTAGTCCTCGCCGAACACGGCAGTGAACCCGTGTGAAGCATCTAGTGCAAAATTCCTGGTTACGTGGAATGCGGATAACGTCACTCTTTGACCCCGTGGAAAACGTCCAGAGCGGATCTTGGTCCTCGCAGAGCACGGCAATGAACCCGTGTGAAGCATCCAGAGCGGAGCCTAGTCCTCGCCGAACACGGCAGTGAACCCGTGTGAAGCATCTAGCGCAAAATTCCTGGTTACGTGGAACGCGGATAACGTCACTCTTTGACCCCGTGGAAAACGTCCAGAGCGGATCCTAGTCCTCGCAGAGTACGGCAATGAACCCGTGTGAAGCATCCAGAGCGGAGCCTAGTCCTCGCCGAACACGGCAGTGAACCCGTGTGAAGCATCTAGCGCAAAATTCCTGGTTACGTGGAACGCGGATAACGCCACTCTTTGACCCCGTGGAAAACGTCCAGAGAGGATCCTGGTCCTCGCAGAGCACGGCAGTGAACCCGTGTGAAGCATCCAGAGCGGAGCCTAGTCCTCGCCGAACACGGCAGTGAACCCGTGTGAACCATCTAGTGCAAAATTCCTGGTTACGTGGAACGCGGATAACGTCACTCTTTGACCCCGTGGAAAACATCCAGAGCGGATCCTGGTCCTCGCAGAGCACGGTAGTGAACCCGTGTGAAGCATCCAGAGCGGAGCCTAGTCCTCGCCGAACACGGCAGTGAACCCGTGTGAAGCATCTAGTGCAAAATTCCTGGTTACGTGGAACGCGGATAACGTCACTCTTTGACCCCGCGGAAAACGCCCAGAGCGGAGCCTGGTCCTCGCCGAACACGGCAGTGAACCCGTGTGAAGCATCCAGAGCAAATACCGGACTGTGGAGTCCTTAAAATCCACAGACTATGACGTCCTTAACCTCGACCGTGATGTCTTAAAACTAACGATCAACCACCCCGATTCCCTACGGATTCTGCCTTGGTTTAAGGGTACATCTCTTTACTCCTTTGATACCTGGCGTTGCAATTCCTCAACGTCTTCAAAGAGGTGACGGGTCCCTGCAACCAAACATCGGACTGTGGAGTCCCTAAATCCACTGACTATGAGGTCCTTAACCTTGACCGTGATGTCTTAAAACTAACATCGGACTGTGGAGTCCCTAAATCCACGGACTATGAAGTCCTTAACCTTGACCGTGATGTCTTAAAACTAACATCGGACTGTGGAGTCCCTAAATCCACGGACTATGAGGTCCTTAACCTTGACCGCGACGTCTTTAAACTACAATACCTGGAAAACCCCCTGATTCCGTAAAACACGGACAAGGGTGACCGCATCCAGCACTTACAAGTCCTCACGACCCGTAAGGAAGAAAAACTCTCTCGTGAGATCCCTACAACTCTCAAGGGAAAACCCGCTTAAGGATCCTCACGATCTTTAAGAAGAACTTACACCTATGGGATCCTCTCGACCCGTAGGGAGAAAAACTCTTTATGAGACCCTCGTGGCTCATAAAATGCAAAAGCCTTAGGAAGCAGATCCTAACCCTATATCCTAAGCCATCACTGTCCTGCAAAGAGATCAAGATAGAATATCCGCAGAATACATTCAATGAAAAGGGGACACACCATTGAGAGGAAAAATGTATCTTTTATTCATAAACCAAAATAGATACAAAGTACAACTTATGAAAGAAACGAAAAAAGGAGATACTCTCATTCATGAGTATGTACAAAAAAGGGAGAAAAGATACAAGTCCTCAAGCCGGCGGGCGGTGCAGTAATTTTACCAGTTCATCGTTCTGTTGCTGAGCCACGGCTTCATGACGCAAGATCTCCAGAAGACGAGCCTCCGCCTAAGCTTGCTGAGCCTGATACGAAGCAAGCCGAGCTTCGAGCTCTTTCTCGGTGGCTTTATGAGCCTCGACCCTATCACGAGTGAACGCGGCAGCTTTATCGAGAGCCACCACCTCTTTTATGGACTCCCGAAGCACCCGCCAGAGTTCGTATGCTTTGTTGGCCTTGGCTGTGAGGCTGGCATGAAGCTCGCTCAACGCCTTGGAAGCTAGCTCCCTCTCCGAAAATTTACGGCCGAACCCTTTTCTCGCACAACAATATGTTCGCTACGTGTCGCTCTATCAGGCCACGTAAGCTCGCTTTCGTGACCACAGCCTTGGAAACAAGACATTTACAAGACCGTATAAATGGGTTTCCAGTCGACGGGAATAATCGATCTAAAACGCGCTCACATCACCTGACGTGAAAGGCAACAAGAAAGATTTCCGACATATTTCAAGCATGCGTTCGCAATCATATGAGTATTCAAAAAAAAATAATAATAATAGCATTTGCAATCGCATGAACGTTCATAATGCCCAAAAAGGTCTGATGCGCAGGAAAGTGATGATAGCATTTGCAACTAAAGAAAGTTCTCATGAGAAGAATATAAAGTTTATTTATGCAAGCGGAAACATACATACTAGTACCAAGCCTACATGGAAGTTCGGCATAAAGCGTAAAAAAAGGAGGGACTAATTTAAAAATGTTCTACGCTAACGGAAAAGGTCACCAAACATGGGATCAACAGCACAGGGGTTAACGAAGCAGAGGACAAAATTCTCCATCTCTCTTTCTGCTTTCTCCAGCACATCAAAGTGACGGTTCTCACGAGGAGTCGCTCCCTATCGATTGGCGCCGTGTTCGTCCGTGAAAGCAGACATAATAGCTCGCCGGGCCTTGATCTGGCTCAGCAGATGAATTGAGCAATCCTTCAAAGCCTGAGTAATCAGGCACGCTTCATGAAAGCCCTCGAGCTTTTCTTCCGCCGCGTCGAGCATCGCCAGGGTCATCTCCGCCGGGTGAGGAGGGATGTCGGCAAGCACGGCCGTGAGAATCATCCGGAGCCAGAGGGAACCCATCGGGAGGAGGGACCCCCTACGGATCGAGAGTTCATGCATGGCTGAGTCGCATTCGTTGTCGGTAAGGAGGGGATCCACTAACTGAGCAGCAAAGCGGGGGACCATCTCCTCAATAGGAACTTCCCATGGCTGTCGACGAGCATGAGGGCGATTGCAGGCTATGGGGCTCGTTTGTTTCTCAAGATAAGTTACTCCAAGATAAAAAAAAAAAATAATATAAATCTCTTTGTGAAGGGAAAAGAAAGCTATAGCCTCATATATAAAGAAGTGCATTAAGTGCTGTGCGCGGAAAATCTTGCATGGTGAAGCTATTTCCAAGGCCCAAAAAAGGAAAGGCATCGAAAATCAAGGAGATGGAACTATTTCCAAGGCCCTTTTTTCTGCGTCGGATATTGTGCACTGAAAATAGGGCATGGGAAGATTTTGTGAACAGCCCCGTCAAGGGACCCCACGTGCAGAATACGTGAGGCCTGAACCTGATGAACACTAAAAAAAAGAAAATGGAGTAGCACCCTGCATATTGAAAGCACCAACAACAACAGTAGCAAAATGATAAAATCCCAGAGAAAGGCATGCAAATATGGAAAGACATAATAAAACTTGTCACTGAATCTTTCAAGAAGTTCATACAAAATAAAGAGGACACGTTTACAATGGTAAGACTTCAGACACGGGGCATGGGTTGAGAAACTCAAGATTAACTTTGTCCAAAATTCTCCAAGCATTTCGAACCTCCCGAGTGTGCTTCCTCTCGCGGTCGCAAGCGTCGGGATCCTCACGAATGTCCTCCACCCTCCGATAGGCGGCAAGTATGGCTGACTGTTGAAATACTTGGTGCAAGAGATCGATGAGGTGATCTCGCCTCCTCTTTGAGATCAAACCCATCAGGTACACCGAATGCACCTTATCCTCAGCAGTGTCCAAGGCCCCGAGCGGTATGCCGGTGCAAAAGAGAGGAAGTGCCTCCCGGATCGCCAGCACGATCAGCCTCAGAAGAGAAGAGCGACGGGGGAGTAGCCGATGGTTGTACTCGTCAGAGCGGCTCATGATCTCAGCACACTGAGCATCGGTGAACTCCTGGTTCTGACTGCGGCCCAGTGCACGAATATTCCCATAGGAAATGATCTCGTCAAGACCATACAGATGGGCATCCATGATACCTGAAATAAAGGTCATGAGAATCATTAGAAAGTTCCTATTTCATTAATTGCAGGAGAACAACCTCGGGCCAAGAGACCCCAAGAAGCCTCCGTGTGAAGAAATCGAGTCCTTCATTGGAATTAAATTCCTTATTAAGAAAAGGGAATTAAATTCCCAGAAAGCATTTTGGGATGGAATTAAATTCCATGGAGTTGAACCGCCATCATCATCTCCCCAAGGATCATCCGACCCTAAGAGATCTACTGATGGAGGTTAAAGAAATTGAAGAAAAAATGGGTTCTTTGTGAAATCCTTAATGTGGATTTAAAATCCAGAGAGTTCTTTTAAAACGAAGGTGCTTCAGCCGTTCAACATTATTACCTGAGGAAAAGGGATCCTTCAACAGAGTTAAACTCTGAAAAATGTCTGAGACAGAGAACTAAGCTCAGGAAACGAGAATTAAATTCTCAAAGGAAAAAGCTCTCGAGGGAAGAAGATGAGCAAAGTGAAGGCTCTTCTGAAGAGACATGGGTATTTATAGAAGGCGATGGAAACGATTCATCTCCCCAAATCCCTAAAGGAATCCAACGGTCACAAAAGGTGACAGCGTTGCACTCACGTGCGGACACATGAGAACAACGCTGTGGGGACATTTGTTTCCTGATTTAAAATCAGAAAAGCCTATGGATAAAGCTTCAGAAGAGGGTCACGTGCTTACACGTGACCAGCAGTCACGTGTGGGCACGTGACACCTAAAAGTATCGGCAAGGCAAATTCAGTTTCCTAAATACATCAAAGAAAAGGGGCTTCAGAAAGGGTCACGTGTTCCCACGTGACCTGGGTCACGTGTCGGCACGTGACATTTAAAAGCAGCGGCAAAGACACAACGGTTCCTTGATCAAATCAAGAAAAAGGCTTCAGAGGAGGTCACGTGCTCCCACGTGACCAGGGTCACGTGTTGGCACGTGACACTCAAAACATCAGACTCATTCTCCGGTTAAATCGAGAAGAAGGCTCCATGCCAGGGTCACATGCTCACACGTGACTAGTTGTCACGTGGTGGCACGTGATAGCTAAGTAGCAACCAGAAAACAGAGCGCAAAAAGAAGGAAGAAGGCTCGTTCTAAGGGGGTCACGTGCCCACACGTGACCAAGGGTCACGTGGCCACACGTGACCAACTTCAAAGCCCATTTGTCAACAGAATTAAATTCTGAGAAAAGACCTCTCAAATCTTTCCAAAAGCAATCGATTAAATTAAAGATTTAGAGGTAATTAAATATCATCTATCTATGGGAAAATCTCGAATTTGGAAAGATTTCCCTTTTAAATCTAACAGAAATAACAAAGGAGAATCCCTGGATTTGAAATCCAATGGTGAATAAAATTCACCTAATAATCCAAAGGTCCAAAACGAATGATGGATGCAAATCAAATCTCTCAATGAAGATTCGTCAAAAAACTAATTGACTCGGCTGCTTCTTCTATAAATAGGAGCCAAGAGACACAAAAAAAGGATATACACGCAGAGGGAAGAAAAGGGAGAGAGCCTTGATACTTTGAGGAATTTGGATCTTCTGCAAAAGAAAACCCTAGGTAAGAGAGGGAAGGCTTTTTGAAAGAAAAGAGAATTTAATTCTCAACAGGGTTTAACCCTGATATAAAACAGAAGGGCATATTTCTTCTCTCTTTGATAGAGGATCTGTAAAGTGCGCATCTCCCATTGAAGTTGAGAATTTAATTCTCAATGGGTTGAGATCCTGCCATGCAGATCCAAAGCATAGAGAGGGAATAGAAGCACGAGAATTTAATTCTTACAGAACTATAGGAATTTAATTCCTTTAAAATAAAATTAGGGCTTGACCCTGTGTTATGGGAATTTAATTCCTTCAGAACAAAAAGAATCAGGGTTTAACCCTAGCTAAAAACTTAGTTCTGTTAAAACAACGAGAATTTAATTCCCTTAATCTCATTTCCCAGAATAATTCTTTAACAGAGAGTGGGAGTTTAATTCCCCAAAGCTTTTATTAGGGTTCAACCCTATTCGGTTCTGCACATATATGAGGAATTTAATTCCTACAGGAAATTCAGAGTTCAACTCTTCAAAAGGAAGTAGGAATTTAATTCCTCTGAAATTATTGTCAGGGTTCAACCCTACGAGGAATTTAATTCCTAAAATGGGATTAACAGATCTTCTAAACAACTACATAAAAGTAGGGTCACGAGTCACCACGTGACCCCCCCCAAAGATCTATATAAAGCCCCCTTGAGGCAGTGCCCCACGAGACCCACGTGACCCTTGACAGAAGCTTTAACATATAAGCATTTGAATGCCCGTCACGTGATGGTACGTGATGCTCTGAAAAATGCGATAGTCTCAGAAGAACAAATGAAGGGAGGGCGCCCTCACGTGCTTCCATGTGACCCCTCTTTCCTCAGCGTCTAACGCTAAATTGGGACCCCTGAATCCAGTGTTAAAACATTGTTTGGCCCTAGTGTTCAATACTAAGCAAAGAACTTTATTCGCAGTGTTCAACACTGGTTACCTTAGTGTTCAACACTAATTTGGAAATTCTGTTGCCAGTGCTTAACACTGGACTGTTTTAGTGTTTAACACTAATTTGAAAGCCTTGTTGCTGGTGTTTGACACCAACTATCTTTTAGTGTTAAACACTAACTTATCAATCTCATTCCCAGTGTTTAACACTGATTGGTCTTTAGTGTTTAACACTAGGCATTAGCCCAATTGGCTAAATGGCCAGAGGCAAAGCCTCTCCTTCAATGGATCAACAGGAAGCCGATGTCCCAGACATGATTGGACTTAGCCCAAACTGGCCATAAGTCCTCAATTCGTAATTAACTGGGCCAATGGGCTCAAAACATAATTTATTGGTCTCAATCCCAAATTGGGCCAAAGACTATTTAATCCACTCCGGTTCCAGGGTACATCTCTTCACTCCTTTGATACTTGGCGTTGTAATCCATCAACGTCTTCAAAGAGGTGACGGGTCCCGATGACCACGCATTGATACGGACTGTGGGGTCCTTAAACCCATGGACTACGACATCCTTAACCTTGACCGAGATGTCTTAAAACTAACAACGGACTGTGGGGACCTTAAACCCATGGACTACGACGTCCTTAACCTTGACCGAGATGTCTTAAAACTAACAACGGACTGTGGGGTCCTTAAACCCATGGACTACGATGTCCTTAACCTTGACCGAGATGTCTTAAAACTAACAATGGACTGTGGGGTCCTTAAACCCATAGACTACGACATCCTTAACCTTGACCGAGATGTCTTAAAACTAACAATGGACCGCAATGCCCTTAAACTACCCTTGGACTGCAATGTCCTTAAACTACCCATGGACCGCAACGTCCTTAAACTACCCACGGACCGCAATGTCCTTAAACTAGAAATGGACCGCTATGTCCTTAAACTGGAACAATAGAGCCCAAACGCTCTTTTGTCGGATCTAAACGATCCCGTTTAAGTTGATCTTAGCCTCAAATATGGCTAACGTATCCTTAAACCTTCAAACAGACTGGACTATAAATCCCCCCAATCAACTTCGGTTCAAGGGTACATCTCCTCTGATATCTGTCGTTGTAATCCTTCAACGTCGTCAGAGAGGTGACGGGTCCCGACGGCCATACATACGATGGACCACTATGTCCTTAAACTGGAACAATAGAGCCCAAACGCTCTTTTGTCGGATCTAAACGATCCAGTTAAGTTGATCTTAGTCTCAGGCCGGACTAACGTATCCTTAACAAACGTTTGAGTTGATCTTGGCCTCAAGTATGGCTAACGTATCCTCAAACCAAACCCCCAAACCCAAATCTAAGATAATACGGATTTGGACTAGTCCACGCCCTACGGGCGACGACATAACTCGGTCTCCGTAAACAATCCACGGGCAACAAAACACAAAACAAACACACACGACGCGAAGTGACCATCTGGAGAAGGAGAAAGTTGTTACCGCGATGCGGTAGCGTAATTAACTGCAGGGGCTTGCGCCTGCAGGGAAAAGCGTCCCCCACAATCAAAAAACCCTCAAACGAGGGGGAATCTGACGAAGTCTGCTACATCGACCGCATTCGTTTAAACCTTCGATACACGGTGCCATGAATCAACTTGGCATCTTCGGAAAGGTGGACGGATAGCACCAATTAGCATCTGCCCCGAATTTCAGGCAAGAGACGCCATATCGCGCCGTCTTTCGGAGGGGAACACCATATATATTATTGCTTGTATTCGTTTTGGGTTAAAATTTACAAAGGAGGTGCTACCCAAATTTTAAATGACGAAAATGTTTTAAAGTTAGATACA
Source organism: Agapanthus africanus (assembly GCA_030015575.1). Classification (NCBI taxonomy): domain Eukaryota; kingdom Viridiplantae; phylum Streptophyta; class Magnoliopsida; order Asparagales; family Amaryllidaceae; genus Agapanthus; species Agapanthus africanus. The sequence continues at coordinate 21,795,165 of JASDDO010000028.1, read as the reverse complement.
AAGACTTCGTTTTCATATACTATTAGTTATGTACATAAAGAAAGAACTTGATTTCATTATACCATTCTTTAAAAACTCCACCTCCACTATTTTCCCTAAAATGTTTAGATTTCTGGGTTTTTGGCTTACTTGAATTAGGTGGAGTTCAATAAACTTCACATGATTCAAGTGCCAGTCACGTGCTTTTCGGGTCGTGACAACTAAGGCTATAACCCCATTGTTGTCGCAATACAGTGGTATTGGGTCAATGATTGATTCTGAAAATTAAGTGTTTATAGTAATAACCGCAATCAATAACGGTGTCTTGTGTAGCTAGCCGAGATGAGTACGGGTCATCCGCAGGGATGCATGGAACTTTTAATCTTGCTTTAGACGAGTTGATTAGAGTAAAAAAAGAAACGAGAATAGATTCTAGATCTATATTAAACACGGATGTAGGATATATATAAAGAAAGCTTGTAGGGTTCGTTAGGATTTAGTAGTCATGGATGAATACTAAAGATGACTCTTTTTATCTTTTGATAGATTTAAAACTAGATAGATAGTGATGAATGAGGATTAGGGTTCTTAGAAGAAACTAGGGTTTCCCTACTATTAAACCTTGTCCCTTCATTGATCTCTATTCATGTCCAGCACTTAACAAAACAATTGTCAATTTGATCTCAAATCGCGGTTAATACTATCAATAAATTGATAACGCGCCTGATTAGGATGTTAACGGTTCTTTTGCTAAAGTTTATAAACTTCATAAGACGTAAAAGAAATTAAGGTATTTTCTTATCCATTGTTCTACCTTAATCCTGCGAACCCTATTAAGCGGAGAATTACTCGCGCATGATGGAGACAGAAGAAGAAAGGATAGAGAAGGAAATCATAATGCAGAAATTAAATAAAAAATAATTAATCTAATGATCTACCTTTATTAATCAACTTCAAAAGTACAAATCCTTTGAGTTTAGATTACAAGATGAAGAAGTTGCTCTCAATCTCTGTCTCGTAGGAAGTAGATGTTCCGTCGATGTTCACGTCGCTCTATCACGCCGAATCACGGATCACTTGTTCTTTGATGGTGATTTGCTTCGTATAAAAGGTGATGATTTCTAACTTTAGCCCTCGATCCTTTATATAGCCATAGAAGATACAAACCCTAGATATCATGTAATAATATTTGTTGTTAGAATCCAAGGCAGAAAATCTCAACTCCTAATTCCCCAACACTGCCGCGGATCCGCCGCAATAAGTGGATTTTGGCCGCGGTTGGACGGTTGAATAGGGAGTTAGGGTTTGCAATTTCTTCAGTGGCCTTATGTTGACACGTAGAGATCTTCTAGATATCTGGATTTTGGAAATATTTCCTGAGTCTCTGCCAGTATTGATTTTATGATTTAATTAAACTTCATCGGCAGATTTTTGATTCCCGACATCTCGATATCCTGATCTCCTGACCTGAGCCAAATCTTGCACAATATCACCATGAATAATATTAGTAATATTTGTTATAGAGATATTATTCAAACCATTTGTATGATGTTATATCTTTTAAAGAATCTTGATTAGAATATTTGATATGATATGCACAATAAAAATATTATATAAATATTATATGCATATATTTTCCTTCACGATGTTGATTATAATATATAAACATATGGTAAATAATATTTTGCAGATAAACCCAAATATGTTCTATATTTATAATAAACACCTTTAGATATTTAAAAAAAGTAAGGAAACTGTTATATCAAATGTGCGATATTTTCGACTGAACAAATACCCCAAAATTTAACTTTGATCATCCTGAGAAAATTAGTTATTCAAGAGAGGGAGAAAAAGAAAAAGAAAAATAAAAATCTAAGTAGCACACTTTTGTAGGCAACACGATTGCACTGAGCACGTGCAACAAGTCGTTAAACCTCTAGGTGTCCCTGGTAGGAGGAGTGTTGTCTCCTGAGGGTTTTCAGCGGATTACACGCACAAAATCCTATAATAAAAGAAAGAATATGAAAGTTACGTAAAAAGATAAGAACTATAAAAGAATGAAATTGAAAATAAGAGTTTCCAACTATACTAGCTTTTCAGTTGCCATGAGCCCTATCTTAATGGTTATGAAAAAATGTTAGAAATCATATGTCCCTCAATAAAATATCGCCTTTAGTCTTCCTCCCTACCATTCATCTAAATATCAATCATATACCCCTATGTGTGTGTAAAACACATATCTACACTTAGATAATTCAATTCAAGCTCTCATACTGTCACGACCCGAAATTGGCATGTGATGGCCCTAATACTACGCAACGTCTACAGGCGTAACGCAGTAAAAGAAAGCCAAAACCCAGAAATCTAAACCAATGAAAGAAAAGAAAAGATAAGAAACATTTTTAAAAGTCTTTGAAACCACAACCCAAATTCTTTAAAAGTCCAACTTTATTTCCTTTAAAATTTTGGCAGCATCTCCTTGTAAAAATAAGCCGCAAAATGGGTACAACATAAATATGAATAAACCATCCCCAAATGGGAGCAAATACACGCCCAAAAGCGGAAAACAACCACCACAACAAATATACGACGCCGTAGCGAAGAAAGAGATGATATAAATAAAACTGCATAAAAACCTCCAAGTCACAAAATAATATACAATATCGTCATCACATCAAATCTCTAAGTCATACAAGATAATGGTAGATGGAGAGTACATGATATAATGAATATACCATACAATACGAATAACCACAAAACCCACCTAAAGCAAAAACTGCACACTGTGAGCCGATGCGGTGTCCGCAGCAAAAGATGATAGATAGATGAATAGCCTGCCTCGACTACTCTGGGAAAGCAACCTGCAAAAAAACTGTGGCACAACGGGGGTGAGTTGTCAACTCGTAAATAGTAAATAACATATGCAGGTAATCGCAAGTATGCACGTACAGCGCGAATCTAACATATGTAGGTTAAAAGCAGTAACAGGTCATATGAATGCAATAATCATGAAAAGTACACTAGCAGGTACAACTAATACATGAAGCAATAATAATATGAAAATAGGTATGAAATAATCATGCACTAATGATATGAAACTGTATATATGCAACAATCATGAAAGGTACACTAATAGGTACAACTACACATGAAGCAATGCATATAATAAAGGTATGTAAATGCAACAGTCATGAAAGGTACTCTAACAGGTATTACTAATACATGAAGCAGTGCATAAATAATAAATGTGGAGTATGGAATGAAATATGTCATTTCCACGGAATCCTGACATCGTGGTAGGATCACAATCCATCAAGACAATCTAAATCCCAACTCCTCAAATCAGCCTCCAAATTGGCTCTCATATCATATAAGTCTCACAAATCCTTAATGTACAATATCGAATAAATCTCCTATATCCTGAATGTACAAAATCAAGTGAATCTTATATATCCTTTATGTACAATATCAAGTAAATGTCATATGTCATAAATCCAATATCAAGTGAATCTCTTATAACCTAGGTATATTTGCATGAATAAATATGATGATGTATATAAATTGATATCAATACACATATATTAGCGTCCCATTCCACTAATATTGGTGTAAAGGCATATATAACAGCGTCTCATTCCACTGTTATATATACTTAGGAGTAAAAGAAATATCACGAAACCAATGTTTCAAGTATCGACACAGAAATGTTAATCTATCAGGTGCTGTCACCAAGACTGGCACCCTGATAGGTATGTATCACACGCTATCCGAAAAGCATGAGTGTCTAGCTCTGACCCTCGTCTTTCCACGTATCCATACGTACATGGCTCCCAACGGTATCCCCATGATAACCGCCGAGTCATAGGTAATGTCACCGGATAGTATGGTTCCCCTGACAGGCTCAATCGACAAGTTCCATCAATTGTCTTGCCCCGGGGTACCTCCGGGCCCCACCATGTACCCTCATACGGCCTCAACGCCTCCTCGCAGGGGTGTATATATATCAGAACCGATAAATCTCATGGTGGATGCTGAAATATCATATCAAGGGAAACCGGGTTTTTCAAATAATGCATAATTTCATGAACTCCCACGGTCCCCAAATCCAGAAAACATCATGAAAAATCCATAGATCAATGCGAAAAATCCATGAATATAATATATGCAACATAAAACTGAAATGTAAGCATATAAAGGAAAAGCCGCTAATTAACTGCAACAAGTTAATATAAATATCATGCGGTTCCTAATTTATCCAAGTCTAAATAATATCAAGTAAATGTAAACATGTAGCTATAACCAGATATATGTGTAAATAATAAGGTATAGCAAGGTATATGTATCTACCTATAAGTAAATGATGTAATATACCCCCTGGGTATAGGTGAAGTATGTGTACAAGGTATACCTGTAGCTATGTCATAAAGTGTGTATGTACCTATCACTAATGGTACAATACTCTATAGGTATACAGGTAACTAGCATGTAAGTATGTCAAGACATATGTGTAAGCATGTAGATATACAAGTATGCTATATGTCATGCACAAAGAAATATGAATCAATGTCTCAATGTCCCTAACCAAACAATATCATTTCTATATGTGGCTTGTGCGTGACATGGCAATTATTGACAGTGTGTGTGGCATACAATCAGTGCTCGTGCAACATAAGCCATCAATAATAATGCAGTGTCCTAAGGATACTAGTCCAAACACAACAATTAACTAAGCTATAGGGTGAATGCGCAATTCTAAATATGACATAGAATATTGCGACAAAAGTAACATCTCTAGCCCAGACGCATAACGCCATGCGGGCGATTCCCCTATAGATGTTAAATCTACTCACCAACGCTCCTGGCTAAGTGAAGCCAACCACCTGTTTTCCCTTTGTAGCAGTGTCCGAAGTCCCCTCCTGCGAACCTATAATATTAAGACAATAAAGCAAGTACACATTAGTAATAGACCCAAAACACATACAACTACACTAGACCGACGCAACAACACAAAACATACTCTCAAGTGTTCGTATTGTGGCTAACGTGCGTAGCGACACGACGAAAACAACCTAAGAGTAAAACCACACAAAGTTCACGATCCGTGTCGTATAACGTATCGCGCGGACACAAAACACTAGAAACTAGCTAGGTGATCCCAGATTTTGTATACAGAGAAAACTCAACAATCAAATAAGACCAAAAACACTCAAACTACAACATAGACCTACCCTCAAAAACCCAAACCCCAACTCAAACCTATAGCCGATGTCGCCGGATTTCCTTTCATACGTCGTCGGCCCTGGCCGGTGGGGTGGGTCTCGTGTCTCAGTTGGGGTCTTAGGTTCACTGGTACAACACAACCACATTGTTTGGTTTACTAGTACACACTCCGGGTCACAGCAGAATACAGATATCACAAACGACACTAAAAATACGATATTATGCACAAAATCTAACTTTAAACAATCAAAACTAAATCTAATAAGCTAAGCTACACAAAAACAACATAAACAAGAGAAAGAGATCAATACCTAGCCAAAAGAACACAAAGATCCTAGCTTTGTACAATCCATGGCATCCAAGAGGCAAAACCAAGATAAAGATATGATTTTGATGAGATTTGTTAATTTTGTGATGGATTTTGTGTAGAAATGAGAGAGTGTTCAGTTGATGAGAGAGGAGAAGAAATAATAAATGAGATAGAGAAAAAGAATGAGAGGAAATGATGAAGAGAGAGGGAGTGATTGATCAAGAGAGAGGGAGGTGAGTGCAGGGTGAGATGAGAGGTGAGTGCAACCATAACATTAACTCCCATTTAATGCTTTCATACAAGTCACCATGCCACCTTATCATCCAAACAAATATCTCCCCTTCTTCTCACAAGATCTATGGAATTAGGGTTAAGGATTAAAGCAAAGGGATTAGATTAGGTTAAGTGTCAAGCTTGTAAGATCAAGATAGCACAAAAAAATCCTCACATTTACGTGCACGCGTGCGTGCATGCCCATAACAAATAATAATAAATTATTAATTAAATATTATAAAATGTGAGGAATCCGAATTGGTAAACTTTTTACAGTAAACCCGCATTAACGTCTAAACGAACACTAACCGAAATCTAAGACGTTACACATACTCTTGTCCATCTTCCAATGTACTTTATAGTCGGTGAATAATTTTGATGAAATTGCTCACACATTCTTCTTGCGACCGTTAATACTTCTTGAGGTACTAACTGACCGATTACTAAATGTGCTTGCATACTTAGGCGTAATTATTCTCGTTTTGCAACACCTAAGGCTTAGCAGTGGCTCCCAAACCAGTTGGTCTAAAGCACTAGGTGATAAAACACCCCCGCTATATTTTTTTATGCTCCCTTATGTAATTACAAAACCAGTGCTCATTTTTTTCCATCACCACTTATACTTTTATTTTTCTTCATACCAAGGCTTATAGACAAGAGCATTTTAAGGTATTCTCTATTATCCCAAGTTTCAAGATGTGTGCAAGTATGTATAGTAGGATATCAACGTTCAAATGTTTGGACTCAAGAATATGAACTATTTTTCAGACTCAGATCTATCCTCAGATTAGTAATTTCCTTAATCTTACTAACTCTTGGAACAACGGCTCATAACTACTTATTACTAGTTTCGTTTAACAAAACATCTAACTTTCTTGCTTTTCTCAAATTATCCTATCTTTCATATGTAAATTTTCACTTTCAAACTTTCATTATCAAAATAAAAAAATTTGTGCTTATATATAGTATAATGCAAAATAATGCGTGAATAAGCACAAATCTCCCCCAAACCTGTTTGCAGCAGTGTCCTCACTGATGTCATCTGTTAAGCTTAAAAAAACTGTAGACTTGGGAGGAAAAATTTGTAACAGGGACATGAATTAATGACTGTAAAATCCTCCCCCAAACTTATTTTTGGCTCATAATTTTGTAAAAATTTATTTTCTTTCAAGAGCCAAAATATTTTCTCCCCTCCAAACTTGAGTAAAATAGTATAAGCATTTAAAATTATGAGAGTGGTTAAAGTTATTGGTAAATATAAAATTTTACAAGGACTAAAAGTCAACACCAACCATTCAAAGAATTTATCAATGTAACAATATAGTTGGTAGACGAACATGTCACCTATAGACGTGAAGAAGTGGGGAGGGGATAAGAGGTGGAATAGAACTGGTTTACGTATCGGTTCGTAGAGAGGAAACAATGATGATGGATTACTCGCATTCTCGTTATTGATAAGAAGAAGGGGTGGTGGTTCAACTTCTTTGGATTGGGGTTGATTCATTACAACATCCATGTCTTCTAAGAATGCGAGTTCTTCAGCGATGATTTCTTCAAAGATTTCATCGATATCCCGAATAATAATCTCATCGGAAAGAACGGGATGATACTCGAACTCCATAAAAGGTTCACAATTAGCGTTAGATGTTGACCCGGACAGCTCGATAGAAGGGTCCGTATGTGCATAATAAATAACAGGATCAAACAATAACGTACTAGCGGAGTCAAGATCGGTATCGTGAAGCTGTTTAAATTCGCTGCTGTCGGAATCTATCGCTTCGACAGAAAATACTTGAGCATAGGGTTCGGATGGTTCACTTCCGAAGTTGTAAATTTTAAGCTCAATTGATATCTTCCCGAAGGATAGGGTCATAGAGCTGTTTCTACTATTGATTATTGCGTTGGAAGTCACAAGAAAAGGTCGACCTAGAATCACCGGAATTTGGTTTTATGGGTTCGCTACAGGCTGTGTATCTATAACGATAAAGTCCACAGGGAATATAAATTCTCCGACTTTGATTAACATATCCTCTAACTCTCCCCTAGGTTGGGTGATAGATCGATCTGCCATCTCGAGAGTGCAGTGCGTCGGTTTTAACTCTCCGATCCCTAATTTCTCATAGACTGAATATGGAAGTAAGTTAACACTAGCATCTAAATTGAATAGAGCATGATTAATATTTTTACCCCCAATAGAAATAGATATTGTAGGACTCCCGGGTTCCTTTCGTTTCTTGGGTATTTGTTGGGTAAACGCAGTGCTCACATTACTCACTAAGAAAACTTTTTTAGACACTTGAATATTTCTCTTCCTAGTTGAATATTTCTCTTCCTAGTGCAAAGTCCTTTAGAATTTTCGCATAAGGCGGAACTTGTTGAATAGCATCTAGAAGAGGAATATTTATGTTAACTTGCTTAAAAATTTCTACAATCTTCTCCATTTGTGGAGTTGGTCTGTTGCCTTTTAACCTGTGTGGATAAGGAGCTTTATCAATAAGGGTTTGGTCCAACATTGGAGAAGATCGTGGGGATGGAATGGATCCCAGAATTGGAGTTGGGATCGTTTTAGCTTGACTCGAGCAAGTGGGCTGAGTGTTCGATCCTAGGGGAAAACGAAAAATAGTCTCGGAGGAAGTTATTGGATTAGACGAAGGAGGGTTAGAAGTAGAAGCCGGGGTTTCAATTGATTCCTCATCATCAACCTGTTCACCGACTTGATTGTTCAACACTCTTCCCGATCTCAACGTGGTAATGGCACTCACATTATAACTTTATGAGTATCCAGGATTCGGTAGGGGTTGAGACGGAAGTTTCCTTTTCTCTCTCGCACTCATCGCGGAATTTAACTGTGCAAGTTGTGCTTCTATCGATTTTATGCTTTCATCGTGAGAAGCGGTGCTCTGCATTAACGTTTGGATAGAAGACGTTAAAGTATCCGTCGTTTTCATGGAATGTTTAATAAACGTATCCATGCTTCGTTCGAGTGCGGAGAGTTTTTCGGTACCAGCAGTTTGGAAAGAATTATTATAAGGTGTAGAATTGTTGGCTGGATTTTGAAAAGTTTGCGATTGAAAGGGATGCTGACTAGATTGCGGTGATTATTGTTGGGGTGGAGGAGGTATTTGATAGTTGCGTGGGAATTGGTTTTGATTTTGAGATGGTTTTGGTTCCAAGCAAAATTAGGATGATTCCTCCATCCCTAATTGTATGTGGAAGAATAAGGATCGTTTCTAGGTCGTTGCTGAAAAGTAGCATTAATTTGTTCTTGACCTTGAAACGGTGGACTCAAAGGACATTCTTCCTTCAAATGTGATGGGTTGGAACAGCAACCACACACGGTTTTGGGGTGTGTAACCTGGTTTAGGGAGGCTAAAGAGACTTTGTTTTCTATTGCCTCGGGTTTCCTTTGTATCGCGACCATTTCGGCTTTCATTGCGATGGAAACATCAAGCTGATAGATACCACCCTAGATGATGTTGGTCTAACGCTTTCCCGTTATAAAGTTTTTTCGGCGAGATCTTCAAGAAATTGCCAAGCTTCACCATCGTCTTTGGACATGAAATGGCATTGACAAATGGTTTCAAGCATCTGCTTTGTCGCTGGAGTAACACCCTCGTATATAATATGGAAAAGATCCCATCTATTGATTCCGTGATGAGGACATTGGACAAGCAGATCTTTATACCGTTTAAAGCATTTCCAAAATGGTTTATTGGGAAACTGGGTAAACTGGTTGATCTCGCTCCGAATACGGGCGGTCTTATGATTGGGATAAAATTTCTTAAGGAATGCTATAACGAATTCATCCCAGTTGGCAATAGAGTATGCGGCAGTATTATAAAACCATTTTTCTGCTAGATCGCACAAAGTAAAAGGGAGAAGACGTAGTCTCATAGCATCCACAAAAAATTATGATGTACCCATCATTGCATACGTTTTCGAATTTGGTGAAAAAAACGTATGCGTTTTCAGACTCAAGCCCGTGAAATTTGGGCAACAGTTTGATGAAGTGGGGTTTAATTTAAAAATTATCTCCATTGGCTGGTGGAATAGATAGGCAAGTAGGAAGGGGTCCATGCACGGGTAGCATCTTTCTTGGAGAGAGACACGTGGTGGATTTTGCGCACCTACGGGTGGTGGCAGGGAGGTGATGGTAAAATCTAATGGAGAACCGTCCGTCTCGGATGTGGTGGGTAGAGGGGAAAAAAGATGAAGAAGTACCGACTTTGGAGTCGATAGCAGAAATACGGACAAGACGGGCACTAGAATCCCGTGTCCAGCCGAGCATACACTAAGCGGGTTTAGCGCAAGTGACAGTGTGTGTGAGAACTATTTAAAATGGTTTGTTTTGAAAAATGCCGGACGTGAGACAAATCACACAAAAAATGCACAATCAACCCAAGAACTAAAGTCACCTAGGTCAATTCACTAGACCGCTCCTAGACTTCCAAAGGATAAGCCGCGGGATCAATCCTCTGCCACCTCTTTATCGCTCTTGTGGCCAGGTAAGTGCCAGGTAAGTGGAAGGTATCCGCTCTACGAATCACTGAAAATAGCGGGCCTAATTAAGTAACCACTTGCCTCAGTCACACTTGCCTAGACACCATAAAAGAAATGCAGATAAACGATAGATTACCCACGACCTTCCTCTATTCAAATTGAGCGCGATGGTCCTTAGAGTCTTGGCTTAGATATTTTTTAATTAATGTAGGGTGGTATGGGTTCTCGTTTTGTGATTTGTGGGGCCTAGGTAGGGTGATGAAATCCCCACCTAATCTGAATTTTGGTCTTGCCCTTTAAAGTCCGGTTAAAATATGTACAAACAAACAAATTACAAAATACGCAAAAAAATTGAGCGGAGATATTTTGCAAAAAATCCTGCAGAAAATAAAATTATTGGATCTCAGAAGAGAAAGAAAGATATGAAGAAGATACTGGAGAAATTTGGGGGCACAAATCCCCAACTCCGTTGCCCAACCGCGGCTAATTCCTTGCTTTAGCCGCGGTTCCGCCGCAATAGGGAGGAGTATTTTGCTAAATTTTCTATAGTTGCATCTTAATCTCCTCTGGACTCCTTTGAAGGTCTCTGAATCTCAATTTTCTCGTTGCAGTAACTCCAGATTCTCTCGTAAAAATCGCACACTAATCGTTAAATATGCAAGTTGCGGTTTTGATTTTTATTTTATGGATCAGATAAGAATTCAACCCGAATACCAAGAAAAAAAATTACGCACGTGTCCTCGGCAACGACTCCATTTGATTGATTCTGAAAAGTAAATGTTTGTAGTAATAACCGCAATCAATAACGGTGTCACGTGTAGCTAGCGAGATGAGTACGGGCCGTTCGCAGGGATGCGTGCAACTTTTAATCTTGCTTTAGACGAGTTGATTAGAGTAAAAGAAGAAGGGAGAATAGATTCTAGATCTATGTTAAACATGGATGTAGAATATTTATAAAGAGGGCTTGTAGGGTTCGTTAGGATTTAATAGTCATGGATGAATACTAAAGATGACCCCTTTTATCTTTTGATAGATTTAAAACTAGATAGATAGTGATGAATGGATATTAGGATTTTTGGAAGAAACTAGGGTTTCTCCACTATTGACCCTTGTCCCTTCATTTATCTCTATTCATGTCTAGCCCTTAACAAACCAATTGTCAATCTGATCTCAAATCGTGGTCAAGATTATCAATAAATTGATAGCGTGCCCGATTAGGATGTTAACAATTCTTTTGCTGAAATTTATAAAATTTATAAGACGTAAAAGAAGTTAAGGTATTTTCTCATCTATTGTTCTACTCTAATCCTACGAACCCTATCAAGCGGAGAATTACTCGCGCATGATAGAGATAGAAGAAGAAAGGATAGAGAAGGAAATCATAATGCAGAAATTAAATACAAAATAATTAATCTAATGATCTACCTTTATTAATCAACTTCACAAGTACAAATCCTATGAGTTTAGATTACAAGATGAAGAAGTTGCTCCCGATCTCTGTCTTGTAGGAAGTAGATGTTCCGTCGATATTCACGTCGCTCTATCACATCGAATCGCCGAACTGTCGTGAATCACTTGTTCTTTGACGGTGATTTGCTTTATGTAAAAGGTGATGATTTCTAATTTTAGCCCTCGGTTCTTTATATAGCCACAGAAGATACAAACCCTAGATGCCATGTGATAATATTTGCTGTTAGAATCCGAGCCAGAAAATCTCAACTCCTAATTCCCCAACACTGCCGCGGATCCGCCACAATAAATGGGTTTTGGCCGCGGTTGGGTGGTTGAATAGTGGAGTTAAGGCTTTCAATTTCTTCATTGGCCTTATGTTGACACGTAAAGATCTTCTAGATATCTGGATTTTGAAAATATTTCCTGAGTCTCTGCTAGTATTGATTTTATGATTTAATTAAACTTCATCGACAGATTTTTGATTCCCGACATCTCGATATCCTGATCTCCTGACCTGAGCCAAATCTTGCACAATATCTTCATCAATAATGTAAGTAATATTTGTTATAGAGATATTATTCTAACCATTTGTATGATGTTATATCTTTTAAAGTATCTTGATTAGAATATTTGATATGATATGCATAATAAAAATATTATATAAATATTATATGCATATATTTTCCTTCATAATGTTAATTATAACATATAAACATATGGTAAATAATATTTTGCAGATAAACCCAAATATGCTCTATATTTATAATAAACACCTTTAGATATTTAAGAAAAGTAAGGAAAATGTTATATCTAATGTGCGATATTTTCGACTGAACAGTCAACAATGGACGGAACTATCTGAAGTTCAGTAATGAACTTCTTCATCAAGACCTCTTCTTTTGCGGTATCGCTCGCAGCAATATACTCAGCATCCATCGTCGAGTCTGCGACGGTATCCTGTTTGGAGCTCATCCAATACACTGCCCCTCCGTTGAGGGTAAACACAAAACCTGAGACAAACTTGCTGTCATCCTTGCCACTCTGGAAGCTTGAATCGGTAAAGGACTCAACATTCGGGTCTCCATTACCGAAAACCAAGAATATCTCCTTAGTCCTTCTCAGGTACTGGAGAATGTTCTTTACTTCTGTCCAGTGGTTCTCATATGGGTTCAACTGATACCGTCTCACCATGCTTATTACGTAAGCTACATCTGGTCTTATACATAGCATCGCATACATTATAGATCTTACCGTCGAGGCGCAGGATATAGTGCTTATGCGAACCCTCTCCTCGTCAGTCTTGAGAGACATCTCCTTGGAGAGGGTGATTCCGTGCAATGCTGGTATGCTACCGCGCTTGGAATCTTCCATACTAAATCTCTTTAGTATGGTTTCTATGTACCTAGACTGCGAGAGTCCGAGTAATCTCTTGGATCTATCTCTGTAGATCTTGATCCCCAGAATGTACGAGGCATCACCTAGGTCCTTCATGGAGAACCTTTATGATAAGAACATCTTGACCGATTGTAGCATTGGAATATCATTTCCTATCAAAATAATGACGTCCATGTACAAGACTAGGAATACGACAGTTCTTCCTACAATCTTCTTATAAATACACGGCTCATCCTCGTTCTTGATGAAGTCAAATTCCTTGACTGTTTCATCAAAACAAATGTTCCAGCTCCTCGATGCCTGCTTCAATCCATAAATGGATTTGAGCAACTTGCGCACCTTCTCGCTGCTCCCACTGTCTACAAAACCTCTGGCTGATCTATATAAACGCACTCTTCCAAACTTCTGTTTAGAAAATTCGTTTTTACGTCCATCTACCAGATTTCATAGTCATGAAAGGCAGCAATGGCAAGTAGGATCCGAATGGATTTGAGCATAGCCACTGGAGAAAAGGTTTCGTCATAGTCCAATCCTGGTCTTTGACGAAAACCTTTTGCAACAAATCTAGCCTTATAGGTTTCCACCTGCCCATCTACACCAATCTTCTTCTTGTAGATCCATTTGCATCCAACGGGTTTTACCCCGGGTGGAGAAACTTCCAAGGTCCACACTTTATTGGCGTACATGGACTCCATTTGGATTGCATAGTATCCAGCCACTTATCAGAGTCCCTATTGACAATGGCCTGCCAGTAACTAGTAGGATCATTTTCTTCCAAGATGCAATCCTCTCGATCCCCGTCTATGAGAAAACCGTAGTATCTCTCGGGCGGATGAGAAATCCTACTAGATCTGTGGAGTGGCTGAGGTTTGTCTAGGATCATTGAATTCTCTGGTTCTACCAAATCCTCAGTTTGAGTTTGTGGTTCTGATATTTCATTCAGTTCTACCGTGCTCCCACTTATTTCTTTTGCAAGAAATTGCCACTCTAAAAAAGTGGCGCGACGAGCAACGAACACCTTTTGTTCCTCAGTGTGGTAGAATAGATATCCTAAAAAAAATTTAGGATATCCCACAAACTTACATAAAACTGACTGTGCCTGCAGTTTGTCCGGTTTTTGTACTTTTACATAGGCCGGACAACCCCATATCTTAACACGCTCAAGATACAGTCTTTTACCACTCCATATATTATATAGAGCCTTAGGCACGGATCTGGACGGAACCTGATTCAATAGATATGCTGATGTTTCAAGCGCAAGTCCCCAGAATGAAAGAGGTAACTTGGCATTAATCATCATAGAGCGAACCATATCCAATAGGGTACGGTTCCTCCGCTCTGATACACCGTTGTGCTGTGGTGTATACGGAGGAGTAAACTGAGAGAGAATACCATTCTCTTTTTGAAAATCTGGAATTCCGTACTCAAGTACTCCCCTCCTCTATCAGATCGGAGGATCTTGATACTTTTGCTAGTCTTGTTCTCTACTTCGTTCCTGAATTCTTTGAATTTCTCAAAAACTTCAGATTTGTGTTTCATAAGATACACATATCCGAACTTAGAGAGATCGTCAGTGAATTGATGAAGTAAGAGAACCCACCCCGTACATGTATAGACATCGGACCACAAACATTACTGTGTATGAGTCCCAAGAGGTCTGCTGCTCTTTCTCCGTGTCCGGTGAACAGAGATTTGGTCATCTTTCCCTTGATACAAGACTGACAAGTTTCATAAGATGAAAATTTGAACGTATTGAAAATTCCATCTTTATGCAACTTACTTAGTCTTTTCTGTCCGATATGACCAAATCTACAATGCCACAAGTAGGATTCGTTCGTATCTGAACTCTTCCTCTTGTGCGTGTTTTGTACATTGAGAACTGTGTTTTGATTTAGAACATAGATACCATTACACAGTGTACCTTCTGCAACCAATACCTGATTAAGGTAAATGTTCAGCATATTTCTATCAAGAACAAACTTAAATCCATCTTTATCAAGTAGAGAAACCGATATGATGTTGCAAACCATGAAAGGCACATAGTAGCAATTGTTCAAAATCATAGTATTGCCACTTGGCAATGCTAGGTGATATTCACCGACGACAGCAACATTAACTTGTGCTCCGTTCCCTACTCTGAGGGATATATCACCAGGTCAACTATCCTAAGCTACGGCTGATCGAAAAGCGAAGATAGGCTTTTTCTCAGTCCCTGCAATAGATTACAGATATGAGATCCTGATCCGGTATCTAGTACCCAGGAGGTAGGACTAACCGAAAAACAGTTCTCAATAACAAGAACACCTGAAGGAGATGCATAAGTATGCTTCATCTTCGTTGGGTTCGTCAAGGAATCCATGCATTCTTCTTTTCTATGCTCATACTCATGACCGTCGTCATAAGTTAGAGCCAAACCGACGTTCTCCAGCCCCGAATAAGAATTCGGATCGGTCAAGCGATACATTTTATTATCTTGATTAGGGCGTGAAATGGTTTCTACCTGGAGAGAGAGAAGAGAAACACTCAGCGTGCGCTCTTGCAAGATTAGATTGGTTATTAATTTATCTAATCAGGATGGCTCCCACTATTTCCTCAAATTCTTCTTCAAACCTTAAAAAAGAACTAGTCAGGATTAATCGCATGTCACAATACTTGCTTAACCTTTCAGCCATGCTAGTGTTGGTACTTCGAGGGAGGTTTTCCAACGCTTTCGCGAAGTTCCTTAATTACATAAGCTCTTTTCCCTGGAGGCGTAGCCCCACTAACACCTTTCTAGACACCTACTTGGTTTATAGCATTGATTGTTAAGTGAAATAATCTCCCGAGAGTAATCCTACTTATCAGTGTGATCAGGATCCAACTATCATTGTGTGATGACCTAGATGGAATCCACTTTAATCACTACATTCCATAAGGTATGCTAAATCTGCAAGTTTCCTGTATATTTGAAACCCCCGATATGGTTTTTGCCCCTAACGACTTTATGACCTTGACAATTTTTCCCCTCCGAAGGACGGCGCACAAGACCGTGATGGCTTGACGCTGAGATTCGAGGCAGATGCTATATGGTTTTATCCGTCCACCTCTCCGATGATGCCAAGTTGATTTATGGCACCGTGTATCGGAGGTTTAGGCGGATGCGGCCGATGTAGCAGACTTCGTCAGATTCCCCCTCGCTTGAGGGTTTTTTGATTGTGGGGATGCTATTCCCTGCAGGCGCAAGCCCCTGTAGTTAATTACGCTATCGCATCGCGGTAGCCACTTTCTCCTTCTCCAGAATTTCACTTCGTGTCGTGTATGTTTGTTTTGTTTGTGGTTGCCCGTGGATTGTATACGGAGACTGAGTAATGCCATCGCCCGTAGGACGTGGATTAGTCCAAATCCGTCTTTACTTAGATTAGGGTTTAGTGTTTTTAGTTTAAGGATTCATTAGCCATGTTGAGGCTAAGATCAACTTAAACGTTCGTTAAGGATACATTAGTCCTGTTTGAAACTAAGATCGACTTAACGGGATCGTCTGGATCCATTTAATACATGGCCATCGGGACTCGTCACCTCTCTGACGTCGTTGAAGGATTACGACGACAGGTGTCAGAGGAGTTCAGAGGTGTACCCTTGAGCCAAAGTTGATTTGGAGTTTTATAGTCCATTTGAATGTTTAAGGATACGTTAGCCGTGTTTGAGGCTGAGATTGACTTAAACGGGATCGTTTAGATCCGGCAAAAGAGCATTTGGGGGCTCTATTGTTCCAGTTTAGGGACGTAGTGGTCCATAGGTAGTTTAAGGACGTTGCGGTCCGTCACCAGTTTAGGGACGTGGTGGTCTATGTTCAAGTTTAGGGACGTGGTGGTCCGCATTAATTCCAGTTTAGGGACGTGGTAGTCTATAGGCAGTTTAAGGACGTTGCGGTCCATTGCCAATTTAGGGACGTGGTGGTCTATGTTCCAGTTTAGAGACGTGGTGGTCCGTATTCTAGTTTAAGGACGTGGTGGTCCGTATTAATTCCAGTTTAAGGACGTGGTGGTCTATGTTCCAGTTTAGAGACGTGGTGGTCCATTATTAGTTTAAGGACGTTTCGGTCCAACATTAGTTTAGGGACGTTTCGGTCCAACATTAGTTTAGGGACGTTTCCGTCCACGAGTTTAAGGAACCCGCAGTCCATCTTGATGTGTGGTCGTCGGGACCCATCACCTCTCTGACGTCGTTGAAGGATTACAACGATAGGTGTCAGAGGAGTTCAGAGATGTACCCTTGAACCGGTCGTAAATTGATTTAGGAGAGCAGTCTTGCTCAGTCAATTTAATTTGAGGACTTACAGCCATGATTGGGCTAAGTCCAGTTGAAAAATGTTCAACGTTTTTATTTATCTTTGGCCTATTAGGCTTGTGCTAGGGCTTTGCCCCTGCTAGGCCTTTTTTATTTGGGCTCTGTCCCTTTGTAAATGATGCAGAGCATCTGTTTTGGTTTGGGTTCTGCCCTTTTTAAAATAATGCATTGCATTTTATTAGGCCTTCTTTAATTGGGCTTGGCCCTTCTCTTAATAATGCAGAGCATTAGATACTCTAACAGTGCCCCACATGGCCTGTCAGGCGCTTTGCGCAATTAATGAGCGCAAGCGCTCGTGGAGGTGACACGTGTCACGTTCTGGTGAGTGCAAGCGCAACAGCGCAGTGCGCTGCGCTGTTGCACTGCTGATACGTGGCGCGGCTTGCGCAATAGTGTAGTTTTGGCAAGTGCTGGGCACTGTTCTTATTCTTTTGGATCAATTTCAGATCAAAGAAAACAAGTTTTTTCTTTTTTTTTTTAAAGAAACAGTGGTTTATAAAATGTGCGAGGCACTGTTATCTTGAGAATCTTTTAGATTCAGAACCAATGGTTCATAAAAAGAAGTGCAATGCACTGTTTTTTATTTGTTTATTTTCCTTTTCATTAGAGGTCCTTGATCTTGTTCTCAGATCAATGATCTGTTCATGAGAGAATTTTCTCTTTTTCTAAAGGTTTTTACCTTTTTCTTTATTCTTGAGGATTCCTCTCCAATTCTTCAGAGTTCGCTCTGTTTAATTTTTCACAAAATGTTGATGCCTTTGAATTGAGATCTGGGGTCCTTTTTATAGTGCCCATAAATTAGTTAAATTTGTTGAAGAGATCTTTCTCTGAGTGATTTGGGGAATTTTCCCCACCGTTGGATCTTTGATCCAAGGCCCCCTGTTTTACAGAAGAAAATCTTCTTGTTTTAACAAGAATAGAAAAGATTTCTTTAAAATTTCAATTCAGTTTTGCGCAAACACCCCAGCACGTGACACGCATCGTGCAACGCAGCGCTTGCGCAGCTGTGCTTGCGCAGCTGCGCAGACACGCGTCGTGCAGCGCAGCGCTTGCGCAGCTGTGCTTGCGCAGCTGTGCAGACACGCATCGTGCAGCGCTGCGCTTGCACAGCTGCACAGACACGTGTCGCGCAGCGCAGCACTTGCGCAGCTGTGCTTGCGCAACTGCGCAGACACGTGTCGCGCAGCGCAGCGCTTGCGCAACTGAAGCGTTGATTCCTTTACTTTTATTTTTAAAGAGCCTTGCTCTGATTGGACGTACTGCCTCGGGCGCTGTGCTGATGCATCAACTTCTGACATATGGCGCTTTGCGCGCAGCGCAGAGGATCTGAAGCGTTGCTTCAAAATTTGAATTTTTGAAATTCAAACAGAGTCTTGCTCTGATTGGATGAGACAAATGCCCCCCCTACCGTTGCGCTCACGTGGCGCGCACGTGAGTGCAGCGGTGGCAAGATCCCAGCCTTTGGATCAACTGATAAGTTGAAGGGGCGCAGGCGCCTATAAATAGGACCCTTGGTCCTTAGAAAATTCTTTACAACTTTCAAAACATTTTGATTCTCAGTGCCTTGCTCTTGCTTAAGAACTTTCAGAGCCTTGCTCTTGTTCTTTCCCCAAGAACTTCAAAGTTCATAACTTAGAATCACTCTAAGTAATTTAAATTAAATTAAATTTAATTAACAGAGGCTTGCTCTTATAGATCTTTGATCTAAAGAAAACCCTTTTAGGATTTCATCAACAGAGCCTTGCTCTCAAAAACTTACAGATCCACAGAGATCCTGTCCATGGGTTTTAACCCATGAACAGAGCTTTGCTCTTGGATTAAATGTAGATCTTTTTAGATCTGAAAAATGAAGAATTTTTTTATAAGTTTTCATGGATTTTTCAAGATTCCAAAATTTTAATTCTTTTAAGTGTTAAAAAATTTGATGGATCTTTCCAATATTACCACAGAGCTATGCTCTTTTGAGTAATCTTGTTCCCCTGAGACCAGAGTTTGACAAATGTCACTCTGTGACAGAGCTTTACTCTAAAAGAGGAGATTTTCTCCTTGTCTCTAGGGATTTCGCATCAATGAGGATATTCTCTTGGGGATCTTTTTCATGAATTGACAGTCTCATCTAATGATGGGATTGTCTTATTAAATGATGCACCGTCATCCAGATTTTATGGGTCCCCTACCCACTGCATTGTAGTGAGGTGTAAGATTTTAAAGTTCCAAGTATGGGAACACTAACGGTTATTTTTGTGTTTCTACAGGAAACATGTCTGCCAACTTGTCTTTCCCATTTGTTACCTCGGAGGGAGGGTTTCCCCATGCACCAGTAGACCGGGTGGCGCTCGCTCTTATTAAGGATCATGACCCCGAGCACAAAAATCTTCACTTGTGGGGAAAGTGGTACAATGAAATCATCCAGGGTCGTCGCAGTTTCAGTTTCGCCACGCCGTCTGAGCCCATAACTTCAATCCCCTATGCGGATGAACCCCCGGTGAAGTATGCCGTGGAGGTTAAAAATTGGAACTCGGATGACCTCCTCCAACCCGCAATTGGTGCTATTCCCGTGCAGCCGCCGCCAGCAATAGATATTTCAGGGAGGCGCATCTGTCAGGGTGAAGCACGCCCTTGGAGACAGGCCTACAATATTGGATTGGTGCCGCGACCGCCTGCCGGATACTTGTAGTGGGCCCGATACATCTTATCGGCTAAAAGGACTCATTTGATGAAGATCGGTTTGTATTTGGCTATATACGTTTCGCTCTTCGAATATCCTTCCCCTCCAACGTGGTGGATTAAAACTTTTATCGAGCAATGGAATATCCCCACCCACACTTTCTTGATGACGGATAGGGAGGTCTCTATTTCTTTAGAGGAGTTTGCCGAACTCTCGGGTCTGCCTATGAGGGGGGAGCATTACGAGGAATTGCTCCCTCCTGACGAATACGTCTTTGCTACCAAGCCGCTGGTGTTCGACCTGACTCCGGAGAACACCGTTCAGCATCAGTATCCAGGCTTGGTGAAGGTGTTGGAGATCTATGAAGGACTCCATCTGGAATCGGGCGACCGGGGCGTCAGTTTTGCAGATTTTATCGCTCGCTTCGTTTGCCCGGAGTTCTTATCAGAGCAGGGCGAGAAGTTCGCCCGGCTCGACGATCCTTTTCGATTCGGTTTGGATCGCCGACCCACATCGGAGGATGACCACCAAGACTTTTACCTCCCCAGTGCCGCTGTCGTCCCTTTTTTCAGAAATTACCGTCCCGGGCTTGGATGAAGAGACGTTTTTTATAGGGTTCTTGGGCTTGTGGCTGTGCAGCTTTGTGCTCCCTATGCACCCGCACCACATGCGGCCCTCCATCTTTTACCCAGCGCATCGGATGGTGGCTGGTTTGCAGTTATCGGTAGGAATCGCTGGGCTGGCTTACCTTTATAATGGACTTAGCATAGCGGCGGACGCTAGTGAGCCTGGGGTGCAGCCCGCTTACTTCCCGATGCATTATTTCACCTCCTGGATGGAGATGCACGTGCAAGGGGTGTTCGGCGCCCATAAGATTCCTCCGTTCTTTGAGAAATGCAGACTCCCGAGAGTCATGCGGTTGGTTGGCGCTTCAATTATGGTTGTACCCCGCGGGAGTCTAGGGGGCTGCTCCTTCGTCCACATCTGGTAGGAGCGAAGGTTTCCTTTGTGGATAAGGTCATAACAATAGGCTCAGAGACCACCAAGTCAGTAGTGTCACTACGCGATGATTTTAAAGATGGGGCTTCCATATTGAAGGCTTGGGAAATCCTCCATCTCTATTCCATTCGGCCGGGCTACTTGGTGTTCAGGCAGAGTGAGAGTGCACTCTTTATGAGGTACAACCCGCACCGGTTTTCTCAGCAATCGAGCTATAACCAAGGGGTCCCAATGGAAGCTTTCTTGGAAAAGCCCGTGGTCAGCCGAGAGGGGATAAAGAATGCAATGCACTATTTCACATGGCTTAACACGGGTTCCTATTTCTTTATCAGCGAACCCAGCTGTGTCCCTCAGATGCTCAAATCGTATGTAGCTTGGTATGCGCATGCGATGGGCCCAGTTATCTTAACGGAGAAGCGCATGCTGATTGACCGTAGGGGTGCGCCTCCTGGCAGTGATCGCAAGGCCCCTTTGAAGCCAAGGATTCCGGTCATTCCTCCGCTAAAAGATGCTGGAGTCGATCGACCACGCGTGTTGAGCCCCTCGCGTGAATTGCCGCTGCCTGCTATGGTGAATGCACCACCGGCACCCCATGCTCGCATGAAGACGGTTAATGTAATATCACCAGAGTCCGGCGTAGGAGCGGATATCGGGACCCGTCGCCCCAAGGTGACTGCCAAGCGCAAATCAATTCCAGGTGCATCTAGAGCTGGCGGGCAAAAGAAGAAGAAGTCGATCCTTTCCCTCGACGCGATCCTCAATTTAGAGCATGAGGCCCCTCTCACCGAAGGAATAAGTGAATATGGCAGCAATAAGGGCTTCTTGGTAGACCCGCAGACACCAATTTGGCGGCCGCTATTGCAGCTTCTGAGCGATCAGCAAGGCTCGAAGCGATGTTAAGCAAACTCGCCGAGTCAGGTAACCATTAGCTGCTTTCTTCGTCACTTTATCTCACTTTTTATCACTATTTTTAACTAATACTTTCCCCTATTTTCAACAGGTGTCTCTACCGAAGAAGCTATTGCTGCCTCTTTGAAAACCTTCCAAGAGGAGGAGGAGAAACGCGCTCTAGCGGGCGTTGGTACGTCCCACCCCATTTTCTTTTATAAGAAAAATTTGTTATCTCTTCTGATGGTCAACCTAACCTTCTTCCTTTGTTTCTTTGCAGGGGCTATACCAGTTGATGCGGGGATCCTCCCCAAGCCTGTTACTGAAGTCCCGGTCTCGTCGGGGCTGCTGCAAGTGCCTCGTCTTGACAAAACGACGAGGGATGCCTTGAAAAATTTGGAGGCATCCCTATTCACGGACGAAGACGCCTCAATTAAAGAGGCTCTGTTGGAATCCGTCTCAACGGCTCAGGAGGAGAGGAAGCGATTGAGACATGAAGCAAAGGCGCGCAGGGCTGTTTTGGCCACGGGAGCGGGCCCTAGCACCATCCCTCGTGCTGATACTCCCTCCGAAGAGGCCCCTGTCGCCTTATCCACTGCTCACAGGCAAGTGGCGCGCGCGGTTCGTAGTGCAAATGATAAATCCTCTTCAGGTAACATTTCTTTCAGAATCTTGTTGTAAGGATTATAAAGCCATCGGTTCTTATGTATTCTATCCTGCAGGGCCAAGTCCGACCGAGGGGGAGGCGGAGACCGTTGAACCCAGGGAAACAGAGGAGGTGGTACCTGCCGAACTCGAGCTGACGGTGGGCAGTGTCGTTGGGGCTATGGAGCCTGAAACAGAGGTTGAGGGATCTGCAGCCGAGAAGGTCATTGATGCCGAGCCTGAAGTGGCGGCAGATGAAATGATCGTTATAACCGAGCCGAGGGTAGTGGTGGGCGAAGTGCTTGAGGCTGGCGACCTCGTGGTGACGGTGGATGAGCCGATGGAGATGGCGGAGCCCGAAGAAGTAGCGGATGAGATGGGCACGACTCTTAGGGAAGAGTCAGCCGCTTCCGTCCAAGAATCCGGCAACGCTCCAATCATTGCCCTCCCCGCCTACGATCTCCTGCCGTCTCCTGGTCGCGCAAGCACGACGACGGCCCCCATTGAGTCGGGCGATAAGGCCACGGGCGGTGGTCTTATGTCGATGGAGGGGGGAGTCGTCTCCGTTTCAGCCGACAGCTCATCAGGTAAATTTTGAGTTACTGTCATTCTTTTTTATATCTTGCAATCTTTTCTAACAAGTTTGTCTTTGTTTTCAACGCAGGTGCGACCAGCGCCGATGCCTCATTGCTCGAAGGAGCACCATCAACTACTACCTTGGCGGTGGTCACCTCCCAGCCTTCCCTTAAGCTATCGCAGATGTTGGAAGATATGGATCTGCGATTCATTAGTTTATCTTTTAGCTGCATGATTCTTGTACTAACGCCGTACCACTGTATCTTTTCAAGAGTGCTTTTTGATCATCTATATCAAGTGTTGCTCCCACACTTCTCCTTCCCATCTGAACTCGCTTCTCCCTCTGGCGGTGCTGGTGAGTATAGTCCCCGAATGATACCTTTCTTCTTCTTTTTTGTGATGGAATTATTTCTAACTCTCTCTTGTCCTGACTGCAGTGTTACAAATCGAAGGGGGAGAAGAAAGATCGGTCGCACCACCGGCCCTTCCGGCCTTGTCACCTGCTTCAACTGGTATAGTAACTATCTTATGAATGACTTTTCCATATCTATTGAATCATCATTTAATCGCATTTTGTCTTTTCAGCTTTCGTTCCGGCTCCGGTCCCTCTTGAGTCTCGCGTCCTTTCACCGGCAGGCCCCTTCTTGAAATGTCCATCTTCAAAGGGTGCCGTGATGAGTTTGGGCATGCTGAGCAGGTATATCGAAGAGCTTAATATGGACGCTCTCCCCTCTGCCGCAGATTTCGCTGTGGAGGTTAACCCAATGTTGGCGGCGCTCGTAAACTTTCATAACGAAGGCGTCGTCGAATCTTGGGTTAACCACTGCAGGGAGATCGAGGCCTGCCTGCATCGGTTGGGGTCGACGCGTCCTTCCCCTGAAGTTTTGGCCATAAGCACCCAACGGACATCCTGGCTTGAGCAAAGCACTTCTTATTTCCGCCATTTGGAGCAAGAAGCAGCTTTACGGTTGAAGGAACGTCAGGAGTCCTCAAGCGCAACTGCTCGCCTGAGCGCTGAAGTTAGGACGAATGCTGCCGAGGTGAAAGTTGTCTTTGAAGGCCTTTTGGAGCGTATCTCTAATGGGCTAGCACTGAAACGGAAGCTTGATGCCGCTGAGCGTGATGCCCGAGGCCGTGAAGCAGCTCAGCAGGTCGTTGGGGAACAGCTTGCATCCTTCATGCAGCAGCGGGCTCAAGTAGAGGACGAACTAGCGGTGGTAGCCGATCGGGAAAAGGCATGGAAGGAAGTGTGCAAACAACTGATAAAGCTACTTAAGACGCTTCCTTCCCAGTAGCTGCCTTTGTATCAATGTATTTGTAAGATTTTCCTTTTAAATAATATGTATCCAATCTTTATTCTTTTATGCGATTCATCTTGTATTTGATTGAAGTCCATGAATAAAGATACACATTTTATTTTGCAATGTCTTGTATGTTCTTTTGCTTTCTGCCTTCTCTTATTATCAGCATGTTGTCATAATTAGCATATAATAGAGTAAGCATCTTGATTTCTTCATAGGATAGCGATGGCTTAGGCTGCAGGTTCAGATCTGCCGCCTAAGACTTTTCAACTTTATGAGCCGTGAGGGTCTCATAGAGACTTTTCTCCATACGGATCGAGAGGATCTCGTAGGTGGGTTTTTCTCCATAGGAATCGTGAGGATTCCTAAGTGTGTTTCCTCTTATAGATCGTAAGGATCCTGTAAGAGAATTTTTCCCTCTTACGAATCGAGTGGACTCGTAAGCGGTTGTTTCCCTCTTTGTCGAAACTTGACTTCGGGGAGTGAGACCCGTGGATAGTATGCAAGAGACCGTTTAGATCGATTTGCAGGGTCCCATTGTTCAGGAAGCAAGTTTTTTAGTCCCTGCTGCCTGAGGCTTCATCTTGTAAGTTGAGACGAATTGGGAGGCTCTCGTCAAGGATTGTTTGTTTCCTTGAGTTGAGGTGTTTGCTATGGATTATTTGTTTCCCTAACGCCAAGGATTATTTGTTTCCTTGGTGTTGAAACGGATCGAGAATTTCCCACGGAGGCACTGGTTGCTCTGCGAGTCGACGCGAATCAGGAGGCTCTCGTCAAGGAGTGTTTGTTTCCTTGAGTTGAGGTATTTGCTAAGGATTGTTTGTTTCCCGAGAGCCAAGGATTATTTGTTTTCTTGGTGTTGAAACGAGTCGAGAATTTCCCACGGAGGCACTGGTTGCTCTGCAAGTCGACGCGGATCAGGAAGCTCTCGTCAAGGATTGTTTGTTTCCCTGAGTTGAGGAATTTGCTAAGGATTATTTGTTTCCCTAGCGCCAAGGATTATTTGTTTCCTTGGTTTTGAAACGGATCGAGAATTTCCCACGGAGGCACTGGTTGCTCTGCGAGTCGATGCGAATCAGGAGGCTCTCGTCAAGGAGTGTTTGTTTCCTTGAGTTGAGATATTTGCTAGGGATTATTTGTCTCTCTAGCGCCAAGGATTATTTGTTTCCTTGGTGTTGAAACGGATCGAGAATTTCCCACGGAGGCACTGGTTGCTCTACGAGTCAACACGAATCAGGAGGCTCTCGTCAAGGAGTGTTTGTTTCCGTGAGTTGAGGTGTTTGCTAGGGATTATTTGTTTCCCTAGTGCCAAGGATTATTTGTTTCCTTGGTGTTGAAACGGATCGAGAATTTCCCACGGAGGCACCGGTTGCTCTGCGAGTCGACGCGAATCAGGAGGCTCTCGTCAAGGAGTGTTTGTTTCCTTGAGTTGAGGTATTTGCTAAGGATTATTTGTTTCCCTAGCGCCAAGGATTATTTGTTTCCTTGGTGTTGAAACGAGTCGAGAATTTCCCACGGAGGCACTGGTTGCTCTGCAAGTCGACACGGATCAGGAGGCTCTCGTCAAGGAGTGTTTGTTTCCTTGAGTTGAGGTATTTGCCGAAGACACTGGTTTCTTCGGAGTTGGGATGAACCGTCAAGATTTGGCTTCGTTTTCTGGCGGAGCCTGTTGGGAAAGTATGGTTTCCTCTTTGTTTGTGCTCTTGGATTGTATACAGGGATCGATGTGATCTCAACTGTAGGGCCAAAGTTTTATCATTTTTTTATATTTCCGCGATGCTCTATCATTTTAGCTTTTATATCGCGAAGGTCGCGATTGCCCAATCATTTCGGCTATTTTTCGCGGTGCCCAATTATTTCGGCTGTTTATTTTTCTTTCACTCGCTGGTTTTTATTGCGAGTTGCCCAATCATTTCGGCTATTTTGCATGCATACATTTTTACTTGCTGCTTTTTATTGCAAGTTGCCCTATCATTTCGGCTATTTCGTATGCATGTGCGGCCTATCGGCTTTTCACCGTAAACCTGAAATTAGACACCAATTTCGGCATCAGCACCGCTACAATTGGGATATTGCCAGGAGCGAATCATCATTTGTCTCCGTCGATGTTGAACAAAGGTGGCTTAGCGAACAGGGTTAGGGTCCTGTCGACTAAGGCTTTTAATTTCATGAGCCGTAAGGGTCTCACAAAGGTATTTCTCCCTACAAGTCGTGAGGATCTTGCAGGTGTATTTTCTCCTTAGGAATCGTGAGGGTTCCTAAGCGCGTTTTCTCTTATAAGTCGTAAGGATCCTACAAGAGGGTTTTCTCCTTGTAAGTCGAGAGGACCTACAAGGGTCGTTCATCATATGAACATATCCCTAGTCATGGATGGGATTTCGTTAGGGAAATGTTTATTCGCGTCCGTGGATTGTATACAAGGGTCAGTATTGAACCACTTGTAGGGCAATATCGGAAGTTGTGGGGGTTGCTTAAGCACTGGTTTAGGTCTCTGTAACTTAAGACTTTCAACTCTTATGAGCCGTAAGTGTCCCATAAGAGATTTCTCCTTACGAGTCATGAGGATCTCGCAAGTGTATTTTTTCCTTAGGAATCATGGGGATCCCTAAGTGTGTTGCTCCCTTGTGAGTCGTAAGGATCTCACACGAGTGGTTTCTCCTTACAAGGTCGAGAGGACTTTGTAAGTGTCCTTTAACGAGGTTGCTTCCTTTCGGGTTTTCACAAACACTCGCCGATAGTCCTGCTGTTTTTACTCACGGAGCCCTTTCGGGTTTTCATCCATGCCCATTTTGCTTATGGACATACCGTTTTCGTTTTATATTTTTTTAAATTTATTTTCTTCTTCTCTTTTTTTTACGAGGTCATGCCCTTTCGGGTTTTCACGAACACTCGCCGGTAGCCCTGCTGTTTTTACTCACGGAGCCCTTTTGGGTTTTCATCCGTTCCCTTTTTGCTTATGGACATACCGTTTTTATCATTATCATTTTTTTTTAAAATTATTTTCTTTCCCTTTTTTTTATTTAACTCGTCAGCCTAAGGATGCTACGGTAGTAGTTTAAAGACGTCTCGGTCCGCTATTAGTTTAAGGACATTTCGGTCCGCTATTGAGAAAACCGGCTACTGCCTATAAAGCTTGAGCTTAGGAAGATAGCGAGCGGACATAGTCATCGTCATCTACCATTGACCTAGGCTGTGGCTCATTAAGCATAGTATTTCTTTAGGAAGCGATCGTTTATTGGCCTGAAAGGACTTTCACCGTGCATGTCCATGAGTAGATAGGCCCCACCCTGGTAGACCTTATCTATGATGTACGGGCCTTCATAGTTTGGCTCGAATTTTCCCCGTTTGGTGCGGGAATCATAGGCCTTTTGACCATTAGCACAAGTTCGCCTTGGCGGAATGTCCTCGGTCGGATCAATCTTTCATATGAGCACGTCATCTTTGCTTTGTAGGCCTCCAGATTTTGCTGCGCTATGAGTCAGGTCTCATCGAGGGCATTGAGCTCCTCAAGCCGAAGGTGGGAATTTTCTTCGTCCATTAGCTCGTAGTGGACCGCCACTCGTAGAGAGGGTAGCTCTATCTTGAGGGGAAGTACTGCTTCTGTACCGAACACTAACGCGTACGGCGTTGTGTTCGTGGCCGTCTTGAACGGAGTTCGATACACCCAAAGAGCCTCTTGCAGTCTCTCGTGCCAGTCTTTCTTATTTCGGGACACCGTTTTCTTCATGATTTTTGTCAGGGTCTTGTTGAAGGCTTCAGCTAGACCATTAGCTCGCGGATTATAAACCGAGGAATATCTCCAATCTATATTGTGCCGTTGCGCAAAGCGACTGATCTTGTGGCTTCTGTAAGCTGCCCCGTTATCGGAGATGATCCGTCGCGGAGTTCTAAACCGATATATGACATGCGTCTTGAAGAAATGGAGGATATTATCCGTCTTCACTTCCCTCAGTGGTACCGCTTCTGCCCATTTGGAGAAGTAGTCAGTCGTCGCCAGGATGAAACGATGTCTTCTAGACGGTGCTGGTTCGATGGGGCCAACTATGTCAGTCCCCCACATTTCGAATGGCCAGCTAGCCACCGTTGGATGTAATGGATTTGGATGTTAGTGGATGAAGTCCCCATGGATTTGGCATGAGTGTCATTGCTTCGCATATTCGAGGCAGTCCTGAATCATCGTGGGCCAATAGTAGCCCATCCGTTTTATCTTCAACTTCATCTTTGGGCCCGCTTGGTGAGAACCACAGACTCCGTCATGAACTTCCTGAATGATTCTTTTCGCTTTGTCAGGTCCTAGACATCTCAACCACAGGGAATCAAATGACCTCTTGTATAGAGTATCATTGACGAAGGCGAAAGACAGAGCTTGTTTTATGAGCTGATGTCTTGTGGACGCTTCTTCAGGCGTTCGGTAGGACTTAAAGTACTCTATAAAGACTTCTCTCTGATCCTCAGCTTTTTCTCGTTCTTTTATTTGTAAGGTCGTCTGTTCAGTCGCTCCCTTTTCCTCGGATGATTCCGGAGGTACTTCTGCTGGGGCAAGCACCCGACGGCTTTGTACCACGATTCTAACGTCATCGAGGTTCTCGTCAGCCAGTTCTTTAGCAAGTTTGGCCAACGCGCCCGCTTTGCTGTTTTCCGCGCGCGGTATGTTCTCCAAAGTATAGGAGGGAATTTGGGTCAACAATTGTTGTACCTTTTCGCCGTACTTCACCAACTCCGGTTTGCACGTTTGGTAGTCGCCGTTTACTTGACTAACGACCAGTTGGGAGTCTCCATATATGAGGAGGTTTTCAATCCCCATGTCAATGGCGATATCGAGGCCTGCTATCAAAGCTTCGTATTTGGCTTCGTTATTTGTCCTCGGCTCTGTTAAGGAGAAAGCGAAGCGCATTATCCCTCCTTGTGGAGTCACGAAGATGAAGCCTACCCCCGATTTGATTATAGGGGTACTTTGTTTGCGCTTTTTTATGGAAGATGCTCCATCGAAATAAAGTTCCCATTGGGTATCACCACCGTCGATCGCGTCAAACGCATGTTCGTCTTGCAAATCGCAATTCAGAGGAGAATCGGCAGGTATCGGGTGCTCAGCAAGGAAGTCGGCGATGGCCTGGCCTTTTACTTCCTTGAGAGGTTGATACGTTATCGAGAACTCCATCAAGAGCAGGGCCCATTTAGCGAGTCGTCCCGTCAATATGGCCTTCGACATCAAATATTTAAGGGGGTCCACCTTTGAAATGAGACGGACTTCATGCGCCAACGCATAGTTCCTGAGCTTTGTTATCGCGAAGATCAACGCCAAGCAGTGTTTTTCAATAGGGGAGTAGTTGCTTTCTGCCCCCAGCAGAACTCGACTTAAGTAGTAGAGTGCTCTTTCCTATCCCTTGGTCGTTCTCTTGTGCCCATAATGCGCCTAAGGAACCTTCGAGGGCGGTTGTATAAAGAATGAGGGGTTTTCCCTTGACCGGAGCAGCCAACACTGTCGGGTTCTGTAGGTATTGTTTGATCTCGTCTAGCGCACTTCGGCATTTTTGGTCCCAGAAAAACGGGGTTCCCTTCTTCATCAGGTGGCTGTAAGGACGGTACTTTCCTGAAAGGTTGGCTATAAATCGTCGTATATACGCGAGCTTCCCTTGGAGATGACCGCAGCTGTTTGAGAATCCTTGGCGGAGGCATTTCCATGATCGCCTTGATCTTTGATGGATCTATCTCGATGCCCCGATGTCGGACAATGAATCCCAGAAATTTGCCCGAGGAAACTCCGAATGCATATTTTATGGGGTTTATCTTCAAGTTGTATTGTCGAAGGCATTGAAATACGGTCTTCAAATGCTCGAGATGTTCCTCGTACGATTTGCTTTTAACCACGAGATCGTAAATATAGCATTCGACGATTTCGTGTATAAGGTCATCGAAGATCTTCGTCATGGCCCTTTGGTAGGTGGCACCGGCATTCTTTAAACCGAAGGGCATCACCTTGTAGCAGAATATACCCAAAGGAGTCCTGAAGGCGGTGTGCTTCTGGTCTTCGGGATGCATTTTTATCTGGTTATACCCTGACGAGCCGTCCATGAAGGAGAAAACCTCATGAGTGGACGTATTGTCTATCATCAGTTCGGTGACTGGCACTGGGAAATCGTCCTTCGGGCAAGCTTTATTAAGATCCCGGAAGTCTACGCATATACGCACTGTCCCATTTTTCTTCATCACCGGGACGATGTTGGCGATCCATTCAGGGTATTGAACTTCCTGGATGAAGCCAGAGTCGATCAGCTTCTTAACCTCAGCATTGATGCTCATCTCAAGCTCGAGCCGCATTCTTCTCGGTGCCTGTTTGACTGGCTTGATGTCCGGGGATATCGCCAATCTGTGCACAGCAATTTCTGGATCTAGTCCCGGCATTTCGGAATAGTTCCACGCAAAGCAATCTCTATGCTGTAGAAGCACGTCTTTTAACGCAACCACCCTTTCTTCAGATAGAAGCTCGTTGATGAATGTCGGTCGTGGATCATTCGCTGTTCCCAACTCAATTTTCTTGAGGTTATCTGCAGTGGTATGGATTCCATCTTCCAGCTCTTTTGGCGCTGGTGGAAATTCTGAGATTATCTCATCGTTGTTGTTTTCGAAGCACCAGGGAAGGTCATCCATGTTCTCGGGCTTTTCTTTTAATATCGTTATCACGTGACAAGTACGAATTCGCTTCTAATGCTAATGTGGAACTGGTTCTTCTTTCGTGGCCTTGGGCTCGTGTTTCTGTGGCGGCGCTACCCTCCAGTTGTCAGACAGAGTGAATTTGCCAAGCTGATACTGATCTTCAACCAAATTCTTGAAGGTGAAGCAATCTTCAAGAGGATGCCCTATTACTTGATGGTAAGAGCAATAGTCCGGGTGTGAGACTTCGCCCGCTTGTTCGGGGGTGTTTAGACTCCGGCAGTGTAAGCATTTGATGTTTTAGAGCGAGATCAAGTATCTTCTTCGTCTTATCCCGAGGAAAAGAGTATGCTCGACCCATTTTCTTCATGAGGGATAGATCAATAACGCTCGACTCCCGTTTGCGTGGCTTCTTAGCCCTGCTTTGTTGCTATTGAGTGCCTTTTTGGCCTTTCGACTTATTTCTGGTTTTGCGTCGAGCCTTCTTTATAACAGGTTGACAAGGAGCGGCATTTTCATCTTTCACGGCCTGTTGGAGGAGGCTTTGCGTTTTGGCTTTCTCGTAGATGACCATTTCGCGGTTATGATCGTCTCGGACTTTTTGACCCGCTTCCCTTATAAGCTTGTCCATTTATTCTTCGAACGACGGACTGGGCTCTTTTGCATCTGGAACTTTCACTGGCTCAGGATTAGCGTCCTCCCATTGAGCATCCGCTTCTTCATCGAAGTCATACATGACATAGCAGCTGTTTAGTAGCTCTCGTTCCTTTGACCGGATGTATCCAAGCCCGATTGTCTCCATTTTCCCATTAGGCAGTTTGCGTTGAGTCCCGGGAACGTTCTAGACTTTGTCATAGAACTTGGCTTTTCGAACGGTCTGCTTGAAGGATATCCCCTGGCGTTTCAGCAGCTTTTTCAAACCTTCCGTATAATATATGGGAAGACGGATAGGCTGAAACCTGTCGAGAGTAGGATCCGCGCCATGCCAGATTTATTTTTCCACCTTGGTTTCTTCAGAGCGGTAGAACAGAATTGCTTTCTCGCTTTCTCGCCTGGGATGGATATAGAACGTTTGCAGCTCTTCTACATTGTAAATATTAAGTGCATCTAGTTCTATGGCGACTTGTAGACTTTTCTCTTCGTTAGCGGACGTTCGTATTGAAGGTCGAGCAGAGAATACATCATGGATCTCATCTTCCGAGTCGCTACCAAAGACCAACGTAGGAGCGAACGGCCCTGGCTTGTTGTGTTGGGGCGGACCTGAATAAACTATCTCCTCTTCTTCCTCGGTATCACTGCCGAAGACAGGGATGGTGGCATTAGCTTTATTCTTCGGCTTGTAACACTTCTCCGTATCTTCGAAATCCGGTAAGAAGTATTTAGCATCTTCGTATTTGCGGACCTCTTTCATAGAGAACGGGTTCAGTTCTCCCGTCACGGTATACTCGAAACCATCCTTAAAATACTTCATACACTGATGTTGCGTAGAAGGGATGATGTTGTACTCGTGTAACCATGGTCGGCCGAGCAAAGCGTTGTAGTATGTCTTGGCGTCTATGACGTGGAACTTAATGTCCGTGATGAGTAGCCCGAAGCGTAGCGTCAGTATTACAGACCCAAGAGTTCTTGATGACTGGGAGTCGAACCCGGAAATGGTAATCTTTTCCCGAGCAAGGTGCTGGACGCTCATGCAGATTTCTTTTAAGACCTGCACATTGCGGAGATTAACGGAGGATCCATTGTCGATCAGGATTTTGCCTATCTTTATATCATGACAGTATCCTGAGACATAGAGGGGGTGATTGTGTTCGCACGTCCCAAGGAGAAGGTCCTCGTCGCCAAAAGTGACATCGGCCATGTGCACTTCCTCCAATTCATCCTTCATCTTTTCCTCGGCCAGGCAAGCTTGGAATTGTTCCGGATCTTGTAGTGTCTTGATCAACGAATCTCTCGCCTCCTTTGATAGCAAAAGGGCGTCGAGAATGCTGAGCTGTGAGGATAGTTTCCTCAGGTGCGCTAGAACGTTGTAATCCACCTTATTTTTCTTTGGCGGGTCCTTGGCGGCTAACTCTTCCACCACTTGGTCATCTAAGACGATATCTTCAGAGACCTTTTCTTTCACTTTATCTTTTCTGTTTGAGGGTCCGAGATTCTTTTCAGGCAGCGTCCGATTCTGCAGTCGAATATTTTCGCAAACCTTCGGCTCTTCTTCTTTTCCCGAAGTGGACTCTTTAAAGAGAGGGGAAAGTTCCAGCTCCTCATCAGAATCGCTCCCGAATGTAGGCACTTGTGACTCGCCGGTGCTAACCATGCGACAATCGCCGGTGGTTCTTTTAAGCTCTTCGGTCGTATTTTTCCGCTCCCGACGAGTTTTGCGCTTTTCCCGCTTAAAGCGTTGTTGATGAGCAACGTATCCTTGCCACTATCTATCGAAAGCTTTACACTCTTGAATGGGGTGCGAAACCTTCTGATGATATAAGCAATAGGAGGGGTGCATTTCTATTTCACCAGTAATTTTTCCTTCGGAGGATGGTAGCTTCATGCCCATTGATATAGCCTTAGCGACCCTTTTCCTCATCTTGAATTGGCTTTTGTCGGTAGTGGAGGTATTTTGCTCCAGCGGGATCATTTCAGCTCTTTCATCAAGTCGTTGGCGCTTGGCCCTTTCAAAGATGGCCGTCTCGCGTTCTCGATCAGCTTTACTTTTCAACCGAGCTTCATTAAGGAATGCGTCAATTACTTCATCTGATGGCCCCAGAATTTTTGGTTTAGGATCTGCCCCCAGCGTTTCAGTACAAGAAGTCTCCTCATTGTTCGTGAGCGAATGGGAAATCACATGACAGCTCGCCACGCATTCTTCAGATTCATCTGACGAACTTTCTCCCTCACCTTCCTCTTGAAAGACGTGGCTGAGAAACTCTTGGAGTGTAATAGGAGTCCGTGCTTTCTGGTTGTATTCCTCCAGCGCGTCAATTTGTTATTGCAAGTCCGTGCGCTTGTCGCTAGGCTTCACGGGCTTCTTTGATTTCTTTTTCTTCTTTTTTGAAGATTTTGATGGCTGGTTGCGAGTGCTTGGGCCACCACCGTCGGTCTTTGGAGTTGTACGTGGCTTCAACATCCCCTCAATGACCTGCGGTTCCAACGGGTTCTTCCATCTAATCGCTGGACATGTTTGAAGATCGTTTAGCATTCTTTTTGTCTTGGCTGATAATACAACCTCCCAAGGAGCTTCTTCAACGACAGAGCATGTTGCCCCCGGCGTATTCGTCCCCTTAGAGGTGTGGGGCTGCGGGGGATTCACCTTCCATTTGTCAAATAACGCGAATTTGCCCTGTCGGTACTGGTTTTCAAGCCAATTTTTGAAAACGTAGCAATCCTCGATCGGGTGACCCAGTACTCGATGATAAGGATAGTAGTTGGGCTCGTTGACATCACTTGGTTGTAACGGGCGTTTCGGATCCGGCAGATTTATGAGTCGGTTGCGCAATGCCAGCTCGAATAACCTTCTCGTTTTATCGTGGGGAAAAGAGTAAGAACGTCCTAGCCTCTCCTCAAGGGCTACGTACGGACGCATATTATTTTGACGAGCAACCGGCTTTGAGTCGCTCGGTTGTTGTTGAGCATTAGCGACAACGATTGCCTTTCCTTTCCCTTTGTTATTTTGGGAGTCCGACTTTGGAAGAGGGGGCTTATGGCCCATCTGATCCATTTGCGCTAGCTTGTCAATCAAGGCCTTGAAGGTAGTCGGCTTGAAAAACATCATAAATTGCGAGATGGTTGCTTACGGATCAAGGGTTCCCACAAACATACCCACCGCATGAGCTTCTTCAATGCGCTGCTCGCACTTCGACCATAAGTTCCGCCATCATATAGCGTACTGAACCCACGTCTTGCCTGGCTTTATCCTGGCGTTAATCAGTGCCGTCATCGGGATGCGTTCACTGGCGCTTGCAAAACGCTGAGTAAACAGCAGCTCCATCTCCGTGAAGGTTTTAATAGAGTCGTTCGGGAGCTCAGAGTACCACTCGAACACCGTATCTGATAAGCTTCCAACAAACTGGCGAAGCAACAGCTTGTCGTCACCGCCGGTGTTGCCGCAGAGTGCCCTGAACTGGGCAACGTGCTGGTGAGGACTGTCTGTCCCCTTGTAGACATGGAACTTGGGAATTGTGTAACCCGGCGGGTACTTGATTTGATCGTACCAACTCGGATATAGCCGCCCCGTTTTCACGACCTGGCCGGCTGCTTCGGTCGCATGATGAACCCGTATTTGTTGGGCTATATACTCGTCTAAATCAGCTTTGGAGATTGTATCCTCCTTAGCTGTTGACAAAGCTGGCGGAGGATTTGATGTCTCTCCCCTATCGTCTCCAAGGACGATTGGGGGCTCTTCAACCGGAGGATCTTGTTGTATCATCATCCCTATCATGTCTTGGAAGAGGAGGCCCATAGCTGTATGTTGGCTGCTTGCTCAGCAGCCTCTTTGTCCTTCTTCTCTAATATCCGACGAAGGAATTCGGCGTCGGTTTCTTCCTCTTGGCGTTCATCCGAGGACGTTTGAGGGTTTTCTTTTGTCCCTGTAAGTGCGGCCATAGCATTCATCATTTCTTGGAGCTTCTGCTGCTGCTCCTGTGCCTTGGTCACTGATCGCGTAAGCGGTCGATGACCCATAGATATGCGACTGTCCTCTTTACCAGACACCACATATACGGTATGAACTACAATACCCCCTGACTTAGGGCATTTGGGTGCATCCCCTCTGATATTTGTCGCCGGCGTGGGGGTTTTCTCCGGCCTCCTTCTTTTGTAGGCCGTTGAAGTTAAAGGGGCAGTTGTAGTGGGCACCCTAGCGATCGTTGTCCCCTGCTGTTTAATAGGACGGTCTTTTTCTTTTTGCATCTTCATCTTCTTTTGTTGACGAGAGTGATCTGGGTCGATCATGGAGTCTTGAACCCTTCGCCAAACCTTGTATATTTTTTAGGACAGCCGTTGAGGGGGCTGTTCTTGCTTTGTTTCCGGAAATCTCTCTGCGGGCGGAGGGGATCTTTTCAATGTAGCGGTTGGAGAGTTCTTACGTACCCTCCTCAGCAGTTCAAAGCTGTTCCCCGTTGGAACAACAGCGTTGACTTCCACCATTGGAGCCGGTGGAGTTAGCCCTGAGGGGGAGTTGCCCCATGCCTTCCTTACTCGTCGCCAATGGCGACGTCGAGCATGACGAGCCGTTGGGACTGGCTTGGAGATTGAGACAGCTTCTTTTTGCCCCCTGTCTGAATGAGGCGCCGCTGGTGTTAACCTCTTAAAGACTGAGGTTGTCTTTTGAAGGGTGATATTCAGCCTGTTGAAGACGGATCCTCGAGTAGGGGCAGGAGCAGGAATCGTCAGTCTTGAAAAGACTGACTCTTTGACAGGGGAAGCCGTCTTGACGACTTCTGGAGCAGCAGTTATTGCCTTCCTTAGGACAGCCAATTTAGAGTTCTGATCCAGCCTGGCGAAAACAGAGGTTGTTGGTTCGGTAGTGGGCGACCCGTTGACAGGGGCCGTCATAGCAGTGAGCCGGTCGAAGACCGACTTCTTGTTCACTTCCAGTGCAGGTATTGGCATAGAGAAGCTTGTAGGTGGGATCATGGTCCCGAAAAACAGGCCGATGGTGGCCTGGGTCACCTGGTCTACCGGCAGAGCGAGGAAGGAAGCCGCTTGGGGCCCATATGCTACACCTCCGGAGGAGGTGGAGCGTCCGTTGCAGTGGCACTTCGAGCAGTTGGTGCAGTTAGAGGCCATTGATGCTTGAGTTCTGTGCCAGGCAAAAGACCAAATCTTAGTAACTTGAAATCCAAAGGCAACCATCTAACAAACCGCGATTGGTTCGCGAGGACGACATACGAAGTGTGGAGTGGAAAGAGGAAAAGGTCCAACCGGGCGTGCCAGAATCTGTTCCCCTCCGAAGGACGGCGCACAAGACCGTGATGACCTGACGCTGAGATTCGAGGCAGATGCTATATGGTTTTATCCGTCCACCTCTCCGAAGATGCCAAGTTGATTTATGGTACCGTGTATCGGAGGTTTAGGCGGATGCGGCCGATGTAGCAGACTTCGTCAGATTCCCCCTCGCTTGAGGGTTTTTTGATTGTGGGGACGCTCTTCCATGCAGGCGCAAGCCCCTGTAGTTAATTACGCTACCGCATCGCGGTAGCCACTTTCTCCTTCTCCAGAATTTCACTTCGTATCGTGTATGTTTGTTTTGTTTGTGGTTGCCCGTGGATTGTATACGGAGACTGAGTAATACCGTCGCCCGTAGGACGTGGATTAGTCCAAATCCGTCTTTACTTAGATTTGGGTTTGGTGTTTTTAGTTTAAGGATACATTAGCCATGTTGAGGCTAAGATCAACTTAAACGTTCGTTAAGGATACGTTAGTCCTGTTTGAGACTAAGATCTACTTAACGGGATCGTCTGGATCCATTTAATACATGGCCATCGGGACTCGTCGCCTCTCTGACGTCTTTGAAGGATTACGACGACAGGTGTCAGAGGAGTTCAGAGGTGTACCCTTGAGACAAAGTTGATTTGGAGTTTTATAGTCCATTTGAATGTTTAAGGATACGTTAGCCGTGGTTGAGGCTGAGATTGACTTAAACGGGATCGTTTAGATCCGGCAAAAGAGCATTTGGGGGCTCTATTGTTCCAGTTTAGGGACGTAGTGGTCCATAGGTAGTTTAAGGACGTTGCAGTCCGTCGACAGTTTAGGGACGTGGTGGTCTATGTTCCAGTTTAGGGATGTGGTGGTCCGCATTAATTCCAGTTTAGGGACGTGGTGGTCTATAGGTAGTTTAAGGACGTTGCGGTCCATTGCCAGTTTAGGGACGTGGTGGTCTATGTTCCAGTTTAGAGACGTGGTGGTCCGTATTCTAGTTTAGGGACGTGGTGGTCCGTATTAATTCCAGTTTAAGGACGTGGTGGTCTATGTTCCAGTTTAGAGACGTGGTGGTCCATTATTAGTTTAAGGACGTTTCGGTCCAACATTAGTTTAGGGACGTTTCGGTCCAACATTAGTTTAAGGATGTTTCGGTCCACGAGTTTAAGGACCCCGCAGTCCATCTTGATGTGTGGTCGTCGGGACCCATCACCTCTCTGACGTCGTTGAAGGATTACAACGATAGGTGTCAGAGGAGTTCAGAGATGTACCCTTGAACCGGTCGTAAATTGATTTAGGAGAGCAGTCTTGCTCAGTCAATTTAATTTGAGGACTTACGGCCATGATTGGGCTAAGTCCAGTTGAAAAATGTTCAACGTTTTTATTTATCTTTGGCCTATTAGGCTTGTGCTAGGGCTTTGCCCCTGCTAGGCCTTTTTTATTTGGGCTCTGTCCCTTTGTAAATGATGCAGAGCATCTGTTTTGGTTTGGGCTCTGCCCTTTTTAAAATAATGCATTGCATTTTATTAGGCCTTTTTTAATTGGGCTTGGCCCTTCTCTTAATAATGCAGAGCATTAGATACTCTGACAGTGCCCCACATGGCCTGTCAGGCGCTTTGCGCAATTAATGAGCGCAAGCGCTCGTGGAGGTGACACGTGTCACGTTCTGGTGAGCGCAAGCGCAACAGCGCAGTGCGCTGCGCTGTTGCGCTGCTGACACGTGGCGCGGCTTGCGCAATAGTGCAGTTTTGGCAAGTGCTGGGCACTGTTCATATTCTTTTGGATTAATTTCATATCAAAGAAAACAAGTTTTTTCTTGTTTTTTAAAGAAACAGTGGTTCATAAAATGTGCGAGGCACTGTTATCTTGAGAATCTTTTAGATTCAGAACCAATGGTACATAAAAAGAAGTGCAAGGCATTATTTTTTATTTTTTTATTTTCCTTTTCATTAGAGGTCATTGATCTTGTTCTAAGATCAATGATCTGTTCATGAGAGAATTTTCTCTTTTTCTAAAGGTTTTTACCTTTTTCTTTGTTCTTGAGGATTCCTCTCCAATTCTTCAGAGTTCGCTCTGTTTAATTTTTCACAAAATGTTGATGCCTTTGAATTGAGATCTGGGGTCCTTTTTATAGTGCCCATAAATTAGTTAAATTTGTTGAAGAGATCTTTCTCTGAGTGATTTGGGGAATTTTCCCCACCGTTGGATCTTTGATCCAAGGGCCCCTGTTTTACAGAAGAAAATCTTCTTGTTTTAACAAGAACAGAAAAGATTTCTTTAAAATTTCAATTCTGTTTTGCGCAAACTCCCCAGCACGTGACACATGTCGCGCAGCGCTCGCGCAGCTGTGCTTGCACAACTGCGCAGACACGCGTCGTGCAGCGCAGCTGTGCTTGCGCAACTGCGCAGACACGCGTCGTGCAGCGCAGCGCTTGCACAGCTGTGCTTGCGCAACTGCGCAGACACGTGTCGTGCAGCGCTTACACAGCTGAAGCGTTGCTTCCTTTACTTTTATTTTTAAAGAGCTTTGCTCTGATTGGACGTACTGCCTCGGGCGTTGTGCCGATGCATCAACTTCTGACACGTGGCGCTTTGCGCGCAGCGCAGAGTATCTGAAGCATTGCTTCAAAATTTGAATTTTTGAAATTCAAACAAAGTCTTACTCTGATTGGGGGAAACAACAATGCCAACATATCATAAGCCGTTAGTCAAGTTCGGCTCGTCATTAGCTTGATTAACTTAGACCCACCCGCATAACCCTTGACAATGCCAACATAGCTATACGACTATCCTAAATAATCGGAAACAAAGCTGCAAACAAGCAACACTCAGCTACCGATCACTATGCCTTGATAATGCCAAAAAACATGGCATGAATATTAAGTAGTACTTGTAGGAAATGACGGAGGGCTACTGCTGAGTTTTTGGCAAAAAAAATGTTAATGTAATGAACTTGATATCATTGAAGGAACCTGAGCAGTTTTGAAAAGGAGTGGTTTAGGCTCCACTTTTGAAAACTTCTGTTTTTTAAAAAACCGAGTTGTATAGACTTTTGCTCAAGAGGTCACTCCTCGTGAAGAGATCTAGGCTCTTGCCTCGTGGAATGAGGTGCAGGATATTCATGATTGAATACCACTATGCAAAGCAAAAGAATAAAACTATAGTTTTTCAAAATTTGTTCCAACAGCATCTTTTTAGGTTTCTTTTCTTGCATTAATCAAAATTAATGCGGTCCCATCATTTAACCTATCACACTAGGAAAGAACGAAAATATGATGTACGTATATGCCATCCGCATTCGCCACTGGGCCCTGTCATCACCCGTTAGGTTACTTAACTAACGACAGAGCGGAGGCTGGACTAGCGCGGGTGCAAAACATATACAGCATCTACTAGTATATATATAAATATATATAACATTCTTCCCAAGCATGATATAATCAACATCAAGGAATCTCAGCCAACAATACATAATGGTGGATAATCTTGGAGCCCCGGGTTTCATTTGAGCCACAAATAAAACCCGACATTCCCGGTCGTGTGGATAGCTTGTGCAATGAAAACCTGGACCCCTACGAGCGCGGAAAGTTACCTGCCAATCCTAAAAGTGAGGCATCCCCAATCAACAAAGTGAATGGGCCACCCAGCACTCCACGGAATCCGATAACTTGAGCACCCCTCCGTGGGACATCCTATACCCCCTACGAGTGCAGCGAATGGCCCGCCAATTCTAGAATGAATCCCTCTCCGTCTCAACACCATGAGATGCGAGCTTGTTGCCTTCTAGAACCCGACTATTCATGCACTCCACCGCAGGGTAATCCTAGTACAAAAAATGAAAATAATATGTACAGATGGTGACATCGACCTCAACCCGGTCGTGCCCTAAACAAATAATATACAACCCGGTAAAGACGGCAGTCCACATGTCGGACGCTCGCCCCGTAATATGAATATACAAATGAATCTTTAACTGTACTACTAACATTGCACCACAAGCTATCCATTATCCAACCACAACCACAGCACACACACAAAACATCAACCTGAATGTCATATTCGCAAACCCGTCTAAAGGAACATATAGCAATTAGACGAGTTATACCATTCGAATAACATTCACGGTCGCAGAAAGAAGTGAATGTACTGTAAACTATTAAACAGTGTCAAATATAACGATTTCGAAACACTCCAAATTGCCCCAAACTCAAAGACAACATAATATCAAACCTGGGCAAAAACAAACAACATCTGAAACCCAAACTCCAAATGGTAAGAACCCAGAACAAAACTCGAGCCAATTCCTCAAATTCCAACTGGTGGGGCCGGGGATTTTCAAGTTTTGACCGACCATATTATGATAGAATTGCCTCGTTTTTGTTCTGGGTTCATCTGACGACAAAAGGAGCACTCTGCAATTGTTTTAAAAAAATTATAGCCTTTGGAAATTTCGACAGAAACTTGAAGTTTGGTTTCGATGTTTCGGAGTTGTTTCGCTTTCGTTATTTTAACATTGTTTAAACTTTCTAGTGTAGGGTTTATGGTCTGGCTCTGATACCATGAAAGGTGTTCAATCGAAAATTTCGAACATTTGATATAATATTTTCTTTACTTTTGATAAATATTTAAAGGTGTTTATTATAAATATAGAACATATTTGGGGTTTATCTGCAAAATACTTTTTACCATATGTTTATGTATTATAATTAACATTATGAAGGAAAATATATGCATATAATATTATGCATATCATATCAAATATTCTAATCAAGATTCTTTAAAAGATATAATATCATGCAAATGCTTAGAATAATATCTCAAAAAACCCAAATATTACTAACATTATTCATGGAGATATTGTGCAAGATTTAGCTCAGGTCAGGAGATTGGGATATCGAGATGTCGGAAATTAAAAATCTGCCGATAAAGTTAAATAAAATTGAAAAATCAATACTGGCAGAGACTCAGAGAAGATATGAAAATTCTAGATATCACAACAATCTCCATGTGTCAATGTAAGGCAACAGAAGAATTTTCATCAACTGATCCCTCCAACCCACCGCGGTTCCGCGGCCAAAACACCTAATTTATGGCGGATCCGCCGCCATTATGTAGAGCTAGGATGTGGGATTTTATGGGTAGGATCTTCACAACAAACCCTACTTCTTGGGATCTAGGGTTTGTAATTTCTGTGACTATAAATAGGACCGATGGCTAAAACTAGAAATCATCACCTTTTACACGAAGCAAATCAACATCAAAAGAACAATTGATCCACGACAGGTCCACGATTCGACGTGATAAGGCGACGTGAGATTCGACGGAGTATCTACTTCCGACGAAGCGGAGATCGAGAGAAACTTCTTCCTCTTGTAATCTAAACTCGAAGGTTTTGTAATTGTAAAATTGATTAATAAAGATAGATCATTGATTGTTAGGATACGTGCGTGTTCAAGTTTAGTTTAAATACCGCAATCAAGACGGTTTCGCTTGTAGCTAGCCGGTTGAGTACGGGTCGTCTGCAGGGAGATGGGAGTCTTTTTCAAAGTGTTTTAACGAGTTAAGTCATGTTTTCAGATTTTGTTGTGGTTATCTAAGTGTAAGTTAATATTTAAAGAGAGCTTGTTAGGGTGAGGATTAGGTTAGTTTGAGTTAGGAGTCTCCACATCTTTCGTTGCCCCACTTAATATCGGTGTTACGGTAATCGGCAACAACGGGGATTAGCACGACTAGGAAGGAACTTGCGAGTATAAGCTAGGCTTTCCAACGCATAGTCCTTCCTTTTGGTGCTTGTCCGTCCGTTCTTGGCTCTTATCCATAACCTCCGGTTAATTCAACCACAACCGGTCTCACTACGGAATCACCGCTATCATGTAGGATAGGGTGCCGTAAGGAGCGGATTGTGGTTCAATTAATGGGAGTCGATTTAAGTTGTTGGGAAAGGAAAGAGTGAGAGAGATTTCCTTCTCTCAAACTTCCCTTATCCTACCCTAACAAGTATAAAACTACTCACACTTCATAATACGGAAAAACAAAACAAAACAAAAGAGGAAGATAGAAAGAAGGAGACTAGAAGAATACGACTAACTATTTGCGACCTCACCTTGGCGAGGATCGAGCGTAAGTATCATTGTCGTATGAATGATAAAGAAAAAGAGAGAAGAAAGAAGCAATCAAGCAAATAACAACAACTACTTAATAATTAAAATTACAACACATTACAACAAGTAAAAGAAAGAGGCAAGCATGGTAATAAATGGTCTTCTTTATTCATCACTCTTCACTCAAAAGCTCACTACAAGTTTAATGGAGAAGAGGTGAGAAGAGGAAGAAGAACAAGACTAAAACTAGGCAAAAAATGAGAATACAAAAATTGACCCTTCCTTCACAAAATTCTGGGCTATTTATAGGCCAAGAAATGAAACCCTAGGGCAACCAACAGAACCCTGACGAAATGACCAAACTGCCCCTGAAATCTCGTGCTCTGAACTGTCTGTACGGCCGCGGATCCGCCGCCTATAGCCCCCTATGGCCGCGGATCCGCGCCCCTACTGTAGGTTTAGGGTGTGGGCTTCTGAGTGTTTTCCTGGTCTCCTGTCCCCTCTTGTCTGGTGTGTATATTTTCTGAAAAATCTATCCCATTTCTTCCAGAATTTCTATTGAGCAAAGGTGGACTTTTTTGTGGATGATTCCTCGAGCTCCGTGTAGATCTCTTGGATTTTGTGCTACCATTGAGCCTTATGCATGAGAATGACATTGAGTTGACATTTTGTCTTCCTAAACTGGTATCTGGCAACATACGGATGAAGAGCGAAGACCGTGTTTTATCTGTGGTTGGCAGGAACCGAATTTCGTCGTGTTTTCCATGAATTTCTCTGTTTGAGAACCGGGAACCTGTATCCTGCAATTGACTAGCAAACACGGCTCAAGAGTATCTACCGATATGCAATGTGATAAAAATTGGGCGGTATGAAAATGCAAAAATCTGATATGAACAAATACCCCCAAACTTATCATTTGCTCGTCCCGAGCAAATTCCATTTATTCACAAAAAAATTTCCTAACCGCACTTTCGCAGGGAACGCGATTGCACTGAGCACGTGCAACAAGCCGTTAAACCTCTAGGTGTCCCTAGTAGGAGGAGTGTTGTCTCCTGAGGGTTTTCAGCGGATACTACCCACAAAATCCGGTCAAGTTCGTTTTGTAAAATAACTAAGA
Source organism: Agapanthus africanus (assembly GCA_030015575.1). NCBI lineage: Eukaryota > Viridiplantae > Streptophyta > Magnoliopsida > Asparagales > Amaryllidaceae > Agapanthus > Agapanthus africanus. Next base: position 21,750,854 of record JASDDO010000028.1, on the reverse strand, counting down.
TTCAAACCCTAAAGTTTTGTTTCAGAAAATAACAATTCTATAATCCTAAGTCTGGACCATCGAACCTTTATTTTTCACACCTCGCTTCTTATTTAACTACAGATTTTATATGTCTTTACGTGCAGTGCAAATAGTGTCGTTAAGTTCCAGAAGGATCGATTAAAGTCATCATGTCGCACAATAAAGCCCAGCTAACGATTTAAAAAGGATCACATAAGTTTTATAAAGAGTTAAGCATTTTTCAAGCTTCGTTTTCCAGTAAGGTTTCAACTTCAGAATTTCTATCTTCCTTAACAGGAAACTAGGTCGTATTTTTCACTCCACCTTTTTCTTGTTTTCATTTCATACACACCTCTGTGAACGTGCAATAGTCTTTATCAAAGAGTAAAACCTTCATATCTCCGTTAAAATTTTTTTTAAAAGCCTGTCTTTTATCAAGATTATTCTCACACAAAGAACCGTTAGGAATTTTAACTCGGAGAGAACACTTGCTTGACTTTGTTTTAAACCGGACTTTCTAGGCTTCTTAGCGAGCTTTGGGCCAATGCACCCAAACCAGTTGATTTTAGGGCATTAGGTGTAGAAACACCCCCAGCGGACTTAATTACTCAAGTTACCTAGGTCCAAAAACAAAAGACAGTTTGGCGTGAAAATCAGATGATTTAATACGAACGGAGATATAACTGGCAGTTCAAAATATTTTTTTTTTGGATAAAAGACGTGTTTGGTGTGTTTGATGTGTAATCATTCCAATCAAGTTTTAGATGGGTTATTTTTCAGACTTAGCTCCAATTATGGCATCAATAACATTCCTTCATATTCTCTTTACTTCATAAACTATTCTTGACATTACTTATTTCAGAACAAACCTATTTGATCCTCAGAAAATTATTTATCTGTTTAAAAGTTTAAACATGAAAGACTCGTCATCTAATTCCCAAAATCTTACGACACGTGTAGTGTGATGTAAAGACGTATATCAGCTATAGTTAACTTCAAAGGAGAGTTATCTTTCAGGTTTTCAAAATCCAAACATAAGATCTAGTTATTCCTATTTTTTCAAACAAAAACCGTTGAATATTGAATCAGAGTTCTTCCACAAGCTAACTTGACAAAAAAGTTTTTATATTTTTTAGAAAATTTTCAAATTTTTATGGATTTTATGGATATTAATATGCAGATGCAAAATATACATATGAATGCGAAGGTAAGAAATACGTACCGAGCGTACCCCCAAACTTAAACTGGACAGTGTCCTCACTGTCGTAGCATGAAGAGAGCAGTTGGAAGGTTCAAAATTGTCGGTTAGTGATACACAAATTTTTATTTGTTTTTGTTTTTAAAGAAAAGAAAAAGAATATACACAAATATATACAAAAATGGTTTGTACATACCCCCAAACTTATTTGGAACAGTGTCCACTGTTCTTGGCTGGATAACCGAAGTTTGGAGGTAGGCAGAGGAAGATCATTCAGGGTAAACCGGCTCCTGTAAGAACAGGAGCTCCTCTGTTGGTTCGGCGCTAAGGTACGGTTTGCAGCGGTGTCCGTTCACTTTGAAAAGAGAACCGTCCTTTGGATTTTCCAAATCCACTGCGCCCTTTCGGATACACATTCCGCACAAAATACGGCCCTTTCCAGCGAGATCTGAGCTTTCAAGGATGGAAGTGAAGTCGGGTGTCGTACAGCAGTACCTGCTGACCAGGTACGAAGGTTTTGCGCAAAAGGTGTTTATCGTGAAACACCTTCGTTCGATTCTTAACGACAACCGCGTTATCGTAAGCCTCATCCCTAAGCTCGCTCAGTTCGTTCAACTGCAGCTTCCGATGGCTGCCCGCATCCTCGAGAGACAGATTCAGCTCCTTAATCGCCCAAAATGCGCGATGCTCGATTTCGACAGGAAGGTGGCAGGCTTTTCCGTACACAAGCCGATAGGGAGACATGCCAAGGTCGGTCTTATAAGCGGTTCTAAATGCCCAAAGGGCATCAGTGAGTTTCAGAGACCAATCCTTACGGTTCTTGGAAACCGTCTTCTCCAGTATCTGCTTGATTTGCCGATTTGAAACTTCGGCCTGCCCGCAGGTTTGGGGGTGGTAGGGCGTAGAAAGCTTATGATTAATGGAGTATTTCCGCATCAAGGCCTCGAAAGTCCTATTGCAGAAATGACTTCCATTGTCGCTAATGATCGCTCGGGGGTGCCCAAACCGTGAGAAAATGTTTTCTTTAAGGAACCTAACGACAACCTTGTTGTCATTAGTCCGGCTGGGCACAGCCTCGACCCATTTAGAGACGTAATCAACAGCTAGAAGGATGTACAAGTTCCCGAAAGAGCTGGGAAACGGCCCCATGAAATCTATCCCCCAAACATCGAAAATCTCCACAACCAAGATTGGTTGGAGCGGCATCTCGTTCCTCCGGGATATCCGGCCCATGTGTTGGCACCGGGAGCAAGTCTTGCAATAGTCGTGAGCGTCTTTGAAAAGTTGTGGCCAGTAGAAACCACATTGCAAGATCTTCTCGGCTGTCTTTCTGGGGCCAAAATGCCCGCCACACGCTTGATCGTGGCAAAACAACAGCGCACTCTTGAATTCATCGTCAGGTACACACCGACGAATAATCTGGTCGGGACAGTACTTGAACAGATAAGGTTCGTCCCAGTAAAAGTGTTTTACTTGGGATAAGAAGCGAAGTCTGTCCTGACTCGACCATTCAGTCGGTAGTAATCCCGTGGCCAAATAGTTCACAATATCTGCGAACCAGGGTTCGCACGATACTGTAAAGAGTTGTTCATCCGGGAAAACTTCGTTGATAGGAATTGGAAGCGAAGGCGAAGAAGGAAGTCGTGAGAGATTGTCGGCAACTACGTTTTCACATCCTCTTTTGTCCTTAATGACAAGGTCAAACTCTTGAAGCAAGAGGATCCAACGTATTAACCGAGATTTGGCATCTTTCTTCGCAAAAAGATGGCGCAGAGCTGAATGGTCTGTGTAGACAATGACTGGAGAGCCGATGAGGTAGGGCCTGAACTTTTCTAAAGCAAATACAACAGCTAAGAATTCCTTCTCAGTTGTTGTATAGTTAAGTTGGGCGTCGTTCAGGGTTCGGCTTGCATAATAGATTACGTGCGGCATCTTGTTGATGTGTTGTCCAAGGACAGCACCAATGGCAAAGTCTGATGCATCGCACATAATCTCGAATGGGTGCGTCCAGTCAGGTGAGGAAAGAACGGGAGCAGAAGTGAGTGAGCGTTTCAGTGACTCGAATGCAGTCACACAGCTCGAGTTGAAGTCGAATGGTGTGTCCTTGGCCAGCAAAAGAGTCAAGGGCCTAGCAATCTTGCTAAAGTCCTTGATAAACCGTCTATAGAAACCGGCATGGCCAAGGAAGGCTCGGATATCTCTGACGCATCGGGGAGGAGGTAGATTGGAAATGACCTCAATCTTTGCTTTGTCAACCTCTATGCCATTTTGCGAGATGATATGTCCTAAGACAATACCTTCGCGCACCATGAAGTGGCATTTCTCCCAGTTCAAAGTGAGATTCTTGTCCTTACATCGGGTAAGGACAGCGTCAAGATGCAGCAAACACTCGTCAAAGGAGTCGCCGAAGATGGAGAAGTCATCCATGAAAATCTCCAGAAATTTCTCCACCATGTCAGAGAAAATTCCCATCATACACCGCTGGAAGGTAGCGGGCGCATTGCATAACCCAAAGGGCATGCGTCGATATGCATACGTGCCGAAAGGACAAGTGAAAGTGGTCTTGTCCTGGTCTTTTTCGGCGATGGGAATTTGGTTATAGCCGGAGTAGCCATCAAGAAAGCAGTAGTACTCATGTCCGGCCAATCGTTCGAGCATCTGGTCAATGAAAGGTAGCGGAAAGTGGTCTTTCCGCGTTGCAGCGTTGAGTTTTCTGTAATCAATGCAAACTCGCCACCCAGTTTGGGTGCGAGTAGGGATTAACTCGTTCGCCTCGTTAGTGATGACCGTGATGCCCGACTTCTTGGGGACAACATGAATGGGGCTAACCCACTGGCTATCAGAGATAGGGTAAATGATACCACTATCTAGACATTTGACGATCTCCTTCTTCACAGCCTCCTTCATGACTGGATTAAGACGTCTTTGTGGATCCCGGGCTGGTTTGGCATCATCCATCAGATGAATGTGATGCTCAATGATGAGGGGACTAATCCCCTTGATGTCCGCCATGGACCAGCCAAAAGCTTGCCGGTTGCTGTGCAAGACCGCGAGAAGGGCTTTCTCTTGCTCGGGAGCTAGAGAAGCCGAGATGATGACAGGGAGGGTCTCGTTCTCACCTAAGTAAGCATACTTAAGGTGAGATGGCAACGGCTTGAGTTCGAGCATTGGAGGTGAAATGATGGAAGGCAAGACTGGTGCAAAGGTCTCGAACTCAAAGGACTCCAGCAAAGGTTCAAAGTGAGTGTAGGCAACCGAGTTGGATGGTTCAGGTAACTCATCCGGAAAGTCGAAAGATTCGAACTCGGGTTGTGCGCAGCTAAGATCGTTCGAAAACGTAAAACACTCGTAGTCTTTGTCGGGCGCAGAAACAGCAGCAGGTTCGAAGAGAAACGCACTAGTGGCGTCGAGATTGTCGTGTTCAAACAGAAACTCCTCGAATTCACACTCTTCCAGGGTGATCTCCTGGATCGAGCAGACGTCCAGTATATGAGCATTAGGTTCGGCGGGTTGATTCCCCAACCTAAAAATGTTGAGTTCAATCGTCATATTTCCAAAAGAGAGGTTCATTGAACCATTGCGACAATTGATCACAGCATTTGAGGTTGCGAGAAATGGGCGACCGAGTATCACCGGAATTTGATTCCGGGGGTTAGCTACAGGCTGTGTATCTAATACAATGAAGTCAACGGGGAATATGAAGTCCCCGACTCTTATCAACACATCCTCTAGCTCACCCCTAGGATGGGTGATCGATCGGTCGGCCATTTGGAGAGTGCAGTGTGTGGGTTTCAACTCTCCGACGCCTAATTGCTCGTATACTGAATATGGAAGCAAGTTAACACTGGCACCAAGATCTAATAGTGCGCGGTTGATGTTCTTATCCCCAATAGTAATTGAAATCGTAGGACAGCCAGGGTCCTTCCGTTTTTGTGGTAAAGATTGGGTAAGGGCATCACTCACAGCGCTAGCCAAGAAAACTTTCTTGGGTACCTGAGACTTCCTCATTTTCGTGCACAAGTCCTTTAAGATTTTCGCGTAAGACGGGACTTGTTGGACAGCATCTAAAAGAGGAATATTAATGTTAACTTGCTTAAATAACTCCAGAATCTTCTCCATTTAAGGATTTTGTTTATTAGACTTCAACCGGTTTGGAAATGGAACATTTTGAAAATTGATTGAGTCTAACGCTGGAGGAGGAGATTTTGGAGTTGGAACGGATCCCAGAATAGGTGTTTTCGTGGAGTGAGAAGTGGGTCCGTTCAGAGCAGAAGAAGAGGAAGGAGAGCCTGTTGAAGAACGGAGAATAGGCTCGGAAGACGAAGAAGAAGGAGAAGAAGAAGAAGAAGAAGAAGAAGAAGAAGCGGCGGCCGGGGTGTCATCGTTGATCCGTTTGCCAGTGTTGTTTTGCAGCATCCTCCCTGATCTCAGTGTGGTCACGGCACTCATATTATGGTTTTGTTGTTCAAGAGCAACATGTGCATTATGTGGGTGACCGGGATTTGGAAGTGGCTGAGACGGGAGCTTCCCCTTTTCTCGCTCGCTTAAGGCCGCGTTCAGCTGTGCAATCTGGGCCTCGATGGTTTTGATGCTTTGCCCGTGTGCGGCAGTGTGTTGCACTAAAGATTGAATCGAAGACTGGATGTTGGCGGTGGATTGAGTTGATTGTTTAACAAACGCCTCCAGACTACGCTCGAGCGAGGAAACCTTATCGTTGTTTGACGGAACAAAGTTGTTTGGTGGAAAAGAGTTGTTGGGTGCAAAGTTGTTCGTCTGGTTTTGGAAAGGTTAGGGTTGGAAGGGCTGCTGATACTGAGTTTGTTGTTGCGCTTGTTGTTGCGGTAGAGGGGCCCTTTGGAAATTGTTGCCCTGGAATTGATTCTGATTCTGATTCCAGGCGAAATTGGGGTGGTTCCTCCAACCGGGATTGTAGGTAGAAGAGTATGGATCATTCCTCGGTCTTTGCTGGAATGCAGCATTAACCTGATCCTGTCCTTGCGAGGGTGGATTGTAAGGACACTCTTCGGTAAAGTGGGAAGGATCGGAACAACAAGCGCAGATGGTACGAAGGGGAAGAACAGGGGCAGGAGTAGGAGCAGAAAATTTGCTCTCTATCGCTTCAAGCTTTCGTGTTATTGCAGCCATTTCATCTTTCATCGCAATAGAGACATCGAGTTGGTGGATTCCTACCCTAGATTGACCGGTAGAAGTGGAGGTAGAAGAAGAAGAAGTCGATCTGGTGCTCTCCCACTGCAGCGTTTTCTCCGCAAGATCGTCAAAGAACTGCCACGCTTCCTCGTCGGATTTTGATAGGAAGTGGCCCTGACAGATGGTTTCCAGCAACTGCTTCGTTGCTGGGTTCAGTCCCTCGTATAAGGTTTGGCAGAGTTGCCATTTCTCTATACCGTGGTGAGGACACTGAACAAGAAGGTCTTTGTACCGGTCAAAGCACTTCCAGAAGGGTTCAGAAGGAAGCTGGGAGAATTGGTTGATTTCATTTCGAATCCTTGCGGTCTTATGATTCGGATAAAATTTCTTCAGAAACGCTTTAACAAACTCGTCCCAGCTGGTGATTGAGTGGGAAGCGGTGCTATACAGCCATTTTTCAGCAAGATCGCATAAAGTGAACGGAATGACCCGTAGGCGTATAGCATCGTCCGACAGCTGGGTGGTTTTCATCATGGCACAGACGTTTTGAAATTTGTTGATGAAGATATAGGCATCTTCAGATTCAAGCCCATGAAAACGTGGAAGCATGTTGATGAAATGGGGCTTAATTTCAAAGTTGTCCCCAATGGCCGGAGGAAGAGAAAAGCAGGTGGGAAGTACAGAATGGGTGGGGTAGAAACGATCCTGGAGCGCAATTCGCTGCGGTGCTACAACAGGCGGAGGTGGTGGAAGATTGGTCTCCGTAGGAGGTGGAGCCAATCCAGCGGTGGTCAAAGAGATGTTCGGATTAAATCCCGACATCGCGAAAGAAGAGGTTGGTGAAGGTGAAGGTGAAGATGTATGAACAGAATTCCGGTCAACGTCGGAGTTGGCCGGCAAAGGAAGGGGTGAAAGAGGAGTGGACGGAGTATCGACTTCGAAGTCGATCGCGTAGTCGGTCGCGACTAACGTAACGCGGACTAGACGGGCGCTAGTGTCCCGAGTCCAAGCGGACATACACTAAACGAGTTTAGTATAGTCAAAGCGAAGAAGGTGAGGGTAAGAAAACGTCAATGAAGAAAGGCGATGGGTGGTGGGTGAAAATGGATTTGGCGACAAAGGGCAAGTTTTTATAAAAGTTTTTGATTTTTTTCTTTTTTTTTGTTTTTTTTTAGAAAGAGATTTACAGAGATATGTACGGAAATACGGCTTAAGCAATCACAAACAAGATATGCACAATCACACCTAGATCTACGGTCGCCTAGGTCTACTAGACCTGCTCCTGAACTTGATTTTCGAAGTTAAACAGTGTCGAGAAACAGGCTTAAAAATACACCGATCACGGGGCCAGGTAAGTGCAGAGATAAGGGGAGGTTGTCCAACGCTTTCGCGAAGTTCCTTAATTAAATAACCCTTTCTCTTTCGGCGGTTGCGCCTTTAACACTTTCCTAGACACCCCGTAATCAATATACGGTTAAGCGAGGTTCTAAACACGGTTTATCTTCTCCTAATGAGCGCGAAGTCCTTAGGGCTGAAGTCTAGTATTTTTTAATTTACAATGGACAATGCATATGCTTTAGTGATTTTTGGGGTCCTGGGAAGGGTGATGAAATCCCCACCCAATCTGGATTGGTTTCAAGCCCCTTAAGTCCGTATTAAAGAAATGCAAAGCAGTAACAAATCAACTGCAAACAATTTTTATTTTGCGGCGCAAAGAATCCTGCACAAGAACAGTTTATTGGAGGGGGGGAGAAGAATTTGCGCAAAGAAGCCTGCAGAAAACACAATTCAGTGGAGCTTAGAGGAGTGGGAGAAGCAAGAGAGACTCACCAAAAATTTTTGGCAACCCGAAGGCACCAACTAGCCGCGTTTCCGCGGCCAAACACCAGATATGGCCGCGGTTCCGCGGCTATAAAGAGAGATTGGGATCACAATTTTTTTCTGGTTGCTGGTCTTGGAGTCCTCTGCTTGTCTGGATATTCTGAATCTTGATTTGCTCACTGTATCTGCTCCAGATTTTGACAGTAGACCGTCTCCTCCGTTTTGGTCCGTCGCGGTGTATCCGCGAAATGTGGGTCTATCTTCCCACGTCTTTGGCACTGTACTTGAACTCCGTATTTTCAACGTCTTGGCCACTGAACTCGAACCTTGTATTTTCCTGCACACTTGCACAAAAGCTAATCAAAAGAAAACAACAAGATGGTTTTTTACAAAGTATATTTTTTTCCGTTTTTTTTTTATACTTACAAATTAACCCGAAATTACACAAGGAAATAAACTACCGTCTCCCCGGCAACGGCGCCATTTGATGGTTAGGATACGTACGTGTTCAAGTTTAGTTTAAATACCGCAATCAAGACGGTTTCGCTTGTAGCTAGCCGGTTGAGTACGGGTCGTCCGCAGGGAGATAGGAGTCTTTTTCAAAGTGTTTTAACGAGTTAAATCCTGTTTTCAGATTTTGTTGTGGTTATCTAAGTGTAAGTTGATATTTAAAGAGAGCTTGTTAGGGTGAGGATTAGGTTAGTTTGAGTTAGGAGTCTCCACATCTTTCGTTGCCCCACTTAATATCGGTGTTACGGTAATCGGCAACAACGGGGATTAGCACGACTAGGAAGGAACTTGCGAGTATAAGCTAGGCTTTCCAACGCATAGTCCTTCCTTTTGGTGCTTGTCCGTCCGTTCTTGGCTCTTATCCATAACCTCCGGTTAATTCAACCACAACCGGTCTCACTACGGAATCACCGCTATCATGTAGGATAGGGTGCCGTAAGGAGCGGATTGTGGTTCAATTAACGGGAGTCGATTTAAGTTGTTGGGCAAGGAAAGAGTGAGAGAGATTTCCTTCTCTCAAACTTCCCTTATCCTACCCTAACAAGTATAAAACTACTCACACTTCATAATACGGAAAAACAAAACAAAACAAAAGAGGAAGATAGAAAGAAGGAGACTAGAAGAATACGACTAACTATTTGCGACCTCACCTTGGCGAGGATCGAGCGTAAGTATCATTGTCGTATGAATGATAAAGAAAAAGAGAGAAGAAAGAAGCAATCAAGCAAATAACAACAACTACTTAATAATTAAAATTACAACACATTACAACAAGTAAAAGAAAGAGGCAAGCATGGAAATAAATGGTCTTCTTTATTCATCACTCTTCACTCAAAAGCTCACTACAAGTTTAATGGAGAAGAGGTGAGAAGAGGAAGAAGAACAAGACTAAAACTAGGCAAAAAATGAGAATACAAAAATTGACCCTTCCTTCACAAAATTCTGGGCTATTTATAGGCCAAGAAATGAAACCCTAGGGCAACCAACAGAACCCTGACGAAATGACCAAACTGCCCCTGAAATCTCGTGCTCTGAACTGTCTGTACGGCCGCGGATCCGCCGCCTATAGCCCCCTATGGCCGCGGATCCGTGCCCCTACTGTAGGTTTAGGGTGTGGGCTTCTGAGTGTTTTCCTGGTCTCCTGTCTCCTCTTGTCTGGTGTATATATTTTCTGAAAAATCTATCCCATTTCTTCCAGAATTTCTATTGAGCAAAGGTGGACTTTTTTGTGGATGATTGCCTCGAGCTCCGCGCAGATCTCTTGGATTTTGTGCTACCATTGAGCCTTGTGCATGAGAATGACATTGAGTTGACATTTTTTCTTCCTAAACTGGTATCTTGCAACATACGGATGAAGAGCGGAGACCGTGTTTTATCTGTGGTTGGCAGGAACCGGATTTCTTCGTGTTTTCCATGAATTTCTCTGTTTGAGAACCGGGAACCTGTATCCTGCAATTGACTAGCAAACACGGCTCAAGAGTATCTACCGATATGCAATGTGATAAAAATTGGGCGGTATGAAAATGCAAAAATCTGATATGAACAATCATTAGCTTAGTTAGTTCGTATTTAAGTTTCTGTATTATGATCTCATTCTCTATCCGTTCTTCTTCTATCTCCATCACGCGTGAGTAATTCACCGCTTGATAGGGTTCGAAGGATTAGGATAGATCAATGGATGAGAAAATATTAAACTTCTTTTACGTCTTATGAAGTTTATAAACTTTAGCAAAAGAATCGTTAACATCATAATCGGGCGCGCTACCAATTTATTACTAGTCTCGATCGCGATTTGAGATCAGGTAAACAATTGTTTTAGTAAGGGCTAGACATAAATAGAGATCAATGAAAGGACAAGGGTCAATAGTGGGAAAACCCTAGTTTCTTCCAAGAACCCTAATCATCATTCATCATTATCTATCTAGTTTTAAATCTATCAAAAGATAAAATGAGTCATCTTTATTAGTCATCCATGACTACTAAATCCGAACGAACCCTACAAGCCATCTTCTTATATATTCTATATCCGTATTTAAACTAAATCTTAAAACTATAAATTCTACATACGTGGTTAACATAGATCTAGAATCTACAACTATTCTCCCTATTCTTTCGATTTCTAATCAACATGTCTAAAACAAGATTAAAAGATTCAACGTATCCCTGCGGACGACCCGTACTCATCTCGGCTAGCTACACACGACACCGTTATTGATTGCGGTTACTACTACACACTCACATACACATCAATCAAATAGTGTCATTGCCAGGGATACGCGCGTAATTTTTTTCTTGCTATTCATGTTGAATTCTTATTCGATCCATATCATAAAAATAAAACAAAACCGCAACTTGTATATTTAACGATTAGTGTGCGATTTTTGTGAAGGATTCTAGAGACACTAGAGCGAGGAAATTGAGATTCAGAAACATCAAGAAAATTCCAGAGGTGCAAAGGAGGCATTGTAGAAAAAATTGACAAAAGGACCCTCCATTACGCGGCGGAACCGCGGAACAAGGCACCTTTGGCGGCGGAACCGGGACGGGGTTGAAGACTTATGCCCCAAAGTTCTCTGGTATATTCCTCATATCCTTCTCTCTTCTGAAATCCAATAAAATATTTTTCTGCAGGATTCTTTGCAAAATATTGCCGCTCAAAAATCTTTTTGCGTGTTTTGTAATTGGTTTGTTTGTACATATTTTAAAATGAAATTTAAGAGGCAATAACCCAAATTTAGATTATGTGGGGATTTCATCACCCTTCTTAAGCCCCACAAATCACAAAACACAAAATGAGCATCCGCATCACCCTACATTAACTTAAAATATCTAGACCAAGACTCTAAGGACCGTCACGCTCAATTAGGACAGAGGAGGGTCGTGGATAATATATCGTTTATCCGCATTTCTTTTGTGGTGTCTAGGCAAGCGTGACTAAGGAAAGTGGTTACTTAATTAGGCCCGCTATTTTCGGTGATTCATATAGCGGATACCTCCCACTTACCTGGCACTTACCTGACCACAAAAGCGATAAAGAGATGGTAGAGAATTGATCCTACGCTTGTCTTTTGGAAGTCTAGAAGCGGTCTAGTGACTTGAACTAGGTGACTTTAGTTCTAGGGTTGTTTGTGCATTTTTGTGTGATTTGTCTCACGTCTGACACTTTTCAAAACAAACCATTTTTAAAATCGTTTACACGCTGCCACGTGCGCTAAACCCGCTTAGTGCATGCTCGGCTGGACACGGGATTCTAGTGCCCGTCTTGTCCGTGTTTCTGTTATCGACTCTGAAGTCGGTACTTCTTCATCTTCTTATTCTCCTCCACCCACCACATCGACCGAGATGGATGGTTCTCCATCAGATTATAATACCACCCTTCCACCACCCGTCGATGCGTAGAATCCACCACGCATCTCTCTCCAAGAGAGATGCTACCCTGTAACAACCCTAACTTTCTGTACTAACTTTTTGTACAATTTTTTCAAAAATACATAAAAGGGTATTTTTGTCTGAGCACAACTTATAAGTTTGTTTTGCTTTTTAATAATAAGAAGGAGCTTGTAGCTCATTGGTAATACCTTGCACTGCTGAACCAAGCCACCAGAGTTCAAATTCTATCATCCACATTATTTTTAATATTGTTTTATTTTAATATTTTTAGAATTCCAAGAGTCTACACGTGCTAAACCCGTAAAACCCCACTACACACTAAAAATAAACTGGACCAGGGGGAAACTCAAGAGACGGCGGACCCAGGGAGACCGACCCCGGCCGGACTCGGCCCGAGTCGGCCGGCGGGACTCGGCCTGACCGCCGAGTCGCCAACACAAAAGTTGTGTCTTTTCCTATTCCCATCATCCCTGTATAGTTTAGATCTCCTGCACATTTCCAGAGCCCCTTTAAATCATATTAAACCCTATTTTAATACAATTTTTATTACAAATTTCAATTCAACCTTTCACCTACCCTAAACCCTAGCCTTACCCTATAAATACAACCCCTAAACACACCCCCTCACTCCAAAATTCTGATCAAAACTCTCAAGAAAACTCTCGGGAATTTGTGTGCAATTTAAGTTAGCAAAGGGGCGAAGCTTCGGCGATTTTCCGACGACGACCTTAGGAGCTCCCGTCGATGAAACGACGCACCGGAAGCTACGTCCGTTCCTTCTTCCTCTCTTCTAATATCTAAACCCATAAGTCCCCCTCGCTCCTTTCTATTCTTTTCTAGAAATACGAAATTCCAAAACCCGACGGAATCGGAGTTAATCCGATTTCCGATTCGGTTCTTTCTAAAAATCCAACATTTTCTTAAATACAATCACACAAAACCCTTACATGTTGACTATTAAATATTAATAAACATGTTGAACAAGTTTCATGACAATCTAATTCATTTTGTAACTTTTATCGTACTTTTTCACTAAAATACCCTGTAGTTTCATTTCGACATTAAACCATCACAATCTTGCTATACCTTTAAGTAGATCACGAGGTAATGACCTACCTCCTCACAACACTCATATGCAATATAGCACAATAATTTTCGGGAACATAGAATAAGGGAAAACGAAACCTTTCAAATAAATACCATTTACTAATAAAACCGTTTTCTAAAAGATTAAGTATTTTACAAATCTTTGCAAAGTGCCGCTACAACCCATTTTGGGAAACCCGACTAGGATGGTGCGGATTATCGCACATCTCTGGGCTTAATAGTGCAAGATGCAGACCTCCGCAAGGAGCATTCGGTCTCGAGAGATTTAAAATACGAAAATCTTAAGGAAAAGAGATTGCTAGAAAATATAATATATATTAAAATTATTTTTTTTATAAATATATATATATATATCATTAAAATATCTATTTTTTATATAATATAAATATTCTAACTTTTCCAAATCAAAGAATCACTTTACATTAAAATACAATGAATTCCATACAAGTTCAACGTTACAATTAAATACCATGTATTATGAAAAATATGTTATTTTCACTAGAAATATCACAAATATAAAATCTACATCTATGACAACTCTAAAAATGATAATTAAATACTTGGGGTGTATTTTTAAAATTATACAAAAGTATTTTTACATAAAACCCCCTCAAGTTCTATAAATTACCCTAAGGACCCTAGTAAATATAGGTTTAAACGGGACCAGTCTCTTGAGCGTCAGGGAGCCGGAGATATGGGTGCTTACCTATCTAAGATAGACAACTTAACAACCGTGTTATCAATACGGTAATCGTCTTTAAAAAAGACACAAATCATGTCGCCCATGTGCAGCGGTTACCGATAACATCAAAACAATCAGGACTTAAATTTACTTTTCTAATTGTCTGACTCAGAATGAGTCTCATTATAATAATCTGACTTGAATATGATTCAAGTGCAATCTACAATATTACAATTCAATATGAATCCATGAATCTATATAATCAATCGGATCAAACTATTCAATCTATATTGACTGAACCGAACCATGGATATACTTCCATTTACATGATTCTCCAGTTACATCCATTTACTAATATCATGGTTTCGGCAAATCATCCAATTTTACACAATCTTCATTACAAGACAATACAAGTTACATTACAACAATACAAAACAACAGTTCACGGGGTTTAAGGGGTAGATTGGTACGGAAGGCGTTAGAAGTGGCATGAGACTGCAAGATTAAGACACCTAACCTGAATCCAATTGTCGTTGTTCCGGGTTGTATAACGGAATCTTGTACTTCCATTTTTCTCTAGTCTCTAGCATATAGAGACCCCTCTCGTATACACTGGCATCCTTCTGTACCAAGCTACAAACAACAGTGTTAACACTAATACAATATAATACAACTTTAAAAGCTATCTTATCTTTCTGTCTATTCTATTTCTCTTTTATCCTTGGGACTTACCGAGCAATTTGTTCGCTGACGACATTCTCTTTCTTTCTTCTTTGAATGTCGTCAGGTGATTCAGATCTTCCAGAGATCGAGCCTATTAGCGAGGACTTGGACCAGCTTGCCTACGACCCAGAGCTCTATCTTTATTGTACATATTTCATTTTAGTACTTTCCATTTCTGTTATGCCACTGTTTAGGCATTGCTTTCATTCAGATGTATTTACTTTTTCATGCATTGTACAGAAGAATGTTAATAAATAAAGTTGTTGTTCAGTTATATCTACTGTCTTTATCTCTTGTGTATTTTTATTTATATTGCTTAGCGTATTTACTTCAGAGTAAATACGTAGCGGCCTCGTCGCGCCCCTTCGCCGTACACCAGGAAGCGGGGCATGACATACCCCGTGCGTGGACCCCTTCCTACTTGTCTATCTATTCCACCAGCCAATAGGGATAATTTTGAAATTAAACCCCACTTCATCAAACTGTTGCTCAAATTTCACAGGCTTGAATCCAAAGGCGCATACGTTTTCATAACTAAATTTGAAAACGTATGTGCAATGATTGACACATCATAACTTTATGTGGATACTATGCACCTATGTCTTCTCCTTTTTACTTTGTGCGATTTAGCAGAAAAATGGCTTTATAAAACTGCCGCACATTCTATCGCAAAATGGGACGAATTCGTTATAGCATTCCTTAAGAAATTCTATCCCAATCATAAGACAGCCTGTGTTCAAAGCGAGATTAACCAGTTTACCCAACTTCCAAACGAACCATTCTGGAAATGCTTTGAACGGTTCAAGGATCTTTTTCTACAATGCCTCCATCATGGAATTGATAAATGGAAACTTTGCTGCATTATATATGAAGGTATTAATCCAGCGAAAAAACAGATACTTGAAACCATTTGTCAATGTCATTTCATGTCTAAAGATGAAGGAGAAGCTTGGCAATTCCTGGAAGATCTCGCTGAATAAACTTTACAGTGGGAAAGCTTTAGATCAATATCGTCTAGGGGAAGTATCCATCAGCTCGATATTTCCATCGCAGTAAAAACCGAAATGGCAGCAATGCAAAAGAAACTCGACTATATAGAAAACAAAGTCTCTTCAGCCTCCCTAAACCAGGTTACGCTTCCCAAAACCGTGTGTGGTTGCTATTCCGACCCATCACACTTAACGAAAGAATGTCCTTTGAGTCCACCGTTTCAAGGTCAAGAACAAATTAATGCTACTGTTCAGCAACGACCTAGAAACGACCCTTATTCTTCTACATATAATTAGGGATGGAGGAATCATCCTAATTTTTCTTGGAACCAAAACCAAACCCAAAATCAAAACCAGTTCCAAAACAATTATCAAAGATTTCCTCCACAGCAACAACAACCACCACCACAGAGTCAACACCCCTTTCAATCACAAACTTTTCAAAATCCAGCCAACAATTCTTCACCAATTAATGATTCTTTCTAAATGGTTGGTACTGAAAAACTCTCCGCACTCAAACGAAACATGGATATGTTTATTTAACATTTCATGCAAACGAATGATGATTTAAAGTCTTATATCCAAATGTTAACACCGAACACCGCCTCCCATGGTGAAAGTATAAAATCGATAGAAGCACAACTTGCATGGTTAAATACCGCGATGAATGCGAGAGAAAAAGAGAAACTTCCATCTCAACCTATACTGAATCCTGGCCACTCACAAAGTTGTAATGTGAGTGCAGTTACCACGTTGAGATCGGGAAGAGTACTGAACAACCAAGTGGGTGAACAGATTGATGATGAGGAATTAATTCAAACCCCGGCTTCTACTTCTTCTCCTACTTCGTCTTATCCAACAACTTCTTCCGACTCTATTCTCCGTTTTCCCCTAGGCTCGAACCCTCAGCCCACTTTCTCGAGTCTACCTAAAACGATCCTCACTCCAATTCTGGGATCCATTCTATCCCCACAATCTTCTCCAATGTTGGACCCAGCCCTTATTGATAAAGCTCCGTATCCACATAGGTTAAAGGGCAACAGACCAAGTCCACAAATGGAGAAGATTGTGGAAATTTTTAAGTAAGTTAACATAAATATTCCTCTCTTAGATGCTATTAAACAAGTTCCGTCTTATGCGAAAATCCTAAAGGACTTGTGCACTAGGAAGAAAAAAATTCAAGTGCCTAAAAAAGTTTTCTTAGCGAGTAATTTGAGCATTGCGTTTACCCAACAAATACCCATGAAACGAAAGGAACCCGGGAGTCCTACAATATCTATTTTTATTAGGGGTAAAAATATCAATCATGCTCTACTCGATTTAGGTGCTTGTGTTAATTTGCTTCCATATTCTGTCTGTGAGCAATTAGGAATCGGAGAGTTAAAACCGGCACACTGCACTCTTCAGATGGTCAATCGATCTATCACCCAACCTAGGGGTGAGCTAGAGGACGCGTTAATCAAAGTCGGGGAATTTATATTCCCTGTGGAATTTATCGTTATAGATACACGGCGTATAGCAAACCTACGAAACTAAATTCCGATGATTTTAGATCGACCTTATCTTGCGATTTCCAATGCAATAATCAATTGTCGAAAAGGCTCTATGACCCTATCCTTCGGGAAGATTTCAATTGAACTTAACATTTACAAGTTGGGAAGTGAACCCTCCGAACCCTATGCTCAAGTATGTTCTGTCGAAATGATGGATTCTGACAGTAGCAAATTTGAACAGCTTCACGATAATGATCTTGACTCCACTTGTACGTTGTTGTTTGACCCTGCTATTTATTATACACATACAGACAATTCTATCGAGTTGTCCTGGTCAACATCTAACGCTAAATGTGAACCTTTTATGGAATCTGAGTATCATCTCGTTCTTTCTGATGAGATTTTTATTCGGGATATCGATGAAAGCTTTGAAAAAATCTTCATTGAAGAACTCGCATTCTTAGAAGACATGGGCGTTATGATGAATCAACCTCAACCCAAAGAAGTTGAACCGCTACATCTTCTTCTTAACAATAACGAGAATACGAGTAATCTATCACTATTGCTTCGTCTCTACAAACCGAGACGTAAACCTGTTCTATTACACCTCTTATCCCATCCCCACTTCTTCATGTTTATAGGTGACATATTCTTCTACCAACCTTAGATCTATATTGATAAAAAAATTGAATGGTTGGTGTTGACTTTTGGTCTTTGTAAAGCTTTATATTGACCAAGAACCTTACCCCCCTCTTATAATTTTAAAATGCTTAATACAATTTCACTCAAGTTTGGGGGGGGGAGAAAATATTTTGGCTCTTGAAAGAAAATAAATTTTTTACAAAATTATGAGCTAAAAATAAGTTTGGGGAAGGTTTTCACTGTCATTATTTCTTGTCGTTACTAACTTTTTCTCTCAAGTCTATAGCTTTTTTAAGCTTAACAGATGGCATCAGTGAAAACACTGCTGCAAACAGGTTCGGGGGGATTTTTCTTATTCACGCATCATTGCATTATACTATATATAAGCACAAAAAAATTTGATGATGAAAGTTTGAAAGTGAAAAATTACATATGAAAGATCGGAATAGTTTGAGAAAAGCAAGAAAATTAGATGTTTTCTTAAAACGAAACTAGTAATAAGTGGTTATGAGCCGTTGTCCCAAGGGTTAGTAAGATGAAGGAAATTACTAATCTGAGAATAAAAATAAGTCTGAAAAAATAGTCCCCATTC
The DNA here is from genome assembly GCA_030015575.1 of Agapanthus africanus. Classification (NCBI taxonomy): domain Eukaryota; kingdom Viridiplantae; phylum Streptophyta; class Magnoliopsida; order Asparagales; family Amaryllidaceae; genus Agapanthus; species Agapanthus africanus. The sequence goes on along the minus strand of JASDDO010000028.1, from coordinate 21,732,559 downwards.
TTGAGTCCAAACATTTGAACGTTGATACCCTACTATACGCACTTACACACATCTTGAAACTTGGGATAGTAGAGGATATCTTGAATTGCTCTTGTCTAAAATCCTTAGTATAAAAAAAAGTATAAGTGGTGAAGAAAAAAATGAACACTGGTTTTGTAATTACCAAGACAGCATAAAAAAAATATAGCGATGGTGCTTTATCACCTAGTGCCTTAGACCAACTAGTTTGGGAGCCACTGCTAAGCCTTATGTGTTGCAAGACGAGGAATTACGTTTAAATGCGCAAGCACATTTTGTAATCGGTTGGTTAGTATCTCAAGAAGTATTTACGGTCGTATGAAGGATGTGTGAGCAATTCCATCTAAAATATTCACCGACTATAAAGTACTTTGGAAGATGGACAAGCGTATAATAGCTTGAATTGAATTCTCTAAGTGTAGGGGATGTCTTTTACACACACGTAAGGGTATATGATCGATGTTGGGAAGAAAGATAGGGAGGAAGACTAAAGGCGATGTTTTGTTGAGGGATGGTTTGATTTCTAAAATCTTTTTACGACCATTAAGATAGGGCTCATGACAACCGAAAAGCTAGTATAGTTGGAAAATCTTCTTTTCAAGATTTTTCTTTTATAGTTCTTATTTTTGTATGTAACTTTCATCGTCTTCCTTTTATTATAGGATTTTGTGGGTGTAATCCGCTGAAAACCCTCAGGAGACAACACTTCTCCTACTAAGGATACCTAGAGGTTTAACGGCTTGTTTCACGTGCTCAGTGCAATCGTGTTGCCTACGAAAGTGTGCCACTTAGGTTTTTCTTTTCTTTCTTTTTCTCCCTCTCTAGAATAAATAGTTTGCTCGGGGCAATCAAAGTTCAGTTTGGGAGTATTTGTTCAGTTGAAAATATCGCACATTTTATATAACATTTTCCTTATTTTTGATAAATATTTAAAGGTGTTTATTATAAATATAGAACATATTTGGGGTTTATCTGCAAAATACTATTTACTATATGTTTATGTATTATAATTAACATTATGAAGGAAAATATATGCATATAATATTTATATAATATTATGCATATCATATCAAATATTCTAATCAAAATTCTTTAAAAGATATAACATCATACAAATGGTTAGAATAATATCTCAAAAAAAATCAAATATTACTAACATTATTCATGGAGATATTGTGCAAGATTTAGCTCAGGTCAGAAGATCGGGATATCGAGATGGCGGGAATAAAAAATCTGCCGATAAAGTTAAATAAAATCGAAAAATCAATACTGGCAGAGACTCAGAGAAGATATGAAGATTCCAGATATCACAACAATCTCCATATGTCAATGTAAGGTTACAGAAGAATTTTCATCAACTGGTCTCTCCAACCCCCCGCGGTTCCGCGGCCAAAACACCCAATTTGCGGTGGATCGCCGCCATTATGTAGACTTAAGATGTGGGATTTTGTGGGTAGGATCTTCATAACAAACCCTAATACTTGGGATCTAGGGTTTATATCTTCTGTGACTATAAATATGACCAAGGGCTAAAGGTTGAAATCATCACCTTTTACACGAAGCAAATCAATGTCAAAATAACAAGTGATCCACGACAAGTCCACGATTTGACGTGATAAGGCGACGTGAGATTCGACGAAGCATCTACTTCCGACGAGGCAGAGATCGAGAGCAACTTCTTCCTCTTGTAATCTAAACTCAAAGATTTTGTAATTGTGAAATTGATTAATAAAGATAGATCGTTAATTTAGTTAGTTCGTATTTAATTTTCTGCATTATGATCTCATTCTCTATCCGTTCTTCTTCTATCTCCATCATGCGCGAGTAATTCACCGCTTGATAGGGTTCGGAGGATTAGGGTAGATCAATGGATGAGAAAATATTAAAACTTATTTTACGTCTTATGAAGTTTATAAACTTTAGCAAAAGAATCGTTAACATCCTAATCGGACGCGCTACTAATTTATTGCTAGTCTCAACCGCGATTTGAGATCAGATTAACAATTATTTGTTAAGGGCTAGACATAAATAGAGATCAATGAAAAGACAAGGGTCAATAGAGGGGAAACCCTAGTTTCTTCCAAGAACTCTAATTCTCATTCATCACTATCTATCTAGTTTTAAATCTATTAAAAGATAAAAAGAGTCATCTTTATTAGTCATCCATGACTACTAAATCCGAACGAACCTTACAAGCCCTCTTCTTATATATTCTATATCTGTATTTAAACTAGATCTTAAAACTATAAATTCTACATCCGTGGTTAACATAGATCTAGAATCTATAACTATTCTCCATATTCTTTCGATTTCTAATCAACACGTCTAAAACAAGATTAAAAGATTCAGCGTATCCCTGCGGACGACCCGTACTCATCTCGGCTAGCTACACGCGATACCTTAATTGATTGCGGTTACTACTACACACTCACACACACATCAATCAAATGTGTTCTATTCCACCCCTTATCCCCTCCCTACTTCTTCGTGTCGATAGGTGACATATTCTTCTACCAACCTTGGCGTTACATCGATAAAATATTTAAATGGTTGGTGTTGACTTTTGGTCTTTGTAAAACTTTATATTGATCAATAATTTTAACCCCCCTCATAATTTTAAATTCTTAATACTATTTTACTCAAGTTTGGGGGGGAATATTTTGGCTCTTGAACGAAAAGAAAATTTTTACAAAATTATGAGCCAAAAATAAGTTTGGAGGAGAATTTCACTGTCATTATTTCTTGTTCCCTTTAATAACTTTTCCTCCCAAGTCTACAGGTTTTTTTTAAGCTTAACCGATGACATCAGTGATGACACTGCTCCAAACAGGTTTGGAGGAGGTTTGTGCTTATTCACGTATTATTTTGCATTATCATAAATATAAGCACAAAAATTTTTGATAATGAAATTTTGAAAGTGAAAAATTACATTCGAAAGATAGGAATAGTTTGAGAAAAGCAAGAAAGTTAGATATTTTCTTAAACGAAACTAGTAATAAGTAGTTTTGAGCTGTTGTCCCAAGAGTTAATAAGATGAAGGAAATTGCTAATCTGAGGATAAAAATAAATCTGAAAAATAGTCCATATTTTTGAGGCCAAACATTTGAACGTTGATACCCTACTATACGCACTTACACATATCTTGAAACTTGGGATAGTAGAGAATACCTTGAAATGCTCTTGCTCTTGTCTAAAAGCCTTAGTATGAAAAAAAAGCATAAGTGGTGAAGAAGAAGAAGAAAATGAACACTGGTTTTGTAATTACTAAGACAACATAAAAAAATATAGCGAGGGTACTTTATCACCCAGTGCCTTAAACCAACTGGGTTGTGAGCCACTGCTAAGTCTTAGGTGTTGCAAGACGAGGAATTGTGCCTAAATGCTCGAGCATATTTTGTATTTGGTTGGTTAGTACCTCAAGAAGTATTAACGGTCGCATGAAGAATGTGTGAGCAATTCCATCTAAATTATTCACCGACTATAAAGTATTTTGGAAGATGGACAAAAGTATGATAGCTTGAATTGAATTATCTAAGTGTTGAGATTTCTTTTACACACACGTAGGAGTATATGATCGATGTTTGGAAAAAAGATAGGGAGGAAGACTAAATACGATATTTTATTGAGAGATGATGTGATTTCTAAAATTTTTTCATGACCATTAAGATAGGGCTCATGGCAACTGAAAAGCTAGTGTAGTTGAAAACTCTTATTTTCAAGTTCTTTCTTTTATAGTTCTTATTTTTGTACGTAACTTTTATTTTCTTTATTTTATTATGGGATTTTGTGGGTGTAATCCGCTGAAAACCCACAGAAGACAACATTCCTCCTACTAGGGACACCTAGAGGTTTAACGGCTTATTGCACGTACTCAGTGCAATTGTGTTGCCTACGAAAGTGTGTTGTTTAGTTTTTTCTTTTTCCTTTTCTCCTTCTCTTAAATAAATAATTTGCTCGGGACGATCAAAATTAAGTTTGGGGGTATTTGTTCAGTCGAAAATATCGCGCATTTGATATAACATTTTTCTTACATTTCTTAAATATCTAAAGGTGTTTATTATAAATATAGAATATATTTGGGTTTATCTGTAAAATATCTATTGTCATATGTTTATTTATTACAATTAACATTATGAAGGATAATATATGCATATAATATTTATATAATATTTTTATTATGCATATCATATCGAATATTCTAATCAAGATTCTTTAAAGGATATAACATCATACAAATAGTTAGAATAATATCTCTATAACAAATATTACTAACATTATTCATGGAGATATTGTGCAAGAGTTGGCTCAGGTCAGGAGATCAGGATATCGAGATATCGGGAATCAAAAATCTGCCGATGAAGTTTAATTAAAATCGAAGAATCAATACTGGCAAAGACTCAGGAAATATTTTCAAATTCCAGACATCAAATAAATCTCCATGTGTCACAATGAAGAAGCCCCAGAAGTTTGAAACCCTAACTCCACCAAACCGCGGTGGAAGGGCGGCCAAATAGAGGTAAACACGGCGGATCCGCAGCTCTTTGGTGGCCGTACGATGTGAAATTTTAAGATCATGATCTTAACAGCATATCTTAACCTATGAAATCTAGGGTTTCTGGCTTTGGAGCTATATAAAAGATCAAGGGCTAAACTTAGAAATCATCACCTTTTACACGAAGCAAATCACCGTCAAAGAACAAGTGATCCACGACAGGTCTATGATTCGACGTGATAAGGCGATGTGAGATTCAACGGAGCATCTACTTTCTATGAGGCCGAGATCGAAAACAACTTTTTCTTCCTCTTTTAATCTAAATTCGAAGGTTTTGTAATTATGAAGTTGATTAATAAAGGTAGATCATTAAATTAATTACTTAGTATTTAATTTCTGTATTTACACTATGATCTATATCCATTCTTCTTCTTCTATCTCCATCATGCACGAGTAATTCTCCGCTTGATAAGGTTCGTAGGATTATGGTAGAACAATGGATGAGAAAATATTTTAACTTCTTTTAAGTCTTATGAAGTTTATAAACTTTAGAAAAAGAATCGTTAACATCCTTATCGGGCGCGCTACCAATTTATTGCTAGTCTCGACCGCGATTTGAGATCAGATTAACAATTGTTTTGTTAAGGGCAAGACATGAATAGAGATCAATGAAGGAACAAGGGGCAATAGTGTGGAAACCCTAATTTCTTCCAAGAACCCTAATCCTCATTCATCATATCTCTAGTTTTAAATCTATCAAAAGATTAAAGGAGTCATATTTATTAGTCATCCACGACTACTAAATCCTAACGAACCCTACAAGCCCTCTTATTATATATTCTATATCCGTATTTAAACTAAATCTTAAAACTATATATTCTACATCCGTGTTCAACATAGATCTAAAATCTATTCTTTATTCTTTCTATTTTTAATCAACTCGTCTAAAGCAAGATTAAAAGATTCGACATTTCCCTGAGAGAGACCCGTACTCATTTCGGCTAGCTACATGCGACACCGTTATTGATTGCGGTTACTACTACACACACATAGAATCAATCAAAAGGTTACGCCAGCGCCCTGGCCAACTTTCGTGGCCAAATGCGGAACAATTTTTTTTCAATCGATCGAAACTTAGCGCTAGAATAATCCTAAACCGGATCTACCATAAACCTAACTAGCAATAAAGAAGCTATTTACTATGAAAAGCGTTATACCAAGAGGCTCAAGTCTTTCGGGTTTTCACTCCTTTCTTTTAGTGTGCTCCTAGTAGCCTCCATGATCGAGCTTGATCATCGGCTCCTTGCATCAAAGATGATCCACCCGAGAGTGTCTACTTTGGGCTCCTACCTTTAAACTAAGGTAACTAGATTACTTGGTTTGCCAATCTAAGTAACCTAGGTGATGTAAAGAGTGTTGATGGAATTTTTTGTCTCAAGAACCCTAGGTTTCTCAAGACATGAGACTATTAGGGCTTGAGGTAGAAGAAGAGAAGTTTGGAGGAGATGAGAGAGTTGTAGAGAGCAAACTCAAGAAAACTCAAGTGAAGAATGGCTAAGATAATTGACTAATAAAGCAAGCAACCAAAGATAATCATAAAAAATTATTTCCATCATAAAATATCTAGATATTTTGTGCAAAATATCTGGATTCCACCTTGCCTCAATAGTAACACTTAACTCACTAAGTGAGTTAACAAGTAGCCATGGTTCACTTAAGAAAATTCGATACCTCGTACCTCCACCTCATTAACCATTTAACTAAATGGTTAAAACAAATAATGAGGATTCTTCTTCTAAAAGCACTCTTGTAACAAATTACAAGAATACTCCTCACCGTATATACATACCCGTATCCGTATTCCGAATAATACGAATACAAAAGAGACAAAAATAATCCAACAATATAATACTATGATCCGGCTTAAACCAAAACCTACTAGTATTATCCTCCTGAATATCATGCGTGCACAAGTACACGTATGTGATCGAACCCTACCGTAAAACCATACGGCCTCTACATCATTTCGTCCGAAGCAGGGAAACCCTCTGTGTGGGACTCTAAAGACTCGACAGTACGCTAGCAATGGATTTATCCATAAGCACGTCAGCGGCACTAGCTATACATAACGGCTACCCATGTACCTGTCGAAAAGGAAAGCCGACGACCAAACTCATCCGGATCCCTACTGAGCCTATCTGTGACAATATTCATACAGTCCGGTCTCTTCGTCTAAGAGTATCGCATACCGGGTCTAGGGGGTGGTAAACATAAGACCTTAATAACCCGATAATTCGCGCTGATGTGGATCAGGACCAATCCGGGAAACTACTTATCAACCTATCAGTAAATCCCAACTATCTTGGCCAAGGTTTTAAGGTCCTAGCCAATCGAACAAAGTGTGATATCAACTCCTAATATCGGGAGAGACGAATACCTGACAATTACTCACTGCCTCCATGTGGCTCGAGACTGTACCCAACCAAAATTTGTTTGCACGACTCAGTAGAGTCGTGGTAGGATAGTGATCAAAGCAAAATGGGAACTCACACGAGACAAATGAAGATTTCAGGTCCAAAGACTAACCCGTACATATGTCATAAGAGAACCACTATCTGACAATAGGTATAATATCATCTAGAGGTTCTCAACGAGTCCGTCCAGTGTACTCACCCCAGTGATCACCCATATACAATCTTAGGTGATCACACCAATGGTTGTAGGACCAACCACCGCCCCTAGTCGGGGTCTCGAAACGTATACTCAAGTCTACTCTGGAGTATCAATGCCCGATCTCGATACTCCCGTGACTTGGGACTTTCACGGATGTGCTTATAGACTACCCAGCTCCCATAAGTATGATCTCCATCATAACGCTGGTAGTCAAGCAAGTTCCTATGGGCTTTATCAACATGTGGTCGACATATATAGTATATGCACATGTTAAGATAAAGACAAACCATAATAGTATACTACTGTATCGAGTCTTTATCAATATGTGCAAGCAAAATAAAACATCAATAGAAATAAATACACATATTCTGACAAAGACATCTCAAATAATATACTATATATCTGAGCAAGATTGTCCTGTACAAACATATCCCCAGCATCCATATGTATTCATATACAATATTGGCCTCTAGGGCATACATATCCAACAATATACACAGACCACAAAAGTCTGAAGTATATGTTTACTCAGAAAGAGCTGAATATGCGGCAGAGAAGATGGCTAGGACTTATGGCAGACTTCGACATCAGCCTACAATATCATCCAGGGAAGGTGAATGTAGTTCCTGATTCACTTGGTCGCTAGCCACTATCAATGAATCTCACCGCACAGTGGAAGCTACAGCAAGATTTGCACAAGATGGAGATTGAAATAGTTATGCCGGGTAATACTTCAAAGTTGATGAATTTACAAGTTCAATCTACTATTATCAATCAAATCAAAGAAGCTCAAGTAAGCGATACCAAGTTGCAAAAGATCAGAGAACAAGTAGAAAATGGACTTAGAACAGACTTCATCATCCATGAAGATGGATCTTTGAGATACGGAAGCAGATTATATTTACCACAAGGTTCTATTCGGGAAGATTTGATGAAAGAAGCTCACAACTCTCATTCAGTACACCCTGGTGGTACAAAGATGTACAAAGATCTACGTCAATAATACTGGTGGCATGGAATGAAGCGTGAAGTAGCCAAAAGCGTAGCCAAATGCTTGGTGTGTCAGCAAGTAAAAGTTGAACATTATGGGACTGCTGGTTTATTTCAACCGTTACTTATTCCAGAATGGAAGTGGCAACACATCACCGTAGACTTCGTGACTGCACTTCCTCGCAGCACGAAAGGTAACGATGCGGTATGGGTTATTATGGATCGACTCACAAAGTCGTCTCACTTCATCCCATTTTGAGTTGGCCAATCTACCGAGACATTAGTAAAGAAGTACATGGAAATAAGTCTGAATCTAAGTAAGATTTAACTCTTCATAGTGTACTATTTCTGATACCCATGAACTCATGCAGGAGATCGTGAGATTACATGGAGTACCGGTTTACATTGTCTCCGATAGTGACACTAGATTCCGATCGCATTTTTGGCAGATTCTGCAAGCTAGCTTGGGAACGAGTCTGAACTTCAGCACAGCTTATCATCCACAAACAGATGGTCAGTCTAAGTGAACGATTCAGATCCTTGAAGATATACTAAGAGTGTGTATGTTTGACTTCGGTGGATCGTAGGAAGATCACCTATATCTTGTGGAGTTTTCATACAATAATAGCTACCAAGAGAGTATCAGAATGGCACCGTTCACAGCTCTCTATGGAAGGAAGTGTCGTTCACTATTAAGTTGGGACGACATCGGAGATAGGGAACTCCTTGGACCAGAGATGATCTTGGCAACTGTGGATGTAGTTCGCACGATCAGGGAAAAAATGCGCATAGCCCAAGGCCGACAAAAGCACTGGGCTGATGCAAAGCGCCGACACTTGGAGTTCCAACCAGAAGATCATATGTTCTTAAAGATCTCTCCAAATCGTGGAGTGATTTGCTTTAGTAAGAGGGGTAAGCTAAGTCCGAGATTTATTGGACCGATCGACATACTCGAACGAGTCGGAGAAGTAGCTTATCGTTTGGCACTACCACCCTTATTGGAAAGAGTGCACAATGTGTTCCACATATCCTAGGTTCGAAGATATGTGAGCGACCCTAGCCACATCCTTGATCACTCTGAGCTCACTGTACAGACAAACTTATCTTGTGAGCAGCAACCCGTTGAAATCCTGGACAGAAAGTTAAAATCACTTCGGAACAAGGAAGTAAACTTGGTCCGAGTGATGTGGAGAAAAGATTCACCAGGAGAATCAACGTGGGAAAGAGAAGACAACATGCGTGCAAGATACCCTTACTTGTTTGTAAATTAGTCCTTAGATATTTGTAAATTTCGAGCACGAAATTTTTATAAGAAGGGTAGAACGTAACGACTCTGTTTTAATGTACAAAATTTTCTTAAAGTTAATGTACAGAATAGAGTTTCAAGCCTGAGCATAAGTTATAAATTAAAATTTGCTTAAGAACAGCAAGAAAGCACTTATAGCTTATTGGTAAAGCCTTGCACTGCTGTGACGTAGCCCCTATGTTCGAATCCCCTCAGCCACATATTATTTTTACCGATTTTTCTTTTAAACTTTTTGGAAGCCCAAAAGTTTACACATGCAATACACGTAAAAATGAAAAGTCACTGAAAACAAACATGTGGAAATTTTTATATGAACAGACACCAACACGTGGCACCAATCCCAAGCCTCGCCTCCACTTGATGGCCGACGAGATTTCAATATGGGCCGGTGCCGCCGGGCTTGCCCGTAGGATATGCCCCCATATTTTGAATCCTCACCCCTTGGCCTCCCCTACTACTTCTCTTCTGTTTGATTTCTCTGCATTTATCCAGAGAGTGTAATTTCACTCTTTAATTCTATTTTAAATGCATTGTAATTCCATTCTTCAATCCTAAAACCCTAATTTCTCCTCTAAATACAACATCACACCCTAGCCCTCTCCATTCTGAAATCCATTATAAAAAAATTCTCAAATTTTTCCAAGTCAAAGAAGTGTACAAGTGGAGTTAGCCCAAGATCAAGTTCCGGCGACGATTCAAGAAAATTCCGGCGACCCCAAAACTCCACGAAACTCTTAAATCCTTCCTATACCTCCCATCTCTCATTCCAACTCGTAATTCCTATCTACTCTCTTCTTATCACCTCTCAAAACTTCTTCTTTTCAATGATGTCGGTAAGTGGAGTTATACCGACATTCATTTCTAAAACTTCTTAAACTAAAAATTTTCTTAAGAACTATTGATCTAAATCATTGTACCTTGATTGTTAAACATTAACTAAAATATTAGAAACCAAGTTCACTATAAAAATCCATGTAAAACAATTTCTATTACACTTTTACGGTTAAATACCACAAACTTTATATTCGTCATCTTTTATCATATTTGCTTGTATTACCTTTAGAAAAATCTCACGAGATAATGACCTACCTCTCACAACACACATCTTGACATAGCACGATTGCTTAAAAATAATATCTTTGGGACAAATACGACTTTACATTTAAATACCATAAACTATTAAAACTGTATTCTTTAAATTGTTTTAAATTAAATTCCTTACGATTACGTCTCTACAACCGACATTTAGGGAATCCGATTTGGTTGGTGTGGGTTATCGCACATTCTCAGACTAGTAGAGCGAGATGCGGACCTCCTCACGGAGCATCCGATCTCGATAGAATTTTTAATACAATTTTTAAGAAAACATGATTTTTTTATTTAATAAATAAATTCTATTTTTAATAATTATATATATATTTATATATATATATATTTATATATATATATATATTATCAAAACATCTATTTTATATTTATAATAAATTCCATGTTTTCTAAACACAAGAATCTCAAGTTTCATGAAAATATCGTTAACAATCCATACAAGTCAATTTACACTAAAATACCATGTATTATTCAATTTAGGTTTTTATTCACTAGAATACCTCACTTTTAAAATTTACATCCATGAAAACCATAAATACGATAAATAAATATTTGAGGATTATTTTGAAAGTATACTAAAACTATTTTTTCATAAAACACCCTCAAGTTATATTAATTTACATTAAGGACCCTAGTAAATATAGGTTTAAGCGGGACCAATTCTCTTGAGTCTCAGGGAGCCGGAGAAAGTGGGTGCTTGCCGATTTAAGGTAGAAAACTAAAACGGGGTTATCAATGGTAATTGGCTTGGAAAAAGTTACAAATCCTGTCGTCCATGTGCAGCAGTTACCGATAACTCCAAAACCTAATTCAGGAATCCAATTCTATTTAAAGTGTCTGACTCAAACAGAGTCTCAGTCTAATCTGAATACAATTCCAACTTATCTACAATTCAAATATAACTCCAATACAATATGAATCCATATATACTGAAATTTGAACATGAATACCAGAATACTATCAAATATCAAAATGACTCGACTGGACCGAACCATGGATATATATTGACTTGACTACATGACTATCCGTTTATATCCTTATCCGTTTACATGAACAATTTATATCATGGTTTCGGAAAGTCTTATACAACAAATCAATACAATTAATACAATATACGTTTTTAAGGGGTAGACTGGTACGGAATGTGTTAAAAGTGGCACGATAATGGTCACTATAATTCACCTAATCTGAACATCCGTTGTCATTATCCCGTGGGTTTTGACGGGGCCTTGTACTCTAATGCCTTAGTCCACGGAGCAAGTTGGAATCCTCTCGTATACACTAGTACATTCTGTACTAAGCTATAAACAACTACGTTAACATAACAAATACAACCATATATACTTTATCTGTTCTATTCTCTATCTATTCTTCTTTATCTTTTGGGACTTACCGAGCGATTGTTCGTTGACAACATTCCTTTTCCCTTCTTTCTTTAGAATGTTGTCAGGAGGACCCGACTCTCTGGAGATCGAGCCCAGCCAGGACGATTTGGAGCAGTTTATTGAGGACCCAGAACTCTAGTTCACTTGTATATACTTTTACTTTCAGTTCATGCCATTGTTTAGGCATTGCTTTTCAGTATTGTATTTACTTTCCATTTGTATGTAAATAAATGTTTAATCAATAAAAAGTTGTTGTTTATTTATACCTCTTGTCATTTCTTGTGTACATTTATTATATTGCTTATTTACACTTAACGTGTTTATTTCTGAGTAAATACATCGCGGGCCTCGTCACGTCTCCTTACTCGTACTCTGGGAAGCGGGGCGTGACATCGAGTGAAAAGGAAACTGAGTGCAACAAATACAAATAACTAACCAGTGATAATGGAAAAAAACGATAGGGCCGGCTCACTGGTCTAAATATCCACGATCTCCTCGAAATAAGACGGGTTCACTTCTTTCTCTGAGCATGCATACTCATGTCGTTAGAGTGAAAAAATAGTAATATATAATATGTGCAATAATAATAAACATGAAGTGGCGAGTATAGGTTAAAGATATGAGCATGAAATAGTAGGCACAGGTAAACAGTTGAGCATGAATATCAAATCAGTAAATCGATGCAAATCCATACCACTAATCCTATCAGTCTTTAGGTCTCAATGTCCATGTCACTATCTTATCGTCAGTTTAAGCGTAAGAGTCAACCATTGGAAACACAGGTCCAGAGTTGGCCATTGGAAACATAGGCCCCTCTCCTGTCCACTAACAATCAATAACACACGTTCATGTAATGGGACCCTGGGGATCCTTCCCTTGTAATCAGTACACACTCATGTTGTAACGACTATGAATTTTCTGTACAAATTTTTTCTTCGTAAAGTATAGAAAGGAAGTCTGAGCACAATTTAAAAGTTGTTCTTGTTTAAAAACAACAAGAAAAAACTTGTAGATCACTGGCAAAGCCCTTGCACTACTGTGACGCAGCCCATGTGTTCGAATCTCATCAGCCACATATTATTTTTTCTGAATTTTTCTTTTAAAATTTTTGGAAGCCCAAAATTTTACACGTGCAATGCACGTAAAATAAAAAGTCCGAAGAAAACAAACATGTGTAAAATGTTGTACAAACAGAGAGGGACACTTGGCAGAGATCCACAGGCCCCTACCCATAAAATGGCCGGCGAGATTCGCCCTAGGGCTGAAGGCGATGGATCCCCCGTGGGGAAAAGTCCCCATACTCTACACACCTAACTCTTGGCCTACCCCCATTACCCCCATACTGTTTGTTTTCTCTGCAAATTAACAGAGACTTCAATTTCATCCATTAATCCAATTTTTAATGCATTTTAATTCATTCTTTCAATTCCAAAACCCTAATCCACACTATAAATACAACCCCATACCCTAGCCCCTCCTCATTCTGAAAATTCTAATACAAAATATCAAAATTTTCTAAATACAAGTGGAGTTAAAGTGGAGTTAGCCCAAGAACAACTTCCGGCGAGAATCTACATAAGTTCCGACGACCCCACGATACCAAGAAGGCTACCACCCTTTTTCTATCTCCCATCTCTCTTTCTAGCTAGTAAGTCCCACCCCCTTCTTCTTTTTCTACATAAAAAGTCCATTTTTATAAAACATGTCGGTAAGTTGAGTTATACCAACATTTGTTTCTAAAATCTTTAAAACTATAATTTTTCTTAAGAATTGCTCATTCATGTTTCTATACCTTACTTATTAATCATTAAACTAATATTTAGAAACAATTTTCATTCTAAAACTCCATATTAAACAACTTTAATTAAACTTTTACATTTAAATACCATGAATTTTATATACGTCATCTTTTAAATATTTTTTCTCAGCATACCTTTAGAAAACTTCACGAGGTAATAACCTACCCCTCACATACACACATATTGACATAGCACGATTCTTTTTGAAACATATTTTCGTGGAAAATACAATATTTCACTTAAATACCATGAACTATAAAAACCGATTTTATTTAATTATATTATTAAACTCTTTGCGATTATACCGCTACAATCCATTTTGGGGAACCCACTATTGGATGGTGCGGATTATCGCATATCCACGGGCTAGTAGAGCGAGATGCAGACCTCCTCACGGAGCATCCGGTCTCGAAAGAATTTTAATACGATTTTTTAGAAAAACGAGATTTTCTATTTAATAATAAAATTAATTTTTATAATTATATAAATATTATCAAATCACATATTTTGAAGTTATAATAAAATTCCATATTTTTCTAAAAATAAAAGAATGACAAGTCTCACCAAAATACCATCAAGTATCAATACAAGACAAGTTTTACACTTAAATACCTTGAACTATTCAAGCTAAGTTAATATTCACTAAAATATCTCAAATCTTAAAAGTTACATCCACGAAAACCCTAAATATGATAAATAATTACTTGAGTTATATTTTGAAAGTATATAAAATACATATTTTTCATAAAACCTCTTCGAGTTATGTAAAATTACAATTAAGGACTTTAGTAAATATAAGTTTAAACTGGATCAATTCTCTTGAGCCTTAGGGAGCTAGAGAAAGTGAGTGCTTGCCTATTTAAGGTAGAAAAACTTAACGGAGTTATCAATGGTAATTGTCTTGGAAAAAGACACATATCCTGCCGTCCATATGCAGCAGTTACCGATAACTCACAAACCTAATTTAGGATCAAAATTCTTTTTAAAGTGTCTGACTCAAGTCTGAGTTTAAATCCAAACATGAATCCAAATCCAAACATGAATCCAAATCCAAACACGAATCCAATACAAACATAAATCCAATCCAACATGTATACTTGAACTTGAACCTGAATACCAGAACAAGAATAATATCAACATAACTTGACTTAACCGAACCATGACTATATCTTGAATTGATTACATGCCTACTTGATACATCCTGAAATCGTTTACATGAACAACTTATATCCATGGTCTCGACAAGTCTAACGACTATATGTATACAATATATATATATATATATATATATATATATATATATATTACGGGGATTTAACGGGGTAGATTGGTACGGAATGTATTACGGAATGTAATATAAGTGGCACGATGAAGGACACTAAAAAACTCCTACCATACATCCATGTCGTTGTCCCATGGGTATTGACGGGGCCTTGTACTTTCCGTTTCCATAGTCCACGGGATAGTTGGACTCCTCTCGTAAACACTGATACATTCTGTACCAAGCTATAAACAACTACGTTAGTATAACAAACATATACTTGAACCAATTACCTTTTCTATTCCCTTTACTTGATCTATAACTATCTCTCTTTTGAGACTTACCGAGCGCTAGTTCGCTGAAGACATTCATGTTTCTTTCTTTCTTTGAAATGTTCGTCAGGAGGACCCGGCTCTCAGAAGATCGAGCCCAGCCAAAAGTAATTGGAGTAAATACTCAAGCAGCTCGACTACTAGCTTACTTGTACTTTTTTACTTTTCAGTTCATATGCCACTATTTAGGCATTGCTTTCATCATTGTACATTTCCTTTTCAAATCAGTTGTAATGTAAAGAATGAATATTAATAAAAGTTGTTGTTTATTACATCTCTTGTTATTCTTGTGTATTCATTTATATTGCTTATTTATGCTTAACGTATTTATTTCTGAGTAAATACGTCGCGTGTCTCGCCACGTCCCCTTCTCCATTGTAACAACTGAGTTCATTTATACCAATTCCAGTTCCCGTATTTATATATCTGTGGTATTTTATTGATTTATCATGTTTGGGGGCAAATGGTATTTTACATTTTTATATTGCATTCGACCCGACCCGCTTGCTTGAACTTGTTGATTCATATTTATAGATTACTCTGGCTTGTTACATAAACATGTGCATCTAATTTAAACTGCATACTGACATTTTATCTAGCATCGCATATTTTACATATAACATTTTAGGTCATGTATAATAAATTAAAATTGCATTTCATAGCCTGCATGATACCCCTAACACCGTGGTAGCGTCCGCGCATCTTGTTCTCGTCCCGTTCAGTGAAACGGGCGTGGTTGGATAGCTACGCGCATGTACGTGCATCCGTTCTTGGGGGTATGCATTTTCGTTACCTAAGCATTCATTTTAAAATTTGGAAGTTGCATATAATTTTCGTATTTTAAAACTAAATTTTTAGACCCGACCCGGGCGCGTTTTGAAATATTTTCGTATCCCGCCAAAATTCAATTATTTAAATTTTAAAATTTAATTACTATAATTTTTAATAGCTCAGAAGTTGTTTTCTATAACGATTAAAATCCTTTTTCTAAAATTTAAAAATCATTTTAAATTTTTCCAGGCTCTGCCAGCTCTCTCTCTCTCTCTCTCGATTTCCTCTCTCCGCCGGCCCCACTCCTTCTCTCTCCCTTTCTATCTCTTTCTCTCACCTTTCTTTACCTCTCTCTCTCCTCCCCTCTTCCTTTCTCTCTCCCCCGAATAAAAACAATTTTATCTCTCCTTACTGTTCACACACACTCTCTCTCTCTCCTCTCGATCTCCTCTTTCTCTCTCAGAATCTTTCTCTCTCTCATCTCGCTATATTCTCTCTCTCTCTTCATATATTATTTCTTTCTTCCTTCTTCTTTAACAAAACCCACGACTGCGAACCCTAGCCTCCACCTCCACCTCGCCGTCGCCCAAAGCCCGACGATGATTTTATTCACGACCTCGCCGCCTCCTCATCCTCACCGGATCCACCTCCTCTCTCATCACCCGAGACTTGTACACACCCGAGAACGAATAAAAGCCCCCTGCACGCCTTTACACCACCGACGGGGTTCGCCGGAGAGATCTCGTCGTCACCTTCTTCCCAAATCCGGCGCAATAGTGAACCTAGCACCCCCTTCTTCCTTCTTCCTTCTTCCTTCTTTCTTTCTTTCCTTCATTCTGTTCTTTTTAAAAGCCCTCTGTCCTCTGCAGGTTACCTCGCCGGAGCTCCGTCGACGTCGTCGACACCCTCACGACCCTCTTTGCAGACTACAGTGAGCTTCCTCTTCTCATTCTTCTTCTTCCTCCTTCCCTTCTTCTCTTCTTCTTTCTTTATATACTTTCTTTTCTTTTAAAAAAAGAGTTCTCTGCCTTTTAGATCGCCGGAACCCGGTCGTGCCGTCGACGATCCCGTCGACCCAGCGAGCGTACCTGACTCGTATGATCACCTTGTACGTTGTTTGGATCCGTTCCGTGTACCGTGCCCGCGTCGCGACTTTTTCCGCCGACGTGAGACGTTCCGTACACCCGTTTCTTGATCCGTCTAGGCAAGTAAAACTTGCTACATGCTATTTAAATTATTTTATACTTATTCAAACATGTATTAAGCCTATTGTTCGATGTCCCGTTTATATCATTTTAGATCTAGAACATGTTGCATATTAGATTACAATACATTGTACCCACGTCCATATTTATATCACATATTGCTTAGTTGTATAGCCCATAGTACCCTTTTTAATAGTTTATAACCTTTCGGACACCCGTTTGCATCCATCTAGCCTAATATATATATAATTCCATCCCTAGATCATTTAATACATAATAATGTGATTTTAACATTCCATATTTGATAAAATTTATTTTAATTAGTGTTGGAATTATAACCTTAACCCAAATCGATAACCGTGGATCCATATGTTTTAATCTGTACCTATTTGCATACCACATCACAATATTCCATTTTATTGTTCCATTAGTACCCCATACTTGTTTTGTATACCCTTGCTTATTATAGTTAGATTATGAGCACCCACGTGACATTTGTGCACCCCCTGACATGACTTGATACACTACTACTTGATACGACTTGATACCGTGCACTTCTTGACATGATTGGATTTATATACACTACCTGACTTGACCTGATGTACCCAAGCTTGACCTGTTACCTGATCTTGTTACTAATGCCAACAATCTTGACATGTTGTCCCTACGGACACTTCCTGTTGTCTATCCATACAAACCTGTACCTGCTTGATCCTGTATTGGCATTAGCTCCAGTTTTATTAATACCTGACTTGAACACATAACTTTGGGGTATGGGGAAATCAATGATGAAACCTGACTTGTAACTCAACAGTTCGATACCTTTACTGATCAATCTTACGGGCTAGGCCAGCCCCGGGGTGATGCTGCTGACATCACTCATCGTTACATACTACCCTTTTACTGCCTTGCAGCACATCTCGGATTCAGCCCGAGAATCTTGACCGTTGTCCCGGGCACGCACGGGATACTATTGAGTTACATCGATGATTCATCAAATTGATTTCAAAGACTTGAGAGTAGTTAACACAGTAGACCAGTTTAGATTACTCACTGCACACTACCCTTTACTGTCCTTATTTATATTGTTGTTTTACCTGTTTTACCGTTCATACTCATACCTGCGTGTCTTGCTACCCCTGTTTATATTATTTCTTGATGTTATGACGCACTGACATCTGGGTTTTGCATGGCCCAGATTCTTTACCTTTGCTGCAGGCCGAGCAGGAGTATTTCAGTCAGCAGGCTGAGCAGTGAGGACTTATTATTAGTTAGTTTATTTTACTATCGGTATTTTCATTCCTTATGTGAGCCCGCATTATGGGACGTACATTCCAGTTTATTCTTGTATTGGATATTTTGCTTCCGCATTATTTTATTCTTGACTCATTTTATTCTGGCTTATGGACATGTATTATATAGTTATTATTATTGTTCTTGATATCTCTACAGCCATAATGTGACTGCGGAAGGATATTTCCTATCCACGGGTAGTATGGTTGGCTATGTCACGTGCCTTCCTTAGCGTACTCTGGGAAACGGGGCGTGACATGGTTTTTATGGTATCAGAGACATAGGATCTAGGTTAATCGGGTTTGATTCTTTTGTAGTTGGTTATTGGACCCAATACACGAATCAGAATACTCGTGATTAGGAAACATGTCCTGCCACCTTACCGTCTTATCATTTTTAATCTTAACTTCCTTCTGATTCTACTTTGACGATATGCAAACCTCTTTTGCATCTCGACTCGAAACCTGGTTTCTTATTGGTTATCTCTAAAACCTAGGTGACTTGGGTGGAGTTATGTGATTGTAGCTATGATACCGCGGCATGGTTACAATGCGGTACTCTATTTAAGTAACTTGGAGTTCTAGCCTTGATTCTTATCCTTAATCTACATTTTGAATCTGTTATCATGCTAATCCTTTTGGTGTTTTGATTTCAGGAACATGGCAGGAAAGAATCTGAAAACGTACCAAAGACGTGTTGACGAAGCCGCTATGCTTGGAGTAATCCGTGGGATGTTGGAGAACCAAAAGGGACAGACCGAGCTGAACCAGCAGCAAGCTGAAGCTTTTCAGGAAGGTTTGCAGACCATTCAGCAGTCCGTGAACAATGTTGTGGCCAGACCAGTTGAACGTGTGGGTACCGTGGCGGATTTCAGGAGACTGGGTCCGTCTGTTTTTACCGGCTTGGAGGAGCCGTTGCCAGCGGAGCAGTGGCTGGTTGATACGGAGAATTTACTCATTGCGGCACAGATCCCAGAAGATAAGAGGGTGGATGTGGTACGCATCCAGTTGGTGGGCTATGCCCATGAATGGTGGCTTGTGGAAGAGACCCGCTTGCCCAAGCCGATCAGTTGGGCGGATTTTTCGAAGAGTTTCTTAGAGAAGTTCTTCCCGCAGACTGCACGGGAGGAAATGGAAGAGAAGTTCATCAGTTTGAAGCAGAACGGCGCACCTATGGATGTACATGCAGCTAAGTGGACACGGCTCAGTAGATTCACTGGACCTTTGGTTGCCAAGGATGCTGATAGGGCAAGGAGGTTCATGCGCAGTTTGGATGTGGACATCCAGAAGCAAATTGTATCCCTGGGTTTGACCACTTTCTCACAAGTACTTACAGCGGCCCGAGAGCAGCAGAGCCTATCTATGAATACTGGGAGTACGCAGCAGCCAGCAGTTACAGTGCGGAAGCCGGCATTTGCACCGAACCGAGCGCATGTACGCAGAGGTATTTTGGTGAACCGACGTGGAGTAACACCTATGAAGAAGCATGTTGTCGTTGATCAGAGAAGGAGCGTGATTTGTGACTACTGCCATTTACCTGGACATGTGCAAAGAGATTGTCGAAGGATGCGGGGACTTTGTTTGGTTTGTGGATCGGCGGATCATATTATCAACACTTGTCCGTCAAAGCTTCGCACGAAGGATGTTGTTCAGAAGCCACCGCAGAAGCCGTTTCAGGGACAGAAATAGCTGACTCAGGGAACTAATCAAGCTCGAGCATTTACTCTGACGGCTAAGGAAGCTAAGGCCTCAGGAGAAGTTGTTTCAGGTATTCTACTTGTTCATGGTTTTCCCGCATTAGCGTTATTCGATTCTGGTGCATCTCATTGTTTTATGTCGTCCAAGTTTATTTCTACACACTCGATTACTTGCACGACCATGTCTAGTTGCTGGGACATACACACTGGGAATGGGAAGATCATATCTAGTAGAGAATGTAAGGATTGTGCAGTTGTTGTTTGCGAACGGGAATTGTTTGCAGATTTCTTGGTGATTGATACAGGCAGCTATGAAGTCATCTTGGGAATGGATTTTCTCTACTCCACGCTCACATTGATTGTAGGGCAAAGAAAGTAATTTTCCAGATTCCCGGACATCCAGAGTTTATCTTTACTGGAGGAAGCAGTTCTGTCGGGCCAGTCGAGTTTAGGGCTAGGCCGACAACTAATGTTCTTTCATCTATGGAGATTGATAAAGATGAAGCACTAGCCGTTGTTCGAGATTTCATGGACGTGTTCGAAGACATCTCGGGTTTACCACCAAAACGAGATGTGGAGTTTGCGATCGATCTTATTCCTGGTGCAGCGCCAGTCTCTAAAGCGTACTATCCAATGGCACCAGTGGAGTTGGATGACTTCAAGAAGCAGGTTACTGAATTACTTGAGAAGGGTTGGATTCGCAGCAGTAACTCGCCTTAGGGAGCTCCAGTTCTTCTAGTCAAGAAGAAAGATGGCACAAGAAGAATGTGCATCGATTATCGAGAATTAAACCGGATGACTATTAAGAACAAGTACCCGATCCCTCGCATTGGTGAATTGTTCGAGCAACTTAGTGGCGCAAGGGTATTCTCGAAGCTGGATTTGCGATCCGGATATCATCAGGTCCGAGTTAAATCAGAAGATATTTGCAAGACTGCGTTCCGAACTCGGTATGGACATTACGAGTATTTAGTGATGCCCTTCGGAGTAACGAATGCACCGGTGATATTTATGAACTTGATGGACCGAATCTTTTCACCATTCTTGGACCAGTTTATAGTGGTGTTCATTGATGATATTCCGGTATACTCGAAGAGTATTGAAGAGCATGCAGAACACTTGAAGACCGCACTGCAGACATTGAGACAAGAAAGAGCAAGTGCGAGTTTTGGCTTGAAGAAGTGAAGTTTTTAGGGCATGTCGTGTCCGGAGATGGAATCACCGTGGATCCTGAAAAGATTATAGCAGTTCGAGATTGGCCGATTCTGAAGAATGTTGCGGAGATCAGAAGCTTTCTTGGACTTGCCGGGTATTACAGAAGGTTCGTAGAGAACTTTGCTCGTCTGGCTGAGCTTTTGACCAAGCTTACACGCAAGGATGTACCATTTGTGTGGACGGATAAGTGTGCGTCAGTTTTTGAGGCGTTGAAACAGAGGTTGATAACCGCTCCTATTTTGACCGTGCCAGACAATTCCGGAGGATTGGTGATTCACAGTGACGCATCTGGGAAAGGATTGGGATGTGTTTTGATGCAGCATGGAAAGGTTATAGCTTACGCATCGAGACAGTTGAAGACCAGTGAGAAGAATAACCCAACTCATGATTTGGAGCTAGCAGCTGTGATTTTCGCTTTGAATATTTGGAGACACTACTTATTGGGCGAAAGAGTCGAAGCATTCACCGATCACAAAAGTTTGAAGTATGTATTCACACAGAAGGAGCTTAATATGAGGCAACGTAGATGGTTGGAGCTGATGGCTGACTACGATCTTGATCTTAAGTACTATCCGGGGAAAGTTAATATCGTGCCGGATGCGCTTAGTCGGTTGCCAGCAATTCACATGTTGACTGCATAGAAGAAACTTATTGAAGACTTTCAAAGATTTGATTTGGAGATTGTGCTACCGCATTCTTCGGGACAGTTGATACAGCTGCAAGTACAGTCGTCGTTGATCGAGAATATTAAAGCAGCGCAGTCGCAGGACCCAAGATTGTAGAAGTTTCGAGAACAGGTTGAAGCTGGACTTCGAACGGACTTGCTGATTCATGAAGATGGTTCGTTGCGTTATGGTAGCCGTTTATACGTGCCAAAAGGAGACATTCACGAAGAACTTATGAAGGAGGCGCACAGTTCGGCATATTCCGTACATCCAGGAGGCACGAAGATGTACCGAGATATACGACAGCATTTCTGGTGGGAAGGAATGAAACGAGAGATTGCCCGCTTTGTAGCAAAGTGCTTGGTGTGTCAGCAAGTTAAGGCTGAACATCAACGGGTTGCTGGTTTATTGCAACCAATGGAAGTGGGAACATATAACCATGGATTTCGTGACGGCTTTACCGCGGAGTCCAAAAGGCAACAATGCAGTTTGGGTGATTGTGGATCGATTGACCAAGGCAGCTTATTTCATCCCATTTCGAGTTGGTCAATCAACAGAAACTTTGGCAGAAAGGTACATGCAGGAGATTGTAAGATTGCATGGTGTACCGGTGAGCATCGTGTCCGATCGTGACACTCGTTTCTTATCGCACTTCTGGAGGAGTTTACAGGAATGTTTGGGGGCTCGATTGAAGTTTAGCACAGCTTATCATCCTCAGACAGATGGCCAGTCGGAGAGAACGATCCAAACTTTTGAAGACATGTTGAGAGCTTGCATGTTAGACTTCAAGAGTTCATGGGAGGATCATCTACATTTGGTGGAGTTTTCTTACAGCAACAGTTTTCAGGCGACTATTCAGATGGCTCCATTCGAAGCTTTATATGGTCGCAAGTGTCGTTCACCTGTTTGTTGGTACGATATTAGAGAACGAAGATTGTTAGGACCGGATTTGATCGTGGAAACAGTTGAGAAGGTTAACACTATCCGGAATCATATGAAAGCAGCACAAGACTGACAAAAGAGTTGGGTAGATACATCGAAAAGACCTCTAGAGTTCGCCGTTGGTGATTTGGTATTCTTGAAGATATCACCGACTAGAGGGATGATTCGTTTCAGAAGTCGAGGAAAGCTTAGTCCTCGATTCGTTGGAACTTTTGAGATTTTGGAGCGTGTTGGAGAAGTGGCGTATCGATTGGCGTTACCGCAATCCTTGGCGAATGTTCATGACGTGTTTCACATATCTCAACTCCGTAAGTATGTTCGAGATGAAACACACATGCTGGATCATTCGGAGCTGACTGTACGTGAAGATTTGACTTTTGAGGAGCGACCGATGTCGATTGTGGATCGAAGGGAAAAGGTTCTTAAGAACAAGGTTATCCCTCTTGCACTTGTTTCTTGGGGAAATCGCTCACATGGAGAATCAACTTAGGAACGAGAAGATGAAATCCGACAGAAGTTTCCACATCTATTCTTGTAGTTTGTTGTTTTTTTATCCTTTCTTGTTCTTGGAATTTCGATGACGAAATTCTTTTTGTAGTTGGGTATAATGTAACAACCGAGTTCATTTATACCAATTCCAGTTCCCATATTTATATATCTGTGGTATTTTATTGATTTATCATGTTTGGGGGCGAATGGTATTTTACATTTTTACATTGCATTCGACCCGACCCGCTTGCTTGAACTTATTGATTCATATTTATAGATTACCCTGGCTTGTTACATAAACGCGTTCATCTAATGTAAACTGCATACTGGCATTTCATCTAGCATCGCATATTTTACATATAACATTTTAGGTCATGTATAATAAATTAAAATTGCATTTCATAGCCTGCATGATACCCCTAACCCCGTGGTAGCGTCCGCGCATCTTGTTCTCGTCCCGTTTAGTGAAACGGACGTGGTTGGATAGCTACGCGCATGTACGTGCATCCGTTCTTGGGGGTATGCATTTTCGTTATCTAAGCATTCATTTTAAAATTTGGAAGTTGCATATAATTTTCGTATTTTAAAACTAAATTTTTAGACCCGACCCGGGCGCGTTTTGAAATATTTTCGTATCCCGCCAAAATTCAATTATTTAAATTTTAAATTTTAATTACTATAATTTTTAACAGCTCAGAAGTTGTTTTCTATAACGATTAAAATCCTTTTTCTAAAATTTAAAAATCTTTTTAAATTTTTCCAGGCTCTGCCAGCTCTCTCTCTCTCTCTCTCTCTCTCGATTTCCTCTCTCCGCCGGCCCCACTCCTTCTCTCTCCCTTTCTTTCTCTTTCTCTCTCCTTTCTTTACCTCTCTCTCTCCTCCCCTCTTCCTTTCTCTCCCCCCCAAATAAAAACAATTTTATCTCTCCTTACTGTTCACACACACTCTCTCTCTCCTCTCGATCTCCTTTCTCTCTCAGAATCTCTCTCTCTCTCATCTCGCTATATTCTCTCTCTCTCTCCCCCTATATTATTTCTTTCTTCCTTCTTCTTTAACAAAACCCACAACTGCGAACCCTAGCCGCCGCCTCCACCTCGCCGTCGCCCAAATCCCGACGACGATTTTATTCACGACCTCGCCGCCTCCTCATCCTCATCGGATCCACCTCCTCTCTCATCACCCGAGACTTGCACACACCCGAGAACGAACCAAAGCCCCCTGCACTCCTTTACACCACCGACGGGGTTCGCCGGAGAGATCTCGTCGTCGCCCTCGTCCCAAATCCGGCGCAATAGTGAGCCTAGCACCCCCTTCTTCCTTCTTCCTTCCTTCTTTCTTTCTTTCCTTCATTCTGTTCTTTTTAAAAGCCTTCTGTCCTCTGTAGGTTACCTCGCCGGAGCTCCGTCAACGTCGTCGACACCCTCACGACCCTCTCTGCAGACCACAGTGAGCTTCCTCTTCTCATTCTTCTTCTTCCTCCTTCCCTTCTTCTCTTCTTCTTTCTTTCTATACTTTCTTTTCTTTTAAAAAAAGAGTTCTATGCCTTTTAGATCGCCGGAACCCGGTCGTGCCTTCGACGATCCCGTCGACCCAGCGAGCGTACCTGACTTGTGTGATCACCTTGTACGTTGTTTTGATGAGGAGTTTGAGAATTTTAACCTTCACTTGAATGAGGTGATTGACGTTGGGGATATTTTGATTGATGAACCCGAAATTTTGGATGATTTTGGCCCACCAATTCATCAAATTCTTTCACTTCCTTGTGGTCATCATCTTGAGCCTTTAATTCTTCCCGAATCCCAAATATATCTTGAAGTTGATGATAATGGTATACCCGAAGATCAGCCGAAATACAGCCTCCATCTTCCACATCTGGTTCAGCAACACTCAACACACCAATTTGTTTACCCATTTCACCTTCTATTTCCTCCGGTTCTTCTTCTGTTCCTATAGTTTCAGTGAGTTTTGATAAATCACAATCCGTTAATTCAAGTTCAATAATACCAAAGATTCAACTTGATTTGGATATTTTTGAAAATGAGGTAGATGAGATTTTCGAGTCCTCTACCTCAATAATTTTTTATGAATCAAGTAGGATAAATTCTGGCACAAAACTCTTTGACAGCAAAATGTTCAATCACACCATTGATAAAAGTTTTGAAGAACTTTTTGCTGACGAACTTGAATTTTTAAACAATACGGATTTTGTGATTAATCAATCTCCACCTATAGAGGTTGAACCGTCACCATTTCTTCTTCCTAATCATTCACATTCATCCTCATTCTTTCTTTTCTTTAATTTCAAACCCTTTCCAGACCACCTCTTATCCCTTCCCCACTTTTTCTTGACTCGATACAACACATTCTTCCACCAACCTATACGATATACTGATAAAATGTTTGAATGGTTGGTGTTAAATTTTGGCCTTTGTAAAGTCTTATTTTGACCAAATGACTCACCCCCTCTTAAAAAATGCTTCGTATTGTCTAACTCATGTTTGAGTGGGGTATATATTTTTGGCTTTGAACATAACTTTTGTCCTCAAATTTATGAGCCAAAAATAAGTTTGGGGGAGGATTTTCATTTTCATATATTCTTGCCCCCATTAATAATGTCCTTCCAAGCTTACAGGTTTTTGTGATCCAGCAGATAGCAACAGTGAGGACACTGTTGAAAACAAGTTTGGGTGAGGTTTGTGCTTATTTACACATACTTTGCATTATACTATATATAAGCACAAAACAAAAAAAACAAGTTTTTTTCTATAACAAAAGAGTAGAAAGTGAAAAATTACATCCAAAAGATAGAAATAGTTTAAGAAAACCAAGAAAATTAGAAGTTTTCTTAAACGAACTAGTAATAAGTAGTTATGAGCTGTTGTCCCAAGGGTTAGTAAGATGAAGGAAGTCACTAATCTGAGGATAAAAATAAGTCTGAAAAATAGTTTCTATTCTGGAAACCAAACATTTGAATGTTGATACCCCACTATATGCACTTACACACGTCTTGAAACTTGGGATAGTAGAGGATACCTTGAAATGCTCTTGTCTAAAAGCCAAAGTATGAAGGAAATGAAAAAAAATGAAGAAAATATAAAAATGGTGAAAAGAAAAAAAAATGAACACTGGTTTTGTTATCGCCAAGGCAGCAATAAAAAATATAGCGAGGGTGTCTCTTCACCTAGTGCCCTAAGACCAACTGGTCTGGGAGTCACTGCTAGGCCTTAGGTGGTGCAAGACGAGGAAAATATTATCACCTAATCAGCAAGCACATGAGTAATCGGTCGGTTAGTACCTCAAGAAGTATTAACGGTCGCATGAAAATTGTGTGAGCAAATTCAACTAAATATTCATCGATTAAAAAGTACTGAGGCAGATGGACAAGAGTATGATAGCGTGAATTGAATTCTCTGAGTGTAGGGATGTTCTATTCACATTCAATTCACACACGTAGGGGTATATGATCGATATTTGGATGAAAGGTAGGAATGAAGAATAAAGACGATGTTTTATTGAGGGATGATGTGATTTTTAACATTTTTTCATGACTATTAAGATAGGGCTCATAACAACTGAAAAGCTAGTGTAGTTGGAAACTCTTCTTTTCAAAGTCTTTCTTTTATGTTTCTTATCTTTATATGTAAATTTCACCATCTCTCTTTTGTTATAGGATTTTGTGGGTGTAATCCGCTGAAAACCCTCAGGAGACAACACTCCTCCTACTGGGACACCTAGAGGTTTAACGGCTTGTTGCACGTACTCAGTGCAATCGTGTTGCCTACGAAAGTGTGTTTAGCTTTCTCCTTTCTTTTTCTCCTTCTCTTGAATAAACTAGTTTGCTTGGGACGATCAAAGATAAGTTTGGACGTATTTGTTCAGTTGATAAAACTGCATATTTAATATGTCATTTTTCCTACTATTATTATATAATAAAAGGTGTTTATTATAATATATGATACATATGAGGGTTTATCTATAAAAATACTATTTTCATGTGTTTATATATTATAAATAACATTTTGTAGGAAAAAGTAAGCATATAATATCCATGTAACATTTGGCCCATTTAAATATGCTTACCTTATTAATACCTTTGACCAATTCTTAATGGTTAAGCTAATATCTCAATAAAACAAACTCTACTAATATTGTTTGTTGAGTTATTGTGCAGAATTTTCAGTGCTGAAATCAAGGAAATCAAAGTTGACAAATCAAATCTACCAAAGATATTCAAGAAACTAATTCTGATAGAAATGTAGAAAAGATTTTCAAAGTCTAGATACTCAAAAGATTACCAAGTGTTACAGATATGAAGCTATAAAAATTAGAGGCCATGATCTCACCAAAAGGGGCGGATCCGCGGCCAAACCTATCCAATGGCCGCGGTTCCGCCGCGGATTTGAAGAGTTGAGATATGGGATTGTGGTGGTTAGGATCCTAACAACTAGTTTCCATATTAGGAAACTAGGGTTCTGGCTCTGTGACTATAAATAAGGACTGAGTGCCTCTTGAAAAATCATCAAGTCGACGAGATCACGAAGTCCAAGACGGCTCACGCATCCAGACTGATCATCAACTGTTCGTCTACCTCCTTGGAAGAGATCGAGAAGCAACTAGAAATTGTAATCATTTTTTAAGGATTCAAAGTGTAATGAATATTGTTGATTAATAAAGGTAGCTTTCTTTTTCTTATTCTATTTCTTAGTAGTTTAATTATGCATTTTCTCTCCATCTCTTTTTCTCCCAACATGCGCAAGTAATTCTCCGCTTGTTAGGGTTCGTAAGATTAGGGTAGGCTAATGGATGATGAACATCTCTAAACCCTTTTTAAGTCCTATAAAGTTTATGAACTTTATCAAAAGAATCATTAACATCCTAATCGGGCGTGCTTCCAATTCTTTGTTAGTTCCGACCGCGATTAGAGATTAGATTAATGATTGTTTTGGTAAAGGCTAGATATGAACGGAGTTCTGTGTCGAGATAAGGGTTAAGAGTGGGATTCCTTTTCCCTCCAGAAACCCTAATATACACGCATCACCGTCGTTCTAGTTTTAAATCTATTAAAGGATAAAAATGGTAACTTTTAATTAATCGTCCATAACTACTAAATCCTAACGAACCCTACAAGCCCCCTTATTATATTAACTACATCCCTAAAATAATCTAGATCTATATTTTTGCATTCTTGCTTAACGTAGATCTAGAAACCATTCTTCAAAATTCTTTATCCTTCCTCTCTTTCTCAACACATCTAAAGTAAGAGTAAAAGGTTCCGCGTTTCCCAGAGGACGACTCGTACTCATCTCGGTCAAGCTACACACGACACCGTTATTGATTGCGGTTAACTACAAACATAATTTTTCGTATCAATCAGGATACTATTGAGTTACATCGATGATTCATCAAATTGATTTCAAAGATTTGAGAGTAGTTAACACGGTAGACCAGTTTAGATTACTCACTGCACACTACCCTTCATTGTCCTTATTTATATTGTTGTTTTACCTGTTTTACCGTTCATACTCATACCTGCATGTCTTGCTACCCCTGTTTATATTATTTCTTGATTTCATGACGCACTGACGTCTGGGTTTTGCATGGCCCGGATTCTTTACCTTTGCTGCAGGCCGAGCAGGAGTATTTCAGTCAGCAGGCTGAGCAGTGAAGACTTATTATTAGTAAGTTTATTTTATTATCGGTATTTTCATTCCTTATGTGAGCCCGCATTATGGGACGTACATTCCAGTTTATTCTTGTATTGGATCTTTTGCTTCTGCATTATTTTATTCTTGACTCGTTTTATTCTGGCTTATGGACATATATTAGATAGTTATTATTATTGTTCTTGATATCTCTACAGCCGTAATGTGACTATGGAAGGATATTTCCTATCCACAGATAGCTTGGTTGGTTATGTCACGTGTCTTCCTTAGCGTACTCTGGGAAGCGGGGCGTGACATACATACACTGGGAAGCGGGGCGTGACAGGTTTTATTGGTGGCCCATGCAGTTCAGTTCTGCATTGAATCCTAAACAATATATCATAAGAATTATAAAAATCAGCAACTATACATTCTTCACATTACAAATTCCTTGAATCTATCCTAACCCTTTCTTTCGATCAAGGTTATGGATCCTTCCAACAACACGAGCACCAACGTGAATGGCAAAGCTCCACCACCTACACTACCACCAATTACCGTTGAAGACTTACTGATAAGATCAATGGTGTTCCTTGAAGCAACCAGGAGTCCAGTTGAGGGATAGCAGGAGCAGGCTGCTCTCCTTCACCAAGGATTGGTTCACACTAAGGCAGTTTTGAGGGCAGCGCATGGTTATATCAAGAAGAAGGAAAGGACACCGCCAGTAAAGACTTGCTATTATTGTAAGAAACACGGATATGAAATAAAGGACTGCAGGCGAGTTAATGGTCTTTGTATGATTTGTGGATCTCCTGAACACATTCTAAGGGCATGTTCAAAGTACAAAGCAAACACAAACCCCACGCCAAACCTGACTATGCAAACTCCTACTACTGCACCACCTTCACGAGGACCAGCTTTACCTCATCGGTCCAAAATGTACCAGCAGGCACAGAAAAAAGTGCCAGGAGGCCAGACATCCACAATGCCGATTGGAGAAACCGAAACCACTGGCCAACTTATTACTGGTAATTCATAATCATTTCATCTTTTCAAATCCTTGTATACCTCTATATTTTTTCTTGTATCTAAAACCAACTCCACACAACTTAAGCACTATACTAGTAGCCACTATTCCTGCCCTTGCATTGTTCGGCATTGGAGCGTCACAATGCTTCATGTTGCAACTTGAGAGAATTTCGCGGACGAAATTCTTTTAAGGAGGGTAGACTGTAACGCCTGCAACATGATTACATTCCTTTGAATCTTTTCTTGTTTTCCCTGATAATCTTGTCTCGACGAAACTACAAACCCTTGATCTTCCTTTGGTTTCTTAAACCTTATCACCTTGAATCTAATGGTAGGATTTTGGTGATTTAAATGGAGTTATGTGATTGTAATTATGAACTGCAGCATAATTACAATGCGGTACTTTGCTTGAGTGACTTGGAATTCTGCCTTTGATTATCGTTCCTCTTGATTCAGCTACGTTCTATCATATATCCATAATTATCATATCCCCTTTGATAACTCATATCCTTCCCTAATTTTTATTTGATTATCATTGTTATTTTTGTACCATTCTTGACAATCCAATTCTAATTGATTTCGCGCTTGCAGCTTTCTTGAAAACTATTCTTGCATCCTTTGAATCTGTTACAACTTCTTTCTATAAATTTCGAGGACGAAATTTTTATAAGGAGAGTAGAATGTAACGACCCTGAATTTTCTGTACAAAAATTTTCTTCTTAAAATACAGAAAGGAGTTGCAAGCCTGAGCACAATTTAAAAGTTATTCGTGTTTAAGAAGTGCAAGAAAAAACTTATAGCTCACTGGTAAAGCCTTTGCACTGCTGTGACGTAACCCCTGTGTTCGAATCCTATCAGCCACATATTATTTTTTCAGAAATTTTCTTTTAAATTTTTTAGAACCCCAAAATTTTACACGTGCAATGCACGTAAAATGAAAAGTCTGAAGAAAACAAACATGTGTAAAATGATGAACAAATAGAGAGGGACACTTGGTAGAGATCCACTGACCCCTACCCATAAAATGGCCGGCGATATTCGCCCTAAGACCGACGGGATTCGCCCTAGGGCCGGCAGCGATGAGCCCCCCGTGGGGAAAGTCCCCATACTCTGCACACATAACTCTTGGCCTACCCTCATTACCCCCATACTGTTTGTTTTCTCTGCAAATTAATAAAGACTTCAATTTCATCCATTAATCCAATTTTTAATGCATTTTAATTCATTCTTTCAATTCCAAAACCCTAATTTCACACTATAAATACAACCCCATACTCTAGCCTCTCATTCTGAAAATTCTAGTCAGAAATATCAAAATTTTCTAAATTCAAGTAGAGTTGAAGTGGAGTTAGTCCAAGAACGACTTTCGACGATGATCTACACAAGTTCCGGCAACCCCACAATACCATGAAGGCTACCACCCTTTTCTTCTACCTCCCCTCCCTCCTTCTAGCTAATAATTCACACACCCCTTCTTCTTTTTCTACATAAAAAGTCTCTTTTTATAAAACATGTCGGTAAGTGGAGTTATACCGACATTTGTTTCTAAAATCTTTAAAACTATAATTTTTTTTAAGAATTGCTCATTCATGTTTCTATACCTTGCTTGTTAATCATTAAAATAATATTTAGAAACAATTTTCATTCTAAAACTCTATGTTAAATAATTTTAATTGAACTTTTACATTTAAATACCATGAATTTTATATACGTCATCTTTTAAACTTTTTGCTTAGCATACCTTAAGAAAAATTCATGGGATAATGACTTACCCTTCACATACACACATATTTACATAGCACGATTTTCTTTAAAACATATTTTCATAGCAAATACAATATTTCACTTAAATACCATGAACTTTAAAAACCGATTTTTCTTTGAATTGTATTATCAAACTCTTTGCGATTATACCTCAATAACCCATTTTGGGGAACCCGCTATTGGATGGTGCAGATTATCGCACATCCATAGGTTAGTAGAGCGAGATGCAGACCTCCTCACGGAGCATCCGGTCTCGAAAGAATTTTAATACGATTTTTAAGGAAAACGAGATTTTCTATTTATTAATAAAATTAATTTTTATAATTATATAAATATTATCAAATCGCATATTTTCAAGTTGTAATAAAATTCTATGTTTTTCTAAAAATAAAAGAATAACAAGTGTCACCAAAATACCATCAAGTATCAATACAAGACAAGTTTTACACTTAAATACCTTGAACTATTCAAGATAAGTTAATATTCACTAAAATAGTTCAAATCTTAAAAGTTAAATGTATGAAAAACCTAAATACGATAAATAAATAATTACTTGAGCTTTATTTTAAAAGTATATAAAATACATATTTTTCATAAAACCCCCTCGAGTTATATAAAATTACAATTAAGAACTTTAGTAAATATAGGTTTAAGCGGGATCAATTCTCTTGAGCCTCAGGAAGCCAGAAAAAGTGAGTGCTTGCCTATTTAAGGTAGAAAAACTTAACGGAGTTATCAATGGTAATTATCTTGGAAAAAAACACAAATCGTGTCGTCCATGTGCAGCAGTTACCGATAACTCCCAAATCTAATTCAGGATCAAAATTATGTTTAAAGTGTCTGACTCAAGTCTGAGTCTAAATCCAAACATGAATCCAAATCCAAACATGAATCCAATACAAACATAAATCCAATCCAACATGTATACTTGAACTTGAACCTGAATACCAGAACAAGAACAATATCAACCTAACTTGACTTGACCGAACCATGGCTATATCTTGACTTGATTACATGCCTACTTGGTACATCCTGAAACCGTTTATATGAACAATATACATATCTATTACGGAGTTTTAACGGGGTAGATTGGTATGGAATGTATTATAAGTGGCACGATGAAAGACACTAAAAGACACCTACCGTACATCTATGTCGTTGTCCCGTGGGTATTGACGGGGCCTTGTACTTTCCGTTTCTCATAGTCCACGGGATAGTTGGACTCCTCTCGTAAACACTAGTACATTCTGTACCAAGCTACAAACAACTACGTTAGTTAACAAACATATACTTGAACCAATTACCTATTATATCCCCTTTACTTGATCTATTCATATCTCTCTTTTGAGACTTACCGAGCACTGGTTCGCTGACGACATTCATGTTTCTTTCTTTCTTTGGAATGTTCATCAGAAGGACCCGTCTCTCAGGAGATCGAGCTTAGCCAGGAGTAATTGGAGCAGATACTCGAGCGGCTCGACTACTAGCTTACTTGTACTTTTTTACTTTTCAGTTCATATTCCACTGTTTAGGTATTGCTTTCATCATTGTACATTTCCTTTTCAAATCAGTTGTAATGTAAAGAATGAATGTTAATAAAAGTTGTTGTTTATTACATCTCTTATTATTCTTGTGTATTCATTTATATTGCTTATTTATGCTTAACGTATTTATTTCTGAGTAAATACGTCGCGTGCCTCGCCACGTCCCCTTCTCCGTACACTGGGAAGCGGGGCGTGACACATGTAATGGGACCCTGAGATTATGTTGACCGAAATCACACTCAAACTATCCCAATAGCCACGGTCTACATTAAGATCCAACCACGAACCAAAATACCGGTTAGCCATAATAAATATGCTCGAGAATTGGAGACTAATCTCCATCAAGCATGACTAGGTCGATACTTTAGAAAAGTGGACAATCCTCGATGTCTCATCTATGCCACTAATATAAGTGCTTCCATAACCGTCTCATTCCATTTATAATTACACTTATATACCTCCCACGGACGTCGATAATGCAATAACTAAATGGTCGTGCTAATTATGTGTAAGTACGTGTCATGATCACTACTAATTCATGCTTTTACGCTAATGTACTTGCCATAATCTAATCACAAACATTTCGGTAATCTAAAAACAGTCGCTAGGGTATCGATGCAAATGATCACTAATTACTGAGAGTATAACAGTCATGCAACATGATGGAGATGCAGTAAAATACACCACTAATAATATATGAGCAGTCGACATCGTTTGGATTAAAAAAAATCGCATTAAATCACACATGCATAATTTGGCAAAACAGTATAAAAGGCGTAAACAGAATATTTAATTATCTGTACAGAAAATTGGTTTCGAGTCAATCGATTTTCTGGTTTGGGATATACAGTTGTTTAAATGTGGGTGTTCATTGCTGGAATTACAGTTTCTGAACTGAAAGTCCAGTTTAAAACGTGTTTTACCCTTAGTTAAAGTCAAGATTAGATGTCACTACAGTTGAATAAAATCTAGCCCTATCAGTTAAGTTTCCAAAAAAATAAATGGATCAGTAACAACCACTGTGAACAGAGAGATAAGACCAGTTTAATGTCAATGTATATAAATAGTCACTACAGGATATGTCAATAATCTAAAATACTTTTAAAATATAAAACAGTAATCAAATCGAACGAAACCACCACTTATAGTTAGCTAATAGGATTATCTACACGAAGATATAGGATTCCGCATAATTTCATTTTCATATAGAGATATACAGGAATTTAAATTCAGGTGTCAATATAAAATACTGCTCCGGACTGCAGTCCAGAGCCGTATTTCCATTTAGTTTTCACCATTGTGTTATAGCAATATTAAAATATAAAACACATATGGTTCTAAGTTATCGAGTCGGCTTAGATACGAGTCTTAGAACACAACATTACGGTATATATCTAATTTACTATGATTTTCATAACGCTGCGTGTGCGAGGAATTTTAAATTTGACGAAACTAAACTGAGGTATTATTTTATGGTGTTAAAGTCCGTATTTTGAACCCAACTCTTACGTGTTATTCATTATCACCAAAGGAATCTATTAGTCATAAATTCCACCATTTAAAAAAAAGGCTTTGGTTTAAGATCTCGT
Organism: Agapanthus africanus; assembly: GCA_030015575.1. Classification (NCBI taxonomy): domain Eukaryota; kingdom Viridiplantae; phylum Streptophyta; class Magnoliopsida; order Asparagales; family Amaryllidaceae; genus Agapanthus; species Agapanthus africanus. Next base: position 21,697,352 of record JASDDO010000028.1, on the reverse strand, counting down.
ATTGAACACTCAGACATGCGTATACATGTGTCTGTCGAAACAATTAATTCATGTAAAATTATAAAATGACATCCATACGATTTAAAGAACCGAGATGAGTTCGATTCAAGGAAACCGGTCATGACGGCTCAAGGTATAAGTGTTCGATTTATAACTTAACGATATATAGATATATAAATATATATAACCCCCCCCCCCCACACACACACACATATCTATTTATAATTATCTAACATTAGCATTAACTTATAAAATTTTAATAGCATGAGTAGCAAGAGATAGTATTTCTCTTTCCTGTAACGACAGCACGACGACGACACGGCAGTAGCCGCAGCGGCACGGCAATGGCACGGTGACACGGATTGTACAGGAACGGCAAGGCAGAGCATAAAGCAGTGATGTAGTGGTTGTTGGGGTAGAGCCGGCGATGGCGGTGACGAGCGGCTGCAAAAGCACGGGGCAGGGCTCGGATGTGGCCTGGAGTGGGCACGGCTTGGGTCTCGGTAATGAGAGGCTTGGGGTAGCGAGCAAGTGTCGATGATGATGATGATGATGATGAAGGGTTAGGCTGCAACTGATCCAGGTGATGTGCCGGCGGCGAGAAAAGATCGGCAGAGGAGAGAGTAAGAGGGTGAGGGAGTAAGAGAGGGAGGAAGTGCTCGGTGGTGAGGGTGATAGAGTGGGGATAGAGCTCGTTGACGGAGGAGGCAGCGACAGTGGGTGGTTGAAGGGTGCAATGGTAGCAGCAATGGTGGTCGTCGTCGATTAGTGGACGCCGGAGAGGTCGAGGTTTGATGAGGTTGGTGGTGCAATGGAGAAGAGAGAGGTGGTTGCCGGCAGTGAGGTGGCTCAAGTGGTGCAAAGTGGCAGTTGCAAGGAGTCTTGGATGAAGGGGAGGTCTCGACGGCAGCAAGTAGAGGTTGTGCTGCTCAGGGGTAGAGGTTGACGGAGGAGGTGGCCAGCGCCGGTGGTGAGTTTGAGAAATGGAGAGATAAATATTGAGAGAGATGGAGAGTTGGAGATCGAGAGGAGGAAAAGTTGTTGAAGAGCTCGAGGAAGTGATCTTAACGGGGCAGTGGTGTAGGCGAGCGGATCATTGGGAGTGGTTGCGAGAAGAGGAGAGACGTCGGTGAGGGCTCAGGGAAATTATGAACGAGGGGAGAAAGAAAAGGGAGAAAGAAGAAAAGGGATTGGGTTTGTAAGCTTCTAGGTGTTGGGCTTGTGAAAAAAGAAAATAGAAAGGGCGGAAATAGAGGGGCTGGGATGGAGCTTGGGGTTTAGGGTTAGGATATCAAATTAGTTAGGGTTAGGGTTTTAAGTATATAGATATCTTTAAATTAAAATACAAATTAATATCAATCAATGAAAATTAATTATAGTAATTCATGGTCAATATCAATTAATAGCAATTAACACGAATCAATAACAATTATTAAAATTAAAACAATCAATGCAAATTAGTAACAATTAAAACCAAGTTAATCACCATTAATAAAAATCAGTAACATTAGCGAATATATATGGTATGGGACTTTTCACAAATCCCCTCACCAAAATCAAGTTTGCATCAAACCCCCTTCATAAAATTTCACAAACATGAACATATTAATTAACGTCCAAAATATATGAATCATAATATATAACAACTAACCATATAAATAATTTATTTAATTATAAATAAAACCGTATAACGAACACGGGTATTACATCATACCCACCTGTTGGGGTCAAAAATTATATACCAGTTGACCAAGTCAAAGTCAAAATTAATCCCAAGCTAAGTGGGCTCATGCCCGAGTCGAGCCCGAGCATGAAGCGGCCGGCCTCCCCCATGTCAAAATAAAAATCATATAATAAATAATTTTAATGTATTTTTTTATGCATGAATGTAAGAAAAATGGGCATAAAGCCAAAAATTTTTAAAGCCCATGGCTCATGTGCAAAAGAAATGAGCACATGAGACATGGGATGGGCTAAATGTCATTTTGTAAAACCCAAGGGGCTATATGTAAATTTGTAAAGCCTATATAAAGCAACATGATAATGAAAAAAAGAAGGACTTTTCATTCCCCTCAAAATCTAGGGTTTTTTGTGTCTCCTCCTTCCTCAAGGTTCCAAACCTTCTTCCCCTTTTCAATTAAATCAAGAGTTTTACTCTTTCTTTTCCAAAATTAAATAATTTTTCACCACAAAACCCACAAAGGGGAGCTCAGATCTTCCATCAGACCTAAAAAATGGAAGATTTTTAAATCTCACCCCCTTTCTCCAAGATCAGGCCAATCGAGAGGAAGAAGAAAGAGACCCATCTCCAAGAAAAAATCCCATCTTGAAAAGATCCAGGGCCAAAGGGGGGAGAAACAAAGGAGGCCCCTTTGATCATTTCTAAAGATTTCTAGGAGTTTAACTCCATTCAAGATCTGTTGGAGTTCAACTCCATAAATTAATCTCTTTGTCAGGAGTTTAATTCCATAAGTCAAATCGGAAGCACAGCTCCCAGTACAGGGACCAAGTCCCTTTTCCTGCTGACGCCTAGCGCCCGTGTGCCAAGCACGTGGTGCGCTGGCGCCCGGCGCCCGCGTGCCAAGCATGGGCGCTGGAGCCCGGCGCCCGCGTGCCAAGCACGTGGGGCGCTGGAGCCCAGTGTCTGTGTAACAAGCACGTGGGGCGCCCGCACCCAGCGCCCAGCGTCCACGTGACAAGCACGTGGAGCGCCCGCACCCAGCGCCCACGTCCTTTGGACGCCCTTTTCCCTCCTCCTTTGGACCCCCGTAAAAACTCTGCGGGGCCCCCGATACATCCAAAACCCCTTCAAAACACAACACTGCACATTGAGTTCGCATGGCCATCCGTCAATCGGAGGTTCTCTCGCTCCAAAGGCGAGAGGTAATTAACGGCAGCTTAGTCCGCGGCTGCCGGAAATTCGGATCCCCACAATCAATAAACCTCAGCCTACCCTAGGCAGGGGGAATCTGTAATATGCCTGACAAGCGCGCGTATTCCCATCTCAATGGGATGATGAAAAACACCCTACACCACCTAATAAGAAAATTTCGTCCTTGAAATTATAAACGAAAAGCGAAAAGAATTATGTAACTTTATTAGGAAACACTATATAGTAACTTACGCAAAAGCAACTAAATGGAAATCAAATATTTGTATGTAAGAAATAGAGCATCTAAAAAAGAAATTGTCATATATAAGAACAAAAAACAAAACAAATAATATTGAAATAGTAGTTGATAAATGTTATAGAACTATAGCTAATTCAAAAATGCAGAACCAGTACCTGGATAAAAAATATAGCTTGAGAATACTCATTAGAATAGAGCATAAGAATAAAGTACAGAAGAAAAGAAAAACAAAATAAGTGTGCTTGATGTGGAAGCAATAAAAGAGAAACGTAAACTAAAAGCAATGACAGGAAAGAAAAGAAAAATAATCTAACTTGATAGTAATTTATAAAGCAAAATAAATTCAATATATTGCTATATCAGTGGATTAAAGTAGAGAATAAACGAACCTTGAATTTGATAAAAAAAACATTATTAATATGAAGAGAATGATAAAATAAAGCAATATGTAACTTAATATATTCATATAAAGAGGATATTGAAAGCAACCAGTAAAACGTTAGAAAAACCATAAGTAATAGAAAACCTTTAGCACACAGAGCATAAAGATAAAAAAATATTACTCCACAATATAGTCAAGTAAAATAAGTAGTAGTAATTATAATAATACGATAATTATAATATATATACTGGAACATAGTAATAAAAATTTTAAAGCATAGTGGTCACAAATAAGTTATAGAAGAAAATTGTTGAAATGATATGAAAATCAAACATTGCAAAAAAGAAGAAGAAAGACTTTATAACAAGTAAATTTAGCCAAGATTAAATGAGAGAAACATATAGTGAAAGATATAAATAAGCTCAGGAGAAAGTTAGCATAAATAAGAATAAAAGAAAAGAGAATACTATGTAGAAAATTAAGATGAAACTCATTTTAAAGAAAACCCCAAATCGCTAATAATATAAATTTTAATAGTAAATCAAAAGAACGCCAACAAACGAAATGAATATGAATGATAACACTATAATAAACAATAAAACGTTAAAGGAAATATAGAGTAGCAAATAACACGAGTTGACTTCCTGTAATTAATGCAGATAAAATCAAAACAAAATGTACGAAGAATGGAACTACATAATAAAAGGACGATAGTATGAAAACATTGGTAGAAAATTCACTAGAAAGTAAAATATGCAATGTAAATTAGGTTATTGAAAAATTTGAAAGTAGAAGAGCACTTAGAGTAGGTGAGTAAAATAAAGTATTTAATCACAATTCACAAACTTATTGCATTTAAACCAAGAATTTCAACAGATACAAGATTTGAACGAAAGAAACAATTACTAAATAAAATAACAATGTCTTTATTGAAAGCGGGAAAAGTGATAACTCCGTGTCGATATCTAAATCTCTGCGATCTCGTAAAGCAAGTTCGAATCATGTGTTGGGTCCGTATCATTTTCGAAATTCAAAGTACGAAAACAACCAAATTACTCAAACAGATGTGGAAGGCGTTGACGAATATTCTCCTTACAGCTTTTTCCTTCGAAGGAAACCATTGACAAGATGTTCGCTGGATCCACAAATCAAGCATTGCCCCTTGGCCTGACGACAGTCCCTCTGAAGATGTCCCGACCTCTTGCAATAATTACAAATTTGGGTTCTCCGCTGCTTCTGCTGCTGAGGAACAAATGGGTGCTTCACCTGCACACCTCCTCTTTGTCTAACAAGGATTTCCCCATGATTGGGGAATCCTTCCGATGCCTAGACCTTCATTTGTTCGTTCGCTCATGAGCTTCCATCAACCTTTGCAGTACACCTAAAATCTCGACGGTCTGACTCTGGGGAGTGGAGATGGAAAAAGAGTCGTTGGAAGTCATGGTCCTGAAACAACTATTTTTGAACGACGTAAGAGACAAGGATCAAGATAGGATATATAACTGATAATTGAAGAAAAGATAAAGCTGCAGAATGTGATGATGCAATCAGGATTATATAGAAGTGAAAGGTAACGAGAAAAAGTATAAATCGGAGGATCCCTAGTTGGAACTGCATTCTTATTCTAAACTTGGCTCCGATACCAACAAAACCATATCATGTCCTGCTTCCCAAAATATAGAATATGAAGGTGAGTAGGACAGCCATGCTCCTACGGTCAAGAAATAATCTTACCGTAGTCACACTTCAGTTTCTGGCAGTATATAGTAGCGGTAATCTAACACAGATAATGAGATAATACAGTCACTAAAATTATCAGGTGAAAATGAAACTGAACACAACAAATACAAATAACTAACCAGTGATAATAAAAAAACGATAGGGTCGACTCACTGGTCTAGATATCCACGATCTCCTCGAAATGAGACGGGTCCACTTCTTTCTCTGAGCATGCATACTCATGTCGTCAAAGCGACAAAATAGTAACATATAATACGTGCATTAATAATAAACATGAAGTGGTGAGCATAGGTTAAAGACATGAGCATGAAATAGCAAGCATGGGTAAACACTATAGCATGATTATCAAATCAGTAAATCGATGCAAATTCATGCCACTAATTCTATTAGTCTCTAGGTCTCAATGTCCATGTCGCTATCTTATCGTCAGTTTGAGCGTAAGAGTCGACCATTAGAAATGCATGACCTTCACCTGTAACCAGTAGCAATCAATAACGCGCGTTCACATAATAAGACATTGAGGACCCCTCTCCTGTAATCAGTACACGCTCATGTAATAGGACCCTAAGATTCCGTTGACCGAACTCACACTCAAACTATCCTAACACCCACGGTCTACATCAAGGTCCAACCACGAACCAAAATACTAGTTAGCCATGACAAGTCTACTCGAGAATTGGAAATTGATCTCCATCAAGCATGATTAGGCCAGTAGTTTAGACAAGTGGACATTCCCTGATGTCTCATCTATGACACAAATATAAGTAATATAAGTGCTTCCATAACCCTCCCATTCCAGTTATAGTTACACTTATATACATCCCACAGACGTCGATAATGCAATAATTAAATGGTCGCGCTGATTGTGTGCAAATACGTGTCATGATCACTATTCGTTCATGCTTGTACGCTAATGTACTTACCTCAATCCAATCACTAACATTTTGGTAATTTAAAATCAGTCGCTAGGGTATTGATGCAAATGATCACTAATTACTGAGAGTATAACAGTCATACAACACGATAGAGATGCAGTAAAATACACTACTAATAATATATGAGCATCCGGTGTCGTTTAGATTAGAAAAATCCTATTAAATCAAACGTGCATAATTTGGCAAAACAATATGAAAGGCATAAACAGTATATTTAATTATCTATCCAGAAAATTGTTTTCGAGTCAATCGGGTTTCTGGTTTGGGATATACGGTTGTTTAAATGCGAGTGTTCACTATTGGAATTATAGTTTCTGAACTGAAAGTCCAGTTTAAAACCTCTAGTTACAGTCAAGATTAGGCATTGCTACAGTTGAATAAAATCTATCCCTGTCAGTTAAGTTTCCAATGAAATAAATGAATCGGTAATAGCTACTATGAACAGAGAGATATAGCCAGTTTAATGTCCATGTGTATAAACGATCGCCACCACTTATAGTTAGTTAACAGGATTATTTAAATGACGATATAGGATTCCGCGTAATTTCATTTTCATACATAGATATACAAGAATTTAAATTAGCAAACAGTAATCAAATCGAACGAAACCACCACTTATAGTTAGTTAACAGGATTATTTACATGACGATATAGGATTCCGCGTAATTTCATTTTCATACATAGATATACAGGAATTTAAATTCAGGTGTCAACTTGAAATACTGCGCTGGACTTGATTGATTTGAGAAGTGTGTAATAGTGTAACCGCAATCAGTAACGGTGCCGCGTGTAGTTAGACCGAGATGAGTACAGGTCGTCCTCAGGGAAACGTTGAATACTTTAATCTTACTTTAGACGTGTTGAGAAGGAAAGGAGGAAGAATAAAAAATGGTGAAGAATGGTTGTAGGTTCTAGATCTACGTCAAACACGGATGCAGGATATAGATCTAGATTAACTACGGATGTAGATTTTATAGTAGAAGGGGGCTTGTTGGGTTCGTTAAGATTTAATAGTCATGGATGATTAATTAAAGATTACTCTTCTTATCCTTTAATAGATTTAAAACTAGATCGACAGTGATGCATGTAGATTAGGGCTTCTGGAGGGAATAGAGTTCCCACTCTTAACCCTTATTTTGACATGGATCTCCGTTCATGTCTAGCCTTTACCAAATCAATTATTAATCTAATCTTTAATCGTGACCGGACTATCAATGAATTGATAGCGCGCCCGATTAGAATATTAACTATTCTTTTGATAAAGTTTATAAACTTTATAGAACGTAAAAAGAGTTTAAGGATCTTCATCATCCATTAATCTACCATAATCCTACGAACCCTAACAAGCGAAGAATTACTCGTGCATGTTGGGATAAGAAAAGATAGAAATCATGAAGAAAATAAAATGCAATAGAATAAAACTACCTTTATTAATCAACAAGATCAAGTACACTTTGTTCCTTTAGAAAATGATTACAAAACCCTAGTCTTCTTCTCGGTTTCTTCTAAGGAGGTAGATGAACTGTTGATGATCAACCAGGATTCTTGAGCCGTCCTGGACTTCGTGATCGTGTTGGTTTGATAATTTTTCCAAGAGGCTCTCGGTTCTATTTATAGTCACAGAAGTTGAAAAGCCTGGATCGTGTTAGTTAGGGTTTGTTGGTAAAATCCTGAGTAGAAAATCCAATATTCCAACTCCTCTAACAGGCCGCGGATCCGCAGCCAATAGTGGGTTTTAGCCGTGAAACCGCCGCTCTCTGGTGGGATTTTGGGCTCCAATTTCTGGGGTTTCATCTCTGTAGCACTTGGTGATCTTTTGAATATCTAGACTTTGAAAATCTTCTCTACGTTTCTGCCAGAATTGGTTTCTTCAATTTACTTGAATATCTTCGGCAGATTTGATCTCGCCAACTCGGATTTCCTTAATTTCATTCATGATATAATTCATGCACAATTATCTCAATAAATGATATTAGTAGAATTTGTTTTTATTGAGATATTATCTTAACCATTTGTCATGATATTTTAGTTTTAAGAGAATTAGTCAAAGATATTTAATCAGGTAAGCATATTTAAATGGACTAAATATTACATGAAAATTATATACTTACATTTTCCTTCATAATGTTAATTATAATATATAAACACATGAAAATAGTATTTTTACGGATAAACCCTTATATGTGTCATATTTATAATAAACATCTTTTATTATATAGAAATAGTAAGGAAAATACCATATAAAATGCACAATATTTTCAACTGAACAAATACCCCCAAACTTAATTTTGATCATCCCTAGCAAACTAGTTATTCAAGAGAAGGAGAAAAGTAAAAAGAAAAAACTAAACAACACACTTTCGTAGGCAACACGATTGCACTGAGCACGTGCAACAAGCCGTTAAATCTCTAGGTGTCCCTAGTAGGAGGAGTATTGTCTGAGGGTTTTCAGCGGATTACATCCACAAAATCCTATAATAAAAGAAAGATAGTGAAATTTACATATAAAGATAAGAACTATAAAAGAAAGAACTTGAAAATAAGAGTTTTCAACTACACCAGTTTTCGGTTGTCATTAGCCCTATCTTAATGGTCATGAAAAAATGTTAGAAATCACATCATCCCTCAATAAAATATCGCATTTCGTCTTCCTCCATATCTTTCTTCCAAATATTAATCATATACCCCTACGTGTGTGTAAAAGACATCTCTACACTTAGAAAATTCAATTCAAGTTATCATACTCTTGTCCATCTTCCAAAGTACTTTATAATTGGTGAATATTTTAGATAAAATTGCTCACACATTCTTCATGCGACCGTTAATACTTCTTGAGATACTAACCGACCGATTACAAAATGTGCTTGCACATAGGCGTAATTCCTCGTTTCGCAACACCTAAGCCTTAGCAGTGGCTCCCAAACCAGTTGGTCTAAGGCACTAGGTGATAAAGCACCCTCGCTATATTATTTTTATGCTACCTTGGTAATTACAAAACCAGTGTTCATTTTTTTTTCTTCACCCTCGCTATATTTTTTTATTTTCCTTCATACTAAGGCTTTTAGACAAGAGCATTTCAAGGTATCCTCTACTATCCCAAATTTCAAGATGTGTGTAAGTGCGTATAGTAGGGTATCAACGTTCAAATGTTTGGCCTCAAGAATAGAGACTATTTTTCAGACTTATTTTGATCCTTAGATTAGCAATTTCCTTCATCTTACTAACCCTTGGGACAACAGCTCATAACTACTTATTACTAGTTTCATTTAAGAAAACATCTAACTTTCTTGATTTTCTCAAACTATTCCTATATTTCATATGTAAATTTTCACTTTCAAACTTTCATTATCAAAAAATTTTGTGCTTATATATAGTATAATGCAATGTAACGCGTAAATAAGTACAAACCTCCTCAAAACCTGTTTGCAGCAGTGTCCTCACTGTTGTCTCTTTTAAATCTCTAAAACCTATAGACTTGGCAGGAAAGGTTATTAACGGGGGCAACAAAAATTGAAAGTGAAAATTCTCCCCCAAACTTATTTGTGGCCCACAATTTTGAGGACAAATTTTATTTTCAAGAGCCAAAAATAAACCCCCCTCCCAAACTTGAGTTAAACAATATTAAGCATTTTAAGAGGGGTAAAGTTATTTGGTCAATATAAGACTTTACAAAGACCAAAAATTAATGACAACCATTCAAAGATTTTATCAATGTAACGTATAGGTCGGTGGAAGAACATGTTAAATAGAGCTAAGAAGAAGTGGGGAAGAGATAGGTGGTGGTATGGAAAGGGTTTAGGTGAACATGAATGTGAAGAGATAAGAGGTGATGATAAATAAAAACGAGAATGTGAATGATCAGAAATGAGTGGAATATTGGCATTCTTGTATTTTATAAGAAGAAAGGGTGGCGGTTCAACTTCTATAGGTGGAGCTTGATTAATCACAAAATCCGTGTTGTTTAGGAATGCAAGTTCGTCAGCAAAAAGCTCTTCAAAACTATCATCGATGGTGTAATTGAACATTTTGCTATCAGTAAGTTTTGTGCCAGAATTTATCATACTTGATTTGTCAAAAATTATGGAGATAGGAGACTCGAAAAACTCATCTACCTCATTTTCAAAAGTATCCAAATCAAGTTGGCTTTCTGGAATTATCAAACTTGAATTATCGGAATGCGATTCATCAACCCTCACTGAAATTATAGGGAGAATAGAAGAGGAACCTGAGAAAGTAGAAGGTGACATGGGTAAACAAATTGGTATGTCGAGTATCGCTGAACCAGATGTGGGAGATGAAGGCTGAATTTCGGTCTGTTGTTTAGTTATACAATTATCATCAACTTTAAGACACATTTGGGGTTCGGGAAGAATAATTAATGGCTCGAGATGATGACTACAAGGAAGTGAAATGACCTGATGAATTTTCGGGACAAACTCATCCAAATTTTCGGGGTTCATCATTCAATATATCCCCAACGTCAATCTCCTCATTCAAGTGAAGGTTAGAATTCTCAAACACCTCATTAAAATTATGATTTTCAATCAATTTTGGTTCAAGAGTGAAGGTGTAGAGATCACAAGGTTTGGATATGATTTCACTTGAAATGGACCCTTCACAATCAGGTAAATCAAACACTACAAAGTCACACAACTTATCAGACATTGAATTATTTGGTGCACTCGATAGATCAGTGAAACTGGAGTTGTGGATTTCAATTTGGGATGGGGAGGTTTGATTAGAAAGGGTGTATTGTTCGCTCTCACTACCCAAATTCTCACTTTGTCCTATGGTCGTATCATACGCTGAAAAATTTTGAGCTGGTTCAAAACTAGTTGCTCGTTTATACTCAGCCATGCTTTCTGCCAATTCCTTTCTGATGCGGCACATCGATTCCACACCTTCTTCTAATTTCCGCTCAAGACTGGACTTGGGTCGATAAGGGGTTTCAGTATAAGATTGAAATTCTTGAGGATAATTAAAACTCCCAAATGACTGATTAGAAGGACTGTCTAGAGAAGGTGTAAAGGTCGGATAGGATTGATAGGAATAGAATGGTTGCGAAAATTGGGCAGGAGTAGGATCATCATTATGATAAGAAGAATATTGATATAGGCTGGTTGGTTGGCTATTTTCAATAGACATCATATATGCCACAAACCGATTATGAAATTCTTCTTTAGAAAGTGATGGTGATGGTTGATATTGGTCCGGATTGAAACTTTGGCCCTTAGCGCTCGCTATATTCTCAGCAATGGACATGCGTCTAGGGGTATCCTCACTCGGAGTATCAACTAAAATAGATGTAGAATTAGAATACGATTGATAAGACCTGGACTGAGATGGCCAACTGTTTCTATCCGCTTGTTATATCCGATCTCTTAAAGAAATGGGAGAGTCGGGTGGTATACCGAAGCGATTACGAAGACAAGAAATATCTGATTGTGGATAGCAAAGCTCGGCAAGAGTTCGTCTGTTTGGGTTACCCATTATAAGAAGGTGAAAAAAACAGGGTGAAAAGATTTAAACTCTATTTGGATTGTTTTGCTTTGAAAGTGGACTTGGGGGTTTACTCACAAAAATCACAAAATGCACAAGCAAACCCTAGAACTAAGGTCACCTAGGTCAAGCACTAGACCGCTCCTAGACTTCCAAAGGATAAATCGCAGGATAAATCCTCTACTGCCTCTTTATCTCTCCTGTGGACAGGTAAGTGCTAGGTAAGTGGGAGATATCCGCTATACGAATCACCGAAAATAGCAGGCTTAATTAAGAAATCATTTGCCTTAGACACACTTACCTAGACACCACAAAAGAAATGCAGATAAGCGATAGATTACCCACGACCTTCCTCTGTCCTACTTGAGTGCGACGGTCCTTAGGGTCTTGATCTAGATATTTTTTAATTAATATAGGGTTATGCGGATGCTCATTTTGTGATTTTTGGGGCCTAGAAAGGATGATGAAATCCCCACCTAATTTGAATTGTGGTCTTGCCCCTTAAAGTCCGTATTAAAATATGCAAAAACAACCCGCAAAACAATGCACGCAAAAAGATTTTTGAGCGGCGATATTTTGCAAAGAATCATGTGGAAAATATATTATTGGATTTTTCAGAGGAGAGATAAAGAGTTGTAGAAGATACCAGAGAATTTTGAAGCCAAGATCCACCAATTAGGCCGTGGTTCCGCCGCAATAATGATGATTTGGCCGCGGTCCCGCCGCGAGATGAGGGGATCTTTTGAAAATATTTGTATAGTAGCCTCCGCTTCTCCTCTGGGTCTTGATGAATGTCTCTGAATCTTTATCTCCTCGCTAAAGTGACTCCAGAATTCCTCGCAAGAATCACACACTAATCGTTAAATATGCAAGACGCGGTTTTGTTTTATGTTTATGATATAGATCGTAAAAGAATTCAACACGAATAGTAAGAAAAATAAATTACGCACGTATCCCCGGCAACGGCGCCATTTGATTGATTTGAAAAGTGTATAGTAGTGTAACCGCAATCAGTAACGGTGTCGCATGTAGCTAGACCGAGATGAGTACGGGTCGTCTTCAGGGAAACGTTGAATCTTTTAATCTTACTTTAGGCGTGTTGAGAAGGAAAAGAGGAAGAATAAAGAATGGTGAAAAATGGTTGTAGGTTCTAGATCTACGTCAAATACGGATGCAGGATATAGATCTAGATTAACTACGGGTGTGGGTTTTATAGTAGAAGGGGGCTTGTTGGGTTCGTTAAGATTTAGTAGTCATGGATGATTAATTAAAGATTACTCTTTTTATCCTTTAATAGATTTAAAACTAGATCGACAGTGATGCATGTAGATTAGGGTTTCTGGAGGGAATAGGGTTCCCACTCTTAACCCTTATCTTGACATGGATCTTCGTTCATGTCTAGCCTTTACCAAAACAATTGTTAGTATAATCTTAATCGTGGTCGGGACTATCAATGAATTGATAGCGCGCCCGATTAGAATATTAACTATTCTTGTGATAAAGTTTATAAACTTTATAGGACGTAAAAGAGTTTAAGGATCTTCATCATCCATTAATCTATCATAATCCTACGAACCCTAACAAGCGAAGAATTACTCGTGCATGTTGGGATAAGAAAAGATAGAAATCATGAAGAAAATAAAATGCAATAGAATAAAACTACCTTTATTAATCAACAAGATCAAGTACACTTTGTTCCTTTAGAAAATGATTAAAAAACCTTAGTTTGTTTCTCGATCTCTTCTAAGGGGGTAGATGAACTGTTGATGATCAACCAGGATTCTTGAGCCGTTGTAGAATTCGTGATCGCGTTGGTTTGAAAATTTTTCCAAGAGGCTCTAGGTTCTATTTATAGTCACAGAAGTTGAAAACCCTAGATCGTATTAGTTAGGGTTTGTTGATAAAATCCTGCGTAAAAAATCCAATATCCCAACTCCCTTAACAGGTTGTGGATCCGCCGCCAATAGTGGGTTTTAGCCGCGGAACGGCCGCTCTCTGGTGGGATCTTGGGCTCCAATTTCTGGGGCTTCATCTCTGTAGCACTTGGTGATCTTTTGAATATCTAGACTTTGAAAATCTTCTCTACGTTTCTGCCTGAATTGGTTTCTTCAATTTACTTGAATATCTTCGGCAGATTTGATCTCGCCAACTCAGATTTCCTTGATTTCATTCATGATATAATTCCTGCACAATTATCTCAATAAATGATGTTAGTAGAATTTATTTTTATTGAGATATTATCTTAACCATTTATCATGATATTTTAGTTTTAAGAGAATTGGTCAAACATATTTAATCAGGTAAGCATATTTAAATAGACTAAATATTACATGAATATTATATGCTTACATTTTCCTTCATAATGTTAATTATAATATATAAACACATGAAAATAGTATTTTTACGGATTAACCCTTATATGTGTCATATTTATAATAAACATCTTTTATTATAAAGAAATAGTAAGGAAAATGTCATATCAAATGCATAATATTTTCGACTGAATAGGACTGCAGTCCAGAGCCATATTTCCATTTAGTTTTCTCTATTGTGTTATAGCAATATTAAAATATAAAACACAGAGGGTTCTAGGTTATCGAGTCGGCTTCGATACGATCCCTAGATCATAACATTCCGGTATATATCTAATTTACTATGATTTTCATAACGTTATGTGTGCGAGAAATTTTAGATTTGGCAAAACTAAACGGGGTTATCATTTCTTAGAGTTAAAGTCCGTGTTTTTAACCCAACTCTTACGTGTTATTCATTATCACCAAAGAAATCTATTAGTTATAAATTCCGCCATTTTTAAAAAAAGGTTTTGGTTTAAGATCTCATATTGAACACTCGATATGTGTATACAAGTGTCGGTCGAAAAAATTAATTCATATAAAATTCTAAAATGACATCCATACGATTAAAAGACCCTATATGAGTTCGATTCAAGGCAACCAGTCATGATGGCTCAAGGTATAAGTGTTCAATTTATAACTTAACGTTATATAGATATATAAATATATATAACCACACATATAAACATATATTTATTTATAATTATCTAACATTAGCATCCACCTATAAAATTATAATAGCTTGAATAACAAGAGATGGGATTTCTCTTTTCTGTGACGACAGCACAACGACGACATAGCAGTAGCTGCAACGGCATGACAACGGTGCGACGATACGATGGTACGGGCACGGCACGACGGAGCACAAGGCAGCGATGTAGTGGTTGTAGGGGTAAAGCCGCCTGGCGGCGATAACAACACGGAGCAGGGCTCGACTGTGGCACAGAGTGGGCATAGCTTGGGTCTTGGTAGCGAGGGGCTTAGGGTAGCGAAGAAGTGTCAATGATGATGATGGAAGGTTAAGCTGCGACTGTTATAACAACCCTGAACTTTCTGTACAAATTTTTTCTAAAAGTACAGAAAGGAGTATCTTAGCCTGAGCACAACTTAAAAGTATTTCTTGTTTAAGAACAACAAAAAAGCACTTGTAGCTCATTGGTAAAGTCTTGCACTGATGTGACATAGCCCCTGTGTTCAAATCCCCCAGCCACATATTATTTTTGCTGATTTTTCTTTTAGACTTTTTGGAAGCCCAAAAGTTTACACGTGCAAAACACGTAAAAATGAAAAGTCACTAAAAACAAACATATGGAAAATGTTGCACACACAGACCCTGACACGTGGCATGAATCCAATCCCAGACCCACACAACTTGGCCGGCGAGATTCCACCATGGGCCGGTGCCGCTGGGTCAAACCGTTGGTAATGCCCCCATCTTTTGACCTAACACCTCTTGGCCTCCCCCACTACTCCTCTTCTGTTTGATTTCCCTGCACATTTCTAGAGAATTAAAATGAGCCTTAAAATCAAATTTTAATGCATTTTTAATTCCCATTTCAATACCCTAAAACCTATTTTCTCCTATAAATATCACCCTACACCATAACCCTCCTCATTCAGAAATCTTTTGCCAAAACTCTCTAAATTTTCCAAGTCCAAGAAGTTGTACAAGTGGAGTTAGCCAAAGTCAAAGTTCCGGACATTTCGGGACAAATCCATCGACGACGTGACTCCACGACGCCTTCGAAATCTTCCTCTAACTCCCCCCTCTATAATCAATCAGTAAGTCCCATCTTCCCTCCTACATTTCTCATCTAAAACACTCTATTCTCAAAACTCGTCGGAAACGGAGTTATTCCGACTTCCGATTCTCATTTCTTTAAAAAAACTCACTTTTTAAAAAAAAATTCCATCTATTCATATATTGTTTAATAAATATAAAAAACATTTACAACAAGTTTCAATTAAAAATAATATGTATTGCAACTTTTATTTCATTTTTACGGTAAAATACTATCAAGTTTACATACGACATTACTTTATCGTTTTGCTCATATTATCTTTAGAAAACTCATGAGATAATGACCTAGCTCTTCACAACACTCATCTTGACATAGCACGATGGCTTTTGTAACAATTTTTGTGGGACAAAATACAATTTATATTAAAATACCTTAAACTATCAAAACCCGTATTCTTTAAATTGTTTTAATTAATTCCTTGCAAATAAGGCTCTACAGCCCATTTTGGGAAACCCGATCGGGATGGTGCAGGTTATCGCACGTCCTCGGGACTAGTAAAGCGAGATGCAGACCTCCTCACGGAGCATACGATCTCGATGGAATTTTTATTGCAATTTTTAAGAAAACGTGATTTCTATTAACAAAGAAATTCTATTTTAATAAATATATATATATATTATCAAAATATCTATTTTAAATATATAATATATTCCATGTTTTCTCATCAAAAGAAAAGAATCCCAAAAGTTCATAAAAATACTATCAAGAATCAATACAAGACAAATTACATGAAAATATCATATACTATTCAATTTAGATTTATATCCACTAGAATATCTCATTTTATAAAATTACATCTATGAAAACCCAAAAGACGATAAATAAATGCTTGGGGATTATTTTGAAAATATATCAAAACTATTTTTCATAAAACTCCCTCAAGTTATAATAAACTACAATAAGGACCCTAGTAAATATAGGTTTAAGCGGGACCGGTTCTCTTGAGCCTCAGGGACCCGGAGAATATGGGTGCTTGCCTATCTAAGGTATACAACCTAAAAACGGTGTTATCAATACGGTAATTATCTTGAAAAAAACACAAATCCTGCCATCCATGTGCAACAATTACCAATAACTCCAAAACTGATTCAGGAATTCAATTCTGTTTAAGTGTCTGACTCAGGCAGAATCTCATTCTAATCTGAAATAAAGCAATCTATCCTTGAATATGATTCAAGTATAACTCCAATTCAATATGAATCCATTTATACCAGAATTCAATCTATATCAACAACATGTTTGACCGAACCATGGATATACATTTGACTGGTTTATATGATTATCCGTTTATATCCCTTCCGTTTACATGAACTACCGATATCATGGTTTCGGCAAGTATTACATCTATAACTTACTTTAATAAAATCAATACAAAAGACATTACAGGGTTTTAAAGGGGTAGAATGGCACAGAATGTGTTAAAAGTAGCACGAGATGGTCATTAAAAGACATAACTATACATCAATTGCCGTTGTTCTGTGGTTTTATCAATGGAGCCTTGTATTACGGGTTACCATAGTCCACGGTGTAAGTTGGACTCGTTTCGTATACACTGGCATATTCTGAACCAAGCTACAAACAACTGCGCTCGCATAATAATCAAACAATATACCAGTTATATCCTCTTATCTGTCTATTCTATTTCTATCTCTCTTTGGGAATTAACGAACGATTGTTCGCTGACAACGTTCCTATTTCTCTTCTTTCTTTAGAATGTTGTCAGGAGGACCCGACCATGAGGAGTTCGATACCAGCCAGGAGCAATTGGAAGCAGACCACTGAGAAGCACGACCACTAGGATTCACTTGTACTCACTTTTCTTTTAGATCATGCCATTGTTTAGGCGTTGCTTTCCATTCTTATATTTACATTTTCAGTTGTATTGTAAAGAAATGTTTAATAAATAAAATTTGATGTTCATATACATCTGTTGTCCTTCTTGTGTATATTTACATTATATTGCTTAGTTATGTTTAGCGTGTTTACTTCTGAGTAAATACGTCGCGTGACCCGCCATGTCCCATTTTCCGTACACCGGGAAGCGGGGCGTAACAAATGGTCCATAGGATGCGCCGGCGGCGAGAAGAGATCGACATAGGAGAGGGTGAGGGGTGAGGGAGTGAAAAAGGGAGGAAGTGCTCGGTGGTGATAGTGATGGAGTGGGGCTTGAGCTCATCGACGGAGGAGGCAGCGGCAGTGGGTGGTTGAAGGGTGCGATGGTTGCAGCGATGGTGGGCACTGGCGGTGAGTTTGAGAAATGGGGAGATAAATACTGAGAGAAAGAGAATTGAAGATAGAAAGGGGGAGAAGTTGTTGAAGAGCTCGAGGAAGGGATCTCGAGGGGGCAGTGGTGTGGGAGAGCGGGTCGTATGGAGCGGTTGTAACGACTTTGAAAACACTGTATAGAAATTTTCTTGTTATTATATAGAAAAGAGTATTTCAGCCCGTGTAAGAGTTAAAAGTTATTTTTATTAAATAAAAGCAAGTAACAACTTGTAACTCACTGGTAAAGTCTCTACACTACTATTACGTAGCCTGTGTGTTAGATTCCTATCAGACACAATTATTTTTTTCTGATTTTTTCTTTTTAATTTTTGGAAGCCCAAGAGTTGCCCGTGCAACACACGGGAAAAGAAAAAGTTTCAGAAAAATTAAACATGTGAAAAATGGAGTAAACACAGAAAAACCTACATGGCACGAATCTCGAAGCCAGAGCTCGAGATCTGACCAGCCAAATTGCCCTATGGGCCGGCGCTGACGGTTGGGATGAGCCCAATTTACTCCGTGCTTTGCACGCTCGTCTCTTCAATTCTCCTCAACTCCCCTGTACTGTTTGATTTCCCTGCAATCAAACAGAGACCATTCATTTCACCATTTAAAATCTTTTTAAGGCTTTTTAATCCAAATTTTAATTCCCAAACCCTAATTCTCCACTATAAATACCACCCCATGCCATAACTCTACCTCATTCTGAAATTCTAGCAAAAATTCTCTCAAAACTTTCTAAGTGCCAAGTGGAGTTAAGCCCCTTAAGTGGAGTAGCGAGCCAAACTCGACGACCGGGGCACCTCCAACGAAACCACGACATTTGAAGACTTCACCTAGTTCTTGTTAATAACCTAAGCTAGTAACTCCCCCTTCTCTCCTTTTCTTTCATCTCAAAATCACTTTTTAAAACAAACCAACAAAAGAGGAGTTATCTCCGACATCGCTTTTTTTTTTACATTTGTAAGCCGTGTGATAAGCAAACGAGATAAAATTAGCATGCTACAATAATCCTAACCTTATTTCACATCTTTTAGTTTCTAGTTGTAACAAAATTTTCATATGAAACGAATATATAACAATCTTTTCAGTAAAATACCATGAACTTTAGTACCCCTCTCATCGATAATTAGATTATATACCTTTAGAAGAACTTCACGGGGTAACGACCTACCCCACACGCACACCATGATTCCATTGCACGGTATTCTAGATCTATGGCTAAGTTAAAGAAATAATGTTTTCAGTAAAATACCACACCATTTCAAAACGAGTTTCTTTAAAACGGTATTTCGTAGTCCTTGGAAATTATACCTCTACAACCCTCGTTAGGTGACTCACTAATGGATGGTGCGGATTATCGCACATCTTTAGGATAGTAGAGCGAGATGCAGAACTCCTCACGAAGTATTCGATCTCGAAAGGAATAAAAATATGTTTTTAAGAAACGCGACTTTTTCTAATAAAAACTAATTTTTGGGAAAATTATATAAAAATCATAAATCCGTATTTTCAATAAAAGCATATTAAGAAAACTATATTTTTAAAAATGAAAAATTAGAATTGTAAATAAAATACCACCAAGTTTCCAAAAATAGTAGTTTTCCACTAACTTTTAAAAAGCCGGGTTTAACGACCAAAATACCATAACCATTAAAATACATGTTCATGAAAACCCTAAACATTATAAATCACCCCCGAGGCCTATTTCTAAACTATATTAAAATATTTTTTCATAAAACCCCCTCGAGGAATAAAACAATGTAAACAAACAATATTAAGGACTCTAGATTAATATAGGTTTAAGGGGTATCATTTCTCTTGATCCCCAGAGAGCAGGAGAAAGTAAGTGCTTGTCTATTCAGGTTAGACAACTTAGCGGGGTTATCAAATGGAAATTGTCTTAGAAAAAGACACAAATCCTGCCGTCCATGTGCAGCAGTTGCCGATATCTCCCGAATATAAGATTTTTAACAATGTACATCAATTCACATGAAAAGACATGAACTCAAATCTAAACTCGAATCTAAACTTAAACCCAAACTCGAACACAAACTCGAACCCTAACCTAACTCGAATATGAACTCGAACTCAATCTACTCGAACTAACTTGACTCGAAACAAGTTTGCAATTGTCATGACTCGCATACTACTCGTCGCACTCGAATACATTCTACATTTTTGCAATCTATGGTTTCGATCAAGATATGTTAATCAATCAAATCAAATAGGTATATTTACCAGTTATATATATTATCCTCGAGGTGCTTGGGATAGTTTCTTGTGTGAATCCAACAGAGCTTCAGGAGTCCCGTATTAACCACTTTTATATTTTACTCGAATCGCAATCGGGTTGACTCATTCACGGCCTAGAGTCCCGATGCTAACACATAAAATGGACCTATGTTTCCTTACTCCTGTGGCCCCACTCTTGAGCTTATGAATACTTCTACGGCTATGTTGACATTCACACTTGGAACTTAAAGTTAACAAAATGACCATATAGAGACCTATAGTATATACTTACCCATGAACACATACTTTTACTCATCATATATATTCTACACTTGTTATTTTCTTTACTCTTAACTGTCTTTGGGACTTACCGAGCGCTAGTTCACTGAAGGGCATTCCACTCACTTTTCTTCTCTTGAAATGTTCATCAGATACCGTCGAGACGGAGGTAGTTGAATCCACAGAGGAGGACTACGACCAAATAACTACTCAGGGCTAGCTCCGTTTCATTTTCTTTCTTCAGTTTATTTATGCCACTTGTTTAGGCATTTTACGTATTGTATTTCCTTTCCAGCGTAAACTCTTGTATTTTTAAATATTGGAAGTTGAATGTAAATAAAGATATTTGTTAAAAAAAATTACAGTTTCAATGTAACAACCCTAAACTTTCTGTACAAATTTTTTCCAAAATACAGAAAGGAACACC
Source organism: Agapanthus africanus (assembly GCA_030015575.1). NCBI lineage: Eukaryota > Viridiplantae > Streptophyta > Magnoliopsida > Asparagales > Amaryllidaceae > Agapanthus > Agapanthus africanus. Next base: position 21,676,303 of record JASDDO010000028.1, on the reverse strand, counting down.
TAAGCCTTAGTACAAGTTATAAATTTAATTTGCTTTTGAACAGCAAGAAAGCACTTGTAGCTCATTAGTAAAGCATTGCACTGCCATGACGTAGCCACTGTGATCGAATCCCCTCAACATCATATATTTTTTAATTGATTTTACTTTTAATCTTTTAGAAGCCCAACAATTTGTACGTGCACTACACGTAAAATGAAAAGTCACGGATAAAACAAATATTTGGGAAATGTTATACCAATAGACCCTGACACGTGGCGGTGATCCAAGCCCCCGACCTCACCAAACGACCGGCGAGATCAGGCATAGGGCTGGCGCCACCGGTCCCCCTCCCCCCCCCCCCCACGCATGTCACACCCCGCTTCCTAGTATACGGGAAGAGGATGCGATGAGGCCAATACGTATTTACTCTCTAATAAATACGCTAAGCGTATCTAACCAATATAAGTAAAATGCACAAGAGACGGGATGTAAATAAACAGTAACTTTATTTATTAACATTCTTTTTTTACAATACATCGAAAAAGTAAATGCATGAAATGGAAAGCAATGCCTAAATAGTGGCATAGCAGAAATGGAAAATACATAATTTAAATGTGTACAAGGAATCTAAAGCTCTGGGTCGAAGGCTAGTTGATCCAAGTCCTCGAAGGTGGGCTCGATCTCCTGAAGTTCCGAATTACCTGACGACATTCCAAAGAAAAGAAAAAGAATGTCATCAGCGAACAAATCGCTCGGTAAGTCCTGTAAATAGACAAGAATGGAATTGAAAGAATAGAGAGTATATTGTTATAATGTTGTATTTAATATTAACGCTGTTGTTTGTAGCTTAGTACAAAAGATGCCAGTGTATACGAGAAGAGTCTCATTTTCCTCGAAGACTAAGGTATCAGGAGTACAATGCTTCGTCGATAATACCACGGAACAACGGCATGGATGTAATTACGTCATAAGTGACCACCTCATACCACTTTTAACATGTTCCGTACCAGTCTACCACTTATAAAGCCCGCGATATCTTATTTGTATTGTTTGTATTGTATTTTCTTGTAAATTGAATTGTATAGATGGATGACTTGCCGAAACCATGATATCAGTAAATGGGTGTAACTGGAGAATCATGTAGATGGAATATATCCATGGTTCGGTTCGGTCAATATAGATTGATTAGATTGAATAGACGGATTCATAGATCCATGTTGTATTGAAGTTTGATACTTGAATCATATTCAAGTCAGATTGATTATATTGAGACTCGGTCTGAGTCAGACAAAAAGAAATTGAATCCTGAATTATGTTTTGGTGCTATTGGTAACTGCTGCATATGGACAATAGGATTTGTATTTTTTTCAAAGACAATTACCGTGTTGATAACACCGTTTGTTAAGTTGTCTATCTTAAATAGGCAAGCACCCATATCTCCGACTCCCCGAGGCTCAAGAGACCGGTCCCGCTTAAACCTATGTTTACTAGAGTCCTTATTGTAATTTAGTATAACTTAAGAGGGGTTTATGTAAAAATAATTTTGTATAATTTTCAAAATACACCTCAAGTATTTTACTATCGTCTTTAGAGTTTTCATGGATGTGTATTTTATCAATGTGACATTTCTAGCGAATATGACCTAGTTTCATAATATATAGTATTTATTTGTAATATTGGAATTGTATGGTATTTTCTTGTAAATGGAATGTTCTTCTTGAATTTCGGAAATGTGGAATATTATAAATATTAAAAATAGATATTTTGATATTAATTATATATATATATATATATATATATATATATATATTAAAAATATAATTTTAATTTATAATAGAAATCACATAATCTAAAGAAAATTGTATTGTAAATCTTTCGAGATCGTATACTCCTTGCGGAGGTTTACATATCACTCTACTAGGCCCGAGGATGTGCGATAATCCGCACCATCCCGAACGGGTTTCTCAAAATGGATTGTAGAGACGCAATTGCAAAGATTTGTTAAAATACAGTTCTTGTAGAAAAAAGGTTTTAATGGTTGAAGATAGTTATATGTAAAGTCGTATTTTCCGAATCTATGTTCCCAAATTCTATCGTGCTATGTTAGATATGTTTGTTGTGAGGAGGTAGGTTATTACCTCGTGAGTTTTTTAAAGGTATAAAGGTATTATAGAGTTTATGTCGGAAACTAAAGTTTATGGTATTTTAATGTAAAATTGCGATAGAAGATGCATATAACAATGTTTTGTGATGAAACTTGTTAAAGATGTTTATTAATGTTTAATAAACAATTTATGATGATATGAAGGTATCTTGATTAAGAAAAATTATAGTGTTTAAAGAAAAACCGAATCGAAAGTCAGACGAACTCCGCTTCCGTCGGGCTTTAGTTTTGAATGCTTTTATAATAGAGGAAAGAGGAAGAAGTAGGGACTTACCGGATGATTGGCTAGAGGAGAGAAAGAGGAAGAGGTGGGAGTTTCCGGTGCGTCGTCGGAAACTCCTCGGATTGTCGTCGGAAGTTCGTCGGAGCTTCGCCCTTTTGCTAACTCCACTTGCACACAAAAGACTTGGGAATTTTCATAAGAGTTTGGGCAGGGATTTGTGAGTGAGGGTGGTGATTTGAGTGGTGGTATTTATAGGAAAATTCTAGGGTTTAGGATAGTGAAAGGGTGTATTAAAATTGTAATAAAAAATGGATTAAATATGAGTTTTATTGTGCTCTGTAAATGTGCAATAAACAAATAATACAGGGGTTATGAGGGGAGTTCAAGAGTCGTCGGAGATAAAGAAACTTTGGGTTTTGGCCGAGTCAGACCGGCGGCGCCGGCCGAGTTAGGCGTTTTGCCGGCCCGAGTCGGGCGAGTCGGGGCTCGTCTCTCGCCACATGTCGGGGTCGGTTGGTCTACTGCAGTGAACTCGTTTGTTTTATGTGTGACTCTTCAGTTTACGTGTTGTGCTCGTGTAGACTCTTGGGCTTATAAAAGGTTAAAAGAATTTAATTTTAAAAAAAAGTGTGGCTGATGGGATTTGAACTATGATGCTTTGGTTCAGCAGTGCAAGGTCTTACCAATGAGCTACAAGCTCCTTCTTGCTATTCAAAAGCAAATCAAATTTATAACTTGTGCTCCGGATCAATTACCCCTTTCTGTATATTTTGAAAAATTTATAGAGAAAGTTTAGGGTTGTTACATTCTACCATCCTTATAAAAATTCCGTCCTTTTAATTTGTAAAAGGAAAGTGTAACAGATTCAAGGAATGTTTGGTTATAGGACTATTGGTAGTGTATGAAAAATATGTGAAGGAATGAAAGAATGCGAAAGGTTTGAAAAGAGTTGAGGAAATTACCAGGGTTACCTTGGTCTACGGCCTCAGCTTCTTCGGCCGCTAAAAGGAAAGCCTGACGCCGTGGTTCATTCCTTCTAGCTGGGGGCACATTCCTCTGTCATTGGGGTATGTTTCTCTGCCCTCGAGACATGTTCCTCATTCCTGATGGAATTGGTGATTAGGCTATGCAGGAGATGGAGCTGGGAGTGCAAGACGAGGTGCAGGATCCTGGATAGCTGGCCGCTGCGAATGGTTGGTGTGTGTGGGAGCTGAGTTGCGTCTATAAGGACATGCCACAATTCCGTGATTGGAATCGCCGCAAACTAAGTACAGGCCTTTTGCACGCCTACAGCCCTTCCACAAGTGTCCTTCCATCTTACAATAAAAGAAAAAGTCGGGACTTGGTTGATTATTAGCTTCTTCCAGTCTTCTGAGTTCAACAGTTGGCCTTGAAGAGGCTCCTCCTGCCATCTGATTGACAGGGCGCTTCACTCCGGCAGATTGAGGTCTGCCCTTTCTCTTTACCACTGCCTCATATCGTCGAGAAGCCTTCAAAGCCAAATCATGGGTTGGGAAATCCCCTGTAGCTAATTCAGCTTAGATTTCCTGGTCCAACACTTGCTGAAATCTTCCGGCCCTGATCTCAGCAGTCGGTATCAAGTGTGCCGTGAATCTGTTGCGGTCTAGTGTTAGCTGTTTAGTATGTGATATTTGAAAATCGAAATATAGAGACCTATCTTATCTGCTGAGCATGGTAAACTCAGCATCATACTCATCTACTAATTTGGTCCACATTGAACCTTGTTGCAGATAGATGAACTGTTGTTCCATATTAAACCGGGCAGTTTCTGGGAAATACTTTGTGTCGAACATGTCGCGGAAAGTCTTCCATTTGATAGGTTGATGAAGACGGCTTTCTTCCGCCTTCCACCAAACCCGTGCATTGTCAGTAAGCTGCAGGTTTGCAACTCGAACTCAAGCTATTTCTGGCACTTCTGCCACTGCCAGATCATCTTCAATGATTTGAGCTCATTCCTCAGCTTCTAAGGGTCTCTCTTTTCCTGCAAACTGCTTGGGGTTCAAGGCCCTAAATTGCTTCACCCCAGGTGCTTCTGTCTCTGGTTGGTTCATCAGGATAGCAGTCTACTGCTGCTGTCCTTCCAGAAGGTTGTGGATTGTCTCAAGCTGAACTATCTGCTCGTTGATCGAAGCAACGATAGCAGGTGTGAGTGGTAGTGGTGGGGGGGTGTTGTTGACATTCGTGCTGGTGTTGTTTGGGAAATCCACAACCTTGAAAGAAAAATGTGGGTTAGGACAGATTCAAAGTATATGAAATAATAAGATTTAAGGAATATGAATTATAAAGAATGTTTTAGTTGTTGGTTCTTGTGTTATATTGCTTAGGCTCGTCCATACAGTGCTGAACTACATGGTAGGGTTCCATACAGCTCTGACCTGCATGGGCCACCAACAAAACCTGTCACGCCCCACTTCCCAGTATACGGCAGAGGACGCGACGAGGCCGCTACGTACTTACTCTGAAGTAAACACGCTAAGCGTATCTAAGCAATATAAGTAAAATGCACAAGAGACAGAATGTAAATAAACAACAACTTTATTTATTAACATTATTTTTTTTACAATACATCTGAAAAGTAAATGCATGGAATGGAAAGCAATGCCTAAACAGTGGCATAGCAGAAATGGAAAATACATAATGTAAATGTGTACAAGTAATCTAAAGCTCTGGATCGAAGGCTAGCTGATCCAAGTCCTCGAAGGCGGGCTCGATCTCCTGAAGATTCGAATCACCTGACGACATTCCAAAGAAAAAAAAGAGAATGTCGTCAGTGAACAAATCACTCGGTAAGTCCCGTAAATAGACAAGAATGGAATTGACAGAATAGAGAGTATATTGTTATAATGTTGTATTTAATGTTAACGCTGTTGTTTGTAGCTTGGTACAGAAGATGCCAGTGTATACGAGAGAAGTCTCACTTTCCACGGAGACTAAGGTATCAGGAGTACAAGGCTCCGTCGATAATACCACGGAATAACGGCATGGATCTAATTACGTCTTAAGTGACCACCTCGTGCCACTCTTAACATGTTCCATACCAGTCTACCCCTTATAAACCCCGTGATGTCTTGTTTGTATTGTTTGTATTGTATTGTCTTGTAAATTGAATTGTATAGATGGATGACTTGCCGAAAAAGAAAGGGACAAGGGCGGTCGTCGCTTGGCGCGAAGGTTGCTGGTTCATGGAAGTTTGACTGGTCAACCGCAGAAAGTGCACAACAGTACTCGTCCGCTCGGCACCCATGATATCAGTAAATGGGTGTAACTAGAGAATTATGTAGATGGAATATATCCATGGTTCGGTTCAGTCAATATGGATTGATTAGATTGAATAGAAGGATTCATAGATCCATGTTATATTGAAGTTTGATACTTGAATCATATTCAAGTCAGATTGATTATACTGAGATACGGTCTGACTCAGACAAAATGAAATTGAATCCTGAATTATGTTTTGGTGCTATCGGTAACTGCTGCACATGGACGGCAGGATTTGTGTCTTTTTCAAAGACAATTACCGTGTTGATAACACCGTTTGTTAAGTTGTCTACCTTAAATAGGCAAGCACCCATATCTCCGGCTTTCCGAGACTCAAGAGACCGGTCCCGCTTAAACCTATGTTTATTAGGGTCCTTATGTAATTTAGTATAACTTGAGAGGGTTTATGTAAAAATAATTTTGTATAATTTTCAAAATACACCTCAAGTATTTTATTATCGTCTTTAGAGTTTTCATGGATGTATATTTTATCAATGTGACATTTCTAGTGAATATGGCCTAGTTTTATAATATATGGTATTTATTTGTAATATTGGAATTGTATGGTATTTTCTTGTAAATGGAATGTTCTTCTTGAATTTCGGAAATGTGGAATATTATAAATATTAAAAATAGATAATTTGATATTAATTACATATATATTTATTTATTAAAAATATAAGTTTAATTTATAATAGAAATCACATTTTCTAAAGAAAATTGTATTTTAAATCTTTCGAGATCTTATACTCCTTGTGGAGGTTTGCATCTCACTCTACTAGGCCCGAGGATGTGCGATAATCTGCACCATCCCGAACGGGTTCCTCAAAATAGGTTGTAGAGGTGCAATTGCAAAGATTTGTTAAAATACATTTCTTGTAGAAAAAAGGTTTTAATGGTTGAAGGTAGTTATATGTAAAGTCGTATTTTCCGAATCTATGTTACCAAATTCCATCGTGCTATATTAGATATGTGTGTTGTGAGGAGGTAGGTCATTACTTCGTGAGTTTTCTAAACGTATAAAGGTACTATAAAGTTTATGTCGAAAACTAAAGTTTATGGTATTTTAATGTAAAATTGCGATAGAAGATGCATATAACAATTTTTTGTGATGAAAATTGTTAAAGATGTTTATTAATGTTTAATAAACAATTTATGATGATATGAAGGTATCTTGATTAAGAAAAATTATAGTTTTTAAAGAAAAACCGAATCGGAAGTCAGACGAACTCCGCTTCCGTCGGGATTTAGTTTTGAATGCTTTTATAATAGAGGAAAGATGAAGAAGTAGGGACTTACTGGATGATTGGCTAGAGGAGAGAAAGAGGAAGAGGTGGGAGTTGCCGGGCGTCGTCGGAAACTCCTCGGATTGTCGTCGGAAGTTCGTCGGAGCTTCGCCCTTTTGCTAACTCCACTTGCACACAAAAAACTTGGGAATTTTCTTGAGAGTTTGGGCAGGGATTTGTGAGTGACGGTGGTGATTTGAGGGGTGGTATTTATAGGAAAATTCTAGGGTTTAGGGTAGTGAAATGGTGTATTAAAATTGTAATAAAAAATGGATTAAATATGAGTTTTATTGTGCTCTGTAAATGTGCAGTAAAAAAATTATACAGGGATTATGGGGGGAGTTCAAGAGTCGCCAGAGATAAAGAAACTTTGGGTTTTGGCCGAGTCAGACCGGCGGCGCCGGCCGAGTTAGGCGTTTTGCCGACCCGAGTCGGGTGAGTCGGGGCTCGTCTCTCGCCACGTGTCGGGGTCGGTTGGTCTACTGCAGTGAACTCGTTTATTTTATGTGTGACCCTTCAGTTTACGTGTTGTGTTCGTGTAGACTCTTGGGCTTCTAAAAAGTTAAAAAGAATTTAATTTTAAAAAAAAAGTGTGGCTGATGGGATTTGAAATCTGGTGCTTTGGTTCAGCAGTGCAAAGTTTTACCAATGAGCTACAAGCTCCTTCTTGCTATTCATAAGCAAATCAAATTTATAATTTGTGCTCAGGCTCAATTACCCCTTTCTGTATTTTTTGAAAAATTTGTACAGAAATTTTAGGGTTGTTACACCGTGACAAATGCTCCCAAAATTTTACCCCATAACCCCTTCGCCTACCCTGCTACCCCCATATTGTTTGTTTACTCTGAAAACATCCAAAGAGTGATAATTTCTCTCTTTAATTCATTTTTAATGCACATTTTAATTCCATTCTTCATTACCCTAAACCCTAATTTTCCCTATAAATACCACGCTACTTTTCACCTCTCCTCATTCAGAATTCCATTACAAAAACTTTCTAAAAATTTCCAAGTCCCAAAGTTATACAATTGGAATTAGCAAGAGGCGAAATTCCGGCGAAGTTTCGGAAAGAATACGGCGACGAAACGACTTCCCGACGGTTCCAATAGCTTCCCCTCTCTCTCTTCTTGTTTTACAATCTGTAGGTCCCCTATCCCCTCCTCTTTTGCTATTCTAAAACTTCTCATTTGCAAAACTCGTCGAAAGCGGAGTTATTCCGGCTTCCGATTCTCTATTCTTTAAAAATCTAATTTTTTTTCTTAATAAAAAACCTACAAATTTTTAATATATTGTTTAATAATCATTAACAAACACATTAGAATAAGTTTCATCTCAAAAAAATCTATTATGCAACTTTTATCGCATTTTTACGGTTAAATAGCATATACTTTACTTTCGACAATTCAACATATTTCCTTGTATCACTTTTAGAAAACTCACGAGTTAATGACCTAGCTCATCACAACACACATTTTTACATAGCACGATAACTCTTGGGACATTAGTTTATAGGAAAATACGAGTTTACGATTAACTACCATAAACATTCAAAAAACATTTTCTTTAAAAGTGTATTACTTAATTCCTTACAAATACACCTCTACAACCCATTTTAGGGACCTCCGTAAAATACGAGTTATCACACATTCTCGGGCCTAGTAGAGCGAGATGCAGACCTCCGCAAGGAGTATTCGATCTCGATGGAATTTTTAATGCAATTTTTAAGAAAAATGTAATTTCTATTTAATAAATAAATTCTATTTCAGATATATATAAATATTATCAAAATATCTACTTTATAAATATTCCATGTTTTCTAAATCAAAAGAAATCACAAATTTCATGAAACTACCTTTACAATTCAATACCATTCCAAGATTACACTAAAATACTATATACAATGAAAACTAGATTATATTCACTAGAATATTTCACTTTATAAAATTACAATTATGAAAACCTTAAAGACGATAATTAAATACTTGAGGTATGTTTTGAAAATATATCAAAACTATTTTTCATAAAACCCCCTCAAGTTATATTAATTTACAATAAGGACCCTAGTAAACATAGGTTTAAGCGGGACCAGTTCTCTTGAGTCTCAGAGAGCCGGAGAGTATAGGTGCTTGCCTATCTAAGTTAGACAACCTAACAACGGTGTTATCAACACGGTAATTATCTTGGAAAAAACACAAATCCTGTCGTCCATGTGCAGCAGTTACCGATAACTCCAAAACAATCAGGACTTCAATTCTGTTTAAAAGTATGACTCGGTTCGAGTCATGGTCAAATCTGAAATCAATCTAACTTGAATTCAATTCAAGTATAACTCCATTTCAATATGAATCCATGAATGCCAGAATACAATCCATATCAACATGAACATGACTGAACCGAACCATGGATATACTCTGATTACATGACTATCCATTTATATCCATTCCGTTTACTGATATCATGGTTTCGGCAAGTCTTCCATTTATTACAAGACAATACAATACAATCAATAAAATCAATACAATAAACATTACGAGGTTTATAAAGGGATAGACTGGTACGGAATATGTTAAAAGTGGCACGAGGTGGTCACTAAAAGACGTAATTACATCCATGCCGTTGTTCCATGGTATTTTTTACGGAGCCTTGTACTACGGGTTACCAAAGTCCACGGTGCAAGTTGAACTCCTCTCGTATACACTGGTATATTCTGTACCAAGCTACAACAACTACGTTAGTATAACAAATATAACATTATCTACTTCACATGTTCTATTATCTGTCTATTCTTCTCCTTCTTTTTTTGGGGCATACCGAGCGATTGTTCGCTGACGACATTCCTATTTCTCTTCTTCTTTGTAATGTTGTCAGGAGGACCCGACTCTGAGGAGTTCAAGATCAGCCAGGAGCACTTGGAGCAGTTCACAGAAGATCCTGAGCATTGACTTGTACTCTTTTTATTTTCAGATCATGCCATTGTTTAGGCATTGCATTCTACACTTGTATTTACTTTCCAGTATTGTATTATAAAAAATGTTGAATAAATAAAAGTTGTTGTTCATTTATATTCATGTCTTTTATGTACATTTTACTTTATATTGCTTAGATACGCTTAGCGTGTTTATTTCTGAGTAAATACGTCGCGTGCCTCGCCGCGTCCCCTCCCCGTATACCGGGAAGCGGGATGTGACACTCAATTTATTCTTGTATTGTATATTATTTTTTTCAATACGCTTATTATATTTATTTAGGGAATGATTTTCTCTGGATAAATATACTGCGGGCTTGCCACGTCACCATTTTCGTCTATTGGGAAGCGGGATGTGACAGCGGTTGTGAGAAGAGGGGAAGCGTTAGCGAGGGCTCGAGGAAATTATAAACGGGGGGAGAAATAAAAGGGAGGAAAAAGAAAAGGGGTTGGATTTGTGGGCTTCTGGGTGTTGGGCTTGTGAGAAAAGAAAATAGAGAGGAGGAAAAATAGAGGGGCTGGACTGGGCTTGAGGTTTAGGGTTTGGATATCAAATTAGCTAGGATTAGGGTTTTAGGTATATAGATATTTTTAAATTAAAATACAAATTAATATCAATTAATGATAATTAATGATATTAATCCACAGTTAATACCAATTGATGGAAATTAACATGAATCAATAACAATTATTAAAATTAAAACAATCAATACAAATTAGTAACAATTAAAATCAAATTAATCACCATTAATAAAAATCAATAACATGAGAGAATATATATGGTTTGAGACCTTTTCACAAATCCCCTCACCAAAATCAAATTTACATCAAACCCTTTTTACAAAATTTCACAAACATGAACATATTAAGTAACATTCAATATATATGAATCATAATATATTAACAACTAACCGTATAAATAATTTATTTAATTATAAATAAAACCGTATAGCGGACACGAGTATTACAATATGTTTACATACTCCTTTTATTTTCTTTCTTCTCTCCAAAATTTTCCCTCACTCTCACTAACTCTAGCTCTCCCTCTCTCCCTCCCTCTCATTTATCTCCTCAACATCAAACTCATTTCTTCAAGTAGAGGTCATTATCAATTCTTCAAGTAGCTTCGTACAAGCTTTGATCTCCTCTTCAATTTATTGTCTTTTACTTTTCAAGTTTTAAGTTTTATTTGCCATGAAAATTATATTTTCTACTTAAAAATCATGTTTTTATGGTTTAAAGCTTGCGCAGATAGAATTTTAAATGGTTACTTATAGTTGTAGTGTATTAGTGCAAGTTTTCTTGTTGTTACAACCTGTTTTGAAATTGTAGAGGGCAGGTTTTAGCAAAAGTTTTGTTTTAAAGTATTTTGCAAATCCTAGTTTTTTTAGCAGCATTTTTCCTTCTTCTGACGTCTAAGCTTAGAGCTTTAGATGTTTGTGTTTTCTCTGTTTGGGCTCGTGATTTTTTTCAAACATTTGAGCTTATCTTCAGACTTCTGGCCGTTCTCTGGGTTTCCTTGTATTTTGGGTCAAACGTCTATACACCCTTCATTAGACGTCCGTCGCTTATCTGTCTATGTCTTCTTCAGACGTCTGAGCCTTAAGCTTCAGACGTATGATACTTTATTTTTGCATGATTAACTTGTGTTTTGCACCGTGTTTAGTTTGCTTTGGTTTATATAGATATTAATGGGGTTTTCTTGCATGTTTATGATTATTATTAGTTATAGGATCGAGTGCGGGAGATTCTGATGCGATGAGGAGAGGCGCGACAGTCATAAGATTCGACTAGATAGTGCTCCAGTTGGTACATAGATATTCGAATCTATGAGTGGGAAATCAGATGGATAGCGTATAGCACCCCCATGAAACATATTTAAATTGATACTTTATGAAATTGATATGCTTACGATTCAGGCCATGTTTATTGAAACTTGTCCGTTAATTAGTAAATTTCATGAGTTTCACTTTAGTATGGTTATCATGAATATGCTCAGTTTACCAATACTATATTTCTTTTCCTTTACTATACTTTCGCGAACACAATTGTTAGGACACTTGCACAATTACTAATGATTACCATTCGGCACCAACACAAATGCACATGCTACACGTACACATCATTGATAACTGCAATGACACGTATACACTAGAACACTTATACCTTTACTAGTAATTGCCATATGACACAATCACAAACTCGCATGCTGAAACATACACATTACTAGTAATTTCCATGCCACATGTAGAACTTGCTATGCTTTATATATTATAATATGATCAATGTTATGTTGTGTACGCGACTAGATATCCGTACTAATTGTTGAGCGAGTACGCGACTAGAGATCTGTACCATTTAATGTGCGTGTACATGACTAGATGTTCGTACCGATCGTTGAGCTAGTGCGTCGATGAGATGTACGCACCAGTCGCTGTATGTGTATGCGACTAGATGTCCTTACTAATTGTTGTGTGGGTACGTAGACTAGCGGTCCGTACTATTTGAACTATATATTTGCGTACATAGACTAAATGTCCGCATTGATTATTATTGAGCGCATTATATTGTTTATCGTAACCCTTGAAATTATTGAAAAGAAATTTATGATTCTAATGAATTGGATATTTGGTTGTCATCGTACGAGATGAGATTCCGTATTGGATGAAGTGGTGATGGTTAGCCAAATATAATATTTTATTATTGACTCGCCGAATCTCGTTATTTATCCCGATTGGGAGATTATGAAAATACAAAGGTTTTACTCATTTCTAAAAATGACGATTCGTTTCATATTTTAAAAATACAAAGGATATGCTGCTTGGGTTTCAAAAAGATATCTATTTTTAAAATACCGCAGTATCCTTATTTCCAAACAACGTTTCGTTCTATTTTAAAGTATCATTAAATTATTCGAAAGTATTTATCCATTTAAAAGACTCGTTCACGCTACGCTTGCTTTACTTATTATTCATTTACACTGTGCTTGCTTTACTTGTTATTCGTTTACTCTGTGATTATGTTATTTGCTTGTGCTACGTTTATATTATCTGTTCGCGCTATAATTATGTTATTTGCTTGTGCTACGTTTATATTATCCGTTCGTGCTATGATTATGTTATTTGCTTGTGCTACGTTTATATTATTTGTTCTCGTTATGATTATGTTATTTGCTTGTGTTACGTTTATATTATCCGTTCGCATTATGATTGTGTTATTTGTTTGTGCCACGTTGACGTTATTCGGTAACTGAGGCGAGGGCAAACCAGTTACGGATACATGTGTTTATAATTTGATATTATCCGGTAATTGAGGCGGAGCCGAACCTGGTACTGATACATATGTTTATGATTTGATGTTATTCGGTAACTGAGGCGGGGGAAAACCGGTTACGGATACATGTGTTTATAAATTGATGGTGTTGTTTTATTGTGCTTAAATTTAAGATTTATATAGGCATGTAGCATTCACGGCTCACATGCTTTCATATGCTTTAGTGGTTTTGCCATTCCGTATCGGACGAGATATAGATTTATTTTATGATGCCATGATAACCACTTATATTAGTGCATTACACATGTTAGGATATCGGTATACGAGTTGTATTTGAAGGGTTATTATTATTGTGGTTCATTGCTTGTATTTTAGTTTCGATGCATACTTAATTACCTTCCACAATGTACATGTTTATCCATGTCTTAGTTGTTTCACCGTTTATGCATGCGATTTCTATTTTGTTATACGAATTCTACTCACGAGTTGGCAACTCACCCCCGTTGTGTCATGGTTTCTTGCAGGTTTGGTCGCTTGGATCGGTAGCGACAGTAAGAAGGCATATATTGGGCGTTGTTGCATCTTTATTTTGAGTTGGATAGATTAGAATTCTTTTCGGCACTTGCCTTGTATCTATTTTTGTACCTAGAAGTACTCTATCAACCAAATCGGGTGTACTTGTCCGAGACCTTAGACGTTGTATTGTTATTGTAGTCGAATTCGTGTGGAACCGATTTGACTGTATTTATATATAGTGTTTATTGCTTTCCGCTTATTGTTCTCCGCCGTGTGGGCGTTAAGATAGCTCCCTTGTGGGGATGCGTTTATTTACTGCTGTTGTATAGGAAATTTATTTAAAATATACAAAGGAGGTGTTGTCCGTTTTTTTCACATATTAACTCCTCACAAAACATATTTACTTCATTTTATAAAATACTTTCTTAAATTTTCACCTCTATTTTTCTTATATATGGTTTAGATTTCTGGTTTTTGCCTACTTGGGTTACGATGGGGTGCACTGGACTTCACCTGATCTTTATGTCTATCACGTGCCTTATCGAGCCGTGACAATATATCTATATATATATATAGAGAGAGAGAGAGGGGGGGGGGATGAGAACGGAAAAATAATAACTATTGATATCAATATATTCTTTCAATAATTGCTCAAATAAAATGTACATACTAATATACACGAGTCAACATCTAGATCCTATCAAATATTGTAACGACTCTATTTTAATGTAAAGGTGCGATAATATACACGAGTCAGCTCTTGTTCGGGAACTGGAGAAGACGTTTAGTGGAAAGGGGCGATAATTTTTAACCCAACCAAAATATTTATCCATGCATTTGTTTTACAAGTTCCTGTGGTAAGAGTTTCTTTTCATGGAAGCATGTCTTTACTCAATTGTGCTTAGGGGTGGCTATTGGGTCAGGTTGGTTCAGTTTATGACCTAACACAATAATTAAATGTATAATTGACAAACATTTTTTTGTTTTGATATACACGAGTAAATATGTAGATAGTTTAACAAAAAAAAATAATAATTTGAAGGTATAGGATACAAAGTTGACAAGCAATTGCACTGTTTTCAGGGGTTTGTTGTTGTAATTTATGTGATCTTGTGCTCAAATCTATGTTCTCTAGTAAAAGCAAAAAACCTTTGATTAGCTAAACCTTTGATCAAAATCCTGACTCTAAACTGGCATATTGAAAGCACCGCAAAAGATATCGGTGTTTGCCTTGTTTCATTCTTCAAACAAGTTATACTTGCTCTAATGTGAGTTGTGTGTTCCTCTGTTCAGGATGTGATTTTGGTTGCAACTAGAAGAATTGTGAGACCTCTGAAGAAAGGTTCAGCTGTTAATCATCCCCGCAGCCGCACTCTGACTGCTGTGCATGATGCCATACTGGAAGATGTGGTATATCCTGCAGAGATTGTTGGCAAGCGTGTTTGATATCACATTGATGGGTCCAAAATTATCAAGGTAAGTGAAAAAGATATTCCATCCAAGAAGTTGTTTTCTTTCCCATGTCATCATTTCGGTTCTATTTTGCATTATTGTTGGATGAAGTTTTTGATCTGGGGGGCAATTTCTATCACATTGCCCTCACCTGTGATTTGGACCCTGGACCCATAATATGCGGAAGTTACTAGTTCTATCATCCTCAAAGTGTGAAATATAATTTTATATCGGCATTGCTTGTTAAATTCCATCAACTGATAATGTGATGAGAACAGGACAGTTTTGTATTAGAACCATATGGTTATTTGTACTGTTTTTGTTAGCTAGCACTATTTATTTTATTGTTGGAACGATACCGCTTGCATGGAAAAATTGAGTTGATTGCCGTCACATCTCTCGCTACTCTTTCTTTTCCAATCCTTAATCTCCGCTTTCTTCATCTTCAACTAATATACAAAACTGAATTCAGAATTAGCTATCTGGCAGAGCACTCAAAAAAGAAAATATAGGCTTAATAGCTAGAAACTCCCTTTATTTTTGCCTCTATAGTAAGAAACCACCCTTGCTTTCAAAATCCTGCAGTTTACCCCTTCCGACCCTAATGACGATAAAATTTTGTTAATTATTCCCAAAATGTCCCCAAACTTCTATAATTTTTTCTTCTAGTGGATGTAATTAGTACTTCGACCGAGGGGTAATTTGGAAAGAGCAAACTTAATTGAAGCCGAAAAATATCACTCCCCTTGAAACAGGGATGCAAAATACAGTTGTTTCTAACATATGTTGGTTTCCTGCTAATCCACAAAAGTGGGGTGGGTTTTCTGCAAATTAGCCCACAAAAGGTATTCACATATTTTCATATTACCAACATAAAATGTTTGAATATTAAATCTCATTGCAAATGATAAACATTACTTGATCCTTTGTATATACAATTTTTTTTGGATGCTGAACCCCTCTAGGAATCAAACCGGCTATATCTTTCCGCATGTGCTATACTCAATTGGTTGCTGCCCTTTGCAGTCTCTTAGTCGCAAATTATAAACCAAGTTTATTTTTTTCTTAACGATACCTGGATTGGAAATAAATTCTCGTTGCAAAGTTTTTGTCCATGCTACAGATCTTCCTGGACCCAAAGGAGAAAAACAACACCGAGTACAAGTTGGATACTTTCTCTGCATTTTACAAGAAGCTAACCGGGAAGGACCTAGTTTTCAAGTATCCGATCACTGAGGCGTAATCCTGCTCCAATTTCTCTTCTATTTCTTCTACTTTGTGAACAAGTATTTCATGTTCTAGTTTTCTTCAGTTGCTGTCAACTAAATTTTTTGAGAATTTGGCTTGTTGGATCTTATTTAAGACTAAACTTTAAGTTCTATATTTAGTGTTTAGAATTGTGAAATTAACTATGTGCTTTTGCTTCAGCTTTTTTCACACCCAGTTTATTTCCTTTTCTCTTGCTTTGTACCGTTTATTTGGACCTGAACCTAAATTGTGAGAACGATACAAGCATATATGGCATATTATTATATTAGTGTAAAACTCAATTTTTTTCTCCATGCTCTGGTTACATTAGTGATGATTTCTTTGTTTCTCCTTTTCTTGATTAAAGAAAACATATTAGGATGCATCCGATAGCCAGATAATATGTAGATCCGGATGTTTTTCGGATATGTTTAGATATCGATGCGGATATATTTAAATATTTTGTTGTATGCCGATACGGATACTTTGCACAAATACTAGAAAATATATTATTTTAATTTCATTTTTTGTTAAAATGCTTATTTAATCAATACATTCTTTACTCATTTTATATATGTTATGCATTTTAAAGAATATTTAGATATACTATTTCATCATGTTTGTTTCAAACTGAAAATAGGATAATATTTATAATATACCTGTTAAATATTATTTATTCATATAAAATTCAGTTGTATGCACCCTAAGTTGTTTTGATACACACTGGCCATATCCATTTAGCACCTTGTCCGTCTCTTTAATATCTACCTCATATTCATCTTTGATTTTATCAAATATGGATATGGCTTTTTTTTTACCGAACTGTATCCACGTTCGTCAGTAAAAATATAGAATGCTCACATCCCCTCTTACTGTTACAATTAAGCAAAAGTATAATAATAATAATAATAATAAAATTGATAGGAAATAATTTTTGGAGTGAGATATTTGATTGAAGCAGAAATGAAAGTAAGGCAGTGTGCAGAGTGCAGACTTTTAAAACTGAGACTATACAAATATCTTGAAAGTTTACAATTTTGATAGAAACGATGAATTGTTTAGATCTGCTGAAAATTGATGGTATTTTGCGGAATCTTGAGAATGAAGTGGTATTTTGCACTAGCTTATAACATTATATTGATCAAACTATCAAATATTCAACATGTGAATCAAAATCTCAAAGCCAGTGATTATTTCTTCTTTCATTTTTTCAAACAGCATTTGCTCAGATCAAACCCACCCTCCTAATCCAATTACACAACATGACTCCATATAAGACGTATACTGATAAAGGTAATAACTCCAAAAAAGTTGAACACAATCATGTTATGTTCTTTTCCTTAGAGGGCCATCACCATGAGCATCCCCAATCCAAATCCGGTGGCTGCCTTTACCTGTAAGCCATTGGCTCCCGACGGTGTTGATGATGGAGTATTACGAGGAGACGGAGCAGATGCTGCAACTACATCAATCTCGACCTTCATGCCTACCCGGCAGTGACCTGGAGTTCCACAGATGAAGTATCGCTTTCCAACAGAGGGCAGAAGGATCACGTCCTCCCCGGTGTTGTGTGTAGCAAGCGGACTGCTGGTGCTGCAGGAGTCGTAGTTGGCCTTGGTCACCTCCAACACGTCATGTACAGATCGATCATAATTGAAAACTGCAACAGTGGCAAGACTAGGCTTAGGTTTGTTGGCTTATATATGATTGCGGTGTAAACATGGCTCCAGTGGAAAAAACAAAATAAATCATTAAATAATATAAAAACTCATTTTACAATGGGAATGAATTATTATGCACTTGGTATCATACACCTCAAATCATCCAAAACGGGAATATAGGCTTAAAAATTGAGGTTATTTCAGTTTATAATGGGTATTCTATCGAGAACTGCACGCTTTTTCAACAATGATGTTTGAATCCCATAATATATTGAAATTCTCTCTTTTAAAAAAATATAATATTTTGAAATTCAATGTTAAGATTATCACTTTGCCCAAAAGCTTATTTATCGCCCATGATATAATACATCAACGTCTCAAATCAGGTACAGGATAAATATAGGCTTAGAAATAAGGCTGATATCTGGAATCTCAACCCCTCATATATCAACAGGAATTGCAACAATGATATTTGAAATGATCTTTTCAAAATCAATCTTATAATACTATTTCAGCTAAGCATTCACCCAGAGCATTAAATTAATGTTGTATCGAGCAAACTTAACTACGTACGAAGGTTATCACCCACGGCGAAGGTCAGGCTAGAAGCCCAGGATCCGTAATCTGTACTAAGATCCCAGTTACCAGATGGCGCGCCAACCGTAAAGCTTGTGGAAGCAGTCGAAAGCTTGATGAGAATGGCCACGGCCGAAATAAAAAAGAAAGCTTTCAATGCTGCCATATTTTCTATGGAAGAGGATGCAGAGGAGATGAAGGGGTTGATGAGAAAAAGAAAATGTGTGCATGGGTATATATAGGAGGAGGGTAAGGTAGAGAAACAGAATTTGATGTGGATATAATTTGTTGTGTTTGAATGGTGGTAAAGTGATAATAATATTAATAGTAAAAATAGATAATAGAATGGAGAAAGAAGAGTTGTTATGTCTCTTGTTAAATCTATGAAATTGGTGGGTTTATTTAATAAAAGATTTTGGTCAATGGCAACCTGTTTAGTAGACCAAGGTTGTAAAAAGCGCTATGCGGAGCTGAACGGTTAGGGTATTGCCTAGCGCTTAGCTGCCGCTTAAGCCGTCCAGACAGTTTTTTTTAATTCTTGTTAAAACTATATATATATATATATATATATATATATATATATATATATATATATATATATAAATTTCTGTTGTATATTGACACTTCAGCATAGAAAACATCAACATATTTAAATTTTGGCAGCAGAAACAAAAATATATTGATAATTCAGCATAATCATCAGTAACATATTGATGTTTTATCATAAAAGTCAACAAAAAAAAATAGATTTTGAGCTATATAATTCAAAAATTATTCAAGAGAACAAAATTGTCTAACTTTTATTTCATTATGCGTGGGTTTGGATCAAGTTCGGTGAAAAGAGAACAAATTCGACCCACGATGCTTCAAAAATGACTAAATTTTATTCCATTAAGTGGTTTGGGTCCGCTTAGACGTCTGCTTAAGCGGGCTAGACGGCCTAAACGCTTAAACCGCTTAATTAAACCGTCCAGGGCCAAATCGGAGCGGCTTAGCACCTTTTTCCGCCTAGGCCGCTTTTTAGAACACTGTAGTATACTGTGTATATCTTTTCTTTTCTAAGAAGTTAAGATTATATTTAGGATTATTATTCATGTTATGACATGATTTGTGAAGAATGAGAGGATAGAAAGAAATAATTACAGCTAAAATATTGATTATGATAATGATACTGATACTGATAAGATGAGCTAAATTGCACACATGTTTTGGTTGTCCTATAAATTAATTAAGATGACATAAACATGGCGACTAATAAGTTAACTAGTTAAATAGAAAATGTAAGAAAAAACTAAAGTTAATGAAACACAAGATCTAAACCTAAAGTAAATTTCTTTAGGATTCATGCATGTTATGATGTTAACTTCAATTTTAACTCATAAAGGAGATCAAATGCACCAAGTAATAAAGCTTTTTTAAGGGTAGCCACCTTAATAGCAGCTTTCTATGTTTTGGTCTTTGTTGTGTAGGTGAACAATCTGATGTTCTTGTATCTGTACTTGTTTCATTCAGATTTTAGTAAAATGACAGTATATGGCTGAGATGGTCCATTCAGATTTTAGTAAAATGACAGTATATGGCTGAGATGGTCTTATTCAAATTTCTAAAAGAAAAGGAAGGAAAAGGAAATTTGAAAGCATGGCATTCTACTTATGTTGAAGAAAAATTTCATGCCATTTCAGTAATAGTAGTAATAAAACTTTGCATCAACTTCATTAACACACTATCCCAAATGAAGGCGTTCTTTCAATAAATTTTTCATTAAAAAACAATTTTTTTTTATAAAGAGCACCCCGGCAAGCCCGGGTTCCCAAACACACTCATGCACCCACACATCCAGGATCGAGTCCTGAGATGCACATTTAACAGAAAGGGGGGAAAGAAAGAAAGGGGGGAAAGCGCGGCTCAAACACACAACCTCACCCCCCACAACGCCATGTGTGCACCAACTGTGCTACACCACCTCGGCTTCATTAAAAAACAATTAGCACAATGAATACTGTATTAAAGGGATTTCAAGGGATCTATTCATTCAGATCATAGCAAACTTCGTAAAGTAAACAATATAAATAGAAACTGTTACATTTGTATATTGATTTATTTTCAATTGTGGTGGGAGCAGGTACATCTCACTATCTTATCTTTCTTACAGAAAGTAAACTTATCTGACAAGTACTTATCTCATGCCACAGTAAAATTTCTCCTAAAATAAAACAATAAAAAACATAAGACTTGGATAATAATAAAAGGCTAAATTGCACAAATGTAGCCATGAACTTTTATGTTTTTTTTCAATACCATGAACTAATTTAATTTCAAACAAGTACGATGAACTGTCACCCCCCGATTGCAACTAATACCATTTTACTGCCACGTCAGCAATATTTTGAGTTGTTTTCCCCCATTTTACCCTAATGAGATTTCTTAGTCAACCCCATAACCTTAAATTTCAAAAAGAAAAAAACAGAAAAAGGAAAAGAAATAGAAAGAAACAAAGAAATCGGATGCAAACCAAGGATTATGGTATGTATTTGCAATTATTAAAGTTCATGGTATCAATTGCAAAAAACATGAAAGTTCATGGTACATTGGTGCAATTTAGCCTAAGAAAAAAGAAAGGAAACAAAAAAAACTGAAGTTTTCAGGCCAAAGCTGATGAAAGAGTCCAATGCCAATTGGCAAGCAGGGTCACATATGATATTGATTACAGTACTAGAAATTAAACTCATGATATGGTCTATTCTATGTCAAAAGCAGTCATGCATAAAGAAGAGACGATGCTTTGTGATACGAAAAAAGAAACATAATTACAGTAAAACTTTAATCTTATGTTGGTCATCGTTACTCGGTTAACTACAGTTATACCGTTTCTGCCTACCGATTTACTTATCAGCCTCCCACCTCCATTGAACACTCTCAAATCATCTCAACCGATTCTTCACATTTTATCCTCCGCTAAAGCTATCTCTGGCTTATCCTTAGTTTGCATAGCCCATAAATAATGTGAGTCTTTTCCCATCGAGTTACAATATTTTATCGAGTTGACATCAACATTATGTTAATCAGTGAGAAGTTTGCATCCTACGAAAATATGGACAAATGTTGTAATCCTAAATGACCAGCTGGCTCTCAGACAAGAGAAAGATGATTGATTTGTTATATCTCTTATATGAGACACGAGATTTGAAAACCAAATACGGTGTTACTGAAGTCAAAACTCAAAAGACATCTCAATCCAGGGCACAAGTCATTTGAATACATCTACACCAAATATTCTAGTGTTAAACGAGTCAATGCCATCACAATCAAGGAAAGGGTAAAATGCTTGGCCCACACCAAATATAAGCAATTTGATGTATAATCTTTCCATTGAAGGCATCAAAATGGAAGGAACAAACCACAGGGAACTTCAAAATAATAGCTTCAAATACTTTCCAAACACAATGCATTGGGTAAAAAGCACATATGGCAAATATGGCTAAGTCCTTGGTTCTTTATCTGTCCAAATGCTGGAAGGCCGAGTAATTGGATGCTTGGATAGCTACTAGAGCCTTACATTCTCATTGCACGGGTGTGCACTTTGAATGAATCTCATACTGCTCGTAAAACAACAATTGCAAAAGATTTAGGCTAAATTGCACAAATGTATCCATCAACTTTCACGTTTATTGGGATTGATACCATGAGCTAATTTATATCATGAATTATCACCCCCGATTGCAACTAAATACCATCAACTTTTCTTCCGTCAACAAATGTTATATTTAACTACCACGTCATTAATATTTGACTTGTTTTCCTCATTTTACCCTTATGTTCTCAGTCAACCCTTAAAATTTTGAAGGGTATAATGGTCCATTAAGACACAAAAGTTGACGTCGCATGGTAGTTATGTTAAAAAAAATAGTTCATGGTACTAATCTCTAATTATTAAAGTTCATGATATCAATCGCAAAAAACATGAAAGTTGATGGGTACATTTGTGCAATTTAGCCAAAGATTTATTCCAATGGCTATGTGAATCCCTTTACTTATATTAATTGGGCCATAAGGCCATCTCATATGTACATGTTAAGATTCATTTCTAGATATCAAAACAAAATTTCAAACGAGGCGTGATTAATCATGGTGTAATGCCGATTGCAGTGGGAAAAAAAGCATTTGCAGAATGTTTCATTGTACTTGTTCTTGTCTCTAAATTATAACTAGATAAGGAAGTTACTCATTCAAATATAAACACTTATCGTCAACTTGACTTTACGTTCTAATGTTTCTGTTCTTATAGTTTATATGTATCGTAAAGTTAAACATAATTTACAGTACAATAAACTATCACCTTGTTCCTTCAACCGCTTAGCATCCTATTCCCGGCAAGTCATCATATTAATAGTTTTTTCAATTAGAATTTAACATCAATCAAGAGAGATGGATTTAATTTTCAGAAAGTTGCTCTACTACACTCAATCCTATTATGATGGAAACGGCATCAAGGACGATGATCTTTACTTCACATGTTCATGTTCGACTCGTTAGGCTAGTTATCTTAATTTACATACCATGCTTAATAGATACCTCAGTAATTACCTTTCATCTTGCCGGTCATTGTACTTCAGTGCAGTAGTAGGTGTAGGTATATTCGCCTCAAGAGTAGTCTTCTAATAGGGGATCCATGACATCATTAGAAGGCATTTTTGCATATCGCTTAATTTGCTACAAAACAACCTGAGCTTTAAAGCATTCTAAATATGTTATTGGCTACATGATGCAGTTTGTTTTATAAACACTGCATTTTATACTGACAGACATCTAAGGTAGACTGACCATTATCTTGACTTGGAAGTTCGAACAGAAAGTAAACGGATAAGATGTTAAATGGAACACATACTTTAGACCAGGTGACCAGGTTCAGTCAAGCATATAGAACATCTATTCATTCAAATTGATATTTACTCATTCTCAGAGTTTTTTCATGGGATCCATTCTCAGAGTTGGGCGTGAAGCGTAAACTTCAGATCCACGTAAAAAAAAATGTTTAGGGGTTGAAAACAGAAATACAAGATATAATGATAACTTTAGACATCAGCAATTCCTTGATTATCTTGTTTGTCTATGAATTCTTTAAAAGAAGAGACAAACCATACAGAGTCATTATAAAGAATATTACTAACCATAAGATGTTGCTGACCAAATTAAAGTCTCTAATAGGCCATAAACCTTGTGTACCACGAAGAATCCAAGTTTTAAATTTGTATAATAACAGTAAAATAACATATGCACGAAATGACTTGGCTTTTTTTAGTAAAGAACTTACTTGTGAAGGCAGAGATCACTGGCTGGAGGCAATACACCAACATGCTTATGGAAATTTTCTTCCCATGAGATGATAAAGAGTGATGGTTATCCAATTTGTTCGATCCAAATAAACAAAATGCACTAAAATATCCTGGTAATGTACAGGACAACCGCTTCATTTTGATCATGACGTTCTGCTGCCAAGGATACAGATAGTCCCACTGCAAAATTTTCTCTTCCTGTAAGCTAGCCATTTAGCCACTTCGGCAAGCAGAATTCCAACCATCTCTAACTTCCAAATTTCCCCAATAGAACTATTTGAGGACAGTGTATCGTGAAATAGGCGTAATAGTTATTGCAGCTATTTTCACATTTGAAAAGATCGAAGCTTGCAGCTTCATAGGCTATGTTTCACGTGTGAAATTTATCACTCGACAAAGCTTCCCTTGCATAAACAAGATAGATAAGCTTCAGATAAGATGGCGCTGGTTCTCACCTGAACCGGAAATTTTCACATGAAAACAACAGTACCAGATTCAGACAATAAGCCACGGAATCTACTGTGCGGATAAGGAATCACTATTAGAGGGAAAACAAATAAGCACGTAGAAGAATATAATAAATCAGCTCTTGATGCATCTATCGGAGTCCCAAAAATTGCCAGGTTCTTAAATTGTGCAAGCCATGATACATCTCATGGATTTAAAAAACAAGATCATTTAAGAATTCTATGTTTACACGGGTCTATTCAGATAGTCTATTCTACAAGCATGCGACCACACGACCGTGCACACACATAACCAGTTATATAAGGAAATGCATGAGGCATAGAGCCCATTTCTGGCTCGGGTTATTTATAATGAAGACTACATGTGTGTTTGCTGTCAGCCTGTCACATAATTCAGCATAGCACAAGTCATTTGATGCAGAAAAAAAGTTTGCCCTGGCTTGCTTAGTAGAAAACAGACATTCAGCCTAAACTTTAGGGGACTGCTCCCTTCTTATGTAATAATAGAGGATTAGTAACATGCATGCATGCTTATGGCTACACCCGCACCAAACCCAAAAACTTCACAAAAATGGTTAAATTTTTTTAAAATAAAAATTCAAAAGAATGTTTGTGTCCTTTCTTATTTTTTGCAGAATCAACACTAAGATGTGCATTAGAACCCCACTCATCCATTTGCTTGCAGGAAATCCTATACATAGAGAATTGAAAGCTTCTCATTCAACAACACTGCTGCACATGGGGAGCAGGCGAACACAGGAGTTCACATAAGTGACAATTAAATGGTTAAATAAACTTTCGCTTAAGGTAACCCTAATGCTGAATACAGGCTGTAAGATTAATAAAGACCAAACAGTTATATTCATAATGAGGTTTGCACTTGTTGGGGTCGAAAATTGCACCCCGGTTGACCAAGTCAAAGTCAAGGTCAACCCCAAGCCAGGTGGGCCCGAGCCCAGGTCAAACGGGCCCATGCCCAAGTCGAGCCCGCGGGCAGCCTCCCCATGCCAACTTAAAAATCATGTAACAAATAATTTTGATGTAGTTTTTTGTACATGAATGTAAGCAAAATGGACATAAAGCCAAATTTTTGTAAAGCCCATGGCTTATGTGCAAAAGAAATGGCACATGAGCCATGGGATGGGCAAAATGCCATTTTGTAAAGCCCAAGAGGCTATATGTAATTATGTAAGCCTATATAAGACAACATGATGATGAATAAAACATACGCTTTTTTCATTCTCAAAAAATTAAGGCATGTGCCTCTTTCTCCTTCCTCAAGATTCTAAAATCTTTTTCTTTCTTTTGAATTAAATCAAGAGTTTTACTCTTTCTTTTCCAAAACTAAATAGTTTTTCACCACAAAACCCACAAAGGGGAGCTTGGATCCTCCATTAGATCTCAAAAAGGAGAGATTTTTAAATCTCACCCCCTTTCTCCGAGATCCGGCCAAACAACAGGAAGAAGAAGGAGACCCATCTCCAGAAACCCCACTTTGAGAAGATCCAGGGCTCAAGGGGAGAAGCCCTCTTCATCAGCTTCAAAATATCCTAGGAGTTTAACTCCTCGTATACACACACACACAAAATAATAAGTGTTCCTTTCTGAAAGTACAACTTCCATTGCAGGGACCAAGTCCCTTTTGCCTCCCGAACGCCCACGTGCCTGGCACTTGAGGCGCTAGCGCCTTGGCGCTCAAAGCACGCGCGCCTAAGATGCTAGCGCCCAAGGCGCTGGCGCCCGAGCGCCCTGGTGCTCAAAGCGCTAGCGCCCAAGACGCTCGCGCCCGAGCGTCCTGGTGCCTGGCACGTGAGGCGCTCGCGCCCAAAGCACTAGCGCCCGAACGCTTTCTCCCACGTATCCTTTGGATGCCCCTTTTCCCTTATATATATATATATATATACACACACACACACACATACTCCATACTAAAATACCTCCCCCGTTAGAAAAAATTTCTAACGGGACGCTGCCCCGCATCCCGCAAGGGGGCTGCTAGCCCCCTTGACCCACAGCCCACTATCCGGGTAGCGGGACCCCCGTAAAAACTCTGCGGAGCCCCCGATATATCCAAAACCCCTTCAAAACACGACACTGCATATTGAGTTCGCATGACCAGTTTAACCCGTCAATCGGAGGTTCTCTCGCTCCAAATGCGAGGGGTAATTAACGGCAGCTTAGTCTGCGGCTGCCGGAGATTCGGATCCCCACAATCAATAAACCCCAGCCTACCATAAGCAGGAGGAATCTGTAATGCGCCTGACAAGCGCGCGCGTGTTCCCATCTCAATGGGGTGACGAAAAACACCCCACAGATTCTGGCACGCCCGGTGGGACTTATCTCTTCTCCCATATTTCGGGTTAAACGTTCATGTGAACTCAATCAATATACATATCATATTTATACTAAAATATTGCTTTCATACGGGTTTTCAAGCAATCACTTTTCAACAATATCTCTAAAGATGAACCCAGCTCTCAGCACGGCTCCCATCTCCTACACGATGAAGATGGACGCCAGGACGGTCCTTCTGGCCAGTCTCGGAGGATAGTGGGAGGAGCCGCCGCTACCATTTGGCTCTATTCTGTTCGTGTCAGCTAACGCCATCCCAGCTTCTCAAGCCCTGGTGACAGACAAATCGGTCTCGAAAGGCAAGATGCCAAATATGGTGGCCTCAAAGGCGCTCCAACTCAAACGCAAGTCGATATTTGAACGACTCTCCTTGGCCCCAGCTGGGGGCAAGGCCATCAACACCAACAAAGCAACAGGGCGTCTCGAGCAAGCTTCGGTGATGCCCCTGACAACTGCTCGATCGGGTGTCTTCTCTAAACTCCCCGCTAATTGACTCACGGTGGCATCCCAGGAAACAGATGCCCGCCAAGCCATTAAAATTGAGAAGCTAAGGCAGAAAAGGCTCAAATAGGGCTAGGGCTCCTGCTAGGCTGAACCTCACAAGGTTCGAAGAACAGGTTACCCCGCCAAAGATGAGGAAATGGCTGGATATGTGGTCCACACTGTCTATATGGTGGGCACGCGCAGCAAGAGCAAGGACGGGGCCACCACATCTCAAATCCAATCTGGCTTGAATGTGGTTGCCGCTTCCCAAGAACAGCCGCCTCCGCTGGATGATGAAAACCCCCTCGATAGGGATGATAAGCAGAAAAACCCATCAATCCATGTAGAGTCAAGCTCGGACAGCGAAGAAGAGCCGACTTTCCGTCCCAGGACCGCGGAGCAAGAGCTGCTTCAAGAGCTTCGAAAGCAGCTCAGAAACAAAGACAAGGAGATGACCAAACTCTACTCCAAAATTGACGACTTGACGAATGTCGTGATGCAGCTCACGGCCCGACTTGCCTCTCAGCCGCCCAATCAAACGCAGGGCACTGCTCATGAGCCGAGAAACGGCGTCCCGAGACAGCCGACGCCTATTCCCTCAAATCCAAAAGTGGGCAGACCGCATAAAAATCAGTCGCATCCTATCTCGGGAAATGTCTTGGCTACCGATGACAGTAGCCCGCTAATCAAATCATGGATTTGGTTGCCAATAAAGTCAAAACATTAGCAGCTGAAATCGAAGCGCAAAAAGATGTTAGCAGTAGCGGGAGACCATATCCTGCTCAGTATGATCTTGTAGAATTTCCCAGGGACTATGTCATCCCTAAATTCGGAAGATTTGATGGGACGGGAAATGCGAATCAGCACGTCGCCCATTTTAAAGTCTCATGCGAAAATACTGGGGGCAATGATGCGCTTCTCCTCCGCCAGTTCGTTAATAGCTTAGCCAATGTTGCTTTCGACTGGTACGCGAGCATACCGGATGGCTCCGTCACACCTTTCGTCCAAATGAAGTCTCTGTTTCGACAGAAGTTCATGAGCGTCAGCGGTAAGATCACCATTGCCTACATCGTAAGGACCAAACCAAAGAACGAAAGCGACACAGATTTTATAACCCGATGGCGCAATCTCTCCGTCAAATGTGAACCGCCGATAGAGCAGGACCAATCTGTCAGTCTCCTCGTCGGAAATCTCAACAATTGGATGGCCACGTTTCTATGTACCGCGGGTCTCAAAACATTACAGGAGTGACCAAGAAAGTTCAGATGCTGGAGCGCTCAAACCAGGAGTCCTCCTCGGATTCCCAAAATAACAATAGGTCCTGGAGAAACCGAAAAACGAAAATCGCAAAGGCGGAAACTCCGACGATTCTGAATCTTTCATTGCCTCGGCTAACCGAAATAAGCAAGGGATGAGTAGGCCTAATGCCAACCAGTCTCGGAAGCCAGTGTTCGGAAAGGGAGGAGAATCTCCACTGAAAGAGAAGCTGGATAAGGTCTATTTCTTCAAAAGGGACAAAATCCGTAAAATATTCAAAGACACCATGAGGAACGGTCTATAACTGCCAGAATCAAAAAGACCGCAGGAAGCGAATATGACCAACGACCCCAAATACTGCCCCTATCACAGAGTAATAGGTCATGCCATTGAGGACTGTTTCATCTTCAAAGATTGGGTCGAAAAGCAATACAAGGCAAGAGAGATAGAACTGTCTAAAGACGTGTTAACAAACAGTCCAGCTGCGACCGCCAATTTCATACAAACGGAGACCGAAGTTCTTCGTCAAACTGATTCTCTCAGACATCTGCCTTTCTCTGAAAACAATCGATCACCACGTCATTAAATTGGGAACAATAAACCGCTAAGTCTTTAAACTGGGAACAGTCGACCTCTAACTGGGAATGTAAAAAAAATGTGTCGATAAAAAAAAGAATGTGTAAATAAATAAAAAGAAAAGCCGAAATGATGGGGCAAGTCGCAATAAAAATCAGCGAGTAAAATAAAGATGAAAAATAAACCCGAAATGATAGGGCAACTGCGAATAAAAGCCGAATGATAGGGCAATTGCGACCTTCACGATAAGAAAAGCTGAAATGATAGAGCAATCGCGGTAAAAAAAAAAGGAAACAAGAAAAAAAACAAAACGAAGAATGATGAGTCGCTCATGGTACCATATTCCAGTGCAGCGATGCAGACGCCACCGAAATTCAAATTCCCAAAATTCTTCCGGCCCTACGGTTGGTCCCTAAGTTGACTACCATATACAATCCACGGGCTCAAATAATTCTCATCATACACATGCCCCACCGCAATCATCAGTTACGCGGCTGGTCTCCGTCCTTGGAATTATGATTCATTTGGGAAGACCCACTCATGTGTCATCACGATACATGAGGAGAACAAACTTACGCGATCCTCACGACTCGTAAGAAAACACCTTCGTGAGATCCTTACGACTCACAAAGGAAAAATACACTTCGGGGTCCTCACGACTCCTAAGGAGAAAATGCACCTACGGGATCCTTACGACTCGTAGGGAGAAAATGCTTTTATGGAACCCTTACGGCCCGTAAAATTGAAAAGCCTTAGGTGATAGGGATCTAAACCTGTCTCCTAAGCCTTCGCTTCCCAATAGGCAATCGCGAATGATGAGTCGCTCCTGATACCATATTCCAGTGCAGCGATACAGACGCTGGCTAAAATCCAAAACCCAATGACGAATGATGAGTCGCTCCTGGTACCATATTTCAGTGCAGCGATGCAGACGCCAACCAAATTCCAAACTCAAATCCCAAATGGCGAATGATGAGTCGCTCCTGGTACCATATTCTAGTGCAGCGATGCAGACGCCAACCAAATTCCAAACTTAAATCTCAAATGGCGAATGATGAGTCGCTCCTGGTACCATATTCCAGTGCAGCGATACAAACGCCAACAAAGTCCCGAAATTTTTCCGGCCCTACGGTGTTTAACATACATCATGCAAAACCGTATACAATCCACGGGCGTAAAACGATCCCAATCTCTCCTAAGTCCTACCGGCGAGACCACATTCAAAGTCCCACCGGCGATGAAGATTCAAAAAAAGGGGTATGTCCACAAGCAAAATGGGCACGGATGAAAACCCGAAAGGGCTCCGTGAGTAAGAACAGCAGAACTGCCGGCGAGTTTGTGAAAACCCGAAAGGACGCAAACTTGTGAAAAAAATATGAAATGCACTCGCAAAGTCCTCTCGATTTTGTGAGGAGAAAATTCCCGTGTGAGATCCTTACGACTCACAAAGGAGCAACACACTTAGGAGTCCCCATGACTCCTAAGGAGAAAATACACCCAAGGGATCCTTACGACCCGTAGGGAGAAAATGCTTTGTGAGACCCTTACGGCTCATAAAATTGAAACGCCTCAGGTGATGGGGATCTACACATGTCTCCTAAGCCACCAATCCCCAAATCCTCCTAGGGCAAATGATGAGTTTCTCCTGATATTATTCCAGTGCAGCAATGCAGATGCCGACCAAAACCAAAATCCCCAAATCCTCTCATGGCAAATGATGATTCGCTCATGGTACCATATTCCAGTATAGCGATGCTGATGTCAACCCAAATCAAATCAAATCAAACCAACTTCTGCGGCGGAATCATGCTCTGTCCCAGAATTTACCTCGTGTCGAAATCATACTTCGCCTCGGGATATCTACCTTCCCTAGCGGAATTATGCTCCTCCTCGGAATCAAATCAACCAACCAGCTCTGCGTCGGAGTCATACTTCGTCTCTGAGTGTACCCCATGCCAAAATCAAGCTTCGCCTCGGTGTATCTGCCTTCCCTGTCGGAATTATGCTTCGGCTCGGAATCAACCAACGACCTGCTCGTCGGAATTATACTCTGCCTAGAAATCAAGTCAACCAGCAAGCTCTGCGTCGGAATCATGCTTCGTATCAGAATGTGCACCCCGTGTCGAAATCATGCTTCGCCTCGGTGTACCTGCCTTCCCTGTCGAAATTATGTTTCGTCTCGGAATCAAGTCAGCCGACAAGCTCTGCGCCGGAATCATGCTCCGTCTCAGAATGTACCCCAATGTCGAAATCATGCTTCGCCTCGGGGTATTTGCCTTCCCTGTCGAAATTATGCTTCGCCTGTGCATGCGTCGTATCAGAATGTGCACCCCGTGTCGAAATCATGCTTCGCCTCGGTGTACCTGCCTTCCCTGTCGAAATTATGTTTCGTCTCGGAATCAAGTCAACCGACAAGCTCTGCGCCGGAATCATGCTCCGTCTCAGAATGTACCCCGTGTCGAAATCATGCTTCGCCTCGGGGTATTTGCCTTCCCTGTCGAAATTATGCTTCGCCTATGAATCAACTTCTGCATCGAAATTATGCTTCGGTCAGAATGTCTGCCGCTCTTCGGAATGATGCTCCGATCCCGGGAATCATGCTCCGCTCTTCGGAATGATGCTCTGATTCCCGGAATTATGCTCCGACCCTTGGGAATCATGCTCCGCTCTTTGGAATGATGCTCCGATCTTCGGAATGATGCTCTGATCCCCGATATCATGCTCCGCTCATCGGAATGATGCTCCGATCCTTGGAATCATGCTCCACTCTTCGAAATGATGCTCCGATGCCTGGAATCATGCTCCGCTCTTCGGAATGATGCTCCGATGCCTGGAATCATGCTCCGCTCTTCGGAATGATGCTCCGATGCCTGGAATCATGTTCCGATCTCTGGAATCATGCTCCGCTCTTCGGAATGATGCTCCGATCCTCGGATTTATGCTCTGACTCTTCGGAATGATGCTCCGACCCTGAAATTATGCTCCGCAAATCGGAATGATGCTCGGATCCTTGGGAATCATGCTCCCCGAGAGATGTTCCGCCCATCAGAATTATGCTCCGATCCGTGGAATCATTCTCCGCTCTTCGGAATTATGCTCCGCTCTTCGGAATGATGCCCCGTTCTTCGGAATGATGCTCCGATCCATGGAATCATGCTCCGCTCTTCGGAATGATGCTCCGGTCCTCGGAATCATGCTCCACTCCCCGGAATGATGCTCCGATCCTCGGAATTATGCTCCGACCATTGGGAATCATGCTCCGCTTATCTGAATGATACTCCGACTATGGAATTATGCTCCACAAATCGGAATGATGCTCCGATCCCCGGGAATCATGCTCCGCGAGGGATGCTCCGCCCCCGGAATAATGTTCCACCTCGAAGTCCAGCTTCAAGATCCATCAATTCCATGCACACGACCCACATATGTGGTGTGCATTTATTGATGGGGGCACTTTGTTGGGGTCGAAAATTGCACCCCGATTGACCAAGTCAAAGTCAAGGTCAACCCCAAGCCAGGTGGGCCCGAGCCCAGGTCAAGTGGGCCCATGCCTAAGTCGAGCCCGCGGCCAGCCTCCCCATGCCAACATAAAAATCATGTAACAAATAATTTTGATGTAGTTTTTTGTACATGAATGTAAGCAAAATGGGCATAAAGCCAAATTTTTGTAAAGCCCATGGCTTATGTGCAAAAGAAATGGCACATGAGCCATGAGATAGGCAAAATGCCATTTTGTAAAGCCCAAAAGGCTATATGTAAATATGTAAGCCTATATAAGGCAACATGATGATGAATAAAGCATACACTTTTTTCATTCTCAAAAAATTAGGACATGTGCCTCTTTCTCCTTCCTCAAGGTTCTAAAACCTTCTTTTTTTTGAATTAAATCAAGAGTTTCTCTTTCTTTTCCAAAACTAAATAGTTTTTCACCACAAAACCCATAAAGGGGAGCTTGGATCTTCCATTAGATCTCAAAAAGGGAAGATTTTTATATCTCACCCCTTTCTCCGAGATCCGGCCAAATGACAGAAAGGAGACTCATCTCCAGAAACCCCACTTTGGGAAAGATCCAGGGCTCAAGGGGAGAAGCCCTCTTCATCAGCTTCAAAATATCCTAGGAGTTTAACTCCTCATATACACACACACAAAATAATAAGTGTTCCTTTCTGGGAGTACAACTCTCATTGCAGAGACCAAGTTCTTTTTGCCTCCCGAGCACCCACGTGCCTGGCACGTGGGGCGCTAGCGCCCTTGCGCTCAGAGCGCTGGCGCTAGCTCCCGAGCGTCTGGCATGTGGGCGCTAGCGCCCGAGCGCCCACGTGCCTGACATGTGAGGCGCTCAAAGCGCTAGCGCCCGAGCATCCACGTGCCTGACATGTGAGGCGCTAGCGCCCTGGCGCTCATAGCGCTAGCGCCCAAGACGCTAGCACCCGAGCGTCCACATGCCTGGCACATGAGGCGCTAGCACCCGAGTGTCCACGTGCCTGGCACGTGAGGCGCTAGCGCCCAAAGTGCTCTAGCGCCCAAGCGCTTTCTCCTACGCATCCTTTGGATGCCCCTTTTCCTTTACACACACATACTCCACACTAAAAATACCTTCCCCGTCAGAAAAAATTTCTAACGGGGCGCTGCCCCGCACCCCGCAAAGGGGCTGCTAGCCCTCTTGATCCCCAGCCCGCTATCCGAGTAGCAGGACCCCCGTAAAAACTCTACGGGGCCCCCGATATATCCAAAACCCCTTCAAAACACGACATTGCATATTGAGTTCGCATGACCAGTTTAACCCGTCAATCGGAGGTTCTTTCACTCCAAATGCGAGGGGTAATTAACGGCAGCTTAATCCACGGCTACCGGAGATTCGGATCCCCACAATCAATAAACCCCAGTTTATCCTAGACAGGAGGAATCTGTAATGCACCTGACAAGCGCGCGCGTATTCCCATCTCAATTGGGTGACGAAAAACACCCTACATCACTTTGTTGGTAGTATTTTATTACCAGGAACTGTACGGCCTTTACATATATTTATAGTATACAAACATAGCTTATTTGGAGTGCATCTGTTATGTGCTTGGCTATTCTCTTTACAAATAGAGAAGCAGGATACAAATAAGTTTACCGTTACATCACAAAATACTGTTTTTGGGAAAAATGGAGAAATTGTATATGAACACCTGAAGATGTAAATATGCTTGTGACGATATCAACAGTCACATTGAGCACAGGTATTCAATAATTATATACCCTGAATCCATATGGTGAAACACGGCTCGCAAGGAATCCTCCTCCTCAATCCTCACATGTTAAGGCCTAGGCTGGCTGAACTTTAAATGTGAAAGCCTTAATGCCACGATGTCACCATCTCCCAATGCTACAGCATGATTACAGGAAGTATGCGCACTCCTAGTTTTTTAGCTCAAAATGGAAGACATATGCAAGCTGCAGAATCATTACAGATAAAACCATAATTTAATTCATGTAAGTAGTTATCCTCGAAAAATTCATGTAAGCAGAGATCCCAACAGCAGCTATGGTTCCATGGCAATCAACTCATCATCTTTGCATTTTCTAATATCTATCTCCATAAGTGTTTCAGAGGAAGATGCTAAAACATCGCAGCAATATCGTCTGAGAGCCGGCAACTATAAAACAAAGAGATTTAGTAAGAACCCGTGATATGATTTAGTAGCAATAGCAGATAGAAGAAACTGTTTTTGTTTGAGTATTACCTGCCCAGACTCAAGACCGAGTTTCTCCGAGGAAACTCTAATCTTCTGTAGATTCCTTGTGGACCTCACTATTCCCACAATTTACAGGTGTATGCCTTTTGTAACTGCTTTCAATCCTATACTTAGAAGGAAGCACGGTATCAAGGAAGAAAACAGCCGGTCTGTTGCAAGAATCTCAAGGAAATTCCCTTGTGTTAAACACATATAAAGCAGAAGAAGCATCTCATTTTCTTCTCCATGGGGTAAATGTCTGTTGCAAAGATAAAAGATCCGGAAGGAGTAGATTTCCATCATACACTTGAATGGCATAAGCCGCATAACCCCAGGACATTGAAATGGTAAGGAAATTTGACCAATCATAACAAACAGCCTGCTGAAAAACCCTGCCTTGATCCACATCTGCAGCTTCAAATAAATGCTTTAAAGCTTGTGTATGATTCATGCCTGGGTAGAATGGATCCACAACATCTACATGATGAGGCGACACAATAGGTGTTAACGGATGTGCAGTCAACATTCCAAACAGGTCTCCACGAAGGTGAACCTGGTAAAAGATTACAGTGTCCCACTTCATGATTCTCGAATGAAATCTGAACTCTCGTATTGTCTTATCACTTATTTATGTACAAACTTTAGGCTAAAGATTTATATCTACAAACTTTAGTCTGGACATTTTCTGGATCTTCAGAATTTATAGCATTTTCCGGTGGCTATAAGTAATTCTATTTAGCAAAAGATAAAAACACAGCTATGAATCTTTAGGACTCGAAATCCTGGTAAACATAAGAACTAGATTTAAATGAATTTCAAATCAACTATGCTAGATAGCGCCACATGAACTGGATGAGGTTTTCGGATATTCAGATTCACGTTGTGACTTGATAGCATAATTTAAAATTTAAATGTAAACAAATTAGCTTTCAAATATTCAATATGCGAGCATATCCACATAACTATAGAGAATGGGGTTCGATTTTGTTTGATTCCAAGCAAACTTAGGAAAAGGAAAGAATGCAGAAATTGCCACCCTTGTTGGACTACATAGTCAATTATTTCGATATTGTTTGATTCTGAAGCACACAAAGGAAAAGGAAACTTAGTTAGAGAAACAGTTGGTTTTTTCCCTCAAAATATATACCTGATGGAGCCCTGTCTCATGAGTCAGGCCAATGCAGAGCTCTGCCAAGCATGCAAAAACCCTAGCATCACTCCCATACAAATGACCATATCTCAGCAAGCATGAATCCAAAACCTTAGATAACACCCTAGCCAGGGGATAACCGACAGCAAGCCCAGCACCTTCAAAGGCCATCCCAAATGAATTTTTAGTATTTTGTTCCACGCTCTCTGATAACTCTCCAATGTAATACCACCGCTCCCAATCATACTTCGCTAGGGTTTTCATGAGATTTCCCGTGAAAAACAGTGTCATCATCCCCCAAAACGATCCACCTAACATCGCCATGGTGCATGCCTTGATCTACAAACAATCCCAAGATTGCAATGTCAACAGCAAATTGTGAAATCCATGAACAGTTATGAATTCTTGTAAGTTGTATGATGATCAGTAATAATTATAGTAAAGCTCCTTGTACTTTGTACATATGAAATAAATTTTGTTCAGTTGCTTGCCTCAATTATTTT
Source organism: Agapanthus africanus (assembly GCA_030015575.1). NCBI lineage: Eukaryota > Viridiplantae > Streptophyta > Magnoliopsida > Asparagales > Amaryllidaceae > Agapanthus > Agapanthus africanus. The sequence goes on along the minus strand of JASDDO010000028.1, from coordinate 21,639,840 downwards.
TCAAAAATGCAAATTAAAGAATAACTTTGGGACACTCATGACAAATGGGCAAGTACTGATGAACATTACAGTTCCTTTTCCACATTATGTCATAAACTAACTTACTAGTGAAGTGTAAATCAAGTAATTTCTTACTCTAAATTGTATATAAACTTGAGAAGATCCCGTATAATTCCATACTTTGGAGCAAAGCGGTAATGGCCAATGTGTTAAATCCCTTTCCACATTTAGTAACAACAATGGAGTCAATCCCTTAACTTTATATATTCAGTAGTTATATAAGGTGTAGAATAGAGAAAGACGTGGCCTTTTTACCCATTTCCGTATACTCTTATAGTTTTGTTGGACCACTTGATAAGGCTGGAAAAAACACAATTTTGCATCCCACATTTTAAAGATCAATATAGCATAGATTCAGATAATAAAGAAAGTAAATTCTGAGCAAATAACACAAAATTTTAAAATTTTGCATCCCAAAACACAATTGAACAAAAATAAAGCTCGAAATGAATAACTAAAGCCATGCAAAATCACCTCGATCTAGGGTTTCAACAGGTTCCTTCACGATCCGAGCCACACGAACCGCCTATTTCAATCCCGACTTGAAAGTGAACGGAAAACTCGACGAATCATCCGAAACAACAACACTCGGAAGATCCTTCGCCTCGTCGCCGCAAAAATTCAAACTTTTCTCTACAAACACGAACCCTCGGGTAGCTCCTGGCCCCCACCACAATCGGATGTACTCTTTCCGGTGATCGAAGGTTCTGGAAGACGAGGCGATGCCGAAGGCGAGGTGGCGAAGATCGGCGGAGACGGCGGTGGCGGTGGTGGAGGGAGAGAGGAAGCGATTTGGGAAGAGAAAGAGGTAGAGGACGAAGAAGAAGGCGGAGATTAGGGTTAGGGTTTTGAGTGGCATCTTTGGTAAATTTGAGCGGCGGTGGCGAGGGTGAGAATTCATGGCGGGGGGCTGCTTTTGTAATTAAATGGGAAAAAACAAGTATGCAGATCAATTATTTTGAGCACTCAAATGATTCTTTTTGGGAGTTGGAAAACGCACGTCTTTTCTCGAAGTTAACGTGGTCGGAGATTAGCATAGTCAGGACCTTATAATATATAGCCCCTAACAATTTTCATATTGTATGCATCTGCTAAATATTTGTCGTATCCGCTCACATAAATTTGTCAAAAAAAAAGCTTTTGCATTGGAAAAAAGACTATGTTACCTTGGCAATTATCCTACCAACTTTGAATTCATATCTAGTCCAAGAGATACAAGGATAGGTCTTATCGTCAAAATGTCATACACGGATCCAATTGCTTATCTCTTGGATAGGAGAGTATGAATTCAATGTGGATAGATTATTAGTTTAATGAATGGGTTTGTGAAACCAGTAGACAAATTTGTGAAATTAATACATTTAGGCTCTGTTTGTAGCGGATTATTTTTTGTCAACAACAGGTGATTAAAAATCACATCAAAATGGGCCCAAGCAGATAGGTTGTTTGGATCTATATTTTACTATTCAAAAAGTGATTATTTTACCATGAGCTCCATCATGGCTATAGTTTAAAAATGACATCCTTTTCCACTTAAAAATAAGCTAGGAATTCTTAACTTATTCCATAAGCTATTATGGAATATTAGAGTTGACCAAGTAATATACCGTAATACCTCTTGTCTTTTCATCCAAATTTTAAGACGGTATTAATGATACGTCTTTTGATCATTTTATGTTAAATAATCACTTATCTATCTTTTCATTCATACACATTATTTATTTATAATCACTTTCATACAAAATCATCCAAACACTGAACAATTTATTTGCCATAAGCATTTATGAGTGATATTTTCACTTTTCCGGAAATAATCACTTCCAAGTGATCATGGCAAATAATCATCTAAATATAAGCTTATCCTAACTTGCCGTATGATAATTTAGTTGGATTTATAAATAACAAAGATGCTAAGGAGAAAGTTACAAAAACATTCCTAATTGGGAAATGACATATTAGACCCCTAATTATTTATAATTTGCATCATTAATTTACGCTTGGAACCCTAAACCCTCTCACAAAAAACCCACAAAACCTCTCTCTCTCTCTCTCTCTCTCTCATATCCCAATGGATGCTCGCAGCGGCGGCGGCGGCGGCAGCCCGTGCCCTTTGGATGCGGAGTTCTCAGCTCAGATCGCTGCCCTTCTCGCGCCGCCATTTCCTCAATTAGAAAAGGCAATCCCTTTACCCCTTTTTTTTGCTTCAATGTTTTCCTGAATTTTTCGTTCCAATTCATTAATGTTTTGCTTTAAACTCGAATCAATTGGGAAAGGAGGCAAAGAGTAATTCAATCCCCATGTGTAACAGAAAGCAGAGATTTTGCTCAAAAATTATGATTTTTTGGCCCTTTTTCTCTCAATAAACGATTCAAGATCAAATTTTGATTTATTAGTTCTTTTTGCGAGGTTGCTGATTGTTACTGTTTTTGGTTCTATTGCAGGATTACTATGATGAGCTAATTGAAAAAAGGGAGTGTCATGGTATAAGAATCAAGCACAGCAAAAAACTTGGAAAAGGTGCATTTCCTTTTTAAGGCGAACCAAATACTTCTGCAACTCTTATGCGATTTTTAATACCTATTCTGTTAATTTTAGGAGCTACTGTAATCAAAATCAGATGATTTGACGGAAAAAACAATGTTCTACATGGCTTTCCATTAATCTGTATTTCGATTGCAGGGGTGTTTGCAAACAAGGAATTCAAAGAGGGGGAACTTATTTTGAAGGATGAAATGCTTGTTGCTGCTCAACACAGTTCTAACAAGGTCTTCTTCTTTTCCTTTTGTCAGTAAATATAATGTACATGATTGTTTGTCTATAATAACTTATACAGAAGTGACTGCGGGAGCTTGCTCCTTTTGCATGATCTGATCCTTCTGTGATATATGTTTCAGGTTGATTGTCTTGTATGCAGTCATTGTTTTTGTTTCATTGGTTCAGTAGAACTTCAGATAGGGAGAAAACTCTATTTGCAAAATGTTGGATCGTCTAGAGAAGAGGACTGTGATCATGAGACCATTTCTTCTACTGAATCACTTGATGGAGTTGAAGGTTTTGTTAGTGATCGTAGTAATGATGTCGGGTCAAGCGCTTGTCAGGAATTGAAGGATAATTCTATCTTTGAAGAGGTTTTGGAATCACTTATGAATGGTGATCTATCATTGCCCTACTCAAAGCAATTTTCCATGCCTCCGGAGTTTGCTTGTCCAGGTGGTTGCAAAGAAGAGCACTATTGCAGGTAAGGAATTGTCCTTGATTCACAAAATTAATCCGACATTGTATTTTATTATAATAATTTTAACGGGTAATTGCAAAAGGCTACCCTTGTAGTTTACCCAGTTTAGCACATGTACCTCAACAAAAAACAACAACAACAACTGAGCCTTTTATCCCAAGCATATGGGGTAGGCTACATTAACCAGCATGAGAATCACGCCGGGCCCAACACATGAATCCTCCGCCTCCACTCACTCCTATCGAACAATATACTTTCATTGAGGCCTTTGGCAACCATATCTTTTCGTATCACCTCCATCCATGTTTTCTTCGGTCTCCCTTTCGCCCTTTTGATATTGTCTATATCGAGAGTATCCATTCATCAAACCGGTGCTTCCATAGGCCTGCGTCGCACATGGCCAAACTATCTTAGCCGGTTTTCCTGCATCTTCTTCTCCGCATGTGCTACACCAACTTTTGTACGAATATCCTCATTTCGCACCGTATTTTTTCTAGTGTTACCACGCATCCAACAAAGTATGCATATCTCCGCTACGTGCATCTTCTGTGTATGATGCTTCTTAGGAGCCCAGCATTCTGTACCATATAATAAGGCAGGCCGAATAGCGCTCTGATAAAACTTCCCTATCAATGGCACTTGTACCTCTGCAAGCGATTTGATAGCGCGAACACCTCCTCCGTTCTTCAACAAAGGCCCTCAAGACAACCTAAAAAATTCTATTTATCAACGAAGCCCTCAAGACACCCTCAAATTCTACTCTAAACAACACAAAATGTTCAAATTTTATAATAGACAATCATTTGAGCTGTTTACATTTGAATTTGAGTGCTTTTAAGGTTTTTTGGTCATTGAGTAGTAGGGTTGTTAGGGGGGTAGAAGTTCTATACAGTGTTAGCTACATGGGGGCTTTTGTGCATGCATCCCTAATTTTAATAAGGGGAGTACACCTTAACCGCGCATTGGTGGGAGAAAAAGGATTAATACAGATTAACCATGAAGAATTTGGGCTGCGGCAATCAAACTCGATCGTTTAAACTTATTTTAGTTTAGTGACACAAGCTTCCTTATGCTGGCTGTGTATACAGTATGCACATATACTCCTTGATCTTCTGCTATTCCTTTGTATTCTCTCTCTCTCTCTCTCTCTCTCTCCTCTATTCTATTTGCTGCTTCTGAAAAGTTGTTTGGTGCAAATGTGCACAAGTTTGATGATGTAAACCGCTGTAGTAACTGTTGCTTTTGTTTAATAAAATTTTATGGGACGGACTCTTCTGAGTCCTCTTTCTTCAAAAAAAAAATCCATGAAGAATTTGCAACAGGTTTTGTGATTGTTGTTTTTCGTGGTGGTGGTCTTTTTTTGTGGATCCTTTTGTTCTTTAAAGTTTGAGTAGTAAGAATTGAGGTTTTTGAAGTAGATTTCCAACATTCGTAAAGTACATAGCATGTAAAGCAGCGATTTATGAATGTATGATCATGGACTTCAGAAGCGTATACTTATATTTGCTGATTTTCTATGCGATTTAATGATTTGCTTTCCAACTTGTAGCAAACTATGTGCAGACTCTGACTGGGAACTGTTTCATTCTTTGCTCTGTACTGGAGAGGGCTTAGAATCATCGCGAAGGGATGCACTTCTTAAGTTTATAGATCATGCTAACAGTAAGTTATTATTCCCACAAAATATATGCTGCTATTTATATCTATAGTATAGTGATAGCTATCTATTGCATTGTCATAAGGTTCAGGTTGAACCAGATAACTAAAATTTGATTGACGTCAACAATCTGATAGCAACTTTTGAGATTGAAGTAGATCTCTTTTGATGTGTGTAGATGATAACTAAAATTTGATTGACGTCAACAATCTAATGACACCTTTTGGGAAAGAACTAGGTCTGTTATGAATTTATGATGTGTGTAGAAAATTGATATAAATTATATAATTTTATTATGTTATCAGTCTGTTTTGAAATCTGTGCGGTTATCATTAACTCACTTTTCTTTGATTTATTTCCATCTTTTTTCAGGGACAAACGATATATTCATCCTTGCTGCCAAGGTATGCATGTATGTGCATGAGTCTTTATTTTTGTTATGCCGGCATAATTTTGCTGAATTTACCTCGTTTTTATTGGAAAATTCTTGGATCTTAAATTATGTTAAAATTGAAGACCTTCCCAGTTAACTCTGCAGATTTACAAATGAAATTTATTCCATGCCTTCAAATTGTGTTTGGTTGTGTATCGAAACCCCATTGAAAACACAGAATCCACATTGAAAACACGAGGCTTTTCTGTGACGGGAGCTTCTATCTTGTTATTTTCCATTGCCAATAGCTAATAATCAATTGTTACAAAGTCCACTAACAAGCAAGAGTTTTGTCCAACGAAAGAGCTACTACCTTTGAACTCTGCTGCAAGGACTAGATGCTGCATATTTTGTTGAGTGGTGTATGACAAAACTACATGTTTGTAGAAACTATACGTAGTTTATACATGTTCTTTATGGACAAGCCTTTTTTACCATCAGAAATTGCACATTCAGAATATTCCATTTGTACAACAATTGCCTGATTAATCTGGTAGTGATCCATATTGTATCACAAACCTGAATGGCTGCCAATTTGAGGAAGCGTTGTTTAAGAACTGCAAATGCTTGGTATATTGTACTCCAAAAAAAATGTACTTGCTCTGTTACATCATGCAGTACGCAAATATTTAATTTGGAAACAGGAAAAAAACAAAGAAAAAATGTGACAATTATGATGAATGGTTGAAATCTTTATAAAATAAGGATATTAATATCACTTCCATGTTTGAACATTTTTTTATGCATACTCGTATCCCAATGTTGCATGGAATGACCAATTTACTTGTTTGTGGGAACATTGGGTATAATAGAATTTATGTGCGTCTTAACCAAATTTTTATGTTTTTTATGCTTAGGTGATCTCATCCATCATTCTGAAGTACAGGAAGCTAAAAAGACGTCTTGTTGAAGAGAGTAGGCTGAAGGTTTGCCTAGATGTTATGGATATGTCTTATTTCTCTTTGCTTTTGGATTCATGGAAGCCAATTTCAATGGGATTCAAGAGAAGGTCAGTCATATGATCTTTGTATCTTTCATCTGAGTCTCACTTGAAGTTGCAAAGCATCTTATAATTGAAGATTAAAGAATATGTATCATCCACCATAAATCTGCTGTTTACATAGTAAATACGGAATGAGGTTCACCAGAAAAGATAATACATACGACATATGTGTGTAAGTAAGAGTTATACTGTTCACGCTAACTGATATTGAAAGAATGTTTATTCGACATAAATCTACTATTTCCATACTTAGATCTTTTCTTGCTAATTCTACAATTATTTTATTAATCTTTTCATAATTTCCTTTTATGTAAGTGTTAGAAGTTCCCCTCTTCTGTAAGAGAACTAATTTATCTAAGTATTTTGATTACGTATATCATTTCTTAACAAGTTTTTCAAGCAAAGATTTTGCAAATGTCTCAAAAAAGTTGTAACCCTTTGTATCATTGTCTTTAACATAGTTCTCTTAACTGTTTCCGCTGCATTGTTTTACTCTATTATTCTTCTAGCAGCAAATTGACACTCGGTGCCATTGATTGTCTGATTCACTCATGATTTTCTTCTAGGTGGTGGGATTGTATTGCTTTACCCGATGACATCGATATTTGTGATGAAGCATCATTCAGAAAGCAAATAAGGGAGTTAGCATTTGATGTAAGGATCAACTGATTGCATATCAAGTGCATGCTTAAATAAGTATAGATAAACATCTTTCGAATTTTGCTTTTTGAGTAAAATTTTGGCCAACACCCCAGATATTCTGCATACATAAAAAATTGTGAGCATATTGGTTATACTTTTCTCCGCTAATTAGCGGTATTTATTTCTTCTCAATATTACAACCATGGTTTGAAATCTCGGCCGATCCCGATCCGAGATGATGGATTCCGATCCCAAAATTGATCATCCAAAGCTCCGATGCTAATATCGTTCGATACCATCTGATGCTAAGAAATATTGAATTTACTATTTGATTAGAGGATTATTAATGGGTTAATAAGCGTATTAATAGGTTATTGAGTTATTATGATATATTTGACATCATTATTTGCTAGTAAATATAAACGCAATTTTATATTTGTTTTACCAAGTATTAAAAACAACCACTTTAGACATCATTAATTTCTAAAGAAGTTGTCATATTGATTTACTGTTTATTTAAAACTGTATTTTAATTTTAAAAATTCTTTTTGTCAAAGGACTTAAAATCCGATATTCTAATCCGAGATGGCCGATTCCGACCCCAAAAGTGATTGTCTGGTACCGATACCTGGATTTTAAAACTTTGTTTCAACTATCACCCTCAGTAATAACGAAATTTTACAAAAAACATTGACCTAGAATTATAGCGGTTAAGTAACTATTATTTGAAACTTATCTAATACAAAAAATTTTGTCAATTTTCCAGTCACTACAGCTTCTGAAGGATGCCATCTTTGATAAAGAATGTGCTCCCTGTATCCTTTACCGAAATATATACTTGGGCTTCATAGTTTCGAGTTATGCAATTGATGATTGTTCCTTTCTAAGATATTAAATTACATATTTCAATTTTAATCTCCTTGACCTTGCTAAGTATTCTCACTGGAAATATACGGCCATATCATTGGTATGTTTGAGCTGAATAATCTGTAAGTAACGTGCTTACTCAACAATTTTGGCTTCTGATGATATATTAAATATTTTATATGTAATATCTTTTTTACCTATCTTGCATATGCAGGGATTTGATAGTGGCATCACCAGTGGAAGATTATTTCATATATATCGATGATCTTCCGTTGCGGGAAAAGGTAATCAACCATAATATAAGTTACACATCTACACTTCCCCATTTCTTTCACCAAAAGAACAGGAAGAGGAAAGGGTGAACTTCTTTTGATTGTAGAAGGTTTCAATTGCTCCAGGAAGAAGCTGAAAAAATAACAAAGCCTTTTCTAGATGCTCTGGGTGATGAATATTCAGTTTGCTGTCAAGGTACATCGAGGAACCTAAATCTTTTATAATCTAACGTCTTATATTTTTCCTTTTTTCAATGCAATTCAGTGTGTGTGCACACGTGCGTGAGACCTGAATCTCTTATAATTTTAATGCCTTTTATTTTCGATTTTTATAGTGATATTGTGTGTGTGTGTGTGTGTGTGAGAGAGAGAGAGAGAGATACCACTATACCGATATTTAAACCTTGTCAAAAATACAAATCTACACATCTTTTAGCTCAAAGTATGTATGCATACAAGTTGATTTGAACATAGCTGCATCTTCTTTCGCATATGCAATATGGGTGGCAACAGGCCGGGCTTGGGCCGGACCTAGGGGTGAGAAAAAAGCGGCCTGGACCGAAAACCGATAAAAAATAACCCAACCGAAACATTTCGGTTCGGAAATTTCGAAGTCGTCTTAAACCGAACCAAACTGAGGGGTGAATATTGGGTGAAAAGATATGGGTGCATAATATATTTTTGTCATAAATGTAATTTAATTATGTAATAATAGTATATATAAACAATGTTAATAATACCAAATATATATTTAATACCACATTATATTATATCTTGTTATCTATTTAACGAGATTCCGTATTATAGAGAAATATTCTTACTGTCAATCAATTAATTTGTATAATTATTTTAGCAATAATTAATTTTTTATTTCATGAGTTTTTAATTGAATTTTAAGGAAATAATTGATAAGTTTTTATATCAATTAAAAAATCGAGATTAAACCGAAACCGAACAAAATGATTCGGTTCGAATTTTTTTGTCAAAAACCGAACCGAACCGAACCGAACCATGCTCACCCCTAGCCGGACCCATAAAAGTATGAATATGTATCTATTTTTTTGAGCTTGGTCCCACCCTGCAGGCTTTGATATTAAGACCCGGGTTTGAGTCCGTATTAAACTCAAAATTCGGGCTAGGTCTAAAATATTGCATTGGCAATAACTTTTCTATTGATATGTTCATATTTATCAATTAGTAAATGCTCAAGACATTGACTTTTGAAATGTAAGCAATATTCATTGTTCGATAACTTACCCCATATTAAATTGCGAGGAATCCTTAAATAGATGGCCTACTACATACAAATAAGAAAATTAGTTATAACTTTATTAAAATTAATAATTTACTAAAGGTTCTTGGGCCACATTTCTTAAGCCCATATCATGTCCATAATTTTTATCAAGTTCAACTATTTATCCCATGTTCGGTTATGAATGAGCGTATTTGGACTCAGGTTGGGTTCAAACAAATTTAATAAGAGGACCGGTAAAAGATGAAACTTCCATTTTCATTTACTATTTTTTTTGTTTACCACACCACCAGAAATGAATATATTCGTAACAATGTAGAGGCAGCTTCCATAAAAGATAAGATGTAAGAGAACCGATTGTGAAGGTTTGGACATGTGGAACGAAGACCAATCGATACTTCGGTTAGAAAAAGTGATAAAATTAAAGTTCTTGGCGCAACTAGGGGTAGGGGTAGACCTAAATGTACATAGATAGAGACTATTAAAAACGATATGTTGATTGTTAATTTAACAGAGAAAATGACCCTTGACAGAGCAGAGTGGAAGAGAAGGATCCATATAGCCGGCCCCAAAAATTTGGGATGAAGGCTTTTTGTTGTTGTAACGTAAAATCAATTTCCTAATTTTTGACTTATTAATGATTGATGTTCGGATGTTTTGTAGTTGGTATTTGATAAAATATTCTAGTTCCTCATTCCGTAGGTTTTTCTTTTAACGGTATTTTGATATAGTAGACATATTCACCATTCTTCATTTGTTTTAGTCGTTTGCCTTGGTGTTACCTTTCGTCTTCTTTTCTTGCCTGGCCTATTCCCACCGTAACAACTTTTTGTATATCAGGCTCTGCATTCTTCCCGCTACAAAGTTGTATGAACCATTCGTGCTGCCCAAATGCCAAAGCATTCAAAAGAGATGAGGTATGGTTATGATACCAAAGCATTTCGGAATAATATAATAATTTATATATAATTATATATGTTCCACCATTTTAGTGCAACCCACTGATGTCGAATTTAATACCGACCGTAGGATAGAGATGGGCGAGCCATAATAATAGCTACCCGGACCATCTTTGAAGAAGAGGAGGTAATATTTAATTGCTTGCTCGACTTTATCATCCAAATCTTAATGCATTTTGCTTATGATTTTTCATTTTTTCTGTTCTCTGAATTATATTTAAGGGTGAATTACATAAATCAGAATTGACCTTAAACTTATTCCACCACTAAATGGGTGTTTAATCCACTTTTGTTCATGTATTTTTAATGCACTGTCTTAAAAAATTAAGTGTACTAGATGCAATTTTTAATTTTACTAGTGCATTAAAAAATTAAGTGTACTAGTGCATTAAAAAATTAAGTGTACTAGATGCAATTTTTAATTTTAATGGTGTGGCGTGAAAAAGGGAATAGGTCGAATAGTGTTTTATGTAATTTGCTCTATATTTAATTCTTTAATTTTTAGGAAACCTATTAAACTTAAACTCCGATTGCAGATTACCATTTCCTATATCGATGAGGAACTTCCATTTGACGAGAGACAAGCTCTACTTGCAGATTATGGGTTCAGATGCAGATGTCAAAAGTGCTTGGATGAAGAGCCCTAATGTGATTTATGTTGCATTTTTTCATATGCAAGAAAACCAAATTGATGTTTTTTTTGCCCTTCGGGAATCGAACTTGCGAACTCTTACATGGAGAGAAAATTGGTATCAACCGAGCCAAGCCCTTACCAAAATTGGCAGTGTTGTAACATTATCTTGCTTCCAATCTTCATTTCGATCTTAAGCTGAGAAGAGGAGGTAGGGAAGATGATGGGATAATTGTACATGTTTCTTTCTCCTGTCATTTGATTAATTTTTTAAATTTCAATTTCTTAACATTAGCATTCTTGTGTACTGTCATGTTGTTGTTCCAAGGAAAATTTCCCATAAAAGAGCATATATATATATATATATATTAGATGCCAGCCCAAATACCACTAATGCTGGTAAAATAAAAACAATATTTTACCGGGCTTGAAATCCTATCACAATCCATCCAAGAGATAAAATGGTGAGATTCACGGTATTTAGATACTGGTGCCAAACAATTGGGCCCATGGATTTCATGCCCGGCGTATTTTTCTAAAATAAATGTTTTGGAAATCAATTTTGAAGGGTTACAGCCCTAGATTTTATCAGTACGGAAGTACTGTGTTCTGATCAAATCCAACGACGAGGAATATAGAACGGTAGTTTGATTTTAATTTGACAAGAAGAGGCCCGAACTTGATCGATGCATCTCTATACTGGTTTTGCAAAAGTGAAGAATCTTTATTGCTGCAGGACCTGACTTTTGTAACAAGCAAGCATAACAAAATCTCCATACACAAGATTACAACTTAAATTCACGAACCAGATGAACTAATTAAATTTCTTTTTTCCCCTTCAATCAATACCAGGTTTCAGTAAGGTCTCAGATACAAGAAGTCCACAAAACCTCATCCACGCCCCTAAATTAATGTCAATAACTTTTAGATTATACAATGGAGAAACTGGTGTACATTATAATCAACTTTCATGCTCACATCGTAATTTTCACAAACTCATTGACGATAGGAATTCTGCAGATAATTTCAGATAAATAGTAATAATAATACAAAATTTGAATGCTGAATCGCACAACACCCATGCAGACTCGAATCTTCAAACGGCTTCTTGTAGCTCTGGTACAGAAACAGTAAAAGTACAAAACAGATTAATCGATGTAGCACAAAGACTTGTAGCCCGCTCTCGTTTCTTCATGTTGCTGAAGAATTATTCGAATTTAGTTCGCTTGATCTACAGGTTGGATGTCTATAACTCCCATTCTTTTTTATATGCATAGGTTTTCCGATATTGAAATCACAATGAAAATTTTCATTTTGGCTGGTTTACTATCTAACCATTATCTAGTTGCGAGAATTTTATTACTATTGAAAGTTGATTTTTTTGCCTAGCTGATAGCTCTTTTTAATTGAAAAATGTGCATATTTGATTTCATGCATCAATGCCATCAAACATGTATAATATCATTTACTTGTGATATCTTCTGATTTAAAACGCAATCTCAAACTTTAATAATTAAGTTCCTTTACAAAAGACCTCTGCTCATATGCCTTTTGTTCATTCAAATTAAAGCGCAAATTAAAGCAATGAAATAAGTGACAATAGAACATACATATTAGCTTTGATCTGGACCTCCAAAGAACTGCTCCAAGCATGTTGAGCTGACTACATTAGAAGTAACTGGATCGGTGATATCTGAAGTAGATTTTTAATGAACATCTCAAGCAAAGAAAGAAAAGCAGCATATCAGAAGTACAAAAATTAAAGAATAACAAAATAAGATACGTCCCTCAATTTTGATAACCAAAATTAAAATTAGATCGGACAGTAAGACACATGTTAATATAATCAATTTTTGAAAAAAAGTTCAGCAGCAGAAACAAGCCTGCAAATCATTTTCTTCCCTTGTGCTCTGTTATGGGCCTTTGGCACAACTAGAGGCAGAGGTAGACCATATGAAGCATAAATACAGACACGAAAACAGAACACGATGAATTTGTAAAAAAATGGACACGGGGACACGGCTATATTATTATTTTAATATATTAAATTATATATATTAGACAAAATATAAAGCACTACGAGAGTAAACATGTACTAGCTTGTCATTAAAAGCACAATAAAAACAAAAACAATGTTATAATTTTCATTTAAAACCATGGGTTCTTTTAAGCACAGACAAATTCATATATAAAACTAAAAGCGAAACAAATAAAAATGCAATCCATAAGTATCGAACATGTCTAATATGGGTGGACAAAGCCCAAGTGTGTCGGACACGTCTCAGACAGAGTGTCCAAGTGTTCGATACGTATCGGACACGGACACTGCGAGTAGATAGAAGTGTACGTGCTTTATAGGGTAGACCAAAACTAATATGGATAAAGGGTATTGACAACGATGTGTTAATTATTAATTTAATAAAGGAATTGGCCCTTGGCAGAGCATAATGGAAAAGAATGATTCATATATCCGACCCCAAAAAGTTGGGATGAGTGCTTGTTGTTGTTGTTGTTGTTGTTGTTGTATGCTCTGTTATTGGCTTCTTTCTGAATTAATTGAAACTTAGTGTTCAATTTAGATGCATAGATACAATAAAAACGATCAAAACAGTGGAAATTATATGTATCTACTCTAAAAATTTACCGATATACACGTCACGTTGTACATCCACTTTCTTCACGTCTCCACGCAACGGCCGGAGGGAAACCGCACTTTGAAGAAGTGAGAATCCTCCACGTATGTCTCCCTCCAATTAATGTATGTGCATCACATACACGTGTTTAATCGATCTCTCGTACGTATCAACATACACACACTATATCATTTCTCCTAAGCAGGGAAAACCTCTGTTTGAGACTCTAAAAATTCGAAAATACGCTGGCAGTGGATTAGGATCATATCTGATTGAATCTGAAACATTTTTAGATCAATCCCCTCATTGGTTAACCTGCAAGCACGTCAGCAATACTAGTTGCACGTAACGGATACCCAGATATTGATCAAAAGAAAGCTCGATAAGCAAACCCATCCATACCCAACAGTGCCTATCGGTGACAATCACCATACAGTCCGGTCTCTTCGTCAGAGAGTATTGCATACCGGGTCTGGAGGTAAATACTATCAGATCCCCATTAACCCAATAAGTCGTGCCGATGTCAAACTCATAACAACCCGAGATACAACTAATAACACTTATTAGTTTATCTCAACTACCATGGCCAGGGACTTATGGTTATAGTCAATCAGGCATATGCCATTATTGACTTTATTATGGATGCGTTAAGACTATGGCACATATCTGGGAGAGAGGCCGTCGCAGACAACGCGTGGCAGAAACGCACGAGCAAGACGTGACGCTCCGTAGTACGCGTCGTTCCAACTTCCATTGACCGCTTAAGGACATGGTCGCCACGTAGCAGCTCTGTATTGGGAATTTTGAAAAGATCCCGTGATTCGCGCTGCTGCGCGTGCAAACTTCGGTCTTTTGGGATTCTGTTAGGGCTATAAATAGCAAAGGCATGTTGGTTTCTTTTAGCCTTGCGTTTCTGAAAATGGCCGGGTTTATTTACAGCATCAAGGAGATCATTTCCTTTGACGATGTGTATCTTTATAACACGGAGTGCTCCGAGGAGACGTACCAAGGGGCGATAGAGCGCGTGGAGGGCCACTTTGGTCGCCTACTCCCCCGACGATCGCCTCTCCTCCAAATGCTTATGTACGCGATTTGGTGGATGTCCCCGGGTCTGAACAATGTCTTGTCCGAGCAGCTGAAGGACGAGGCGGTTGATAAGTTGCACACGCTCCATCGCTTCGGCCTGATCTCGAAGTGTAGGCGGGATCGCTCGGTGGCCATTCTTCCGGAGTGTTTCCAGAAAAGGCTGATCGCCGACTCCTGTCCGGCGAGTGCGGTCTCCGGCCCTTCCGTGGCATCTCGGGTCCGTGGGCACCATGATAGGGAGCGGGATGAAGAAGCTAGGGCTCGGCTGGCGGAAATCTCCTTGGAGTACCATCAGCAGTGCTTTCTTAATCCCCGGCCCCCTTTATTGTAATAATAATTTTTTTGTATAAGGCTGAGGAGCCCATAATACCCTTTAATGAATAAAGTTCTTCCTTTTTTTCTCGTTCATTCTACGGACTTAATTAAGTGCCGACAAAAATTACATTATTTCAAAAAGAAATACACTTTATTTAAACATCTTAAACTTTGCAGCGTTGTAAAGCCGGAGTTTCCCGAGCAGGGTCCTAGGTAATGACCATAATTTGGCCGATGGTTAATTCCTCGTGAGAGATCGGGTCTTTTTGTTCTCGTTCCGCCTGCCGCTTGTCCCGCAGATACTTCACCAGGTGGCCAGAGCAGATCAACTCCTCGATATAGTCACAGAGTTGTTTGCAGTTTTCGGTTGGGTGGCCCTGCGACCTATGGAAGGCACTGTACAGGCCCCAGATACGTTTAGCCGCTCTGTGGGTGACTGGAGGGAGCTTGAAGAATCTCTCGCCCTTCGTCTCCTCCAACAGCTCGGTCTGGGAGATGTTAAGAGGAGTGTACTCCTGGAACTTCAGGGAGTAGGATTTTGGCCGGTCAACCTTCTCCTTCTCTTCTCTGCCCCTCTTCTTTTGGTCGGCTTGGTCGCCCCGGAGCATGTTGGAGTTCACCTCAGACTCGAGTTGGATCTCTCACTTGGTCCAAGCTTTTACCTCAGCCATGGTCTTAGGTTGCGCTAATGCAAAAGAGCGGAGCCACTCTCTGTGCCTAAGACCCGACCTTAGAGCGGTGATGACAGTTTCGTTCCGGTGCTCGGGAACCTCGAGAAGAGCGTTGTAGAAGCGAGTGATATATCGTTTAAAGGATTCCTCGTCCCCACTATTTATGGTGAAGAGGTAATTGACAGTTCGCTTCCGTCGTCTGTTTCCGACGAAGTGGCCGAGAAACTGGGCGGCTAGCTCATCAAAGGTAGAGATGAAGCGTGGCATGAGTCCTCGGAACCAGTCCCGTCCAGTCTGGATGAGGATGGCGGGAAATGCTCGGCATTGGGCAACGTCGGAGTTATCCTGGAAGCTTATTCCCGCCGTAAATGCATCCAGATGGTCCTTTGGGTCGGATTTCCCGTCGAAGAGGGCCACCTTGGAAGGCTTGTTCCTGGACGAAACGTGTACGGCGAGCAACTCCTCGGTGTAGGACTTCGTAAGTGAGTCGGCGGCGTACCTGGCCCCTTCACCGGATGGATGACCCTCCCGATGTATACCCTCGATTTTCTTTTCGAGGGCGTCGAGACGGTCGTGATACCTCAAGGATTTGGTGCATTAAGAGCGGCGGTTCTTCTCGCTGGTAGTCTGCGCCAGACTGTGACTCCGATTCCGTTCTATCAAATTCCGTAGATCCCCAGGCGAGGTCCTTCTTGAGTCTTCGCGGCGAGTGTCGTTCATGCGATCCCGTCGAGGGAGAGGGTGTCGGCCATGCCTGGGAGCAGGCGAGCTGACCGATACCTCCTCGGGAGGGACGGGAACACGACGGGCCTCGGGGCAATGGGCTCTTTCACGAAACCGCGGCGTGGAGCCGCATGGCGCTCAACGAGTTATTGAATCGGTCACCATGGGGGATCCACGGTCGCCGGAGTGAGCAAGACGTTGTTCGGTGGTGCCAGCATAGGCGGTGTCATCCCCCCTCCACGGAGGCCATAATCCCTGGGAGGGGGAACGGCGACATGAAGGGCTGGGCCCGCCTTTTGGACACGGACAAGGGCATCCACTATGGACGTGAGCCTGTCGATCCGTGTCGAGAGGGTGTGGATGGGTTCGAGGGAGGAGTAGATCCGTCCGCGCCTCCGTTGTGGGGAAGGCTGCAGCTTGTGCTTGGATCGTCACGGTGTTCGCTCGCCATGAAGTCGAGAGCGGAAGATCAACTTTTGATGAGTGGAAGAAATTAGATTCTCACAGACGGCACAAACTGATGGAGGCCTGGATCTCCTTCAGATGTTGTCCTCTGTCGATCTGTTGCGAGCGTTGATGAAGGGTTAAGATTGACGTTGATGATTGTCTTCTTGAGCGTATGGATCTCAATGGGTTGATTTTGGGGTGAGGCCGAGCTATCTGCAAAGAAGTCCCGGGGTAGTTGTACCACTGTGGACCCACCAACGATCAAGTTAGCCAAGGAATTTGAGTAGAGTAGCGGCTTATTGGATTAAAATTGCCTTACCTGAGTTATTTGAGAGAGGGGTTTTTATAGTGGTCGCTTGGAGCGAGATGGCACGAGATCTTCGCCGTCGGTTACGCTCCTGACGTTACGCCTGCGTGAATGACGGGATACCTCCATTAATGACGAGATATGCTCGTTAATAGGGGGATACGGCTGAGTGGAACGCGGGATGTTGGGTAGCGGATATATCGCTTCTGGCGAGATACGCGGAGCCATGGCGGAGGCGCTTGGGCTCTGCGTCCTTGGTTGCTCGGTAGAACCGGGGAGGCTTAGCTCGACGGGAGACTCGGAGGCGAGTGGGAGGCCGAGGAAGCTCGGTTCTGTGATAGCTCGGAGGTGAGCTGGGAGGGCTGAGGAAGCTCAACGTGTAGGAGGGCTCAGAGGCGAGCCGATGGTTATTTGTAAGGCGAGCACATGAGTGTTCTGGGAGGCCATCGAAGGTCGGGTCAATCCTCGGAGCGAAGGCCCGAGGAATGCCTTCAATATACCGTGTTTGCTCCTTGTAGGGTGTTTTTCGTCATGCCATTGAGATGGGAATGCGCGTGCTTGTCAGGCATGTACAGATTCCCCCTGCCTAGGGCACGTCGGGGTTTATTGATTGTGGGGATCCGAATCTCCGGCAGCCGCGGACTAAGTGTTCAGTCGAAAATATTGTAATTTTTAACATAACAATTTCCTCACTTTTCTAGTCATCTAATGTGCTTTTTTTGGGATTTATTCCTTATGGGGCAGTACATTTTTATGATATTTGGTATTCGTTTTGTACTGGGTAGGACTAGTCAGAGGACAGTACCTTGATATATTTTTGCATGCATTGATAGTTATCGAAGGGATTTCCAAAAAGCGAGCTATAGTCTCAGTATATATATGCCTACGTGTCAGATATGACACGAAACGTTTTAAAAATAAGGAAACCCTACTAATTTGTTTTCAAAACGGCGACTTAAAAAGATTTGGCATGCATTTACATCAGCTATTTACATGTATAGATTGGATGTCTACATGTATAGTTCTGATCTATATCATATTGGTTTTGTATTAGATTTGACATTTGTGTCTTTACCATGACTCCGATGATTGCGGGATGCTTGACGGAGTTTTACTTTTGAGTTATCTGCTCAGTACTCATGCGCATGCATTGCCCTCTGATGTTTTATGTATTGATGATTTCGGAGCCCCGACGACTTGGAATCTGTATCGAAATGTTTTAGTATTTGGGGGTTTTAATTTAAATTCGGGGACCGAATTTATTTAAGGGGGGTAGATTGTAAAGTTTCAAAATAATAAAATATTAATTTTGGGGATTTTTATAATTTAATATTATTTTAATGAATATTTTAATATTCCGGTATAATTAAATACAAATAAATGGGGAAAATTATGGAAAATTCTAAAATAGGGTATTTTATGGAATTATGCCATTTTAAAGTATTCATGATTAGTTTGACACTAATTTAGTGCTAATCGCGATTAAAAATCGCTAATCGGATTTTTAGCAAATTTTGTGCAAAACATGCACATATCTTTTTTTTGTACACTTGTGTTATATTTTATTGCCATGGTTTTACTTTGGGGTTACTATTCTAGTGAGAAGGTTTTAAAAAGGAAAAGGAAAATGGAAAGTAATATAATATGAGGGTTGGTGAGAGAGAGGGGTATGAGTTATTTTGACCAAGACTTAGTCATTTCCTCTTCAACCTTCACTCATTTCTCTCCCTTTCCCTCTTGTTGCTGCTGCTCCCTCTTCTCCCTCCCCTTTTCAAGCCCCAAAATCACCATGAAATCAACTCCAAAACCCCATCTCCCCTTCACTAAAAAGGTGCACGAGCTCGAGAGGAATGCATTGGACTAAGGAAGAGTGGATCTTGAGGACTTTGAGCAACTCAAGAATTTTCTTGAGTTGCCAAAGGAGATAATTTCTGCACCCCTAGTTTAGTATTTCAATTCTTATTGCATCTATACTAGTTTCATGTCGATATTGTGTCGTTTGATGGACTTGTGAAACTTCAAGTTAGGGTTTAGGGTTGGATCTGAATCAAAGGTGAAATTGAGACTTGTTGTGACCTTAGAACCCCTGGTGTTATGTTATTTTAGACCCAAACCTGGAACTAGAACCAGAATACGGATTTATAGAATCGATATCGGGAAAAAACTGGAAATCTGTCACTGTTTTTATTGATCTGCTTAAACCCGAGACACCTGAAAATAAAATTGACTTGACAGAGAGATGTGCAGGCACCCTGGAACCAACACCCAAAACCCTAGCCCCTATCTCTTTCCCCAGGCCGCAGATTTAACCCTTCTGGCAGCAATTTGCGGCCAGAGCAGGAGGGTTTTGCCTCGTTTTTGGTGCAAGGCTCTATCTCCAGTAAACTTGACCCCTGGCATGTATAGATTTGTCTAATTTGACCTAGGGTGAAATCTGGAGCCTATTTCCTAAGTTGTTGTTTTTGATTCGTATTTCTGTATTTTCGTATTGTGAATTCTGAGTTTGCGTACTCGACTACTTGGCGTTTATACGACGATATCGGGAGTTGTTGATGGTTTTGGAAGCGTTGTCCATAGGTTCTAACCTATAGATCATAGCGTATCGTTTGGGGTTTCGTATGCCGTTTTAGTTCTGAATTGGTTTTGATACGCATTTGCGATACGTTAATGTGTAGGTACCCCATGAAGACTTCAGGATGACAAGCAAACGCGTGGCGACGTCGACAAATAAAGATGCAAGGTGAGTAGATTATATCTACGGGGGAAGTCGGGTGGATGGCGTATAGCACCCCCGCAGTCCGTGGTGATGTATACGAATACGTGTACACACATATATTTATTATGTGTTGTTAGGATTATTGATGGTGATAATGGAATTATTGATGATAAGATGGATTGGTTTAGCGTAGTACGAAACCCTAGAGTAGGGGTTGCACCCATACACACACGCACGCACTTGCATTCATACTTTCTTTCGTATGTGTATATGGGAATATATGTTTGTATGTGTTCACATGGGTATGGGACTATGTGTACTGTTTCCTGATTTAAAATCAGGAAAGCTTCTGCGGAAAGCTTCAAATAGGGGCCACGCGCTTACACGTGACCAGCAGTCACGTGTTGACACGTGACCTATAAAGTGCAGAAAAGGTGCACAATGAATCGCTGAGCAAAGTTAAGGAAAAGAGCTTCAGAAGAGGTCACGTGCTTCCACGTGACCAGGGTCACGTGTTGGCACGTGACGTTCAAAGCAGCAAACTCGCTCTCCAACTGAACCAAGGAAAGAAGTGCCAAACAGGGGTCACGTGTTCACACGTGACCAGGGGTCACGTGGTAACACGTGACGGCTAAGCAGCAGAAGAGGGCAGAACGCAGAAAGAAAGAGGATCCTTCATTCCAAAAGGGGGGTCACGTGTCCGCACGTGACCATGGGTCACGTGGTCACACGTGACCGGCTTTCAAAGCCCTTTTTGTCAACAGAATTAAATTCTGAGAGAAATGCGAATCTTGCCAAAGGAACGCAACTATATGCATCCAATCAAATCAAAGATTCAGAGGTCATTTATTTATGGAAAATCTCGGGTTTGGAAAGATTTCCCCCTTAAATCTAACCAAAATAAAAAGGGAGAATCTCTGGGTTTGAAATCCAACGGTGAATAAAATTCACCTAATAATCCAAAGGTCCAGAATGAACAATGGATGCAAATCAAATATCTCCATGAAGATTCGTCAAAAACTGATTGACTCGGCTGCTTCTCCTATAAATAGGAGCCAAGAGATACAAAAAAAGGAAGGACATACACGAGCAGAGAAAGAAAAAAAGGAGAAAAGCTTTGATACTTGGAAAAGACCTGGATCTTCTGCAAAAACCCTAGGTAAGAAAGGGAAGGCTTTCGGAAAGAAAGAGAATTTAATTCTCAGCAGAGTTTAAGTCTAATATATAAAACAGAAGAACACATCTCTTCTCTCTTTGATAGAGGATCTGCAAAGTGCACATCTCCCCTTAAGGTTGAGAATTTAATTCTCAATGGGTCGAGATCCTGCCATGCAGATCCAAAACATAGAGAAGGAATGCAAGCATGAGAATTTAATTCTCGCAGAACTGTAGGAATTCAATTCCTTTAAAATAAAATTAGGGCTCGACCCTATAACATGGGAATTTAATTCCTTCAAAATAAAAGAAGCAGGGTTTAACCCTAATTAAGAACATAGTTCTGTTGAAACAGCAGGAATTTAATTTCCTTAATCATATTTCTTTAAAACGGGAAGTTTAGTTCCTTAAGGGCCTTCATTAGGGTTTAACCCTATTCAGTTCTTCACATATATGAGGAATTTAATTCCTACAGAAAATTCAGAGTTCAACTCTATTTCAGAATATAAACCTTCAAAAAGGAAGCAGGAATTTAATTCCTTTGAAAATCAAAGCCAGAGGAATTTAATTCCTGAAAAGAAAGATCAACGGATTCTCTAAACAACAACATACATGGAGGTAGGGTCACGTGCCATCACGTGACCCTCTCAAAAGAGCTACAGAAGTCCCTTTGAGGCAGCACCCCACGTGATCCACGTGACCTTGGCAGAAACTCTAATATACAAGCATTTGAATGCCCATCACGTGATGGCACGTGATACTTTGAAAGAAGTGATAATTTCAGCAGAACAACTGAAGGGAGGGCGCTCTCACGTGCTGCCACGTGACCCTTCTTGCTTTAGTGTTTAACACTAAAATTAAAACTCTCAAGCCCAGTGTTAAAACACTGTCGGGCCTTAGCATTCAATGCTGGTTAAAGAGCCTTATTGGCAGTGTTCAACATTGATCTGTTTTAGTGTTTAACACTAATTTGAAAAAGCCTTATTACTGGTGTTTAACACCAATTATCTCTTAGTGTTGAACACTAACTCATCAACCTTATTCCCAGTGTTCAACACTGATTGCTCTGAAGTGTTTAACACTAGGCCTTGGCCCAATTGGCTAAAGGGATAGAGGCAAGCATTCTCCCTCAATGGACCAACAAAGAGTCAATATTCCAGACCTGACTGGACTTAGCCCAAGCTGGCCATAAGTCCTCAATTTGTGATTAACTGGGCCGATAGGCTCATAACATAATTGATCAGTCTTGACCCAAATTGGGCCAAAGACTATCTAATCCACCCCGGTTCTAGGGTACATCTCTTCACTCCTTTGATATTTGGCATTGTAATCCCTCAATGTCTTCAAAGAGGTGACGGGTCCCGAAGACCATTCATGACATGGACTGTGGGGTCCTTAAACCCATGCATGATACAAAATTCCTGGTTACGTGGAACGTGGATAACGTCACTCTTTGACCCCGCGGGAAACGTCCAGAGCGGATCCTGGTCCTCGCAGAGCACGGCAGTGAACCCGTGTGAAGCATCCAGAGCGGAGCCTGGTCCTCGCCTAGCACGGCAGTGAACCCGTGTGAAGCATCCAGAGCACATACCGGACTGTGGAGTCCTTAAACCCATGGACTATGATGTCCTTAACCTTGACCGAGATGTCTTTAAACTACCCATTGACCGAGATGTCTTTAAACTACCCATTGACCGAGATGTCTTTAAACTACCCATTGACCGAGATGTCTTTAAACTATCCATTGACCGAGATGTCTTTAAACTACCCATTGACCGAGATGTCTTTAAACTACCCATTGACCGAGATGTCTTTAAACTACCCATGGACCGCAATGTCCTTAAACTACCCACAGACCGCAATGTCCTTAAACTAGAACAATAGAGCCCCCCTATATGCTCTTTTGTCGGATCTAAACGGTCCTGTTTAAGTTGATCTTAGCCTCAAAGATGGCTAACGCGTCCTTAAACCTTCAAGCAGACTGGACTATGAATCCCCCTAATTAACTCTGGCTCGAGGGTACATCTCTGAACTCCTCTGACATCCGCCGTTGTAATCCTTCAACGTCGTCAGAGAGGTGACGGGTCCCGACGGCCACATATACGATGGACCGCCACGTCCCTAAACTGGAACGTTAAAGTCCAAACACTCTTTTGTAGGATCCAAACGATCCCGTTAAGTTGATCTTAGTCACAAAGTTAGACTAACGCATCCTTAACAAACGTTTGAGTTGATCTTAGCCCCAAGCATGGCTGACGTATCCTCAAACCAAACCCCCAAACCCAAATTTAAGATAATGCGGATTTGGACTAGTCCATGCCCTACGGGTGACGACATAACTCAGTCTCCGTAGACGATCCACGGGCAGTAAAACATAAAACAAAACCCACGACACGAAGTGACCATCTGGAGAAGGAGAAAGTTGTTA
Source organism: Agapanthus africanus (assembly GCA_030015575.1). Classification (NCBI taxonomy): domain Eukaryota; kingdom Viridiplantae; phylum Streptophyta; class Magnoliopsida; order Asparagales; family Amaryllidaceae; genus Agapanthus; species Agapanthus africanus. Next base: position 21,616,348 of record JASDDO010000028.1, on the reverse strand, counting down.
CCGCAATGCGGTAGCGTAATTAACTGCAGGGGCTTGCGCCTGCAGGGAAGAGCGTCCCCACAATTAAAAAACCCCTCAACGAGGGGGAATCTGACGAAGTCTGCTACATCGGTCGCATCCGCTCAAACCTTCGATACATGGTGCCATAAACCAACTTGGCATCTTCGGAGAGGTGAACGGATAACATCAATTAGCATCTGCCCCGAATCTCAGCGCCAAGACATCGCAGCCTTGCGCGCCGTCGTTCGGAGGGGAACAGATTCTGGCACGCCCGGTGGGACCTTTTCCTCTTTCCACTCCACATTTCGTGCGTCGTGATTCGCGAACCAATCGCGGTACGCCAATGATTGCCCTTGGGTTTCAAGATACTAAGAATTGGCGTCTTGCCTATTGCAGAGAAAACAAAGGATCAATGGCTGCTACTTCCGCGAAATCCTCCAACTGCTCAAGCTGCAATTGCGACCAACGCTTTGCCTCGCCGGGAGGTATAGCCTATGGACCCCAAGCTGCTTCGTTGTTCACAATGCCGGCGGACCAGGTGACTCAGGCCACTACCGGATTGTTCTTTGGGACTATACTCCCACCATCCAGCTTCACGGCGCCAGTGCTGACAAAGGAAGCCCTCAAGAAGTCGGTCTTTGATCGTCTCACCCCTGCCACGACTCCTCTCACCGAGTCGTCCGATGTCAGCGCCTCAGTCTTTTCTAGATTGGGCCAGAAATCCTGCAGATTCGTCGCAGAGAAGGCTGCTCCTAAGAAAACGGCCGCTCGTGCTTCCGAAATCGCCAAGGCAGCTTCCCCGGCCAAAAAGTCGGTCTTTACCAGATTAACGGCTTCAGCTCCCGCTCCCGTTGCACAAAGGACATCGGTCTTTGACAGGCTAACACCAACAACGACCCCCCACCCACACAGGGGGCAAGATGAAACCGTTCTTATATCTGACTCTACGCCGTCTGCTCGATGCGCTCGACGTCATCATTGGCGCCGAATAAGGAAGGCTGGGGGCAACTCCCCCTCTGGATTGACTCCACCAGCCCCAGCGGTAGAAGGTAATGCTGCTGTTCCAACTAGGAACAGCTTCGAAATGTTAAATAAGGTGCGAAGGAATTCCCCTACCGCAGTGCTGAAGAGGTCTCCTCCCCCATCAGAAAAGGTTGTGGAAATAGAATCAGAACAGCCCCGATCTCCTCAACGGCTGTCTTCCAAAATCTATAAGGTCTGGCGGCAGGCCCGGGACTCAATCATCGATCCAAACCTCTCCTGCCAGCATAAGAAGCTGAAGATCCAACCGAAAGCTGGTCACCAGGCGAAAACCCAAAAGGCTGTTTGGACGCCCACCTCGACGGCCCCCTCAACCTCCATGGCTCATAAAAGGAGGGAGCCCGAGAAGATCCCTCGACGTGCAACGACGGCTAAAAGCAACAAGCCCGGACACCCTAAGTCTGGGGGCATGATGGTCCACACCGTATACATGGCCTCTGGAAAGGAGGAGAGCCGCACTTCTACAGGCCACCGACCGCTAACCCGATCCGTAACGAAATCCCAGGAGCAGCAACAAAAGCTCCAAGAAATGATGAATGCTATGGCCGCGCTCACCGGGCCAAAGGAAAACCCAGAAGCGTCCTCAGACGCACGCCGGGAGGAAGAAACCGACGCTGAATTCCTTCGCCGGACACTGGAGAAAAGGGACAAAGAGGCTGCTGAACAAGCGGCCAACATACAACGGATGGGCCTTCTCTTTCAAGATGTGATAGGAATGATGATCCAGCAAGACTTACCAGCCGAAGATCCTCCGATTATTCTGGAGGACGACCGAGGAGAGACGTCAAATCCACCTCCAGCCCTCTCAACGGCCAAGGAAGAGACGATCTCTAAGGCTGACTTGGCTGACTATATAGCCCAGCAAATCCGGGTCCATCATGCAACTGAGGCAGCTGGTCAAGTCGTGAAAACGGGGCGGCCGTATCCAAGCTGGTACGATCAAATCAAATACCCGCAAGGCTATACGATACCGAAATTCCATGTGTATAAGGGGACCGGCAATCCTCATCAACACGTCGCCCAGTTCCGGGCCCTCTGCGGTAACACCGGCGGTGACGATAAACTGTTACTCCGTCAGTTCGTTGGCAGCTTATCAGAAACAGCATTCGAATGGTATTCAGAACTTCCGAACGATTCCATCAAAACGTTCGCTGAAATGGAGTTGTTGTTCACTCAGCGGTTCGCAAGCGCCAGCGAGCGCACTCCAATTACTGCTTTGATTAACGCCAGGGTAAAGCCAGGCGAAACTTGGGTCCAGTACGCTATACGCTGGCGGAATTTGTGGTCGAGATGCGAGCAACGCATTGAGGAAGCACCCGCAGTGGGTATGTTCGTAGGAACCTTGGACCCCCACGCAACCATCTCCCAGTTTATGATGTTTTTTAAGCCAACCACATTCCAGGCTTTAATCGACAAGTTGGCTCAGATGGACCAGATGGGTCATAGGCCACCTCCCCCGAAGTCGGAACCTCGGAATGATAAGGGTAAAGGAAGGGCCACCTTTGTCGCAAATGCCCAACAGCAACCCGACGCCCCAAAATCGGCAGACCAACTGGAAGAAAGACGCCGGTATTATAATGAAAAGATGAAGCGTCCCTACTCGTTCCCACGGGACAAGACGAGACGGTTATTTGAGCTGGCAATACGCAACAGACTTATTAACCTCCCAAATCCAAGGCGACCGCCGCAACCCACCGAGGTGAATAACCCTAGCTATTGCCCTTACCATCAAACGGTAAGCCATCCGGTTGAAGATTGCTTCGTCTTCAAAGGATGGATCGAAGATCAATACCTCCAAGGGAAGTTTGTACTGTCCGAAAAGTGGAAGGTGAACCCGCCACAACCACATACTCCTAAAAGGGCAGACACACCGGGGGCAACCTGCTCCTTTATCGAAGAGGTTCCATGGGAAGTCTCGCTATCAACGAAGACCAAAAGGATGCTGAGAGACCTTCATGCGTGTCCTGCAATCGAATGGAAGGACCCTCTTGAACCCCGAATTATCGAAGGAGCAGTGAAGCCCCGCGCAACTATGAAGACTGCTGATAAGGGCCCAAATACCCACGCCCAACCGTCAAAAGCTTCGAAGAAAAAGAAAAAGAAATCCAAGAAGCCAGCGAAGCTTGGAGACGAGCAAACAAACTTGCAGAAGCAAATCGACGCGCTAGAAGAATATAATCAGAAGGCGCGAACTCCTGTCACACTGCAAGAGTTCCTCAGCCACATCTTTCAAGAGGACGATGATGGAGAAAACTCGTCGGACGAATCCGAGAGATATGCGGCAAGTTGCAACATGATCTCCCACTCGTTTATCGATGATGAGAAAACTCCTATCACTAAGAAGCCGAAGGCAGAGCCCGAACCAGAGCGTGCGAGGCTGACAACTGATATGATCAATGCCTTCCTAGACGAGATTCGTCTAAAAAGTAAAGCGGATCAGGAGCGTGAGATGGCAGCATCAGGAGGAACCAAATGCGGGCGACTGAACGAAAGAGTTGAGCTACCCCTGCCAGAGCGAAAGGCATCCGAAATGGACAAGAAGATATTCAAGACAAGGAAAAGGTTCGCCAAAGCCATGTCAATGGGAATGAGGCTACCCCCCTCGGAAGGAGACACGCACGATGGGGCGGAGAAACACCCCGATTACTGCGCATATCATCGGAAAGTCTCACACCCCACAGAGGAATGCGACGCCTTCAAGATATGGTGGCAAGGATATGTTGCTCGCCGGCAACACTTCAAACGCATGAAACGAAAGAGCCGTCGGGAGCGAAGAAGCGCTGTTGACGGACCCAACAGAATTACTGGCAACTGCTATATGGCTCATACCGAGGGATCGCAAGTCCTCACCTTTGGGAGCGACTCTGATGAAGAAGTGACTCTGGGCCCTCTCTTTGAAGAATCCGCGCTAAGGAAAGATGAGGAATCAGAAGCCTGCGGAAACACTCAGTTGCGCAATCGCACACTCCCGGAAAAGAATCTCGGGCCTACGAACAGAAAAGATAAGGGAAAGGAAAAGGTCACTGAAGATATCACTTTGGATGACCAAGTCGCGAAAGAATTGGCTGCCAAAGACCCTCCTAGGAGGAGTAAAGTGGACTATAACATCCTCGCGCATCTAAGGAAGCTACCTTCTCAGCTTAGCATTCTCGATGCCCTCCTATTATCAAAAGAAGCACGGGACTCACTAATTAAGGCACTACAAGAACCTGAGCAATTCCAAGCCTTTCTCGCCACTGAAAAGATGAAGGACGAACTGGAAGAAGTGCATACAGCCGACGTCACTTTTGGTGATGAAGACCTCCTTCTCGGGACGTGCGACCATAACCGTCCCCTATATGTCTCTGGGTACTGCCATGACATCAAGATTGGCAAGATCCTGGTGGATAATGGATCCTCCGTCAATCTCCTTAATGTTCGGGTGCTGAAAGAAATCTGCATGAGTGTGCAGCATCTCGCTCGGGACAAAATTACTATCTCCGGTTTTGACTCACAATCGTCACGGACTCTCGGGTCCGTGATACTAACATTACGCTTTGGACTTCTCGTCACGGACATCAAATTCCATGTCATTGACGCCAAGACCTGCTACAATGCCTTGCTCGGCCGTCCTTGGTTACACGAGTACAACATCGTCCCTTCTACACAACATCAGTGTATGAAGTACTTTAAAGATGGTTTCGAGTATACTGTGACGGGTGAGCTGAACCCATTTTCCGTGAACGAAGTCCGCAAATACGAGGATGCGAAATACTTCCTGCCAGACTTTGAAGATACAGAAAAGTGTCACGACTCGGAGAACAAGGCCGCCGCCACCATCCCTGTTTTCGGAAGCGATACCGAAGAAGAAGAAGAGATAATTTATACGGGGCCAGCTCAACGCAACAACCAGAGGGCGCCCATCCCCATACTGGTCTTCGGAAGTGATTCGGAAGATGAGGTAAATGCCGTATTCTCCAATCGGCTTTCAATACAAGCACCTCCGTGCGATGACCATAACTTGCAAATCATCATGGTACCGCAAGAAAACTACAAGGACCTCGACACGCTTCAAGCTCACAGTGTGCAAGAGCTGCAAACGTTTTGCGTCCCCCCCAGGCGAAAGGGTGAGAAGATGATCCTATTCTATCAATCCTCAGAGTCGAAAGTAGAGAAAGAGATCTGGCACGGCGCAGATGCTGCATGCGACAGACTCCAACCCATCCGTTTGCCCAGATACTATACAGATGGATTAAAGAAGCTATTGAAGCGCCAACGAGTACCCTTAAAACAAACTGTTCGACAGGCTCGGTTCTACAACAAGATTTGGGATGTTCCTGGAACCCAACGCAAATTGCCCAACGGGAAAATGGAGACACTCGGGCTTGGATACGCGAGAACCGGAAAACGAGAGCGGGCCCACAGCAGCTACGCTATATATACCTTTGATGAAGAAGAGGACGCCCCGTCAGGAGATACCGATCCCTCATCAAAAACAGACCCTGCGATTGAAGCGCCAAGTCCGTCGTTTGAAGAACGAATGAGCAAGCCTATCAGGAAAGTGGGTCAGAAAGCTCGGGAAGACCACAGCCGCGAAATGGCCATCTACGAGAAGGCCAGGACGCAACGTATATTTCAACAGGCTGCGAAAGGCAAGAATGCTCATCCTTGCCAACCCATCATGCGAAAGGCCCGATGCGGAGACGGAAATAAGTCGAGAAGCGGAAAAAAGAGCCGACAACAACGACGCAGGATTAGAGGGTTACGTGATCGGGTACTGCACAGCTCGGATTCGTCCTTCATAGAAAAGATGAGTCGAGCGTACTCCTTCCCCCGAGACAAGACGGAAAGGTTACTCAAGCTCGCCCTGAAACATCAGATGATCACGCTTCCAGAGTTTAGATACCCTGAACAAGCTAATAAGGCCTCTCACTCGGGCTATTGCTCTTATCACCGAGCCATAGAACATCCTACCGAAGACTGCTTCACCTTCAAGAACTGGGTCGAGGACCAGTACCAAAGGGGCAGATTCGCTTTATCCAACAGCTGGAGGGTAACGCCGCCACGAAAGCACGAACCCAAAGCCGCAAGAGCAAAACCGGATCCACCTCAGTCCTGGGAGCGGATTCGTACCTGCTATACGATTACGATATTAAAAGAAGAGCCCGAGAACATAGATGACCTTCCCCGGTGCTTTGAGAACAGCGATGATGAGATGATCTCAGAATTTCCGCCAGCTCCAAAAGAACTGGAAGACGGTATACATACTACCGCAGATAACCTCAGAAAGATTGAGTTGGGATCGGCAGAGGACCCGAGACCAACATTTGTCAGCGAGCTACTCTCTGAAGAGAGGGTGGCCGCGTTAAAGAACGTGCTTCTACGGCATAAAGACTGCTTCGCGTTGAACTACTCTGAGATGCCAGGATTAGATCCGGAGGTCGCTGTGCACAGATTAGCAATATCCCCAGACATCAGGCCAGTCAAGCAGGCACCAAGAAGGATGCGACTCGAGCTTGAGATGAGCATCAACGCCGAAGTCAAGAAACTGATCGATTCTGGATTTATTCAAGAAGTCCAATATCCCGATTGGATCGCCAATATCGTCCCGGTGATGAAGAAGAATGGGACGGTGCGTATATGCGTGGATTTCAGGGATCTCAACAAAGCCTGTCCAAAAGATGATTTCCCGGTGCCGGTAACCGAGCTAATGATAGATAACACGTCTACTCACGAGATCTTCTCCTTTATGGATGGTTCTTCAGGATACAATCAGATAAAAATGCATCCCGAAGACCAGAAGCACACCGCTTTCCGGACCCCTTTGGGTGTATTCTGCTACAGGGTTATGCCCTTCGGTCTAAAGAACGCCGGCGCTACCTATCAAAGGGCCATGACAAAGATCTTCGATGACCTCATACATGACATCGTCGAGTGCTATATCGACGACCTCGTAGTAAAGAGCATGTCATATGAAGATCACTTAAAGCACCTAGAGACTGTATTTCAACGCCTTCGGCAATATAATTTGAAGATGAATCCCCTCAAATGCGCGTTTGGAGTCTCCTCGGGAAAATTCTTGGGATTCGTCATCCGACACCGAGGTATTGAGATAGATCCGTCAAAGATTAAAGCGATCATGGAAATGCCCCCGCCAAGAACCCTCAAACAGTTGCGGTCTCTCCAAGGGAAGCTCGCATACATCCGGCGATTTATCGCAAATCTTTCAGGCAAATGCCGCCCCTACAGTCACCTGATGAAGAAGGGAACCCCATTCGTCTGGGATCAAAAATACCAAGGCGCACTAGACGAGATCAAGCAGTACCTGCAGAACCCGCCGGTATTAGCTGCGCCGGTCAAGGGAAAACCCCTCATTCTTTATACAACCGCCCTCGAAGGTTCCTTGGGCGCACTATGGGCGCAAGAGAACGATCAGGGGAAAGAGAGAGCACTCTACTACTTAAGTCGAGTTCTACTGGGGGCAGAAAGCAATTACTCTCCCATTGAAAAACATTGCTTGGCGTTAATCTTCGCGATAACAAAGCTCAGGCACTATGCGTTGGCACACGAAGTCTGCCTCATCTCGAAAGTGGATCCTCTTAAATACTTAATGTCAAAAGCCATATTGACGGGACGACTCGCTAAATGGGCCCTACTCTTGATGGAGTTCTCGATAACATATCAACCTCTCAAGGCAGTGAAAGGCCAGGCCATTGCCGATTTCCTCGCTAAGCACCCGATACCGGCCGATTCTCCTTTGAATTGTGACTTGCCGGACGAGCATGCATTTGATGCGATTAGCGGTGGAAGCACCCGATGGGAACTCTATTTCGATGGAGCGTCCTCTATAAAGAAACAAAAGCAAGGTATCCCAATGATCAAGTCAGGGATAGGCCTCATCTTTGCGACTCCACAAGGAGGGATAATGCGCTTCGCCTTCTCCTTAACAGAGCCGAGGACAAACAATGAAGCTGAATACGAAGCCCTGATAGCAGGTCTTGAGCTTGCCATTGACATGGGAATCGGAGACCTCCTTATATATGGGGATTCTCAGCTGGTCATTAGCCAAGTTAATGGTGACTACCAAACGTGCAAACCGGAGTTGGTGAGATACGGCGAAAAGGTACAACAACTGTTGGCCCAAATTCCCTCCTATACTTTGGAGAACATACCGCGCGCGGAAAACAGCAAAGCAGACGCGTTGGCCAAACTCGCTAAAGAACTGGCTGACGAGAACCTCGATGACGTCAGAATCGTGGTACAAAGCCGTCGAGTGCTCGCCCCGGCAGAAATATCTCCGGAATCATGCAAAGAAAAGGGAGCGACTGAGCAGATGACCCTACAAATAAAGGACCATGAAAAGGCTGAAGACTGGAGGGAAGTCTTCATAGACTACTTTAAGTCCCGCCGAATGCCTGAAGAAGCGTCTTCAAGACATCAGCTCATGAAACGAGCTCTATCTTTCGCTTTTGTCAACAATACCCTGTACAAGAGATCGCTCGATTCTCTATGGCTGAGATGCTTAGGACCTGACGAAGCAGAAAAAGTCGTTCAAGAAGTTCATGACGGACTTTGCGGTTCTCACCAGGCAGGCCCAAAGATGAAGTTAAAGATTAAACGAATGGGCTACTACTGGCCCACAATGATCCAGGACTGCCTCGAGTATGCGAAGCAATGCCACTCGTGCCAGATTCATGGAGATTTCATCCATCAACATCCAAATCCGCTACACCCAACGGTGGCCAGCTGGCCATTCGAGATGTGGGGGACTGACATAGTCGGCCCCATTGAACCAGCATCATCTCGGGGACACCGTTTTATCCTGGCGACGACTGATTACTTCTCCAAATGGGCAGAAGCAGTACCACTGAGGGAAGTGAAGACGGAGAATATCCTCCATTTCTTCAAAACGCACGTCATCTATCGGTTTGGAACCCCACGGCGGATTATCTCCGATAACGGGCCAGCCTACAGGAGCCATAAGATTAGCCGCTTCGCGCAGCAGCACAATATAGACTGGAGGTATTCTTCAGTTTACAACCCGCGAGCCAACGGTCTGGCCGAGGCCTTCAATAAGACCTTGACGAAGATCATAAAAAAGACCGTCTCCCGGAATAAGAGAGACTGGCACGAGAGGCTGCAAGAAGCCCTTTGGGCTTATCGAACTACATTCAAGACGGCCACAAATACAACGCCATACGCGTTGGTATTTGGGACGGAAGCAGTACTCCCCCTCGAGATAGAGTTACCCTCTCTACGAGTGGCAGTCCACCACGAACTGACCGACGAGGAAAATGCCCACCTTCGACTTGAGGAGCTTGATGCCCTCGACGAAACCCGACTTATAGCGCAACAACATCTAGAAGCCTACAAAGCAAAGATGACGCGCTCGTACGAAAGATTGACCAGGCCAAGGGCGTTCCGCCAAGGCGAACTCGTGCTGGTAGTCAAAAGACCTATGATCCCCAATCGTGCCAAGCGGGGAAAATTCGAGCCAAACTATGAAGGCCCATACATCATAGACCAGGTTTACCAGGGTGGAGCCTATCTACTCGTGGACATGCACGGTGAGAGGCCTTTCAGGCCAATAAATGGCCGCTTCTTGAAGAGATACTATGCTTAGTGAGCCACAGCCTGGGTCAACGATAGATGACGACGACTATGTCCGCTCGCTATCTTCCTAGGCTCAGACTTTACAAGCAGTAGCTGGCCTTCCCATAACGACGGACCGAAACGTCCTTAAACTAACAAGGGACCGAAACGTCCTTAAACTAACAAGAGACCGAAACGTCTTTAAACTATGAAAGGACCGAAACGTCCTTAAACTATCAATGGACCGAAATGTCCTTAAACTAACGATGGACCGAAATGTCCTTAAACTAACGACGGACCGAAACGTCCTTAAACTAACGACGGACCGAAACGTCCCTAAACTACTGCCGCAGCATCCTTAGGCTGGCAAGATGATGATGATAAAAAAAAAAAAAAAAAAAAAAAAAAAAAAAAAAAAACGGTACGTCCATAAAGCAAAATGGGCACGGATGAAAACCCGAAAGGGCTCCGTGAGTAAAAACAGCAGGGCTACCGGCGAGTGTTTGTGAAAACCCGAAAGGGCGCAGCCTCGTTAAAAGACACTTACAGGGTCCTCTCGACCTTGTAAGGAGAAACCACCCGCGTGAGATCCTTACGACTCATAAGGGAGAAACACACTTAGGATCCCCACGATTCCTAAGGAGAAATTACACTTGCGAGATCCTCACGACTCGTAAGGAGAATTTTCTTATGGGACCCTCACGGCTCATAAGATTTGAAAGTCTTAAGTTACAGAAACCTTAACCTGTTCTTAAGCAACTCCCACAACCTTCGATATTGCCCTACAAGCGGCTCGGACTGACCCTTGTATACAATCCACGGGCGCGAATAGACATTTCCCTAACAAAGTCCCATCCGTGACTAAGGATATATCTACGTGGTGTACAACCCTCGCAAGTCCTCTCGACTTATAAGGGGAAAATCCTCTTTGTAAGATCCTTACGACTTACAAGAGAACATGCACTTAAGAATCCCCACGATTCTTAAGGAGAAAACACACCTGCAAGATCCTCACGACTTGTAGGGAGAAACACCTTTGTGAGACCCTTACGACTCATGAGGTCAAAAGCCTTGGTCGACAGGACCCTTAACCCTGTTTGCTAAGCCACCTTTGTTCAAACGTCGACAGAGGCAAATGATGATCCACTCCTGGCAACATTCCAGTTGTAGCGGTACTGATGCCGAAACCCGTATCCAAGAAATCCGAGCTTGCCGCAAGAAGCTAGCAAGCCACACATGCATGACAAAATGGCCGAAATGATGGGACAACTTGCAAAATCTCAGCGGTTCACGGATAACTTAGTGTTCATCACCGTGGCATTCGTCTCGATACAGCAGACGCGATACCAGCAAATGAAGCGAAGGCCAAATTCCTAGCTTTCATTGTCTCGACGACACAACATCAAGCGAAATGGAACAGTGGCAACCCCAAGTTCCATGGCTCGGCGACACATATCGCCAAGAGTCAACCCCCATCCCGTGAAATGCGGATACAATCAGCAAACTTCCTGGTTACGTGGAAAGCGGATAACGTCACTCTTTGACCCCGTGGAAAACGTCCAGAGCGGATCCTGGTCCTCGCAGAGCATGGCAGTGAACCCATGCGAAGCATCCAGAGCGGAGCCTAGTCCTCGCCTAACGCGGCAGTGAACCCGTGTGAAGCATCTAGTGCAAACTTCCTGGTTACGCGGAACGCGGATAATGTCACTCTTTGACCCCGTGAAGCATCCAGAGCGGAGCCTAGTCCTCGCCTAACGCGGCAGTGAACCCGTGTGAAGCATCTAGTGCAAACTTCCTGGTTACGTGGAAAGCGGATAACGTCACTCTTTGACCCCGTGGAAAACGTCCAGAGCGGATCCTGGTCCTCGCAGAGCATGGCAGTGAACCCGTGCGAAGCATCCAGAGCGGAGCCTAGTCCTCGCCTAACGCGGCAGTGAACCCGTGTGAAGCATCTAGTGCAAACTTCCTGGTTACGTGGAAAGCGGATAACGTCACTCTTTGACCCCGTGGAAAACGTCCAGAGCGGATCCTGGTCCTCGCAGAGCATGGCAGTGAACCCGTGCGAAGTATCCAGAGCGGAGCCTAGTCCTCGCCTAACGCGGCAGTGAACCCGTGTGAAGCATCTAGTGCAAACTTCCTGGTTACGTGGAAAGCGGATAACATCACTCTTTGACCCCGTGGAAAACGTCCAGAGCGGATCCTGGTCCTCGCAGAGCATGGCAGTGAACCCATGTGAAGCATCCAGAGCGGAGCCTAGTCCTCGCCTAACGCGGCAGTGAACCCGTGTGAAGCATCTAGTGCAAACTTCCTGGTTACGTGGAAAGCGGATAACGTCACTCTTTGACCCCGTGGAAAACGTCCAGAGCGGATCCTGGTCCTCGCAGAGCATGGCAGTGAACCCGTGCGAAGCATCCAGAGCGGAGCCTAGTCCTCGCCTAACGCGGCAGTAAACCCGTGTGAAGCATCTAGTGCAAAATTCCTGGTTACGTGGAACGTGGATAACGTCACCCTTTGACCCCACGGAAAACGCCCAGAGCGGAGCCTGGTCCTCGCCAAGCACGGCAGTGAACCCGTGTGAAGCATCCAGAGCAAACATCGGACTGTGGAGTCCTTAAAATCCACGGACTATGACGTCCTTAACCTCGACCGCGATGTCTTAAAACTAACAACCAACCACCCCTATTCCTCACAGATTTTTGCCTCGGTTTAAGGGTACATCTCTTCACTCCTTTGATGCCCGGCGTTGTAATTCCTCAACGTCTTCAAAGAGGTGACGGGTCCCTGTAACCAAACATCGGACTGTGGAGTCCCTAAATCCACGGACTATGAGGTCCTTAACCTTGACCGTGATGTCTCAAAACTAACATCGGACTGTGGAGTCCTTAAATCCACGGACTATGAGGTCCTTAACCTTGACCGCGACGTCTTTAAACTACAATATCTGGAGAAACCCCTGACTCCGTAGAGCACGGGCGAGGGTAACCGCATCCGGCACTCGCAAATCCTCACGGCTGGGGAGATAAAACTCTTTATGAGACCCTCGTGGCTCGTAAAATGCAGAAGTCTCAGAAAGCATATCTTAAACCTGAACCCTGAGTCATCCCTGTCCTGCAAGGAGATCGAAATAGAATATCCGCAGAATGCATTCAATGAAAAGAGGACATATCATTGAGAGGAAAATTGTATCTTTTATTCATAAACCAAAATGGATACAAAATACAATTCATAAAAAAAAAACAAAAAAGGAAGATACCCTTATTCATGAGTATGTACAAAAAATAGAAGAAAAGATACAAGTCCTTAGGCCGGCGGGCGGTGCAGTAATTTCACCAGCTCGTCATTCTGTTGTTGAGCCACAGCTTCATGACGCAGGATCTCCAGAAGACGAGCCTCCGCCTGAGCTTGCTGGGCCTGATATAAAGCAAGCCGGGCTCCAAGCTCTTTTTCAGTGGCCTTGTGAGCCTCAACCCTCTCGCGAGTAAATGTGGCGGCTTTATCAAGAGCCACCACCTCCTTAATGGACTCCTGAAGCACCCGCCACAGCTCATACGCTTTGTCGGCTTTGGCTGTAAAGCTGGCCTGAAGCTCGCTCAGCACCTTAGAAGCTAGCTCCCTCTCTGAAAGTTTACGGTCGAACCCTCTTCTCGCACAACAATATGTTCGCTACGTACCGTTCTACCAGGCCATGTAAGCTCGCTTTCGTGACCACGACCTTAGAAACAAGACACTTACAAGACCATATGAATGGGCTTCCGGTTAACAGCACTAATCGATCTGAAACAAGTTCATATCACCCGGTATGAAAAGCAACGAGAAAATTTCCAATGTTTATCCTATCGAGCATGCGTTATCAATTACATGGACATTCGGAAGAGAGATACAATTCAAGGCTTTGATTCACACGCAACATGACAATAGTATTGGTAATTGAAGAAAGTTTTCATAAAAAGGAACACAAAATTTATTCATGCAAGCGGAAACATACATACGAGTACTGAGCCTACATGAAAGTTCAACATAAAGCATAAAAAGGGGGGAGGGATTCTACACTAACGAAAAAGATCACCAAACACAGGATCAGCGGCACAGGGGTTGATGAAGCAAAGGACAAAATTCTCCATCTCTCTCTCCGCTTTCTCCAGCATATCGAAGCGACGATTCTCGCGAGGAGTCGCTCCCCATCGGTTAGTGCCGTGTTCGTCCGCGAATGCAAACATAATAGCTCGTCGGGCCTTTATCTCGCTCAGTAGATGAATTGAGCAGTCCCTCAGAGCCTGAGTAATCAGACAGGCTTCATGAAAGCTCTCGAGCTTTTCCTCCGCCGCATCAAGCATCGCCAGGGTCATCTCTGCCGGGTGAGGAGGAATATCGGCAAGCACGGCCGAGAGGATCATCTGGAGCCAGAGAGAACCCATCGGGAGGGGAGACCCCCTACGGATCGAGAGTTCATGCATGGCTGAGTCGCATTCGTTGTCGGTAAGGAGAGGGTCCACCAACCGAGCAGCAAAGCGGGGGATCATCTCCTCAAGAGAAACTTCCCACGGCTGTCGACGAGCGTGAGGGCGATTACAAGCCATGGCACTCGTTTCTCCCTCAAGAAAAATATATATGAATCTCTCCGTGAAAAGAAAAGCCTCATATATAATGAAGTGCATTAAGTGCTGTGCGCGGAAAATCCTGCATGGAAATTATTTCCAAGGCCCAAAAAAAGGAAAAGCCCCGAAAATCAAGGAGACGGAACTATTCCCAAGGCCCCTTTTCTGCACCTAAAATTGTGCACTAAGGGTATGGCATGAAGAAAATCTTGTGAACAACCACATTAAGGGATCCCACGTGTGGAACACGTGAGGCCTAAAAACCTGACGTGCAGTTAAAAGGAAAATATGGAGTGATACCCCACATATTAAAAGCACGAGTAACAGCAGTAGCAAAATAATAAAATTTTAAAGGAAAAGCATGCAAATGTACCAGGATACAGCAAAATTTATTACCCAGACTTCAAGAAGGCAATACAAAATAAAAAGAAAATTTTTTATAATGGCAAGGCTTCAGACGCGGGGCACGGGTTGAGAAACTCGGAATTGACTTTATTCAAGATCTTCCAAGCATTTCGAACCTCCCGAGTATGCTTTCTCTCACGGTCACAGGCATCGGGGTCCCCGCGGATGTCCTCTTCCCTCCGGTAGGCGCCCAGTATAGCTGATTGCTGGAAAATCTGATGAAGGAGAGCAATGAGATCATCCCGCCTTCTTTTTGAGATCAAGCCCATAAGGTACACCGAATGCACCTTATCCTCGGCAATGTCCAAATCCCCGAGCGGTATGCCGGCACAAAAGAGAGGAAGTGCCTCCCGGATCGCCAGCACGATTAGCCTCAGAAGAGAAGAGCGACGGGGAAGGAGCCTATGGTTATACTCGTCGAAACGGCTCATGATCTCGGCACACTGAGCATCGGTGAACTCCTGGTTCTGACTGCGACCCAGCGCGCGGATGTTCCCATAGGAGATAATCTGGTCAAGTCTATACAGATGGGTGTCCATGATACCTGAAATAAAAGTCGCGAGAATTATTACAAAATCCCCTCGCATTAATTACAGAAGAACAGCCTCGGGCCAAGAGACCCCAGGTAGCCTTTGGGTGAAGAAACTGAGTTCTTCATAAGAAGTAAATTCCTTATCAGAAAAAAAAAGAGAGAGGGAATTAAATTCCCAGGAATAATTTTGATGGAATTAAAGTCCAGGGAGTTGAAACGCTGTCATCGTCCCCCCAAGGATCACCTAAACCCTAAGAGATCTACAGTTCGAAAGTCAGGTGGTTTCCTGTTCTTATAAAAAAAAAAAAAGACTTGAAGAAAAATGGGTTCTTTGCGAAACCCTTAACGCGGATTTAAAATCCAAAGAGTTCTTTTAAGGACGAAGGCGCTCTGGCCGTTCAACATTATTACCTGAAGAAAAGGGATCCGTTGACAGAGTTAAACTCTGGAAAATCTTAAAACAGAGAACTAAGCTCTGGAAGAAGAGAATTAAATTCTCAAAGAAAAGTTCTCAGAGGAAGAAGACGAGCAGAGTGAAGGCTCCTATGAAGAGACAGCGGTATTTATAGAAAACAGTGGAAACGCTTCATCTCCCAAATCCCTAAATGAATCCAACGGTCGCAAGAGATGACAGCGTTGCACTCACGTGCTGACACGTGAGAACAACGCTGTGGGGGCATTTGTTTCCTGATTTAAAATCAGGAAAGCTTCTGCGGAAAGCTTCAAATAGGGGCCACGCGCTTACACGTGACCAGCAGTCACGTGTTGACACGTGACCTATAAAGTGCAGAAAAGGTGCACAATGAATCGCTGAGCAAAGTTAAGGAAAAGAGCTTCAGAAGAGGTCACGTGCTTCCACGTGACCAGGGTCACGTGTTGGCACGTGACGTTCAAAGCAGCAAACTCGCTCTCCAACTGAACCAAGGAAAGAAGTGCCAGACAGGGGTCACGTGTTCACACGTGACCAGGGGTCACGTGGTAACACGTGACGGCTAAGCAGCAGAAGAGGGCAGAACGCAGAAAGAAAGAGGATCCTTCATTCCAAAAGGGGGGTCACGTGTCCGCACGTGACCATGGGTCACGTGGTCACACGTGACCGGCTTTCAAAGCCCTTTTTGTCAACAGAATTAAATTCTGAGAGAAATGCGAATCTTGCCAAAGGAACGCAACTATATGCATCCAATCAAATCAAAGATTCAGAGGTCATTTATTTATGGAAAATCTCGGGTTTGGAAAGATTTCCCCCTTAAATCTAACCAAAATAAAAAGGGAGAATCTCTGGGTTTGAAATCCAACGGTGAATAAAATTCACCTAATAATCCAAAGGTCCAGAATGAACAATGGATGCAAATCAAATATCTCCATGAAGATTCGTCAAAAACTGATTGACTCGGCTGCTTCTCCTATAAATAGGAGCCAAGAGATACAAAAAAAGGAAGGACATACACGCGCAGAGAAAGAAAAAAAGGAGAAAAGCTTTGATACTTGGAAAAGACCTGGATCTTCTGCAAAAACCCTAGGTAAGAAAGGGAAGGCTTTCGGAAAGAAAGAGAATTTAATTCTCAGCAGAGTTTAAGTCTAATATATAAAACAGAAGAACACATCTCTTCTCTCTTTGATAGAGGATCTGCAAAGTGCACATCTCCCCTTAAGGTTGAGAATTTAATTCTCAATGGGTCGAGATCCTGCCATGCAGATCCAAAACATAGAGAAGGAATGCAAGCATGAGAATTTAATTCTCGCAGAACTGTAGGAATTCAATTCCTTTAAAATAAAATTAGGGCTCGACCCTATAACATGGGAATTTAATTCCTTCAAAATAAAAGAAGCAGGGTTTAACCCTAATTAAGAACATAGTTCTGTTGAAACAGCAGGAATTTAATTTCCTTAATCATATTTCTTTAAAACGGGAAGTTTAGTTCCTTAAGGGCCTTCATTAGGGTTTAACCCTATTCAGTTCTTCACATATATGAGGAATTTAATTCCTACAGAAAATTCAGAGTTCAACTCTATTTCAGAATATAAACCTTCAAAAAGGAAGCAGGAATTTAATTCCTTTGAAAATCAAAGCCAGAGGAATTTAATTCCTGAAAAGAAAGATCAACGGATTCTCTAAACAACAACATACATGGAGGTAGGGTCACGTGCCATCACGTGACCCTCTCAAAAGAGCTACAGAAGTCCCTTTGAGGCAGCACCCCACGTGATCCACGTGACCTTGGCAGAAACTCTAATATACAAGCATTTGAATGCCCATCACGTGATGGCACGTGATACTTTGAAAGAAGTGATAATTTCAGCAGAACAACTGAAGGGAGGGCGCTCTCACGTGCTGCCACGTGACCCTTCTTGCCTTAGTGTTTAACACTAAAATTAAAACTCTCAAGCCCAGTGTTAAAACACTGTCGGGCCTTAGCATTCAATGCTGGTTAAAGAACCTTATTGGCAGTGTTCAACATTGATCTGTTTTAGTGTTTAACACTAATTTGAAAAAGCCTTATTACTGGTGTTTAACACCAATTATCTCTTAGTGTTGAACACTAACTCATCAACCTTATTCCCAGTGTTCAACACTGATTGCTCTGAAGTGTTTAACACTAGGCCTTGGCCCAATTGGCTAAAGGGATAGAGGCAAGCATTCTCCCTCAATGGACCAACAAAGAGTCAATATTCCAGACCTGACTGGACTTAGCCCAAGCTGGCCATAAGTCCTCAATTTGTGATTAACTGGGCCGATAGGCTCATAACATAATTGATCAGTCTTGACCCAAATTGGGCCAAAGACTATCTAATCCACCCCGGTTCTAGGGTACATCTCTTCACTCCTTTGATATTTGGCATTGTAATCCCTCAATGTCTTCAAAGAGGTGACGGGTCCCGAAGACCATTCATGACATGGACTGTGGGGTCCTTAAACCCATGCATGATACAAAATTCCTGGTTACGTGGAACGTGGATAACGTCACTCTTTGACCCCGCGGGAAACGTCCAGAGCGGATCCTGGTCCTCGCAGAGCACGGCAGTGAACCCGTGTGAAGCATCCAGAGCGGAGCCTGGTCCTCGCCTAGCACGGCAGTGAACCCGTGTGAAGCATCCAGAGCACATACCGGACTGTGGAGTCCTTAAACCCATGGACTATGATGTCCTTAACCTTGACCGAGATGTCTTTAAACTACCCATTGACCGAGATGTCTTTAAACTACCCATTGACCGAGATGTCTTTAAACTACCCATTGACCGAGATGTCTTTAAACTATCCATTGACCGAGATGTCTTTAAACTACCCATTGACCGAGATGTCTTTAAACTACCCATTGACCGAGATGTCTTTAAACTACCCATTGACCGAGATGTCTTTAAACTACCCATGGACCGTAATGTCCTTAAACTACCCATGGACCGCAATGTCCTTAAACTACCCACAGACCGCAATGTCCTTAAACTAGAACAATAGAGCCCCCCTATATGCTCTTTTGTCGGATCTAAACGGTCCTGTTTAAGTTGATCTTAGCCTCAAAGATGGCTAACGCGTCCTTAAACCTTCAAGCAGACTGGACTATGAATCCCCCTAATTAACTCTGGCTCGAGGGTACATCTCTGAACTCCTCTGACATCCGCCGTTGTAATCCTTCAACGTCGTCAGAGAGGTGACGGGTCCCGACGGCCACATATACGATGGACCGCCACGTCCCTAAACTGGAACGTTAAAGTCCAAACACTCTTTTGTAGGATCCAAACGATCCCGTTAAGTTGATCTTAGTCACAAAGTTAGACTAACGCATCCTTAACAAACGTTTGAGTTGATCTTAGCCCCAAGCATGGCTGACGTATCCTCAAACCAAACCCCCAAACCCAAATTTAAGATAATGCGGATTTGGACTAGTCCATGCCCTACGGGCGACGACATAACTCAGTCTCCGTAGACGATCCACGGGCAGTAAAACATAAAACAAAACCCACGACACGAAGTGACCATCTGGAGAAGGAGAAAGTTGTTACCGCAATGCGGTAGCGTAATTAACTGCAGGGGCTTGCGCCTGCAGGGAAGAGCGTCCCCACAATTAAAAAACCCCTCAACGAGGGGGAATCTGACGAAGTCTGCTACATCGGTCGCATCCGCTCAAACCTTCGATACATGGTGCCATAAACCAACTTGGCATCTTCGGAGAGGTGAACGGATAACATCAATTAGCATCTGCCCCGAATCTCAGCGCCAAGACATCGCAGCCTTGCGCGCCGTCGTTCGGAGGGGAACATGTACATATACTGGATTATGAGGATAGTGCTTGGGATGTGGGTTGATTCGATGTGATTCGATTTGAGGCCGTGAGATCGGCGATATAACAGGATTCGTATGGGAGATACGACAGGATGCTTTAGCGGGCCTTGGGCATGTGTTTTACCCCGCATTCATATTATATAGATGGTATCGATGGTACTAGACTTAGAGTTGTACCCTAAATTATGTGATATGATGGTAGTGATACCTGCCATGTGATGAGATAATATGATATCGACTCAGATTTAGGTGGTTTTCATACCCCTCCCGATTGGCTTGATAGTTGGGTCAATAGTTCGCATAATAGGCATAGACTAGACCCGAGTCATACCTATTTCAAAACTAACGAATCGGGGATATTTTAAAGATAGGCAAAAGGGATTCTACGGATATTTTCAAACGTAGCATCTGTTCTTAAAATACCATAGCTCTTATTTTACATAAAACCCCGATTTGTCTTATTTCAAAAGGCAAGGCTGCATGATATAGTTTTTGAGGTAGATTCTTTACTGTTGAGTTGAATATTCGATTCTGTATATTCATGCTATTTGCATTGCATCGCTTGTGTTGTTGATATATTACAGTCATGCTGTTAGGACACCAACACCATTATCGATGATGCGTATCTTCCACGTACACTGTTTGCCGGCTCACACACTTCATCATCGATAATTGACATGTCACTACACTGTAGTACTGTTGCATTCAGTATATGATTCTTGCATGACATAATGATATGCTTACATTTCCTTTACATGTCGCCTACATCATACTTTCTGATGATATGCATTGAGGTATGTTGTTTCCATGGTATTTCTGGATTTGGGAACCGTGGGTATTTCAAAGAGAATATGAAACTGTTTTAAAAACCCGGTTACCCTTGATATGATATTTCAGTGCGTCCACCATGTGTTTTCTCGGTGCTGAGAGCGACATGTGAAACCCGATTCGAGGAGCGGACGAGCTGATTGCGGGTACATGGTGGACCCGGTATGGTTCCCCTCGGCAAGATGATCGATGGACTTTGCCGATTGAGCCTGGAGGCGGGCGAGTACTTACCGGTGATTGGTTGGACCTGGCGGTTATCTAGAGGATACCGACCAGAGTCGATAGATGGATATGGGCGTACTGCTGGGGCCGAGGGCCGATTCCGCAGATGGAGCCCGTGGGCTGGTCCGGACTGATGGAGCCCGTGGGCTGGTCCGGACTGACGGAGCCCGTTATATGAGGATTTACGTGTCGATGCTAGGCACAGTTTTCATGATGTTTTCGAGTGTCGATGCTGGACACTCCGGTTCCATGATTTTGACGTGTCGCGAGGGACACAGGTGGTTTATATCCTCATATTTCCATGCATATGCTGATGATATTTACATGCATGATGGTTATTGTCATTAGGTGACGAGTGGACGGGATCCACGTACATGTAGATTTGATTACATTGATCATACCTCATATTTATGATATGCTATTACCTGAGGCACTGGCACGAGCACTTGGCACTACACTCATGTATAGAGATTACATTGCCAGTTTAGCATGCCGCAGACTTATTCACATTGAGGTTTATATATATATATATATATACGATCGTATTGACCTAGGATGGGCCATACATTCGATCTCTGCTTATAGATATTTTCTATTCACGAGTTGGCAACTCACCCCCGTTGTGCCACAGTTCTTGCAGGTTTTTGCCGCACAGATTCCCTAGCGGCTTTTCTGGCACTCTGCTTCCATACGGGTGACTTGCTTTGGTAGGTGGGTTCTTTTGTATCAGAACCGCCGTTGTACATGTACTATTCATTGTATCTAGAAATTCCATCAACCAAAACTTGTATATTGTTTCAGACTTAGAAAACAGTGGTGTATTATTTCGACCTCAGAGTCGCGCTTGTAGTATTATGGTTTTCTGGCTGTTTTGAGTTTCTTTTTGGGTTTTGATCCTCGCCCTTTGGCGTTGTATATTATTATTGCTTGCGTGGTTGTGACCGTCGATTGACGAAGAGCTAGCTCCCGCTTGGACGAGTAGCCCGAAGCGTAGCGTCAGTATCACAGACCCAAGAGTTCTTGATGACTGGGAGTCGAACCCGGAGATGGTGATCTTGTCACGAGCAAGGTGCTGGACGCTTATGCAGATTTCTTTTAACACCCGAACATTGAGGAGGTTAACGGAGGATCCATTGTCAATCAGGATTTTGCCTATTTTTATATCGTGGCAGTATCCTGAGACATAGAGGGGACGATTGTGTTCGCACGTCCCGAGGAGAAGGTCTTCATCACCAAAAGCGACATCGGCCGTGTGCACTTTCTCCAATTCATCCTTCATCTTTTCCTCGGCCAGGAAAGCTTGGAATTGCTCTGGATCCTGTAGTGCCTTGATTAACGAATCTCTCGCCTCCTTTGATAGCAAAAGGACGTCAAGAATGCTGAGCTGTGAGGGTAGCTTCCTCAGATGCGCTAAGACGTTGTAATCCACCTTATTTCTCTTCGGCGGGTCCTTGGCACTTAGCTTTTCCACAACTTGGTCATCTAAGACGATATCTTCAGAGACCTTTTCTTTCCCTTTATCTTTTCTGTTTGAGGGTCCGAGATTCTTTTCAGGCAGCGTCCGATTATGTAGCCGGATATTTTCGCAGACCTTCAGCTCTTCTTCTTTTCCCGAAGTGGACTCTTTAAAGAGAGGGGCAAGTTCCAGCTCTTCATCAGAATCGCTCCTGAATGTAGGCACTTATGGCCCACCGGTGTTAACCATGCGACAATCGCCGGTAGTTCTTTTAAGCCTCTCGGTCGTATTTTCTCGCTCTCTACGAGTTTTACGCTTCTCCCACTTAAAATGTTGTCGATGAGCAACATATCCTTGCCACAACCTATCGAAAGCTTTGCACTCTTGAGTGGGGTGCGAAACCTTATGATGATATAAGCAATAGGAGGGGTGCATTTCTATTTCACCAGTAATTTTTCCTTCGGAGGATGGTAGCTTCATGCCTGTTCCCCTCCGAAAGACGGCGACGACGTGAGGACGTCTTTCCTGAGATTCGGGGCAGATGCTAATTGGTTTTATCCGTCTACCTCTCCGAAGATGCCAAGTTGATTTATGGCACCGTGTATCGGAGGTTTAGACGAATGCGGCCGATGTAGCAGACTTCGTCAGATTCCCCCTCGCTTGAGGGGTTTTTGATTGTAGGGACGCTCTTCCCTGCAGGCGCAAGCCACTGCAGTTAATTACGCTACCGCACCGCGGTAACAACTTTCTCCTTCTCCAGAATTTCACTTCGTGTTGTGTGTGTTTGTTTTATTTGTGATTGCCCGTGGATTGTATATGGAGACTAAGTAATGTCGTCGCCCGTAGGACGTGGATTAGTCCAAATCCGTATTTACTTAGATTTGGGTTTGGTGTTTTAGTTTAAGGATATGTTAGCCGTATTGAGGCTAAGATCAACTTAAACGTTCGTTAAGGATACGTTAGTCCTGTTTGAGACTTAGGTCGACTTAACGTGGTGATCCATTTAATATATGGCCGCCGGGACTCATCACCTCTCTGACATCGTTGAAGAATTACAACGATAGGTGTCAGAGGAGTTTAGAGATGTACCCTTGAACCAAGGTTGATTTGGAGTTTTATAGTCCATTTGAATGTTTAAGGATACGTTAGCCGTGTTTGGGGCTAAGATCAACCTAAACGGGATCGTTTAGATCCGGCAAAAGAGCATTTGGAGGCTCTATTATTCCAGTTTAGGGACGTGGTGGTCCATCATTAGTTTAAGGACGTCTCGGTCCAATATTAGTTTAAGGACGTTTCGGTACAATATTAGTTTAGGGACGTTTCGGTCCACGAGTTTAAGGACCCCGCAGTCCATATTCATATGTGGTCGTCGGGACCCGTCACCTCTCTGACGTCATTGAAGCATTACAATTACAGGTGTCAGAGGAGTTCGGAGATGTACCCTCGAACCGGAGGTAAATTGATTTAAGAGAGCAATCTTGCTCAGTCATTTTAATCTGAGGACTTACGGCCAAAATTGGGCTAAGTCCAGTTGGAAAATACTCATCGTTTTTATTTGTTTTTGCATTGCATTTCTTTTTATTTTGATCTGGGCTCTGCCCATAAAGGATGCAGAGCATCAATTTGTTTTGGGGCTCTGCCCATTTATAAATGATGCAGAGCATCAATTTCATTTAGGCTCTGCCCCTTTTTATTGCTTTGCAATTTATTTTGGCCTGCTAGGTCTTTTTGACTTGGGCCTGGCCCTTTAACAAAAGAAATACATTGCATTATTCAGGCGCTTTGCGCCAATCATAGAGCGCAAGCGCTTGTGGTGAGGACACGTGTCATGCAAGCGCAGTGCGCTGCGCCAGTGCGTTGTGCTGCTACACTGCTGACACGTTTCACGCTCTGAGGAGCGCAAGCGCAACAACGCAGTGCGCTGTGTCAGTGCGCTGCGCTGTTGCGCTGCTGACACGTGGCGCTCCCTGGTGGCTTGCGCCAACACAGGAGCGCAACAGTGCAATTTTTCAAGTGCAGAGCACTATTAATTTGAGAATCTTTTAGATTCAAGAACCAATGGTTCATAAAGGAAGTGCAGAGCACTATTTGATTTCTTGATCTAATTTAGATCAAAGAAAGACAAGCTTTTTCTTATCTCAGGAACCAGAGGTTCATAAAAAGTGCAAAGAACTATTTTTATTCTGTTTTTATTTAAAGATTATTGATCTTGTTTTTAGATCAATCATCTGTTCATAAGAGAATTTCCTCTTTTTCTAAAGGCTTTTTACCTTTTTTGTTCTTAAGGATTCCTCTTCAATTCTTCAGAGTTCTCTCTGTTTAATTTCTCAAAAAAAAATATTGATCCCTTTTGAATTGAGGTCTAGGGTCCTTTTTATAGTGCCCATAAATTTGTTAAAGAGATCTTTCTCTGAGTGATTTGGGGAATTTCCCCCACCGTTGGATCTTTGATCCAAGGGCTCCTGTTTTACAGAAGAAAATCTTCTTGTTTTAACAAAAATAGAAAGATTTCTTTGAAATCTTAATTTTGTTTGGCGCAGACGCCTCAGAGCGTGACACGTGTCACGCAGCGCACAGCGCAGCGCACAGCGCCAGCGCATCTGCGCTGACACGTGTCACGTAGCGCACAGCGCAGCGCAACTGAAGCATTGCTTCCTTTGATTTTGCTTTAAACAGAGCTTTTCTCTGATTGGGTGCGCTGTCTTGGGCGCTGCGCTGATGCATCTGCGCCTGACACGTGGCGCGTTGCACCCAGAATTTGAAGCGTTGCTTCAAAATTCGAATTTCGAATTTCCAGCAGAACTTTGCTCAGATTGGGGGAAACAAATGCCCCCCCCACCGTTGTGCTGACGTGGCGCACACGTGAGTGCAGCGGTGGTAAGCTCTTGACCGTTGGATCAAGGGGTGAGCTCAAGGGGCGCAAGCGCCTTATAAATAGGACCTCCGGCCCTTTAGAAAACTTCACCATTTTCTAGATTTTGATTTCCAGAGCTTTGCTCTTGCTTAGAACTTCAGAGCTTTGCTCTCATTTCCAGAACTTTAGAGCTTTGCTCTCATTTTCCAAGTTAGAAAACTTTAGGTAAAATTAATCTTAAGTTAAATTAATTTTAATTAACCAATAGAGCTTTGCTCTCATAGATCTTCTGATCTAAAGAAATCCCTTTTGGGGTTTCACCAACAGAGCTTTACTCTCATGAATCCATAGATCTACAGAGATCTTGTTCATGGGTTTTAACCCATGAACAGAGCTTTGCTCATGGATCCAAAAATAGATCTTTTTGATCTAGAAGTGAAGAACTTCCAAGAGTCCTTAAAAAAAAAATTAATTTCTTTAGAAGTTTTAAATAAATTTTCTCATCATCATCACAGAGCTAGGCTCTTTTAAGGAATCTTATTCTCCTGATACCAGAGTTTGACAAGTGTCACTCTGTGACAAGCTTTGCTCTGAAAGAGGAGATTTTCTCCTTATCTCTAGGGATTCTCTTTTTTTTATTATTATTAATGGGAATTTTTTCCTGAGGACCAACTGGCAATCTCTTCTAATGATGAGGTTGTCTTATTAACTGACGTATTGTCATCCAGATTTTGTGGGTCCCCCTTTTGTTTCCTGCCCGCTGCACTGCTGTGTGGTGTAATTAATTAATTTTAATTTAATTAATTTTTAATTTAATTAATTAATTAACGCATTTTTTTTAAACGCCAAGCGTTGGAATTACAACACTAATGGCTAGATTGTTCTTTTGCAGCGATCATGTCTCTCGACACCTCGTTTCCGTTCGTCCGCTCGGAGGAAGGGTTTCCTGAAGCGCCCTTGGACCATAATGTTTTAGCTATGATCAAAGAATACAACCCGGAATACAATAGTCTCCACCTTTGAGAGTTGTGGTACAATCAGATCATCATGGGCCGACGGAGCTTCACATGCGCGGTGCCGTCAGAACCCATAACGGCGATTCACTATGCTACCCCACCCTCGGTGCAGTATGCCGTGGAGATGGTGGATTGGACTGCGAACAGCTTTCTTCATCCCGCTATGGATGCGGTTCCGGTCCAACGTCCTATGGTCTTGGATATTCTAGGACGCCGTATCTGTCAGGGCGAGGCGAGACCCTGGGGGCAATCATATAACATTGGTCTGGTCCCCTGCCACCCGATTGGCTATCTGCCATGGGCCCGGTACATCCTGTCGACGAAGAAGTCGCAGTTGATAAGGCTAGGACTGTACACCGCGGTCTACGTCTCTCTCTTCCAGTATCCCACGCTCCCCACCTGGTGGTTCAAGGCTTTCTTGGAGCAGTGGAATATTCCTACCCACACTTTCCTTGCCATGGATCGGGAAGTGTCAATCTCCTTGGAGGAGTTCACGGAGGTATCCAGTTTACCAGTCATGGGGGAACATTATGAGGAGTTGCTCCCGACAGATGAATACGTCTTTGGTGATAGGCCGATGGTAAGGGGGCTCACGCCGGAGAATGCTGTTCAACACCAGTTCCCAAGCTTGATTAAGGTGTTGAACATATATGAGTCCCTTTTCTTCGAACATGGGAGTCGAGGAGTTAACTTTGAGGATTTCATTGCTCGATTTCTTCGTCCGAGAGTCCTCTCATCAGAGGCTGCCAAGTTCGCTACTCTGGATGACCCTTTCGGTCTAGGTGCGGATAACCTATCGGAGAAGGAAATAGATCAAAAGGGTTTTTTCCTTCCAGACTTCCCTACTAAGTCTTTTGCAGAAATTGCGGCCCCTGGAATGGATGAGGATGCCTTTTTCTTAGGATTTCTCGGGTTATGGTTGAGTTGGTTTGCAATTCCAATGCACTCTCACCGCATGCGGCCCTCTGTTTTTTACCCAGCCTACCGGATGACTATCGGGGTAAAGGTGGCCGTTGGGATCGCCGGCTTGGCGCATCTATATCATGGCCTCAGCCGAGCAGCGGATGCTAATGAGCCCGGGGTATTGCACGTGGTCTTCCTGATGCACTACTTTGTATCGTGACTCGAGCTATACACGGCGGGTGTTTTCGGCATGCACAAAAGGCCCTCGTTCTTCAACAAGTGTGCTTTCCCCCGCATCATACATCTGATTGGCGCATCAATTGTGACCCCATCACCACGGAACGCCAGGGGTTTACTGCTTTGCCCTCACACCGTTGGAATCGGGATGTCCTTCATCGACAAGGTATTGACCATTGGAAAAGCGTCCACCGTTGCGGTGCGACCATTACAGGACTCCTTTAAGGATGGAGCTTCAGTTTTGACGGCCCGGGAGACCCTCCACTTGTATTCTATTAGACCGGGCTTCCTGGTCTTCAGGCAGGACGGTGCAGCCATTTTCATGAGATATAACCCGCATCGTTTCGCCCAACAATTGGGCTACGATCAAGGGGTACCCTTGGAAGCTTTCTTACTGGAACCTGCTGCCAATGAAGAAGGGATGGAGAACGCGTTACATCATTTCATGCGTCTGAACACGGGTTCTCGTTTTTTTATCAGTGCGCCGGCCTGCGCTCCATGACTCCTTAATGTATATAAAGAGTGGTACAATCATGCGACGGGGGCCGTTATAAAGGAAGAGAGGTGAGTGTTGATCGACCGTAAAGGTGCACCTCCCGGCACTGACCGTAACGCTCCCTTAGTGCCAAGGACTCCGGTAGTCCCCCCTCTAAAAGATGACGGGGCCGGACCATCGCGTGCGCAAAGTCCTCCACGCGGATTGCCGCTCCCTGATATCGCGGATGCACCACCAGCGCCCTGTGCCCCAATGGAGACAGTGGTTATAGCCTCGCCGGAGTCTGGTGTGGGTGCAGACATCGGGACCCGCCGTCCCAAGGTGGCTGCTAAACGGAAGTCAATCCCGCGTGCACCTAGGGTCGGAGTGCAGAAGAAAAAGAAGTCGCTCTTCGCTGCAGACGTCGTATTCGGTCAAGAACCCCATGCTCCCTATGCCGAGGGCCTGAGAGAATATGGGACTAATGAGGGACTAGTCGTGCCGCCACCGGATGATACAGACTTGGAGGCCGCTCTCGAAACTTCAGCGTGGTTGGCAAAGCGTGATGCATGGCTAGCTAAGCTCTCACAATCGGGTAACTACTAGTCGCATTTTCTTTATTGTATTATATCCTTCTCATTGCCTTTGACTAATGTTTTTCCCTTCTTTTCTTCCAACAGGCATCACTGATGAAGAAGCCATTGCCGCTTCTCTCGAGACCTTTCAATAAGAGGAACGTCTTAGAGCGTCCATGGGCCTTAGTAAGTTTCGATTCGTCAAATTCTCATTTCCCTTGTGTTATGGTCGATCTAACCTCTCCCTTTTTATGGCAGAAACCTCAATGCCGTTCCCGCCTAGTGACGCAACTGCTCTGCCAGCTGTCGATGTTCCTACTCCTTCTGGTCCACCGCAGGAGGTCCGTCTCGAAGAGCCGATGAGAGATGCCTTTAAAGCTCTGGAGGCATCTCTGAACGAGGACGACGACGCCTTGAAGGAAGCATCACAGAGGTCCATCGCGACAGCCCGGGAGGAACGGAAGCGGTCGAGGCGCGAAGCAAAGGCGCGCAGGGCTGCCTTGGCTATGGGAGCGGGCCCCAGCACCGTCCCTCATGCTGATACTCCTTTCGAAGAGGCCCCTGTCGCCCTCCTATCCACTGCTCGCAGACAAGTGGCGCGCGCAGCTCGGAGCGCAAATGATAAATCCACTTCAGGTAATATTTCTCCCAAGATTTTGTTGTAAGAGTTATAATGCCATCGGTTCTTATATATTTTATCTTATAGGGCCAAGTCCGACCGAGGGGGAGGCGGAGACCGTTGAACCCAAGGAAACAGAGGAGGCGGCACCTGCCGAACCTGAGCCGAGGTGGGCAACGTCCCTGAGGCTTCGGGGCCTGAGATGGAGGTTGAGGGGTCTGCAGCCGAGCAGGTCATTGATGCCTAGCCTGAAGTGGCGGCAGATGAAATGATCATTACAACTGAGCCCAGGGTGGTGGCGGACAAGGCGCTTGAGGCTGGCGATCTCGTGGTGACGGCGGATGAGCCGATGGAGACCGAAGAGCCCGCAGAAGTAGCGGGTGAGATGGGTATGACTCTTGGGGAAGAGTTAGCCGCTCCCTCCCAAGAGTCCGGCAATGCTCCAATCATCGCCCTCCCCGTGTATGATCTTCCGCCGTCTCCAGGTCTTGCGAGCACGACAACGATCCCTATCGAGTCGGGTGATGAGGCCACGGGCGACGGCCTCATGTCAATGGAGGAGGGAGTCGCCTCCGTTTCAGCCGGCAGCTCATCAGGTAAATCCCAAGTTGCTGTCTTTCTTTACCTTACAATCCTTTCTGACAAGTTCACATTTTTTCATAATGCAGGTGCAGCCAGCGCTGATGCCCCACTGCTCGAGGGAGCACCTTCAACTACTGCCTTGGCGGTGGTCACCTCTCAGCCCTCTCTCATACCGTCAAAGATGTTGGAAGGTATGAGTTTGCAACTTATTAATCTCACTTTTCAGACGTATAATCCGTATACTAAAGTCATACCGCTGTGTCTTTCAGGAGTGCTTTTTGACCATCTTTATCAGGTGTTGCTCCCACACTTCTCCTTCCCATCCGAACTTGCCTCTTCCTCTGGTGGCGTTGGTGAGTATGATTTCCATTGATATCTTTCTTTCTTTATTGATGGAATTACTTCTAAACCCTTTTTTGTATCTCGACTGCAGTGCTACAAATTGAAGGAGGGGATGAAAGATCGGCTGCGCCGCCGACCCTTCCGGTCTTGCCACCTGCCTCAGCTGGTACAGCGACTATCACATTGATAACTCCCCCTTTTTTTATTTCCTGAACTGTTATCTGATCACATCTTGTTTCTTTTCAGCGGTCGTTCCGGTCTCGGCGCTCTTCGAGTCTCGCATCATAATGCCGGCAGGTCCTTTCCTGAGATGTCCATCTTCGAAAGGCGCCGCGAACAGCTTGCGTATGTTGAGCGACTATATTGAGGAGCTCGACGCCGAGACCCCTACTTCTACTGTGGATTTCGCTACAGTGGTTAACCCGATGCTGGTGATACTCGTGAATTTCCATGACGAGGGCATTATCGCATCTTGGGTTAATCATTGTATGGAGATCGAGGCTCGCCTGGATCAGCTGGAGTCGATGCGTCCCGCTCCCGAGACTTTATCCGCGAGCAGTGAAAGAGCAGCATGGATCGAGGGAAGCGCTTCCTACGTCCGCCACTTGGAACAAGAAGCAGCTTTATGGCTAAGGGAATGCCAAGAGACCTCGAGCGAGACGGCCCATCTGCGTGCTGAGGTTGAAGCGAATGCTGCCCAAGTGAAGACTATCTTTGAGGGTCTCCTGGAGTGCATCTCCCATGGGCTAAACTTGAAGCGAAAGCTTGATGTAGCTGAGCGCGATACCCCAGGTCGGGAAGCTGCTTATCAGGCCGTCAGGGAGCAGCTTGCGTCTGTCTTGCAGCAACGGGCCCAAGTGGAGGCGGAGCTGGCGGTGGTAGCCGATCAGGAGAAAGTGAGGAAGGAATTGCGCGAACAATTGCTAGATCTATGAAAGATGCTTCCTTCTCAGTAATTCTCCTTGTATCGTTTGTATTTTTAAATAAAAAATGTATGTATATTTTTTATTCTTTAGCATAATATATCCTGTACTCAATCAAGTTTATGAATAAAAGATACACATTTTCTGTAATGTCTTGTGTCATTTCTCTGCCTTTTCTTTCTTTTATTATCAGCATGCCACCTTAGTAAACATGGTCAACAGATAATAGAACACGCATCTTGACTTTCTTAAGAAATAGCGATGGCTTAGGCCGCAGGTTCAGATCTGCTGCCTAAGACTTTTCAACTCTATGAGCCGTGGGGGTCTCGTAGAGATTTTTCTCCCTACGGATCGAGAGGATCTCGTAGGTGAGTTTTTCTCCTTAGGAATCGTGAGGATTCCTAAGTGTGGTTTTCTCTTATAAGTTGTAAGGATCCTATAAGAGAATTTTTCCCTCTTATGAGTCGAGAGGAACCGTAAGCGGTTGTTTCCCTCCTTGTCGAAACTCGACTTTGGAGAATGAGACCCGTGAATAGTATGCAAGCGACCGTTTTAGATCGACTTGCAGGGTCCCATTCTTCAGGAAGCAAGTTTTTTAATCCTTGCTGCCTGAGGCTTCATCTTGCAATTTGAGACGAATCGGGAATTTTCCCGCGGAGACACTGGTTTCTCTGCGAGCCGACGCGAATCAGGAGGCTCTCGTCAAGGATTGTTTATTTCCCTGAATTGAAGGATTTTGCAAAGAATTATTTGTTTCCCTAGCGCCAAGGATTATTTGTTTCCTTGGGGTTGAAACGAGTCAAGAATTTCCCACGGAGGCACTGGTTGCTCTGCGAGTCGACGCGGATCAGGAGGCTCTCGTCAAGGAGTGTTTGTATCTGTGAGTTGAGGTATTTGCTAGGGATTATTTGTTTCCCTAGCGCCAAGGATTATTTGTTTCCTTGGGGTTGAAACGAGTCGAGAATTTCCCACGGAGGCACTGGTTGCTCTGCGAGTCGACGCGGATCAGGAAGCTCTCGTCAAGAAGTGTTTGTATCCATGAGTTGAGGTGTTTGCCAAGAATTATTTGTTTCTCTAGCGCCAAGGATTATTTGTTTCCTTGGGGTTTGAAACGAGTCGAGAATTTCCCACGGAGGCACTGGTTGCTCTGCGAGTCGACACGGATCAGGAGGCTCTCGTCAAGGAGTGTTTGTATCCGTGAGTTGAGGAGTTTGCTAGGGATTATTTGTTTCCCTAGCGCCAAGGATTATTTGTTTCCTTGGGGTTTGAAACGAGTCGAGGATTTCCCACGGAGGCACTGGTTGCTCTGTGAGTCAACGCGGATCAGGAGGCTCTCGTCAAGGAGTGTTTGTATCCGTGAGTTGAGGAGTTTGCTAGGGATTATTTGTTTCCCTAGCGCCAAGGATTATTTGTTTCCTTGGGGTTTGAAACGAGTCGAGGATTTCCCACGGAGGCATTGGTTGCTCTGCGAGTCAACGCGGATCAGGAGGCTCTCGTCAAGGAGTGTTTGTATCCGTGAGTTGAGGAGTTTGCTGAAGACACTGATTTCTTCGGCGTTGGGACGAACTGTTGAGATTTGACTTCATTTTCTGGCGAATCCTGCTGGGGAAGTATGGTTCCCTCTTCGTTTACGCCCTTGGATTGTATACAGGGCTCGATGTGATCTTAACTGTAGGGCCAAAGTTTTATGTTTTTTTTTTGTTTTATTTCCGCGATGCTCTATCATTTCAGCTTTTATATCGCGAAGGTCGCGATTGCCCAATCATTTCGGCTATTTTTCGCGGTGCCCAATCATTTCGGTTGTTCATTTTATTTTTACTCGCTGTTTTTTATTGCGAGTTGCCCAACCATTTCGGCTATTTTGCATGCATACATTTTTACTTGCTGCTTTTTTTTTTGCAAGTTGCCCCATCATTTCGGCTATTTCGTATGCATGTGCGGCCTACCGGCTTTTCACCGTAAAACTTGAAATTAGACACCGATTTCTGCATCAGCACCGCTACAACTGGGATATTGCCAGGAGCGAGTCATCATCTGCCTCTGTCGATGTCGAACAAAGGTGGTTTAGCGAACAGGGTTAGGATTCTGTCGACTAAGGCTTTTAACTTCATGAGCCGTAAGGGTCTCACAAAGGTATTTCTGCCTACAAGTCGTGAGGATCTTATAGGTGTATTTTCTCCTTAGGAATCGTGAGGATTCCTAAGTGTTTGTTCCTCTGTAAGTCGTAAGGATCCTACGAGAGGGTTTTCTCTTTGTAAATCGAGAGGATTTACAATGGTTGTTCACCATGCGAACATATCCCCCGTCACGGATGGGACTTGGTTGGGGAAATGTTTTATTCACGCCTGTGGATTGTATACAAGGGTCAATATTGAGCCACTCGTAGGGCAATATTGGAAGTTTGTGGGGGTTTGCTTAAGCACAGGTTTAGGTCTCTGTAACTTAAGACTTTCAAATCTTATGAGCCGTGAGGGTCCCATAAGAGAGTTCTCCTTACGGGCCGCGAGGATCTCGTAAGTGTATTTTCTCCTTAGGAATCGTGAGGATTCCTAAGTGTGTTGCTCCCTTATGAGTCGTAAGGATCTCACGTAGGTGGTTTCTCCTTACAAGGTCGAGAGGATTTTGTAAGTGTTCTTTTAACAAGGTTACGCCCTTTCGGGTTTTCACAAACACTCGCCGGTAGTACTGCTGTTTTTACTCACGGAGCCCTTTCGGGTTTTCATCCGTGCCCATTTTGCTTATGGACATACCGTTTTTTTATTTTTTTATTTTTTTTATTTTCTTCTTCTTCTTCTTCTTTTTTACGAGGTCGCGCCCTTTCGGGTTTTCACGAACACCCGCCGGTAGTCCTGCTGTTTTTGCTCACGGAGCCCTTTCGGGTTTTCATCCGTGCCCACTTTGCTTATGGACATACCGTTTTTATCATCATTTTTTTTATTTTCTTTTTCTCTTTTTATGTATTCATCTCGTCAGCCTAAGGACGCTGCGGTAGTAGTTTTAAGGACGTTTCGGTCCGTTATTAGTTTAAGAACGTTTCGGTCCGTCATTAGTTTAAGGACGTTTCGGTCCGTCATGAAGAAGGCCGGCTATTGCTTATAAAGCTTGAGCTTAGGAAGATAGCGAGCGGACATAATCGTCGTCATCTATCATTGACCTAGGCTGTGGCTCATTAAGCGTAGTATTTCTTCAGGAAGCGACCGTTTATTGGCCTGAAAGGCCTTTCACCGTGCATGTCCATGAGTAGATAGGCCCCACCCTGGTAGACCTTATCTATGATGTACGGGCCTTCATAGTTTGGCTCGAATTTTTCCCGCTTGGCGCGATTGGGGATCATAGGCCTTTTGACCACTAGCACGAGTTCGCCTTGGTGGAATGTCCTCGGTCGGGTCATTCTTTCATATGAGCGTGTCATCTTTGCTTTATAAGCTTCCAGATTTTGTTGCGCTATGAGCCGCGTTTCTTCAAGGGCATCAAGCTCCTCAAGCCGAAGGTGAGCATTTTCTTCGTTCGTCAACTCGTAGTGGACTGCCACTCGTAAAGAGGGTATCTCTATCTCGAGGGGGAGTACTGCTTCCGTTCCAAATACCAACGCGTACGGCGTTGTGTTTATGGCCGTCTTGAACGTAGTTCGGTACGCCCAAAGAGCCTCTTGTACTCTCTCGTGCCAGTCTCTCTTATTTCGGGATACTGTCTTCTTCATAATCTTTGTTAAGGTCTTATTGAAGGCCTCAGCTAGTCCGTTGGCTTGCGGATTATAAACCGAGGAATATCTCCAGTCTATGTTATGCTGCTGTGCGAAGCGACTGATCTTGTGGCTTCTATAGGCTGGCCCGTTGTCGGAGATGATCCGTCTCGGTGTCCCAAACCGATATATGACTTGTGTCTTGAAAAAATGGAGGATATTCTCCGTCTTAACTTCCCTCAGCGGTACTGCCTCTGCCTATTTAGAGAAGTTGTCAGTCATCGCCAGGATGAAACGATATCCTCTGGACGATGCTGGCTCGATAGGGCCGACTATGTCAGTTCCCCACATTTCGAACGGCCAACTAGCCATCGTTGAATGTAATGGATTTGGATGTTGGTGGATGAAGTCCCCATGGATTTGGCATGAGTGATATTGCTTCGCATATTCGAGGCAATCTTGAATTATCGTGGGCCAGTAATAGCCCATCCGTTTGATCTTTAACTTCATCTTTGGGCCTGCTTGGTGAGAACCGCAGAATCCGTCATGAACTCCTGGACGACCCTTTCCGCTTCGTCAGGCCCTAGGCATCTCAGCCACAGAGAATCAAAGTCCTCTTGTATAGAATATCATTGACGAAGGCGAAAGACAGAGCCCGTTTCATGAGCTGATGTCTTGTGGACGCATCTTCGGGCATTCGATGGGACTTAAAGTAGTCTATGAAGACTTCTCTCTAATCCTCAACCTTTTCTCGTTCTTTTATTTGTAAGGTCGTCTGCCCAGTCGCTCTCTTTTCCTCGGATGATTCCGGAGGTATTTCTGCTGGGGCAAGCGCCCGACGGCTTTGTACCACGATTCTAACGTCATCGAGGTTCTCGTCAGCCAGTTCTTTAGCAAGTTTGGCCAACGCGTCTGCTTTGTTGTTTTCCGCACGCGGTATGTTCTCCAAAGTGTAGGAGAGAATTTGGGTCAACAGTTGTTGCACCTTTTCCCCGTACTTTACCAACTCCGGTTTGCACGTTTGGTAGTCACCGTTTATTTGACTAACGACCAGTTGGGAGTCTCCATATATGAGGAGGTTTTCAATCCCCATGTCGATGGCGATCTCGAGGCCTGCTATCAGAACTTCGTATTCGGCTTCGTTGTTTGTCCTTGGCTCCGTCAGGGAGAACGCGTAGCGTATTATCCCTCCTTGTGGAGTTACAAAGATGAGTCCTACCCCCGATTTGACTATAAGGGTACTTTGTTTGCGCTTCTTCACGGAAGATGCTCCGTCGAAATAAAGCTCCCATCGGGTATTATCACCGTCGATCGCATCAAACGCATGTTCGTATGGAAGATCGCAATTCAAAGGAGAATCGGCAGGTATCGGATGTTCAGCGAGGAAGTCGGCAATGGCCTGGCCTTTCACTGCCTTGAGAGGTTGGTACGTTATCGAGAACTCCATTAAGAGCAGGGCCCATTTAAAAAGTCGTCCCGTCAATATGGCCTTCGACATCAAATATTTAAGAGGGTCCACCATTGAAATGAGACGGACCTCGTGCGCCAACGCATAGTGCCTGAGCTTTGTTATCGCGAAGATCAACGCCAGGCAGTGTTTTTCAATGGGGGGTAGTTGCTTTCTGCCCCCAATAGAACTCGACTTAAGTAGTAGAGTGCTCTTTCTTTCCCCTGGTCATTCTCTTGCGCCCATAATGCGCCTAAAGAACCTTCGAGGGCGGTTGTATAAAGAATGAGAGGCTTTCCCTTAACTGGAGCAGCCAACACTGGCGGGTTTTGCAGGTACTGCTTGATTTCGTCTAGTGCACTTTGGCATTTTTGATCCCAGACGAATGAGGTTCCCTTCTTCATCAGGTGGCTGTAGGGACGGCACTTTCCTGAAAGATTGGCTATAAATCGCCGTATGTATGCGAGCTTCCCTTGAAGAGACCGCAACTGTTTGAGGGTTCTTGGCGGAGGCATTTCCATGATCGCCTTGATCTTAGACGGATCTATTTCAATACATCGGCGTCGGACGATGAATCCCAGAAATTTGCCCGAGGAAACTCCGAATGCACACTTAAGAGGGTTCATCTTCAAGTTGTATTTTCGAAGTCGTCGAAATACAGTCTTTAGATGCTCGAGATGTTCCTCGTATGATTTGCTTTTAACCACGAGATCGTCGATATAGCATTCGACGATTTCATGTATAAGGTCATCGAAGATCTTGGTCATGGCCCTCTGATAAGTGGCACCAGCGTTCTTTAAACCGACGGGCATCACTTTATAACAGAATATACCTAACGGAGTCCTGAAGGCGGTGTGCTTCTGGTCTTCGGGATGCATCTTTATCTGGTTATACCCCGATGAGCCGTCCATGAAGGAGAAAACTTCATGAGTGGACGTATTGCCTATCATCAGTTCGGTGACTGGTACTGGGAAATCATCCTTCGGACAGGCTTTGTTGAGATCCCGAAAGTCCACGCATATGCGCACCATCCCATTTTTCTTCATCACGGGGACGATGTTGGCAATCCATTCAGGGTATTGAACTTCCTGAATAAAGCCAAAGTCGATTAACTTTTTGACCTCAGCGTTGATGCTT
Organism: Agapanthus africanus; assembly: GCA_030015575.1. Classification (NCBI taxonomy): domain Eukaryota; kingdom Viridiplantae; phylum Streptophyta; class Magnoliopsida; order Asparagales; family Amaryllidaceae; genus Agapanthus; species Agapanthus africanus. Next base: position 21,579,627 of record JASDDO010000028.1, on the reverse strand, counting down.
ATCTCAAGATCGAGCCGCATTCTTCTCGGCGCCTGTTTGACTGGCTTGACGTCCAGAGATATTGCCAATCCGTGCACAGCAACTTCTGGGTCTAGTCCTAGCATCTCGGAATAGTTCCATGCGAAGCAATCTTTGTGCTGTACAAGGACGTCTTTTAACGCAGTCACCCTTTCTTCAGATAGCAGCTCACTGACAAACGTCGGCCGTGGGTCATCAGCTGTCCCCAACTCGATTTTCTTGAGGTTATCTGCGGTGGTATGTATTCTATCCTCCAGCTCTTTTGGCGCTGGTGGGAACTCTGAGATTACCTCGTCGTTGCTGTTTTCGAAGCACCAGGGAAGGTTATCCGTATTCTCGGGCTCTTTCTTTGATATCGTTATCATGTGACAGGTACGAATTCGCTTCCAATCCCAATGTAGATCTGGTTCTTCTTTCGTGGCCTTGGGCTCGTGCTTCTGTGGCGGCGCTACCCTCCAGTTGTCAGACAGAGCGAACTTGCCAAGCTGATACTGATCTTCGACCCAATTCTTGAAGGTGAAGCAGTCCTCGAGAGGGTGTCATATTACTCGATGGTAAGAGCAATAGTTTGGGTGAGAAACTTCGCCCGCTTGTTCAGGGTGTTTAGACTCCGGCAGTGTAAGCATTTGATGTTTTAGAGTAAGGTCAAGTATCTTCTTCGTATTATCCCGAGGAAAGGAGTATGCTCGACCCATTTTCTTCATGAGGGATAGATCAATAACGCTCGACTCCTTTTTGCGTGGCTTTTTAGCCCTGCTTTGTTGTTGTTGAGCGTCTTTTTGGCCTTTCGACTTATTTCTGCTTTGGCACCGAGCCTTCTTTATAACAGGTTGACAAGGAGTGGCATTTTCATCCTTCACAGCCTGTTGGAGAAGGCGTTGCGTCTTGGCTTTCTCGTAGATGACCATTTCGCGGTTATGGTCGTCTCGGACTTTTTGACCAGCTTTCCTTATAAGTTTGTCCATTTGTTGTTCAAACGACGAACTGGACACTTTTGCATCAGGAACTTTTACTGGTTCAGGATTAGCATTCTCCCACTGAGCGTCCGCTTCTTTATCGAGGTCATACACGACGTAGCAGCCCGGTAGTAACTCTCGTTTCTTTGACCGGATGTATCCAAGCCCTTTTGTTTTCATTCTCCCGTTAGGCAGTTTGCGTTGAGTCCCGGGGACGTTCCAGACCCTGTCATAGAATTTGGCATTTCTAACGGTCTGTTTGAAGGGTATCCGTTGGCGTTTCAGCAGCCTTTTTAAACCTTCCGTATAATATCTGAGAAGACGGATAGGCTGAAGTCTATCAAGAGTAGGATCCGCGCCATGCCAGATTTCTTTCTCCACTTTGGTTTCTTCAGAGCGGTAGAATAGAATTGCTTTTTCGCTTTCTCGCCTGGGAGGGATATAGAATGTTCACAGTTCTTCTACACAGTAGATATTAAGCTTATCCAGTTCTTTATGGTGTTTAAGCGGTACCATGGCGACTTGCAGACTTTGCTCTTCTTCAGCGGAAGCTTGTATTGAAGGTCGAGCAGAGAATACGACATGGACCTCATCCTCCGATTCACTACCAAAGACCAACGTAGGAGTGGACGGTCCTGGCTGGTTGTGTTGGGGTGGACCCGAATACACTATCTCCTCTTCTTCCTCGGTATCACTGCCGAAGACAGGGATGGTGGCGTTAGCTTTGTTCTCCGGCTTGTGACACTTCTCCATGTCTTCGAAATCCGGTAAGAAGTATTTGGCGTCTTCATATTTGCGGACCTCGTTCACATAGAACGGGTTCAGTTCTCCCGTCACGGTATACTCGAAACCATCCTTAAAATACTTCATACACTGATGTTGTGTAGAAAGGATTGTTCCCCTCCGAACGGCGGCGCAGACTTGGGCGTCTTGCCTGAGATTCGGGGCAGATGCTATATGGTTTTATCCGTCTACCTCTCCGGAGATGCCAAGTTGATTTATGGCACCGTGTATCGGAGGTTTAGACGGATGCGGCCGACGTAGCAGACTTCGTCAGATTCCCCCTCAGGGTGAGGGGTTTTTGATTGTGGGGACGCTCTCCCTGCAGGCGCAAGCCCCTGCAGTTAATTACGCTACCACGTCGCGGTAACAACTTTCTCCTTCTCCAGCATTTCACTTCGTGTCGTGTGTGTTTGTTTTATTTTTGGTTGCCCGTGGATTGTATACGGAGACTGAGTAATGCCGTCGTCCGTAGGATGTGGATTAGTCCAAATCCGTATTTACTTAGATTTGGGTTTGGTGTTTTTAGTTTAAGGATACATTAGTCGCGTTGCGGCTAAGATTAACTTAAACGTTCGTCAAGGATACGTTAGTCCTGTTTTGGACTAAGATCAACTTGACGTAGTGATCCATTTAATATATGGCCGTCGGGACTCATCACCTCTCTGACGTCGTTGAAGGATTACAACGATGGATGTCAGAGGAGTTCAGAGATGTACCCTTGAACCAAAATTAATTTGGAGTTTTATAGTCCATTTAAATGTTTAAGGATACGTTAGCCGTATTTGGGGCTAAGATCAACTCAAACGGGACCGTTTAGATCCAACAAAAGAGCATTTGGGCTCTATCGTGCCAGTTTAGGGACGTGGTGGTCCATCGCCAGTTTAGGGACGTGGTGGTCTATCGCCAATTTAGGGACGTTCCGGTCCGATATTAGTTTAGGGATGTTCCGGTCCGATATTAGTTTAGGGACGTTCCGGTCCGATATTAGTTTAAGGACGTTTCGGTCCAATATTAGTTTAAGGTCGTTTCGGTCCACGAGTTTAAGGACCCCGCAGTCCATATTCATGTGTGGTTGTTGGGACCCGTCACCTCTCTGACGACGTTGAATGATTATAACGACGTGTGTCAGAGGAGTTCGGAGATGTACCCTCGAACCAGTAGTAAATTGATTTAAGAGAGCAATCTTGCTCAGTCAATTTAATTTGAGGACTTACGGCCAAAATTGGGCTAAGTCCAGAAAAATATTCAACGCCTTTTATTTGTTTTTGGTCTGTTAGACCTGTGCTAGGGTTTGGCCCATTTTTAAATAGTGCATTGCATCAATTTATTCTTTGTTTGGGCTCTGTTCATGATTGATGCAGAGCATCAATTTAATTAGGCCTCTGCAAGGCATCTACTTTGTTTGGGCTCTGCCCCTTTTAAAATGCATAGCATTTATATTATTTTGTTTTGGCTCTGCCCATTTATAAATGATGCAGAACATCTATTTAATTAGGCCTGCTTGGTCTTTTGACTTGGGCCTGGCCCTTTGAGAAATGCATTGCATTTATCAAGCGGTTTGCGCCAATCACTGAGCGCAAGCGCTTATAGTTAGGACACGTGTCATACTCTAGTAAGCGCAAGCGCAACAGCGCAGTGCGCTGCGCTAGTGCTCTGCGCTGTTGCGCTGCAGACACGTGGCGCGCTTTGGTGAGCGTAAGCGCAAGAGCGCTGCACAAGTGCGCTGTGCTGTTGCGCTGCTGACACGTGGCGCGCTCTGGTGAGTTGCGCCAATTCCAGAGAGCAAAGCTCTATTTCAAGAGCGCGTAGCGTAAGTAGCTGACACGTGGCGCTCTCTCAAGAGCGCAACAGCGCAGTTTGGAAGTGCAAAGCACCAAGAATCTTTTAGATTCAAGAATCAGAAGTGCAAAGCACTATTTAATTTCTTGATCTACATTTAGATCAAAGAAAAATAAATTTTTTCCTTTTTGTTTCAAGAACCAGAGGTTCATAAAAAAGTGCAAAGCACTATTATTACTTATTTATATATATATATATATTTTATTTAAGATTATTGATCTTGTTCTTAGATCAATAATCTGCCCATAAGAGAACTTTCTCTTTTCCCTCAAGGTTTTTACCTTCTGTTGTTCTTGAGGAGTTTTCAAGAGCTTTCTTCTTTCTCTCTCTCTCTCTCTTTTTTTTAGAAGGATGTTGATGCCTTTGAATTGAGGTCTAGGGTCCTTTTTATAGTGCCCATAAATTAGTTAAATTTGTTAAAGAGATCTTTCTCTGAGTGATTTGGGGAATTTTCCCCACCGTTGGATCTTTGATCCAAGGGCTTCTGCTTTGCAGAAGAAAATCTTCTTGTTTTAACAAGAACAGAAAAGATTTCTTAAAATCTTAATTCAGTTTGGCGCAGATACCCCAGCGCGTGACACGTGTCGCGCAGCGCACAGCGCAGCGCAACTGCGCTAGCGCATTTGCGCTGACACGTGTTGCGCAGCGCACAACGCAACTGCGCTGACACGTGTCGCGCAGCGCACAGCGCAGCGCAACAGCGCAAGCGCACCTGCGCTGACACGCGTCGCGCAGTGCATGCGCAACCGAAGCGTTGCTTCCTTTAAATAGAGCTTTGCTCTGATTGGACGCACTGCCTTGGGCGCTGCGCTGACGCATCTGCGCCTGACACGTGGCGTGTTGCGCGCAGCGCAAAGAATCTGAAGCGTTGCTTCATTTATTAAATTTTAAATTTTCAAAGCAGAGCTTTGCTCTGATTGGGGGAAGATGAAGCATTGCTTCATCTCCCGCCTCGGAATTTGAACAGAGCTTTGCTCTGATTGGGGTAAACAAATACCCCCCCCACCGTTGCGCTTACGTGGCCCCAAACGTGAGCGCGACGGTGGCGGAATTCCAACCGCCGTGACAACTTTTTGGAAGTCGAAGAGGCACTTGAGGCCTATAAATAGGACCTTTGGTCCTGCACAGATGTTTATCATCTCAAAAAATTTCATTTTCAGAAACTTCAGAGCTTTGCTCTTGCCTTCAAGAACTCCTCGAGTTAGATTTTCCTAAACAGAAACTATTTAAGTAAGAATTAGTCTTGAATTAAATCAATCTTAATTAATAGAGCTTTGCTCTCATAGATCTTTGATCTAAAGAAAATCCTTTTGGGGTTTCACCAAATAGAGCCTTGCTCTCAGGAATCTGTTTCAGGGTTTCTTAACCCATGAACAGAACCCTGCATCTTTCGCAAAACATAGACCTCTTTGATCTAAAAAAAAAAAAGATGAACTCTTAAGAGTTCGAATATGGATAATGAAAATTAAAAAATGGAGTTTTGTATTTAATGGATTATATCATCTCAGAGTCCTCGGGGGGATTTCTTTAAATTCCCCTTATTAGGATTTTGACAGTCACTCCTGTTTGCAGAGCATTGCTCTCAAGGAATTTAACTCTCCGTGTATTTTTTATCGCTAATCTTCTTGTGATGTTTCCTCTAGGCGTTATGGCGGTGCGTCTATACAGTTTGCATGAGTTCATCACCTATGACGATATCCGCGCACAGGGTCGTCAGCAAAACCAGGAGTTTACGGACGCTCAATGTGCAGAGGTTATGGGTCGTCTGAACGCAAGAGGTGGTTGGCTGCTACCCCGTCGTTCAGCTCTTTTGAAAGTCGTGCTGGGAGCAATATGGAGAGCACTTCCGGGCCTTCACGAGGCCTTACCACTGAATGCGCTGGATGATGCCGAGGACAAGGTGCACTCAGTGTACCTGACGGGGCTGATCTCAAAGAAACGGCGGGACAGCCTCATTGACATCCTACACCAAATCTTCCAGCAGACGACAATAGTTGCTGCTTATCGAAGGCCGGAAGGGCTTGCCGACGATATCGACACAGAGGAGCGCGAGAGGCTGCGCATAAGAATAATTAGAAAGGCCAGAAGAACTCTGGACGACCTTACTTTTGAATTCCTCAATCCGTGCCCCGGATCTGAGGTTATTCCATTGTAATAATTTGAATAATGTTTTTTTTATTTTTATTTTTATTTTTTTTATTTATTGTTCTTATGATTGTAAAAAGGAATTTTCTAGCAGTATGAATGGAAACTCTTCCCTTTTCTATTTCAGCTTGTCTTATTTCTCGTCCTGAGTCTTCTGCCCATGCATAAATGAGTGCGTCACGCACGCCAGATCAAATGTAGATCGGATATTCTTTCTGTCACCTTCCTTTTTTTTATTGTCAGCAGGCTGTCTTAATAACCATGATTGATGGATGTCCAAAACGAGTATTCTGACTTCCTTAAGAAATAGCGATGGCTTAGGCTGCAGGTTCAGGTCTACTGCCTAAGACTTTTCAACTCTATGAGCCGTGAGGGTCCCATAGAGGCTTTTCTCCCTACGGGTCGAGAGGATCCCATAGGTGGATTTTCTCCTTAGGAATCGTGAGGATTCCTAAGTGTGGTTTTCTCTTATAAGTCGTAAGGATCTTATAAGAGAATTTTTCCCTCTTACGAGTCGAGAGGATTCGTAAGCGGTTGTTTCCCTCCTCATCGAAACTCGACTTTGGAGAGTGAGACTCGTGGATAGTATGCAAGAGACCATTTTGGATTGACTTGCAGGGCCCCATTGTTCAGGAAGCAAGTTTTTTAATCCTTGCTGCCCGAGACTTTATCTTGCAAGGTGGGACGAACCGGGAATTCTCTCACGGAGACTGTGGTGGCTCTGCGAGTTGACGCGGGTTAGGAGGCTCTCGTCACGGAGTGTTTGTATCTGTGAGTCGAGGAGTTTTGCTAGGGATTATTTGTTTTCCAAGCGCCAAGGATTATTTGTTTCCTTGGGGTTTGAAACGAGTCGATGATTCCTACGGAGGCACTAGTGGCTCTGCGGGTCGACGCGGATCAGAAGGCTCTCGTCAAGGAGTGTTTGTATCCGTGAGTCGAGGAATTTTGCTAGGGATTATTTATTTCCCAAGCGCCAAGGATTATTTGTTTCCTTGGGGTTTGAAACGAGTCGAGGATTCCTACAGAGGCACTGGTGGCTCTGCGGGTCGACACGGATCAGAAGGCTCTCGTCAAGGAGTGTTTGTATCCGTGAGTTGAGGAATTTTGCTAGGGATTATTTGTTTCCCAAGCACCAAGGATTATTTGTTTCCTTGGGGTTTGAAACGAGTCGAGGATTCCTATGGAGGCACTGGTAGCTCTGCGGGTCGACGCGGATCAGAAGGCTCTCGTCAAGGAGTGTTTGTATCCGTGAGTTGAGGAATTTTGCTAGGGATTATTTGTTTCCCAAGCGCCAAGGATTATTTGTTTCCTTGGGGTTTGAAACGAGTCGAGGATTCCTACGGAGGCACTGGTGGCTCTGCGGGTCGACGCGGATCAGAAGACTCTCGTCAAGGAGTGTTTGTATCCGTGAGTTGAGGAATTTTGCTAGGGATTATTTGTTTCCCAAGCGCCAAGGATTATTTGTTTCCTTGGGATTTGAAACGAGTCGAGGATTCCCACGGGGGCACTGGTGGTTCTGCGGGTCGACGCGGATCAGAAGGCTCTCGTCAAGGAGTGTTTGTATCCGTGAGTCGAGGAATTTTGCTAGGGATTATTTGTTTCCCAAGCGCCAAGGATTATTTGTTTCCTTGGGGTTTGAAACGAGTCGAGGATTCCTACGGAGGCATTGGTGGCTCTGCGGGTCGACGCGGATCAGAAGGCTCTCGTCAAGGAGTGTTTGTATCCGTGAGTTGATGAATTTTGCTAGGGATTATTTGTTTCCCAAGCGCCAAGGATTATTTGTTTCCTTGGGGTTTGAAACGAGTCGAGGATTCCTGCGGAGGCACTGGTGGCTCTGCGGGTCGACGCGGATCAGAAGGCTCTCGTCAAGGAGTGTTTGTATCCGTGAGTCGAGGAATTTTGCTGAAGTCACTGGCTTCTTTGGTTGAAATGAACCGTTGAGGTTTGGGCTTCGTCGTCTGACAGAATCCGCCGGGAAAGTATGGTTTCTTCTTTGTTTACGCCCTTGGATTGTATACAGGGATCGATGTGATCTTAATTGTAGGGCCAAAGTTTTATCATTTCTTCTTTTTATTTTATTTTATTTCCGCGATGCTCTATCATTTCAGCTTTTATATCGCGAAGGTTGCGATTGCCCAATCATTTTGGCTATTTTTCGCGTTGCCCAATCATTTCGGCTATTTATTTTATTTTTACTCGTTGCTTTTTATTACGAGTTGTCCAATCATTTCGGCTATTTTGCATGCATACATTTTACTTGCTGCTTTTTATTGCAAGTTGCCCCATCATTTCGGCTATTTCGTATGCATGAGCGGCCTACTGGCTTTTCGCTGTAAACCTGAAATTGGACACCGATTTCGGCATCAGCACCGCTGCAACCGGGATATTACCAGGAGCGGATCATCATTTGCCTCTGTCGTTGTCGAACAAAGGAGGCTTAGTGACTAGGGTGAAGGTCCTGTCGACTAAGGCTTTTGACTTCATGAGCCGTAAGGGTCTCACAAAGGTATTTCTCCCTACAAGTCGTGAGGATCTTGCGGGTGTATTTTCTCCTTAGGACTCGTGAGGATTCCTAAGTGTTTGTTTCCTCTGTAGGTCGTAAGGATCTTACATGAGGGTTTTCTCTTCATAAATCGAGAGGATTTACAAGGGTTGTTTACCATGCGAACATATCCCCAGTCACGGATGAGACTTGGCTAGGGAAATGTTTATTCGTGCCCGTGGATTGTATACAAGGGTCAATATTGAACCCCCTGTAGGGCAATATTGGAAGTTTGTGGGGGTTTGCTTAAGCACAGGTTTAGGTCTCTGTAACTTAAGACTTTCAAATCTTATGGGCCGTGAGGGTCCCATAAGAGAGTTCTCCTTACGAGTCGTGAGGATCTCGCAAGTGTATTTTCTCCTTAGGAATCGTGGGGATCCCTAAGTGTGTTGCTCCCTTGTGAGTCGTAAGGATCTCACGCGGGTGGTTTCTCCTTACAAGGTCGAAAGGACCCTACAAGTGTCTTTTAACGAGGTTGCGCCCTTTCGGGTTTTCACAAACGCTCGCCGGTAGTCCTGCTGTTTTTACTCACGGAGCCCTTTCGGGTTTTCATCCGTGCCCATTTTGCTTATGGACATACCGTTTTTTTTAAACCACACCAGCCTGAGGATGCCGCGGGTTGATAGTAGTTTAACGACGTTTCGGTCATTTGCAAGTTTTAGGACATTGCGGTCCGTCGTTAGTTTAGGGACGTTTCGGTCCGTCATGGAGAAGGTCGGCTACTTTTTATAAAGCTCGAGCTTAGGAAGATAGCGAGCGGACATAGTCGTCGTCGTCATCTATCATTGACCTAGGCTGTGGCTCATTAAGCATAATATTTCTTTAGGAAGCGACCGTTTATTGGCCTGAAAGGCCTTTCGCCGTGCATGTCCATGAGTAGATAGGCCCCACCCTGGTAAACTTTATCTATGATGTACGGGCCTTCATAGTTTGGCTCGAATTTTCCCCGCTTGGCGCGATTGGGGATCATCGGCCTTTTGACCACTAGCACGAGTTCGCCTTGGCGGAATGTCCTCGGTCGGGTCAATCTTTCGTATGAGCGCGTCACCTTTGCTTTATAAGCTTCTAGATTTTGCTGCGCTATGAGCCGAGTTTCATCAAGGGCGTCAAGCTCCTCAAGCCGAAGGTGAGCATTTTCTTCGTCTGTCAGCTCGTAGTAGACTGCCACTCGTAGAGAGGGTAATTCTATCTCGAGAGGGAGTACTGCTTCCGTCCCAAATACCAACGCGTACGGCGTTGTGTTTGTGGCCGTCTTAAATGTAGTTCGATACGCCCAAAGAGCCTCTTGCAGTCTTTCGTGCTAGTCTTTCTTGTTTCGGGATACCGTTTTCTTTATGATCTTTGTTAAGGTTTTATTGAAGGCCTCAGCTAGACCGTTAGCTCGCGGATTATAAACTGAGGAATATCTCCAGTCTATATTATGTTGTTGCGCAAAGCGACTGATCTTGTGGCTTCTGTAGGCTGGCCCGTTATCGGAGATGATCCGTCACGGAGTTCCAAACCGATATATAACGTGCGTCTTGAAAAAGTGGAGGATATTTTCCGTCTTCACTTCCCTTAGCGGTATCGCTTCTGCCCACTTAGAGAAGTAGTCAGTCGTCGCTAGGATGAAACGATGTCCCCTAGACGATGCTGGTTCGATGGGGTCGACTATATCAGTTCCCCACATTTTGAATGGCCAGCTAGCCACTGTTGGGTGTAGCGGATTTGGATGCTGATGGATGAAGTCCCCATGAATTTGGCATGAGTGGCATTGCTTCGTATATTCGATGCAGTCCTGAATCATCGTGGGCCAGTAGTAGCCCATCCGTTTTATCTTCAACTTCATCTTAGGGCCTGCTTGATGAGAACCGCAGAGTCCGTCGTGAACTTCCTGGACGACTCTTTTCGCTTCGTCAGGTCCTAAGCATCTCAGCTACAGAGAATCAAATGACCTCTTGTACAGGGTATCGTTGACAAAGGCGAAAGACAGGGCTCGTTTCGCGAGCTGATGTCTTGTGGACGCTTCTTCAGGCATTTGGTGGGTCTTGAAGTAATCTATGAAGATTTCTCTCCAATCCTTGGTATTTTGCCAATCTTTTACTTGCAGGGTTGTCTTCTCGTTCGCTCCTTTTTCTTCGGATGATTCCAAAGATATTTCTGCTGGGGTAAGCACTCGACGGCTTTGTACCACGATTCTAACGTCATCGAGGTTCTCGTCAGCCAATTCTTTAGCAAGTTTGGCCAGTGCGTCCGCTTTGCTGTTTTCCGCGCGCGGTATGCTTTCCAAAGTATAGGAGGGAATTTGGGTTCGCAGTTGTTGCACCTTTTCACCGTATTTTACCAATTCCGGTTTACATGTTTGGCAATCGCCGTTCACTTGACTGACGACTAGCTGGGAGTCCCCATATATGAGGAGGCTTTCGATTCCCATGTCGATGGCGATCTCGAGGCCTGCTATCAAAGCTTCATACTCAGCTTCATTATTCGTTCTCGGCTCTGTTAAGAAGAAGGCGAAGCGCATTACTCCTCCTTGAGGGGTCACGAAGATAAGGCCTACTCCCGATTTGATCATTGACGTACTTTGTTTGTGCTTCTTCATGGAAGATGCTCCATCGAAATAAAGCTCCCAACGGGTATCACCACCATCGATTGCGTCAAACGCATGCTTGTCTGGCAAATCGCAATTCAGGGGAGAATCAGCCGGTATCGGATGCTCAGCAAGGAAGTCGGCGATGGCCTTTCACTGCCCTAAGAGGTTGATACGTTATCGAGAACTCCATTAAGAGCAGAGCCCATTTAGCGAGTCGTCCTGTCAATATGGCCTTTGACATTAGATATTTGAGAGGGTCCACCTTTGAAATGAGATGGACTTCATGCGCTAATGCGTAATGTCTAAGCTTTGTTATTGCGAAGATCAACGCCAGACAGTGTTTTTCAATGGGGGAGTAATTGCTTTCTGCCCCCAGCAGAACCCGACTTAAGTAGTAGAGTGCTCTTTCTTTCCCCTGGTCATTCTCTTGTGCCCATAATGCGCCTAAAGAACCTTCAAGGGCGGCCGTGTAAAGAATGAGAGGCTTTCCCTTGACTGGAGCAGCCAACACTGGAGGGTTTTGCAGATACTGCTTGATCTCATCCAGTGCGCCTTGGCATTTGTGATCCCAAACGAATGGGGTTCCCTTCTTCATCAGGTGACTGTAAGGACGGCACTTTCCTGAAAGATTAGCGATAAATCGCCGAATATATGCAAACTTTCCTTGGAGAGATCGCAACTGTTTAAGAGTTCTTGGCGGAGGCATTTCCATGATCGCCTTGATTTTAGATGGATCTATCTCAATACCTCGGTGTCGGACGATGAATCCTAGGAATTTGCCCGAGGAAACCCCGAACGCACATTTTAAAGGATTCATCTTCAAATTGTATTGCCGAAGGCGTTGAAATACGGTCTTCAAATGCTCGAGATGTTCTTCGTATGATTTGCTTTTAACCACGAGATCGTCGATATAGCATTCGACGATTTCGTGTATAAGGTCGTCGAAGATCTTTGTCATGGCCCTCTGATAAGTAGCACCGGTGTTCTTTAAACCGAAGGGCATCACTTTGTAACAGAATATTCCTAAAGGTGTCCTGAAGGCTGTGTGCTTCTGGTCTTCTGGATGCATTTTTATCTGGTTATACCCTGATGAGCCGTCCATGAAGGAGAAAACCTCATGAGTGGATGTATCGTCTATCATCAGTTCAGTGACTGGCACTGGGAAATCATCCTTCGGACAAGCTTTATTAAGATCCCGGAAGTCTACGCATATGCGCACTGTCCCATTTTTCTTCATCACTGGGACGATGTTAGCGATCCATTCGGGGTACTAAACTTCCTGGATGAAGCCCGAGTCGATTAACTTTCTGACTTCGGTATTTATGCTCATTTCAAGCTCGAGTCGCATTCTTCTCGGTGCCTGTTTGACTGGTTTGACGTTCGGGGATATTGCTAGTCTATGTACAGCGACTTCTGGATCTAGTCCTGGCATCTCAGAATAGTTCCATGCGAAGCAATCTTTATGCTGCACAAGGACGTCTTTTAACGCAGCCACCCTCTCTTCAGACAGCAGCTCGCTGACGAATGTCGGTCGCGGATCATTTACCGTCCCCAACTCGATTTTCTTGAGGTTATCTGCAGTGGTATGTATTCCATCCTCCAGTTCTTTCGGAGCTGGGGGAAATTCTGAGATTACCTCATCGCTGCTGTTTTCGAAGCACCAAGGGAGCTCACTTATGTCCTTGGGCTCTTCTTTTAATATTGTGATCATATGACAGGTGTGAATTCGCTTCCAGTCCCAATGTGGAACTTTTTTTTCTTTTGTGGCCTTGGGCTCGTGCTTTTGTGGTGGTGCTACCCTCCAGTTGTCGGACAGAGCGAACTTGCCAAGCTGATACTGATCTTCGACCCAATTCTTGAAGGTGAAGCAGTCCTCGAGAGGGTGCCCTATTACTCGATGGTAAGAGCAATAGTCCGAGTCAGAGACTTCACCTGCTTGTTCGGGGTGCTTAGACTCCGGCAATGTAAGCATTTGATGTTTTAGAGCAAGATCAAGTATCTTCTTCGTCTTGTCTCGAGGAAACGAGTATGCTCGACCCATTTTCTTCATGAGCGATTGGTCAATAACGCTCGATTCTCGTTTACGTGGCTTCTTAGCCCTGCTTTGTTGCTGTTGAGCGCCTCTTCGGCCTTTCGACTCATTTCTGCCTCCGCGTCGAGCCCTTTTTGTATCAGGTTGATATGGGGCAGCATCTTCGTCTTTTACTGCCTGTTGAAGGAGGCGTTGTGTTTTGGCTTTCTCATAGATCGCTATTTCACGATTGTGATCATCTCGGGCTTTTTGACCTGCTTCCCTTATAAGTTTGCCTATCTGGTCTTCAAATGATGGACTGGGCGGTTTTGTATCAGGAACTTTTGCTGGTTCAGGATTAGCATTTTTCTCTTGAGCATCTGCTTCTTCATCAGAATTATGCACGACGTAACAGTCGCGTAGCAGCTCTCGTTTCCTGGAGCGAATGTATCCGAGCCCGATCGTCTCCAGCCTCCCATTAGGTAGCTTGTGCTGAGTTCCGGGGACGTTCCAAGCCCTGTCATAGAATTTGGCCTTCCTAACGGTCTGTTCGAAAGGTATCCCCTGGCGTTCCAGAAGTCTCCTCAAGCCTTCCGTATAATATCGGGGTAGACGGATGGGCTGAAGTCTGTCTAGCGTTGGATCTGCACCGTGCCAAAGTTCTTTTTCCACCTTGTTTTCTTCGGAACGGTAGAATAGGATTGCCCTATCGCCTTTTCGTCCGGGAGGGATATAAAATGTCCGCAATTCTTCTACACTATCGTTGGCGAGCGCATCTAGTTCTTTATAATGTTCGAGTGGCACCATGGCTATCTGTAGACTTCGCTCTTCATCGGCAGAAGCTCGTATTGAAAGCCGAGCAGGGAATACAGCATGGACTTCGTCCTCTGAATCACTACCAAAGATCAGTGAAGGGGCGGATGGTCCCGGCTCGGTGTATTGGGGCGGACCCGAATAAATTATATCTTCTTCTTCCTCGGTATCACTACCGAAGACAGGGATGGTTGCGTTAGTTTTGTTCTCCGGCCTGTGACACCTCTCCGTGTCTTCGAAACTCGGCAAGAAGTATTTGGCATCTTCATACTTGCGAACTTCATTCACGGAAAACGGATTCAATTCTCCGGCCACAGTGTACTCGAGGCCATCCCTACAATACTTCATGCACTGATGCTGTGTAGAAGGGATGATATTGTACTCGTGTAGCCATGGTCGGCCGAGCAGAGCATTGTAGCACGTCTTGGCGTCTATAACATGGAATTTGACGTCTGTGACGAGTAACCCAAAGCGTAGCGTCAATATCACAGATCCAAGAGTTTTTGATGATTGAGAGTCGAATCCGGAGATGGTGATTTTGTCTCGGGCGAGGTGTTGGACACTCATGCAAATTTCCTTTAACACTCGCACATTGAGCAAATTAACAGACGATCCATTATCGACCAAGATTTTACCTATCTTTATGTCATGGCAGTATCCTGAGACATAAAGGGGACGATTGTGGTCGCATGTCCCGAGGAGGAGGTCTTCATCACCAAAAGCAACGTCGGCCGTGTGCACCTCTTCTAATTCGTCCTTCATCTTTTCTTCGGCTAGGAAGGCTTGGAACTCGTCCGGATCTTGTAGCGCCTTAATCAAAGAATCTCTCGCCTCCTTTGATAACAAAAGGGCGTCGAGAATGCTGAGCTGTGAGGGCAGCTTTCTCAGATGTGCCAAGACGTTGTAATCCACCTTATTCTTCTTCGGCGGGTTGTTGGCGTTTAGCTCTTCCAGAACTTGGTCATCTAAGACGATATCTTCAGAGACCTTTTCTTTCCCTTTACCTTTTCTATTCAAGGGTCTGAGGTTCTTTTCAGGCAGCGTCCGATTCCGCAGCCGGATATTTTCGCAGACCATTGGCTCTTCTTCTTTTCCCGAAGTTGATTCTTTAAAGAGAGGGGCAATTTCTAGCTCCTCATCAGAATCGCTCCCGAATGTAGGCACTTGTGACCCGCCAGTGTTAACCACGTGACAATTGCCGGCAGTTCTTTCAAGCTCTTCGGTCGTATTTCTTTGCTCCCGACGAATTTTACGTTTTTCCCGCTTAAAGCGTTGTCGATTAGCGACGTACCCTTGCCACCATCTATCGAAAGCTTTGCACTCTTGAGTGGGATGCGAGACCTTCTGATGATATAAGCAATAGGAGGGATGCATTTCTATTACACCAATAATTTTTCCTTTAGAGGATGGTAGCTTCATGCCTATTGATATGGCCTTAGCAAACCTCTTTTTTATCTTGAATTGGCTTTCGTCGGCGGTGGAGGCATTTTGCTCCAGCGGGACCATTTCAGCTCTTTCCTCAAGTCGCTGGCATTTGGCCCTTTCAAATATAGCCATCTCGCGTTCTCGATCAGCTTTACTTTTCAATCGAGCTTCATTAAGAAACGCGCCAATCATTTCGACTGATAACCCCGGAGCTCTTGATTCGGCATTTGCCTCCAGCGTTTTAGTGCCAGAAGTCTCCTCGTCGTTCGTGATCGAATGGGAGATCATATGACAGCTCGCCACATATTCCTCGGATTCATCCGATGAACTTTCTCCCTCATCTTCTTTTTGAAAGACGTGATCAAAGAACTCTTGGAGTGTAATGGGAGTCCGTGCCTTTTGGTTGTATTCATCCAGCGCGTCAATTTGCTTTTGTAAGTCCGTGCGCTTGTCGCTAGGCTCCACGGGCTTCTTTGATTTCTTCCTCTTCTTTTTCGAAGATTTGGACGGCTGGCTATGAACGCTTGAACCACCACCATCGGTCTTTGGAGTCGGACGTGGCTTTAACATCCCCTCAATGACCTGCGGTTCCAAGGGGTTCTTCCACTTGACCGCTGGACATGTCTGAAGATCGTTTAGCATCCTCTCTGTCTTGGCTGATAATACGACCTCCCAAGGAGCTTCTTCAACGACGGAGCATGTTGCCCCCGGCGTATTCGTCCCCTTAGAGGTGTGGGGTTGCGGGGGATTCACCTTCCATTTGTCAGATAGCGCAAATTTACCCTGACGGTATTGGTTCTCAAGCCAATTTTTGAAAACGTAGCAATCCTCGATGGGATGGCCTAGCACTCGATGGTAAGGGCAGTAATTGGGCTCGTTGACGTCGTTCGGTTGCAACGGACGTTTTGGATCTGGCAGGTTTATGAGTCTGTTGCGCAACGCGAGCTCGAATAGCCTCCTCGTTTTATCGCGGGGGAAGGAGTAGGGACGTCCCATCCTATCCTCAAGGGGTACGTACGGGCGCGTATTGTTTGGACGAGCAACCGGTTTCAAGTCGCTCGGTTGTTGCTGAGCATTCGCGACGACGATCGCTTTTCCCTTTCCTTTGTCGTTTCGGGAGTCCGGCTTTGGAAGAGGGGGTTTATGGCCCATCTGGTCCATCTGCGCTAGTTTGTCGATCAAAGCCTGGAAGGTAGTCGGCTTGAAGAACATCATGAACTATGAGATGGTTGCTTGTGGATCAAGGGTTCCAACAAACATTCCCACCGCAGGAGCTTCTTCTATGCGTTGTTCGCACTTCGACCATAGATTACGCCACCGTATAGCGTACTGAACCCATGTCTCGCCGGGTTTTACCCTGGCATTAATCAGTGCCGTCATCGGGGTACGTTCACTGGCACTTGCAAAACGTTGGATAAAGAGCAGCTCCATCTCCGCAAGGTTTTAATAGAGTCATTGGGGAGCTCAGAATACCATTCGAACGCCGTATCTGACAAGCTTCCAACAAATTGGCGAAGCAACAACTTGTCATCGCCGCCGGTGTTGCCGCAGAGCGCTCTGAACTGGGCGACATGTTGATGAGGATTGCCCGTCCCCTTGTAGACATGGAACTTAGGGATTGTATAGCCTGTCGGGTACTTAATTTGATCGTACCAACTCGGATATGGCCGTCCTGTCTTTACGACCTGACCGGCTGCTTCAGTCGCCTGATGCACCCGTATTTGCTGGGCGATGTATTCATCCAAATCAGCTTTTGATATGGTATCCTCTTTAGCTGCGGATAGAGCCGGTGGAGGATTTGATGTCTCTCCCCTATCGTCTCCAAGGACGATCGGGGGCTCTTCAGCTGGGGGATCTTGTTGAATCATCATACCCACCATATCCTGGAACAGGAGGGCCATTTTCTTTATGTTGGCTGCCTGCTCCGCAGCTTCTTTATCTTTCTTTTCTAGTACGCGCCGAAGGAATTCGGCGTCCGTTTCTTGTTCTTGACGCTCTTCTGAAGAGGTTCCAGGGCTTTCGTTCGGCCCTGTAAGTGCAGCCATAGCGCTCATCATCTCCTGGAGTTTCTGTTGCTGCTCCTGAGCCTTGGTCACTGACCGTGTAAGTGGTCTATGGCCCGTGGACATACGGCTGTCTTCTTTTCCCGATGTCATGTAAACCGTATGAACTGTTATGCCCCCTGACTTGGGGCGTTTAGTTTCAACATTTTTAACTTTTGCCGCTGACACGGGAGTCTTCTCCGGCCTCCTTCTTTTGTGGGCCGTTGAGGTTGAAGGAACCTTAGCAGCTGTTATCCCCTGCTGTTTAATGGGACAGTCCTTGTCTTTTTCCACTTTCGCCTTTTTCTGGTGACGAGAGGAGTGAACTGGGTCAATCACGGAGTCTTGAACCCTCCGCCAAACTTTATAAATCCTTGAAGACAGCCGTTGAGGGGGCTGTTCTTGTTTTGCTTCAGGAGCTCTCTCCACAGGCGGAGGAGATCTTTTCAATGTAGCGGTCGAAGAATTCTTACGTACCCTCCTCAACAGTTCGAAGCTGTTCTCAGTTGGAACATCAGCGTTGACCTCTGCTATTGGAGCAGGTGGAGTTAGCCCTGAGGGGGAGTTTCCCCCTGCCTTTCTCACTCGTTGCCAATGGCGACGTCGAGCACGACGAGCCGCTGGGACTGGCCCGGAGATTGAGATAGCTTCCTTTTGCCCCCCGTCTGAATGAGGCGCCGTCGGTGTTAACCTTTTAAAAACTGAGGTCGTTCCTTGCGGGGTAACATCCAATCTGTCAAAGACAGATCTTTGTGTAGGGGCAGGAACGGGAATCGTCGGTCTTGAAAAGACTGACTCTTTGACGGGAGAAGCCGCCTTAACGTCTTCCGGAGCAGCGGCCATTGCCCTCCTTGGGACAGCCATTTTAGAGTTCCTGGGATTCTTGGCGGGCCCTTCAGAGTTTTGATCCAGCCTCACAAAGACGGAGGTTGTTGGCTTGGTGGTGGACGACCCGTTGACAGGGGTCGTGGTAGTAGTGAGTCGGTCGAAGACCGACTTCTTGTTCACCTCCGGTGCAGGTATCGGCATAGAGAAGCTTGTCGGTGGGATCATGGTCCCGAAGAATAAGCCAGTGGTGGCTTGGGTCACTTGGTCTACTGGCAGAGTGAGGAAGGAAGCCTCTTGGGGCCCATATGCTACACCTCCGGGAGAGGTGGAGCATCCATTGCAGTGGCACTTCGAGCAGTTGGTGCAGTTGAAGGCCATTGAATCTTGAATTCTGTGCCAGACAAAAGACCAAATCTTAGTAACTTGAAATCCGAAGGCAACCATTTAATAAACCGCGATTGGTTCGTGAGGATGACACACGAAGTGTGGAGTGGAAAGAGGAAGAGGTCCCACCGGGCGTGCCAGAATCTGTTCCCCTCCGAACGGCGGCACAGACTTGGGCGTCTTGCCTGAGATTCGGGGCAGATGCTATATGGTTTTATCCGTCTACCTCTCCGGAGATGCCGAGTTGATTTATGGCACCGTGTATCGGAGGTTTAGACGGATGCGGCCGATGTAGCAGACTTCGTCAGATTCCCCCTCAGGGTGAGGGGTTTTTGATTATGGGGACGCTCTTCCCTGCAGGCGCAAGCCCCTGCAGTTAATTACGCTACCGCATCGCGGTAACAACTTTCTCCTTCTCCAGCATTTCACTTCGTGTCGTGTGTGTTTGTTTTATTTGTGGTTGCCCGTGGATTGTATACGGAGACTGAGTAATGCCGTCGCCCGTAGGACGTGGATTAGTCCAAATCCGTATTTACTTAGATTTGGGTTTGGTGTTTTTAGTTTAAGGATACATTAGTCGCGTTGCGGCTAAGATTAACTTAAACGTTCGTCAAGGATACGTTAGTCCTGTTTTGGACTAAGATCAACTTGACGTAGTGATCCATTTAATATATGGCCGTCGGGACTCATCACCTCTCTGACGTCGTTGAAGGATTACAACGATGGATGTCAGAGGAGTTCAGAGATGTACCCTTGAACCAAAATTGATTTGGAGTTTTATAGTCCATTTAAATGTTTAAGAATACGTTAGCCGTATTTGGGGCTAAGATCAACTCAAACGGGACCGTTTAGATCCAACAAAAGAGCATTTGGGCTCTATCGTGCCAGTTTAGGGACGTGGTGGTCCATCGCCAGTTTAGGGACGTGGTGGTCCATCGCCAATTTAGGGACGTTCCGGTCCGATATTAGTTTAGGGACGTTCCGGTCCGATATTAGTTTAGGGACGTTCCGGTCCGATATTAGTTTAAGGACGTTTCGGTCCACGAGTTTAAGGACCCCGCAGTCCATATTCATGTGTGGTTGTTGGGACCCGTCACCTCTCTGACGACGTTGAATGATTACAACGACGTGTGTCAGAGGAGTTCGGAGATGTACCCTCGAACCAGTAGTAAATTGATTTAAGAGAGCAATCTTGCTCAGTCAATTTAATTTGAGGACTTACGGCCAAAATTGGGCTAAGTCCAGAAAAATATTCAACGCCTTTTATTTGTTTTTTGGTCTGTTAGACCTGTGCTAGGGTTTGGCCCATTTTTAAATAGTGCATTGCATCAATTTATTCTTTGTTTGGGCTCTGTTCATGATTGATGCAGAGCATCAATTTAATTAGGCCTCTGCAAGACATCTACTTTGTTTGGGCTCTGCCCCTTTTAAAATGCATAGCATTTATATTATTTTGTTTGGGCTCTGCCCATTTATAAATGATGCAGAACATCTATTTAATTAGGCCTGCTTGGTCTTTTGACTTGGGCCTGACCCTTTGAGAAATGCATTGCATTTATCAGGAGGTTTGCGCCAATTACTGAGTGCAAGCGCTTATAGTTAGGACACGTGTCATGCTCTAGTAAGCGCAAGCGCAACAGCGCAGTGCGCTGCGCTAGTGCTCTGCGCTGTTGCGCTGCAGACACGTGGCGCGCTCTGGTGAGCGTAAGCGCAATAGTGCAGTGCGCTGCACAAGTGCGCTGTGCTGTTGCGCTGCTGACACGTGGCGCGCTCTGGTGAGTTGCGCCAATTCCAGAGAGCAAAGCTCTATTTCAAGAGCGCGTAGCGCAAGTAGCTGACACGTGGCGCTCTCTCAAGAGCGCAACAGCGCAGTTTGGAAGTGCAAAGCACCAAGAATCTTTTAGATTCAAGAATCAGAAGTGCAAAGCACTATTTAATTTCTTGATCTACATTTAGATCAAAGAAAAATAAATTTTTTCCTTTTTGTTTCAAGAACCAGAGGTTCATAAAAAAGTGCAAAGCACTATTATTACTTATTTATATATATATATTTTTTATTTAAGATTATTGATCTTGTTCTTAGATCAATAATCTGCCCATAAGAGAACTTTCTCTTTTCCCTCAAGGTTTTTACCTTCTGTTGTTCTTGAGGAGTTTTCAAGAGCTTTCTTCTTTCTCTCTCTCTCTCTTTTTTTTAGAAGGATGTTGATGCCTTTGAATTGAGGTCTAGGGTTCTTTTTATAGTGCCCATAAATTAGTTAAATTTTTTAAAGAGATCTTTCTCTGAGTGATTTGGGGAATTTTCCCCACCGTTGGATCTTTGATCCAAGGGCTTCTGCTTTGCAGAAGAAAATCTTCTTGTTTTAACAAGAACAGAAAAGATTTCTTAAAATCTTAATTCAGTTTGGCGCAGATGCCCCAGCACGTGACACGCGTCGCGCAGCGCACAGCGCAGCGCAACTGCGCTAGCGCATCTGCGCTGACACGTGTCGCGCAGCGCACAGCGCATCTGCGCTGACACGTGTCGCGCAGCGCACAGCGCAGCGCAACAACGCAAGCGCACCTGCGCTGACACGCGTCGCGCAGCGCAGTGCATGCGCAACCGAAGCGTTGCTTCCTTTAAATAGAGCTTTGCTCTGATTGGGCGCGCTGCCTTGGGCGCTGCGCTGACGCATCTGCGCCTGACACGTGGCGTGTTGCGCGCAGCGCAAAAAATCTGAAGCGTTGCTTCATTTATTAAATTTTAAATTTTCAAAGCAGAGCTTTTCTCTGATTGGGGGAGATGAAGCATTGCTTCATCTCCCGCCTCGGAATTTGAACAGAGCTTTGCTCTGATTGGGGTAAACAGGGATGATGTTGTACTCGTGTAACCATGGTCGGCCGAGCAAAGCGCTGTAGCATGTCTTGGCGTCTATGACGTGGATCTTAATGTCCGTGACGAGTAGCCCGAAGCGTAGCGTCAGTAGATCCAAGAGTCTTTGATGATTGGGAGTCGAACCCGGAGATGGTGATCTTTTCCCGAGCAAGGTGCTAGACGCTCATGCAGATTTCTTTTAACACCCGCACGTTGAGGAGATTAACGGAGGATCCATTGTCGATCAGGATTTTGCCTATCTTAATATCGTGGCAGTATCTTATGACATAGAGGGGGCGATTATGTTCGCACGTCCCGAGGAGAAGGTCCTCGTCGCCGAAAGTGACATCGGCCGTGTGCACTCCCTCCAATTCATCCTTCATCTTTTCCTCGGCCAGGAAAGCCTGGAACTGCTCCGGGTCCTGTAGTGCTTTAATCAACGAATCTCTCGCCTCCTTTGATAGTAAAAGGGCGTCAAGAATGCTGAGTTGCGAGGGTAGCTTCCTTAGATGCGCTAAGACGTTGTAATCCACCTTATTCTTCTTCGGCGGGTTTTTGGCAGCTAACTCTTCCATGACTTGATCATCCAGGGTGATGATTAAGAGTGGTTTTGTCGATCAAAAATAATTACCGCAATCAAGAACGGCGTCGCTTTGCAGCTAGCCGGTGAGTACGGGTCGGTCCACAGGGATGTTGTGAATTTCCTAGTCGCGCTAACGAGTTAATTCCGAAGGGTGTTCGGAATGATTTATTAAATCTAAAAACTGAATTAATCTATATCTAAATCTTGCTAGGGTTAGGTCTAGGTTAAGTTTGGAAAGTCTATAAATCTCACCGCTTTCTATACCCATATGAAGATCTAATTAAGTGTTATGGTAAATATTAATAAAAGGGATTAGGATGATCGGAAGATTGTTCTTCCTCTAGATCCTTGTCCTTCCTTTCTTAATCTTTACCCTAACCTCCATGGAAAACCTTAAAATCCGGGCCTTTATACTACGATATCACCTCTACCTCGAGGGATAGGGTGTCATAGGGAGCGGAATAAGAAGGTATGCATGGAGTCCTATAAAAATATATGACGGGCAAGAAAGGGGATGAGAGATTTTCGTCTCTCAAACCTTCCCCAGATCTAACCCTAACAAGCGAGGAGACTACTCACTCATTAGGGAATTGAAGAACATTTATCTAGGGCAGAGAATGAAAATTACCTAGGGCAGGAATTGAAATCTAAACTAGAGCACGGAATTAAATCTACTTACAGATGCATCTCTCCAATCATCAACGCAGGGTTGTCAGATCTGAATTCATGAATTAAAGAGAAACACCGATGCTCTCCATAAAGAATTATAAAATTTATTAATGAAGGGAGGCATAGGGAGGCATAAGAAATTACAATGATTAGAGTTCCTATTTATAGAGAATAGGAAACCCTAGGTTACATTTTGATCCGCATGTCTACAATTACAAATATACCCCTAGAAAAACTACCAAGAGACGCAAACAGATTATGGTAAAATTTTATTCTTCTCTGGGCCCAAGACGGCCGCGGATCCGCGGCTTCTGCATGGGTTGGGCCGCGGATCCGCGGCCCAATAGGAAGCTCAGCCGCTGAAACTTTTTGGGCTTCTTCTGGTAGTTTTGGGCTACTGTTTTCTTTACTTCATTCTTCATAATAGCTTCTGGTTCTCCTACAGATTTCCCAGTGAATAATTGTAGCTCAGTGGACTTTTAACCGTTCGCTTTGTGTCGACGTCTTGAACCTTGCTTTGTGAACTGATCTTTATGTAAGCTTGATCAAGATCCTTCTCTTTGTTGGTCAAAGTCCATTTTTTCATCGTCTTTACATCGTTTTCACTGTTTTCTGTACAAGAACCTGTAACCTGTAACATGTAGCAGACATGCGTCAAAATCACCTGTTTTCATTGTAAAATGCATAAGAATGGGGAATAGAAAATGCAATATTATGGTATGAACAAATACCCCCAAACTTATCTTTTGCTCGTCCTCGAGCAAACTTATTGTTTTATTCTCTACAAAAAACCTAACCGCACTTTCGCAGGGAAACGCGATTGCACTGAGCACGTGCAACAAGCCGTTAAA
The DNA here is from genome assembly GCA_030015575.1 of Agapanthus africanus. Classification (NCBI taxonomy): domain Eukaryota; kingdom Viridiplantae; phylum Streptophyta; class Magnoliopsida; order Asparagales; family Amaryllidaceae; genus Agapanthus; species Agapanthus africanus. The sequence continues at coordinate 21,556,312 of JASDDO010000028.1, read as the reverse complement.
CCTCTAGGTGTCCCTAGTAGGAGGAGTGTTGTCTCCTGAGGGTTTTCAGCGGATTACACCCACAAAATCCTATCAACCCGGCCCATTGACTTTTGTTCTCCAATTAGGTTTTCTAACAAGGAATTCTATTATCTTTTGACTCGCAAATTATCCACCCATATTCTTCACACTTCCTCATTATTTAACTTAAGATTATATATATCTTGCAGATCTACTTAGCTTTCGGCATTTCCTAAGTTTTCCTTCTAGGGTTCCATCTCCACTTAGGAATTTTTATCAACTCTACTAAAGATACAAGTTCTATTCTTCATTCCTCTCTCTTATCTAAATTCTAATCACATATCCCCACGTGTGTGTAAATATCACCCCTACACTTGGAAATTCAAATCAAGCAATCGTACTCCCGTCCATTGTCCAAAGCACTTGTGAAATTTCGCTTTCACATCCTTCATGCGACTGTTAATACTTCTTGAGGTACCAACAACCGATTACAAGATGCGTTAGCACTTTAAAGCGTACTTCCTAGTTTTGCAACACCCAAGGCTTTTAGCAGTGGCTCCCAAACCAGTTGGTCTAAGGCACTAGGTGATGAAGCACCCTCGCTAAATATTTTTCTATTTTTACAGCCTTAAGTAATCACAAAAACCAGTGTCCATTTTTTTTTCTTTATCCACCCCTTTTTTTTTTCTTTTTCATTGTGCTAAGGAATTTAGACAAGAGTATTTCAAGATCTCTTCTACTAATCCAAGTTTAAAGGTGCGTGATTGTGCAAATTGTAGGGTATACGTTTTCAGAATCTAGACTTAAGCTAGGAACTATTTTTCAAACTTATACTCTAATAAGAACATCAATACTCTTCCCTTGTTTCGACTTAGCCCAAGAAGTGAACCCAAAATTTTCCTATTTCTAAATAAACTACAAGGCATATACTTTCTACCGTTAAACTCTAAGGAAGGTTATTTTTAGGGTTTTTTAATTTACTAAGTCTAAGATCTAGTTGTTCCTAGCCAGTTGACCTATTTGTCAAACTCTAGTCAATTAGCCAAAATTGAATACATTAATTTTTCAAATTTTTCAAATTTTTATGGGTTTTCAAATAAGCATGCAAATGCAAAAATATGTACAAATGAATGCGAAGGAAGAAGACGTACCGAGCATACCCCCAAACTTGAACTTGACAGTGTCCTCACTGTCATGCTAAACCAAGAGGGTCAAAATACCGGCACACCCCTGTTTATTTATTTATAATTTTTTTTTATATTTTTAATGTTTTGAAATTTTTTTTAATTTTTTTTATAGAAAAAGAAAACAAAAATATATATACATATGTACAAAGGTTCCCCCAAACTTAAGCTTGGCCTTACACAAGCCAAAGGTTAACACCAACCATTCAAAAATTTTATCGTGGTAATGGTACAGTTGGTGCAAGAATGGGATGTGGAGGAAAGAAATGAGAAACACGCGAGACCGTGTGGACAGAAGAATGGTAGAATATGGTCTCGGTGGGGGAGAAGAATGGCGGAAAGAAGAAGGAAGTGGAGTACGATCTTGAGGGTGTAAATTTAGTGGATAAATTAGCGCAATTTGTGATGACCGATGTGTTAAAAGCGATTGCGCTAACCTATCAACTCGTCGAGAAATGGGATCAAATCCCTCAAGATTCGTGAGAAAATATGGGTACGCCGAACTTGGTATAGGAGATGAAAGCGTAACAGTCATTTGTTTGGTCGGAACAATGGGAAAGACGAAAGGGAGTGAATTAGGGATAGTATCTTTCTCACCATAGTAAACTGTTTCGAACTTAAAAGATTCCATCAATGGTTCGAAACGAATGTAAGCAACCGAGTCTGAAGGATTAACTAACTCATCTGAAAATGCAAAGGACTCAAACTCGGGCGGTGAGACTTCAACATCGTCCGAAAAAGTAAAACACTCGTAAGTGTCATCGGCTGTGGGAACTGTGTCAGATTCAAAGGAAAAGTTTTCAAGCTCACAGTCGTCAAGCGTGAAATGAGGCATGGTCGGAACGATGGAAAAAAGGGAGGGTGATTTAGGTAAAGGTTCAAGAGGATGAATTGGAAAATCCGACACATCAAAGAAAAATGGTTCAACCTCAATATGATCATCACCACTCTCCTCAATATTATCCTCATAATTCTCCTCAATATTCAACTCATCCATGTTTCCTGATTTAAAATCAGGAAAGCTTCTGTGGAAAGCTTCAAAAAGGGGCCACGTGCTTACACGTGACCAGCAGTCACGTGTTGACACGTGACCTATAAAGTGCAGAAAAGGCGCACATTGAATCGCTGAGCAAAGGAAAAGAGCTTCAGAAGAGGTCACGTGCTCCCACGTGACCAGGGTCACATTTGACACGTGACGTTCAAAGCAGCAAACTCGCTCTCCAATTGAACCAAGGAAAGAAGTGCCAGACAGGGGTCACGTGCTCACACGTGACCAGGGGTCACGTGGTAACACGTGACGGCTAAGCAGCAGAAGAAGACATAACGCAGAAAGAAAGAGGATCCTTCATTCCAAAAGGGGGGTCACGTGTCCGCACGTGACCATGGGTCACGTGGTCACACGTGACCGGCTTTCAAAGCCCTTTTTGTCAACAGAATTAAATTCTGAGAGAAATGCGAATCTTTCCAAAGGAACGCAACTATATGCATCCAATCAAATTAAAGATTCAGAGGTCATTTATTTATGGAAAATCTCGGGTTTGGAAAGATTTCCCCCTTAAATCTAACCAAAATAAAAAGGGAGGATCTCTGGGTTTGAAATCCAACGGTGGATAAAATTCACCTAATAATCCAAAGGTCCAGAATGAACAATGAATGCAAATCAAATATCTCCATGAAGATTCGTCAAAAACTGATTGATTCGGCTGCTTCTCCTATAAATAGGAGCCAAGAGATACAAAGAAATAAGGAGATACACGCGCAGAAAAAAGAAAAAAGGAGAAAAGCTTTGATACTTGGAAAAGACTTGGATCTTCTGCAAAAAACCCTAGGTAAGAAAGGGAAGGCCTTTTGAAAGAGGGGGAATTTAATTCCCAACAGAGTTTAACTCTGATACATAAAACAGAAGAGCACATTTCTTCTCTCTTCGATAGAGGATCTGCAAAGTGCACATCTCCCCTTTAGGTTGAGAATTTAATTCTCAATGGGTCGAGATCCTGCCATGCAGATCCAAAACATAGAGAAGGAATGCAAGCATGAGAATTTAATTCTCGCAGAACTGTAGGAATTCAATTCCTTTAAAACAAAATTAGGGCTCGACCCTATATCATGGGAATTTAATTCCTTCAAAATAAAAAGAAGCAGGGTTTAACCCTAATTAAGAACATAGTTCTGTTGAAACAGCAGAAATTTAATTCCCTTTCTTTAAAAACGAGACGTTTAGCTCCTTAAAAGCTTTCATTAGGGTTTAACCCTATTCAGTTCTTCACATAAACAAGGAATTTAATTCCTACAGAAGGTTCAGGGATCGAAAGGAAGTAGGAATTTAATTCCTTTGAAAATTAAAGCCCGAGGAATTTAATTCCTGAAAAGAAAGATCAACAGATTCTCTAAACTACATACATGGAGGTAGGGTCACGTGTCACCACGTGACCCTCTCAAAAGAGCTACAGAAGTCCCTTTGAGGCAGCACCCCACGTGATCCACGTGACCTTGGCAGAAACTCTAATACACAAGCATTTGAATGCCCATCACGTGATGGCACGTGATGCTTTGAAAGAAGTGATAATTTCAGCAGAACAACTGAAGGGAGGGCGCTCTCACGTGCTGCCACGTGACCCTTCTTGCCTTAGTGTTTAACACTAAAATTAAAACTCTCAAGCCCAGTGTTAAAACACTGTCGGGCCTTAGCATTCAATGCTGGTTAAAAAAGCCTTATTGGCAGTGTTCAACACTGATCTGTTTTAGTGTTTAACACTAATTTGAAAAAGCCTTATTACTGGTGTTTGACACCAATTATCTCTTAGTGTTGAACACTAACTCATCAATCTTATTCCCAGTGTTCAACACTGATTGCTCTGAAGTATTTAACACCAGGCTTTGGCCTAATTGGCTAAAGGGATAGAGGCAAACATTCTCCCTCAATGGAACAACAAAGAGTCAATATTCCAGACCTGACTGGACTTAGCCCAAGCTGGCCATAAGTCCTCAATCTGTGATTAACTGGGCCGATGGGCTCATAACATAATCGATCAATCTTGACCCAAATTGAGCCAAAGACTATCTAATCCACCCCGGTTCTAGGGTACATCTCTTCACTCCTTTGATATTTGGCATTGTAATCCCTCAATGTCTTCAAAGAGGTGACGGGTCCCGAAGACCACTCATGACATGGACTGTGGGGTCCTTAAACCCATGCATGATACAAAATTCCTGGTTACGTGGAACGTGGATAACGTCACTCTTTGACCCCGCGGGAAACGTCCAGAGCGGATCCTGGTCCTCGCAGAGCACGGCAGTGAACCCGTGTGAAGCATCCAGAGCGGAGCCTGGTCCTCGCCTAGCACGGCAGTGAACCCGTGTGAAGCATCCAGAGCACATACCGGACTGTGGAGTCCTTAAACCCATGGACTATGACGTCCTTAACCTTGACCGAGATGTCTTTAAACTACCCATGGACCGCAATGTCCTTAAACTACCCATGGACCGCAATGTCCTTAAACTACCCACGGACCGCAATGTCCTTAAACTAGAACAATAGAGCCCCTATATGCTCTTTCGTCGGATCTAAATGGTCCTGTTTAAGTTGATCTTAGCCTCAAAGATGGCTAACGCGTCCTTAAACCTTCAAGCAGACTGGACTATGAATCCCCCTAATTAACTCTGGCTCGAGGGTACATCTCTGAACTCCTCTGACATCCGCCGTTGTAATCCTTCAACGTCGTCAGAGAGGTGACGGGTCCCGACGGCCACATATACGATGGACCGCCACGTCCCTAAACTGGAACATTAGAGTCCAAACACTCTTTTGTAGGATCTAAACGATCCCGTTAAGTTGATCTTAGTCACAAAGTTAGACTAACGTATCCTTAACAAACGTTTGAGTTGATCTTAGCCCCAAGCATGGCTGACGTATCCTCAAACCAAACCCCCAAACCCAAATTTAAGATAATGCGGATTTGGACTAGTCCATGCCCTACGGGCGACGACATAACTCAGTCTCCGTAGACGATCCACGGGCAGTAAAACATAAAACAAAACCCACGACACGAAGTGACCATCTGGAGAAGGAGAAAGTTGTTACCGCAATGCGGTAGCGTAATTAACTGCAGGGGCTTGCGCCTGCAGGGAAGAGCGTCCCCACAATCAAAAACCCCTCAACGAGGGGGAATCTGACGAAGTCTGCTACATCGGTCGCATCCGCTCAAACCTTCGATACATGGTGCCATAAACCAACTTGGCATCTTCGGAGAGGTGAACGGATAGCATCAATTAGCATCTGCCCCGAATCTCAGCGCCAAGACATCGCAGCCTTGCGCGCCGTCGTTCGGAGGGGAACAGATTCTGGCACGCCCGGTGGGACCTTTTCCTCTTTCCACTCCACACTTCGTGCGTCGTGATTCGCGAACCAATCGCGGTTCGCCAATGATTGCCCTTGGGTTTCAAGATACTAAGAATTGGCGTCTTGCCTATTGCAGAAAAACAAAGGATCGATGGCTGCTACTTCCTCGAAATCCTCCAACTGCTCAAACTGCAATTGCGACCAACGCTCTACCTCGCCAGGAGGTATAGCCTATGGACCCCAAGCTGCTTCGTTGTTCACAATGCCGGCAGACCAAGTGACTCAGGCCACTACCGGATTGTTCTTTGGGACTATGCTCCCCTCATCAAGCTTCGTGGCGCCAGTGCTGACAAAGGAAACTCTCAGGAAGTCGGTCTTTGATCGTCTTACCCCTGCCGCGGTTCCTCTTAACAAGTCGCCCAACGTTAACGCCTCGGTCTTCTCTAGATTGGGCCAGAAATCTTGCGAACTCATCATGAGGCCTACAATCCCAGAGAAGATTGCTTCTAAGAAGGAGGCCGCTCCTGCCTCCGAAATCGCCAAGGCGGTTTCCCCAGTCAAGAAATCGATCTTCACGAGATTAACAGCTTCGACTCCCGCTCCCGCTGTACAAAGGACATCGGTCTTTGACAGGCTAACACCAACAACGACCCCCCACCCACACAGGGGGCAAGATGAAACCATTCTTATATCTGACTCTGCGCCGTCTGCTCGACGCGCTCGACGTCGGCATTGGCGTCGAATAAGGAAGGCTGGGGGCAACTCCCCCTCTGGATTGACTCCACCAGCCCCGGCGGTAGAAGTTAATGCTGCTGTTCCAACTAGAAACAGCTTTGAAATGCTAAATAAGGTGCGAAGGAATTCCCCTACCGCAGTGCTGAAGAGGTCTCCTCCCCCATCAGAAAGGGTTGTGGAAATAGAATCAGAACAGCCCCGATCTCCTCAACGGCTGTCTTCCGAAATCTATAAGGTTTGGCGGCAAGCCCGAGACTCGATCATCGATCCAAACTTCTCCCACCAGCACAAGAAGCCGAAAATCCAACCGAAAGCTGGTCACCAGGCGAGAACCCAAAAGGCTGTTTGGATGCCCGCCTTGACGGCCCCCTCAACCTCCATGGCTCATAAAAGGAGGGAGCCCGAGAAGATCCCTCGACGTGCAACGACGGCTAAAAGCAACAAGCCCGGACACCCTAAGTCTGGGGGCATGATGGTCCACACCGTACACATGGCCTCTGGAAAGGAGGAGAGCCGCACTTCTACAGGCCACCGACCGCTAACCCGATCCGTAACGAAATCCCAGGAGCAGCAACAAAAGCTCCAAGAAATGATGAATGCTATGGCCGCGCTCACCGGGCCGAAGGAAAACCCAGAAGCGTCCTCAGACGCACGCCGGGAGGAAGAAACCGACACTGAATTCCTTCGCCGGACACTGGAGAAAAGGGACAAAGAGGCTGCTGAACAAGCGGCCAACATACAACGGATGGGCCTTCTCTTTCAAGATGTGATAGGAATGATGATCCAGCAAGACTTACCCGCCGAAGATCCTCCGATTATTCTGGAGGACGACCGAGGAGAGACGTCAAATCCACCACCAGCCCTCTCAACGGCCAAGGAAGAGACGATCTCTAAGGCTGACTTGGCTGACTATATAGCCCAGCAAATCCGGGTCCATCATGCAACCGAGGCAGCTGGTCAAGTCGTGAAAACGGGGCGGCCGTATCCAAGCTGGTACGATCAAATCAAATACCCGCAAGGCTATACGATACCGAAATTCCATGTGTATAAGGGGACCGGCAATCCTCATCAACACGTCGCCCAGTTCCGGGCCCTCTGCGGTAACACCGGCGGTGACGATAAACTGTTACTCCGTCAGTTCGTTGGCAGCTTATCAGAAACAGCATTCGAATGGTATTCAGAACTTCCGAACGATTCCATCAAAACGTTCGCTGAAATGGAGTTGTTGTTCACTCAGCGGTTCGCAAGCGCCAGCGAGCGCACTCCAATTACTGCTTTGATTAACGCCAGGGTAAAGCCAGGCGAAACTTGGGTCCAGTACGCTATACGCTGGCGGAATTTGTGGTCGAGATGCGAGCAACGCATTGAGGAAGCACCCGCAGTGGGTATGTTCGTGGGAACCTTGGACCCCCACGCAACCATCTCCCAGTTTATGATGTTTTTTAAGCCAACCACATTCCAGGCTTTAATCGACAAGTTGGCTCAGATGGACCAGATGGGTCATAGGCCACCTCCCCCGAAGTCGGAACCTCGGAATGATAAGGGTAAAGGAAGGGCCACCTTTGTCGCAAATGCCCAACAGCAACCTGACGCCCCAAAATCGGCAGATCAACTGGAAGAAAGACGCCGGTATTATAATGAAAAGATGAAGCGTCCCTACTTGTTCCCACGAGACAAGACGAGACGGTTATTTGAGCTGGCAATACGCAACAGACTTATTAACCTCCCAAATCCAAGGCGACCGCCACAACCCACCGAGGTGAATAACCCTAACTATTGCCCTTACCATCAAACGGTAAGCCATCCGATTGAAGATTGCTTCGTCTTCAAAGGATGGATCGAAGATCAATACCTCCAGGGGAAGTTTGTACTGTCCGAAAAGTGGAAGGTGAACCCGCCACAACCACATACTCTTAAAAAGGCAAACACACCGGGGGCAACCTGCTCCTTTATCGAAGAAGTTCCATGGGAAGTCGCGCTATCAACGAAGACCAAAAGGATGCTGAGAGACCTTCATGCGTGTCCTGCAATCGAATGGAAGGACCCTCTTGAACCTCGAATTATCGAAGGAGCAGTGAAGCCCCGCGCAACTACGAAGACTGCTGATAAGGGCCCAAATACTCACGCCCAACCGTCAAAAGCTTCGAAGAAAAAGAAGAAGAAATCCAAGAAGCCCGCGAAGCTTGGAGACGAGCAAACAAACTTGCAGAAGCAAATCGACGCGCTAGAAGAATATAATCAGAAGGCGCGAACTCCTGTCACACTGCAAGAGTTCCTCAGCCACATCTTTCAAGAGGACGATGATGGAGAAAACTCGTCGGACGAATCCGAGGGATATGCGGCAAGTTGCAACATGATCTCCCACTCGTTTACCGATGATGAGAAAACTCCTATCACTAAGAAGCCGAAGGCAGAGCCCGAACCAGAGCGTGCGAGGCTGACAACTGATATGATCAATGCCTTTCTAGACGAGATTCGTCTAAAAAGTAAAGCAGATCAGGAGCGTGAGATGACGGCATCAGGAGGAACCAAATGCGGGCGACCGAACGAAGGAGTTGAGCTACCCCTGCCAGAGCGAAAGGCATCCGAAATGGACAAGAAGATATTCAAGACGAGGAAAAGGTTCGCCAAAGCCATGTCAATGGGAATGAGGCTACCCCCCTCGGAAGGAAACACGCACGATGGGGTGGAGAAACACCCCGATTACTGCGCATATCATCGGAAAGTCTCACACCCCACAGAGGAGTGCGACGCCTTCAAGATATGGTGGCAAGGATATGTTGCTCGCCGGCAACATTTCAAACGCATGAAACGCAAGAGCCGTCGGGAGCAAAGAAGCACTGTTGACGGGCCCAACAGAATTACTGGCAACTGTTATATGGCTCATACCGAGGGGTCGCAAGTCCTCACCTTTGGGAGCGACTCTGATGAAGAAGTGACTCTGGGCCCTCTCTTTGAAGAATCCGCGCTAGGGAAAGATGAGGAATCAGAAGCCTGCGGAAACACTCAGCTGCGCAATCGCACACTCCCGGAAAAGAATCTCGGGCCTACGAACAGAAAAGACAAGGGAAAGGAAAAGGTCACTGAAGATATCACTTTGGATGACCAAGTCGCGAAGGAACTGGTGACTAAAGACCTTCCTAGGAGGAGTAAAGTGGACTATAACATCCTCGCGCATCTAAGGAAGCTACCTTCTCAGCTTAGCATTCTCGACGCCCTCCTATTATCAAAAGAAGCACGGGACTCACTAATTAAGGCACTACAAGAACCTGAGCAATTCCAAGCCTTTCTCGCCACCGAAAAGATGAGAGACGAACTGGAAGAAGTGCATACGGCCGACGTCACTTTCGGTGATGAAGACCTCCTTCTCGGGACGTGCGACCATAACCGTCCCCTGTATGTCTCCGGATACTGCCATGATATCAAGATAGGCAAGATCTTGGTGGATAATGGATCCTCTGTCAATCTCCTTAATGTTCGGGTGTTGAAGGAAATCTGCATGAGTGTGCAACATCTCGCTCGTGACAAAATCACTATTTCCGGTTTCGACTCACAATCGTCACGGACTCTCGGGTCCGTGATACTAACGTTACGCTTCGGGCTTCTCGTCACGGACATCAAATTCCATGTCATTGACGCCAAGACCTGCTACAATGCCTTGCTCGGCCGTCCTTGGCTACACGAGTACAACATCATCCCTTCTACACAACATCAGTGTATGAAGTATTTTAAAGATGGTTTCGAGTATACTGTAACAGGTGAGTTGAACCCATTTTCCGTGAACGAAGTCCGCAAATACGAGGATGCGAAATACTTTTTGCCAGACTTCGAAGATACAGAAAGGTGTCACGACTCGGAGAACAAGGCCGCCGCCACCATCCCTGTTTTCGGAAGCGATACCGAAGAAGAAGAAGAGATAGTTTATACGGGGCCAGCTCAACGCAACAACCAGAGGACGCCCACCCCCATACCGGTCTTCGGAAGTGATTCAGAAGATGAGGTCAATGCCGTATTCTCCAATCGGCTTTCAATGCAAGCACCCCTCAGCGATGGCCATAGTTTGCAAATCACCATGGTACCGCGAAAACACTACAAGGACCTCGACACGCTTCAAGCTCACAGTGTGCAAGAGCTGCAAACGTTTTGCGTCCCCCCCAGGCGAAAGGGTGAGAAGATGATCCTATTCTATCGATCCTCAGAGTCGAAAGTAGAGAAAGAGATCTGGCACGGCGTAGATGCTACATGCGACAGACTCCAGCCCATCCGTCTGCCCAGATACTATACAAATGGATTAAAGAAGCTATTGAAGCGCCAAGGGGTTCCCTTAAAACAAACTATTCAACAGGCTCGGTTCTACAACAGGATTTGGGATGTCCCTGGAACCCAACGCAAATTGCCCAACGGGAAAATGGAGACACTCGGGCTTGGATACGCGAGAACCGGAAAACGAGAGCGGGCCCACAGCAGCTACGCTATATATACCTTTGATGAAGAAGAGGACGCCCCGTCAGGAGATACCAATCCCTCATCAAAACCAGACCCTGCGATTGAAGCGCCAAGTTCGTCATTTGAAGAACGAATGAGCAAGCCTATCAGGAAAGTGGGTCAGAAAGCTCGGGAAGACCACAGCCGCGAAATGGCCATCTACGAGAAGGCCAGGACGCAACGTCTATTTCAACAGGCTGCGAAAGGCAAGAATGCTCATCCTTGTCAACCCATCATGCGAAAGGCCCGATGCGGAGACGGAAATAAGTCGAGAAGCGGAAAAAAGAGCCGACAACAACGACGCAGGATTAGAGGGTTACGTGATCGGGTACTGCACAGCTCGGATTCGTCCTTCATAGAAAAGATGAGTCGAGCGTACTCCTTCCCCCGAGACAAGACGGAAAGGTTACTCAAGCTCGCCCTAAAACATCAGATGATCACGCTTCCAGAGTCTAGACACCCCGAACAAGCTAATAAGGCCTCTCGCTCGGGCTATTGCTCTTATCACCGAGCCATAGGACATCTTACCGAAGACTGCTTCACCTTTAAGAACTGGGTCGAGGACCAGTACCGAAGGGGCAGATTCGCTTTATCCAACAGCTGGAGGGTAACACCACCCCGAAAGCACGAACCCAAAGCCGCAAGAGCAAAACCGGATCCACCTCAGTCCTGGGAGCGAATTCGTACCTGTTATACGATTACGATATTAAAAGAAGAGCCCGAGAACATAGATGACCTTCCCCGGTGCTTCGAGAACAGCGATGATGAGGTAATCTCGGAATTCCCGCCCGCTCCAAAAGAACTGGAAGACGGTATACATACTACCGCAGATAACCTCAGAAGGATTGAGTTGGGATCGGCAGAGGACCCGCGACCAACATTTGTCAGTGAGCTACTCTCTGAAGAGAGGGTGGCCGCGTTAAAGAACGTGCTTCTACGGCATAAAGACTGCTTCGCGTGGAACTACTCTGAGATGCCAGGATTAGATCCGGAGATCGCTGTGCACAGATTAGCAATATCCCCAGACATCAGGCCAGTCAAGCAGGCACCAAGAAGGATGCGACTCGAGCTTGAGATGAGCATCAACGCCGAAGTCAAGAAACTGATCGATTCTGGATTTATTCAAGAAGTCCAATATCCCGATTGGATCGCCAATATCGTCCCGGTGATGAAGAAGAATGGGACGGTGCGTATATGCGTGGATTTCAGGGATCTCAACAAGGCCTGTCCAAAAGATGATTTCCCAGTGCCGGTAACCGAGCTAATGATAGATAACACGTCCACTCACGAGATCTTCTCCTTTATGGACGGTTCCTCAGGATACAATCAGATAAAAATGCATCCCGAAGACCAGAAGCACACCGCTTTCCGGACTCCTTTGGGTGTATTTTGCTACAGGGTTATGCCCTTCGGTCTAAAGAACGCCGGCGCTACCTATCAAAGGGCCATGACAAAGATCTTCGATGACCTCATACATGACATCGTCGAGTGCTATATCGACGACCTCGTAGTAAAGAGCATGTCATATGAAGATCACTTAAAGCACCTAGAGACTGTATTTCAACGCCTTCGGCAATATAATTTGAAGATGAATCCCCTCAAATGCGCGTTTGGAGTCTCCTCGGGAAAATTCTTGGGATTCGTCATCCGACACCGAGGTATTGAGATAGATCCGTCAAAGATTAAAAGCGATCATGGAAATGCCCCCGCCAAGAACCCTCAAACAGTTGCGGTCTCTCCAAGGGAAGCTCGCATACATCCGGCGATTTATCGCAAATCTTTCAGGCAAATGCCGCCCCTACAGTCACCTGATGAAGAAGGGAACCCCATTCGTCTGGGATCAAAAATGCCAAGGCGCACTAGACGAGATCAAGCAGTACCTGCAGAACCCGCCGGTATTAGCTGCGCCGGTCAAGGGAAAACCCCTCATTCTTTATACAACCGCCCTCGAAGGTTCCTTGGGCGCACTATGGGCACAAGAGAACGATCAGGGGAAAGAGAGAGCACTCTACTACTTAAGTCGAGTTCTACTGGGGGCAGAAAGCAATTACTCTCCCATTGAAAAACATTGCTTGGCGTTAATCTTCGCGATAACAAAGCTCAGGCACTATGCGTTGGCACATGAAGTCTGTCTCATCTCGAAGGTGGATCCTCTTAAATACTTAATGTCAAAAGACATATTGACGGGACGACTCGCTAAATGGGCCCTGCTCTTGATGGAGTTCTCGATAACATATCAACCTCTCAAGGCAGTGAAAGGCCAGGCCATTGCCGATTTCCTCGCTGAGCACCCGATACCGGCCGATTCTCCTTTGAATTGTGACTTGCCGGACGAGCATGCATTTGATGCGATTAGCGGTGGAAGCACCCGATGGGAACTCTATTTCGATGGAGCGTCCTCTATAAAGAAACAAAAGCAAGGTATCCCAATGATCAAGTCAGGGATAGGCCTCATCTTTGCGACTCCACAAGGAGGGATAATGCGCTTCGCCTTCTCCTTAACAGAGCCGAGGACAAACAATGAAGCTGAATACGAAGCCCTGATAGCAGGTCTCGAGCTTGCCATTGACATGGGAATTGAAGACCTCCTTATATATGGGGATTCTCAGCTGGTCGTTAGCCAAGTTAATGGTGACTACCAAACGTGCAAACCGGAGTTGGTGAGATACGGCGAAAAGGTGCAACAACTGTTGGCCCAAATTCCCTCCTATACTTTGGAGAACATACCGCGCGCGGAAAACAGCAAAGCAGACGCGTTGGCCAAACTCGCTAAAGAACTGGCTGACGAGAACCTCGATGACGTCAGAATCGTGGTACGAAGCCGTCGAGTGCTCGCCCCGGCAGAAATATCTCCGGAATCATGCAAAGAAAAGGGAGCGACTGAGCAGATGACCCTACAAATAAAGGACCATGAGAAGGCCGAAGACTGGAGGGAAGTCTTCATAGACTACTTTAAGTCCCGCCGAATGCCCGAAGAAGCGTCTTCAAGACATCAGCTCATGAAACGAGCTCTATCTTTCGCTTTTGTCAACAATACCCTATACAAGAGATCGCTCGATTCTCTATGGCTGAGATGCTTAGGACCTGACGAAGCAGAAAAAGTCGTTCAGGAAGTTCATGACGGACTTTGCGGTTCTCACCAAGCAGGCCCAAAGATGAAGTTAAAGATTAAACGAATGGGCTACTACTGGCCCACAATGATCCAGGACTGCCTCGAGTATGCGAAGCAATGCCACTCGTGCCAGATTCATGGAGATTTCATCCATCAACATCCAAATCCGCTACACCCAACGGTGGCCAGCTGGCCATTCGAGATGTGGGGGACTGACATAGTCGGCCCCATTGAACCAGCATCATCTCGGGGACACCGTTTTATCCTGGCGACGACTGATTACTTCTCCAAATGGGCAGAAGCAGTACCACTGAGGGAAGTGAAGACGGAGAATATCCTCCATTTCTTCAAAACGCACGTCATCTATCGGTTTGGAACCCCACGGCGGATTATCTCCGATAACGGGCCAGCCTACAGGAGCCATAAGATTAGCCGCTTCGCGCAGCAGCACAATATAGACTGGAGGTATTCCTCAGTTTACAACCCGCGAGCCAACGGTCTGGCCGAGGCCTTCAATAAGACCTTGACGAAGATCATAAAAAAGACCGTCTCCCGGAATAAGAGAGACTGGCACGAGAGGCTGCAAGAAGCCCTTTGGGCTTATCGAACTACATTCAAGACGGCCACAAATACAACGCCATACGCGTTGGTATTTGGGACGGAGGCAGTACTCCCCCTCGAGATAGAGTTACCCTCTCTACGAGTGGCAGTCCACCACGAACTGACCGACGAAGAAAATGCCCACCTTCGACTTGAGGAGCTTGATGCCCTCGACGAAACCCGACTCATAGCGCAACAACATCTAGAAGCCTACAAAGCAAAGATGACGCGCTCGTACGAAAAATTGACCAGGCCAAGGACATTCCACCAAGGCGAACTCGTATTAGTGGTCAAAAGACCTATGATTCCCAATCGTGCCAAGCGGGGAAAGTTCGAGCCAAACTATGAAGGCCCGTACATCATAGACCAGGTTTACCAGGGTGGAGCCTATCTACTCGTGGACATGCACGGTGAGAGGCCTTTCAGGCCAATAAATGGCCGCTTCTTGAAGAAATACTATGCCTAGTGAGCCACAGCCTGGGTCAACGATAGATGACAACGACTATGTCCGCTCGCTATCTTCCTAGGCTCAGACTTTACAAGCAGCAGCTGACCCTCCCCTAACGACGGACCGAAACGTCCTTAAACTAACAAGAGACCGAAACGTCTTTAAACTATGAACGGACCGAAACGTCCTTAAACTATCAACAGACCGAAACGTCTTTAAACTAACGGTGGACCGAAACGTCCTTAAACTATCGACGGACCGAAACGTCCTTAAACTAGCGACGGACCGAAACGTCCTTAAACTAACGACGGACCGAAACGTCCCTAAACTACTGCCGCAGCATCCTTAGGCTGGCAAGATGATAAAAAAAAAAACAAAAAAACGGTATGTCCATAAAGCAAAATGGGCACGGATGAAAACCCGAAAGGGCTCCGTGAGTAAAAACAGCAGGGCTACCGGCGAGTGTTTGTGAAAACCCGAAAGGGCGCAGCCTCGTTAAAAGACACTTACAGGGTCCTCTCGACCTTGTAAGGAGAAACCACCCGCGTGAGATCCTTACGACTCATAAGGGAGAAACACACTTAAGGATCCCCACGATTCCTAAGGAGAAATTACACTTGCGAGATCCTCACGACTCGTAAGGGGAATTCTCTTATGGGACCCTCACGGCTCATAAGATTTGAAAGTCTTAAGTTACAGAAACCTTAACCTGTTCTTAAGCAACTCCCACAACCTTCGATATTGCCCTACAAGCGGCTCGGACTGACCCTTGTATACAATCCACGGGCGCGAATAGACATTTCCCTAACAAAGTCCCACCCGTGACTGGGGATATATCCATATGGTGAACAACCCTTGCAAGTCCTCTCGACTTATAAGGGGAAAATCCTCTTTGTAAGATCCTTACGACTTACAAGAGAACATGCACTTAAGAATCCCCACGATTCTTAAGGAGAAAACACACCTGCAAGATCCTCACGACTTGTAGGGAGAAACACCTTTGTGAGACCCTTACGGCTCATGAAGTCAAAAGCCTTGGTCGACAGGACCCTTAACCCTGTTTGCTAAGCCACCTTTGTTCAAACGTCGACAGAGGCAAATGATGATTCGCTCCTGGTAAACATTCCAGTTGTGGCGGCGCTGATGCCGAAACCGGTATCCAAAAAATCCGAGCTTGCCGCGAAAAAGCTAGCAAGCCACACATGCATGACAAAATAGCCGAAATGATGGGACAACTTGCAATAAAAGGAAGCAAGCAAAATCTCGGCGGTTCACAGATAACTTAGTGTTCACCACCGTGGCATTCGTCTCGATACAGCAGACGCGATACCAGCAAATGAAGCGAAGGCCAAATTCCTAGCTTCATTGTCTCGACGACACAACATCAAGCGAAACGGAACAGCGGCAACCCCAAGTTCCATGGCTCGGCGACACATATCGCCAAGAGTCAACCCCCATCCCGTGAAATGCGGATACAATCAGCAAACTTCCTGGTTACGTGGAAAGCGGATAACGTCACTCTTTGACCCCGTGGAAAACGTCCAGAGCGGATCCTGGTCCTCGCAGAGCATGGCAGTGAACCCGTGCGAAGCATCCAGAGCGGAGCCTAGTCCTCGCCTAACGCGGCAGTGAACCCGTGTGAAGCATCTAGTGCAAACTTCCTGGTTACGTGGAAAGCGGATAACGTCACTCTTTGACCCCGTGGAAAACGTCCAGAGCGGATCCTGGTCCTCGCAGAGCATGGCAGTGAACCCATGTGAAGCATCCAGAGCGGAGCCTAGTCCTCGCCTAACGCGGCAGTGAACCCGTGTGAAGCATCTAGTGCAAACTTCCTGGTTACGTGGAAAGCGGATAACGTCACTCTTTGACCCCGTGGAAAACGTCCAGAGCGGATCCTGGTCCTCGCAGAGCATGGCAGTGAACCCATGTGAAGCATCCAGAGCGGAGCCTAGTCCTCGCCTAACGCGGCAGTGAACCCGTGTGAAGCATCTAGTGCAAACTTCCTGGCTACGTGGAAAACGGATAATGTCACTCTTTGACCCCGTGGAAAACGTCCAGAGCGGATCCTGGTCCTCGCAGAGCATGGCAATGAACCCATGTGAAGCATCCAGAGCGGAGCCTAGTCCTCGCCTAACGCGGCAGTGAACCCGTGTGAAGCATCTAGTGCAAAATTCCTGGTTACGTGGAACGTGGATAACGTCACTCTTTGACCCCACGGAAAACGCCCAGAGCGGAGCCTGGTCCTCGCCAAACACGGCAGTGAACCCGTGTGAAGCATCCAGAGCAAACACCGGACTGTGGAGTCCCTAAAATCCACGGACTATGATGTCCTTAACCTCGACCGCAATGTCTTAAAACTAACAACCAACCACCCCTATTCCTCACAGATTTTTGCCTCGGTTTAAGGGTACATCTCTTCACTCCTTTGATGCCCGGCGTTGTAATTCCTCAACGTCTTCAGAGAGGTGACGGGTCCCTGAAACCAAACATCGGACTGTGGAGTCCCTAAATCCACGGACTATGAGGTCCTTAACCTTGACCGTGATGTCTTAAAACTAACATCGGACTATGGAGTCCTTAAATCCACGGACTATGAGATCCTTAACCTTGACCGCGACGTCTTTAAACTACAATATCTGGAGAAACCCCTGACTCCGTAAAACACGGACAAGGGTAACCGCATCCAACACTTATAAGTCCTCACGACCAGAAGGAAAACTCTTTATGAGACCCTCGTGGTTCGTAAAATGCAGGAGTCTTAGGAAGCAGATCTTAACCCCGAATCCTGAGCCATCGCTGTCCTGCAAGGAGATCAAGATAGAATATCCGCATAATGCATCCAATAAAAAGAGGACACACCATTGAAAGGAAAATTGTACCTTTTATTCATAAACCAAAATGGATACAAAATACAATTCATGAAAGAAACAAAAAAGGAAGATACCCTTATTCATGAGTATGTACAAAAAATAGAAGAAAAGATACAAGTCCTTAAGCCGGCGGGCGGTGCAGTAATTTCACCAGCTCGTCATTCTGTTGTTGAGCCACGGCTTCATGACGCAAGATCTCCAGAAGACGAACCTCCGCCTGAGCTTGCTGGGCCTGATATAAAGCAAGCCGGGCTTCAAGCTCTTTTTCAGTGGCCTTGTGAGCCTCAACCCTCTCGCGAGTAAACGTGGCGGCTTTATCAAGAGCCACCACCTCCTTAATGGACTCCTGAAGTACTCGCCAGAGCTCATACGCTTCGTTGGCTTTGGCTGTAAGACTGGCCTGAAGCTCGCCCAACGCCTTGGAGGCTAGCTCCCTCTCCGAAAATTTATGGCCGAGCCTTTTTCTCGCATAACGATATGTTCGCTACGTGACCACGTAAGCTCGCTTTCGTGACCGCGGCCTCGCAAACATGACATTTACAAGACCGTATAAATAGGCTTCCAGCCGACGGGAGTAGTCGATCTAAAACGCGCTCATGTCACCTGACGTGAAAGGCAACAAGAAGGATTTCCGACATATTTCAAGCATGCGATCGCAATCATATGAGTATTCAAAAGAAAATAGTAATAGCATTTGCAATTGCATGAACATTCATAATGCCCAAAAAGGGGCTGATACGCAGGAAAGTGATGATAGCATTTGCAATTAAAGAAAGTTCTCATGAGAAGAATCCAAAGTTTATTTATGCAAGCAGAAACATACATACTAGTACCAAGCCTACATCGAAGTTCTGCATAAAGCATAAAAAAGGAGAGACTAATTTAAAAAAAAAAAATGTTCTACGCTAACGAAAAAGGTCACCATACGTGGGATCAACGGCACAGGGGTTAACGAAGCAAAGGACAAAATTCTCCATCTCTCTCTCTGCTTTCTCCAGCACATCGAAGCGACGGTTCTCACGAGGAGTCGCTCCCCATCGATTGGCGCCATGTTCGTCCGTGAAAGCAGACATAATAGCTCGCCGGGCCTTGATCTGGCCCAGCAGATGAATTGAGCAATCCTTCAAAGCCTGAGTAATCAGGCACGCTTCATGAAAGCCCTCGAGCTTCTCTTCCGCCGCATCAAGCATCGCCAGGGTCATCTCTGCTGGGTGAGGAGGGATGTCGGCAAGCACGGCCGCGAGAATCATCCGGAGCCAGAGAGAACCCATCGGGAGAGGAGACCCCCTACGGATCGAGAGTTCATGCATGGCTGAGTCGCATTCGTTGTCGGTAAGGAGGGGATCCACCAACCGAGCGGCAAAGCGAGGGATCATCTCCTCGATAGGCACTTCCCATGGCTGTCGACGAGCGTGTGGGCGGTTGCAGGCCATAGCGCTCAGATACTCCTCAAATTAAATCACGTCGATATGGGAATGAATTTCTCTGTGAGGAGAAAATAGGCTATGGCCTCAAGAATATAAAGAAGTGCATTAAGTGCTATGCGCGGAAAATCTTGCATGCAAAAGATGTTTCCAAGGCCCAAAAAAGGAAAGGCATCGAAAATCAAGGAGAAATAACTATTTCCAAGGCTCCTTTTACGCATCTGATACTGCGCGCTAAAAATGCGGCATGGAAGATTTTTGTGAACAGTCCCATCAAATGATCCCACGTGCGGAACGCGTGAGACCCAAATTTGACGTGCACTAGAAAATAGAATAGCACCATGCATATTGAAAGCACCAGCAACAACAATAGTGAAATGATAAAATTCCAGAAAAAGGGCATGCAAGCATAGAAAAAAAAAAAAAAAAAAAGAAAACATAATAAAACTTGTCACTCATACTTCAAGAGGTCCATACAAAATCTGGAGGACACATTTACAATGGTAAAACTTCAGATGCGGGGCATGGGTTGAGGAACTCAAAATTAACTTTATTCAAGACCTTCCAAACATTGCGAACCTCCCGAGTATGCTTTCTCTCACGGTCACAAGCATCGGGGTCCCCGCGGATGTCCTCTACCCTCCGATAGGCGCCCAGTATGGCTGATTGTTGAAAAAGCTGATGAAGGAGATCAATGAGATCATCCCGCCTCCTCTTTGAGATCAAGCCCATAAGGTACACCGAATGCACCTTATCCTCGGCAGTGTCTAAGTCCCCGAGCGGTATGCCGGCGCAAAAGAGAGGAAGTGCCTCCCGGATCACCAGCACGATCAGCCTCAGAAGAGAAGAGCGACGGGGGAGTAGCCTGTGATTGTACTCGTCGAAGCGGCCCATGATCTCGGCACACTGAGCATCAGTGAACTCCTGGTTCTGACTGCGGCCCAGCGCACGAATATTCCCGTACGAAATGATCTCGTCAAGACGATACAGGTGGGCGTCCATGATACCTGAAACAAAAGTCACGAGAATCATTACAAAATCCCCATCGCATTAATTGCAGAAGAACAGCCTCGGGCCAAGAGACCCCAAGGAGCCTCTGTGTGAAGAGATTAAGTTCTTCATAGGAATTAAATTCCTTATTAAGAAAAAGGGAATTAAATTCCCAGGAATAATTTTGATGGAATTAAAGTCCAGGGAGTTGAAACGCTGTCATTGTCCCCCCAAAGATCGCCAAAACCCTAAGAGATCTACAGTTCGAAGGTTCCCTATTCTTAAGAAAAAACTTGAAGAAAAATGGGTTCTTTGCGAAACCCTTAATACAGATTTGAAATCCAAAAAGTTCTTTTAAAAACGAAGGCGCTTTGGCCGTTCAACACCTTTACCTGAGAAGAAAGGTTCTTTGCGAACAGAGTTAAACTCTGGGAAATGTTCAAGACAGAGAACTGAGCTCTGAAAGCGAGAATTAAATTCTCGAAGAAGAAATTCTCAGAGGAAGAAGATGAGCAAAGTGAAGGCTCCTATGAAGAGACAGCAATATTTATAGAAAACAATGGAAACGTTTCATCTCCCCAGATCCTTAAAAGAATCCAACGGTCGCGAGAGGAGACAGCGTTGCACTCACGTGCTGACACGTGAGAACAACGCTGTGGGGAAATTTGTTTCCTGATTTAAAATCAGGAAAGCTTCTGTGGAAAGCTTCAAAAAGGGGCCACGTGCTTACACGTGACCAGCAGTCACGTGTTGACACGTGACCTATAAAGTGCAGAAAAGGCGCACATTGAATCGCTGAGCAAAGGAAAAGAGCTTCAGAAGAGGTCACGTGCTCCCACGTGACCAGGGTCACATGTTGACACGTGACGTTCAAAGCAGCAAACTCGCTCTCCAATTGAACCAAGGAAAGAAGTGCCAGACAGGGGTCACGTGCTCACACGTGACCAGGGGTCACATGGTAACACGTGACGGCTAAGCAGCAGAAGAAGGCATAACGCAGAAAGAAAGAGGATCCTTCATTCCAAAAGGGGGGTCACGTGTCCGCACGTGACCATGGGTCACGTGGTCACACGTGACCGGCTTTCAAAGCCCTTTTTGTCAACAGAATTAAATTCTGAGAGAAATGCGAATCTTTCCAAAGGAACGCAACTATATGCATCCAATCAAATTAAAGATTCAGAGGTCATTTATTTATGGAAAATCTCGGGTTTGGAAAGATTTCCCCCTTAAATCTAACCAAAATAAAAAGGGAGGATCTCTGGGTTTGAAATCCAACGGTGGATAAAATTCACCTAATAATCCAAAGGTCCAGAATGAACAATGAATGCAAATCAAATATCTCCATGAAGATTCGTCAAAAACTGATTGATTCGGCTGCTTCTCCTATAAATAGGAGCCAAGAGATACAAAGAAATAGGGAGATACACGCGCAGAAAAAAGAAAAAAGGAGAAAAGCTTTGATACTTGGAAAAGACTTGGATCTTCTGCAAAAAACCCTAGGTAAGAAAGGGAAGGCCTTTTGAAAGAGGGGGAATTTAATTCCCAACAGAGTTTAACTCTGATACATAAAACAGAAGAGCACATTTCTTCTCTCTTCGATAGAGGATCTGCAAAGTGCACATCTCCCCTTTAGGTTGAGAATTTAATTCTCAATGGGTCGAGATCCTGCCATGCAGATCCAAAACATAGAGAAGGAATGCAAGCATGAGAATTTAATTCTCGCAGAACTGTAGGAATTCAATTCCTTTAAAACAAAATTAGGGCTCGACCCTATATCATGGGAATTTAATTCCTTCAAAATAAAAAGAAGCAGGGTTTAACCCTAATTAAGAACATAGTTCTGTTGAAACAGCAGGAATTTAATTCCCTTTCTTTAAAAACGAGACGTTTAGCTCCTTAAAAGCTTTCATTAGGGTTTAACCCTATTCAGTTCTTCACATAAACAAGGAATTTAATTCCTACAGAAGGTTCAGGGATCGAAAGGAAGTAGGAATTTAATTCCTTTGAAAATTAAAGCCCGAGGAATTTAATTCCTGAAAAGAAAGATCAACAGATTCTCTAAACTACATACATGGAGGTAGGGTCACGTGTCACCACGTGACCCTCTCAAAAGAGCTACAGAAGTCCCTTTGAGGCAGCACCCCACGTGATCCACGTGACCTTGGCAGAAACTCTAATACACAAGCATTTGAATGCCCATCACGTGATGGCACGTGATGCTTTGAAAGAAGTGATAATTTCAGCAGAACAACTGAAGGGAGGGCGCTCTCACGTGCTGCCACGTGACCCTTCTTGCCTTAGTGTTTAACACTAAAATTAAAACTCTCAAGCCCAGTGTTAAAACACTGTCGGGCCTTAGCATTCAATGCTGGTTAAAAAAGCCTTATTGGCAGTGTTCAACACTGATCTGTTTTAGTGTTTAACACTAATTTGAAAAAGCCTTATTACTGGTGTTTGACACCAATTATCTCTTAGTGTTGAACACTAACTCATCAATCTTATTCCCAGTGTTCAACACTGATTGCTCTGAAGTATTTAACACCAGGCTTTGGCCCAATTGGCTAAAGGGATAGAGGCAAATATTCTCCCTCAATGGAACAACAAAGAGTCAATATTCCAGACCTGACTGGACTTAGCCCAAGCTGGCCATAAGTCCTCAATCTGTGATTAACTGGGCCGATGGGCTCATAACATAATCGATCAATCTTGACCCAAATTGAGCCAAAGACTATCTAATCCACCCCGGTTCTAGGGTACATCTCTTCACTCCTTTGATATTTGGCATTGTAATCCCTCAATGTCTTCAAAGAGGTGACGGGTCCCGAAGACCACTCATGACATGGACTGTGGGGTCCTTAAACCCATGCATGATACAAAATTCCTGGTTACGTGGAACGTGGATAACGTCACTCTTTGACCCCGCGGGAAACGTCCAGAGCGGATCCTGGTCCTCGCAGAGCACGGCAGTGAACCCGTGTGAAGCATCCAGAGCGGAGCCTGGTCCTCGCCTAGCACGGCAGTGAACCCGTGTGAAGCATCCAGAGCACATACCGGACTGTGGAGTCCTTAAACCCATGGACTATGACGTCCTTAACCTTGACCGAGATGTCTTTAAACTACCCATGGACCGCAATGTCCTTAAACTACCCATGGACCGCAATGTCCTTAAACTACCCACGGACCGCAATGTCCTTAAACTAGAACAATAGAGCCCCTATATGCTCTTTCGTCGGATCTAAATGGTCCTGTTTAAGTTGATCTTAGCCTCAAAGATGGCTAACGCGTCCTTAAACCTTCAAGCAGACTGGACTATGAATCCCCCTAATTAACTCTGGCTCGAGGGTACATCTCTGAACTCCTCTGACATCCGCCGTTGTAATCCTTCAACGTCGTCAGAGAGGTGACGGGTCCCGACGGCCACATATACGATGGACCGCCACGTCCCTAAACTGGAACATTAGAGTCCAAACACTCTTTTGTAGGATCTAAACGATCCCGTTAAGTTGATCTTAGTCACAAAGTTAGACTAACGTATCCTTAACAAACGTTTGAGTTGATCTTAGCCCCAAGCATGGCTGACGTATCCTCAAACCAAACCCCCAAACCCAAATTTAAGATAATGCGGATTTGGACTAGTCCATGCCCTACGGGCGACGACATAACTCAGTCTCCGTAGACGATCCACGGGCAGTAAAACATAAAACAAAACCCACGACACGAAGTGACCATCTGGAGAAGGAGAAAGTTGTTACCGCAATGCGGTAGCGTAATTAACTGCAGGGGCTTGCGCCTGCAGGGAAGAGCGTCCCCACAATCAAAAACCCCTCAACGAGAGGGAATCTGACGAAGTCTGCTACATCGGTCGCATCCGCTCAAACCTTCGATACATGGTGCCATAAACCAACTTGGCATCTTCGGAGAGGTGAACGGATAGCATCAATTAGCATCTGCCCCGAATCTCAGCGCCAAGACATCGCAGCCTTGCGCGCCGTCGTTCGGAGGGGAACAATCCATGCCATTATCATCAAAATCAAGACGCATATGAGATTCGGGAGAAACATTTAATAACTCGGGATGATGATTTGAACATAAAATTTCAATTAAATCGACAGGTTCATCATCCGAAATATTCCCGGCGTCTATATCCTCAATCAAGTGAAAGTCAATTTCTTTAGACACTTCCTCAAAAGCATGGATGTTTATCGATGTAGATTCTAGAGTGGAAGTGTAAAGATCGAAAGGATTAGGTGCGGTTTCACTCGAAAGGGGTTCCTCACAATCTGGCAAATCAAACACTACAAATTCGCTCAACTCATCTTTATTTTCAACAGGTGAACTATTTAGGGCAATCGATGGAAAAAAGGAGTTGTGGGCTTCAATTGGGTAAGGGTAGGTTTGATTTGAAAATCCTCTCTCATTCTCACTCTGTCCACTTGCCACCTCATATATTGAAAAATTTGGAGCTAGCGGGACACTAGCTACCGGTTCACTAGGTTGCATAAGGGTGGCCACGGACGCTTCCACATTCCTAACCATTTTGTTTGTTGCTGCGATATACACCTCCAACGCCTCTTCCAAACTAGACTTAGGTGGTGAGGGGGTTTCAGTAAAAGATTCAAAATTGGTTGGATATGTGAAACTCCCTAAAGGCTGTGTAGAAGCAGTGTCTAGTGAAGGTGGAAAGGTCGGGTAGGACTGGTAGGAAGTGGGTGATTGGACTGGGGTAGGGTCAACATGAGGATAAAAAGGTGAATAGTCTTGTTGATCCCTAGAACTAGATGAGTGGAGAGGGGTGAAAGATCGGCTACGAGATTGAGCAATATGCTCCGCAATGGACATCGGCCTAGGAGTTACAGCAGGACTTGGAAAAGTGGTGTCAACATATGTAGGTGGTAAAGGTTGACTAGATTGACACAAAGTGGGTTGAAAAGTCAAACTGTTTCTCCTAGACTCCTCTATGTGATCTTTCAAAGATTTTTTTGGCATGGAAGGATCGTCTTTAAATTGACCGAACAAATTGCCGAACGACGCAAAATTAGGTTCAGGATACCAAAGTTCGGCAAGTGATTTTTTATGTGGGGTACCCATGTTAGAAGAAAGGATGAAAGAAAGGTTGGATGGTGCAAGGATTTATTTGGGGCTAAAAAATTTTGCAAGTTCTATAAAATATTTGTCCTTTTTATTTTCATTTTTCATTAATATTTTTCTTTCTCTTTATTTGGAAAAATTTTTTTGCAAAAAGATTTTTAGAGAACAGATATGCAACAGCAAAATATTTTATAGAAAAGATATGCAACAGCAAAATATTACTTGCAATTGGTTATTATTGGAAGCATATCACAAGAATCTTTATTTGGAAAGAATTAACAGCAAAATATTTCTTGCAATCAATTTAGTTCAAGCGGGGCCCACAAATCCTGCACACGATTGTTATTTGGAACGGGAAATATTTTTATAACGCACAAAATCCTGCAGGACTTTTCAGAAAATATATTTCAAAAATTACGGAGGATGAACCGGAGAAGCTTACAGAGCAAATTTCCTGCGCTGAAGACACTAGATAGCCGCGGAATCGCGGTCGCAGGCGGCTTGGCGCGGCGGAAGCGCGGCGACTGAAGCGGCGCAGATCCCGAGATCTCTCCAGAGCGCGGTGGAAGGGCGGCAGAACCCGGTTTTTGCCGCGGATTAGCGGTCCAGTGGTCGGTTCACGTCTTGAAAATTTTTCTTTTGTTTCGTTTTGAAAATCCCCCTCTATTCTGATCTTCTGAATTCTGTTTTGCTTCCTAGAAATTTCCAGATCCGATTTTGTACCTGCAAAATTTCACAGAAAGTATCCCTTCCAAAAATAACAAATGATATATATTTTTATATTTTTTGATTTTTTTTTCCAGATTTTTATGATTTTTTTAAATTTATGATTAACCCGAAATTGCGAAAAGAAAATCCTACGCCATCCCCGGCAACGGCGCCATTTGATTAAGAGAGGTTTTGTCGATCAAAAATAATTACCGCAATCAAGAACGGCGTCGCTTTGCAGCTAGCCGGTGAGTACGGGTCGGTCCACAGGGATGTTGTGAATTTCCTAGTCGCGCTAACGAGTTAATTCCGAAGGGTGTTTGGAATGATTTATTAAATCTAAAAACTGAATTAATCTATATCTAAATCTTGCTAGGGTTAGGTCTAGGTTAAGTTTGGAAAGTCTATAAATCTCACCGCTTTCTATACCCATATGAAGATCTAATTAGGTGTTATGGTAAATATTAATAAAAGGGATTAGGATGATCGGAAGATTGTTCTTTCTCTAGATCCTTGTCCTTCCTTTCTTAATCTTTACCCTAACCTCCATGGAAAACCTTAAAATCCGGGCCTTTATACTACGATATCACCGCTACCTCGAGGGATAGGGTGTCGTAGGGAGCGGAATAAGAAGGTATGCATGGAGTCCTATAAAAATATATGACGGGCAAGAAAGGGGATGAGAGATCTTCGTCTCTCAAACCTTCCCCAGATCTAACCCTAACAAGCGAGGAGACTACTCACTCATTAGGGAATTGAAGAACATTTATCTAGGGCAGAGAATGAAAATTACCTAGGGCAGGAATTGAAATCTAAACTAGAGCACAGAATTAAATCTACTTACAGATGCATCTCTCCAATCATCAACGCAGGGTTGTCAGATCTGAATTCATGAATTAAAGAGAAACACCGATGCTCTCCATAAAGAATTATAAAATTTATTAATGAAGGGAGGCATAGGGAGGCATAAGAAATTACAATGATTAGAGTTCCTATTTATAGAGAATAGGAAACCCTAGGTTACATTTTGATCCGCATGTCTACAATTACAAATATACCCCTAGAAAAACTACCAAGAGACGCAAACAGATTATGGTAAAATTTTATTCTTCTCTGGGCCCAAGACGGCCGCGGATCCGCGGCTTCTGCATGGGTTGGGCCGCGGATCCGCGGCCCAATAGGAAGCTCAGCCGCTGAAACTTTTTGGGCTTCTTCTGGTAGTTTTGGGCTACTGTTTTCTTTACTTCATTCTTCATAATAGCTTCTGGTTCTCCTACAGATTTCCCAGTGAATAATTGTAGCTCAGTGGACTTTTAACCGTTCGCTTTGTGTCGACGTCTTGAACCTTGCTTTGTGAACTGATCTTTATGTAAGCTTGATCAAGATCCTTCTCTTTGTTGGTCAAAGTCCATTTTTTCATCGTTTTCACTGTTTTCTGTACAAGAACCTGTAACCTGTAACATGTAGCAGACATGCGTCAAAAGCACCTGTTTTCATTGTAAAATGCATAAGAATAGGGAATAGAAAATGCAATATTATGGTATGAACAGGTGATATCCTCGGAGACCTTTTCTTTCCCTTTATCTTTTTTGTTTGAGGGTCCGAGATTCTTTTCAGGCAGCGTCCGATTCCGCAGCCGAATATTTTCGCAAACCTTCGGCTCTTCTTCTTTTCCTGAAGTGGACTCTTTAAAGAGAGAGGCAAGTCCCAACTCTTCATCAGAATCGCTCCCAAATGTAGGCACTTGTGACCCGCCGGTATTAACCATGCGAAAATCGCCGGTAGTTCTTTTAAGCTCTTCGGTCGTATTTTTTCGTTCCCGACGAGTCTTGCGCTTTTCCCGCTTAAAATGTTGTCAATGAGCAACATATCCCTGCCACCATCTGTCGAAAGCTTTGCACTCTTGAGTGGGGTGCGACACTTTCTGATGATATAAGCAATAGGAGGGGTGCATTTCTATTTCACCAGTAATTTTTCCTTCGGAGGATGGTAGCTTCATGCCCATTGATATGGCCTTAGTAAACATCTTCCTCATCTTGAATTGGCTTTTGTCGACGGTGGAGGTGTTTTGCTCCATCGGGATCGTATCAGCTCTTTCATCAAGTCGCTGGCGTTGGCCCTTTCAAATATAGCCGTCTCGCGTTCTCGATCAGTTTTACTTTTCAATCGAGCTTCGTTAAGGAACGCGTCAATTACTTCATCTGACGGCCCCAGAATTCTTGATTCGGTATCTGCCCCCAGCGTTTCAGTACAAGGAGTCTCCTCATCGCCCATGAACGAATGGGAAATCACATGACAGCTCGCCACGTATTCTTCAGATTCATCTGATGAACTATCCCCCTCATCTTCCTTTTGGAAGACGTGATTGAGGAACTCTTGGAGTGTAATGGGAGTCCGTGCCTTCTGGTTGTATTCCTCCAGCGCGTCAATTTGTTTTTGCAAGTCTGTGTGCTTGTCGCCAGGTTTCACGGGCTTCTTTGACTTCTTTTTCTTCTTCTTCGAAGATTTTGACGGCAGGTTGCGAGTGTTTGAGCCACCACCATCGGTTTTTGGAGTTGTACGCGGCTTCAACATCCCCTCAATGACCTGCGGTTCCAACGGGTTCTTCCACTTGATCGCTGGACATATATGAAGATCGTTTGGCATCCTCTTTGTCTTGGCTGATAATACAACCTCCCAAGGAGCTTCTTTAACGACGGAGCATGTTGCCCCCGGCGTATTCATCCCCTTAGAGTTGTGGGGTTGCGGGGGATTCACCTTCCATTTGTCGGATAACGCGAATTTGCCCTGTCGGTACTGGTTTTCAAGCCAATTCTTGAAAACATAGCAATCTTCAATCGGATGGCCCAGTACTCGATGATAAGCACAGTAGTTGGGCTCATTGACATCACTTAGTTGTAACAGACTTTTTGGATCCGGCAGATTTATGAGTCGGTTGCGCAACGCCAGCTCGGATAACCTTTTCGTTTTATCGCGGGGAAAAGAGTAAGAACGTCCTAGCCTCTCCTCAAGGGCTACGTACGGACGCATATTATTTTGACGAACAACCGGCTTTGAGTCACTCGGTTGTTGTTGAGCATTAGCGACAACGATCGCTTTTCCCTTCCCTTTGTCATTTCGGGAGTCCGGCTTTGGAAGAGGGGGTTTATGGCCCATCTGATCCATTTGCGCTAGCTTATCAATCAAGGCCTGGAAGGTAGTCGGCTTGAAAAACATCATAAATTGCGAGATGGTTGCTTGCGGATCAAGGGTTCCCACAAACATACCCACCGCGGGAGCTTCTTCAATGCGCTGCTCACATTTCGACCATAAGTTCCGCCACCGTATAGCATATTGAACCCACGTCTCGCCTGGTTTTATCCTGGCGTTAATTAGTGCTGTCATCGAGGTACGCTCACTGGCGCTTGCAAAACGCTGAGTAAACAGTAGCTCCATCGCTGCGAAGGTCTTGATAGAATCGTTCGGGAGTTCAGAGTACCACTCGAACGCCATATCTGATAAACTTCCAACAAACTGGCGAAGCAACAGCTTGTCGTCACCGCCGGTGTTGCCGCAGAGTGCTCTGAACTGGGCAACATGCTGGTGAGGATTGCCCGTCCCCTTGTAGACATGAAACTTGGGAATTGTGTAACCGGGCGGGTACTTGATTTAGTCATACCAACTTGGATATGGCCGCCCCGTTTTTACGACCTGGCCGGCTGCTTCGGTCGCATGATGAACCCGTATTTATTGGGCTATGTACTCGTCCAAATCAACTTTGGAGATTGTATCCTCCTTAGCTGTTGATAGGGCTGGCGGAGGATTTGATGCCTCTCCCCTATCGTCACCAAGGACGATCGGGGGATCTTCAGCCGGTAGATCTTGTTGTATCATCATCCCTATCATGTCTTGGAAGAGGAGGCCCATACGTTGTATGTTGGCTGCTTGTTCAGCAGCCTCTTTGTCCTTCTTTTACAATATTCGACGAAGGAATTCGGCGTCGGTTTCTTCCTCTTGGCGTTCATCCGAGGACGTTTCAGGGCTTTCTTTTACCCAGTAAGTGCGGCCATAGCGTTCATCATCTCTTGGAGCTTCTGTTGCTGCTCCTGCGCCTTGGTCACTGACCGCGTGTGCGGTCTATGACCTGTTGATATGCGGCTGTCCTCTTTACCAGACGCCATGTATACGGTATGAACTACAATGCCCCCTGACTTAGGGCGTTTGGGTTCATCACCTCTGATATTTGTCGCCGACGTGGGGGTTTTCTCCGGCCTTCTTCTTTTATGGGCCGTTGAAGTTGAAGGGGCCGTTGCAGTGGGCACCCTAGCGATCGTTGTCCCCTGCTGTTTAATGGGATGGTCTTTTTCTTTTTGCACCTTCATCTTATTTTGTTGACGAGAGTGATCTGGGTCGATCACGGAGTCTTGAACCCTTCGCCAAACCTTGTATATTTTTTAGGACAGCCGTTGAGGGGGCTGTTCTTGCTTTGTTTCCGGAACTCTCTCCGTGGGCGGAGGAGATCTTTTCAATGTAGCGGTTGGAGAATTCTTACGTACCCTCCTCAGTAGTTCAAAGTTGTTCCCAGTTGGAACAACAACGTTGACTTCTACCCCTGGAGCTGGTGGAGTTAGCCCTGAGGGGGAGTTTCCCCCTGCCTTCCTCACTCGTCGCCAATGGCGACGTTGAGCATGACGAGCCATTGGGACTGGCTCAGAGATTGAGACCGCTTCTTTTTGCCCCATGTCTGAATGAGGCGCCGCCGGTGTTAACATCTTAAAGACTGAGGTTGTCTATTGAGGGATGATATTCAACCTGTCGAAGACAGATCCTCGAGCAAGGGC
Source organism: Agapanthus africanus (assembly GCA_030015575.1). Taxonomy (NCBI): domain Eukaryota; kingdom Viridiplantae; phylum Streptophyta; class Magnoliopsida; order Asparagales; family Amaryllidaceae; genus Agapanthus; species Agapanthus africanus. The sequence continues at coordinate 21,525,509 of JASDDO010000028.1, read as the reverse complement.
AGGAGCAGGAATCGTCAGTCTTGAAAAGACTGACTCTTTGACAGGGGAAGCCGCCTTGACGACTTCTGGAGCAGCAGTTATTGCCTTCCTTGGGACAGCCAATTTAGAGTTCTGATCCAGCCTAGCGAAAACAGAGGCTGTTGGTTTGGTAGTTGGCGACCCGTTGACAGGGGCCGTCGTAGCAGTGAGCCGGTCGAAGACCGATCTCTTGTTCACCTCCGGTGCAGGTATTGGCATAGAGAAGCTTGTAGGCGGGATCATGGTCCCGAAAAACAGGCTCGTGGTAGCCTGATTCACTTGCCCCACAGGCAGAGTAAGGACGGAGGCCGCTTGAGGCCCATATGCTACACCTCCAGGTGAGGTGGAGCGTCCGTTGCAGTGGCACTTCAAGCAGTTGGTGCAGTTAGAGGCCATTGATGCTTGAGTTCTGCGCCAGGTAAAAGACCAAATATTAGTAACTTGAAATCAAAAGGCAACCCTTTAACAAACCGCGATTGGTTCGCGAGGACGACACACGAAGTGTGGAGTGGAAAGAGGAAGTTGTCCCACCGGGCGTGCCAGAATCTGTTCCCCTTCGAAAGACGGCGACGACGTGAGGACGTCTTGCCTGAGATTCGGGACAGATGCTAATTGGTTTTATCCGTCTACCTCTCCGAAGATGCCAAGTTGATTTATGGAACCGTGTATCGGAGGTTTAGACGAATGCGGCCGATGTAGCAGACTTCGTCAGATCCCCCCTCGCTTGAGGGGTTTTTGATTGTGGGGACGCTCTTCCCTGCAAGCGCAAGCCACTGCAGTTAATTACGCTACCGCATCGCGGTAACAACTTTCTCCTTCTCCAGAATTTCACTTCGTGTTGTGTGTGTTTGTTTTGTTTGTGATTGCCCGTGGATTGTATACGGAGACTAAGTAATGCCGTCGCCCGTAGGACGTGGATTAGTCCAAATCCGTATTTACTTAGATTTGGGTTTGGTGTTTTAGTTTAAGGATACGTTAGCCGTATTGAGGCTAAGATCAACTTAAACGTTCGTTAAGGATACGTTAGTCCTGTTTGAGACTAAGGTCGACTTAACATGGTGATCCATTTAATATATGGCCGTCGGGACTCATCACCTCTCTGACATCGTTGAAGGATTACAACGATAGGTGTCAGAGGAGTTTAGAGATGTACCCTTGAACCAAGGTTGATTTGGAGTTTTATAGTCCATTTGAATGTTTAAGGATACGTTAGCCGTGTTTGGGGCTAAGAGCAACCTAAACGTGATCGTTTAGATCCGGCAAAAGAGCATTTGGAGGCTCTATTGTTCCAGTTTAGGGACGTGGTGGTCCATGTTCCAGTTTAGGGACGTGGTGGTCCATCATTAGTTTAAGGACGTCTCGGTCCAATAATAGTTTAGGGACGTGTCGGTCCAATATTAGTTTAGGGACGTTTCGGTCCAATATTAGTTTAGGGACGTTTCGGTCCACGAGTTTAAGGACCCCGCAGTCCATATTCATATGTGGTCGTCGGGACCCGTCACCTCTCTGACGTCGTTGAAGGATTACAACGACAGATGTCAGAGGAGTTCGGAGATGTATCCTCGAACCGGAGGTAAATTGATTTAAGAGAGCAATCTTGCTCAGTCAATTTAATTTGAGGACTTACGGCCAAAATTGGGCTAAGTCCAGTTGGAAAATACTCATCGTTTTTATTTGTTTTTGCATTGCATTTCTTTTTATTTTGATCTGGGCTCTGCCGATGCAGAGCATCAATTTGTTTTGGGGCTCTGCCCATTTATAAATGATGCAGAGCATCAATTTTATCTGGGCTCTGCCCCTTTTATTGCTTTGCAATTTATTTTGGCATGCTAGGTCTTTTTGACTTGGGCCTGGCCCTTTAACAAAAGAAATACATTGCATTATTCAGGCGCTTTGCGCCAATCAAAGAGCGCAAGCGCTTGTGGTGAGGACACGTGTCATGCAAACGCAGTGCGCTGCGCCAGTGCGCTGTGCTGCTGCGCTGCTGACATGTGTCACGCTCTGAGGAGCGCAAGCGCAACAGCGCAGTACGCTGTGTAAGTGCGCTGCGCTGTTGCACTGCTGACATGTGGCGCTCCCTGGTGGTCTGCGCCAACACAGGAGCGCAACTGTGCAATTTTTCAAGTGCAGAGCACTATTAATTTGAGAATCTTTTAGATTCAAGAACCAATGGTTCATAAAGGAAGTGCAGAGCACTATTTGATTTCTTGATCTAATTTAGATCAAAGAAAGACAAGCTTTTTCTTATCTCAGGAACCAGAGGTTCATAAAAAGTGCAAAGCACTATTTTTATTCTGTTTTTTATTAAAGATTATTGATCTTTTTTAGATCAATCATCTGTTCATAAGAGAATTTTCTTTTTTTCTAAAGGCTTTTTACCTTTTTTGTTCTTGAGGATTCCTCTTCAATTCTTCAAAGTTCTCTCTGTTTAATTTCAAAAAAAATATTGATCCCTTTTGAATTGAGGTATAGGGTCCTTTTTATAGTGCCCATAAATTTGTTAAAGAGATCTTTCTCTGAGTGATTTGGGGAATTTCCCCCACCGTTGGATCTTTGATCCAAGAGCTCCTGTTTTACAGAAGAAAATCTTCTTGTTTTAACAAAAACAGAAAGATTTCTTTGAAATCTTAATTTTGTTTGGCGCAGACGCCCCAGAGCGTGACACGTGTCAAGCAGCGCACAGCGCAGCGCAACTGCGCGAGCGCATCTGCGCTGACACATGTTAAGCAGCGCACAGCGCAACTGCGCTAGCGCATCTGCGCTGAAACGTGTCGCGCAGCGCACAGCGCAGCACAGCTGAAGCGTTGCTTCCTTTGATTTTTCTTTAAACAGAGCTTTGCTCTGATTGGGTGCGCTGTCTTAGGCGCTGCGCTGATGCATCTGCACCTGACACGTGGCGCGTTGCGCCTAGGATTTGAAGCGTTGCTTCAAAATTCAAATTTCGAATTTCCAGCAGAGCTTTGCTCTGATTGGGGGAAACAATGCCCATTGACATGGCCTTAGCAAACCTTTTCCTCATCTTGAATTTTCTTTTGTCGGTAGTGGAGGTGTTTTTCTCCAGCGGGATCGTCTCAGCTCTTTCATCAAGTCGCTGGCGCTTGGCCCTTTCAAATATAGCCGTCTCGCGTTCTCGATCAGCTTTACTTTTCAACCGAGCTTCATTAAGGAATGCGTCAATTACTTCATCTGATGGCCCCAGAATTTTTGGTTCAGGATCTGCCCCCAGCGTTTCAATACAAGGAGTTTCCTCATCGTCCATGAACGAATGGGAAATCACATGACAGCTCGCCACGCATTCTTCAGATTCATCAGATGAACTTTTTCCCTCATATTCCTCTTGAAAGACATGATTGAGGAACTCTTGGAATGTAATGGGAGTTCGTGCCTTCTGGTTGTATTCCTCCAGCGCGTCAATTTGTTTTTGCAAGTCCGTGCACTTGTCGCCAGGCTTCACGGGCTTCTTAGATTTCTTCTTCTTCTTTTTCGAAGATTTTGACGGCTGGTTGCGAGTGCTTGAGTCACCACCATCGGTCTTTGGAGTTGGACATGGCTTCAACATCCCCTCAATGATCTGCGGTTCCAACGGGTTCTTCCATCTAATCGCCGGCCATGTCTGAAGATCGTTTAGCATCCTCTTTGTCTTTGCTGATAATACAACCTCCCAAGGAGCTTCTTCAACAACGGAGCATGTTTCTCCCGGCGTATTCGTCCCCTTAGAGGTGTGGGGCTGCGGGGGATTCACCTTCCATTTGTCAGATAACGCGAATTTGCCCTGTCGGTATTGGTTTTCAAGCCAATTTTTGAAAATGTAGCAATCTTCGATCGGATGGCCCAGTACTCGATGATAAGGACAGTAGTTGGGCTCATTGACATCACTTGGTTGCAATGGACATTTTGGATCCGGCAGATTTATGAGTCGGTTGCGCAACGCCAGCTCGAATAACCTTCTCGTTTTATCGCGGGGAAAGGAGTAAGAACGTCCTAGCCTCTCCTCAAAGGCTACGTACGGACGCATATTATTTTGACGAACAACCGGCTTCGAGTCGCTCGGTTGTTGTTGAGCATTAGCGACAACAATCGCTTTTCCCTTTCCTTTGTCATTTCGGGAGTCCGGCTTTGGAAGAGGGGGTTTATGGCCCATCTGATCCATTTGCGCTAGCTTGTCAGGCTTAGAAGGTAGTCGGCTTGAAAAACATCATAAATTACGAGAAGGTTGCTTGCGGATCAAGGGTTCCCACAAACATACCCACCGTGGGAGCTTCTTCAATGCGCTGCTCGCACTTCGACCATAAGTTCCTCCACCGTATAGCATATTGAACTCATGTCTCGCCTGGCTTTACCCTGGCGTTAATCAGTGTTGTCATCGGGGTGCGTTCACTGGCGCTTGCAAAACGCTGAGTAAACAACAGCTCCATCTCCGCGAAGGTTTTGATAGAGTCGTTCGGGAGCTCAGAGTACCACTCGAACGCCGTATCTGATAAACTTCCAACAAACTGGCGAAGCAAAAGCTTGTCATCACCACCGGTGTTGCCGCAGAGTGCCCTGAACTGGGCGACATGCTGGTGAGGATTGCCCGTCCCCTTGTAGACATGGAACTTGGGAATTGTGTAACCGGGCGGGTACTTGATTTGGTCGTACCAACTTGGATATGGCCGCCCCGTTTTTACGACCTGGCCAGCTGCTTCAGTCGCATGATGAACCCGTATTTGCTGGGCTATGTACTCGTCCAAATTAGCTTTGGAGATTGTATCCTCCTTAGCTGTTGATAGAGCTGGCGGAGGATTTTATGTCTCTCCCCTATCGTCTCCAAGGACGATCGGGGGCTCTTCGGCCGGAGGATCTTGTTGTACCATCATCCCTACCATGTCTTGGAAGAGAAGGCCCATACGCTGTATGTTGGCTGCTTGTTCAGCAGCCTCTTTGTCCTTCTTCTCCAATATTCGACGAAGGAATTCGGTGGCGGTTTCTTCCTCTTGGCGTTCATCCGAGGACGTTTCAGGGTTTTCTTTTGGCCCAGTAAGTGCGGCCATAGCGTTCATCATCTCTTGGAGCTTCTGCTGCTGCTCCTGGGCTTTGGTCACTGATCGCGTAAGCAGTCGATGACCCGTAGATATGTGACTGTCCTCTTTACCAGATGCCACGTAGACGGTATGAACTACAATGCCCCCTGACTTAGGGCATTTGGGTTCACCACCTCTGATATTTGTCGCCGGCACGGGGGTTTTCTTCGGCCTTCTTCTTTTGTGGGCCGTTGAAGTTGAAGGGGCCGTTGCAGTGGGCACCCTAGCGATTGTTGTCCTCTGCTGTTTAACAGGACGTTCTTTTTCTTTTTGCACCTTCGTCTTCTTTTGTTGCCGAGAGTGATCTGGGTCGATCACGGAGTCTTGAACCCTTCGCCAAACCTTGTATATTTTTTAGGACGGCCGTTGAGGGGGCTGTTCTTGCTTTGTTTCCGGATCTCTCTCCGCGAGCGAAGGAGATCTTTTCAATGTAGCGGTTGGAGAATTCTTACGTACCCTCCTCAGCAGTTCAAAGCTGTTCCCAGTTGGAACAGCAGCGTTGACTTCTACCACTGGAACCGGTGGAGTTAGCCCTGAGGGGAGTTGCCCCATGCTTTCCTCACTCGTCGCCAATGGCGATGTCGAGCATGACGAGCCATTGGGACTGGCTCGGATATTGAGATAGCTTCTTTTTGCCCCCTGTCTGAATGAGACACCGCCGGTGTTAACCTCTTAAAGACCGAGGTTGTCCTTTGAGGGGTGATATTCAACCTGTCGAAGACGGATCCTCGAGCAAGGGCAGGAGCAGGAATCGTCAGTCTTGAAAAGACTGACTCTTTGACAGGGGAAGCCGTCTTGACGATTTCTGGAGCAGCAGTTATTGCCTTCCTTGGGACAGCCAATTTAGAGTTATGATCCAGCCTGGTGAAAACAGAGGCTGTTGGTTTGGTAGTTGGCGACCCGTTGACAGGGGTCGTCGTAGCAGTGAGCCGGTCGAATACCGACTTCTTGTTCACTTCCGGTGCAGGTATTGGCACAGAGAAGCTTGTAGGTAGGATCATGGTCCCGAAAAACAGACCGGTGGTGGCCTGGGTCACCTGTTCTATCGGCAGAGCGAGGAAGGAGGCCGCTTGGGGCCCATATGCTACACCTCTATGGGAGGTGGAGCGTCCTTTGCAGTGGCATTTCGAGCAGTTGATGCAGTTAGAGGCCATTGATGCTTGAGTTCTGCGCCATGCAAAAGACCAAATCTTAGTAACTTAAAATCCGAAGGCAACCATTAACAAACCGCGATTGGTTCGCGAGGACGACACATGAAGTGTGGAGTGGAAAGAGGAAAAAGGTCCCATCAGGCGTGCCAGAATCTGTTCCCCTCCGAAAGACGGCGCACAAGACTGCGAGGTCCTGACGCTGGGGTTCGGGGCAGATGCTATTTGGTTTTATCCGTCCACCTCTCCGAAGATGCCAAGTTGATTTATGGCACCATGTATCGGAGGTTTAGACGGATGCGTCCGATGTAGCAGACTTCGGCAGATTCCCCCTCGCTTGAGGGGTTTTTGATTGTGGGGATGCTCTTCTCTGCAGGCGCAAGCCCCTGCAGTTAATTACGCTACCGCATCGCGGTAACAACTTTCTCCTTCTCCAGAATTTTACTTCGTGTCGTGTGTGTTTGTTTTGTTTGTGGTTGCCCATGGATTGTATACGGAGACTAAGTGATGCCGTCGCCTGTAGGACGTGGATTAGTCCAAATCCGTATTTACTTAGATTTGGGTTTGGTGTTTTGGTTTAAGGATACGTTAGTCATATTTAGGCTAAGATCGACTTAAACGTTTGTTAAGGATACGTTAGTCTGATTTGAGACTAATATCAACTTAACAGGATCGTTTGGATCCGACAAAAGAGCATTTGGGGCTCTATTGTTCCAGTTTAGGGACATAGTGGTCCATATTCCAGTTTAGGGACGTAGTGGTCCATTATTAGTTTAAGGACGTTTCGGTCCAATATTAGTTTAAGAACGTTTCAGTTCACGAGTTTAAGGACCCCGCAGTCCATATACGTATGTGGTCGTCGGGACCCGTCACCTCTCTGACGTCGTTGAAGGATTACAACGACAGGTGTCAGAGAAGTTCGGAGATGTACCCTCGAACCGGAGGTAAATTGATTTAAGAGAGAGCAATCTTGCTCGGTCAATTTAATTTGAGAACTTATGGCCAAAATTGGGCTAAGTCCAGTTGAAAATGTTCAACATTTTATTTGCTTTTGCATTGCATTTATTTTTATTTTTATTTGGGCTCTACTCATAAAGGATGCAGAGCATCAATTTGTTTTGGACTCTGTCCATTTATAAATGATGCAGACCATCAATTTTACTTGGGCTCTGCCCTCTTTTATTGCGTTACAATTTAATTAGGCCTGCTTGGTTTTTTTGATTTGGGCCTGGCCCTTTAGGAAATGCATTGCATTTGTCAGGCGCTTTGGGCCAATCAGAGAGCGCAAGCGCTTATGGTGTTAACACGTGTCACGCAAGCAAAGTGCGTTGCGCTAATGCGCTGCGCCGGCGCTGCTGACACGTGGCGCGCTCTGGTGGCTTGCGCCAATCCAGGAGCGCAACAACCAAGTTTACAAGTGCAAGGCACTACAATTTAAGAATCTTTTAGAACCAATGGTTTATAATAAAGTGCAAAGCACTGTTTAATTTCTTGATCTAATTTAGATCAAAGAAAAAAAGTTTTTCTTATTTTAGGAACCAAACGTTCATAAAAAGTGCAAAGCACTGTTTTTTTTTATTTTGTTTTTTCTTGTTTTAAAGAACCAGTGGTTCATAAGAAGTGCAAAGCACTGTTTATTATGTGAATATCATTGATCTTGTTCTTAGATCAATGATCTATTAGAAGAAATTTCTTCTATTTTATGAAGGTTTTTTTTATCTTTTTCTTGAAACTTTTTCAGAGTTCTTTCTGCTTGAAGCTCTTGATTTCTCAAAAAATGTTGATCCCTTTGAATTGAGGTCTAGGGTCCTTTTTATAGTGCCCATAAATTAGTTAAAGAGATCTTTCTCTGAGTGATTTAGAGAATTTTTCCCACCGTTGGATCTTTGATCGAAGGGCCTCTGTTTTACAGAAGAAAATCTTCTTGTTTTAACAAGAACAGAAAGATTTCTTTAGAATCTTGATTCTGTTTGGCGCAAATTCCCCAGCGCATGACACGTGTTAAGCAGCGCACAGCGCAGCGCAACTGCGCTAGCGCATCTGCGCTGACACGCGTCGTGCAGCGCAAAGCGCAGCGCAACTGCGCTAACGCATCTGCGCTGACACGTGTCACGCAGCGCAGCGCTTGCGCAATTGAAGTGTTGCTTCCTTTAATTTTGCCTTAAATAGAGCTTTGCTCTGATTGGGTGCGCTGCTTTGGACGCTGCGCTGATGTGTCTGCGCCTGACACGTGGCGCATTGCGCTCAGAATTTGAAGCGTTGCTTCAAAATTTAAAGTTTAAATTTTCAAAGTAGAGCTTTGCTCTGATTGGGGGAAGACGAAGCGTTGCTTCATCTCCCGTCTTAGAATTTGAACAGAGCTTTGCTCTGATTGGGGTAAACAATGTCGATATGGTGTCGTTTGATGGACTTGTGAAACTTCAAGTTAGGGTTTAGGGTTGGATCTGAAGTGTCGACTTCCAACTGATAAGATATTCTATAACTGTATATACATAATCTGTAAAAGATCTTTTCTTGTTCAAGTCTCCAACGTAATCCGCATCCACGTATCCTTACAACTGACTCGACTTATTTTCTGACTTGTGAAAGAATAAACCGAGGTCTTTAGTTTCTTTTAAATACTGAAGTATCCACTTTACTGCTTCCTAATGAAGCTTCCCTGGATTTGATATGTACCGGCTAACCAGACTTACCACATAGGATATGTCGGACGTGTGTATACCATAGCATACATCAGCGATCCCATCGCACTTGTATATGGTACTCGAGACATCTTTTCCTTCTTCTCCGCTGATTTTAGACACTCCTTAAAAGATAACTTGAAATGACCGGCAATAGAGGTACTCACCTGTCTTGTTGAAGCTATTTAGATGGTCGTGAATAAAAGTCCCTTCTTTCATACGTGATCCATAAAGTTGCTCTTTTAAGTGCAGCTTGTTTGATAACGACTTTGTCATGTACAAGCTCTCTAGTATCAACCACAAACTTGCCGCAAAAGTCTCCTTCATAACGTTATAAATCACGTTATCTGCCAAATAAAGTTCTATCGTGTGTGCTTTCATATCCATCTCTGCCCATACGTCATCTGTCATGGTAGTAAGTTTACTACCCCAAGGGTCTTAAACAGGCTTTCCTTCACTAGAAGTGTTTTTATTCTTCTCTGCCACATCGAGAAGTTTTGTTTCCCATTAAATTTTTCCATCTCAAACTTTGTTCCATTTACCTTATTATCCGTCATTCTTAATTCTAAAGAAAAAACTTTTCCCTTTGATCCTTATGAACTACTATCAATAGAATCACAATCTAAGCAGATGGGAAGCGTACACAAGTATCGTCACCCACTGTAAACTTAAATTGCAAAACTACAGAACATATCTATGATACCGATTATTGTTGCCACAAGATCAATCGGCAACGCAGCGGAAAATCTTACGGATTTATAAACCTAAATCCTTTTACAGACGAATAACAAAAGAACTAGATGCAAACCGTAATAATTAAATAACACAATAGATTGGAGGGAAAAGGGAATAGTTTTATTAGAATTTGAGAAAAAGGAACACCTTACAGAAGATTACAAAAAACCATCTTCTTATGATCTCCAACGAGATCTCTTTGTTCTACAAATTCTTCTTATGATAGTTTTGATCTCTTATGGAGCCGCCGTTTAGTCTCTCTTAAACTTTATGATCAAAACTATCTCTTAATGACCGTCTTGATTTTTCTCGTCTCTCTTGAATCTTATGATCAAGTCGATATTTCTCTTTGATGGAAGCATCTTTCTATTTATAGTATAGAATAAACTTTCTCCCACTTAGATTAGAATTAAAATAAATCTCCTTTATCTTTATTTAATGGAATGTTATCTCTTATTTAAATTTAAATCTAAATCTATACTTAAATAAAAGATTTATCTATAAGAATATTTTCTCTTATCTAAATCTATATTTAAATAAAAGATTTATCTTAATTCTATCTATAATAAATAACTATTTAAATTTAAACTAATCTCAACGGCCCAGGCCGGTAAATCAAGAAACAAATAAATAAATAGCTTACCAGTGGGACTTCAAACCAAAAAAAAAATTGGTATCAGCTCACGTGCATGTCAATTCATCTTGGAGAAAGCCTAAATCAATTGATATTGCAATGCCTAGTAAAAATTGATAATGCTTATGACCGATTTTTTGTCCCTCATCGTACCCAAAGGTTCACTAATATCCGAAACTCATGCCCAAACGGTAAAAAGACCAAGATGTCTCATACTCGATGGATGATATATCTTGGAGATATGCACAGCACCAAGTATAGATCATTTCTAAAAATATGCAGCTTAATTCCATTTTCAAACAGGTCTAAAATTCTAGTTTCCTACACATAATAGGATCTTCATAGATTTGAAGAAGTGGAAACTGTAAATTAAAACAGTGGAGATCGGAAGAACTATTAACTTGCGCCCTTGTCTAAGCTTTTGCCTGATAAGTTGCTCCAGAGTCGGCTAAGTAAAAAAATCACCAACCTTAGAACTTGATCTATTGATATAACTACGAAATGTTTACATTTATAAAAAAAAATTGTATCTTTACTGGAAGGAATACCTCATCGATTGCATTTAGTGCTTTTAGGGCCCCAGACGATGTACAAACTTCCGTGGCTGAAAAGGTTGAATTTGAATGCGATCTAGCACCAGAAGGACCAGAATCTGAAGTACCAGAGATTGCATTATGCCGACTGGGTTGTCTTCTTTGGTTCTCTGGAGGAGCCCTCAAAATCTTCCAAGCAAAGACAAATGTGACGGAAAGAGCGGCAAAAGTTGTGATAGAGCGTAGCTTCTGATACCCATAGAAAATAAAATATACTATTATATTTAAAATTTTGGTACTCAAAGGCATCCACAAAATTAAGATCAAATTTATTTTCTTTGGAGTAGATGATACAGTTCACAACCTTCCAAATATTGCACTGATATTGCATGAAGATATAGGGCTTTACCATATGATTTACAGGGCTAACTTATGCAACTAAGGAACATAATTAAAGACTTAGTTATCAGGAATGATTAACATAAGCTTACTCTGTTGTGAAACTATTAAGAGAATGGAAGTTGTTTATTGAGGGGGGAAAAGAAAAGTTATATACTAATAAGCACTCAGGATCATTTAGAACCAATGTCGAAGGGAATTAGAACCAATAACCTAGTCTTTTAATTCTGTAAAAGGAGTGATTAATATGATGGGTTATTTTATTTGGTTGCACTCCTACATCTTAGGGGAAATGCAATCATCTGACATAGAAGATAATAAAAAAATCTAGCAACTTATTTCATGAGAGATAAGATCGATACCATGACCAGGGTTTAAACTGCACACCACTTTCATAATTTTTCACAGAAAGTTTCATGAAATATATGATACTTCCAGGTCAACAGTTAAGGAATAATCTAACAATGAAATATTTTTTTAGTTATAAATAACCTACCTCCATATGTAAAAGAAATGTGTAATGTTCTAGTACATCAGAATAAAGAAAAAGACCTGTGGTGCCTGGACTTCCATGATGTAACCTATGAATATGATGATGTTATAAACTTGTAACCATAAGCACCATGGGCAGTAAGTAGACGTAATAATAAATACTATAAAAAAACACTTGCACCGAATACCTTTAATGGTATGACCTATTAATAAGACGATGTAATATGATATATTGGCAGTTTAGTGGCATCATCAGAAAATGCTACTGTGGTTTGAAGAGACAAAAAATCCAAAAAATATCAATAGTGGCATAATATTTATGCTTGTTACTTGTTACAAATCTTTTTAACTTCGCGGTATGACATTATAATCGTATTATGTTAACGAATACTAGCAGTACAGGATGCTGCTGTTTGTAGATATTTCTTCTTCTTTTACAGCGGTTTTCAGAGGTGTCCGTAAGGTCACTATAGTTCATTTTTGTTTTTGCTAAGCTATAAGCTTCCGCCTAAGGCCTACCAAACTGCCCTATCTATAATTCTCTCCTTTCCACAAGACCAATTATTAAGTGTTGGTTTTTTTATATATATTGAGGTTGCAAGCTTATAGTGGAAAGAGATTCAACAAATGGAAATTTGCAAGAACACAATTTCGCTCGCCGATATATCTTTTATATCCTTCAGGTTGATGAGTACTGAGTCAGTAGGATATTTCCAATTCCATTGCCACTCTCCGAGATACTAATAAATGTATAGATCTGGAGCTATGTGCTAGTCCTAAAATTTTACAATGTACAAGTATGCAAATTCTATTTCAATAAAGCAAAAGGAAAACTAATGTAATATGATAATTGATGTGGAAGACTCTAAAGTATTACGAGGTGCTAATGCATTTCCTTCTCAATTATGTTGTATCACAAACTCAAACCCAAATGGAAGATCTGGTGTTCAGAAGGACAACAGGACCAAAAAAGTGCAGCAAAATGGTGATGATTTCTTTGATTTGAGCAGGCGGATATTGCATTCTCTCGCCTTGATAGCGCAATGCTATATGGTCCAATTATATGTTGTTCCCTTGATAGTGTGTCTGGGGATACCAATAGCTTATTTGTAAGTACATCAAGTATGGATCATGTGACATAACTATTCGATCTCATATTTTATGAGTTTGTGAATATCTAATATCTCCTCTTTTCTTTTCTTTTCCTTAAAAGACCCTTTACGAGCAACCCCTGAACTTGAAAAATGTCGAATTAAGACATTGTGGGTACTGATATGTCACAACCCCAACCTCTAATTCAAAGTTGAATTGAATTTGTGTCAAACTTGGGTCAAGTGTGGCTTGGTTTCTGGGCAGCCTATGAACCGAGTATGTATGACCACTCATACCCATTGGACTATGAGCTATTTTTTAAATTAAAAAAAAAACTTTTTGAAAAACATTTCCAACAAATGATCAAATCACTATTTGTATCACTGCACTTCCATTTTTCAGCTAAAAATGCGGTGAATATTTAATTCATTGAAAAGGCATCCAAATTAAAACTGACTCACGGTCCCAAACAAACAGCGATTACAACAAAATACATAATTATTCCTTTTATTAAAGATTAACACTCCAACTCAGAGGTGAACAGAAATTTCCCAAATGCAGTGGTGAACAGAAATTCCAACCAAGAAACAATAAAGATCTAATTTTGATCCGCAGAAGACATTCTTCAACCTCCATTTACGGAAAATCCCAAAATTCATAATCCAAATCCCAATATCTTACACAATAAAACCAGGTTATTTTACCAGCAGGGTGTCAAAAATTGATCAGAAACCCCAAATTTTGGCAGATTCGGAATCAAGTCGGGATCGATCGAGATTAAATTAAGAGATGGAATGCAAACCCGGCGATCGATTCCAAAGCGATCGGAGATTGAGGCGAGGGATTCTGTTATGGTTCGGTTAGTTTTGAATTGAAATCGTGCGGGAACAACAAAGATGGCGGGTTAAGTAGCGAGTGGGCCGGATATGGGCTGAAGATTGTAATTCGAACCGAACCCGAAACTTAATCCCAACGAGCTGAAATCAAGTGGGCCCTAGTTAGTTTTCTGTTAAAATGGTTATAGGTGTATAAATGAGAGAAGGGAGAGAACTGCATGTGGGTTTTCTTAATTCAGAAATTGTTGTAAACAAACAAATTGAGATCAAGAGTTCTCTTTGTAAAAGAGTTGGGTTCTCTTTAAACCCCAAATCAATCAATTTAGGGTTTCTGCTATATCCATTGGTTCTCCCTGTGCAATCTTGAGAGCGTGCAGGTTGAGATGCGGATTCATGGCGAAACCCAATCGACATAAGGTGGTTTCATATTCTGCCGGCCAAACAATGGTATCGGAGCAGCTGCCATCAGATGAGGAACCTATTCCTCAAGATCTTGAGGGCAATCCTGGGGAAGTCGAGGGTAGGGGCTATGGTGATGAAGAAGCGCGTAGGGTCAAGGATCTTGAATCAAGATTGGCAAGGATTGAAAGAAGAGTCGATATCGACATCGAGAAAAGATTTGATAGCCTTGATAAGAAGATGGAGATGCATATAGAGAAATGTGTTCCTCATTCCAAAAACTCAATGATCAAATAAATGCAAATTCACAGGGAGGGATGAAGGGAAAAAGGGTACCTGTTGAAGATTCTGATGAACCTGATCAAACAGGAAGAAGAAGAGCTTGGGATCACCATCAAGGGAGCAGCAATACAAGAATCAAGGCACCATGGGCGAAAGGGAATCAGCTCTCAAGAGTGGGAGGTAATTTTCCTTTATCCAAGAACCCCAAGATTGATATTCCAATTTTCTTAGGCAATGAAGATGTGGCCAATTGGGTTTACCAAATTGAGCATTACTTTGAGATCCATGATCACTTTGACTAAACTGCAGCAACAAACCAATGTACAAGAATACCATAAGCGATCCATCAAGATCAGTCACCTAATTGAGGGCCTCCCTGACAGGCATCTAATAAGTTGTTTTGGTTTCAGGTCTTAAAGAGGAATTGAGGCAAGAAGTGATCATGGCTAGGCCGTATACAGTGCCAATTGCTTATAAGCTTGCCTGTGCCATTGAAAGGAAGTTAGAAGTTACCAAGAAAAACACCATGACAACAAATTTCAAAACCAATTGGGGCAATTCAGTTGTAAGTTCTAATAAGGGCCATATTGTGCTAACAGACAACACTAACAGCCACGGTATGAGTCACATTCCTGTTAAAAGATTGTCACCTGCTCAAAAGAAGGAAAGAGATGAGTTAGGCTTGTGCTATAATTGTGATGAAAAATGGACAAGGGGGGCACAGGTGCAAAGATGGGAAGAGGACCTTCTTCTTGATTGAGAGCGATTGGTCTGATGAGGAAGACACTGGGGAGGAAATATTGCCATCTCCAAAAGAAGTGCAAGAAAAAAAATAAGCCCCTAACTCAAGAAGCTTATTACTCATCGACCAGTGAAAAAAAGTCATAAAACCCCGAGATTGAGAGCTTACATTGGCAAAAAGTCAGTAAACATTCTCATAGACACTGGGTCTACTTACAATTTTATAGATCCTAAATTAACTCAGAGGCTAGACTTGAATCCAGTAAAAGACAATGTTTTTGAGGTAACAGTTTGAGGGGGTGAAAATTGAGAAGCCAAGGTACATGTAAAAATGTGTGCATTACATGCGAAGGGGTGAAAATACATGTAGACTTAATTGTGCTTCCTATTGGTGAGTGTCAGTGTTGGGGGTTCAATGGATGAGAACCATGGGGGAAAAAAATCAGTTTTGGCATGAAACAACTCACAATGACCATAACTAGTGATCATAGATCCTGGACATTACAGGGACTACAACAAGGAGATACTGATGTAATTAGCAGCACATCCATGCACAAAGTCAGAGTCCCTACCAGTGCCATGTATGTGTGCATGTCTGAAACTGACACCAACTTTGAAGCGCAGGTTATTCCTGAAGACTTAAGACCGTTGTTGCAGGAATTCAACTCAGTGGTTAATGAACCTGAAGGCTTTACCTCCCAACAGAGAATGTGACCATAGGATCCCTCTCCAAACAAATTCAAAGCCTATCAACCTGAGGCCTTACAGGCACCCTTGGCACCAAAAAAATTAGATTGAGAAGATGATCAGGGAAATGCTACATTCATGAATCATCAGGCCAAGCTTCGGTCCATGCTCTTCTCCTATTGTGATGTTTAAAAAGGCTGATGGCACTTGGAGGCTATGTGTTGACTACAGGTCCCTCAATTCCATTGCCATCAAAGGATAAGTAGCCAATACCCATGATAGATGAGTTACTTGATGAGTTGTATGGTACTACTTATTTCTCAAAATCAGACTTGAGAAGTGGATATCACCAGATTAGGGTCTATCATGAGGATATTCAAAAAACCGCTTTCAAAACTCATGAAGGCCACTACGAATTATTAGTTATGCCATTTGGCTTAACTAATGCACCATCCACTTTTCAATTCCTAATGAATGAGATGTTCAAAAGATTGTTAAGAAAATTTGTGCT
Source organism: Agapanthus africanus (assembly GCA_030015575.1). Taxonomy (NCBI): domain Eukaryota; kingdom Viridiplantae; phylum Streptophyta; class Magnoliopsida; order Asparagales; family Amaryllidaceae; genus Agapanthus; species Agapanthus africanus. The sequence continues at coordinate 21,509,261 of JASDDO010000028.1, read as the reverse complement.
TGTTTTTTTTTATGACATCTTGATTTATAGCAGATACTGGCAGGATCATCTAACTCACTTGATACGAGTCCTGACAATCCTTCAAGAGAATTCCTTATATTCAAAAAGTGCAAATGTCCATTTGGAGTCAAGTTCAGTATTTAGGGCATGTGGTGTCTGGAGCAGGGGTAGCAGTAGACTATAGCAAGATCCAAGCAATTATGGACCGGCCAACTCCTAAAAATGTGAAGGCCCAAGGGGATTTCTGTGTTTAACAGGCTATTATAGAAAATTCATCAAAGGTTATGGGCACATTGCAGCTCCTCTCACTCTACTCACAGGCAAGGACAAGTTCCGGTGGTCATCAACAACTCAACATGAATTTGATAAATTGAAACAGGCTATGACCAATCCTCCTGTGTTAAGGCTCCCTGATTTCAACATGGTAGCGGCATTGGTGCAGTACTTATGCAGGACAGTCGCCCCATAGCTTTCCTCGGTCAACAATTGAAGGGTAAGGCTCAATTCCTTTCTGCTTATGAAAGGGAAATATTAGCTATCTTATTAACCATCAAGAAATGGAGGCAATACCTACTTGGAAGAGATTTCATTATCAAAACTGACCATAAACCCCTAAAGTACATGCTTGAGCAGAGGGATTACACTGAGGCTCAATTTACTTGATGTATGCTACTAAAAAAACAGGCTGCTCATTAGCCCAACTTCCAGTCTAAAAGTGATGGAGCTCTGGATCTCCTTCAGATGTTGTCTTCGGTTGATCTGCAGCGAGTGGTGATGAGTAGCTGAGATTGGATCTGAGAGTTGCCTCTTGATGCGTGTGGATCTCAGCGGGCTTGATTTGAGGATGAAGCCGGGCTATCTGCAAGGAAGTCCCGGGATGGTTGTACCATCGTGGACCCTCCGACGATCAAGTTAATCAAAATATTTGGGCAGAGTAACGGCCTATTGGAGTCAAATTGCCTTCCCTGAGTCGTCTGAGTAAGGGGTTTATATAGCGGCATCCATGGTCTGGTGGACGTGAGATTCACGCCGGACGTTACGCCTGCGTGAAAGACGGGATCCCCCATTAATGACGAGATATGCCCGTTAATGGGGGGAACGCGATGGCGTGGAACGCGGGATCGTAGGCGGCGGATATCTCGCGTCTGGCGAGATTCACGGAGCCGTGGCGGAGATGCCTGTGATCTCTTTTGTGGGTCGGTCGATGAGACCGAGGAAACTAAGCTTGGCGGGTGGCTTGGAGGCGAGCGGGAGCATGAGCAGGTTTGTTTCCGTGATAGCTCGGAGGCGAGCTGGGAGGGCCGAGGAGGCCCATCGTGCAGGAGGGCTTGGAGGTGAGCCAATGGTTGATTGTGGGACGAGCATAGGAGTGTTCAGGGCGGTCATCGAGGGTCGAGAGCATCCTCGGGTCGAAGGCCCGGGGTATGCTCCCAATGTAACGTTCTTGCTCTTTTCTCGTAAACTTTGGGACACGTCATCTGCCACGTGTCATGACTGGGGAGTTCCCAGCACCGAGCACCATCAAAAAGCCACTTTGATTGCTATTCACCATGATTCTGCAACTGGTGGTCATTCAGGATATGAGAAAACATTACACAGGATAAAAAAGGTTGTTTATTAGAGGGGAATGAATAGTGAAGTGAAACAACATACAAGGGGGTGTGACGTTTGCCAAAGAAATAATTATGAGTGCACATCTCCTGCAGGGTTACTCCAACCTTTGCTTATAACTGATTACATTTGGGAAGTAGTATCCATGGATTTTGTGGATGGATTGCCAAGTAGTCAAGGCAAGAACTCTGTCATGGTCATTGTGGACAAATTGTCTATGTATGTACATTTAATCGTTCCCTCCCATCCTTATACTGCTAAATCAGCGGCTCATGTGTTCATGGAAACAGTTTGCAAGATTTATGGAACACCAAAGGCTATTATTTCTGATAGGGATCCTATTTTTACAAGTATCTTGTGGAGAGAATTGATGAAACTGCATGGGACAGAATTGAGGCTTAGCACTGCAGATCACCCAGAAACTGATGGGCAAACTGAGGTTGTAAACAGGTGCTTAGAGACCTATTTGAGGTGCTTTTTGTTCACAAAATCCCAGGGAAGGCTTAAGTGGTTATCTTGGGCTACATCTGGGGCTACATTCTGGCATAATACAAATTGGCATTGTGCTACAAGAGTCACCCCTCATCAACTAATCTTTGGAAGGCCTCCTCCAACCATTGCTGCATACATTCCTCACACAGCTAAAGTTCCAGCAATTGAAGAAGAGCTTTTATCCAGAGATGCCATGTTGGTGATACTCAAAGACAATTTAAAATTGGCTCAGGGGAGAATGAAAAAACAGGTGGACAAGCACAGGACCGAGAGAGAATTTGCTGTAGGAGACTGGGTATACCTCAAGCTCCAACCCTATAGACAAATTACCCTCGGCAATAGAAGACCTCAAAAGCTTTCACCTCGGTTCTATGGGGATGTGGCCTACAAACTCAAATTGCTAGAATATGCAAAAATACCCCCTGTATTTCATGTGTCCTTGCTGGGGGGAAAAAAACAGGGCCACCACAATGTTCTTCAAACTGTACCTCCAGTCAATTTGATTGAGCAACAATTGGAACCTGAGTTCGTTTTTGATGGAGCACTGGATCTCCTTCAGATGTTACCTTCCGTAGATCTGCTGCGAGCAACGATGGACGGCTGGGATTGAGTTGGAGGTTACCTCCTGAAGCGTGTGGATCTCAATGGGTTTGAGGTTGTTGTGGCCGAGCTACTTGCAAGAAAGTTCCGGGGTGGTTGTGCCACCGAGGACCCTCCGACGATCAAGTTTGACCGGATATTTTAGCGGAGTAACGGTATAGTAAGGAGAAAAAAATCACTTACCTTGATCGTCTGAGAGAGGGGTTTATATAGCGGCAGCGATGGGCAGACAGGCGCGAGAATCACGTCGGCCGTTACGCTCCCGATGTCACGTCCGCGTGATAAGCGGGACCCCGCATTAATGGCGAGACAGGCTCGATAATGGGGGATCATGATGGCGTGGAACGTGGGATTGTGGGCAGTGGATATCTCGCGTATGGAGAGATTCGTGGAGCCGTGGCGCGGGAGCATGCGATCAATGCTGCGGGTCGGTCAGGATGAGACCGATGAAGATGAGCTCGGCGGGAAGCTCGGGGACGAGTGGAAGGCCAAGGTATTCTGGTTCTGCTAAAGCCCAGAGACGAGCTGGGAGGGCCGAGGAGGCCAGTTGTGCAGGGGGCTCGGAGGGGAGCCAGCGGTTGTTTGTAAGGCGGGCATAGGTGTGGTGTGGTCGGTAGCAGAAGGTCGACCATGTCCACGGGCCATAGACCCGGGGTATTCTACCGACGTACCGTTCCTGGTCATTTCTTGCTAGCTTCGGGATACGTCATCTGCCACATGTCACGATCCTGGAAATCGATGATATCGTGCATCATCATTAGCCCCCCACTTTCGTCCCGACCCATGAACGGGTCGGGTCGAGAATGGTCGCCGGGTCACCCGATGTGAGCTCATTTTCGTAGATATCGTAAGTGTGCATTCTCGGGCGATCAGCAGTATTTTCTTGATGACGTCAGCGGATCAAGGGCCAGATCTTGCATTAAAGAGGATGCACCGGATAGTGCGTACGCTCACCGAAGCGATAGCCCACGTGTCTGGCACTGGTTAGCTGACGCGACGGGCCGCAGATTTCCGCCGTCCGATGGGATGCGATTCATGCGCGTGCGACAGGTGGAGCGATGGTGGCCGTCGAATGCTATAAGTCGTTTCGGTGGGAGATGACTATCGCCGTTGGATGTGTATGCTGGATGCTATAAATAGGGATGGGGTCCTCATCAGGGCCCATACCTCTTCATAATTTCCTTGTCTTGAGTCTCGTTAGATCGGCGCTCTCTTTTTAGGTCAGATCTCTGCGCTTTTGATCTCCCGAGGACACCTTTCTTCAATCAGGTTAGATGTCTTTTTCTGAGAAGTCTGTAGATGTAGTGCATGTAGAGTCTAGGGATCCCCTCGTAGGTTCTTTTTCTACTTCTTCCTCTTCCGGGTTGAGCATGTTTCCCTTTTTGGCAGAACAAATGGACCGATCCAGGATTCTTGCTGCCCTCGGTGCCCTGTCCTAGAAGAGAGCCGGGGGCGTGGCTGTGCCTCGGGCTGACCTGAGTACCGCACCAAGGGAGTCGCCGGCAACGAGACCATCCGCCTCGACCCGAGCCCCCGATGATTTCCGCGGCAGCGGCCAGAGGCGTCCGTGGGTTTTCGAACCCCGGACGAGGGAAGCGGGAGAGGACGAAGACGAGGTTCCTCTTAAGAGGAAAAGGACGGTTTCTCACGCGCCACCGACTGAGATTCCCGAGGGGATTCCTGTACAGGAGGGGGACGCCTGTTTCATAGTCCCGTCCAGGCTTTCCGTTGCTGCCAGCCTGCTCGTTGATATGGAAGAGCTGGCCGGGGGTAAGATTCCGCGGGGGACCCTGAGGGCCCAAGTGGCAGCTATAGCTCAGAGAGCAGTGCAGGTACGTACCCCCTTATGTGTTTTTCTGAGTGCCCTTTTCTCAGTTCGAGCGTCTCTAACTCTCTCTGCTGTTTCTCATTAAGTCCTTCAGCACTGCGCCCTCGTTGCTCGTATGGAGGCCGAGGAGACCGCCCATGCTAGGAGGTTGGCGGGGTGCTTTCTTCGGAAGCCGAGGACCTGCGACTCGAGCTACGTCTGGAAAGGGAGAGGATGGCCGTCCTCGAAGCCCAATTGGCCGCCGGGGAGCTCACCATCTCAAAGTGTGGGGAGTCCTATCACCGGCTGAGTGAGTCCCACCGAGTCATCGAGGCTAAGTTGGCGGAGCTGGCCGATCTCTATGCAGCAGTGAAGAGGGCGAGGGATGCCAGCAGACGGATGCCGAGGCTGCGAAGGTTGCCGAGGTTCGAGCTCGAAAGACGGTGGCCGATTACAAGGGGTCGAACCAATTTTACTTCGATCGGCGAAGCCTCTGCCATTGTATGGCACGAAGCTCTCAACGCCGTCAAGACGCAGTTTCCGTAGTTTGCTGACGGTGAGCTCCGCGCTCGGGTCCCACTTTCGGTGGTAATGCCTCCGGCAAATGGTGGTGAGGGAGGTAAGGTTTAGGCGGGGCTTGCGGCCAGAACTTTTTGGCTTTTCCTTTCTCTCTCTCTTTTTGTAATCCTCCGGGCGATTTGGTAAGGCTGGGGAGCCCAGAGTACCTTATAAAAGATTTTGGAAGTTTGAATGAAACTTGGTCTTTTTCTTCTGCGTTACAATGCTTTTCCTGCGTGAGCACTTGAGCTTGTCGGTTCTAACCTCGATCATGCGTTAGGCCGCAGGTCGACGGCCCGTGTTTAAGATAATGATCGCCCTTCGAGTGCTTGTCGGTTAACCGCCGTGAAAGAGGGTCGGTGTCCTCTATCCCCCAGAGTCGAGGTAGTGATCGTTTACTTAATCAGTTTGGAGTAACCTTTATTGCAGGAAGGTCAGCGCTTTCCAAAGAATTGGTCGAGCATTGTTGTTGCTCGGGGCCTTGTTAGTGTATATGCCCTAGAGGCCATTACTGTATCATACTAATATGTATATTATTTAATGGAAGCTTGGGATATTCATCTTGTATTGACAATCTTGCTCAAAATGGTAGTTTGCTATTTGGTTTGTTTCTGCTTTAATGTGTGCATGTGTTTCTTTTAGCATATCGCCTTTACACATTAGTGGAGCCCTTAGGATCTTTGCTTGATTACTAACGTTGTGATGGCAGTCACTCGTGGGGGCTGGGTAATCTATAAGCACATCCTTATGCAGGTCCCTAGTCGCAGGACTATCGAGACAGGGCATCGATACTCCGGAGTAGACTAGCGTATGCGCTTCTTATCCCAGCTTGGGAGACGGTCTGTCCCACAGCCGTCAGTACGTCGTACTTGAGATAGTATGCGGGTGCTCGTTAGGTTACGAGTACACTGGATAGGACTCGTCGGGAACTGTTGGTTGGTATTATACCTATCGTCAGTTATCAGTTCCCAGGTGACATGAGTACAGCTTAGTCCGCTGACTTGACACTGTCACTTCGCCTCGAGTGTGTTCCCACTGTACTTTGATTACTACCCTACCACGGCTCAAAGGAGTCGTGCAAACAGGTAGTTTTCGGGTGCAGTCCCGAAGCACTTGGAGGCAGTGACGGTTAGACAGGATTCGTCTCTCCCGGTATTGGGGGTTGACATCGCGCTGTGTCTAGAAGAGCCATTACACGAGTAGTCCCTGGCCAGGGCAAGCGAGATATACTGGTAGGTTTCCAGTGCTATTTCAGGGTGTTCTGGGTTACACTCCGACACGACTTGTACCGCTATTAGGGGACTGACGTTTACCGCCCCCTAGGCCCGCCATACGATGTATCAGACCAACAGACCGGACTGTATGGAGATTGTCACATTCAGGCTCAGTAGGAGTTCAGATGGATTTCACCTCGTCAGTCTTCTTGTCGGCATCTACCTGGGGACCGTTACGCACAGCTAGTGCCGCTTGCGGTCTATGGTTAAACCCACTGCCAGCGTAGTGTCCAGTCTTTAGAGTCCCACACAGAAAGCTATTCGCCTTTAGGCAAAAGAGTAGAGGTCGCATGGTTTTGCGACAGGTCGCATGGTTTTTCGACAGGGTTCGGTCACATCCGTGCACTTGTGCACGTTTAGTGTCCGGACAGTTAACACTGGAGGGCTTTGGTTTAAGCAAGATCCTAGTGTACGTTTTGGGATTAGTTTTATCTCGTTTGCATTCGTGTTCCTCGGAACGCGGATGCGGGTGTGTATGCACAGTTGACAGAGAGACAAAGGCAGAGGATTCTCATTGGGGTTGTTGACTGCTGACTGTTGACTATTGACTTTTTGCCAAATCCTAATGAGAATAAGAAATATGATTAACAATAATATTAATTAAGTATTATGGTGGCATGGTTGTTGAGGGGTTGACTTTGTAGACTTGTTGACTTTGTTGACCGGTTGACTAGGTTGAACTAGTTGACCATCATCATGACAATGGCTATCATTACATGGAAAAGACTTTTGCTTGCTTGTTTCTTCTTGCAAAATGAGTGCATGAAATGATATAGCCATTTTGACTTGAACCATCACATAATACTTGATTACTATTTTTGTTATGATGGTTTTGGATTATGAGAGCTTGGATGGCAAAAGAGTTACTCATTCTCTCATTTCATTTCTCTCTCTTGCTTGAGCTCTCCCTCTTGCTCTTCCTCTGGCTCTCTCTCTGGCTCAAGGCAACACCTTCTCATGAGTTGAGAAACATTACCTTAGAGATAAAAGAAAACCCAAATCACTTCTCTACTCATCCTAGTTCACAAGGTTTAGCAAACCTAGTGTTCTAGTTTCTTCAAGTTCGAAGAAGAAGCCAAAGGTAGAAGCTTTCAGGTGGATCCATTTTCGGCGCAAGAAGACGACGAGATGATGCCGATCCGTACACCGGAAAGAGTTGAAGACGAAGGAGTTCAAGAAAGGTATAACCCTCTAACCGAGTAGGTAAAACTCTTGTTAGGTTTTGTTAGTTAGTTGTTTAACAAAGATCCATATTTTTGAGTCCATGTTACCATCCTCTTGAAAATTGTTTTTCACCACTTCCGCAACCCCGTAAGTACCGGGGAAGGGTAGTATGGACTTACAGTGGTATCAGAGCCTAGTTAAACACTATCTAACATGTTAGCAGAGTAAATAGAAATTCGATCGGAGAAAAAGTCGCGAAAAATCCCCGAAAAATCAAGTTTCTGTCGATTCTGTATTCTGTTCAAAAATTAATAAATCATGCACCAAAAATCGACTCAGGCTTTTTATGAAACACCCAAGAAATTTGGTCCACTGACTCGGTTAACGCGCCGCGGAACCGCGGCGGGAGCATGCTCCCGCCGCGGATCCGCGGCCGAGTTGACTCGGCCGTGGTGCAAATTTCCTGCAGAGTGTTTCTGGGGTTGTTTTGGGATTTTTAAAATATGATTTTTCTGCCCAGATTTTACAGAAAGAAAATTTTGTGTTTGGGGCCTAAAAATCCGTATTTTGATTGAACTTCTAAAGACTAATGCTAACGGGTTTATATCTGTGCTGTGTTATATGTATTGAACATCCGCTAATCGCTATACGTCGATTAGTGGGGGTTATACATAACTGTGATCTGTAATGTTGATGGTATGTGTATATGAATTCATTGGATTGTCGCGGGTGAATAGCCGGGGGTTGTGAGATGAGAGTTTTCTTTTCTTTCAATTCATGTAAATTTGTAAATTGATATAATATTATTTGTATGGCCGCACAACCGGGTCGGGGTTGTAGCCGTCATTGTATAATTTCTTTTTACTTTTTTTTCTCCTTGGATAGACCCATGGTAGGGTGCACAAACTACCGGGTATCTCGAAGTGCCGAGTGGCCTACTCACGACGTTGAGGGAGGTTGCTCCACTTCGGATATTTGGCGGGTAGTTTGCCGAACCCGTAGGGGTCTTGGGTGGGGTATTGGCTATTCACCGCGACCGTGTAATCCGCTTTTCGTTACAGGCTCGTACGAATTGCGGATTCCTAGTATATCCAATGTGTTCATCTGTGATCTGAAATGGCTATCATTGCAATATATCTATATATGATAACTATTTAGGCGTTGCTTAAGTTTTGCATCCGCGCTAGTCCAGCCCCCGCTCTGTCGTTAGTTAAGTAACTTAACGGGTAATGACGGGCCCCGTGGCGAATGCGGATGGCATAAGCGTACGTCATATTTTGGTTGTTTTCTGCAATGGTAGAATTAAATGATGGGACGCATTGGAATTAATGCAAGAAAAAATAAACCAAGTAAAAGTCATTGGAGCACTTTGAAAACCACTCGGTTCTTTTCAAAACCAAACTTTTAAATGCAGAGCACGAACCACTCCTTTTGAAAGCTATCTCGTTCCATCGATTATATCAAGTTCACTACGTTCACGGTTTCGCCAAAACCATTCGTAGCCCTCCGTCGTTTCACATGAATGGTCAATAAATATTCAAGCCATGTTTGTTGGCCAAAGTCAAGGCATAGTGGTAGCTATTGGGTATTCATGTGCAGCATAAATAGATGTGTTGGTTTGGGGCAGTCATTCTACCTTGTTGGCCAAAGTCAAGGGTATGTGCGGGTGGGCTCAAATTAACCTGGAGAATGACGGGTAGAACTTGACATGTGACTTATGATTTGTTGGCCAAAGTTAAGGTCATAAGAGCATGGGGCAAAAATCCATATCGGGAGTTTCAAAAGAACTGAAATTTGCTAGTGTTGCATACCATCTGGAGTGTGATGATTCTGGTAGGATTCCTTCAGTTTTGTCACGCGATGATATTTGGATCCCGATCCTACTGTGAGTATATGCTACTCCTCGGGAAATTTCTCACTTAACGATCAATGCTATAAACCTAGTAGGTGTCTAGAAAGGTGTTAGCGGGGCTACGCCCCCAGGGAAAAGAGGTTCTTAAATTAAGGAACTTCGCGAAAGCATTGGAAAACCTGCCTCGAAGTACCGACATTGGCCTGGCTGAACGGTTAAGCAAGTATTGTACGGTGAGATTGATCCTGACTAATTCTTCCTTTATGGTTTGAGGAGGGATTCGAGAAACAATGGGAGCCATCCTGTTTAGACAAATTAAAAACCACTCTAAACTTGCAAGAGCATCATGCTGAGTGTTCTTCTCTCTCTCCTAATTGCAGCGACCAATCGACATGACCAGACTTAAGTTACTACTAGATAAAAACATACTGACAGGGCCAAACTATAAAGATTGGCTCAGGAATGTCAAAATGGCAATCACTTATGACAAGTTGGGGTATCTTCTTACCACCAAAGCTCCCCCTGTCCCAGGTCCCAAAACCGGCGTCGCGGATAGGGAAATCCGTAAGACGTGGGAAATCGATTGTGCGAAGGCCAAGTGCCTCGTGCTTGCCTCTATGGACAATGAACATCAGAGGAGGCACGAGAATATGGACCTCGAATCCATATTTCTCCATACAAAAGAACTGCATGGAGAGCAGTCTCGTATCGCCAGATACGAAGTGTCGAAAAAGCTGTTTTCGGCAAGGTTGGCCGTCGGATCATCGGTAGCGGAACACGTGCTTAAGATGATTGGCTTCATAGAGGAGCTCGCGGACCTTAGGACCACGTTGGAGAATGGGCTCTATACGGACTTGATTCTTCAATCCCTTCCTTCCACTTACGTCCAGTTCATCCTGAATTTCAACTTGCAAGAAAAGGAAGTTGAACTTTCAGAGCTCCTCAACATGCCGAGGAGTGCAGAGGGCGCCCTACAGAAAGGTAGGGAAACATCCACTTTGTTTGTAGAAGGATCTTCCTTTTCTAGGTCCAAGGCGAAAGCCAAGAGAAAGAAGAAGAAAACCCCTGCCAAACCAAGGGGCGGTGTTAGTAAGGTGGATACGAAGGGAAAGGCAAAAGCAACAATGAAACCGGGGAAGCTTGTGGATAAGGAAGAATGCTTTTACTGTCACAAGAGTGGACACTGGAAGAAAGATTGCTGTGCTTCAAAGGCCAGAACACAGGATCTGAAGCAAGTTGCGGCTTCAGCTTCAGGTATGTATGTTATTGAAAACTGTCTATCAATAAACTCTACTTCCTGAGTATTGGATACCGGATCAGGATCTCATATCTGTAATTCTTTGCAGACGTTGAGAAACCGTAGGTTTTTTAAGGCAGGTGACATGACCCTCAAAGTTGCAAATGGAGCTAGCATGGATGCTAAGGCCGTGGGGGACTATCATCTGGGAATGTCAGATGAACATGTTTTGGTTTTACGTAATTACTTTTTTGTACCCAACGCAACTTGTATTATCATTTCTGTATCTTTGACTTCTAAAGAAGGTTATGAATTTGCGTTTGTAAGTAATGTTGTAAACATTCACCTTAATCAAGTTCTGATTGGGTCAGGTACATTGAGCAATGGTATATATGTATTAAACCAACCACAGATTTTCAATGTCCAGAATACACACAAAAGAAAGTCTCCGGAAATAAATCAGACTTTCTTATGGCATTGTAGACTGGGTCACATCAATAAGAGAAGGTTGACGAAGTTACATATAGAAGGATATTTGAATCCGTTCGAATATCAATCATATGCCACTTGTCAATCCTGTCTCAAAGGAAAGATGACAAAGACTCCGTTCACTGGACATGGAGTAAGAGCGAGCGAGCCTTGGGATGCAATAATCACAGTGTAGCGCAATATTAATAACAGCAGGTAATGAATATGATGCAGTTGTATTATACTAGCAGGTCCGAGCACCCTTGGGGTGCAATAATCACAGTGTAGCGCAATATTAATAACAGCAGGTAATGAAGATATAAGTGTACGACTATCATCCTCTAAATAGTAAAATGATTAGCAGGTAGTTGTTATTAAAGTTATGGTGGCAAAGTACGATTTAGATGGCAGTATTATGATGCATATCACATTTCGTCCAATGAGACAAGTAACAATACTTAGTTAATATAGCAAGTTTTATGAGTCAAACACTTAATTAATTTAACGTAGCATGTAGCAAGAAATCTTGCCTCGACGGTTTCGCAAACCGGAAAACACGAATGCAATGTCGGCGGAAAACACGAGACGGATGCACGGACCACGGATCGAGTCCAAACAGCGAACAGCGGGACCACACGGACCAGAGTACTTCACTGGAGAGTCGGGTCCAGACGATGGCACGGCCGGAATCCGGCGGAAAGTCAAAATGGCGACGAATTAGCAAAATATACGATACACGTACACTAAGACCAGCGGGGGTTTAACATTAATGGAAAGTTAAAGAGATGCTTACAGGGAAGAACCAGGGGGCAACCACGACTGGTTCGACGGCGATGGGGGGCGCCGGCGAGGCAGCGACGGCGGCAGCGAAGGCTGGAAATTTCGGGGTTCGCTGGAAAGGGGTGGTGCGGCGAGTAGAGGGGGTGTTGGACTGCTCTGGTGATCAAGGGGAGAAGGAGGTGGTCGGAGGTGGCTCTGGCAATGACGGCGATGATCGACGGCAAGTTTCCCGGCGACTTGGGGTTGGGTGATGGGGTTAGGCTCGGGTGTAGTGCAACGCAGGCGAGAGAAAGGAGGAAGAAGATGAGGAGGTCGGAACGAGGGTGAAGGGATGACGTCGACGTCGTCGGCGATGGGAGGCGGCGGCGACGGCGTCACAGCGGTGCAGGAGATGGCGTCGGGGTGTGTTTGCAGATTCTGAAGGAAGGAGGAGAGGAGGTAGGGGGTGCGGCTAGGCTGTGGAGGCGAGGACGGTGACGGCGAGGTCGCGGGGAGGTCAACGGCGAGGGCACGACGAAGCTAGGGTTAGGGTTCGAGGGTTTGTCGATGGGTTTTTCGCAAGTTGAGGACGTGAGGAAAAATAAATATAGAAGGAGAGAGAGAGATTTGATGAAGAGAGAGAGAGAGACAGAGTTACGGTGGGGCCCACGAGGGATTTATTTCCCTCGTGATAGGCTGAGGGGGGTACGGGAGTTAAAAGGAAAATTTAAAAGATTTTTAAAAAAGATTCTAACGTTAAAAAAGTAACAGAATAAATATTTTATAGTTTTAATATATTAAATTTAAATGGGTATTTCGGCGCTAAATGAAACATTTTCAAATCGCGCCCGGATTTCGCCCAAATGTTTCAAATTCAAATTATAGGATTTTAAGCGAGTTCCAAATTTTGAAAAGAGGTGTTTAATGATTAAAATGCATGCCCCCAAGTCGGACACTTGCACGCGCGTGTAGCCGTCCAAACTTGCCCGTTTCGCCGAACGGGATGAAATCTCGACGCGCGGACGCTATCACGCGACTAGTGGCGACGAGTAGGCCAACATGGATATTTTTAATTTCATTTTAGGTATTAAAATTTGTTATATGCTAAAGTGACTTAGCCGGTTAAAATTTAGCAAAATCACCAAACAATCAAGATAATTGAAATAAGCAATGCAACACTCAACTAGTACCAGAAATAGTATTATTGGACTCGGGTGTTACATCATACCCAACTACAAAAAGAATTTCGTCCTCGAAATTCCAAGAATACAAGATAGAAAGCTACCGAAAAAGGTGAGGAAATTTCTGTCGGATCTCGTCTTCTCGCTCCCAAGTGGATTCTCCATGCAATCGATTACCCCAAGAAACTAGCACAAGAGGGATAACCTTGTTCTTAAGAACCTTTTCTCTTCGATCCTTGATTTCAACTGGTCGCTCCTCAAAAGTTAGGTCCTCCCGTACAGTCAACTCCGAATGATCCAAGACGTGAGTCTCATCTCGGACATACCTCCGTAGTTGAGATACATGAAACACATCGTGCACTCCAGTCAATGACTGTGGTAACGCCAAACGGTACGCTACCTCTCCAACACGCTCCAATATCTCGAAGGGTCCAACGAATCGAGGACTAAGCTTTCCCCGACTCCCAAAGTGAATCACCCCTCTAGTCGGTGATATCTTCAGAAATACCAAATCACCCACGGCGAACTCTAGAGGTCTTCTTGACGTGTCAGCCCAACTTTTCTGTCTGTCTTGAGCTGCCTTCATATGCTTCCTGATTGTATTCACCTTCTCGACTGTCTGTACCTCCAAATCTGGTCCTAGTAACCTTCGTTCACCAACATCATCCCAACAACAGGTGAACGGCACTTACGACCATACAACGCTTCAAACGGAGCCATCAGAATAGTCGCTTGGAAACTATTGTTGTACAAAAACTCCACCAAGCGTAGGTGATCCTCCCAAGAACCTTTAAAGTCCAACATGCATGCTCTCCACATATCTTCAAGAGTCTGGATCGTTCTCTCCGATTGTCCATCAGTTTGAGGATGATAAGCTGTGCTAAACTTCAATCGAGTCCCCAAACTTCCTTGTAAACTCCTCCAGAAGTGCGACAAGAACCGAGTGTCCCGATCGGACACGATGCTCACCGGTACTCCATGCAATCTTACAATCTCCTGCATGTACCGCTCTGCCAAAGTCTCCGTCGATTGACCAACCCGAAAAGGAATAAAGTGAGCTGCCTTGGTCAACCGATCGACAATCACCCATACGGCATTGTTGTCCTTTGGACTCCGCGGTAAAGCCGTCACGAAATCCATGGTTATATGTTCCCACTTCCACTGAGGGATCGGAAGTGGTTGCAACAAACCAGCAACCCTTTGGTGTTCAGCCTTGACTTGCTGACACACCAAGCACTTAGCCACGAAGCGAGCAATCTCCCGTTTCATACCTTCCCACCAGAAGTGCTGTCGAATATCTCGGTACATCTTTGTCCCTCCTGGATGTACAGAGTAAGCTGAACTGTGTGCCTCCCTCATAAGCTCTTCACGCACATCCCCTTTTGGCACACACACACGGCTACCATATCTCAACGAACCGTCTTCGTGGATCAGTAAATCAGTTCGTAGTCCGGCTTCAACCTGCTCTCGAAACTTTTGCAGTCTAGGATCCTGCAATTGTGCCGCTTTAATCCTCTCAACTAAGGACGATTGTACATGCAACTGCATCAACTGTCCCATAGCATGTGGTAGCACAACCTCCAAGTCAAATCTCCGAAAATCCGCGATGATCTCCCTCTGTGCAGTCAATACCTGAATCGCTGGTAACCGACTAAGCGCATCCGGCACGGCGTTAACCAATCCCGGATGGTACTTAAGATCAAGGTCGTAGTCGGCCATCAGCTCCAACCATCTGCGTTGCCTCATATTCAACTCCTTCTGAATGAACACATACTTCAAACTCTTGTGATCTGTAAAGACTTCGACTCTCTCACCCAAAAGATAATGTCTCCATATCTTCAAGGCGAAGATCACGGCTGCAAACTCCAAGTCATGAGTCGGATAATTCTTCTCATGAGTCTTCAGTTGTTTCGATGCGTAAGCGACGACTTTCCCATTCTGCATCAAAACACATCCCAATCCTTTTCCAGATGCGTCGCTGTGAATCACCAATCCTCCTGAATTATCCGGTACGGTTAGGATAGGGGCGGTTATCAACTTCTGTTTCAACGTCTCGAAGGCCAATGCACATCCATCCGTCCAAATAAAAGGTACTTCCTTGTGCGTAAGCTTGGTCAACGGTTCTGCCAAACGAGCGAAGTTCTCCACGAATCTCCTGTAGTATCCGGCTAATCCAAGGAAACTTCTTATCTCAGCCACATTTCTTGGAATAAGCCAATCTCGAACTGCTGCAATCCTTTCGGGATCGACTGCGATTTCACTGCCCGACACAACGTGCCCCAGAAACTTCACTTCTTCCAGCTAAACTTCGCACTTACTCATCTTCGCATACAATTTCTCCTGTCTCAACGTCTGCAGTGCGATCTTCAAATGTTCAGCAAGCTCCTCAAAACTCCTCGAGTAGACCAGAATGTCATCCATGAATACCACAATAAACTGGTCCAAGAACGGTGAAAAGATTCGGTTCATCAAGTCCATGAATATTTCCGGCGCATTCGTTACTCCGAAGGGCATCACTAGATACTCGTAATGTCCATACCGAGTTCGAAACGCCGTCTTGCAAATGTCTTCTGCTTTTACTCGGACCTGATGATATCCTGATCGCAAATCCAGTTTCGAGAATACCCTCGCGCCACTAAGCTGCTCAAAAAGTTCTCCAATGCGAGGGATCGGGTACTTGTTCTTAATAGTCACCCGGTTCAATTCTCGATAATCAATGCACATCCTTCTCGTGCCATCCTTCTTCTTTACTAAAAGAACTGGAGCTCCCTAAGACGAGTTGCTGCTTCGAATCCAACCCTTCTCAAGTAATTCACCAACTTGCTCCTTAACTCCCTCCAATTCCACTGGTGCCATCGGATAATAAGATTTTGATACGGGCACTGCACCAGGATTAAGGTCGATCGCGAACTCCACGTCTCGCTTCGGCGGTAAGCCCGATATATCTTCAAATACGTCCATAAAATCGCGAACAACTGCCGGCTCTTCATTACTATCAACTTCCATAGCTGCAAGAACACTGTTTGTCGGCCTAGCCCTAAACTCGACTGGCCCGACAGAACTGCTTCCTTACCGCAACTGCTGTCTACATTGTTGGCCGCGAAAGGTCCAGCGAGACTACTGAGTCTCGTCCATTCTGCTGCATGCACGTCCACGGTTGCTCCATTCTGCCTTAGTCCGATGAACTTCTCTTCCATTTCCTCCCGTGCAGTCCGCGGGAAGAATTTCTCCAGGAAACTTTTAGAGAGATCCGCCCAACTGATCGGCTTGGGCAAGCGGGTCTCCTCCACAAGCCATCACTCTCGGGCGTAATCTACTAGCTGAATGCGCACCACATCAACTCCTTTGTCCTCTGGAATCTGTGTCGCAATCAGCAAATTCTCCGTGTCACTAGCCACTGCTCGGCTGGCAACGGCTCCTCCAGACCAGTGAAAGTAGACGGACCCAAAAGTCTGAAATCTGCTACGGTCCCTACTCGTTCGACTGGTCTAGTTCCATCGTTGTTTACAGACTGCTGAACGATCTGCAAACCTTCCTGAAACGAATCTGCTATTGCTGGATCAGCTCAGTCTGTCTCTTTGATTTCCAGCATTTCTCTTATCACTCCAAGCATGGCGGCTTCGTCCACACGCCTCTGGTACGTCTTCAACTTCTTACCTGCCATCATCCTGAACTCAAAACACCCAACATTAGCATGATGATAGATTCTGAATATGGATCAAGGCTAGAACTCCAAGATACTTAAATAGAGTACCGCATTGTAACTATGCCGCGGTATCATAGCCACAATTACTTAACTCCACCCAAGTCGCCTAAGTCCTAGGGATAACAAGAAATCAAGTTTTCGAGTCGACATGCAAAGTAAGTTTGCACGTCGTAAAAGATATAATCAGGAAGAATATGATTCAAGAATGGTAAAACGGTCAAGGTGGCAGGACATGTTTCCTAAACACGGGTATTCTGATTCGTGTATTGGGTACAATACCCAACTACAAAAGAATCAACCCAACTAACTTATGGCTCTGATACCAAAAAAACTATGTCACGCCCCGCTTCCCAGAGTACGCAAGATTGGGCACGTGACATAGCCAACCATGCTACCTGTGGATAGGAAGTATCCATCCACAGTCACATTACGGCTGTAGAGATATCAAGAACAAGATAATAAACTAATCTAACACATGTCCAAATCCATAATAACAAGAGTCAATAAACAATAAGTGCGGAAGCAGATGATCCAATACAATAAATAAATAGTACGTCCCGTACAGCGGGATCGCACCGAGAAATAAAATGCAATAAGTAAACTAACCACTACAGAACTCACAAATCAGCCTGCTGGTTGCAGTACTCCTGCTCGGTCGGTGACAGTAGTAAAGAATCTGGGCCATGCAAAACCCAGACGTCAGCGCGTCATGTCAACCCATAATATAATATGAACATGGTAATAAGCAATGCAGGGATGAACATGAATAAGCAGTACTATGAATAACAGTGCAGGGTAATGTGCAGTGGTAACCAAACTGTCCTATCAGGTGTCTACTCTAAAGTCTATGAAATCAATTGATGACTCGTCGATGTAACTCAATAGTATCCCGTGCGTGCCCGGGACCACGGTCAAGGTTCTCGGGGCTGAATCCGAGACGTGCCGCTAGGCAGTAATAGGTAGCAGGATGGGCGAGTGATGTCAGCATCATCACTCCGGGGCAAGCCAAGCCCGTAAGACTGATCAGAACAGGTATCGAACTGTTGAGTTACAAGTCGGTTTCACCTTTGATTTCCCCATACCCCCAAGTTATGTATGTCAGGTCAGGTATTCAATAATCAAAGACTAATGCCAACACAGGATCAGGCAACAGGTCAGGTTTGTCTGGATAGACAACAGGAATGGTCCATGAGGACCCCAAGTCAGGTTTGTTGGCATTAAGCATGAGATCAGGTAATCAGTAAGGTCGTGGTACAACAGGTTGAGTCGGTATGTATATATATGTCATGTGTAGCAGGGTCAGGCCAATATGTAGTACAATCGAGTATGTGCTCACAACAGGTATACAATCAAATAATGAACAGCAGCAAGAATAAAGTAATTAACAATAACAGTTCACTTAATCACAATGGTACATGAATATGATGCAGTTGTATTATACTAGCAAGTCCGAGCACCCTTGGGGTGCAATAATCACAGTGTAGCGCAATATTAATAACAGCAGGTAATGAAGATATAAGTGTACGACTATCATCCTCTAAATAGTAAAATGATTAGCAGGTAGTTGTTATTAAAGTTATGGTGGCAAAGTACGATTTAGATGGCAGTATTATGATGCATATCACATTTCGTCCAATGAGACAAGTAACAATACTTAGTTAATATAGCAAGTTTTATGAGTCAAACACTTAATTAATTTAACGTAGCATGTAGCAAGAAATCTTGCCTCGACGGTTTCGCAAACCGGAAAACACGAATGCAATGTCGGCGGAAAACACGAGACGGATGCACGGGCCACGGATCGAGTCCAAACAGCGAACAGCGGGACCACACGGACCAGAGTACTTCGCTGGAGAGTCGGGTCCAGACGACGGCACGGCCGGAATCCGGCGGAAAGTCAAAATGGCGACGAATTAGCAAAATATACGATACACGTACACTAAGACCAGCGGGGGTTTAACATTAATGGAAAGTTA
The DNA here is from genome assembly GCA_030015575.1 of Agapanthus africanus. Lineage (NCBI taxonomy): Eukaryota > Viridiplantae > Streptophyta > Magnoliopsida > Asparagales > Amaryllidaceae > Agapanthus > Agapanthus africanus. The sequence continues at coordinate 21,490,576 of JASDDO010000028.1, read as the reverse complement.
AAGAGATGCTTACAGGGAAGAACCAGGGGGCAACCACGACTGGTTCGACGGCGATGGGGGGCGCCGGCGAGGCAGCGACGACGGCAGCGAAGGCTGGAAATTTCGGGGTTCGCTGGAAAGGGGTGGTGCGGCGAGTAGAGGGGGTGTTGGACTGCTCTGGTGATCAAGGGGAGAAGGAGGTGGTCGGAGGTGGCTCTGGCAATGACGGCGATGATCGACGGCAAGTTTCCCGACGACTTGGGGTTGGGTGATGGGGTTAGGCTCGCGTGCAGTGCAACGCAGGCGAGAGAAAGGAGGAAGAAGATAAGAAGGTCGGAACGAGGGTGAAGGGATGACGTCGACGTCGTCGGCGATGGGAGGCGGCGGAGACGGCGTCACAGCGGTGCAGGAGATGGCGTCGGGGTGTGTTTGCAGATTCTGAAGGAAGGAGGAGAGGAGGTAGGGGGTGCGGCTAGACTGTGGAGGCGAGGACGGTGACGGCGAGGTCGCGGGGAGGTCGACGGCGAGGGCACGACGAAGCTAGGGTTAGGGTTCGAGGGTTCGTCGATGGGTTTTTCGCGAGTTGAGGACGTGAGGAAAAATAAATATAGAGGGAGAGAGAGAGATTTGATGAAGAGAGAGAGAGAGAGAGAGAGGATTTAAAAGAAGAGAGAGAGAGAGAGAGAGTTACGGTGGGGCCCACGAGGGATTTATTTCCCTCGTGATAAGCTGAGGGGGGTACGGGAGTTAAAAGGAAAATTTAAAAGATTTTTAAAAAAGATTTTAACGTTAAAAAAGTAACAGAATAAATATTTTATAGTTTTAATATATTAAATTTAAATGGGTATTTCGGCGCTAAATGAAACATTTCCAAATCGCGCCCGGGTTGCGCCCAAATGTTTCAAATTCAAATTATAGGATTTTAAGCGAGTTCCAAATTTTGAAAAGAGGTGTTTAATGATTAAAATGCATGCCCCCAAGTCGGACACTTGCACGCGCGTGTAGCCGTCCAAAGTTGCCCGTTTCGCCGAACGGGATGAAATCTCGACGCGCGGACGCTATCACGCGACTAGTGGCGACGAGTAGGCCGACATGGATATTTTTAATTTCATTTTAGGTGTTAAAATTTGTTATATGCCAAAGTGACTTAGCCGGTTAAAATTTAGCAAAATCACCAAACAATCAAGATAATTGAAATAAGCAATGCAACACTCAACTAGTACCAGAAATAGTATTATTGGGCTCGGGTGTTACAACAAGGAACTCATAATGTCCGTATCGGGTCTGCATACATCCTCGGCTGCTACTCTGATTTGATGATATCCAGAACGGAGATCCAACTTCGAGAATACCTTGGTCCCACTTAGCTGATCGAATAAGTCGTCGATGCGTGGAATTGGGTACTTGTTCTTTTATTGTGACTTTGTTCAGCTCCCGATAATCTATACACATCCGCAACAACCCCTCTTTCTTCTTCACTAACAGAACTGGTGCACCCCTCGGTGAAACGCTCGGCCGGATAAATCCCTTCTCCAAGAGTTCTTCAATTTGCTTCTTCAACTCCGCCAACTCAACCGGTGCCATTCTGTACGGGGCCTTGGAAACTGGAGCTGTACTTGGAGTCAAATCGATCGAGAACTCCAAGACGCGTGGAGGTGGTAGACCTGGTAGATCTTCAGGAAATATGTCCAGAAAATCTAGAACAATCTCCGGGGATGCGCTCTCATCAATCTCCATAGCTGTCAGCTCCTTTGTCTTGGCTCTATACTAGGCTGGCTCCAAAGATTCACTCCCACCTTCGAAAATAAACTCCGGGTGATTGGGAATGCGGAAGATCGCGTTCCTTGCTCGGCAATCAATAACTGCATGGAAGGTACTCATCTAATCTATCCCGAGAATTGCGTCATAACTGCCTGTCCCGATCAAAAGGAAATTCGCATAGAATTCCCTGCCACACACTACAACCGGACATGATCTACATTCTCGACTAGATATTATAACGCCATTACCCGTATGTATCTCCCAGCCCTTGGTTAGTGGTTCATGTGGTATGGAGTGTGTATCAATGAAATGCTCAGATATGAAACAGTGCGATGCTCCAGAATCAAATAGTACTATAGCTGGCAAGGAATGTACGAGTAGAGTACCTGTAACCACTTCTCCTGAAGCCTCTGCCTGCTCGGCGGTCAAGGTGAAAGCCCGTCCCTGACCGCGGCCCGTGTAGGGTTTCCTCTGCTCCTGTGGCCTCTGCTGCTGTGGTCCAGAACCTCCCTGTAACTCTGCTCACTCGGGGCAACCACTAATCCTATGCTGACTGGATCCGTAAATCAAGCACTGTCCCTTGGCGCGGCGACAGTCCTTCTGGGTATACCCATCTCTATTGCAGTAGCCGCAAACTACGTTCTGTCTCTGGGGGCGATGCTGGGGTATGAATGGGCGCTTCATCTGAGTCGTTTCAGGCCTGTGAACTGGTATGGCTCCTCGAGAAGGTGCATGGGTACGTGTTGGAACGACTGGGGGCTTCCTAAACTTGTTGATCAATTTCTCCTGAATTCTCGCCGCGTTGAGTACCTGTGCAAAAGTCTGCAACTCCAGTGACGCGATCAACTGCTGCAGCTCGAAATCAAGTCCCTGCAAGAAGCGTCTGGCCCTGGTAGCCTTTGAAGCGACCATGTATGGAGCAAATCGGTTTAGACGGTTGAACTCTGCCGCGTATGCGTCCACTGGACGCCCATTCTGCTTCAGTAAAATGAATCTTTCCTCCATCTCTGCCTTGGCGGTAAAAGGGAAATAATGGTCCAGGAAGCACTTCTTGAATTTGCTCCATTCAATTGGCCTGTCTAGCCTGCTTTCTTCTACTGACCACCATGTACGGCCTTCATCTTCCAACTGGATCTTTATCACATTCACTTTATCTTCCTCTAGTACCTTGGCAGCCGTCAGCAAGTTCTCCATATTAACTAGCCATTGCTCGGCCTCAAGTGGCTCGGCAAGCCCTGTGAATGCAGCTGGATGCAACCTCCGGAAATCTGATACGGTGCCAGCCCTAGCCGAGTAAGCTGGTGGAGTAGTGCCATCGGGAACGGTAATGAGTGCGGAGGGTCCCCCTGCAGCAGTAATAGCCCTGAGTCCCTCAACGAGTAAGTCCGTCTTCCTCTCCTGAGCTTCTAGGAGAGAGGTCAGTGCACTAAGTATTCTTTCCGTGCGATCCTGAGAACTTGAATCCGAGGAGTGGTCGTTCGGGGACGTCATATCGCTGGAAGATTCAAAAGGATATGATTATATTCAAGGATGAAAATCAGGAATAGTGAAGCGAAAATAATGTAATGCAATGTAGTTAATGTTATCCCTTACTACTAAACACGGCTCTGATACCAACAAAACCATGTCACGCCCCGCTTCCCAAAATACGGAAAACGAGGGATGACTAGACCGGCCATGCTCCTACGGTCAAGGAATAATCCCACCGTAGTCACACTTCGGCTTCTAGCATTTCATGGTAATTAGTAAACAAAGCACAACAGTAAAGGAAACACATCACTAAAATATTACATCAAATTTCATTGTTCACAAATTACAAATAAACAAGAAGAGCTACTAACCAAGTTCGAATACACGATCTCTTTAGGGAAAGCAGAAAAGAAGAAAAAGGTACTCCAGACTAGATCTCCGCCAGCTCGAAAGGTAAATCTGACTCCTGCGCTGGTTCTTCCTCGAGGTCTGAGCATGCATACTCAGATCGTCAGAGCGACGTAATAGCAATTTTATAATAATGAAATGAAACATGCAAATAAGGTAATAACAGTGAAAGTAAAACGCGGATAACCACTATGTCACTAAATGATACAAGGTATGATCTGTGTCCCTATCGGTCTCTAAGTCATGTTTGAAATCATATAATGGAAAGGAGGATCATGTTTAACGGGAGTCTCGTACATACCCGAGACAACGGCCCACACGTCCGGGACATAACCCTGTCAGCCGGATCGCTAGATCCTACCTAATATATATAAGAATCACTGTTCGAATGATCATCCTCTAAAACACGGTCTCGCTAAATACGATGCTCTTTCCACTTCGATTTCCCCTTTCTCCCCAGGTTTACACTATTGATGATTATGATTTAGTCGTGTACAAGTATGCACCAATAGCACGGTTTTATCACTGTTCACTGTATTAATCACTGTCACGAATCATTCACTTTTCTATTGGCGCACTTGACACTCCTAAACCAATACCATTCACACACGATAATGCAATGTCCACTGAATAATAACGCGCACTAACACTATGTATATGGCAATTGGGTAAGGTATGTATATCTATACAGTTAACAAGTCATGTGTGATATGAACTACTATGCACGTCATAAGCTTACAAAAATTGCAGTAATTCATATGTTCAGAATTTAGTGAAACGATACAAAGACGGTAACAAGTAGAATTAATCATCAGTTCAGCAAAATTTGTTTCAGTACAATCGGATTTCTGGTATTCAAGTTACAGCCGTTTCAATTTAAGTGCTCGCTGCAAGAAATTCAGTTTCTGAACTGAACGTCCGTTTCGCGGAACAATTTTCACCCAGGTGGGCTCAGAATTTAGCGATACTACAGTTGAATGAAATTTAGGGTTTTCAATAGGATTTTCAATGCAATAGACGGATTCTCAATCGCGTCTGTACGCCAGAAGTTATGCACTGTTCAACACTAGTGTATCAGTTCTGTTTCTGTTTGAGACTGCTATGCGTCCTGATCTTTTAAATTGCAGTTTAAATAGTAAACGACGATATAAAGGGGTGAAATCACTTGCGTTATTTATATAACAGATTTATCTTCAATAAAATATAGGGTTCCGCAACATAAAAGTTCAGGAAACGAAGGGGTAAGCATTATGAGACATAAAACAACAACCAGAGCTGCTCTGGACTGCAGTCCAGAGCCGCTCTCCGAACCAATTCTCGTCATAATTTTAGTACTGAAACAATTAAGTACTTGTACAGGGTTACAGGTCGTCGAGTCGGCTTCGATTTGAGCCTTCGAACGCATCATTTCAATATGTACACAATTAATTATGATTTTAACAAATTTCAGGTGCGGGAAATTCTCAGTTTTTACAGGTGTAATTGGGGGTAATCGTTTAAGTCAGTAACAATCATATTTTTCAGTTAAATTTCTACACAAGGTTCATTGCCAGACGGTCCAGAATATGCAATCAAGTTCCGTCAATTTAAAGAAAGGTTTTTGTTCGAATTTTGCATCGAACACATACACTGTTTTAAATCGTACTAAATGTTCATGTGAAAATTAACGGTATTTCAAGTTCTATTCAAACAATTAGCATGAAGCAAGTAGATAACTTGCCTGGAGACGCTTTGGCGATGCACGGCAGCGGCAACGGCACGAACGCGCGATGAACGGCACGGTTTGAATTTGCGGCCTCGGCTCGCGTTTCGGGTTCGTCGTCGGAGTTGCCAGGAGATGGCTCATGTTCGCTGGAAGCGGAGGGGGTGCCCTGTGGATCTCCTGGGATGTGCTGGAGTCGACGATGGTCGGCGGTGGTCGCTCCGGCGATGGGCAGCAGTAAAGTTCGAGGCTCGCAGTGAGGGGAAAGGTTGGTGGTGAGGAGTTTGGCGTGGGTTTTGGAGGAGGTGATGGTGATGCTGCTGAGGGTGTAGAGGTGTCGACTGAGGCGGTTCAGGTGCAGTGGGGGCTCGCCAGCGTCGAGGTGTAGATGGTGGCCGAGATGGGGTGTGCAGGGGCCTGTGCTCGGCGGTTGAAGAGGGTGGGGTAGTGTAGGGGCTCTGTTGATGGAGAGAAGAGAGCGAGGGAGGAGAAAAGGGGACGAGGAGAATCGTCGTCGGCGGCGTCGGCGTCGTCGGGGAGGGCTCGAAGGCAGTGGGTTTTCTGTTGGGAGAGAGAAGAGGAGGAGTTTGAGATTGAGAGTGTGAGGGAGAGAGGAGGAAGGAGTATGAGAGCTCGAGGGGTCGTGGTCGTGAGGGGCAAGAACGTGGGTCGGCGGCGTGGGCGATGTGGGCACGAAGTGGGGAGAAAGGAAAACGAGCGGGAAAATTTTACGTGGGGGAGAAGGAGGAGTAAAGAAGCGAGTCGGGTTTGTGGGAAGCTGGGCTTGGGGAGCTTAGGCTGGGCCGGGGTAAATATATATATATATATATAGTTTTAATTAATCTTTTTATTTTTCTTGGGCTGATGAGGGGATTTTAGTGTTGGGCTGTGGAGTATTGGGCTGGGCGAAGGAAATGGGGTTTATGAGTTTAATAAAATTTGATTTTTGTTTGCTTGTTTGGGCTGGGTTGTGAGGAATATATATTATGTTTTAGTTTTAATCTTGGGCTTTGATTTTTAATCGCTTAGGAAAAATAATTAGTAAAACTTGAGCAACCAAATACCTACAAAAATCACGAGGAAAAATAGGGAAGCAATCGGAGGACTAGGAAAAATATAGGAAAAATTTTATTGATGGGAACGGGGATTTACAGCTTCTTGGTGAGGGCTTCGATCCCTGGCGTTGCGGGGTTGGGAACTATCAGCCGGGATAACTGGGCAAGGGCAAGCCCGGTTTCCTCTTGGTGAGGGCTTCGATCCTTAGTACGGGAGGGGCCGTAAGAGGCCTGCTAAGGAAGGAACGAGCAGGGTAGCTGCTCGGCTTCCACTTGGCGAGGGCATCGATCCCTGGCGTTGCGGGATAGGGAACTACCAGCCAGGGATAACCGGTCAAGGGCGAGCCCGGTTGCTTCTTGGTGAGGGCTTCGATCCTTAGCACGGGAGAGACCGTAAGAGGCCTTCTAAGGATGGACCGAGCATGGTAGACGCTTGGCTGCCTCTTGGCGAGGGCTTCGATCCCCGGCGTTGCGGGGTAGGCAACTACCAGCCAGGGATAACCGGGCAAGGGTGAGCCCGGTTGCCTATTGGTGAGGGCTTCGATCCCTAGGCGTCCAGCGGGTCATAGAATATGTTGGTCCCGGGGATCTGCGGCCGTGTGAGGCAGCGAGGCGGTGGTCGGCTGTACCGACGCGAGCAGAGTCTTCTCTCCCTCTGTATGGGTCCCGGTCCCGAGATAGGGGAGCGACGACCTGAGGAGCTTGCCCTGCCGTTTGGACACGGACGAGCGCATCCACGACGGACGCGAGTCGATCTATCCGGACGGCTAGGACGTTGATGGCGTTCGGGGGAGGAGATTCGTCCACGCCTCCGTTGTGGGGGAGGCGGCGGCTAGCGCTTGGATCTTCGCGGTGATCGCTCGCCATTGAGTTGAGGTCGAAAGGTGAACTTTGTTCAGTGGAATCAAGATGTTGCCACAGACGGCGCCGGCTGATGGAGGTTTGGATCTCCTTCACATGTTACCTTCCATAGATCTGCTGCGAGCGACGATGGACGACGGGAATTGAGTTGGAAGTTGCCTCCTGAAGCGTGTGGATCTCAATGGGTTTAAGGTTGTTGTGGCCGAGCTATCTGCAAGAAAGTCCTGGGGTGGTTGTGCCACCGAGGACCCTCCGACGATCAAGTTAGACCGGATATTTTAGCAGAGTAATGGCCTAGTGAGGAGAAAAAAATCAGTTATCTTGATCGTTTGAGAGAGGGGTTTATATAGCGGTAGCGATGGGCAGGCAGGCGCGAGAATCTCGTCGTCCGTTACGCTCCCGACGTCACACCCGCGTGATAAGCGGGATCCCGTATTAATGGCGAGACATGCTCGTTAATGGGGGATCATGATGGCGTGGAATATGGGATCGTGGGCGACGGATATCTCGCGTATGGCGAGATTCACGGAGCCATGGCGTGGGAGCCTGTGATCAATGCCGCGGGTCGGTCAGGATGAGACCGAGGAGGATGAGCTCGGCGGGAAGCTCATCCTGGTTCTGCTAAAGCCCATAGACGAGCTGAGAGGGCCGAGGACGCCAGTTGTGCAGGGGGCTCGGAGGGGAGCCAGCGGTTGTTTGTAAGGCGGGCACATGTATGGTGTGGTCGGTAGCATAAGGTCGGCCATGTCCACGGGCCGCAGAGCCGGGTTATTTTACCAACGTATCGTTCCTGGTCCTTTCTTGCTGGCTTCGGGACACGTCATCTGCCACGTGTCACGATCCGGGAAATCGATGATATCGAGCATCATCAGTTTTGGAGAAAAGATTTATCAAGTTTAAAAATCAAGCTGTTACTGAAGTACGTACTCGTTAAATGGAAGCATAGAACTGGAGAAGAGGCTACATGGGAAAGGTATTGCGATTTGAAGAAGAAGTTTCCAAATTTCGACCTTGAGACAAGATGGAAGTAAATTGGGAGTATTGTTATGGTTCGGTTAGTTTTGAATTGAAACCCTGCGGGAACTGGTGGGTTATGTAGCGAGTGGGCCGGGTATGGGCTGAAGGTTGTAATCGAACCGAACCCCAAAACTTAATCCCAACGAACTGAAATCGAGTGGGCCCGAGTTAGTTTTCTGTTAAAATAGTTATAGGTGTATAAATGAGAGGAGGAGGAGAACTATGGGTTTTCTTAATTCAGAAATTGTTGTAAACAAACAAATTGAGATCAAGAGTTGTCTTTGTAAAAGAGTTGGGTTCTCTTTAAACCCTAAATAAATCAATTTAGGGTTTCTGCTATAATCCATTGGTTCTCCTTGTGCAATCTTGAGACTGTGCATGTTGAGATAAGGATTCATGGCGAAACCCAATCGACATAAGGTGGTTTCATCTTCTGTGGGCCTAACAGATTCGATGAGCTGCTGGATCAGATCGGAGATATCCTCTTTACCCTTCGCCGAGTCCGCCATTTTAGAAGAGATCGACACCTGCGACCTTTTCAAATAAACCCCAGAAATCTCAAATCTCCGATTATTTCCACAGCAAAATTTCGTCAACACGAGGAGAGAGCGATTATTTTGGGGGCAAATTATGATTTTTGAGGGAAATATCTGCAGAATCAACCCTTTGTCGCCCTCTCATTTCATTATAGCCCCATAGACTCGGTAGATTTCACGTTAGGTACCGGGTTGATGATGGATTGAAATGTACGACATAAGTTGTAAGCCCTAAAGCTTATCTCACTTGTTTAACCAATCATCATAATTTACGTGGAATCTACAGGTCGGTATAAAAATTCTGGTCATGTCTTTCTTAGGTTTTTTAGTGACTAATAGGCCGACTTTTTTTGTGGTATTTATTGGTTGTTTGAATTTGAGCTTGACTGAAATTTTGTCGACATTTCTAGAGTTTTGGCAGAATGCAGCGTGACGGCATTAGATCAAGTCTTTGTCGACGCACCGAAATTTCAAAGTTGTGGTGCAAAATTGAAAGTCAAGAGACAATTGTTTGTATTCTAATATGATGAATCTGTATTTGGATTTTGGTGCAATGATGTTTTTTTAAAATTGTGATGACAGCTTAAGATACCTGTCAAAGGTTTGAAGCTGTGAGGATGAGAGATTCTCTCTTTATTCTTAAATTCCCCACACGCAATATGCCCGTTTTGTGAGCCGATGCCCCAGGACATTGCAATGCATTACTTCCTTGAACTCAGTTAATTTCTTAATTTATAAAATGTAAGTAAGATTCGAACTTAGATTGCTCTCCTTCGAATACGTTTCTTCAAAAAACCCAAGTAGTTTTGAAACTGTGAATTGCACTACTAACATCATAGTTTCATAACATCTGTGGCTTTACATTAAAACATTGAAATTGTCGATTAAAGAGATGAAATCTTATATCAACACACTTGCTGGTTGAACCAAGTTTTTTCACGACAATATGATTACCCTAACATGTTTAATGTGTGTCCAAGATTGAATATGGATTGATGTGACATAAATTTTATACTCACAACCACCACGGTATATATTTTTATTCTTGATGCTATTCGAATATCTTTCCAAAGGGGTCAAAATATTCAATATCCACGAGCAAATATCAACTGATGGATTCAGATGGAGTCAATTAAGTGCTACGCGTTGTGTCTTAGTCCGATTGTTCGAACCGATCTTCGTCGACCAAATCGAAAATGGGTCTTTCCATCTTTAGGCATACTCCACCCCACATCATCTCTTTCTCCAAGTGCAAGCAATAGCTCTCAAACACACGCAAGCTCACCATTACATCAAAGTTGAGCAAGAAGAGCAAATCAAGCTCCAATTTGTTCAGTTCACTGTTGCTCACACCTCCAACTCTTGCATAGAATGCATTATTCTGATGCCTGAAATTTTTTTTAGAGAAAAATGAAACGAGCAAGTATTTATGTCAATTCCAATTTTAATTGAAAAGGTAAATAAATAAAATGGACATTAGATTTAACATAGTAATTTTGAGGCTAAAATATATACCACGGCCTTCCAGCGTAATAAATATTTATGACAACGGAATGTATATTTTAATTGTAAATTGGTAATTATTACCTTAAACTTGGCAATTTGCAGATAAACACCACAGAGCCTATGTATCTATGGTTGTAATACCGTACCCTTGATAATTTCAATTTAGATCACAAGAAGTTATATTTAAGTAAAAGGGTTTCTCGGTACCGAACACAAAGTTAATAAAACTCATATATTTGCTGTTATTTTAAAACATTATATACTGCTTAATTAAATATGCTTAAATAGCTAAACCAATTACGAACCTGCATTCAAGATTGGAATAATTAATCATGAGAACATCTTTTCTAAGAAAATATTCTAATTATTAGCTACGGACAAAACAAAGCAAAAGCAGCGGGCGAAAAATCTACTATGTATGTGAGGGCCTGCATGTTACAAACCCCTGCATAGCATTTGGATGGGCTTTCCCATATATAAGAGGAGTACATCCAAGAGCTTTAGAGTGATTTACACCATACAAGCCCTTCTAGAGTAGAGTAGATATTTTCGTAGCATGCAAGATGTTTCAAATTAAAAATGTGAACCTGCATATTTTAGGACCCGTCTTGAATGTGGTGTTGATCATAAGATTCAACCCTGTCTTAAATATTATCCATGACGGCATATCAAAAAATTCTTACGTACGTGTCATCGAGGACCTTGGATGCAATCAACACGCTCGTGACGATCAAGCGATGCACATTCAGCCCTAGCAGCAGCTCCCCTGGCCGTCGGTGGACCGCCCGATCTATATACACAAACGCAACCACGAAACAAGCCGGACTGCATCCCGCGTACCGGTGGATCCGCTCCATGTACTTGTCGACGCCAATGCTCGGTGCACGGGCTCCGCTGAACCCCTCCAGCCCCCTCCCCGGAGGCGGCTGCCTCCACGCCAGCTCCGGCGACAGCTGCTCGTTCCGTGCCACGAGGCGTTCCAGCACGTGCGCCACCGCGGATAGCACGCGCGGGGGTGGATCGTCACCGTTGTGTTGCATCATTTTTCTTCGAGTTTAACTGGGCTGGCTCGGCTTCTGATTGGAGGCTTCTTTAATTTATAATGGAGGTGGAGGGGCCGTGAGAGTGCCACGTGTGCGTTATCCTAGTAGGAATTCAGCCAATAGATGAAGAGAGCTGTGACAGGTGAAAGTGGGGCCCTTGGTTTAGTCGAGGGCGAAGCTTTTTGTTTCTCAGTTCTTGGGCGTTTATTCAAAAATTGAATGGATCTTGTCAATTTTTTGTTTGGTCCACTCCTAGCGGATAAGAAGAGCAACTTGTCTGTTTTCCTTTTGAAAAATACTTTTCCTTAAAATTTGGTTGGATCCATGGGAGGCTACATAAATTTTATTATGATTCATCTTGCGTATAACGTTACAAGATCCCCTTGTTGTTCTTGAGGTATAAAGATATAGCACTTGATAGATTTTTTTTTATGTGCCTGACTTGTATTGCACTCGGTATAACACTCATTTTTATTTCGATTATTGATAACATATGAGAAAAAACATACGTTGTTTGGTATTTTTCGATTGAAGTCGGTTTATGATTAAAAATCAACTTGTTATATATATCAACATTTTTGTAACAAAAAAAAATATCTTTTATTGATAAGTAAACTATGCACATCCTATTTAAATAAATTTTATAGAAACCAAATTTGTGATATAAAATTAAATCAATTTTTTTATAAAATCCAAATCGAATTTTGGGATAAACTAGAGTTTTATAACAATAAGCTTCACAAATATTTAAGATGTGTCAATTTTTTAAGAAAAAATAAAGAAAATTAAATTATTGTGTTCGTCAAGGTTGTATTTGTTAAGAAAGAGATTTTATAATTTACAATGTCAGGTGCTTATTTGTAATATTTTTAAAGAAAAAAATTCTTTCTTTTATTATTTAATTTCAATGAAATTACTATATGGCATATATATAGTTCTTGCAATAAAATATATATACTATTTATGATTATTGTTTTGCTGGTATGAAATGGATTGAGGTCTTTATGTCATAGTTAGACCATACTAAAATATGGATCACAAAAATAATTAATTTTAGCTATATTATTCTTTTAATTCGTAATAAAAAAACGTATTTGTTTTGATTTTAATTTCTTGACATTATATCTATCTTTAATATTAATAATAATGTTGAAAGAAGAGGTGATGATGCTCACAACTAGTGTCTTCTCAGATTACGATACATGGCAGATGTCGTGTCCCGGACTCTATGGATTGGACTAAATGAGCTGCATCGGGGGCATTCCCCGGGACCCCTTTTCGGTGAAGGCACCCGACCTTTCGAGAGACCTTCTTGAAGACATTCCACATTCATCTAGGAGACTACCAACAGTTTGTCTCCGAGCTTCCTCAGTCTTCTTGTTCGCCTTCGAGCCATCTGACCCGCCGAGCTTCCTCGGCTTCCTGCTCTTCTTCGAGCTCCGAGCATGCCGAGGTTCCTTGGCCTCTCCCGATCAACCGAGATTGCAGAGCCCTAACGCCTTCGCAACGGCTTCGCGTATCTCGCCAAAGTGAGATAACCGTTGCCCCACGTCCCGCGTTCCACGCTGGCGTGTCCCTCCCATTAATGAGCGTATTCCGTCATTAATGGAGAGATCTCGTCATTCACGCAGGCAAAACGTCAGGGGCGTAAGCAAAGACGAAGATCTCGTGTCTGCTCGCTCCATACGACCACTATAAAACCCCTCTCTCAGACGACTCAGATAAGGCAGCTTGAATCCAATAAGCCACTACTCTGTTCAAATTACTCGGCTAATTTGATCGTCGGAGGGTCCTACGGTGGCCATCCATCCCGGGACTTCTTTGCAGGTAGCTCTGCTTTCACCTCAAACTCAACTCATTGAGATCCACACACTCAAGGAGGCAACCTCCAAAACCAATCTCAATCGTCTGGCAACGCTCACGACATATCGACGGAGGACGGCATCAAGAGGGGTCTTCAAAATCGAAATCCAAATTTGATTATCAGCATGAGAGGTCCTTAAAACTTTTCCATCATTTTGAAAATTTATCTTCTGTTTCTAACAAATTAGATCCTCTTAGATCTTTAAAAATCTCTATTAAACAAATTAAATTTTATATTATTATCTTATAAAGAAAACAAGAATGCAGTTGTCAATAAGAAAAATATTGCAAGCAATAAGAAGTGGGGCAGAGTAGGCCGTGCCTTCTGGCGCAAACTCGGCCTGCTTCTCCACAGCAATGGTAAGTTGTATGCAACCACACATATGCGGCTGAAACTCCACTTGGTGTGCCTGGTCCCGGCGCCTTAAAGCCATCTCTTCGGTTCCGTGAAGATCTTAATAAAGGACAGCCACAACCTTCGCTTCACGACAATCATCAAGGTACACAGGATGGACCTCGTTTATGGCAAGTTGGAGGAAATCCACATCCTGGGAGACCACACATTCTACATCAGAGGCAGCAACTCGGCTTGCATCTCTTCTAAAGGCGTCCCTCTCTTGAAAGATGATGGAGGTTGAAATCTTCCTCTGATGTTGTCCTCCGTCAATCTTGCTGCAAGCGGCCTTGAACGGTTGAGATTGAGATTTAGGGCTGAATGCATAGATCTCAATAGGTTGTTATTGACGCCGAGCTACCTGCAAGGGAAATCCTGGGTTGGGTACCACCGTAGGACCCTCCGACGATTAAGTAAGTACCGAGAAATAAAGTCAGGGTAGCGGCGTATAGGATTGAGTTTTTCTCCTACTCGAGTCGTCTGGAAGAGTGTGTTTATATAGCAGTCGCGTGGGGGTGAACCGACGCGAGATTCTCACCGTCCGTTACGTCCTTACGGCACGTTCGTGTTGATGGCGGGGTACGTTCATTAAGAGCGAGATACGCTCGTTAACGGAAAAACGTGCCAGCTTGGGATGCGAGATGTGGAGCGGCAGATATTTTGCTCTGGCGAGATACACGGAGCCGTTACGGGGATGCTTTGGCTCGGCGCCCCTGGTTGAACAGGGAAGCCGAGAAGTCTTAACTCGGTAGATAGTTCGGAGTCGAATGAGGAGGCCGAAGAAACTCAGCACTATATCTGCTTGGAGACAAGCAAGGAGGCCGTAAAAGCTTGGCTGCCTAATTGCATATGGAGGATACTTGAGGGAGGCTTTCTGAAAAGTCGGGTGCCATCTTGTTACGAGGTCCCAAGAAAGATTCATGATGTATCATACTGATTCTCCGTCGTAGCCCCAGGGGTCCAGAGGGTATGCGTAGACGACTCGTCATCTCCCACGTGTTACAATATGGGAATTCCCGCTCATGAGCTTCATCAAAATGGAACCGCATCTACTTAACCGACGATTTCGTACATAGCAGCCGGTTCTTTAGACATTAATTCCCTGCTCGGTATTGGCGTCTTCCACCTGGAGGACGGAGGCATCGAACCTGTCTTTACCAACAATCAACGCCTGAATTGTCTGCCTCCAATTTGGGTCCTGCCTGGTTTTTCCTAAGCATACAACAAACTGAATCCAAACCAACACTTTACGACAAAAAAAAATCATTTAACCACCAACACATAGAACCAAACCCAAACTCAACACTGTTTGAAGCCATCTAAGCTTACAACAAACTGAATCCAAACCCACACCAAAATCTAAACCTGTACAAATTTATATTCTCAAGTGACCCAAACCTAAACTCAAACCAACATACTTCCAGAAAATGAACAGTAAAAACCCTTATCTTATTCTTCCTCAAGCAATACTTTTCCTACCCACTTGAAAACTTATCCATGTCCTGCTTAGCACTAATATCTAGGTGATGAGAAATTTATCATCATGATAGATATGAATGGATTTTCAAGCGACTTCCTGGCAAATACTTTTGGTACCCACTTGAATGCCTATTCATATCCACCAGGGAGGCATACACCATATGTCATTTTGTCTGATACCGATATTTAGGTGTTATAAGCTGATGGAGGGCTTGATCTTCTTCAGATGTTGTCTTCCGTTGATCTGCTGCGAGCACTGATGAATGGCTGAGATTGGATTTGAGGGTTGCCTCTTGATACGTGTGGATCTCAGTGGGCTTGATTTGGAATGAAGCCGAGCTACCTGCAAGGAAGTCCTGGGGTGGTTGTACCACCGTGGACCCTCCGACGATTAAGTTAGTCGAGATATTTTGGCAGAGTAGCGAGCTATTGTATAAGAATTGCCTTACCTGAGTCGTCTGAGAGGGGGTTTATATAGTGGCAGCCATGGGCTGGCGGGCACGAGATTTACGCCGGCCGTTATGCCCTTGGAGCCATGTCTGCGCGAATGACGGGATCCTCCATTAATGGTGAGATACGCATGTTAACGGGGGAACGCGATGGCGTAGGACGCGGGATCGTGGGGCAGAAGATATCTTGCGTATGGCGAGATTCGCGGAGCCATGTCCGGGACGCTTATGATCTGCGCTCTGGGTCGGTCGTTGAGGCCAAGGAAGCTGAGCTCGGCGGGAGGCTCGGAGGCGAGTGGGAGGCCGAGCTAGCTTAGTTCTGTGATAGCTCGGAGGCGAGCTGGAAGGGCTGAGGAGGCCCATCGTACAGGAGGGCTCGGAGGTGAGCCAAAGGTTATTTGTGGGACGAGCACATGAGTGTTCTGGGAGGTCATCAAAGGTCGAGGGCATCCTCGGGTCGAAAGCCTGGGTATGCCTTCAATGTGAAGATTGGTGAATTCCCCTTGGGGATTAACCTTGCATTCATTTGTAATTATAGGTGTACAAGAGATATGCAGGAGGATATTTAGGAGATAATCTCTCCTATTTACATGTATAGCCGGATACTCAGGAGATAATCTCTTCTATTTAACAAGAGTATAGCCTAATTATAGCTACCTAATTAGTAATAGAATATTAACATATATTTTCTATTATCATTTATAGCCTAATTATAGCTACCTAATTAGTAATAGAATATTAACATATATTTTCTATTATCACACCCCCGCAGGCGGAGCGGGAGGAGGTCGGACGCTCAGGCTGGAGCGAAAATCAGTGAAAAGTGAAGTAGGAAGTCCCTTGGTGAAGATGTCGGCATATTGTGAGCTGGAAGGGACGCGGTGAACCCGGACGTGGCCCAAAGCTACTTTTTCACGAACAAAGTGAATATTGATCTCAATATGTTTCGTACGCCGGTGTTGCACCGAATTAGTGGATAGGTAGACAACACTAACATTGTCACAATATACAAGGGTAGCTGAGTAAGTGGGCAATGAAGTTCCAAAAGCAGGTTACGGAGCTAACAAGTCTCAGCAACGGCATTGTCAACCCCTCGATATTCGGTTTCGGCACTGGAGCGAGAGACAGTAGCTTGACGCTTTGAGGACCAAGAAATAAGATTATCACCCAAGAACACACGGTAACCGGAGGTAGAGCGGCGTGTGTCGGGGCACCCACTCCAATCCGCATCAGAGTAAGCAGTTAGTCCGGTGGCAGTGGACGGATATAGGTGCATGCCATGATCCACTGTGCCACAAACATAGCGCAAGATGCGTTTGAGAGCGTTGAAGTGAGGCTCCCGAGGATCATGCATGTAGAGACACACTTGCTGGACACCATAGGAGAGATCAGGCCGGGTAAATGTGAGGTACTGTAGAGCGCCGACAAGGCTACGGTAGAGTGATGGGTCCTGAACCGGTGTACCAGAGGGGCCAAGTTTGGACTTAGTGTCCACTGGAGTCGCACACGGCTTGCAATTAGTCATGTTGGCGCGATCAAGTATTTCAAGGGCATATTTCTGTTGTGACAGAAAGAGACCATCCTTGGTGCGAGTTGCCGCGATCCCAAGGAAATAATAGAGTGGGCCCAGGACAGTCATGGCGAACTCGGAGTTGAGGAACGCAATAATCCTCCGTAGTAGAGCATCTGATGAAGCCGTGAGGACGATGTCGTCCACATAAAGTAAGAGAAATGCTAGGTCGCCCCCATGACGGTAAATGAAGAGAGAAGTATCTAGCAGACGGTTGCGGAACCCAATGCGCGCCATATACTCGGCAAACCGCTGGTACCAGGCACGGGGTGCCTGTTTAAGACCATAGAGGGATTTACGGAGGCGACAGACATGGTCGGGATGAACAAGATCAATAAAACCCGGTGGTTGATGCATATAGACCGTTTCATGTAAGGCTCCATGAAGGAAGGCGTTTTTCACGTCTAACTGATGTATAGGCCAGGAGCGTGATAAGGCAAGGCTGAGTACAGTGCGGATAGTAGCTGGTTTGACCACCGGACTGAAAGTGTCGTCACAGTTAACACCCGGCCGTTGGCTCTTGCCGTTGGCAACCAGACGAGCCTTGCGTCGCTCAAGTGACCCATCAGAGTGAAGCTTGTGCTTATACAACCACATAGACCGAACCACATTCACCCCAGGTGGGCGAAGCTCCAGAACCCAAGTTCTATTTTTAATAAGAGCATCATAATCAGCCTGCATAGCTGCACGCCAGTGAGGATTCTTGAGGGCTTGGATATGAGAGCGGGGAATATGGGAGGGAGTGGATATGTGGAGGTTGAGTTTTTGAATTGGTTTGGATATCCCGTGCTGTGCACGGATGACCATGGGATGCGAGGGAGTTGGAGGGGGAGGGGGAGTTGGAGGTGAGGTCGTGGATGCCGTTGAAGGGGAGGTTGAGGCTGTGGAGTTCGTGGAGTGGGATGGTGGGGTGGTGGAGGCCGTGGGGCTAGTGGGGGGCACCCCCGTAGTGTGAGGGATTGTATTGATGTTGGGGACAACGGGCGACTCTAGGAGACGACGTGAGATATGTGACGGTTCAGAGGAGATGTCGAGGAAGTTGTATGTGGTGGACGGAGTAGGAGATAGAGAGTTAAACGGGAAGACGGACTCGTTGAAGGTGACATGACGAGAAATGATGATTTTTTTAGTGGTGAGATCAAGGCATCGGAAACCCCGATGATTAGTCGGATAGCCGAGGAAGACACATGGGGTAGACTGTGAGGCTAGTTTATGAGGAGGTGATAGATAGGGATAGCATAGGCACCCGAAAACTTGAAGATGAGAGTATGAGACAGGCTTTTGGAAGAGTTTAGAGAAAGGAATGGCATTTTGTATTGAGGTGGATGGGAGAAGATTGAGAAGGTGTGTGACCATGTGGAGGGCTTCTACCCAATACCTGTAACAACTCCATTTTTAATATACAAAGAATTGATTTAAATTCAATGAATACTTGGAGTATTTATTACAGCTGATATCATTTTAAGTATTTATTTCACTCCATAATTACAAGAATGAGCTTGTAGCTCATTGGTAACACCTTGCACTGCTGAACCAAGCCACCAGAGTTCAAATCCCCTGCCCCACATTATTTTTTATATTGGTTTGTTTTAATTTTTTTTGGAAAGTCAACAGTCAAACAGCCATAGCTCACAAAATTTATACTGAACATAAAAAACTAAATACACCAAAATTCCCCCGATGAGTTTCCCCACCCGAAGGTACCCCGACTCGGCCGGCGGACCGGCCGAGTCGTCAACACGGAATTTCTCCGTATTGACCTGGTCATTCCCCCTGCATACTTTATTTTCTTTGATTGGTTACCAGATTCTCAATAAATCACTTTTATTCCAAAATTTAATGATTTTTAATGTTTTTTTTATATAATTTATATATATTTTTTAATTAAAACCCTAACCCTAGCCTAGTCCTATATAAACCCCCATACTCTCTACCCTCTCACCCTACATTACTAAGTCCACTCTCTAAAAAATTCAAGAGAACTCGATACGTTAGAAAAAGAGCGAAAGGCGAAGCGCTGCCGAAATCGACGACGAATTCCGGCGATCGTACTAGGACCCTTCATAACGTTTCGACGCACCGACAACCCACTACCTTCCTAGCACTCTCTAGCTTGTCCAAACCCGTAGTCCCCCTCTTTCTATCTTTCTTTTCTTTTAAAAAAAATACGACTTTTTAAAACCCGACGGAAATCGGAACAAACCGATTTCCGATTCGGTTTTCTATCAAAACTCACTTGTCACAAATTCCATAATGTTTAAACATATTCATGTTGACTACTAATCACTTAAAAATCAATTTGGACAAGTTTTCACACATGAAATGATAACTTTTGGAAAATACCGTATTTTCGCACTTAAATACCACCATGTTTAGTTTATCATATTTAACCTCTAAACTTCACTATACCTTAAAATAGATCACGAGGTAATGACCTATCTCCACACACACGCAAATACAACCCTAATTGATATCATCAAAACTTAGAATACGAAAATACAAGACTTTACATTAAAATACCATTTTCTTTATAAACCTTTTCTGAAAGTTCTAAGTTGTATACAATTTTAAAACAAAATCTTTTAAAAGGAAAATACGATATGTCATGGACATCGATCATTTATCTAAATCTGACTTTGTGGTGTTTAGACAAGTGTGTCTAAGGCAACTGGTTACTTAATTAGGGCCACTACTTGTAGTGGAGAGACTCCCACTTACCTGGCACTTACCTGACCGCAATTGGCGGTGAAGAGGCGATTTGAGACTTCTAATGACTTGTCGTTTAGACCCTTTAAAAATAGGCTAGTTGGCTTAGGAAACCCTAGAATCTAAAATACGGAAATTTACACCTTTTACAAATAAATACCTTATCTTTATAAAATCGTTTTCTAAATGATTAGTATTTATTAAATCTTTGCAAAGCGCCACTACAACCCACCTTTGGGGAATCCATTAGGGATAGTACGGTTTATCGTGCACCCTCGGGCTTAGTAGTGCGAGATTCAGACCTCCGCAAGGAGCATTCGGTCTCGAAAGGTTTAGAATACGACATTTAAGAAAAATGAGATTTTTGGAAAATAAAATATTTATTAAAAAATTATTCTTGTATTAACATATGTATATTTATCAGTTAAACACCTATTTTATTATAAGATAAAATTTCCACCTTTTCCTAAAAAAATTACAAGATTAAAAGTTATATTAAAATACCATGAATTTCAAATAAATCAATATTATAGATTAATACCTTTATTATGATATATTCACTAGAAATATCACTAAATAAAATCATACTCATTATAATTATAAAGACGAATAATAAATACTTGAGGTGTAGCTTGAAAACTATACAAAAGTATTTTTACATAAAACCCCCTCAAGTTTTATAAATTACAATATTGACCCTAACAATTATAGAACTTCAAATTACATTTCTTTTAGTCTGACTCGGGTTTGAGTCTGATTATTTCTGACTTGAATATGATTCAAGTCAATCTATATTCTTTAATATTCCAACTCAATATAAACACATAAATCCCTGAATCCAGTTAACAATCTATAAAACTTGACTGAATCAAACCATGGATATACATCCATTATTCCGTTATTCCATTTACCTGATTATGCAGTTACAATCTGTTTACTGATATCATGGTTTTGGTCAGTCATCCAACTTACACAATACAATACAACAATACTGTCAAAACACCACGGGGTTTAAGGGGTAGATTGGTACGGAAGGTGTTAAAGGTGGCACGAGGTGGTCAGATTAAGACACCTAACCTATATTCCATTGCTGTTGTACCGTGGCTTAACGGTTGCTTGTACATTCCGTTTGCCCTGATCTCTAGCATATAGAGACCCCTCTCGTATACACTGGCATCTTTCTGTACCAAGCTACAAACAACAGCGTGAACATAATATTCTACAACATTATACTTTAGAAAATACCTCTTATTCTGTCTTTTCTTCTCTTTGGGACTTACCGAGCGACCTGTTCGCTGACGACATTCTATTTCTTTCTTCTTTGAATGTCGTCAAGTGCTTTGGACCCAGCAGAGATCGAGCCCCCCGGTGAAGACTTGGAGCAGTTTCATGAAGACCCCGAGCTCTAGATATTGTACCTTGTTCTTTTCAGTATTTTCATTTCCTGTTATACCACTGTTTAGGCATTGCTTTTCATTTCAGTTGTATTTACTTTTCATGCATTGTACAAAAGAATGTTATTAATAAAGTTGCTGTTATTTCTATATCTCTTGTCTCTTGTGATTTACTTTTATAATGCTTAGATACGCTTTGCGTATTTACTTCACAGTAAATACATAGCGGACCTCGTCACGTCCACTTCGCCGTACACCGGGAAGCGGGGCGTGACAGGTTTTGTTGGTGGCCCATGCAGGTCAGAGCTGTATGAATCCCTATCATGCAGTTCTGGTATGCGTGAACAACCTAAGCAATATAACACAAGAACCAGCAACTAAAACATTCTTTACAATTCATGTTCCTTGAATCTTGCAAATTTCTATTCCTTGAACCTTATCATTTCATATATTTGAATCTGTCCTAACCCAAATTTTTCTTCAAGATTATGGATTCCCCAAACAACACCAGCACCAACGTCAACAACACCCCTCCAGCACTACTTCTCGCACCAGCTGTTCCTGCACCACTCACCGAGCAAACAATGCTATTTGGGGCGATCCGCAGCCTTCTCGAGGGACAGCAACAACTTCTGAACCGTCCCGAGACTGACGCACCGGGAGTAAAGCAATTCAGGGCTTTACATCCCAAGCAGTTCTCTGGTAAAGGAAGCCCTCTTGAAGCGGAAGAATGGGCACAAAGCATCGAAGACGATCTGGCAGCAGCTCAAGTGCCAGACATCGCTTGGGTTCGTGTAGCAAAACTGCAGCTCACGGATAATGCTCGCAACTGGTGGAAGGCGGAAGAAAGCCGTCTGGTACAGCCGATTGAATGGAAGACCTTTAGCGAGAAGTTCGACGCGAAATACTTCCCTGTGACTGCCAGGTTTGCAATGGAGCAGCAGTTTATTCATCTACAACAGGGTTCAATGTGGAACAAATTAGTAGATGAATACGATGCTGAATTCACCATGTTAAGCCAGTAAGATATGTCACAATAGTTCAATTTTTAAATATCACATACTACACAGCTAACACAATATTTAAACAGATTCGCGGCACACTTGATACCGACGGACGATATCAGAGCCCGTCGTTTTCAACAAGGACTGGACACGGAGATTCAGGCTGCTCTAGCCACGGGAAAGTTTTTGACTCATGAGGATGCTCTAGAAGCTGCCCGCAGCTATGAGGCAGTAATAAAAGCAAGGGGCAGACCTCAGTCTGCAGGAG
Source organism: Agapanthus africanus (assembly GCA_030015575.1). Taxonomy (NCBI): domain Eukaryota; kingdom Viridiplantae; phylum Streptophyta; class Magnoliopsida; order Asparagales; family Amaryllidaceae; genus Agapanthus; species Agapanthus africanus. Next base: position 21,468,111 of record JASDDO010000028.1, on the reverse strand, counting down.
TCAAATGCCCTGCCAACCAGATGGCAGGTGGAGTCTCGTCCAGGCCACCTTTCGTGCCAAGACGACCCAGAGTACCAACCCATCGTCCTAGCCCAGCCTTTTGCTCCTACTGCAAGAGAACTGGATATATGATGAAGCCGTCGAGCCAACCGCCTTTGCTTAGTCTGCGGCTCAGCTACTCATGATATTGGGTCTTGTCCCCAAAGACAGAACCCAGTTGCTGCACCCAGGCCAGCAATTACCTATCCGCAGCGACCAGCTCTTCAGGCACCTGTTCCCAGACCTGCACTACCTGCACCACCCAGATGACCACAAGCTGCACTATCTCCTCGTCAGTTCCATCAAGCTCAAAGGAACGTTCCGAGGAATGCTCCTCAGGCCAGGAGGAATGTACCACGGTGCCAGGCTTTCACGATGTCCGTGGAAGAAGCTGAGGCCACTGGCCAAGTCATCACGGGTAAATTTTTCTTTTCAAACTTTGCTTTTCTATTCTACTACTTAGTTACATATTTTCTATACCTAAAACAAATCCCACATATCTTAGGTACAATCTTAGTATTCTCAATCCCTGCACTTGCACTGTTTGATACTAGAGCATCACATTGCTTTATGTCGCAACGGTTTGTCCGAACCCATGCGATTCCAGTTTCACCGCTTGTATCCAGCTGGAATGTCAGTTCCGGAAATGGCGTTCTAAAGGCAACTATGGGATACAGTTTGTGTCAAGTTGTCGTCTGCAGTCGAGAGTTTTATGCTGACTTCAAAATGCTGGACATACCGAACTTCGATGTGGTTCTAGGAATGGATTGGCTTGGAACTTTTTATGCTACCATCGACTGTCGTCAAAGGAGGATAGTATTCGAGATTCCAGATCATCCAGTCTTCTATTTCAAAAGCGGAGACCGTACACTGGAGCCAAGTACCTACAAAGCGAAGCCAAGAGAAGTAGTAGTTGCAGCAGCTCAAGCAGAGGAAGAATCAAGACCAGATGTGGTTCGAGAGTTCGACGATGTATTTCCTGACGATATATCAGGTTTGCCTCCCGACCAAGCTCTTGAATTCAGTATTGATTTAGTACCAGGAGCACAACCGGTGATCAAAGCACCCTATCGTTTAAGTCCGGAAGGTTTGAAGGAAGTCCGAACACAGTTGGACGAATTACTGGCGAAAGGATGGATTCGTCCCAGCACTTCAAGTTGGGGATCACCTGTACTACTTGTGAAGAAGAAGGAAGGTTCATACAGAATGTGCATCGATCACAGAGCCTTGAACGAAGTCACTATAAAGAACAAGTATCCACTCCCGCACATCGACGATTTATTCGATCAGCTAAGTGGATCTTGTGTTTTCTCTAAACTAGATCTTTGTTCAGGTTATCATCAAGTGAAGGTCAAGGAAGCTGATATTCACAAAACAGCTTTTAGAACTCACTATGGACATTACGAATTTCTAGTGATGCCATTTGGAGTGACCAACGCACCTACAATATTCATGAACCTTATGAATCAAGTTTTCCGGGAGTACTTAGACAGGTTTGTTATCATCTTCATCGACGACATCCTGGTGTATTCTAAGAGTCGGAAAGAGCATGCAGAACATCTACGAATTGTCCTGGAAACTCTTCGACAATATCAGCTTTATGCCAAGTACAGCAAATGCGAGTTTTGGCTAAATCAAGTTAGTTTTCTTGGACATATCGTATCAGGAGAAGGAATCTCTGTGGATCCAGCGAAAGTTTCGGCAGTCAGCGAATGGCTTACACCAAAGTCAGTGAAGGATATTCGAAATTTCTTGGGTTTAGCTGGATATTACAGACTGTTTTTTGAAGGCTTTTCGAAGATAGCAACGCCCCTGACCAAGCTCACACGTAAAGATGAAGAATTTGTGTGGTCAGAAGCATGCGAACAAGCTTTCGTAGAACTCAAGTCAAGGTTGACATTAGCATCTATTCTCGTCATACCGGATCAATCTGGAGGATTCGAAGTGCATTGCGATGCATCCGGAAAGGGATTAGGATGTGTTCTACACCAGCACGGTAAGGTTGTGGCTTATGCTTCAAGACAGCTGAAGATTCATGAGCGCAATTATCCGACGCATGATTTGGAGTTGGCAGCCGTCATCTTTGCTCTCAAGATTTGGCGTCATTATCTACTTGGTGAACGAGTGAACATCTACACAAATCATAAGAGCTTAAAGTATGTGTTTACTCAGAAAGAGTTGAATATGCGGCAGAGAAGATGGTTAGAACTCATGGCGGATTTTGACATCAACTTGCAATATCACCCAGGAAAGGTGAATGTAGTACCTGATGCTCTTAGTCGCCAACCATTAGCAATGAATCTCACCGCTCAGTGGAAGCTTCAACAAGACTTGCATCAGATGGAGATTGAGGTAGTCATGCCAGATAATGCTTCAAGTTTGATGAATTTACAAGTTCAATCAACCATTGTCAATCAGATCAAAGCAGCTCAAGCCAGCGATGCTAAGTTACAAAAGATCAGAGAACAAGTGGAGAATGGACTCAAAACAGATTTTATCATCCATGCAGACGGATCTTTGAGATACGACAGCAGATTGTGTGTACCAAAAGGTCCTGTTCGGGAAGAGTTAATGAAAGAAGCCCACAACTCTCCCTACTCAGTACATCCTGGAGGTACCAAAATGTACAAAGATCTATGTCAGAATTATTGGTGGCATGGAATGAAGCGTGAAGTAGCCAGAAGCGTCGCAAAATGCTTGGTGTGTCAGCAAGTAAAGGCTGAACATCACAGGACTGCTGGATTACTTCAACCGTTACCAATCCCAGAATGGAAGTGGCAACACATCACGATGGACTTTTTGACTGCTCTTCCTCGCAGCACAAAGAGTAACGATGCCATATGGGTCATTGTGGATCGACTCACAAAGTCAGCTCACTTCATCCCATTTCGAGTTGGCCAATCCACTGAAACACTAGCAAAGAAGTACATGGAAGTAATAATCTAAATTAGATTTAAAACTCTTCATAATGTACTATCTCTGATACCCATGAACTCATACAGGAAATTGTGAGACTCCATGGAGTACCGGTCTGCATTGTCTCCGATCGTGACACCAAGTTCCGATCGCAATTTTGGCAGAGTCTGCAAGCAAGCTTGGGAACAAGTCTGAACTTCAGCATGGCTTATCATCCACAAACAGATGGTCAGTCGGAACGAACTATTCAGATCTTGGAGGATATGCTCAGAGCGTGTATGCTAGACTTCAAAGGATCGTGGGAAGATCACCTACATCTTGTGGAGTTTTCCTACAACAACAGCTACCAAGCAAGCATAGGAATGACACCTTTTGCAGCATTGTATGGAAGGAAGTGTCGTTCGCCATTAAGTTGGGACGACATCAGAGATAGGGAACATCTTGGACCGGAGATGATAGTAGCAACTGTTAATGTGGTTCGTACTATCAGGGAAAGAATGCGCATAGCCCAAGATCGACAAAAACACTGGGCTGATGCAAAGAGACGACACTTGGAGTTCCAGCCAGGAGATCACGTATTCCTGAAAATATCTTCGAACCGCGGAGTGTCCGATTTGGAAGACGGGGTAAGTTGAGTCCGAGATACATTGGACCGTTCGACATACTCGAACGAGTCGGCGAAATGGCATACCGTTTAGCGCTTCCACCCTTATTGGAAGGAGTGCATAATGTGTTCCACATATCCCAACTCAGGAGGTATGTGAGTGACCCCAGTCATGTGCTTGATCATTCCGAGCTCACTATACGGCCGGACTTGTCTTGTGAGCAACAGCTTGTGGAGATCCTGGACAGGAAAGTGAAGACACTTCGGAACAAGGAAATTAACTTGGTTCGAGTGATGTGGAGGAAAGACACTCCAGGAGAGTCCACTTGGGAAAGAGAGGATGAAATGCGTACTAGATATCCACACCTCTTTGTAAACTAGTCCTCAAATAAAAGTTGTAAATTTCGAGCACGAAATTTTTGTAAGGAGGGTAGACTGTAACAACTCCATTTTTAATGTACAAAGAATTGATTTAAATTCAATGAATACTTGGAGTATTTATTACAGCTGATATCACTTTAAGTATTTATTTCACTCCATAATTACAAGAAGGAACTTGTAGCTCATTGGTAACACCTTGCACTGCTGAACCAAGCCACCAGAGTTCAAATCCCCTGCCCCACATTATTTTTTATATCATTTTGTTTTAATGTTTTTGGAAAGTCAGCAGTCAAACAACCATAACTCACAAAATTTATACTGAACATAAAAAACTAAATACACCAAAATTCCCCCCATGAGTTTCCCCACCCATAGGTACCCTGACTCGGCCCGAGTCGGCCGGCGGACCGGCCGACTCGGGCCGACGCCGCCGGCCGGACTCGGCCGAGTCGTCAACACGGAATTTCTCCGTGTTGACCTGGTCATTCCCCCTGCATACTTTATTTTCTTTGATCGGTTACCAGATTCTCAATAAATCACTTTTATTCCAAAATTTAATGATTTTTAATGTTTTTTTATATAATTTTTATATATTTTTTTAATTAAAACCCTAACCCTAGCCTAGCCCTATATAAACCTCCATACCCTCTACCCTCTCATCCTACATTCCTAAGTCCACTCTCTAAAAAATTCAAGAGAACTCGGTACGTTAGAAAAAGAGCGAAAGGCGAAGCGCTGCCGAAATCGACGACGAATTCCGGCGATCGTACTAGGACCCTTCACGACGTTTCGACGCACCGACAACCCACTACCTTCCTAGCGCTCTCTAGCTTGTCCAAACCCGTAAGTCCCCCTCTTCTATCTTTTAAGAAAAATACGACTTTTTAAAACCCGACGGAAATCGGAACAAACCGATTTCCGATTCGGTTTTCTATCAAAACTCACTTGTCACAAATTTCATAATGTTTAAACATATTCATGTTGACTACTAATCACTTAAAAATCAATTTGGAAAAGTTTTCACACATGAAATGATAACTTTTGGAAAATACCGTATTTTCGCACTTAAATACCACCATATTTAGTTTATCATATTTAACCCCTAAACTTCATTATACCTTAAAATAGATCACGAGGTAATGACCTACCTCCACACACACGCAAATACAACCCTAATTGATATTATCAAAACTTAGAATACAAAAATACAAGACTTTACATTAAAATACCATTTTCTTTATAAACCTTTTCTGAAAGTTCTAAGTTGTCTACAATTTTAAAACAAAATCTTTTAAAAGGAAAATACGATATGTCATGGACATCGATCATTTATCTAAACCTGAGTTTGTGGTGTCTAGGCAAGTGTGTCTAAGGTAAGTGGTTACTTAATTATGGCCACTACTTGTAGTGGAGAGCCTCCCACTTACCTGGCACTTACCTGGCCGCAATTGGTGGTGAAGAGACGATTTGAGGCTTCTAATGACTTGTCGTTTAGACCCTTTAAAAATAGGCCAGTTGGCTTAAGAAACCCTAGAATCTAAAATACGGAAATTTACACCTTTTACAAATAAATACCTTATCTTTATAAAACCGTTTTCTAAATAATTAGTATTTATTAAATCTTTGCAAAGCGCCACTACAACCCACCTTTGGGGAACCCGTTAGGGATAGTACGGTTTATCGTGCACCCTCGGGCTTAGTAGTGCGGGATTCAGACCTACGCAAGGAGCATTCGGACTCGAAAGGTTTAGAATACGACATTTAAAAAAATGAGATTTTTGGAAAATAAAATATTTATTAAAAAATTATTCTTGTATTAACATATGTATATTTATCAGTTAAACACCTATTTTATTATAAGATAAAGTTTCCACCTTTTCCTTAAAAAATTACAAGATTAAAAGTTACATTAAAATACCATGAATTTCAAATAAATCAATATTATAGATTAATACCTTTATTAGGATATATTCACTAGAAATATCACTAAATAAAATCACATTCATTATAATTTTAAAGACGAATAATAAATACTTGAGGTGTATCTTGAAAACTATACAAAAGTATTTTTACATAAAACCCCCTCAAATTTTATAAATTACAATATTGACCCTAACAATTATAGAATTTCAAATTACATTTCTTTTAGTCTGACTCGGGTTTGAGTCTGATTATTTCTGACTTGAATATGATTCAAGTCAATCTATATTCTTTAATATTCCAACTCAATATGAACACATGAATCCCTGAATCCAGTTAACAATCTATACAACTTGACTGAATCAAACCATGTATATACATCCATTATTCTGTTATTCTATTTACCTGATTATGCAGTTACAATCTGTTTACTGATATCATGATTTTGGTCAGTCATCCAACTTACACAATACAATATAACAATACTGTCAAAACACCACGGGGTTTAAGGGGTAGATTGGTACGGAAGGTGTTAAAGGTGGCACGAGGTGGTCAGATTAAGACACCTAACCTATATTCCATTGCTGTTGTACCGTGGCTTAACGGTTGCTTGTACATTCCGTTTGCCCTAGTCTCTAGCATATAGAGACCCCTCTCGTATACACTGGCATTTTTCTGTACCAAGCTACAAACAACAGCGTGAACATAATATTCTACAACATTATACTTTAGAAAATACCTCTTATTCTGTCTTTTCTTCTCTTTGGGATTTACCGAGCGACCTGTTCGCTGACGACATTCTATTTCTTTCTTCTTTGAATGTCGTCAGGTGCTTTGGACCCAGCAGAGATTGAGCCCCCCGGTGAAGACTTGGAGCAGTTTCACGAAGACCCCGAGCTCTAAATATTGTACCTTGTTCTTTTCAGTATTTTCATTTCCTGTTATGCCACTGTTTAGGCATTGCTTTTCATTTCAGTTGTATTTACTTTTCATGCATTGTACAAAAGAATGTTATTAATAAAGTTGCTGTTATTTCTATATCTCTTGTCTCTTGTGATTTACTTTTATATTGTTTAGATACGCTTAGCGTATTTACTTCACAGAAAATACGTAGCGGACCTCGTCGCGTCCACTTCGCCGTACACCTGGAAGCGGGGCGTGACAATACCCAGGAGGAAGGTGGGCTTGAATGAGAAGGGTGCGGACAATATTGTTAATAGTCCGTATCATCCTTTCTGATTTGCCGTTTTGTTGGGAGGTATGGGGGCACGAAAAATGAACAAGCAGACCATTGGCAGCAAAAAGATCATGAAGGGGAGTATTATCAAATTCACCACCGTGGTCACACTGAAAGGCTTTTATTTCCCGATTAAATTGAGTGTGGACGTAAGCACGAAAATGTAAGAATTTTGAAAAGAAATCAGATTTACGCCGTAAGGGATAGACCCACAAGAATTGTGAGAAGTGATCCAAAAGGATAACGTAGTATTTAATACCACCAATACTGGAAATATGCGAAGTCCATAAATCCGAATGAACAATATCAAATGGGGACTCAACAATAGACTCTAAACGATAAAATGGAAGCCTAACATGTTTTCCTAATTGACACGCATGACATAACTTTTGAGTTTTGTCTTTATTACAAGAAATAAAATCATGAGACACTAGAGACTGAAGAACGGTGTTGTCCGGATGACCTAAACGTCTGTGCCATATGGAGGGACTGGAGGTGAGGAGGGCGAGAGGTGGAGCGGCAGTGGAGTTGGTGGTGACGGGGTAGAGATCACCAGTGCTATCACACCGATGGATAGTTTGCTGTGTTTGGAGATCCTTCACAGAAAAACCATGAGGGTCAAATTCAACAGTACAATTATTTTCTTTGGTAAATTGACGCACGAAAATGAGATTTTTAATAATTTTGGGTGAGATAAGTGTTCCCGTCAAAATCTTGGCTCAAAACCCGCTCCGTATAAAATAATAATAATAACATGAAATAAAAATAAATAAATAAATAAATAAATAAATAAATAAATAAATAATAAAGGAGAAAATATCCCTTTCAGAGCAAAGCTCTGTTTGAATTTCAAAAATTCAAAAATTGAAGCAGCGCTTCAGATTTCTTGCGCTGCGCGCAACGCGCCACGTATCTAAAGCTGACACGCCAGTGCAACGCCCAAGGCAGCGCACCCAATCAGAGCAAGGCTCTATTTAAAATGAAAATAAAGGAAGCAACGTTTCAGCTGAGTTACGCTCTACGCTGCGCGAGACGTGACAGCGCAGTGGCGCTGCGCGACACGTGGCAGCGCAGGTGCACTGCGCTCTGCGCTGCGCGATACGTGTCAAGCACAGGAGCGCTTGCGCCAACTGTGTCAGCACTAAAACAGAATTAAAATTCTAGAAAGATCTTTCGGATCTTTTTAAAACAAGAAGATTATTTTCTATAAAACAGAAGCCCTTGGATCAAAGATCCAACGGTGAGGAAAAATCCCTAAATCACTCAGAGAAAGATCTCTTTAACCGATTTAACAAATCAAATGACACTATAAAAAGCCCTCTAAACTCCAAGTCTAAAAGAACATATTATTAGCACACAGAGAATTCACAGAGCTCTTCTAAGAACTTTGAGAAGAATTCAAAAAGAAAGAAAGAAAAAGGTAAAACCTTTAGAAAAAGAAGAATTTTTTTCTGAAAAGATCAATGATCTAAGAGCAAGATCAAAGATCTTCAATAAAAAATGATAATATTAATAAAAAGAAGTAATTTACTTCTTCTTTAGATCTTTCTGAGCTAAATAAAGGCATTGCCTTTTGATGAAACACTGGTTCTTGATATTTGAGGTAAAACCTCTCTGGAAAACAAGAAAAACTTGTTTTCTTTGATCTAAATTTGATCAAAATATAAGACAGTGCCCTGCACTTGTAAAATTTGCACTGTTGCGCTCTTGGGTTGGCACAAGCCACCAGAGAGCGCCACGTGTCAGCCCTAGAGCAATCTGCGCCTTGCGCTTTTAAAAAAATGAGCATTGCGCTCTTGGGTTAGCGCAACTCACCGGAGCACGCCACGTGTCAGCAGCTCAACAGCGCAGCACACTGTCGCAGCGCACTGCGCTTGCGCTCACCAGAGCGTGACACGTGTCACCATCATATGAGTTTGCGCCTTGCGCTCCTCAATTGGCGCAAAGCGCCTGACAAGCCACGTGGGGCGCTATCAGAGCATTTAATGCAAGGCATTATCAAGGGCAGAGCCCAATAAAAAGGGTCTATCAGACCAAATAAAAGTGCTATGCACTATTAAAAGGGGCAGAGCCCAATTAAAAGGAAAAAAGTCTAAAACAGACTAAAACAAAATGCCATGCATTATTAAACAAGGGCAGAGCCCAATCAAAGGCCTAACAGGCCAGACAAATAAAAAATTGTTGAATATTCTCAACTGGACTTAGCCCAATACTGGCCGTAAATCCTCAAATTAAATTGAGCTGAGCACAACTGCTCTCTTAAATCAATTTACACCCGGTTCAAGGGTACATCTCCGAACTCCTCTGATATTTGTCGTTGTAATTCTTCAACGTCGTCAGAGAGGTGACGGGTCCCGACAACCACACATCAATATGGACTTAAGCGTCCTTAAACCAACTCATGAACTTAAGCGTCCTTAAACCAACCTATGGACTTAAGCATCCTTAAACCAACTCATGGACTTAAGCGTCCTTAAACTTACGGACTTAAGCGTCCTTAAACCAATGGACCACTATGTCCCTAAACTGGAACAATGGAGCCCAAATGCTCTTTTGTCGGATCTAAACGATCCCGTTAACTTGATCTTAGTCTCAAATCAGACTAACGTATCCTTAACAAACGTTTAAGTTGATCTTAGACTCAAATATGGATAACGTATCCTTAAACCAAAACCTTCAAACAGACTTTAGTTCCAAATTGGACTATAAATCTCCCAACCAATGTTGGTTCAAGGGTACATCTCTGAACTCCTCTGACATCTGTCGTTGTAATCCTTCAACGTCGTCTGAGAGGTGATGGGTCCCGACGGCCATACATTTAAAGGACCACTATGTCCCTAAACTGGAACAATAAAGCCCAAATGCTCTTTTGTCGGATCTAAACGATCCCGTTAAGTCGATCTTAGTTTCAAATTAGACTAACGTATCCTTAACAAACGTTTAAGTTGATCTTAGCCTCAAATACGGCTAACGTATCCTTAAACTAGAACCCCAAACCCAAATCTAAGAAAATACGGATTTGGACTAATCCACGTCCTACGGACGACGACATAAATTAGTCTCCGTATACAATCTACGGGCAACCACAAACAAAACAAACACCCACGACACAAAGTGAAATTCTGGAGAAGGAGAAAGTTATTATCGCGGTGTGGTAGCGTAATTAACTGCAGGGGCTTGCGCCTGCAGGGAAGAGCATCCCCATAATCAAAAACCCCTCAAGCGAGGGGGAATCTGACGAAGTCTGCTACATCGGCCGCATCCGTCTAAACCTCCGATACACGGTGCCATAAATCAACTTGGCATCTTCGGAGAGGTGGACGAATAAAACCAAATAACATCTATCCCGAATCTCAGGCAAGACGCCCATGCCTTGGCCGCCATTCGGAGGGGAACAGATTCTGGCACGCCCGGTGGGACCTTTTCCTCTTTCCACTCCACACTTCGTGTGTCGTGTTCGCGAACAAATCACGGTTTGCTGTGGTTGCCTGTGGATTCGAGGTACTTAGATTTGGTGTCTTGCTCCGTGCAGAAAACAGAAGATCAATGGTTTCAAACTGCACTACCTGCAACTGCAACTCTCGCTCCGTCCCTGCTGGAGGAGTGACTTATGAGCCCCAAGCGGCCTTCCTTTTCAAGATGCCAGTGGAGCAGGTAACTCAAGTCACCACTGGATTATTCTTCGGGACCATGCTCCCACCGATGAGCTTCAATGCCCTATTGACATTGTAAGAGGCCCCAAAGAAGTCGGTCTTTGATCGACTTACCACTGCCGCGGCCCCTCTCAACGGGTCGCCCAACTTCAATACCTCAGTTTTTAACAGACTGGGCCAGAGCGTCTACAAGCCCGCGATACCCGAAGTTGCCATCCCAAAGCGGATAACCATCCTGGTTCAAGCGGAAGAAATCATTGGAAAGGCTTCTCCTTCCAAAAAAGTCAGTTTTTACAAGGATGGCCATTCCGGCTTCTGCTCCAGGAGAGGTCCTCAAAACCGCTTCCTCTGTCCAGAGGTCTGTCTTTGACAGATTAGACATTGCTTCTCAACGGGTGTCAGTTTTCGACAGGCTAGCACCAATAACGGTCTCTCCTCAAAGCAGGGGGCATGAGGAGGTCACCCCTACGGCTGAAACAACTCCATCCGCACGACACGCTCGACGTCGCCACTGACGCCGAGTAAGAAAGGCTGGGGGCAACTCCCCTTCTGGGATAACTCCGCTAGCTCCAATGGTGGGGATCAATCCTGCTGTTCCAACCGAGAACAGCTTTGAACTGCTCAACAAGGTGCGCGGAAACTCTCATACTGCAGTGCTAAAGAGAATTCCTTCACCTGTGAAGAATGCTACAGAGAAGAAGCTGGAGCAACCTCCTCAACGGCCATCCTCTGAAATTTACAAGGTCTGGCGTCAAGTCCAAGACTCCGTGATGGATCAAGACTATCTCCACCGACAGAAAAAGATGAAGGTTCGGCAGGAGAAAGACTACTCTGTCAAGCCAGAAAAAGCAACAGCTGGATGGGTGCCCACTGCAACGGCTCCCTCAACGCTCAAAAGAAAAGGAGGCTGCAAAAAGCCCCTGTGGACATGGCGAACCGTAAAAGCGCTGAGCACAAACGCCCCAAGTCTGGGGGCATAGTGGTGCATACTGTTCATATGGCATCCGGGAAAGAGGATAGCCGCGCTTCGATGGGTCACCGACCGCTCACCCGATCCGTGACAAAATCTCAGGAGCAGCAACAGAAGCTTCAGGAAATGCTGACGCAAATGGCTGCACTCACCGGGCCAAAAGAAATCCCGGAGGTATCATCAGAGCAGCGTCACGAACAAGAAACTGATGCTAACTTCTTACGCAGAGTCCTCGAAAAGAAGGACAAAGAAGCCACAGAGCAAGCAGCTAACATAAAGCGAATGGCACTTCTCTTCCAAGACATGGTCGGGATGATATTACAGCTGGACCCTCCAGCTGATGACCCTCCAATCATTGTTGGAGACGATAGAGGGGAGACATCTAATCCTCCTCCGGCTCTTTCAGCAACCAAGGAAGAAACCATTTCCAAGGCCGCACTGGATGACTATATAGCTCAGCAAATACGAGCTCATCAGGCGAATGAAGCGACTGGCCAAATTTTCAAGACCGGACGACCCTATCCGAGCTGGTATGACCAGATCAGTTACCCGACGGGATATACGATCCCTAAGTTCCACGTATATAAAGGGACAGGGAATCCCCATCAGCATGTCGCTCAATTCAGGGTCTTATGCGGAAACACTGGAGGCGATGGCAAATTGTTGCTTCACCAATTCGTCGGCAGCTTAGCAGAAACGGCTTTTGAGTGGTATTCGGAGCTACCTAACGACTCTGTCAAAATATTTGCGGAGATGGAGCTACTGTTTACACAAAGATTTGCAAGCGCCAGCGAGCGCACCCTGATAACTGCACCGATCAACGCCAGGATAAGGCCAGGCGAGACGTGTGTTCAATACGCAACACGATGGCGGAATCTGTGGTCGAAATGTGAACAGCAGATTGAAGAAGCACCTGCGGTAGGCATGTTCGTGGGCACTCTTAATCCGCAAGCAACCATCTCGCAGTTCATAATGTTCTTTAATCCAACTACTTTCTAGGCCTTGATCAACAAATTGGCCCAAATGGATCAAATGGGCCATAGACCGTCCTCTCCAAAACTGGACTCTCGAAATGATAAGGGGAAAGGAAAGGCGATCATCGTCGCCAATACTCAACAACAGCCGAACAACTTAAATTCGGTTGTCCTTAGAAACAATATGCGTTCACGCCCATCCCTTGAGGAAAGACTAGGACGTCCTTACTTGTTTCCTCAGAATAAAACAAGGAAACTGTTCGAGCTGGCAGTGCGCAACAGACTCATCAATCTGCCGAGTCCAAAACATCCGTTGCAGCCAGGCGATGTCAACAATCCCAATTATTTCCCTTACTACCAAACGGTAAGTCACCCAATTGAGAATTGCTTCGTCTTTAAAGGATGGATCGAAGATCAATACCTACAGGGCAAGTTCATGTTGTCCGAAAACTGGAAGGTGAGCCCGCCTCAACCACATGCTCCGAGAAAGGTGGATATGTCGGGGGCATCATGCTCATTCACAGGGAAAGCCCCATAGACCGAAAAGTCAGTAAACTAGATATTCGCCTCAAATGCGGCAACGACGGACCGAAACATCCTTAAACTAACAATGGACCACTACGTCCTAAAACTGGCTGATGACCGAAACGTCTTTAAACTACTACCGCAGCATCCTCAGGCCGACGAGATAAAAAAAAGAGAATAAAAAAAATAATAATAATAAAGACGATATGTCCATAAGCGAAATGGGCACGGATGGAAAGCCCGAAAGGGCTCCGTGAGTAAAAACAACAGGGCTACCGGCGAGTGTTCGTGAAAACCCGAAAGGGCGCGACCTCGTTAGAAAAAAGAATAAAAAAAAAGAGACGGTATGTCCATAAGCAAAATGGGCACGGATGAAAACCCGAAAGGGCTCCGTGAGTAAAAACAGCAGGACTACCGGCGAGTGTTTGTGAAAACCCGAAAGGGCGCAACCTCGTTAAAAGACACTTACAGGGTCCTCTCGGCCTTGTAAGGAGAAATCACCCGCGTGAGATCTTTACGACTCACAAGAGAGCAACACACTTAGGGATCCTCATGATTCCTAAGGAGAAAATACACTTGCGAGATCCTCACGACTCGTAAGGAGAACTCTCTTATGGGACCCTCACGGCTTATAAGATTTGAAAGTCTTAAGTTACAGAGACATGAACCTATTCTTAAGCAACCCCCACAACCTTCGATATGGCCCTACAAGTGGCTCAATATTGACCCTTGTATACAATCCACGGGCGCGAATAAACATTTCCCTGACCAAGTCCCACCCGTGGCTAGGGATATGTCCATTTGGTGAACAACCCTTATAAGTCCTCTCGACTTATAAGGAGAAAACCCTTTTGTAAGGTCCTTACGACTTACGGGGGAACACACACTTAGGAATCCTCACGATCCCTGAGGAGAAAACACACCTACGAGATCCTCACGACTTGTAGGGAGAAATACCTTTATGAGACCCTTACGGCTCCTAAAGTCAAAAGCCTTAGTCGAAAGCATCCTAACCCTGTTCGCTAAGCCACCTTTGTTCGACATCGACAGAGGTAAATGATGATTCACTCCTGGCAATATCCCAGTTATAGCGATGCTGATGCCTAAACCGGTATCAAATTCCAAGCCCTTTCATGGCAAATGATGATTCGCTCCTGGCAATATTCCAGTTGTAGCGATGCTGATGCTGAGATTGGCGTCAGATTCCAAGTTCCACACTCGCGATAAAAAAAATCAGTGAGCCATACATGCATACGAAATAGCCGAAATGATGCGGCAGCTTGCAATAAAAATCAGCAAGTAAAAATGTATGCATGCAAAATAGCCGAAATGATTGGGCAACTCGCAATAAAAAGCAGCGAGTAAAAATAAAATAAATAGCCGAAATGATTGGGCACCGCAAAAAATAGCCGAAATGATTGGGCAATCGCGACCTTCGCGATATAAAAGCTGAAATGATAGAGCATCGCGGGAATAAAATAATAGTATAAAAAAAATGAATGAAACTTCTGCCCTACAGGCGATAGCACACTAATCCCTGTATACAATCCAGGGGCGCAAACAAAGAAGGAAGCACATCTTCCCTCCCCAGGCTCCATCAGAAAGCGAAGCCAAATCTCGAAGGTTCATAGACAACCTAGAGACAACCTCGAAATTTGTCGCAATATTGTAGACACGATGTCAACAAACGTAGCAAAAGAAGATCCCTAGCTTCAGGGTCTCGATGTCGATATCGACAACTTAGAGATCGCTAACGGTGTTTCTCCTCACTCCAACCAGATGCAGACATGACGTCAACAACCGACCTCAGAGTTGCAATGAAACGGAGCCACGGCATAGTCCCTAGTTCCAAATCTTAACGGCAATCTCTACAGCCTAAGAATCAACAAAGGCGTTCATTCGCAGTCCAGCAAAATGCAGATGCAACGCCAACAAAAGACCCCGCGGTCGAAACAAAGCGAAGCGACGACAAAATCCCAGCTTCACCTCAACATTCGTCTCGATACAGCAGACGAGATGTCAACAACGGCGTTCCTTCGCAGTCCAGCAGGATGTAGATGCAGCGTCAACAAAAGACCCCATGATCAGTAAAGCGGAGTGATGGCAAAATCCCAGCTGCACCTCAACATTCGTCTCGATACAGCAGACGGGATGTCACCACAGCGTCCTTCCTCCAACAGGATCCGGACACACCAAAGCAAACGAAGTGAAGGCCAAATACCTAGCTTCAGAGTCTTAACGGCAAGTCATATAAAGCATGAAAGACAACCGGAGATCATCTCACACCAGTGCGGAATGGTCACCACCTCGACGTTCATCTCTACATAGCAGACGCAACATCATCAAACAGCGGAGCCTCGGCAAAGTCCCTAGTTCCAAACCTCGACGGTTCACCAACAACCTAGAGACAACCGCGACATTCATCTCGATATAGAGGACGCAATGCCAGCAAATGAAGCGAAGGCCAAATTCCTAGCTTCAAGGTCTTAACGGCAAGTCATATAAAGCCTGAAAGACAATCAGAGATCATCTTGCACCAGTGAGGAATGGTCACCACCTCGACGTTCGTCTCGACACAGAAGACGCAACATCATCAAACAGCGGAGCCACGGCAAAGTCCCTAGTTCCAAACCTCGATGGTTCACCAACAACCTAGAGACAACCGCGACAGTCGTCTCGATATAGAGGACGCAATGCCAGCAAACGAAGCGAAGGCCAAATTCCTAACTTCAAGGTCTTAACGGCAAGTCATATAAAGCCTGAAAGACAATCGGAGATCATCATGCACCAGTGCGGAATGGTCACCATCTCGACGTTCGTCTCGACACAACAGACGCAACATCATCAAACAGCGGAGTCACGGCAAAGTCCCTAGTTCCAAACCTCGACGGTTCACCAACAACCTAGAGACAACCGCGACATTCGTCTCGATATAGAGGACGCAATGCCAGTAAACGAAGCGAAGGCCAAATTCCTAGCTTCAAGGTCTTAATGACAGGTCATATAAAGCCTGAAAGACAACCGGAGATCATCTCACACCAGTGCGGAATGGTCACCACCTCGACGTTCGTCTTGACACAGCAGACGCAACATCATCAAACAGTGGAGCCACGGCAAAGTCCCTAGTTCCAAACCTCGACGGTTCACCAACAACCTAGAGACAACCGCGACATTCGTCTCGATATAGAGGACGCAATGTCAGCAAATGAAGCAAAGGCCAAATTCCTAGCTTCAAGGTCTTAACGGCAAGTCATATAAAGCCTGAAAGACAATCGGAGATCATCTTGCACCAGTGCGGAGTGGTCACCACCTCGACATTCGTCTCGATACAGCAGACGAGATGTCACCCCGGCGTTCTTCCTCCAACAGGATTCAGACATGACAATCAAACAGCGGAGCCACGACAAAGTCCCTAGTTCCAAATCTCGACGGTTCACCAGCAACCTAGACACAACCGTGACATTCATCTCGATATAGAGGACGTAATGCCAGCAAACGAAGTAAAGGCCAAATTCCTAGCTTCAGGGTCTTGACGGCAAGTCATATAAAGCCTGAAAGACTATCGGAGATCATCCCACACCAGCGCGGAGTGGTTATGACTCATCGGGGCTCTCCAAAATAAGCCTAACCTCAAATAAAAAGTGACATGGAATATCCCTACACTTGCTCTTTCGACGGTAATATTATCTGGAAGATTACTTGAAGACGTCTTGTCCATCCCCCGAAGGGATCAGCGACACGACAATCGCAAGGCTACTCGAACAGCAAGATTGCCTATCGAGGAATACATCATCCAACGCGACGGTACGACGGACAAAACCCTAAGTACCACAAACCGTAACGGACCTCTGTCGTAAAGAGCAGAGGTTAACTGTGATGTTAGGATACTCTTACGAGAAATGCTCGATTCGTCTCGACTCGTGAGGAAATTAGTGTCTTTACGAGAACTACTCGATATGTTTCGACTCGTGAGGAAAAGCCTTAAGCAGCGGGAATCAAAAAACCTGTTTCCTAAGCACTGGGACCCTGCAAGTCGGTCCAAAATGGACTCTTGCATACTATTCACGGGTCACACTCTCCAAAGTCGAATCTCGACAAGGAGGGAAACAACCGTTTACGGCTCCTCTTGACTCGCAAGAGGGAAAATTCTTTTGTGGGATCCTTACGACTCTCAAGAGAAAACACACTTAGAAGTCCTTACGACCCCTAAGGAGAAAATACATCTACGAGATCTTCTCGACTCGTAGGGAGAAAAGTCTTTGTGGGACCCTCACGACTCATAAAGTTGAAAAGTCTTAGGCAACAAGGACCCTAAACTTGTCTCCTAAGCCCTCAATTCGGTGACCATGCATAACTTTGCACTACTTCACCCACGTACATACTTACGTGGGCAAAGTAGTGGGGGGAATTTGTTCCCGCCAAAATCTTGGCTCAAAACCCGCCCCGTATAAAATAATAATAATAACATGAAATAAAAAATAAATAAATAAATAAATAAATAAATAAATAAATAAATAAATAAATAATAAAGGAGAAAATCTCCCTTTCAGAGCAAAGCTCTGTTTGAATTTCAAAAATTCAAAAATTAAAGAAACGCTTCAGATTTCTTGCGCTGCGCGCAACGCGCCACATGTCAAAAGCTGACACGCCAGCGCAGGCAGCGCACCCAATCAGAGCAAGGCACTATTTAAAATGAAAATAAAGGAAGCAACGCTTCAGCTGAGTTGCGCTCTGCGCTGCGCGACACGTGGCAGCGCAGTCGCACTGCGCTCTGCGCCGCGCGACACGTGGCAGCGCAGTCGCGCTGCGCTCTGCGACACGTGGCAGCGCAGTCGCGCTGCGCTCTGCGCCGCGCGACACGTGGCAGCGCAGTCGCGCTGCGCTCTGCGCCGCGCGACACGTGGCAGCGCAGTCGTGCTGCGCGACACGTGTCAAGCACAGGTGCGCTCGCGCCAACTGTGCCAGCACTAAATCAGAATTAAAATTCTAGAAAGATCTTTCTGATCTTGTTAAAATAAGAAGATTATCTTCTGTAAAACAGAAGCCCTTGGATCAAAGATCCAACGGTGGGGAAAATCCCTAAATCACTCAGAGAAAGATCTCTTTAACTGATTTAACAAATCAAATGGCACTATAAAAAGCCCCCTAGACTCCAAGTCTAAAAGAACATATTATTAGCACACAGAGAATTCACAGAGCTCTTCTAAGAACTTTGAAAAGAATTCAGAAAGAAAGAAAGAAAAAGGTAAAACCTTTAGAAAAAGAAGAATTTTCTTCTAAAAAGATCAATGATTTACGAACAAGATCAAAGATCTTCAATAAAAAATGATAATATTAATAAAAAGAAGTAATTTACTTTTTTTTTAGATCTTTCTGATCTAAATAAAAGCATTGCCTTTTGATGAACCACTGGTTCTTGATATTTGAGGTAAAACCTCTCTGGAAAACAAGAAAAACTTGTTTTCTTTGATTTAAATTTGATCAAAATATAAGACAGTGCCCTGCAGTTGTAAAATTTGCACTGTTGCGCTCTTGGATTGGCGCAAGCCACCAGAGAGCACCACGTGTCAGCCCTAGAGCAATCTACGCCTTGCGCTTTAAAAAAATGAGCATTGCGCTCTTGGGTTAGCGCAACTCATCGGAGCGCGCCACGTGTCAGCAGCTCAACAGCGCAGCGCACTGCGCTTGCGCTCACCAGAGCGTGACACGTGTCACCATCATATGAGTTTGCGCCTTGCGTTCCTCAATTGGCGCAAAGCGCCTGACAAGCCACGTGGGGCGCTGTCAAAGCATTTAATGCAAGGCATTATCAAGGGCAGAGCCCAATAAAAAGGGTCTATCAGACCAAATAAAAGTGCTATGCACTATTAAAAGGGGCAGAGCCCAATTAAAAGGAAAAAATTCTAAAACAGACTAAAACAAAATGCCATGCATTATTAAACAAGGGCAGAGCCCAATCAAAGGCCTAACAGGCCAGACAAATAAAAAATTGTTGAATATTCTTAACTGGACTTAGCTCAATACTGGCCGTAAGTCCTCAAATTAAATTGAGCTGAGCACAACTGCTCTCTTAAATCAATTTACATACGGTTCAAGGGTACATCTCCGAACTCCTCTGATATTTGTCGTTGTAATTCTTCAACGTCGTCAGAGAGGTGACGGGTCCCGACAACTACACATCAATATGGACTTAAGCGTCCTTAAACCAACTCATGGACTTAGGCGTCCTTAAACCAACCTATGGACTTAAGCGTCCTTAAACCAACTCATGGACTTAAGCGTCCTTAAACTCACGGACTTAAGCGTCCTTAAACCAATGGACCACTATGTCCCTAAACTGGAACAATGGAGCCCAAATGCTCTTTTGTCGGATCTAAACGATCCCGTTAAGTTGATCTTAGTCCCAAATCAGACTAACGTATCCTTAACAAACGTTTAAGTTGATCTTAGCCTCAAATATGGCTAACGTATCCTTAAACCAAAACCTTCAAACAGACTTTAGTCCCAAATTGGACTATAAATCTCCCAACCAACGTTGGTTCAAGGGTATATCTCTGAACTCCTCTGACATCTGTCGTTGTAATCTTTCAACGTCGTCAGAGAGGTGATGGGTCTGGACGACCATACATTCAATGGACCACTATGTCCCTAAACTGGAACAATAGAGCCCAAATGCTCTTTTGTCGGATCTAAACGATCCCGTTAAGTTGATCTTAGTTTCAAATTAGACTAACGTATCCTTAACAAACGTTTAAGTTGATCTTAGCCTCAAATACGGCTAACGTATCCTTAAACCAAAACCCCTAACCCAAATCTAAGAAAATACGGATTTGGACTAATCCACGTCCTACGGGCGACGACATAAATTAGTCTCCGTATACAATCCACGAGTAACCACAAACAAAACAAACACCCACGACACGAAATGAAATTCTGGAGAAGGAGAAAGTTGTTATCGCGGTGCGGTAGCGTAATTATCTGCAGGGGCTTGCGCCTGCAGGGAAGAGCGTCCCCACAATCAAAAACCCCTCAAGCGAGGGGGAATCTGACGAAGTCTGCTACATCGGCCGCATTCGTCTAAACCTCCGATACACGGTGCCATAAATCAACTTGGCATATTCGGAGAGGTGGACGGATAAAACCAAATAGCATCTGCCCCGAATCTCAAGCAAGACGCCCATGTCTTAGCCGCCATTCGGAGGGGAACAATAAGCACATTCTGTAGTGAAAGGGGACGGTGGGGATTGGGTAAATGTCCATGGCCTATGTGAGTAATAGGGATTGAGGATCCGTCACCTACATGTACGGACTGTATAATGCTATTATTAAAAACAGAATGTAAGTTACCTGCGTCGGATGTCAAGTGGGCGGAGGCTCCCGTGTCCATATACCATCCTGCGTTGTCGTGAAGGGCCAGGGTGTGTAAGGCCTGAGAAAGAGAAGTAGTGGGCACAACCGAGGCAGTGGGCTGATCGACAGGCGCAGGCGCGAACCAGGTCCATGGCGGAGGAACGGAGACCGAGAGAGCCTGTTGGGCTGATGGACGTGGGCTGGGGCCGAGTAGTCCAGGCGCGGTAGTTGGGCGTAGCTTTGCAGCAGAGTGGCCGGGCCACGAGTTGGCAGTAGGAGGTGCAGCGGGCCAGTATGGAGGCCAGAAATACGGGCCCCAGGCATAAGGGTTGGGTGTCGGATGTTGGGCCGAGGGCTGGCGCAGTGATGCTTGGTTGGACTGCTGACGGTTGCATTTATAGTTCCGGCCAGGACGACCGTTGTTACGGCGGGCGAAGTTGCTGTTGGAGGACTGAGTGGTCGGTGCGGCAATGTAAAGGATCGTAGGAGAGGATGGATGGTCGGTGTGAGAGGCTTGATGTTTGCGGGGTTTTGGAGAGACGTTGTTCCTCCAGGAGGAGCATGGATCGGGCTTGAAGGAAGGAAGGAAGGGAAGGGGTTGTAATGCCGAATGATATTTCCAATTTGCTCAAACTTCTCGGGAAGGCCGTTAACCATGTAGGTGACGAGATTCTTTTCGGGAACTATCACGTCGATGTTGGACAGCAGATCAGAGAGAGTTTTAAGACGTTGGCAATAGGCGGTGACCGAAAGATCACCCATCTCAATATTACGGAGATCATTGTCGAGTTGATTGGCTCTAGCATCCTTGTTATCACGGAACAGATTCTCGAGACTGAGCCAGAGATCGCGAGCAGTGACACCTTTCTTCAAGATCATTTGGAGGAGGGATTTGCTAATAGTACCGTAGATCCACAGTTTCACCAAACTGTCGTGTCGTTTCTATTCATTATCGGTAGGCTCGGAGGCTGTGGTTGTACCATCAACGTGACCAAGAACGCCAAAGCTGACGCAATGGGTCTCAAATAGCTCTCTCCAGGTATCATAGTTGAGTTCGTCGAGGTCTAGGATAAGAGGGATGTAGGATTTGATGTTGGTGATGCTGTAAGGTTTTTCGGTGGCAGGAGGAGGAGGAGGAGGGGTGGCGTCAAGACCGGCCATGAGGGAGAGAATATGAGGGAGAAAAAAAAAGATTAGAGCTTTGTTGGCTTTGATACCATGAAGATTGGTGAATTCCCCTTGGGGATTAACCTTGCATTCATTTGTAATTATAGATGTACAAGAGATATACATGAGGATATTCAGGAGATAATCTCTCCTATTTACATGTATAGCCGGATACTCAGGAGATAATCTCTCCTATTTAACAAGAGTATAACCTAATTATAGCTACCTAATTAGTAATAGAATATTAACATATATTTTCTATTATCACAATGTACCGTTCTTGCTCCTTTCCCGTAAGCCTTGGGACATGTCATCTGCCACGTGTCATGATCTGGGGAGTTTTCAGTACTGAGCATCATCGTAAGCACTACAAAAGAATTTTTTGGATAGATATAGATAATTTTTCAAATGGATAGATAAAGTATTCCTCTTTCCAGAAATACCGGAAATGCCAACTCACTTCATTTCATGTCGTTGCCTCAAAATGGTTCATGTTAGAGGGTTGCATTTGGATCGGATACGGATCAGATATGAGCGTTACCATGTTCATAATCGTTTTCTGCTTTCGGATACGAATATGGATATAGTTCAGTAACAAAACTCATATCCATATTTGATAAAATCGGATACGGATACGGATACGAATTAGATATTATTGAAAAAAATATTTAAAGATAAAAACTAAGAGAATATGAAGTAGATATATATATGCATATAAATAGTTGAAAGGATGAACAAAATTGATACAAATTAAATATGAAAAGTTGAAACCGATCAACAAAATTGATAAAAATTAAATATGAATAGTTGAAACGAATAATCATACCTTTAAAATAATATTATATAAATATAAATATAAATTTACTCAAAATAGTTGAAGTGAATAAACATGCATTTAAAACAATATTTTATAAATATAAATATAAGTATATTAATTATTAATTATTTTTATTAATCCATTATAAACATGTTAAAATAATATTTTAGATGCATTATTGCTACTACACTTATAATAGAATAGAATGTTGTTTTTCATTTAAAATGCTGTTATTTTAGATGCATTAAACATAAAAACATAAAAGCACTAGTAATTTAATTTAGAACGTTTTTTTAACTTAATTTGTCCGAATCCATATCCGAATTCTGAAATGCGAATCTGTATCCAAAATTTTTGAACATGTTCGTTCTATATTAGTATCCGAGCATAATTGAAAAATATATCGGTATCTGTATCAGAATGGATCCCAAATTTTATATTCGTATCTGAAATTAATATCTGAATCCAGATAAATATTTGGATATCCGAATCCAAATGCAACCATATTCACTAGCAGTCGTTGCCTTTGTAGCCATCCCGCTTTTGTAGCCGCCTTCGGATCCTTCTTTACCATCTGTAGAAGCCGACACTATCGACTCCTTCTTTACTAGCTATAGAAGCCGACACTACCGCCTCCACAGAATCCCGCCGCTGATTTGATTGGATATCTAGATCATTCTGGATATGATCAAACCAAGCGTATCTCATGTAAATCGCTTCGCTAAATCCCTGCACTGGAAGTTTGTTTCATATCGTCATCTTCTAATCATGGTATGATCTTGTTTATTCGGATCGGGATTAAGCAAGATTTCAGTCCTTGATCTTCTGATTACATGCTTTTAGATATTTTTGCAAATGTACTCTGGGAATATGATTAAACTCATGTTTTGGTTTAAATAAAAGAAAAGTATGCTATGTACTTAATAGGTACGGTTAGTACATACGCAGGTAATGAAGTGTAATATATTATTATCTTAATTAACATTATAATTTGAAAATGAGCGCAGGATAAAGCATTGACATTGATACAAGTTTAAGCGATAACTAATAAAATATTTATAACCAAAGACTTGGAAAAGTTAATTTTTTTTTAACTTGGTAGACATTTTGTTTGCGATATAAGAAATACAATACTCCTATCTGAAGCCGTCAGTATGGGTGCCTAAAAGTAATACTTCCACTGAAACGAAGAATTTGAACCTTGCCTTCCACATTTCAAACTTGCAAAATGAGACCCCTAATTAGAAAAAAAAACCTAATTAGAAAGGCTTAACACCACAAGAAAATACCCAAAGTTTCTTTGGGCACATAAATACCCAAAGATTGGGTTTGGCATTTTAATGACCGAAGTTGCCCACTTTTAGTGCATGTATTTCATTGTATGATACACTTTTTAAATAAATTTACATCATTATCCTTCATCTTGTTTAGATCCCAAATTAAAATTCATCTCTTAAATTTTGCTTAATCAGATTAAGGACATAGATATCACAATCTATACAAATTATAATCTAATCAATATTTCATATTTCATAAAGTATTTCAATCATAATTGAATAAATTTTGTTCATAAAGAGAACCGATCAAAAGAAGGGAAAAATGGAAAATCTATATCTTGTATTAGATTGATGTGAGCGAAAAAATTTAATGTTTCACAATAAAATAAATTAGATTGATGTAGCAGTCAAGCTGATGGCGGACATCTACTTGTGAAAAACTATTATACTTTATTATAAAGAATGGTGATGAGTCAATTAGGGTTTTGATGGGGTTTGGAAAGGATTCATGATAGAAGATGGGGGTAATTTCAGCATTTTTAAAAATATAAATGTACACTACACCGTATTTGTATCCCTTGTGAGCATTTTGGGTTTAAAAGAAAATTTGTATACGAGAATAGGGCTTTTTGGTATTTATAAAAGTTTGTGGGTTTAAAAATAAATCATTTTTAATAATCAGGTCTAGAAGTAAATTTCCCAAATTAAAAATAATTAGATTTCCCCCAAAACTTTCTCATTTATGCCTTAGCTTTAGCCCCCTCCCCCCTCCCCTTCCTTATGCCGATTTTTAGGCTTACGGTGATAGGGGAAGAGAGGTGGATGAAGAAAGTAGAGTTGTTTTTAGGTTGATTTGAGCATAAGCTATAAAACTAAATGGGAAAATTAAAGTGACAGACCCAAACTTTGATTATATACACGCCCAAAAAAGAACTTTGTCCATTTATATGCTAAATAACCATACCTTGGTTGCTTTCATTTCACTTATCCAAATATAAGTATCAACTAAAAACAGCTGTTCATGATCCCCTATCATTTTTTCCTTACAACAATCTTGATCCTACAAGTGTGTTGTACTATCGATCTATACTCTATCTGATGAGGCTCATAAACGAGTATTCCTCATATTACTGTTGGATATAGTGCACTCAAGTCAATTATTATGATCGCAGACACACGATTGTGATGATTGAGGAATGACCTATACGGATAGAACAGTCTTGCTCGAGATAATAGTATGCAATCGGTTTGTCTTTATCATCATGTACATGCATTATGTGGTATTATAGATTACTATTACATGTTGATAGAGCCCATAGGATTTTTTCTTGACTACTAGCATTATGATGGCGATCATATACGTGAGAGCTGGGTGGTCTATAAGCACATCTTTAAATGTCCCCAGTCGAGAGAGTATCGAGACTGTGTATCGATACTCCGGAGTAGACTAGTGTATACTTATCGAGACCCCGACGAGGGGCAGTGGTTGGTCTCACAAGCTATTGGTGTCAGTTAGTCACCTAAGATAGTATACAGGTGCTCATTGGGTTATAAGTACACTGGACGGACTCGCCGGGAACATGCTAGTTGGAATTATACATATTGTCAAATAGCAGTTCTCAGGTGACATGAGTATAGTGTCACGCCCCGCTTCCCAGTAGACAGAAGCAGGTATGTGACGAGACCGCGACGTATTTATTTCGAGAAGGTTATTTTCCAAAATAAATACGCTTAGCGTAATATAAGCAATATAAAAGACAAGATAATAAGCATGAAAGTAAAACTTCAACAACTTTATTTATATTCAACTTGATTCATTTACAATACATGATTTTTAACTGAAAGAAAATACAAAGATTGAAACGCCTAAACATGTGGCGTACAGAGAAAAGATAACTGGTTTAGGCTTGTGACTCGGTCTGTTGGTGCTCCTCCTCTGGGATGTCTACTCTTTCATTCTCCTCAGTATCTGACGAACATTCCAAGAAAACAGAGAAAGGTGGAATGTCCGTCAGCGAACTTTCGCTCGGTAAATCCCAAAGAAAAGGGGAGTAAAGAAAAAATGTAATGATAGGAAAAAATTATAATATGAATTATTGAGTATGTCATATCATCTTGTCAAGTTTATTTAGCATGCAGTTTTATTGTAATATAAATGAACAAGTATAGTAATTTGTGACGAGTAGATAAACTTGATATCATGAGCATGGTAGTAATATAGTCATATAATATAAGTGTAGTGAACATGCGGTGAAGGTAAGTGTCTTAACAGGTTTCTACTTGGGTATACTAATCTAACGTAAGTTCAAAGGTGAATGTCAACCAATCTCAAGAGTGTTCTCGAACCCAACAGGCTGTAATCCAGAGGTAGGGAACCACGGGCCCGAATCAAATGTTAGTAACGAGACTTCAACCTAGTGTCGAACTATTCGAAACTCAACAGGCTGTAATCCAGGAGAAAGGAAACACGGGCCCTCATGATAGCTTGCTTGTGTTAGTAGATATGGATCCATGATATAGGGGGACCCTTGAGATTTTGTTGGATTTACGCATGAAATACCCCAACACCCTGTGATGGTATTGTATTGTTTTGTATTATAGATTGTATAGATGAATGACTTGCCGAAACCATGATATCAGTAAATGGATGTAACTGGAGAATCATGTAGATGAATGTATATTCATGGATTCATGTTGAATTGTTATATATATATACTTGAATCTCATTCAAGTCAGATTGATTATATCGAGACTCAGTTTGAGTCAGAAAATTAGAAAATAAATTGAAATCCTGAATTAAGTTTTGATGTTATCAGTAACCGCTGCACATGAACGGCAGGATTTGTGTCTTTTTCAAAGACGATTACCGTGTTGATAACACCGTTTGTTAAGTTGTCTACCTTAAATAGGCAAGCACCCATATCTCCGGCTCGCTGAGGCTTAAGAGACTGGTCCCGCATAAACCTATGTTTAGTAGGGTCCGTATTGTAATTTAATATAACTTGAGGGGGTTTTATGTAAAAATAATTTTGTAAAATTTTCAAAATACACCTCAAGTATTTTATTATCGTTTTAAAAGTTTTCATTGATGTATATTTTATCATCGTGACATTTCTAGTGAATAAAACCTATTTTTCATAATATGTAGTATTTAATTGTAAAGTATTGAATTTGTATGGAATTGCATGGTATTTTCATGTAAAGTAATTCTTTTTGATTTAGAAAAATTGGAATATTTATACTATATCAAAAATAGATATTTTGATAATATATATATATATATATATATAAAATAATTTAATTTATTATTTTTCTAGAAATCTAATTTTCTTAAGATATTTATATTTTTAAATCTTTCGAGACCGTATGCTTCTTGCGGAGGTCTGCATTTCGCACTACTAAATTCGAGGATGTGTGATAATCCGCACCATCTCGAACGGATTCCCCAAATGGGTTGTAGCGGCGTTTTGCAAAGATTTGTGTAAAATACATAATCTTGTAGAAAAGATTTTTATATAAGTCGGAGGTAGTTTTATGTAAAACCGTATTTTCCCAAATCTATATTTCCCAATATTATCGTGCTATGTTACATATGAGTGTTGTGAAGAGGTAGGTTAT
Source organism: Agapanthus africanus (assembly GCA_030015575.1). Classification (NCBI taxonomy): domain Eukaryota; kingdom Viridiplantae; phylum Streptophyta; class Magnoliopsida; order Asparagales; family Amaryllidaceae; genus Agapanthus; species Agapanthus africanus. The sequence goes on along the minus strand of JASDDO010000028.1, from coordinate 21,440,663 downwards.
TACCTCATGAATTATCTAAAGGTATAGAAAGGAATTATAATGATAAACTCTACGGTATTTTTCTGTAAAGTTGCGATAAAAAGTAAAATAGTAATTTTTTTGATATGAAACTTGTCAATATGTTTTTTAATGTTTAATGATCATGATGGGAGAGTTTGATATTATTGTTCTTAAGAAAAATATGATTTTTAAGGAAAAACCGAATCGGAAGACGGATTAACCCCGCTTCCGTCGGGTTTTAGAATTCTAAGTTTTTAGAATAGTAAGAAGAAGGGGGAGAAGGGACTTACAGGATTGTTGTGTAAAGAAGAGGAAAAGGAAGAACTAAGAGATGTCGGTGCGTCGTTTCGTCGCCGGAATCTTCTCGGATTGCCGTCGGAAGTTCGCCGGAGTTTCGCCCTTTACTAACTCCACTTGCACACAAAAAGTCTAGAGATTTTTCTTGAGAATTTGGACAGAGTTTTGGAAGTGAGGAGGGGTGAGTTTAGGTGTGGTATTTATAGGAAAAATTAGGGTTTAGGTAGATAAAAGGATGTAAGAAAATTGTATTAAATTTTGCATTTAAAAAATTAAAAAAGAGTGTTTTAATTCTCTGTTTAATTTCAGAGGTTTTAAACAGTGCCGGGGGAGTGGGGGAGGCCAACAGTTGCATACGAGTCAAGAAAATCGAGGTTTTGAACTGAGTCGGCCGGCGGCGCCGGCCAATTCAAGCTTCCCGCCGGCCCGAGTTGGGCCGAGTTTCGACATCACATGCCCCTTGCCTCTTAGTGTATCTCCTAAACCAGTTTTTTTTATATGTGACTCTTGGTTTTTACGAGTTATGCATGTGTAGACTCTTGGGATTCTAAAAATTTAAAAGAAAACTAATAAAAAATTAATGTGGCTGATAGGATTTGAACTTTGGTGCTTTGGTTCAGCAGTGCAAGATCTTACCAATGAGCTACAAGCTCCTTCTTGCTATTTAAAAGCAAAATAAATTTATAACTTGTGCTCAGGCAAAAGTACCAATTTCTGTATTTTTGATAAAAAATTGTACAGAAAGTTTAGGGTTGTAACATTCTACCCTCTTTAAAAAAATTTCGTACTCAAAATTTGTAAAAGGAAAGTGTAACAGATTCAAGAAAAGTTTGGTGATGAATAATTACAAAGTGATACAAAAGTTTAAAAAGGTTGAAGAGAATTACCAGGGTTACCCTAGACAGCCGTCTCAGCTTCTACGGCCGCCAAAGTGTAAGCCTGGCGTCTCGGCAGATTTCTTCATGCATGTTGGTATATCGATGGTTGTCGAGGTAAAGGTGGTCCACGTGAAGGTGGTGCAGGAAGAGCTAACCGAGTAGGTGGAGCTTGGATAGCTGGTCTAGCTGCGGAATTAGGGTCAGTTCGGTTGTGTGGGCAAGTTTCTATGGTATGTGAAGATGATCCACATATCAGGCAAAGACCGTTTGGTCGTCGACAATTCTTGACTTGGTGTCCGGTCCTCTTACAATAGATGCAGAAGTTTGGTTCAGTCTCAGAAAATGATCCTTCGGGCTTCATAGCTGGCGCTGGGAGAGTTGGCCTAGAAGAGACTCCCCCGGAAATCTGATTGGCGGGACGTTTCATACTGACCAACTGTGGCCTTCCTTTCTTCTTCATAACAGTTTCGTAGCGACGGGCTGACATCAAAGCAGCTTCATGTGTCGGGTATTCCCCCGTTGCTAGGGCGGCTTGAATCTCATGGTCCAATCCTTGCTTGAATCTCAGGGCTTCATAGCTGCAGATGGTGAAAGAGAGATCTTCTGCGAACCCGAGCTTTCACCGACTTCAGTTTCAACGACTTGCTCGTCCTTCCTTATATCGTGTAACAACTCTAAATTTCATGTACAACTTTCTGTACAAATTTTTCAAAAAATACAGAAAGGAGTATTTTTTCTTGAGCACAAGATATAAGTTTGATTTGCTTTTTAATAGCAAGAAGGAGCTAGTAGCTCATTGGTAATACCTTGCATTGCTGAACCAAGCCACCAGAGTTCAAATCCCATACCCCACATTATTTTTAATAATGTTTTATTTTGAACTTTTAGAATACCAAGGGTTTGCACGTGCATAACTCGTAAAAACTCCACTATACATGTTTAAACAAATTGACCCAGGGGCTACACCAACCGACGACGGACCCAGGGGACCCCCGAATCGGCCTGACTTGGCCGACTCGGGCCGGCGGCAGCGGCGAATCGGCCGTCGGTGCCGGCTGGGTTGGCTCCAATGTTGAATCGGTCAACATAAAAAGTCTGCCTCTTTATCTCACCATCATTCTTGCACACTTTATTTCTTTGGATCGATTCCAGATCCTCTTTAAAATCCTCTTTATTCCATTTTAATACATTTTAATACAATTTAACACATTTTTTTCAATTCAACCTTTCACCTATCCCAAACCCTAGCCTTACCCTATAAATACCCCCCCACTACAAAATTCTGATCAAAACTCTCAAGAAATTCCTAGAAGCTCAGTGTACTTTTGAAGTAGCGAAGGGAGAAGCTTCGACGATTTTTCCGACGACAACCCTAGAAGTTCCCGACGACGAAATGACACACCGGCACCTCCTCTCGTTTCCTCTTCCTCATCCCTAACTTCTAAACCCGTAAGTCCCAATTTCTTCTTCACTCTACTATTCTCAAAATCTGTATTTTTAAAACCCAACGGAAATCGGAGTTATCCGCTCTCCGATTCGGTTTTTCCTAAAAACTAACTTTTTCTTAAACAACAACCATACCAAACTCTATCATGTTGACTAGTAATCATTAACAAACAACTTGAACAGGTTTCATAACAAATTATTTCATTTTGTACTTTTTACCGCTCTTTTTCAGTAAAATACCATGTAGTTTCATTTCGACATTAAAACATCATAATCTTGCTATACCTTTAAGTAGATCACGAGGTAATGACCTACCTCCTCACAACACTCATATGCAACATAGCACAATACTTTCGGGAACCTAGAATATGAGAAAACGAAACCTTTCAAATAAATACCATTTGCTAATAAAGCCGTTTTTTAAAAAGATTAAGTATTTTACAAATCTTTGCAAAGCGCCACTACAACCCATTTTGGAGAACCCGACTGGGATAGTGCGGATTATCGCACATCCCTGGGTATAATAGTGCGAGATGCAGACCTCCACTAGGAGAATTCGGTCTCGAAAGATTTAAAATACAAATATCTTAAGAAAATGAGATTTCTAGAAATATAATATATATTAAAATTATTTTTATTTAAATATGTATATATGTATCATTAAAATTTCTATTTTGTGATAATATGAATATTCCAACTTTTTCCTAAAAACACAAGAATCACTTTAAATAAAATAACATGAATTCCATACAAATTCAATATTACAATTAAATACCATGTATTATAAAAAATAGGTTATTTTCACTAGAAATATCACAAATATAAAATCTATATCTATGAAAACTCTAAAGACGATAATTAAATACTTGGGGTGTATCTTGAAAACTATACAAAGCATTTTTACATAAAACCTCCTCAAGTTCTATAAATTACCCTAAGGACCCTAGTAAATATAGGTTTAAGCGGGACCAATCTCTTGAGCCTCACAGAGCCGGAGAAGTGGGTGCTTGCCTATTTAAGGTAGACAGTTTAACAACGGTGTTATCAACACGGTAATCATCTTTGAAAAAGACACAAATCCTGCCGCCCATGTGCAGCGGTTACCGATAACATCAAAACCTAATTCAGGACTTCAATTTCTTTTCTAATTGTTCTGACTCAGACCGGGTCTCATTAAATAATCTGATTTGAATATAATTCAAGTACAATCTACAATTTACAATTCAACATGAATCCATGAATCCATATATTCAATCTATTCAATCTGTATTGACTGAACCAAACCATGGATATACTTCCATTTATATGATTCTCCAGTTACATCCATGATTCTCCAGTACATCCATTTTATTGATATCATAGTTCGGGCAAGTCATCCAAATATACAATCTATATTTCAATTCAATTACAAGTTGAAATACAATACAAACAATACAATCAAGACATCGCGGGGTTTAAGGGGTAGATTGGTACGGAAGGTGTTAAAAGTGGTACGAGACAGCAAGATTAAGACACCTAACCTGAATCCAATTGTCGTTGTTCCGGGTTGTATAACGGATCCTTGTATATTCCGTTTGCCCTATTCTCTAACATATAGAGACTCCTCACGTATTCACCGGCATCCTTCCGTACCAAGCTACAAACAATAGCATTAACACTAAATACAAAATTATAATAATATAATACAACTTTAAAAGCTACTCTCTCCCTCTGTCTATTCTATTTCTTCCTTATCTTTGGGACTTACCGAGCGATTGTTTGCTGACAACATTCATTTTCTTTCTTCTTTGGAATGTTGTAAGGTGATCTGGACACTCAGGAGATTGAGCCTACCAGCGAGGACTTGGACCAGCTTGCATACGATCCAAAGCTCTAGCTACATTGTACACTTTTATCTCAGTACTTTTCTTTTCTATTATGCCACTGTTTAGGTATTGCTTTCATTCAGTTGTATTTACTTTTCCATGTATTGTAAAAAGAATGTGAATAAATAATGTTGCTGTTTTATTATACCTTTTGTCTCTTGTGTACATTTCTTTTATATTACTTAGTTACGCTTAGCGTATTTACTTCAGAATAAATATGTAGCGGCCTCGTCGCGTCCTCTGCTCGTATACTGGGAAGCAGAGCTGTTTCCCCCAATCAGAGCAAAACTCTATTCAAAATTCAAATTTTAAAATGAAGCAACGCTTCAGATCCAGTGCCCAGTGCGCTGCGCCCTAGGCAGCGCACCACGTGCAAAGCATGTGTGCGCTAGCGCCACGTGCGCTGCGCTCTGAGCAGCGCACCACGTGCAAAGCACGGGTGCGCTAGCGCTGGAACTAAAAGCTCCCTACCGTTAGATCAAAGATCTAATAATAAATGATAAATCATTAATTAATCAGAATTGAATTCTGTTAAGGAAAGATTTCTCAAAATCTTTCCAAATAACAAAATTGTGCTCTGTAAATCAGAGCATCATTGGATCAATGATCCAATGGTGATTAAAAATCACCAAAAATACAGAATAAATTCTGTTTGGAAAGATTTCCCAATCTTATTAATAACAAGAAGACTATCTTCTGTAAATCAGAAGCCATTGGATCAAAAATCCAACGATAGGAAATTCCCCAAATCAATTGGAGAAAAGATATCCTTAACTGATTCAACAAATCAACCTCCCCTATATGAAGGACCCAGGACTTCAAGTCTTGTACAGAAGAACCCCCTATAAGCTTTGAGATTTCAGGAAGAGAAGTATAGCTGTCAGCAAAAGAAGACTCTTTCATCAAGGTAAAAAGAATGGTGATGAACAAAGAGATGAAATCATCTCATAATTAAAAAAGAAGAATTCTCTTCTTAAAAGATCATAGATCTACAAAGACCAAGATATTTTATAAAAAGATCAAAGGATCTCATCATAAAACAAAAAAGTACTTACTTCTTTCACAGATCATAGATCTATAAGACAAATTGTCTTTCTGGGATCATGAACATCTCAACATAAAAGAAGGGGAGAATAATTCAATTCTCTTAAGGATTATAGATCCATAAAGGCAAAGCCTTTCATCAAAATAAGAGATTGAAACAAAATAAGAACGGTTGGTCTTGGATCCTGAGACAAAATCTCTTTTAAAAGAATATAAATTGTTTCTCAGATCATAAAATTGATCATATGCGGTTTGCGCTATTGAACCGCGCTTCTGCGCTCTCAGACCGGTGCTCAGCGCCTAATGCTCCACGTGTTAATCACGCATGCGCCAATGAACAGTTAGCACCTTGCGCTCTTGAAATAGCACACTGCGCTCATGGGCTGGCGCACGGCGCCAAGCGCATCACGTGTCACTCACGTGTGCGCCACTGAACTAATAGCGTAATGCGCTCATAAATTAGCGCAATGCGCTCATCATCTGGCGCTCAGCGCCAAGCGTGCCACGTTTCATTCACGTGTGCGCTACTCAGCAGAAGCGCAATGCGCTCATCATCTGGCGCTCAGCGCCAAGCGCGCCATGTGTCACTCATGTGTGCGTTACTCAGCAGAAGTGTACTGTGCTCTTTAACTGGCGCAAAGCGCCAAGCGTACCATGTGCTCCTCACGTGTGCGCTGGCAGAACATAAATTGTTCTTCAATAAGCCTCAGAGCTATTATTAGTGCTCGGCACTAAAAGACAAAAATAATGTCAAAATCCAAATCAATGCTCAGCATCGTTAAAAGGGCCAAGCCCAAACAAATGCTCAACAGCCCAAAATAAATGTTAAACATTTTACCTGAATGGACTTAGCCCAAGATTGGCCATAAGTCCTCAACTCAGATTAATTGAGCCCATATGCTCATAAATCTTTTAAAAGATCTTATTTCCAAATTGGACTACAGATTTACCAACCAAAACTGCTTCGAGTGTACATCTCTGAACCCCTCTGATACATATCGTTATAATCCTTCAACGTCTTCGGAGAGGCGACGGGTCCCGACAACCATACATTCCATGGACTACGATGTCCTTAATCTCGGAATATGGGGTCCCTTTAAACCCACGGACTACGATGTCCTTAACTTTGGACTGTGGGGTCCCTTTAAAGCCACGGACTATGATATCCTTAACCTTGGACCATTATGTCCTTAAACTGGTATTGGACCACCATGTCCTTAAACTGGTAATTGATCGTAATGTTTCTAAACTAAACAATTGAGTCCAAATGCTCTTTTGTTGGATCTAAACGATCCCGTTAAGTCGATCTTAGTCTAAAATTAGACTAACGTATCCTTAACAAACGTTTAAGTTGATCTTAGTCTCAAATGAGACTAACGTATCCTTAAACCCAACCCCCAAACCTAAATCTAAGAAGATACGGATTTGGACTAATCCACGTCCTACGGGCGATAACATAAATTAGTCTCCGTATACAATCCACGGGCAACCAAAAGTAAAACAAACACCCACGACACGAAATGACCATCTAGAGAAAGAGAAAGTTGTTACCGCGATGCGGTAGTGTAGTTAACTGCAGGGGCTTGCGCCTATAGGGAAGAGCGTCCCCATAATCAAAAACCCCTCAACGAGGGGGAATCTGATGAAGTCTGCTACATCGGCCGCATCCGTTTAAACCTTCGATACATAGTGCCATAAATCAACTTGGCATTTTCGGAGAGGTGGACGGATAAAACCAATTAGCATCTGCCCTCGGTATTCAGGCCCGACGTCCTAACGTCCCGGTCGCGTCTTCCGGCGGAGAACAGATTCTGGCACGCCCGGTGGGATCTTTTCCTCTTTCCACTCCACACTTCGTGTGTCGTGTTTCACGAACGAATCGCGGTTTGATATGGTTGCCCTTGGGTTCGAGGTACTAAGATTTGGTGTCTTGCTCCGTGCAGAAAACAGAAGATTAATGGCTTCAATTTGCACCAATTGCAACTGCAACTCTCGTTCCACCTCATCTAGAGGTGTAACCTACGGCCTCCAAGTGGCCTCCTTTTTCACAATGCCGGTAGAGCAGGTAACGAAGGCTACCACCGGATTGTTCTTCGGGACCATGCTCCCGCCGATGAGCTTCAACGCCGCTGTACCATCACAAGAAGCTCCCAAGAAGTCGGTCTTCGATCGGCTTGCTACTACTGCGGCCCCTCTCAACGGGTCACCCAACTCCACTGCCTCAGTTTTTAACAGACTAGGCCAGAGCTCCAACGGGCCCATGAAGAAGCCCACGATACCAGAAAGGGTTATTCCGAAGAGGATAGCCATCCCTGCTCCTGAAGTCGTCAAGACGGCTTCTCCTACCAAAGGGTCGGTCTTCACAAGACTGACTATTTCAGCTCCTGCTTCAGGAGAAATCGTCGAGATTGCTTCCCCTACTCGGAAGTCTTCCTTCGATAGGTTGGCCATCCCCACTCAGCGGGCATCAGTCTTCAATAGGTTGACAACGATAACTTCTGACCAAGACAGGGGGCATGATGAATACATCCCCATAGCCGAACCAACACCATCCGCACGACACGCTCGTCGTCATCACTGGCATCGAGTAAGGAAGGCCGGGGGCAGCTCTCCGTCTGGGTTAACTCCGCCAACCCCATGCTGTTCCAACTGGGAACAGTTTCGAGCTGCTTAACAGGGTGCGCGGGAATTCACCCACCGCCGTACTGAAAAGATCTCCTCCACCCGTGGAGAATGTTACAGAAACGAAACCGGAGCAGCCCCCTCAGCGGCTGTCCTCCAAGATTTATAAAGTCTGGCGACAGGTCCAGGAATCGGTGATCAACTAGGACTACTCTCGCCAATCGAAGAAGCTTAAAGCTCGACAAGGAGAAAACCGTCCTGTGAAGCCACAAAAGGCGACAGCCGTCTGGGCGCCCGCTGCAACGCCCCCCTCGACTTCAAATGCTTACAAGAGAAGGAGGCCAGAGAAAACCCTTATTACCACGTCGAACCACAAGGACGCTGAACTAAAATGCCTCAATTCTGGGGGCATGGTGGTCCACACTATTTACATGGCTTCCGGAAAAGAAGAAAGCCGTGCTTTTATAGGTCATCGACCGCTTATCCGATCGATAACGAAGGCTCAGGAGAAACAGCAGTAGAAACTTCAGGAGATGCTGACTGCAATGGCCGCACTCACTGGGCCGAAAGAAAGTCCAGAGATTTCGGAGCAGCGTCAGGAACAAGAAACTGATGCTGATTTCCTCCGAAGAATGCTTGAGAAGAAAGAAAAAGAGGACGCGGAACAGGCGGCCAACATAAAACTAATGGCTCTTTTGTTCCAAGACATGACCGGGATGATGTTACAGCCAGAACCTCCAGCTGAAGACCCCCCGATTATCATTGAAGACGGCAGAGGGGAGACATTGAACCCTTCTTCGGCTCTTTCAGCAGCCAAGGAAGAGACCATCTCCAAGGCCGCTCTGGATGATTACATTGCTCAGCAAATACGAGCTCACCAGGAGAATGAAGCGGCTGGACAAATTGTTAAGACTGGACGACCTTATCCGGGTTGGTATGACCAAATAAAGTACCCGCCGGGATACATGATCTCCAAATTCCACATATATAAGGGGACGGGAAATCCGCATTAGCACGTCGCTTAATTGAGTGCCTTGTGCGGCAAAACCCGAGGTGACGACAAACTGCTACTTCGCCAGTTCGTCGGCAGCTTGTCAGAGACAGTGTTCGAATGGTACTCTGAACTCCCGAACGACTTTGTCAAGACATTTGCAGAGATGGAGCTGTTATTCACCCAGCGTTTCGTAAGCGCTAGCGAACGCGCCCCAATCACAACATTAATTAACGCCAGAGTGAAGCCAGGCAAGACATGGGTTCAATACGCAATACGATGGCGGAATCTGTGGTCGAAATGCGAGCAGCGCATCGAGGAAGCGCCGTCGGTAGGCATGTTCGTCGGAACTTTCGACCCTCAAGTGACCATCTCCCAATTTATGATGTTCTTCAAGCCGACCACTTTCCAGGCTTTGATTGACAAACTGGCCCAAATGGACCAAATGGGTCACAGGCCTTCCTCTTCAAATCCGGAGCCTCGAAACGAAAAAGGGAAAGGGAACGCGACTTTTGTCACCAATACTCAACAACAGCCGAGCAACTTAAAGCCAGTTGTTCGCCAAAACAACGTGCGTCCACACCCATCCTTCGAGGAGAGACTGGGATGTCCTTACTCGTTTCTCCGGGATAAAACGAGGAGACTGTTCGAGCTGGCAATGCGCAACAGACTCATCAATCTACCGGATCCGAAAAGCCCGTTGCAGCCAGGCGATGTCAACAATCCTGATTACTGCCCTTACCACCAAGCAGTAAGCCATCCAATCGAAGATTGCTTCGTCTTCAAAGGCTGGATTGAGGATCAATACCAACTGCGTAAATTCACGCTGTCCGAAAAATGGAAGGTGAGCCCACCACAACCACATGATCCGAAAAAGATGGACATGTCGGGGGCATCGTGCTCGTTCATAGAGAAAGCCCCATGGACCGAAAAGTCCGTGAACTAGAAACTCGCCTCAAATATGGCAACGTCGGACCGAAAAGTCCTTAAACTAATGATGGACCACTATGTCCTAAAACTAACTATTGACCGAGACGTCGATAAACTACTACGGACCGCAGCATCCCAAGGCTGACACAAAAATAATAATAATAATAATAATAATAATAATAATAAATAATAAAAAGAGAAAACGGTATGTCCATAAGCGAAATGGGCACGGATGAAAACCCGAAAGGGCTCCGTGAATAAAAATAGCAGGGCTACCGGCGAGTTTTGTGAAAACCGGAAAGGGCGCAATCTCGTTAAAAGACACTTGCAAGGCCCTTTCGACCTTATGAGGAGAAAATACCCGCGTGAGATCCTTACGACTCACAAAGGATCAACACACTTAGGGATCCCCACGATTTCTACGAAGAAATTACACTTACGAGATCCTCACGACTCGTAAGGAGAATTCCCCTTTGAGACCCTCACGGCTCATAGAATTCAAAAGACTTAAGCTACAGGAATCTGAACCTGTTCTTAAGCCATCACAATCTCCAATTCTGCCCTACAAGCATCTCGATATCGACCCTTGTATACAATCCACGGGCACGAATAAACATTTCCCTAACGAAGTCCCACCAGAGACTGGGGATATGCCCATATGGCAAAAGACACTTGTAAATCCTCTCGACTTATAAGGAGAAAGCACTCTTGTAAGATCCTTACGATTTATAAGAGATCATACACTTGGGAATCCTCATGATTCTTAAGGAGAAAATGCACCTACAAGATCCTCATGACTCGTAGGGAGAAATACCTTTATGAGACCCTTACGGCTCGTAAAATCAAAAGCCTTAGTCGACAGGATCCTAACCCTGTTCACTAAGCCACCTTTGTTCGACATCGACAGAGGCAAATGATGATTCTCTCCTGGCAATATCCCAGTTGTAGCAATGATGATGCCGAAATCGGTTTCCAATCCCAAACTCGCAGCGAAAAGCTAGTGAGCCACAAATGCATACGAAATAGCCGAAATGATGGGGCAACTTGCAACAAAATCAGTAAGTAAAAACGTATGCATGCAAAATAGCCGAAATGATTGGGCAACTCGTAATAAAAAGCAGCGAGTAAATAAAACAAAATAGCCGAAATGATTGGGCAACTCCCAATAAAAAGCAGTGAGTAAATAAAACAAATAGCCGAAATGATAGAGCATCGCGAAAAAATGTAAAATGAAACTCTTGCCCTACAGGTAAGATCACATCGATCCCTGTATACAATCCGGGAGCACAAACAAAAGGGAACCATACCTTCCCACCAGGCTCCATCAGAAAAAGAACTTAAATCTCGATGGTTCACAGACAACCTAGAAACCACCTCAGCATTCGTCTTGTTACACCAGACGCAATATCAACAACGGCGCTCCTTCGCAGTCCAGCAGGATTCAGATGCAACGTCAACGAAAGACCCTATGGTTGAAACAAAACGGAGTAACGGCAAAATCCCAGCTCCACCTCAGCATTCGTCTTGTTACACCAGACGCAATGTCAACAACGACGTTCCTTCGCAGTCTAGCAGGATTCAGATGCAACGTCAACGAAAGACCCCATGATCGAAACAAAGCGGAGTAACGGAAAAATCCCAGCTCCACCTCAGCATTTGTCTTGTTACACCAGACACAATGTCAACAATGACGTTCCTTCGTAGTCCAGTAGAATTCAGATGCAACGTCAACGAAAGACCCTATGGTCCAAACAAAGCGGTGTAACGGCAAAATCCCAGCTCCACCTCAGCATTCGTCTTGTTACACCAGGCGCAATGTTAACAACGACATTTCTTCGCAGTCCAGCAGGATTCAGATGCAACGTCAACGAAAGACCCCATGGTCGAAACAAAGCGGAGTAATGGCAAAATCCCAGCTCCACCTCAGCATTCGTCTTGTTACACCAGACGCAATATCAACAACGGCGCTCCTCCCCAGTCCAGCAGGATGCAGACGCAACGTCAACAAAAGACCTCACGGTCAAAACAAAGTGGAGTGATGGCAAAATCCAAGCACCACCTCGACGTTCGTCTCGATACAGCAAACACAACGCCAAAGCAAACGAAGCGAAGGCCAAATTCCTAGCTTCAGGGTCTTGACGGTAACTCATATAAAACCTGAAAGACTACTGGGGATCATCCCATATGGAGTGGTCACCACCTCGACGTTCGTCTCGATACAGCAGACGAGATGTCACCACAACGTTCTTCCTCCAACAGGATTCGGACAAGCCAAAACAAACGGAGCGAAGGCCAAATTCCTAGCTTCAGGGTCTTGACGGTAACTCATATAAAACCTGAAAGACTACCGGAGATCATCCCACATGGAGTGGTCACCACCCCGACGTTCGTCTCGATACAGCAGACGAGATGTCACCACAGCGTTCTTCCTTCAACAGGATTCAGACGCAACAATCAAACAACGGAGCCACGGCAAAATCCCTAGTTCCAAACCTCGACGGTTCACCAACAACGTAGAAGCAACCGCGACATTCGTCTCGATACAGTAGACGCAATGCCAGCAAACGAAGCAAAGGCCAAATTCCTAGCTTCAGGGTCTTGACGGGAACTCAAATAAAAGCCGAAAGACTATCAGAGATCATCCTACACCAATGCGGAGTGGTTATGACTCATCGGGGTTCTCCAAAATGAGCCTAACCTCAAGTAAAAAAGTGGCATGGCAAAATTCCTAACGCTTGCTCTTCCGACGGTCAAACTGCCTAGGAAGATTGCTTGAAGACGTCTTGTCCATCCCTCGAAGGGACCAGAGACACGACAGTCGTAAGGCTACTCAAACAGCAAGATTGCCTATCGAGGAATATATCAGCCAACGCGACGGTACGACGGATAAAACCCTAGTACCATATACCCTAACGGGCCTCTGTCGTAAAGAGCAAAGGTTAACTGTAACGTTAGGACATTCTTTCGAGAACTTCTCGATTTGTCTCGACTCGTAAGGAAAAGCCTTAGGCAGTGGGGATTAAAAAACCTGTTTCCTAAGCACTGGGGTCCTGCAAGTCGGTCTAAAATGGACTTTTGCATACTATTCACGGACCACACTCTCCAAAGTCGAATCTCAACAAGGAGGGAAACAACCACTTATGAGTCCTCTCGACTTGTAAGAGGAAAAAATTCTCTTGTGGGATCCTTACGACTCTCAAGAGAAACCACACTTGGGAATCCTCACGATTCTTAGGGAGAAAATGCACCTACGAGATCCTCACGACTCGTAGGGAGAAAAATCTTTATGAGACCCTCATGGCTCATGAAGTTGAAAAGCCTTAGGCAGCAGATCTGAATCTGCTTCCTAAGCCATCACTACCTCTTGAAAAGTTCAAAACGGAATGCTCTCTATCTTCTACGGGCTACGCTTACTAAGGTGACATGCCGGCAACAAAGAAAAGAGAAGAAAGCGACAGTGAGGAGAACATTTTATTCACATTCAGTTAAGCGTTCAAAGCATACCCATTCATGCATATATGAAAAAGTTTGATGAATAAAATAGACACATGGAAATGAAAAGGCTTGCTATTCATACTTCAGAAAATTCCTACATTGAGGAAAACAGCAAATAAAAACATAATTGGAATGTTTATAAAGGCACGACATCAAATCCAGGGCATAGATTGGGGAATTCAAAAGTAAGGCCATCTAAAATGTTCCAGGCCTTTTGAACCATCCTAGTATGCTTCCTCTCATGATCACAAGCATCGGGGTCCTCACTGATGTCCTCAACCCTTCGATAGGCAGCGAGTATTGCCGCCTGTTGAAAAGCCTGATGCAGGAGATCAACAAGATTGTCTCGTCTTTTCTTTGAGATTAAGCTCATCAGATATACCGAGTGCACCTTGTCTTCGGCATCATCCAGTACCTTAAGCGGCATGCCGGCAAAGAATAGAGGAAGTGCTCCCCAAATCGCTTCCACAATAAGCTTCAAGAGAGAAGAACGACGAGGAAGCGGTCGACCACTATATGCATCAAAGCGACTCATAATTTCAGCACACTGGGCGTTTGTGAATTCTTGGTTTTGGGAACGGCCGAGCGTGCGAATGTCTCCATAAGAAATAATCTCATCGAGATCATACATATGAGCGTCCATAACATCTGAAAAGGAAAATTAGTGAGAGTTAGTGAACAAATTGATGAAGAAAAAGCTGATTGAAACAGACACGAGATTTAAACAACTCTTGATATCCCCAAGAAGGAAATAAGTGCTAATTAAATCCCCCAATGAATTTAATTCTGTGCAATTAAAAAAGAAATCCTAAAACGGATTTCGCATTTAATAAAAAGGTCCCTCGGGCCAAAGAATTAAACTCCTCGAGAGCAATGCTCTGCAGACAGGAGTGGCACCTGTCAAAGTCAATTATGAAGGGAATTTTAAAATTCCACGAGAATTCTAAGAGCCATGCTCTATGAGGAAGATGAAGTAACCCATCAGGAACCTTAAAAGCAAAGCTTTTAATAAATTTGGAATTTCATGATCTTCAAGATCCATGAATAAAACTCTTAAGAGTTCTTCATTAAAGATTAACAAATCCACACGATTTGATAGAGCAAAGCTCTGTTAACAGATTAAGAAAGCCTAAAAGGGTTTTTTTTAGATCAAAGATCAATGAAGAACAAGACTCTATTAATAGGCGAAACCCTAGATTCTTAAATAATCCTTTAAAAGTTCAAATCTTACCAAAAATTTAGTAGAATTTTGACTCTTGAAAAGTTCTTAAGGAAAAGAGCTATGCTCTGAATAAAAATTCTCAAAGAAAGAAGATTAACAGAATCATCTAAAGGGCCAAGGGTCCTATTTATAATCATGAATAGCCGTTTCAACTTCTGAGTTGATCCAACGACAGGGATTCTGCCACCGCTGCACTCATGTATGGGCCACGTGAGCGCAACGGTGGGGGAGCATTTATTTCCCCCAATCAAAGCAAAACTCTGTTCAAAATTCAAATTTTAAAATGAAGCAACGCTTCAGATTTAGCGCCCAGTGCGCTGCGCCCTAGGCAGCGCACCACGTGCAAAGCATATGTGCGCTAGCGCCAAGTGCGCTGCGCTCTGAGCAGCGCACTACATGCAAAGCACGTGTGCGCTAGCGCCAAGTGCGCTGCGCTCTGAGCAGCGCACCATGTGCAAAGCACGGGTGCTCTAGCGCTGGAACTAAAAGCTCCCCATCGTTAGATCAAAGATCTAATAATAAATGATAAATCATTAATTAATCAGAATTGAATTCTGTTAAGGAAAGATTTCTCAAAATCTTTCTAAAAAACAAAATTGTGCTATGTAAATCAGAGCACCGTTGGATCAATGATCCAATGGTGATTAAAAATCACCAAAAACATAGAATAAATTCTGTTTGGAAAGATTTCCCAATCTTACTAATAACAAGAAGACTATTGTTCCCCTCCGAATGGCGACCAAGACGACGTGGAGACGTCTTGGCTGAGATTCGGGGCAGATGCTATTTGGTTTTATCCGTCCACCTCTCCGAAGATACCAAGTTGATTTATGGCACCGTGTATCGGAGGTTTAGACGGATGCGGCCGATGTAGCAGACTTCGTCAGATTCCCCCTCGTTAGAGGGGTTTTTGATTGTGGGGACGCTCTTCCCTGCAGGCGCAAGCCCCTGCAGTTAATTACGCGACCGCATCGCGGTAACAACTTTCTCCTTCTCCAGAATTTCACTTCGTGTCGTGGGTGTTTGTTTTATTTGTGGTTGCCCGTAGATTGTATCCGGAGACTAATTTATGTTGTCGCCCGTAGGACGTGGATTAGTCCAAATCCGTATTTTCTTAGATTTGGGTTTTGGGTTTGGGTTTAAGGATACGTTAGCCATATTTGGGACTAAGATCGACTTAAACGTTTGTTAAGGATACGTTAGTCCAATTTGAGACTAAGATCAACTTAACGGGATCGTTTAGATTCGACAAAAGGGCATTTGGGGGCTCTATTGTTCCAGTTTAGGGACATAGTGGTCCATTGCCAGTTTAGGGATATGGTGGTCTAGCATTCCCATTTTGGGGACGAATATTGGTTTAAGGACGCATTAGTCCATGAGTTTAAGGACCCCACAGTCCATGAGTTTAAGGACGCATGAGTCCATGAGTTTAAGGACGCATTAGTCCATGAGTTTAAGGACTCCACGGTCCATGAGTTTAAGGACGTATTAGTCCATGAGTGTAAGGACGCATTAGTCCATAGCAATGTGTGGTTGTCGGGACCCGTCACCTCTCTGACGACGTTGAAGGATTACAACGACAAATATCAGAGGAGTTCGGAGATGTACCTTTAAACCGGATGTTAATTAATTTGAGAGAGCAGTTGTGCTCAGTTCAATTTAATTTGAGGACTTACGGCCAGTATTGGGCTAAGTCCAGTTGAGAATATTCAACAGTTTTTTATTTGTGTCTGGCATGTTAGGCCTTTTTTTATAATGTAGAGCATTTGGCTTCTCAATTAAATGCATAGCATTTATTTTTGGCCTATTAGGCCTTTTTAATTGGGCTCTGTCCCTTTTTTATAATGCAGAGCATATAATGATCTGACAGTGCGCCACGTGGCCTGTCAGGCGCTCTGCGCCAATTAATGAGCGCAAGGTGCAAGCGCATGAGGAGGTGACACGTGTTACGCTCTAGTGAGCGCAAGCGCAGTGCGCTATTGCGCTGCTGACACGTGGCGCGCTCTGGTGCAGTGCGCCAATTCAAGAGCGCAATGCTCATTTTTAAAGCGCAAGGCGTAGATTGCTCTGGGGTTGACACGTGGCGTGTTCTGGTGACTTGCGCCCAGCCCAAGAGCGCAGAGGCTCAAATTAGTAGTGCAGGGCACTGTTCAAAAGCACAGAGCACATCTTGATCTGTTTTAGATCAACGAACAGAATCTTTTTGATTCTCAAGATGTTCTACCTCAAGTTTTAAGAAGCAGTGGTTCATCAAAAGGCAATGCCTTTATATAGATCAAAAGATCTAGTAAAGAAGTAAATTACTTCTTTTTTTTTATTAATATTATCATTTTTTATTGAAGATCTTTGATCTTGTTCTTAGATCATTGATCTTTTTAGAAGAACTTCTTCTTTTTTTCAAAGGTTTACCTTTTCTTTTCTTCGAGTTCTTCTCAAAGTTTTAGAGGAGTTCTGTGTTTTCTCCATCTCTCAATCTTTTAGACTTGGAGTCTAGGGGCCTTTATATAGTGCCAATTGATTTGTTAAATCAGTTAAAGAGATCTTTCTCTGATTGATTTAGGGATGTTTCCCTACCGTTGGATTTTTGATCCAAGGGCTCTGTTTTATAGAAGAGAATTTTATTGTTTTAATAAGATTTGAAAGATCTTTCCAGAATTTTTCTATTATTTAGTGCTGGCACAGTTAGCACTAGCACGACTGCGCCGACACGTGCCGCGCAGCGCAGAGCGCAGCGCAACTGCGCTGACACATGCCACGCAGCGCAGAGCGCAGCACAACTGCGCTGACACGTGCCGCGCAGCGCAGATCGCAAATCACCTGAAGCATTACTTCCTTTATTTTTATTTTAAATAGAGCTTTGCTCTGATTGGGTGCGCTGTCTTGGACGCAGCGCTGGCGTGTCAGCTTTTGACACTTGGCGCGTTGTGTGCAGCGCAAGGAATCTGAATCGTTGCTTCAATTTTATTATTATTTGAATTTTTAAAACAGAGCTTTGCTCTGAATGGGGGAAACAGAAGCGTTTCTTCATCTCCTTCCTTAGAATTTGAACAGAGTTTTGCTCTGATTGGGGTAAACAAATGCCCCCCACCGTTGTGCTTACGTGGCCCCAAATATGAGCGTAGCGGTGGCAGAATTCCAACCGTTGCGCTAACTTTTGGAAGTTGAAATTGCTTTTCAATGCCTATAAATAGGACCTTTGGCCCCTTAGATGATTTTCATCTCTTTTCTTAAGAATTTTTATTCAGAGCCTTGCTTTTCAATTTAAGAACTTTTCAAGAGTAAACTCTGTCAAAACTTAGGTAAAGTTTAAAAACTTTTAAGAATCTAAGGTTTTACCCATTTAACAGAGCTTTGCTCTTCATAGATCTTTGATCTAAAGAAAACCCATTTAGGGTTTCTTTAATAGAGCTTTGCTCTCTTCAGATCATGATCTTTTCATCGGGTTTCTTAGCCCATGAATCAGAACTCTGCTCTCTTAATATATGTCGATTTCTTAATCTTTTGTGAAGAACTCTTAAGAGTTTGATCATCTTTTCATAGCAAGGCTCTCAGCGTTCTCGGGGAATTTCTTTAAATTCCCCTCACTACTGAATCTGATAGGTGTCACTCCTGTTTGCAGAGCATTGCTCTCGAGGAGTTTAACTCCCTGTGCCTGTTTTTACTAAGAATTTGCTTAATTAGTCTTTCTGATAATTTTGTTGATTCTCTTTTACAGGAGTAATGGACGCCCACATGTACGATCTCGATGAGATTATTTTTTACGGGGACATCCGCCGACTCGGCCGTTCTCAGAATCGAGAGCTCACAAACGCCAAGTGTGCTAAAATCATGAGCCGCTTCGACGCATACAACGGTCAACTGCTTCCTTGGCGCTCCCTTCTCCTGAATCATATTGTGGGAGCAATTTGGGGAGCGCTTCCCCTATTCTTTACCGGCGTGCTGCTTAGGGCATTGGACGCCGCCGAGGACAAGGTGCACTCAGTGTACCTGATGAACTTAATCTCGAAGAGACGGCGAGATAATCTTGTCGATCTCTTGCACCAGGCCTTTCAACAATCCGCTATTCTTGCTGCCTATCGGAGGGTGGAGGACATCAGTGGGGATCCCGACGCCCGTGCTCGCGAAAGGAAGCACACTAGGATGGTTCGCTAAGCTTGGAAAGTTTTGGACAAGGTCACTTTCGAGTTCCTCAATCCCTGTCCAGGATCTGAGGTTTTGCCGTTTTAATCATTTGAATAATGTCTTTGTTTATTTCTTTATGATTGTAAGAACCCTTTGCAATATGAATGGAAAATTTTTCATTTCAGCTTGTCTTATTTCTTGTTCTGAGTCTTTTGCACATGCATGAATGGATGTGTCTCGAACGCTTGATCAAATGCAAATCGGATGTTTTTTCTATCGCTTTCGTCTTTCTTTCATTATCAGCATGTTACCTTAGTAAACATGGTCGATAGATGATAGAGCGAGCATCCTGTCTTGGCTCATTCAAGAGATAGTGATGGTTTAGGAAGCAGGTTCAGATCTGCTGCCTAAGACTTTTCAACTTTATGAGCCGTGAGGGTCTCACAAAGACTTTTCTCCTTACGGATCGAGAGGATCTCATAGGTGTATTTTCTCCTTAGGAGTCGTGAGGACTCCTAAGTGTGTTTTCTCTTGAGAGTCGTAAAGATCTCACTAGAGAATTTTCCCTCTTACGAGTCGAGAGGACCCGTAAGCGGTTATTTCCCTCCTTGTCGAGATTCGATTTCGGAGAGTGTGACCCGTGAATAGTATGCAAGAGTCCATTTTAGACCGACTTGCAGGGTCCCAGTGCTTAGGAAACAGGTTTTTTTTAATCCCTGCCGCCTAAGGCTTTTCCTCACGAGTCGAGACGAGTCGAGCATTTCTCGTAAGAATATCCTAACGTCACAGTTATCCTCTGCTCTTTACGACAAAGGTCCGTTAGGGTCTGTGGTACTTAGGGTTTTGTCTGTCGTACCGTCGCGTTGGCTGATGTATTCCTCGATAGGCAATCTTATTGTTCGAGTAGCCTTATGATTGTCGTGTTTCTGATCCCTTCGGGGGCTGGACAAGATGTCTTCAACCAATCCTCCTAGGCAGTTTGACCGTCGGAAGAGCAAATGTTAGGAATTTTGCCATGCCGCTTTTTACTTGAGATTAGGCTCATTTTGGAGAGCCCCGATGAGTCCTAACCACTCCGCGCTGGTGTGGGATGATCTCCGATAGTCTTTCTGGCTTTATATGACTTGCCGTTAAGACCCTGAAACTAGGAATTTGGCCTTTGCTTCATTTGCTGGCATTGCGTCCTCTATATCGAGATGAATGTCGCGGTTGTCTCTAGTTGTTGGTGAACCGTCGAGGTTTGGAACTAGGGATTTTGCTGTGGCTCCTTTTGGTGATGTTGCGTCTGCTGTGTCGAGACGAACGTCGAGGTGGTGACCACTCCGCACTGGTGTGAGATGATCTCTAATTGTCTTTCAGGCTTTATATGACTTGTCGTCAAGACCCTGAAGCTAGGAATTTGGCCTTCGCATCGTTTGCTGGCATTGCTTCTGCTGTATTGAGATGAATGTCGCGGTTGTCTCTAGGTTGTTGGTGAACCGTCGAGGTTTGGAACTAGGGATTTTTCCGTGGCTCCGTTGTTTGATTGTCGCGTCTGAATCCTGCTAACGGAAGAACGCTGGGGTTGATATCTCTTCTGCTGTATCGAGACGATCGTCGAGGTGGTGACCACTCCGCACTGGTGCGAGATAATCTCCGATGGTCCTACAGGCTTTATATGACTTGCCGTTAAGACCCTGAAGCTTGGAATTTGGCCTTCGCTTTCTGGTGGAGCCTGTTGGGAAGGTATGGTTCCCTCTTTGTTTGTGCCTCTGGATTGTATACAGGGATCGACGTGACCTCTTCTGTGTAAGTCGATGTAGTACACCCCAGTACTTGTGGGGAGGCGGAATTTTCAAAATCGATCAAGTTTAAAGAACGAACATCGACTAACCGCTTGAATCGAAGCTAAACTATAAATAACCGTACACAAAGAGTTTCTTATCAATTGTGTTTAGGGATTATACCTAATGAAACCGGTCCTTCGTCTTTGTGTCCTCCTTTGTTCTCCTCGACCTTCTCTAGGTAGTAGACGATCCACCCGAGAGCAAAACACCAAGCTACACCTCTAACTTGAGGTAACTAATCTACTTTGATTGCTAATCAAAGAAGAAAGGATGATATAGAGTGAAGGTAATGGATGTTTAAGTCTAACTAAACCTTTGATCTCAACACATGAGGATTAAGGATTAGTCTGTTGAAGATGAGAGCTTGAGGAGAGAGAATGTGAGATTAGATCATGAGATGAGAGAGAGTGTATCATAATATATTATGAAGCATTCTTATTAAAGAATAATGAATAATAGAAATGAATAAGCATGCTTCATAAATGAAAAGAGGTGATTCATTAACATGAGTCATTAAGCATTTATGGTGCATTAATGATCATGATGAATCACCCTCATGACTCACTAATCTTATCCAAAGCTTATGTCACCTTAACCTCTTTAGTCACATCTTCTAGAAGCTTCTCGTACAATTACGAGAACGCCCCTCCAATCCGCAAAAATACGGAAAAACTTTAGACTGTAAAAATCCAATAACCGGATACCAGTAACTGGCTTAAACCAAAGCCGACTGGTAAAAACTGTCCGAAAGTCGTACGTGCGTAAACGCACGTATGCGTCCGAACCCTTTGTCGCAAAACCATGCGACCTCTATATCTTTTCGCCTGGAATAGGAAACTCTCTGTGTGGGACTCTAGAGACTCGACTACTACGCTGGCAGTGGGTTTAACCACAGACCGCAAGCGGCACTAGCTGTACGTAACGGTCCCTAGGTAGTTGTCGATAAGAAGGCCGATGAGAAAACCCATCCGAACTCCTACTGAGTCTGATGTGACAATCTCCATACAGTCCGGTCCTGTCACGACCCAAGTTTGGATGTGACAGGCACTCAGATTGTATCATATCTAAAGATATGTACAATTCCAAGTAAGCCAAAAACCAAGATCAAAATACCTTATTGCGGAATTATTTATGAAAATTTAGTTTTAAAGTAAAAATCTCAATTTATGAAGTTAATTCATGAAACAAGTAATAAAGGTTAAGTGTGGTTGTATTCCTAGTTGGAAACAACAATATCAAAATTTAATATGAATGTACACATAATAAACATTACTTAATCTCATATAAAACGAAGCTATGAAACTGCTCAACAGAACTCAACTGTACATATATTTACCATCTCTCATTTCTAAGCCAAATACAGGTTTGATGGAGACTTCTAGATACAAAATACAAAACCCAAAAAGGGAGGTTACTACACATGTAACCTACCGATCAAAAGATGAAATACGACGACAAAAGTGATCCTGCCTCGCAGCTACCCGTCCACTCTATCCCTGCAAGGAACTGTGGCACAACGGGGATGAGTTGCCAACTCAGTGAATACGACTAACATATAACGGCGAATAAAGTAAATATGACAATCATGCTACTGAATATGAATCAATATGATATATGAGTATATGTGAAATCAAACAACAAATCTCATTATACTTCTGAAATCACAACTCAAGTAAATCATTCTCGGTGTCCATCAACGACACAAAATCTTCATTTCTTTTAGGCATCATTCCCCGAATGATCCTATACTCATAATATCGGCCGTTATCCTCTAGATACACGCCGTATTTCTATAACCAACTCCGGTATCGAGTAACCTCGCTAGGCTCCCCCGTCTCAATACGGCTATCCTGCCCCTCGGTCTCGACCGGGTCCACCCTGTATCCAACTGTATAGCTCCCCCACTCAGTATGGATAACGTAAATCCGCGACCGTATATCTCCCCTACTCGGTCCGGAATAAAACCAAAACAGAAATCATCTCAGGGTGGACATATCACATCAATCATGAAAAACTGGATTTATGTAGTAGTACTCAAAAACTCAAAATCATAAATCCTCAATTCTGCATCTATCTCATATCCAACATGGAAGTACGCATAAAGCAACAGAATGTAAATAAGGAATTCTACCAATATACTTGACATATGAAATACAATATAATCCATGTTAATAAGTATGATATTTAAGTGTATGTGACATGGCAATATCGACGAGGTGTGTGTAGCATATAAGATGTGCACGTGGCATGACCCGTCGATACTTGTGAAGTGTTCTAACAACTAAGCAATATACACATATTTTAATGCATGAAATTCTAACATTTAAACATGATGATATGAATATCACATTAAGTAAAACCATGGGCGAAACACGCCATCTTTACTAAATTCCCCGGTAGATGTTTAGTCTACTCACCGGAAAAGTCGAATCTACTCTGGAATCGCTAATCCTTTCCCTTTTCTCGCGGCTTCCGTAATTCTCGTATCTGTGTCTAAATATGCAAAGTTAACGCGTATAAGCAAAATAGCTATTCCGACATAACGGAAATAGAAACACGCTAACCCCCATAAGTTATATACTAACTGATCCTTTCAAGTTATTAAACACTTAGTCTTTCAGTATTTTAACCCTAATCTGTACTGGTTCAGAATTTGATACGCGACGTAGTTCCGTCGTGTCGTTTTTAACGTTTTACGATTCCTTTTCCGATATATTCTCCCAGATTTTTGTTACAGTAAAACTAAGTTAATTCAACAGTACCAAATTAGTCCAAACTGTAAACTGAACACACCCCAACAGAGAAAAACCCCAAACTCACCAACATGGCCGGCGACGCCGGCCAAACCTCTTCTGTCGCCGGCCCAAAACCGGCCCCCTGCCTCCGTCTTCTTGTGGTGTGTTCTAGTTGTTACCTACATCATTTCTACTCCGTTGAATTTATTTTATTAAGTTCCAAATTAAAGCAGATTTCAACAGACTCAATTTAACTAAAATACGATATTATGTGACTTATCTAAACTCTAATTAACTACACTACAGAACTTAATCTCTACTGAGTTTAAGAAGTTTACCCTCCTATTAGTTGTAGGAATGACCCTCCAAGATTAACCAACTCCTCCTAGCTTGATGATGAACTATCTCCATGAACAAGCTCCTCTTTCACCTTCTTCCTCTTATTCTTCTCTTTCCCTCTTTATTTTTCCTTTTTCTTTAATTCATTTCAGTTTGATTCTGTGTTTTAAACTGAAATTGAGCTATATAAGTGAATGGATGAAGAGATAAGGGAAGGTGGAGGTGTCATGTGTTAAAGTGTGCATGTTTCATGCAAGGAGGAGGTGGAGATGAGAGGTGCAAGAAAGCATGAGGTAGTTTTGCATTATCTTCAATTTTCCTTTGATTTATCTTGAATTATTTTCAGAATTGAATTGATTTCATTTATTCATTTAAACCCTTGACAAAACCCTATTTGCATAAAACCTAACTTTGCAATTTAATCCCTCACAACTAACTTATTATAAAACACATCTTTTATTAAAATGAAGCTAAAATTATCTTTAAAACCCTTATAACTTATTTATATTACATTCTAAATTTCTAATTTAATTTGTATTACATATATCTTATGAAGATTGACATATTTGATTTTAACCATTTTGTGATTTATCAGCTTATTCTTAATTAAATTTAATTATTTCTAGCTTTTCCTAAATGTTACAATATCCCCCCCTTAAGAAAATTCGGTCCCCGAATTTAAAATAATTATTAGACATACCTAAGAAAAGATGTGGAAATTTATTCCGCATCGCGTCCTCCGTCTCTCAAGTAATCTCCTCGCGATCCTTTCCTTGCCAGAGAACCTTTACAGATGGCAGTATCCTTGATCGTAGTTGCTTTGCTTGCCTGTCCAGAATAGCTACTGGCTGTACTGTGAAGGATAGATCTGGCTCAAGCTGTAGAGTCTGATGCTGGATCGCATGAGATGGATCGTGAAGATATCTGCGAAGCATCGATACGTGGAACACTGGATGTACGTCGGGAAAACCCGGTGGAAGTGCTAACCGATAAGCCACAGCGCCCACTCTCTCTAAAATCTCGTAAGGTCCAACATATCTGGGGCTGAGCTTCCCTTTCTTCCCGAAGCGCATCACACCCTTCATTGGAGATACTCGAAGGAACACATGATCTCCCATATCAAACTCAAGTTTACGTCGTCGTCGATCTGCGTATGACTTCTGTCTGCTTTGAGCCGCTTTCATTCTATCTCGTATCAAGTGAATCTTCTCTGTAGTTTCCTGTACTATCTGCGGTCCCAATATACCACTTTCACTAAGTTCCGTCCAGCAAACAGGTGATCTACACTTCCTTCCATACAAGGCTTCAAAGGGTGCCATCTGGATCGTCTCTTGAAAACTGTTGTTATAAGAGAATTCTACCAAAGGTAGGTGACGATCCCAACTACCACCGAAATCTAGGCTACAAGCCCGAAGCATATCCTCTAGTATCTGAATTGTCCGCTCCGACTGACCGTCTGTCTGTGGGTGGAAAGCTGTACTGAAACTCAGTCGTGTACCAAGAGCGTCTTGAAGTTTCTGCCATAGCCTGCTCGTGAACTGGGTACCTCGATCTGATACTATGCATGTCGGCACTCCATGTAGACGTACAATCTCATCGATATAAACCTGTGCATACTGAGCAAATCCATATGTCGTCTTCACTGGAAGAAAATGAGCGGCCTTCATCAGCCTGTCTACTATCACCCAAATGGAATCATACCCTCTGCTAGTCCTGGGTAGACCCACTACAAAATCCATGGAAATCTGTTCCCATTTCCATTCTGGAATGGGTAAGGGTTGCAGCTCTCCGGCTGGCCTCTGATGTTCTGCTTTGACTTGCTGACAAGTCAAGCATCGTGAAACAAAATCCGTAACATCCTTCTTCATTCCTTCCCACCAATAATTATCCTTCAAGTCACGATACATTTTGGTGGAACCAGGATGGATACTGTATACTGATCTGTGGGCATCCTCCAAAATCTCTCGCCTCAATCCGTCAGAATCTGGCACACAGAGACGAGTCCTAAAACGTAACACTCCATAATCATCAATCACGAACTCCGTCTCCTTGCCCTGCCTAACATGATCCATAATCTCCATCAAGCGAGTATCGGTAGGCTGCGCATCTCGAATACGATCCAATAGCTGAGGTCTGGTGCGAACATGTGCTAACTGACCTCCTGTCGATATAAACTCAAACTGTATACGACTATCACATAAGATCTGCCAGTCTGTAGAAGACTGTCTCTGCAAAATACTCAAATGAGATAAATTACCTCCAGGCCTCCGACTCAAGGCATCTGCCACAACATTTGCTTTGCCTGGATGGTACAAGATCTCACAGTCGTAATCCTTCACCAGTTCCATCCATCTACACTGCCTGAGATTCAGATCTTTCTGCTGAAAGATATACTTTAAACTTTTATGATCTGTGAAGATTTGACACGTTTCTCCATACAAATAATGTCTCCAAATCTTCAATGCGAATACTACAGCAGCCATCTCTAGATCATGAGTGGGATAATTTTGTTCATGCCTCTTCAACTGTCGAGAAGCAATCCTGTCTAACCGCCAATACCGGGAGGGACGAATCCTGTCTAACCGCCACTGCCTCCATGTGCTCGGGACTGCACCCAACTGCTACCTGTTTGCACGACTCCTTTGAGCCGTGGTAGGGTAGCAATCTAAGAACAGTGGGACACACTCGAGGCGAAGTAGCAGTGTCAAGTCTGCGGACTACGCTGTACTCATGTCACCTGGGAACTGTTCACTGACGACTGGTATCAAACCAACCAACAGTTCCCTGTGAGTCCTGTCCGGTGTACCCGTAACCTAACGAGCACCTGTATACTATCTCCAGTATGACGTACTGACGGCTGTGGGACAGACCATCTCCCCAACTGGGATGAGAAGCGTACACACCAGTCTACTCCGGAGTATCGATGCTCTGTCTCGATAATCCAACGACCAGGGACCTGAATAAGGATGTGCTTGTAGACTACCCAGCCCCCACTAGTGTGACTGCCATCACAACGCTGGTAGACAAGCAAGATCCTAAGAGCTCTATCAATACGTACACTCACATATTAAGATAGAAAAACCAAGTAGCATACTACCATGTTTAGCAAGACTGTTATATACATGTGAATATCCCAAGCTTCCATCAAGTAATATACAAGCTAGTATGATACAGTAATGGCCTTCTAGGGCATAAACACTAACATTCTGTAGGGCAAAAGTTTCATTCATTTTTTTCATATTATTATTTTATTTCCGCGATGCTCTATCATTTCAGCTTTTATATCGCAAAGGTCGCAGTTGCCCAATCATTTCGGCTATTTTTCGCGGTGCCCAATCATTTCGGCTATTTTTTTATTTTTACTCGCTGCTTTTTATTGCGAGTTGCCCAATCATTTCGGCTATTTTGCATGCATACATTTTTACTTGCTGATTTTTTTGCAAGTTGCCTCATCATTTCGGCTATTTCGTATGCATGTGCGGCTTGCTGGCTTTTCGCCGTAAGCCTGGAATTAGACATCGATTTTGGCATCAGCACCGCTACAACTGGGATGTTGCCAGGAGCGAATCATCATTTGCCTCTGTCGATGTTGAACAAAGGTGGCTTAGCGAACAGGGTTAGGATCCTGTCGACTAAGGCTTTTGACTTCATGAGCCGTAAGAGTCTCACAAAGGTATTTCTCCTTACAAGTCATGAGGATCTTGTAGGTGTGTTTTCTCCTTAGGAATCGTGGGGATTCCTAAGTGCATGTTCCCCTGTAAGTCGTAAGGATCTTACTAAAGGGTTTTCTCCTTATAAGTCGAGAGGGCTTACAAGGGTTGTTCACCATATTGACATATCTCTAGCCACGGGTGGGACTTGGTTAGGGAAATGTTTATTCGCGCCCGTGGATTGTATACAAGGGTCAGTATGAGCCGCCTGAAGGGCAATATCGAAGGCTGTGAGGGTTGCTTAAGAACAAGTTCAGATCTCTGTAACTTAAGACTTTCAAATCTTATGAGCCGTGAGGGTCCCATAAGAGAGTTCTCCTTACGAGTCTTGAGGATCTCGCAAGTGTAATTCCTCCTTAGGAATCGTGAGGATCCCTAAGTGTGTTCTCCCTTATGAGTCGTAAGGATCTCAGGCGGGTGGTTTCTCCTTACAAGGCCGAGAGGACCCTGTAAGTATCTTTTAACGAAGTTGCGCCCTTTCGGGTTTTCAAAAACACTCGCCGGTAGCCCTGCTGGTTTTACTCACGGAGCCCTTTCGGGTTTTCATCCGTGTCCATTTTGCTTATGGACATACCGTCTTTTTTAATTCTTTTAATTCTTTTTTTTACGAGGTTGCGCCCTCTCGGGTTTTCACAAGACTCGCCGGTAGCCCTGCTGTTTTTACTATCGGAGCCCTTTCGGGTTTTTATCCGTGCCCATTTTGTTTATAGACATACCGTTTTTTTAACACGTCAGCCTGAGGATGCCGTGGGCTGGTAGTAGTTTAACGACGTTTCGGTCATTTGCAAGTTTTAGGACATTGCGGTCCACCGTCGCCGTATTTGAGGCGAATATCTAGTTTACTGACTTTTCGGTCTATGGGGCTTTCCCTATGAATGAGTATGATGCCCCCGGTATATCCATCTTTCTCGGAGCATGTGGTTGTGGCAGGCCCACCTTCCAGTTTTCGGACAACGCGAACTTGCCCTGTTGGTATTGGTCTTCAACCCAGTTTTTGAAAACATAGCAGTTTTCGATGGGATGGCCTAATACTTGGTGGTAAGGGCAGTAATTAGGAGTGTTGACATCATTCAGTTGTAGCTGGTGTTTCGGCTCCGGTAGAGTGATAAGCCTGTTGCGCACTGCCACTTCGAACAGCCTCCTTGTTTCATCCCGGGGAAATGAGTAAGGACGCTTCAACTTATCATAGATGGGTTGCCTCTTGTTGTTTTGGCGAACAACTGGTCTAGGGCCACTCGATTGTTGTTGAGTGTCGGCGACGAAGGCCGTTTTCCCCTTTCCTTTATCCTTTTTGTTCGATCCGTTGTTTGCGGGTCCGAGATTTTTTCCGGGTATCGTGCAATTACACGGCTGAATGTTCTCGTAACTCCTCAATTCTTTCGCTTTAGAGATGGATTCCTTGAAGAGAGGGCCGAGGGCTACTTTTCTGTCGGAGTCACTCCCGAAGGTGAGAACTCGCGGTCCCTCGGGATCAACCCTATGACAATTGCCAGCAATTCTTTTATGCTCATCTGTCGCATTCTTCCGCTGTCTACGAGCTTCACGCTTTGTCCTGTTGAAGTGTTGCCTGTGAGCGACATACCCTTGCCACCAACACTTAAAGGAGTCGCAGTCTTCAGTGGGATGTGCGATCTTCTGATGATATAAGCAGTAATTAGGATGCATCTCTACTCCACCGAGAGTGTTTTCTTCAGAGGGTGGTAGCTTCATTCCAATTGATATGGCTTTCTTCACGCTTTGTCCTGTTGAAGTGTTGCCTGTGAGCGACATACCCTTGCCACCAACACTTAAAGGAGTCGCAGTCTTCAGTGGGATGTGCGATCTTCTGATGATATAAGCAGTAATTAGGATGCATCTCTACTCCACCGAGAGTGTTTTCTTCAGAGGGTGGTAGCTTCATTCCTATTGATATGGCTTTAGCAAACCTTTTTCTCGTCTTGAATTTGTTTTTATCCGCAGCGGATGTCTTTTGATTTGACGAGAGTGCCTCGACTCTTTCGTCTAGTCGCCGGCGTTTGGCTCCTTCCAATATGGCCATCTCACGTTCCTGATTGGCTTTACTTTTCAGACGAATCTCATTCAGGAAGGCATCGATCATCTCGTCTGACGGCCATAGAAGTTCTGGTTCAGGATCCGTCCTCGGTTTCTCGGTGTAAGAAGCCTCTTCATCATCTATCAATGAGTGAAAGATCACATGACAACTTGCTACGTAGTCCTCAGATTCATCTGATGAGTTTTCTCCATCGTTTTCGTCTTCGAGGACGTGGCTGAGAAACTCTTGGAGCATGATGGGAGTCCGTGCTTTATGATTATACTCCTCCAGCGTGTCAATCTGTTTCTGTAAGTCCGTGCACTTGTCTCCAGGCTTCACGGTCTTTTTGGACTTCTTCTTCTTTTTTGAAGATTTTGACGACTGAGTGTGAGCGTTTTGGCTATCACCAATCTTTGGAGTTGGGCGCGGCTTCAACATCCCTTTATGATCTCAGGTTGTAACGGATTCTTCCATCTGATTGCCGGGCATGTCCGGAGATCATTCAGCATCTTTTTGGTTTTAGCGTGAAGCACGACCTCCCACGGAGATTCTTTAACAAGAGAACAAGTTTCCCCCGGTGTCTCCGTCTTCTTTGGAGTGTGCGGCTGTAGTGGGTTTTCTTTCCATTTTTCAGACAGCGCAAACTTGCCTTGTAGGTACTGATCCTCGATCCATCCCTTAAAGACGAAACAATCCTCGATCGGGTGACTTACCGTTTGGTGGTAAGGACAATAATTAGGATTATTCACCTCGCTGGGTTACGGTGGTCTCCTTGGATTCGGGAGATAGATAAGCCTATTGCGCATTTCCAGCTCGAACAGCCTATTCGTTTTATCCCGCGAGAATGAATAAGGGCGCTTCATTTTCTCATTATAATACTGTCATCTTTCTTTCAGTTGATCCGCTAACTTTAGGACACTGGGCTGCTGTTGGGTGTTCGCAACGAAGGTTGCCTTCCCTTTACCCTTGTCGTTTCGGGGTTCCGGTTTTGGAGGAGACGATCTGTAACCCATTTGATCAATCTGGGCTAGCTTATCAATTAAAGCCTGGAACGTGGTCGGTTTGAAGAACATCATGAATTGCGAGATGGTTGCTTGCAGATCAAGAGTGCCTATGAACATGCCTACCGCAGGTGCTTCTTCGATCCGCTGTTCGCATTTCGACCACAGATTCCGCCATCATGTTGCGTATTGCACCCACGTTTCGCCTGGCCTTATCTTGGTGTTGATCAGTGCTATTATCGGGGTGCGTTCATTAGCACTCGTGAATCTTTGTATAAACAGTAGCTCCATCTCCATAAATGTTTTGACAGAGTCGTTAGGTAGCTTCGAATACCACTCGAAGGCCGTTTCTGCTAAGCTGCCGACGAATTGGCGAAGCAGCAGTTTATCGTCACCTCTAGTGTTGCCGCATAAGGCTCTGAATTGAGCGACATGCTGATGTGGATTCCCTGTCCTTTTATATACGTGGAACTTAGGGATCGTATATCCTGGCGGGTAACTGATTTGGTCATACCAGCTTGGATAGGGTCGTTCGGTTCTAACAATTTGTGCAACCGCTTCATTCGCATGATGAACTCGTATCTGCTGAGCTATATAGTCGTCTAGTGCAGCTTTGGAAATGGTTTCCTCCTTGGCTGCTGAAAGGGTCGGAGGAGGATTAGATGTCTCTCCTTCGTCGTCTCCAACAATGATTGGAGGGTCTTCAGCTGGAGGGCCCGGCTGTAACATCATCCCTACCATATCTTGGAAGAGAAGTGTCATTTGCTTTATGTCAGCCGCCTGCTCTACGGCTTCTTTGTCCTTCTTTTCGAGGACTCTACGTAAGAAGTCAGCATCGGTTTCTCGCTCGTGACGCTGCTCTGATGATGCCTTCGGGCTTTCTTTTGGCCTGGTGAGTGCGGCCATCGCAGTCATCATTTCCTGAAGCTTCTGTTGCTGCTCTTGGGCTTTTGTCACGGATTGGGTGAGAGGTCGGTGACCCATCGGAGCGCGGCTATCCTCTTTTCCGGATACCATACAAACAGTATGCACCACTATGCCCCCAGACTTGGGGCGTTTGTGCTCAACGCTTTTATGGTTCTCCATGTTCACAGGGGCTTTTTGCGGCCTCCTTTTCTTTTGAGTGATTGACGTTGAGGGAGCCGTTGCAGTGGACACCCAGCCAGCTGTTGCTTTTTCTGACTTGACGGAGTATTCCTTCTCCTACCGAACCTTCATCTTTTTCTGTCGGCGGAGATAGTCTTGATCCATCATAAAGTCTTGGACTTGACGCCAGACTTTGTAAATTTTAGAGGACAGCCGTTGAGGGGGCTGCCCCAGCTTCTTCTCTGGAGCATTCTCCACAGGTGAAGGAGTTCTCTTCAGCACTGCAGTAGGAGAGTTTCTGCGCACCTTGTTGAGAAGTTCAAAGCTGCTCTCGGTTTGAACAGCAGCATCGATCCCCACCGTTGGAGCTGGTGGAGTAAATCCAGAGGGGGAGTTGCCCCCAGCCTTCCTTACTCAGCGCCAGTGGCGACGTCGAGCGTGTCGTGCGGGTGGAGTTGTCTCAGCTATAAGGGTGACTTCACCATGCTTCCTACTTTGAGAAGAGACTGTTATTGGTGCTAGCCTGTCGAAGACTGACACCCGCTGAGAAGCAATGTCTAATCTGTCAAAGAGAGACCTCTGGGCAAAGAAAGAAGCTTCGAGGACCTCGTTTGGAGCAGAAACCGGAATGGCCAACCTTGTAAAAATTGACTTCTTGGAAGGAGAAGCCTTTCGAATGATTTTGTCTGCTTGAGCCGGGATGGCTATCCGTTTTGGGATGGAAACTTCAGGTATCGCGGGCTTGTAGACGTTCTGGCCCAGTCTGTTGAATACTGAGGTATTGAAGTTGGGCGACCCGTTGAGAGAGGCCGCGGCAGTGGTAAGTCGATCAAAGACCGACTTCTTTGGAGCTTCTTGCGACGACATCAGGGCATTGAAGCTCATCGGTGGGAGCATAGTCCCGATGAATAGTCCAGTGGTGGCTTGAGTTACCTGGTCCACCGGCATAGCGAAGATGGAGGCCGCTCGGGGTCCGTAAGTCACTCCTCCAGATGAGACGGAGCGAGAGTTGCAGTTGCAATTAGTGCAGTTTGAAGCCATTGATCTTCTGTTTTCTGAATGGAGCAAGACACCAAATCTAAGTACCTCAAATCCACATGCAACCACAGCAAACTACGATTCGTTCGCGAACACGATACACGAAGTGTGGAGTGGAAAGAGGAAAAGGTCCCACCGGGCGTGCCAGAATCTGTTCCCCTCCGAATGGCGGCCAAGACGACGTGGAGACGTCTTGCCTGAGATTCGGGGCAGATGCTATTTGGTTTTATTCGTCCACCTCTCCGAAGATGCCAAGTTGATTTATGTCACCGTGTATCGGAGGTTTAGACGGATGCGGCAGATATAGCAGACTTCGTCAGATTCCCCCTCGTTAGAGGGGTTTTTGATTGTGGGGACGCTCTTCCCTGCAGGCGCAAGCCCCTGCAGTTAATTACGCTATCGCGTCGCAGTAACAACTTTCTCCTTCTCCAGAATTTCACTTCGTGTCGTGGGTGTTTGTTTTATTTGTGGTTGCCCGTGGATTGTATACGGAGACTAATTTATG
Source organism: Agapanthus africanus (assembly GCA_030015575.1). Classification (NCBI taxonomy): domain Eukaryota; kingdom Viridiplantae; phylum Streptophyta; class Magnoliopsida; order Asparagales; family Amaryllidaceae; genus Agapanthus; species Agapanthus africanus. The sequence goes on along the minus strand of JASDDO010000028.1, from coordinate 21,407,479 downwards.
TCGTCACCCGTAGGACGTGGATTAGTCCAAATCCGTATTTTCTTAGATTTGGGTTTGGGGTTTGGGTTTAAGGATAAGTTATCCATATTTGGGACTAAGATCGACTTAAACGTTTGTTAAGGATACGTTAGTCCAATTTGAGTCTAAGATCAACTTAACAGGATCGTTTAGATCCGACAAAAGAGCATTTGGGGGCTCTATTGTTCCAGTTTAGGGACATAGTGGTCCATTGCTAGTTTAGGGACGTGGTGGTCCAGCATTCCCATTTTGGGGACGAATATTGGTTTAAGGACGCATTAGTCAATGAGTTTAAGGACCCCACAGTCCATGAGTTTAAGGACGCGTTAGTCTATGAGTTTAAGGACCCCACAGTCCATGAGTTTAAGGACGTATTAGTCCATGAGTTTAAGGACGCATTAGTCCATGAGTTTGAGGACGCATTAGTCCATAGCAATGTGTGGTTGTCGGGACCCGTCACCTCTCTGACGACGTTGAAGGATTACAACGACAAATATCAGAGGAGTTCGGAGATGTACCCTTGAACCGGATGTAAATTAATTTGAGAGAGCAGTTGTGCTCAGTTCAATTTAATTTGAGGACTTACGGCCAGTATTGGGCTAAGTCCAGTTGAGAATATTCAACAATTTTTTATTTGTGTCTGGCCTGTTAGGCCTTTTTAATTGGGCTCTGTCCCTTTTTTATAATGCAGAGCATTTGGCTTCTCAATTAAATGCATAGCATTTATTTTTGGCCTATTAGGCCTTTTAATTGGGCTCTGTCCCCTTTTTATAATACAGAGCATTTAATGATCTGACAGTGCGCCACGTGGCCTGTCGGGCGCTCTGCGCCAATTAATGAGCGCAAGGCGCAAGCGCATGCGGAGGTGATACGTGTCACGCTCTGGTGAGCGCAAGCGCAGTACGCTGCGCTATTGCGCTGCTGACACATGGCGCGCTCTGGTGCAGTGAGCCAATTCAAGAGCGCAATGCTCATTTTTTAAAGCGCAAGGCGCATATTGCTCTGGGGTTGACACGTGGCGTGTTCTGGTGACTTGCGCCCAGCCAAAGAGCGCAGAGGCTCAAATTAGTAGTGCAGGGCACTGTTCAAAAGCGCAGAGCGCATCTTGATCTATTTTAGATCAAAGAACAGAATCATTTTGATTCTCAAGAGGTTCTACCTCAAGTTTTAAGAACCAGTGGTTCATTAAAAGGCAATGTCTTTATATAGATCAAAAGATCTAGTAAAGAAGTAAATTACTTCTTTTTTTTATTAATATTATCATTTTTTTTTGAAAATATTTGATCTTGTTCTTAGATCATTGATCTTTTTAGAAGAACTTTTTCTTTTTTTCAAATGTTTACCTTTTCTTTTCTTCGAGTTCTTCTCAAAGTTTTAGAGGAGTTCTGTGTTTTCTCTATCTCTCTATCTTTTAGACTTGGAGTCTAGGGGCCTTTATATAGTGCCAATTGATTTATTAAATCAGTTAAAGAGATCTTCCTCTGATTAATTTAGGAATGTTTCCCTACCGTTGGATCTTTGATCTAAGCGCTTTGTTTTACAGAAGAGAATCTTATTGTTTTAATAAGATTTGAAAGATCTTTCCAGAATTTTTCTGTTATTTAGTGCTGGCACAGTTAGCGCTAGCGCGACTGCGCTGACACGTGTCGCGCAGCGCAGAGCGCAGTGCAACTGCACTAGCACGACTGCGCTGACACGTGTCGCGCAGCACAGAACGCAAATCACCTGAAGTGTTGCTTCCTTTATTTTTATTTTAAATAGAGCTTTGCTCTGATTAGGTGTGCTGTCTTGGGCGCAGCGCTGGCGTGTCAGCTTTTGACACGTGGCACGTTGCGCACAGCACAAGAAATCTGAAGCGTTGCTTCAATTTTATTATTATTTGAATTTTTAAAACAGAGCTTTGCTCTGATTGGGGGAAACAGAAGCGTTGCTTTATCTACCGTCTTGGAATTTGAACAGAGTTTTGCTCTAATTGGGGTAAACAACTACCTTCTGTAAATCGGAAGCCCTTGGATCAAAAATCCAACGATACGAAATTCCCCAAATCAATTGGAGAAAAGATCTGCTTAACTGATTCGACAAATCAACCTCCCCTATATAAAGGACCCATGACTTCAAGTCTTGTACAGAAGAACCCCCTATAAGCTTTGAGATTTAAGCATAGCTCTCAGCAAAAGAAGATTCTTTCTTCAAGGTAAAAAGAATGGTGATGAACAAAGAGATGAAATCATCTCATAATTAAAAAAGAAGAATTCTCTTCTTAAAAGATCATAGATCTACAAAGACCAAGGTCTTTTATTAAAAGATCAAAGGATCTCATCATAAAACAAAGAAGTACTTACTTCTTTCACAGATCATAAATCTATAAGACAAATTGTCTTTCTGGGATCATGAACATCTCAACATAAAAGAAGGGGAGAATAATTCAATTCTCTTAAGAATCAAAGATCCATAAAGGCAAAGCCTTTCATCAAAATAAGAGATTGAAACAAAATAAGAACGGTTGTTCTTGGATCCTGAGACAAAGTCTCTTTTAAAAGAATATAAATTGTTTCTCAGATCATAAAATTCATCATATGCGCTTTGCGCTATTGAACTGCGCTTCTGCGCTTTCAGACCGGCGCTCAGAGCCTAATGCGCCACGTATCAATCACGCATGCGCCAATGAACAGTTAGCGTCTTGCGCTCTTGAAATAGCACACTGCACTCATGGGCTGGCGCACGGCGCCACGTGTCACTCACGTGTGCGCCACTGAACTAATAGCACAATGCGCTCATAAATTAGCGCAATGCGCTCATCATCTGGCGCTCAGCGCTAAGCGCGCCATGTGTCATTCACGTGTGCGCTACTCAGCAGAAGCGCAATGCACTCATCATCTGGCGCTCAGCGCCAAGCGCGCCACGTGTCACTTATGTGTGCGTTACTCAGCAGAAGCGCATTGCGTTCTTTAACTAGCGCAAAGCGCCAAGCGCACCACGTGCTCCTCACGTGTGCGCTGGCAGAACATAAATTGTTCTTCAATAAGCCTCAGAGCTATTATGAGTGCTCGGCACTAAATGATAGAAATACTGTCAAAATCCAAATCAATGCTCAGCATTGTTAAAAGGGCCAAGCCCAAACAAATGCTCAACAGCCCAAAATAAATGTTAAACATTTTACCTAAATGGACTTAGCCCAAGATTGGCCGTAAGTCCTCAACTCAGATTAATTGAGCCCGTATGCTCATAAATCTTTTAAAAGATCTTATTTCCAAATTGGACTACAAATATACCAACCAAAACTGGTTCGAGGGTACATCTTTGAACCCCTCTGATATATGTCGTTGTAATCCTTCAACGTCTTCGGAGAGGCGACGGGTCCCGACAACCATACATTCCACGGACTACGATGTCCTTAACTTCGGACTGTGGGGTCCCTTTAAACCCACGGACTACGATGTCCTTAACCTCGGACTGTAGGGTCCCTTTAAACCCACGGACTATGATGTCCTTAACCTTGGACCACTATGTCCTTAAACTGGTATTGGACCACCATGTCCTTAAACTGGTAATTGACCGCAATGTCCCTAAACTAAACAATTGAGTCCAAATGCTCTCCTGTTGGATCTAAACGATCCCGTTAAGTTGATCTTAGTCTAAAATTAGACTAACGTATCCTTAACAAACGTTTAAGTTGATCTTAGTCTCAAATGAGACTACGTATCCTTAAATCCAACCCCCAAACCTAAATCTAAGAAGATACGGATTTGGACTAATCCACGTCCTACGGGCGACAACATAAATTAGTCTCCGTATACAATCCACGGGCAACCAAAAACAAAACAAACACCCACGACACGAAGTGACCATCTGGAGAAAGAGAAAGTTGTTACCGCGATGCGGTAGTGTAATTAACTGCAGGGGCTTGTGCCTGCAGGGAAGAGCGTCCCCAAAATCAAAAACCCCTCAACGAGGGGGAATCTGACGAAGTCTGCTATATCGGCCGCATCCGTTTAAACCTTCGATATATAGTGTCATAAATCAACTTGGCATCTTCGGAGAGGTGGACGGATAAAACCAATTAGCATCTGCCCTCGGAATTCAGGCCCCGACGTCCCAACATCCCGGTCGCGTCTTCTGGCGGAGAACAAGGGCGTGACAGGTTTTGTTGGTGGCCCATGCAGGTCAGAGCTGTATGAAATCCTATCATGCAGTTCTGTTCTGTGTGAACAACCTAAGCAATATAACATAAGAACCAGCAACTAAAACATTCTTTACAATTCATATTCCTTGATCTTATCATTCCATACACTTTGAATCTATCCTAACCTAAATTTTTTTCCCAAGGTTATGGATTCCCCGAACAACACCAGCACCAATGTCAACAACACACCTCCACCACTACCACTCACACATTTCATCGCTGCTCCGCTCAACGAGCTAACGGTTCTGCTTGAGGCAATCCGCAGCCTCCTAGAGGGACAGCAGCAGCAGATTGCTCTCTTTATGAACCGTCCCGATGTAGAAGCACCTGGGATGAAGCAATTCAGGGCTTTGGACCCCAAACAGTTTGTAGGAAAGGAGAGCCCACTGGAAGCTGAGGAATGGGCTCAGAGTATCGAAGATGATCTGGCCGCAGCACAAGTGCCAGAAATTGCTTGGGTTCATGTTGCAAAATTACAGCTCATGGATAATGTACAGAATTGGTGGAAGGCGGAAGAAAGCCGTCTTGAACAACCCATCAAATGGAAGACTTTTCGAGACATGTTTGACGCTAAGTACTTCCCTGAGACTTCCAGATTCGACATGGAATAGCAGATCATCCATCTGCAACAAGGTTCGATGTGGACCAAGTCAGTAGATGAATATGACGTCGAATTCACCATGCTCGGTCGGTTTGTGGCCCATCTCATACCGACTGTTGTTGTGATCAAAGCAAGAAGATTTCAGCAAGGGTTGGACCCGGAAATCCAAGCTGTTTTAGCCACAGGGGATTTCCCAACCCATGATTTGGCTTTGAAAGCTGCCCGAAGATACGAGGCAGTAGTGAAGAAGAAGGGCAGACCTAAATCTGCCGGAGTGAAGCACCCTGCCAATCAGATACTTGGAGGAGCTTTTTCAAGGCCAACGGTTGAACCCCGAAGACCGAAAGAAATAAGTAACCAACCAAGTCCAGACTTTTGCTACTATTGCCATAGAGAGGGACACTTGTGGAAGGACTGCAGGCGCGCAAAAGGCCTGTACCTAGTTTGTGGCTTGTCCAATCACAGAATTGAGTCCTGTCTATATAGATACAACTCAGGTCACACACCCACCAACTACCCGCAGCGGCCAGCTATCCAGGCTCCTGCAACTCGTCCAGCACTCCCAGCACAACCTTCACGTGGATTTCCTGCACAGCCAAATCGCCAATTCCATCAGGCAATGAAGAACATGCCTTGAGAGCAGAGAGACATGCCCCAAGGACAGAGAAATGTGCCTCAAGCTAGAAGAAACGTGTCACGGCGACAGTCTTACACCTTAGCAGCCGTAGAACCTGAGACTGTGAACCAAGGTAACCCTGGTAACTCCCTCACATTCCTTTCAACTTTGACTAAAACTTTTGCAATCTTTCTTTCTTCTAAATATTTTCATACACTACCAATAGATCTGTCACCAAACTTTCTTTGAATCCGTTCCACTTTCCTCTTACAAATTTCGAGGACGAAATTTTATAAGGAGGGTAGAATGTAACAACCATAAATTTCCTGTACAATTTTCTGTACAAATTTTTCAAAAAATATAGAAAGGGGTATTTTTGCCTGAGTACAAGATATAAGTTTGATTTGCTTTTTAATAGCAAGAAGGAGCTTGTAGCTCATTGGTAATACCTTGTACTGCTGAACCAAGCCACCAGAGTTCAAATCCCATACCCTGTAAGTCCATGCTATCTCTCCCGGTACTTTCGGGCATGCGGAATTTGGTGAAAAACAATTTTCTAGAGGTGGTAACATGGACTCAAAACCGGATCTTTGTTAAACATCTAACTAACAACCTAAGTAGGAGTTGTTAACTACTCGGTTAGGGGGTATACCTTTGTTTCTTGAACTCCTTCGTCTTCAAGCCTCGATGGTTGTCCGGATCGGCTTCACTCCGTCGTCTCCTTGCGCCGAAGATAGATCCACTTGAAAGTTTCTACCTTTGGCTTCTTCTTCGGTCTTTGAAGAAACTAGTTCACTTGGTTTGCTAAACCTTATGAACTAGAATGAGTAGAGAAGATTGTGTTGGGATTTTCTCTATGGTTCTTGGTTCTCAACATATGAGACAAGTGAACCATAGACTCAAGAGAGGGAGAGCAAGAGGAAGGGGATGAGAGCTCAAGAGCACAAGAGAGAGAATGAGAATGATAGAATGAGAGAAGACTTTTCTCTCTTGGCTCTCATAATCCAAAACCATCATCACAATAATAGTAATCAAGTATTGTGTAAAATGGTTTAAGCTACAATAACCATATCATTTCATGCACTCATTTCTCGCAAGAGAAACAAGCAAGCAAAAAGTCTTTGCCATGAAATGATAGCCATTGTCATCATGATGGTCAACTAATCAAATCTAGTCAACCGGTCAACAAAGTCAACAAGTCAACAAAGTCAACAAGTCAACAAAGTCAACAAGTCAACAACCATGTCACCATAATACTTAATTAATATTATTGTCAATCATATATCATATTCTCATTAGGGTTGAGCAAGAGGTCAATAGTCGACAGTCAACGGTCAACAACCCTAATGAGAATCGTCTGCCTCTGTCTCTCCGTCAACTGTGCATACACACCCGTATCCGCGTTCCGAGGAACACGAATACAAACTGGATAAATCCAATCCCAAAACATACACTAGGATCTGGCTTAAACCAAAGCCCGCTAGTGTTGACTGTCCCGACACTAAACGTGCACAAGTGAACGGATGTGACTGAACCCTGTCGCAAAACCATGCGACCTCTACTCTTTTGCGTAAAGGCGAATAGCTTTCTGTGTGGGACTCTAAAGACTCGACACTACGCTGGCAGTGGGTTTAACCACAGACCGCAAGCGGCACTAGCTGTGCGTAACGGTCCCCGGGTAAATGCCGACAAGAAGACTGACGAGGTGAAACCCATCTAAACTCCTACTGAGCCTGAATGTGATAATCTTCGTACAGTCCGGTCTGTTCGTCTGATACATCGCATGGCGGGCCTAGGGGGTGGTAAACGTCAGTCCCCTAATAGCGGTACAAGTCGTGTCGGAGTGAAGCCCAAAACACCCTGAGATAACACTGGAAGCCTACCAGTATATCTCGATTGCCCTGGCCAGGGACTACTCGTGTAATGGCTCTCCTAGATACAGCGCGATGTCAACCCCCAATACCGGGAGAGACGAATCCTGTCTAACCGTCACTGCCTCCAAGTGCTTCGGGACTGCACCCAACTACTACCTGTTTGCACGACTCCTTTGAGCCGTGGTAGGGTAGTAATCAAAGTACAGTGGGAACACACTCGACGCGAAGTGACAGTGTCAAGTCAGCGGACTAAGCTGTACTCATGTCACCTGGGAACTGATAACTGACGATAGGTATAATACCAACCGGTCAGTTCCCGACTAGTCCTGTCCCGTGTACTCGTAACCCAACGAGCACCCGTATACTATCTCCAGTATGACGTACTGATGGCTGTGGGACAGACCACCTCCCACTCTGGGATGAGAAGCGCATACACTAGTCTACTCCGGAGTATCGATGCCCTGTCTCGATAGTCCTGCGACTAGGGACCTGCATAAGGATGTGCTTATAGATTACCCAGCCCCCACTAGTGTGACTGCCATCACAACGCTGGTAATCAAGCAAAGATCCTAAGGGCTCCACTAATGTGCATAGGTGATATACTAAAATAAACACATGTACACATTGAAGTAGAAACAAACCAAGTAGCATACTACTATTTTGAGCAAGATTGTATATACAAGGTGAATATCCCATGCTTCCATTAAGTAATATACAAACTAGTATGATACAGTAATGGCCTCTAGGGCATATACACTAACAATCTTCCACTTGCACTAAGGCCATGTACTGGCGTAGCGAAGACCTATCATCTCGATCAGCCGCTCGAACTGAGTCTGGGGTAAGGCCTTGGTGAATGGATCTGCAGTGTTATCTTCTGAAGCGACCCTCCGAACCTCGATCTCCTGGTGATCCACGATCTCCCTGATCAGGTGATACCGCCTCAAGATATGTCTGGATCTCTGATGGGACCTGGGTTCCTTCGCTAAAGCTATAGCCCCGTTGTTGTCGCAATACAGAGGTATTGGATCAACAATGGACAGAACCACCTGAAGTTCTTTCAAGAACTTCCTCATCCAGACAGCTTCTTTTGCGGCATCAGATGCAGCGATGTATTCCGCTTCTATCGTCGAGTCTGCAACGGTTTCCTGTTTGGAACACTTCCAACACACCGCCCCTCCATTGAGGGTAAAGACAAAACCCGACATGGACTTGGAATCATCCTTGTCACTCTGGAAGCTGGAGTCAGCAAAGGCCTCGATCTGGAGGTCTTTTCCGCCATACACCAAGAACGTCTCCTTAGTCCTTCTCAGGTACTTGAGAATGTTCTTTACCGCTATCCAATGTTTCTCCCCAGGGTTTGACTGATACCGGTTTACCACACTCAGTGCATAAGCTACATCCGGTCTGGTACACAACATCGCATACATTATAGAGCCTACCGCAGAAGCGTAGGGTATAATAGACATGCGATCCCTCTCCAAATCAGTCTTGGGAGACATCTCTTTAGAGAGGGTGATCCCGTGACAAGCCGGTAGGTTACCGCGCTTGGAATCCTCCATACTGAATCTTTTCAGTATGGTGTCGATGTACCTGAACTGTGAAAGTCCTAATATCCTCTTGGATCTATCACGATGGATCCGGATCCCCAGGATGTAGGAGGCATCACCCAGGTCTTTTATGGAGAACCTGTGTGACAAGAACCCCTTGACAGATTGTAGCATAGGAATGTCATTTCCTATTAAGAGAATGTCATCCACGTATAAAACGAGGAATACTACAGTTCTCGCTACAAATCTACTATAGATGCATGGTTCATCTGGATTTTTGATAAAGCCAAATTCCTTGACCGTCTCATCAAAATAGATGTTCCAACTCCGCGATGCTCGCTTTAGTCCGTAGATGGACTTAAGCAACTTGCACACCTTTCCGCTGCTCCCACTCTGAATGAAACCCTCTGGCTGGTCCATATAGACACACTCCTCTAAATTTCCATTTAGAAAAACGGTCTTTACGTCCATCTGCCAAATCTCATAATTGTGGAAGGCAGCAATGGCAAGAAGGATCCGAATGGATTTCAGCATAGCTACTGGAGAAAAGGTCTCATCATAGTCCAAACCAGGTCTTTGACGAAAACCCTTTGCAACCAGCCTAGCTTTATAGGTCTCAACCTGTCCATCTACAGCAATCTTCCTTTTGAAGATCCACTTGCATCCTACGGGTTTTACCCCGTCTGGAGCAATGTCCAACGTCTATACTTTGTTGGTGTACATGGACTCCATTTCGGTCCGCATTGCATCCAGCTATTTTACCGAGTCGACGCTCTGAACGGCTTGCTGGAAGCTAGTAGGCTCATCATAATCTATGATGCAATCCTCTCTATCCCCGTCTATGAGAAAATCGTAGTATCTCTCGGGCGGATGAGACTGTCTACTACTCCTGCGGAGCGGCGTAGGAATGTCCTGTTCTTTTGAACCCTCTAGTTCCACTAAGCTTTCAGTAATAGTCTGTGGTCCTGGAATTTCTTCCAGTTCTACTGCGCTCCCACTAATTTCCTTTTCTAAGAACTGGTGTTCTAGAAAGTGGGCATGACGAGAAACAAAAACCTTTTGTTCCTCTTCGCAGTAGAAGAAATATCCCTTGGAGTTCTTTGGATATCCCACAAACTTGCACTGTACTGAGCGTGCCTCGAGCTTGTCCGCATGTTGCTTTTTGACAAAAGCTGGACTTCCCCATGTCTTAATGTGATTAAGATGGGGTCTCTTCCCACACCACATCTCATATGGTGTAGTAGGCACGGTCTTAGTTGGAACTCGGTTCAAAAGGTATGCAGCTGATTCTAGCGCATACCCCAGAATGATCGCGGTAACTCAGCGTTACTTATCATGGACCGTACCATATCCAGTAGGGTGCGGTTCCGTCTCTCCGATACACCGTTATGTTACGGAGTGTATGGAGAAGTAAGCTGAGAGAGAATTCCGTTCTCTTTTAAATAGTCCAGGAACTCGGCACTCAAGTATTCACCACCTCGATCCGATCTTAGAATCTTGATACTTTTTCCGGTTTGTTTTTCTACTTCATTCTTATATTCCTGGAATTTTCCAAAGGCTTCGGACTTATGTTTCATTAAGAAGACATAACCGTACCTTGAAAAGTCATCCGTAAAAGTAATGAAGTAAGAATAACCGCTTCACGCATGTGTAGACATTGGACCGCACATGTCGCTGTGTACGAGTCCCAGGAGCTCACTCGCTCTTACTCCGTGTCCAGTGAACGGAGTCTTTGTCATCTTTCCTTTGAGACAGGATTGACAAGTGGCATACGATTGATATTCGAACGGATTCAAATATCCTTCTGTATGTAACTTCGCCAACCTTCTCTCATTGATGTGACCTAGTCTACAATGCCATAAGAAAGTCTGATTTATTTCCGGAGACTTTCTTTTGTGTGTATTCTGGACATTGAAAATCTGTGGTTGGTTTAATACGTATATACCATTGCTCAATGTACTTGACCTAATCAAAACTTGATTAAGGTGAATGTTTACAACATTACTTACAAATGCAAATTCATAACCTTCTTTAGATAATAAAGATACAGAAATGATATTACAAGTTGCATTGGGTACAAAATAGCAATTACGCAAAACCAAAACATGTCCATCTGACAAGCCCAGGTGATAGTCCCCCACGGACTCAGCATCCATGCCAGCTCCGTTTGCAACTCTGAGGGTCATATCACCTGCCTTCAAAACCCTACGCTTTCTCAGTGCCCGCAAAGAATTACAGATATGAGATCCTGATCCGGTATCCAATACCCAGGAAGTAGAGTTTATTGAAAGACAGTTTTCAATAACATACACACCTGAAGCTGAAGCCGCAACCTGCTTCAATTCCTGTGTCCTGGCTTTCCAAGCCCTGCAATCATTTTTCCAGTGTCCCCTCTTATGACAATAGAAGCATTCTTCCTTATCCACAAGCTTTCCCATTTTCTTTGTTGCTTTTGCCTTTCCCTTCGTATCCACTTTACTAACACCGCCCCTTGGTTTGGCGGGGGCTTTCTTCTTCTTTCTCTTGGCTTTCTCCTTGGACCTAGAAGAGGAAGATCCTCCTACAAACAAAGTGGATGTTTCCCTACCTTTCTGTAGGGTGCCCTCTGCGCTCCTCAGCATGTTGAGGAGTTCTGAAAGTTCAACTTCTTTTTCTTGTAAGTTGAAGTTCAGTATAAACTGGGCGTAAGTGGAAGGAAGGGACTGGAGAATCAAGTCCGTATAGAGCCCATTCTCCAACGTGGTCCCAAGGTCCGCGAGCTCTTCTATGTAGCCAATCATCTTAAGCACGTGTTCCGCTACCGATGATCCGACGGCCAACCTTGCCGAAAATAACTTCTTCGACACTTCGTATCTTGCGATACGAGATTGCTCTCCATACAGTTCTTTTGTATGGAGAAATATGGATTCGAGGTCCATATTCTCGTGCCTCTTCTGATGTTCGTTGTCCATAGAGGTAAGTACGAGGCACTTGGCCTTCGCGCTATCAATCTCCCAAGTCTTACGGATTTCCTTATCCGCGACGCTGGAAGTGGGACCTGGGACAGGGGGAGCTTTGGTGGTAAGAAGATACCCCGGCTTGTCGTAAGTGATTGCCATTTTGACATTCCTGAGCCAATCTTTGTAATTTGGCCCTGTCAGTATGTTTTTATCTAGAAGTAACTTAAGTCCAGTCATGTCGATTGGTCGCTGCAATTAGGAGAGAGAAGAAACACTCAGCATGATGCTCTTGTAAGTTTAGAATGGTTTTTAGTTTGTCTAAACAGGATGGCTCCCACTGTTTCTCGAATCCCTCCTCAAACCAAAAAGGAAGAATTAGTCAGGATCAATTTCACCGTACAATACTTTCTTAACCGTTCAGCCAGGCCAGTGTCGGTACTTCGAGGGAGGTTTTCCAACGCTTTCACGAAGTTCCTTAATTTATGAACCTCTTTTCCCTGGGGGCGTAGTCCCGCTAACACCTTTCTAGACACCTACTAGGTTTATAGCATTGATCGTTAAGTAAGAAATTTCCCGAGGAGTAGCATATACTCACAGTAGGATCGGGATCCAAATATCATCACGTGACGAAACTGAAGGAATCCTACCAGAATCATCACACTCCAAATGGTATGCAAGACTAGCAAGTTTCAGTTCTTTTGAAACTCCCGATGTGGATTTTTGCCCCATGCTCTTATGACCTTGACTTTGGCCAAAATATCATAAGTCACATGTCAAGTTCTATCCGTCATTCTCCAGGTTAATTTGGATCCACCCGTACCTACCCTTGACTTTGGCCAAAATGGCAGTACGACTGTCCCAAACCAACGCATCTATCTATGCTACACATGAATACCCAATAGCTACCAATCACTATGCCTTGACTTTAGCCAACATACATAGCTTGAATACTATTGACTATTTATGTGAAACGACGGAGGGCTACGAATGGTTTTGGCGAAACCGTGAACGTAGTGAACTTGATATAGTCGATGGTACAAGATAGCTTTTAAAAGGAGTGGCTCAAACTCCGCATTTAAAAGTTAGTTTTGAAAAGAACCGAGTGGTTTTTCGAAAGTGTTCCAACGACTTTTACTTGGTTTATTTTCTTGCATTAGTTCTTTTAATGCGTGATATTCTTGCATTAGTTCTTTTAATGCATCCCATCATTTAATCCTAACATTGCAGAAAACAACCAAAATATGACGTACGCTTATGCCATTCGCATTCGCCACGGGGCCCCGTCATTACCCGTTAGGTTACTTAACTAACGACAGAGCGGGGGCTGGGCTAGCGCGGCTGTAAAACATAAGCAACGCCTAAATAATATCATATATAGATATATTGCAATGATAGCCATTTCAGATCACAGATGAACACATTGGATATACTAGGAACCCGCAATTCGTACGAGCCTGTAACGAAAAGCAGATTACACGGTCGCGGTGAATAGCCAATACCCCACCCAAGACCCCTACGGGTGCGGCAAACTACCCGCCAAGTACCCGAAGCGAAGAAACCTCCCTCAACTCCGTGAGGAGGCCACTCGGCACTTCGGCATACCCGGTAGTTTGTGCACCCCCTCTATGGGTTTATCCTAGGAGCAAAAACAGTAAAAAGAAATTATACAATGACGGCTACAACCCCGACCCGGTTGTGCGGCCATACAAATAATTATTACATCAATTTACAAATTTACATGAATTGAAAGAAAAGAAAACTCTCGTCTCACAACCCCCGGCTATTCACCCGCGACAATCCAATGAATTCATATACACATTCCAATAACATTACATATCACAGATTTCTATAACCCCCACTAATCGACATATAGCGATTAGCAGACGTTCAATACAAATAACACATTACAGAAAAACTCGTCAGCTTAAGTCTTTTAGAAGTTCGATCAAAAATACGGATTTTCAGGCCCTAAACACAAAATTTTCGTTCTGGAAAATCTGGGCTAAAGAGACATATTCCAAAAATCCCAAAATACCCCACTGAACAAACTGCAACCAAAATTTCCCACTGCCGAGTCAACTCGGCCGCGGAACCGCGGCGGGAGCATGCTCCCGCCGCGTTTCCGCGGCACTTTGATCGGTTCAGTGGACGAAATTTTGGCAGTTTGTTATAAAAACCCTGAGCCAAATTTTAGAGTATGATTTATCATTTTTGGAACAGAGGAAAAATTCGACAGCAAGCATGATATCGGGGTTCATTTCGGGACTTTTTCTTTGATCGATCTTCTAGCTACTTTGCTAACATGTTAGATAGAGTTTAACTAGTGTCTGATACCACTGTAAGTCCAAGCTACCTCTCCCGGTACTTTCGGGTATGCTGAATTTGGTGAAAAACAATTTTCTAGAGGTGGTAACATGGACTCAAAACCGGATCTTTGTTGAACATCTAACTAACAACCTAACTAGGAGTTGTTAACTACTCGGTTAGGGGGTTATACCTTTGTTTCTTGAACTCCTTCGTCTTCAAGCCTTGATGGTTGTCCGGATCGGCTTCACTCCGTCGTCTCCTTGCGCCGAAGATAGATCCACCTGAAAGCTTCTACCTTTGGCTTCTTCTTCGGTCTTTGAAGAAACTAGTTCACTTGGTTTGCTAAACCTTATGAACTAGAATGAGTAGAGAAGATTGTGTTGGGATTTTCTCTATGGTTCTTGGTTCTCAACACATGAGACAAGTGAACCATAGACTCAAGAGAGGGAGAGCAAGAAGAAGGGGATGAGAGCTCAAGAGCACAAGAGAGAGAATGAGAATGATAGAATGAGAGAAGACTTTTCTCTCTTGGCTCTCATAATCCAAAATCATCATCACAATAATAGTAATCAAGTATTGTGTAAAATGGTTTAAGCAACAATAGCCATATCATTTCATGCACTCATTTCTCATAAGAGAAACAAGCAAGCAAAAAGTCTTTGCCATGAAATGATAGCCATTGTCATCATGATGGTCAACTAGTCAAACCTAGTCAACCGGTCAACAAAGTCAACAAAGTCAACCCCTCAACAACCATGTCACCATAATACTTAATTAATATTATTGTTAATCATATATCATATTCTCATTAGGGTTGAGCAAGAGGTCAATAGTCAACAGTCAACGGTCAACAACCCTAATGAGAATCGTCTGCCTCTGTCTCTCCGTCAACTGTGCATACACACCCGTATCCGCGTTCCGAGGAACACGAATACAAACTGGATAAATCCAATCCCAAAATATATACTAGCATCTGGCTTAAACCAAAGCCCGCTAGTGTTGACTGTCCCGACACTAAACGTGCACAAGTGCACGGATGTGACTGAACTCTGTCGCAAAACCATGCGACCTCTACTCTTTTGCCTAAAGGCGAATAGCTTTCTGTGTGGGACTCTAAAGACTCGACACTACGCTGGCAGTGGGTTTAACCACAGACCGCAAGCGGCACTAGCTGTGCGTAACGGTCCCCAGGTAGATGCCGACAAGAAGACTGACGAGGTGAAACCCATCCGAACTCCTACTGAGCCTGAATGTGACAATCTCCGTACAGTCCGGTCTGTTCGTCTTATACATCGCATGGCGGGCCTAGGGGGGCGGTAAACGTCAGTCCCCTAATAGCGGTACAAGTCGTGTCGGAGTGAAGCCCAAAACATCCTGAGATAACACTGGAAGCCTACCAGTATATCTCGATTGCCCTGGCCAGGGACTACTCGTGTAATGGCTCTCCTAGACACAGCGCGATGTCAACCCCCAATACCGGGAGAGACGAATCCTGTCTAACCGTCACTGCCTCCAAGTGCTTTGGGACTGCACCCAACTACTACCTGTTTGCACGACTCCTTTGAGCCGTGGTAGGGTAGTAATCAAAGTACAGTGGGAACACACTCAAGGCGAAGTGACAGTATCAAGTCAGCGGACTAAGCTGTACTCATGTCACCTGGGAATTGATAACTGACGATAGGTATAATACCAACCGGTCAGTTCCCGACGAGTCCTGTCCAGTGTACTCGTAACCCAACGAGCACCCGTATACTATCTCCAGTACGACGTACTGATGGCTGTGGGACAGACCACCTCCCACTCTGGGATGAGAAGCGCATACGCTAGTCTACTTTGGAGTATTGATGCCCTGTCTCGATAGTCCTGCGACTAGGTACCTGCATAAGGATGTGCTTATAGATTACCTAACCCCCACTAGTGTGACTGCCATCACAACGCTGGTAATCAAGCAAAGATCCTAAGGGCTCCACTAATGTGCATAGGTGATATACTAAAATAAACACATGTACACATTGAAGTAGAACAAACCAAGTAGCATACTACTATTTTGAGCAAGATTGTATATACAAGGTGAATATCCCAAGCTTCCATTAAGTAATATACAAACTAGTATGATACAGTAATGGTCTCTAGGGCATATACACTAACATACCCCACATAATTTTTAATATTTTTTTATTTTGAACTTTTATAATACCAAGGGTTTGTACGTGCATAACTCGTAAAAACCCCACTACACATGTTAAACAAACTAACCGAGGGGCTATACCAACCGAAGATAGACCCAGGGGACCCCCGAATCGGCCTGACTCGGCCGACTCGGGACGGCGGCGGCGGCGACTCGGCCGTCGGCGCCGGCCGAGTTGACTCCAATGTTGAATCGGTCAACATGAAAAGTCTGCCTCTTCACCTCCCCATCATTCCTGCACACTTTATTTCTTTGGATCGGCTCCATAGCCTCTTTAAAATTCTATTTACTCAATTTTAATACATTTTAATACAATTTAACACATTTTTCTCAATCCAACCTTTCACCTGCCCCAAACCCTAGCCTTACCCTATAAATACAACCCCTAAACACACCCCCTCACTCCAAAATTCTGATCAAAACTCTCAAGAAATTCCTAGAAGTATAGTGTACTTTTGAAGTAGCGAAGGGCGAAGCTCCGGCGATTTTTCCGACGACAACTCTAGGAGTTCCTGGCGACGAAACGACGCACTGGCGCCTCCTCCCGTTTCCAGTTCCTCATCCCTAACTTCTAAACCCGTAAGTCCCAATTCCTTCTTCATTTTACTATTCTCAAAATCCATATTTTTAAAACCCAACGAAAATCGGAGTTATCCGCTCTCCGATTCGGTTTTTCCTAAAAACTAACTTTTTCTTAAACAACAACCATACCAAACTCTATCATGTTGACTAGTAATCATTAACAAACAACTTGAACAAGTTTCATAACAAATTATTTCATTTTGTACTTTTTACCGCTCTTTTAAAATAAAATACCATGTAGTTTCATTTCGACGTTAAAATATCACAATCTTGCTATACTCACGAGGTAATGACCTACCTCCTCACAACACTCATATGCAACATAGCATAATAATTTTGGGAACCTAGAATACGGGAAAACGAAACCTTTCAAATAAAATACTATTTACTAATAAAACCGTTTTCTAAAAAGATTAAGTATTTGACAAATCTTTGCAAGCGCCGCTACAACCTATTTTGGGGAATCCGACTGGGATGGTGCGGATTATCGCACATCCCTAGGCATAGTAGTGTGAGATGCAGACCTCCACAAGGAGCATTTCTCGTTTCCGTTCACCATTGTTGTTTCGTCTCTATCAACCGAGACGTAAACCATACCGCCTCCTATCTCCCCACTTCTTCAAATCTCTGATCTTCTACCAACTAGTGCGTTATATCGATAAAATATTTGAATGATTGGTGTTGACTTTTGGTCTTTGTAAGGTTTTATTTTGACCAATAACTTTAACCCCCCTCATAATTTTAAATGCTTAAAACGATTTCACTCAAGTTTGGGGGTGGTGGGATATATTTTGGCTCTTAAATGAAAAGAAAATTTTTAAATAATTATGATCCAAAAATAAGTTTGGGGGCGAATTTCATTTTCATTATTTCTTGTCCCCTTTGATAACTTTTCCTTCCAAGTCTACAGTTTTTTTAAGCTTAACAGATGACATCAGTGAGGACACTGCTGCAAACAGGTTTGGGGGAGGTTGTGCTTATTCATGCTTTATTTTGCATTATCATATATATAAGCACAAAAAAAAAATTTGATAATGAATGTTTGAAAGTGAAAAATTACATATGAAAGATAGGAAAAGTTTGAGAAAAGCAAGAAATTTAGATGTTTTCTTAAACGAAACTAGTAATAAGTAGTTATGAGCCGTTGTCCCAAGGGTTAGGAACACGAAGGAAATTACTAATCTGAGGATAAAAATAAGTCTGAAAAATAATCCATATTCTTGAGTTCAAACATTTGAACGTTGATACCCTACTATACGCACTTGCACACATCTTGAAACTTGGGATAGTAGAGGATACCTTGAAATGCTCTTTTCTAAAAGCCTAAATATGAAGGAAAATATGAATAAAAAAATATAAGTGGTGAAGAAAAAAAATGAACACTGGTTTTGTAATTACTTAAGGCAGCATAAAAAATTAGCGAGGGTGCTTTATCATCTAGTGCCTTAAACCAACTAGTTTGGGAGCCACTGCTAAGTCTTAGGTGTTGCAAAACGAAGAATTACGCCTAAATGAGCGAGCACATTTAGTAATCGGTCGGTTAGAACCTCAAAAAGTATTAACGGTCGCATGAACGATGTGTGAGCAATTTCATCGAAATTATTCACCGACTATAAAGTACTTTGGAAGATGAATAAGAGTATGATAGCTTGAATGGAATTCTCTAAGTGTAGGGATGTCTTTTACACACACATAGGGGTATATGATCAATATTTGGAAGAAAGATAGGGAGGAAAACTAAAGGCGGTGTTTTATGAAGGATGATGTGATTTCTAACATCTTTTCACGACCGTTAAGATGGAGCTTATGGAAACTGAAAAGCTAGTGTAGTTGGAAACTCTTATTTTCAAGTTCTTTCTTTTATAGTTCTTATCTTTGTATGTAACTTTCATCTTCTTTCCTTTATTATAGGATTTTGTGGGTGTAATCCGCTGAAACCCCTCAGGAGACAACACTCCTCCTACTAGGGACATCTAGAGTTTTAATGGCTTGTTGCACGTGCTCAGTGTCATCGTGTTGCCTACGAAAGTGTGCTACTTAGGTTTTTCTTTTTTTTTCTCGCTCTCTTGAATAAATAGTTTGCTCGGGACGATCAAAGTTAAGTTTGAGGGTATTTGTTCAGTTGAAAATATCGCACTTTTGATATATCATTTTCCTTGCTTTTCTTAAATATCTAAAAGTGTTTATTATAAATATAGAACATATTTGGGTTTATCTGTAAAAATACTAATTACCATATATTTATATATTATATTTAACATTATGAAGGAAAATGTATGCATATAATATTTATATAATATTTTTTATTATGCATATCATATCAAATATTCTAATCAAGATTCTTTAAAAGATATAACATCATAAAAAAGGTTAGAATAATATCTTTATAACAAATATTACTAACATTATTCATGGAGATATTGTGCATGAGTTGGCTCAGGTCAGGAGATCGGGATATCGAGATGTCGGGAATCAAAAATCAGCCGATAAATTTATATAAAATCGAAGAACCAATACTGGCAGAGACTAAGAGAAGATATGAAGATTCCAGATATCAAATAAATCTCCATGTGTCATCATGAAGAAACCCCATAATTTTAGAACCTTGATCACACCAAACACCCGTGCTTCCGCGGCAATATTGGGCTTCTGGCGGCGGATCCGCGACATAGAAGAGGATTTAGGGTTTAGGATTTTTAGGTTAGATTTACAACAACAAACCCTAATTCTTGGGATCTAGAGTTTCTGGTTTTGGGATTATATAAAGGACCGAGGGCTAAACTTAGAAATCATCAAATCTTTTACACGAAGCAAATCACCGTAAAAGAACAAGTGATCCACGACAGGTCCACGATTCAACGTGATAAGGCGACGTGAGATTCGACGGAACATCTACTTCCTACGAGGCAGAGATCGAGAGCAACTTCTTCTTCCTCTTGTAATCTAAACTCGAAAGTTTTGTAATTATGAAGTTGATTAATAAAGGTAGATTATTAGATTAATTTTAATTTATGCATTATGATCTCTATCGGTTCTTCTTCTTCTATCTCCATCATCCACGAATAATTCTCCGCTTGATAGGGTTCGTAGGATTAGGGTAGAACAATGGATAAGAAAATACTTTAACTTCTTTTTAGTCTTATGAAGTTTATAAACTTTAGCAAAAGAATCGTTAACATCATAACCGGGCGCGCTACCAATTTATTGCTAATCTCGACCGCGATTTGAGATTAGATTAACAATTATTTTGTTAAGGGCTAGACATGAATAGAGACTATGAAAGGACAAGGGTCAATAGTGTGGAAACCCTAGTTTCTTCTAAGAACCCTGATTCTCATTCATCGCTAACAATCTAGTTTTAAATATATCAATAAATAAAAGGAGTAATCTTTATTAGTCATCCATGACTACTAAATCCTAACGAACCCTATAAGTCTTCTTCTTATAAAATCTACATCCGTATTTAAACTATAAATTCTACATCCGTATTTCGACGTAGATCTAGAAACTATTCTTCACTATTCTCTATTCTCCTTCCTCTTTTCTAATCAACACATCTAAAGTGAGATTAAAAGATTCCACATATCCCTGCGGATGACCCGTACTTATCTCGGCCAGCTACACGCGATACCGTTATTGATTGCGGTTACTACACACTTTCATAGAATCAATCACGCTCCTATACTTTGCATGTTGGCGCTTCTATACTTTGCGTGAGGCACCGATGTAGGATTTAATCCTATAAGAGGCCGATGCTGGCGCTCACGTGAGGCACTGCCTCATTAGATTTGAATGGTGCTTAGCTCTTATTATTGTATTTAATTAATAAGGGAACAAATGCCCCCCACCGTTGTTCTCACGTTGCTCACATGTGAGTGCAACGGCGTCAATTTTACCACCGTTAGATCACCTAAGGAAGTCGAACCGATCCCCCCATGTCTTATAAATGGGGCCTTTGGCCCTTGTGATAAATGCAGTCTCATTATCTTCTTCCCTAAGCTTTCCTTTCTTTTGAAAATTCAATTCTCGTTCCAGAGCTTAGATTTCTATCTTTAAGAACTTCTTTAAACAGAGTAAACTCTGCAAAAAAAATTGATGAGAACTATGAACAGAGCTTAGCTCTTAATCCCCTTTGGGGCATATATATATATATATATATATATATATATATAATTTTTGGATTTAAAATCCATTATCATACTCGACAGAGCTTAGCTTTTTTCTTGAATCGATCTCTTAGAGATCTTAAAAAAACCTCTTTTTTATATACAGATCGTGGATCTTGATGTCCATATCCAAGACTTAAGTTGATAGGCATTCTCGAGAATCTTTGATTCTCCTCTTAGGGTTTTACCCTACTGTCAGTCTTGACATTAGAGATTTTCTGGAACCTTATTCCTTCAATTAACCCGTGAATTTTCTAACATGGGGATTTCTGGGATTTCTGGGATTTAATTCCACTGTTTGGGGGAATTTAATTCCATTTTTTTTGTAGAGCTTAGCTCTGGTTTGAATCTTAAGAACTTTAGGAATTTTATTCGCTTTACTGTTCTTGGATATTTTCCTTTTCTAGAGTTTTTGGGGTTTTAATCCCCTTTTTGTACAGATTTGAATCTGTTGTGTCACGCCCCACTTCCCAATAGACGGAAACGGTGACGTGGCGGGCCGCAACATATTTATGAAGAAATAAATACGCTAAGCGTAATTACGCAATATATATATATATATATAAATAATGCACAAGAATGACAAGAGATATAAAATAAACATCAATTTTTATTAACATTCATCTTTACAATACAACTTCTTTGAAAAGGAAAGATACAATGATAATAAGTAGTGCTTAAACAGTGGCATACAAACTGAAAATAAATACAAAGGGAGCTAGAAGTTCGGCTGGGCGGTGAGCTGGTCCAATTCATCCTGGTTAGGCTCGATCTCCTGAGAGTCCGGTCCTCCTGATAAACATTCCAAAGAAAGAAATAGAAGGAATGTCTTCAGCGAACTAGCACTCGGTAAGTCCTAAAAGAAAGAATGGAATATAGCAAGTAATGAGAACTGAACTAGTAAGTTGTAGAGGTATGTGTTTGTTATTATAACGTGGTTGTTTGTAATTTGGTACATAAAGTATTTATGTATACGAGAGGAGTCCATCTTACTCCGTGGACTATGGTAACATGTAGTACAAGTCTCCGTCAAAACCCATGGGACAATAGCACGAGAGTTCATGTAGGTGTCTTTTAGTGACCATCTCGTGCCACGTTAATACGTTCCGTACCAATCTACCCCGTTATCCTCGCGTAATGTATTGTATTGATTATAGTTACAAATCTTGCCTAAACCATGGATATAAATTGTTCAGGTAATCAGGTTTAGTTCCGTACCAATCTACCCCGTTATCCTCGCGTAATGTATTGTATTGATTATAGTTACAAATCTTGCCTAAACCATGGATATAAATTGTTCAGGTAATCAGGTTTAGGATGTAATCTTGTATTCAAGAAGTCAGGTCAAGTTATACCCATGGTTCGGTCAAGTCAAGTTAAGCATTCAGGTTTGGTATTGAAGTTTGAATTCAGATATTCAGGTTCATGTTCAAGTATACATGTTAGACTATGGATTCATATTTGAATTGGACTCTGATTTGAGTTTGGATTCAGGTTTGAGTTAGACTCAGACTTCAGTCAGACACTTGTAACTGTTGGCTATAGTGCCCTTAAGTCAATTATTGGATCGCAGGCACGTGATTGCAATGATTGAGGGAGGACCTATACCGGTAGAACAATCTTACTCGAGATGATAGTATGCTATCTGGTTTGTCTTTATCATCATGTACATGCTTCAAGTGACATTACAGATCATTATTATATGTTGATAGAGCCCATAGGATTCTTGCTTGACTACCAGCAGTATGATGACGATCATATACGTGGGAGCTGGGTGGTCTATAAGCACATCCTTAAAATGTCCCTAATCGTGAGAGTTTCGAGACTGTGCATCAATACTCCAAGAGTAGACTAGTGTATACTAATCGAGACCCCGACGTAGGGCGGTGGCCGGTCTCACAAGCCTTAGTTAGTTCACCTAAGATGTATACATGTGCTCATTGGGTTATGAGTGCATCGGACGAACTCGCCGAGAACCTGCTAGTTGGTATTATACATATTGTCAGATAGCAGTTCTCTTGTGACATGTGTACAGGTTAGTCTATCGACCTGAGATCGCCATTTGTCTCGTGTGAGTTCCCACCATGCTTTGATTACTACCCTACGATAGCTCAAAGGAGTCGTGCATACAAGTTTTACTTAGGTACAGTCACGAGCCACATGGAGGGAGTGAGCGGATCGTCAAGGGATTCGTCTCTCCCAGTATTGGGGGGTTGATGTCGCGGTGTGCACGGGTGGCCATCACCAGAAATTCTTGGCCAAGATAGTCAAGAATTACTGATTCGGATCAGTAGTTTCTCAGGTTGTGATGGCTTTGTCACGCTCCGCTTCCCAGAGTGCGCTAAGATCGGCACATGACAGAGCCAACCATGCTACCTGTGGCTAGGAAAGATCCTTCCACAGTCACATTACGGCTGTCTAAAGATATCAAGAATAGTAGAAATAAAATAAACTATCTAGTACATGTCCATGAGCCAGAATAAACGAGTCAAGAAATAATATGCGGAAGCAATAAATCCAATAAACAGTAACATTTGGAAAGTACGGAAATAACTAAACTAATTGGATACTAACAGGATCCTCACTGCTCGGCCTGACGGCGGAAATACTCCTAATCAGCCTGCGACAAAGGTAGAGGATCTGGGCCATGCAAAACCCAGACGTCAGTGCATCATAATATCAACAATAATATAATCAGGATGTAACAATATATGCAGGCATGAATATAAGTCAACATCATGAATATGACAGTGAGGTGTGTATGTGTATGTAAAGTGCGATAAGCAATCTAAACTATATTACTGGGTTATCTACTCTCAAGTCTGTGAAATCAATTTAATGGAATCATCGATATAACTCAATAGTATCCCGTGCATGCCCGGGACCATGGTCAAGACTCTCGGGCTGAATACGAGACGTGTCGCTAGGCAGTAAACAGGTAACATGTACAGACGAATGATGTCAGCAGCAGCATCCTGGGGCTGGCTTAGCCCGTAAAACTGATCAGTATATGCATCGAACTGTCGAGTTACTAGTCAGGTTTCATAATTGATTTTCCCATACTCCCAAGTTATGTGTTCAAGTCAGGTATTGATAAATCTGGAGCTACTGCCAACACAGGATCAAGCAGGAACAGATTTGTCTATACAGACAACAGGATATGTCCATCAGGACAACATGTCAGGATTATCGGCATTAGAAACAGGATCAGGTAACATGTCAAGTAGTAATATATCAGGTCATGTCAGGATGTGCACAGATATCAAGCGGATGCCTAACAGTAAAATGTAGCAAGTATTGAATCACGGTAAAGGTATGGATGTACGGTGAAAGCATGGATGCACAAACATCTATCATGGGTTACATCATGACTATGTATGATACACATTATCAAGCATGGTGCACTAAAACAACAGTAACATGAAATAATATGGTCTCGGCGTGCAACTAGATATGTAATAAACCGTACGGATACAGACGGATACTATAAAACTGTAAATCGGTAAAATTTGCTGAATATTAAAACACAAGCACTATTATTTATTAAATATATATTGATATAATAATATTAACATGGATAACATATTCAAACTGATTAATAACTATAAAAGTGGTATTGATTAACCATGCACAAGAAAGTTCCGTTCAGAAATTCAGCATCACCCTGATTTGTAAAATAACTTAAAAATAACAAATGTTCTCAAAAATGGACGTGTCTTATTGTTAGTTATGTATATACCCTAGAGGCCATTGTTGTACATATGATGCATATTATAATAGATGCTTAGATATATATATAGAAGACTTTCTTGCTCGTCATGATAGTATGCTATTTGGTTTTACTTTATCTTAACATGTTGACTTATATTGGTTTACTGTCTTACTCTCACATGTTGATAAAGCCCTTAGGATATGTACTCGACTGCTGGGACTATGATGAGATCATACTAATAGGGCCAGAGTAGTCGATGAGTACATCCTATAACTGTTCCTAGTCGAGGGCGTATCGAGACAGGCATCGATACACCAGAGTAGACTAGCGTATGCACATCTTGACCCATATGATGTGCGATGGATGATCCCATATCCATCGGTGTTTTGACATCAAGGATGGTATACGGGTGCTCAGTGGAGACTGGGTACATTGGACGGACTCGCCGAGAACTCCCAGATGGTATTATATCTCACGTCAGATGGCAGTTCTCCGGTGACACTGGTACAGGGTAGTATGTAGACCCGAGATTGTCATAGAGTCTTGTGTGATTCCCACTGTGCTTTGATTTCCACCTTACCATGTTCAAGAGGGCATGCAAAATGGTGGCTTTTGGGTACAGTCCCGAATCACATGGAGGCAATGAGCGATAGGAGGGGATTCGTCTCTCCCGGTATAGCGAGTTGATGTTGTGCTGTGTTCGATTGGCTATAACTGGAAGTCCTTGGCCAGGGCTGATATAGAGATTTACTGATAAGTGTTACCAGTAGTTTCTCGACCTGTTATAAGCCGCATATCTACACGACTTATCGTTTACTGGGGTCTGACGTATACCACCCCTAGACTAGATATGCAACATATCACACGAAGAGACCGAACTGTACGGGAGTGTTACTGTTTGGATTCACAGGAGAATGTACATGCTTGCTTGTTGATCTTCTGATCGCTCAATATCTGGGTGGCTGTTACGTTTAGCTGACCGCTAGCAGCTTGTAGGTGTTTGATATGATCATCACCTGCTACCGGCGTATTGACGATTCTTTAGAGTTCTATACAGAGGTTTCTTGACTCAGGCAAAACGGAGTAGGGACACATATGTGATATGTGCATGACCGAGAATAATACGATATGAGATACCGTATTATATTCTCGCGATATTTTGATATGAGCCGGGTCATCGGATCAAGTGTTGATTCGATGAATCGGTACATGATATATTAGTCGGTTGTATTCGATATAGCCGGATTGTCGGATCAAGTGTTGATTCGATAATTTAATGTATAATTATATATGTGATATATTACATTACATTATCTAATATTGGCTCGCTTTATTATTTCATTTTCTCACCGGATAATAAATTGATATATATGCGATATATGTTAATTGTATTATTTTCTTTTGTTACAAAATATATTATATATGTGATATATAATATTGTAACATGTTATAATTACTAATGCAACATGATTAGTGGAGATTAAACATGATTAGGGTTTGATTTGCGTTAGCTTATTCATGAAGCTTCTAGAACCTTTTCTTTTGTTTCTTGTAAAGATATTATGATGGATATTTTGTGAGATATTTTCCTTACCCAAACCACACTCTTAACCCTAGTTAATTCTCTACAATGGTTTGCCTTGTCATCTTTGACCATGGCTGCATTTGTAATCATATATCATTTTCATTATTCATCACAAAGGAGATTATTCAATCATCTTCTTCTTGCTCCTTGCAAAACTTTCTAGCTTTGAGATTTGTGATGAATTAGTGTGAGAATTTGATAATAAAAGAGAGCATAAATCCTACTTCATCATCCTCATCTAATCTAGCCAATTAGATTAGGGTATTCACCTCATTAGTGAGAAAGGGCTTGAATTAAAGGAACTTCATGGTTGATCATCTTTGAAAAGGAAGACTTCAAGCAAGCATGAATCGTTCGGGTTGTGGAGCCTCTCTTGAGTCCGAAAGATCATGGATCGCGGCGAAGGGACTTCTACTCGAAGCTTATGAAGCGAAGGAGCGGACTAAAAAGGTTGTAATCCCTCTCTCTTAGTTGTAAAAATGTTTACTTGCATGTTTAACCCTAATTATCTAGCAAAGATCCTAGATTTGGGTTGTTCGACACGTCTAAATTTTAAATCTGGCATGGTTGATACCTTATAGACCCTTGTATGAGTGTCTAGGAACCCTACAGTGGTATCAGAGCCTAGCTAGAGCATTAGGCGACGTGTATACGAAGTTAAAAGTCCGATCGAACCCCGAAATGTCGAAATAGACCCCCTCTCTGGAAATTTTCTAAAATGTTGGTTTTTTCTGCATTAAAAATACTCAAAAAAAATCAGCAGGATAAGAATTACTGTGAAAAACGAGCAATTAATTCCCACAAACCGCCGTGGAACTGCGGTAAGACCATGACTTGCGCCGCGGATCCGCGGCCGTACAGGAGAATTAGCCTTAGTTTGTTGCACAGTAATCTCCGTAGGTATTTCTACATATTTCTGGGTTTTTTTAATCTTGCTCAAGTGTTGAGTTCTCTGGGGATATTTTGTAATCGTTGATTCGATCGGAAAGTTTAATTTCATTTTATTTTCCGGATATTTTAGAAACTGTTAAAATGTTCGAACGGATATCATTAACTCACTTTTTCCCGGTACGAAAAATTTTCAGGTGTTGAATTTTTCTTGAGTCTAAATCTTTCGGAAAAACATGCAAGCATATCTATGGACCCTCTAGAAGAACGTAACCTTAACTCGATTATGTGACCGTCAAAACTTCCACTGAACCTTTGGATTTGTGGTAGTTTGGCGATGCCACATGTGAGGCGTTGGTTTGACCCTTCTACGGCTGGTTCATTGGGGCGGTGACATGTTCTGGGTTTTTTGAACTCCGCTCAAGTGTTGAGCTATTTAGGAAATCTTGGGTATTTGATTATTCGATCGGAAAGTTTAATATTGTTTATTTATCTGGAATGTGATACAATATGTGGAATTCATATAGTTAGGCATGAAATGCAAAGTATATGATATTTCGGATTTACGATGTCTAAAGTGATTGTGGATTCTAAATGTTGTAGTTTTACACTTTCTTTTCTGTGACTGTAAGCGTAGTATGTGGTGTATCGCCGTTTTCGTCACTATACATCAACGACAATCGGGATACGTATACTTGCTTACGTTGATGATATGAGATATTATGTGTTGCTCTGATATGTTATATTGGATCGTTGTATTCTGAATAGCCGGGGGTTTTATGTGAGATGAAGGTTTTTAGTTTCATTCATATAAAATTCATTTGTATGTAATATTCTTTTATTAGGGCACTTCCGGGATGAGGATGTTGTCACCTTTGTATATTATTTACTTTTCCGCATTAGGTAGACCCAAGGAGGGGAGCACAAGTAACCGGGTTCTGGGGTCCGGTGGGAGGCCATCTCGAGGCGTCGAGACCGGGTCTCCTAACCCTGGAATTGGCAGTGTTACTTGCCGCTCTCGTAGGGGTCTAGGGATGTAGGTTTGGCTATTCATAGCGACCGTAGAATCCGTGTTTTATACATGCTCGTATTAAAACACGGATATCCTAGTATATTCAATATTTCATATGTTATCTTCTGCTGCAATGTTCTGTGATGAGATCATATTACTGCCTGAGACGAATGCTTATACTATATATATATATGTTGATATATAAATATTACTGCTTTCATTTCTTCTGTGATGCTTAGAAAGCATTAATTGATGTGATTTTATTAATGAGATTAATAAAAGAAAAGAAACCTAAAGATGTTGTAGAATCAAAACTTTATAAAAAGGGTAGCTACAGTTTTGCTTTGTACAGCGGTATATATGATATACCCTGCACCTTATTCGATGAGGAAAGAGCCGAGATCCCTTTACCGGGAGTGAAATCTTTAGCAAAACTTGCAGATGCTACAAACTTACGGTTTAGTTTTTGACAGCTTCTATAGTTCTTGCTTTGCACAGCGGTATATATGATACACCCGGCACCTTATTCGATGGGAAAAGAGCCGAGATCTCTTCACCGGGAGTGACCTCTTTAGCGAAACTAGCATAGACTCAAAAACACTCCTTTTCAAAATCACTTGTTTATACAACGATATCAAGTTCATTACGCAATAGGTTTTCTGAAAAACCTGTCGTAGCCCTTCGTCATTTCAGATAAGTCATACTTAGTATTCGTATTGCGTTTGTTGACCTTACCCAAGGCGTAGTGTACAGTAGCTAATTAGTATTTATCTGTTAAAACATGAGATGTGATTGAGTTAGGGTAGTCGTACGACTTTGTTGACCTTAGCCAAGGGTCGTACGGGTGGGTTTAATTCAATCGGGAAATGACGGGTTGAACTTGGCTAGCACTTATAATTTGTTAACCTTAGCCAAGGTCATGAGTTGCTAGGGCAAAAGTATTATCGGGAATTTCAAATATTGAAATTTGCAATGAGATTGCATACCTCTTATGAGATAGTTGGATCCCGATACCCACTGCGAGTAAGAGTTACTCCTAGGAGAATTTTACACTAGACAATTAGCCGATCAAGTAGGTGTCTAGAAAGGTGTTAACAGGGTTATGCCTCTGGGAAAATAAAGTTTATATTAATTAGGTCCGTGCGAAAGCACGGGGAACCTCCCTCAAGTACCGATACTGATCTGGCTGAAAGATTGATGAAATTGTAGGGTGTAATTAATCTCGGCTAATCTTACCTTTTAGGGTTTGAAGGAAGATTTGATAAAAACAGTGGGAGATATCCTGATTAGATAAGATAATAACCAATCTCATCTTGCAAGAGCATACGCTAAAGTGTTTCCTTCTCTCTCTCCAGGTAGCGACCATGTCAGGACTTAATCAAGATAATAATATGGATGGATTGACTGAACCTACTTATTATGCTGAGCAGGGGATCGTTGGACCCGTTCTTTCTTATAAGAGTTATAAGACTGAGCAGAAAACAGGAGAATATCTGGATTCTCATGCCGCCTAATGGAAGAACAAGCATGCTGATGCATCTTCTTCGAGTGTGTTAGTTATTGAGAACTGTTTCTCAGTTCACCCTACGTCCTGGGTATTAGATACCGGATCGGGATCCTACATATGTAAATTGTTACGTGGGCTACATAAAGGTAGAGAATTGGGAAAGGGTGATCATTCCATACAAGTAGGGAATGGTGCAAGTATTGCAGCCAAAACAGTTGGCGAATATCACCTTGTATTACCAAGTAGTAATACATTGATTCTGAACGAGTGCTATTATATACCGAACATGATGTGCAAAATTATATCAGTTTCTTTATTAAGTAAAGAAGGATATAATTTTGTAGTACAGGATAATGTTATGAACATATTCCAGGATCAAAAGTTGATTGGATCAGGCTCGTTACAGAATGGCATATTTATTCTCAATCAAAATACAGTCCTTAATATACAAAACACGCACAAGAGGAAGAGTTCAGAAATGAACGAATCTTTCTTATGGTATTGTAGAATTAGTCATATCAATGCGACACGGCTAGCTAAGTTACATAAAAATGGATATTTGAATCCGTTGGAATTATCATCTTATGATACTTGCCATTCATGTCTCAAAAGAAAAATGACCAAAACTCCGTTTAGTGGACACGGAGAAAGAGTTACGGAACTCTTAGAACTGGTACATAGTGATGTATGCGGTCCCATGTCTACATATGCCAGGAACGGTTCTTCTTACTTTATTACGTTCACTGACGATCTCTCTAGATACGAACATGTGTTCCTGTTGAAACTGTCACGACCCAAGTTTGGATGTGACAGGCACTTAGATTGTATCATATCTAAAGATATGCACAAGTCCAAGTAAGCCAAAAACCAAGATCAAATACCTTATTGCGGAATTATTTATGAAAATTTAGTTTTTAAGTAAAAGTCTCAATTTGTGAAGTTAATTCATTTATCAACTAATAAAGGTTAAGTTTAGTTGTATTCCTAGTTGGAATCAACAATATCAAAAATGAACATGAATATACATATAATGAACATCACTGAATCTCATAAGAAAGCACTATACTACTGATCAACAGATCTCAACTGTACACATATATCCCATCTCTCATTTCTAAGTCAAAAATACAGGTTTGATGGAGACTGTCTAGATACAAAATACATAACCCAAAAGGGAAGGTTACTACACATGTAACCTACCAATCAAAAGATGGAACACAACTGCAAAAGTGATCCTGCCTCGCAGCTACCCGTCCACTCTATCCCTGCAAGGAACTGTGGCACAACGGGGATGAGTTGCCAACTCAGTGAATACGACTAACATATAACGGTGAATAAAGTAAATATGACAATCATGCTACTTAGTATGAATCAATATGGTATATGGGTATATGTGAAATTCAACAGTAAATCTCATTATACTTCGAAAATCACAACTCAAGTAAATCATTTCTCGGTGTCCATCAACGACACAAAACTTTCATTTCTTATAGGCATCATTCCCCGAATGATCCTATACCCATAATATCGGTCGTTATCCTCTAGATACACGCCGTATTTTTATTACCAACTCCGGTATCGAGTAACCTCGCTAGGCTCCCCCGTCTCAATACGGCTATCCTGCCCCTCGGTCTCGACCGGGTCCACCATGTATCCAACTGTATATCTCCCCCACTCAGTATGGATAACGTAAATCCGCGACCGTATATCTCCCCCACTCGGTCCGGAATAAAACCAAAATAGAAATCATCTCATGGTGGACATGACACATCAATTATGAAAATACTGGATTTATGTAATAGTATTCAAAACTCAAAACCATAAATCCTCAATTCTGTATCTACCTCTTCTACAACATAGAAATACGCATAAATCAATATGATGTCAATGATGCAATCTACCATTATATTAGATATGTAAAATACGATATACTCCATGTTAACAAGTATGATATTTAAGTGTATGTAACATGGCAATATCGACGAGGTGTGTGTAGCATATAAGATGTGCACGTGGCATGACTCGTCGATAATTGTGAAGTGTTCTAACAACTAAGCAACGTATAGTTATTTGTAGGGAATGCAATTTAACATTTAAGCAAAATGATATACACATCAAGTCTAATAAAACCACGGGCGAAATACGCCATCTTTACAAAATTCCCCGGTAGATGTTTAGTCTACTCACCGGAAAAGTCGAATCTACTCCGGAATCGCTAATCCTTTCCCTTTCCTCGCGGCTTCCGTATTTCTCGTATCCGCGTCTAAATATGCAAAGTTACGTGTATAAGCAAAACGACTATTCCGATATAACGGAAATAGAAACACGTTAACCTACTTACACGCTATACATTATCTGATTATATCAAGTTATTAAACACCTAATCTTGCTGGATTTCAACTTCAATCTGTACTGTTGCAGAATTAAAACGCGACATGATTTAGTCGTGTCGTATTTAGCGTTTTACGATTCCCTTTCCGATATATCATCCCAGATTTTAACTACAGTAAAACTAAGTTAAATAAACAGT
Organism: Agapanthus africanus; assembly: GCA_030015575.1. NCBI lineage: Eukaryota > Viridiplantae > Streptophyta > Magnoliopsida > Asparagales > Amaryllidaceae > Agapanthus > Agapanthus africanus. The sequence goes on along the minus strand of JASDDO010000028.1, from coordinate 21,375,221 downwards.
ACCAAATTAGTCCAAATTGTATACTGTAAACACCCCAACAGAGAAAACCCCCAAAATCCCTAACATGGCCGGCGACGCCGGCCATTCTTCTTCTGTCGCCGGCCCAAAACCGGTCCCTGGTTGCCGTCTTCTTGTGGTTTACTCTAGTTGTTACCTACATCATTTTGACTCTGTTTAATTTATTTAGTTATCTTCCAGATCACAGCAGATTCTAACAGACTCTAAATTTGGCTAGAATACGATATTAGGTGACAAGTTCATTCGATTTTAACTAATCCACAGAGCTTAATTTACCTACTGTGATTTAGAATTTACCCTCCAATATGTTGTAGGAATGACCCTCCAAGATTAATCAACTCCTCCTAGCTTGATGATGAACCATCTCCATGAACAAACTCCTCTTTCATCTTCTTCCTCTTGTTCTTCCCTTTTTCTCTTTTACTTTTCTTTTTCTTTCAATTCCTTTGAATTTTTAATCTGATGTTTAAACTGAATTGAGCTATATAAGTGAATGGAAAAAGGATAAGGGAAGGTGGAGGTGTCAAGGCCTAGGGTGTGCATGTTTCATGCAAGGAGGAGGTGGAAATGAGAGGGTGCAAGAAAGCATGAGGTGGTTAAGTGATTATCTTCACATTTTCCCTTTTTAATCTCATTTAAATTCTGAACCAATTTAAATTTCCACTCACTTTCACATACATCCACCACAATCTCATAATTGCATAAAACCTAAATTTTACAATTTAACCCCTCACAACTTAACTTATTATAAAACACACCTTTTATTAAAATGAAGCTAAATTTTTTTATTAAAACCCTTATAACTTATTTAAATTACATTCAAAAATTCTAATTTAATTTGTATTACATATAACTCATGAAGATTGACATATTTGATTTTAACCGTTTTGTGATTTATCAGCTTATTCTAAATTTAATTAATTTTATTTATTTCTCACTTTTCCTAAATGTTACAGAAACACAAGTCTGAAGCTTTTTAGAAATTCAGAGAATATAAGAACGAAGTAGAGAACCAAATGGGCAAAAGTATTAAGATCCTGGTTCCCACCAAAAATTTCTGCGCAAAAGAGTCCAAGGTATCAAATGGCAGCAATACGCTTAAGAAAATGCGGACCAGTATCTTCCGGCCTGTATTTTGATAAACTCTCCAATGAGAAACTATTAAATTATGATGGTATTGAAAGAATCTCGAAAAAACCTTCGATTTGATATATTATGGGCCTCATAATTCATCCGGGATGAAAAGTTATGAGCAAATATCTATGCACATGTGATCTAAGGAAGAAGATGCGAACCGGTATTTTTCGAGCTGTATTTTGACAAACTCCGGAATGAGAAACAGCTAAATTCTGATGGTATTAAAATCAACTTGAAAAAACCTTCGATTTGAAATATTATGGGCCTCATAATTCATCCGGAATCAAAAGTTAGGAGCAAATGTCTATGCACATGTGATCTAAGGAAGAAGATGCGAACCAGTATTTTCCGAGCTGTATTTTGACAAACTCCAGAATGAGAAACAGCTAAATTCTGATGGTATTAAAAGTATCTTGAAAATTCCTTCGATTTGATATATTATGGGCCTCATAATTCATCTGGGATCAAAAGTTATGAGCAAATGTCTATGCACATGTGATCTAAGAAAGAAGATGCGAACCAGTATTTTTCGAGCTGTATTTTGACAAACTCCGGAACGAGAAATGGCTAAATTCTGATGGTGTTGAAAGCATCTCAAAAAAAACCTTCGATTTGATATATTATGGGCCTCATAATTCATCCGGGATCAAAACTTATGAGCCAATATGTTATGCACGTGTAATCTAAAGTAATGCTCTACTACATGGGGAATGCATTTTTTAGTCCCACATCGGGAAAAGTAGAGATGGCTTCTCTACCACTCCCATATAAATAAGAGGGGATACCACTTAGAAAGGGTAGAGTTAAATCCTCAAAGGATTCAATACTCAAAGGAGCTTAGTTCTCCAAAGGAGCTTAGTTCTCCAAGATAGGAGCATGCTCCTCCATAATGCGCATATGCGCAAGCGCCATGTGCGCTACGTGCAACGCACGTGTGTCCGCCATGCGGCACTACGTGCAACGCACGTGCGCACAACAAGAGAATATTTAATAATATTAAAAGGAGCTTGTTCTCCATATATAGAAGCTTTGCTTCTCTTCATAATGCGCATATGCGCCACGTGCAACGCACGTGTGCCCGCCATGCGGCACCACGTGCAACGCACGTGCGCACCACATGAGAACATTTAATAATATTAAAAGAAGCTTGTTCTCCATATGTAGAAGCTTTGCTTCTCCTCATAATGCGCATGTGCGCCACGTGCAACGCACGTGTGCCCGCCATGCGGCACCACATGCAACGCACGTGCGCACAACATGAGAACATTTAATAATATTAAAAGGAGCTTGTTCTCCATATATAGAAGCTTTGCTTCTCCTCATAATGCGCATGTGCGCCACGTGCAACGCACGTGTGTCCGCCATATGGCACCACGTGCAACGCACGTGCACCACATGAGAACATTTAATAATATTAAAAGGAGCTTGTTCTCCATATATAGAAGCTTTGCTTCTTCTCATAATGCGCATGTGCGCCACGTGCAATGCACGTGTGCCCGCCATGCGGCACCACGTGCAACGCACGTGCGCACCACATGAGAACATTTAATAATATTAAAAGGAGCTTGTTCTTCATATATAGAAGCTCTGCTTTTCCTTATAATGCGCATGTGTTCCACGTGCAACGCACGTGTGCCAGCTATGCGGCACCACGTGTAACGCACGTGCGCACCACAAGAGAACATTTAATAATATTAAAAGGAGCATGTTCTCTATATATAATAGCTCTGCTTCTTCTCATAATACGCTTGTGCGCCACGTACAACGCACGTGCGCACCACAAGAGAATATTCAAAGGAGACTCGTTCTCCATAGGAGTTTGCTCCTCCCCATAATGCGCATATACGCAAGATCCATGTGCGCTACGTGCAAATATGAGCGCCCAACACGTGCGACACACGTGCGACGCACGTGCGCGAACGCAGAGAAGCCTTTTTCAGTTGCGAGAAGCTTAAGCTCCAGCCTGTTCTTCCCCCCTAATGAGTGAGACATGGTTCAAAGGGTACATCCCTTCACACCTTCGATATATGGCACTGTAATCTCTCAGTGTCGTCGAAGAGGTGGTGGGTCCCAACGACCAATGATCCTTCTCTCTAAAATAAAAAAAAGGGGGAATCAACATTTCTTGAAAAAAAATCAAGAGCTTCAAACAGAGAGAACTCTGAGAAAAATTTCAAGAAAAAGGTAAAAACCTTCACAAGAGAGAAGAAATTTCTTCTAATAGATCATTGATCTAAAAACCAGATCAATGATCTTCACATAATAAACAGTGCTTTGCACTTCTTATGAACCACTGGTTCTTTAAAACAAGAAAAAACAAAATAAAAAAAATAGTGCTTTGCACTTTTATGAACCTTTGGTTCCTGAAATAAAAAGCAAAACTTGTTTTTCTTTGATTTAAATTAGATCAGGGAAACGAACAGTGTTTTGCACTTCTTTTGTGAACCATTGGTTCTTGAATCTAAAAGATTCTTAAATCATAGTGCCTAGCACTTGCAAACTGCGCTATTGCGCTCCTTGATTAGCGCAGCGCACTGCGCTTGTGCGACACGTGTCAACACTACAAGCGCTTGTGCTCTCTGATTGGCGCAAAGCGCCTGACAAATGCAAGGCATTTCTTAAAAGGCCAGGCCAAAATCAAAAAGACCTAGCGGGCCAAAAAAAATTGCAAAGCAATAAAAAGGGGGCAGAGCCCAAGTGAAATTGATGCTCTGCATCTTTTATGGGCAGAGCCCAAACATAAAAATAGAAGTAATGCAATGCATTATTTAAGTGTGGGCAAAGCCCTGGCACAGGTCTAATAGACCAAAAATAAATAAGGGTGTTGAACATTTTCAACTGGACTTAGCCCAATTTTGGCCGTAAGTCCTCAAATTAAATTGACTGAGCACGGCTGTTCTCTTAAATTAATTTATATCCGGTTCGAGGGTACATCTCCGAACTCCCCTGACACCCATCGTTGTAATCCTTCAACGACGTCAGAGAGGTGACGGGTCCCGACGACCACACATCAATACGGACTGCGGGGTCCTTAAACTCGTGGACCGGAACGTCCTTAAACTAATGTTGGACCGAAACGTCCTTAAACTAATGTCGGACCACCACGTCCCTAAACTGGAACATGGACCTCCACGTCCTTAAACTGGAACATGGACCGCCACGTCCCTAAACTACCTATGGACCACTAGATCCCTAAACTGGAACTATAGAGCCTCTAAATGCTCTTTTGCCGGATCTAAACGATCCCGTTTAAGTTGATCTTAGCCCCCAAACACGGCTAACGTATCCTTAAACATTCAAACGGACTATAAAACTCCAAATCAACCTTGGTTCAAGGGTACATCTCTGAACTCCTCTGACATTTGCCGTTGTAATCCTTCAACGACGTTAAAGAGGTGACGAGTCCTGATGGCCAGATATTAAATGGATTATCATGTTAAGTTGATCTTAGTCTCAAACAGGACTATCGTATCCTTAACGAACGTTTAAGTTGATCTTAGCCGCAACGCGACTAATGCATCCTTAAACTAAAAACACCAAACCCAATTCTAAGTAAATACGGATTTGGACTAATCCACGTCCTACAGGCGACGGCATTACTCAGTCTCCGTATATAATCCACGGGCAACCACAAACAAAAAAAACACACACGACACGAAGTGAAAATTCTGGAGAAGGAGAAAGTTGTTACCGTGATGCGGTAGTGTAATTAACTGCAGGGGCTTGCGCCTGCAGGGAAGAGCATCCCCACAATCAAAAACCCCTCAAGCGAGGGGGAATCTGACGAAGTCTGCTACATCGGCCGCATCCGTCTAAACCTCCGATACACGGTGCCATAAATCAACTTGGCATCTTCGGAGAGGTGGACGGATAAAATCAAATAGCATCTGTCCTGAATCTCAGTATCAGGACATCGCAGTCTTGTGCGCCGTCGTTCGGAGGGGAACAGATTCTGGCACGCCCGGTGGGACCTCTTCCTCTTTCCACTCCACACTTCGTGTGTCGTCTTCGCGAACCAATCGCGGTTTGTTAAATGGTTGCCCTCGGATTTCAAGTTACTAAGATTTGGTCTCTTCCTGGCGCAGAACTCAAGATTCAATAGTCTCTAATTGCACCAACTGCTCGAAGTGCCACTGCAACGGACGCTCCACCTCACCGGGAGGTGTAGTATATGGGCCCCAAGCGGCTTCCTTCCTCGCTCTGCCGGTAGACCAGGTGATCCAAGCCACCACTGGCCTGTTCTTCGGGACCATGATCCCACCTGCAAGCTTCTCTATGCCGATACCTGCACCGGAGGTGAACAAGAAGTCGGTCTTCGACCGGCTCACTGCTATGACGGCCTCTATCAACGGGCCTCCCACTACCAAACCAACAGCCTATGTTTTCACCAGGCTAAATCAGAACTCTAAACTGGCTGTCCCAAGGAAAGCAATAACTGCTGCTCCAGAAGTCGTCAAGGCGGCTTCCCTTGTCAAAGAGTCAGTCTTTTCAAGACTGACGATTCCTGCTCCTATCCCTGCTCGAGGATCCGTCTTCGACAGGTTGAATATCACCCCTAAAAAGACAACCTCAGTCTTTAAGAGGTTAACAGCAGCGACGCTTCATTCAGACAGGGGGCAAAAAGAAGATGTCTCAATCTCTGAGCCAGTCCCAACGACTCGTCATGCTTGACGTCGTCATTGGCAACGAGTGAGGAAGGCAGGGGGCAACTCCCCCTCAGGGCTAAGTCTACCGGCTCCAGTGGTGGAAGTCAACGCTGCTGTTCCAACTGGGAACAACTTTGAACTGCTGAGGAGGGTACGGAAAAACTCTCCAACCGCTACACTGAAGAGATCTCCTCCACCTGTGGAGAGAGTTCCAGAAACGAAGCAAGAACAGCCGCCTCAACGGCTGTCCTCAAAAATATACAAGGTTTGGCGGAGGGTTCAAGACTCCGTGATTGACCCAGATCACTCGTGTCAACAGAAAAAGGCGAAGGTACAAGAAGGAAAAAATCGTCCTGTTAAACAGCAGGGGACAACAGCTGCTAGGATGCCCACTTCAATGGTTCCTTCAACCTCAACGTTCCACAAAAGAAGGAGGTCAGAGAAAACTCCCGCGTCAGCGGCAAAAGTTAAAAATGGTGAACCTAAACGCCCCAAGTCAGGGGGCATAACAGTTCCTACGGTTTACATGGCATCGGGAAAAGAAGATAGCCGCATATCAACAGGTCATAGACCGCACACGAGGTCAGTGACCAAGGCTCAGAAGCAGCAGCAGAAGCTCCAAGAAATGATGAACGCTATGGCCGCACTTACAGGGCCGAAAGAAACCCCGGAAACATCCTCGGACGAGCGTCAAGAACAAGAAACGGACGCCGAATTCCTTCGTCGCGTATTAGAGAAGAAAGATAAAGAAGCTGCGGAGCAGGCAGCCAACATAAAGAAAATGGCCCTCCTGTTCCAGGATATGGTGGGTATGATGATTCAAAAAGACCAACCTGCTGAAGATCCCCCGATCATTCTTGAAGACGATAGGGGAGAGACATCGAATTCTCCACCGGCTCTATCCGCAGCTAAAGAAGATACAATCTCCAAAGCTGATTTGGATGAGTACATCGCCCAACAAATCCGGGTTCATCAGGCGACTGAAGCAGCCGGTCAGGTCGTAAAAACGGGGCGGCCGTATCCGGGCTGGTATGATCAGATTAAGTACCCACCAGGTTATACGATATCAAAATTCCATGTCTGTAAAGGGACGGGCAATCCTCATCAGCATGTTGCCCAGTTTAGGGCACTTTGCGGCAACACCGGCGGTGATGATAAGCTGTTGCTTCGCCAGTTTGTTGGAAGTTTATCAGACACGGCGTTCGAGTGGTACTCTGAACTCCCGAACGACTCTATTAAAACCTTCGCGGAGATGGAGCTGCTGTTTACTCAACGTTTTGCAAGTGCCAGTGAACATACCCCGATGACAGCACTGATTAACGCCAGGGTAAAGCCAGGCGAGACGTGGGTTCAGTACGCTATACGATGGCGGAATTTATGGTCGAAGTGCGAGCAGCGCATTGAAGAAGCTCCCGCAGTGGGTATGTTTGTGGGAACCCTCGATCCACAAGCAACCATCTCACAGTTTATGATATTTTTCAAGCCGACTACCTTCTAAGCCTTGATCGACAAACTAGCACAGATGGATCAGATAGGCCATAAACCTCCTCTTCCAAAGCTGGACTGCCGAAATGATAAAGGGAAGGGAAAAACGATTGTCGTCGCTAATGCTCAACAACAACCGAGCGACTCGAAGCCGGTTGCTCGTTAAAATAATATGCGTCCGTACGTACCCCTTGAGGATAGGATGGGACGTCCTTATTCCTTTCCCCGCGATAAAACGAGGAGGTTATTCGAGCTGGCGTTGCACAACAGACTCATAAATCTGCCAGATCCAAAGCGTCCGTTGCAACCAAGTGACGTCAATGAGCCTAACTACTGTCCTTATCATCGAGTACTAGGCCATCCGATAGAAGATTGCTACGTTTTCAAGAATTGGCTTGAAAATCAGTATCGACAGGGCAAGTTCGCGTTATTTGACAAATGGAAGGTGAATCCCCCGCAGCCCCACACCTCTAAGGGGACGAATACGCTGGGGGCAACATGCTCCGTCATTGAAGAAGCTCCTTGGGAGGTTGTATTATCAGCCAAGACAAAGAGGATGCTAAACGATATTCAGATATGTCCAGCGATCAAGTGGAAGAATCCGTTGGAACCGCAGGTCATTGAAGGGATGTTGAAGCCACGTCCAACTCCAAAGACCGATGGTGGCGGTTCAAGCACTTGCAGCCAGCCGTCAAAATCTTTGAAAAAGAAGAAGAAGAAATCTAAGAAGCCCGTGAAGCCTGGCGGCAAACGCACGGACTTACAAAAGCAAATTGACGTGCTGGATGAATACAACCAAAAGGCACGGACTCCCATTACGCTCTAAGAGTTCCTCAATCACGTTTTTCAACAGGAAGCTGATGGAGAAAGTCCGTCAGATGAATCTGAAGAATGCGTGGCGAGTTGTCATGTAATTTCCCATTCGTTCATGAACGATGAAGAAACTCCTTGTACTGGAACGCTGGGGGCAGATCCTGAATCAAAAATTCTGGGGCCATCAGATGAGGTAATTGGCGCATTCCTTAATGAAGCTCGGTTGAAAAGTAAAGCTGATCGAGAACGCCAGACGACCATATTTGAAAGGGCCAAGCGCCAGCGACTTGATGAAAGAGCTGAGATGATCCCGCTGGAGCAAAACACCCCTGCTGCCGACAAAAGCCAATTCAAGATGAGAAAAAAGTTTGCCAAGGTCATATCAATGGGCATGAAGCTACCATCCTCTGAAGGAAACATCACCGGTGAAGTGGAAACGCACCCCTCCTATTGCTTATATCATCAGAAGGTTTCACACCCTACTCAAGAGTGCAAACCTTTCGATAGATTGTGGCAAGGGTATGTAGCTTATCGACAACACTTTAAACGGGAAAAGCGTAAAACTCGTCGGGAGCAAAGAAATACGATCGAAGGGATTAAAAGAACTACCGGCGATTGTCGCGTGGTTAACATCGGCGAGTCACAAGTGCCTACATTCGGGAGTGATTCTGATGAAGAGCTAGAACTCGCCCCTCTCTTTAAAGAGTCCGCTTTGAGAAAAGAAAAAGAGCCGAAGGTCTGCGAAAGTATCCGGCTGCGGAATCGGACGCTGCCTGAAAAGAACCTCGGACCCTCAAACAGAAAAGATAAAGGGAAAGAAAATGTCTCTGAAGATATCGTCTTGGATGACCAAGTGGTGGAAAAGCTAAGCGCCAAGGACCCGCCGAAGAAGAATAAGGTGGATTACAACGTCTTAGCGCATCTGAGGAAGCTACCCTCACAGCTCAGCATTCTTGACACTCTTTTGCTATCAAAGGAGGTGAGAGATTCGTTGATTAAGGCACTCCAAGATCCGGAACAATTCCAAGCATGCCTGGCCGAGGAAAAGATGAAGGATGAATTGGAGAAAGTGCACACGGCCGATGTCACTTTCGGCGACGAGGACCTTCTCCTTTGGACGTGCGAGCACAATCGCCCCCTCTATGTCTCAGGATACTGTCACGATATAAAGATAGGAAAAATCCTGATCGACAATGGATCCTCCGTTAATCTCCTCAATATACGGGTCTTAAAAGAAATCTGCATGAGCGTCCAGAACCTTGCTCGTGACAAGATCACCATCTCCGGGTTTGACTCCCAGTCATCAAGAACTCTTGGGTCTGTGATACTGACGTTACGCTTCGGTCTACTCGTCACGGACGTTAAGTTCCACGTCATAGACGCCAAGACATGTTACAACGCTTTGCTCGGCCGAAAATGGTTACACGAGTACAACATCATCCCTTCTACACAACATCAGTGTATGAAGTATTTTAAGGATGGTTTCGAGTATACCGTGACGGGAGAACTGAACCCATTCTCTGTGAACGAGGTCCGCAAATATGAAGACACCAAATACTTCTTACCAGATTTCGAAGACACAGAGAAGTGTCACAAGCCGAAGAATAAAACTAACGCAACCATCCCTGTCTTCGGCAGTGATACTGAGGAGGAAGAGGAGATAGTTTATTTGGGTCCGCCCCAACACAACAAGCCGGGACCATTTGCTCCTACATTGATCTTTGGCAGTGATTCGGAGGATGAAGTCCATGCTGTATTCTCTGCTCGGTCTTCGATACGAGCTTCCGCTGACGAAGAGCAAAGTCTACAAGTTGCCATGGTGCCGCTTAAACATTATAAAGAACTGGATGTGCTTGATACCGATAGTATAGAGGAGCTGCAGACGTTCTATATCCCTCCCAGGCGAGAAGGCGAGAAGGCAATTCTATTCTACCGCTCTGAAGAAAACAAAGTGGAGAAAGAAATCTGGCACGTGGCAGATCCTACGCTGGACAGACTTCAACCCATCCGTCTACCCAGATATTATACAGAAGGCTTGAAAAAGCTGCTAAAACGCCAGGGAATATCCTTCAAGCAGACCGTTCGAAAAGCCAAGTTCTATGAAAAGGTCTGGAACGTTCCCGGGACTCAACGCAAACTGCCTAACGGGAGAATGGAAACAAAAGGACTTGGTGTAACATTTAGGAAAAGTTAGAAATAAACAAAATTAATTAAATTAAGAATAAAGTGATAAATCACAAAACGGTTAAAATCAAATATGTCAATTTTCATAAGTTATATGTAATACAAATTAAATTAGAATTTTTGAATGTAATTTAAATAAGTTATAAGGGTTTTAATGAAAATTTTAGCTTTATTTTAATAAAAGGTGTGTTTTATAATAAGTTAAGATGTGAGGGGTTAAATTGTAAAAGTTTAGGTTTTATGCAATTATGAGATTGTGGTGGATGTAAGTGAAAGTGAGTGGAAATTCAAAATGGTTCAGAATTTAAATGAGATAAAAAGGGGGAAAATGTGAAGATAATGCAAAACCACCTCATGCTTTCAAATAACCTCTCATTTCCACCTCCTCCTTGCATGAGACATGCACACCTTAGCTCATGACACCACCACCTTCCCTTATCTCTTCATTCATTCACTTAAATAGTTCTTTTTCAGTTCAAAACACAGAATCAAACTGAAATGAATTAAAAAGAAAAAGGAAAAATTAAGAGAGAAAAGAAGAACAAGAGGAAGAAGAGAAAGAATGGAGCTTGTTCTTGGTGATGGTTCATCATCAAGCTAGGAGGAGCTTGTAAATCTTTGGAGGGTCATTCCTACAGCAAAATAGGAAGGTAAAACTCTTAAACACAGTAGGGATTAGATTCTGTAGCTTAGTTAGTTAGAATTAATCAAGTCACATAATATCGTATTTTAGTTAAAATAAGTGTCTGTTAAAATCTGCTTTGATCTGGAAGATAACTAAATAAATTAAATGGAGTCAAAATGATGTAGGAATCAATTAGAGCAAACCACAAGAAAACGACAACAGGGGGCCGGTTTTGGCCCGGCGACAACAAGGGAATGGCCGGCGTCGCCGGCCATGTGAGAAGCTTTGTGGGTTTGGTTTTTTTGGTTGTCTACAGTATACAATTTAGGCTATTTGGTACTGTTTATTTAAATTAGTTTTACTGTAGTTAAAATCTGGGATGATATATCGGAAAGGAAATCGTAAAACGTTAAATACGACACGACTAAATCACGTCGCGTTTTAAATTCTGAAACAGTGCAGATTTGGGTTAAAATCCAGCATGATTAAGTGTTTAATAACTTGATTTAATCAGATAATATATAACGTGTATGTGGGAAAGCGTGTTTTCATTTCCGTTATATCGGAATAGCCGTTTTGCTAATATACGTTATTTTGCATGATTAGACTCTAATACGAGAAGTACGGAAACCGCGAGGAAAGGGAAAGGATTAGCGATTCCGGAGTAGATTCGACTTTTCCTGTGAGTAGACTAAACATCTACCGGGGAATTTTGTAAAGATGGCGTGTTTCGCCCGTAGTTTTATTAGACTTGATGTTTATATCATTATGTTTAAATGTTAAATTGCATTCACTACAAATAACTATAAATTGCTTAGTTGTTAGAACACTTCACAATTATCGACGAGTCATGTCACGTGCACATCTTATATGCTACACACACCTCGTCGATATTGCCATGTCACATACACTTAAATATCATACTTGTTAACATGGATTATATTGTATTTCACATATCTAATATAATGGTAGATTGCATCATTGACATCCTGTTACTTTATGCGTATTTTGGTGTATATATGAAGTAAATGTAGAATTGAGGATTTATGGTTTTGAGTTTTGAATACTATTACATGAATCCAGTATTTTCATGATTGATGTGTCATGTCCACCATGAGATGATTTCTGTTTTGATTTTATTCCGGACCGAGTGGGGGAGATATACGGTCACGGATTTACGTTATCCATACTGAGTGGGGGAGATATACAGTTGGATACATGGTGGACCCGGTCGAGACCGAGGGGCAGGATAGCCGTATTGAGACGGGGGAGCCTAGCGAGGTTACTCGATACCGGAGTTGGTAATAAAAATACGGCGTGTATCTAGAGGATAACGACCGATATTATGAGTATAGGATCATTCGGGAAATGATGCCTATAAGAAATGAAAGTTTTGTGTCGTTGATGGACACCGAGAAATGATTTATTTGAGTTCTGATTTTCGAAGTATAATGAGATTTATTGTTGAATTTCACATATACTCATATATCATATTGATTCATATTCAGTAGCATGATAGTCATATTTACTTTATTCGCCGTTATATGTTAGTCGTATTCACTGAGTTGGCAACTCATCCCCGCTGTGCCACAGTTCCTTGCAGGGATAGAGTGGACGGGTAGCTGAGGCAGGATCACTTTTGCAGTTCTTTCCATTTTTTGATCGGTAGGTTACATGTGTGGTAACCTTCCTTTTGGGTTCTGTATTTTGTATCTAGAAAGTCTCCATCAAAACCTGTATTTTGACTTAGAAATGAGAGATGGGATATATATGTACAGTTGAGATCAGTTGATCAGTATTATAGTTCTTTCTTTATGAGATTCAGTGATGTTCTTTATGTGCATATTCATATTCACTTGATACTGTTGATTCCAACTAGGAATACAACTAAACTTAACCTTTATTCCTTGTTTACTAAATTAACTTCATAAATTGAGATTTTTACTTAAAAACTAAATTTTCATAAATAATTCCGCAATAAGGTATTTGATCTTGGTTTTCGGCTTACTTGGACTTGTGCGTATCTTTAGATATGATACAATCTAAGTGTCGGTCACATCCAAACTTGGGTCGTGACAAAGTTGGTATCAGAGCCTAGGAGTAACCTTACGGAATTCGGTAAGGGATTTTAATAGGTCGATGTAAGTCCGAGAGTTAGGATGACCTTTGGTTTGATGGAGTAGGTGAATTAGGACGAATGCAGTACCGTATGTATGTTCCGCGGCATATTTACGTTATCGTATTCAGCCTAACTAACCTTAGGATGTTTATCTTGATCTATTCTTCCGTTGATTCTCCGTTATTGATTGTTTCTGTTCCCACACCTTATCAACTCTCGTTTCTTGTTCCAGTTGCTATGGCTACGCGGGCTAGGCGAGCCGCAGCCAGAGATGCAGCTAGAGCGAGTCCGCATGTGACGACGACTGGTACACCGGACGTGCCGGCGGTGCATGAGCATGTTGATCCTCCTCCTCCAGATCGTATGACTAGGATTGAGGAGGGTATGTTGGGATTACAGCGAGTGGTAGGACAGTTAGCTGAGACCACTCGAGCATTGAGATCAGATCCAGCACCGACCGTAGCAGAGTCCGAGGTACAGCCTACACAGACGGTAGCGCCAGTAGATACGAGAGTGATGGAGGTATCACTTGCAGAGTTTATGAGATTGAGACCCCCGGTATTTACAGGGACCGATGTGGCGGAAGATCCTCAGTCTTTTCTTGATAGAATGGCGAGGATCGGCAGATCATTGCGATGTTCTGATGCGAGGTCAGTTGAGCTGACTAGCTTTCGTTTGGAGGGACTTGCACAGGAGTGGTGTGAGTCGATGGAAAGAGGGCGAGCTACAAATCTTCCTCCAATGACGTGGACCGAGTTTTCTACAGTCTTTCTTGCCAGATTTCTTCCCCAGAGTGTGAGGGACACTAGAGCTAGCAGTTTTGAAGCGTTGAGGAAATCAGCAAGTATGTCAGTAGCAGATTATGACTTACGATTCACCCAGCTATCGCGATATTCCCCATACTTAGTACCTACAGAAGAACTTCGGGTGAAAAGGTTCCTAAGGAGTTTGGACACACAGTTGTATTTGGCGATAGGCTCCCAGCATTTTGATACATATGCACAGGCCATGGATGCGGCGATACGAGTAGAGGAGCGTTTGAGCGAGTCAGGGGTCGTTCCAGAGACAAAGAGGAGTAGACCAGTAGTGCCGACAAATAGACAGTTTGGCAGAGGTAGAGGTTCATATCCAGGTAGATATACTCCAGGCCGCAGTGTCGGATGAGGTTGGACACAGGGCCAGATGTTCAGTTCGTATCCTGATGATCAGAGACCACTATATACCTGTTATAGTTGTGGACTTCCCGGACACTTTGTGCGAGATTGTAGATCTCAGGGCGGGACTGTTGCTCCATAGGCTGCTTTACCCCTTCCACCTCCTACACTGATGGCTTTACTTCCTCCCCCAGTTGGCGCTACACGCCAGGCAGTTGCACCACGAGGTCGTAGCTTTGCAGGACGTGCTCAGAGAGGTAGAGGAGATCGAGGTAGAGGACGACAGGATGCGGGCAGGGGCCAGGCACGGGTTTTTGCGCTGACTCCACAGGATGCCCAGGCATCAAATGCAGTCGTGATAGGTACTCTTACAGTATGCTCATTAGAGGCACATGTTTTATTTGATCCCGGTTCTACAAATTCTTATGTATCTTCACGATTCGCACTTTTGTTGGGGAAAGAGTCGTCATTATTAGAGTTACCTTTGGTAGTGATTACTCCAGTTGGAGATTCCTTTATAGCTCGGCACATATTCAGATCGTGTTCGGTGCGTATTGGTGGTAGAGATTCACTAGTTGATCTGATTCTCCTGGACATGTTAGACTTTGACATACTTCTTGGGATGGATTGGTTAGCCGCTTGTCATGCCTATGTTGATTGTAGAGGAAAAGCGGTTAGATTTTGTTTTCCAGGTGAACCGGTGTTTGTTGTACAGGGGGATTGCAAGTTAACCCCTGTCAACATGATTTCTGCTTTTTGTGCGAGGCGGCTCTTGAAGAAGGGTGGTCATGGGTTCTTGGCCTTTATTCAGGACACAGGGGTCGCGGAAGTTCCATTGGACCAAATCCCGATCGTACGAGAATTTCCCGAGGTATTTCCTGCAGAGTTACCAGGATTGCCACCCGATCGAGATATTGAATTTTGCATCGACTTGATTCCGGATGCAGGGCCTATTTCTATACCACCCTATCGAATGGCACCGACGGAATTGAAAGAACTCAAAGGCCAGTTGCAAGAGTTGTTAGATAGAGGACTTGTTCGTCCCAGTGTTTCACCGTGGGGAGCTCCTGTCCTATTTGTAAAGAAGAAGGACGGTAGTATGAGAATGTGCATCGACTACCGACAACTGAATCGCGTCACTGTGCGAAACAGGTATCCATTACCACGAATAGATGACTTGTTCGATCAGTTGCAAGGAGCCGAATTCTTCTCAAAGATTGACTTGAGGTCAGGGTATCATCAGTTGAGGGTTCGGAAGGACGATATTCCAAAGACGGCGTTTCGTACGAGATATGGGCATTATGAATTTCTGGTGATGTCGTTCGGACTCACCAATGCTCCAGCAGCTTTTATGGATATGATGAACCGTATCTTTAGACCATTTATCGATCGGTTAATTATAGTATTCATAGATGATATTCTTGTATATTCTCGGAGTCAGACGGAGCATGAGCAGCATTTTCGTATCACATTGCAGACCTTGAAGGAGCATCAGTTGTATGCAAAGTTTTCTAAGTGTGCTTTTTGGCTCGATAGTGTGGATTTCTTGGGTCACATAGTTACGAGAGAAGGTATATGTGTAGACCCAAAGAAGATTGAAGCGGTACAACACTGGCCCAGGCCTATGTCAGTTACGGAGGTTCGGAGTTTCTTAGGTCTGGCAGGTTATTACAGACGCTTCGTACAGGATTTTTCACGGATAGCGGCACCTTTGACAGGATTGACTAGGAAGGAAGTTCCATTTCAGTGGACAGATGCGTGTGAGCAGAGTTTCCAACAGTTGAAGACGCGTTGACAACGGCACCTGTATTATCTTTACCTTCCGGGTCAGGGGGTTTCGTAGTGTATTGCGATGCTTCTAGAGTGGGCTTAGGCTGTGTGTTGATGCAACACGGCAAAGTTATAGCATATGCTTCTCGACAGTTGAAGAGGCATGAACAAAACTACCCCACTCATGATCTAGAGATGGCTGCTGTAGTATTTGCATTGAAGATTTGGAGACATTACTTGTATGGAGAAACGTGTCAAATCTTCACAGATCATAAAAGTTTAAAGTATATCTTTCAGCAGAAAGATCTGAACCTCAGGCAGCGTAGATGGATGGAACTGGTGAAAGATTACGACTGTGAGATCTTGTACCATCCAGGCAAAGCAAATGTTGTAGCAGATGCCTTGAGTCGGAGGCCTGGAGGTAATTTATCTTATTTGAGTATTCTGCAGAGACAGTCTTCTACAGACTGGCAGATCTTATGTGATAGTCGTATACAGTTTGAGTTCACATCGGCAGGAGGTCAGTTAGCACATGTTCGCACTAGACCTCAGCTATTGGATCGTATTCGAGTTGCGCAGCCTACAGATACTCGCATGATGGAGATTATGGATCATGTTAGGCAGGGCAAGGAGACGGAGTTCGTGATTGATGATCATGGAGTATTACGTTTTAGGACTCGTCTCTGTGTGCCAGATTCTGACGGATTGAGGCGTGAGATTTTGGAGGATGCCCACAGATCAGTATACAGTATTCATCCTGGTTCCACCAAAATGTATCGTGATTTAAAGGAAAATTATTGGTGGGAAGGAATGAAGAAGGATGTTACGGAGTATGTTTCTCGATGCTTGACTTGTCAGCAAGTCAAAGCACAACACCAGAGGCCAGCCGGAGAGCTGCAACCCTTACCCATTCCAGAGTGGAAATGGGAACAGATTTCCATGGATTTTGTGGTGGGTCTACCCAGGACTAGCAAAGGGTATGATTCCATTTGGGTGATTGTTGATAGATTGACAAAAGCCGCTCATTTTCTTCCAGTGAAGACGACATATGGATTTGCTCAGTATGCACAGATTTATATCGACGAGATTGTACGTCTACATGGAGTGCCGACATGCATAGTATCAGATCGAGGTACTCAGTTCATGAGCAGGCTATGGCAGAAACTTCAGGATGCTCTTGGTACACGACTGAGTTTTAGTACAGCTTTCCACCCACAGACAGACGGTCAGTCGGAGCGGACCATTCAGATACTAGAGGATATGCTTCGGGCTTGTAGCCTAGATTTCGGTGGTAGTTGGGATCGTCACCTACCTTTGGTAGAATTCTCGTATAACAACAGTTTTCAAGAGACGATCCAGATGGCACCCTTTGAAGCCTTGTATGGAAGGAAATGTCGATCACCCGTTTGCTGGACGGAACTTAGTGAGAGTTGTATATTGGGACCGCAGATAGTACAAGAAAGTACAGAGAAGATTCAATTGATACGAGATAGAATGAAAGCGGCCCAATGCAGACAGAAGTCATACGCAGATCGACGACGACGCAAACTTGAGTTTGATGTGGGAGATCATGTGTTCCTTCGAGTATCTCCAATGAAAGGTGTGATGCATTTCGGGAAGAAAGGGAAGCTCAGCCCCAGATATGTTGGACCTTACGAGATTTTAGAGAGAGTGGGCGCTGTAGCTTATCGGTTAGCACTTCCACCTAATTTTCCCGATGTACATCCGGTGTTCCACGTTTCGATGCTTCGCAGATATCTTCACGATCCATCTCATGCGATCCAGCATCAGACTCTACAGCTTGAGCCAGATCTATCCTACACAGTGCAGCCAGTCGCTATTCTGGACAGGCAGACAAAGCAACTACGATCGAGGACACTGCCATCTGTAAAGGTTCTCTGGCAAGGAAAGGATCGCGAGGAGATTACTTGGGAGACGGAGGACGCAATGCGAAAGAAATTTTCCACATCTTTTCATAGGTATGTCTAGTAATTATTTTAAATTCGGGGACCGAATTTTCTTAAGGGGGGAATATTGTAACATTTAGGAAAAGTTAGAAATAAACAAAATTAATTAAATTAAGAATAAAGTGATAAATCACAAAACGGTTAAAATCAAATATGTCAATTTTCATAAGTTATATGTAATACAAATTAAATTAGAATTTTTGAATGTAATTTAAATAAGTTATAAGGGTTTTAATGAAAATTTTAGCTTTATTTTAATAAAAGGTGTGTTTTATAATAAGTTAAGATGTGAGGGGTTAAATTGTAAAAGTTTAGGTTTTATGCAATTATGAGAATGTGGTGAATGTAAGTGAAAGTGAGTGGAAATTCAAAATGGTTCAGAATTTAAATGAGATAAAAAGGGGGAAAATGTGAAGATAATGCAAAACTACCTCATGCTTTCAAATAACCTCTCATTTCCACCTCCTCCTTGCATGAGACATGCACACCTTAGCTCATGACACCACCACCTTTCCTTATCTCTTCATTCATTCACTTAAATAGTTCTTTTTCAGTTCAAAACACAGAATCAAACTGAAATGAATTAAAAAGAAAAAGGAAAAATTAAGAGAGAAAAGAAGAACAAGAGGAAGAAGAGGAAGAATGGAGCTTGTTCTTGGTGATGGTTCATCATCAAGCTAGGAGGAGCTTGTAAATCTTTGGAGGGTCATTCCTACAGCAAAATAGGAAGGTAAAACTCTTAAACACAGTAGGGATTAGATTCTGTAGCTTAGTTAGTTAGAATTAATCAAGTCACATAATATCGTATTTTAGTTAAAATAAGTGTCTGTTAAAATCTGCTTTGATCTGGAAGATAACTAAATAAATTAAATGGAGTCAAAATGATATAGGAATCAATTAGAGCAAACCACAAGAAAACGACAACAGGGGGCCGGTTTTGGCCCGGCGACAACAAGGGAATGGCCGGCGTCGCCGGCCATGTGAGAAGCTTTGTGGGTTTGGTTTTTTTGGTTGTCTACAGTATACAATTTAGGCTATTTGGTACTGTTTATTTAAATTAGTTTTACTGTAGTTAAAATCTGGGATGATATATCGGAAAGGAAATCGTAAAACGTTAAATACGACACGACTAAATCACGTCGCGTTTTAAATTCTGAAACAGTGCAGATTTGGGTTAAAATCCAGCAAGATTAAGTGTTTAATAACTTGATTTAATCAGATAATATATAACGTGTATGTGGGAAAGCGTGTTTTCATTTCCGTTATATCGGAATAGCCGTTTTGCTAATATACGTTATTTTGCATGATTAGACTCTAATACGAGAAGTACGGAAACCGCGAGGAAAGGGAAAGGATTAGCGATTCCGGAGTAGATTCGACTTTTCCTGTGAGTAGACTAAACATCTACCGGGGAATTTTGTAAAGATGGCGTGTTTCGCCCGTAGTTTTATTAGACTTGATGTTTATATCATTATGTTTAAATGTTAAATTGCATTCACTACAAATAACTATAAATTGCTTAGTTGTTAGAACACTTCACAATTATCGACGAGTCATGCCATGTGCACATCTTATATGCTACACACACCTCGTCGATATTGCCATGTCACATACACTTAAATATCATACTAGTTAACATGGATTATATTGTATTTCACATATCTAATATAATGGTAGATTGCATCATTGACATCCTGTTACTTTATGCGTATTTTGGTGTATATATGAAGTAAATGTAGAATTGAGGATTTATGGTTTTGAGTTTTGAATACTATTACATGAATCCAGTATTTTCATGATTGATGTGTCATGTCCACCATGAGATGATTTCTGTTTTGATTTTATTCCGGACCGAGTGGGGGAGATATACGGTCACGGATTTACGTTATCCATACTGAGTGGGGGAGATATACAGTTGGATACATGGTGGACCCGGTCGAGACCGAGGGGCAGGATAGCCGTATTGAGACAGGGGAGCCTAGCGAGGTTACTCGATACCGGAGTTGGTAATAAAAATACGGCGTGTATCTAGAGGATAACGACCGATATTATGAGTATAGGATCATTCGAGGAATGATGCCTATAAGAAATGAAAGTTTTGTGTCGTTGATGGACACCGAGAAATGATTTATTTGAGACTTGATTTCCGAAGTATAATGAGATTTATTGTTGAATTTCACATATACTCATATATCATATTGATTCATATTCAGTAGCATGATAGTCATATTTACTTTATTCGCCGTTATATGTTAGTCGTATTCACTGAGTTGGCAACTCATCCCCGCTGTGCCACAGTTCCTTGCAGGGATAGAGTGGACGGGTAGCTGAGGCAGGATCACTTTTGCAGTTCTTTCCATTTTTTGATCGGTAGGTTACATGTGTGGTAACCTTCCTTTTGGGTTCTGTATTTTGTATCTAGAAAGTCTCCATCAAAACCTGTATTTTGACTTAGAAATGAGAGATGGGATATATATGTACAGTTGAGATCAGTTGATCAGTATTATAGTTCTTTCTTTATGAGATTCAGTGATGTTCTTTATGTGCATATTCATATTCATTTGATACTGTTGATTCCAACTAGGAATACAACTAAACTTAACCTTTATTCCTTGTTTACTAAATTAACTTCATAAATTGAGATTTTTACTTAAAAACTAAATTTTCATAAATAATTCCGCAATAAGGTATTTGATCTTGGTTTTCGGCTTACTTGGACTTGTGCGTATCTTTAGATATGATACAATCTAAGTGCCGGTCACATCAAAACTTAGGTCGTGACACTTGGATACATCCCGTCAAAGAAACGAGAGCTACTAAACAGCTGCTATATCATGTATGACTTCGATGAAGAAGCGGATGCTCAATGGGAGGACGCTAATCCTGAGACAGTAAAATTTCCAAATGCAAAAGAGTCCAGTCCGTCGTTCGAACAACGAATGGACAAGCTTATAAGGGAAGCAGGTCAAAAAGTCCGGGACGACCATGACCGCGAAATGGACATCTATGAGAAAGCCAGAACGCAACGCCTCCTTCAACAGGCCGTGAAAGATGAAAATGCCGCTCCTTATCAACCTGTTATAAAAAAGGCTCGGCACAAAAGCAGAATTAAGTCGAAAGGCCAAAAAGGCGCTCAACAGCAACAAAGCAGGGCTAAGAAGCCACGCAAACGGGAGTCGAGCGTTATTGATCTATCCCTCATGAAGAAAATGAATCTAGCATACTCTTTTCCTCGGGATAAGACGAAGAGGATACTTGATCTTGCTTTAAAACATCAAATGCTTACATTGCCGGAGTCTAAACATCCTGAACGAGCGGGCGAAGTCTCACACCCGGACTATTGCTCTTACCATCAAGTAATAGGGCATCCTCTTGAAGATTGCTTCACCTTCAAGAATTGGGTCGAAGATCAGTACCAGCTCGGCAAGTTCGCTCTGTCTGACAACTGGAGGGTAGCGCCGCCACAAAAGCACGAGCCCAAGGCCACGAAAGAAGAACCGGTTCCACATTGGGATTGGAAGCGAATTCGCACCTGTCACATGATTACAATATTAAAAGAAGAGCCCGAGGACATAGATGAGCTCCCTTGGTGCTTCGAAAACAGCAGCGACGAGATAATATCAGAATTCTCACAAGCGCCAAAAGAGCTGGAAGATGGAATCCATACCACTGCAGATAACCTCAAGAAGATTGAGTTGGGGACGGCAGACGATCCACGGCCGACGTTCGTCAGTGAGCTGCTATCTGAAGAAAGGGCGGCTGTGTTAAAAGACCTGCTTATGCAGCACAAAGATTGCTTCGCATGGAACTATTCCGAAATGCCGGGATTAGATCCATAAATTGCTGTGCATAAATTGGCAATATCCCCGGACGTCAAGCTAGTCAAACAGGCACCAAGAAGAATGCGGCTCGAGCTTGAGATGAGTATCAACGCCGAGGTCAAGAAGCTGATTGACTCTAGCTTCATCCAGGAAGTTCGGTATCCTGAATGGATCGCCAACATCATCCCGGTAATGAAGAAAAATGGGACAGTGTGCATATGCGTAGACTTCCGGGATCTCAATAAACCTTGCCCGAAAGACGATTTCCCAGTGCCAGTCACCGAACCGATGATAGACAATACGTCCACTCATGAGGTTTTCTCCTTCATGGACGGCTCGTCAGGTTATAATCAGATATTAATGCATCCCGAAGACCAGAAGCACACAGCCTTCAGGACCCCTCTGGGAATATTCTGTTATAAAGTGATGCCCTTCGGATTAAAGAACGCCGGTGCCACTTACCAAAGGGCCATGACGAAGATCTTTGATGACCTTATACATGAAATCGTCGAGTGCTATATCGACGACCTCGTGGTTAAGAGCAAATCATACGAAGAACATCTCGAGCATCTAAAGACTGTATTTCAATGCTTTCGACAATACAACTTGAAGATGAACCCTCTTAAGTGTGCATTCGGAGTTTCCTCGGGCAAATTCTTAGGATTCATCGTCCGACACCGGGGTATCGAAATAGATCCGTCCAAGATCAAGGCGATCATGGAAATGCCTCCGCCGAGGACTCTCAAACAGTTGCGGTCTCTCCAAGGAAAGCTCGTATATATTCGGCGATTTATAGCCAACCTCTCTGGCAAGTGCCGCCCTTACAGTCACCTGATGAAGAAGGGAACTCCGTTCGTCTGGGATCAAAAATGCTAAGGAGCGCTGGACGAAATTAAACTGTACCTGCAAAATCCGCCATTGTTGGCTGCTCCGGTCAAGGGAAAACCCCTCATTCTTTATACAACCGCCCTCGAAGGTTCCTTAGACGCATTATGGGAACAAGAGAACGACCAAGGGAAAGAAAGAGCACTCTACTACTTAAGTCGAGTTCTATTGGGGGCAGAAAGCAACTACTCCCCTATTGAAAAACACTGTCTAGCGTTGATCTTCGCGATAACAAAGCTCAGGCACTATGCGTTGACGCATGTGGTCCGTCTCATTTCGAAGGTAGACCCTCTTAAGTATTTAATGTCAAAGGCCATATTGACGGGACGACTCGCTAAATGGGCCCTGCTCTTGATGGAGTTCTCGGTAACGTACCGATCTCTCAAGGCAGTGAAAGGCCAGGTCATCGCCGACTTCCTCGCTGAGCATCCAATACCCGCCGATTCTCGTTTAAATTGCGATCTTCCAGACGAACATGCATTTGATGCGATCGACTGTAGTGATACCCAATGGGAGCTTTATTTTGATGGAGCATCTTCCATGAAGAAACGCAAACAAAATTCCCCGATAATCAACTCGGGGGTAGGACTCATCTTTATAACTCCACAAGGTGGGATAATGCGTTTTGCTTTCTCCTTAACAGAGCCTAGGACAAACAATGAAGCCGAATACGAAGCTCTGATAGCAGGCCTCGAGATCGCCATCGACATGGGAATTGGAAATCTCCTCATATATGGAGATTCCCAACTGGTCGTTAGTCAAGTAAACGGCGACTACCAGACATGCAAACCAGAATTGGTGAAGTATGGCGAAAAAGTGCAACAGCTGTTGATCCAAATCCCCTCATACACTTTGGAAAACATACCGCGCGCGGAAAACAGCAAAGCAGACGCGTTGGCCAAACTTGCTAAAGAACGGGCTGACGAGAATCTCAATGACGTTAGAATCGTGGTGCAAAGCCGTCGGGTGCTTGCCCCAGCAGAAATATCTCCGGAATCATCCGAAGAAAAAGGAGCGAGCGAGCAAACGACCCTGCAAGTAAAAGATTGGGAAAATACCGAGGATTGGAGAGAAGTCTTCATAGATTACTTCAAGTCCCACCGAATGCCTGAAGAAGCGTCCACAAGACACCAGCTCATGAAACGAGCTCTGTCTTTCGTCTTCGTCAACGATACTCTGTACAAGAGGTCATTTGATTCTCTGTGGCTGAGATGCTTAGGACCTGACGAAGCGAGAAGGGTCGTCCAGGAAGTTCATGACGGACTCTGCGGTTCTCACCAAGCAGGCCCAAAGATGAAGTTGAAGATCAAACGAATGGGCTACTACTGGCCCACGATGATTCAGGACTGCCTCGAATATGCGAAGCAATGCCAATCATGTCAAATTCATAGGGATTTCATCCATCAGCATCCAAATCCATTACATCCAACGGTGGCTAGCTGGCCATTCGAAATGTGGGGGACTGATATAGTCGGCCCCATCGAACCAGCATCGTCTAGAGGACACCGTTTCATCCTAGCGACGACTGACTACTTCTCTAAATGGGCAGAGGCAATACCGCTGAGAGAAGTTAAGACGGAGAATATCCTCCATTTCTTCAAGACGCACGTCCTATATCGGTTTGGAACTCCACGACGGATCATCTCCGATAACGGGCCAGCTTACAGAAGCCACAAGATCAGTCGCTTCGCGCAACAGCACAATATATACTGGAGATATTCCTCGGTTTATAATCCGTGAGCTAACGGTCTAGCTGAGGCCTTCAACAAGACCTTGACAAAGATCATGAAGAAAACAGTGTCACGAAATAAGAAGGACTGGCACGAAAGGATGCAAGAGGCTCTCTGGGCATATCAAACCACGTTCAAGACAGCCACTAACACAACGCCATATGCGTTGGTGTTCGGTACAGAAGCAGTACTCCCTCTCGAGATAGAGTTACCCTCTCTACGAATGGCAGTCCACTACGAGCTGACGAACAAAGAAAATGCTAAACTTCGGCTTGAGGAGCTTGACGCCCTTGATGAAACCCGGCTCATAGCACAGCAAAATTTGGAAGCTTATAAAGCAAAGATGACGCGCTCATATGAAAGATTGACCCGACGGAGGACATTCCGCCAAGGCGAACTCGTGCTAGTGGTCAAAAGGCCTATGATCCCCAATCGCGCCAAACGGGGAAAATTTGAGCCAAACTATGAAGGCCCGTACATCATAGATAAGGTCTACCAGGGTGGGGCCTTTTGACATGAGTATTAAGCGTACTCATGGACATGCACGGTGAAAGGCCTTTCAGGCCAATAAACGGTCGCTTCCTAAAGAAATACTACGCTTAATGAGCCACAGCCTAGGTCAATGAGAGATGACGACGACCATGTCCGCTCGCTATCTTCCTAAGCTCAAGTTTTATAAGCATTAGCCAGCCTCTCAATGTCGGACCGAAATGTCCTTAAACTAATAGCAGACCGAAACGTCTTTAAACTAATACCGCGGCATCCTTAGGCTGACGAGATGAATAAAAATAAATAAATAAAGAAAAAATATAATAAATAAAAACGGTATGTCCATAAGCAAAAAGGGCACGGATGAAAACCCGAAAGGGCTCCGTGAGTAAAAACAGCAGGGCTACCGGCGAGTGTTCGTGAAAACCCGAAAGGGCGCGACCTCGTAAAAAAGAAGAAAATAATAAAAAAGAATAATAAAATAAAACGGTATGTCCATAAGCAAAATGGGCACGGATGAAAACTCGAAAGGGCTCCGTGAGTAAAAACAGCAGGACTACCGGCGAGTGTTTGTGAAAACCTGAAAGGGCGCAATCTCGTTAAAAGACACTTATAGGGTCCTCTCGACCTTGTAAGGAGAAACCACCCGCGTGAGATCCTTACGACCCACAAGGGAGCAGCACACTTAGGGATCCCCACGATTCCTAAGGAGAAAATACACTTGCGAGATCCTCACGACTCGTAAGGAGACCTCTCTTATGGGACCCTCACGGCTCATAAGATTTGAAAGTCTTAAGTTACAGAGACTTAAACATGTGCTTAAGCAAACCCCGCCACAACTTTCGATATTGCCCTACAAGTGGTCCAATACTGGCCCTTGTATACAATCCACGGGCGCGAATAAACATTTCCCCAACCAAGTCCCATCCGTGACTGGGGATATGTTCGCATGGTGAACAACCCTTGTAAATCCTCTCGATTTATGAGGAGAAAACCCTCCTGTAGGATCCTTACGACTTACAGAGGAACATGCACTTAGGAATCCTCACGATTCCTAAGGAGAAGACACACCTACAAGATGCTCACGACTCGTAGGAAGAAATACCTTTGTGAGACCCTTACGGCTCATGAAGTCAAAAGCCTTAGTCGACAGGACCTTAACCCTGGTCACTAAGCCATCTTTGTTCGACATCGACAGAGGCAAATGATGATTCGCTCCTGGCAATATCCCAGTTGTAGCGGTGCTGATGCCGAAATCGGTGTCTAATTTCAGGTTTACGGTGAAAAGCCGATAGGCCGCACATGCATACGAAATAGCCGAAATGATGGGGCAATTTGCAATAAAAAGCAGCAAGTAAAAATGTATGCATGCAAAATAGCCGAAATGATTGGGCAACTCGCAATAAAAAAACAGCGAGTAAAAATAAAATAAATAGCCGAAATGATTGGGCATCGCGAAAAATAGCCGAAATGATTGGGCAATCGCGACCTTCGCGATATAAAAGCTGAAATGATAGAGCATCGCGGAAATAAAACAAAAAAAGGAAGATGATAAAACTTTGGCCCTACAGTTAAGATCATATCGATCCCTGTATACAATCCAAGGGCGTAAACAAAGAGGGAACCATACTTTCCCAACAGGCTCCGCCAGAAGACGAAGCCAAATCTCGACGGTCCAGTCCAACTCCGAAGAAACAAATGTCTTCAGCAAATTCCTCGACTCATGGATACAAACACTCCTTGACGAGAGCCTCCTGATCCGCGTCGACTCGCAGAGCCACCAGTGCCTCCGTGGGAAATCCTCGACTCGTTTTAAACCCCAAGGAAACAAATAATCCTTGGCGCTAGGGAAACAAACAATTCTTAGCAAATTCCTCGACTCACGGATACAAACACTCCTTGACGAGAGCCTCCTGATCCGCATCGACTCGCAGAGCCACCAGTGCCTCCGTGGGAAATTCTCGACTCGTTTCAAACCCCAAGGAAACAAATAATCCTTGGCGCTAGGGAAACAAACAATCCTTAGCAAATTCCTCGACTCACAGATACAAACACTCCTTGACGAGAGCCTCCTGATCCGCGTCGACTCGCAGAGCCACCAGTGCCTCCGTGGGAAATTCTTGACTCGTTTCAAACCCCAAGGAAACAAATAATCCTTGGCGCTAGGGAAACAAACAATCCTTAGCAAATTCCTCGACTCACGGATACAAACACTCCTTGACAAGAGCCTCCTGATCCGCGTCGACTCGCAGAGCCACCAGTGCCTCCGTGGGAAAACCTCGACTCATTTCAAACCCCAAGGAAACAAATAATCCTTGGCGCTAGGAAAACAAACAATCCTTAGCAAATTCCTCGACTCACGGATACAAACACTCCTTGACGAGAGCCTCCTGATCCGCGTTGACTCGCAGAGCCACCAGTGCCTCCGTGGGAAATTCTCGACTCGTTTCAAACCCCAAGGAAACAAATAATCCTTGGCGCTTGGGAAACAAATAATCCCTAGCAAATTCATCGACTCACGGATACAAACACTCCTTGATGAGAGCCTCCTGATCCGCGTCGACTCGCAGAGCCACCAGTGCCTCCGTGGGAAATCCTCGACTCGTTTCAAACCCCAAGGAAACAAATAATCCTTGGCGCTAGGGAAACAAACAATCCCTAGCAAACTCCTCGACTCACGGATACAAACACTCCTTGATGAGAGCCTCCTGATCCGCGTCGACTCGCAGAGCCACCAGTGCCTCCGTGGGAAATCCTCGACTCGTTTCAAACACCAAGGAAGCAAATAATCCTTGGCGCTAGGGAAGCAAATAATCCTTAGCAGATACCTCAACTCAAGGAAACAAACAATCCTTCACGAAAGCCTCCTGATTCGCGTCGGCTCGCAGAGAAACCAGTGTCTCCGTGGAAAAATTCCCGATTCGTCTCAACTTGCAAGATGAAGCCTCAGGCAGCAGGGACTAAAAAACTTTCTTCCTGAACAATGGGACCCGGCAAGTCGATCTAAAACGGTCTCTTGCATACTATCCATGGGTCTCACTCTCTGAAGTCGAGTTTCAATAAGGAGGGAAACAACCGCTTACGAGTCCTCTCGACTCGTAGGAGGGAAAAATTCTCTTATAGGATCTTTACGACGTATAAGAGAAAACACACTTAAAAATCCTCACGATTCCTAAGGAGAAAATACACCTACGAGATCCTCTCGATCCGTAGGGAGAAAAGTCTTTATGAGACCTTCACGACTCATAAAGTTGAAAAGTCTTAGGTGGCAGATCCTACCCCTGTCTTCTAAGCCATTACTGTCCTACAAAGAGGTTAAGATGGACCATCTACGAGCCACACTTGTTAAAGCTACATGCCACTGAAATGGAGAAATTACTCATGAGCGTATAAACTACTCCACACCAGAGTATAACATAAAGAAATAGAAGGGTGCGGCTCATGGAATTGAGAGTTTGGAACTATATCTTTTAAGAGTCGAGATTTGAGTCAATGATAAATGACGACGCTCGTGTCCGCTCGTTATCTTCTCAGATCAAGATTCAGAAAGTTATCTACCAACCCGAAACTGGTCATACGCTATTCATTACTCTGCACTACTTCACCCACATATATACTTACGTGGGAAAAGTAGTGGGGGGCATTTGTTCCCACCAAAAATTTCTGCGCAAAAGAGTCCAAGGTATCAAATGGCAGCGATACGCTTAAAAAAATGCGAACCAGTATATTCCGGCCTGTATTTTGATAAACTCCCTAATAAGAAACTGTTAAATTATGATGGTATTGAAATCATCTCGAAAAAACCTTCGATTTGATATATTATGGGCCTCATAATTCATACGGGATCAAAAGTTATGAGCAAATATCTATGCACATGTGATCTGAGGAAGAAGATGCGAACCAGTATTTTCAAAGCTGTATTTTGACAAACTCTAGAATGAGAAACAACTAAATTCTGATGGTATTTAAAGAATCTTGAAAAAACCTTCGATTTGATATATTATGGGCCTCATAATTCATCCGGGATCAAAAGTTATGAGCAAATGTCTATGCACATGTGATCTAAGGAAGAAGATGCGAACCAGTATTTTCCGAGCTGTATTTTGACAGACTCCAGAATGAGAAACAGCTAAATTCTGATGGTATTAAAAGAATCTTGAAAAGACCTTCGATTTGATATATTATAGGCCTCATAATTCATCCGGGATCAAAAGTTATGAGCAAATGTCTATGCACAGGTGATCTAAGGAAGAAGATGCGAACCAGTATTTTTCGAGCTGTATTTTGACAAACTCCGGAACGAGAAATGGCTAAATTCTGATGGTGTTGAAAGCGTCTCAAAAAAAAACCTTCGATTTGATATATTATGGGCCTCATAATTCATCCGGGATCAAAACTTATGAGCAAATGTGTTATGCACGTGTAATCTAAAGTAATGCTCTACTACATGGGGAATGCATTTTTTAGTCCCACATCGGGAAAAGGAGAGATGACTTCTTTACCACTCCCATATAAATAAGAGGGGATACCTCTTAGAAAGGGTAGAGTTAAATCCTCAAAGGATTCAATACTCAAAGGAGCTTAGTTCTCCAAGATAGGAGCATGCTCCTCCATAATGCGCATATGCGCAAGCGCCATGTGCGCTACGTGCAACGCACGTGTGCCCGCCATGCGGCACTACGTGCAACGCACGTGCGCACCACATGAGAATATTTAATAATATTAAAAGGAGCTTGTTCTCCATATATAGAAGTTTTGCTTCTCCTCATAATGCGCATGTGCGCCACGTGCAACGCACGTGTGCCCGCCATGCGGCACCACGTGCAACGCATGTGCGCACCACATGAGAACATTTAATAATATTAAAAGGAGCTTGTTCTCCATATATAGAAGCTTTGCTTCTCCTCATAATGCGCGTGTGCGCCACATGCAACGCACGTGTGCCCGCCATGCGGCACCACGTGCAACGCACGTGCGCACCACATGAGAACATTTAATAATATTAAAAGGAGCTTGTTCTCCATATATAGAAGCTTTGCTTCTCCTCATAATGCGCATGTGCCCAACGTGCAACGCACGTGTGCCCGCCATACGGCACCACGTGCAACGCACGTGCGCACCACATGAGAACATTTAATAATATTAAAAGGAGCTTGTTCTCCATATATAGAAGCTTTGTTTCTCCTCATAATGCGCATGTGCGCCACGTGCAACGCACGTGTGCCCGCCATACGGCACCACGTGCGTTAAAAGGAGCTTGTTCTCTATATATAGAAACTATGCTTCTCCTTATAATGCGCATGTGCTCCACGTGCAACACACGTGTGCCAGCCATGCGGCACCACGTGCAACGCACATGCGCACCACATGAGAACATTTAATAATATTAAAAGGAGCATGTTCTCCATATATAAAAGCTCTGCTTCTCCTCATAATGCGCATGTGCGCCACGTGCAACGCACGTGTGCTCGCCACGTGCGCACCACGTGCAACGCACGTGCGCACCACATGAGAATATTCAAAGGAGACTCGTTCTCCATAGGAGCTTGCTCCCCCCCATAATGCGCATATGCGCAAGATCCATGTACGCTACGTGCAAATATGAGCGCCCAACACGTGCAACACACGTGCGACGCACGTGCGCGAACGCAAAGAAGCCTTTTTCAGTAGCGAGAAGCTTAAGCTCCAGCCTGTTCTTCCCCCCTAATGAGTGAGACATGGTTCAAAGGGTACATCCTTTCACACCTTCGATATATGACACTGTAAGCTCTCAATGTCGTCGAAGAGGTGGTGGGTCCCAACGACCAATGATCCTTCTTTCTAAAATAAAAAAAAGAGGGAATCAACATTTCTTGAAAAAAAATCAAGAGCTTCAAACAGAGAGAACTCTGAGAAAAATTTCAAGAAAAAGGTAAAACCTTCACAAGAGAGAAGAAATTTCTTCTAATAGATCATTGATCTAAAAACCAGATCAATGGTCTTCACATAATAAACAGTGCTTCGCACTTCTTATGAACCACTGGTTCTTTAAAACAAGAAAAAACAAAATAAAAAAAAATAGTGCTTTGCACTTTTATGAACCTTTGGTTCCTGAAATAAAAAGAAAAACTTGTTTGTCTTTGATCTAAATTAGATCAAGGAAACGAACAGTGTTTTGCACTTCTTTTGTGAACCATTGGTTCTTGAATCTAAAAAATTCTTAAATCATAGTGCCTTGCACTTGCAAACTGCGCTGTTGCGCTCCTGGATTGGCGCAAGCCACCAGAGCGCGCCACGTGTCAGCAGCGCAGGCGCAGTGCATTAGCACAGCGCACTGCGCTTGTGCGACACGTGTCAACACTACAAGCGCTTGCGCTCTCTGATTGGCGCAAAGCGCCTGACAAATGCAAGGCATTTCTTAAAGGGCCAGGCCCAAATTAAAAAGGCCTAGCGGGCCAAAATAAATTGCAAAGCAATAAAAAGGGGGCAGAGCCCAAGTGAAATTGATGCTCTGCATCTTTTATGGGCAGAGCCCAAACAAAAAAATAGAAGTAATGCAATGCATTATTTAAGTGTGGGCAAAGCCCTAGCACAGGTCTAATAGACCAAAAATAAATAAGGGTGTTGAACATTTTCAACTGGACTTAGCCCAATTTTGGCCGTAAGTCCTCAAATTAAATTGACTGAGCACGGCTGTTCTCTTAAATTAATTTATATCTGGTTCGAGGGTACTTCTCCGAACTCCCCTGACACCCACGTTGTAATCCTTCAACGACGTCAGAGAGGTGACGGGTCCCGACGACCACACATCAATACGGACTGCGGGGTCCTTAAACTCGTGGATCGGAACGTCCTTAAACTAATGTTGGACCGAAATGTCCTTAAACTAATGTCGGACCATCACGTCCCTAAACTGGAATATGGACCACCACGTCCCTAAACTGGAGCATGGACTGCAACGTCCCTAAACTACCTATGGACCACTACGTCCCTAAACTGGAACAATAGAGCCTCCAAATGCTCTTTTGCCGGATCTAAACGATCCCGTTTAAGTTGATCTTAGCCCCCAAATACGGCTAACGTATCCTTAAACATTCAAACGGACTATAAAACTCCAAATCAAACTTGGTTCAAGGGTACATCTCTGAACTCCTCTGACATCTGCCGTTGTAATCCTTCAACGACGTTAGAGAGGTGACGAGTCCCGATGGCCAGATATTAAATGGATTATCACGTTAAGTTGATCTTAGTCTCAAAAAGGACTATCGTATCCTTAACGAACGTTTAAGTTGATCTTAGCCGCAACGCGACTAATGCATCCTTAAACTAAAAACACCAAACCCAATTCTAAGTAAATACGGATTTGGACTAATCCACGTCCTACGGGCGACGGCATTACTCAGTCTCCGTATATAATCCACGGGCAACCACAAACAAAACAAACACACACGACACGAAGTGAAAATTCTGGAGAAGGAGAAAGTTGTTACCGCGATGCGGTAGCGTAATTAACTGCAGGGGCTTGCGCCTGCAGGGAAGAGCGTCCCCATAATCAAAAACCCCTCAAGCGAGGGGGAATCTGACGAAGTCTGCTACATCGGCCGCATCCGTCTAAACCTCCGATACACGGTGCCATAAATCAACTTGGCATCTTCGGAGAGGTGGACGGATAAAACCAAATAGCATCTGTCCCGAATCTCAGCATCAGGACATCGCAGTCTTGTGCGCCGTCGTTCGGAGGGAAACAATCCTTCGATCTGATCGAGGAGGAGAATACTTGAGCAAAGTTTTCCTAGACTATCTAAAAGAGAACGGGATTCTCTCTCAGCTTACTCCTCCTTATACACCACAGCACAACGGTGTATCGGAGCGGAGGAATCGCACCCTATTAGATATGGTGCGCTCTATGATAAGCAATGCTGAGTTGCCTATTTCCTTCTGGGGGTATGCGCTTGAGACAGCCATATACCTATTGAATAGAGTTCCAACCAAATCTGTGCCTACCACTCCATATGAGATATGGAATGGGAAGAGAACATCTCTTAAACGAGTTAAGATATGGGGTCGTCCGGCCTATTTCAAAAGGCAAAATCCGGACAAACTCGAGGCACGATCAGTTCTTTGCAAGTTTGTGGGATATCCAAGCAATTCGTATGGATATCTATTCTACCATGGTGAACAACAAAAAGTGTTTGTTGCTCAACAAGCCACCTTTTTAGAAAATGAATTTCTTGCAAAAGAAATTAGTGGCAAAGAGGTACAGCTGGAAGAGGTTCTGGCACCATAAACTACAACTGATGATTTATTGGAACCAGAGGATTCAGTAGTTCCCGACGAACACCAGCCTCTCCGCCGATCTAATAGGGTTTCTCATCCACCTGAGAGATACAACGGTTTTCTCATTGATGGTGGGAGTGAGGATTGCATCATGGAAGATGATGACCCGACTAGTTTCAAGCAGGCCATCACGAGTGGTGACTCTGTGAAATGGCTGGATGCTATGCGATCTGAGATGGAAACCATGTACACCAACAAAGTATAGACTTTAGAAGTTGCTCTTGAAGGGGTAAAACCCATAGGGAGCAAATGGATCCTTAAAAAGAAACTTGGTGTAGATGGAAAAGTTGAGACTTTCAAAGCTAGACTTGTTGCAAAGGGTTTTCGTCAACGACCAGGTGTGGATTATGACAAAACCTTTTCTCCAGTGGCTATGCTTAAGTCCATCCAGATCTTACTTGCCATTGTTGCATACCATGACTACGAAATCTGGCAAATGGATGTTAAGACCGCCTTTCTAAACAGTGATTTAGAAGAGTGCATATACATGACTCAGCCAGAGGGCTTCATAGATAGTGGGAGCAGCGGAAAAGTGTGCAAACTGCTTAAATCCATCTATGGGTTAAAGCAAGTATCGCGGAGTTGGAACATCTGCTTTGATGTTGTAGTCAATGAGTTTGACTTCATCAAAAACGTAAATGAACCTTGTATTTATAAGAAAGTTGTAGAGAGTAAGGTTGTCTTCCTCGTATTGTACGTCGATGACATACTCTTGATAGGAAATGATGTTCCTATCCTGCAGTCAGTCAAGCTCTTCTTATCACAAAGATTCTCAATGAAAGATATAGGTGATGCCTCATGCATATTGGGAATTATGATCTATAGAAATAGATCTAAACGGATACTGGGATTGTCCCAATCCAAGTACATTGACACCATACTAAAGAGGTTTAGTATGGAAGAATCCAAGCGTGGGAACCAACTCACGATCTCTGGACTCACTCTCTCCAAAGAGATGTCTCCCAAGACTAATTTGGAGAGAGCTCGCATGCAAGGGATACCCTATGCTTCGGTAGTAGGCTCTATCATGTATGCGATGCTATGTACCAGACCCGATATAGCATACTCACTAAATGTAGCGAGTCGGTATCAAGCAGATCCTGGAGAGGGTCACTGGACAGCTGTGAAGAACATTCTCAAGTACTTACAAAAGACTAAGGAGATGTTCTTGGTGTATGGTAACAGAGAACTCCAGGTGGAGTCCTTTACCGATTCCAGCTTCCAGAGTGATAAGGACGACTCTAAGTTGCACTCGGGATTTGTCTTTACCCTCAATGGAGGGGCGGTATGTTGGAAGAGTTCCAAACAGGATACCGTTGCAGACACGACGATGGAGGCTGAATACATCGCTGCCAACGATGCTCCCAAAGAGGCTGTCTGGATAAAGAAGTTCATTAGTGAACTTGGTGTGGTTCCATCCATTGAGCATCCAATACCTCTGTATTGTGATAACAATGGAGCTGTGGCTTTGGCCAAGGAACCCAGGTCCCATCAGAAGTCCAGACATATTCTGAGGCGGTATCACCTGATCAGGGAGATAGTTGATCGCCGGGAGATCGAGGTCAGGAGAGTTGATACGAAGGACAACACTGCGGATCCACTCACGAAGGCCATTCCCCAGATACAGTTTGAGAGATTATTCGGGATGCTAGGTATGAGATACTACAACAGCTGGCCTTAGTGCAAGTGGGAGATTGTTAGTTATGTATATAACCTAGATGCCATTATTGTACATATGATGTATATTATAATGGATGCTTGGATATATATTGTCATGCCCCGCTTCCCAGAGTACGCTAGATTGGGCACGTGACATAGCCAACCATGCTACCTATAGGTAGGAAGTATCCATCCACAGTCACATTACGGCTGTAGAGATATCAAGAACAAGATAAAACTATCTAAAACATGTCCATAATCCAGAATAACAAGGGTCAATAATAAATAAATGCGGAAGCAAATGATCCAATACAAATAACTGAAAGGTATGTCCTATAATCCGGGCTCACATCAGGAAATGAATGCAGGAAATAAAACTAACACTAAACTCACAGCTCAGCCTGCTGGCTGAAATACTCCTGCTCGGTCTGCGACAGCGGTACGGAATCTGGGCCATGCAAAACCCAGACGTCAGCGCGTCATGTCATCAAGTAATATAATATGAACAGTGTAACAGACAATGCAAAATAAACATGAATAAAATGAGAATAGCAAAAATGTGAATCAAGCAGTGCAGGGCAGTGTGCAGTGGGTAGCTAAACTGTTCTATCAGGTTTTCTAGTCTAAAGTCTTTGAAATCAATTTGAGTAATCCTCCATGTAACTCAAAGGATATGTCCCGTTACCCCCCGGGACCACGGATCAGGAATATGTGAACCAATAGTGGTTCTGTCCCGTTACCCCCGGGACCATGGATCAGGAAAATGTAAGAGTCACGAATGGCTCTGTCCCGTTAGCCCCCGGGACCTCGGATCAAGTAATACCCTTTTAAGTTACACTTTAGTTTACACTTTTGATTTTCCCATACCCCCAAGCTATGTATGTCGAGTCAGATATTCAGTAATCAAGAACTAATGCCAACACAGGATCAGGTAACAGCAGGTCTGTTTGGATAGACAACAGGAATGGTCCATGAGGACTACATGTCAGGTTTGTTGGCATTAGGCACGAGATCAGGTAACAGGTCAGGTCATGGTACATCAGTCAAGTCAACAATAAACGGTACCATGTCAGGTGTATCAATATATATCATGTGTAACAAAGTCAAGTCAAGATGTAACAATATCGTGGGTGTGCTCACAACAGATATATAATCGAACAGGGGATTAACAACAGGAAATAAGCAATAAATTAAACAACAATAAGCAGTCTTATTCAATCACAATAGTGCATTAATATAGTGCAGCCATTTTATTATATTAACAGGTTTTGAGCACCCTTAGCGGTGCAATAGTTTAAATGATGATGCAATACAGTTATATCAAGCCTTTGAATGCGAATATCCGAATGTAATAGAACTACATGGGTAAGGGCTACCTTCTATTAAACAGTAAAATGCGATTAACAGGTAAACTTAGTTATTGGTTTTAAATTGGCAAACTGTAAATGTTATGTTAACTATAGGATGATATATGTCATATTGCAACCAAATGAGAAACTTCTATATCAAGTTAAGTTTTATAGGTTTAATGTGTCAATCATATATAAATATATAGTATAGCATGTAGCAAGTGATACTTGCCTCAAAACAAGGGTCGAGATGCAGGCGGCCTGGTGCACATGTCACGATATGGTACCGGGTCTAGTCGCGATCTGGTGCGTGGTCTGGACGCGATACGGACACGATCGGGTGCGCGATCTGGTGCATGGTCTGGGCCGAACCCAAACGACGAACGGTGGAACCACACGGGTCGGGTACCTCGCTGGAACGTCGGGACCCGTCGCCGGCACGGCCGGATTCCGGCGAACCCCAAAACAGTGAATAAAACAATATTCAAATTGCATGAAACGATAAAAGGAGAATCAAGAAGGAAGAAACGAAGGAGGATGGAGAAGAGAGGGCTCACGATGCTCTGTAGAGTGGGTTGTGATCGTCGACCACGTCGACGGAGCTCCGGCGCACGAATGCTGCAAAAACAGCGATCCAATCACAGAACCCAAGGAGGAAAATGGAAGCAAGGGAGAAGAAAAGAGAGAAGAAAGAGGAAGGGGATGCTCGACTTACTGCTGCGTTGAACTGGAATGACGGACGGCGACGAGATCACTCCGGTGATCGTCGCGATGAGAGGGCGTGCAGGGCTCGGCCGTGCTCTCGGGCGTGCGTGTTGCGCAAGCAGACGCTCGGGGAAGTATAGAGGAACGGAGGTGAGGATGGTGACGAGGTCGGGGGCGGATCACGATCGCCGGCGGTGGCAGATCCGGCGGCGCAGATGTGCGCAGGGGGTGTGCAGGTGGCCGCGGGGTCGTGGGTTCTCGGGGAGAGAAAGAGAAAAGGAGGAAGTGGAGGAGGTTACGGTCAACGTGATGGGGTGGTGGTGACGAGGTTGTGGGGAGGTCGACGGCGAGATTGCGGTGGCTAGGGTTCAACGAAGTTGGGTTACTTTTTGAAAGAGAAAGGAGGAAGGAGGTGAGAAACGTATATATAGAAGAGAGAGAAAGAGATATGAGGGGGGGAGAGAGAGATTGAGGAGGTAGGGCCACGGGATTAAAAGCCTCTCGCGATTGGCTGAAGTGATATGGAGAAAAATTAAAAGATTTTAAAGATTTAATATTAACAGTGAAATCAATGTAAGCTATGAAATATATATAGTTTAAATATTATTAAAATTTGGGATTTTGGCGCTAAATAAAACATTTCCAAATCGCGCCCGGGTCGGGTCCAAAAATTCGAAATTTAAATAATAGGATTTTAAGCGGATTCCAAATTTTAAAATTAAGTGTCTAACGATTAAAAAACATACCCCCAAGAAGGACACCTGTACGCGCGCGTAGCCGTCCATACTCGCCCGTTTCACCGAACGGGACGAGAACTCGATGCAGGGACGCTACCACAAGGCTAGGGGTGTCGAGTAGGCCAAGATGGATATTTTTAATTTTATTTTAGATGCTAAAATTTGTTATGTGCAGAAATGACTTTGCCAGGTAAAATTTTACAGTAAGTGACGATCAAGCAGGCTAAAAGAAATGAGTATCACATTAATGCTCAAACAGTAACTGAAAAAATAGTAGTATTGGGCTCGGGTGTTACATATATAGAGAGTACTTTCTTGCTCTTCATGATAGTATATTATTTGGTTTCACTTTATCTTAACATGTTGACTTATATTGGTTTACTGTCTTACTCTCACATGTTGATAAAGCCCTTAGGATATGTACTCGAATGCTGGGATTATGATGAGATCATACTAGTAGGGCCAGAGTAGTCGATGAGTACATCCTATAACTGTTCCTAGTCGAGGGTGTATCAAGACAGGGCATCGATACACCAGAGTAGACTAGCGTATGCACATCTTCATCCATATGATGGGCGATGGATGATCTCATATCCATCGGTGTTTTGACATCAAGGATGGTGTATGGGTGCTCAGTGGAGACTGGGTACACTGTACGGACTCGTCGAGAACTCCCAGATGGTATTATACCTCATGTCAGATGGCAGTTCTCCGGTGACACTGGTACAGGGTAGTCTGTAGACCCGAGATCGTCATAGAGTCTTGTGTGATTCCCACTGTGCTTTGATTTCCACCTTACCACGTCCAAGAGGGCATGCAAAACGGTGGCTTTTGGGTACAGTCCCGAATCACATGGAGGCAATGAGCGATAGGAGGGAATCGTCTCTCCCGGTATAGCGAGTTGATGTTGTGCTGTGTTCGATTGGCTATAACTGGAAGTCCCTAGCCAGGGCTGATATAGAGATTTACTGGTAAGTGTTACCAGTAGTTTCTCGACCTGTTATGAGCCTTGTATCGACACGACTTATCGGTTACTGGGGTCTGACGTATACCACCCCTAGACTAGATATGCAACATATCAGACGAAGAGACCGGACTGTACGGGAGTGTTACTGTTTGGATTCACAGGAGAATGTACATGCTTTCTTGTTGATCTTCTGATTGCTCAATACCTGGGTGACTGTTACGTTTAGCTGGCCGCTTGCAGCTTGTGGGTATTTGATATGATCATCACCTGCTACCGGCGTATTGACGATTCTTTAGAGTCCTATACAGAGATTTTTTGACTCAGGCAAAACGGAGTAGGGGCACATATGTGATATGTGCAGGACCGAGGATAATACGATATGAGATACCATATTATATTCTCGCGATATTTTGATATGAGCCGGGTCATTGGATCAAGTGTTGATTCGATGAATCGGTACATGATATATTAGTCGGTTATATTCGATATAGCCGGATTGTCGGATCAAGTGTTGATTTGATAATTTAATGTATAATTATATATGTGATATATTACATTATCTAATATTGCCTCGCCTTATTATTTCATTTTCTCACCGGATAATACATTGATATATATGCGATATATGTTAATTGTATTATTTTCTTTTGTTACAAAATATATTATATATGTGATATATAATATTGTAACATGTTATAATTACTAATGCAACCTGATTAGTGGAGATTAAATATGGTTAGGGTTTGATTTGGGTTAGCTTATTCATGAAGCTTTTAGAAGCTTTTCTTTTGTTTCTTGCAAAGATATTATGATGGATATTTTATGAGATATTTTCTTTACCCAAACCACACCCTTAACCCTAGTTAACTCTTTACAATGGTTTGCCCTGTCATCTTTGACCATGGCTGCATTTGTAATCATATATCATTTTCATTATTCATCACAAAGGAGATTATTCAATCATCTTCTTCTTCTTCCTCCTTGCAAAGCTTTCTAGCTTTGAGGTTTGTGATGAATTAGTGTGAGAATTTGATAATAAAAGAGAGCATAAATCCTACTTCATTATTCTCATCTAATCTAGTCAATTAGATTCGGGTGTTCACCTCATTAGTGAGAAAGAGCTTGAGTTAAAGTAACTTCATGGTAGATCAACTTTGAAAAGGAAGACTTCAAGCAAGCATGGATCGTTCGAGTTGTGGAGCCTCTCTTGAGTCCGGAAGATCATGGATCGCGGCGAAGGGACTTCTACTCGGAGCTTATGAAGCGAAGGAGCGGACTACAAAGGTTGTAATCTCTCTCTCTTAGTTATAAAGATATTTACTTGCAAGTTTAACCCTAATTATCTAGCAAAGATCCTAGCTTTGGGTTGTTCGGCACGTCTAAATTATAAATCGGGCATGGTTGATACCTTATAGACCCTTGTATGAGTGCCTAGGAACCCTACACTTATACCAAAACAAAGATAATTCAATAAGGTTTTCATTTTTATAAATTGAAGTATCTCAGGTTGTTCCTACAAAAAGCTATGAACATTCGAAGTTGAAAGTTTGCTGCTGGAATTTTCCTGGACAACAGTTTAGAGATATTTTCATTTGCATTTTACATTATTTAAACAATTTATTTTGCAAGTAAATATTTCATAAAGTTATATTATTCTGAGTTAGTTTCGTAACGAACTAAAGAACGTATACTAATAATTTTTCTATAATTTATAATGAATTTTATAAAGTAAGGTGTAAAGTAAATTTCAGATTTATCGTATCCATTTTGCAACGGCGTTTCATGTGTAAATTATAATATTTTCAAACTATATTTTGTATAACATTATAAAATGCAGATTATAAACTAATTAAAGATGATAATAATAAGAAATATTATGAAGATATATATTTTAAATGATATGGATGCAAACGGGTATCCGAAAACGGTAAAACTTTAATATGGATGTACAATGTGATAAACAGGTAACATTTTACTCATATGGATGCATAATACTAGACCTAGCATGTAGCAAGATGATTTAGCATGCGACTAGACATGTAAATAATGATACGGATGCATACGGATTTCATATAACCGTAAAATGATAAACTGGTAAATGCGGGATGCACAACTAAATAATACGAAATGGAAATATTCAATTGGATGCAGTATATTATAGTGTAGTATGTAACAAGATAAGTTTGCATGCAATAAATATGAAATAGATTGTACGGACGCATACGGATGTCCGAAAACAATAAAACATGCCAAAATAATAACGTGGATGCATAACTAATCATTATGGAGTGTTATTATTCAAATGGATATAGAATATAGTAATATAGCATGTAGCAAGATTAACTTGCCTCGATGGATCACGATACAGATACACACGGCACGTCCGACGTCTGTAAGGCGTCGCTACGCACACACGGCACGCGGGACGGGTCCAGACAAGGTAAGAGGGTGATAACACAGGCAAGGTACGTTCACTGGATCACTCGGATCGTCAGCGACAAGCACGGCTCCGGCGGTGATCACCGGAATTAAGAAACAAGATCAAGAAAAAGAAAGAAGAAAGAAGAAGAAGAAGTAAGAAGAAGAGGTTTTGTATTAAATTAGGAAATAAATAAATAAATAAAATATATATATATATATATATATATATATAGGAGAGAGAGAGAGAAAGGGGTTATTAGTTTATTAGGAAATTAGTTTAGATTTAAATTTAAAAAATCTTTTATTAGTTAACTAAATTTTAATTTGTGTCAGTTTATAAAATTAATATTATATAAATAAAATTTGATATTCTGTTAAATACAAACATAGTCCAAAACATGCCTGGGTCTGGTCTAAAATTCAGTTTTAAAATACAAAAAATATACATGTCGACCAAAATTAAAGTTGGATATCCGGGTAATGAAAATGCATACCCCTAAGAACGGATGCACATACGTGCCCGTAGCCATCCAAACAAGTCCGTTTCACTGAACGGGACAAGAACAAGATGCATGGATGCTACCACCGGGTTAGGGGTATCAAGAAGGCCATGCAATGTTCTTTTAAAATATTTTATGTGACTTAAAATATTATATTGTAAAATGCAAATGCCAGATAAAATACCAGTATGCAAGATGTATAAATTAAAATGAAAGTGTACGAGTCTACGTAACAAGTCAGGGTAGGTCATAAGTATGAATCAAGACAGGTTTCAAGCAAGCGGGTCGGGTCGGATGCAAATACAAATGTCAAATACATTATTCGCACCCAAAACACAATAAATCAAGAAAATACCACAAATAAAGAAATAATAGAATTGGTATAAATGAATTAGGGTTTTACATTATACCCAATTACAAAAAGAATTTCGTCCTCGAAATTCCTAAAACAAGAAAAGATAAACAATCAAGAATATATAAGAAGAGATCTGGAAACTTCTGTCGAATCTCGCCTTCTCGTTCCCAAGTCGATTCTCCGTGCGAGCGATTCCCCCAAGAAACAAGTACGAGAGGGATAACCTTATTCTTAAGGACCTTTTCTCTCCGATCAACAATCGACATCGGTCGTTCCTCAAAGGTCAAATCCTCTCTTACAGTCAGCTCCAAATGATCCAGCACGTGTGTTTCATCTCGAACATACTTACGGAGTTGAGATACATAAAACACGTCATGAACCTTCGCCAAAGATGGTGGTAAAGCCAACCGATAAGCCACTTCTCTCACACGCTCCATAATCTCGAAAGGCCCTACGAATCGAGGACTAAGCTTGCCTCGACTCCCAAATCACTTTTCTAGTCGGTGATATCTTCAAGAATACCAGAACACCAACAGCGAACTCTAGATGTCTTTTCGATGTGTCGGCCCAACTCTTCTGCCGATCTTGTACTGCCTTCATGTGATTCCGGATAGGATTAACCTTCTCAACTGTTTGCACGATCGAATCCGGTCCCAACAATCTTCGTTCTCTAACATCGTCCCAACAAACGGGTGAGCGACACTTGCGAACATATAATGCTTCGAAAGGAGCCATCTGAATAGTCGCCTGAAAGCTGTTATTGTAAGAAAACTCTACCAAGTGTAGATGATCCTCCCATGAACCCTTGAAGTCTAACATGCAAGCTCTCAACATGTCTTCAAGAGTTTGGATCGTTCTCTCTGACTAACCATCTGTCCGAGGATGATAAGCGGTGCTAAACTTCAATCGCGTCCCTAAACTTTCCTGTAAACTCCTCCAGAAGTGCGATAAGAATCGTGTGTTATGGTCGGACACGATATTCACAGGTACTCCATGCAATCTCACAATCTCCTATATATACTGTTCTGCCAACGCTTCCGTTGATTGACCAACTCGAAATAGAATGAAATGAGTTGCCTTGGTCAATCGATCAACAATCACCCAAACTGCATTGTTGCCCTTTGGACTCCGCAGTAAAGCTGTCACGAAATCCATGGTTATATGTTCCTTCTTCCATTTAGGAATCGGAAGTGGTTGCAATAAACCAGCAACCCTTCGATATTCAGCTTTAACTTGCTGACACACCAAGCACTTTGCTACAAAGCGAACAATCTCCCTTTTCATGCCTTCCCACCAGAAATGTTTTCTTAGATCGCGGTACATCCTCGTGCTTCCTGGATGTACGGAATATACGGAACTGTTCGCCTCCTTCATAACTTCTTCGCGAATGTCTCCTTTTGGCACACACAAACGGCTACCATAACGCAACGAACCATATTCATAAATCAACAAGTCCGTTCGAAGTCCAGCTTCAACATATTCTCGAAACTTCTGCAATCTTGGGTCCTGTGACTGTGCTGCTTTAATATTATCGATCAACGACGACTGTACTTGC
The DNA here is from genome assembly GCA_030015575.1 of Agapanthus africanus. Classification (NCBI taxonomy): domain Eukaryota; kingdom Viridiplantae; phylum Streptophyta; class Magnoliopsida; order Asparagales; family Amaryllidaceae; genus Agapanthus; species Agapanthus africanus. The sequence continues at coordinate 21,331,814 of JASDDO010000028.1, read as the reverse complement.
AGCTGCATCAACTGTCCCGATGAATGCGGTAGCACGATCTCCAACTCGAATCTCCGAAAATCTTCGATAAGCTCCTTCAGTGCAGTCAACATCCGAATTGCTGGCAACTGACTAAGTGCATCCGGCACTACATTAATTTCCCCGGATGGTACTTAAGATCAAGATCGTAGTCAGCCATCAGCTCCAACCATCTACGCTGCCTCATGTTAAGCTCTTTCTGTGTGAACATGTACTACAGACTTTTGTGATCGGTGAATAATTCGGCCCTTTCGCCCAATAAGTAGCGTCTCTAAATCTTCAGAGATAAAATCACTGCTGCAAGCTCCAAATCATGAGTTGGGCAATTCTTCTCATGGTTCTTCAACTGCCGCGATGCATAAGCTATAACTTTCCCATGCTGCATCAAAACACATCCCAAACCTTTCCCAGATGCATCGCTGTGAATCACCAATCCTCCGGAACTATCTGGCACGGTCAGAATAGGAGCGGTTATCAATCTTTGCTTCAACGCCTCAAAAGCTGACGCACACATATCCGTCCATACAACAGTACTTCCTTGCGCGTAAGCTTGGTCAAAGGCTCAACTAATCGAGCAAAATTCTCCATGAATCTTCTGTAGTATCCTGCAAGTCCTAGAAAACTTCTGATCTCCACTATATTTCTCGGAATCGGCCAATCTTGTGCTGCTGTAATCTTCTCAGGGTCAACGGCAATTCCATCTCCGGATACAACATGCCCTAAAAACTTCACTTCTTCAAGCCAAAACTCCCACTTGCTCATCTTTGCATATAATCTTTCTTGCCTCAATGTCTGCCGTGCGATCTTCAAGTGTTCTGCATGCTCATCTAGGCTCCTCGAGTAGACCAGAATATCATAGTTAAACATCACTATAAACTGGTCCAAGAATGGTGAAAAGATTCGGTTCATCAAGTCTATAAATATCGCCGGTGCATTCGTGACTCTGAATGGTATCACTAAATACTCGTAATATCCATATCGAGTTCGGAACGCAGTATTGCAAATATCTTCTGATTTAACTCGGACCTGATGATATCCGGATCGCAAATCCAGTTTCAAGAATACTCTCGTGCCGCTAAGCTGCTCGAACAATTTTCCAATGCGAGGGATCGGGTACTTGTTCTTAATAGTCACCCAGTTTAATTCTCGATAATCGATGTGCATTCTCCTTGTGCCATCTTTCTTCTTTACTAGAAGAACTGGAGCTCCCCAAGGTGAATTGCTGCTGCGAATCCAACCCTTCTCTAGCAACTTAGTAAACTACTTCTTGATTTCTTCCAACTCTACTGGTGCCATTGGATAGTACGCCTTTGAGACTGACGCTGCACCAGGAACAAGATCGATTGCGAACTCCACATCTCGTTTTGGCGGCAAACCCGAGATGTCCTCGAACATATCCATAAACTCTCGAACTACAGCTGGCGCTTCCTCCTTGTCAACTTCCATCGATGAAAGAACACTGTTTGTCGGCCTAGCCCTAAACTCGACTGGCCCGACAAAACTGCTATCTCCAGCAAAACAAACTCCGAATGTCCGGGAATCTGGAAAAAAATCACTTTCTTTGCCCTACAATCAATGTGAGCGTGGAAAGTGCCAAGAAAATCCATTCCCAAGACAACATCAAACAACGGAATACACCAGAATCGAATAATTCTAATGCAGGAAAAACATGAACAAGTAGGATACCGAAATGACTTCATTTGAAGCCAAACATTGAAGAAGATAAGTACGGTAAACAGGATTCAAGCTTGCGATAAAATATGAACTGGTAAACAATGAAACCAAGAGAAGCAAGATAATATAACGAACATAAAACAAGGAAATGAATCAAGGCCAGGACTCCAAGTTACTAAAATAGAGTACCGCATTGTAACCATGCTACAGTTCATGGGTACAATCACATAACTCCGTTCAAGTCGCCCAAATCCCAGTACCAGAATCAAAGGAACAGGGAGAAACAATAGGGAACTAAAAGGTTTCAAACCGAGATGCAAAGTTGTCTGCATATCGTCAAGACAAGGGTCAAGAGAAAGAAATGAATTAAGAATCGCGATAACAATGTGGTAGGACATGTTCCTAATCATGGATTTTCTGATTCGTGTGTTGGGTCAAATACTCAACTACAAAAGAATCAAACCCGATTAACCTAAATCCTATGTCTCTGATACCAAACAAACCCTGTCACGCCCCGCTTCCCAGAGTGCGCTAAGATCGGCACGTGACAGAGCCAACCATGCTACTTGTGGCTAGGAAAGATCCTTCCACAGTCACATTACGGCTGTCTAGAGATATCAAGAACAGTAGAAATAAAATAAACTATCTAGTACATGTCCATGAGCCAGAATAAACGAGTCAAGAAATAATATGCGGAAGCAATAAATCCAATAAACAATAACATCTGGAAAGTATGGAAATAACTAAACTAACTGGATACTAACAGGATCCTCACTGCTCGGCCTGACGGCGGAAATACTCATGATCAGCCTACGATAAAGGTAGAGGATCTGGGCCATGCAAAATCCAGACGTCAGTGCGTCATAATATAAACAATAATATAATCAGGATGTAACAAGATATGCAGGCATGAATATAAGTCAATAGCATGAATATGACAGTGAGGTGTGTATGTGTATGTAAAGTGCGATAAGCAATCTAAACTATATTACTGGGTTATATACTCTCAAGTCTGTGAAATCAATTTAATGGAATCGTCGATGTAACTCAATAGTATCCCGTGCATGCCCGGGACCACGTTCAAGACTCTCGGGCTGAATCCGAGACGTGCCGCTAGGCAGTAAACATGTAACATATACAGACGAATGATGTCAGCAGCAGCATCCCGGGGCTGGCCTAGCCCGTAAAACTGATCAGTATAAGCATCGAACTGTCGAGTTACAAGTTAGGTTTCATCATTGATTTCTCCATACCCCCAAGTTATGTGTTCAAGTCAGGTATTGATAAATCTGGAGCTAATGCCAACACAGGATCAAGCATGAACATGTTTGTTTATACAGACAACAGGATATGTCCATCGGGACAACATGTCAGGATTGTCGGCATTAGAAACAGGATCAGGTAATATGTCAAGTAGTGATATATCAGGTCATGTCAGGTAGTGCACAGGTATCAAGCGGATGCCTAACAGTAAAATGTAGCAAGTATCGAATCACGGTAAAGTATGGATGTACGGTGAAAGTATGGATGCACAGACATCTATCAGGGGTTACATCATGACTATATAGGATGCACATTATCAACCATGGTGCACTAATACAACAGTAACATGAAATAATATGGTCTCGGCGTGCAACTAGATATGTAATAAACCGTACGGATACAGACGGATACTATAAAACTGTAAATCGGTAAAATTTGCTGAATATTAAAACTCAAGCACTATTATTTATTAAATAGATATTGATATAATAATATTAACATGGATAACATATTCAAACTGATTAATAACTATAAAAGTGGTATTGATTAACCATGCACAAGAAAGTTCCATTCAGAAATTCAGTGTCACCCTGAATTGTAAAATAACTTAAAAATAACAAATGTTCTCCAAAAGGGACGTGTCTTATACCAAAATAAAGATAATTGAATAAGGTTTTTATTTTTATAAGTTGAAGTATCTCAGGTTTTTCCTACAAAAAGCTATGAACATTCGAAATTGAAACTTTGCTGCTGGAATTTCCCTGGACAGCAATTTAGAGATATTTTTATTTGCATGTTACATTATTTAAAAAATTTATTTTCAATTAAATATTTCATATAGTTATATTATTCTGAGTTAGCTTCATAACGAACTAAAGATCGTATACTAATTATTTTTCTATGATTTATAATGAATTTTATAAGGTAAGGTGTACAGTAAATTTCAGATTTGTCGTATCCGCTTTGCAACGACGTTTCATGTGTAAACTATAATATTTTCAAACTATATTTTGTATAACATTATAAAATACAGATTATAAACTAATTAAAAATGATAATAAGAAATATTACAATGATATATATTTTAAATGATATGGATGCAAACGGGTATCCGAAAACGGTAAAATTTTAATATGGATGTACAATGTGATAAACGGGTAACATTTTACTCATATGGATGCATAATACTATACCTAGCATATAGCAAGATGATTTAGCATGCGACTAGACATGTAAATAATGATACGGATGCACACGGATGTCATATAACCATAAAATGATAAACTGGTAAATGCGGGATGCATAACTAAATAATACGAAATGGAAATATTCAATTGGATGCAGTATATTAGAGTATAGTATGTAATAAGATAAGTTTGCATGCACTAAAGAGGAAATAGATTGTACGGACGCATACGGATGTCCGAAAACGGTAAAACATGCCAAAATGATAACGTGGATGCATAACTAATCATTATGGAGTGTTATTATTCAAATGGATATAGAATATAGTAATATAGCATGTAGCAAGATTAACTTGCCTCGATGGATCACGATACGAATACACACGGCACGTCCGACGTCGGTAAAATGTCGCAACGCATGCACGGCCCGCGGGACGGGTGCAGGCAAGGTAAGAGGGTGATCACACAGGCAAGATACGTTCACTGGATCACTCGGATCGTCAGCGACGAGCACGGCTCCGGCGGTGATCACCGGAATCAAGAAACAAGATCAAGAAAAAGAAAGAAGAAAGAAGAAGAAGAAGTAAGAAGAAGAGGATGTGTATTAAATAAGGAAATAAATAAATAAATAAAATATATATAGAGAGAGAGAGTCAAGAGAGAGGGGGGGTTGTTAGTTTATTAGGAAATTAGTTTAGATTTAAATTTAAAAAATCTTTTATTAGTTAACTAAATTTTAATTTGTATCAGTTTATAAAATTAATATTGTATAAATAAAATTTGATATTCTGGTAAATAGAAATATAGTCCAAAACATGCCCAGGTCGAATCTAAAATTCAGTTTTAAAATACGAAAAATATATATATCGACCAAAATTAAAGTTGGGTATTCGGGTAACGAAAATGCATACCCCCAAGAACGGATGCACGTACGCGCGTGTAGCCATCCAAACAAGTCCGTTTCACTGAACGAGACAAGAACAAGATGAGCGGATGCTACCACAGGGTTAGGGGTATCAAGCAGGCCATGCAATGTACTTTTAAAATATTTTATGTGACTTAAAATGTTATATTGTAAAATGCGAATGCCAGATAAAATACCAGTATGCAAGATGTATAAATTAAAATGAAAGTGCACGAGTCTACGTAACAAGTCAGGGTAGATCATTAGCATGAATCAAGACAGGTTTCAAACAAGCGGGTCAGGTCGGATGCAAATACAAATGTCAAATACATTATTCGCACCCAAAACACAATAAATCAAGAAAATACCATAAATAAAGAAATACTAGAATTGTTATAAATGAACTAGGGTGTTACAGGCTTCATACCGACACTAAATGTCGCGTTATTAGGGGCCTGACTTTATCCACCCCCTTAGATTCGATATGCGATACTCATAGACGAACGGACAGGACTGTACGGATATTGTCACTGTCAGGCTCAGTAGGGGTTTCAGGATGAGTTTGCTCATCGTTCTCCCTTTCGCTCAATACCTGGATAGTCGTTACGTACAGCTAGGGCCGCTGACCTGCTTGTGGTTAAATCCACTGCCAGCAAATTGACGAGTCTTTAGAGTCCTACACAGAGGGTTTCCCTGCTTCGGGCGAAACGTTGTAGAGACCGTATAGTTTTATGGCAGGGTTCGATCATAAACGTGCACTTGTGCACGGATTATGATCAGACGGATACTACTAGTGGGCTTTGGTTTAAGCCGGATCCTAGTATTATATTGTTGGATTATTTTCGTCTCGTTGTATTCGTACTCATTCGGAATAGGGATGCGGGTATGTATATACAGATGAGGGGTATTCTTGTAATTTCATTACAAGATTACTTTAGATAATGTCATTTCTTTTCTTCATTAAACATTTAGTTTAAATGTTTGTGAGGTGGAAAGTGTGGGGTGTAAGTTTTGGCATTGATTCTTTTATGCATTAATTCATGCATGTGCACTAGGTGACTCATTGTTATGAGTCATGGTGGCATGATGAGATTCAATGTTTGTATAATGAGATGTTTTGTTGTGAGACGTAGGAAGATGGCAGATCATTTTATTGGTGACTTTTCTTTGGTTGATTATATATGGCTCACAAAAAAAGACCTCATTAGAACGGGCCATTTTTCTTCACTGCCTTTTTCTTTGCCTCACACTCTTCACCATCGACATCTTATTCTACCTCCACCATAAATGTCTCATGTGTTGAGAAACCTAGGGTGTATTGAGACAAAGTAATCCTACACACTCTCTACTTCATCTTGGCTATCTAGACTAACAAACTAGATAACCTAGTTGCTTCGGTTTTGAAGTCGGAGCCCGTATTACTAACCCTCGACGTGGATCTTCTTCGATGTGGGGAGACCGGAGATCAAACTTGATCAAGGAATCTGCGAGGAGCTTGGGATAAAGATTGAAGACCGAAGGACTCGGATCGTTTGGTATAACCTCTCTAAACTCCTTTACATGTTTTATTATCTAGGGCTTATAGGTTGATCCGGGAATCGGGTTCCGTTAGCGCCGGTTTCTAAAAGTTTTTGTTCCGCATTTGGCAAAGGATTGATGGCCGGGGCGCTGGCATAACCCTACATGGTATCAGAGCCACTCCATAAGCCTTAGTTAACTCATTGTCGAAATACGTCGTTTTTGTCGTGCAAAAACTGCCGACAAAAACGGTTCCGAAAACTGAAAGTTTGAAATGTTTGCACACCCCGCGGGCTCACGGTTTGAATTGAGAAGCCGCGGGGTGGTGCATGGACCCCCGTGGAAGCACCGGAGGGACTGAATAGCTGGGCCCACTCCCCAAGACCACCACAAGGTGATCTTGGCAGTGGGGACCCGAAACTGCCCCACCTTAGGAAGTTTCAGGTCTGCCTCACCCCATGGCCACCTCGTGGTGACCTTGGGGGTGGGGTACCCCCTCTAGCCCTCCCGTATCGAAGTTAATTTCATGCTCTAACTCCCCGTGAAGGTTCGGGCGCGTTTCATTTTGATTCAGACTTCCGAATCAGCTTTAAACGGTCAGTTTTTGGAACTTTAGCTCACTCTTTTTTTCATGGTTTTGGATATTGGTTTAGTTTGCTAATTGCGTGTGGAATTATAATTTCGTAGTTTTCAGTACATACATTACTATCTGCATCCGTGAATGTCATTAGAGCGGTACAACTTGTCTAATTGCTATATGTCTTTAAGACGGGTTTGCGAACGTGACATTCACGTTGATGTTCTGCAGTGTGCTGTGTTGTCGCTGGATCGTCGTGGTAGATAGCTTGGGTGCAATATTAGTACAATTTAGTTTCATTTGTACATTTGATATCGCGGGACGAGCGTCCAACATGTGGACTGCCATCACTGCCTGCTTGTATATTATTTGTTTGGGGCACGACCAGGTTGAGGTCAATGTCACCATTGTACATATTTTTCTTTTCTATACTAGGATTACCCTGCGGTGGAGTGAACGGATAGCCGGGTTCTAGAGTGCAACGGGCCCGCATCTCATGGCGTTGAGACGGAAGGGGCCTCACTCTAGAATTGGCATGCTATTCGCCGCACTCGCAGGGTGTACAGGTTGACCCAAGGAGGGGTGTTGAAGTTACCGGATTCCATGAAGTACCGGGTGGCCCATTCACTCTGATGAAGGGGGTTGCCTCACTTCTGGTTTTGGCGGGTAACTTGCTGCACTCGTAGGGGTCTAGGTTTTCATTGCACAGGTTATCCATATGACCAGGGGAACGTCAGGTTTCACTTGCGGCTCAAAGGAAACCCGGGGCTCCCAGATTATCTGTATTGTTCTGTGATGCTAATTACTTATCTGTGATGTTGCATATATCATGCCTAGAACGATTATTATATATTGTTATATATATATATATATATATACACACACACACACACACACACACTAGTAGATGTTGTATATGTTTTGCACCCGCGCTAGTCCAGCCCCCGCTCTGTCGTTAGTTAAGTAACCTAACGGGTGATGAAGGGGCCCAGTGGCGAATGCGGATGGCATATACATACATCATATTTTCATTCATTTTTGGTGTGATTAATTGATGGGACTTATTCCCTGATTAAAAATCAGGAAAAAGCTTCAGAAGAGGCATCACGTGCTCACACGTGACCAATGGTCACGTGTTGGCACGTGATGGTTAAGCAGCGGCAGAGAAGGTCACGTGTTGGCACGTGATGGTGAAGCAGCGGCAGAGAACAGAGTGCGGAAGAAGAGAAGCCCATTCCAGGGGTCACGTGCTCACACGTGACCGGCTTTAAAAGCCTTATTCTTTAACAGAATTAAATTCTGAGGAAAGATCTTTCAAATCTTTCCAAAATGGAGAAGAATTATCCAAAACCGTTGGATCAAGAATCTGAAGGTGATTAAATATCACCAATTTATGGAAAAATCTTGGACATGGAAAGATTTCCCCTAAATCTAACCGAAATAACAAAGAGATATCTTTGGATTTAAAATCCAATGGTGAATAAAATTCACCTAATAATCTAAAGGCCCAGATTAATGATGAAGATAAATCAAATCTCTCAATAAACAAATCAAATTTTTCAATGAAAGATTCACTAAAACAGATTGATTCTTTTCCTTCTCTTATAAATAGGAGCCAAAAAAGAAGAAGAATAGAGACAGAGAGATATAGAGCCTTGGAATCTTGAAAATTCAGAAGGAAGAATTTGATTCTCTGCAAAAGAAAAAACCCTAGGTAAGAAAAGAGAGGCTTCAAAAGAGAATTAATTCTCAAAAGAGTTTAACTCTTATATAAAGAAAAGAACTTAGTTCTTTCTCTGGTTAAGGATCTGCAAAGTGCACATCTCCCCATGAATTGAGAATTTAATTCTCATTGGGTTGAGATCCTGCCATGCAGATCTAAAACATAGAGGAGGGATTGAGTTTTGAGAATTTAATTCTCACAAAATTATAGGAATTTAATTCCTTTCAGATAAAATTAGGGTTTAACCCTATATTACAGGAATTTAATTCCTTCAGAGTGGACAGAACTAGGGTTTAACCCTAATTGAGAACTTAATTCTCTCAAACTCACAGGAATTTAATTCCCTTAAAAAAAATTAGGGCTTCATCTTATGCCGGAATTTAATTCTTTACATATATGGGGAATTTAATTCCTACAGAAAAGAAATTAGGGTTTAACCCTATCTAAGAATATAATTCTCCAGAAGAAAATAGGAATTTAATTCCTCTAAAGTTTATTGCTAGGATTTAACCTTATGAAGAATTTAATTCTTAAAAGATGAACAGATCTTTAAAACATGCAAAGAACCAGAGTCACGTGCTACCATGTGACCCCTGTAAAGATCCACAGAAAAGAACTTTGAGGCAACGCCTCACGTGCCCCACGTGACCCCTGAAGGATACAAAGAAAAAGCAAACAGAAGCGATGGGCGCCCTCACGTGCTACCACGTGACCCCTTGGTAAAAGCTTTAACGGTTAAAAATCCACATTCTCATCACGTGACAGCACGTGATGCTCCAAGAGCAATTATAGAAAGTATTCAATACTTTTGGTAGAATAAAATAAGGGGAATCGGGGCGCTCTCACGTGTCCACACATGACCCCTCTCTCCTTAGTGTTTAACACTAATTTGAAAACTTTGTTCCCAGTGTTTAACACTGATTTTCTTAGTGTTTAACACTAATTTGAAAACTCTGTTCCCAGTGTTTAACACTGATTTGCTTTAGAGTTTAACACTAATTTGAAATCTCTGTTTCCAGTGTTTAACACTGATTTGCTTTAAGGTTTAACACTAATTTGAAATCTCTGTTTCCAGTGTTTAACACTGATTTGCTTTAGTGTTTAACACTAATTTGAAAGCCATGTTGCTAGTGTTTAACACTGATTATGTTTTAGTGTTTAACACTAACTTGCTAATCTTACTCCCAGTGTTCAACACTGTTGGTTTTTAGTGTTTAACACTAGCTTTAGCCCAATTGGCTAAGTTTCTAGAGGCAAAGCCTCTCCTTCAATGAACCAACAGAGGGCCAATATTCTAAACATGATTGGACTTAGCCTAAGCTTGCCATAAGTCCTCAATTCAAACTTAACTAGGCTAATGGGCTCATAATATAATTAATTGGTCTTAGTTCCAAATTGGACCAAAGATTATTTAATCTACCTTGGTTCAAGGGTACATCTCTTCACTCCTTTGATACTTGGTGTTGTAATTCCTCAACGTCTTCAAAGAGTTGACGGGTCCCGATGACCACACATTGATACGGACTGTGGGGTCCTTAAACTCATAGACTATGATGTCCTTAACCTTGACCGTGATGTCTTAAAACTAATGCCGACCTGTGGAGTCCTTAAAATCCACGGACTATGATGTCCTTAACCTTGACCGGGATGTCTTAAAACTAACAACGGACTATGATGTCCTTAACCTTGACCGTGATGTCTTAAAACTAACGCCGGACTGTGGAGTCCTTAAATCCACGGAATATGATGTTCTTAACCTTGATCGCAACGTCTTAAAACTAACATTGGACCTCAATGTCCTTAAACTACCTATTGACCGCAATGTCACTAAACTAAACAATAGGGCCCCCCTTAATTGCTCTCTTGTTGGATCTAAACGATCCCGTTAAGTTGATCTTAGTCTAAAACTAGACTAACGTATCCTTAACAAATGTTTAAGTCGATCTTAGTCTCAAATGAGGCTAACGTATCCTTAAAACCAAACCTCCAAACCCAGATCTAAGATAATATGGATTTGGACTAGTCCACGCCCTACGGGCGATGACATAACTCAGTCTCCGTGTACAATCCACAGGCAACCAAACACAAAACAAACACACACGACATGAAATGATCATCTGGAGAAGAAGAGATCATCTGGAGAAGAAGAAAGTTGTTACCGCAATGCGGTAGCGTAATTAACTGCAGGGGCTTGCGCCTGCAGGGAAGAGCGTCCCCACAATCAAAAACCCCTCAAGCGAGGGGGAATCTGACGAAGTCTGCTACATCGGACACATCCGTTTAAACCTTCGATACATGGTGCCATAAATCAACTTGGTATCTTCGGAGAGGTAGACGGATAGCACCAATTAGCATCTGCCCCGAATTTCAGGCAAGACGTCTGTCGCGCTGTCTTTCGGAGGGGAACAGGACTGCGTTGATTTTGATCAATGCAAAGAAAACAGACCTATTCGATGTTGTTGGAACAATTTTCAAAAATTGTTATTACAAGGGCGTTCTCTTTTATTTTGCACAATGGTATTCGGTGATGAATATCCAGCACCTCATTCGATGAGTCAAAAGCCGAGATCCCTTCACCGGGAATGACCTCTTGGGCAGAAGTTTGCGTCAGGGTAATAACTTCACTATAGTCGATTACTTTTTGCTTTGCATCACGGTATTCAGTGTGAATATCATGCCCCTCATTCCAGGAGGAAAGAGCCAAGATCCCTTCACCGGGAGTGTTCCCCTCCGAAGGACGGCGCACAGGACTGCGAAGTCCTGACGGTGGGATTCGGGGAAGATGCTATTTGGTCTTATCCGTCCACCTCTCCGAAGATACCAAGTTGATTTATGGCACCGTGTATCGGAGGTTTAGGCGGATGCGGCCGATGTAGCAGACTTCATCAGATTCCCCCTCGCTTGAGGGGTTTTTGATTGTGGGGACGCTCTTCCCTGCAGGCACAAGCCCCTGCAGTTAATTACGCTACCGCATCGCGGTAACAACTTTCTCCTTCTCCAGAATTTCACTTCGTGTCTTGTATGTTTGTTTTGTTTTTGGTTGCCCGTGGATTGTATACGGAGACTGAGTAATGCCGTCGCCCGTAGGACGTGGATTAGTCCAAATCCGTATTTACTTAGATTTGGGTTTGGTGTTTTTAGTTTAAGGATGCATTAGTCGCGTTGCGGCTAGGATCAACTTAAACGTTCGTTAAGGATACGATAGTCCTGTTTGAGACTAAGATCAACTTAACGTGATAATCCATTTAATATCTGGCCATCGGGACTCGTTACTTTTCTAACGTCGTTGAAGGATTACAACGGCATATGTCAGAGGAGTTCAGAGATGTACCCTTGAACCAAGGTTGATTTGGAGTTTTATAGTCCGTTTGAATATTTAAGGATACGTTAGCCGCGTTTGGGGCTAAGATCAACTTAAACGGGATCGTTTAGATCCGGCAAAAGAGCATTTGGAGGCTCTATTGTTCCAGTTTTAGGGACGTAGTGGTCCATCATTAGTTTAATGACGTTTCGGTCCGACATTAGTTTAAGGATGTTGCGGTCCAATATTATTTTAAAGACGTTGCGGTCCACGAGTTTAAGGACGTTGCGGTCCATATTGATGTGTAGTCGTTGGGACCCGTCACCTCTCTGATGTCGTTGAAGGATTACAACGACAGTCGTCAGAGGGGTTCGGAGATGTACCCTCGAACCGGATATAAATTGATTTAAGAGAGCAATCTTGCTCAGTCAACTTAATTTAAGGACTTACGGCCAAAATTGGGCTAAGTCCGGTTGAAAACGTTCAACATTTTATTTGTTTTTGCATTGCATTTCTTTTTATTTTTATTTGGGCTTTGCCCAGAAAGGATGCAGATCATCAATTTATTTTGGGCTCTGCCCTTTATAAATGATGCAGAACATCAATTTTATTTAGGCTCTGCCCTTTTTATTGCTTTGCAATTTATTTTGGCATGTTAGTCCTTCTTTAATTGGGCTTGGCCCTTTTAGGAAATGCATTGCATTTATCAGGCGTTTTGCACCAATCAGAGAGCGCAAGCGCTTGTGATGACGACACGTGTCATGCAAGCGCAGTGCGCTGCGCTGCGCTTGCGCTGCTGACACATGGCGCCCTCCTGGCGGCTTGTGCAATAGCGCAGTTTTGACAAGTGCTGGGCACTGTTCTTATTCTTTTGGATCAATTTCAGATCAGAGAAAACAAGTTTTTTCTTGTTTTCTAAAGAACCAGTGGTTCATATAAGGTGCAAGGCACTGTTATCTTGAGAATCTTTTAGATTCAGAACCAATGGTTCATAAAAAGAAGTGCAAGACACTATTTATTATTTATTTTCTTTTCTTTTCTTTTCATTAAAGATCCTAGATCTTGCTCTCAGATCACTGATCTGTTCATAAGAGAATTTTCTCTTCTTTCAAAGGTTTTTACCTTCTGTTGTTCTTGAGGAGTTCTCGAGAGTTCTCTTCACTCTTTTTTTAGAAAGATGTTGATTCCTTTGAATTGAGGCTTGGGGTCCTTTTTATAGTGCCCATAAATTAGTTAAATTTGTTAAAGACATCTTCCTCTGAGTGATTCGAGGAATTTTCCCCACCATTGGATCTTTGATCCAAAGGCCTCTGCTTTACAGAAGAAAATCTTCTTGTTTTAACAAGAACAGAAAAGATTTCTTTAGAATTTTAATTCTGTTTGGCGCAGATACCCCAGCGCGTGACACGTGTCATGCAGCGCACAGCGCGGCGCAACTGTGCTTGCGCAACTGTGTAGACACGTGTCGCGCAGCGCATCGCTTGCGCAACTGTATTTGCGCAGTTGTGCTTGCGCAACTGCGCAGACACGTGTCGCGCAGCGCAGCGCTTGCGCAACCGAAACGTTGCTTCCTTTACTTTTATTTTTAAAGAGCTTTGCTCTGATTGGGTGCGCTGCCTTAGACGTTGTGCTTCCATATCGGCTTTTGACACGTGGCGCATTGCACGCAGCGCACGGGATTTGAAGTGTCTCTTCATTTATTAAAACTTAGATTTTGGGCAAATCGGATGCGTCGTTTCACCTGAGATATCTTTTCATCTCCTTTTTTTTTCAAGTCAAACTTGTATTTCCAAAATTCTGATTTCCAGGGCCTTGGAAATAATTTCATTGTGCACAGAATCTTCTGTGCTTGGGTCTATATATATAACTTGAGGCTGAGCCTTTTCTTCTCTCATTTTCAGAGAACTTCTTCGATCATGGTTTGCAACTACCCTCATGCCCGCCAACAACCATGGGAGGTGCCGATTCGGGACATCGTTCCCCGTTTTGCTGCGCGCCTGGTGGACCCTTCTCTCTCGGACGAGCAATGCGATGCCGCGATGCACGAGCTTTTGACTCGTGTGGGGTCTCCTCTCCTTCCGAATTCCATTTGGCTTCGGATAATCCTTGCCTCGGTGCTCGCCGACATTCCCCCTCCTCCAGCAGAGATGTCCTCGGCGATGCTGGATGCCGCCGAGGATAAGATTGAGTGCTTTCTCGAAGCGCACTTGATCACCAAAGCCCTGAGGGACTTCTCCTTCCACTTGCTGAGCCAGATACGGGCTCGTCGGGTTGTCATCGCCACTTTTTCCCAGGAGTGCGGCGTCGACCGTTGGATGGCTACCCCTCGGGAGGATCGCCGCTTCGACGTGATGGAAAAGACGGAGAGGGAGCTGAATAATCTTCTTTTTCTTTTTGTGAACCCTTGTCTCTCTGATCCCGTATTCGGTGATCTTTTTTAAATGTAATAAAAATAATAATGAATAAGTATTTTTCTTTTTAATCAAGTACTTCATTGTCTGTTAAGGGTTCTTTTATTTTAGTTCTCTGTTGTGCTTGTGCATCGTATGATTTTAATTTGTTATTATTAAGTGCATGTAATTTTGCAAAGATAGATTGCCTTTGGCACTTAGCCCCTTTTTTTATGAAACAGTGCATCTGTGTTAGCGCATCTGCGCTGACACGTGTCGCGCAGTGCACAGCGCAGCGCGACTGCACTAGCGCATCTGCGCTGACACGCATCGCACAGCGCAGAGCGCAGCGCGGCGCTTCCTTTAACAGAGCTTTGCTCTAATTGGGCGCGCCTTCTTGGACGCTGCGCTAATGCATCTGCGCCCGACACGTAGCGCGTTGCGCGTAGTGCAAAGGATCCGAAGCGTTGCTTCATTTATTAAAGTTTAAATTTTCAAAGCAAAGCTTTGTTTCTGATTGGGGGAAGATGAAGCGTTGCTTCATCTCCCGCCTTGGAATTTGAACAGAGTTTTGCTCTGATTGGGGTAAACAAATGCCCTCCCCCCCCACCGTTGCGCTTACGTGGCCCCGAACGTGAGCGCAACGGTGGCAGAATCCCAACCGTCGAGGCAGCTTTTGGAAGTTAAGGAGGCACTAGATGCCTATAAATAGGACCTTTGGTCCCCCACAAATGCTTATCATCTTTCAGATTTTTACTTTCAGAACTCAGAGCCTTGCTCTCTTGTTTAAACACTTTTAAAAGTTCAAACTTTATAGAATTTTAGGTAAAAATATTAATTTTGATTAAATTAAATCAGCTTTAAGTGCCTTGCTCTCAATAGATCCCTGATCTAAAGAAGACCCATTTAGGGTTTCACTTAGCAGAGCTTTGCTCTAAAGGGGTCTAAAGAGAACTAAAGGGAACCCTATTAGGGTTCCATTAATAGAGTTCTGCTCTCCAAAAGGTTCCCCTTGGATTTTCTTAATTAGTGGAGCTTTGCTCCTTCCAAATCATATAGAAGATCTCTTAAGAGTTCTTCATGGCATTTGATACTATTATTATTATATCATTTTTTCTCAGAGCAAAGCTCTCAATGTTCTTAAGTAATTTTCCTTAAATTCTCCTCATAACTGGTTTTTTGACAGGTGTTACTCCTGTCTATAGAGCATTGCTCTCGAGGAGTTTTAACTCCCTATACCTTTTCCTCGTTGCTAATCTTCCAATGTTGCTTCCTTCAGGCATTATGGCGGCGCATCTATACAGTCTGCATGAGTTCATTACCTATGAGGATATTCGTGCACAGGGCCGTCAACAAAACCAAGAGTTTACAGACTCCCAATGTGCAGAGGTCATGGGTCGTCTGAACGCAGGCGGTGGTTGGCTGCTACCTCATCGTTCGGCTCTTTTGAAAGTTGTGCTGGGAGCAATATGGAGAGCACTTCCGGGTCTTCATGAGGCCTTACCGCTCAATGCGCTGGATGATGCCGAAGACAAGGTGCATTCAGTGTACCTGACGGGGGTGATCTCGAAGAAACGGCGAGACAGCCTCATTGACATCCTATATCAAATCTTCCAGCAGACGACGATAGTCGCTGCTTATCGAAGGCCGGGAGGGCTTGCCGAGGATCTCGATACAGAGGAGCGCGAGAGGCTGCGCATAAGAATAATTAGAAAGGCCAGAAGAACCCTGGATGGCCTTACTTTTGAATTCCTCAATCCGTGTCCCGGATCTGAGGTTATACCGTTGTAATAATTTGAATAATGTCTCTTATTCATTGCTCTTATGATTGTAAGAATTTTTAGCAATATGAATGGAAACCCCCCATTTTTTATTTTAGCTTGTCTTATTTCTCGTCCCAAATCTTCTGCCCATGCATAAATGAGTGCGTCTCATACGCTTGATCAAACGTAAATCGGATGCTCTTTCTATCATTTTCCTTTTTCTTTTATTGTTAGCATGCTGTTTTAATAATCATGGTTGACGGATAATAGAGCACGCATCTTGACTTTCTTAGGAAATAGCGATGGCTTAGGCCGCGGGTTCAGATCTGCTGCCTAAGACTTTTCAACTCCATGAGCCGTGAGGGTCTCATAGAGACTTTTCTCCCTACGGATTGAGAGGATCTCGTAGGTGGTTTTTCCTCCTTAGGAATCGTGAGGATTCCTAAGTGTTGTTTCCTCTTATAAGTCGTAAGGATCCTATAAGAGAATTTTCCCTCTTACGAGTCGAGAGGACTCGTAAGCGGTTGTTTCCCTCCTTGTCGAAACTCGACCTTGGAGAGTGAGACCCGTGAATAGTATGCAAGAGACCATTTTGGATTGACTTGCAGGGTCCCATTGTTCAGGAAGCAAGTTTTTTAGTCCCTGCTGCCTGAGGCTTCATCTTGCAAGTTGAGACGAATCGGGAATTTTTTCGGAGACACTGGTTTCTTTGTGAGCCGACGCGAATCAGGAGGCTCTCGTCAAGGAGTGTTTGTATCCGTGAGTCGAGGAGTTTGCTAGGGATTATTTGTTTCCCAAGCGCCAAGGATTATTTGTTTCCTTGGGGTTTGAAACGAGTCGAGAATTTCCCACGGAGGCACCGGTGGCTCTGCGAGTCGGCGCGGATCAGGAGGCTCTCGTCAAGGAGTGTTTGTATCCGTGAGTCGAGGAGTTTGCTAGGGATTATTTGTTTCCCAAGTGCCAAGGATTATTTGATCCCTTGGGGTTTGAAACGAGTCGAGAATTTCCCACAGAGGCACTGGTGGCTCTGCGAGTCGATGCGGATCAGGAGGCTCTCGTCAAGGAGTGTTTGTATCCGTGAGTCGAGGAGTTTGCTAGGGATTATTTGTTTCCCAAGCGCCAAGGATTATTTGTTTCCTTGGGGTTTGAAACGAGTCGAGAATTTCCCACGGAGGCACTGGTGGCTCTGCGAGTCGACGCGGATCAGGAGGCTCTCGTCAAGGAGTGTTTGTATCCGTGAGTCGAGGAGTTGGCTGAAGACACTGGTTTCTTCGGAGTTGGAATGAACCGTCGAGGTTTGGCTTCGTCTTCTGGCGGAGCCTGTTGGGAAAGTATGGTTCCCTCTTTGTTTACGCCCTTGGATTGTATACAGGGATCGATGTGATCTTAACTGTAGGACTAAAGTTTTATCATCATTTTTTTTATCTCCGCCATGCTCTATCATTTGAGCTTTTATATCGCGAAGGTCGCGATTGCCCAATCATTTCGGCTATTTTTCACGGTGCCCAATCATTTCGGCTATTTATTTTATTTTTACTCGCTGCTTCTTATTGCGAGATGCCCAATCATTTCGGCTGTTTTATATGAATACGTTTTTACTTGCTGCTTTTTATTGCAAGTTGCCCAATCATTTCGGCTGTTTCGTATGCATGTGCGGCTTGCTGGTTTTTCACCGCAAACTTGAAATTAGACACCGATTTCGGCATCAGCACCGCTACAACTGGGATATTGCCAGGAGCGAATCATCATTTGCTTCTGTCGATGTCGAACAAAGATGGCTTAGCGAACAGGATTAAGGTCCTGTTGACTAAGGCTTTTAACTTCATGAGCCATAAGGGTCTCACAAAGATATTTCTCCCTACAAGTCGTGAGGATTTTGTAGGCGTATTTTCTCCTTAGGAATCGTGAGGATTCCTAATTGCATTTTTCTCTGTAAGTCGTAAGGATCCCACAGGAGGGTTTTCTCCTTGTAAATCGAGAGGATTTACAAGGGTCATTCACCATACGAACATATCCCCAGTCACGGATGAGACTTGGTTAGGGAAATGTTTATTCGCGCCCGTGGATTGTATACAAGGGTCAGTGTTGAACGACTTGTAGGGCAATATCGGAAATTGTGGGGATCGCTTAAGCACAGGTTGAGGTCTCTGTAACTTAAGACTTTCAAATCCTATGAGCCGTGAGGGTCCCATAAGAGAGTTCTCCTTACGAGCCGTGAGGATCTCGCAAGTGTATTTTCTCCTTTGGAATCGTAGGGATCCCTAAGTGTGTTGCTCCTTTGTGAGTCGTAAGGATCTCACGCGGGTGGTTTCTCCTTACAAGGTCGAGAGGGACCTGTAAGTGTCCTTCAACGAGGTTGCGCCCTTTCAGGTTTTCACAAACACTCGCCGGTAGTCCTGCTGTTTTTACTCACGGAGCCCTTTCGTGTTTTCATCCGTGCCCTTTTTGCTTATGGACATACTGTTTTTTTTATTCTTTTTATTTTCTTTTTCTCTTTTTTTTACGAGGTCGCGTCGTTTCGGGTTTTCACGAACACTCGTCGGTAGCCCTGCTATTTTTACTCACGGAGCCCTTTCGAGTTTTCATCCGTGCCCTTTTTGCTTATAGACATACCGTTTTTATTTATTATATTTTTTTTATTTATTTTTTTTTATCTTGTCAGCCTAAGGATGCTGCGGTATTAGTTTAAGGACGTTTCGGTCCGCTATTAGTTTAAGGACATTTCGGTCCGAATTTGAGAAGACTGGCTACTGTTGATAGAGTTTGAGCTTAGGAAGATAGCGAGCGGATATAGTAGTCGTCATCTACCATTAACCTAGGCTGTGGCTCATTAAGCATAGCATCTTTTTAGGAAGCGACCGTTTATTGGCCTGAAAGGCCTTTCACCGTGCATGTCCATGAGTAGATAGGCCCCACCCTGGTAGACCTTGTCTATGATGTACGGGCCTTCATAATTTGGCTCAAACTTCCACCGCCTGGCGCGATTGGGGATCATGGGCCTTTTGACCACTAGCACGAGTTCCCCTTGGCGGAATGTTCTCGGTCGGGTCAATCTTTCGTATGAGTGCGTCATCTTTGCTTTATAAGCTTCCAGATTTTATTGCGCTATGAGCCGGGTTTCATCAAGGGCGTCAAGCTCCTCAAGCCGAAGGTTAGCATTTTCTTCGTTCGTCAGCTCGTAGCGGACTGCCTCTCGTAGAGAGGGTAACTCTATCTCGAGGGGGAGTACTGCTTCTGTACCGAATACCAACGCATACGGCGTTGTGTTCGTGGCTGTCTTGAACGTAGTTCGATACGCCCAAAAAGCTTCTTGCAGTCTCTCATGCCAGTCCTTCTTATTTCGGGACACCGTTTTCTTCATGGTCTTTGTCAAGGTCTTGTTGAAGGCCTCGGCTAAACCGTTAGCTCGTGGATTGTAAACTGAATAATATCTCCAGTCTATATTGTGCTGCTGCGCGAAGCGACTGATCTTGTGGCTTCTGTAAGCTGGCCCGTTATCGGAGATGATCCGTCGTGGAGTTCCAAACCGATATATGACGTGCGTCTTGAAGAAATGGAGGATATTCTCCGTCTTAACTTCTCTTAACGGTACTGCTTCTGCCCATTTATAGAAGTAGTCAGTCGTCGCCAGGATGAAACGATATCCCCTAGACGATGCTGGTTCGATTGGGCCGACTATGTCAGTTCCCCACATCTCGAACGGCCAGCTAGCCACCATTGGATGTAATGGATTTGGATGCTGATGGATGAAGTCCCCATGAATTTGGCATGAGTGACATTGCTTCGCATATTCGAGGCAATCTTGAATCATCGTGGGCCAATAGTAGCCCATCCGTTTGATTTTCAACTTCATCTTTGGCCCTGCTTGGTGAGAACCGCAGAGTCCGTCATGAACTTCATGGACGACCCTTCTCGCTTCGTCAGGTCCTAAGCATGTAAGCCACAGAGAATCAAATGACCTCTTGTATAGAGTATCATTGACGAAGGCGAAAAACAGAGCTCGTTTCATGAGCTGATGTCTTGTGGACGCTTCTTCGGGCATTCGGTGGGACTTAAAGTAGTCTATAAAGACTTCCCTCCAATCCTCGGCCTTTTCCCGGTCTTTTATTTGCAGAGCCATTCGCTCAGTCGTTTCCTTTTCTTCGGGTGATTCCGGAGATATTTCCGCTGGGGCAAGCACCCGACGGCTTTGTACCACGATTCTTACGTCATCGAGGTTCTCGTCGGTCAATTCTTTAGCAAGTTTGGCCAACGGTCTGCTTTACTGTTTTCCGCACGCGGTATGTTTTCCAAAGTGTAGGAGGGAATTTGGGTCAACAGTTGTTGCACCTTTTCACCGTACCTCACCAACTCCGGTTTGCACGTTTGGTAGTCGCCGTTTACTTGACTAACGACCAGTTGAGTATCTTCGTATATGAGGAGGTTTTCAATTCCCATGTCAATGGCGATCTCGAGGCCTGCTATCAAAGCTTCGTATTCGGCTTCATTGTTTGTCCTCGGCTCTGTTAAGGAAAAAGCGAAGCGCATTATCCCTCCTTGTGGAGTCACGAAGATAAGGCCTACCCCCGATTTGATTATAAGGGTACTTTGTTTGCACTTTTTCATGGATGATGCTCCATCGAAGTAAAGCTCACATCGGGTATCACCACTGTCGATTGCGTCAAATGCATGTTCGTCTGGTAGATCGCAATTCAAAGGAGAATCGGCAGGTATAGGATGTTCAGCGAGGAAGTCGGCGATGGCCTGGCCTTTCACTGCTTTGAGAGGCTGATAGGTTATTGAGAACTCCATCAAGAGCAAAGCCCATTTAGCGAGTCGACCTGTCAATATGGCCTTTGACATTAGATATTTGAGAGGGTCCACCTTCGAAATGAGACGGACCTCATGCGCCAACGCATAGTGCCTGAGCTTTGTTATCGCAAAGATCAACGCCAGGCAGTGTTTTTCAATGGGGGAGTAGTTGCTTTCTGCCCCCAGCAGAACTCGACTTAAGTAGTAGAGTGCTCTTTCCTTCCCTTGATCGTTCTCTTGTGCCCATAATGCGTTTAAGGAACCTTCGAGGGCAGTTGTATAAAAGATGAGGGGTTTTCCCTTAACCGGAGCAGCCAAAACTGGAGGGTTCTGCAGGTATTTTTTGATCTCGTCCAGTGCGCTTTGGCATTTTTGATCCCAGATGAACAGAGTTCCTTTCTTCATTAGGTGGCTGTAAGGGCGACACTTGCCAGAGAGGTTGGCTATAAATCGCCTAATATATGCGAGCTTCCCTTGGAGAGACCGCAGCTGTTTGAGAGTCCTCGGTGGAGGCATTTCCATGATCGCCTTGATTTTAGATGGATCTATTTCGATACCTCGGTGTCGGACGATGAATCCCAGGAATTTGCCCGAGGAAACTCTGAATGCACACTTGAGCGGGTTCATTTTCAAGTTGTTTGCCGAAGGCGTTGAAATACGGTCTTCAGATGCTCGAGATGTTCCTCATATGATTTGCTTTTAACAACGAGGTCGTCGATATAGCATTCGACGATTTCGTGTATAAGGTCATCGAAGATCTTTGTCATGGTCGTTTGATAAGTGGCACCGGCATTCTTTAAACCGAAGGGCATCACTTTATAACAGAATATATCCAAAGGAGTCCTAAAGGTGGTGTGCTTCTGGTCTTCGGGATGCATCTTTATTTGATTATACCCTGATGAGCCATCCATGAAGGAGAAAATCTCGTGAGTAGGTGTGTTGTCTATCATCAGTTCGGTGACTGGCACTGGGAAATCATCCTTCGGGCAAGCTTTATTAAGATCCCGGAAGTCTACGCATATGCGCACTGTCCCATTTTTCTTCATCACCGGGATGTTGTTGGCGATCCATTCAGGGTATTGAACTTCCTGGATGAAGCCAGAGTCGATCAGCTTCTTGACCTCGGCATTGATATTCATCTCAAGCTCGAGCCGCATTTTTCTTGGTGCCTGTTTGACTGGCTTGATGTCCGGGGATATCGCCAATCTATGCACAGCGATTTCTGGATCTAGTCCCGGCATTTCGGAATAGTTCCACGCAATGCAATCTCTATGTTGTAGAAGCACGTCTTTTAACGCGGCCACCCTCTCTTCAGACAGTAGCTCGCTGACAAATGTCGGTCGCGGATCGTTTGCCATCCCCAACTCAATTTTCTTGAGGTTATCTGCAGTGGTGTGGATTCCATCTTCCAGCTCTTTTGGCGCTGGTGGGAATTCTGAGATTACCTCGTCGTTACTATTTTCGAAGCACCAGGGAAGGTCATCCATGTTCTCGGGCTTTTCTTTTAATATCGTTATCATGTGACAAGTATGAATTCGCTTCCAATCCCAATGTGGAACTGGTTCTTCTTTCGTGGCCTTGGGCTCGTGCTTCTGTGGCAGCGCTACCCTCCAGTTGTCGGACAGAGCGAACTTGCCAAGCTGATACTGATCTTCGACCCAATTCTTGAAGGTGAAGCAATCTTCAAGAGGATGCCCTATTACTCGATGGTAAGAGCCATAGTCCGGGTCAGATACTTCACCTGCTTGTTCAGGGTTTTTGGACTCCGGCAGTGTAAGCATTTGATGTTTTAGAGCAAGATCAAGTATCTTTTTCGTCTTGTCCCGAGGAAACAAGTACGCTTGACCCATTTTCTTCATGAGGGATGGATCAATAACGCTCGACTCCCGTTTGCGTGGCTTCTTAGCCCTGCTTTGTTGTTATTGAGCGTCTTTTTGGCCTTTCGACTTATTTCTGCTTTTACGCCGAGCCTTCTTTATAACAGGTTGACAAGGAGTGGCATTTTCATCCTTCACGGCCTGTTGGAGAAGGCGTTGCATCTTGGCTTTCTCGTAGATGACCGTCTCGTGGTTGTGATCATCCCGTACTTTTTGACCAGCTTTCCTTATAAGCTTGTCCATTCGTTCTTCGAACGACGGACTGGACTCTTTTGCATCTGGAACTTTCACTTTCTCAGGATTAGCGTCCTCCCATTGAGCATCCGCTTCTTCATCGAAGTCATATATGAGGTAACAGCTGTTTAGTAGCTCTCGTTTCTTTGACCGGATGTATCCAAGCCCTCTTGTCTCCATTTTCCCATTAGGCAGTTTGCGTTGAGTCCCTGGGACGTTCCAGATCCTGTCATAGAATTTGGCCTTTCTAACGGTCTGCTTGAAGGATATCCCCTGGCGTTTCAGTAGCTTCTTCAAACCTTCCGCATAATATCTGGGGAGACGGATAGGCTGAAGCCTGTCGAGCGTAGAATCCACGCCATGCCAGATTTCTTTTTCTACCTTGGTTTCTTCAGAGCGGTAAAACAGAATTGCTTTCTCTCTCTCTCGCCTGGGAGGGATATAGAATGTCCGCAACTCTTCTACACTGTAGATATTAAGTGCGTCCAGTTCTTTATGGTGTTTAAGCGGCACTATGGCGACTTGTAGACTTTGCTTTTCGTCAGCGGACGTTTGTATTGAAGGTCGAGCAGAGAATACAGCATGGACTTCATCTTCCGAGTCGCTACCAAAGATCAATGTGGGAGTGGACGGTCCTGGCTTGTTGTGTTGGGGCGGACCCGAATATACCATCTCCTCTTCTTCCTCGGTATCACTGCCGAAGACAGGGATGGTAGCGTTAGTTTTATTCTCCGGCTTGTGACACTTCTCCGTGTCTTTGAAATCCGGTAAGAAGTATTTGGCGTCTTCATATTTGCGGACCTCGTTCACAGAGAACGGGTTCAGTTCTCCCGTCACGGTATACTCGAAACCATCCTTAAAATACTTCATGCACTGATGTTGTGTAGAAGGGATGATGTTGTACTCGTGTAACCATGGTCGGCCGAGCAAAGCGTTGTAGCATGTCTTGGCGTCTATGACGTGGAACTTAATGTCTGTGACGAGTAGCCCGAAGCATAGCGTCAGTATCACGGATCTAAGAGTCTTTGACGATTGGGAGTCGAACCCGGAGATGGTGATCTTGTCCCGAGCAAGGTGCTGGACGCTCATGCAGATTTCCTTCAACACCCGCACGTTGAGTAGGTTAACAGATGACCCGTTATCGATCAGGATTTTGCCTATCTTTATATCATGGCAGTATCCCAAGACATAGAGAGGGCGATTGTGTTCGCACGTCCCAAGTAGAAGGTCTTCATCGCTAAAAGTAACATCGGCTGTGTGCACTTCCTCCGATTCATCCTTCATCTTTTCCTTGGACAGGCATGCTTGGAATTGTTCTGGGTCTTGGAGAGCCTTAATCAACGAATCTCTCGCCTCTTTTGATAGCAAAAGGGCGTCAAGAATGCTGAGCTGTGAGGGCATCTTCCTCAGATGTGCTAAGACGTTGTAATCCACCTTATTCTTCTTTGGCAAGTCTTTGGCAGCTAGCTCTTCCACCACTTGGCCATCTAAGACGATATCTTCAGAGACTTTTTCTTTCCCTTTATCTTTTCTGTTTAAGGGTCCGAGGTTCTTTTCAGGCAGCGTCCGATTCCGCAGCCGGATATTTTCGCAGACCTTCGGCTCTTCTTCTTTTCCTGAAGTGGATTCTTTAAAGAGAGGAGCAAGTTCCAGCTCTTCATCAGAATCGCTCCCGAATGTAGGCACTTATGACCCGTCGGTGTTAACCATGCGACAATCGCCGGTAGTTCTTTTAAGCCCCTCGGTTGTATTTCTTTGCTCCCGACGAGTTTTACGCTTTTCCCGTTTAGAGTGTTGTCAATGAGCAACGTATCCTTGCCACCATCTATCGAAAGCTTTGCACTCTTGAGTGGGGTGCGAAACCTTCTGATGATATAAGCAATAGGAGGGGCGCATTTCCGCTTCACCAGTAATTTTTTCTTCAGAGGATGGTAGCTTCATGCCCATTGATATCGCCTTTGCAAACTTTTTTCTCATCTTGAATTGGCTTTTGTCGGTAGCGGAAGTGTTTAGCTCCAACAGGATCGTCTCAGCTCCTTTATCAAGTCGCTGGTGCTTGGCCCTTTCAAATATAGCCGCCTCGCGCTCCCGATCAACTTTACTTTTCAACCGAGCTTCATTAAGGAATGCGTCAATTACTTCATCTGATGGCCCCAGAACTTTTGGTTCAGGATCTTCCCCCAGCTTTTCGGTGCAAGGAGTCTCCTCATCGTTCGTGATCGAATGGGAAATCATATGACAGCTCGCCACATATTCCTCGGATTCATCCGATGAACTTTCTCCCTCGTCTTCTTCTTGAAAGACGTGATTGAGGAACTCTTGGAGCGTAATGGGAGTCCGTGCCTTTTGGTTGTATTCATCCAGCGCGTCAATTTTCTTTTGTAAGTCTGTGCGCTTGTCGCCAGGCTTCACGGACTTCTTAGATTTTTTCTTCTTCTTTTTTGAAGATTTTGACGGCTGGCTGCAAGTGCTTGAACCACCACCATCGGTCTTTGGAGTTGGACATGGCTTCAACATCCTTTCAATGACCTGCGGTTCCAACGGGTTCTTCCACTTGATCGCTGGACATGTCTGAAGATTATTTAGCATCCTCTTTGTCTTGGCTGATAATACAACCTCCCAAGGAGCTTCTTCAACGACGGAGCTGTTCCCCTCCGAAAGGCGGCGCACAGGACCGCGATGTCCTAACGCTGAGATTCGGGGCAGATGCTAATTAGTGCTATCCGTCCACCTCTCCGAAGATGCCAAGTTGATTTATGGCACCGTGTATCGGAGGTTTAGGCGGATGCGGCCGATGTAGCAGACTTCGTCAGATTCCCCCTCGCTTGAGGGGTTTTTGATTGTGGGGACGCTCTTCCCTGCAGGTGCAAGCCCCTACAGTTAATTACGCTACCGCATCGCGGTAACAACTTTCTCCTTCTCCAGAATTTCACTTCGTGTCGTGTGTGTTTTTTTTGTTTGTGGTTGCCCGTGAATTGTATACGGAGACTGAGTAATGCTGTCGCCCGTAGGACGTGGATTAGTCTAAATCCGTATTTACTTAGATTTGGGTTTGGTGTTTTTAGTTTAAGGATGCATTAGTCGCGTTACGGCTAAGATCAACTTAAACGTTCGTTAAGGATACAATAGTCCTGTTTGAGACTAAGATCAACTTAACGTGATAATCTATTTAATATCTGGCCATCGGGACTCGTCTCCTCTCTAACGTCGTTGAAGGATTACAACGGCAGATGTCAGAGGAGTTCGGAGATGTACCCTTGAACCAAGGTTGATTTGGAGTTTTATAGTTCGTTTGAATGTTTAAGGATACGTTAGCCATGTTTGGGGCTAAGATCAACTTAAACGGGATCGTTTAGATCCGGCAAAAGAGCATTTGGAGGCTCTATTGTTCCAGTTTTAGGGACGTAGTGGTCCATGTTCCAGTTTAGAGACGTGGTGGTCCGACATTAGTTTAAGGACGTTTCGGTCCAACATTAGTTTAGGGACGTTTCGGTCCAATATTAGTTTAAGGACGTTTCGGTCCGATATTAGTTTAGGGACGTTCCGGTCCAATATTAGTTTAGGGACGTTTCGGTCCGATGTTAGTTTAAGGACGTTTCGGTCCAATATTGAAGGGTGTGGTTGTCGGGACCCGTCACCTCTCTGACGACATTGAGTGATTACAACGACATGTGTCAGAGGAGTTCGGAGATGTACCTTCGAACCGGATATAAATTGATTTAAGAGAGAGCTATGCTCAGTCAATTTAATTTGAGGACTTACGGCCAAAATTGGGCTAAGTCCAGTTGAAAAATGTTCAACACTCTTATTAAATAATGCATTGCATTTCTTCCATTTTTTTTTGTTTGGGCTCTGCCTATAAAGATGCAGAGCATCAATTTATTCTGGGCTCTACTCATTTATGAATGATGCAAGGCATCTGTTTTGTTTGGGCTCTGCCCCTTTTAAAATGCATAGCATTTTCATTATTTCATTTGGGCTCTGCCCATTTATAAATGATGCAGAGCATCAATTTAATTAGGCCTGTTTGGTCTTTTAATTGGGCCTGGCCCTTCAGGAAAAGAAATGCATTGCATTTGTCAGGAGCTTTGCGCCAATTACTGAGCGCAAGCGCTTGTGGTGAGGACACGTGTCATGCTCTGGTGAGCGCAAGCGTAATAGCGCAGTGCGCTGCGCTGTTGCGCTACTGACACATGGCGCGCTCTGGTGAATTGCGCCAATTCCAGAGAGCAAAGCTCTATTTCAAGAGGGCGTAGCGCAAGTTGTTTTATAGCTGACACGTAGCGCTCTCTTAAGAGCGCAACAGCGCAGTTTGGCAGTGCGGAGCACTAAGAATCTTTTAGATTCAAGAACAGAAGTGCAAAGCACTATTTGATTTCTTGATCTAAATTAGATCAAAGAAAAATGAATTTTTTCTTTTTTGTTTCAAGAACCAGAGGTTCATAAAAGTGCAAAGCACTATTTTTATCTTGTTGTTTTCTTATTATTATTATTATTTTAAAAAAAAGAACCAGTGGTTCATGAGAAGTGCAAAGCACTGTTTATTATGTAAAGAACATTGATCTGGTTTTTAGATCAATGATTTATTAAAAGAGATTTCTTTTCTCTCATGAAGGTCTTTACCTTTTTCTTTGAAATTCTCTCTGTATTTGAAGCTCTTGACTTTTTTTCAAGAAAAATGTTGATGCTTTGAATTGAGGCCTAGGGTCTTTTTTATAGTGCCCATAAATTAGTTAAATTTGTTAAAGAGATCTTTCTCTGAGTGATTTGGGGAATTTTCCCAACCGTTGGATCTTTGATCCAAGGGCTTCTGCTTTGCAGAAGAAAATCTTCTTGTTTTAACAAAAACAGAAAAGATTTCTTAGAATTTTAATTCTGTTTGGCGCAGATGCCTCAGCGCGTGACACGTGTCGCGCAGCGACACGTGTCAGCTCAACTGCGCTAGCGCATCTGCGCTGACACGTGTCGCACAGCGCAGCGCAACTGCGCTCACGCATCTGCGCTAACACGTGTCGCGCAGCGCACAGCGCAGCACAACTGCGCTAACACGTGTCGCGCAGCGCTCAGCGCAGCGCAACTGCACTGACACGTGTCGCGCAGCGCAACTGAAGTGTTGCTTCCTTTAAATAGAGCTTTGCTCTGATTAGGCGCGACTTCTTAGGCGCTGTGCTGACGTATCAGTGCCTGACATGTGGCGCGTTGCGTCCGAGATTTGAAGCGTTGCTTCAAAATTTTAAATTTTGAATTTCAACAGAGCTTTGCTCTGATTGGGCAAAACAAATGCCCCCCACCGTTGCGCTCACGTGGCGCGCATGTGAGTGCAGCGGTGGCAAACTCCTGATCGTTGGATCAAGGGGTGAGCTCAAGGGGCGCAAGCGCCTTATAAATAGGGCCACTGGCCCTTAGAAAAATCTTACCGTTTTAAGATTTTTGATTTCAACGGAGCTTTGCTCTTTCTTAAGAACTTCAGAGCTTTGCTCTTTCTTAAGAACTTCAGAGCTTTGCTCCTTCCCAAACTTTAGGTAAAAATTAACTTCAATCAAATTAATTTAAATTAATCTTAACCAAAGTGCTTTGCTCTCATAGATCTTTTGATCTAAAGAAATCCCCATTGGGGTTTCATAAACAGAGCTCTGCTCTCAAAATTTATAGATCTACAGGGATCTTGTTCATGGGTTTTAACCCATGAACAGAGCTTTGCTCATAGATCTAAAAAAACAGCTCTTTTAGATTTGAAAAATGAAGAGTCTTTTTTATAAATTTTTCATGAATCTTTCAAGATTCCAAAAATTTTCTGATGGACTCATTACCACAGAACCATGCTCTTTTAAGGAATTTTATTTCCCTGGGACCAGAGTTTGACAAGTGTCACTCTGTGACAGAGTTTTGCTCTGAAAGAGGAGATTTTCTTCTTGTCTTTAGGGATTCTTTATTAATGGGAATGTTTTCCTGGGGACCAACTGACAATCTCATCCAATGATGAGGTTGTCCTATTAACTGACGTACTGTCATCCAGATTTTGTGGGTCCCTCTTTAGTCTCCTACTCACTGCACTGCTGTGTGGTGTAATTAATTAATTTTAATTTAATTTAATTAATGCATTTTCCTTTTTTTAGATGCCAAACGTTGGAATTACAACACTAACGGCTAAATTGTTCTTTTGCAGCGATCATGTCTCTAGACAATTCATTCCCGTTCGTCCGCTCGGAGGAGGGATTTCCCGAGGCGCCCTTGGACCGTGAAGTCCTGGCCATGATTAAGGAGTACGACCCAGAATACAAGAGTCTCCATCTTTGGGGGTCGTGGTACAATCAGATCATCATGGGCCGACGGAGCTTCACATGCGCGGTGCCGTCTGAGCCCATCACGGCGATTCATTATGCTACCCCACCCTCGGTGCAGTATGCCGTGAAGTTGGTGGATTGGACATCGAAGGGCTTTCTACATCCCGCCATAGATGCGATACCAGTTCAGCGTCCTATGGTTTTGGACATCCTAGGACGCCGTATCTGTCAAGGTGAAGCACGACCTTGGGGGCAATCGTACAACCTTGGTCTGATCCCCCGCCACCCGATTGGCTATCTGCCGTGGGCCCGGTACATCCTATCGACGAAGAAGTCGCGGTTGATAAGATTAGGACTGTACACCGCGGTCTACGTCTCTCTCTTTCAGTATCCCACGCTCCCCACCTGGTGGTTCAAAGCTTTCCTGGAGCAATGGAATATTCCTACCCACACTTTCCTTGCCATGGATCGGGAAGTGTCAATCTCCTTGGAGGAGTTCGCGGAGGTATCCGGTTTACCAGTGGTGGGGGAACATTATAAGGAGCTGCTCCCGACAGATGTGTACGTCTTTGGTGCTAGGCCGATGGTAAGGGGGGTCACGCCAGAGAATGCTGTTCAGCACCAGTTCCCAAGCTTGATTAAAGTGTTGAACATATATGAGTCCCTCTTCGTCGAACATGGGAGTCGGGGGGTTAACTTTGAGGATTTCATTGCTCGGTTTCTTCACCCAAACGTCCTCTCTGCAGACACTGCCAAGTTTGCCACCCTTGAGGACCCTTTCGGTTTAGGTTTGGATAACCTGCCGGCGAATGAAGTAGGCCAAAAGGATTTTTTTCTTCCTAACTTTCCGACCATGTCTCTTGCAGAAGTTGCGGCCCCTGGAATGGATGAGGAGGCCTTTTTCTTAGGATTTCTCGGGCTATGGTTGAGTTGGTTCGCTATCCCAATGCACTCTCATCGGATGCGGCCCTCCGTCTTTTACCCAGCCCACCGGATGGTCATCGGGGTAAAGGTAGCTGTTGGGATCGCTGGCTTGGCGCACTTATACCATGGCCTCAGTCGAGCAGCGGATGCTAATGAGCCCGGGGTACTGCATGTGGTCTTCCTGATGCATTACTTTGTATCGTGGCTCGAGCTACACACGGCGGGTGTCTTCGGCATGCATAAAAGGCCTTCATTCTTTGACAAGTGCGGTTTTCCTCGCATTATACAGTTGATTGGCTCATCAATCCCCCCTTCACCACGGAACGCCAGGGGTTTACTGCTTCGCCCTCACACCGTTGGAGTCGAGATGTCCTTTATTGACAAGGTATTAACCATTGGAAAAGCATCCACCACTGCGGTGCGACCATTACAGGACTCTTTTAAGGATGGAGCTTCAGTGTTAACGGCCCGAGAGACCCTCCACTTGTATTCTATTAGACCGGGCTTCCTAGTCTTCAGGCAGGGCGGTGCAGCAATCTTCATGAGATATAACCCGCATCGTTTTGCCCAACAACTGGGCTACGATCAAGGGGTACCCTTGGAAGCTTTCTTACTGGAACCTGCTGCCAATGAAGAAGGGATGGAGAACGCGTTACATCACTTCATGCGCCTGAACACGGGTTCTCGTTTTTTCATCAGCACGCCGGCCTGCGCTCCACGACTCCTTAATGTATATAAAGAGTGGTACAATCATGCAACGGGGGCTGTTATAAAGGAAGAGAGGCGAGTTTTGATCGACCGTAAAGAAGTACCCCCCGACACCAACCGTAACGCTCCCTTAGTGCCAAGGACCCCGGTGGCTCCTCCTCTAAAAGATGCCGGGGGCAGACCATCTCGTGCGCAAAGTCCTCCACGTGAGCTGCCGCTCCATGATATCACAGATGCACCTCCCGCACCCTGTGCTCCAGTGGAAACAGTGGTTGTACCCTCGCCGGAGTCTGGCGTGGGTGCGGACATCGGGACCCGTCATCCCAAAGTGGCTGCTAAACGGAAGTCGATTCCCCGTGAGCCTAGGGTCGGAGGGCAAAAGAAAAAGAAGTCGCTCTTCGCTGCGGATGTCGTGTTCGGTTAGGAACCCCATGCTCCCTATGCCGAGGGCCTGCTCGAATACGGGACTAACGAAGGATTAGTGATGCCGCTGCCGGACGATACAGACTTGGAGGCTGCTCTCAAAGCTTCAGCATGGTTGGCGAGGCATGACACGTGGCTAGCTAAGCTTGCGCAATCAGGTAACTACTAGTCGCCTTTTCTTTATTGCAACATATCCTCTTCATTGCCTTTGACTAACGCTTTTCTTTCTTTTCTTTCAACAGGCATCACTGATGAAGAAGCCATTGCCGCTTCTCTGAAGACTTTCCAGGAGGAGGAACGTCTTAGAGCATCTATGGGCCTTAGTAAGTTTCAACTCATCAAGTTTTCATTTTCCTTGTGTTATGGTCGATCTAATCTTTCCCTTTTAATCACAGGAACCTTAATGTCGTTCCCTCCAGGTGACGCAGATGTTCTACCAGCTGCCGATGTTCCAGCTTCCTCTGGGCCACCGCAGGAGGTTCGTCTTGAAGAGCCGATGAGAGATGCTTTAAAGGCTCTGGAGGCATCCCTGAACAAGGATGACGACGCCTTGAAGGAGGCGTCACTAAGGTCCATCGTGACAGCCCGGGAGGAAAGGAAGCGGCTGAGGTGTGAAGCGAAGGCGCGCAGGGCTGTCTTGGCTATGGGAGAGGGTCCCAGCACTGCCCCTCGTGATGATACTATATCTGAAGAGGCCCCTATCGCCCTATCCACTGCCCGCAGAGAGGTGGCGCGCGCAGTTCGGAGCGCAAACGGTAAATCCGCCTCAGGTAATATTTCTCTCGGAGTTTTTGTTATAAGGATTTTAATGTCATTGGTCCTTACATCTCTCATCTTGCAGGGCCAAGTCCGATCGAGGGGGAGGCGGAAACCGTTGATCCCAAAGGAACAGAGGAGGCGGTACCTGCCGAACTCGAGCCGACGGTGGGCAACGTCGTTGTGGCTTTGGAGCCTGAGGTGGAGGTCGAGGGGCCTACCGCCGAGAATGTCATTGATGCCGAACCTGAAGTGGTGGCAGATGATATGATCATTATAACCGAGTCCATGGTGGTGGCGGATGAGGCGCTCGAGGCTGGCGATCTCATGGTGATGGTTGACGATACAACTGCGACTACTGAACCTGAGAGAGTAGTGGGCGAGGTGGCCATGATTCCCGAAGACGAGCCAACCGCTCCTTTTCTGGAATCTGGCAATACTCCAGTCATAGCCCTTCCCGTCTATGGTCCTCCGCCGTCTCCAGGTCTCGCGAGCACCACAACGGTTCCCATTGAGTCGGGGGATGAGGCCACGGGCGGTGGTCTCATGTCAATAGAGGAGGGAATCGCCTCCGTTTCAGCCGGCAGCTCATCAGGTAAATCCCAAGTTGCTATCTTTTTTATCTTACAATCCTTTCTGACAAATTCGCATTTATTGTAACACAGGTGCAGCCAGTGCCGATGCTCCACTGCTTGAGGGAGCGCCTTCAACAACTGCTTTGGCGGTGGTCACCTCTCAACCCACTCTCATACCATCTAAGATGTTGGAAGGTATGGGTTTGCAATTTATTAATCCTATACTTCAGACATATAATTTGTGTACTAAATTCATATCGTTGTGTCTCTTCAGGAGTGCTCTTTGATCATGTATATCAGATGTTGCTCCCACACTTCTCTTTTCCATCCGAACTCGCTTCTTCCTCTGGTGGCGTTGGTAAGTATGATTTCCATTGACATCTTTCTTTTTTTTATTGATGGAATTACTTCTAATCTCTTTTTCTCCTCTCAACTGCAGTGCTACAGATTGAAGGAGGGGATAAAAGATCAGCTGCGCCACCGGGCCTTCCGACCTTGCCACCTGTCTCAACTGGTACAGCGACCATCACATTGGTAACTTCCCTCTCTTTATTTTCTGTACCGTTATCTGATCGCATCCTGTTTCTTTTCAGCTGTCGTTCCGGCCTCGGCGCCCTTCGAGCCTCGTATTACAATGTCGGCGGGTCCTTATCTGAGGAGTCTGTCTTCAAAAGGCGCCGCGAATAGTCTGCACATGTTGAGTGACTACGTCGAGGAACTCGACGTTGAAACTCCTACATCTGCTGCAGACTTCGCTATGGTGGTTAACCCGATGCTAGCAATACTCGTGAACTTTCATGATGAGGGCATCATCGCATCCTGGGTTAACCATTGTAGAGAGATCGAGGGTCGCCTATATTAGTTGGAGTCGATGCGTCCCACTCCCGAGACCTTGGCTACCAGTAATCAAAGAACAGCATGGATCGAGCAGAGCGCTCCTTACTTCCGCCATCTCGAACAAGAAGTCATTTCAAGGCGTAAGGAGCGTGGTGAGACTTCAAGCAAGTCTGCCCAATTGCATGCTCGGGTGGAGGCCAACGCCGCACGGCTGAAGGTTGTCTTTGAGGGTCTTCTGCAATGTCTTTCCGAAGGGTTATCATTGAGGAAACAACTTGACGTTGTCGAGCGAGATGCACCCAGCCAGGAAGCAGCCCAGAAGGAGGCGGAGGAGAAACTTTCATCCTTCTTGCAGCAGCGGGCCCAGGTGGAGGCGGAGGTGGCTGCGGCTGTCACTCAGGAGGAAGCGCTGAAGGAAGTGCGAGAGCAGCTTGTGAATTTATTAAAGACACTTCCTCCTCAGTAGCTATCCATCCTTGTATCGTTTGTGCTCGTAGATAAAAGAATGTATATATATATATATATATATATATATATATATATATATATATATTTGTTTTTTATTCTTTGACATAATGTATCCTGTATCCAATCAAGTTTATGAAGAAAAGATACACCTTTTTTGTAATGTGTCATTTTCTCTGTCTTTTCATTCTTTTATTATCAGCATATCACCTTGGTAACCATGGTTGACGGATGATTAGAACGAGTATCCTGACTTTCTTAAGAAATAGCGATGGCTTAGGCCGCAGGTTCGGATCTGCTGCCTAAGACTTTTCAACTCTATAAGCCGTGAGGGTCTCATAGAGACTTTTCTCCCTACGGATCGAGAGGATCTCGTAGGTGGGTTTTCTCCTTAGGAATCGTGAGGATTCCTAAGTGTGGTTTTCTCTTATAAGTCGTAAGGATCCTATAAGAGAATTTTTCCCTCTTACGAGTCGAGAGGACCCACAAGCGGTTGTTTCCCTCCTCGTCGAAATTCGACTTTGGAGAGTGAGACCCGTGAATAGTATGCAAGAGACCATTTTGGATTGACTTGCAGGGTCCCATTGTTCAGGAAGCAAGTTTTTTAGTCCCTGCTGCCTGAGGCTTCATTTGCGTGTTGAGACGAATCGGGAATTTCCCGCGGAGACACAAGTTTCTCTGCGAGCTGACACGAATCAGGAGGCTCTCGTCAAGGAGTGTTTGTATCCGTGAGTCGAGGAATTTTCTAGGGATTATTTGTTTCCCAAGCGCCAAGGATTATTTGTTTCCTTGGGGTTTGAAACGAGTCGAGGATTTCCCACAGAGGCACTGGTGGCTCTGCGAGTCGACGCGGATCAGGAGGCTCTCATCAAGGAGTGTTTGTATCTGTGAGTCGAGGAATTTGCTAGGGATTATTTGTTTCCCAAGCGCTAAGGATTATTTGTTTCCTTGGGGTTTGAAACGAGTCGAGGATTTCCCACGGAGGCACTGGTGTCTCTGCGAGTTGACGCGGATCAGGAGGCTCTCATCAAGGAGTGTTTGTATCCATGAGTCGAGGAATTTGCTAGGGATTATTTGTTTCCAAAGCGCCAAGGATTATTTATTTCCTTGGGGTTTGAAACGAGTCGAGGATTTCCCACGGAGGCACTGGTGGCTCTGCGAGTCGACGCGGATCAGGAGGCTCTCGTCAAGGAGTGTTTGTATCCGTGAGTCGAGGAATTTGCTAAGGATTATTTGTTTTCCTAGCGCCAAGGATTATTTGTTTCCTTGGGGTTTGAAACGAGTCGAGAATTTCCTACGGAGGCACTGGTGGCTCTGCGAGTCGACGCGGATCAGGAGGCTCTCATCATGGAGTGTTTGTATCCGTGAGTCGAGGAATTTGCTAGGGATTATTTGTTTCCCAAGCGCCAAGGATTATTTGTTTCCTTGAGGTTTGAAACAAGTCGAGGATTTCCCACGGAGGCACTGGTGGCTCTGCGAGTCGACGTGGATCAGGAGGCTCTCGTCAAGGAGTGTTTGTATCCGTGAGTCGAGGAATTTGCTAGGGTTTATTTGTTTCCCAAGCGCTAAGGATTATTTGTTTTCTTGGGGTTTGAAACGAGTCGAGGATTTCCCACGGAGGCACTGGTGGATCTGCGAGTCGACGCGGATCAGGAAGCTCTCATCAAGGAGTGTTTGTATCCGTGAGTCGAGGAATTTGCTAGGGATTATTTGTTTCCCAAGCGCCAAGGATTATTTGTTTCCTTGGGGTTTGAAACGAGTCGAGGATTTCCTACGGAGGCACTGGTGGCTCTGCGAGTCGACGTGGATCAGGAGGCTCTCGTCAAGAAGTGTTTGTATCCGTTAGTCGAGGAATTTGTTAGGGATTATTTGTTTCCCTAGCGCCAAGGATTATTTGTTTCCTTGGGGTTTGAAATGAGTCGAGAATTTTCCACGGAGGCACTGGTGGCTCTGCGAGTCGATGCGGATTAGGAGGCTCTCATCAAGGAGTGTTTGTATCCGTGAGTCGAGGAATTTGCTAGGGATTATTTGTTTCCCAAGCACCAAGGATTATTTGTTTCCTTGGGGTTTGAAACGAGTCGAGAATTTCCCACAGAGGCACTGGTGGCTCTGCGAGTCGACGCGGATCAGGAGGCTCTCATCAAGGAGTGTTTGTATCCGTGAGTCGAGGAATTTGCTAGGGATTATTTGTTTCCCAAGCGCCAAGGATTATTTGTTTCCTTGGGGTTTGAAACGAGTCGAGGATTTCCTACGAAGGCACTGGTGGCTCTACGAGTCGACACGGATCAGGTGGCTCTCGTTAAGGAGTGTTTGTATCCGTGAGTCGAGAAATTTGCTAAGGATTATTTGTTTCCCTAGCGCCAAGGATTATTTGTTTCCTTGGGGTTTGAAACGAGTCGAGGATTTCCCACGGAGGCACCGGTGGCTCTGTGAGTCGACGCGGATCAGGAGGCTCTTGTCAAGGAGTGTTTGTATCCGTGGGTCGAGGAGTTTGCTAGGGATTATTTGTTTGCCAAGCGCCAAAGATTATTTGTTTCCTTGGGGTTTGAAACGAGTCGAGGATTTCCCACGGAGGCACTGGTGGCTCTGCGAGTCGACGCGGATCAGGAGGCTTTTGTCAAGGAGTGTTTGTATCCGTGAGTCGAGGAGTTTGCTAGGGATTATTTGTTTCCCAAGCACCAAGGATTATTTGTTTCCTTGGGGTTTGAAACGAGTCGAGGATTTCCCACGGAGGCACTGGTGGCTCTGCAAGTCGACGCGGATCAGGAGGCTCTCGTCAAGGAGTGTTTGTATCCGTGAGTCGAGGAGTTTACTAGAGATTATTTGTTTCCCAAGCACCAAGGATTATTTGTTTCCTTGGGGTTTGAAACGAGTCGAGGATTTCCCACGGAGGCACTGGTGGCTCTGCGAGTCGACGCGGATCAGGAGGCTCTCGTCAAGGAGTGTTTGTATCCGTGAATCGAGGAGTTTGCTAGGGATTATTTGTTTCCCAAGCGCCAAGGATTATTTGTTTCCTTGCGGTTTGAAACGAGTTGAGGATTTCCCACGGAGGCACTGGTGGCTCTGCGAGTCGACGCAAATTAGGAAGCTCTCGTCAAGGAGTGTTTGTATCCGTGAGTCGAGGTATCTGTTGAAGGCACTAGTTTCTTCAGAGTTGGACTGAACCGTCGAGATTTGGCTTCGTCTTCTGGCGGAGCCTGTTAGGAAAGTATGGTTCCCTCTTTGTTTATGCCCTTGGATTGTATACGGGGATCAATGTGATCTTAACTGTAGGGCCAAAGTTTTATCATTTCTTCTTCTTTTTTTTATTTTATTTCCGCGATGCTCTATCATTTTAGCTTTTATATCGCGAAGGTCGCGATTGCCTAATCATTTCGGCTATTTATTTTATTTTTACTCGCTGCTTTTTATTGCGAGTTGCCCAATCATTTCGGCTATTTTCCATGCATACATTTTCTTTACTTGCTTCTTTTTATTGCAAGTTGCCCTATCATTTCGGCTATTTCGTATGCATATGCGGCCTATTGGCTTTTTGCTGTAGACCAATTTCAGCATCAGCACCGCTACAACTGGGATATTACCAGGAGCGAATCATCATCTGCCTCTGTCAATGTCGAACAAAGGTGGCTTAGCGACCAGGGTTAGGTCCTGTCGACTATGGCTTTTGACTTCATGAGCCGTAAGGGTCTCACGAAGTTATTTCTCCCTACAAGTCGTGAGGATCTTGTAGGTGCTTTTTCTCCTTAAGAATCGTGAGGATTCCTAAGTGTATGTTCCTCTGTAAGTCGTAAGGATCCTACAGTAGGGTTTTCTCCTTGTAAGTCGAGAGGACCAGCAAAGGTCATACGAACATATCCCCAGTCACGGATGAGACTTAGTTAGGGAAATGTTTATTCGCGCCCGTGGATTGTATACAAGTGTCAATATTGAGCCACTTGTAGGGCAATATCGAAGGTTGTAGGGGTTGCTTAAGCACAGGTTTAGGTCTCTGTAATTTAAGACTTTCAAATCTTATGAGCCGTGAGGGTCCCATAAGAGAGTTCTCCTTACGAGTCGTGAGGATCTCGCAAGTGTATTTTCTCCTTAGGAATCGTGGGGATCCCTAAGTGTGTTGTTCCTTTGTGAGTCGTAAGGATCTCACGCGGGTGGTTTCTCCTTACAAGGTCGAGAGGGCCCTATAAGTGTCTTTTAACGAGATTGCGCCCTTTCGGGTTTTCACAAACACTCGCCGGTAGTCCTGCTGTTTTTACTCACGGAGCCCTTTAAGGTTTTCATCCGTGCCTATTTTGCTTATGGACATACCGTTTTTATTTAATATATTTTTTTAAATTTTTTTTATTCATCTCATCAGCCTTACGATGCTGCGGTATTAGTTTAAAGACGTTTCGGTCTACTATTAGTTTAAGGACATTTCGGTCCGGCATTTGCTGATAGAGTTTGAGCTTAGGAAGATAGCGAGCGGACATAGTCGTCGTCATCTACCATTGACCTAGGCTGTGGCTCATTAAGCATAGTATTTCTTTAGGAAGCGGCCGTTTATTGGCCTGAAAGGCCTTTCACCGTGCATGTCCATGAATAGATAGGCCCCACCCTGGTAGACCTTATCTATGATGTATTGGCCTTCATAATTTGGCTCAAATTTTCCTCGCTTGGCGCGATTGGGAATCATAGGCCTTTTGACCACTAGCACAAGTTCGCCTTGGCGGAATGTTCTCTGTCGGGTCAATCTTTCATATGAGCGCGTCGTCTTTGCTTTATAAGCTTTCAGATTTTGCTGTGCTATGAGCCGGGTTTCATCAAGGGCGTCAAGCTCCTCAAGCCGAAGGTGAGCATTTTCTTCGTCCGTCAGCTCGTAGTGGACTGCCACTCGTATAGAGGGTAATTCTATCTCGAGAGGGAGTACTGCTTCTGTACCGAATACCAACGCATATGGCGTTGCGTTCGTGGCCGTTTTAAACGTAGTTCGATACGCCCAGAGAGCTTCTTGCAGTCTTTCGTGCCAGTCTTTCTTATTCCGTGACACCGTTTTCTTCATGATCTTCGTCAAGGTCTTGTTGAAGGCCTCAGCTAGACCGTTAGCTCGCGGATTATAAACTGAGGAATATCTCCAGTCTATATTGTGCTGTTGCGCAAAGCGACTGATCTTGTGGTTTTTGTAAGCTGGCCCGGTATCGGAGATGATTTGTCGCGGGGTTCCAAACCGATATATGACGTACGTCTTGAAGAAGTGGAGGATATTTTCCGTTTTCACTTCTCTTAACGGTATTGCTTCTGCCCATTTAGAGAAGTAGTCAGTCGTCGCCAGGATGAAACGATGTCCCCTAGACGATGCTGATTCGATGGGGCCGACTATATCAGTCCCCCACATCTCGAATGGCCAGCTAGCCACCGTTGGATGTAGTGGATTTGGATGCTGGTGGATGAAATCCCCATGAATTTGGCATGAGTGGCATTGCTTCGCATATTCGAGGCAGTCCTGAATCATCGTGGGCCAGTAGTAGCCCATCCGTTTGATCTTCAACTTCATCTTTGGGCCTGCTTGGTGAGAACCACAGAGTCCGTCGTGAACTTCCTGAACGACTCTTTTCGCTTCGTCAGGTCCCAGGCATCTCAGCCACAGAGAATCAAACGACCTCTTATACAGAGTGTTGTTGACGAAGGCGAAAGACAGAGCTCGTTTCATGAGCTGATGTCTTGTGGACGCATCTTCGGGCATTCGATGGGACTTAAAGTAGTCTATAAAGACTTCCCTCCAATCCTCAGCCTTTTCTCATTCTTTTATTTATAAGGTCGTCTGCTCAGTCACTCCCTTTTCCTCGGATGATTCCGAAGGTATTTCTACTGGGGCAATCACCCGACGGCTTTGTACCACGATTCTAACCTCATCGAGGTTCTCATCAGCCAGTTCTTTAGCAAGTTTGGCCAGCATGTCTGCTTTGCTGTTTTCCACGCGCGGTATGCTTTCCAAAGTATAGGAAGGGATTTGGGTCAACAGCTGTTGCACCTTTTCGCCATACTTCACCAATTCTGATTTGCGTGTCTGGTAGTCGCCGTTTATTTGACTAATGACCAGTTGAGAATCTCCGTATATGAGGAGATTTTCAATTCCCATGTCGTTAGCGATCTCGAGGCCTGCTATCAGAGCTTCGTATTCGGCTTCATTGTTTGTCCTAGGCTCTGTTAAGGAGAAAGCGAAGCGCATTATCCCTCCTTGTGGAGTCACAAAGATGAGCCCTACGTCCGATTTGATTATAGGGGTAGTTTGTTTGCGCTTCTTCACGGAAGATGCTCCATCGAAATAGAGCTCCCATCGGGTATCACCACCATAGATCGCATCAAACGCATGTTCGTCTGAAAGATCGCAATTTAGAGGAGAATCGGCGGGTATGGGATGCTCAGCGAGGAAGTCGGCGATGGCCTGGCTTTTCACTGCCTTGAGAGGTTGATATGTTATTGAAATCTCCATCAAGAGTAGGGCCCATTTAGCGAGTCGTCCCGTCAATATGGCCTTTGACATCAAGTATTTAAGGGGGTCCACCTTTGAAATGAGACAGACCTCATGCGCCAACGCATAGTGCCTAAACTTTGTTATCGCGAAGATCAACGCCAGGCAGTGTTTTTCAATGGGGGAGTAGTTGCTTTCTGCCCCCAGTAGAACTCGACTTTAGTAGAGTGCTCTTTCTTTCCCTTGATCGTTCTCTTGTGCCCATAATGCGCCTAAAGAACCTTCGAGGGCGGTTGTATAAAGAATGAGAGGCTTTCCCTTAACCGGAGCAGCCAATACTGGAGGGTTTTGCAGGTACTTCTTGATCTCGTCTAGTGCGCTTTGGCATTTTTGATCCCAGACGAACGGGGTTCCCTTCTTCATCAGGTGGCTATAGGGACGGCACTTGCCTGAAAGATTGGCTATAAATCGCCGTATGTATGCGAGCTTCCCTTGGAGAGATCGCAACTGTTTAAGAGTTCTTGGCGGAGGCATTTCCATGATCGCTTTAATCTTTGACGGATCTATTTCAATACCTCGGTGTCGAACAATGAACCCTAGGAATTTGCCTGAGGAAACTCCGAATGCACACTTGAGCGGGTTCATTTTCAAGTTGTATTGTCGAAGGCGTTAAAATACGGTCTTCAGATGTTCGAGATGTTCCTCATATGATTTGCTTTTAACCACTAGATCGTCGATATAGCATTCGACGATTTCGTGTATAAGGTCATCGAAGATCTTTGTCATGGCCCTTTGATAGGTGGCACCGGCGTTCTTTAAACCGAAGGGCATCACTTTATAACAGAATATACCTAGAGGGGTCCTGAAGGCTGTGTGCTTCTGGTCTTCGGGATGCATCTTTATCTGGTTATACCCCGATGAGCCGTCCATGAAGGAGAAAACCTCATGAGTGGATGTATTGTCTATCATCAGTTCAGTGACTGGCACTGGGAAATCATCCTTCGGGCAAGCTTTATTAAGATCCCGGAAGTCTACGCATATACGCACTGTCCCATTTTTCTTCATCACCGGGACGATGTTGGCGATCCATTCAGGGTATTGAACTTCCTGGATGAAGCCAGAGTAGATTAACTTTTTGACCTCGGTATTGATGCTCATATCAAGCTCGAGTCACATTCTTCTCGGCGCCTGTTTGACTGGCTTGATGTTCGAGGATATCGCCAATCTGTGTACAACAATTTCTGGATCTAGTCCCGGCATTTCGGAATAGTTCCACGCGAAGCAATCTTTATGCTGTAGAAGCACATCCTTTAACGCAGCCACCCTTTCTTCAGATAGTAACTCGCTGATGAATATCGGTCGTGGATCGTTTGCCGTCCCCAACTCAATCTTCTTGAGGTTATCTGCAGTGGTATGGATTCCATCTTCCAGCTCTTTTGGCGCTGGTGGGAATTCTGAGATTATCTCGTCGCTGCTGTTTTCGAAGCACCAAGGGAACTCATCTATGTCCTCGGGCTCTTCTTTTGATATCATTATCA
This sequence comes from Agapanthus africanus, assembly GCA_030015575.1. Taxonomy (NCBI): domain Eukaryota; kingdom Viridiplantae; phylum Streptophyta; class Magnoliopsida; order Asparagales; family Amaryllidaceae; genus Agapanthus; species Agapanthus africanus. The sequence continues at coordinate 21,289,642 of JASDDO010000028.1, read as the reverse complement.
CATGACAAGTACGGATTCGCTTCCAATCCCAATGTGGAACTGGTTCTTTTTTCGTGGCTTTGGGCTCGTGCCTTTGTGGCGGCGCTACCCTCCAGTTGTCAGACAGGGCGAACTTGCCGAGCTGGTACTGATCTTCAACCCAATTTTTGAAGGTGAAGCAATCTTCAAGAGGATGCCCTATTACTCGATGGTAAGAGTAATAGTTTGGGTCAGAGACTTAGCCTGCTTGTTCGGGATGTTTAGACTCCGGCAATGTAAGCATTTGATGTTTTAGAGCAAGGTCAAGTATCTTCTTCGTCTTGTCCCGAGGAAACGAGTACGCTCGACCCATTTTCTTCAAAAGGGATAGATCGATAACGCTCGACTCCCGTTTGCGTGGCTTCTTAGCCCCGCTTTGCTGCTGCTGAGCGCCTTTTCGGCCTTTCGACTTATTTCTGCTTTTGCGTCGAGCCTTGTTTATAACAGGTTGACAGGGAGCAGCCTTTTCATCTTTCACGGCCTGTTGGAGAAGGCGTTGTGTTCTGGCTTTCTCGTAGATGACCATTTCGCGATTATGATCGTCTCGGACTTTTTGACCCGCTTCCCTTATAAGCTTGTCCATTTGTTCTTCGAACGACGGACTGGGCACTTTTGCATCCGGAACTTTCACCGGCTTAGGATTAGCGTCCTCCCATTGAGCGTCTGCTTCTTCATTGAAGTCATACATGACGTAACAGCTATTTAGTAGCTCCCGTTTCTTTGACCGGATGTATCCGAGCCCTTTCGTCTCCATTCTCCCGTTAGGCAATTTGCGTTGAGTCCCGGGAACGTTCCAGACTTTATCATAGAACTTGGCTTTTCGAACGGTCTGCTTGAAGGATATCCCTTGGCGTTTCAGCAGCTTTTTCAAACCCTCTGTATAATATCTGGGAAGACGGATAGGCTGAAGCCTGTCGAGCGTAGGATCCGCGCCATGCCAGATTTTTTTCTCCACCTTGGTTTCTTCAGAGCGGTAAAACAGAATTGCTTTTTCTCTCTCTCGCCTGGGAGGGATATAGAATGTCCGTAACTCTTCTACACTGTAGATATTAAGTGCATCCAGTTCTTTATGGTGTTTAAGCGGCACTATGGCGACTTGTAGACTTTGCTCTTCGTCAGCGGACGTTTGTATGGAAGGTCGAGCAGAGAATACCACACGGATCTCATCTTCCGAGTCGCTACCAAAGATCAACGTAGGAGTGGACGGTCCTGGCTTGCTGTGTTGGGGCGGACCCGAATACACTATCTCCTCTTCCTCCTCGGTATCACTGCCGAAGACAGGGATGGTGGCATTAGCTTTATTCTCCGGCTTGTGACACTTCTCTGTGTCTTCGAAATCCGGAAAGAAGTATTTGGCATCTTCGTATTTGCGGACCTTGTTCATAGAGAACGGGTTCAGTTCTCCCGTCACGGTATACTCGAAACCATCCTTAAAATACTTCATACACTGATGTTGTGTAGATGGGATGATGTTGTACTCGTGTAACCATGGTCGGCCGAGCAAAGCGTTGTAGCATGTCTTGGCGTCTATAACGTGGAACTTAATGTCCGTGACGAGTAGCCCGAAGCGTAGTGTCAGTATCACAGACCCGAGAGTTCTTGACGACTGGGAATCGAACCCGGAGATGGTGATCTTGTCACGAGCAAGGTGTTGGACTCTCATGCAGATTTCTTTTAACACCCGCACGTTGAGGAGATTAACAGAGGATCCATTGTCGATCAGGATTTTTCCTATCTTAATATCGTGACAGTATCCTGAGACATAGAGGGGGCGATTATGTTTGCACGTCCCAAGGAGAAGGTCCTCGTCGCCGAAAGTGACATCGGCCGTGTGCACTTCCTCCAATTCATCCTTCATCTTTTCCTCGGCCAGGAAAGCTTGGAATTGTTCCGGATGTTGTAGTGCCTTAATCAACGAATCTCTCGCCTCTTTTGATAGCAAAAGGGCGTCAAGAATGCTGAGCTGTGAGGGCAGCTTCCTCAGATGTGCTAGGACGTTGTAATCCACCTTATTCTTTTTCGGCGGGTTGTTAGCGCTTAGCTCCTCCAGAACGTGGTCATCTAAGACGATATCTTCAGAGACCTTTTCTTTCCCTTTATCTTTCCTGTTTGAGGGTCCGAGGTTCTTTTCAGGCAGCGTCCGATTCCGCAGCCGAATATTTTCGCAAACCTTCGGCTCTTCTTCTTTTCCCGAAGTGGATTCTTTAAAGAGAGGGGCAAGTTCCAGCTCTTCATCAAAATCGCTCCCGAATGTAGGCACTTGTGACCCGCCAGTGTTAACCATGCGACAATTGCCGGTAGTTCTTTTAATCCCCTCGGTCGTATTTCTTTGCTCCCGACGAGTTTTACGCTTTTCCCGCTTAAAGCGTTGTCGATGAGCAACGTATCCTTGCCACCATCTATTGAAAGCTTTGCACTCTTGAGTGGGGTGCGAAATCTTTTGATGATATAAGCAATAGGAGGGGTGCGTTTCCACTTCACCGGTGATGTTTCCTTCAGAGGATGGTAGCTTCATGCCCATTGATATGGCCTTAGAAAACTTTTTCCTCATCTTGAATTGGCTTTTGTCGGTAGCGGAAGTGTTTTGCCCCAGTAGGATCATCTCAGCTCTTTCATCAAGTCGCTGGCGCTTGGCCCTTTCAAATATAGCCGTCTCGCGTTCTCGATCAGCTTTACTTTTCAATCGAGCTTCGTTAAGGAACGCGTCAATCATTTCATCTGATAGCTCCGGAAATTTTGGTTCAAGATCTGCCCCCAGCGTTTCGGTACAAGGAGTCTCCTCATCGTTCGTGATCGAATGGGAAATCATATGACAGCTTGCCACATATTCCTCAGATTTATCCGATGAACTTTCTCCCTCATCTTCTTCTTGAAAGACGTGATTGAGGAATTCTTGGAGCGTAATGGGAGTCCGTGCCTTTTGGTTGTATTCATCCAGCGCGTCAATTTGCTTTTGTAAGTCTGTGCGCTTGTCGCCAGGCTTCATGGGCTTCTTTGACTTCTTTTTCTTCCTTTTCAAGGATTTTAACTGCTGGTTGCGAGTGCTTGAGCCACAACCATCGATCTTCGGAGTTGGACGTGGCTTCAACATCCCCTCAATGACCTGCGGTTCCAACGGGTTCTTCCACTTGATCGCTGGACATGCCTGAAGATCGTTTAACATCCTCTTTGTCTTGGCTGATACTACAACCTCCTAAGGAGTTTCTTCAATGACGGAGCATGTTGCCCCCGGCGTATTCGTCCCCTTAGAGGTATGGGGCTGCGGGGGATTCACCTTCCATTTGTCAAATAACGCGAACTTGCCCTGTCGGTACTGGTTTTCAAGCCAATTTTTGAAAACGTAGCAATCTTCGATCGGATGGCCTAGTACTCGATGATAAGGGCAGTAGTTGGGCTCGTTGACGTCACTTGGTTGTAACGGACGTTTTGGATCCGGCAAATTTATGAGTCTGTTGCGCAACGCCAGCTCGAATAACCTTCTCGTTTTATCGCGGGGAAAGGAATAAGGACGTCCCATCCTATCCTCAAGGGGTACGTATGGGCGCATATTATTTTGACGAGCAACTGGCTTCGGGTCGCTCGGTTGTTGTTGAGCATTAGCGACGACGATCGCTTTTCCCTTCCCTTTGTCATTTTGGGAGTCCGTCCTTGGAAGAGGAGGTTTATGGCCCATCTGATTCATCTGTGCTAGTTTGTCGATCAAGGCTTGGAAGGTAGTCGGCTTGAAAAACATCATAAACTGCGAGATGGTTGCTTGTGGATCGAGGGTTCCCACAAACATACCCACTGCGGGAGCTTCTTCAATGCGCTGCTCACACTTTGACCATAAATTCCGCCATCGTATAGCGTACTGAACCCATGTCTCGCCGGGTTTTACTCTGGCGTTAATCAGTGCCGTCATTAGGGTACGTTCACTAGAACTTGCAAAACGTTGAGTAAACAACAGCTCCATCTCCGCGAAGGTTTTAATAGAGTCATTTAGGAGCTCAGAGTACCACTCGAACGCCGTATCTGATAAGCTTCCAACAAACTGGCGAAGCAACAGCTTGTCGTCACCGCCGGTATTGCCGCAGAGTGCCCTGAACTGGGAAACATGCTGATGAGGATTGCCCGTCCCCTTGTAGACATGGAACTTAGGAATTGTATAACCTGGCGGGTATTTGATTTGATCGTACCAACTTGGATATGGCCGCCCCGTTTTTACGACCTGACCGGCCGCTTCGGTCGCATGATGCACCCGTATTTGCTGGGCGATGTATTCATCCAAATCAGTTTTTGAGATTGTATCCTCTTTAGCTGTGGACAGAGCTGGTGGTGGATTCGACGTCTCTCCCCTATCGTCTTCAAGAATGATCGGGGGATCTTCAGCAGGTAGATCTTGTTGAATCATCATACCCATCATATCCTAGAACAGGAGGGCCATTTTCTTTATGTTGACCGCCTGCTCCGCAGCTTCTTTATCTTTCTTCTCTAGTACGCGACGAAGGAATTCAGCGTCCGTTTCTTGTTTTTGACGCTCGTCCGAGGATGTTTCAGGGGTTTCTTTTGGCCATGTAAGTGTGGCCATAGCGTTCATCATTTCTTGGAGCTTCTGCTGCTGCTCCTGAGCCTTGGTCACTGACCTCGTGTGCGGTCTATGACCTGTTGATATGCGGCTATCTTCTTTCCCCAATGCCATGTAAACCGTATGAACTTTTATGCCCCCTGTCTTGGGGCGTTTAGGTTCACCATTTTTAACTATTGCCGCTGACGCGGGAGTTTTCTCTGGCCTCCTTCTTTTGTAGGCCGTTGAGGTTGAAGGGGCCGTTGCAGTGGGCACCCTAGCGATTGTTGTCCCTTGCTGTTCAATAGGACTGTCTGTTTCTTTTTGCACCTTCGTCTTCTTTCGTTGACGGGAGTGATCCGGGTTGATCACGGAGTCTTGAACCCTCCGCCAAACTTTATAATTTTTTGAAGACAGCCGTTGAGGGGGCTGTTCTTGTTTTGTTTCTGGAACTCTCTCCACAGGTGGAGAAGATCTCTTCAGTGTAGCGGTTGGAGAGTTCTTCCGTACCCTCCTTAGCAGTTCAAAGCTATTCCCAGTTGGAACAGCAGCGTTGACTTCCACCAATGGAGCCGGTGGAGTTAGCCCTGAGGGAGGTTGCCCCCTGCCTTCCTCACTCGTTGCCAATGACGACGTCGAGCATGACGAGCCGTTGGGACTGGCTCGGAGATTGAGACATCTTCTTTTTGCCCCCTGTCTGAATAAGGCGCCGCCGGTGTTAACCTCTTAAAGACTGAGGTTGTCATTTTAGGGGTGATATTCAACCTGTCGAAGACAGATCCTCGAGTAGGGGGAGGAGCAGGAATCGTCAGCCTTGAAAAGACTGACTCTTTGACAGGGGAAGCCGCCTTGACGACTTCTGGAGCAGCAGTTATTGCCTTCCTTGGGACAGCCAATTTAGAGTTCTGATCCAGCCTGGCGAAAACAGAGGCTGTTGGTTTGGTAGTGGGCGACCCGTTGACAGGGGCCGTCGTAGCAGTGAGCCGGTCGAAGACCGATTTCTTGTTCACTTCCGGTGCAGGTATTGGCATAGAGAAGCTTGTAGGCGGGATCATGGTCCCGAAAAACAGGCCGATGGTGGCCTGGGTCACCTGTTCTACCGGCAGAGCGAAGAAGGAGGCCGCTTGGGGCCCATATGCTACACCTCCAAGGGAGGTGGAGGTCCGTTGCAGTGGCACTTCGAGCAGTTGGTGCAGTTAGAGGCCATTGATGCTTGAGTTCTGCGCCAGGCAAAAGACCAAATCTTAGTAACTTAAAATCCGAAGGCAACCATTTAACAAACCGCGATTGGTTCGCGAGGACGACACACGAAGTGTGGAGTGGAAAGAGGAAAAGGTCCCACCGGGCGTGCCAAAATCTATTCCCCTCCGAAAGGCGGCGCACAGAACCGAGATGTCCTGACGCTGAGATTCGGGGCAGATTCTAATTAGTGCTATCCGTCCACCTCTCCGAAGATGCCAAGTTGATTTATGGCACCGTGTATCGGAGGTTTAGGCGGATGCGGCTGATATAGCAGACTTCGTCAGATTCCCCCTCGCTTGAGGGGTTTTTGATTGTGGGGACGCTCTTCCCTGCACGCGCAAGCCCCTGCAGTTAATTACGCTACCGCGTCGCGGTAACAACTTTCTCCTTCTCCAGAATTTCACTTCATGTCGTGTGTGTTTGTTTTGTTTGTGGTTGCCCGTGAATTGTATACGGAGACTGAGTAATGTCGTCGCCCGTAGGACGTGGATTAGTCCAAATCCGTATTTACTTAGATTTGGGTTTGGTGTTTTTAGTTTAAGGATGCATTAGTAGCGTTGCGGATAAGATCAACTTAAACGTTCGTTAAGGATACGATAGTCATGTTTGAGACTAAGATCAACTTAACGTGATAATCCATTTAATATCTGGCCATCGGGACTCATCACCTCTCTAACGTCGTTGAAGGATTACAACGGCAGATGTTAGAGTAGTTCAGAGATGTACCCTTGAACCAAGGTTGATTTGGAGTTTTATAGTCCGTTTGAATGTTTAAAGATACGTTAGCCATGTTTGGGGCTAAGATCAACTTAAACGGGATCGTTTAGATCCGGCAAAAGAGCATTTGAAGGCTCTATTGTTCCAGTTTTAGGGACGTAGTGGTCCATATTCCAGTTTAGAGACGTGGTGGTCCGACATTAGTTTAGGGACATTTCGGTCCGATATTAGTTTAGGGACGTTTCGGTCCGATATTAGTTTAGGGACGTTTCGGTCCGATATTAGTTTAAGGACGTTTCGGTCCAATATTGAAGGGTATGGTTGTCGGGACCCGTCACCTCTCTGACGACGTTGAGTGATTACAACGACATGTGTCAGAGGAGTTCGAAGATATACCTTCGAACCGGATATAAATTGATTTAAGAGAGAGCTATGCTCAGTCAATTTAATTTGAGGACTTACGGCCAAAATTGGGCTAAGTCCAGTTGAAAAATGTTCAACACTTTTATTAAATAATGCATTGCATTTCTTCCTTTTTTTTTTGTTTGGGCTCTGCCTATAAAGATGCAGAGCATCAATTTATTCTGGGATCTACTCATTTATGAATGATGCAAGGCATCTGTTTTGTTTGGGCTCTGCCCCTTTTAAAATGTATAGCATTTTCATTATTTCATTTGGGCTCTGCCCATTTATAAATGATGCAGAGCATCAATTTAATTAGGCATGTTTGGTCTTTTAATTGGGCCTGGCCCTTCAGGAAAAAAAATGCATTGCATTTGTCAGGTGCTTTGTGCCAATTACTGAGCGCAAGCGCTTGTGGTGAGGACACGTGTCATGCTCTGGTGAGCGCAAGCGCAATAGCGCAGTGCGCTGCGCTAGTGCGCTGCGCTGTTGCGCTGCTGACACGTGGCGCGCTCTGGTGAGTTACGCCAATTCCAGAGAGCAAAGCTCTATTTCAAGAGCGCGTAGCGCAAGTTGTTTTATAGCTGACACGTGGCGCTCTCTTAAGAGCGCAACAGCGCAGTTTGGCAGTGCAGAGCACTAAGAATCTTTTAGATTCAAGAACAGAAGTGTAAAGCACTATTTGATTTCTTGATCTAAATTAGATCAAAGAAAAATGATTTTTTTCTTTTTTGTTTCAAGAACCAGAGGTTCATAAAAGTGCAAAGCACTATTTTTATCTTGTTGTTTTCTTATTATTATTATTATTTTTTTAAAAAGAACCAGTGGTTCATGAGAAGTGCAAAGCACTGTTTATTATGTAAAGAACATTGATCTGGTTTTTAGATCAATGATTTATTAAAAGAGATTTCTTTTCTCTCATGAAGGTCTTTACCTTTTTCTTTGAAATTCTCTCTGTATTTGAAGCTCTTGACTTTTTTTCAAGAAAAATGTTGATGCTTTGAATTGAGGCCTAGGGTCCTTTTTATAGTGCCCATAAATTAGTTAAATTTGTTAAAGAGATCTTTCTCTGAGTGATTTGGGGAATTTTCCCAACCGTTGGATCTTTGATCCAAGGGCTTCTGCTTTGCAGAAGAAAATCTTCTTGTTTTAACAAGAACAGAAAAGATTTCTTAGAATTTTAATTCTGTTTGGCGTAGATGCCCCAGCGCGTGACACATGTCACGCAGTGACACGTGTCAGCGCAAATGCGCTAGCGCATCTGCGCTGACACGTGTCGCACAGCGCACAGCGCAGCGCATCTGCACTGACACGTGTCGCGCAGCGCAAAGCGCAGCGCAACTGAAGCGTTGCTTCCTTTAAATAGAGCTTTTCTCTGATTGGGCGCGACTTCGTAGGCGCTGTGCTGACGTATCAGTGCCTGACATGTGGCGCGTTGTGCCCGAGATTTGAAGCGTTGCTTCAAAATTTTAAATTTTGAATTTCAATAGAGCTTTGCTTTGATTGGGCGAAACAAGAGCATGTTGCCCCCGGCGTATTCGTCCCCTTAGAAGTGTGGGGCTGCGGGGGATTCACCTTCCATTTGTCAACGCGAACTTGCCCTGTCAGTACTGGTTTTCAAGCCAATTCTTGAAAATGTAGCAATCTTCGATCGGATGGCCTAGTACTCGATGATAAGGACAGTAGTTGGGCTCGTTGACGTCACTTGGTTGCAACGGACGTTTTGGATCCGGCAGATTTATGAGTCTGTTGCGCAATGCCAGCTCGAATAACCTCCTCGTTTTATCGCGGGGAAAGGAATAAGGACGTCCCATCCTATCCTCAAGGGGTACGTACAGGCGCATATTATTTTGACGAGCAACCGGCTTCGAGTCGCTCGGTTGTTGTTGAGCATTAGCGAAGACGATCGCTTTTCCTTTCCCTTTGTCATTTCGGGAGTCCGGCCTTGGAAGAGGGAGTTTATGGCCCATTTGATCCATTTGCGCTAGTTTGTCAATCAAGGCTTGGAAGGTAGTTGGCTTGAAAAACATCATAAATTGCGAGATGGTTGCTTGTGGATCGAGGGTTCCCACAAACATACCCACTGCGGGAGCTTCTTCAATGCGCTGCTCACACTTCGACCATAAGTTCCGCCATCGTATAGCGTATTGAACCCACGTCTTGCCGGGTTTTACCCTGGCGTTAATCAGTGCCGTCATCAGGGTACGTTCACTGGAGCTTGCAAAACTCTGAGTAAACGGTAACTCCATCTCCGCGAAGGTCTTGATAGAGTCGTTCGGGAGTTCAGAGTACCATTCGAACGCCGTATCTGATAAGCTTCCCACAAACTGGCGAAGCAACAACTTGTCGTCACCGTCGGTGTTGCCGCAAAGCGCCCTGAACTGGGCAATATGCTGATAGGGATTGCCAGTCCCCTTGTACACATGGAATTTTGGTATCGTATAACCTGGCGGGTACTTAATCTGATCGTACCAGCCCGGATACGGCCGCCCCGTTTTTACGACCTGGCCGGCTGCTTCGGTCGCCTGATGAACCCATATTTGTTGGGCGATGTACTCATCCAAATCATCTTTGGAGATTGTATCCTCTTTAGCCATCGACAGAGCTGGTGGAGGATTTAATGTTTCTCCCCTATCGTCACCAAGGACGATCGGGGGCTCTTCAGCCGGGGGATCTTGTTGTATCATCATCCCTATCATGTCTTGGAAGAGGAGGCTCATACGCTGTATGTTGGCTGCTTGTTCAGCAGCTTCTTTGTCCTTCTTCTCCAATATCCGACGAAGGAATTCGGCGTCGGTTTCTTCCTCTTGACGTTCGTCCGAGGACGTTTCAGGGTTTTCTTTTGGCCCTGTAAGTGCGGCCATAGCGTTCATCATTTCTTGGAGCTTTTGCTGTTGCTCCTGTGCCTTAGTCACTGACCGGGTAAGCGGTCGATGACCCGTAGATATGCGGCTATCTTCTTTACCAGATGCCACGTAGACGGTATGAACTATCATGCCCCCTGACTTAGGGTGTTTGGGTTCATCACCTCTGATATTTGTCGCCGGCGCGGGGGTTTTCTCTGGCCTTCTTCTTTTGTAGGCCGTTGAAGTGGAGGGGGCCATTGCAGTGGGCACCCTAGCGATCGGTGTCCCTTGCTGGTCAAAAGGATGGTCTTTTCCTTTTTGCACCTTCGTCTTCTTTCGTTGATGAGAGTGATCCGGGTCGATCACGGAGTCTTGAACCCTCTGCCAAACTTTGTATATTTTTTAGGACAGCCGTTGAGAGGGCTTTTCTTGTTTTGGTTCCGGAACTCTCTCCGCAGGTGGAAGAGATCTTTTCAATGTAGCGATTGGAGAGTTCTTCCGTACCCTCCTCAGCAATTCAAAGCTGTTCCCAGTTGGAATAGCAGCGTTGACTTCTACCACTGGAGCCGGTGGAGTTAGCCCTGAGGGGGAGTTACCCCCTGCCTTCCTCACTCGTTACCAATGGCGATGTCGAGCATGACGAGCCGTTGGGACTGGCTCGGAGATTGAGACATCTTCTTTTTGCCCCCTGTCTGAATGAGGAACCGCTGGTGTTAACCTCTTAAAGACTGAAGTTGTCTTTTGAGGGATGATATTCAACCTGTCGAAGACGGATCCTCGAGCAGGGACAGGAGCAGGAATCGCCAGTCTTGAAGAGACTGACTCTTTGATAGGAGAAGCCACCTTGACAACTTCTGAAGCAGTATTCATTGCCTTCCTTGGGACAGCCGATTTAGAATTCTGATCCAGCCTGGCAAAAACAGAGGCTGTTGGTTTGGCAGTTGGCGACCCGTTGACAGGGGCCGTCGTAGCAGTGAGCCGGTCGAAGACCGACTTTTTGTTCACTTCCGGTGCAGGTATTGGCGTAGGAAAGCTTGTAGGTGGGAACATGGTCCCGAAGAACAGGCCAGTGGTGGCTTGGGTCACCTGGTCTACCGGCAGAGCGAGGAAGGAAGCCGCTTGGGGCCCATATGCTACACCTCCCGGTGAGGTGGAGCGTCCGTTGCAGTGGCATTTCGAGCAGTTAGTACAGTTAAAGGCCATTGAATCTTGAGTTCTGCGCCAGGAAAGAGACCAAATCTTAGTAACTTGAAATCCGAAGGCAACCATTCAACAAACCGCGATTGGTTTGCGAAGACGACACACGAAGTGTGGAGTGGAAAGAGTAAGAGGTCCCACCGGGCGTGCCAGAATCCGTTCCCCTCCGAAGGACGGCGCACAGGACTGTGAAGTCCTGACGCTGGGATTCGGGACAGATGCTATTTGGTCTTATCCGTCCATGTAATACCCAGCCTTTTATACCATAATTTATATTTTGTTACCTTAGAATTCTAATTATTCTTACTTATAATTTATTTATTTTATTTATTTTAGTTATTTCTTCTAAATCCCAAACCCATTCTTTTATTAAACTAAAATCTTTTCCCTTAAAACACAGCACATCTCCTCTTAACTGAGTTTTTCCTTTCTTAATAATCCAAGCCCGGCCCTCTTCTCCCTTCCAAATTTCTCTTATATTCCTCCCGCCCCGCTCTCTATATTTTTCCCCAAATAATTTCCTATTTAAACCCTAAGCCCACACTTTTTATAAATCCCTTAAATATTCAGCCGGCCCATTCTATTCTCTTACCCAATTAAATTCTTTTTATATTTTTCCTGCGGCCCAACTCTTTCCCGAGCCCAACAGCCTATTTATTAAAATCCTTTTATTATTGCCGGCCCAGCCCACTTCATTATCAGCCGCTTCGTTTTTAAAGGGGAATTAATTTCTTTTCCTTGCGAGCCCGGCCCGTTCTCCATTCGGCCTGCCTCAGTTTCGACCCGACCCGCTACCCTGTTCATCTCCTTTAATTTTTCCTCCAACAGTAACCTCCGCGCGCGATTCCTTTTCCTCCGCCGCCTCCTCCGCCCACCCCCGCGCTCGTGTCGGCCACGTTCGAGCGCCGTTAGGTCCACTTACGCACCCTCGTCTCCCCTAACTCCCTCTCTTCCTTTCCTCCTCTCCACTCACCCAAACTCACCGAGCGTCATTGTTTTCCCCAACCTCGTTCGTCGCCCCGACGACGACAATCCCTCACCTCCACCCCACTCCCTCCTTCATCCTCCACGAGACCCCTGCACGCACCTCGAGCTGCCCCCGAGCGCTTCGCCTGCACACCGAGTCCCCTGCCCCGACGCCGGTGATCTTCTCGTCCCGTCGTCGACCTCCCCGCATAGTCATCATTGTCGACGTCGTCGACGTCACCTCTCTGTTTCTTCCTCTCACTCTTTAGCTCTGGCTCTCTCTCTCTCTGTGTGTGTGCTTTCCCTCTCTCTCTCCTTCCTCTGTTTTTCTCTCTCTCATCTCTCTCTCTCTCAGTTCTCATTCTCTCCCTCTCTTTCACCCTCTATCTCTCTGTCCCTCACCCTCTGTATCTCCTTCACTCTCTCTCTCACTCTCAGTCTTCACCCCCTCTGTCTCTCTCACTCTCTAAACTCAATCTCCCTTTCAACTCTCTCTCTTTCTCTCTCTCTATTTCCCTCTAATTGTCTTGCACTCTCTAAACTCAAGCTCTCTCTCTCTCACTCCCTCTCCACATAAACAGCCCAGCACAATCGAGCATTGACACATCGACAGCTAGGCCGCGACGCAAACCCACAAGCCGAGTCAAGATCACCGCAAAACATTCGAGCTTTGGCATTTCATCGAGCACTTTCCATACGTCATCGATCCCTGCTGCCTCGGTCGTTGCCGCTACTGCCATACAACCCCAAGACGTTCTCAGGCAAGTTCTCTACTTGCTTCATGCTATTCTATCTATGTTACAAATTAACATCATATATAAATTATGCTTTGCCTTTCCGTTAAATTATTCGATACAACTGTTCGATACTTGTTCTCTTAGGAAATCTTTATCAAATTTGATGGAACGGGATAAATTACATTGGCCCTTGTATAGATGGTTAACGTGTGCAAATTTCATTAGAAAATACGACTGTTAAAGATTAAAACGACTACCCCCAAGTTTAATCGAAAAACTGGAATTTTCTTGCACCTGAAAACCGTTAAATTCACCATAAATCATATACACACTAGAATGGTGCGTTCGAGGGCTCAAATCGAAGCTGACTCGACGAAATTTAACCCTATACTAGATTCCGGACATTTCTGTACTTAAATTATGATGATAATTGGATCGGAGTGCGACTCTGGACTGCAGTCCAGAGCGACTCCAGTCGTTGCTTGCTGTTCCGTATTGAGTACCACCAGACCTCCTTAACTCGTAGATTGCGGAACTCCACTGGTTATTATAGATGAAACTGTTAGCTAGACAACACAATTGATTTTATTCTGTTTTGTTAACATTTGTTATTTATTCTGTAATTTAATAGATCGGGACGCATAACAGTCCTAGCAGAATCAGAACTGACATATTAGTGTTAAACAGTGTATAACTCCTGACGTGAAGATGCGATTGATGATCCATCTATTGCGTTGAAAACCTTACTGAAAACCTTAGAATTCATCCAACTGTGGCGTCACTAAAATCTGATCCCAACTAGGATTAAAATGCGTTACGAAACGAATTTCTGATTCTGAAACCAGATTTCCAGCCGTGAACGCTTAAAATGAAATGGTTATAATTAATGATCCTGAAACCCGATTGGCTTGAAACAAAATTCTATGGATGGATAACTGAACATACTAATTATTACCGGTTTATCATTTCGCTAAATTATATACGTACGTTTCATGATAAATCGTACAAGTGATAGAATACTGTTTTTATGACATCTTGATCGTGCTTCATATACTGTTTACGTAACGTATCATATCATACTCATATCGTTGCAGTGATAACCTAGTGATATCGTGCATTTATCCAGTGTTAGATTTTAGTGATGATTGTGGCAAGTACGTCAGTGTTCGTGTATCCGTGATTAAGTGAAAGTGATACGTACTTGTACACAAAACCAGTGACCCTATTATTCTATTGCATTGTCGACGTCTGTGGGATGCATGTACGTGTGACTATAAGTGGTATGGGACACTTATGGAAGCGCTTGCACGGGTGTCACAGATAAGGCATCCGACACTGCCATTTATCTTAGATACTAGTCGGGATGTGCTTGATGGAGGTCCTGTCTCCAGTTCTCGCGCAGACTTGTCACGAATCGATTAGTATTTAGGGTTATGGTTAGCGTTTAATGTAGGCCACGGGGTGTGGGGTAGTTTAAGTGTGAATTCAACAGAATCTCGGGAGTCCCATGCCGGCTTATATATTTAGGGAGTTATATGGAGATTTACAGGGTATGCGATATATACCGTGATATACATGTTACATGTTGGGCCTGTGGTCCCTTGCCCTTGGGTTCTACCCTTGGGTGGAGGACACTCGCGAGTGGTTGACTCTCACACTTGGACTGACGATAGGCTTAGTGACCTGTACAGTGATACTTAGAGACTGATAGGGATACTGGCATTTATATTCCTTATATACTGTGTTGACATACGTGACATATCGTTCTACTGCCTTACTGTTCCGCTGCATTGATTACTGCACCTTCATATTCATGATGTCTTTGATTTACTGCTTCACATATCTATTATCACTGTTAGAACTGCCACTTGATTTTATACATATTTTATTGCTATTGTGTCGCCCTGACGACCTGAGTATACATGCTCAGTGTAAGGAGAAGATTTAGCCTGGACCAGAACTAGACGTGCAACGCAGACTTCTTGACTTACCATTCCGAGTTATATTCATTTGTTCTACTTCAGGTCAGTCTTTACATTGTTTCTTTCAGTTACTGTATTTCTCATTACCTGCGCATCATTTACTGTTTACCACAAAAAACTAGAAGCCGAAGTGTGACTACGGTAGGACTTTTCCTTGACCGTAGGAGCATGGCTGGCCTTGTCTATCCCTCGTATTCCGTATTTTGGGAAGCGGGGCGTGACAGTCCACCTCTCCGAAGATACCAAGTTGATTTATGACACGGTGTATCGAAGGTTTAGATGGATACGGCCGATGTAGCAGACTTCATCAAATTCCCCCTCGCTTGAGGGGTTTTTGATTGTGGGGACGCTCTTCTCTGCAGGCGCAAGCCCCTGCAGCGCATCGCGGTAACAACTTTCTCCTTCTCCAGAATTTCACTTTGTGTCGTGTGTGTTTGTTTTGTTTGTGGTTGCCCGTGGATTGTATACGGAGACTGAGTAATGCCGTCGCCCATAGGACGTGAATTAGTCCAAATCCGTATTTACTTAGATTTGGGTTTGGTGTTTTTAGTTTAAGGATGCATTAGTCGCGTTGCGGATAAAATCAACTTAAATGTTCGTTAAGGATACGATAATCCTGTTTGAGACTAAGATCAACTTAACGTGATAATCCATTTAATATCTGGCCATCGGGACTCGTTACCTCTCTAACGTCGTTGAAGGATTACAACGGCAGATGTCAGAGGAGTTCAGAGATGTACCCTTGAACCAAGGTTGATTTGGAGTTTTATAGTCCGTTTGAATGTTTAAGGATACGTTAGCCGTGTTTGGGGCTAAGATCAACTTAAACGGGATCGTTTAGATCCGGCAAAAGAGCATTTGGAGGCTCTATTGTTCCAGTTTTAGGGACGTAGTGGTCCATCATTAGTTTAAGGACGTTGCGGTCCAATATTAGTTTAAGGACGTTGCGGTCCACGAGTTTAGGGACCCCGCAGTCTATATTGATGTGTGGTCGTTGGGACCCGTCACCTCTCTGACGTCGTTGAAGGATTACAACGACAGTCGTCAGAGGGGTTCGGAGATGTACCCTCGAACCGGATATAAATTGATTTAAGAGAGCAATCTTGCTCAGTCAATTTAATTTAAGGACTTACGGCCAAAATTGGGCTAAGTCCGGTTGAAAATGTTCAACATTTTATTTGTTTTTGCATTGCATTTCTTTTTATTTTTATTTGGGCTTTGCCCAGAAAGGATGCAGAGCATCAATTTGTTTTGGGCTCTGCCATTTATAAATGATGCAGAACATCAATTTTATTTAGGCTCTGCCCTTTTTATTGCTTTGAAATTTATTTTGGTCTGTTAGTCTTTCTTTAATTGGGCTTGGCCCTTTTAGGAAATGCATTGCATTTATCAGGCGTTTTGTACCAATCAGATAGCGCAAGCGCTTGTGATGACGACACGTGTTATGCAAGCGTAGTGCGCTGAGCTGCGCTTGCGCTGCTGACACATGGTGCCCCCCTGGCGGCTTGCGCAATAGCGCAGTTTTGACAAGTGCTGGGCACTGTTCTTATTCTTTTGGATCAATTTCAGATCAGAGAAAACAAGTTTTTTTCTTGTTTTCTAAAGAACCAGTGGTTCATATAAGGTGTAAGGCACTGTTATCTTGAAAATCTTTTAGATTCAGAACCAATGGTTCATAAAAAGAAGTGCAAGGCACTGTTTATTATTTATTTTCTTTTCTTTTCTTTTCATTAAAGATCCTAGATCTTGCTCTCAGATCACGGATCTGTTCATAAGAGAATTTTCTCTTCTTTCAAAGGTTTTTACCTTCTGTTGTTCTTGAGGAGTTCTCGAGAGTTCTCTTCTCTCTTTTTTTTAGAAAGATGTTGATTCCTTTGAATTGAGGCTTGGGGTCCTTTTTATAGTGCCCATAAATTAGTTAAATTTGTTAAAGAGATCTTCCTCTGAGTGATTCGGGGAATTTTCCCCACCGTTGGATCTTTGATCCAAAGGCCTCTGCTTTACAAAAGAAAATCTTCTTCTTTTAACAAGAACAGAAAATATTTCTTTAGAATTTTAATTCTGTTTGGCGCAGATGCCCCAGCGCGTGACACGTGTCACGCAGCGCGCAGCGCACAGCGCAGCGCAACTGTGCTTGCGCAACTGCGCAGACACGTGTCGCGCAGCGCATCGCTTGCGCAGCTGTATTTGCGTAGTTGTGCTTGCGCAACTGCGCAGACACGTGTCGCGCAGCGCTTGCGCAGCTGTGCTTGCGCAACTGCGCAGACACGTGTCACGCAGCGCAGCGTTTGCGCAACTGAAACGTTGCTTCATTTACTTTTATTTTTAAAGAGCTTTGCTCTGATTGGGTGCGCTGCCTTGGGCGCTGTGCTGCCGTATCGGCTTTTGACACGTGGCGCATTACGCGCAGCGCACGGGATTTGAAGCGTCGCTTCATTTATTAAAACTTAGATTTTGGGCAAATCGGAAGCGTCGTTTCACCTGAGATATCTTTTCATCTCCTTTTTTTTCAAGTCAAACTTGTATTTCCAAAATTCTGATTTCCCGGGCCTTGGAAATGATTTCATTGTGCACAGAATCTTCTGTGCTTGGGTCTATATATATAACTCGAGGCTGAGCCTTTTCTTCTCTCATTTTCAGAGAACTTCGATCATGGCTTGCAACCGCCCTCATGCCTGCCGACAACCATGGGAGGTGCCAATTCGGGACATCGTTCCCCGTTTTGCTGCGCGCCTGGTGGACCCTTCTCTCTCGGACGAGCAATGCGATGCCGCGATGCACGAGCTTTTGACTCATGTGGGGTCTCCTCTCCCTCCGAATTCCATTTGGCTTCGGATGATCCTTGCCTCGGTGCTCTCCGACATTCCCCCTCCTCCAGCAGAGATGTCCTCGGCGATGCTGGATGCCGCCGAGGATAAGATTGTGTGCTTTCTCGAAGCGCACTTGATCACCAAAGCCCTGAGGGACTTCTCCTTCCACTTGCTGAGCCAGATACGGGCTCGTCGGGTTGTCATCGCCACTTTTTCCCAGGAGTGCGACGTCGACCGTTGGATGGCTACCCCTCGGGAGGATCGCCGCTTCGACGTGATGGAGAAGACGGACAGGGAGCTTAATAATCTTCTTTTTCTTTTTGTGAACCCTTGTCTCTCTGATCCCGTATTCGGTGATCTTTTTTAAATGTAATAACAATAATAATGAATAAGTATTTTTCTTTTTAATCAAGTACTTCATTGTCTGTTAAGGGTTCTTTTATTTTAGTTCTCTGTTGTGCTTGTGCATCGTATGATTTTAATTTGTTATTATTAAGTGCATGTAATTTTGCAAAGATAGATTGCCTTTGGCACTTAGCCCCTTTTTTATGAAACAGTGCATCTGCGTTAGCGCATCTGCGCTGACACGTGTCGCACACAGCGCAGCGCGACTGGGCTGGCGCATCTACGCTGACACGCTGTTCAGTTGATAAAACTGCACATTTGTATTACATTTTTCCTACCATTTTCATATTAAAAAAGGAATTTATTATAATATATTATACATATGAGGGTTTATGTGTAAAAACACTATTTTCCATGTGTTAATATATTTTAATTAGTATTTGGTAGAAAAATGTATGCAAATAAATTCATTGACCTAATTCTAGTAGAACTAAGTCTACTAAATATTATTTGAGTTGTTGTGCAAAAGATTTCCAAGTGTGCAGAATTTTTCAAAGACTAGAATCATGCAAATCAAGTTGTTGAAGAAGACTTGCCTAATTAAGAAGCAAAACTTGGAGACCAAGTCTGGAAGCAACCGAGAAAAGATTTCCAAATTCTAAAGGTGCCAAGGATCGCCAAATGTCACTACGAGACATCTCTTGAAGATTGATCAAAGGTGGAGATTAAACGGCCGCGGATCCACGGCCATACCCCCCTTGGGCCGCGGATCCACGGCAGGATATTGGAGATAGAGGTTGAGGATTTTTGGGGTGAATCTCTTCTATATTTTACCAACTTTTGAAGCAAATGATTCTGGCTTTGCATTATAAAAAGGCACCGAGAGCCTCTTGGAAAAGGTATCAAGCCGACGCGATCATGAAGCCCCAGACGCTCACACATCCAAGCTGATCATCAACTGTTCGTCTACCTCCTTAGGAAAGATCGAGAAGCAACTAGTTTTGTAATCATTTTCTACGGAATAAAGTGTAGATTGTTCAATTTGATTAATAAAGGTAGTTATTTTATTTAATTCTTTTGCATTTTACATTATGTTTTCCCTCTCTGTCTTTTCATCTTCTTGTCCCAACATGCGCGAGTAATTCTCCGCTTGTTAGGGTTCGTAGGATTAGGGTAGGCTAATGGACGATAAAGATCCCTAAACCCTTTTTAAGTCCTATAAAGTTTATGAACTTTACCAAAAGAATCATTAACATCCTAATCGGGCGCGCTAGCAATTCTTTGCTAGTTCCGACCGTGATTAGAGATTAGATTAATGATTATTTTGGTAAAGGCTAGATATGAATGGAGTTCCGTGTCGAGATAAGGGTTAAGAGTGGGATTCATTTTCCCTCCAGAAACCCTAATCTACACGCATCACCGTTGTTCTAGTTTTAAATCTATTAATGGATAAAAAGGGCAACTTTTAATTAATCGTCCATAACTACTAAATCCTAACGAACTCTACAAGGCCTCTTATTATATTATCTACATCTCTAAAACAATCTAGATCTATATTTTTGCATTCTTGCTTAAACGTAGATCTAGAAACTTTTCATACAACTCTTTATTCCTCCTCTCTTTTTCAACACATCTAAAGTAAAAGTAAAAAAGTTCCACGTTTCCCTGAGGACGACCCGTACTCATCTCGGTCTAGCTACACGCGACACCGTTATTGATTGCGGTTAACTACAAACACACTCTTTCGAACCAATCACACGCGTCGCACAGCGCAGAGCGCGGCGCGGCGCTTCCTTTAACAGAGGTTTGCTCTAATTGGGCGCGCCTTCTTGGACGCTGCGCTAATGCATCTGCGCCAGACACGTGGCGCGTTGCGCGCAGTGCAAAGGATCCGAAGCGTTGCTTCATTTATTAAAGTTTAAATTTTCAAAGCAAAGCTTTGTTTCTGATTGGGGGAAGATGAAGCGTTGCTTCATCTCCCGCCTCGAAATTTGAACAGAGCTTTGCTCTGATTGGGGTAAACAAGGAGTAACCTCTTTAGCAAAGGTTTTCTCCACTATATATTTGTAAAAATCTATTCGGTTCCTTCAACGATATCAAGTTCATTACGTTAAATGTTTTTCACCAAAAACCATTCGTAGCCCTCCGTCATTTCAAACGGGTAGCACTTAGTATTCATGCTATATTTGTTGGCCTTCGTAAAGGTATAGTGTGTGGTAACTATTTGTTACTTTTCTGTTGCATAAATAGATGTGTTGGTTTGGAACAGTCATACAACCTTGTTGGCCTTAGTCAAGGGTGGGTATTGGTGGGTTCAAATTAACCTGGACAATGACGGGTAGAACTTGACATATGAATTATGATTTATTGGCCTTAGTCAAGGTCATAAGAGCATGGGATAAAAATCATTTCGGGAGTTTCAAACATACAGGAAACTTGCCGGGCATGCGCATACCTTCTGGAGTGTGATAACTTGAGTGGATTCCATCAGGTTATCATGCGATGATAGTTGGATCCCGATTCCTACTGATGAATTGGTTTACTACTCGGGTGATTTTAGATGATCCCGACTAATTCTTTTTTTGGATTTGGAGGAGAATTTGAGGATACAGTGGGAGACATTCTGATTAGATAAATTGATTAATCATTCTGATCTAGGTTAGAGTGCACGCTGAGTGTTTCTTTTATCTTTCTCTGGAAGCGACCATGGCCCGACCCTAGACTAGAACTCATAAACTAAGTTAACCTAATCTTCTTAAACAAACTGGCTTTTGGATTGTCAGAGTTGCATACTTCATTGCCACTCCTACTTTTACCCTTTGCTTTTCTCCGGAACATTCCGTATCACTACGAAGATCCACATTTATTGGATATGACCATCGTATAATTACATACGAACTCGAAGAAACTTGTTTCAGATTTGAGAACGGTTTCTGGTTCTGAAGAAATTGAATAGGACTATTCAGTTGTTTTTTCCTTTTACCTTCTCTCAGATTGTGAGGGCTCCTAGGAGTAGGAGAGAGTACACCTATTGCGCTTAATGGATAGTCTTCTTCCAAACCTTAGACTGGTGCCGAAGAATGGGGAAGGAAGAAAACCAATTAGCCTAAGTATGGTGTACATAAGGTAATAAGTAAAGACAAATAAAGGGATTAGAAAGAGGGCAAAGTAAAATGCGACTGCTATCATTCACGACGAAACAGCGTATATCATCACCATTCCTAATTCACCTTTGCATTTCTTCGAAACATTCTGTATCACTACGAAGATCCACATTTATTGGATACGTCATCGTATAGTCTGTTGGCTATAGTGCCCTCAAGGCAATTATTGTAATCACAGGTACGTGATTATGATGATTGAGAGAGGACCTATACCGGTAGAGCAGTCTTACTCGAGATAATAGGGTGCTATCTGGTTTGTCTTTATCATCATGTACAGCATTAGGTGGCATTACAAATCACTATTACATGTTGATAGAGCTCATAGGATTCTTGCTTGACTACTAGCAGTATGATGGCGATCATATACATGGGAGCTGGGTAGTCTATAAGCACATCCTTAAAGGTCCCTAGTCGTGGGAGTTTCGAGATTGGGCATCGATACTCCAGAGTAGACTAGTGTATACTGATCAAGAACCAGACGAGGGGCGGTGGCCAGGTCTCACAAGCTATTGGTGTTAGTTTTTTCACCTAAGACAGTATACATGTGCTCATTGGGTTATGAGTACAGGCCATTGTAACGAGAATTGACTGGGAATGGGGCTCTGGACTGCAGTCCGGGACAGCATTCCTCGAGGATACCTGAATTTAAGCGCATGCACATCCTTGTATAAAACTGAAAATGTGCGGAGTACTATATAGTCGCGTAGATAATTTAGTTAGCTAACATATGGATCTTATCTCGTTCAGTTTCATAGTCGTTTAATATTTTGTTTGTATTTTTGAATTTCGAAGTGTTCTGCAGTTTCTGTAGTGACATTTCTTACACCTTCATATTAAACAGGACATAACTCCTAATAAAGAAAGGCTATTATTAATTCGTTTGATGCGTTGGAAACCTAATAGATATAACTAGGTTTTATTCAACTGGGAAAACACCTAAAACTAAACACAATCCCTAGTAAACAGCGCGTGAAGTTGAACTTCCAGTTCTGAAACTGAAATTCCAGCAATCGATCGCTAATCTAAAATGATGATAAGTCCCTAACCTGAATTCCGTTTGATATGAAACTAATTTTTCTGCTTAGACAATCAAGTGTACTTCGTATGCCTTTTATATTTTTTTGGTCGATTCTATACGTGTGATTTATAGTGAATTTTGAAAGTCATATAGCGTTGGCTGTCATAATTTAGTGAATATCTGTTCAGTGCATTTCTATCTATTTTTGTGTTTTCTTTATACCTTCTGCATAGTGATCGTTTACACTGAGATCTAGCGACTGTTGTGCATTGACGATATATAAGTGTTAGTGATTGGGTTGTGGCAAGTACGAAAGTGATATTAGTAAGTGGAAACGTAATTGAAAATGAAAACGATACGTATTTGCTCAACCTATCTAATACTTGAATACATACTATAACCTAGGGAATGGAGAAATCAAGGTGGAATTAAACTCGTATTTAGCGAGGTACAATGATTTAGAGGATGATCATTCGATATTAGTGATACACACACGCGCGCGCGCGCGCGCACACATTAGGTCGTGGGCCTAACGGCACGGCTGCAGGGTTATGTCCCGGACAACAGTGGACCGTAGTCTCGGGCATGCATGAGACCCTTATTAAACACGGACATATTTTCCATCAATTGATTTCGTCGACTTAGTGACTGATAAGTAGTGACATACACATTGCTGGGTTTACTGACATGATACTTATATCGCACTGTTCATATTCAAATGATGTTCTGTATTCTGTTGAACCTTTCATGTTTAATAGTATTGTACCCATCATATATATTTATTGCTATAAGTGCCGCCCTGATGACCTGAGTGTACATGCTCAGAGGACGAAATAGACCCAGTCAAGGAACAGGACCTTCCATTCGAGATCGCAGAGGTCTAGACCGCAACATCAGCGCCATTCTTTTTTGCTTTAAGCACATTGTATTTCGTTGGTTAGTTATTTCATTCTGCAAAATAATGTATCTCGAACTCTTTTTTTATGATGTAATAAAGTTGTGAATTATGATTTTCTTTACCCTAGTACTGTTTACTGACTATTATGTAATGCTAGAAGCCGAAGTATAACTACGATGGAATTATTTCCTGACCGTAGAAACATGGCTGGCCTAGTCACCCCTCGTATTCCGTATTTTAGGAAGCAGAGCATGACACTGGGGAGCCGAAAATCTTCGCAGATAACAACAACTGAGCATTTTATCCCAAGCATATAGAGTAGGCTACATGAACCAACATGAGAATCACGCCAGGTCCAGCATATGAATTCTCCGCCTCCACTCACTCCTATCGAACAATATACTTTCATTAAGGCCTTTGGCAACCATATTTTTCCGTATCAACCCCATCCATGTTTTCTTCGGTCTTTCTTTCGCCTTTTTGACATTGCCTATATCGAGAGTATCCATTCGTCGAACCGGTGCTTCCATAGGTCTGCGTCGCACATGACCAAACCATCTTAGCCGGTTTTCCCGCATCTTCCCCTCCACAGGTGCTATACCAATTTTTGCACGAATATCCTTATTTCGCACCTTGTCTTTTCTAGTGTTACAACACATTCAGAAAAGCATGCGCATCTCTGCAACCTGTATCTTCTGTGTATGATGATTCTTAGGAGCCCAGCATTCTGTACCATATAATAAGGCAGGCCAATAGCGCTCCAATAAAACTTCCCTTTCCACTTTAACGGAAAGTTACGATCACACAAAGTCTCTGTCGCACTCTTCCATTTCAACCTATCAGCTTGAATTCTTTGATTAACATCACTATCAATCTTCCCATCCTTTTAGATGATGGACCCTAGATATCTAAACTGATCGCTCGGTGATATCTCTTGCCCTTCCAATGGTATACCAATATGGTTTTGATTTCTCTGTTTGCTAAATTTGGAATGCATGCATGCTGTCTTGGACTTGCTCAATTTGAACCCCCGAGATTCCAACATTTTCCTTCATAACTCCAATTTGGCATTAACCCCTGCTTTCGTCTCATTTACTAGAACAATATCATCAACGAATTACATACAACAAGATATCTCATCTTTGATAGTTCTAGTAAGCTCATCCTGGATAGTTCTAGTAAGCTCATCCATCATGATGCTAAACAAGAATGGACTTAATGCGGATCCTTAATGTAAACCAATTGTAATCGGAAAATCACTTGTTAGGCCGCCGCAAGTTCTAACATTTGCCACCACTCCATCGTATATGTTCTTGATTATATCAATATACTTGACAGGGACCCCTTTCTTCATCATTGTCCCCTATAATACCTCTCTAGGTATCATGTCGTACGCTCTCTAAATTAATAAATATCGTATACAAATCTCTTCTCTTCTCTCGAAAACGCTCGACAAGTTGATGAAGCAAATGAACACCCTCTTTCGTCGATCATCCAGGTATGAATCCAAACTGATTCTCTGTTATCTAAATATCCTTGCTTAGCATATGTTCAATCTCTTCCCTAAAGTTTCATGGTGTGACACATAGGTTTTATTTCACGGTAGTTTGAGCAATTTTGAATGTCACTCTTGTTCTTTTAGATAAGTACAAGGGTACTTTTCCTCCATTCATTTGGTATCTTTTTGGTCTGCCAAATCTTATTAAATAGATTTTTCAGCCATTTAACGCCTATTTCTCCTAAGCATCTCCAAAACTCGTCTGGACCAACCGCTTTTCTTGATCTCATTCTTTTCAAAGCTTCTTTAATCTCAGGTAGTCTTATTTTACGCATGAAATCACAGTTTATATCTTGAGATTGAATGACAAGTCCATTCAAATTCTTAGTAAAGCTCTCATTGAACAATTTGTCAAAATAATCTCTCCACGTTTCCTTAATATTCTCATCTCGAACTAAAACCTTATGATCTTCATATTTGATACACTTCACCGCACACAAGTCTATGGTCTTCCTTTCCCGCATCCGAGCAATCCAGTATATATCATTTTCATTCTCCTTAGTGTCTAACTTCTCGTCCACCTCCTTGTAGATCTTAGTTTTAACTTTCCGAACAGCTTTCTTAAATTCTTTTTTAGCCATTTTATATTTCTCAAATCTCTCCGCATCTCTGCTTTTCTTCAAATCTTTATAGGAATCCCTCTTAATTTTAATAGTAGCCTTTACCTTTTCATTCCAACATGATGTGTCCTTAAATGGTGGAGTATCACCTCTCGACTAACCAAGTAGATCTCTAACTACCATCTTGATACAACTAGCCATTTTGTTCCATATTCTGTCTGAATCATCTTCGGACTACCAATCCGCCTCTTGAATTATGTGATCTATAAAACCCTTTTGGTTACCTTCTTTCAATCGCCGTCATTTAATTCTAAGCTCTACCTTACATTTAATCTTTCTAGGTCCTCTTCTAAATCGAAAATCTAGAACTAAAAGTCTATGTCGAGTGGTTACACTTTCACCTGGTACTACCTTACAGTCGATACAACCTCTATCTTTCTCGTCAGAAAAATGTCTATTTGACTTGCACTTGATCCGCCCTAAAGGTGATAAGGTGAGACTTTTTTCCTAAACCAAGTGTTTGCTAAGATCAAGTCATAAGACAAGGCAAACTCTAGAATTGAGCTACCTGTCTCATTCTTTTGTCAAAAACCAAAACCTCCATGGATAGTATCAAAGCCACTAAGACTGGTACCTATATGTCCATTGAGATCACCACCAATAAATAACTTCTCTCCACTAGGATTCTTTGCACCATCTCGTCTAAATCCTTCCAGAAAAGACGCTTACTTGCGTCATCAAGACCTATCTGTAGAGCATAAGCACTAATAACATTAAGAATCTCCTCACCTAGAATAATCTTAACCAGTAAAACTCTATCACATTTCTCCTAATCTCAGCTACATCCTCAAACAACCGTCTATCTATGATTACGCCTACCCCATTACGATTTTTATCTCTACCCGTATATCAAAACTTATAACCTCAAGGCTCTATGACTCTACCTTTTCACCTACCCACTTAGTTTCTTGCAAACACATAATACCAACTCTCTTCCTAATTATCACCTCCACTAATTTTGTTAGTCTACCCGTAAGAAAACGTATGTTCCAAGAATTTAGACGGATCCTATGAAATCCTTGCTTATTTGTCACTACACCTGAGATCTGATGTAGCGCGCCGTTTCCGAACGATGACCTAAAAGCCCTTGCATTCTTCACACTACACCCGAGATCCAATGTCGCGCATCGCTGAGTAGGGGATGCCCCAACGATATTCTTATTATGGTCCATGTCATAAAATGTGATAAAATTTTACGTTGGCTGTCACAAGCCTACCACAACGTTCACCCTTTCTCATCCAGACTTGGGACCGGCAACGGTAGGTTTATTAATTTTCATCGCCAAAATTAGAACCCTAGTCGTCCAGGCGAAAGTAATGTATCCTAGCCGGACTAGACAACAACGGATCTCCGTCCGAAAATCTTCGCAGTTGCAACCCTGAAAAGATTACTTGGATTAGTTAGTTAACCACGATTTTCATCTGGAAAAAGAACAGAAAGAAAAACTTCTGATGAATTTCATGGGGAACCTTGAAAAGATTACTTGGATTAGCTAGCTAGCCACGATTTTCGTATGGAAAAAAAACTTCTGATGAATTTCATGCAAAAAAGGGGGAAAAGAAACCCCTGGGGAACTGAAAAATCTTCGTAGATGCAACCTTGAAAAGATTACTAGGATTAGTAAGTTAACCACGATTTTCATCCGGTAAAAAGAAAAGGAAAAAAAAACCTTTGATGGCTTTCATGCAAAAAAGAAAAAAAAGAAAAAAGGAGGGGGGGTGGGGGAGGTGGGTGTTTGGATATCAAAGAGAATGAAAAAAAATGTTTAGGATGTACGGTACATATTGCAAGTAAAATGCCTTCCGATAACAACATAAAAGTAACAGAGTTACTGTGCAATGCACATGTAATGTATTTTTACATAAAATTTAAAAATCCAATAAGAAACTTATCATCAACTACAAAATATTGAATGATTTTTTTTCTATGCTATTGTTTTCCTATTACTATTGGACATTGTTGTCAGAAAATCACACGCTATAACTGGCTTAGGGAGCAACAAAAGCTTCACGAAATCTGGGTTCTTATAAAGAATATCTAGGAAAACTAGAATCAATAGATAAGTGGAAACTATAATCAAGAGATCATATCAGAAAATCAAACAAATTGAAAAGAAAATGCACTACCGTAACACCACATGGACTGTCCAAGGATGTATTCACCAGACCACCAAAACAAAAACAGAGACTATTCCTATCTTTTGGGGCCGCTACATAAATATTTTCTCTCATTCAAATCTGGTAAAAAGGTCCTCTCTTCGATTAAATTCACAACTATCCTAGTTTTTTAACCATCTAATGTCCACGGAAAAAAATCAAATGGTATTATCATATAATAACTGCAAAGAAGCTCTAAACAAAATATTATTATCACTAGCAATTTGGTGCCTTGACTAACATTTTTATGATGGCCGTCATCAGGGACTCACAAGTCAACAGTAAGGATTATGTCAAAGAATAACAGCTTGACACTATTACCTAAAAGAATAGAGAAGGCATCAGAAACAACTAGTTATCATTGCCTCCCTATTGATTAGTCAACAATTGATAAATGAAGAAAGAAAAGGCTCAGGGCTTCATGAGTATTCGATTTTTACCTCTCCAGGATTCTGTTCCTTTATTTTTTGGTTCCCACAGAACAATTTCATTGTCAACACTCTGCAATGTTTGGAGAAATAGCATTATCGACTTGATGCAAAAATTCACACAATTTTGCGACAAATGCAGTACTGCACCTTTGACAATAAAAAATCACCGAGCCATCTATTGCAATCAACATAATTGGAATGGATTGACACTAGGAACACCTGAATTGAGAGAGGACTCGTTATTTTAATTTAACCTCGTATAAGATCGTAAATTTTTCTTCTTAACACACAAAAAAAAGGAGAAATACAAAAGAATAACTCACAGGAAACTGAACATATTTTGTGGGAAATTTCGATGGAAGGTCAGTCCATGTAAAAGATTTCTCCACATACGTCCAAAACTCTGCACAAGCTAGTCAATATCATGATAAACACCTAAGGCTCGGTCATATCTTAGGAATGACTCAAACAATAAACACACCTTTCATTGACCAAATCTTAACAGTATTATCCATGCCACAACTTGCAATACGGTAAATATCGGAGGGATGGAAGCCATACAAGAACGAGATCCTTCTAAATTTTAATAAATTTATAACGACAATTTACAACGGTATAATCACACTAAAAAATAACCTCTGTTAAAAAGGACAAACGAAATTTATAACTTCCGCATACTTGCAACACTTAACACTTCATTGCGATGGCCAACTGCTCCAGCAAATATCAAAATACAAATTCCTGTGTGGACATTCCACAGGCGAACAGATGCATCATAATCAAAGTGTAGTCAACAATTTAGAGACATGCGTCATTATTATGTCAAGTCCTCAAGGGACTGAGTGCGCTTATTTACCTTGCTGGCAGAAACCGCTAGTGAAGGTTTCAAAGCTTGAGTCCTGATCTCATTTATCGAGTCTCCATGACCAACAAAGCTCTGTAAAAGCAAGAATTTACTTCGAAGGGCAATAATACTGTCTCTTTGCATCGAACATTGTTGTGAGAATGATGGCAAGTTACCTTATGTATCTTCTCATTGCCAGCATTGATGACACAGATTATACCATTGCTTCCACCAGCCACCAAAAACGAAGTCCCATCAATATAGCAAGCCCAGCTCAATGTATACAATGATTCATCCTTCTGAATCATAAGAATAATCAATATAACATAATTAGGAGGAAGCTAGTGTCATTTTAAAAATCGAAGTCTGTTTCACTCTATCATAGATCCAAAATACAAATGCGCTCTGCTGTCCTGTTATCTACATCCTAATCATCAATGACTAATCAATAAGGCTCATAGACAGATATTTCGGGATGAGCTATAATGGTATCATAGTTTTAAGAGTAAGAGAATAGGACTTTAAAGCCAATCCCTACTAGTGATTTTTTCCAATGCTCCTGTTGTTGAAAAAAAGATCTAAAGATCAAAGATATGTTTTAAATGTTTCTTACTTGTATCACAGTGATTTTTTCCATGTTTACCTTTTACCAAAATTGAGAATCAAACTTGTTACCTTGGTATAAACCGAATTCAATAATTAGGAAGTAACGTCTAAAGAGAATTGTCACATATGATATACAACCAATGTTAATAAAAAAATAGTTCATTTCATGACAAGTAGGTCAATAACCTCCAAAAAATTTATATTTCAGAAAGCCTTCTTGATTCAGGAAAAAAACAAGATCAAGTATGTGGGTACTTAGTTTGAATGGAAATAAAATAAATGAAATGGCATAATTCAGGCTCAAATCCTGTATGACAAACTGCACCATGAAGCATCTCTTTAAAATATTCATGCATGCTTACAGACAACCAACATAAGCATATTTATGCCTACTTGAATGATTGACTCCAAACAAACAATTCAATGAATCTTTGGGCAGTCTTTTCAATGAGATCCAATCATTAGTCCAAGAACAAGGAATATAAAACACACATACATCTTCATCAATATAGGCCTGCAGGACTGCGACAAGCCCCCCTTCAAGGCATCGATAAACAGTCACCTGTAACATAGAACAATAACAAAAGCCCAATTTAATAATTAAAACATACAGAAGAGTGAAAAATATTAAACGGGCTCGCAAAATCCTATATTATATGTTACTCATTAAGACGCTGGAGTTCCATATCAACAAAGTTATGATGGATCCTGAACTAGAGATGCTCTTTAAGTAGTTATGTTCTTTTTTATGGACAGGAATTATGAACAAATGGAGAATTTTAAGAACGCATGGTAGGGGAACAAAATATTGTATTGAAACGTATTGAAACACAATGAAGTCGGAAAATGGAGGAATAGAAACTATATGACTTCTCATTCCTAATCTATCAACTTATATCGATACCAATAATAAAAATCCGGTCTTTTCTTTTCTTTCTTTCTTTTTCTCTCCCTGAAACAAGCAATGAAGTCGAACAGTGATGATAGTTGTTCATTTAAAAAGTTCAGGTCTACATTGAAGTTTAGGAGTTCCGATTCTTCAAGTGAAACATTAGGTTCGTGTTCATTTATTTAACGAGCTAACGAGCCTTTAACAAGCTGATCTTTCGAACTCAAATTTTTTTTTTTGGATTTTGTGCTTGATTTCTTTGAATTGGACCTTGATATTTTTGATTTGTAAAGATCTTCTTGTAGAACTTCAAAGAAGAAGCATCGTTCAGAAAGTTTTTTCTTTTGAAGGTTTAGAAGTTAGGGCTCGAGCCTTTTTGAGTTTGAGGTGGAGAAAAAGGACTAAAGTTTTCTTCAAGCTGCAAGAAATTCAGGCTTGATATAAAAAGAGAGGAATAAAAAAAATTATGTATATAAAATGGTACGTTGGATTGGGTATTCGGTTATTAAGTAATTGGGTATGAGCTTAATATTTAAAACATATATTATATATGAACTGATCTTGAGCTGTTAACTAACGAGTCAGGTTCAGCTCGAGTTCGGCTCGTTTACTTAATGAGCTAGGATTTTGGCTTAAGTTAGACTCATTAACAAACGAACCGAACTTAAAGGAACTCTTATCAAGCTGAATCCGAGCCGAACATAAGCCGGTGCGGTTCGATAAATGTCACGCCTCGCTTCCCATTGTACGGGCAGAGGGCGCGACTGGCCGCTACATATTTACTCAGAAGTAAATACGCTAAGCGCAACTAAACAATATAAAAGAAATATATACAAGAGACCAATATAATGAACATCAACTTTATTTAGTCACATTCCTTTTACAATACATGGAATAGAAAGCAATGCCTAAACAGTGGCATAACAGAAAAGGAAATTACAGAATCTAAAAGAAAAGGTACAAGTGTAACTACAGCTCGGGATCTTCAGTAAACTAGTCTAAGTCTTCGGCGCTGGGCTCGAACTCTTGAAGGTCCGAAACACCTGACGACATTTCAAAGAAGAAGAAAGAGAATGTCGTCAGCGAACAATCACTCGGTAAGTCCCAAAGATAAGAGAGAAGTAGAATAGACAGAGAGAGTGTGTAATTTTTAAAATTGTATTATAATGTTATAATGTTGTAATTAGTGTTAACGCTGTTGTTTGTAGTTTGATACAGGAGGATGTCAGTGTATACGAGAGGAGTCTCAGTAGACCAGAGACTAAGCTGAACGGAATATACAAGGAACCGTTATACCACGGTACAACGACAATGGAATACAGGTTAGGAGTCTTAAATCTTGCAGTCTCGTGTAACTTCTAACACTTTCCGTACCAATCTATCCCTTAAAACCCCGCGATATCTTGATTGTATTGTTTATATTGTATTGTAAATTGAATTGTCTTGTATTGTATAAATGGATGACTTGCCGAAACCATGATATCAGTAAATGGATATAACTGGAGAATCATGTAGATGGATGGATATCCATGGTTCGGTTCAGTCAATATAGATTGATAGATTGAACAGATTGAATATATGGATTCATATTGAATTGTTATATTGTAGATTGTACTTGAATCATATTCAAGTCAAATTGATTATATTGAGACTCAGTCTGAGTCAGATAATTAGAAAAAAGAAATTGAATCCTGAATTAGGTTTTGATGTTATCGGTAACCGCTGCACATGAACGGCAGGATTTGTGTCTTTTTCAAAGACGATTACCGTGTTGATAACACCGTTTGTTAAGTTGTCTAGCTTAAATAGACAAGCACCCACTTCTCCGGCTCCCTAAGGCTCAAGAGATTGGTCCCGCTTAAACCTATGTTTACTAGAATCCTTATTGTAATTTATAGAACTTGAGGGGGTTTTATATAAAAATAATTTTGTATAATTTTCAAAACACACCTCAAGTAATTTATTGTCGTCTTTAGAGTTTTCATGGATTTATATTTTATCAGTGTGACATTTCTAGTGAATAAAACATATTTTCATAATATATAGTATTTAATTGGAAAGTATTGAACTTGTATAGAATTGCATGGTATTTTCATGTGAAGTGATTCTTTTTTATTTAGAAAAAGTTGGAATATTTATACTATATCAAAATTAGAATTTTTGATGATACATACATATATATATATATATATATATATATATATATTTATATAAAATAATTTTAATTTATTATTTTTTAGAAATCTCATTTTCTAAAGATATTTGTATTTTTAAATCTTTTGAGACCGAATGCCCCTTGCGGAGACCTGTATCTCGCACTACTAAGCCCGATGATATGCGATAATCCGCACCATCCCAAACGGGTTCCCCAAATGGATCGTAGCGGCGCTTTGCAAACATTTGCTTAAAATATATAATCTTGTAAAAATGGTTTTTATAAGTTAAAGATAGTTTTGTATAAGACGGTATTTTCCCGAATCTATGTTTCCCAAAAGATATCGTGTTATGTTGCATATGAGTGTTGTGAAGAGGTATGTCATTACCTCGTGAGTTTTCTCAGGTAATACATGGTATTTTGATGTTTAAATGTAGAAACTAACTTATATGGTATTTTACTGAAAAAGTACGATAAAAATTACAATATGAAATATTTTGCTATGAAACTTGTTCATAATGTTTTGTTAATAATTAATAGTCAAGATGTGAGAGTTTGGTAAGGTTGTGTTTAATGAAAATTGCATTTTTTTAAAGAAAACCGAATCGGAAGTCGGATTAATTCTGCTTCCGCCGGGTTTTAGGAATACGAGTTTTAAGAATAGAATAGAGAAGGGAAAGATGGGACTTGCTTGTTTAGGATCAAGAGAAGAGGAGGAGGAGGAGGTGGAGGAAGTAGGAGGTGTCTGTTTACCCCAATCGGAGCAAAGCTCTGATCAAATTCCGAGGCGGAAGATGAAGCAACCCCTAATCAGAAGCAAATCTTTGCATTGAAAATTTAAACTTCAATAAATGAAGCAGCGCTTCAGATCCTTTGCGCTGCGCGCCACGTGCCTGGTGTAGATGCATTAGCGCGGCGTCCAAAAAGACGCGCTCAATCAGAGCAAAGGTCTGTTAAAGGAAGTAACGCTTCAGCTATACGAGCGGTGCGCTACGCGACGCGTGTCAGCACAAACGCGCTTGTGCAGTTGCGTTGCGCGTTGCGCTGCATGACACGTGACAGCGCAGTTGCGCTAGCGCAGTTGCGCTGCGCTTTGCACTGCGTGACACATGTCAGCGCAGATGCGCTAGCGCAGATGCACCGTTTCGTAGAAGGGAAAAAGTTAAGTGCTAAAGGCAATTTACCCTCGCGAAATTACATGCATTTGATAATAACAAATTAAAATTATACGATACACAAGCGCAACAGAGAAATGAAATAAAAAAACCCTTAACAGACAATGAAGTACTTGATTAAAAATAAAAATACTTATTCATTATTATTGTTATTACATTTAAAAAAGATCACCGAATACGGGATCACAGAGACAAGGGTTCACAAAAAGAAAGAGGAGATTATTCAGTTCTCTCTCCGTCTTCTCCATCATGTCGAAACGGCAATCCTCCCGAGGGGTAGCCATCCAACGGTCGATGCCGCACTCCCGGGAAAGAGTGGCGATGACAACCCGACGAGCCCGTATCTGGCTCAGCAAGTGGAGAGAGCAGTCCCTTAGGGCTTTGGTGATCAAGTGCGCTTCAAGAAAGCACTCAATCTTGTCCTCGGCGGTGTCCGGCATTGCCGAGGATATCTCTGCTGGAGGAGGGAGAATGTCGGTGAGCACCGAGGCAAGGATCATCCGAAGCCAAATGGAATTCGGAGGGAGAGGAGACCCCACACGAGTCAAAAGCTCGTGCAGTGCAGCATCGCACTGCTCGTCCGAGAGAGAAGAATCCACCAGGCGCGCAGCAAAGCGAGGAACAATGTCCCGAATCGGTACCTCCCATGGTTGTCGGCGGGCATGAGGGCGATTGCAAGCCATGATCGAAGAAGTTCTCTGAAAATGAGAGAAGAAAAGGCTCAGCCTCGAATTATATATATAGACCCAGGCGCAGAAGATTCTGTGCACAATGAAATCATTTCCATGGCACGGGAAATCAGAATTTTGGAAATATGAGTTTGACTTGAAAAAAGGAGATGAAAAGATATCTCAGGAGAAGCGATGCTTCCGATTTGCCCAAAATCTAAGTTTCAATAAATGAAGCAACGCTTCAGATCCTCTGCGCTGAGCGCAGGGCGCCACGTGTCTAGCGCAGACGCACCAGTGCAGCGCCCGAGGCAGCGCAACCAATCAGAGCAAAGCTCTGTTTAAAACAAAAAAGTAAAGAAAGCAACGTTTCAGTTGCGCAAGCGCTGCACTGCGCGACACGTGTCGGCGCAGTTGCGCAAACACAACTGCGCAAGCACAGTTGCGCAAGCGCTGCACTGCACGACACGTGTCTGCGCAGTTGCGCAAGCCCAGCTGCGCAAGCGCTGCGCTGCGCGACACGTGTCAAGCGCTGGGGAGTTGCGCAAAACAGAATGGAGATTTAAAGAAATCTTTCTGTTCTTATTAAAACAAGAAGATTTTCTTCTGTAAAACAGAAACCCTTGGATCAAAGATCCAAAGGTGGGGAAAATTCCCCAAATCACTCAGAGAGAGATCTCTTTAACAAATTTAACTAATTTATGAGCACTATAAAAAGGACCCCAGACCTCAATTCAAAGGCATCAACATCTTTCTAAAAAAAAGAGAGAGAAGAGAATTCTCGAGAACTCCTCAAGAACAACAGAAGGTAAAAACTTTTGAGAGAAGAGAAAATTCTCTTATGAACAGATCATTAATCTAAAAACAAGATCATTGATCTTTAAAACATAACTAAATAAAGGGATAAATTAAAATAGTGCTTTGCACTTTTTCATGAACCTTTGGTTCTTTAAGATAAGAAAAAACTTATCTTTTTCTTTGATCTAAATTAGATCAAAAAATCTAACAGTGCTTTGCACTTCTGTTCATTGAATCTAAAAGATTCCTAAAACATAGTGCCTTGCACTTGCAAAACTGCACTGTTGCGCTCTTGGATTGGCGCAAGCCACCAGAGAGCGCCACGTGTCAGCATCTGCACCAATTGCGCTATGCGCTTTTAAAATAGAGCTTTGCTATCTGTGATTGGCGCAGCTCACCGGAGAGCGCCACGTGTCAGCAGCGCACTAGCGCAGCGCACTGCGCTTGCATGACACGTGTCGTCGTTACAAACCCTTGCGCTCTCTGATTAGCGCAAAGCACCTGATAAATGCAATGCATTTCCTAAAAGGGCCAGGCCCAAATCAAAAAGACCAAGCAGGCCAAAATA
Source organism: Agapanthus africanus (assembly GCA_030015575.1). Taxonomy (NCBI): domain Eukaryota; kingdom Viridiplantae; phylum Streptophyta; class Magnoliopsida; order Asparagales; family Amaryllidaceae; genus Agapanthus; species Agapanthus africanus. The sequence goes on along the minus strand of JASDDO010000028.1, from coordinate 21,254,288 downwards.
AATTGCAAAGCAATAAAAAGGCAGAGCCCAATTAAAATTGATGCTCTGCATCATTTATAAAGAGCAGAGCCCAAAACAAATCGATGCTCTGCATCCTTTCTGGGCAGAGCCCAAATAAAAATAAAAAGAAATGCAATGCAAAAGTAAATAAAATGTTGAACATTTTCAACTGGACTTAGCCCAATTTTGCCGTAAGTCCTTAAATTAAACTGAGCAAGATTGCTCTCTCTTAAATCAATTTATATCCGGTTCGAGGGTACATCTCCGAACTTCTTTGACACCTATCGTTGTAATCCTTCAACGATGTCAGAGAGGTGACGGGTCCCGACGACTACACATCATAATGGACTGCGGGGTCCTTAAACTCGTGGACCGAAACGTCCTTAAACTAATGTCGGACTGAAACGTCCCTAAACTAATGTCGGACCGAAACGTCCCTAAACTAATAACGGACCACCACGTCCTTAAACTGGAATACGGACCACCACGTCCCTAAACTGGAGCATGGACCGCAACGTCCCTAAACTACCTATGGACCACTATGTCCCTAAACTGGAACAATAGAGCCTCCAAATACTCTTTTGTCGGATCTAAACGGTCCCGTTTAAGTTGATCTTAGCCCCAAATACGGCTAACGTATCCTTAGACATTTAAATGAATGATAAAACTCCAAATCAACTTTGGTTCAAGGATACATCTCTGAGCTCCTCTGACACCTGTCGTTGTAATCCTTCAACGACGTCAGAGAGGTGACGAGTCCTGATGGCCATATATCACTACGTTAAGTCGATCTTAGTCCCAAACAAGACTAATGTATCCTTAACGAACGTTTAAGTCGATCTTAGCCTAAACATGGCTAACATATCCTTAAACTAAAACACCAAACCCAAATCTAAGTAAATACGGATTTGGACTAATCCACGTCCTACGGGCGACGGCATTACTCAGTCTCCGTATACAATCCACGGGCAACCACAAACAAAATAAACACACACGACACGAAGTGAAATTCTGGAGAAGGAGAAAGTTGTTACCACAATGCGGTAGCGTAATTAACTGCAGGGGCTTGCGCCTGCAGGGAGGAGCGTCCCCACAATCAAAAACCGCTCAAGCGAGGGGGAATCTGATGAAATCTGCTACATCGGCCGCATCCGCCTAAACTTCCGATACACGGTGCCATAAATCAACTTGGCATCTTCGGAGAGGTGGACGGATAAAACCAAATAGCATCTGCCCCGAATCTCAGCGTCAGGACATCGCGGTCCTGTGCGCCGCCTTTCGGAGGGGAACAGATTCTGGCACGCCCGATGGGACCTTTTCCTCTTTCCACTCCACACTTCGTGTGTCGTTTTCGCGAACCAATCGCGGTTTGTTAACGGTTGCCTTCGGATTTCAAGTTACTAAGATTTGGTCTTTTGCCTGGCACAGAACTCAAGATTCAATGGCCTTTAACTGCACCAACTGCTCGAAGTGCCACTGCAACGGACGCTCCACCTCACCGGGAGGTGTAGCATATGGGCCCCAAGCGGCTTCCTTTCTCGCTCTGCCAGTAGACCAGGTGACCCAGGCCACCACCGGCCTGTTTTTCGGGACCATGATCCCACCTACAAGCTTCTCTATGCCAATACCTGCACCGGAAGTGAACAAAAAGTCGGTCTTCGACCGGCTCACTGCTACGACGGCCCCTGTCAACGGGTCGCCCGCTACCAAACCGACAGCCTCTGTTTTCACCAGGCTAAATCAGAACTCTAAACTGGCTGTCCCAAGGAAGGCAATAACTGCTGCTCCAGAAGTCGTCAAGACGGCTTCCCCTGTCAAAGAGTCAGTCTTTTCAAGACTGACGATTCCCGCTCCTGCCCCTGCTCGAGGATCCGTCTTCGACAGGTTGAATATCACCCCTCAAAAGACAACCTCAGTCTTTAAGAGGTTAACACCGGTGGCACCTCATTCAGACAGGGGGCAAAAAGAAGATGTCTCAATCTCCGAGCCAGTCCCAACGGCTCGTCATGCTCGACGTCGCCATTGGCAACGAATGAGGAAAGCAGGGGGCAACTCCCCCTCAGGGCTAACTCCACCGGCTCCAGTGGTGGAAGTCAACGCTGTTGTTCCAACTGAGAACAGCTTTGAACTGCTGAGGAGGGTACGTAAGAACTCTCCAACCGCTATATTGAAAAGATCCCCTCCACCTATGGAGAGAGATCCGGAAACAAAGCAAGAACAGCCCCCTCAACGGCTGTCTTCAAAAATTTATAAAGTTTGGCGGAGGGTTCAAGACTCCGTGATTGACCCAGGTCACTCTCGTCGCCAGAAAAAGGCGAAGGTGGAAAAAGACAAGGACCGTCCTATTAAACAGCAAGGGACAACAATCGCTAGGGTGCCCACTGCAATGGCCCCTTCAACCTCAACGGCTCACAAAAGAAGGAGGCCAGAGAAAACTCCCGCGTCAGCGGCAAAAGTTAAAAATGGTGAACCTAAACGCCCCAAGCCAGGGGGCATAACAGTTCATACGGTTTACATGGCATCGGGAAAAGAAGACAGCCGTGCATCCATGGGTCATAGACCGCTTACACGGTCAGTGACCAAGGCTCAGGAGCAGCAACAAAAGCTCCAGGAGATGATGAACGCTATGGCCGCACTTACAGGACCAAAAGAGAACCCTGAAACGTCCTCAGATGAGCGCCAAGAGGAAGAAACCGACGCCGAATTCTTTCGTCGGATATTGGAGAAGAAGGACAAAGAGGTTGCTGAACAAGCAGCCAACATACAGCGTATGGGCCTCCTCTTCCAGGACATGATCGGGATGATGATACAATAAGAGCCCCCGGTTGAAGAGCCCCCGATCGTCCTTGGAGACGATAGGGGAGAGACATCAAATCCTCCACCAGCTCTATCGACAGCTAAAGAGGATACAATCTCCAAAGCTGATTTGGATGAGTACATCGCCCAGCAAATACGGGTTCATCATGCGACCGAAGCGGCCGGTCAGGTCGTAAAAACGGGGCGGCCATATCCAAGTTGGTACGATCAAATCAAGTACCCACCCGGTTACACAATTCCCAAGTTCCATGTCTATAAAGGAACGGGCAATCCTCATCAGCATGTTGCCCAGTTCAGGGCACTCTGCGGTAACACCGGTGGTGATGATAAGCTGTTGCTTCGCCAGTTTGTTGGAAGCTTATCAGATACGGCGTTCGAATGGTACTCTGAGCTCCCGAACGACTCTATTAAAACCTTCGCGGAGATGGAGCTGCTGTTTACTCAGCGTTCTGCAAGCGCCAGTGAGCGTACCCCGATGACAGCACTGATTAACGTCAGGGTAAAGCCAGGCGAGACGTGGGTTCAATATGCTATACGGTGGCGGAACTTGTGGTCGAAGTGCGAGCAACGCATTGAAGAAGCTCCCGCGGTGGGTATGTTTGTGGGAACCCTTGATCCGCAAGCGACCATCTCATAATTTATGATATTTTTCAAGCCAACTACCTTCCAGGCCTTGATTGACAAATTAGCACAAATGGATCAAATGGGCCATAAACCCCATCTTCTAAGGCCGGACTCCCGAAATGACAAAGGGAAGGGAAAAGCGATCGTCGTCGCTAATGCTCAACAACAACCGAGCGACTCGAAGCCTGTTGCTCATCAAAATAATATGCGTCCGTACGTACCCCTTGAGGATAGGATGGGACGTCCTTATTCCTTTCCCCGCGATAATACGAGGAGGTTATTCGAGCTGGCGTTGCGCAACAGACTCATAAATCTGCCGGATCCAAAACGTCCGTTGCAACCAAGTGACGTCAACGAGCCTAACTACTGTCCTTATCATCGAGTACTAGGCCATCCGATCGAAGACTGCTATGTTTTCAAAAATTGGCTTGAAAACCAGTACCGACAGGGCAAGTTCACGTTATCGGACAAATGGAAGGTGAATCCCCCGCAGCCCCATACCTCTAAGGGGACGAATACGCCGGGGGCAACATGCTCCGTCATTGAAGAAGCTTCTTGGGAGGTTGTATTATCAGCCAAGACAAAGAGGATGCTAAACGATCTTCAGGCATGTCCAGCGATCAAGTGGAAGAACCCGTTGGAACCGCAGGTCATTGAGGGGATGTTGAAGCCGCGTACAACTCCAAAGACCGATGGTGGTGGCTCAAGCACTTGCAGCCAGCCGTCAAAATCTTCGAAAAAGAAGAAGAAGAAATCTAAAAAGCCCGTGAAGCCTGGCGACAAGCGCACAGACTTGCAAAAACAAATTGACGCGCTGGAGGAGTACAACCAGAAGGCACGGACTCCCATTACACTCCAAGAGTTCCTCAATCACGTCTTTCAAGAGGAAGGTGAGGGAGAAAGTTCGTCAGATGAATCTGAAGAATGCGTGGCGAGCTGTCATGTGATTTCCCATTCGTTCGTTGGTGATGAGGAAACTCCTTGTACTGAAGTGCTGGGGGCAAATCTTGAACCAAAATTCCCGAAACTATCAGATGAAATGATTGACGCGTTCCTTAACGAAGCTCGACTGAAAAGTAAAGCTGATCGAGAACGCGAGACGGCTATATTTGAAAGGGCCAAGCGCCAGCGACTTGATGAAAGAGCTGAGATAATCCCGCTGGAGCAAAATGCCTCCACCGTTGACAAAAGCCAATTTAAGATGAGGAAAAAGTTTGCTAAGGCCATATCAATGGGCATGAAGCTACCATCCTCTGAAGGAAGCATCACCAATGAAATAGAAATGCACCCGTCCTATTGCTTATATCATCAGAAGGTTTCGCACCCCACCCAAGAGTGCAAAGCTTTCGATAGATGGTGGCAAGGATACGTTGCTCATCGACAATGCTTTAAGCGGGAAAAGTGTAAAACTCGTCGGGAGCAAAGAAATACGACCGAAGAGCTTGAAAGAACTACCGACAATTGTCGCATGGCTAACACTGGCGGGTCACCAGTGCCTACATTCGAAAGCGATTCTGATGAGGAGCTAGAACTTGCTCCTCTCTTTAAAGAATCCACTTCGGGAAAAGAAGAAGAGCCGAAGGTCTGCGAAAATATTCGGCTGCGGAATCGGACGCTGCCTGAAAAGAACCTCGGACCCTCAAACAGAAAAGATAAAGGGAAAGAAAAGGTCTCTAAAGATATCGTCTTAGATGACCAAGTTCTGGAGGAGCTAAACGTCAACAACCCGCCGAAGAAGAATAAGATGGATTACAACGTCTTAGCACATCTAAGGAAGCTGCCCTCACAGCTCAGCATTCTTGACACCCTTTTGCTATCAAAAGAGGCGAGAGATTCGTTGATTAAGGCGCTCCAAGACCCAGAACAATTCCAAGCATGCCTGGCTGAGGAAAAGATGAAGGATGAATTGGAAGAAGTGCACACGGCGGATGTTACTTTTGGCGATGAAGACCTTCTACTTGGGACGTGCGAACACAATCGTCCTCTTTATGTCTCGGGATATTGCCACGATATTAAGATAAGCAAAATCCTGATCGACAATGGATCCTCCGTTAATCTCCTCAATGTGCGGGTGTTAAAAGAAATCTGCATGAGCGTCCAGCACCTTGCTCGTGACAATATCACCATCTCCGGGTTCGACTCCCAGTCATCAAGAACTCTTGGGTCTGTGATACTGACGCTACGCTTCGGGCTACTCATCACGGATATTAAGTTCCATGTCATAGACGCCAAGACATGCTACAACGCTTTGTTCGGCCGACCATGGTTACACGAGTACAACATCATCCCTTCTACACAACATCAGTGTATGAAGTATTTTAAGGATGGTTTCGAGTATACCGTGACGGGAGAACTGAACCCGTTCTCTGTGAACGAGGTCCGCAAATACGAAGATGCCAAATACTTCTTGCCAGATTTCGAAGATACGGAGAAGTGTCACAAACCAGAGAATAAAGCTAACGCCACCATCCCTGTCTTCGGCAGTGATACCGAGGAGGAAGAGGGGATAGTGTATTCAGGTCCACCCCAGCACAGTAAGCCAGGACCGTCCACTCCTACGTTGATCTTTGGTAGCGACTCGGAAGATGAGATCCACGCTGTATTCTCTGCTCGACCTTCAATACGAAAGTCCGCTGACGAAGAGCAAAGTCTACAAGTCGCCATAGTGCCGCTTAAACACCATAAAGAACTGGATGCACTTAATATCTACAGTGTAGAAGAGCTACAAACATTCTACATCCCTCCCAGGCGAGAGAACGAGAAAGCAATTCTGTTCTACCGCTCTGAAGAAACCAAGGTGGAAAAAGAAATCTGGCATGGCGCGGATCCTACGCTTGACAGGCTTCAGCGTATGCGTCTTGTTTCCTGATTTAAAATCAGGAAAGCTTCTGGGAAAAGCTTCAAAAAGGGGGCCACTGTTTCCTGATTTAAAATCAGGAAAGCTTCTGGGAAAAGCTTCAAAAAGGGGCCACGTGCTTACACGTGACCGGCAGTCACGTGTCGACACGTGACATATAAGGCGGCAGAAAAGCACACATTAGTCCCCTGATCAAGACAAGGAAAAGAGCCTCAGAATAGGTCATGTGCTCCCACGTGACCAAGGTCACGTGTTGCCACGTGACGTGCAAGACAGCAGATCAGTTCTCCCGTTGAACTAAAGAAAGAGAGTTCAAACAAGGGTCATGTGCTCACACGTGACCAGGGATCACGTGGTAGCACGTGACATCGAAGCAGCAATCAGAAGACAGACGCAAGAGAAAGCGGAAGGCTCATTCCAAAAGGGGGTCACGTGTCCGCACGTGACCATGGGTCACGTGGTCACACGTGACCGGCTTTCAAAGCCCATGTTGACGGCAGAATTAAATTCTGAAGGAAATTTGAATCCTTCCAAAGGAAAGTGAGTATCTGGGACCAATCAAATTAAAGATTCAGAGATGATTAAATATCATCTATCTATGGAAAATCTCGGGTTTGGAAAGATTTCCCCCTTAAATCTAACCAAAATAACAAAGGAGAATCTCTGGATTTAAAATCCAATGGTGAATAAAATTCACCCAATAATCCAAAGGTCCAAAACGAATGATGGATGCAAATCAAATCTCTCAGTGAAGATTCATCAAAAACTAATTCATTCGGCTGCTTCTCCTATAAATAGGAGCCAAGAGACACAAAAAGGGAGAGATAGAGACGGAGATACAGGCGCAGAGAAAGAAAAAAGGAAAAAAGCTTTGATACTTTAAAAAGACTTGGATCTTCTGCAAAAACCCTAGGTAAGAAAGGGAAGGCCTTTTGAAAGAAGGGGAATTTAATTCTCAACAGAGTTTAACTCTGATACATAAAACAGAAGAGCACATTTCTTCTCTCTTTGATAGAGGATCTGCAAAGTGCACATCTCCCCTTAAGGTTGAGAATTTAATTCTCAATGGGTCGAGATCCTGCCATGCAGATCCAAAACATAGAGAAGGAATGCAAGCATGAGAATTTAATTCTCACAGAACTATAGGAATTTAATTCCTTTAAGATGAAAGTAGGGCTTGACCCTGTATCATGGGAATTTAATTCCTTCAAAATAAAAGAAGCAGGGTTTAACCCTAATTAAGAACTTAGTTCTGTTGAAACAACGGGAATTCAATTCCTCTAATCATAATCTAACAGGGACTGGAAGTTTAATTCCTTAAAAAGCTTTTATTAGGGTTTAACCCTATTCAGCCCTCCACATAAATGAGGAATTTAATTCCTACAGAAGATTCAGGCTTCGATCCTACTCCAGAATATAAGTCTTCAAAAGAAAGTAGGAATTTAATTCCTTTGAAAATTAAAGCCCGGGGAATTTAATTCCTGAGAAGAAAGATCAATAGATTCTTCAAACAATATACTTAGAGGCAGGGTCACGTGCCACCACGTGACCCCCCCAAAAGAACTACAGAAAGCCCTTTGCGGCAGTCCCCCACGTGACCCACGTGACCCTTGGCAGAAACTCTAATACATAGGCATATGAAGGCCCGTCACGTGATGGCACGTGATGCTCTGAATGATGCAGCGATTTCAGCAGAATAAATGCAAAGAGGGCGTTCTCACGTGTTGCCACATGACCCCTTTTGCCTTAGTGTTCAACACTAAATCGGAACTCTCAAACCCAGTGTTAAAACACTGTTGGGCCTTAGCATTCGACACTGATCAAAAAGCCTTATTTGCAGTGTGTTTAACACTAATTTGAAAAAGCCTTATTGCTGGTGTTTAACACCAATTATCTCTTAGTGTTGAACACTAACTTGTCGACCTCATTCCCAGTGTTCAACACTGACTGCTCTGAAGTGTTTAACACTAGGCTTTGGCCTGATTGGCTAAAGGGATAGAGGCAAAGCCTCTCCCTCAATGGACCAACAAGAAACCAATATTCCAAACCTGATTGGACTTAGCCCAAGCTGGCCATAAGTCCTCAATTCATGATTAACTGGGCCAGTGGGCTCATAACATAATTAATGGGTCTTGATCCCAAACTGGGCCAAGGACTATTTAAGCCACTCCGGTTCTAGGGTACATCTCTTCACTCCTTTGATACTCGGCATTGTAATCCCTCAATGTCTTCAAAGAGGTGACGGGTCCCGACGACCACACATTGACATGGACTGTGGGGTCCTTAAACCCATGCCTAATGCAAAATTCCTGGTCACGTGGAACGCGGATAATGTCACTCTTTGACCCCGTGGAAAACGTCCAGAGCGGAGCCTAGTCCTCGCCGAACACGGCAATGAACCCGTGAGAAGCATCTAGTGCAAAATTCCTGGTTACGTGGAACGTGGATAACGTCACTCTTTGACCCCACGGAAAACGCCCAGAGCGGAGCCTGGTCCTCGCCAAGCACGGCAGTGAACCCGTGTGAAGCATCCAGAGCACATACCGGACTGTGGAGTCCTTAAACCCATGGACTATGACGTCCTTAACCTTGACCGAGATGTCTTAAAACTAACGATGGACCGCAATGTCCTTAAACTACCCATGGACCGCAATGTCCTTAAACTACCCATGGACCGCAATGTCCCTAAACTGGAACTTGGACCACCATGTCCCTAAACTGGCAATGGACCACTATGTCCCTAAACTGGGACAATAGAGCTCCCAAATGCTCTCTTGTCGGATCTAAACGATCCTGTTAAGTCGATCTTAGTCCCAAACTGGACTAAAGTATCCTTAACAACCGTTTAAGTTGATCTTAGCCTCAAATATGGCTAACGCATCCTTAAACCTTCAAACAGACTGGACTATGAATCCCTCCAATCAACTTTGGTTCAAGGGTACATCTCGGAACTCCTTTGACACTTGTCGTTGTAATCCTTCAACGTCGTCAGAGAGGTAACGGGTCCCGACAACCATACATTCAATGGACCACTATGTCCCTAAACTGGAACAATGGAGCCCAAATGCTCTTTTGTCGGATCTAAACGATCCCGTTAAGTTGATCTTAGTCTCAAATTAGACTAATGTATCCTTAACAAACGTTTGAGTTGATCTTAGCCTTAAATATGGCTAACGTATCCTCAAACCAAACCCCCAAACCCAAATCTAAGATAATACGGATTTGGACTAGTCCACGCCCTACGGGCGACGACATAACTCAGTCTCCGTAAACAATCCACGGGAAACAAAACACAAAACAAACACCCACGACACGAAGTGACCAGCTGGAGAAGGAGAAAGTTGTTATCGCGATGCGGTAGCGTAATTAACTGCAGGGGCTTGCGCCTGCAGGGAAGAGCGTCCCCACAATCAAAAACCCCTCAAACGAGGGGGAATCTGACGAAGTCTGCTACATCGGACGCATCCGTCTAAACCTCCGATACACGGTACCATAAATTAACTTGGCATCTTCGGAGAGGTGGACGGATAGCACCAATTAGCATCTGTCCCGAATCTCAGGCTAGACAGCCCATGTCTTGGCCGTCCGTTCGGAGGGGAACAGATTCTGGCACGCCCGGTGGGACCTTTTCCTCTTTCCACTCCACACTTCGTGTGTCGTGATTCGCGAACCAATCGCGGTTCGCCAATGATTGCCATTGGGTTTCAAGATACTAAGAATTGGCGTCTTACCTATTGCAGAAAACAAAGGATCGATGGCTGCTACTTCCGCGAAATCCTTCAACTGCTCAAACTGCAATTGCGACCAACGCTCTACCTCGCCAGGAGGTATATCCTATGGACCCCAAGCTGCTTCGTTGTTCACAATGCCGGTGGACCAAGTGACTCAAGCCACTACCGGATTGTTCTTTAGGACTATGCTCCCCCCATCAAGCTTCGTGGCGCCGGTGCTGACAAAGGAAACTCTCAGGAAGTCGGTCTTTGATCGTCTTACCCCTGCCGCGGCTCCTCTCAACGAGTCGCCCAACGTCAACGCCTCCGTCTTTTCTAGATTGGGTCAGAAATCTTGCGAACTCATCACGGGACCTATAATCTCAGAGAAGGCTGCTTCTAAGAAAGCGGCCGCCCCTGCCTCCGAAATCGCCAAGGCGGTTTCCCCGGTCAAGAAATCGATTTTCATAAGATTAACAGCTTCGACTCCCGCTCCCGCTGCACAGAGGGCATCGGTCTTTGAAAGGCTAACACCAACAACGACCCCTCACCCACACAGGGGGCAAGACGAAACCATTCTCATATTTGGCTCTACGCCGTCTGCTCGACGTGCTCGACGTCGTCATTGGCGCCGAATAAGGAAGGCTGGGGGCAACTCCCCCTCTGGATTGACTCCACCAGCCCCGGTGGTAGAAGTTAATGCTGCTGTTCCAACTGGGAACAGCTTCTAAATGCTAAACAAGGTGCGAAGAAATTCTCCTACTGCAGTGCTGAAGAGGTCTCCTCCCCCGTTAAAAAAGGTTGTGGAAATGGAATCAGAACAGCCCCAATCTCCTCAACGGCTGTCTTCCAAAATCTATAAGGTTTGGCGGCAGGCCCGAGACTCGACCATCGATCCAAACTCCTCCCGCCAGCACAAGAAGCTGAAAATCCAACCGGAAGCTGGTCACCAGGCTGAACCCCGAAAGGCTGTCGGGATGCCCACCTCAACGGTCCCCTCAAACTCCATGGCTCATAAAAGGAGGAGGCCAGAGAAGACCCCCCAACGTGCAACGACGGCTAAAAGCAATGAGCCCAGACACCCTAAGTCTGGGGGCGCGATGGTACACACTGTTTACATGGTCTCTGGAAAGGAGGAAAGCCGCACTTCTACGGGCCACCGACCGCTGACCCGATCCGTGACGAGAGCCCAGGAACAACAACAAAAGTTGCAGGAAATGATGAGTGCTATGGCTGCACTTACCGGGCCAAAAGAAAGCCCAGAAACGTCCTCAGACGCGCGCCGGGAGGAGGAAACCGATGCTGAGTTCCTTCGCCGGACATTGGAGAAAAAGGACAAAGAGGCTGCTGAACAAGCGGCTAATATACAGCGCATGGGCCTTCTCTTCCAAGATATGATAGGAATGATGATCCAACAGGACCTACCCGCTGAAGATCCCCCAATCGTTTTGGAAGATGACCGAGGAGAAACGTCAAATCCACCACCAGCCCTCTCTACGGCCAGGGAGGAGACGATCTCTAAAGCTGACTTGGCCGACTACATAGCCCAGCAAATCCGGGTCCATCATGCGACTGAGGCAGCTGGTCAAGTCGTGAAAACGGGGCGGCCGTATCCAAGCTGGTACGATCAAATCAAATACCCGCAAGGCTATACGATACCGAAATTCCATGTATATAAGGGGACCGGCAATCCTCATCAACACGTCGCCCAGTTCCGGGCCCTCTGTGGTAACACCGGCGGTGACGATAAACTGTTGCTCCGCCAGTTCGTGGGCAGCTTATCAGAAACAGTGTTCGAATGGTATTCGGAACTCCCGAACGATTCTATCAAGACGTTCGCTGAAATGGAATTGTTATTCACTCAGCGATTCGCGAGTGCCAGCGAACGCACTCCAATGACTGCTTTGATTAACGCCAGGGTAAAACCAGGCGAAACCTGGGTCCAGTATGCTATACGCTGGCGGAATTTGTGGTCGAGATGCGAGCAACGCATTGAGGAAGCACCCGCAGTGGGCATGTTCGTGGGAACCCTAGACCCCCACGCAACTATCTCCCAGTTTATGATGTTCTTTAAGCCAACCACATTTCAGGCTTTAATGGACAAGTTGGCTCAGATGGACCAGATGGGTCATAGACCACCTGTCCCGAAGCCAGAACCTCGGAATGACAAGGGTAAAGGAAGGGCAACTTTTGTCGCGAATGCCCGACAGCAACCTGACGCCCCGAAATCGGCAGATCAATTGGAAGAAAGACGCCGATATTATAATGAAAAGATGAAGCGTCCCTACTCGTTCCCACGAGACAAGACGAAACGGTTATTTGAGCTGGCAATACGCAACAGACTTATAAACTTACCAAATCCAAGACGACCGCCACAACCCACCGAGGTGAATAACCCTAACTACTGCCCTTACCATCAAACGGTAAGTCATCCGATTGAAGATTGCTTCGTCTTCAAAGGATGGATTGAAGATCAATACCTCCAGGGGAAATTTGTACTGTCCGAAAAGTGGAAGGTGAACCCACCACAACCGCATACTCCTAAGAAAGCAGATACACCGGGGGCGACCTGCTCCTTTATTGAAGAAGCTCCATGGGAAGTCGTACTATCAACTAAAACCAAAAGGATGCTGAAAGACCTTCAGGCGTGCCCTGCAATCGAATGGAAGGACCCTCTTGAACCTCAAATTATCGAAGGGATGCTGAGGCCCCGCCCAACTATGAAGACTCATGATAAAGATCCAAATACTCACGCCCAGCCGTCAAAAGCATCGAAGAAAAAGAAGAAGAAATCCAAGAAGCCCGCGAGGCTTGGAGACGAGCGCACGAAATTGCAGAAGCAAATCGACGCGCTGGAAGAATATAATCAGAAGGCGCGAACTCCTGTCACACTGCGAGAATTCCTCGACCACACCTTTCAAGACGAAGATGATGAAGAGAGCTCATCGGATGAATACGAAGAGTATGTGGCAAGTTGTAACGTAATCTCCCACTCGCTTACCGATGACGAGAAAGCTCCTGACACCAAGAAGCCGGAGGCAAAGCCTGAACCAGAGCGTGCGAGGCTGACAACTGATATGATCAATGCCTTCCTAGACGAGATTCGTCTAAAAAGTAAAGCGGATCAGGAGCGTGAGATGGCAGCATCAGAAGGAACCAAATGCGGGCGACTGAACGAAAGAGTTGAGCAACCCCTGCCAGAACGAAAGGCGTCCGAAATGGACAGGAAGATATTCAAGACAAGGAAAAGGTTCGCCAAAGCCATGTCAATGGGAATGAAGCTACCACCTTCGGAAGGGAATAGGCACGATGGGGCAGAAAGGCACCCTGACTATTGCGCATATCATCGGAAAATCTCACACCCCATAGAGGAGTGCGACGCCTTTAAGATATGGTGGCAAGGATATGTTGCTCGTCGGCAACATTGTAAGCGCATGAAACGCAAGATCCGTCGGGAGCAAAGAAGCACTGTCGATGGGCTCAACAGAATTACTGGCAACTGTTATATGGCTCATGCCGAGGGGTCGCAAATTCTCACCTTCGGGAGCGACTCTGATGAAGAAGTGACTCTGGGCCCTCTCTTTGAAGAATCCGCGTTAGGGAAGGATGAAGAATCAGAAGCCTGCGGAAACATTCAACTGCGCAATCGCACACTCCCAGAAAAGAATCTCGGGCCTACGAACAGAAAAGATAAGGGAAAGGAAAAGGTCACTGAAGATATCACTTTGGATGACCAAGTCGCGAAAGAACTGGCGGCCAAAGACCCTCCTAGGAGGAGTACAGTGGACTATAACATCCTCGCGCATCTAAGGAAGCTACCTTCTCAGCTTAGCATTCTCGACGCCCTCCTATTATCAAAAGAAGCACGGGACTCACTAATTAAGGCATTACAAGAACCTGAGCAATTCCAAGCCTTTCTCGCCACTGAAAAGATGAAGGACGAACTGGAGGAAGTGCATACGGCCGACGTCACTTTCGGTGATGAAGACCTCCTTCTCGGGACGTGCGACCATAACCGTCCCCTATATGTCTCCGGATACTGCCATGACATCAAGATAGGCAAGATCCTGGTGGATAATGGATCCTCCGTCAATCTCCTTAATGTTCGGGTGTTGAAGGAAATCTGCATGAGTGTGCAACATCTCGCTCGGGACAAAATTACCATCTCCGGTTTCGACTCACAATCGTCACGGACTCTCGGGTCCGTGATATGAACGTTACGCTTCGGGCTTCTCGTCACAGACATCAAATTCCATGTCATTGACGCCAAGACCTGCTACAATGCCTTGCTCGGCCGTCCTTGGCTACACGAGTACAACATCATCCCTTCTACACAACATCAGTGTATGAAGTACTTTAAAGATAGTTTCGAGTATACTGTAACGGGTGAGTTGAACCCATTTTCCGTGAACGAAGTTCGCAAATACGAGGATGCGAAATACATTTTGCCAGACTTCGAAGATACAGAAAGGTGTCGCAACTCGGAGAACAAAGCCGCCGCCACCATCCCTGTTTTCAGAAGCGATACCGAAGAAGAGGAAGAGATAGTTTATACGGGGCCATCTCAACGCAACAACCGGAGGGCGCCCGCCCCCATACTGGTCTTCGGAAGTGATTCAGAAGATGAGGTCAATGCCGTATTCTCCAATCGTCTTTCAATGCAAGCACCCCTTGGCGATGGCCACAGTTTGCAAATCACCATGGTACCGCGAGAACACTACAAGGATCTCGACACGCTTCAAGCTCACAGTGTGCAGGACCTGCAGACGTTTTACGTCCCTCCCAGGCGTAGGGGTGAGAAGGTGATCCTATTCTATCGATCCTCAGAGTCGAAAATAGAGAAAGAGATCTGGCATGGCGCAGATACTACGTGCGACAGACTCCAACCCATCCGTCTGCCCAGATACTATACAAATGGATTAAAGAAGCTATTGAAGCGCCAAGGAGTACCCTTAAAACAAACTGTTCGACAGGCTCGGTTCTACAACAGGATTTGGGATGTCCCTGGAACCCAACGCAAATTGCCCAACGGGAAAATGGAGACACTTGGGCTTGGATACGCGAGAACCGGAAAACGAGAGCGGGCCCACAGCAGCTACGCTATATATACCTTTGATGAAGAAGAGGACGCCCTGTCAGGAAATGCCGATCCCTTATCAAAACCAGACCCTGCGATTGAAGCACCAAGTCCGTCGTTTGAAGAACAAACGGGCAAGCCTATAAGGAAAGGGGGTCGGAAAGCTCGGGAAGACCACAACCGCGAAACGGCCATCTATGAGAAGGCCAGGACGCAACGTCTATTTCAACAGATTGCAAAAGACAAAGATGTTCATCCTTGTCAACCCATCATGCGAAAGGCCAGATGCGGAGACGGAAATAAGTCGAGAAGCGGAAGGAAGAGCCGACAACAACGACGCAAGATTAGAGGGTTACGTGATCGGGTACTGCACAGCTCGGATTCGCCCTTCATAGAAAAGATGAGTCGAGCGTACTCCTTCCCCCGAGATAAGACGGAAAGGTTACTCAAGCTCGCCCTAAAACATCAGATGATCACGCTTCCAGAGTCTAGACACCCTGAACAAGCTAATAAGGCCTCTCGCTCGGGCTATTGCTCTTATCACCGAGCCATAGGACATCCTACCGAAGACTGCTTCACCTTCAAGAACTGGGTCGAGGACCAGTACCGACGGGGCAGATTCGCTTTATCTAACAGCTGGAGGGTAACGCCGCCCCGAAAGCACGAACCCAAGGCCGCAAGAGCGAAACCGGATCCACCTCAGTCCCGGAAGCGGATTCACGCCTGTTATACAATTACGATATTAAAAGAAGAGCCCGAAAACATGGATGACCTTCCCCAATGCTTTGAGAACGGCGATGATGAGGTGATCTCAGAATTTCCGCCCGCTCCGAAAGAACTGGAAGATGGTATACATACTACGGCAGATAACCTCAGGAAGATTGAGTTGGGATCGGCAGATGACCCGCGACCGACATTCGTCAGCGAGCTACTCTCTGAAGAAAAGGTGGCCGCGTTAAAAAATGTGCTACTACGGCATAAAGACTGCTTCGCATGGAACTACTCCGAGATGCCAGGATTAGATCCGGAGGTCGCTGTGCATAGATTAGCAATATCCCCAAATATCAAGCCAGTCAAGCAGGCACCAAGGAGGATGCGACTCGAGCTGGAGATGAGCATCAACGCCGAAGTCAAGAAGTTGATCGATTCCGGATTTATCCAGGAAGTCCAATATCCCGACTGGATTGCCAATATCGTCCCGGTAATGAAGAAGAATGGGACGGTACGCATATGCGTGGATTTTAGGGATCTTAATAAAGCCTGTCCAAAAGATGATTTCCCAGTACCGGTAACCGAACTAATGATAGATAACACGTCAACTCACGAGGTTTTCTCCTTTATGGATGGTTCGTCAGGATACAATCAGATAAAGATGCACCCCGAAGACCAGAAGCACACCGCTTTCCGAACCCTTTTGGGTATATTCTGCTACAGGGTCATGCCCTTTGGTCTAAAGAATGCCGGCGCTACCTATCAAAGGGCCATGACAAAGATCTTCGACGACCTCATACATGACATCGTCGAGTGCTATATCGATGACCTCGTAGTAAAGAGTATGTCATACGAAGATCACTTAAAGCATCTGGAGACTGTGTTTCAACGCCTCCGGCAATATAATTTGAAAATGAATCCCCTCAAATGCGCGTTTGGAGTCTCCTCGGGCAAATTCCTGGGATTCATCGTTCGACACCGAGGAATTGAAATAGATCCATCAAAGATTAAAGCGATCATGGAAATGCCTCCGCCAAGAACCCTCAAACAGTTGCGGTCTCTCCAAGGGAAGCTCGCATACATCCGGCGATTTATCGCAAATCTTTCAGGCAAATGCCGCCCCTACAGTCACCTGACGAAGAAGGGAACCCCATTCGTCTGGGATCAAAAATGCCAAGGTGCACTAGACGAGATCAAGCAGTACCTGCAGAACCCGCCGGTATTGGCTGCGCCGGTCAAGGGAAAACCCCTCATTCTTTATACAACCGCCCTCGAAGGTTCCCTGGGCGCACTATGGGCGCAAGAGAACGATCAGGGGAAAGAGAGAGCACTCTACTACTTAAGTCGAGTTCTACTGGGGGCAGAAAGCAATTACTCTCCCATCGAAAAACATTGCTTGGCGTTAATCTTCGCGATAACAAAGCTCAGGCACTATGCGTTGGCACACGAAGTCTGCCTCATCTCGAAGGTGGACCCTCTTAAATACTTAATGTCAAAAGCCATATTGACGGGACGACTCGCTAAATGGGCCCTGCTCTTGATGGAGTTCTCGATAACATATCAACCTCTCAAGGCAGTGAAAGGCCAGGCCATTGCTGATTTCCTCGCTGAGCACCCGATACCGGCCGATTCCCCTTTGAATTGTGACTTGCCGGACGAGCATGCATTTGATGCGTTTAGCGGTGGAAGCACCCGATGGGAACTCTATTTCGATGGAGCGTCCTCCGTAAAGAAACAAAAGCAAGGTATCCCAATGATCAAGTCAGGGATAGGCCTCATCTTTGCGACTCCACAAGGAGGGATAATGCGCTTCGCCTTCTCCTTAACAGAGCCGAGGACAAACAATGAATCTGAATACGAAGCTCTGATAGCAGGCCTCGAACTTGCCATTGACATAGGAATTGAAGACCTCCTCATATACGGGGATTCTCAGCTGGTCGTTAGTCAAGTAAATGGCGACTACCAAACGTGCAAACCGGAGCTGGTGAAGTACGGCGAAAGGGTGCAACAACTATTGACCCAAATTCCCTCCTACACTTTGGAGAACATACCACGTGCGGAAAACAGCAAAGCAGACGCATTGGCTAAGCTTGCTAAAGAACTGGCTGACGAGAACCTCGATGATGTCAGAATCGTGGTACAAAGCCGTCGAGTGTCACCCCCGCAGAAATGCCTCCGGAATTATATAAAGAGGGAGCAACTGAGCAGATAACCCTACAAATAAAAGACCAAGAGAAGGCCGAGGACTGGAGGGAAGTCTTCATAGACTACTTTAAGTCCCGCCGAATGCCCAAAGAAGCGTCCTCAAGACATCAGCTCATGAAACGAGCTCTATCTTTCGCTTTCGTCAACGATACTCTATACAAAAGATCACTTGATTCTCTATGGCTGAGATGCTTAGGACCCGACGAAGCAGAAAGAGTCGTTCAGGAAGTTCATGACGGACTTTGCGGTTCTCACCAAGCAGGCCCAAAGATGAAGTTAAAAATTAAACGAATGGGTTACTACTGGCCCACGATGATCCAGGACTGCCTCGAGTATACGAAGCAATGCCACTCATGCCAGATTCATGGAGACTTCATCCACCAACATCCGAATCCGCTACACCCAACGGTGGCCAGCTGGCCATTCGAGATGTGGGGGACTGACATAGTCGGCCCCATTGAGCCAGCATCATCTCGGGGACATCGTTTTATCCTGGCGACTACTGATTACTTCTCCAAATGGGCAGAAGCAATACCATTGAGGGAAGTGAAGACGGAGAATATCCTCCATTTCTTCAAGACGCACGTTATCTATCGGTTTGGAACCCCACGGCGGATTATCTCCGATAACGGGCCAGCTTACAGAAGCCATAAGATTAGCCGCTTCGCGCAACAGCACAATATAGATTGGAGGTATTCTTCAGTTTACAACCCACGAGCCAACGGTCTGGCCGAGGCCTTCAATAAGACCTTGACGAAGATCATAAAAAAGACCGTTTCCCGGAATAAGAAAGACTGGCACGAAGGGTTGCAGGAAGCCCTTTGGGCTTATCGAACTACATTCAAGACGGCCACAAACACAACGCCATACGCGTTGGTATTTGGGACGGAAGCAGTACTCCCCCTCGAGATAGAGTTACCCTCTCTACGAGTGGCAATCCACCGCGAGCTGACGGACGAAGAAAATGCTCACCTTCGGCTTGAAGAGCTTGATGCCCTCGACGAAACTCGGCTCATAGCGCAACAACATCTAGAAGCCTACAAAGCAAAGATGACGCGCTCGTACGAGAGATTGACCAGGCCGAGGACATTCCGCCAAGGCGAACTCGTGCTAGTGGTCAAGAGACCTATGATCCCCAATCGTGCCAAACGGGGAAAATTTGAGCCAAACTACGAAGGCCCTTACATCATAGACAAGGTCTACCAGGGTGGAGCCTATCTACTCATGGACATGCACGGTGAAAGACCTTTCAGGCCAATAAACGGCCGCTTCTTAAAGAAATACTACGCTTAATGAGCCATAGCCTGGGTCAATGATAGATGACGACGACTATGACCGCTCGCTATCTTCCTAGGCTCAGACTTTACAAGCAGCAGCCGGCCTTCCCATAACGACGGACCGAAACGTCCTTAAACTAAAGACGGACCGAAACGTCCTTAAACTAAAGACGGACCGAAACATCCCTAAACTAACAACGGACCGAAACGTCCCTAAACTAGCGACGGACCGAAACGTCCTTAAACTAACGACGGACCGAAACGTCCTTAAACTAACGATGGACCGAAACGTCCCTAAACTACTACCGCAGCATCCTTAGGCTGACGAGATATAAAAAAAAAAGAAGAGAAAAAAAAACGGTATGTCCATAAAGCAAAATGGGCACGGATGAAAACCCGAAAGGGCTCCGTGAGTAAAAACAGCAGGACTACCGGCGAGTGTTTGTGAAAACCCGAAAGGGCGCAACCTCATTAAAAGACACTTATAGGGTCCTCACGACCTTGTAAGGAGAAATCACCTGCGTGAGATCCTTACGACTCACAAAGAAGCAACACACTTGGGGATCCTCACGATTCCTAAGAAGAAAATACACTTACGAGATCCTCACGACTCGTGAGGAGAATTCTCTTATGAGACCCTCACGGCTCATAAGACTTGAAAGTCTTAAGTTACAGAAACCTAAACCTGTTCTTAAGCAAATCCCCCACAACCTTCGATATTGCCCTACAAGCGGCTCGTACTGACCCTTGTATACAATCCACGGGCGCGAACAAACGTTTCCCTAACAAAGTCCCACCCGTGACTGGGGATATATCCATATGGTGAACAACCCTTGTAAGTCCTCTCGACTTATGAGGAGAAAATCCTCTTTGTAAGATCCTTACGACTTACAAGAGAACATGCACTTAAGAATCCTCACGATCCTTAAGGAGAAAACACACCTGCAAGATCCTCACGACTTATAGGGAGAAATACCTTTGTGAGACCCTTACGACTCATGAAGTCAAAAGCCTTGGTCGGCAGGACCTTTAACCCTGTTTACTAAGCCACCTTTGTTCAAACATCGACAGAGGCAGATGATGATTCGCTCCTGGCAACCTTCCAGTTGTAGCAGTGCTGACGCTGAAACCGGTATCCCAAAATCCGAGCTTGCAGCGAAAAAGCTAGCGAGCCGCGCACGCATGACAAAATAGCCGAAATGATGGGGCAACTCGCAATAAAAAAACAGCGAGTGAAAATGAAATAAATAGCCGAAATGATAGAGCATCGCGGAAAAAGAAATAAAATCCTCGCCCTAAAGGTGATGTTACCTCTATCCCTGTATGCAATTTAGGGGCGCAATCAAAGAAGGGATCATACTCCTTCCCCAGGTTTCATCATAAGAAGAAGCCAAATCTCGACGGTTCACCAATAGCCTAGAGATCATCTCGACGTTCTTCTCGCGTCAGCAGACACAACATCAATCTAAGCGGAACAACGGCAACTCCCATTTCCATGGTTCGGTGGCATACATATCGCCAAACCTTCATCCCATAAAATGCGGATACAATCAGCAAACTTCCTGGTTACGTGGAAAGCGGATAATGTCACTCTTTGACCCCGTGGAAAACGTCCAGAGCGGATCCTGGTCCTCGCAGAGCACGGCAATGAACCCGTGTGAAGCATCCAGAGCGGAGCCTAGTCCTCGCCGAACACGGCAGTGAACCCGTGTGAAGCATCTAGTGCAAACTTCCTGGTTACGTGGAAAGCGGATAATGTCACTCTTTGACCCCGTGGGAAACGTCCAGAGCGGATCCTGGTCCTCGCAGAGCACGGCAATGAACCCGTGTGAAGCATCCAGAGCGGAGCCTAGTCCTCGCCGAACACGGCAGTGAACCCATGTGAAGCATCTAGTGCAAACTTCCTGGTTACGTGGAAAGCGGATAATGTCACTCTTTGACCCCGTGGAAAATGTCCAGAGCGGATCCTGGTCCTCGCAGAGCACGGCAATGAACCCGTGTGAAGCATCCAGAGCGGAGCCTAGTCCTCGCCGAGCACGGCAGTGAACCCGTGTGAAGCATCTAGTGCAAACTTCCTGGTTACGTGGAAAGCGGATAATGTCACTCTTTGACCCCGTGGAAAACGTCCAGAGCGGATCCTGGTCCTCGCAGAGCACGGCAATGAACCCGTGCGAAGCATCCAGAGCGGAGCCTAGTCCTCACCGAGCACGGCAGTGAACCCGTATGAAGCA
This sequence comes from Agapanthus africanus, assembly GCA_030015575.1. Taxonomy (NCBI): domain Eukaryota; kingdom Viridiplantae; phylum Streptophyta; class Magnoliopsida; order Asparagales; family Amaryllidaceae; genus Agapanthus; species Agapanthus africanus. The sequence continues at coordinate 21,232,779 of JASDDO010000028.1, read as the reverse complement.
TCTAGTGCAAACTTCCTGGTTACGTGGAAAGCGGATAATGTCACTCTTTGACCCCGTGGAAAACGTCCAGAGCGGATCCTGGTCCTCGCAGAGCACGGCAATGAACCCGTGTGAAGCATCCAGAGCGGAGCCTAGTCCTCGCCGAACACGGCAGTGAACCCGTGTGAAGCGTCTAGTGCAAACTTCCTGGTTACGTGGAAAGCGGATAATGTCACTCTTTGACCCCGTGGAAAACGTCCAGAGCGGATCCTGGTCCTCGCAGAGCATGGCAATGAACCCGTGTGAAGCATCCAGAGCGGAGCCTAGTCCTCGCCGAGCACGGCAGTGAACCCGTGTGAAGCATCTAGTGCAAACTTCCTGGTTACGTGGAACGCGGATAATGTCACTCTTTGACCCCGTGGAAAACGTCCAGAGCGGAGCCTAGTCCTCGCCGAACACGGCAATGAACCCGTGTGAAGCATCTAGTGCAAAATTCCTGGTTACGTGGAACGCGGATAATGTCATTCTTTGACCCCGTGGAAAACGTCCAGAGCGGATCCTGGTCCTCGCAGAGCACGGCATTGAACCCGTGTGAAGCATCCAGAGCGGAGCCTGGTCCTCGCCAAGCACAGCAGTGAACCTATGTGAAGCATCCAGAGCAAATACCGGACTGTGGAGTCCTTAAAATCCACGGACTATGACGTCCTTAACCTCGACCGTGATGTCTTAAAACTAACGATCAACCCCCCCGATTCCCTACGGATTCTACCCTGGTTCAAGGGTACATCTCTTCACTCCTTTGATACGTGGCGTTGTAATCACTCAACGTCTTCAAAGAGGTGACGGGTCCCTACAACCAAACGTCGGACTGTGGAGTCCCTAAACCCACGGACTATGAGGTCCTTAACCTTGACCGTGATGTCTTAAAACTAACATCGGACTGTGGAGTCCCTAAATCCACGGACTATGAGGTCCTTAACCTTGACCGTGATGTCTTAAAACTAACATCGGACTGTGGAGTCCCTAAATCCACGGACTATGAGGTCCTTAACCTTGACCGCGACCTCTTTAAACTACAATACCCGGAGCAGCCTCTGACCCCGTGAAACACGGATAAGGGCGACCACATTCAGCACTTGCAGGTCCTCACGACCTGTAGGGAAGAAAAAACTCTCTTACGAGGTCCTTACGACTCTCATGGGAAAACCCGCTTAAGGATCCTCACGATCTTTAAGAAGAACTCACACCTATGGGATCCTCTCGACCTGTAGGGAGAAAAACTCCTTAGGAGACCCTCGTGGCTCATAAAATGAAAAAGCCCTAGGAAGCAGATCTTAACCCTGAATCCTGAGCCATCGCTGTCCTGCAAGGAGATCAAGATAGAATATCCGCAGAATGCATTCAATGAAAAGGAGACACATCATTAAGAGAAAAACTGTATCTTTTATTCATGAACCAAAATGGATACAAAGTGCAATCTATGAAGGAAACAAAGAAAAAGATACTCTTACTCATGAGCATGTACAAAAAAAAAGAGAAAAGATACAAGTCCTCAAGCCGGCGGGCGATGCAGTAATTTTACCAGCTCATCATTCTGTTGCTGAGCCACGGTTTCATGACGCAAGATTTCCAGAAGACGAGCCTCCGCCTGAGCTTGCTGAGCCTGATACGAAGCGAGCCGAGCTTCGAGCTCTTTCTCAGTGGCTTTGTGAGCCTCAACCCTCTCACGAGTGAACGTGGCGGCTTTATCGAGAGCCACCACCTCTTTGATGGATTCCTGAAGCACCCGCCACAATTCATACGCTTTATTGGCCCTGGCTGTGAGATTGGCTTGAAGGTCGCCTAGCACCTTAGAGGCTAGCTCCCTTTCCGAGAACTTGCGGCCAAGCCTCTTCTCGCACGACGTCATGTTACCCACACATCGTGCTATCAGACCTCGTAACTCCACCTTTGCAGCCACGGCCTCCGAGGAAAGGCGAGAACACTCGAGAGCGTACAAACAAGCCTCCACCTTCCTACAGAACTCCACCCAGACCCGCACCACCTCCTCGCTGTGATAGGTGGCGAGAAAAGGAAGGGAGCCGTTAGCTTCAGCGGCGAACGCTTCGGCTGTGGTCGTACTACCAGCACGGAGCTCCTCGATGAAGGAAGATAGGGAGACCAGGCTCAATTGGGCCAAGCGTTCTGAAGCCCGCAAAGCGTAGGGGCCGGGCGGCATCACAATGCGTGATTCCAAAGCCATGGAGACTGGCAGGGCTGTTCAGATTTGGCAAATGTTAGTAAAACTCTTAAACGCAGAACAAACGGGACTATAATAAAATGTCACTCACCGACAGTCATACAAGTAGGAGCTGAAGGTTCCCCTGGCCCTTCAACGACCTCGACCTCATCGTCGGCTTCCAAAACTATAAGAGACATTAACGTCATTTCACAAAATAGTAACAATGCTATGATAAAAAATGGCGAATGACACTAACCTTGCCCAGAGGAAAGGACAATACGCCGAGGGGGAATCGCCTGCGGGGCTGCCATCTCCAATAGACGCTGAAATGATTGGCGAGGCGACAGATCCGCGATCGTGGCTGCCAAACCGCGTAATTCTGGGAAAGATAAAAGATTTCAGACTATGAAGGGGTTACTAAATTAAAACGCGGAGGGATACCTTCGACACTCCTCCCATTCTGAGCCGGGGGGATAGCAGCCTCAACGGTCTCCGCCGTGACCTCAGGCTCCAACAAAGGGAGAGTAGTCCCGACCACCTCACTTCCAGCCTTTGGGCTACCCTCAGCAAGAGTCATTAGGATGGCGGCCTCGAGAAGAGCATCCCCCGAAGGGGCAAGCGCTTCCTGATCAAGAACCGCCGCTGGAGGTTCTATCACGAGAGGAGCAACCTCATCAGCCCCCTCCACACCTAGCAAGGCCTCGTTGAGAATTTCGGCGGGCTTTAGCTTTAAGGGGCCAGTAGGGAGCTCCCCCAGCGTTGAAGATTCTGCACGATTCAAATAAAAAATAATGATACATACCCACGAGCATAAATAATCGAAAAGACTACAAAAGAAGCACAGCGTACCTATACGCAAAGAAGCCCTCAACATGGCTTCTTCAAGCCGCTTCTCCTTCTCAAGGAGATAAGCTCGCCGAGGTTCAAGGGTAGACTCATGACCGTCGGTCCATAAAGAGAGTGCATCAGCTGCGTCTTCTGAAGCGACCTGCTTCAAAGCCCTTTCCCCCCATTCCTCCAAAGGGCCGATAAATCGCCGCCGAATCCACGAAGGGTCTTCGTAAAAAATTACAGCGGGATAAGACTTCTTCAGAACCTTGGCATTATGGGACGGGTCTTTCGAACGCCGTAAGGCCTCAGCCAGTTGTGCATCCTCCTCGTCAGCCGAACTCGGGAAGAGAAGCCCAGCGTCTGACCCTTGCAAGGTCAAGGGTTCGTCTTCAAGGATAGGCTCAGATTCCACCACAGAATCAAGCGGGGTAGTAGCCACTTTCCTCCGTCGTTTAGACCCAGAGCCGGCCGCTGAAGATGACCGCTTACTCCCTCGCGAAGCCTTAGGGCGACGCTGGCCCACATCGCCTTCAACGCCCTCATCCCTGTTACTCTCACTCGGTGCCACAACCAAGGACGACGTCGACGTCGTCGACGCCGCGAGAGGCGGTGCCGCCACCGGCAGAGGTACTACCACTGGAGCCCGTCTACCACGCGAACGAGAACCCAAGGGCATACCAGCGGTCAGAGTAAGATCTACCCCTGACTCCCCCGGAATGAGGGCCGCGCCAATTTCCCTCAAAGGGAAGCGGACTGGAACCCTCGGTCGCAACTCAACTCTAGAGACCTGAGGAGGGGCGTCATGACCAAGAAGAACCCTTCTTTCTTCAGCAATAATTGGGGTGACCCGTTGAAGGTACCAGCCTGTAAATGCACACACGCATCGAGGGATGTACTCGGCTTCAGGGACCATGAAATGAGAGCCGGTGTTCAGCCTCATGAAATGATGAGCGGCATCACGAACAGCATCGAGCGAAGGAATTGGAGCGATCATAAAGGCCTCAAAAGGAACACCCTGGTCGTATCCGAGCTGCCGAGCAAATCGATGAGGATTGTACCGCATAAAAAGGGCTGCACTATCTTGGCGAAATACCAAGTAGCCCGGTCTAATTGAATACAAGTATGTGGCCTCTCGGGGCTTCAGAGAAGGCGCGTTGTCCTTTGACTGGTCCCAAAGTTGCTGAACAGGACCCGAAGGAAAAGACAAAACCCGATCGTTAAAAGCTAACCCGCCGGCAGTGGCGTGAGGGGAAATCAGCACCCGAATAGCCCCAAATTGAGTTGGATCGGCAGCAGAAGCACCTACCAGTCGCATAAGTCGCGGGAAGGTATAGGCGTCGTAAAAAGCGGGCCTTTGATGCATGGCAAAAGACCCCAGCACAGGCATTTCGATCCACGATGTGAAGTAATGAAGCGAAAAGTTCACTACGTCCATGCCAGGCGTAGAAGTATTAGCCGCAGTACCCAATCCATTATAAAGGTGCGCCAGGACCGGGATACCAATGGCCAACCGCGTCCCCTCAGCAATACGATGTGCCGGGTAGATGACCGAGGCTCTCATGAAGCGGCGATACATGGGGATAACGAACCAACTGAGCCAGACGCTAATAAACCCCACAAAGAACGTCTCCTCGTCCATGCCTGGGACAACAATGGATTCAAAAGAGATCGGCGATATAATAGGAATGTAATACTGAGGCAGATCTGATTCGTTGGTCGGCAACCTCTTCGGACCAAACCCAAAAGGGTCCCCAATGTTGGCAAACTTCGGGGCTGTCTTCGGTAAGGCGTCCTCACGAATGAAACGAGCAATGAAGCTCTTGAAAGTAACGCCTTGCTCCTCAGACTCGGTGAATAATCGATCAAAAATGCCTAGGGCCCTAATTAAACTAGGGCGCTTGTGTCGAACAGCATTCTCAGCAGATAAGCCGTCAACTGGGGCGGGCTCGGGTTCAAAAACGTACTCGTCAGGGGGCAGCAACTCCTCATACATATTACCCCTTATCGGCAACCCCGAGATATCATAAAATTCGGCTAAAGAAATCGAAACCTCGCGATCTCCCAGAAGAAAAGTATTAGTGGGAAGATTCCACTGGTTCAAAAACGCTTTGACCCACCAGGCATGCGGGGACTTGTAATGGAATAGCGACGCGTATACGGCCTGATAAAGCCCGACTTTCTGCAATCGCGCCCGATGGGCGGAAAGGATGTAGCGAGCCCAGAGAAGGTAGCCCGTAGGATGCCTGGGAGTGAGCCCTATCTTATAAATCTGCCCCCACGGGTGGGCCTCACCCTGACAGATGCGCCGTCCCAAGATGTCTATAGCCGGGATCGGATGGTTCGGAATGCCGGTCGTCGAAGGCTCCAGCCTCCCCGTTGGAGTCCAGTTGGGCATTTCCACGGCAAAAGCTGTCCTTGGAGGATCCATTGGTAAAAACGGGAAAGTGGGCTCCGTTGGCACCGCGCAAAGAAAACTCCTGCGACCTTGAATAATCTGACTGTACCAAGGTCCCCATTGAAGAAGGTTGGCGCAGTTCGGGTCATGGGCCCTAATCATTGCCATCGCCTCTTCATTAGACGGTGACTGAGGAAAGGCCGCCCCCGAGCGAGAGAAAGGAAAGCGTGGAGCAGAAGCCATCACACCTGAAACCCAATAAAGGGAGACCGTTAAAAGAAAAGTTAGCGATATATGTTCATGCACGAACATGAAGACTAATTGGAGAAAGCAACAGCAAAGTTTCCTGGGACCATTGGCTACAAAACACATGGGCCCCACAGAATCCGGATGACGGCTCATTAATAATGAGACCAAACAGTTACAATAAAACAAAGGGAACATCCCCATTTAATAAAGAATGATGACCATACACGTCCCCCCAACGGGATCTGTCTCGGGCCCTACAGTGAACCCAACAAAATCAAAGGAATTAAATTCCCACGAAAAGGCATCATTACAAAATCTCCATCGCATTAATGGCAGAAGAACAGCCTCGGGCCAAGAGACCCCAAGGAGCCTCTGGGTGAAGAAATTGAGTTCTTCATAGGAATTAAATTCCTTATTAGGAAAAAGGAAATTAAATTCCCAGAAATAATTTTGATGGAATTAAAGTCCATGGAGTTGAAACGCTGTCATCATCTCCCCGAAGATCACCTAAACCCTAAGAGATCTACAGTTCGAAGGTTCCCTGTTCTTACGAAAAAACTTGAAGAAAAATGGGTTCGTTACGAAACCCTTAATATGGATTTAAAATCCAAAGAGTCCTTTTAAGGACGAAGGCGCTTCGGCCGTTCAACATTATTACCTGAGGAAAAGGGATCCGTCAACAGAGTTAAACTCTGGAAAATTTTTAAAACAGAGAACTAAGCTCTGGAAGAAGAGAATTAAATTCTCAAAGAAAAGTTCTCAGAGGAAGAAGACGAGCAGAGTGAAGGCTCCTATGAAGAGACAAAGGTATTTATAGAAGGCAATGGAAACGTTTCATCTCCTCAGATCCCTAAATGAATCCAACAGTCACAAAGATGACAGCGTTGCACTCACGTGCAGACACGTGAGAACAACGCTGTGGGGGCATTTGTTTCCTGATTTAAAATCAGGAAAGCTTCTGGGAAAAGCTTCAAAAAGGGGGCCACTGTTTCCTGATTTAAAATCAGGAAAGCTTCTGGGAAAAGCTTCAAAAAGGGGCCACGTGCTTACACGTGACCGGCAATCACGTGTCGACACGTGACATATAAGGCAGCAGAAAAGCACACATTAGTCCCCTGATCAAGACAAGGAAAAGAGCCTCAGAATAGGTCACGTGCTCCCACGTGACCAAGGTCACGTGTTGCCACGTGACGTGCAAGACAGCAGATCAGTTCTCCCGTTGAACTAAAGAAAGAGAGTTCAAACAAGGGTCACGTGCTCACACGTGACCAGGGGTCACGTGGTAGCACGTGACATCGAAGCAGCAATCAGAAGACAGACGCAAGAGAAAGAGGAAGGCTCATTCCAAAAGGGGGTCACGTGTCCGCACGCGACCATGGGTCACATGGTCACAGGTGACCGGCTTTCAAAGCCCATGTTGACGGCAGAATTAAATTCTGAAGGAAATTTGAATCCTTCCAAAGGAAAGTGAGTATCTGGGACCAATCAAATTAAAGATTCAGAGATGATTAAATATCATCTATCTATGGAAAATCTCGGGTTTGGAAAGATTTCCCCCTTAAATCTAACCAAAATAACAAAGGAGAATCTCTGGATTTAAAATCCAATGGTGAATAAAATTCACCCAATAATCCAAAGGTCCAAAACGAATGATGGATGCAAATCAAATCTCTCAGTGAAGATTCATCAAAAACTAATTCATTCGGCTGCTTCTCCTATAAATAGGAGCCAAGAGACACAAAAAGGGAGAGATAGAGACGGAGATACAGGCGCAGAGAAAGAAAAAAGGAAAAAAGCTTTGATACTTTGAAAAGACTTGGATCTTCTGCAAAAACCCTAGGTAAGAAAGGGAAGGCCTTTTGAAAGAAGGGGAATTTAATTCTCAACAGAGTTTAACTCTGATACATAAAACAGAAGAGCACATTTCTTCTCTCTTTGATAGAGGATCTGCAAAGTGCACATCTCCCCTTAAGGTTGAGAATTTAATTCTCAATGGGTCGAGATCCTGCCATGCAGATCCAAAACATAGAGAAGGAATGCAAGCATGAGAATTTAATTCTCACAGAACTATAGGAATTTAATTCCTTTAAGATGAAAGTAGGGCTTGACCCTGTATCATGGGAATTTAATTCCTTCAAAATAAAAGAAGCAGGATTTAACCCTAATTAAGAACTTAGTTCTGTTGAAACAACGGGAATTCAATTCCTCTAATCATAATCTAACAGGGACTGGAAGTTTAATTCCTTAAAAAGCTTTTATTAGGGTTTAACCCTATTCAGCCCTCCACATAAATGAGGAATTTAATTCCTACAGAAGATTCAGGGTTCGATCCTACTCCAGAATATAAGTCTTCAAAAGAAAGTAGGAATTTAATTCCTTTGAAAATTAAAGCCCGGGGAATTTAATTCCTGAGAAGAAAGATCAATAGATTCTTCAAACAATATACTTGGAGGCAGGGTCACGTGCCACCACGTGACCCCCCCCAAAAGAACTACAGAAAGCCCTTTGCGGCAGTCCCCCACGTGACCCACGTGACCCTTGGCAGAAACTCTAATACATAGGCATATGAAGGCCCGTCACGTGATGGCACGTGATGCTCTGAATGATGCAGCGATTTCAGCAGAATAAATGCAAAGAGGGCGTTCTCACGTGTTGCCACATGACCCCTTTTGCCTTAGTGTTCAATACTAAATCGGAACTCTCAAACCCAGTGTTAAAACACTGTTGGGCCTTAGCATTCGACACTGATCAAAAAGCCTTATTTGCAGTGTGTTTAACACTAATTTGAAAAAGCCTTATTGCTGGTGTTTAACACCAATTATCTCTTAGTGTTGAACACTAACTTGTCGACCTCATTCCCAGTGTTCAACACTGACTGCTCTGAAGTGTTTAACACTAGGCTTTGGCCCGATTGGCTAAAGGGATAGAGGCAAAGCCTCTCCCTCAATGGACCAACAAGAAACCAATATTCCAAACCTGATTGGACTTAGCCCAAGCTGGCCATAAGTCCTCAATTCATGATTAACTGGGCCAGTGGGCTCATAACATAATTAATGGGTCTTGATCCCAAACTGGGCCAAGGACTATTTAAGCCACTCCGGTTCTAGGGTACATCTCTTCACTCCTTTGATACTCGGCATTGTAATCCCTCAATGTCTTCAAAGAGGTGACGGGTCCCGACGACCACACATTGACATGGACTGTGGGGTCCTTAAACCCATGCCTAATGCAAAATTCCTGGTCACGTGGAACGCGGATAATGTCACTCTTTGACCCCGTGGAAAACGTCCAGAGCGGAGCCTAGTCCTCGCCGAACACGGCAATGAACCCGTGTGAAGCATCTAGTGCAAAATTCCTGGTTACGTGGAACGTGGATAACGTCACTCTTTGACCCCACGGAAAACGCCCAGAGCGGAGCCTGGTCCTCGCCAAGCACGGCAGTGAACCCGTGTGAAGCATCCAGAGCACATACCGGACTGTGGAGTCCTTAAACCCATGGACTATGACGTCCTTAACCTTGACCGAGATGTCTTAAAACTAACGATGGACCGCAATGTCCTTAAACTACCCATGGACCGCAATGTCCTTAAACTACCCATGGACCGCAATGTCCCTAAACTACCAATGGACCACCACGTCCCTAAACTGGAACTTGGACCACCACGTCCCTAAACTGGCAATGGACCACTATGTCCCTAAACTGGGACAATAGAGCTCCCAAATGCTCTCTTGTCGGATCTAAACGATCCTGTTAAGTCGATCTTAGTCCCAAACTGGACTAAAGTATCCTTAACAACCGTTTAAGTTGATCTTAGCCTCAAATATGGCTAACGCATCCTTAAACCTTCAAACAGACTGGACTATGAATCCCTCCAATCAACTTTGGTTCAAGGGTACATCTCGGAACTCCTTTGACACTTGTCGTTGTAATCCTTCAACGTCGTCAGAGAGGTAACGGGTCCCGACAACCATACATTCAATGGACCACTATGTCCCTAAACTGGAACAATGGAGCCCAAATGCTCTTTTGTCGGATCTAAACGATCCCGTTAAGTTGATCTTAGTCTCAAATTAGACTAATGTATCCTTAACAAACGTTTGAGTTGATCTTAGCCTCAAATATGGCTAACGTATCCTCAAACCAAACCCCCAAACCCAAATCTAAGATAATACGGATTTGGACTAGTCCATGCCCTACGGGCGACGACATAACTCAGTCTCCGTAAACAATCCACGGGCAACAAAACACAAAACAAACACCCACGACACGAAGTGACCAGCTGGAGAAGGAGAAAGTTGTTATCGCGATGCGGTAGCGTAATTAACTGCAGGGGCTTGCGCCTGCAGGGAAGAGCGTCCCCACAATCAAAAACCCCTCAAACGAGGGGGAATCTGACGAAGTCTACTACATCGGACGCATCCGTCTAAACCTCCGATACACGGTACCATAAATCAACTTGGCATCTTCGGAGAGGTGGACGGATAGCACCAATTAGCATCTGCCCCGAATCTCAGGCTAGACAGCCCATGTCTTGGCCGTCCGTTCGGAGGGGAACACGTCTTCCCAGATATTATACAGAGGGTTTGAAAAAGCTGCTGCAACGCCAGGGGATATCCTTCAAGCAGACCGTTCGGAAAGCCAAGTTCTATGACAAAGTCTGGAACGTTCCCGGGACTCAACGCAAACTGCCCAATGGGAGAATGGAAACAATTGGGCTTGGATACGTCCGGTCAAAGAAACGAGAGCTACTACACGGCTGCTACGTCGTGTATGACTTCGACGAAGAAGCGGATGCTCAATGGGAGGACGCTAATCCTGAGCCAGTGAAAGTTCCGGATGCAAAAGTGCCCAGTCCGTCGTTCGAAGAACAAATGGACAAGCTTATAATGGAAGCGGGTCAAAAAGTCCGAGACGATCATAACCGCGAAATGGTCATCTATGAGAAAGCCAAGACGCAACGCCTTCTCCAACAGGCCGTGAAAGATGAAAAGGCCGCTCCATGTCAACCTGTTATAAAGAAGACTCGGCGCAAAAGCAGAAATAAGTCGAAAGGCCAAGAAGGCGCTCAACGACAACAAAGCAGGGCTAAGAAGCCACGCAAATGGGAGTCGAGCGTCATTGATCTATCCCTCATGAAGAAAATGGGTCGAGCGTACTCATTTCCTCGGGATAAGACGAAGAAGATACTTGACCTTGCTCTAAAACATCAAATGCTTACATTACCGGAGTCTAAACATCCCGGACGAGTGGGCGAAGTCTCACACTCGGACTATTGCTCTTACCATTGAGTGATAGGGCACCCTCTCGAGGACTGCTTCACCTTCAAGAATTGGGTCGAAGATCAGTATCAGCTTGGCAAGTTCGCTCTGTCCGACAACTGGAGGGTAGCACCACCACAAAAGCACGAGCCCAAGGCCACGAAAGAAGAACCAGTTCCGCATTGGGATTGGAAGCGAATTCGTACTTGTCACGTGATAACGATATCAAGGGAAGAGCCCGAGAACATGGATGACCTTCCCTGGTGCTTTGAAAACAGCAACGACGAGATAATCTCAGAATTCCCACCAGCGCCAAAAGAGCTGGAAGATGGAATCCATACCACTGCAGATAATCTCAAGAAAATTGAGTTGGGGATGGCAAACTATCCACGACCGACATTCATCAGCGAGTTACTATCTGAAGAAAGGGTAGCTGCGTTAAAGGATGTGCTTCTGCAGCATAGAGATTGCTTCGCGTGGAACTATTCCGAAATGCCGGGACTAGATCCAGAAATTGCAGTACACAGATTGGCGATATCCCCGGACATCAAGCCAGTGAAACAGGAGCCGAGGAGAATGCGGCTCGAGCTTGAAATGAGTATCAATGCTGAAGTCAAAAAGCTGATCGACTCTGGCTTCATCCAGGAAGTTCAATACCCTGAATAGATCGCCAACATTGTCCCAGTGATGAAGAAAAATGGGACAGTGCGTATATGCGTAGACTTCCTGGATCTTAATAAAGCTTGCCCGAAAGACGATTTCCCAGTGCCAGTCACCGAACTGATGATAGACAATACGTCCACTCATGAGGTTTTCTTTTTCATGGACGGCTCATCAGGGTATAACCAGATAAAGATGCATCCAGAAGACCAGAAGCACACCGCCTTCAGGACTCCTCTGGGTATATTCTGCTACAAGGTGATGCCCTTCGATTTAAAGAATGTTGGTGCCACCTACCAAAGGGCCATAACGAAGATCTTCGATGACCTTATACACGAAATCGTCGAATGCTATATCGATGACCTCGTTGTTAAAAGCAAATCATACGAGGAACATCTCGAACATCTGAAGACCGTATTTCAACGCCTTCGGCAATACAACTTGAAGATGAACCCGCTCAAGTGTGCATTCGGAGTTTCCTCAGGCAAATTACTGGGATTCATTGTTCGACACTGAGGTATTGAAATAGATCCGTCAAAGATCAAAGCGATCATGGAAATGCCTCCACCGAGAACTCTCAAACAGTTGCGATCTCTCCAAGGGAAGCTCGCATACATACGGCGATTTATAGCCAACCTTTCAGGCAAGTGCCGTCCCTATAGCCACCTGATGAAGAAGGGAACCCCGTTTGTCTGGGACCAAAAATGCCAAAGCGCACTAGACGAGATCAAGCAATACCTGCAGAACCCGCCGGTGTTGGCTGCTCCGGTCAAGGGAAAACCCCTCATTCTTTATACAACCGCCCTCGAAGGTTCCTTAGGCGCATTATGGGCACAAGAGAACGATCAAGGGAAAGAAAGAGCACTCTATTACTTAAGTCGAGTTCTGCTGGGGGCAGAAAGCAACTACTCTCCCATTGAAAAACACTGCCTGGCGTTGATCTTCGCGATAACAAAGCTCAGGCACTATGCGTTAGCGCATGAGGTCCGTCTCATTTAAAAGGTGGACCCCCTTAAATACTTGATGTCAAAGGACATATTGACGGGACGACTCGCTAAATGGGCCCTGCTCTTGATGGAGTTCTCAATAATATATCAACTTCTCAAGGCAGTGAAAGGCCAGGCCATCGCCGACTTCCTCGCTGAGCATCTGATACCCGCCGATTCTCCTCTGAATTGCGAGCTTCCAGACGAACATGCGTTTGATGCGATCGACGGTGATAATACCCGATGGGAGCTTTATTTCGACGGAGCGTCCTCCGTGAAGAAGCGCAAACAAAGTACACCTATAATTAAATCGGGGGGAGGACTCATCTTTATAACTCCACAAGGAGGGATAATGCGCTACGCGTTCTCTCTAACAGAGCCGAGGACAAATAACGAAGCCGAATATGAAGCTCTGATAGCAGGCCTCGAGATCGCCATTGACATGGAAATTGAAAACCTCCTCATATACAGAGATTCTCAACTGGTCGTTAGTCAAGTAAACGGCGACTACCAAACGTGCAAGCCAGAATTGGTAAAGAACGGCGAAAAGGTGCTGTTCCCATCCGAACGGCGGCCTGGACTCGGGCGTCCGGGCCTGAGCTTCGGGGCAGATGCTAATTGGTGCTATCCGTCCATCTCTCCGAAGATGCCAAGTTATTTATGGCACCGTGCATCGGAGGTTTAGACGGATGCGGCCGATGTAGTAGACTTCGTCAGATTCCCCCTCGTTTGAGGGGTTTTTGATTGTGGGGACGCTCTTCCCTGCAGGCGCAAGCCCCTGCAGTTAATTACGCTACCGCATCGCGGTAACAACTTTCTCCTTCTCCAGATGGTCACTTCGTGTCGTGTGTGTTTATTTTATGTTTTGTTGCCCGTGGATTGTTTACGGAGACTGAGTGATGTCGTCGCCCGTAGGGCGTGGACTAGTCCAAATCTGTGTTTATCTTAGATTTGGGTTTGGGGGTCTGGTTTGAGGATACGTCAGCCATACTTGAGGCTAAGATCAGCTCAAACGTTTGTTAAGGATACGTTAGTCCGATTTGAGACTAAGATCAACTTAACAGGATCGTTTAGATCCGACAAAAGAGCGTTTGGGCTCCATTGTTCCAGTTTAGGGACATAATGGTCTATCGTATATGTGGCCGTCGGGACCCGTCACCTCTCTGACGACGTTGAAGGATTACAACGGCGGATGTCAGAGGAGTTCAGAGATGTACCCTCGAGCCGAAGTTAATTTGGGGGATTCATAGTCCAGTCTGTTTGAAGATTTAAGGATACGTTAGCCATCTTTGAGGCTAAGATCAACTTAAACGGGACCGTTTAGATCCGACGAAAGAGCATGATGGGCTCTATTGTTCTAGTTTAAGGACATTGCGGTCCATGGGTAGTTTAAGGACATTGCGGTCCATGAGTAGTTTAAGGACATTGCGGTCCATGGGTAGTTTAAGGACATTGCGGTCCGTTGTTAGTTTTAAGACATCTCGGTCAAGGTTAAGGACGTCATAGTCCATGGGTTTAAGGACTCCACAGTCCGGTATGTGCTCTGGATGCTTCACACGGGTTCACTGCCGTGCTTGGCGAGGACCAGGCTCCGCTCTGGGCGTTTTCCGCGGGGTCAAAGAGTGACATTATCCACGTTCCACGTAACTAGGAATTTTGTACTAGATGCTTCACACGGGTTCACTGTCGTGCTCGGTGAGGACTAGGCTCCGCTCTGGGCGTTTTCCGCGGGGTCAAAGAGTGACATTATCCACGTTTCACGTAACCAGGAATTTCGCATTAGACATGGGTTTAAGGACCCCACAGTCCATATCATGGGTGGTCGTCGGGACTCGTCACCTCTTTGAAGACATTGAGGGATTACAATGCCAAGTATCAAAGGAGTGAAGAGATGTACCCTAGAACCGGAATGGATTAAATAGTCCTTGGCCCAATTTGGGATCAAGACCCATTAATTATATTATGAGCCCATTGGCCTAGTTAATTACGAGTTGAGGACTTATGGCCAGCTTGGGCTAAGTCCTATCATGTCTGGAATATTGACTTCTTGTGGGTCCATTGAGGGAGAGGCTTTGCCTCTATCCCTTTAGCCAATTGGGCCAAAGCCTAGTGTTAAACACTTCAGAGCAATCAGTGTTGAACACTGGGAATGAGGTTGATAAGTTAGTGTTTAACACTAAAAGATAATTGGTGTTAAACACCAGCAACAAGGCTCTCAGATTAGTGTTAAACACTAAAACAGATCAGTACCAAGCATCGGCAACAAAGCTCTCAAATTAGTGTTAAACACTAAGGTAGTCAGTGTTGAACACTGCAAGTAAAGTTCTTTGATTGGTGTTGAACACTGCGGCCCAACAGTGTTTTAACACTGGATTCAGGAGTTCCAACTTAGTGTTAAACACTAAAGCAAGAGGGGTCACGTGGCGACACGTGAGAGCGCCCTCTTTCCATTCATTCTGCTAAGATTATTGCATCTTTCAGAGCATCACGTGCCATCACGTGACGGGCATTCATATGCCTATGTGTTAGAGCTTCTGTCAAGGGTCACGTGGGTCACGTGGGGGACTGCCTCAAAAGGCTTTCTATAGATCTTTTGAGGGGGTCACGTGGTGGCACGTGACCCTGCCTCCATGTATATTGTTTAGAGAATCTGTTGATCCTTTTTCAGGAATTAAATTCCTCGAGCTTTAATTTTCAAAGGAATTAAATTCCTATTTCCTTTTGAAGACTTATATTCTGGAGTAGAATTGAACCCTGAATCTTCTGTAGGAATTAAATTCCTCGTTTATGTGCAGAACTGAATAGGGTTAAACCCTAATAAAAGCTTTTTAAGGAATTAAACTTCCAGTCCCTGTTAAATTATGATTAAGGGAATTGGATTCCCGTTGTTTCAACAGAACTAAGTTCTTAATTAGGGTTAAACCCTGTTTCTCTCTGTCCTGAAGGAATTAAATTCCCATAACACAGGGTCAAGCCCTACTTTTAGAGGAATTAAATTCCTATAGTTCTGTGAGAATTAAATTCTCGTTTTTCCATTCCCTCTCCATGTTTTGGATCTGCATGGAAGGATCTCAACCCATTGAGAATTAAATTCTCAACCTAAAGGGGAGATGTGCACTTTGCAGATCCTCTATCAAAGAGAGAAGAAATATGTTTCTTCTGTTTTTTATTTTGTCAGAGTTAAACTCTGTTGAGAATTAAATTCTCCTTCTTTCGGGAAGCCTTCCCTTTCTTACCTAGGGTTTTCTTTTTGCAGAAGCTCCAAATTCCTCAAAGTATCAAGGCTCTCTCCTTTTTTCTCCCTCTGCGTATATCTCTCTTTTTTTTGTGTCTCTAGGCTACTATTTATAGGAGAAGCAGCCGAATCAATTAGTTTTTTGACGAATCTTCGTTGAGAGATTTGATTTGCATCCATCATTCGTTCTGGACCTTCGGATTATTAGGTGAGTTTTATTCACCATTGGATTTCAGATCCGGGGATTCTCCCTTGTAATTTCTGTTAGATTTTAAGGGGAAATCTTTCCAAACTCGAGATTTTCCATAGATAGATGATATTTGATCATCTCTGAATCTTTAATTTGATCGGTTCCAGATAATTGCTTTCCTTTGGAAAGATTTGAATCCCTTTCAGAATGTAATTCTGTTAGCAAAATGGGCTTTGAAAGCCGGTCACGTGTGACCACGTGACCCATGGTCACGTGTGGACACGTGACTCTCTTGGAACGAGCCTTTTTCTTCTTTTGCACTCTGCCTTCTTCTGCTGCTTAGCCGTCACGTGCTACCACGTGACCCCTGGTCACGTGTGAGCACGTGACCCTTGTCTGGCGCCTCTTTCCTTGGTTCAACTGGAGAGCGAGTCTGCTGCTTTGAACGTCACGTGCCAACACGTGACCCTGGTCACGTGGGAGCACGTGACCTCTTCTGAAGTCCTTTTCCTTGACTTGATCAGGGAACCAATGTGCCCTTTTCCGCTGCTTTTGTATGTCACGTGTCAACACGTGACTGCTGGTCACGTGTAAGCACGTGGCCCCTTTTTGAAGCTTTTTCCAGAAGCTTTCCTGATTTTAAATCAGGAAACAAATGCCCCCACAGCGTTGTTCTCACGTGTCTGCACGTGAGTGCAACGCTGTCACCTCTTGTGACCGTTGGATTCCTCTAGGGATCTGGGGAGATGAAACGTTTCCACTGCCTTCTATAAATACCTCTGTCTCTTCATAGGAGCCTTCACTTTGCTCATCTTCTTCTTCCGAGAATATCTTGTTTGAGAATTTAATTCTCGCTTTCAGAGCTTAGTTCACTGTCTTGAAACAATCTTCAGAGTTTAACTCTGTTCGAAAAGAACCCTTTTTTCCTCAGGTAATGTTCTTGGACAACGATGGACCTTCACATTTCTCCGAATTTTAAATCCAAAACAAGGGTTTTTACCCTTTTTCCTTCATATTTTCCATAAGAACATGAAACCGCCTAACCTTCGAACTGTAGATCTCTTAGGGTTTAGATGATCTTTGGGGATATGATGATGGCGTTTCAACCCCATGGAATTTAATTCCATCAAAAATGCTTCTGGGAATTTAATTCCCTTTTCTCAATTAGGAATTTAATTCCAATGAAGAACTCAGTTTCTTCGCATGGAGGCTTCCTGAGGTCTCTTGGCCCTAGGTGGTTCTTCCTGACATTAATGCAATGGGGGTTTTGTAATGATGTCTTTTGGTGGGAATTTAATTCCTTTGATTTTGCTAGATTCTTTGTAGAGCCCGAGACAGCTTCTGTTGGGGGGGAATGTGCATGGTCATCATTCTTTGAGGATATTCCCTTTGTTTTATTGTAACGCTTTTGGCCTCATTATTAATGAGCCGTCATCCGGATTCTGTGGGACCCATATGTTTTGTAGCTAGTGACCTCAGAAAACTCTGTTGTTGCTCTCTTTAACTAGTCTTCAAGTTTATGCATGAATATATGTCGCTGACTTTTCTTTTAACGGTCCTCCTTTATTGGATTTCAGGTGCGATGGCTTCTGTTCCACGCTTTCCTTTTTCTCGCTCAGAGGCTGCTTTTCCTCAGTCGCCGTCTGATGAGGAAGCGATGGCGATGATTCGGGCCCATGACCCGAACTGCACCAATCTTCTTCAATGGGGACCTTGGTACAATCAGATTATTCAGGGTCGCCGGAGCTTTCTTTGCACGGTGCCGACGGAGCCCACTTTCCCATTTTTACCGATGGATCCTCCGAGGACAGCTTTTGCTGTGGAAATGCCCAATTGGACTCCAACGGGGAGGCTAGAGCCTTCGACGACCGGCATCCCGAACCATTCGATCCCGGCCATAGACATCTTGGGACGGCGTATTTTCCAGGGTGAGGCCCACCCGTGGGGGCAAGTTTATAAGATAGGGCTCACTCCTAGGCATCCTACGGGCTACCTTCTATGGGCTCGCTACATCCTTTCTGCCCATCGGGCGCGGTTGCAGAAAGTCGGGCTTTATCAGGCCATATACGCGTCGCTATTCCATTACAAGTCCCCACATGCCTGCTGGGTCAAGGCGTTTTTGAACCAGTGGAATCTTCCCACTAATACTTTCATTCTGGGAGATCGCGAGGTTTCGATTTCTCTGGCCGAATTTTATGATATCTCGGGGTTGCCGATAAGGGGTAATCTGTATGAGGAGTTGTTACCTCCTGACGAGTATGTTTTTGAGCCCGAGCTCGCCCCAGTTGACGGTCTGTCTGCTGAGAATGCTGTTCGCCACAAGCGCCCCAGTTTAATTAAGGCCCTAGGCATCTTCGACCAATTATTCACCGAGTCCGAGGAGCAGGGTGTCACCTTCAAGAGCTTCATTGCTCGTTTCCTTCGTGAGGACGCCTTATCGAAGAAAGCCCCGAAGTTTGCCAACATTGGGGGCCCCTTTGGGTTTGGCCCGAAGAGGTTGCCGACCAACGAATCAGATCTACCTCAGTATTACATTCCTATTATATCGCCGATCTCTTTTGAATCCATTGCTGCCCCAGGCATGGACGAGGAGACGTTCTTTGTGGGATTTGTTAGCGTCTGGCTCAGTTGGTTCGTTATCCCCATGCATCGCCGCTTCATGAGAGCCTCGGTCATCTACCCGGCTCATCGTATTGCTGAGGGGATGAGGTTGGCTATCGGCATCCCGGCCTTGGCGCACCTCTATAACGGATTAGGCACCGCAGCTAATACTTCTACGCCTGGCGTGGACGTAGTGAACTTTTCGCTTCATTATTTCACGTCGTGGATCGAAATGCATGTGCTGGGGTCTTTTGCTATGCATCAGAGGCCCGCCTTTTACGACGCCTATCCCTTCCCGCGACTCATGCGACTGGTGGGTGCTTCTGCTGCCGACCCAACTCAATTTGGGGCTATTCGGGTGCTGATTTCCCCTCATGCCACCGCCGGCGGGTTGGTTTTTAATGATTGGGTTCTGTCTTCTCCTTCGGGTCCCGTCCAGCAACTTTGGGACCAGTCAAAGGACAACGCGCCTTCTCTGAAGCCCCGAGAGGCCACGCATTTGTATTCAATTAGACCGGGCTACTTGGTGTTTCGCCAGGATAGTGCAGCTCTTTTTATGTGGTACAATCCGCATCGATTTGCCCGGCAGCTTGGATATGACCAGGGTGTTCCTTTTGAGGCTTTTATAGTCGCCCCGATCCCTTCGCTCGACGCTGTTCGCGATGCCGCTCATCATTTCATGAGGTTGAACACCGGCTCTCATTTCATGGTCCCCGAAGCTGAGTACATGCCCCGATGCGTAGGTGCATTTACGGGCTGGTATCTTCATCGAATCACCCCAATTATTGCTGAAGAAAGAAGGGTTCTTTTTGGTCACGACTCCCCTCCTCAGGTTTCGCGAGCTAAGCTGCGACCAAGGGTTCCAGTCTGCTTCCCTTTGAGGGAGATTGGCACCGCCCTCATTCCGGGGGAGTCAGGGGTAGACCTTACTCCAACAGCTGGTATGCCCTTGGGTTCCCGATCGTGGGGTAGACGGGCTCCAGTAGTAGCACCTCTGCCGGTGGCGGCACCGCCCTCCGTGGCGTCGACACTGGCGATGTCGTCCTCGATTGTGGCACCGAGCGAAAGTAACAGGGATGAGAGTGCTGAAGGCGATGTGGGCCAGCGCCGCCCTAAGGCTTCGCGAGGGAGGAAGCGGTCATCCTCAGCGACCGGCTCTGGGTCTAAACGGCGCAGGAAAGCGGCTACCACCCTGCTTGATTCTGTGGTGGAGTCTGAGCCTATCCTCGAAGACGAACCATTGGCCTTGCAAGATTCAAGCACTGGACTTCTCTTCCCGAGTTCGGCTGCACAGTTGGCTGAGGCCATACGGCGTTCAAAAGATGCGTCCCATAACGCCAAGGTTCCGAAGAAGTCTTATCCCGCTGTAATTTTTTACGAAGACCCTTCGTGGATTCGGCGGCGATTTATCGGCCCTTTGGAGGAATGGGGGGAAAGGGCTTTGAAGCAGGCCGCTTCAGAAGACGCAGCTGATGCACTTTCTTTATGGACCGGCGGTCATGAGTCTACTCTTGAACCTCGGCGAGCTTATCTCCTTGAGAAGGAGAAGCGGCTTGAAGAAGCCATATTGAGGGCTTCTTTGCGTATAGGTATGTTGTGCTTATTCTGTAATCTTGTCGATTATTTATGCTCGTGGGTATGTATCATTATTTTTGTTTGAATCGTGCAGAATCTTCGACCTTGGGGGAGCTCCCTACTGGCCCATTAAAGCTAAAGCCCGCCGAAATTCTTAATGAAGCTTTGCCGGATGTGGAAAGGGCTGATGAGGCTGCTCGTCTCATGATAGAACCTCCAGCGGCGGTTCTTGGCCAGGGAGTGCTTGCCCCTTTGGGGGAGGCTCCCTTGGAGGCTGCCGCCCCAATGGCTCTTACTGAGGTCGGCTCAATGGCTGGAAGCGAGGTAGTCGGGGCTCCTCTCCCTTTGTTGGAGCCTGAGGTCACGGCGGAGACCGTTGAAGCCGCTATCCCCCCAGCTCAGAATGGGAGGAGTGTTGAAGGTATCTTTCTGCGTTTTAATTTAGCAACCCCTTCATAGTCTGAACTCTTTTACCTTTCCCAGAATTGCGTGGCTTGGCGGCCACGATCGCGGATCTGTCGCCTCGTCAATCGTTTCAGCGTTTATTGGAGATGGCAGCTCCGCAGGCGATCCCCCCTCAGCGTATTGTCCTTTCCTCTGGGCAAGGTTAGTGTCATTCACCATTTTTTACCATAGCATTGCTACTATTTTGCGAAATGACGTTGATGTCTCTTATAGTTTTAGAAGCCGACGATAAGGTTGAGGTCGTTGAAGGGCCAGGGGAACCTTCAGCTCCTACTTGCATGACTGTCGGTGAGTGGTATTTTATTATAGTCCCGTTCATTCGGTGTTTTAAAAGTTTTACTAACATTCGCCGAATTTGAACAGCCCTGCCAGTCTCCATGGCTTTGGAATCGCGCATTGTGATGCCGCCCGGCCCCTATGCTTTGCGGGCTTCAGAACGCTTGGCCCAATTGAGCCTTGTCTCCCTATCTTCTTTCGTCGAGGAGCTTCGCGCTGGTAGTGCGACTACAGCCGAAGCGTTTGCTGCTGAAGCTAACGGCTCCCTTCCTTTTCTCGCCACCTATCACCGCGAGGAGGTGGTGCGGGTCTGGGTGGAGTTCTGTAGGAAGGTGGAGGCCTGTTTGTACGCTCTCGAGTGTTCTCATCTTTCCTCGGAGGTCGTGGCTGCAAAGGCAGAGTTACGGGGGCTGATAGCACGGTGCGCGGCAAACATGACGTCATGTGAGAAGAGGCTTGGCCGTAAATTCTCGGAGAGGGAGCTAGCCTCCAAGGCGCTGGGCGAGCTTCAAGCCAATCTCACAGCCAGGGCCAACAAAGCATACGAACTTTAGCGGGTGCTTCAGGAGTCCATCAAAGAGGTGGTGGCTCTCGATAAAGCTGCCACGTTCACTCGCGAGAGGGTTGAGGCTCATAAGGCCACTGAGAAAGAGCTTGAAGCCCGGCTTGCTTCATATCAGGCCCAACAAGCTCAGGCGGAGGCTCGCCTTCTGGAGATCTTGCGTCATGAAGCCGTGGCTCAGCAACAGAACGATGAGCTGGTAAAATTACTACACCGCCCGCCGGCTTGAGGACTTGTATCTTTTCTCCCTTTTTTGTACATACCCATGAATGAGAGTATCTCTTTTTTCTGTTTTTTTCATAAATTGTACTTTGTATCTATTTTGGTTTATGAATAAAAGATACATTTTTCCTCTCAATGATCTTTCCCCTTTTTATTGAATGCATTCTGCGGATACTATATCTTGATCTCCTTGCAGGACAGCGATGGCTCAGGGTTCAGGGTTAAGATCTGCTTCCTAAGACCTTTGCACTTTATGAGCCACGAGGGTCTCATGAAGAGTTTTTTTTTTCCCCTACAGGTCGAGAGGATCCCATAGGTGTAAGTTCTTCTTAAGAATCGTGAAGATTCTTAAGCGGGTTTTCCCTTGAGAGTCGCAAGGATCTCACAAGAGAAATTTTTCTTCCCTACAGGTCGTGAGGACTTGTAAGTGCTGGGTGTGGTCGCCCTTATCCGTGTTTCACGGGGTCAGAGGCTTCTCCAGGTATTGTAGTTTAAAGACGTCGCGGTCAAGGTTAAGGACCTCATAGTCCGTGGATTTAAGGACTCCACAGTCCGATGTTAGTTTTAAGACATCGCGGTCAAGGTTAAGGACCTCATAGTCCGTGGATTTAGGGACTCCACAGTCCGATGTTAGTTTCAAGACATCACGGTCAAGGTTAAGGACCTCATAGTCCGTGGATTTAGGTACTCCACAGTCCGGTGTTTGGTTGCAGGGACCCGTCACCTCTTTGAAGACGTTGAGGAATTACAACGCCAGGTATCAAAGGAGTGAAGAGATGTACCCTTAAGCCAAGGTAGAAACCGTAGGGAATCAGGGGGGTTGATCGTTAGTTTTAAGACATCACGGTCGAGGTTAAGGACGTCATAGTCCGTGGATTTTAAGGACTCCACAGTCCGGTATTTGCTCTGGATGCTTCACACGGGTTCACTGCCATGCTTGGCGAGGACCAGGCTCCGCTCTGGATGCTTCACACGGGTTCACTGCTGTGCTCTGCGAGGACCAGGATCCGCTCTGGACGTTTTCCACGGGGTCAAAGAGTGACATTATCCGCGTTCCACGTAACTAGGAATTTTGCACTAGATGCTTCACACGGGTTCATTGCCGCGTTAGGCGAGGACTAGGCTCCGCTCTGGATGCTTCACACGGGTTCACTGCCGTGCTCTGCGAGGACCAGGATCCGCTCTGGACGTTTTCCACGGGGTCAAAGAGTGACATTATCCGCGTTCCACGTAACCAGGAAGTTTGCACTAGATGCTTCACACGGGTTCATTGCCGCGTTAGGCGAGGACTAGGCTCTGCTCTGGATGCTTCACACGGGTTCACTGCCGTGCTCTGCGAGGACCAGGATCCGCTCTGGACGTTTTCCACGGGGTCAAAGAGTGACATTATTCGTGTTCCACGTGACCAGGAAGTTTGCACTAGATGCTTCACACGGGTTCATTGCCGCGTTAGGCGAGGACTAGGCTCCGCTCTGGATGCTTCACACGGGTTCACTGCCGTGCTCTGCGAGGACCAGGATCCACTCTGGACGTTTTCCACGGGGTCAAAGAGTGACATTATCCGCGTTCCACGTAACCAGGAAGTTTGCACTAGATGCTTCACACGGGTTCGTTGCCGCGTTAGGCGAGGACTAGGCTCCACTCTGGATGCTTCACACGGGTTCACTGCCGTGCTCTGCGAGGACTAGGATCCGCTCTGGACGTTTTCCACGGGGTCAAAGAGTGACATTATCCGCGTTCCACGTAACCAGGAAGTTTGCACTAGATGCTTCACACGGGTTCATTGCCGCGTTAGGCGAGGACTAGGCTCCGCTCTGGATGCTTCACACGGGTTCACTGCCGTGCTCTGCGAGGACCAGGATCCGCTCTGGACGTTTTCCACGGGGTCAAAGAGTGACATTATCCGCATTCCACGTAACCAGGAAGTTTGTACTAGATGCTTCACACGGGTTCATTGCCGCGTTAGGCGAGGACTAGGCTCCGCTCTGGATGCTTCACATGGGTTCACTGCCGTGCTCTGCGAGGACCAGGATCCGCTCTGGACGTTTTCCACGGGGTCAAAGAGTGACATTATCCGCGTTCCACGTAACCAGGAAGTTTGCACTAGATGCTTCACACGGGTTCGTTGCCGTGTTAGGCGAGGACTAGGCTCCGCTCTGGATGCTTCACACGGGTTCACTGTCGTGCTCTGCGAGGACCAGGATCCGCTCTGGACGTTTTCCACGGGGTCAAAGAGTGACATTATCCGCGTTCCACGTAACCAGGAAGTTTGCACTAGATGCTTCACACGGGTTCATTGCCGTGTTAGGCGAGGACTAGGCTCCGCTCTGGATGCTTCACATGGGTTCACTGCCGTGCTCTGCGAGGACCAGGATCCGCTCTGGACGTTTTCCACGGGGTCAAAGAGTGACATTATCCGCGTTCCACGTAACCAGGAAGTTTGCACTAGATGCTTCACACGGGTTCGTTGCCGCGTTAGGCGAGGACTAGGCTCCGCTCTGGATGCTTCGCACGGGTTTACTGTCGTGTTCTGCGAGGACCAGAATCCGCTCTGGACGTTTTCCACAGGGTCAAAGAGTGACGTTATCCGTGTTTCACGTGACCAGGAATTTTGTTGATTGTATCCGCATTTCACGGGATGGAGGTTGGACTCTTGGTGATATGTATCGCTGAGCCATGGAACTGGGGGTTGCCGCTGTCCCGTTTCGCTTGATGTTGTGTCTGCTGCCATGAGACCGACGTCGAGATGATCTCTAAGCTATCTGTGAACCGTCGAGATTTGGCTTCTCCTTATGATGAAACCTGGGGAAGGAGTATGACCCCTTCTTTGTTTGCGCCCCTGGATTGTATACAGAGGTAGATGTAACATCACCTGTAGGGCGAGGATTTCACTTTTATTTTATTTCTTTTTCCGCGATGCTCTATCATTTCAGCTTTTATATCGCGAAGGTCGCGATTGCCCCATCATTTCGGCTATTTTTCGCGGTGCCCAATCGTTTCGGCTATTTATTTATTTTCTGCTCGCTGCTTTTTATTGCGAGTTGCCCCATCATTTCGGCTATTTTTCATGCCTTCATTTTTACTTGATGTTTTTTTTTATTGCAAGTTGCCCCATCATTTCAGCTATTTTGTAGGCATGTGTGGCTTGCTAGCTTTGCAAGCCTGGATTTTTGGCACCGATTTCGGCATCAGCACCGCTATAACTGGAATGTTGCCAGGAGCGAATCATCATTCGCCTCTGTCGATGTTGAACAAAGGTGGCTTGGCAAACAGGGTTAAGGGTCCTGTCGACCAAGGCTTTTGACTTCATGAGCCGTAAGGGTCTCACAAAGGTATTTCTCCCTACAAGTCGTGAGGATCTTGCAGGTGTATTTTCTCCTTAAGGATCGTGAGGAGTCCTAAGTGTGCGCTCCTCTGTAAGTCATAAGGATCCTACAAGAGGGCTTTCTCCTTATGTGTCAAGAGGACCTACAAGGGTTGGACTTTGCCGGGGAAGTGTTTATTCGCGCCCGTGGATTATATACAAGGGTCAGTATGAGCCGCTTGTAGGGCAATATCGAAGGTTGTGGGGGATCTGCTTAAGAACAGGTTTAGGTTTCTGTAACTTAAGACTTTCGAATCTCGTGAGCCGTGAGGGTCTCATGAGAGAATTCTCCTTACGAGTCGTAAGGATCTCGCAAGTGTATTTTCTCCTTAGGAATCGTGAGGATCCCTAAGTGTGTTGCTCCTTCGTGAGTCGTAAGGATCTCACGCAGGTGGTTTCTCCTTACAAGGTCGAGAGGACCCTATAAGTGTCTTTTAACGAGGTTGCGCCCTTTCGGGTTTTCACAAACGCTCGCCGGTGGTCCTGCTGTTTTTACTCATGGAGCCCTTTCGGGTTTTCATCCGTGCCCGTTTTGCTCGTGGGTGCACCGTTTTTTATTCTTTTTCTCTCTTTTTTTTTATCTCGTCGGTCTAAGGATGCTGCGGTAGTAGTTTAGGGACGTTTCGGTTCGTCGTTAGTTTAAGGACGTTTCGGTCCGTCGTTAGTTTAAGGACGTTTCGGTCCGTCGATAGTTTAAGGACGTTTCGGTCCGTCGTTAGTTTAAGGACGTTTCGGTCCGTCGTTAGTTTAAGGACGTTTCGGTCCGTCGATATGGGAGGGCCAGCCACTGCCTGCAAAGTCTGAGCCTAGGAAGATAGCGAGCGGACATAGTCGTCGTCATCTATCATTGACCCAGGCTATGGCTCATCAAGCATAGTATTTCTTTAAGAAGCGGCCGTTTATTGGCCTGAAAGGCCTTTCACCGTGCATGTCCATGAGTAGATAGGCTCCACCCTGATAGACCTTGTCTATGATGTAGGAGCCTTCGTAGTTTGGCTCAAATTTCCCCCGTTTGGCACGATTGGGGATCATAGGTCTCTTGACCACTAGCACGAGTTCGCCTTGGCGGAATGTCCTCGGCATGGTCAATCTCTCGTACGAGCGCGTCATCTTTGCTTTGTAGGCTTCCAGATGTTGTTGCGCTATGAGCCGGGTTTCGTCGAGGGCATCAAGCTCCTCAATCCGAAGGTGGGCATTTTCTTCGTCCGTATGCTCGTGGTGGACTGCCACTCACAGAGAGGGTAACTCTATCTCGAGGGGGAGTACCGCTTCCGTCCCAAATACCAACACGTATGGCGTTGTGTTCGTGGTCGTCTTGAATGTAGTTCGATAAGCCCAAAGGGCTTCTTGCAGCCTCTCGTGCCAGTCTCTCTTATTCCGGGAAACGGTCTTTTTTATGATCTTTGTCAAGGTCTTATTGAAGGCCTCGGCCAGACCGTTAGCTCGTGGGTTGTAAACTGAAGAATATCTCCAGTCTATATTGTGCTGCTGCGCGAAGTGGCTAATCTTATGGCTTCGATAGGCTGTCCCATTATCGGAGATAATCCGCCGTGGGGTTCCAAACCGATAGATGATGTGCGTTTTGAAGAAGTGGAGGATATTCTCCATCTTCACTTCCCTCAGTGGTACTGCTTCTGCCCATTTGGAGAAGTAATCAGTTGTCGCCAGGATAAAACGATGTCCCCGGGATGATGCTGGCTCGATGGGGCCGACTATGTCAGTCCTCCACATTTCGAATGGCCAACTAGCCACCGTTGGGTGTAGTGGATTCGGATGTTGGTGGATGAAGTCTCCATGAATCTGGCACGCGTGGCATTGCTTCGCATACTCAAGGCAGTCCTGGATCATCGTGGGCCAGTAGTAACCCATCCGTTTAATTTTTAACTTCATCTTTGGGCCTGCTTGGTGAGAACCGCAAAGTCCGTCATGAACTTCCTGAATGACTCTGAATAAATCCAGAATCGATCAGCTTCTTGACTTCGGCGTTGATGCTCATCTCAAGCTCGAGTCGCATCCTTCTTGGCGCTTGCTTGACTGGCTTGATATCCGGGGATATTGCTAATTTATGCACGGCAACCTCCGGATCTAATCCTGGCATCTCAGAGTAGTTCCACGCGAAGCAGTCTTTATGCCGTAGTAGCACGTTTTTTAACGCGGCCACCTTTTCTTCAGAGAGTAACTCGCTGACAAATGTCGGTCGCGGGTCATCTGCCGATCCCAACTCAATCTTCCTGAGGTTATCCGCCGTAGTATGTATACCATCTTCCAGTTCTCTCGGAGCTGGCGGAAATTCTGAGATCACCTGGTCGTCGCTGTTCTCAAAGCACTAGGGAAAGTCATCCATGTTCTCGCGCTCTTCTTTTAATATCGTAATCGTATAACAGGTGCGAATCCGCTCCCAGGACTGAGGTGGATCCGGTTTTGCTCTTGCGGCCTTGGGTTCATGCTTTTGTGGCGGCGTTACCCTCCAGCTGTTGGATAAAGTGAATCTGCCCCGTTGGTACTGGTCCTCGACCCAGTTCTTGAAGGTGAAGCAGTCTTCGGTAGGATGTCCTATGGCTCGGTGATAAGAGCAATAGCTCAAACGAGAAGCCTTGTTAGCTTGCTCAGGGTGTCTGGACTTTGGAAGCGCGATCATTTAATGTTTTAAAGCGAGCTTGAGTAACTTCTCCGTCTTGTCTCGGGGGAAGGAATACGCTCGACTCATCTTTTCCATGAGGGACGAATCCGAGCCGCGCAGTACCCGTAACCCTCTAATCCTGCGTCGTTGTTGTCGGCTCCTCTTCCCGCTTCTTAATTTATTTCCGTCTCCGCATCGGGCCTTTCGCACAATGGGTTGACAAAGATGAGCACCTTTGTCTTTTGGAGCCTGTTGAAATAGGCGTTGCGCCCTGGCCTTCTCGTAGATGGCCATCTCGCGGTTGTGGTCCTCCCGAGCTTTCTGACCCACTTTCCTGATAGGCTTGTCCATTCGTTCTTCAAACGACGGACTCGGCGCTTCAATCGCGGGGTCTAGTTTTGATGAGGGGTTGGCATCTCCTGACAGGGCGCCCTCTTCTTCATCAAAGGTATATATAGTGTAGCTGCTGTGAGCCCGTTCCCGTTTTCCGGTTCTCGCGTATCCGAGCCCGAGTGTTTCCATTTTCCCGTTGGGCAATTTGCGTTGAGTCCCAGGGACATCCCAAATCTTGTTGTAGAACCGAGCCTGCCGAACAGTCTGTTTTAAGGGTACTCCTTGGCGCTTCAATTGCTTCTTTAATCCATTTGTATAGTATCTGGGCAAACGGATAGGTTGGAGTCTGTCGCATGTAGCATCCGCGCCATGCCAGATCTCTTTCTCTATTTTCGACTCTGAGGATCGGTAGAATAGGATCACCTTCTCACCCCTTCGCCTAGGAGGGACGTAAAATGTTTGCAGGTCCTGCACATTGTGAGCTTGCAGCGTGTCGAGATCCTTGTAGTGTTCTCGCGGTACCATGGTGATTTGCAGACTATGGTCATCGCCAGGGGGTGCTTGTAGTGACAGCCGATTGGAGAACACAGCATTAACTTCATCCTCTGAATCACTTCCGAAGACTAACATGGGGGCGGACGCTCCCGGGTTGTTGCGTTGAGATGGCCTTGTATAAACTATCTCTTCCTCTTCTTCGGTATCGCTCCCGAAAACAGGGATGGTGGCGGCGGTTTTGTTCTCCGGGTCGCGACACCTTTCTGTATCCTCGAAATCTGGCAAAAAGTATTTCGCATCCTCGTATTTGCGGACTTCGTTCACGGAAAATGGGTTCAACTCGCCTGTTACAGTATACTCGAAACCATCTTTAAAGTACTTCATACACTGATGTTGTGTAGAAGGGATGATGTTGTACTCGTGTAGCCAAGGACGGCCGAGCAAGGCGTTGTAGCAGGTCTTGGCGTCAATGACATGGAATTTGATGTCTGTGACGAGAAGTCCAAAGCGTAATGTTAGTATCACAGATCCGAGAGTCCGTGACGATTGTGAATCGAAACCGGAGATAGTAATTTTGTCACGAGCGAGATGTTGCACACTCATGCAGATTTCCTTCAACACCCGAACATTAAGGAGATTGACGGAGGATCCATTATCCACCAGGATCTTGCCTATCTTGATATCATGGCAGTATCCGGAGACATATAGGGGACGGTTATGGTCGCACGTCCCGAGAAGGAGGTCTTCATCACCGAAAGTAATATCGGTTGTATGCACTTCCTCCAGTTCATCCTTCATCTTTTCAGTGGCGAGGAAGGCTTGGAATTGTTCAGGTTCTTGTAATGCCTTAATTAGTGAGTCTCGCGCTTCTTTTGATAATAGGAGGGCGTCGAGAATGCTAAGCTGAGAAGGTAGCTTCCTTAGGTGCGCGAGGATGTTATAGTCCACTTTACTCCTCCTAGGAGGGTCTTTGGCAGCCAGTTCTTTCATGACTTGGTCATCTAAAGTGATATCTTCAGTGACCTTTTCCTTTCCCTTATCTTTTCTACTCACGGGCCCGAGATTCTTTTCTGGGAGTGTGCGATTGCGCAGCTGAATGTTTTCGCAGGCTTCTAGTTTCTCCTCTTTCTCTAAGACGGATTCTTTAAAGAGAGGGCCCAGAGCCATTTCTTCATCAGAGTCGCTCCCAAAGGTGAGAACTTGTGACCCCCCGGCGTTGACCATGTAACAGTTGCCAGTAGTTCTGTTGTGCCCTTCGACAGTACTTCTTCGCTCCCGACGGCTCTTGCGTTTCATGCGCTTAAAATGTTGCTGACGAGTAACATATCCTTGCCACCATATTTTGAAGGCGTCGCACTCCTCCGTGGGGTGTGAGATTCTCCGATGATATACGCAATAATTAGGGTGCCTCTCCGCCCCATCGTGTGTATTCCCTTCCGAGGGTGGTAGCTTCATTCCCATTGACATGGCTTTGGCAAACCTTTTCCTCGTCTTGAGTATCTTCTTGTCTACTTCGGATGCCTTTTGATCTGGCGGGGATAGTTCAACTCTTTCATTCAGTCGCCTGCATTTGGTTCCTTCTGACGTTGCCATCTCACGCTCCTGATCCGCTTTACTTTTTAGACGAATTTCGTCTAAGAAGGCTTTGATCATTTCATTTGTCAGCCACGCACGCTCTGGTTCAGGTTCCGCCTCCAGCTTCTTAGTGCTAGGATTTTTCTCATCATCGGTAAACGAGTGGGAGATTACGTTACAACTCGCCACATACTCTTCGGATTCATCCGATGAGCTCTCTTCATCATCTCCCTCTTGAAAGATGTGGTTGAGGAACTCTTGCAGTGTGACAGGATTTCGAGCCTTTTGATTGTATTCTTCCAGCGCGTCGATTTGCTTCTGCAAGCTCGTGTGCTCGTCTCCAGGCTTCGCGGGCTTCTTGGATTTCTTCTTCTTTTTCTTCGAAGATTTCGACGGTTGGGCGTGAGTATTTGGGCCTTTATCACGAGCCTTCGTAGTTGTGCGGGGCTTCAACATCCCCTCGATAATTTGAGGTTCAAGAGGGTCTTTCCATTCGATCGCAGGGCACGCGTGAAGGTCTCTCAGCATTCTTTTGGTTTTCGTTGATAGCACGACCTCCCAAGGAGCTTCTTCAATAAAGGAGCAGGTTGCTTCCAATGTATCTGTTTTCTTAGGAGTATGCGGCTGTGGTGGGCTCACCTTCCACTTCTCGGACAGTACAAACTTCCCCTGGAGGTATTGATCTTCAATCCATCCTTTGAAGACGAAGCAATCTTCAATCGGATGACTTACCGTTTGATGGTAAGGGCAATAGCTAGGGTTATTCACCTCGGTGGGTTGTGGCGGTCGCCTTGGATTCGGTAGGTTTATAAGTCTGTTGCGTATTGCCAGCTCGAATAACCGTTTCGTCTTGTCTCGTGGGAACGAGTAGGGACGTTTCATCTTCTCATTATAATACCGGCGTCTTTCTTCCAATTGATCTGCCGGTTTCGGGGCGTTAGGTTGCTGTTGGGCATTTGCGACGAAGGTCGCCCTTCCTTTACCCTTGTCATTCCGAGGTTCCGACTTCGGGGGAGGTGGTCTATGACCCATCTGGTCCATCTGAGCCAACTTGTCGATTAAATCCTGGAATGTGATTGGCTTAAAGAACATCATAAACTGGGAGATAGTTGCATGGGGGTCTAAGGTTCCCATGAACATGCCCACTGCGGGTGCCTCCTCAATGCGTTGCTCGCATCTCGACCACAAATTTCGCCAGCGTATAGCATACTGGACCCAAGTTTCGCCTGGTTTTACCCTGGTGTTAATCAAAGCAGTTATTGGAGTGCGTTCGCTGGCACTTGCGAATCGCTGAGTGAATAACAACTCCATTTCAGCGAACGTTTTGATAGAATCGTTCGGGAGTTCCGAATACCATTCGAATGCTGTTTCTGATAAGCTTCCCACGAACTGTCGGAGCAACAGTTTATCATCACCGCCGGTGTTACCGCAGAGGGCCCGGAACTGGACGACATGTTGATGGGGATTGCCGGTCCCCTTGTATACGTGGAATTTTGGTATCGTATAGCCTTGCGGGTATTTGATTTGGTCGTACCAGCTTGGATACGGCCGCCCCGTTTTCATGACTTGACCAGCTGCCTCAGTCGCATGATGGACCCGGATTTACTGGGCTATGTAGTTAGCCAAGTCCGCCTTAGAGATTGCCTCCTCCTTGGCCGTTGAGAGGGCTGGCAGTGGATTCGACGTTTCTCCTCGGTCGTCTTCAAGAACGATTGGGGGATCTTCGGCGGGCAAGTCCTGCTGGATCATCATTCCTATCATATCTTGGAAGAGAAGGTCCATACGTTGTATGTTGGCTGCTTGTTCAGCAGCCTCTTTGTCCTTTTTCTCCAGTATCCGGCGAAGGAATTCAGCGTCGGTTTCTTCTTCTTGGCGCGCGTCTGAGGATGTTTCTGGGCTTTCTTTTGGCCCGGTAAGTGCGGCCATAGCACTCATCATTTCTTGGAGCTTTTGTTGCTGCTCCTGGGCTTTCGTCACGGATCGGGTAAGTGGTCGGTGGCCTGTAGAAGTGCGGCTCTCCTCCTTTCCAGAGGCCATGTATACGGTGTGGACCATCATGCCCCCAGACTTAGGGCGTCTGGGCTCAGTGCTTTTAGCCGTCGTTGCACGTTGGGGGGTCTTCTCTGGCCTCCTCCTTTTATGAGCAGTGGGAGCTGAGTGGGCCGTTGAAGTGGGCATCCAGACAGCTTTTCGTGGTTTAACCTGGCGACTGGCATCCGGTTGGATTTTCAGCTTCTTGTGCTGGCGAGAGAAGTTTGGATCGATCATCGAGTCTCGGGCCTGCCGCCAAACCTTGTAGATTTTGGAAGACAGCCGTTGAGGAGATCGGGGCTGTTCTGGCTTTATTTCCGCAACCTTTTTTAATGGAGGAGGAGACCTCTTTAGCACCGCGGTAGGAGAATTCCTTCGCACCTTATTTAGCATCTCAAAGCTGTTCCCAGTTGGAACAGCAGCATTAACTTCTGCCACCGGGGCTGATGGAGTCAACCCAGAGGGGGAGTTGCCCCCAACCTTCCTTACTCGGCGCCAATGGCGACGTCGAGCATGTCGAGCGGACGGCGTTGGGTCAGCGGTAAGAATGGTTTTGTCTTGCCCCCTGTGTGGGTGGGGGGTTGTTGTTGGTGTTAGCCTGTCAAAGACCGACGTCCTTTGGATAGCAGGAGTGGGAGCTGGAGCCGTCAATCTTGAAAAGACCGACTTTGTGGCAGGGGGAGTCGCTTTGATGTCTTCAGGAGCAGGACCGGTCACTTTCTTAGAAGCAGCCTTCTCTGAGATTGTAGGCCCTATGATGAGTTCGCAGGATTTCCGGCCCAATCTAGAGAAGACCGAGGCGTTGACGTTGGGCGACTCGTTGAGAGGAGCCGCGGCAGGGGTAAGACGATCAAAGACTGACTTCTTGGGAGCTTCCTTTGTCAGTACCGGCGCCGCGAAGCTTGACGATGGGAGTATAGTCCCGAAGAACAATCCGGTAGTGGCTTGAGTCACTTGGTCCACCGGCATTGTGAACAACGAAGCAGCTTGGGGTCCATAGGCTATACCTCCTGGCGAGGTAGAGCGTTGGTCGCAATTGCAGTTTGAGCAGTTGAAGGATTTCGCAGAAGTAGAAGCCATCGATCCTTTGTTTTCTGCAATAGGCAAGACGCCAATTCTTAGTATCTTGAAACCCAAGGGCAACCATTAGCGAACCGCGATTGGTTCGCGAATCACGACACATGAAGTGTGGAGTAGAAAGAGGAAAAGGTCCCACCGGGCGTGCCAGAATCTGTTCCCCTCCGAACGGCGGCCTGGACTCGGGCGTCCGGGCCTGAGGTTCGGGGCAGATGCTAATTGGTGCTATCCGTCCATCTCTCCGAAGATGCCAAGTTATTTATGGCACCGTGCATCGGAGGTTTAGACGGATGCGGCCGATGTAGCAGACTTCGTCAGATTCCCCCTTGTTTGAGGGGGTTTTGATTGTGGGGACGCTCTTCCCTACAGGCGCAAGCCCCTGCAGTTAATTACGCTACCGCATCGCGGTAACAACTTTCTCCTTCTCCAGATAGTCACTTCGTGTCGTGTGTGTTTATTTTATGTTTTGTTGCCCGTGGATTGTTTACGGAGACTGAGTGATGTCGTCGCCCGTAGGGCGTGGACTAGTCTAAATCCGTGTTTATCTTAGATTTGGGTTTGGGGGTCTGGTTTGAGGATACGTCAGCCATACTTGAGGCTAAGATCAGCTCAAACGTTTGTTAAGGATACGTTAGTCCGATTTGAGACTAAGATCAACTTAACCGGATCGTTTAGATCCGACAAAAGAGCGTTTGGGCTCCATTGTTCCAGTTTAGGGACATAATGGTCCATCGTATATGTGGCCGTCGGGACCCGTCACCTCTCTTACGATGTTGAAGGATCACAACGACGGATGTCAGAGGAGTTCAGAGATGTACCCTCGAGCCGAAGTTAATTTGGGGGATTCATAGTCCAGTCTGTTTGAAGATTTAAGGATACGTTAGCCATCTTTGAGGCTAAGATCAACTTAAACGGGACCGTTTAGATCCGACAAAAGAGCATGCTGGGCTTTATTGTTCTAGTTTAAGGACATTGCGGTCCATGGGTAGTTTAAGGACATTGCGGTCCATGAGTAGTTTAAGGACATTGCGGTCCATGGGTAGTTTAAGGACATTGCGGTCCGTTGTTAGTTTTAAGACATCTCGGTCAAGGTTAAGGACGTCATAGTCCATGCGTTTAAGGACTCCACAGTCCGGTATGTGCTCTGGATGCTTCACACGGGTTCACTGCCGTGCTTGGCGAGGACCAGGCTCCGCTCTGGGCGTTTTCCGCGGGGTCAAAGAGTGACATTATCCACGTTCCACGTAACCAGGAATTTTGCACTAGATTCTTCACACGGGTTCACTGCCGTGCTCGGCGAGGACTAGGCTCCGCTCTGGGCATTTTCCGCGGGGTCAAAGAGTGACATTATCCACGTTCCACGTAACCAGGAATTTCGCATTAAACATGGGTTTAAGGACCCCACAGTCCATATCATGGGTGGTCGTCGGGACCCGTCACCTCTTTGAAGACATTGAGGGATTACAATGCCAAGTATCAAAGGAGTGAAGAGATGTACCCTAGAACCGGAATGGGTTAAATAGTCCTTGGCCCAATTTGGGATCAAGACCCATTAATTATATTATGAGCCCATTGGCCTAGTTAATTACGAGTTGAGGACTTATGGCCAGCTTGGGCTAAGTCCTATCATGTCTGGAATATTGACTTCTTGTGGGTCCATTGAGGGAGAGGCTTTGCCTCTATCCCTTTAGCCAATTGGGCCAAAGCCTAGTGTTAAACACTTCAGAGCAATCAGTGTTGAACACTGGGAATGAGGTTGACAAGTTAGTGTTTAACACTAAAAGATAATTGGTGTTAAACACCAGCAACAAGGCTCTCAGATTAGTGTTAAACACTAAAACAGATCAGTACCAAGCATCGGCAACAAAGCTCTCAAATTAGTGTTAAACACTAAGGTAGTCAGTGTTGAACACTGCAAGTAAAGTTCTTTGATTGGTGTTGAACACTGCGGCCCAACAGTGTTTTAACACTGGATTCAGGAGTTCCAACTTAGTGTTAAACACTAAAGCAAAAGGGGTCACGTGGCGACACATGAGAGCGCCCTCTTTCCATTCATTCTGCTAAGATTATTGCATCTTTCAGAGCATCACGTGCCATCACGTGACGGGCATTCATATGCCTATGTGTTAGAGCTTCTGTCAAGGGCCACGTGGGTCACGTGGGGGACTGCCTCAAAAGGCTTTCTGTAGATCTTTTGAGGGGGTCACGTGGTGGCACGTGACCCTGCCTCCATGTATATTGTTTAGAGAATCTGTTGATCCTTTTTCAGGAATTAAATTCCTCGAGCTTTAATTTTCAAAGGAATTAAATTCCTATTTCCTTTTGAAGACTTATATTCTGGAGTAGAATTGAACCCTGAATCTTCTGTAGGAATTAAATTCCTCGTTTATGTGAAGAACTGAATAGGGTTAAACCCTAATAAAAGCTTTTTAAGGAATTAAACTTCCAGTCCCTGTTAAATTATGATTAAGGGAATTGGATTCCCGTTGTTTCAACAGAACTAAGTTCTTAATTAGGGTTAAACCTTGTTTCTCTCTGTCCTGAAGGAATTAAATTCCCATAACACAGGGTCAAGCCCTACTTTTAGAGGAATTAAATTCCTATAGTTCTGTGAGTATTAAATTTTCGTTTTTCCATTCCCTCTCCATGTTTTGGATCTGCATGGCAGGATCTCAACCCATTGAGAATTAAATTCTCAACCTAAATGGGAGATGTGCACTTTGCAGATCCTCTATCAAAGAGAGAAGAAATATGTTTCTTCTGTTTTTTATTTTGTCAGAGTTAAACTCTGTTGAGAATTAAATTCTCCTTCTTTCGGGAAGCCTTCCCTTTCTTACCTAGGGTTTTCTTTTTGCAGAAGCTCCAAATTCCTCAAAGTATCAAGGCTCTCTCCTTTTTTCTCCCTCTGCGTATATCTCTCTTTTTTTTTTGTCTCTAGGCTCCTATTTATAGGAGAAGCAGCCGAATCAATTAGTTTTTTGACGAATCTTCGTTGAAAGATTTGATTTGCATCCATCATTCGTTCTGGACCTTCGGATTATTAGGTGAATTTTATTCACCATTGGATTTCAGATCCGGGGATTCTCCCTTGTAATTTCTGTTAGATTTTAAGGGGAAATCTTTCCAAACTCGAGATTTTCCATAGATAGATGATATTTGATCATCTCTGAATCTTTAATTTGATCGGTTCTAGATAATTGCTTTCCTTTGGAAAGATTTGAATCCCTTTCAGAATGTAATTCTGTTAGCAAAATAGGCTTTGAAAGCCGGTCACGTGTGACCACGTGACCCATGGTCACGTGTGGACACGTGACTCTCTTGGAACGAGCCTTTTTCTTCTTTTGCACTCTGCCTTCTTCTGCTGCTTAGCCGTCACGTGCTACCACGTGACCCTTGGTCACGTGTGAGCACGTGACCCTTGTCTGGCGCCTCTTTCCTTGGTTCAACTGGAGAGCGAGTCTGCTGCTTTGAACGTCACGTGCCAACACGTGACCCTGGTCACGTGGGAGCACGTGACCTCTTCTGAAGTCCTTTTCCTTGACTTGATCAGGGAACCAATGTGCCCTTTTCCACTGCTTTTGTATGTCACGTGTCAACACGTGACTGCTGGTCACGTATAAGCACGTGGCCCTTTTTTGAAGCTTTTCCCAGAAGCTTTCCTGATTTTAAATCAGGAAACAGGTGCAACAACTGTTGACCCAAATTCCCTCTTATACTTTAGAGAACATACCGCGCGCGGAAAACAGCAAAGCAGACGCGTTGGCCAAATTTGCTAAAGAATTGGCTGACGAGAACCTCAATGACGTTAGAATCGTGATACAAAGCCGTCGGGTGCTTACCCCAGCAGAAAGATCTCCGGAATCATTCGAAGAGAAAGGAGCGAGCGAGAAGATGACCCTGCAAGTAAAGGATTGGGAAAACGCCGAGGATTGGAGAGAAGTATTCATAGACTACTTTAAATCCCACCGAATGCCTGAAGAAGCGTCCATAAGACATCAGCTCATGAAGTGAGCTCTATCTTTCGCCTACGTCAACGATACTCTGTACAAGAGATCGTTTGATTCTCTGTGGCTGAGATGCTTAGGACCCGACGAAGCGAAAAGGGTCGTCCAAGAAGTTCATGACGGACTCTGCGGTTCTCACCAAGCAGGCCCAAAGATGAAGTTGAAGATCAAACGGATGGGCTACTACTGGCCCACGATGATCCAGGACTGCCTCGAATATGCGAAGCAATGCCACTCATGCCAAATTCATGGGGACTTCATCCACCAGCATCCAAATCCACTACACCCAACGGTGGCTAGCTGGCCATTCGAAATGTGGGGGACTGATATAGTCGGCCCCATCGAACCAGCATCGTCTAGAAGACATCGTTTCATCCTAGCAACGACGGACTACTTCTCTAAATGGGCAGAAGCGATACCGTTAAGAGAGGTGAATACGGAAAATATCCTCCACTTCTTCAAGACGCACGTCATATATCGATTTGGAACTCCGCGACGGATCATCTCCGATAACGGGCCAGCTTACAGAAACCACAAGATCAGTCGCTTTGCGCAACAGCATAATATAGACTGGAGATATTCTTCAGTTTACAATCCGCGAGCTAATGGTCTAGCTGAAGCCTTCAACAAGACCTTGACAAAGATCATAAAGAAAACGGTGTCCCGAAATAAGAAAGACTGGCACGAAAGACTGCAAGAAGATCTTAGGGCATATCGAACTACGTTCAAGACGGCCACGAACACAACGCCGTACGCGTTGGTGTTCGGTATAGAAGCAGTACTCCCCCTCGAGATAGAGTTACCCTCTCTACGAGTGGCAGTTCACTGCGAGCTGACGGACGAAGAAAATGCTCACCTTCGGCTTGAGGAGCTTGACGCCCTTGATGAAACCCGGCTCATAGCACAGCAAAATCTGGAAGCTTATAAAGCAAAGATGACGCGCTCATATGAAAGATTGACCCGGCCGAGGACATTCCGCCAATGCGAACTTGTGTTAGTGGTCAAAAGGCCTATGATCCCCAATCGCGCCAAGCGAGGAAAATTCAAGCCAAACTATGAAGGCCTATACATCATAGATAAGGTCTACCAGGGTGGGGCCTATCTACTCATGGACATGCACGGTGAAAGGCCTTTCAGGCCAATAAACGGTCGCTTCCTACAGAAATACTATGCTTAATGAGCCACAGCCTAGGTCAATGGTAGACGACAACGACTATGTCCGCTCGCTATCTTCCTAAGCTCAAGCTCTATCAGCAGTATCCAGCCTTCCCAAAGACGGACCGAAACGTCCTTAAACTAATAGCAGACCGAAACGTTTTTAAACTAATGCCGCAGCATCCTTAGGCTGACGAGATGAATAAAAAATATATAAATAAAGAAAAAATATAATAAATAAAAACGGTATGTCCATAAGCAAAAAGGGCACGGATGAAAACCCGAAAGGGCTCCGTGAGTAAAAACAGCAGGGCTACCGGCGAGTGTTCGTGAAAACCCGAAAGGGCGCGACCTCATAAAAAAAAGAGAAAAAGAAAATAAAAAGAATAAAAAAAAACGGTATGTCCATAAGCAAAAAGGGCACGGATGAAAACCTAAAAGGGCTCCGTGAGTAAAAACAGCAAGGCTACCGGCGAGTGTTCGTGAAAACCCGAAAGGGCGCGACCTCGTAAAAAAGAAGAAAATAATAAAAAAGAATAATAAAAAAAACGGTACGTCCATGAGCAAAATGGGCACGGATGAAAACCCGAAAGGGCTTCGTGAGTAAAAACAGCAGGGCTACCGGCGAGTGTTTGTGAAAACCCGAAAGGGCGCAACCTCGTTAAAAGACACTTATAGGGTCCTCTCGACCTTGTAAGGAGAAACCACCCGCGTGAAATCCTTACGACTCACAAGGGAGCAACACACTTAGGGATCCTTACGATTCCTAGGGAGAAAATACACTCGCGAGATCCTCACGACTCGTGAGGAGAACTCTCTTATGGGACCCTCACGGCTCATAAGATTTGAAAGTCTTAAGTTACAGAGACCTAAACCTGTGCTTAAGCAAACCCCCACTAACTTCCAATATTGCCCTACAAGTGGCTCAATACTGACCCTTGTATACAATCCACGGGCGCGAATAAACATTTCTCTAATCAAGTCTCATCCGAGACTGAGGATATGTTCGCATGATGAACAACCTTTATAAGTCCTCTCGACTTACAAGGAGAAAACCCTCTTGTAGGATCCTTACGACTTACAGAGGAACATACACTTAGGAATCCTCACGATTCTTAAGGAGAAAATGCACCTACAAGATCCTCACGACTTGTAGGAAGAAATACCTTTGTGAGACCCTTGCGGCTCATGAAGTCAAAAGCCTTAGTCGACAGGACCTTAATCCTGGTCGCTAAGCCACCTTTGTTCGACATCGACAGAGACAGATGATGATTCGCTCCTGGCAATATCCCAGTTGTAGCGGTGCTGATGCCGAAATCGGCGTCTGATTCCAGGTTTACGGCGAAAAACCAGTAGGCCGCACATGCATACGAAATAGCCGAAATGATGGGGAAGCTTGCAATAAAAAGCAGCAAGTAAAAATGTATGCATGCAAAATAGCCGAAATGATTGGGCAACTCGCAATAAAAAGCAGCGAGTGAAAATAAAATAAATAACCGAAATGATTGGGCACCGCGAAAAATAGCCGAAATGATTGGGCAATCGCGACCTTCGCGATATAAAAGCTGAAATGATAGAGCATCGCGGAAATAAAAAAAAATAAAAATGATGATAAAACTTTGACCTTACAGTTAAGATCACATCGATCCCTGTATACAATCCAAGGACGTAAACAAAGAGGGAACCATACTTTCCCAACAGGCTTCGCCACAAAACGAAGCCAAATCTCGTCGGTTCAGTCCAACTCCGAAGAAACCATTATCTTCAGCAAACTCCTCGACTCACGGATACAAACACTCCTTGACGAAAACCTCCTGATCCGCGTCGACTCGCAGAGCCACCAGTGCCTCCGTGGGAAATCCTCGACTCGTTTCAAACCCCAAGGAAACAAATAATCATTGGCGCTTGGGAAACAAATAATCGCTAGCAAATTCCTCGACTCACGGATACAAACACTCCTTGACGAGAGCCTCCTGATCCGCGTCGACTCGCAGAGCTACCAGTGCCTCCGTGGGAAATCCTCGACTCGTTTCAAACCCCAAGGAAACAAATAATTCTTGGCGCTTGGGAAACAAATAATCCTTAGCAAATTCCTCGACTCACGGATACAAACACTCCTTGACGAGAGCCTCCTGATCCGCGTCGACTCGCAGAGCCACCAGTGCCTCCGTGGGAAATCCTCGACTCGTTTCAAACCCCAAGGAAACAAATAATCCTTGGCGCTTGGGAAACAAATAATCCCTAGCAAATTCCTCGACTCACGGATACAAACACTCCTTAACGAGAGCCTACTAATCCGCGTCGACTCGCAGAGCCCCCAGTGCCTCCGTGGGAAATCCTCGACTCGTTTTAAACCCCAAGGAAACAAATAATCCTTGGCGCTTGGGAAACAAATAATCCCTAGCAAATTCCTCGACTCACGGATACAAACACTCCTTGACGAGAGCCTCCTGATCCGCGTCGCCTCGCAGAGCCACCAGTGCCTCCGTGGGAAATTCTCGACTCGTTTCAAACCCCAAGGAAGCAAATAATCCTTGGAGCTTGGGAAACAAATAATCCCTAGCAAATTCCTCGACTCACGGATACAAACACTCCTTGACGAGAGCCTCCTGATTCGCGTCGGCTCGCAGAGAAACCAGTGTCTCCGCGGGAAATTCCCGATTCGTCTCAACTTGCAAATGAAGCCTCAGGCAGCAGGGACTAAAAAACTTGCTTCCTGAACAATGGGACCCTGCAAGTCAATCCAAAATGGTCTCTTGCATACTATT
Source organism: Agapanthus africanus (assembly GCA_030015575.1). Taxonomy (NCBI): domain Eukaryota; kingdom Viridiplantae; phylum Streptophyta; class Magnoliopsida; order Asparagales; family Amaryllidaceae; genus Agapanthus; species Agapanthus africanus. Next base: position 21,191,651 of record JASDDO010000028.1, on the reverse strand, counting down.
CATGGGTCTCACTCTCCAAGGTCGAGTTTCGACAAGGAGGGAAACAACCGCTTACGAGTCCTTTCGACTCGTAAGAGGGAAAATTCTCTTATAGGATCCTTACGACTTATAAGAGAAAACCACACTTAGGAATCCTCACGATTCCTAAGGAGAAAAACCCACCTACGAGATCCTCTCGATCCGTAGGGAGAAAAGTCTCTATGAGACCCTCACGACTCATGGAGTTGAAAAGTCTTAGGCAGCAGATCTGAACTGCGGCCTAAGCCATCGCTATTTCTTAAGAAAGTCAAGATGCGTGCTCTATTATCCGTCGACCATGTTTATTAAGATAGAATTCCGATAATAAGAGAAAGAAGAAAGCTACAGAAGGAACATCCAATTTATGTTTGATCAAGCGTTCGAGACACACTCGTTCATGCACAAGCAAAAGACTCAAAACGAAAAATAAAGACAAGCTGGGATAAAAAATTTCCATTAATATGGCCAATAGTTCTTACATTCATAAAAGCAATAAATGAAAAACATTATTACAAGGGAATAACCTCGAACCCAGGACATGGATTGAGGAACTCGAAAGCAAACCTATCTATGACTTTCCAGGCCTTGCGGACCATCCTAGTATGCTTTCTTTCGCGAGCACAAGCGTCAGGGTCCCCCCTGATGTCTTCCACCCTCCGATAAGCAGCAAGTACGGCGGACTGTTGAAAGACCTCGTGCAAGAGATCGATAAGACTGTCTCGCCGTCTCTTTGAGATAAAGTTCAACAGGTACACCGAGTGCAACTTGTCCTCAGCAGCATCCAACGCCCTAAGCGGCACGCCGAAACAGAAGAGGGGAAGCGCTTCCCAGATGGCTCCCACGATAAGCTTAAGAAGGAAGGAACATCGGGGGAGCAGTGGACCATTGTACGCGTCGAAGCGACTCATTATTTCAGCGCACTCCTCGTTTGTGAACTCCCGATTTTGAGAACGGCCAAGTCGGCGGATGTCCCCATACGAGATGATCTCGTTAAGGGCATACATGTGGGCGTTCATGGTTCCTGTGAAAGAAGATCAACAGAATTAGCAGACCGACTGATTAAGCGAATTCTTGTTAAAAAACGAGCACAGACAGTTAAACTCCTCGAGAGCAATGCTCTACGAACAGGAGTGACTATCAAAATCCTAATAAGGGAAATTTAAATAAGTCCCCCAAGATTCTGAGATCACTATTATTAAAAGATGATATAGTCCATTAAAATACAAAACTCCATTTTTAATTTTCATTATTCATATTCAAACTCTTAAAAGTTCATCATTTTTAGATCAAAGAGATCTATGTTTTGACAAAGATGCAAGGTTCTGTTCATGGGTCAAGAAACATTGGAACAGATTCTTGAGAGCAAGGCTCTATTGGTGAAACACCAGAAGGGTTTCTTTAGATCAAAGATCTATAAGAGCAAAGCTCTATTAATTGAAATTGATTTAATTCAAGACTAATTCTTACCAAAATAGTTCCTTTTAAAGAAAATCTAAGAGTTCTTAAAAACAAGAGCAGGGCTCTGAGGTTCTGAAAATAAAATTTTTGGAGATGATGATCATCTGTGAAGGACCAAAGGTCCTATTTATAGGCACCAAGTGCCCTTTCAACTTCCAAAAGTTACTACAACGGTTGGAATTCTGTCACCGTTGCGCTCACGTTTCAGGGCCACGTAAGCGTAACGGTGGGGGGCATTTGTTTACCCTAATCGGAGCAAAGCTCTGATCAAATTCCGAGGCGGAAGATGAAGCAACTCTTCCCCCAATCAGAAGCAAAGCTTTTCTTTGAAAATTTAAACTTCAATAAATGAAGCAGCGCTTCAGATCCTTTGCGCTGCGCGCAACGCGCCACGTGCCTGGTGTAGATGCATTAGCGCGGCGTCCAAAAAGGCGCGCTCAATCAGAGCAAAGCTCTGTTAAAGGGAGTAACGCTTCAGCTACACGAGCGGTGCGCTACGCGACGCGTGTCAGCACAGACGCGCTTGCGCAGTTGCGTTGCGCGTTGCGCTACGTGACACGTGTCAGCACAGTTGCGCTGCGCTTTGCACTGCGTGACACGTGTCAGTGCAGATGCACTGTTTCGTAGAAGGGAAAAAGTTAAGTGCTAAAGGCAATTTACCCTCACGAAATTACATGCATTTGATAATAACAAATTAAAATTATACGATGCACAAGCGCAACAGAGAAATGAAATAAAAAAAACCCTTAACAGACAATGAAGTACTTGATTAAAAAGAAAAATACTTATTCATTATTATTGTTATTACATTTAAAAAAGATCACCGAATACGGGATCACAGAGACAAGGGTTCACAAAAAGAAAGAGGAGATTATTCAGTTCTCTCTCCGTCTTCTCCATCATGTCGAAACGGCGATCCTCCCGAGGGGTAGCCATCCAACGGTCGACGCCGCACTCCCGGGAAAGAGTGGCGATGACAACCCGACGAGCCCGTATCTGGCTCAGCAAGTGGAGAGAGCAGTCCCTTAGGGCTTTGGTGATCAAGTGCGCTTCAAGAAAGCACTCAATCTTGTCCTCGGCGGTGTCCAGCATTGCCGAGGACATCTCTGCTGGAGGAGGGAGAATGTCGGCGAGCACCGAGGCAAGGATCATCCGAAGCCAAATGGAATTCGGAGGGAGAGGAGACCCTACACGAGTCAAAAGCTCGTGCAGTGCAGCATCGCACTGCTCATCCGAGAGAGAAGAATCCACCAGGCGCGCAGCAAAGCGGGGAACAATGTCCCGAATCGGCACCTCCTATGGTTGTCGGCGGGCATGAGGGCGATTGCAAGCCATGATCGAAGAAGTTCTCTGAAAATGAGAGAAGAAAAGGCTCAGCCTCGAATTATATATATAGACCCAGGCGCAGAAGATTCTGTGCACAATGAAATCATTTCCAAGGCACGGGAAATCAGAATTTTGGAAATACGAGTTTGACTTGAAAAAAGGAGATGAAAAGATATCTCAGGAGAAGCGACGCTTCCGATTTGCCCAAAATCTAAGTTTCAATAAATGAAGCAACGCTTCAGATCCTCTGCGCTGAGCGCAGGGCGCCACGTGTCTAGCGCAGACGCATCAGCGCAGCGCCCGAGGCAGCGCAACCAATCAGAGCAAAGCTTTGTTTAAAACAAAAAAGTAAAGGAAGCAACGTTTCAGTTGCGCAAGCGCTGCACTGCGCGACATGTGTCGGCGCAGTTGCGCAAACACAACCGCGCAAGCACAGTTGCGCAAGCACTGCACTGCACGACACGTGTCTGCGCCGTTGCGCAAGCACGGCTGTAACACCCGAGCCCAATAATACTATTTCTGTTACTGGTTGAGTGTTTGACATTGCTCATTTCATTTATCTTGCTTGTTTGGTTCTTATTGCAAAATTTTAACCGGCTAAGTCAGTTTTGCATATAACAAATTTTAACACCTAAAGTAAAATTAAAAATATCCATATTGGCCTACTCGTCACCCCTAGCCGCGTGGTAGCGTCCGAGCGTCGAATTTTCATCCCGTTCGGTGAAACGGACGAGTTTGGACGGCTACGCGCGCGTGCAAGTGTCCGACTTGGGGGCATGCTTTTTAATCATAAAACATCTCATTTTAAAATTTGGAACCCGCTTAAAATCCTATTATTTAGATTTCAAATTTTTGGGCGCAAACCGGGCGCGATTTGAAAATGTTTCATTTAGCGTCAAAATCCCAATTTAATTAAATATTCTAAACTATAATATATATTCAAAACTTTAATCTGTTACGTATAAATCATTTAAATATTTATGAAATCTTTTTAAAAATTCTTTCTTTTTCTCGCCTGGCCAATCACAAGGGGTTTAAACCCTCGTGGGCCCCACCTCCATCCCTCTCTCTACCTCTCTATCTCTCCTCTCTCTTTCCCTGTCTCTATCTCTCTCTTCCTCACATCTCTCTCTCTCTCTAATCTGATCTCTCTCTCTCTCTCTAACCCCCTCTCTCTCTATCCCTATATATATTACGCCTTCGTCTTCTTTCCCAGAACCATCGCGTGAAACCCCACCGGAACCCTAGCCCAGCCACCGTGCTCGTCGCCGCTGCAGCCCAACGCCTACGCCACCACCACCATCATCCTCGTCGCCACCGCAGACCTTCTTCCTCCTCTCCCACATCCCCGTGCAACCCAACACCGTAGCCACCTGCACCCACCGTGCCCGCCGTCGCCGCCGCAACTCGTCGCCGACGACGCCAGCATCTCCCCCTTCGCCCCTCTTCCCGACCTCGATACCTTCCTCCTCCTCCCGAGTGCCCGGCGCCGCAGCAGAACCCAACAGCAACCCTAGCACCTTCTCCGGTTGGCCGGAAACGCCGCCGTCGACCCTCGTCGTCGTCACCTGCGCCACCGCCGACCACCTCCTCTTCACCTGCAACCCAAACCCGGCCTTTTCCTCTCCCTCCTCACCGTCTCTCCTCCTCCAGCAACCTGCAGCCGAGTCTGCCGCCGCCGCTTCCTCGCCGGCGCCCCATCGCCGTCGACCCCGTCGCTATCGCGACCCTTGCAATCCCAGTAAGCTTCCCTTCACTTTCCCCCTTCCTTTTTCCCCTCGCTGGTTGATATTTGTCCGTGCGTAGTATTGTTAACTTTTTTCGCTGTTTTGGCGGTTCGCCGGAATCCGGCCGTGCCGACGACTTGACCCGACATTCCAGCAAGGTACCCCGGTCCGCGTGGTCCCACTGTTCGTTGTTTGGATTCGATCCGTGACCCGTGCGTCCGTCGCGTGTTTTTCCCGCCGACGTTACGTCCGTTTTTCCCGGTTCGCGAACCGTCGAGGCAAGTATCACTTGCTACATGCTATACTAAACAGTTATATATATTTTTGACTCGTTAAACCTGCAAACTTAACTCGATATAGCTAGTTTCTCATTTTGGCTGCAATATGACATATATCATTTTACAATTAACCTAAAATTACAGCTTGCCACTTTAACCCTAATAACGAAGTTACCCGTTAACCACATTTTACTGTTTAAAGGATGATAGCCTATACACTGTAGCTCTATTACATTCTGATATTGATATAACGGTATTGCACCGCAAGGGGTGCCCGAAACTTGCTTATATGATGAAACGTCTGTACTATACCAATGCACTAATGTGATTAAATAAATTGCTTATTGTTGTTAAATTCATTGTTTATTTCCTGCTGCTATTCCTTGTTCGATTTTATGCCTGTTGTGAGCACACCCTCGATCGTGTTACATATTGACCTGACCTTGCTACACATGACATATATATATACCGATGCACCGGACATGGTACTCTTTACTATCGACTTGACCTGATGTACCATGACCTGACCTGTTACCTGATCTCATGCCTAATGCCAACAAACCCGACATGGAGTCCTCATGGACCATTCCTGTTGTCTATCCAGACAAACCTGACCTGTTACCTGATCCTGTGTTGGCATTAGTCCTTGACTACTGAATACCCGACCTGACACACATAACCTGGGGGTATGGGGAAATCAAACGGGTAATCTAAAGTGTAACTTAAAAGGGTATTACTTGATCCGTGGTCCCGGGGGGTAACGGGACAGAGCCATTCGTGACTCTTACATTCCTGATCCGTGGCCCCGGGGGGCAACGGGACAGAACCATTATTGGTTCCCATCTTCCTGATCCGTGGTCCCGGGGGGTAACGGGACATATCCTTTGAGTTACATGGAGGATTACTCGAATTGATTTCAAAGACTTTAGAATAGGAAACCCGATAGAACAGTTTAGTTATCCACTGCACACTACCCTGCACTGCCTGTTCCATACTGTTGCTTTATTCATGTTTATGTCTGCATTGCTTATTACCATGTTCATATTATATTATTGGTTTACATGACGCGCTGACGTCTGGGTTTTGCATGGCCCAGATTCTTTACCGCTGTCGCTGACCGAGCAGGAGTACTTCAGCCAGCAGGCTGATTTGTGAGTTCTGTAGTGATTAGTTTATTTCTTGCATTTTTATTTCCAGATGTGAGCCCGCATTATGGGACGTACTTTTCTATTATTGTATTGGATCACTTGCTTCCGCACTTATTTATCATTGACGCTTGTTATTCTGGATTTGGACATGTGTTAGATAGTTTTTTTTATCTTGTTCTTGATATCTCTACAGCCGTAATGTGACTGTGGATGGATACTTCCTACCCACAGGTAGCATGGTTGGCTATGTCACGTGCCCAATCTTGCGTACTCTGGGAAGCGGGGCGTGACATGGTTCTTTTGGTATCAGAGCCATAGGATAGTCGGGTTGATTCTTTTGTAGTTGGGTATTGTACCCAATACACGAATCAGAATACCCGTGTTTAGGAAACATGTCCTGCCATCTTGACCGTTTTTACCATTCTTGAATCACATTCTTCCTGATTATATCTTTTACGACGTGCAAACTTACTTTGCATGTCGACTCGAAAACCTGATTTCTTGTTATCCCTAGGGCTTAGGCGACTTGGGTGGAGTTAAGTAATTGTGGCTATGATACCGCGGCATAGTTACAATGCGGTACTCTATTTAAGTATCTTGGAGTTCTAGCCTTGATCTATATTCAGAATCTATCATCATGCTAATGTTGGGTGTTTTGAGTTCAGGATTATGGCAAGTAATAATGTGAAGACGTACCAGAGGAGTGTGGACAAAGCCGCCATTCTTGGAGTGATAAGAGGAATGCTGGAGAATCAAAGAAACAGACCGAGCTGATCCAGCAGCAAGCGGACTCGTTTCGGGAAGGTTTGCAGATCGTTCAGCAGTCTGTGAACAATGTTGGAGCTAAACCAGTTGACCGAGTAGGGACCGTAGCAGATATCAGGTGGTTGGGTCCGTCTACATTTACTGGTTTAAAGGAGTCGTTGCCAGTGTAGCAGTAGCTAGTTGACACTGAGAACTTGCTTTTTGCGGCACAGATTCCAGATGACAAAAAGTTGTTGTGGTACGCATTCAGCTAGTGGACTACGCCCGAGAATGGTGGCTTGTTGAGGAGACCCGCTTGCCCAAGCCGATCAAGTGGGCGGATTTTTCTAAGAGTTTCCTGGAGAAGTTCTTCCCGCGGACTGTACGGGAGAAAATGGAAGAGAAGTTCATCGGACTAAAGCAGAAGGGAGCACCCGTAGATGTGCATGTAGCAGAATGGACGAGACTCAGTAGTTTCGCTGAACCTTTAGTTGCCAACGATGCAGACAGGGCACGGAGGTTCATGCGCAGACTAGACGTGGACATCCAGAGGCAGATTGTCTCTCTGGGTTTGACCACTTTCTCATAAATACTTGCAGCAGCCAAGAGCAGCAGAGTTTATCTGGGATGAAAGGGAGTTTGCAGCAGACAGCAGTTGCGTTAAGGAAGCAGTTCTGTCAGGCCAGTCGAGTTTAGGGCTAGGCCGACTAACAATGTTCTTGCAGCAATGGAAGTTGATAATAGTGAAGAGCCGGCGGTTGTTCGCGATTTTATGGATGTGTTTGAAGATATATCGGGCTTGCCGCCGAAGCGAGACGTGGAGTTCGCAATTGACCTTATTCCTGGTGCAGCGCCAGTATCTAAAGCGTATTATCCAATGGCACCAGTAGAATTGGAAGAAGTTAAGAAACAAGTTACTGAATTGCTTGAGAAGGGTTGGATTCGAAGCAGCAACTCGCCTTGGGGAGCTCCAGTTCTTCTAGTAAAGAAGAAGGATGGCACGAGAGGGATGTGCATTGATTATCGAGAATTAAACCGGGTAACTATTAAGAACAAGTACCCGATCCCTCGCATTGGAGAACTTTTGAGCAGCTTAGTGGCGGAGGGTATTCTCGAAACTGGATTTGCGATCCGGATATCATCAGGTCCGAGTGAAAGCATAGGATATTTGCAAGACGGCGTTTCGAACTCGGTATGGACATTACGAGTATCTAGTGATGCCCTTCGGAGTAACGAATGCGCCGGCAGTATTCATGGACTTGATGAACCGAATCTTTTCACCATTCTTGGACCAGTTTATTGTGGTATTCATTGACGATATTCTGATTTGCTCGAAGAGTTTGGAGGAGCATGCTGAGCATTTGAAGATCGCACTGCAGACATTGAGACAGGAGAAATTGTATGCGAAGATGAGTAAGTGCGAATTTTGGCTGGAAGAAGTGAAGTTTCTGGGGCATGTTGTGTCGGGCGATGGAATCGCCGTCGATCCCGAAAAGATTGCAGCAGTTCGAGATTGGCCTATTCCAAGGAATGTAGCTGAGATAAGAAGTTTCCTTGGATTAGCCGGATACTACAGGAGATTTGTGAAGAACTTCGCTCGTTTGGCAGAACCGTTGACCAAGCTTACGCGCAAGGAGGTACCTTTTGTATGGACGGATAAGTGTGCGTTGGCTTTTGAGACGTTGAAGCAGAAGTTGATAACCGCCCCTATCCTGACCGTACCAGACAATTCCGGAGGACTGATGTTTCATAGCGACGCATCTGGGAAAGGATTGGGATGTGTTTTGATGCAGCATGGGAAGGTCGTAGCATACGCATCAAGACAACTGAAGACCCATGAGAAGAATTATCCAACTCATGACTTAGAGCTTGCGGCTGTGATCTTCGCTTTGAAGATTTGGAGACACTACCTTTTGGGTGAGAGAGTCGAAGTTTTTACAGATCACAAGAGTCTGAAGTATGTGTTCACTCAGAAGGAGTTGAATATGAGGCAACGTAGATGGTTGGAGCTGATGGCCGACTGCGACCTTGATCTTAAGTACCATCCGGGAAAAGTCAACGTCGTGCCGGATGCGCTTAGTCGGTTACCAGCGATTCAGGTATTGACTACGCAGAGGGAGATCATTGCGGATTTTCGAAGATTTGACTTGGAGGTGGTGCTACCACATTCTGCGGGACAGTTGATGCAGTTGCAAGTACAGTCGTCCTTAGTTGAGAAGATTAAAGCGGCACAATCGCAGGATCCTAGACTGCAAAAGTTTCGAGAGCAGGTTGAAGCCGGACTACGAACAGATTTACTGGTCCACGAAGATGGTTCGTTGAGGTATGGTAGCCGTGTGTGTGCGCCAAAGGGGGATGTGCGTGAAGAGCTTATGAAGGAGGCACACAGTTCAGCTTACTCTGTACATCCAGGAGGTACAAAGATGTACCGAGATATTCGACAGCATTTCTGGTGGGAAGGCATGAAACGGGAGATTGCTCGCTTCGTGGCTAAGTGCTTGGTATGTCAGCAAGTCAAGGCTGAACACCAAAGGGTTGCTGGTTTGTTGCAACCACTTCCGATTCCTCAGTGGAAGTGGGAACATATAACCATGGATTTCGTGACGGCTTTACCGCGAAGTCCAAAGGGCAACAATGCAGTATGGGTGATTGTCGATCGATTGACCAAGGCAGCTCACTTTATTCCTTTCCGGGTTGGTCAATCAACGGAGACTTTGGCAGAGCGGTACATGCAGGAGATTGTAAGATTGCATGGCGTACCGGTGAGCATCGTGTCCGATCGGGACACTCGGTTCTTATCACACTTCTGGAGGAGTTTACAGGAAAGTTTGGGGACTCGATTGAAGTTTAGCACAGCTTATCATCCTCAAACTGATGGTCAGTCGGAGAGAACGATCCAAACTCTTGAAGACATGTTGAGAGCATGCATGTTGGACTTCAAGGGTTCATGGGAGGATCACCTACACTTGGTGGAGTTTTCTTACAACAATAGTTTCCAAGCAACTATCCAGATGGCTCCGTTTGAGGCTTTGTATGGTCGTAAGTGTCCTTCACCTGTTTGTTGGGATGATGTTGGTGAACGAAGATTATTGGGACCAGATTTGGTGGTACAGATGGTGGAGAAGGTTAACACTATCAGAAAGCATATGAAGGCAGCTCAAGACAGACAGAAAAGTTGGGCTGACACGTCAAGAAGACCTCTAGAGTTCGCCGTAGGTGATTTGGTATTCTTGAAAATATCACCGACTAGAGGGGTTATTCGTTTTGGGAGTCGAGGGAAGCTTAGTCCTCGATTCATTGGACCCTTCGAGATATTGGAGCGCGTTGGAGAGGTAGCGTACCGTTTGGCGTTACTACAGTCCTTGGCAGGTGTGCACGAGGTGTTTCATGTATCTCAACTACGAAGGTATGTTCGAGATGAAACCCACGTCTTGGATCATTCGGAGTTAACTGTACTAGAGGACCTAACTTTTAAGGAGCGACCGGTTGAAATCAAGGATCGAAGGGAAAAGGTTCTTAAGAACAAGGTTATCCCCATTGTGCTAGTTTCTTGGGGTAATCGATCGCATGGAGAATCCACTTGGGAGCAAGAAGACGAGATCCGGCAGAAGTTTCCTCACCTTTTCCTGTAGCTATCTATCTTGTATTCTTGGAATTTCGAGGACGAAATTCTTTTTGTAGTTGGGTATGATGTAACACCCGAGCCCAATAATACTATTTCTGTTACTGGTTGAGTGTTTGACATTGCTCATTTCATTTATCTTGCTTGTTTGGTTCTTATTGCAAAATTTTAACCGGCTAAGTCAGTTTTGCATATAAAAAATTTTAACACCTAAAGTAAAATTAAAAATATCCATATTGGCCTACTCGTCACCCCTAGCCGCGTGGTAGCGTCCGCGCGTCGAATTTTCATCCCGTTCGGTGAAACGGGCGAGTTTGGACGGCTACGCGCGCGTGCAAGTGTCCGACTTGGGGGCATGCTTTTTAATCATAAAACATCTCATTTTAAAATTTGGAACCCGCTTAAAATCCTATTATTTAGATTTCAAATTTTTGGGCGCAACCGGGCGCGATTTGGAAATGTTTCATTTAGCGCCAAAATCCCAATTTAATTAAATATTCTAAACTATAATATATATTCAAAACTTTAATCTGTTACGTATAAATCATTTAAATATTTATGAAATCTTTTTAAAAATTCTTTCTTTTTCTCGCCTGGCCAATCACGAGGGGTTTAAACCCTCGTGGGCCCCGCCTCCATCCCTCTCTCTACCTCTCTATCTCTCCTCTCTCTTTCCCTGTCTCTATCTCTCTCTTCCTCACATCTCTCTCTCTCTAATCTGATCTCTCTCTCTCTCTAACCCTCTCTCTCTCTATCCCTATATATATTACGCCTTCGTCTTCTTTCCCAGAACCATCGCGTGAAACCCTACCGGAACCCTAGCCCAGCCACCGTGCTCGTCGCCGCTGCAGCCCAACGCCTACGCCGCCACCACCATCATCCTCGTCGCCACCGCAGACCTCCTTCCTCCTCTCCCACGTCCCCGTGCAGCCCAACACCGTAGCCACCTGCACCCACCGTGCCCGCCGTCGCCGCCGCAACTCGTCGCCGACGACGCCAGCATCTCCCCCTTCTCCCCTCTTCCCGACCTCGACACCTTCCTCCTCCTCCCGAGTGCCCGGCGCCGCAGCAGAACCCAACAGCAACCCTAGCACCTTCTCCGGTTGGCCGGAAACGCCGCCGTCGACCCTCGTCGTCGTCACCTGCGCCACCGCCGACCACCTCCTCTTCACCTGCAACCCAAACCCGGCCTTTTCCTCTCCCTCCTCACCGTCTCTCCTCCTCCAGCAACCTGCAGCCGAGTCTTCCGCCGCCGCTTCCTCGCCGGCGCCCCATCGCCGTCGACCCCGTCGCTATCGCGACCCTTGCAATCCCAGTAAGCTTCCCTTCACTTTCCCCCTTCCTTTTTCCCCTCGCTGGTTGATATTTGTCCGTGCGTAGTATTGCTAACTTTTGTCGCTGTTTTGGCGGTTCGCCGGAATCCGGCCGTGCCGACGACTTGACCTGACATTCCAGTAAGGTACCCCGGTCCGCGTGGTCCCACTGTTCATTGTTTGGATTCGATCCGTGACCCGTGCGTCCGTCGCGTGTTTTTCCCGCCGACGTTACGTCCGTTTTTCCCGGTTCGCGAACCGTCGAGGCAAGTATCACTTGCTACATGCTATACTAAACAGTTATATATATTTTTGACTCGTTAAACCTGCAAACTTAACTCGATATAGCTAGTTTCTCATTTTTGCTGCAATATGACATATATCATTTTACAATTAACCTAAAATTACAGCTTGCCACTTTAACCCTAATAACGAAGTTACCCGTTAACCACATTTTACTGTTTAAAGGATGATAGCCTATACACTGTAGCTCTATTACATTCTGATATTGATATAACGGTATTGCACCGCAAGGGGTGCTCGAAACTTGCTTATATGATGAAACGTCTGTACTATCCCAATGCACTAATGTGATTAAATAAATTGCTTATTGTTGTTAAATTCATTGTTTATTTCCTGCTGCTATTCCTTGTTCGATTTTATGCCTGTTGTGAGCACACCCTCGATTGTGTTACATATTGACCTGACCTTGCTACACATGACATATATATATACCGATGCACCGGACATGGTACCCTTTACTATCGACTTGACCTGATGTACCATGACCTGACCTGTTACCTGATCTCATGCCTAATGCCAACAAACCTGACATGGAGTCCTCATGGACCATTCCTGTTGTCTATCAAGACAAACCTGACCCGTTACCTGATCCTGTGTTGGCATTAGTCCTTGACTACTGAATACCCGACCTGACACACATAACCTGGGGGTATGGGGAAATCAAACGGGTAATCTAAAGTGTAACTTAAAAGGGTATTACTTGATCCGTGGTCCCGGGGGGTAACGGGACAGAGCCATTCGTGACTCTTACATTCCTGATCCGTGGTCCCGGGGGGCAACGGGACAGAACCATTATTGGTTCCCATCTTCCTGATCCGTGGTCCCGGGGGGTAACGGGACATATCCTTTGAGTTACATGAGGATTACTCGAATTGATTTCAAAGACTTTAGAATAGGAAACCCGATAGAACAGTTTAGTTACCCACTGCACACTACCCTGCACTGCCTGTTCCATACTGTTGCTTTATTCATGTTTATGTCTGCATTGCTTATTACCATGTTCATATTATATTATTGGTTGACATGACGCGCTGACGTCTGGGTTTTGCATGGCCCAGATTCTTTACCGCTGTCGCTGACCGAGCAGGAGTACTTCAGCCAGCAGGCTGATTTGTGAGTTCTGTAGTGATTAGTTTATTTCTTGCATTTTTATTTCCAGATGTGAGCCCGCATTATGGGACGTACTTTTCTATTATTGTATTGGATCACTTGCTTCCGCACTTATTTATCATTGACTCTTGTTATTCTGGATTTGGACATGTGTTAGATAGTTTTTTTTATCTTGTTCTTGATATCTCTACAGCCGTAATGTGACTGTGGATGGATACTTCCTACCCATAGGTAGCATGGTTGGCTATGTCACGTGCCCAATCTTGCGTACTCTGGGAAGCGGGGCGTGACAACAGCTGCGCAAGCGTTGCGCTGCGCGACACGTGTCAAGCGCTGGGGAGTTGCGCAAAACAGAATGGAGATTTAAAGAAATCTTTCTGTTCTTGTTAAAACAAGAAGATTTTCTTCTGTAAAACAGAAGCCCTTGGATCAAAGATCCAACGGTGAGGAAAATTCCCCAAATCACTCAGAGAGAGATCTCTTTAACAAATTTAACTAATTTATGAGCACTATAAAAAGGACCCCAGACCTCAATTCAAAGGCATCAACATCTTTCTAAAAAAAAGAGAGAAGAGAATTCTCAAGAACTCCTCAAGAACAACAGAAGGTAAAAACCTTTGAGAGAAGAGAAAATTCTCTTATGAACAGATCAGTAATCTAAAAACAAGATCATTGATCTTTAAAACATAACTAAATAAAGGGATAAATTAAAATAGTGCTTTGCACTTTTTCATGAACCTTTGGTTCTTTAAGATAAGAAAAAACTTATCTTTTTCTTTGATCTAAATTAGATCAAAAAATCTAACAGTGCTTTGCACTTCTGTTCATTGAATCTAAAATATTCCTAAATCATAGTGCCTTGCACTTGCAAAACTGCACTGTTGCGCTCTTGGATTGGCACAAGCCACCAGAGAGCGCCACGTGTTAGCATCTGAACCAATTGCGCTATGCGCTTTTGAAACAGAGCTTTGCTCTCTGTGATTGGCGCAACTCACCAGAGGGCGCCACGAGTCAGCAGTGCAAGCGCGGCGCCACTAGCATAGCGCACTGCGCTTGCATGACACGTGTCGTCGTCACAAACGCTTGCGCTCTCTGATTGGCGCAAAGCGCCTGATAAATGCAATGCATTTCCTAAAAGGGCCAGGCCCAAATCAAAAAGGTCAAGCAGGCCAAAATAAATTGCAAAGCAATAAAAGGGCAGAGCCCAAATAAAATTGATGCTCTGCATCATTTATAAAGAGCAGAGCCCAAAACAAATCGATGCTCTGCATCCTTTCTGGGCAGAGCCCAAATAAAAATAAAAATAAATGCAATGCAAAAGCAAATAAAATGTTGAACATTTTCAACTGGACTTAGCCCAATTTTGGCCGTAAGTTCTTAAATTAAACTGAGCAAGATTGCTCTCTCTTAAATCAATTTATATCCGGTTCGAGGGTACATCTCCGAACTCCTTTGACACCTATCGTTGTAATCCTTCAACGATGTCAGAGAGGTGACGGGTCCCGACGACTACACATCATAATGGACTGCGGGTGTAAGTGCACGGCGGCGCCCCGGTCGTCAATCCGACGGCCAAACGCGGAAACGGTGATAAACTTTAATTTTGCGGACTTAGCAAACCGGCACCACCGCGCACTAAACACCCGGATCGTGACCATTAACAAGTCTAAGCTAACTAGTAGATGGGTTAGAGATATACCGACTGATCCGAGTCCTCCGGTCTTCATCTCCACTCCGATCTCCTCGCGGGATCTCCGGTCGTCGCCTCCTCGCCGGAAGGGCACCACGTCGCCTGCATCTTTTACGGGCTCCCGCCTCTATACCGAGGCAACTCGGGCATGAAGCCGGCAACTCGACATGCCCAAGGTTTGCTGTAGGAAGTGTAGTGTAGAATGTATGTCTCACTTTTGGGGTATTGGTTGCCTTGATGGAGGAATGAAGAATAGAAAAATGGTGCTTGCATTTTTCTAGCAAGAAAATGAGATCATGAATGAAACTCTCAAGATGAAGCTCTCTTCTTCTTCTTCTCTCTTTCTTTTTCTCTCATCAAAAACTTATCATTCCTCCTTCTAAATGAATGGTGGAGGAAAGAATGTATATTAAGCATGAAGGGAGGTGAGTGTAGGAAGTGAAAAGAGGTGACCACATCCTAGACAAGAAAACATCAACCATGCTTACATCTTAATCATATCATATCTCATTAATGCAAAAGCATGGATGAAAGATATCATAATCAATACAATTGCAAGAAGACCCCTCCACAAATGTTATTTGCACAATTGCAAATAACCCCCTCCATCGAAAAAGTTCGGCCGGGAAAGAACAAAGGAAAACCGGCCGGAACGGAATGCAAACTGGCAACCCCAGAAAACTGGTCCCGTAATAAATTACAGGAAAACCCCGATACTGTGCATACACACCCGCATCTGTATTCCGACCGGATACAAATGCAATAAGACAAAATCTACACTGTACTATACTAGGATCCGGCTTAATCCAAAGCCGGCTAGTAACATCCGTCCGATCCTGATCCGTGCAATACCGCACGTATCTGATCGAACGCTGCCATATTACCATACGGCCACTAGTACAAAACTGTCCGATCCTGATCCATGCAATACCGCACGTATCTGATCGGACCCTGCCATATCTCCATACGGCCTCTACAGCGTTTCGCCCGAAAGCTTGAGTAACTGAAAGTGTGGTGGACTCTAAAGACTCGTCAATACTATGGCTGTGGATTTAACCACTAGCACGTCAGAGGTATTGATTAGTGTCAAAAACTTGTAGTTTACCGCAATCAGAAACGGCGTCGCTTCGCAGCTAGCCGGTGAGTACGGGTCTATCCACAAAGACGGGTAAATTCCTTTTATGTGTCTTAACGAGTTGATTCTATTTGTCGTTTTGGTTTTATAAAAATCTAGATCTAAAACTTAATTAATCTAATTTAAATTCTTGCTAGGGTTAGGCTTAGAAGAAGTTTTGGAGATTGATGTTTCCTCACCGCTTTCAATGCCGTATTTTAAATCCATTAGGTGTTATAGTAATTATCGATAAAGTGGATACGACTCTTTTGGGAAGATGTTTTCTTTCTCTAGATTCGTATCCTTCCTTTATCGTTAATTACCCTAACCCCCATGGAAAACGCGCGCAACCGGCCCTTTATACTGCGGTTCACCGTTACCTCGAGGGGTAGGGTGCCGCAGAGAGCGGTTGTGCGCGCATGCATGGAGTTCTTAATGGGTTAGTTTAATATGGCATTGAAAGGGGTGAGAGATCTCATCTCTCAACCCTTTCCCTAAGGCTAACCCTAACAAGCGAGGAGACTACTCGCTCATTAGGGGATGAAATACATTAAAAGAATAAAAGAAAAACACTTACTAATGGTGATGGCTCCCTCCAAGCGATAAAGAACAGATCTGAATGTCACTTCCAGAATTTCTGAATTTTATTTATTGAAAAGAGGCATACATTTTTCAGATCTAGGATTACAATTTATAGGAAAATAGGAAACCTAGGGCTACAGGCTCTCGCACATGCGCAATTACAGATTTGCCCACGAAAAATCCTCACATCTAAACCGTCGCACCGCCTCAGAAAATATGCACCGACACGGGCGTTTGATGGCCGCTGAACCGCGGCGCCAGGCTGGGTTTGGCCGCGGTTCCGCGGCCAAATAAGGGAGTTGGGCTCTGTTATTTTCTGGGCTTTTTCCTTGGCTGTTTGGGCTTCTGTTTCCATATGTAGTTTCTTTGTTGGGCTTCTGAGTCTTCTCCAGATTTTTCAGTGAATACTTGTAGCGATCTTTTAACCGTTCACTTGACATTTTGGACCTTGCACTGTTCTTCGACTAGGCTTGACTAGGATCGGTCTGCTTGTTGGTCAAAAGTCCCTTTTTCTGTTGTTTTGTGTCTTTTTCACTGTATTTGCTCCAGAAACCTGTAACCTGTACTATGCAACAAACGTGCGTCAAGAGTACCTGTTTATTTATAAAAAGGATAAGAATAGGGGAATGATAAATGCAATATTATAGTCTGAACAAATACCCCCAAACTTACCTTTTGCTCGTCCTCGAGCAAACTTATTTTTTATTCACTACAAAAAACCTAACCGCACTTTCGTAGGGAAACGCGATTGCACTGAGCACGTGCAACAAGCCATTAAACCTCTAGGTGTCCCTAGTAGGAGGAGTGTTGTCTCCTGAGGGTTTCAGCGGATTACACCCACAAAATCCTATCAACTCGGCCCATTGACTTTTGTTCTTCATTTAGGTCTTCTAATAAGGAATTCTATTATCTTTTACTTGCAAATTATCCACCCATATTCTTCACGCTTCCTCATTATTTAACTTAAGATTATATATGTTATGTAGACCTACTTAGCTTTCGGCATCTCTTAAGTCTTCCTTCTAGGGTTTCATCTCCACTTAGGAATTTCTATCAACTCTACTAAAGATACAAGTTCTATTCTTCATTCCTCTCTCTCATCTAAATTCCAATCACATACCCCTACGTGTGTGTATAAGTCACCCCTACACTTGGAAATTCAAATTAAGCAATCAACCCCTTGTCCGCTGTCCAAAGTACTAATTAGTGGTGAATTTAAATGAAATTTGCTTACACATTCTTCATGCGACCGTTAATACTTCTTGAGGTACCAACGACCGATTACAAAATGCGTTTGCACTTTAAAGCATACTTCCTAGTTTTTTGCAACACCCAAGGCTTTAGCAGTGACTCCCAAACCAGTTGGTCTAAGGCACTAGGTGACGAAGCACCCTTGCTAAATATTTTTCTATTTTTGCAGCTTTAAGTAATCACAAAAATCAGTGTCCATTTTTTTTTCTTTTATTCACACTTTTTCATACTAAGGACTTTAGCCAAGAGCCTTTCAAGGTCTCTTCTACTATTCCAAGTTTCAAGGTGCGTGATTGTGCAAATTGTAGGGTATACATTTTCAGAATCTAGATTTAAGTTAGGAGCTATTTTTCAAACTTATACTTTAATTAGAACATCAATACTCTTCCTTCATTTTGACTTAGCCCAAGAAATGAACCTAAAATTTGCCTATTTCTAAATAAACTACAAGGCATATACTTTCTACTGTTAAACTTTAAGGGAGGTTATCTTTAGGGTTTTTAATTCACTAAGTCTAAGATCTAGTTTTTTCCTAGTTAGTTGACCTATTTGTCAAACTCTAGTCAATTAGCCAAAATTGAATACAATAATTTTTATAATTTTTCAAATTTTTCAAATTTTTATGGGTTTTAAAATAAGTATGCAAATGCAAAAATATATACAAATGAATGTGAAGGAAGAAGACGTACCGAGCATACCCCCAAACATGAACTTGGCAGTGTCCTCACTGTCATGCTAAACCAAGAGGGTCAAAATACCGATACTCCCCTGTTTATTTATTTATAATTTTTTTGTATTTTTAATGTTTTGAAATTTTTTTTATTTTTTTATTTAGAAAAAGAAAACAAAAGAATATATACATATATACAAAGGTCCCCCCCAAACTTAAGCTTGGCCTTACACAAGCCAAAGGTTAGCACCAACCATTCAAAGATCTTATCGTGATAATGGTATAGTTGGTGCAAGAATAGGGTGTGGAGGAAAGAAATGAGAAACACGCGAGACCGTGTGGGAAGAAGTGTAGAATACGGTCTCGGTAGAGGAGAAGAATGGCGGAAAGGAGAAAGAAGTGGAGTGCGATCTTGAGGGTGTAAATTGAGTGAATAAATTAGCGCAATTTGTAATGACCGATGTGTTAAAAGCGATTGCGCCAACCTACCAACTAGTCGTACAATGGGGTCAAATCCCTCAAGATTCGCAAGAAAACATGGGTACGCCGAACTTGGTATAGGAGATGAAAGCGTAACAGTCATTTTTTCGGTCGGAACAATAGGAAGGAGGGAGGGTGATATAACAGTCAAAGGTTCAGGAGGCTGAATTGGAAAATCCGACACATCCAATAAAAATGGTTCAACCTCGATATTATCCTCAAGGCTCTCCTCAGTACTATCCTCAATATGTAATTCATCCATGCCATTATCATTAAAATTTAGACGCATATGGGATTCGGGGGAAACATTTAATAACTCAGGATGATGATTTGAACATAAAATTTCTATTAAATCGACAGGTTCATCATCCGAAATATTCCCGGCGTCTATATCCTCAATCAAGTGAAAATCAATTTCTTTAGACACTTTATCCACAGCATGGATATTTATCAATGTAGGTTCTAGAGTGGAGGTGTAAAGATCGAAAGATTAGGTACGGTTTCACTTGAAAGGGGTTCCTCACAATTTGGCAAATCAAACACTACAAAATCGCACAACTCATTTTTATTTTCAACTGGTGAATCATTTGGAACAATCGATGGAAAACCGGAGTTGTGGGCTTCAATTGGGTAAGGGTAGGTTTGATTTGAAAATCCTCTCTCATTCTCACTCTGTCCAACTGCCGCCTTACACATTGAAAAATTCGGAGCTAGCGGGATACTAGCTACCGGTTCACTAGGTTGCGTAAGGGCGGCCATGGATGCTTCCATTGTCCTCATCAATTTATTTGTTGCAGCAATATATGCTTCCAATGACTCTTCCAAACTAGACTTAGGTGGTGAGGGGGTTTCAGTAAAAGATTCACAATTGGTTGGGTATGTGAAACTCCCTAATGGCTGTGAAGAAACAGTGTCTAGTGAAGATGGAAAAGTCGGGTAGGACTGATAGGAAGTGGGTGGTAGGACAGGGGTAGGGTCAACATATGGATAAGAAGGTGAATAGAAGTGTGGATCCCTAAAACTAGATGAGTGAAGAGGGGTGAAAGATCGACTGCGAGATTGAGCAATATGCTCAGCAATGGACATCGGCCTAGGAGTTACAGCAGGACTTGAAGAAGTGGTATCAACATATGTAGGTTGTAAAGGTTGACTTGGTTAACACAAAGTGGGTTGAAAAGTCAAACTGTTTCTCCTAGACTCCTCTATGTGATCTTTCAGAGATTTTTTAGGCATGGAGGGATCGTTTTTAAATTGACCGAACACATTGACGAACGACGCAAAGTTAGGTTCAGGATACCAAGATTCGGCAAGAGATTTATGATGTGGGGTACCCATGATAGAAGAATGCAAGGATTTCTTAGCGACAAAATTTTTGCAAGTTTTTAAAAGATTTTTCCCTTTTTTTTTATTTATGTGAGAGTTTTGCAAATAGGTTTTAGAACATAGGACTCGTTACACAAAAGTATCAACCACACATGCACAATCAGGCCTAGATCTAGGGTCGCCTAGGTCTACTAGACAGCTCCTTACTAGGGCTAGAAATAGACTTCAAACCGCCTCTTCACGGACAAGTACGGCCAGGTAAGTGGGAAGGAACCACCACTACAGTGGGCCTAATTAATAACCATTAGCCTAGACACCGCAATGTCGGTTAGGATAAACGGCCGATGACTACCCTAGTCCTTTTCCTATTGAGCTCGATGTCCTTAGGTCTGAGTCTAGTCTTTTTTATTTAATTGTGGTCGATGTAAAAATGCTTAGGTGTTTTCTGGGGTCCTGGGAAGGGTGATGAAATCCCCACCCAATCTGAGTTTGTCAATTAGCCCCTTAGAGTCCGGTTAAATTATGCAAAACAATAAAATTTCACTTGCAATCAATTTTTAGCGCGGCGCAAAGAAACCTGCAGCAAATCTGTTATTTAGAAGGGGAGAGAAGATTTTTTTTTTTAGCGCAAAGAAACCTGCAGAAAATTTTACAGTGGAGATATGAAGGTTGCAGAGGGGAGGAAAAGAGAGCAAACCCACAAAATTTCAATTGCTGACGTGTCATTCCGAGCGCGGAACCGCGGCAGGTGGCACCCTATGCGGCGGAAACGCGGTCTACTGGTGGGATCGCGCACTGAAAAAAATTTCTGTGGTTCTGCACTTTGAATTCCTCTCTGTTCTTATGTACCAAATTTTGATTTGCCCTCTGCAAAATTCCAGATCCACGATTCTTCGCTGTTCTGGAAGATTCAAACAATACACCCTTCAAACAGATCAAGTTTGATAATTTTTTTTTTATTTTTTATATTTTCAGATTTTTATAATTTTTAAAATTTATATCAACCCGAAAATTCATAAAAAGAAAAATTACGCCGTCCCCGGCAACGGCGCCATTTGATTAGTGTCAAAAACTTGTAGTTTACCGCAATCAGAAACGGCGTCGCTTCGCAGCTAGCCGGTGAGTACGGGTCGATCCACAGAGACGGGTAAATTCCTTTTATGTGTCTTAACGAGTTGATTCTATTTGTCGTTTTGGTTTTATAAAAATCTAGATATAAAACTTAATTAATCTAATTTAAATTCTTGCTAGGGTTAGGCTTAGAGGAAGTTTTGGAGATTGATGTTTCCTCACCGCTTTCAATGCCGTATTTTAAATCCATTAGGTGTTATAGTAATTATCGATAAAGTGGATACGACTCTTTTAGGAAGATGTTTTCTTCCTCTAGATTCGTATCCTTCCTTTATCGTTAATTACCCTAACCCCCATGAAAAACGCGCGCAACCGGCCCTTTATACTGCGGTTCACCGTTACCTCGAGGGGTAGGGTGCCGCAGGGAGCGGTTGTGCGCGCATGCATGGAGTTCTTAATGGGTTAGTTTAATATGGCATTGAAAGGGGTGAGAGATCTCATCTCTCAACCCTTTCCCTAAGGCTAACCCTAACAAGCGAGGAGACTACTCGCTCATTAGGGGATGAAATACATTAAAAGAATAAAAGAAAAACATTTACTAATGGTGATGGCTCCCTCCAAGCGATAAAGAACAGATCTGAATGTCACTTCCAGAATTTCTGAATTTTATTTATTGAAAAGAGGCATACATTTTTCAGATCTAGGATTACAATTTATAGGAAAATAGGAAACCTAGGGCTACAGGCTCTCGCACATGCGCAATTACAGATTTGCCCACGAAAAATCCTCACATCTAAACCGTCGCACCGCCTCAGAAAATATGCACCGACACGGGCGTTTGATGGCCGCTGAACCGCGGCGCCAGGCTGGGTTTGGCCGCGGTTCCGCGGCCAAATAAGGGAGTTGGGCTCTGTTATTTTCTGGGCTTTTTCCTTGGCTGTTTAGGCTTCTGTTTCCATATGTAGTTTCTTTGTTGGGCTTCTGAGTCTTCTCCAGATTTTTCAGTGAATACTTGTAGCGATCTTTTAACCGTTCACTTGATATTTTGGACCTTGCACTGTTCTTCGACTAGGCTTGACTAGGATCGGTCTGCTTGTTGGTCAAAAGTCCATTTTTCTGTTGTTTTGTGTCTTTTTCACTGTATTTGCTCCAGAAACCTGTAACCTGTACTATGCAACAAACGTGCGTCAAGAGTACCTGTTTATTTATAAAAAGGATAAGAATAGGGGAATGATAAATGCAATATTATAGTCTGAACAGGTATAAGCCAATACGTGACAGGCCACCAGCTATTGACTAAAAGGGACGTCGATGAGCGAACTCATCCTGACACCCTACTGAGCCTGTCAGTGACAACATCCGTACAGTCCGGTCCGTTCGTCTATGAGAATCGCATGTCGGGCCTAGGGGGTTGGTAAAAGTCAGACCCCCAAAAGCGGTACAAGTCGTGTCGGAGTGTAGCCCAGAACACCCTGAGATACTACTGGAATACCTACCAGTAAATCTCCTGCCTTGGCCAAGGTCTTCGTGTAATGGCTCTCCTAGACACAGCGCGACCTCACCCCCAATACCGGGAGAGACGAACCCCTGAAGATCCGCTCACTGCCTCCATGTGGCTCGGGACTGTACCCAACTAAAACCTGTTTGCACGACTCCTTTGAGCCGTGGTAGGGTAGTAATCAAAGTACAGTGGGAACTCACACGAGACAAATGACGATCCCCAGGTCGATGAACTAACCTGTACACATGTCACCAGGGAACTGCTATCTGACGTCAGGTATAAGACCAACTAGCATGTTCCCGGCGAGTCATGTCCGGTGTACTCATAACCCAATGAGCACCTGTATACATCTTAGGTGAACTAACTGACACCAGTGGCTTGTGAGACCGGCCACCGCCCCTCGTCGGGGTCTCGACTGTATACACTAGTCTACTCTGGAGAATCGATGCCCTGTCTCGAGACTCCTACGACTAGGGACCTTTTAAGGATGTGCTTATAGACTCCAGCTCTCACTTATATGATCGCCCTCATACTGCTGGCAGTCAAGCAAGAATCCTAGGGGCTCTATCAACGTGCAATAGCGACATGTCAGGTCACCTAAAGCAGTACACGATGATAAAGGTAAACCAGATAGCATACTATCATCTTGAGTAAGACTGTCCTACCGGGATAGGTCCTCCCTCAATCATTGCAATCACGTGCCTGTGATCCAATAATTGACTCTGAGGGCACTATCTCCAACAATCTCCCACTTGCACTCAAGGCTAATTATTGCGATGTCGCATACTCACATCCCGTGTGATACCGAACACCCAACTCCTCTACTAGTCAGTCTCACAAAAACCGTTTGTGAAACTATTGCGTTCAAGGAATAGCCTCAGTGAGTGGATCCGCCTTGATGTTTCTTTCTATGTCTCTCTATATCTCAAGTTCGCGGAGAAAGCCATCTCCCGAAATGAGCAATACCTGTCTTAGAATGTCTGGATGTCTGATGGGACCGAGCTCATAAATGAACTCCAAATCCAAACTTCTTAGACTGTATCGTCTACTGAACTTAATCAGTATCCTGCGCCATGCCACCCTCAGTATTGCCTTGGACCACCTGTCCAAAATACTGCCCTTCGTCAGAAGGAAAACTATAACTCTGACAACCTCCTTGTCGTCCATGTCACCTTGGAAGCCTGGAGTGATAACCGTCTCCTAAAGGAGGCAGCCGTTATCATATCCCTAGAACAGCCACTTATGTTCTAAAACTGCTCCCTACTGTTTCTCCAGGATTGGATCAATGTTAACTTATTGCATCTACTGCAAGAACAATATCTGGTGTGGTACTTGACATGTCATGATTGACTCAATTGCCTAAGCAAGTGATCTGCCAATTATGCGCATCCCTCTCTACTTTAGTCTGTAAGACACCTTTAGATAGGGTGACTCCATTACCTGCAGGTACACTACCATGCCAAGAGTCGTCCATTCTAAATACTCTTAGAATGCTGTCAAGGTACCCTGATTGGGAAACCACCCAAATCTAGATCTAAAACCCTAGATCCAGTAACCAGTATGTCTGATATAATGTCCAAGTCCTTTGTGAAGAAACCACTGTGTGACGACCAAAGTATAACCGATCGTGGTATAGGAGTTTCCTTTCTTACTACCTTCTCAACAGATCCATCCCATATTCTGATGACGTCAAACCTACGACTGTCACATCAGAAATAGATGATCTATCTCCGCTACATCTGCTTTAGTCTATAAATAGACATAAGCCTGATGTCCACCAATACTTCCGCTGCTCCCACTGACTACGACAACCCTCTGCCAGAGTCATATAGACGTGCACTTCTAAAACTAGTTTAGAACGACGCTATACTCATCCTCCTGCCGGGTCTCGCAGCCTGGAACAACAACAATGGCAAGTGTGGGTAAACAAGAACTTCCCTGTCACCGTCCTTGAGGCTATCGGAGTACCTCTCGGGTGCCTGAAGTTACCCACCTTATCTGCGGAGTGGCCAATGGAATGTCAAAACAGATTGAATCTTTAGGTTCCTTATCAACTCTTCAGTAATCGTTTGCGGTTCTGGAATCACTTCCAGTTCTACCATACTCCCACTACTGTTTTTGAAAAAATCCATTTTTATTAAAACTGTGGCGAGTCTAGAACAATACTTCTATTGATCTGCCAGATGGTAGAAAATCAACCCTCGTCGTAGCCTGGGTCAACCCACAAACAGCCATTACAGAAACGTGCCTTGAATTGTCCAGTGTCAGGTTTTAATCATAAGCCGGACAACTCCCCGTACCTTAACAACGTTAAGATATGAACTGTACTATATCCAATATAGAACTAGAGGCACTGATTTAATTGAACCAGATTCAAAAACATGCAACTGTCTCCAGTGCATGTCAACTAAATGGAGAGAGGCCGATCAGCGTTACTCAACTTAGGAATACTTCCAATTATGAGTAACCTGAAAAAGAAGCAATTTCTCTTTATCATTACTATCAACTGAATACCATACACAAGTATTTACATCTTCGATCACTTTGAAGAATCCCGATACTTGCTACACCTGGTTCTCTACTCTATTCAAATACCTATAACTCCTCAAAACTTAGACCCTGTGTTTCAACGAAACACATGTCTAAGAACTAGAGAAGTTAAAAGTAAACAGAATATAGTAAGAGGACCAACCCCTCTGTCCTAATGGACACTGGACAACATACAATACTCTGTATAAGTCCGCTGAGTCTAGTGACTCATTCACTGTGTGTCGTAGGTTGAAAACTGTACTTTTGGTTAAGAAGAATTACACCGTTGTTTAATGCTCCTTACCTAACCATCCACTGATATAGGTAAATGTCATCGACATAATATCAAAAGGTATATCTCACTCTATGAAAATAGACGTACAGATATATCAATTTGAAATTGGTGCACAACAGCGGATATTCAAAACCAAATATTTGCCAACCGGCAAACAGCCCAGGTGATTTCCTCATATATCACCGATTACAACGAATCCCGATATGATGAGGATGATCACCCAATTCCCAATAACTTACTCCCACTCACCATCTGTAAAACCATACAGATGTGAGAATCAAACCTGGTAAATACATACCCTGGAGCAAGTGTCTAATCGGGAAATCATTACACGGTGAAACTGAAACATTGAAATGTTTCGGTGGGGTATCCCGGTATTCTTAGTAATGCCTCTTCCATTATCCAGATTCACAACTATAACCGTATAATTCTTTGCCACCTCTCCAAATCCCTTTATATGTCTTTAGTCATTACCTTCTGTACACCCCTTTAGGCCAAATGGTTTTCTTCCTTCCCTACCGTTCGGCACCAGCCTATGGTTTGGAAGAAGACTATCCAATAAGCATAATGGGTGTACTGTCCTAATCCTAGGAGCACTCGCAACGCGAGAGAAGATGAAGATAAAGGACGCCTGAATGTACTTTATTCCTATTTCTCCTGAACCAGGATCCATCCCCGAACTGGAACAAGTTCCTTTCGAGTTCGTATATAACCATACGATGGATTATCCAATAAAATAGGATCTTCATAGTGATACGGAGTGTCCTGGAGAAATACAAAGGTGATTTAGGATTGGCGAAGAAACATTTGGTTTGGTCGTGAATAGCAGTCGCAATTTACTTTGCCTTCCTACTAATCCCTTGCTTTGTCTGAACTTAATACCTTCTGTACACCGTTTAGGCTAACTGGTTTTCTTCATTCCCTACCGGTCAGCACCAGCCTATGGTTTGGAAGAAGACTATCCAATTTGCGTAATAGGCGTACTACTCCTAAACCAAGGAGTACTCGCAACCTGAGAGAAGGTGAAAAGAAAAGACAACTGAATAATTCTATCCGTTTTCACCAGAACCAGAAACCATCCTCGAAGTCCTTCGAGTTCGTATCTAACCATATGATGGTTTTGTCCAATGGGAGTGGACGTTCGCAGTAATACGGGGTGTCCTGGAGAAAAGGGTAAAAGTAGGAGTGGCAATGAGGTCTGCAACTCTGACAATCCAAAAACCAGTGTTAAGAAGGTTCGGTCAACTTGGTCACTGAGTCATAGTCTAGGGTCGGGTCAATGGTCGCAGCCAGAGAGAGAGAGAAAAGAAACACTCAGCGTGCACTCTATCCTAGATCAGAATGGTTATCACTTTTTCTAATCAGGAAACCTCCCACTGTACCTCAAATTCTCCTCCAAACCTGAAAGAAGAATTAGTCGGGGTCACCCGAGGAGTAAACCAACTCATCAGTGGGAATCGGGATCCAACTCTCATCGCATGATAACGTGACGGAATCCGCTCACGGTATCACACTCCAGAAGGTATGCGCATATCTGGCAAGTTTCAGTACTTTTGAAACTCCCGATGTGATTTCTGCCCCATGCTCTTATGACCTTGACTTTGGCCAACATATCATAAGTCACATGTCAAGTTCAACCCGTCATTCTCCAGGTTAATTTGAACCCACCCGTACATACCCTTGACTTTGGCCAAAATGGCAGTACGACTGTCCCAAACCAACGCATCTATCTATGCTGCATATGAATACCCCAATAGCTACCAATCACTGTGCCTTGACTTTGGCCAACATACACAGCTTGAATACTATTGACTACCCATATGAAACGACGGAGGGCTACGAATGGTTTCTGGCGAAAACCTTTAACGTAATGAACTTGATCTCGTTGAAGGAACGGATAGCTTTTAGAAAATATAGTGACGAAAACCTTTACTAAAGAGGTCACTCCCGGTGAAGGGATCTCGGCTCTTTCCCCGTAGAATGGGGTGCAGGATATTCCAACTGAATACCATGGTGCAAAGCAAAAGTAATCGGCTATAGTGAAGTTAATGCCCTGACGCAAACTTCTGTCCAAGGGGTCACTCCCGGTGAAGGGATCTCGGCCCTTGCCTCGTCGACTGAGGAGCAGGATATTCCAAATGAATACCACGATGCAAAACAAAAGTGAACGTCCTTGCAATAACAGCTTTTTGAAAAGTGTTCCAACAACATCAGAATAGGTTTGTTTAACTTGCATTGATCCGAATCAACGCAGTCCCATCAATTGATCACACCACAAAGAACGAAAATATACTGACGTACGTATATGCCATCCGCATTCGCCACTGGGTCCCGTCATCACCCGTTAGGTTAGCTAACTAACGGCAGAGCGGGGACTGGACTATCTCGGATGAAAAGCATATACAACATCTACTAATATATATACCAATATATTATATTTCGCTCAAGGCGTGAAAAGAAATGCAACATCACAGAAATGAACAGCATCACAGAACAATACAGATATCTGGGATCCCCGGGTTTCACAGAGCCACTACTGAAACCCGACGTTCCCCTGGTCGTGTGGATAGCCTGTGCAATGAAATCCTAGACCCCTACGGGCGCGGCAAGTTACCCGCCAAAACCTGAAGCGAGGCAGCCCCCTTCAGCTCCGTGAATGGACCACCCAGCACTCCACGGAATCCGGCGACTTGGGCACCCCTCCTGGGTCAACCTGTACCCCCTACGAGTGCGGCGAATAGCCCGCCAATCCCAGAGTGAAGCCCCCTCCGTCTCAATGCCATGAGATGCGGGCTTGTTGCCTTCCAGAACCCGGCTATCCGTGCACTCCTCCGCGGGGTAATCCTAGTGCAGAAAGTAAAATATACATACAACGGGTACATCGACCGCAACCAGGCCGTGCCCCAAAAGAATAATACATTCAGGCAGTGACGGCAGTCCACATGTCGGACGCTCGCCCCGCAATATCAAATGTACATAATACAACAGCACAGTACTAGCATTGCATCCAGGCTATTCCCCACGACCGATCCGCAACATCACAGCAAAAACAGAACATCAACGTGAAAGTCACGTTCGCAAATCCGTCTAACCGGGCTATAGCAGTTAGACCGGACTTACCGATCGAGTGACATTCACGGTCGCAGATATAATGTAAATACTGTGAAAAGTGTGTTTAAAATTTTCCGATTGACAAAAAATTAACAAGTGGGCCCCCAATCAAAACTGTAGCACTCACAAAAAACCTGGGCCCAATTTTAATATTCCAAAACCCATAATTACAGCCCATAACCCATAGGTCCCAGGATCGTAACCTGGCTCTGATACCACTGTAAGTGCACGGCGGCGCCCCGGTCGTCAATCCGACGGCCAAACGCGGAAACGGTGATAAACTTTAATTTTGCGGACTTAGCAAACCGGCACCACCGCGCACTAAACACCCGGATCGTGACCATTAACAAGTCTAAGCTAACTAGTAGATGGGTTAGAGATATACCGACTGATCCGAGTCCTCCGGTCTTCATCTCCACTCCGATCTCCTCGCGGGATCTCCGGTCGTCGCCTCTTCGCCGGAAGGGCACCACGTCGCCTGCATCTTTTACGGGCTCCCGCCTCTATACCGAGGCAACTCGGGCATGAAGCCGGCAACTCGACATGCCCAAGGTTTGCTGTAGGAAGTGTAGTGTAGAATGTATGTCTCACTTTTGGGGTATTGGTTGTCTTGATGGAGGAATGAAGAATAGAAAAATGGTGCTTGCATTTTTCTAGCAAGAAAATGAGATCATGAATGAAACTCTCAAGATGAAGCTCTCTTCTTCTTCTTCTCTCTTTCTTTTTCTCTCATCAAAAACTTATCATTCCTCCTTCTAAATGAATGGTGGAGGAAAGAATGTATATTAAGCATGAAGGGAGGTGAGTGTAGGAAGTGAAAAGAGGTGACCACATCCTAGACAAGAAAACATCAACCATGCTTACATCTTAATCATATCATATCTCATTAATGCAAAAGCATGGATGAAAGATATCATAATCAATACAATTGCAAGAAGACCCCTCCACAAATGTTATTTGCACAATTGCAAATAACCCCCTCCATCGAAAAAGTTCGGCCGGGAAAGAACAAAGGAAAACCGGCCGGAACGGAATGCAAACTGGCAACCCCAGAAAACTGGTCCCGTAATAAATTACAGGAAAACCCCGATACTGTGCATACACACCCGCATCTGTATTCCGACCGGATACAAATGCAATAAGACAAAATCTACACTGTACTATACTAGGATCCGGCTTAATCCAAAGCCGGCTAGTAACATCCGTCCGATCCTGATCCGTGCAATACCGCACGTATCTGATCGAACGCTGCTATATTACCATACGGCCACTAGTACAAAACTGTCCGATCCTGATCCATGCAATACCGCACGTATCTGATCGGACCCTGCCATATCTCCATACGGCCTCTACAGCGTTTCGCCCGAAAGCTTGAGTAACTGAAAGTGTGGTGGACTCTAAAGACTCGTCAATACTATGGCTGTGGATTTAACCACTAGCACGTCAGAGGTATAAGCCAATACGTGACGGGCCACCAGCTATTGACTAAAAGGGACGTCGATGAGCGAACTCATCCTGACACCCTACTGAGCCTGTCAGTGACAACATTCGTACAGTCCGGTCCGTTCGTCTATGAGAATCGCATGTCGGGCCTAGGGGGTTGGTAAAAGTCAGACCCCCAAAAACGGTACAAGTCGTGTCGGAGTGTAGCCCAGAACACCCTGAGATACTACTGGAATACCTACCAGTAAATCTCCTGCCTTGGCCAAGGTCTTCGTGTAATGGCTCTCCTAGACACAGCGCGACCTCACCCCCAATACCGGGAGAGACGAACCCCTGGAGATCCGCTCACTGCCTCCATGTGGCTCGGGACTGTACCCAACTAAAACCTGTTTGCACGACTCCTTTGAGCCGTGGTTGGGTAGTAATCAAAGTACAGTGGGAACTCACACGAGACAAATGACGATCCCCAGGTCGATGAACTAACCTGTACACATGTCACCAGGGAACTGCTATCTGACGTCAGGTATAAGACCAACTAGCATGTTCCCGGCGAGTCATGTCCGGTGTACTCATAACCCAATGAGCACCTGTATACATCTTAGGTGAACCAACTGACACCAGTGGCTTGTGAGACCGGCCACCAACTACGGGCGACGGCATTACTCAGTCTCCGTATACAATCCACGGGAAACCACAAACAAAATAAACACACACGACACGAAGTGAAATTCTGGAGAAGGAGAAAGTTTTTACCGCGATGCGGTAGCGTAATTAACTGCAGGGGCTTGCGCCTGCAGGGAAGAGCGTCCCCACAATCAAAAACCCCTCAAGCGAGGGGGAATCTGATGAAATCTGCTACATCGGCCGCATCCGCCTAAACCTCCGATACACGGTGCCATAAATCAACTTGGTATCTTCGGAGAGGTGGACGGATAAAACCAAATAGCATCTGCCCCGAATCTCAGCGTCAGGACATCGCGGTTCTGTGCGCCGCCTTTCGGAGGGGAACAGTGCCGGTGCGTCCTTTCGTCGCCGGGAGCTCCTCGGGTTGTCGTAAGAATTTCGCCGGAGTTTCGTCCATCGCTTACTCCACTTGTACACAAACGTTCTAGAGATTTTTCTTGAGCGTTTGGACAAGGTTTGTGAGTAAGAAAGGTGTATTTAGGTCTGGTATTTATTGGAAAAGATTAGGGTTAGGGTTTAATAGAAAATGAATTAAAATAAATTGCATTAATATGGTTTAAATTGATTTTATTAGGCTCTATTATTGTGCAGAATATTTAAAGTGTACAGGGGTTTTAAGAAGGACAAAAGACACAACTTTCATGAAGAAAGACTCAGAGTCAGGCCAAGTTAGTCGTGCCACCGGTCGATCCAGGCTGAGTCGGCCGCCGTCTTGCCGCCACGTGTCCATCGTCTCTTGGTCTACCTCCTGGGCTCGTTTGTTTTATATGTGACTCTTGGTTTTACGTGTTTAGCAGTGCAAGGTCTTACCAATGAGCTACAAGCTCTCGCGTGCTATTAAAAAGCAAATCAAATACTTATAATACTCACAGGAAATGTAAATACCCCAAGTATACATTAACTTTTAAACAAATTTTTGTACACTAAAATTGGAGTTGTTACAGTCTACCCTCCTTAAAAAAATTTCGTCCTCGAAATTTAGAATTTTATTTTAAGGAATAGTTTACAAATAGATGAGGGTATCTTGCACGCATCTCATCTTCTCTTTCCCATGTCGATTCTCCTGGAGTGTTTTTTCTCCATATCACTCGAACCAAGTTGACTTCTTGTTCCGAAGTGACTTTACTTTTCTGTCCAGGATCTCAACAGGTTGCTGCTCACAAGATAAGTCGGGTTGTACAGTGTGCTCGGAATGATCGAGAATGCGGCTGGGATCACTCACATAACTTCTGAGTTGGGATATGTGGAACACATTATGCACTCCTTCCAATGAAGGTGGAAGTGTCAACCGGTATGCCACTTCACCGACTCGTTCGAGTATGTCGAACGGTCCAATGTATCTTGGACTTAGCTTTCCCCGTCTTCCAAATCGGATCACTCCACGGTTCAAAGATATCTTTAAGAATACGTGATATCACGGCTGGAACTCCAAGTGACGTCGCTTTGCATCAGCCCGGTGCTTCTGTCGATCTTGGGCTATGCGCATCTTTTCTTTGATAGTACGAACAACATCAACAGTTGATACTATTATCTCAGGTCCAAGAAGTTCCCTATCTCTGATGTCGTCCCAACTTATTGGTGATCGACACTTCCTTCCATACAGTGCTACAAAAGGTGTCATTTCTATGCTTGCTTGGTAGCTGTTGTTGTATGAAAACTCCACAAGATATAGGTAATCTTCCCACGATCTCCTGAAATCTAACATACATGCTCTGAGCATATCCTCCAAGATCTGAATAGTTCGCTCAGACTGACCATCTGTTTGTGGATGATAAGCTGTGCTGAAGTTCAGATTTGTTCCCAAGCTGGCTTGCAGACTCTGTCAAAATTGCAATCGAAACCTGGTGTCACGATCGGAGACAATGCAGACTGGTACTTCATGAAGTTTCACAATTTCCTGTATGAGTTTATGGATATCAGAGATAGTACATTTATGTAAAGTTTAAATCTTAATTAGATTCTTACCTCCATATACTTCTTTGCTAAAGTCTTATTTGATTGACCAACTCGAAATAGGATGAAATGAGCCGACTTTGTTAGTCGATCCACAATAACCCATACCGTATCGTTACCCTTTGTGCTGCGAGGAAGTGCAGTCAGAAAATCCATCGTGATGTGTTGCCACTTCCATTCTGGGATAGGTAACGGTTGAAGTAATCCAGCATGCCTGTGATGTTCAGCTTTTACTTGCTGACACACCAAGCATTTAGCGACGCTTCTGGCTACTTCACGCTTCATTCCATGCCGCCAGTAATTCTGACGTAGATCTTTGTACATCTTTGTACCTCCAGGATGTACTGAGTAGGGAGAGCTGTGAGCTTCTTTCATTAACTCTTCCCGAACAGAACCTTTTAGTACACACAACCTACTGCCGTATCTCAAAGATCCGTCTTCGTGGATGATGAAGTCTGTTCTGAGTCCATTCTCTACTTGTTCTCTGATCTTTTGCAACTTAGCATCACTTGCTTGAGCTGCTTTGATCTGATTGACAATGGTAGATTGAACTTGTAAATTCATCAAACTTGAAGCGTTACCTGGCATGACTACTTCAATCTCCATCTGATGCAAGTCTTGTTGCAGCTTCCACTGGACGGTGAGATTCATTGCTAATGGTTGGCGACTAAGGGCATCAGGTACTACATTCACTTTTCCCGGGTGATATTGCAGGTTGATGTCAAAGTCCGCCATGAGTTCTAACCATCGTCTCTGCCGCATATTAAGCTCTTTCTGGGTAAACACATATTTCAGACTCTTGTGATCTGTGTATATGTTCACCCATTCACCAAGAAGATAATGGCGCCAAATCTTGAGTGCAAAGATTACGGCTACCAATTCCAAATCATGCGTCGGATAATTGCGCTCATGAATCTTCAGCTGTCTTGAAGCATAAGCCACAACCTTACCGTGCTGATGTAGAACATATCCTAATCCCTTACCGGATTCATCACTATGTACTTCGAAATCTTTAGATTGGTCCGGTATAACGAGAATAGGCGATGATGTCAACCTTGATTTGAGTTCTACGAAAGCTTGTTCGCATGCTTCTGACCATACAAAGTCTTCATCTTTACGTGTGAGCTTGGTCAGAGGTGTTGCTATCTTCGAAAAGCCTTCAATGAACCTTCGGTAATATCTAGCTAGACCCAAGAAACTTTGAATGTCCTTCACTGACTTTGGTATCGGCCATTCGCTTACTGCTGAAACTTTTGCTGGATCCACAGAGATTCATTCTCCTGATACGATATGTCCGAGAAAACCAACTTGATCTAGCCAAAACTCGCACTTGCTGTACTTGGCATATAGTTGATGTTGTCGTAGAGTTTCTAGGACAATTCGTAGGTGCTCGGCATGTTCTTTCCGACTCTTTGAATACACCAGGATGTCATCGATGAAGATGACAACGAACATGTCTAAGTACTTCCGAAAAACTTGATTCATCAGGTTCATGAATATTGCTGGTGCGTTGGTCACTCCAAATGGCGTCACAAGAAATTCGTAATGTGCATAACGAGTTGTGAATGTTGTTTTATGAATATCAGCTTCCTTGACCTTCACTTGATGATAACCTGAACGAAGTTCTAATTTAGAGAAAACACAAGATCCACTTAGCTGATAGAATAAATTGTCGATGCGCAGTAGCGGATACTTGTTCTTTATCGTTACTTCGTTCAAGGCTATATAATCAACGCACATTCTATATGAACCTTCCTTCTTCTTCACAAGAAGTACAGGTGATCCCCAACTTGAAGTGCTGGGACGAATCCATCCTTTCGCCAATAATTCGCCCAACTGAGTTCGGACTTCTTTCAAATCTTCCGGACTTAATCGATAAGGTGCTTTGATCGCCAGTTGTGTTCCTGGTACTAAATCAATACTGAATTCAAGAGCTCGATCGGGAGGCAAACCTGATATATCGTCAGGAAATATATCGTCGAACTCTCGAACCACTTCTGGCTTTGATTCTTCCTCCGCTTGAGTTGTTGCAATCACTGCCTTCTTTGGTTTTGCCTTGTAAGTACTTGGATCCAGGGTACGGTCTCCACTTTTGAAATAAAAGACCAGATGGTCTGAAATCTCGAACACTGCCCTCCTTTGATGACAGTCAATGGTAGCGTAGAAGGTTCCTAGCCAATCCATTCCTAGAACCACATAGAAGTTCGGTATATCCATCACTTTGAAGTCAGCATAAAATTCTCTGCTGCAGACGACTACTGGACATAAGTTGTATCTCATTGTTGCCTTTAGAACACCATTCCCGGAACTGACATTCTAGCTGGATACAAGCGGTGTGACTGGAATCGCATGAGTTCGGACAAACCGTTGCGGCATAAAGCAATGAAATGCTCCAGTATCGAAGAGTGCTGGTGCAGGAAGTGAGGCTACTAAGATTGTACCTAAGGTATGTAGGATATGTTTTAGGTATAGGAAAAATATGTGGGTAGGTATTAAGATTGAAAGAAAAACTTGAGAACAAAGGGTTACCAATAATAATTTGGCCAGTGGCCTCAGCTTTTTACACGGTCGTCGTGAAAGCCTGTCGCCGTGGTATATTCCTCCTGGCCTGAGGAGCATTCCTCGGAACATTCCGTTGAGCATGATAGAACTGGCGAGGAGGAGGTGCAGTCAATAGTCCTCTAGGTGGTGGAGAAGGGAGAGCGAGTCTTGGAGCAGGTGCATGAAGGGCCGGTCTCTGCTGATAAGTGATTGCTAGCCTGGGTGCAACATATGGATTTTGTCTTTAGGGACAAGACCCAATATCATGAGTAGCTAAGCCGCAGACTAAGCAAAGATGGTTAGCTCGCCGGCAGTCTTTCATCATATGTTCGGCTCTCTTGCAGTAGGTACAAAAGGTCGGGCTGGGCCTGTTGTTCGGTACTCCCGGTCCCCTTGGCACAAAAGATGGCCTTGATAAGGCTCCTCCTGCCATCTGGTTGGTAAGGCGCTTAACTCCAGTAAATTGAGATCTTCCCCTCATCTTTACCACTGCCTCATAACGGCGGGCAGATTTCAGAGCCGATTCATGGGTCGGAAAATCTCCTATGGCCAATGCAGCCTGGATCTCTGAATCCAAACCTTGTTGAAATCGACGGGCTCTGATATCATCCGTCGGTATCAGGTATGCCGCAAATCTGTTAAAGTATTGTGTTAGCCGTGTAGTATGTGATTTATTGAAAAATCTAATTAGTGAGACATATCTTACCGACTGAGTATGGTGAACTCAGCGTCATATTCATCTACTGACTTGGTCCACATTGAACCTTATTACAGATGGATGAACTGATGTTCCATGTCGAACCTGGCAGTC
Source organism: Agapanthus africanus (assembly GCA_030015575.1). NCBI lineage: Eukaryota > Viridiplantae > Streptophyta > Magnoliopsida > Asparagales > Amaryllidaceae > Agapanthus > Agapanthus africanus. The sequence goes on along the minus strand of JASDDO010000028.1, from coordinate 21,155,555 downwards.
TCAGGGAAGTACTTTGCGTCGAACATGTCTCGGAAAGTTTTCCATTCGATGGGTTGATCAAGACGGCTTTCTTCCGCCTTCCACCAGACCCGTGCATTGTCCGTGAGCTATAATTTTGCAACACGAACCCAAGCTATTTCTGGCACTTGTGCCGCTGCCAGATCATCTTCGATGCTCTGAGCCCATTTCTTAGCTTCCAACGGGATCTCTTTTCCTGAGAATTGTTTGGGATGTAAAGCTCTGAATTGCTTCACCCCAGGTGCTTCTGTCTCGGGACGGTTCATTAAAAAAGCAGTCTGCTGCTGCTGTCCTTCCAGGAGGCTGCGGATTGCCTCAAGCAGAGCCGTCTGCTCATTGATCAGAGCAAGGACGGCAGGTGTGAGTGGTAGTGGTGGAGGTGTGTTGTTGACATTAGTGCTGGTGCTGTTTGGGGAATCCATAACCTTGAAATAAAAATTTAGGTTATGACAGATTCAAAGTATATGAAATGATAAGATTCAAGGAATATGAATTGTAAAGAATGTTTTCAGTTGTTGGTTCTTGTGTTATATTGCTTATATTGTCCACACAGAACTGAACTGCATGGTAGGGTTCCATACAGCTCTGACCTGCATGGACCACCAACAAAACCTGTCACGTCCCGCTTCCCAGGGTACGGGCAGAGGGCGCGACTGGTCGCTACGTATTTACTCAGAAGTAAATACGCTAAGCGCAACTAAGCAATATAAAAGAAATATACAAGAGACAAATGTAATGAACAACAACTTTATTTATTCACATTCTTTTTACAATACATGGAAAAGTAAATACATGGAATAGAAAGCAATGCCTAAACAGTGGCATAACAGAAAAGGAAAATACATAATGTAAAAGAAAAAGTACAAGTGTAACTACAGCTCGGGATCTTCAGTAAACTGGTCCAAGTCTTCGGCGCTGGGCTCGATCTCTTGAAGGTCCGAAACACCTGACGATATTCCAAAGAAGAAGAAAGAGAATGTCATCAGCGAACAATCGCTCGGTAAGTCCCAAAGATAAGGGAGAAGTAGAATAGACACAGAGAGAGAGAGAGTGTGTAACTTTTAAAGTTGTATTATAATGTTATAATGTTGTAATTAGTGTTAACGTTGTTATTTGTAACTTGGTACAGAAGGATGCCAGTGTATACGAGAGGAATCTCAGTAGACCAGAGACTAAGCTGAACGGAATGTACAAGGAACCGTTATGTCACGGTACAACAGCAATGGAATACATGTTAGGTGTCTTAAATCTTGCAGTCTCGTGCCACTTTTAACACCTTCCGTACCAATCTACCCCTTAAAACCCCGCGATGTCTTGATTGTATTGTTTATATTGTATTGTAAATTGAATTGTCTTGTATTGTATAAATGGATGACTTGCCGAAATCATGATATCAGTAAATGGATGTAACTGGAGAATCATGTAGATAGATGTATATCTATGGTTCGGTTCGGTCGATATAGATTGATAGATTGAACAGATTGAATATATGCATTCATATTGAATTGTTATATTGCAGATTGTACTTGAATCATATTCAAGTCAGATTGATTATATTGAGACTCAGTCTAAGTCAGACAATTAGAAAAAAGAAATTGAATCCTGAATTAGGTTTTGATGTTATCGATAACCGCTGCACATGGACGGCAGGATTTGTGTCCTTTTCAAAGATGATTACCGTGTTGATAACACCGTTTGTTAAGTTGTCTACCTTAAATAGGCAAGCACCCACTTCTCCGGCTCCGTGAGGCTCAAGATATTGGTCCCGCTTAAACCTATGTTTACTAGGGTCCTTATTGTAATTTATAGAACTTGATGGGGTTTTATGTAAAAATAATTTTGTATAATTTTCAAAACACACCTTAAGTAATTTATTATCGTCTTTAGAGTTTTCATAGATATATATTTTATCATTGTGACATTTCTAGTGAATAAAACCTATATTCATAATATATGGTATTTAATTGTAAAGTATTGAACTTGTATAGAATTGCATGGTATTTTCATGTCAAGTGATTCTTTTTTATTTAGAAAAAGTTGGAATATTTATACTATATCAAAATTAGATATTTTGATGATACATACATACATACATACATACATATATATAATAATTTTAATTTATTATTTTTCTAGAAATCTCATTTTCTAAAGATATTTGTATTTTTAAATCTTTCGAAACCGAATACCACTTGCGGAGGTTTGTATCTCGCACTACTAAGCCCGAGGATGTGCGATAATCCGCACCATCCCGAACGGGTTCTCCAAATGGGTTGTAGCGGCGCTTTGCAAAGATTTGTTTAAAATACAAAATCTTGTAAAAATGGTTTTTATAAGTTAAAAGTAGTTTTGTGTAAAACGGTATTTTCCCGAATCTATGTTTCCCAAAAGATATCGTGCTATGTTGTATATGAGTGTTGTGAAGAGATAGGTCATTACCTTGTGAGTTTTCTAAGGTAATACATGGTATTTTGATGTTTAAATGTAGAAACCAACCTATATGATATTTTACTGAAAAAGTACAATAAAAATTACAATATGAAATATTTTGCTATGAAACTTGTTCATAATGTTTTGTTAATGATTAATAGTCAAGATGTGAGAGTTTGGTATGGTTGTGTTTAATGAAAATTGCACTTTTTAAAGAAAACCGAATCGGAAGTCGGATTAACTCCACTTCCGTCGGGTTTTAGGAATACGAGTTTTAAGAATAGAATAGAGAAGGTGAAGGTGGGACTTACTTGTTTAGGATTAAGAGAAGAGGAGGAGGAGGAAGTAGGAGGTGCCGGTGCGTCTTTTCGTCGCCGGGAGCTCCTCGGGTTGTCGTCGGAATTTCGCCGGAGCTTCGCCCTTCACTAACTCCACTTGTGCACAAAATTTCTAGAGATTTTTCTTGAGAGTTTGGATAGATTTTGTGAGTGAGAAGGGTGTGTTTTGGTGTGGTATTTATAGGAAAAGATTAGGGTTAGGGTTTAATAGAAAATGAATTAAAATAAATTGCATTAATATGGTTTAAATTGATTTTATTAGGCTCTGTTATTGTGCAGAATATTTAAAGTGTACAGGGGTTTTAAGAAGACCAAAAGACACAACTTTCATGACGGAAGAATCGGAGTCAGGCCGAGTTAGCCGTGCCGCCGGCCGATCCAGGCCGAGTCGGCCGCCGTCTTGCCGCCACGTGTCCATCGTCTCTTGGTCTACCCCCTGGGCTCGTTTTATTTATATGCGACTCTTGGTTTTACGTGTTTAGCACGTGTAGACTCTTAGGATTCTAAATTTTTTTTAAAAACTAATTAAAAAATAATGTGACTAATAGGATTTGAACTCTGGTGCTTTAGTTCAATAGTGCAAGGTCTTACCAATGAGCTACAAGCTCTTGCTTGCTATTAAAAAGCAAATCAAATACTTATAGTACTTACAGGAAATGTAAATACCCCAAATATACATTAACTTTTAAACAAATTTTTGTACACTAAAATTGGAGTTGTTACAATAAACACCCCTAATAGAAGGTAATAAATTGTTTGAATAAATAACACTGAATAGAGAAGAGAACACAAGTTCCCACCCAAGTTACATTTTGATGAGAAAGTATATAAGACGGGTGTTTTTGGTTAACAAAAGTCTTTTGGGAATGAAATTTGAAATTTCAAGCTTTTGGAGGTGAAATATGGAAATATCTATTTTTTGGGGGTGATATGAAAACACCATTTATTTATTTCTTTATTAGGATAAAAAGGCGTTTCTTAAGAGCTAACAAAAAAAGTCAGTGCTCTTGATTGTTCCAGAGAAAAGGATAGTGACGGTCATTACAGACTAATTGCATTAAGACCTCTAGGAGTATCGTTTCTTTATACCCGATAGAACCATTCAACATCCCTTCATTTGCTAGAAAGTCAGCATCAACATTTCCTCTACGAAAGGTATGAGAAGTTCGAAAACTCTTAAGTAATATAATCCATTAAAATACCTTTAACTAACGAGGGTTTTCACCTAATTACCTTCAAGGTATCTAATTACAAAAATGCGTGTGAAGGGAATCTTTTTCGCTAAAATATGTTCCGAATTAACACATGAGCTATTTTATTATAATAGAAGAACTTTGTATTTTAGTGAAATAGAAGTAGTTTTAGGGTATTTTAGTGTAATTCACTATAAAAGTAAAGGTTTTTTTTTCTGTTAGCCCCTCTCGTACTTCAATATTTTTCTCTGTCCATCCTATAGTTAGTATTTACATGTAGCCTTCCTATTTTTATAAGTTACTCCTGTAGCCCCCTACTTCACTTTTGAAAATTATTCCTGCTCCTCCCCGGTATCCGCCGTCCCTACCGCTGCTGCCTTCTTCCTTCTTTTTTTCAACCCATCGCCTCCTTATTCCTCCACCTCAATGCCACCGCCACCGCCATCATCACCACTATCATCTTCATCCTCCTCCTCCTCTACCCATCGTCTCCTTCTTCTTTCTTTTCCTTCTCAACGCCACCGTCGCCGTCGCCACCACCTTTTTCTTCCTTTTCTTTTTCAACCCACAACCGCCGCCTCCTCCATCCTCATTCCTTCAAGAATAGCGGCGGTTGTGGATTGAAAAAAAAGAGGAAGAAGAAGGTGGTGGTGATGGTATTGATGATGGTGGCGGTAGCGTTGAAGAGGGGGAGGAAGAAATTGGTATTGATGTGTTGAAGAAGAATAGGAGGAGGAGGAGGAGGAAGATTGTGATGGTGATGGTGATGGTGTTGACGGTGACGGTGTTGAAGAGGAGGAGAAAGAAGATGGCGGTGGTGGAGACGGCCGCGATGGCGGAAGAGAAGGAATAATTTTGAAAAGTGAAGTAGGGAGGCTGCAGGAGTAACTTATAAGTATAGGGGGCTACAGGTATATACTAATTGTTGGGTTATGCAAGCGCCCCGGCCATCAATCAGTGGCCAAATGCGGAACAAAAATTTTCAAAAACCGGCGCTAACACAACCCTATAACCTGGATCAATCCATAAGCCCTAGATAACAAAACATGCATAGAAGCTAAACTAAAGGTTAGAATGTTGTACCGAATTGAACCAAGTCCTTCGGTCTTCCATCTTCCTTCTTAGCTCCTTGAGGCATATCCGGTTGAGCTTGGCCACTGGTCTCCCTTCGTCGAAGACGATCCACCCGAGAGATGTAGTAATGGATCTAGCTCCACATCAAGGATGCAAGTGAAGCAACTAGGGTTTTTAGGTTGCTAATCTAGAAACCCTCGGATGTAGTTAGTGTTCTAAAGTGTTTGGCTATCTTATCTCACATCCTCTCATGATTCTCAACACATGAGAGGGTTGAGAGAATGTGATAGAAGAAGGTGGAGGAAACCATGAAACTGAAGAGAGAAGTGAAGTGCAAATGGTGAGGAGATCTCAAAACTCAAGTGAAGAAAATAATGAACCATCCATTGAGAGAGAAAATCCAATGCTTGGTTTTGTAAAACCATTCTTTTCAATTTTAAAATGGCACCATACTTGAATAGTATGCACAAATGAATTAACAGTTCATTTGTGCACACTATGCAAGCATGGCCCTCACCATACTCCCCTCAAATCATTGCCGCCTCATTATCCATTTAAATAAATGGTAAATCTAAAATGAAGTGTCCACCTTCTAGAATATTATCTGTAAAAAATACGGATTATATTCTACTGTATATACATACATGTATTCATATCGAAATACGAATACCCAAAGAGATAGAATAACACAAAAAAACATAATACTAGAATATACATATTGAAATATATATATGTATATTATTAAATCAACACCTGATTTAATAATCCTGCTCAAACCCGAGACGGCTAGTATTATCAACTGTCCGATCGAAAGTCTGGGTACATAGTACAATCAATTGATCGGAACCCTGCACATATCTAATACGGCTACTACATCATTTTGCCAGAACCAGGGAAACCCTCTGTATGGGACTCTAAAGACTCGTCAATACGCTGGCAGTGGGTTTAACCATAAGCACATCAGCGGCATTAGCTGTACGTAACGGCTACCCAAGTATTGAGCGAAAAGAAGGCCGGCGAGCAAGCTCATCAAAACCCCTACTGAGCCTATTCGTGACAATCTCCATACAGTCCGGTCTATTCTTCTAAGAGTATTGCATATCGAGTCTAGGGAGTGGATAAAGTCAGACCCCTAATAACACGACATTTCGTATCAGTATGAAGCCCATCACCCAAAGAGAAACTACTGATCCAAATCAGTAATTCTCATCCACCTCGGCCGACGATTTCTGGTGATGGTCACCCGTGCACAACGCGACATCAACCCCCAATACCGGGAGAGACGAATCGCCGACGATCCGCTCACTGCCTCTATATGGCTCGGGACTGTACCCAACTAAAACCTGTTTGCACGACTTCTTTGAGCCGTGATAGGGTAGTAATCAAAGCACAGTGGGAACTCACACGAGACAAATTACGATCTCAGGTCGACAGACTAACCTGTACTCATGTCACCTGGGAACTGCTATCTGACAATAGGTATAATACCAACTAGCATGTTCCTGGTGAGTCCGTCCAGTGTACTCATAACCCAATGAGCACCTGTATACTATCTTAGGTGACAAACTGATACCAATGGCTTGTGAGACCGGCCACCGCCCCTCGTCGGGGTCTCGATAAGTACACACTAGTCTACTCCGGAGTATCGATGCCCAGTCTCGATACTCCCATGACTAGGGATATTTAAGGATGTGCTTATAAACCACCCAGCTCCCACGTATATGATCGCCATCATAATGCTGGTAGTTAAGCAAGAATCATATGGGTTCTATCAACATGTAATAGTGATATGTAATGTCACCTAATGCTGTACATGATGATAAAGACAAACCAGATAGCATACTATCATCTTGAGTAAGACTGTTCTCCCTGTATAGGTCCTCCCTCAATCATCAGAATCGCACGCCTGCGATTCAATAATTGACTTTAGGGCATTATAGCCAACAATCTCCTACTGCACTTAAGGCTAATTATTGCGGCGTTGCATACTCACAACCCGTGTGATACCAAACACCCAACTTCTCTACTAATCAGTCTCGCAAAACCCGTTTGCGAAACTATTGCGTTCGAGAAATAGCCTCAGTGAGTGGATCCGCTCCAGTGTTTCTTTCTGTATCCTTCTATATCTCAACTTCGCGGAGAAATACTATCTCCCGAAATGAGCGATACCTGTCTTAGAATTTGTCTGGATATCTGATGGGACCCAGTTCGCAAATGAACTCCAAATCCAACAAACTTCTTAGACTGTATCATCCACTGAATTTAATCAGTATTCTGCGCCAGGCCTTTCTCAATATCCGCTTGGACCACCTGTCCAACATACTGCCCCTCAAAAAGAGGGAAAACTATAACTCTGACAGTCACTCTGTCATCCAGATCACCTTGGAAGCCTCAAATGATAACCGCCTCCCGAATGAGGCTACCGTTACCATATACCAAGAATATTCACTTATGTTCATAAATGCTTCCCAACGTTTCTCCAGGATTTGATAAATATATTTGCTTATGCAGCTAGTGCAAAAGCAATATCTAGTATGGTACTTGACATTTCATGATTGACTCAATTGCCTAAGCAAGTGATACGTCAATCATGCAAATCCCTCTCCCCATCAGTCTAGAAGATATCTCTTTAGAAAGGGTGACTCCATCACCTGCAGGTAGACCACCATGCCAGGAGTCAACCATTCTAAAACACCTTTAGAATAATGTCAAAGTACCCAGATTGAGATACTTCCCAAATCTAGATCTAAAACCATAGATCTAGTAACCAGAAACCCTGATATTATATCCATATCCTATATGGAGAAACAACTTTGTGACAACTGTTTACCGCAGAAAATGGAGACGGATTCGGGATGGATCGTCTTGCCTGAATTTGGGGGCAGATACTATTTGGATTTATCCGTACACCTCTCCAAAGATGCCAAGTTGATTTATGACACCGTATATCGGAGGTCTGTATGGATACGGCCGTTGTAGCAGATTTCGTCAGATTCCCCCTCGTTTGCGAGGGGTTTTTGATTGTGGGGACGCTCTTCCCTGCAGACGCAAGCCCCTATAGTTAATTATGTTACCGCGTAACGATAACCACTTTCTCCGACTCCAGAAGTTCACTTCGTGTCGTGTGTGTTTGTTTTATTTTTGGTTGCCCGTGGATTTTATACGGAGACTAATTTATGTTGTCTCCCGTAGGACGTGGATTAGTCCAAATCCGTATATTCTTAGATTCAGGTTTAGGTTTATTTAAGGATCGTTAATCTCGTTTGAGATTAAGATCAACTTAAATGTTTATTGAGGATACGTTAGTCTAATTTTAAACTAAGATCTACTCAACAGGATTTTGGGATCATTCAGATCCAACAAAAGACCATTTGGGCTCCATCGTTTTAGTTTAAGGACGTTACGGTCCGTTGTCAGTTTAAGGACGTTTTGGTCCGTAGCTAGTTTAAGGACGCTGCGGTCCGTAGCTAGTTTAAGGACGTTGCGGTCCGTATTGGGATGTGCCCGTCAATTTAGGAGTGCACCAAAGAGTTGTTGGTTATCGGGACCCACCACCACTATGAAGACGCTGAAGAATTACAACGACATATATCAGAAGTGTGAGGAGATGTACCCTTGAACTAATGTTCGTTGGAAGATCTGTAGTCGTATTTGGGACTAAGACCAATTTAGAAAATGATGAGCACATGGGCTCGGTTGATCTGAATTAAGGATTTGGTCAACTTGGACTCAACCCACTCAGTCTTTGAATAAAATGTTAAACACTTGCTTGGGCTCAGTCCCTTTTCTGTGCAAACAATGCTGAGCATTCATATGGGTTCTGACACTCATATTTTGCTTTACTTTCCCCCTTTTTTTATGAAGCGTTAAACACTTTTTATAGCGCCCACGTGTAGAGCATGTGAGGTGCTTGGCGCTGAGCGCCAACCACTGAGTGCTAGGCACTCCTTATTGAGCAGCGCCCACATGAGGCGCTTGGCGCTGAACGCCAACCATTGAGTGCTAAGCACTCTTTACTGAGTAGCGCCCACGTGAGGGACACGTGAGGCGCTGAGCGCCAACCATTGAGTGCTAAGCACTCTTTATTGAGCAGCACCCACGTGAGGGGCACGTGAGGCGCTTAGCTCCAACCATTGAGTGCTAAGCACTCTTTATTGAGCAGCGCCCACGTGAGGGACCCGTGAGGCGCTTTGCGCTAGGTTTTCTTCGTGTATTCTATTCTGAAGAGTTCACTTCTCTGTTCTTTTCTGGATCTTTGATCCCCAAGAACAAGTTCATCCCTATGAGAATTAAATTCTCATTTGTGGGAGGCTTGTCTCATGGATCTCAGATTTAGGGAAAGAACTAAGTTCTTTTATAAAGGTTAAACCCTTGGATATGTAGATGAGATGCCCTGATCTCCACTATTTTTATTTACCTTGAAAAGAGGTATTCTTCTTTCTTCCTTCTTAAAGCTTTCTTCTTGCTTGCTCTTTTTTTTTTAAGATTTAAGCTTATAGAAGGGTTTCTCTGTACAAGGCTTGAAGTCTTGGGTCTTTTTTATAGTAGAGGCAAGTTTGTTGATTTAGTTAAAGAAATCTCTCATTGAGAGATCTTAATTGATTTGGGGATTTTATCCACCGTTGGATTTTTGATCCAAGAACTTCTGTTTTACAGAAAATATCTTTCTTGTTTTTAACAAAATTAGGAAAATATTTTCCCATACAGAATTTATTCTGCAGATAGGTGATTTTTTAATCACCATTGGATTTTTTAATCCAACGATGCTCTGTTTTACATTGAGTAATCTTTCTTGTTTAGAAAGATTTGAGGAATATTTCCTCAGCAGAACTTAATTCTGCACTTTGGTGATTATCACCTCCGTTGAATCTTTGATCCAACGGCTCTGTCTGATCAGAGAGCTTTTAGTTCTGGCACTGGCGCCCTCGTGCGAGGCACGTGAGGCGCTGCCTCAAAGTTTTTAACTCTTGGCGCCGGCGCCTTTGTGCAAGTCACGTGAGGCGTTGCCTCAGAGTTTTTTAACTCTTGGTGCTGGCGCCCTCGTGCAAGGCACGTGAGGCGCTGCCTCAGAGTTTTTAACTCTAGGCGCTGCCTTTCAAATTTTGAATAGAGCTTTGCTCTTTTATTGGGGAAACAAATGCCCCCCACCGTTGCGCCCACGTGGCTCACACATGAGTGCAGCGGTGGCAGCTTTTCCACCGTTGGATTTTCTTGGAAGTTGAATCGACATCCTGTGCCTATAAGTAGGGCCTTTGGCCCTTGAGATGACTGTTGTTCATCTTCTCTTGTTCTTTTTTCTGAGAATTTAATTCTCCTTTCAGAGCTTAGATCTCTGCCCAAAGAAATCCCTTCTAGATTTAGAACTCTGCCCAAAAATTTGGTAAGGATCATAATCGAACCCCTTAAAAGAGCTTTGCTCTTCTTAGATCGTAGATCTTAAGATGTATTTTAGGGTTTCCTAACCCATTAATCAAAGCTTTGCTCATCTTCCATGAAGAACTCTTAGAGTTTGTTTTGCAGATCTTAAAGATCTTGTGGTTTTATCCTGTTAAAAAGCTTTGCTTTTGAGGGCTCTGGTAGATTATCCCATTATTTTTACAGAGCATAGCTTTTTAGAAATTTTTAGGGAATTTTATTCCCCTCTCTTAATTAAAGTCGACAGATGTGAAATCTGTTTGCAAAGCACGGCTCTCGAGAGAGTTTAACTCCTCAGCCCAATGAGATTTCTCATTAAATGAGAATCCTTTTAGGATTCCATTCTTAATGAGTGACTGCCCCATCAATGATGGGACGTCAACACTGTTTTTATTTTAGACTCTAAGAATCTTGATATTTAATTGCTAATCTTTTATTGAATTTTTTTTCCTGATACTATGGCTGCTTATCTGTATGATCTTGACGAAATTATCTCCTATGAAGACATTCGCATCCAAGGCCGCTGTCAAGACCAGGAGTTTACGGATGCCCAATGCACTGAGGCGATGCGTCGCTTCGATGAATACAACGGTCGAATGCTCCCTCGTCGTTCCACTCTTTTGAAAATTATCGTGGGGGCAATTTGGGAAGCACTTCTTGAATTTAACGAGGCTATGCCGCTTGAGGCGCTTAATGATGCCGAAAACAAGGTGCACTCAGTATATCTAATGGGCCTGATCTCAAAGAAACGGCGATATGATCTTGTCGATATTTTGCATCAAGTATTCCAACAGACGGCGATAATCTCCGCCTACCAGAGGACGGACAATATCATCGAGAATCCCGATGCTTGCATTCGTGAGAAAATGCATAAGAAAATGGTCAGAGAAGCCAGAAGGATTTTACTCGGACTTGCTTCTGAATTATTAAATCCATGCCCAGGATTCAGTGTCTTGCCATTGTAAACATTTTGATGACATTTTTGTTTTGTTGTTATCACTGATGTATAAATTTTCTCAAGTATGAATGGCAAAATTTCCCTTTCTTTTACACCACTGCTCATAGGTGGCTCATGTGAAGTAGTAGTTACTTGTATATAAAATGCCGGGACCCCCGTGTTATACGTGCGAAGCATGTGACGCGCTGCCTCAGAGTTTTTAATTCTCGGTGCTGTTGCCCTCATGTAAGGCACGTGAGGCGCTGTTGTTGGGGTCAAAATTTGCACCACACTTGACCGGGTCAAAGTCAAGGTCAACCCCAAGCAAGTGGGCCCATGCCCAAGTCGAGCCCGGCGGCCGGCCTCCCCAATTCCGAAATAAAAAATCACGTAATAATTAATTTTGATGTAATTTTTTATGCATGAATGTAAGAAAATGGGCATAAAGCCAAATTTCTGTAAAGCCCATAGCTTATGTGCAAAAGAAATGAGCACATAAGACATGGGATGGGAAAAATGTCATTTTGTAAAGCCCAAAGGGCTATGTGTAATTTTGTAAGCCTATATAAGACAACATGATAATGAAATAAAAGGAACTTTTCATTCTCTAAAAACTCTAGGGTTTTTGTGCCTCCTTCTCCTTCCTCAAGGTTCTAAAACCTTCTTCCCCTTTTGAATTAAATCAAGAGTTTTACTCTTCTTTTTCCAAAAATAAATAGTTCTTCACCATAAAACACATAAAGGGGAGCTCAGATCTTCCATTAGATTTTGAAAAGGGAAGATTTTTAAATCTCACCCCCTCTTGTTCTCTAAGATCCGGCCGACAAAAGAAGAGGAAGGAGACCCATCTCCAGAGATTCCATTTTGAGAAAGATCCAATGCTCAGGGGAGAAGAAAAGGACCCCCTTGAGCATTTACAAAGATTTCTTGGAGTTTAATTCCACAAATCAAAGTTTTTGGGAGTTAACTCCATAAGAATAAATTGACAATAATAATACATCTTTTTTTTAAGGAGTTTAACTCCCAAAAGTCATTCAGAGTACAACTCCCAGTATGAGGGGCTGAGCCCCCCGTTTACTTTCCGCTAGTGCCTTGCGCCCAGCGCCCGCGTGCCGCGCACGTGAGGCTCCCAGCGCCTTGCGCCCAGCGCCTTGTGCCCAGCGCCCGCATGCCGCGCACGTGAGGCGCCTTGCGCCCAGCGCCCGCGTACCCCGCACGTGTGATGCTGGCGCCTTCTCCCACGCATTCTTTAGATGACTTTCCTTTTTTTATTATATATATGTACACACACACACACACACTCCACAACACTATCCTTGTTAGAAAAAAATTTCTAACGGGGCGCTGCCTCGCACCCCGTAAGGGGGCGCTAGCCCCCTTGACCCCCAGCTTGCTATCCGGGTAGCTGGACCCCGTAAAAATACTGCGGGGCCCCCGATATATCCAAAACCCTTTCAAAACACAACACTGCACATTGAGTTCGCATGACCTGTTTGACCCGTCAATCGGAGGTTCTCTTGCTCCAAAAGCGAGGGGTAATTAACGGCAGCTTAGTTCGCGGCCGCCGGAGATTCGGATCCCACAATCAATAAACCCCAGCCTACCCTAGGCAGGGGGAATCTGTAATGCGTTTGACAAGCGCGTGTATTCCCATCTCAATAGGGTGACGAAAAACACCCTACAGATTCTGGCACCCTACATATTCTGGCACGCCCGGTGGAACGTATCTTTCCTTCCATATTTCGGGTCAAATGTTCATGCGAACTTAATCAACATATACATTGATTTCCTGTACTGAAATCATGCTTCTTTGTGCAGGTTAACAATTTACAATTTCAATCTTCGGACGTAGCAAAAATGTCTCCAAGGACAAGCCCAGCTCTCGACACAGCTCCCATCTCCTACACGATGAAGATGGACGCCAGGACGGTCGTCCCGGCCAGTCTCGGTCGATAATGGGAGGAGCCGCTGCTACCATTCGGCTCTATTATGTTCATGCCAGTTAGCACCATCCCAGCTCCTCAAGCTCCAGCAACAGACAGACCGGCCTTGAAAGCCAGGAGACCAAATGTGGTGATCTCGAAGGCACCACTACCCAAACGCAAGTCAGTGTTTGAATGACTTTCCTTTGCTCTAGCTGGGGGCAAGGCCATCAACACCAACAGAGCAATAAGGCGTCTCGAGCAAGCTCCAGCGGTGCCCTTGACAACTGCTCGATCGGGTATCTTCTCTAAGCTCCCCATCAATCGACTCAAGGTGGATTCCAAGAAAACGGATGTCCGCCAAGCCCTCAAAATCGAGAAGCTAAAACAGAAAAGGCTCACATACAGAGCCAACAAAAGGTCTAGGGCTCATGCTATGTTGAACTTCATGAGGTTCCATGAACAGGGTCACCCCGCCAATGATAAAAAGACGGCTGGATATGTGGTCCACACTGTCTACATGGTGGGCATGCACAACAAGAGCAAGGATGGGGCTACTGTATCTCAAATCCAACCTGGTGTGAATATGGCTGCCACATTTCAAGACCAGACTCCTCTGGAAGGTAATGAAGACCCTTCCAGTGAGGCTGATAAGCAGAGAGATCCCTCGGTTCATGAGGAGTCGGGCTCGGAAAGCGAAGATGAGCCAATCTTCCGTCCTAAGAATGCAGAGCAGCAACTTCTCCAAGATCTCCGAAAACAGCTCAGAAGCAAAGAAAAAGAGATGGCCAAGCTCTACTCAAAAATTGACGACTTGACAAACGTCGTTTTACAGCTCACGGCCCAACTTGCCTCTCAGCCGCCCAATCAAGCGCAGGGCTCTACTCATGAACCGTGAAACGGTGTCCCGAGGCAGCTGACTCCTATTCCCCCAAATCCAAAAGTGGGTGGACCGCACGAAAGCCAGTCGCATCCTATCTCGGCAAATGTCTTGGCTACCGATGACAGCAGCCCGCTAACTCAAGATCAAATCATGGATTTTGTTGCCAACAAAGTCAAAACCTTAGTAGCCAAAGCCGAAGCGCAAAAAGATATCAGCAGTAGTGGGAGACCATATCCTGCTCAGTATGATCTAGTAGAGTTTCCTAGCGGCTATGTCATCCCTAAATTCGGAAGGGAAATGCGAATCAGCACATCGCCCACTTTAAAGCCTCATGCAGGAATACTGGGGGCAATGATGCGCTTCTCCTCCGCCAGTTCGTTAATAGCTTGACCGATATTGCTTTCGACTGGTATATGAGCATACCTGATGGCTCCGTCACAACTTTCGTCCAAATGGAGTCTCTGTTTCGGCAGAGATTCATGAGCGTCAGGGATAAGATCACCATTGCCGATCTCGTAAGGACCAAGCCAAAGAACAACGAAAGCAGCACAGATTTTATAACTCGATGGCGCAATATCTCCGTCAAATGTGAATCGCCGATAGAGCAGGACCAATCTGTCAGTCTCCTCGTCGGAAATCTCAACAATTGGATGGCCCCATTTTTATGCACCGCGGGTCTCAAAACATTCCAAGAGCTGACCAGGAAAGTTCAGATGTTGGACCTCTCAAAGCAGGAATCCTCCTCTGATTCCTAAAATAACAATAGGTCCTGGAGAAACCGTAAGTACGATAATCGCAAAGGCGGAAATTCCGACGATTCTGAATCTTTCAACACCTCGGCTAACCGAAATAAGTAGGGGATGAGCGGGCCTAATGCCAACCGGCCTCGGAAGCCAATGTTCGGAGAGGGAGGAGAAGCTCCACTGAAAGAGAAGCTGGATAATGTCTATTCCTTCAGAAGAGACAAACTCCGTAAAATATTCAAAGATGCCCTAAGAAACGGTCTACAATTGCCAGAATCAAAAAGACCGCAAGAAGAGAATATGACCGACGACCCTAAATACTGACCCTATCACAGAGTGATAGGTCATGCCATTGAGGACTATTTCGTCTTCAAAAATTGGGTAAAAAAGCAATACAAGGCAGGAGAGATAGAACTGTCTAAAGGCGTGTTAACAAACAGTCAAGCTGCGACCGCCAATTTCATACAAACGGAGACCGAAGTCCTTCGGGAACCTGATTCTCTCAGACATCTGCCTTTCTCTGAAAACAGCTGACCGCCACATCGTTAAACTGGGAGTGACTGGCCACTACGTCGTTAAACTGGGAGCGATTGACCACCATGTCGTTAAACTGGGAACAGCTGACCACCACGTCGTTAAACTGGGAACAATCGACCTCTAAGTCATTAAACTAGGGGTGTAAAAATGTGTAAATAAAAAAAATAAAAAATATAAAGCTGAAATGATGGGGCAACCCGCAATAAAAATCAGCGAGTAAAAATAAAGCCGAAATGATAGGGCAATCACGACCTTCGCGATAAGAAAAGCTGAAATGATAGAGCAATCGCGGTAAAACAAAAAAAAACAAAAAAACAAAAAACGGCGAATGATGAGTCGCTCCTGGTACCATATTCCAGTGCAGCAATACAGACGCCAACCAAAACTCAAATCCCTGAATATCCCAATGGCGAATGATGAGTCGCTCCTGATCACATATTCCAGTGCAGCGATGCAGACGCCAACCGAACTCTGAATGTCTTAACGGCGAATGATGAGTCACTTCTGGTACCATATTCCAGTGCAGCGATGCAGACGCCAACCAAAATCCAAATTCTCAAACAGCGAATGATGAGTCACTCCTGATCCCATATTTCAGTGCAGCAATGCAGACGCCAACCAAAATTCAAATTCCCAAAATTCTCCCGACCATACGGTTGGTCCCCAAGTTAACTACCGTATACAATCCACGGGCTTAAATAATTCTCATCATACACATGCCCTACTGCAATCACCCGTCCAGTGGCCGGTCTCTGCCCTTGGAATTATGCTCCATTTAGGAAGACCCACTCATGTGTCCTCACGATACATGAGGAGGATAAATTTACGAGATCCTCTCGACTCGTAAGAAAAAAAATTCGTGGGATCCTTACGAATCATGAAGGAAAAACACACTTGAGAGTCCCCACGACTCCTAAGGAGAATACACCTACGGGATCCTTTCGACTCGTAGGGAGAAAATGCTTTTATGGGACCCTTACGGCTCATAAAATTGAAAATCCTTAGGTGATAGGGACCTAAACCTGTCGCCTAAGCCATCGCTTCCCGACGGGAAAAGGCAAATGATGAATTGCTCCTAGCACCTGTGCTTCAGTGTCAGCAACGCTGATGCCAACCCTAACCCCAAAATTCCAAACTTCCAATCTAATAGACCCATAAGTCTTTAAACTGGGAATAGATGACCTCTATGTCGTTAAACTGGGCACAGATGACCTCTAAGTCATTAAACTGGAAACAGATGACCTCTAAGTCGTTAAACTAGGCACAATAGACCCCTAAGTCGTTAAACTGGGAACAGATGACCTCTAAGTCGTTAAACTGGAAACAGAAGACCCCTAAGTCTTTAAACTGGAAACAGATGACCTCTAAGTCATTAAACTGGAAACAGATGACCCCTAAGTCGTTAAACTGGGAACGAGGGAAATCTCATCATGGCAAATGATGATTCGCTCCTGGTACCATATTCCAGTGAAGCGATGCTGATGCTAAACCAAAACCAAAATCCCTAAATCAACTCATGGAAAATGATGATTCGCTCCTGGTACCATATTCCAGTGTAGTGATGCTGATGTCAATCCAAATCAAATCAAACCAACAACCTCTGCGGCGGAATCATGCTTCGTCTCAGAGTGTACCCCGTGTCAAAATCATATTTTGCCTCGGAGTATCCACCTTCCCTGTCGGAATTATGCTTCGCCTAAGAATCATCCTCTACATAAAAACCAGTGACACTCTGTGCCGGGGACAAGTCAACCAGCGGCCTCCTTGTCGGAATTATGCTTCGCCCTGGAATCAAGTCAACAAGCGGTCTCCTTGTTGGAATTATGCTGCGCCCTGGAATCAAGTCAACAAGCGGCCTCCCTATCGGAACTATGCTTCGACTCAGAATCAAGTCAACGAACAACCTCCCGTCGGAATTAAGCTCTGCCTCAGAATCAAGTCGACTGACAAGCTCTGTGTCGAAATCATGCTTTGTCTCATAATGTACCCCGTGTCGAAATCATGGTTCGCCTCGGAGTATTTGCTTTCCCTATCGGAATTATGCTTCGCCTGGGAATCAACCTCCGTATCGAATTATGCTTCGGTCAGAATGTCTGCCTCCCGTCGAAATCATGCTCCGCTCATCGAAATCATGCTCCGCTCATCGAAATCATGCTCCGATCCCTGGAATCATGCTTCGCTCTTCGAAATTATGCTCCGATCCTCGGAATTATGCTCCGACTCTTCGAAATGATACTCCGACCCTGGAATTATGCTCCGCAAATCGGAATGATGCTCCGATCCCCGGGAATCATGCTCCCCGAGGGATGCTCCGCCCCCGGAATGATGTTCCACCTCGAAGTCCAGCTTCAAGATCCATCAATTTCACGCACACAACTCATATGCACGATGTGCATTTATTGATGGGGGCACTTTGTTGGGGTCAAAATTTGCACCCCAGTTGAACGGGTCAAAGTCTAGGTCAACCCCAAGCAAGTGGGCCCATGCCCAAGTCAATTTTCCTCAGGTTGTCCACTGTGGTGTGTATCCCATCTTCCAACTCTTTTGACGCCGGTGGAAATTCTAAAATTACCTCGTCCTCATCCTCGTCTGCGAAGCAGTATGAAAGGCCGTCCATATTCTCATACTCCTCCTCCTTTGAGAACGTTATCACGTGACAAGTACGAGTTCGTTTCCAAGCTTGATGTTGATCTAGAGTTTCCCTTGCGGTGTAGGTTTCTCTTGGCTCATGCTTTTGTGGTGGGGCTATCCTCCAATTGTCGGACAGAGCGAACCTGCCTTGCTGATACTGGTCTTCGACCCAGTCTTTGAAGGTGAAGCAATCTTCAAGAAGATATCCTATTGCTCGGTGGTAGGAGAAATAAGCCGGATGATAAACCTCGTTTATTTACACAGGGTGCCGAGACTCCGGGAGTGTCATCATTTGATGCTTTATGACAAGGTTGAATATTTTCCTTGTTTTATCTTAAGGGAAAGAGTATTTCCGACCCATCTTTTTCATAAAAGACGGATTCTAGCTGACTTTTTTTCGATCGCGTGACTTCTTAGATCCGCTTCGCTGTCTTTGAAATTCATTCCCGTTCTTAATCTTGTTGTTGCTTCTGCGTCGGACTTTTTCCTTGCCACGAGAGCGCACAGCGGGCTGAGGGTGAAGGGCATCGTCGTCTTCTCTTTCCGTAGCCTGCTGAATGATACATTGTGTCCTAGCTTTCTCGTAAATCGTCATTTCGCGGCTGTAGTCATCCCGAACTTTTTGACCCGCCTCCCTTATTAGCTTGTCAATCTGTTCTTCGAATGACGGACTTGGTATTCTTATGGCGGGATTTTGCTCTGGTTAAATACCAGCGCTGTCTGGAAGAGCATTCCTTTCTCCACCGGAATCGTTCATAACATGGCAGCCATGGAATCTCTCCCGTTTCTTGGACCGAACGTATCCAAGTCTCGTCGTCTCTATCCTTCCATTGGGCATTTTTCGCTGAGTCCCGAGAATATCCCAAATCTTGTTGTAGAACTGGACTTGTCGGGCGGTTTGTTTGAAAGGTACGCCTTGGTATCTTAATAGCCTTTGCAAACTCTCTGCGTAATATCTGGTCAAACGGATTGGTTGGAGCCTATCGAGTACAGAATCGGCACCATGCTAGACTTCTTTTTCCATTTTAGTCTCCGTGGATTGGTAGAAGAGGATCTCTTTTTCACCTCTTCGCCTAGGAGGAACGTAGAAGGTCTGCAACTCTTGCACACCGTATGTATCGACCGCATCAAGTTCCCTGTAATGTTGTTGCGGAACCATGGTATTTGTAAACTCTGATCAGCTCCAGTGACTGTTTGTATTGATGGATGAACAGAGAAGACTGCGTTGACCTCGTTTTCAGAGTCGCTACCAAAGACCAAATATGAGTAGATGGTCCTGGCCTTCTGCCTTGGGGTTGCCCCGAGAAGACTATCTCTTCATCTTCCTCGGTATCGCTCCCAAAGATCGGGATGATGGAGACGGCTTTTTGTTTATTCTCCGGTTTACGACATTTTTCTGTATCTTCGAAGTCTGGTAGGAAGTACTTAGCTTCTTCATACTTGCGGACTTCATTTACGGAGAATGGGTTTAACTCCCCTGTAACTATATACTCGAGACCGTCTTTGAAGTACTTTATACACTGATGTTGTGTAGAAGGGATGATGTTGTGCTCATGTAACCAAGGCCTGCCGAGCAGAGTGTTGTAGCAAGTCTTGGCGTCGATGACATGAAACTTGATGTCAAAGATGAGCATCCCGAAGCGTAATGTCAGTATTATGGACCTAAGCATCCGTGATGACTGCGAGTCGAACCCAAAGATAGTAATTCTGTCCCGGGCCAGGTGCTGAACGTTCATGCAGATCTCCTTTAGCACCTTCACGTTGAGAAGGTTGACGGAAGACCCGTTGTCGACCAGAATCTTCCTTATCTTGATGTCATAGCAGTACCCGGTGACATATAAAGGACGGTTGCGCTCGCACGTTCCGAAGAGGAGATCTTCATCACCGAATGTGATGTCAGCTGTATGAACCTCTGCCGGCTCGTCCTTCATCTTTTCATCAGCAAAGAAAGCTTGGAACTAATCAGGCTCTTGCAGCGCTGTTCATACCATAATATTGCATTATTATATTCCCCATTCTTATTCGTTTTATAAATAAACAGGTGCTTTTGACGCATGTCTGCTACATATTGCAGGTTACAGGTTCTTGGATCAAAAACAGTGAAAACAATGAAAAGACAATGCAAAAGTGAGACTACGAATGATAAATGGTGAAATTGATCGCGCCTACAGTTTGAGGAACAATGAACAACAGTTCACCGAGTATAAAGGCAGCGACACGAAGAAACAGTAAAAGTCCACTACAATGTTCACTGGAACGATCTGGAAGAGAACGAGAAAATAATATGAAAAAAAGTATTGAAGAAACAGGAATAAAAAGTCATCAGAAGCCAACAGAAGAATTTGCAGCAGACAAGCCATCTATCTGGCCGCGGAACCGCGGCCAAACCCTGGCTGCGGCCGTGGTTCCGCGGCCGTACTGCGCAATCACGAGTTGAAAATTTTACCATAATTCTTTGGCGGCTTTGACTAGTCTTTACAGGTTTATTTTGGTAAATGTAGACATGCGGATCAATTATAACCTAGGGTTTCTATCTCTTATAAATAGAAGCCTAAATCATTGTATTAGGTGATGCCTCCCTATGCCTCTTTTTATGAATAAAATTTAGAATTCTTTTGGAGAGCATCGATACCTCTTTTCATATCATCTATTCAGATCTGACAACCCTGCGTAAATGTTTGGAGAGAGCCATCTGTAAAGTAAGTAGGTAATTTCAATTCTTACCCTAGGTAATTTTTCATTCTCTGCCCTAGAAAAATGTTTTTAAATTTCCTAATGAGCGAGTAGTCTCCTCGCTTGTTAGGGTTAGCTTTGGGGAAGGCTTTTGAGAGATGAGATCTCTCATCCCTTTCTTGCCCGTCATATATTTTCATAGGACTCCATGCATACATGCACATACCGCTCCCTACGGCACCCTATCCCTCGAGGTAACGGTGATACCGTAGTATAAAGGCCCGGTTGCGCGTATTTTCCATGGAGGTTAGGGTAAGGATTGATAAAGGAAGGACAAGAACCTAGAGGAAGGAACACCTTCCCGAATGGATCTAATTCCCTTTATTAATAATTACCATAACTCCTCTTAGATCCTAATTTGGGTATAGAAAGCGTTGAGATTTATTTACATTTCCAAACCATTTCTAAACCTAATCCTAGCAAGTTTCCTAATCCTAGTATAACTCAACTTCGTTTTTAGATTTAATTAAAAGACCCAACACCATTTGGAATTAGCTCGTAAGAATATTTAGGAGATTTACAACATCCCTGTGGACCGACCCGTATTCACTGGCTAGCTACCAAACGACGCCGTTCTTGATTGCGGTTATAGATAGTTTTGAGATCAATCAAGCATCTTGATTAGAGAATCCCGTGCCTTTTTGGACAGGAGGAGAGTATCCAGTATTCTCAGATGTGAGGGTATCTTCCTCAGATGTGCCAGAATATTGTAATCCACCTTGTTTTTCATAGGCTGTTCCTTAACTGTGAGCACTTAAACGACTCTATCATCGAGGGCAATTTCCTCAGGGGCTTTTCCTTCCCCTTGCCTCTTTTACTCGAACCTTTGTTTGTAGACCCGAGGTTCTTCTCAGACAGCGTGCGGTTACGTAGCTGAATATTCTCGCATTCCTTCACCTCTTCTTCTTTTCCAGAGGTGTATTCTTTGAAGAGATGGCCGAGAGTTATTTCTTCCTCAGAATCACTCCCGAATGTGAGAACTTGGGTTTTCTCTTTTATCGAACCGGTATCAACCATATAACAGCTGCTAGTCATTTATTCGCGCTCATCTGTCACATTTTTTCACTGTCGACGAGCTTCACGCTTCATCCTCTTGAAATGTTGTCGGTGGGCCACATATCACTGCCACCACTTCTTGAAGGCGCTGCACTCTTCGGTGGGGTGTGTAACCCTCTGATGGTATAAGCAACAGTTTGGGTGTACATCCGCTTCGGCGAGGCACGTATTCCCGGGAGCATTTCCATTGAAAGGTGGCAGCTTCATCCCCATTGATAGGGGTTTGGCGAACCGTTTTCCCATCTTAAACCTGCTTTTGTCTGCCGCGGGTTTGCTTCGATCTGGTTGGAGTACTTTGTGACTCTTCCTCGCCGCAGCTTCTTCGTCCTGACGCCGACGCTTGACCTTTTCGTATATGACCGTTTCACGCTCTCGGTCAGGTTTGCTCTTTTGAAGGGCTTCGTTCAGCAGTTTATCAATCAGGTCGTCTGACGGTTCCAGGGATTTTGTCGCCGGTCCTGCCCCCAGTTCCTCTGCGTTGCTTTCCGACGCCGAAGGAGCTTCTTCGTCTTTTAACGACAGGTGAGAGACCATATGGCAACTCGCTACATAATCATCGGGTTCTTCTGACGAGCCATTTCCTTCATCAATGTCACTGTCTCCGTTCTCAAGAATATGCTTGAGGAACTCTTCAAGTGTGACTGGGGTCCGTGCCTTTTGGTTGTATTCCTCCAGTGCGTTGATATATTTTTGCAGATCCGCACGATTGTCGTCGAACTGCACGGGCTTCTTGTTGGGTTACTTAGCGCGGCAGCAAGGTTTCGGGAGGCATCGTCCATGTCGTTTTCAATAATTTGCCGTTCTAAACAACTTTAACCCTAGAATCTTAACTAGAGTTTTAAACGAAACGATATGTAAACAACTTTACAACTAAGTGAATGAGGAATACAAACTTTGTAGACCGGTCCTTCACTTCAAATGCTCCGTGTAGAAGTTCCTTCGCTGCGAGTAATGATCTCCTGAACTCTTGAGAGGATCCACAAGGTGAAAGATGCAAACTTGCTCGAAGTCTTCGAGGCCGAAGATGATCTACGTCGAGGAGACTCAAGCTCATGCTACCTCTTCACTAAATTAAGGTTTAGTGAAGCAAACACCCTAAACTAAATGGCTAATAGTAGAGAATGATAAAATAGGAAATGGGCTCACTTTAGATTTATTTTTCTCACAATATTTTCTCACCATTTTCAAAAGCTAGAAAGCTTTTCATGAGGAAGAAGAAGCTCAAATGAAGAAGAATGAGAGAACGAACACATGAGGTGAGGATATGAACCATGGATGAGTTATTGTCATACACTAACTCATGTAGAGAGTTTACTATGGTTAGTATAATGGTTGGGTTAATAAATATCTACAAGTGAAACAAAAAGAGTGGAGTTGGTCAATGAATCCACAAGCTTCTACAAGCTTGTAGCCATGCCAAATATCCATCCAATTTTTGAATTACTTAGATAAATATAAACCCTACATTATATCAAGCATGTTGTAAGTCTCATACACCCATGTATCATGTATCATCAAGCATGACACAATAAAATGTACATTAATATATATCACATATATACTATATGCACACAAGTGAGAAAAAGAAATGTTTAGTGAGAAAATATTAGTTAATGTAAGTTAATATATCAAATATATAATTATACATTAAATTATCAAATCACCACTTGATTTAATAATCCGGCTATATCACATATAACTGACTAATATCATATGAATCAACTTATCGATCAACACTTGATCCGATAACCCGGCTATATCACATATAACCGACCGATATCACATATCGCGAGAATAAAATGCGGTATCATATACGCGCATTAATCTCGGTCCCGCACATATCTCATATATGCTCCTACTCCGTTTCGTATGAACCAGGAAACCTCTGTGCAGGACTCTAAAGACTCGTCAATACGCCGGCAGTAGGTGATGATCATATCAAACACCTACAAGCCGCAAGCGGTCTGCTAAACGTAACGGCCACCCGGGTATTGAGCGATCAGAAGATCAACAAGCAAGCCTGCTCATACTCCTGCGAATCCAATCAGTAACACTATCGTACAGTCCGGTCTCTTCGTCAGATATGTCGCATATCACAGCCTGGGGATGGTATAACGTCAGACCCTAATAGCCTGATAAGTCATGCCGATGCAAGGTCCATAACGGTTCGAGAAACTACTGATAACACTTACCAGTAGATCTCAGCAACCCTGGCCAGGGATTTCCTGTTATGACCAATCGAGCATAGCGCAAAATCAACTCCCAATACCGGGAGAGACGAATCGCCTCCTATCACTCATTGCCTCAATGTGACTCGGGATTGTACCCCAAAACCACCTTTTTTCACGACCTCTTGACCATGGTATGGTGGAAATCAAAGTACAGCGGAAATCACACAAGACTCTATGACGATCTCGGGTCGATAGACTAACATGTACCAGTGTCACCAAAGAACTGCTATCTGACGATAGGTATAATACCATCTAGGAGTTCTCGGCGAGTCCGTTCAGTGTACCCAGTCTTCATCGATCACCCGTATACCTTCTTTGATGTCAAACACCAATGGATATGGGATCATCCATCGCCCATCACATGGTTCAAGAAGCGCATACGCTAGTCTACTCTGGAATATCGATGCCCTGTCTCGATACTCCCACGACTAGGAACATTTGAAGGATATACTTACCGACTACCCATGTCCCCACTAGTATGATCTGCATCATAATCCTGATAGTCAAGTACTCATCCTAAGGGCTTTATCAACATGTAATAGAGAGACAATAAGTGTACATGTTAAGATAAAGTGCAACCCGATAGCATACTATCATGTCAAGCAAGAAAGTCCTCCATATATATGTCCAAGCATCCACTATAATATACATCACATGTACAGTAATGGCCTCTAGGGAATACATATAACTAACACTTCTTGGTCTTCTTTTTTTCGAAGCCTTTGAAGGCCTGACCTGGGTGTTTTGCCCATCGCTACCAACTTTTGGTGTTAGGCGCGGTTTCAGCATCCCGTCAATGATCTTGGGCTCCAGCGAGCTTTTCCACCGGATTGCCGGGCATGCTTGAAGATCTTTCAGCATTCTTTTAGTTTTAGCCGAAAGGACAACTTCCCATGGAGCTTCCTTTACAATTGAGCACGATGCCCCCGGCGTATCCACCTTTTTAGAAGTGTGCTGCTGTGGCGGGTTTACCTTCCTGTTTTCGGACAGCTCGAACTTGCCTTGTTGGTACTGGTCCTCAACCCAGTTTTTGAAGACGTAGCAATCTACGATTGGGTGGCTCATTACTCTGTGGTAGGGACAGTATTTGGGACTGTTGACGTCACCAAGCTGCAGTGGGCGTCTCGGATCCGACAAAGTGATGAGCCTGTTGCGCACCGCTAGTTCGAACAGTCTCCTCGTTTTATCCCAGGAAAATGAGTAAGGACGTCTCAACTTCTCTTCGAGGGATCGGCTTGTGTTGCTTTGGCGAGTAACTGGTTTTGGGTCACTCGGTTGTTGTTGAGTGTTGGCAACGAAGGTCGTTTTCCCTTTGCCCTTTTCATTCCGAAGATCCGTTTTTGAGGAGAACGGCCTATGGTCCATTTGGGCCAGCTTGTCAATCAAGGCCTGGAAGGTGATCAGCTTGAAGAACATCATAAATTGGGATATAGTTGCCTAAGGATCAAGGTTCCCCACGAACATTCCCACGGCAGGAGCTTCTTCTATGCGTTGTTCACATTTTGACCATAGGTTCCTCCATCGAATTGCGTATTGAACCCGGGTCTTTCCTGGTTTCACCCTGGTATTGATTAATGTCGTTATTGGGGTGTGCTCGCTTGCGCTTGCGAACCGCTGTGTGAATAGTAATTCCATCTCCGTGAATGTTTTGACATAGTCATTTGGGAGCTCGGAGTACCATTCAAATGCCGTCTCCAACAAGCTGCCAACAAACTGGCGAAGCAGCAGTTTGTTGTCGCCTCCAATATTACCGCACAAAGCTCTGAATTGAGCAACGTGCTGGTGTGGATTGTCCATCCCCTTATACACATGGAACTTAGGTATCGTATATCCTGGCAGGTACTTGATTTGATCGTACCAGCCTAGATAAGGTCACCTAGTTCTGACGACTTGGCATGCCGCTTCACTCACTTAATAAGCTCATATTTGTTGAGCTATGTAGTTATCAAGGGCAGCCTTGGAAATTTTCTCTTCTTGGGCTACTGAGACAGCCGAAGGAGGGTTTGACGTTTCCCCTCTGTCGTCTTCGATGATTATCGGAGGGCCTCCGGCTAGAGGTTCCGGCTGGATCATCATCCCGACCATGTCTTGGAACAGAAGCGCCATCTGCTTTATATTAGCGGCCTATTCCGTGGCATCCTTATTCTTTCTTTCTAGCACCCTCTGCAGGAACTCGGTGTCGGTCTCTTGTTCCAGGCGCTGCTCAGACGTTGCCGCCGAGCGTTCTTTCTGCCCAGTGAGCACGGCCATCTTTGTCAGCATCTCCTGGAGCTTTTGTTGTTTCTCCTGACCTTTTGTCACAGACCGTGTGAGTGGTCGATGACCCGTGGAAGTACGACTTTCCTCTTTCCCGGAAGCCATGTACACCGTGTGTACTACCATGCCTTCGAACTTGGGGCACTTGTATCCACTGCCTTTGAAATTAACCGCAAGTATGGGGATCTTCTCTGGCCTTCTCCTTTTGTGGGAGGTCGAAGTTGAGGGGGCCGTTGCAACAGGCTCCCATGCAAACGATATCTTCCATGGTACGACGGAGGGATGGTCCTACTCTTGCCGAGGCTTCATTTTCTTCAGTCGGCGAGGGTAGTCTTTGTCCATCACAGAGTCTTGGACTTTGCGCCAGACCCTGTGGATTTTGGAGGACAGCCGTTGAGGGGGGTGCTCTGGTTTCACCTGTGTCATGTTTTCAGCAGGCGAAGGAGACTTCTTCAATACAGTGGTTGGAGAGTTCTTGTGCAGCCTTCTGAGCAGATCGAAGCTATTCCCAGTTGGAACAGCAGCATCAATTTCCACCATTGGAGCTGGTGAGGTAAGTCCAGAGGGGGAACTGCCCCCAGCTTTCCTCACTCAGCGCCAATGGCGACGTCGAGCATGTCATGCAGACGGGACCACCTCTGGTATGGAAGCGACCTCGTTATGCCCCATGCTTAGTTAGGGGCTACTGCTGGTGCCAGCCTATTGAAGTCTGACATCCGTTGAGATGGGACGACCAATCTTTCGAAGGTCGGCTTTCTGGTAGGGGAAGCATTTTTTACGACTTCACTCGTAGCAGGAGTCAGAACTGCCAGTCTTGCGAAGACCGATCCTTTAGTAGGAGAAGCCCCTTTGACGACTTCGTCTGCCGGAACTGGAATGGCTATCCATTTCGGGATAACCCCCTCAGGTATCGCGAGCCTCTTTGCGGGCCCACTTGAGCTGTGGCTCATCCTTTTGAAGACCGAGGCATTAGAATTGGACGACCCGTCGAGAGGGGCCGTGGTGGCTGCAAGTCGATCGAAGACCGACTTCATTGGAGCTTCTTGTGGTAGCATCGGGACGCTGAAGCTTGTCGGTGGGAGCATGGTCCCGAAGAACAATCCAGTGGTGGCCTGAGTCATCTGTTCCACTGGCATTGCAAAGATGGAGGCCGCTTGAGCCCATAAGTCACTCCTCCAGCGGTGACGGAGTAGGAGTTGTTGTTGCAGGTGCAGTTAGAAACCATTGATCTTCTTTTCACTGCACAGGAGCAAGACACCAAATCTTAGTCTCTCAAATCCAGGGGCAACCATATTAAACCGCGATTTGTTCGCGAACACGACATACGAAGTGTGGATTGGAAAGAGGAAAAGGTCCCACCGGGCGTGCCAGAATCTGTTTACCGCCGAAAATGGAGACGGATCAAGAATGGATTGTCTTGCCTGAATTTAGGGGCAAATACTATTTGGATTTATCCATCCACCTCTCCGAAGATGCCAAATTGATTTATGACACCGTATATCGGAGGTCTGGACGGATGCGGCCGTTGTAGCAGACTTCGTCAGATTCCCCCTCGTTTGCGAGGGATTTTTGATTATGGGGACGCTCTTCCCTGCAGGCGCAAGCCCCTGCAGTTAATTACGTTACCGCGTAGCGATAACCACTTCTCTGGGTTCAGAAATTCACTTCTTGTCGTGTGCGTTTGTTTTATTTTTGGTTGCCCGTGGATTGTATAAGGAGACTAATTTATGTTGTCGCCCGTAAGGCGTAGATTAGTCCAAATCCGTATATTCTTAGATTCAGGTTTGGGTTGATTTAAGGATCGTTAACTGTTCACACCGTAATATTGTATTATTATATTCCCCATTCTTATTCTTTTTACAAATAAACAGGTGCTTTTGACGCATGTCTGCTACATATTACAGGTTAAAGGTTCTTGGAGCGAAAACAGTGAAAAAGACAAAAGACGACACAAAAAGGGGACTTTGACCAACAAATAGAAGGATCTTAATCAAGCATACACAAAAGATCAATACAAGGCAACGCAAGGTCCAAGATTACAAAGCAAACGGTTAAAAGTCCACTACAATTGTTCACTGGAGATCTGGAAGAAATAGAGAAGCCAAATTGAATAAAGATCCAAAGAAATAAAAAGCCCAAGAAGCCCAGAATCAGTTCTAAAATTTCCAGACATAGAATTTTACCAAAGCTTGAAGTCTACTTTAACTTGGTCTTCCTAAAGATATTTTGGTAAATGTAGACGTGCGAATCAATTGTAACCTAGGGTTTCCTATCCTCTATAAATAGGAACTCTAAATCATTGTAAAGGCTATGCCTCCCCTATGCCTCCCTTCATTAATAAAATTCAGATTTCTTTTGGAGAGCATCAATTTGTAAGTTCTTTATTTCTTTTCTTGCCCTAGTTAAATTTAATTCCTTGCCCTAGTTAGATCTTTTATTCTCTGCCCTAGATAAATGTTCTTCAATTCCCTAATGAGCGAGTAGTCTCCTCGCTTGTTAGGGTTAAATCTGGGGGAAGGTTTGAGAGACGAAGATCTCTCATCCCCTTTCTTGCCTATCATATATTTTCATAGGACTCTATGCATACATGCACATACCGCTCCCTACGGCACCCTATCCCTCGAGGTAGCGGTGATGTCGTAGTATAAAGGCCCGGTTGTGATGTTTTCCATGGAGGTTAGGATAAGGATTGATAAAGGAAGGACAAGAAACTAGAGAAAGAAAACATCTTCCCGATGATTCTAATCCCTTTTATTAATAATTACCATAACACCTAATTAGATCTTCATATGGGTATAGAAAGCGGTAAGATTTATAGACTTTCCAAACTTAACCTAGACCTAACCATAGCAAGACTTAGATATAGATTAATTTAATTTTTAGATTTAATAATTAATCCGGCTCCCATCGGAATTAATTCGTTTGAGCGAATAGGAAATTCACAACATCCCTGTGGACCGACCCGTACTCATCGGCTAGCTATCAAGCGACGCCGTTCTTGATTGCGGTTTAGAAATATTTTTGACATACAAATCATTAACCTCGTTTGAGATTAAGATCAACTTAAATGTTTGTTGAGAATACGTTAGTCTAATTTTAGACTAAGATCTACTCAAAAGGATTTTAGGATCATTCAGATCCAATAAAAGACCATTTGGGCTCCATCGTTTTAGTTTAAGGACATTAAGATCCGTTGTTAGTTTAAGGACGCTGCGGTCCGTAGCTAGTTTAAGGACGCTGCGGTCCGTATTGGGATGTGCCCGTCAATTTTAGGAGTGCACCAAAGAGTTGTTGGTTATCGGGACCCACCACCTCTCTGAAGACGCTGAAGAATTACAACGACATGTATCAGAGGTGTAAGGAGATGTACCCTTGAACCAATGTCCGTTGGAAGATCAGTAATCGTGTTTGGGACTAAGACCAATTTAGAAAATGATGAGCACATGGGCTCGGTTGATCTGAATGAGGGATTTGGTCAACTTGGACTCAGCCCACTCAGCCTTTGAATAAAGTGTTAAACACTTGCTTAGGCTCAGTCCCTTTTCTATGCAAACAATGCTGAGCATTCATATGGGTTCTGACACTCATACTTTGCTTTTCTTTCCCCGTTTTTTGTTTTTATGGAGCGTTAAACACTCTTTATGGCGCCCACGTGTGGAGCACGTGAGGCGCTTGGCGCTGAGCGCCAACCACTGAGTGCTAGGCACTCCTTATTGAGCAGCGCCCATGTAACACCCTAATTCATTTATACCAATTCTGTTTTGGATATTTCTTTATTTATGGCTATTTCTTTATTTATTGTGTTTTAGGTGCGAATAGTATAATTGGTATCTGTATTTTCATCCGACCCGACCCGCTTGCTAGAAACCCGTCTTGATTCCTGTTTGTGATTTATCCCAGCTAGCTATGAGAATCCGTACACTTTCATGTTCTATGTCCTACATATCTGCATTATATCGGACATCTGCATTTTTTTAATAAAACAAATATAATCAAAAAAATATTTTAAAAATATTTTCCTAACCTCTCAAATCTTACCTGCCTCCCCCTCTCTTCTCAATATATAAATATATAAATATATATATTTTTTAAAAAGCTTTCTTTACTCCAACCCACGTTCTCTTCTCCCTCTCTCGTTTAGTTTAGTTTTATTTCCGTACTTTCATTTCCAGATGTGAGCCCGTATTTGGGACTTACTTTCCAGATGTTATTGTTTATTGGATTTATTGCTTCCACATTTATATTTATTGACTCGTTTATTCTGGCAGATGGACATGAATTAGATAGATTATATTTTTTCTTGTTCTTGATATCTTATAGACAGCCATAATGTGACTGTGGAGGGATGTTTCCTAACCACAGGTAGCATGGTTGGCTCTGTCACGTGCTGATTTTAGCGTACTCTGGGAAGCGGGGCGTGGCAGACCATATGAGGGACACGTGAGGCGCTTGGCGCTGAGCGCCAACCATTGAGTGCTAAGCACTCTTTATTGAGCAGCGCCCACGTGAGGGACACGTAAGGCGCTTGGCGCTGAGCGCCAACCATTGAGTGTTAAGCACTCTTTATTGAGTAGCGCTTACGTGAGGAACCCGTGAGGCGCTTGGCGCTAGGTTTTCTTCGTGTATTCTGTTCCGAAGAGTTCAATTCTCTGTTCTTTTATGGATCTTTGATCCCCAAGAACAAGTTCACCCCTATAAGAATTAAATTCTCATTTGTGGGAGACTTGTCTCATGGATCTCAGATCCAGGAAAAGAACTAAGTTCTTTTATAAGGGTTAAACCCTTGGATATGCAGATGAGATACTTTGATCTCTACTTTTTTATTTACCTCAAAACGAGGTATTCTTCTTTCTTCCCTCTTAAAGCTTTCTTCTTACTTGCTCTTTTTTTTTTAAGTTTTAAGCTTATGAGGGGGTTTCTCTGTACAAGACTTGAATTCTTGGGTCCTTTTTATAGTAGAGGCAAGTTTGTTGATTTAGTTAAAGAAATCTCTCATTTAGAGATCTTAATTGATTTGGGGATTTTATCCACCGTTGGATCTTTGATCCAAGAACTTCTGTTTTACAGAAGATATCTTTCTTGTTTTTAACAAGATTAGGAAAATATTTCCCCATACAGAATTTATTCTGCAGACAGGTGATTTTTTAATCACCGTTGGATTTTTTAATCCAATGGTGCTCTGTTTTACAGAGAGTAATCTTTCTTGTTTAGAAACATTTGAGGAATATTTCCTCAGCAGAACTTAATTCTGCACTTTGGTGATTTATCACCTCCGTTGAATCTTTGATCCAACGACTTTGTCTAATCAGAGAGCTTTTAGTTCTGGCACTGACCCCTCGTGCGAGGCACGTGAGGCGTTGTCTCAGAGTTTTTAACTCTTGACGCTGGCGCCTTCGTTCAAGGCACGTGAAGCGCTGCCTCAGAGTTTTTTAACTCTTGGCGCCGGCGCCCTCGTGCAAGGCGCTGGCTCAGAGTTTTTAACTCTTGGCACTGCCTTTCAAATTTTGAACAGAGCTTTGCTCTTTTGTTGGGGAAACAACAACCACAGTATAACCGATCGTAGTATAGGAATTTCACTTCCTATAAAGTGCATATCATCCAAATACCCGGACATCACTCTCTACTACCTTCTTACCAGATCCATCTCCTATTCTGATGAAACCAAGACCTATGACTGTCACATCAAAAATAGATGATCAATTTCCGCTATACCTGCTTTAGTTTATAAATAGACATAAGCTACTTGTCCACTATAGACATAAGCTACTTGTCCACTATACTTCCGCTTCTCCCACTGACTGCAACAACCCTCTGGCAGAGTCATATACACATGCACTTCTAAAGCTAGTTTAGAACGACGTTACACGCATCCTTCTGTCGGGTCTTATAGTCTAGAACAGCAGCAATGGCAAGTCTGGGTAAACAAGAACCTCCCTGTTACGGTCTCTGAGAAGACCGAAGTACTTCTCGGGTGCCTGAGATTACCCACCAAATCTGAGGAGTGGCTAATGGAATGTCGAAACCAATTGAATCTTTAGGTTCTATTAAATTTTCAGTAATCGTTTGTGGTTCTAGAATCACTTCCAGTTTTATCATACTCCCACTAATGTTTTCTGAAAAGAATCCATTTTATTAAAACTGGTGGCGAGTCAAGAACAATATAATCATTGATCTTCCAGATGGTAGAAAGTTAACCCTCGTCATAGCCCGGGATAACCCACAAACTGCCATTACTAAAACGTGCCTTGAGTTTGTCTAGAGTATGGTTTTAAGCATAAGCCGGACAACTCCATATACCTTAACATCGTTAAGATATGAAACGTTCTATATACGATATAGAAACAGAGACACTAATTTAATTGGAACCAGATTCAAATCATGCATCTGTCTCAAGTGCATGTCAACTAAGTGGAATGAGGCCATGCAACATTACTCATCTAGGAGTGCATCCATATATAAGTAACCTGAAAAAGAAGCAAGTTCTCAAACCCATTACTTTCAACGGAATACCAAACACAAGTATCTATATCTTCGACTACCTCGAAGAATCCCGATACTTCTAACAAATGGCTCTCTACTTTATTCTTATACCTATAACTTCTCAAAATCTGGACCTTGTATTTCAACGAAAATACGTGTCTAGAACTGGAGAAGTCATGAGTAAACAGAATATAGTACAAGTACCAACCCCTTTGTCCTAATGGACACCGGACAACATACAATACTTTGTACAAGTCCGCTGAGTTCAATAACTCAAACCCTGTGCGTCGTACGTTGAAAACTGTACTATAATTAAGAAGAATTACACCGTTGTTGAATTCACCTTACCTAATCACCAACTGATATAGGTAAATGTCATAGACATAATATCAAAAAGTTATATCTCACTTTATAAAATAAACATACAGATATATCAGTTTGAAATTGGTGCATAACAATGGATATTCAAAACCAAATATTTGCCGTTTGGCAAAAACCCAGGTGATTTTCTCAAATATCACCAATTACAAAGAATTCCGATGTAATGAGGATATAATCACTCAATTCCCAATATCTTACTCCCACTCACCATCTGTAACACTATACAGATGTGAGAAACGAATCTGGTAAATACATACCCTGGAGTTAGAATCCAATTGGGAAAACATTTTTTCACTTAACATCGCACAGTGAAACTGAAATATGAAAATGTTTCGAAGGGATAACCTGGTATTCCTAGTAATGCCTCTTCCACTATCCTGATTCATGACTGTAACCGTATAGTTCCATGCCCTCACTCCAATCCCTTTATATGTCTTTACTTATTACCTTCTGTACACCACACATAGGCTAATTGGTTTTCTTCCTTCCCTACCTTTCGACACCTGCCTATGGTTTGGAAGAAGACTATCCAATAAGCGTAATAGGTGTACTCTCCTAATCCTATGAGCCTTCTCAACCTGAGAGAAGGTAAAGGGAAAAGACAACTGAATAATCCTATTTCATTTCTCCTGAGCCGGAAACCATTCTCGAATCTGGAACAAGTTCCTTCGAGTTCGTATGTAACTATATCATGGCGTATCCAAGCATTATGGACGTTCGTAGTGATAAGAAGTGTTCTGGAGAAAACCAAAGTGGATATGGGAGCGGCAAGGGTATACGCGTTTCTGTCGTGAATGATAGCAGTCGTAATTTCCTTTGCCTTTATTCTAATTCCTTTATATGTCTTTACTTATTACCTTCTGTACACCACACTTAGGCTAACTGGTTTTCTTCTTTCCGCACCTTTCGGAACATGCTTATGCTTTGGAAGAAGACTATCTAATAAGCGCAATAGGTGTACTCTCCTAATCCTAGGAGCTCTCGCAACCAGGGAAAAAGTAAGGCGAAAAGACAACCGAATAATCCCATTCAAAATCTCCAGAACCAGAATCCATCCTCGAATTTGGAATAAGTTCCTTCGAGTTCGTATATAACTATACGATGAATTATCCAATAGATGTGGATCTTCGTAATGATACGGAGTGTTCTGAAGAAACGCAAAGGTGATATATAAGTGGCAATGATATATGCGACTAAGTGACAATCCAAAAGCCAAAGTGTTTTAAGAAGGTTCGGTTAACTTGGTTAATGAGTTTTAGTCTAGGGTCGAGCCATGGTCGCTGCCAAAGAGAGAGAGATAAAAGAAACACTCAGCGTGCGCTCTAACCTAGATCAGAAAGGTTAATCACTTTATCTAATCCGGATGTCTCCTACTGTTTCCTCGAATTCTCTTCCAAACCCTAAAGGAGAATTAGTCGGGATCATCTAAAATCACCCGAGGAGCAACCCTACTCATCAGTGGGAATCGGAATCCAACTATCATCGCATGATAACTTGATGGAAGCTACTCAAGTCACCACACTCTAGAAGGTATGTGCATGCCTGGCTAGTTTCCTGTATGTTTGAAACTCCCGATATAGTTTTTGCCCCAAGCGGTTATGACCTTGACTTTGGCCAACAAATCATAACACGCAAGTCAAGTTCTACCCGTCATTATCCGGATTGATTTAGACCCACCCACACACACCTTTGACTTTGACCAACAAAGCGGTACGACTGTCCTAAACCAATGCATCTATCTATGACACGGATAATTAACATATAGCTAACATTCACGATGCCTTGACTTTCGCAAACAAACACCGCATGAATACTATATGCTATTTATCCGAAATGACGGAGAGATACGGATGGCTTTTGGCGAAAAACCTTTAACGTAATGAACTTGATATCATTGAAGAAACCGGATAGCTTTACAAATATATAGTAGCGCAAACTTTTGCTAAAGAGGTCACTCCCTGTGAAGAGATCTCGGGTATTTTCTCGTCGAATGAGGTGCAGGATATTCCAAACTGAATATCACGATGCAAAGCAAAAGAATAGACTATAGTAAAGTTATTACGATGACGCAAACTTTTGCCCAAAGGGTCACTTCCGATGAAGGGATCTCGGCCCTTGCCTCGTCGAATGAGGTGCGGGATATTCTAAACTGAATACCACTGTGCAAAACAAAAGCAAACGTCTGTTATGTCTTTTTTTATTTAAAATTTTGGTTCCAACAATATCAAATAGGTTTGTTTTATCTTTGCATTGATCAGAATCAACGCAGTTCCATCAATTAATCATACAAAAAAAGAACGAAAAATATGATGTACGTATATGCCACCCACATTCGCTACTAGGCCCCATCATCATCCGTTAGGTTACTTAACCAACGACAGAGTGGGGGCTGGACTAGCGCGGGTGAAAAACATATACAACATCTATTAGTATATATATAAATATATATAACATTCGTCCCAGACATGATATAAAGTAACATCACAGAATCTCAGCCAAGCAACACAGAACGGTGGATAATCCTGGAGCCTCATGTTTCACTTGAGCTGCAAATGAGACCCAACGTTCCCTGTCGTGTGGATATCCTGTGCAATGAAAATCTAGACCCCTACGAGTGCGGCAAGTTACCTGCCAATCCCAGAAGCGAGCCAACCCCAATCAACAACGTAAATGGGTCACCCAACACTTCACGGAATCCGTTAATTTGAGCACGCCTCCGTAGGTCAACCTATACCCCCTACGAGTGCGGCGAATAGCCCATCAATTCTAGAGTAAGGTCCCCTCCATCTCAACGCCATAAGATGCGGACCAGTCGCCCTCTAGAACCCGGCTATTCGTGCACTCCATCGCGGGGTAATCCTAGTACAAAAAAGAAAACAATATGTACAAGGGTGACATCGACCTCAACTCGGTCGTGCCCCAAACAAATAATATACAAACTAGCAGTGACGACAGTCCACATGTCGGACGCTCGCCCCGCAATATCAAATATACAAATGAAACTAAACTGTACTACCATTGCACCCAAGCTATCCACCACAACGATCCAACCACAATACAGCACAACACAGAACATCAACGTGAATGTCACAATCGCAAACCCGTCTAAAAGTCATATAGCAATTAGACGAGTTGTACAGCTCTAATGACATTCACGGTCGCAGATAGTAATGTTTGTACTGAAAACTACGACATTAGAATTCCGCACGCAATTAGCAAACTAAACAAATTTCCAAAACCATGAAAAAATAGTGAGCTAAAGTTCTAAAAACCGACCGTTTAAAGCCAATTCGGAAGTCCGAATCAAAAGGAAACGCGCCCGAACCTTCACGGGGAGTTAGAGCACGAAATTAACTTTGAGTCAGGGGGCCTAGAGGTGGTACCCCACCCCTGAGGCCACCACGAGGTGTCCAACAGGTGAGGCAGACCCAAAACTGCCCAAGGTAGGGCAGTTTCGGGTCCCCCCCCCCCCCCGCTAAGACCGCCTTGTGGTGGTCTTGGGGAGTTGGCCCAGCAGTTCGGTCCCCCCCCCCCCGGGGTCTTCCCAGGGTGCCCATGCTCCATTCCGCGGCTTCTCAGTTCAAACTGTGAGCCCGCGGGGTGTTCAAACTACTCAAAACTTCAGTTTTTGGAACTGTTTTTTCGACAGTTTTTGCGCAACAAAAAAGGTGGATTTCTAACGTCGCAATGAGTTAACTAAGGCTTATGGAGTCGCACTAATACCATGTTGGGTTATGCAAACACCCCGGACATCAATCCGTGGCCAAATGTGGAACAATTTTTTTCAAAAACCGGCGCTAACACAACCCTATAACCCAGATCGATCCATAAGCCCTAAATAACAAAACATGCATAGAAGCTAAACTAAAGGTTAGAATGTTATACCGAATTGAACCAAGTCCTTCAGTCTTCCATCTTCCTCCTTAGCTCCTTGAGGCATATCCAATTGAGCTTGGCCGACGGTCCCCCTTCGTCGAAGACGATCCATCCGAGGGATGCAGTAATGGCTCTAGCTCCACATCAAGGATGCAGTTGAAGCAACTAGGGTTTCTAGGTTGCTAATCTAGAAATCTTAGGATGTAATGAGTGTTCTAAAGTTTTTGGCTATCTCATCTCACCTCCTCTCATGATTCTCAACACATGAGAGGGTTGAGAAGATGTGATAGATGAAGGTGGAGGAAACCATAAAACTCAAGAGAGGAGTGAAGCACAAATGGTGAGGAGGGCTCAAAACTCAAGTGAAGAAAATAATGAACCATCCATTGAGAGAGAAAATCCAATGCTTGGTTTTGTAAAACCATTCTTTTCAATTTTAAAATGGCACCATACTTGAATAATATGCAAGCATGGCCCTCAATATACTCCCCTCAAATCATTGCCACCTCATTATCCATTTAAATAAATGGTAAATCCAAAATTAGGTGTCCACCTTCTAGAATGTTATTTGTAAAAAATACAGATTATATTCTACTGTATATACATACATGTATTCGTACCAAAATACGAATACCCAAAGAGATAGAATAACACAAAAAACATAATACTAGAATATACATATCGAAATATATATATGTAAATTATTAAATCAACACCTGATTTAATAATCTAGCTCAAACCCGAGCCGGCTAATATTATCAACTGTCCGATCGAAAGTCTGGGTACATAGTACAATCAATTGATCGGAACCCTGCACGTATCCAATACGGCTACTACATCATTTTGCCAGAACCAGGGAAACTCTCTGTGTGGGACTCTAAAGACTCGTCAATACGCTGGCAGTGGGTTTAACCACAAGCACGTCAACGGCACTAACTGTACGCAACGGCTATCCAGATATTGAGCGAAAGGAAGGCCGACGAACAAGCTCATCCAAACCCCTATAGAGCATGTCCGTGACAATCTCTATACAGTCTGGTCTGTTCGTCTAAGAGTATCGCATATCGAGTCTAGGGTGTGGATAAAGTCAGACCCCTAATAACGCGACATTTCGTGTCGGTATGAAGCCCATCACCCAATGAAAAACTACTGATCCAAATCAGTAATTCTCGTCGACCTCGGCCAAGAATTCCTGGTGATGGCCACCCGTACACAACGCGACATCAACCCCCAATTCCGGGAGAGACGAATCCCCGACGATTCGCTCACTGCCTTCATGTGGTTCGGGACTGTACCCAACTAAAAGCTATTTGCACGACTCCTTTGAGCCGTGGTAGGGGAGTAATCAAAGCACAGTGGGAACTCACACGAGAAAAATGACGATCTCATGTCGACAGACTAACATGTACTCATGTCACCTGGGAACTGCTATCTGACAATAAGTATAATACCAACTAGTATGTTCCCGGCAAGTCCGTCCAGTGTACTCATAAGCCAATGAGCACATGTATACTATCTTAGGTGACTAACTTACACCAATAGCTTGTGAGACCGGCCACCGCCCCTCGTCGGGGTCTCGATAAGTACACACTAGTCTACTTCGGAGTATCGATGCCCAGTCTCGATACTCCCACGACTAGGGACATTTAAAATGTGCTTATAAACCACCCAGCTCCCACATATATGATCACCATCATAATGCTGGTAGTTAAGCAAGAATCATATGGGTTCTATCAACATATAATAGTGATCTGTAATGCCACTTAATACTGTACATGATGATAAAGACAAATTAGATAGCATACTATCATCTTGAGTAAAAATGTTCTCCCCGTATAGGTCCTCCCTCAATCATCAGAATCGCGCGTCTACGATTCAATAATTGATTTAAGGGCACTACAGTCAACACTAACTATAGAGGGACAGAGAAAAATATTGAAGTATGAGGAGGGCTAACAGAAAAAAAAAAACCAAAAGTAAAATGAAAGCGGATGTCTTTTACGTCTAGGGCCTTGAAATTTGTTTATTTTTCTTAGTGAAATTTGTTAAAATTATATATGTGTAACATCATATTGAAAATAGCCACCTTTGAAAAGTTTTTCTAGTCATTTTTCAACCTTAATGCTGTACAACAATACATATTGGGGCTGTGCACGGGACGGATTGGACGGGTTTTGGATATAAAAATACATGAATCCGCTAGAACGAGCGGGTTTTCCATGCACATTAACCCGACCGCTATAATAGATGTGTAAACCCAAATCCGCACCCAATGGGATCGGACAGGTTTCGAGCTTGGGTTCGGGTTTTCCTAATTCGGATGGGTTTTGAGCTCGGTTTTGGATTTCCCTAGTTCAGGCAGGTTAAA
Source organism: Agapanthus africanus (assembly GCA_030015575.1). Classification (NCBI taxonomy): domain Eukaryota; kingdom Viridiplantae; phylum Streptophyta; class Magnoliopsida; order Asparagales; family Amaryllidaceae; genus Agapanthus; species Agapanthus africanus. The sequence continues at coordinate 21,116,053 of JASDDO010000028.1, read as the reverse complement.
TTTGGACAGGTTACCACGGTTTGGGACATATTTCGCATATTAAACTTATCATTTATTATACATTAAATTAAATATGAAAGAAAAACAAATCTTATAGAACTTCAGTTGCAAATTTAAACACACCTAAAACACCATACAATATTCAAAATTGCAAGATGAAACAATATTATTAATCAGAATTATGTAGCAGAACAGAACAAAACATCGAGAGAATTGAAGAAACTAGAAAAAAAATAAAGTGTGAAAATAAAAAATATAAATTTAGTGCATGAATTTATTTGGGTCTAGGCTTTTAATATTTCCATAGCAATAAACATTTCTATGGCTCATATGTCTAAAGCGGACGGGCTCGTTGTAGACGGGTCGGATTGCGGGCAGTTATGGGCTCGGGCTCGGACGGGTTTTATAATATCTAAAAACCCACAATATTCTAATGCGGACAGGTTCGGTTTTGTACCGATCAAATACGAGCGGGTTTCGAATGGCTTATGTACCTTTTAAACATGGACGGGTTTGGACGGGTAACAGGTCTAAACCGACCCGGTGCACAGCTCTATCCACGTTTTTTATAATCCTATTATCATTTGAGCAAAGAGGTGCTGCAAAAACACCCAGCGCGGATGCGTAGGACCACACAGTGCGAGATCCAAATCCCTCACGGATTTGGATCCTCTGCTATTTTTCCAATCTCTACTCATTCCTATCGAACGATATACTTTCATTGAGGCCTTTGGCAACCATATATTTCCGTATCACCTCTATCCACGTTTTTTCGGTCTCCATTTCGTCCTTTTGATATTGTCTATACCGAGAGTATCCACTTATCGAACTGATGCTCATTGCACATAACCAAACCATCTTAGCCGGTTTTCCCGCATCTTCTCCTCCACCGGTGCTACACCAAGTTTTGCACGAATATTCTCATTTCGCACCTTATCTTTTCTAGTGTTACTACACATCTAATGAAGTATGCGGATCTCCGTAACATGCATCTTCTGTGTATGATCCTTCCTAGAAGTCCAGTATTCCGTACCATATAATAAGATAGGCTGAATAGCGCTCCAATAATACTTCCCTTTCAACATTAACGGAAAGTTACGATCGTACAAAATCTCTGTTACACTCCTCCATTTTCACCAATCAGCTTGGATTCTTTGGTTGGCATCACTATCGATATTCCCATCCTTTTGGATGACGAAACCCAGATATCTAAACTATTCGCTCGATGATATATCTTACCCATCCAGTATTATACCACTATGGTCTCCAATTCTCTGTTTGCTAAATTTGCATCGCATGTATACATTTTTGGACTTGCTCATTCTGAACCCCCGAAATTTCAACGTTAGCTTCCATAATTCAATTTTAACATTAACCCCTACTTTCATTTTATTTACCAGAACAATATCATCTACAAAAAACACATCAAATAACACATCAAGATGTTAACCCAATGGTGATCAACTCATAAAGATGCAAATCTCCACATGATGTTCCATGGGAGGAAAAAAGTACATAATTATTTTTTAAGAAATTAGATGGTAAAATTACAATTGGGTTATACACAAGAAGGACAAAATTAGAAAAGTTCAGAAACATGGCACTACTTATGTGTGTGAGCCTTGATCGTCAGAAATCTGAAATCTTTCAAGTCGGTACCATTTTCACAAGTATAAAATGAAATTATAAAAGCCTTATAGATTGACAACCACGATAACTGGTGGAGGTGAATATCAGGAACTTCAACTTGCTAAAGTTTCTACCAAAAAATGTAAAGAACCTTAATATTAGTTAAATACAGAACCACAGGGCTTGCAACAATACGGTAAAGCGAAATTTATGGATTACAAAATAACTGCATTCAGCTACACGCCTATACACCTGACTAGAAGTTTGGAACCGAGCTGTGCACCAATAATTCCAAGCATCACTGATAGCTTACCGACGAACAAGCCCAAGCTTTTCAAGAAACTCAATTGGCAACAAATATCATATCAAAAAAGCTGTTTGGTTAGGCTAACATATAGATGATGGCATTGGTTCACATATCCTCGATATCTACCTCGTCATTGAGATCTATATCCAGCATTTCATTGTCAACTTTCTCAACATCCACGTCCTCATCATCGCCGTCATACTGAAATAGAAATTACAAAAGGTCAATGTAAGTTAAATTTTAAACAAATCAGAGCCTTAAATAATGTTACATAAGATGTTAGATATATGGATGGTTGCTATAATTTCAAAGTTCAAGGCCTGTTTTCAATTTATGCACCAATTCCAACATAGTTCAGAATTGAGATTCATCATTCGAGAACATAACATCTTACCTTTTTGGCTAGAAATTTTCTTCAGCTAGATAGCAAAAATTCGGTTTTGAAGTTATCAAGTTTAAATACTGTTTGTTTTTCAATAGTTGTTCTCACCTTAGCATTGCACAACTACAGATAAAGCCATAAGAGAAACATAACAATTCCCTAACAATCCAAACAGACATACACGATAAAATTAAAACAGCAAAAAAACTCCACAAGCAATGGTTATCACTTAGCAGGGCAAAAAACCTCCACAACAAACATGATGGGTCTGTAATATTCACCTGTTCGAATACATTTGGATTGATCGGCGGAGGTGGTGGTGGAGGTGGCAAATAAGATGAGTTGGCTCTAGCATGCACAACCTCGTCTTCATTATTATTAGCACCTTCTGTAGCCTCAGATCTATCGTCCATTTCGATTGCTTCAATGGGCTCATCTATGGCATGTGCAGCAATACTAGTTGATGGCAATCCACTCATGGCATCAGAACCCTTTGACTGGTATGTATAAAAGGAGCTTTTAAGCATGCCAACTATAACAAATTAAACTTAATCCTAAATTAAAAGCACAAAAAACCCTGTAGCTAACCGCATTGAGCACTCATACCCACTTGACTGATTTATTAGCGCGCGCACACCCTCAATCCATCAACCAGAACCCCAAAAGGGCAAAAAAAATTCAACTTAACAGTTAACAGAAACAAAGTCCTTTAAATTAGACAAGCATTCTAGCTGTTTAGAGATGAATTTAAATGTTTTAGGACTTGTATGTGTTGTTTAGAGCTGAATTTGAGTGTTCTTTTGGCTTCTAGTCGACGGACCGAGGGGGTGTTTGTGCTAATAAATCACTTGCGGTGGATATAAGTGCTATGTGGGTTAAACGAAATGGTTTTTTGTGCAAATTAACCAAAAAATAACCTAAGCATAAACAGACAGTTAGAAAGTTAGAACTAACCTTCTTCACAATAGAAATGCTCCCATTATTATTTTTCACTCGTTTAAGCTTGTAACCATCTGAAAGTGACTGGGCACCTTCTTTCTTGCTCTGGATTAATTTCTTTGGTAACCCAGTTCCTTTATTATCATTTTTGGACTGGTGCACAGGTCTCTCTGAGTTAATAATCTTTTCAGATCTGGTGATTAAACTTGAATATCTTCCTTGTTTCTGTGGATTCCCTGCGGTAACAAGGATATTTGTTCAGCAAAACTGCTTGCAGTAAATATGCAAAATTGAAGGAAGCATAAATTGTTAGTTGCTATCACAAACTCATTCAAAAGCTGATTTGATTGATGTCAACCAAAAAAATGAAAATGAATTCATGAAAAAAAGATCAATCATTCATATATTGCATTAGTGTAAAATTTCAAAATACCAACAAGTAAATAACTTTCTAAGAAACAGCATAATAAATGTATAGAAACTATAGCATGATTCGAAAATATGATTTCTAGTTATACCAATGTATATATACAGGTTATATAATATGGAAAGTAATAAAGCATTGACAGAATAATCAGATATAACTTATATATTATGCAGAATTTCCCAGCATCCCATGAAAGTAAAGGGGCCAAGTGTTCACTAGCACTTGCCTACTTTTGCTTCTTCACTAGTTGCAGGTATGACATATGGCCTCTTCTTCACAGAGAAGTCATCATTTTTCAGCTCATTGTTCCTTGGGTTTCTTTTGTTTTCACCATTCAGATCCCCATCACCAGGAACGTTAATACTTGAATCTTGTTCACCAGCACAGTCAGATCCAAGAAGATCACCTAACTGTTGTAGACGAGCTTGGGACCTGCCCATTTATTATTATTGCTCTAGTTATTATAATTACTAAAAAAAAATTATTAGTAAGATAAAACGAGTGCAGAATCATCAACCAGTAAAATTAGACTAAAGAGCTAAAACTTGCCGTTTTAACTCCTCTTGTGCTTTTAAATAACGCCCATGAGCTCTAACAAATTTCTTAATTTTGGAAGTAATCCTGGAAAGAGCCAATAAAGTGAAATTAGGAAATAAATAATATGGTATGTTTCATGAGAAGCATAATTAGATGAAGAAACACATAAGAGATCCAGCATTCTCATACATGTCAATAAAGTCAAAAAAGAGATTTGAAAGGAAAAAGAAACCTTTTACAGTCATCTTGCTCCTTTACTAATTGAATCTCAAGGTCATTAATTCTACTAGAGAGCTTGTGTTCTTCATCGATCTTCTCCTCTAGAAAGTTCTATAGACAAGGAAGACACCAGTTATTTGATGTTATCAAATGCCGTAACAGAAAAAGAACAGCTACATGAACCAATAAGCTATGATTCAATCTTAACATTAACTTACAAGTAAAATGATAGTAGCAGGTTGCAGGCAGGCATCGCACATAACCCTTAAGTATGCATTCATGCATGCATAGTTGCATACAAAAATGCATTGAAAGTTGGGTGGTGGGAGTCTTCATCATCAATACACAAGTCGTATTAAATTCTGGAACAGAATGCAGGCTCATTTCCTTATTCCTAGGTAAGCTCTCATAATGGCGCAACATGTACATACGATTGGCGCAGAAGCACATGCATGTGTGTGTGTGTGTGAGAGAGAGAGAGAGAGAGAGGTGGTTATGACTTATGAGTCACACCAACAACCTTTATCCCATTCCCAAGCTTCTAGGGTTGACCTCTATGGATTATTTTCTTCCATGTATAGCTCTTATAAGGATCATGTCCTCCATAAAATTGGCAGCCAACAATTCTTATACAGCCGCTTGCACCATGTTTTTATAAGAAATTTGTTTCTGCAGTTACAAATGCACTTTTGCAAAATATGTGTGCAGATTGGTGACTTAATAATCAGTTTCAATTGCACAAGGCTCTGCTCAACTAGTAGAGCAGATGCAGCACCAGAGAAAGTAATCTATTAACAATACCATAAAAGAAAATTTTGGTACCTGTAGTTGTGATTTATCATCTTCTAGCTTCTCAAGTTCGGATTGCATGAGCTTTAACTTCACAAATAAACAACAGCACGAGTTGACAAACGAAAATGGATCAGTAATCCGAATAGAAGCACCTATATTGTAATATGTCGTAAGAAATGATCAGTTTCAAGAAAATTAATTCGAACCTGCTCCTCATGTGTTTTCTCATATGTTGTGATCTTGTGTTCTGTCTTCGGTTCAGCACCATCAGATATCTTAAGGCTTTTTGAATCATCACTTTCTCCATCTGCATGTTGGTTCCTCCTACCTCTCTCACTAAAACAATTATGCATACAGATAAGCATTGAGTATCGTTAAAATAAAACCTTGCAGACTAATATGAACTGATTATTATTGATAAACAGCATTGCAAATTATTAGGTAAGGAAGCAATTGAGGGATACACTGAACGCTCAGATATTATACTTTGAATTCATAGTGGTTTCAGCATGATAATAGAGAAAATATTGCAGAGTGACCGATGTGGGGATTCCCATATCGATCACGCTACTCGATTGCTCCATATTCTCTCAAGATAAAACACAACTCACTCGCAACGAAATTGAAGAAGAGGTGTGATTGCCTACTTCTTAACCAAAAGCCTCTGCTTTCAATATCCAAAAACTTCAAATTACAATTCTCTCTTCTCATAAACCTCATATCGCCCCTTTATGTAGGGGCTCAAATTAACCTAGACGGCTACACCTAATAGGAAAAGAACTACATTTCCTAACTAAACTTTCTAAACTAGAAAAAGGCCTAAATAAAAAGAAATTTCTAAACAGAATTCCAAAGTAAAGTTTCTAAATATCAAATATTATGCCAAATAGAATTTGTAAAAGAACTAGGATTCTATTCATGCTCCTGCATATGAGAATGATATGCCAATTCAATCCTCCAGCAATTTATATGGTTAAGCACCGTTGTGCTTAAGCTGGTAAATAGCCTCTAGATCTAGTAGAATACGCCAGGTGAGCTCTAGAAAGAGCTTTTGAATAAGATGTCAGAACCATTTAATCTTAGCATGCAAAAATTTAACATAACCCATATCATGCTGAATAATAGGATGCCTGCACTCCTACCTGGTTATTTCGACATGTATTAGTCGTGCATAATCTGGTGGTACATTATATCATGCATGATAGTACTTAGATGGTTATGCATTCAATACAGTGTAATGAATACAGGTATATATATGTGATCAGGTGGATACCAAGAACACCATAAGAAGTTATAGTTATTGAAGTTTATGATTTTAAAGGGGGGAAAATTAAAGTTTAAGAATATATTCATTAATTAATGTGTGAGCTAGTTTGAGGCTTCCACTCATAAAAATAATCAAAGTGATTTTAACTACTGGGCCATGTTGAACATATCATGAGTTGAATTCAACATTTAATGGATCCTCAAAATCAAAATTCAATTTGAACATCTTTTATGAACATGTTTCCGACAGTTTTCTTCCCAGATTGAGATTAGAATAGATTCGTTTTATAAGACGTCAGTTTGGGAATGACCAAAACATTCCAATGAGGAGAATTTTATTCAAACAAGTGCAGTTTCCATGGTTCTGACCCTCACATCAGTAGTATAAGAACTTCATGAAAGACAATAAAAGTGGTAGAATTAATGCATATGCCAGCCCTAGTATTGTTATTGAATTAATATTCCACCTTTCCTTGACATTTGATTGCTGGATAACAGAAACATAGAAAAATTCATTCTTTATGCATGTTTCCCAATTTGCTGTGTAGTTGGCATCCTTACAAAGCTATAGCTACTTATAAATTGAATGTCCATCCTCAGCCTTGCTATCATTGTTCGTGTAACCGTTGGCACTTACAACCACCTGTCCATGCTTGTTATATTAGCATGTACAAATGCATGTGAATGATTGTGTATTTGTGCCATTTTTGTGAAATGCCTACTAAAGCGCCTGCTATTACTGTGTACGCTTTGGGGCACTTTAGCCCATGCTCAAGATTTAGAAGGTATTCACTTGGCATATATTATCTTATATAAAATTTTCCTACTATAATTGAATCATCAATTTTAAATTTATTTTACTGGTTATGCATTTTTTCCCTTAATTTCTTAAACATGTTAAATGTTTTTTTTAAGGAATATATCATCCAATCAGGAATTTATTGGCCCAAGCAGCTCCGGATAAACATATCAGAGCTGTTACACCTTTTCAAAAGCAAAAAAGATGCTCCCTCCGTCCTTTTATACTTGTCATTTTAGATGAATGCACACCGATTAAGGAAAACATTATTATTTTCTTAATATTAGCAATTAATCTACTGCCACATCACAACTAAAAATCATACCATTTTTGCCCTCAACTATTAAGAAGGGCATTATCACTTTTTTAATATCAGCAATTGATTTTCTTGGCTATTTTTGGTATAGTATTATTTATTGATATCTTTATCATTAATGATTTACTCGTTATTCCAAAAACGTCAAGTAAAAAGGGGTAGTTTTAGTGGTTCAAATACTCAGAAATATATATATCTCGCATCCACTTAATTAAAAGACGGCGATCAGAATTCAACTGATCATCTGCAGACTATTTATATTTTTTTACAGGAAAAATGGAGGAAATATTAGCCTAAAGCAATAAGAACCTATAGGAATTAAAATCAGTTGCAGTAAATCCTGAGAAAGTTCATCTGGCAAAGTAATATCTCTAGCTTCTACAAGGTGCAAATTTGTATATACATATAACAATATTCTTTGCTGGAATTTCTAACAGCTTACGGTACTTAGAGCATCAAGTCAAGAAATTGTCATCTCAATTACTCATCTAAATGACTGCCTAACATTTTATCCTTTTGGAGATAAGAACTAAAGTAAACTGGAACGCACACTCCAAAACAGAAAGATATATAATGTACCGTTTCGATCAGTTTTAACCAATCATCATGAAGAAATTAATCAAAAAATAATGGCTAAATTGCACGTAAATACCCAAGGTTTCACGCATTTGACAGATAAATACCTAAGTTTATGTGAGTTGCATACCTATCTTTACACTAGCAATTTAATACCCGACGGAGTTAACGGAAATTGCAAAATTACCGTTATACCCCAATTGAACAATCCTAACCCTCTTCCCATATTCTTTTTCTTCCCCCTCGGCCTCGCCGTTGTAGACTCCAACCTCGCCGCCAACTCTGACTCCAACCTCGCCGCCAACTCTGACTCCAACCTCGCCGTTGTTGACTCCAACTGTGTCGCCTCCACCACCGCCCTCGTACCTCGCCGCCGCCGAGATAGATTGCCTCCATCGCTGCCCTCGCTCCTCACCGCCGTTGAAATAGCTCGCCTTCTGCAAATCAAACGGTCAAGAGAATAAACCCAAAATCCATCCCTAATTCACACTAAACCCCACCTCTTATCTCCCCCGTCTTCTTCTTGCACACAGAAAATGACACCATCATTATTAACAAGAGGGAAATTAGAATAAACATAAAAGAGCCTTTGTTTGATCTCTCACCCAAGTCCTTCATTAAAGCCAGCATACCTCAGAACAAGAATTAATTAGGCATCTCATAAAAGAGTTAATTTTGCATCTTTGACGATGACGATGAAGACGAATTTTGATTCTCTTGAGACCCAGCACTCGCTATGGTAGGGCGTTGTGATCTGCGTGATGTAGAAAGGCAACGGCTTGGGAGGATATCCATGAAGGTTTCGGCATCTAGGGTTTCCGCCATGGGGACACCGATGCTCGTTTCAATTGGTTCGAGGAGGAGAAAGAGAAGGTCGAAGCTTGTTGGCAATCGAAAACAAGGAGGCCAGGGTTAGGATTCAATTGAAGAAGAAGAAGGGTAGATGGCTAGGGTTTGGGTTCAGTTGAGGCTAGGGTTTGGGTTTAGTTGAGAAGAAGGGTAAAACGGTCAAGAAATATCACACGCCATGCACGTGGACATAAAAAAAGGAATATTATGATGGAATCCTAATGGTAGATAGGTAAGTGCTAACGGAGGAAAACGTTGGGTATCTAAGTGTTACTCGAAAAAACTAAGGTATTTATCAGTCAAACGGTTGAAACCTTGGGTATTTATATGCAATTTAGCCAAAAATAATAACAACAAATGTTTGTTCCATGTCAAAATCAACTTTGCTCACCAAGTCTAGATGTTATACATTGTTCAAAATTATATACATGCATCATTATTAGATGGATAGATGTGAAATGACAACATATATTGACTTCAAAGGAGGACCATTCATGATTTAGTCAAAAGGTATCATGCCCAGTATCTTCTCCATTTCTCCTCAAACATAAAAGGGCCATAAATCATAATCAGCTGATTAAAGTCATCAGTCAGGGAAAGATAAAGGTATTCATTCATATTGCAAGAACCAGTAATAAGCAAGCAATGATCTGAACTAATGCATTCCAAAAATAGCCATTAACGAGTTGGCAGTGAGGAAAAGAAGAAAGGAACACAAAATTTGTCTGTAAAATACTTTAAAATATTTCAAATGCAGTCAAAACAAATAAATATAGGTAACTATCTATCATTTGTGAGGCTGTCAAATATTATTGAAAAGAGTAAAATAAGTCTTATATCTACAGCTCAGTAAATAATCCATAATTTAATTGCCTTACCTCCTCCTAACTGGAGATGATGACCGGCTATTGCCTGCAAGTTGGAATCACATGTCTTGATTAGGACAGTACATGAAGTACCAGGGCAGTAAAACATAATGGAAAAGGACCCAAGAAATTGAAAGCAATTCATAAACTACATTTAAATTTGCGATGCCGCAAAAAATGTCGCATGTAAAAGGTAGGGAAATAAATCAAATATCATATGTTTAATAGAGACTTACCCCTCTCACGAGAATGCGGTTTTTGACCATGAAAAGCACGATGACTTCTTGTATCTCTCTCCGAGGAATATCTTCGATTAGGAGAACGCCTTCTGTCAAGTTTGTCTCTTAAGTCGCCATCTCTATAGTCCCGCCTCCCTGCAATTGTGGAATTTAGAAATATTGAAGCAGGCAAGAACCTCTCATCCTTATCTGAGATGAAAGAAAAGCATATATGCAAGAGCCTATAAACATCATTAAGCTTACCATCACCCTGTGCTATATGAGAAATTCAATAAAGAATAGTAGTTCTTCCCTGGCAATTCCAATTGGCCACATATACAGCGAGCTTACAGATGATATCAGAAATAATATTTACGATCTTAGATCATTGAGAAAGCCCGTAAGAAGATGAAATAGCCTTCAAGAGAAATTAACGAGTGCCGGGAACTGTATAGATCATTCATCAACTGCATAATTAAACACAACGAAGAAAGAACCTCCATTCACTAAGTCTGTTCCGACGTGTCCATAAAAACCTTCACCCAATAAGCTCCAATATCACATATATGGCCTGAATCATGTTGATTAATATGTATTCCACAGACGAAACTGATAGAGGAAATTCTGGAGGACATCATATATTTGACTACTCACTCAACCTGTTAATAATTTGGAGAGAATAATATACGGAGTATGCCAATAACCAAGAAGAAAACCTAACATCTACGATCTTCTATAGCTGCAATAAGGAACCATAAAATGTGTCCATGAGATATGTATCAAAAAACCAATTAGCCAGACTAGAAGCCGCATCAAAGCCATCCTCCAATGGAGAAGATATTTGATCTTTCACATGATATAACCCTCATGCTGAATAATTTCATGTGGATGCCACCGTTAAACTAGCTAATGAAGTTGGAAAAATACTTTGATGAATAGAATGATAACAAGGTCAATAAAGGAACCAAGAATTATCCCACAATTGCTCTGCAATAAGCTTCACATGAGCAGTTGTTTATCAGAAGAAAACAAGGACACAAATTTCATCTGTAGACAATGATATTCGATCCTATAATTATTTGCAAGTGTAAAACATCAGAATGTATGTAAACAATAAAAGATAATGAAAGAAAAATCATGCCCAAAAAGAGTACCAAGAGAGAAAAATGAAGTGTTGGGTAAAAATTAGCAAGTATTTTTTTTCCAAACGAAAAGCTTGAAAATGTAGCAACGTAACAGAATCCGTGTCAATGGGTCAAACTCAGTCATCAACTTCCATCATACATTTTCAGCAAACTGACTATTCTGATGAAGCAAAATATAACATTGATAATGAGCTAAGGTGCATTCATTCTCCATAATACAAAATCTTGTTGAGAAGGAATTTCCATAGAGGTGGACTATGCAGACCGAAAAAAATAGAGAAACTTAAATTTGTTTTTATGTGTGGTATGCCAAGAGCCTCTTTGATTAACAGGAAGACACAAAGCCATCACTTTATCTTTCGCCTCCCAGCAAGACCAACCTATAAAATGTGAACTTCTTGCCAAAAAAGAATGCAACTGTATGGTAAAAGAATGCAACTGTATGGTAAAAGTTATTAAATATAAGAATACAACTCTACTGCTAATCAAGAATTGGTCTTATATTTAAAAAAATGAAATTGTCCCAGATCCTTGCGCACTCGTGGCTTATTTACACAGAAAGACCTTATCCTAAAAGCATCTAAAAGTGAAAGAAGTATCTATACACAAATATATCGAAAGGAACACCCAGGAATTATGGTGTGGGTTTTTGCCATAAGCATCTTAGAAACATGAAGCTGGACAAGAGGTACCAAAAGGTAGTTATCTATACTCATGGTAATCAAGTGTTAGTCTTCAAGAAATAGCACCAAACTGAAATTGCCCAAGATCCTTAGCTCCTTGCTCAACATTCATTTAAATAGAGAAAGTCCACCACCTAAAGGTGAAGCAAGGGTCTATACACAAAATTATCATACTAAACACCAAGAACATGGTGTGGGCTTCTAGCCATAAGCGATCATGAAAACTTGAAACCACAGAAGATGTGATAAAAGTTGCACAGGTAATTATCTATTCTCATGGTATCCAAGCATGGAAACAAGAAAAAGAACCAAACCGAAATCATCCAACATTTTTTACTTGCTCAACGTCCATTTGGACTTATTTGGCACTTATTTGGAGAGGGTTGATGACACGTCGTCAACCGGTCGTAAGAACTTTTCGGATCTTAATGGAGCTTTGCTTCATAGAAGAACCCATTTTGATGGAAAAAGGCTTAGATAATGAACATCCATTTGAACAAGAACACCTATTGTGGAAATAATTAAGGATGATGAGCACATCAATTATCACTAAAACCATTTCCAAACAACCTGGGGTAGCTATGAACCAAGAATTCAGTACCATCCAACAGCGTCACGGCACTTGCCATAATTCCATATGACACATCCATATAGTAGAAGAGGAAAAATGAATTATTTGTTATAGGAACATATGGAACCATGCAGAATCCATCTAAATAAATTATGCCAGGCGAGAACATGTTGGAGACTGTGAGGAAAAGAATCTCTTTTAGCAGAAAATTGGTTTACGACACGAAATGACCGTAAACACTCATTCAAATTGCATCTCCTTTTGTGGAAGCAGTATCATTGATTGAAAACGCCTTTCTTTCCTAATAGCCATATCACAAATACCAGGGAAACCTCTAGATTGTTCCTTACCAAGAAAATATCATCTCCTCAAATTATCGAACACTTCATTTGAATTCTTACATCCAAAATCACTATCAGTTCATTAATCCTCTTCAGGGTATATTGCATCATTTGAATTCTAGCATTCAAAATCATTATCAGTTCATTTTAAAACAATAAACTAAAGATCAAACCAGCAAATTATCTAAATCAATCAAAACGATGGATAATTCAAATTCAAGAACTCCAGCAATTACCATTGAAAGAAGAGGAGCCGCCGGAAAACCGCCGGAGCTCGGCGTTGCCATGGGCGAAGTTGCAGCTAGGGCGAGGGCATCGGCCTTTCTGAAACATAATACATAGCTTCGTCTTGTATACCGTTCGACCTCCTAGCATCGTTAGAAGATAGATCTGAGATCGATTAGGGTTTCAGAGGAAAAACCCTAGCTTTTTTTTATATCCACGAACAAAGGTGTGCGAGGAGGAAATGAGATGGTGATTAAAGACTTGTGTGTCGCGTAGCTGGGGGTAGTATTGTAAACAGAGTTAATGGCAGAAATAGCCCAAGGTTTTACAAAAAACCAATGTGAAAATTGTTTTATATCATATGTTGCAATTTTATTGTAAATAGAGCTGTATACTTTTGGACAACACAAATTTCAATAATGATGGAAACAGGCTTCATGCCCTCACACCGTCACACACATCATACATCACATCAAGAAGGCCCATAAATTTGTCCTACAAATTCACCAGCTTTTGATATAAGTGACTTTATTCCAACTTATATTTTATAGCCATATGCATTCCACAATTTTCGCGATGTGGAACTACATTAACCACATTCTCAACGCTCCCTTCTCTCGTGTAAACGCATACGTGCAACGAGGACTTCACGTGCGATAGCTCAGATCTCATATGCAACGTGGAATAGACAAACACACGAGCTTTGATACCAAGCTAAATTTATATATATTCACAAACGAGGGATGAGACAATTTTATATTTATATTTATATGAATCTACACGGGCTTTTAATATAGACGAGATGCATCCAATAAAACTCAAGTCTTGTTGAGCTTTGTCAAGCCTTATATTCTATGCCCATGCACTTCTCATAATTTTTCCAAAACGAGATTATTTTAATCCACACATCTCAACAATTGCGCAACGTCGTTTGATCAGGTTTAACGCTGTAGACACCATCAACTCTAATGTTCCATCATGTGCTCGTGTTGAAGGTTTTAAACCGATCTTGGCCTAGGCGAGGTGTCTGTCATCGCTCAGTCTGTTCACCAACGACCGAGCGACTTAGAAGTCTAGTCCTGCGCTTGAGTAATGAGAGCGGGCGGAGTGGTGACACCGATAAATCCTGACTCAGGTTAAGGTTCGTGATGCAAGCGATGCAGATGTTCGCTTTGCGTTTGCACTCAGTTTAAGTATAGTCTCGGTTGGGGATCTTATGTAACTCTAATTTTTCAGATCCTATGTAACTCTAACTCTCATATTATTTAATAAAATGTTGATGGCAGGATTGTCCTTAAAAGTTTGTGCGCATTCTATTTTTATCATATAATGTAAGGGGTCGAATTCACAAGTAGATAGTGAAAGGAAATCATACCCGTAAAACAGCGGAGATGGTGCATATGATCTCCAATTATTCATCAACATGAATCATAAAAGACATATCTTTGCAGATCTGAATATCTGTTAGCAAAAGAACTTTCTTTTGTAGCTACCATAATCGCAGAAGTATCCAACCAAGTTCACCACCTTGCATAGGAGGCAAAACAAAAATTAGGCCGATAGGAACCTTTCTATTTTAGAGAAGTTCAAAATAATTCTTAATTATTTTTCTTTTGAAATCTCTTTTTCATCATCCTTTATGGTCTGCTATAGCCATCCTTTCATAGGGTTGTGGTACAATACATTTTCCCTATTTTACTGATAAGGGACTAAACTCTCTAACATGATAACACAATATATTGTATTATATAATTTATTCTCTTATTTGTTTTGTTTGCTCATCTATCTTAAGGCTTTGTGGCGGGATCAATTGGGTCTTACATCTAGAATCAATTGTCAATCTCAATTAATTCACAATTAATCAATTGATAATTTTAATTTAACAATCAAACTCCTATCAAGCTAATTGCTCATAAAAGTGTTGGATATGTATGCCCTAGAGGTCATTATTTTATATTACATTGGATACTTGGGATATATATGTACATGACAGTCTTGCTCGATATGATAGTATGCTATATAGTTTGTCTTAATCTTAACATGTGTATATGTTTTGCTTATATTACGTATCGCTAATACATGTTGATAAAACCCATAAGATCTTTACTTGACTACCATCTTTGTGATGGCGATCATACTCGTGGGGGCTGGGTAGTCTATAAGCGCATCCTTAAATGTCCATAGTCGTAGGAGTATTGAGGCAGGGTATCGATATTTCAGAGCAGACTAGTGTATACGTTTCTTATTCCCGAGAAGGGAGATGGCCGGTCCCACAGTCATTGGTGTACGACACCGAAGATTGTATACATGTGCTCATTAGGTTATGAGTTACACTAGACGGACTCGCCAGGAACTACTAGATGGTATTATACTTATCGTCAGATACCAGTTCTCTGGTGACATAAGTACATGGTAGCATGTCGACATAAAATCGTCATTTTTCTCGAGTGTGTTCCCATTGTATTTTGATTACTACCCTACCACGACTTTAAAGAGCCATACAAACATATAGTAGTTGAGTGCAGTCCCGAATCACTTGGAGGCAGTGAGCGATAGAAGGGATTCATCTCCCGGTATAAGGAGTTGATATCGCATTGTGTATGGTTGGCCATCACCTTAAGACCTGGGTCCAGACTGATGATATTACTGATAGAGGATCGGTAGTTTCTTGGTAGGTGATGAGCTTAATATCGGCACGATTTACCAGGTTATTAGGGATATGACGTTTTCTACCCCTTAGACCTGGTGTGCGATACTCTCAGACGAACAGACCGGACTGTACGGTAAATGCCACTTATAGGCTTAGTAGGGGTTCGGACGAGTTTACTTGTCGGACTTCTATTCGACAAATACCTGGGTAGCCGTTATGTACAGCTAGTGCCATTGACGTGCTTGTGAGCTGGGGATGTTGTCTAGTAGCTCACATCCAGCGTATTGTCAAGTCTTTAGAGTCCCACACATAGGGTTTCCGGTTATGGCGAAACGATGTAGTAGCCGTACTGGATACGTGCAAGTGTCTGATTAAAACTAATGTATTAGATACACTGACGGTAATCGAACGGTCGAAATACTAATCGGTCTTTTGGAAAAACGGATATTAAATCTAGTTTGGATTTAATATATTAATACATGTATTGGATATATGTATTTACTAGTATTTTGTCACTATTAATATATGTCACTTTTATGTATTTTAAATACATGGGGAAATAATTACAAGCATATATATATATATATATATATATATATATATATATATATATATATAGAGAGAGAGAGAGAGAGAGAGAGATATAGATATATATATATATTGTAATTATTTATTTATTTTTCTTTGGTTCTCTTTTGGTTATGTTGTGTCATGGGATTAGCACATGCTTGCCCGCTCTCATAAGGTGGACAAATGGAGGGGAGAGAAGAGAGTGGACACTTAGAGATGAGACGAAAATCTAGGGTTGGGATTTATTTTCTTTATGTTGAATGAATTCTAACCATTAAGTTATGGTTCATAACTTTGTATGCATTCTCTCTCATTTCTAGCTCCAAGCTCTCTTCCCCGTCCTCATTTTTCCAAAAGAAAAAGAAAATTAAAAGAGAACAATATTACAGTGAAGGAAACTACATCACTAAGACTTCAAGACTAACAAACTTGAATTCCTAGCCGCTTCAAGAGAATAAGTTAGAGCCAAAGTTGCAAGCTCTCAAGGTGGATCCATCTATGACCAAATGAGATCACTTGCAAGCTTGTTCTATGAACCATCTAGGAGCTTACATGGGGTCCAACCCAAAAAGAGGAGCACTTGAAGATGTTTCAAAAGTTGTAGTCTCAAACCTTGTATGAAAACCCCTATATTAGTTTACAAGTTCATAACTTTAGCATATTTCCTATTGTTTGGAACTAATTACTTCCTAGATTTTTAAAAACTCCATTATACGAAGTATTAAAATTGCTTGCTAAGGTGTAAAAGTTCCATCATATGATATCGGAGCCTAACTAAAGATATGAACTTGCTATGACAACTTTAGAATTGTAAAACCCTTTTTTTTTTTATGAAACTAGGTTTTAAAAATTGCCACAAAATTAAATCTATCGCATGTTTCATGATTAATTTGGTGTTTAGGTTCATACCAAAGCCTAATTTAGTGACCATGGAAGTTCGGAGAAGTGTCGGTCGGGGGGTTACCCCAACCCGAGACCACCTAGTGATGGTCGCTGTAAATGGATGGGGGTTAGGGTCATGACAATCACGGCCCGACGGAATTTGAAAAACAACAATTTTACAAAGTATAATCCCAATCCATCACCAAGATCATCAAATACAATACAATGTGCAAACTAGAAAAGAGTAGAGAGATGCTACAACCTTTGTAGCGTGTCCAGCTAATCCCGAAAGACCCATCTAGACTTTGTGAGCTCCTGGACCCGTCTGAACGTCGACAGCCTCGCCGTGGATGATCCGCGTTGAAAGCGGGCTGCCCGAGCTCCAACTCCCTCACCGGACGAAGAAACTCCCTCTAGAGGCTAGTTAGGTGTAAAAGAAGACGATGTGAACGATCGGAACTCTTTCCTTTTGTCACTCCCTCACCATGGTTATACTTGCCATTAACCTAGAGAGCAAAAGCTCTGAAGGAGGAAGAAGAAAATGTTTGATGACTTGAAAATAATGAATTAAGTTAATTCATTTTTTCCACCCATATCATACAAATATGACATGAGTCACTCTCTCTCACATGTGTGTGTCACACACACAAGAGAGAGGGTGAGCCCCACTATTTATTAAGTATAATAAATAAATAATAATGTATACATATACATTAATACACACACACACACACACATTTTCATGCACACACATATTTATTTATTTACACATAATATAAAATGGTGAGAATTAATATATATATCATATATATATTAAATAAGTATTAGTACATTATCCCGTACACGTACACATCATGTATCACATACACGAAATGTCATCAATATCTTCTCAGCATCATATACACTATACTAGAAACCGCATCATCTATACGGCTATCAAGTCAAAACTTAACTTGATATTCCGGTTTTTAAACCGGCTAGTATAACAGCCGTCCGATTAAATGCGTATATCCAATATACATGTTTTTATCAAACTCATGCACGTATCCTTATACGCACATCACATCGCGTTTTGCTTGGACAGGCACTTTTGTTGCGGGACTCTAAAGACCTGTTAATACGCTGGCAGTAGGTTATACATGATTACATCTGATTGAATCTGAAACTCTTTGAGATTCAACTCCCTTTCGGGATAACCCACAAGCTTGTCAGTGGCACTAGCTGTACGTAACAGCTACCCAGGTATGAGCAAGATAAAGACAGGCCGAAGAGCGAACTCATCCGGACCCGACAAAGTCTATAAGTGACAGTCACAGTACAGTCCAGTCTCCTCGTCAAAGAGTATCGCACGTGGGGCGTGGCCCACGCATCCTTTGGATGCCCTTTCCTTATATGTGTGTGTGTGTGTGTGTGTGTGTGTGTGTGTGTGTGTGTATGTATGTATGTATGTATGTATATATATGTATGTATGTATATATATACACTATTACAATTGGGGGTTGCCTCTACGGATAATGAAATCCATAGGGACAGATTTAATTTGGTCCTATGGACTAATCTGTAGGGCCCGACGGTTGTCCTTACGGTGCCCGACGTTTTAATTTAAAAATATTAAATCTAATTTGTTGTTTACCCCTACGGAGCCGCAAATCAATAACCTACGGACTAATCCGTTGGGGCATCTAAATGGGAATTTAATTAAAAAGGCAAAGAAATGCCATACGCCTCATCTCTCTCGCGCGTTAACTCCCAAAATCCCCAAATTTCTCGTTCCCACCGCGCGCGTCGCAGTTTTCTCGTCGCCGTTCTCGTCGTCGCCACCACCCTCCGCTTCGTCGTCGCCACCGCCCTCGTTCTTCCTCGTCGCCGATTGCGCGCGTTGTCGACCACCGATCGAGCGTCTCCGTCGTCTCCGCCGTCTCCGTCGTCTCCACCTACAGGTTAGTAAATCTCCAATTAAACATAATTTTGATGATTTTAGGGCTAGGGTTCAGGGTTTGGGTATCGATGAGGGTTAGGGTTAGGCATCGGTTGGGGTTAGGATTAGGGTTAGGGTTAGGGTTTGGTTGGGGTTTGGTGTTGGGGTTGGGGTTCGGCTGGGGTTGCGGTTGTGGTTGTGGTTGGGGTTAGGGTTGGGGTTCGGCCGGGGCTGGGGCCGGGGCTGGGGTTAGGGTTAAGGTTGGGGTTGGGGTTCGGCCGGGGCTACCTAGTTGATATTAGACGGAACGGATGCTTGTAAATTTAAGAAAAACTTATGAGAATTGCACTTGACTTCAATCTATCCGAAAGTGATCGATTACGTTGATTGATTGTCCCTTCACAACCGTGAACCAAATTTTGTTGAAATTAGTAATTGGGCTACGAATGTTCATATTCGACCCATTTGCTTAATTAATTTCATGAAAAGAAAATCTATGAAAGGATGGATCATGAGAAGGACTGATATTTAATTATAAAAACCTGTTATAAGAATCTATTGACAAAGTAGCTGCCTTCATGCATGGGACATGCACCAAAATGGCTATTTCAACACACAAAGCTCAAACCCAATATATAATTCACTTACCACATGAGAAAAACATGTGAAAGCGTGTTGCCCACAAGGTAGTGAAATCGTAGAGCACTCTTGATGCAATGCATGTTGTGGCAAAATATATACGTTATTTAGACTGAAATAAGTTCAAACATAGATCAAGGGTTGATTTAGGATCAGGAACCCATAACATTCGATATGAACATTGGAGTCATTACTACTGTACGTTTTTTGAAATCGGTACAGAAATCCCTACAAGATGGCCACAAGGTTTTCATGGAGACTGTGGAGGTTGTTTGGAAGATCTACGGAGGCTCTGAAGTTTATTGAGCGGATTAGACGGGTTTGCTAGTTTAACTTTTTCTTAATAGTGATTTTGAATTAGGGCCTTCTTCGTACTTTTGCATTATTAGAAATTACAAGTACTTTTGCTAGTTTTACTAGTATTTTGCGCGTGTAATACATATTGTTGATGTATAGCATGGTTTGAAAATTTGAATACATGTTATTGTAACATTTCAGAAAATATAAAATATTATTTTTGGAATTTAATATTAAAATAATATATTTCCCGGAAACTGCATGATTTGCGAAATTGGGGTTTTCGGAAAAAGGTATAAATATATGCCAATAATTATGAAATAAATGGAAATTAAAATGATTTGTTCATTTAATAATATAATTAAAGGATTTGGCATTTTTTAAATTTATTATATGCAATTTTGTTAAAAACCCGATTAGTGCACTGCTAATCGTGATTAAGCCAAATCCGTATTTCTACAGCTTTTCATGGTTAGTGCACCATGTCATATTGCTTTTGGTTACATGTTGTGTTCTTGTGTTACTTTGGGTATTTTGTGACTTGGGTTTTAAATAAAAAGAAAAGGATAAGAAGAGAAAGGGTAGAAGGGTAATATTGAGATAGAGTGGGTGAGAATAAGAAAGGGGAGAGAGAGAGGCTGCCTCATTCTAAACTTCCCCATTATTTCTTGCATCTTCTTCTTCCTCTCTTCCCTCCACCATCAACCCCAAGATCCACCTCAAAAACTCCATCAAAACCCTAATTCCCTTTCACAAAAATTGATCCCCTCTACACCCTCTACACATTGGACCAAGAAAAGTGAGATTTCGACCACCTTGAGGAGCTAGGATTTTTCTTGGGTTGCCAAAGTGAGGTAATTTCATCACTCTTAGCATAGTATTTCATTCACTTTACCCTTCATGCAAGTTTAGAGGTGAAATTGTGATGTTTAGTGAGCATTGGGAAACCCTAGTAAAGGGTTTGAGTGTTGTTTGAATTTGGGTGATGCCTAGTGGCTGTTAACTAGACTTGGGTGTTGTTTTAATGACCTGGACCAGAGCTTAGAAACCGAAACACGGATTTAGAAACCCCGACATCGGATAAATGTGTGAATTGATAGGGTATTTTGGAATCTGGAGCAACCCGGGGACACTAGAAATGATTTTGCAATTACTGGGAGTCGTGCAAGCACCTAGGAGGTTGCCACCAAGACCTAAGCCCCAAACCCTGCACCAGGGCCGCAGATTTATTCAATTTGGCCGCAATTTGCGGCCAGGGTAGGTTAGAATTGATTCGTATTTGTTCTGGGGTCCCTTTAGCTGTAAACTAGACCCTCCATATATGCAGAATTGACCAATTTGGCTTAGGGTAAAATCTGGGACCATTTCCATGAGTTGATGCATTGTTTTACGACTTCGTTTTGACTTGATTTTTGTATTTAGTATTTTGTTTCCGTCGTGTGGCGTTTGTACGTCAACGACCAGGGTTAATTGTCGTGTTTTGCACGCAAAGCTATAGGTTTTAACCTATAAGCGAAACGTGTGCCGTTTTGGTTTTTCCGCCTTGATTTTTAATACGCATTGCGATTGTTTATTATTGTAGGTACCTTCGCGTGGATTCCGAGGCGACCGAGCGTGGCATCATCGATTTCGGCAAGCGAAGACCAGGTGAGTAGATCTATATCCACGGGAGAAGTTGGGTGGATGGTGTATAGCATATGGTTAGGAAACCTAGATTAGGAACTAGAGTTAGAATGAGATAGCTATGAAACCATATCAGAAACTAGAGGATAGTTAGAAGTGATATGTTACTACTATCATAGGATGACATTTAGCGATATTGCCGTTTAGGGTACTGTAGGACTAGATAATCGATGTAGATGCGTCATCCGAACCATACCTTTTTCTAAAACGAAGAGTCGTATGTATCTTTTAAATATATACCTTGAGGGATGTTACGGATTTTCAAATGATATCTTTTTCTTAAAAACACCGTAACCCCTATTTTCAAAACTACGATTCACTTCTTTAAAAATCGGATTGTATGGTTCGGGTGTGTTTCTTAGATTAGATACTTATACTTAGTAGAGATAGAATGTTTATGTAAATTCGATTTGATGTGTGTTATAAATGCGATGAAAGAATATAAGACGGATGTGATATGATGATATGATGATATGATGGTATACGGATGCGAGTCGATCAAAATGATTTATACCCTGCCGGTCCCCTGATATGAGATTATTGCGGATGTGACCTGGGACATAGGTGTTTGTGTGTGTGTGTGTGTGTGTGTGTGTGTGTGTGTGTAGGATGTTGTGAGTCATAGATGATAGGTCGTATGTGATATTAGGCCGTACCCTCATTTGTCTTATAGGATGATAGGATCCCTACCAGCTTAATGCCGCCGTACGATGATTTTCCGTGCGTGATGAGTTTGACTTGATGATTGATCCTTACTCTTGACTTGAGGTTGCCGTACGATGGATCATACCGTACGCGATACTGTTAGGCTGGATGCCGATTGACAGATTTCCCGACTCGGTCATATTAGATACGTATACTCGTCAGCATTTGCATATGTTTTACCTTATGCTGCCTTCATGTTATCCGTATTGCATCTCTTATACCTGTGATAGTACACCTGCACCATTATCGATGATGCGTATGTTACACGTACACAGATTGTAGGCTCACACACATCATCATCGATAATTGCCATGTCACTACACAGTAGGATTGCCGCATCATGATACGACTCTTCGCATAACATACTTACATATACATTGCTATATCCATACTTACGCATACATACATATTGTATATTCATATTAGTGCACATATGTAACAACCGAGTCCAGTTATACCAATTTCAGTTACCGTATGTGTTGTTTGTGGTATTTATTTCATTTATCATGTTTGGTTGCAAATGGTAATTTACTTTATATTCGACCCGTTTACTTGAGCTCGTTGTTTCCTAGTTATAGATTACACCAACATTTCATATTCTTGCATATAACCATTTAAGTTACTTAAAATAATTTAAAAATACTTGACATAGCCTGCTTGATACCCCTAACCCTGTGGTAGCATCCTTGTATCGTGTTCTCGTCCCGTTCAGTGAAACAGACGTGTTTGGACGGCTACGCGCAGGTACGTGCGTCCGTTCTTGGGGGTATGCCTTTTTGTTACAAAATCCTTCATTTTAAATTTTGGAACTTGTTAATAATTTTCATATTTCAAATTCAAAATTTTGGACCCGACCCGGGCGCAATTCTGAAATATTTTGCATTCCGCCAAATCCTATTCATTTTAAATTTTTTTAAATCAGCTTAAAAATATTTTTCAGCCTATCAGATTTTCTAAGCCAACGATATTGTATTTTTAAAACCCAGTAAATCTTTTATAAATTTTTCCTAACAATTTCCCTAACCAATCTAAACCCTCATCGCTAGGCCCCACGACACCCTCTCTCTCACTTTTCTCCTTCTCTCTCTTACTCTTTCTCTCTCACCCCCACTACCAGACGAATCTATCTCTACTCCTCTTTCTCTCTCCTCTCGTTTCTCTCTATCTCTCTCATCTCGCGCCCGTTTCTTTCTCCTATCGCGGTGCGCGAGAATCCCGTCACCTCCCCCGCGTTATACTCACCTTCCTTCTACATCTTCTTCTTCTTCTTCTTTTCTTTTTTAAATCCCATGCAACCTCGTCTCGAGCCCACCAGAGAAACCCTAACCCTAGCCGCTTCCTCTGCTCCTCAAACCCAACCTTGTCACCACCTCCATCTCATCCTCTTCTCATCCTCCTCCCCGTCTTCATCTTCTTTTTCTTTCCTCTCTCTCCTGCACACACCCACAGAACACCCGGCAACCCAACGTCCCTGATCGTCGCCGACGACCCCAGCATCGCACCCACCATCATCACCATCTCGTTTCCTTCCCCTCCTCTACATTAGCACCTCAACTAAACCCTGCACGTACCCTACATTAAAACCCCAGAAACTAACCCCTAACACACCCTGAAACCTGCACCCTCGCCGGCACCTCACCGTCAGTGACCCCGACACCACCACCTTGTCTCCCTGACCCCAGCACGCAGACCAGTAAGCAATCCTTTCTCCTTCTCCTTCTTTTCCTCTTCTCTTCTCTTCTCTTCTCTTTCTTTGTCTTTTCTTGAATGCATTGTTCACTGTTTTGTTAGATCGTCGGAATCCGGTCGGGCCGTCGACGATCTCGATGACCCAGCGAGGACATCTGACCCGTGTGATCCCATCGTTCGTCGTTTAGACTCATTCTGTGTACCGTGCGCGCGTCGCGACTTTTCCCGCCGACGCGAGACGTTCCGTTTACCGTATCGCGATCCGTCGAGGCAAGTGAAACTTGCTACATGCTATTCATACTATTCCTATATTTATTTATCTAATTTCATATTAAATCTCTAGATAGAATCTAAAGTCTTGAATTCCAAGTTGACAGTGCGATGTTCCGTTTACACATTTTAGATTCAAAACTTGAAACATAATTGTTGCATTTAGTTGACTATACCTAGTAACCACAGTTATATTTTAATCACATAATAACCATTGTACATAGTCTATGATACCCTTTCTATAGTTTTACTCTGTCGGACACCCGTGTGCATCTTTAATCGGTTTTAGTTATAATTGCATCTATTGAACATATTATACGTATCATTGCATCCCTAAATTACTTAATACTTATTAACATGATTTTAACATCCATATTTGTCATACTGTATTCATATAATGTTGAAACTATCTCTTAAACACAAACTGATAACCGTACAACTAGGTAGTTTAATCTGCACCTATTGCTTATCATGTTACATGTGCCAGTTTATTGTTCTGATAGTACCCATGCTTGTTTATTCATAACCATGATTATGCTAGTTGATTATGAGCACCCACATGATATCTTGTACACCCTGACATGACTTGCTACACATATTACTTGACCCGACATGGTACCGTACAACTCTTGGCATAATGTGACACCTTTATATATTACCTGGCTTGACCTGATGTACCATGGTCTTACCTGTTACCTGATCTTGTGTCTAATGCCAACAAACCTGACCTGTTGTCCTTACGGACCGTTCCTGTTGTCTATCTAGACAAACCTGTACCTGCTTGATCCTGTGTTGGCATTAGCTCTAGATTATTTATACATAACTTGACCACATATAACTTGGGGTATGGGGAAATCAATGATGAAACCTGACTTGTAACTCGACAGTTGCTTGCTTTTACTGATCAGTTTTAGAGGCTAGGCCAGCCTCGGGATGATGCTGCTGACATCATTCGTCTTTACATATTTCCTGTTTTAGTGCCTAGCGGCATGTCTCGGTTTCAGCCCGAGTGTCTTAGACCGTGGTCCCGGGCATGCACGGGATACTATTGAGTTACATCAAATTGATTTCAAAGACTTGAGACTATTCAACCCAATAGACCAGTTTAGATTACTCACTATACACTGCCTTTCACTACCTTGATTTATATTGTTGCTACACCTGCTCTACCATTTATGTTTATGTCTTGTTACCCTGTTTATATTTTATTGCTTGATGTTATGACGCGCTGACGTCTGGGTTTTGCATGGCCCAGATTCCGTACCTTTACTGCAGTCCAAGCAGGAGTACTTCAGCTAACAGGCCGAGTAGTGAGGACTCAGTAGTAGTTAGTTCTTTTACTTTTCAGCATTTTATTCCTGATGTGAGCCTGCATTATGGGACATACTTTCCAGTTATTCTTGTATTGGATCTCTTGCTTCCGCATTATTTATTCTTGACTCATTTTATTTTGGCTTATGGACATGTGTTAGATAGTTTTATTCTGTTCTTGATATCTCTATAACCGTAATGTAACTGTGGGAGGATAATTCCTATCCACAGGTAGCATGGTTGGCTATGTCACATGCCTACCTTAGCGTACTCTGGGAAGCGGGGACTTTGTTTGGTTTGTGGATCGGCGGATCATACTATTAACTCTTGTCCGTCGAAGCTTCGCACAAAGGATGATCTTCAGAAGCCGCTGCAGAAACCGTTTCCGGGACAGAAGCAGCTGACTCAAGGACCCAATCAGGCTCGAGCTTTTACCTTGACGGCTGAGGAAGCCAAGGCTTCAGGAGAAGTTGTTTCAGGTATTCTACTTGTTTATGGTTTTCCCGCATTAGCGTTATTTGATTCTGGTGCATCCCATTGTTTTATATCGTCTAAGTTTATTGCTACACACTCGATTACTTGCACGACCCTGTCTAGTTTCTGGGATATACACACTGGGAATGGGAAAATCATATCTAGTACAGAGTGTAAAGATTGTACAGTTGTTGTTTGCGGACGAGAGCTTTTTGCAGATTTCTTGGTGATTGATACGGGCAGCTATGAAGTCGTCTTGGGAATGGATTTTCTCGGCACTTTCCATGCTCAGATTGATTGTAGGGCAAAGAAAGTAATTTTCCAGATTCCCGAACATCCCGAGTTTATCTTTATTGGAGGAAGCAATTCTGTCGGGTCAGTCGAGTTTAGGGCTAGGCCGACAACTAATGTTCTTTCATCGATGGAGGTTGATAAAAGTGAAGCGCCCGCTGTTGTTCGAGATTTCATGGACGTGTTTGAAGACATATCAGGTTTACCGCCGAGGTGAGACGTGGAGTTCGCGATTGATCTTATTCCTGGTGCGGCGCTAGAATCTAAAGCGTATTATCCAATGGCACCAGTGGAGCTGGAAGAAGTCAAGAAGCATGTTACTGAATTACTTGAGAAGGGTTGGATTCACAGCAGTAACTCGCCTTGGGGAGCTCCAGTTCTTCTAGTAAAGAAGAAAGATGGCACAAGGAGGATGTGCATCGACTATCGAGAATTAAACCGGGTGACTATTAAGAACAAGTACCCGATCCCTCGCATTGGCGAACTATTTGAGCAGCTTAGTGGCGCGAGGGTATTCTCGAAGCTGGATTTGCGATCCGGATATCATCAGGTCCGAGTGAAAGCAGAGGATATTTGCAAGACGGCGTTCCGAACTCGGTATGGACATTACGAGTACTTAGTGATGCCCTTCGGAGTTACGAATGCACCAGCTATATTCATGGACTTGATTAACCGAATCTTTTCACCATTCTTGGACCAGTTTATTGTGGTGTTCATTGACGATATTCTGGTCTACTCGAAGAGTATTGAAGAGCATGCTGAACATTTGAAGATCGCACTGCAGACGTTGAGACAAGAGAAATTATATGCAAAGATGAGCAAGTGCAAGTTTTGGCTGAAAGAAGTAAAGTTTTTGGGGCATGCTGTGTCTGGCGATGGAATCGTCGTCGATCCCGAAAAGATTGCAGCAGTTCGAGATTGGCCGGTTCTGAAGAATGTTGCGGAGATAAGAAGCTTTCTTGGACTCGCCGGGTACTACAGAAGATTTGTGGAGAACTTTGTTCGTCTGGCAGAGCCGTTGACCAAGCTTACGCGCAAGGAGGTACCTTTTGTGTGGACGGATAGGTGTGCGTCAGCTTTCGAGGCGTTGAAGCAGAAATTGATAACCGCTTCTATTCTGACCGTGCCAGACAGTTCCGGAGGATTGGTGATTCACAACGACGCATCTGGGAAAGGATTGGGATGTGTTTTGATGCAGCATGGGAAGGTTGTAGCGTACGCATCGAGACAGTTGAAGACCCATGAGAAGAATTACCCAACTCATGACTTGGAGCTTGCGGCTATGATCATCGCTTTGAAGATTTGGAGACACTACCTTTTGGACGAAAGGGTCGAGATTTTCACGGATCATAAAAGCTTGAAGTATGTGTTCATGCAGAAGGAGCTTAATATGAGGCAAAGTAGATGGTTGGAGCTGATGGCTGACTATGATCTTGATCTTAAGTACCATCTGGGGAAAGTTAATGTTGTGCCGGATGCGCTCAGTCGGTTACCAGCAATTTAGATGTTGACTGCACGGAAGGAACTCATTGAAGACTTTCGAAGATTTGATTTGGAGGTTGTGCTACAACATTCTTCGGGACAGCTGCAGGTACATTCGTCGTTGATCGAGAATATTAAAGCAGCGCAATCGCGAGACCCTAGATTGCAAAAGTTTCGAGAACAGGTTGAAGCTGGATTTCGAACAGACTTATTGATCCATGAAGATGGTTCGTTGAGATATGGTAGCCGGATGTGTGTGCCAAAGGGAGATATTCACGAAGAACTTATGAAGGTGGCACACAGTTCAACATATTCCGTACATTCAGGAGGCACGAAGATGTACCGAGACATACGACATCATTTCTGGTGGGAAGGCATAAAACGGGAGATTGCCCGCTTTGTGGCAAAATGCTTGGTGTGTCAGCAAGTTAAGGCTGAACATCAAAGGGTTGCTGGTTTATTGCAACCACTTCCGATTCCTCAATGGAAGTGGGAACATATAACCATGGATTTTGTGACAGCTCTACCGCGGAGTCCAAAAGGCAACAATGCAGTTTGGGTGATTGTTTATCGTTTGACAAAGGCAGCTCATTTCATTCCTTTTCGGGTTGGTCAATCAACGGAAACTTTGGCAGAACGGTACATGCAGGAGATTGTAAGATTGTGTAACACCCAAGTTCATTTATACCAATTCCAGTTTCAGTATTTTACTTATTCATAGTCTATTCCTGGTTTAGCGTGTGTGGGTGCGAATAGTATTTTACATGTTACTGGGCTTTCGACCCGATCCGCTTGCTGAACCTGTTTGACTCTTATTATAGATTGCCTTGACTTGTTGCATGAACCGGTGCACCTCATAATTTAGTATACTGGTATTTTATCCTTTATCGCATCTTTTGTATACAACAGTTTAATTCAGGTAAAATAAATTAAACTTGCTTTTCATGACCTGCTTGATACCCCTAACATTGTGCTAGCATCCTTGCATCGTGCTCTCGTCCCGTTCAGTGAAACGGACGTGTTTGGACGGTTACGCGCACGTACGTGCATCCGTTCTTGGGGGTATGCTCTTTTTTTTATTACAGAATCCTTCATTTCAATTTTTGGAACTAATTTTCATATTTCAAATTCAAAATTTTGGACCCGACCCGGGCGCATTTCTGATATATTTTGTATTCCCGCAAATTCTAATTATTTAATATTTAATTTTACCTAACTTAAATCTTTCAGCTTAGGAAATCCTATTAAAAGTGGTTTAAATATCTTTTTATATTTTTCACAACCTATTTCTCTCTACGAGCTAATCCCCTTCTTTGTTCACCGGGCCCCACGTCTCCTTCTCTCTTCTCTAAAAATCTTTTCCATTTCTCTCTCCCCGGTTTTCCTCAACCAATCAGGGATTCTTTTATAAATCACTGGGCCCCACTAATTTCTCCCTTTCTCTCTCTTTCCCTTTCTTTCTTTCTCTCAGCGACGCAGCCCTCTCTCTCCCCTTCTCTTTCTCTCTCCTCTCGCGCACTCTCTCTCACCTCTCGCGAACACTGTTCGCTCCTCGACTCTGGTCACCGCCCGAGCGATGCAGTCACTTCCCTCTTTCGTTCTCGCCGTCTTCTTCTTTGTTAACCCCTCGCCGCCACCATCTCGATCTCCCCTCGACCTCGTCTCTACCGCAGGTGCCTCGTCTTCACCATCGCCTACTCCCCCTTCCTCGGCTAACACCAAGGATCCTCTCTCCGTTCATCCTCGACGCCTTCATCCTTTCAACCTTTCTTCAACCCTCGCCCAAGCCATCGCGATCACCTCGCCTTCATCTTGACCCGCAAACCCAAACCCTAGCACCCCTTCATCTTCATCCCCTCATCTCCTTCACCATCTCCCCCACTTTCTCCCATCACCGTCGTCTCACCGACCACCACCACTCCCTAACCTCCAATACCCGAGGCCATCTCTGCATGTTCAAACCCTGGATGAGAACCCCGACGCCTAGAACTGTGGCCACTGCCTCGCCGGAGCCCCAGCCTCGTCAACCTTCGAACACCAACCCATCTCCTCGACCATGACTCCATAACCGACTTCTCCTCCTTCCTTGCACTGAGAAACTCGTCGTCACCTCAAAACCCAACACCATAGCCACCATCTCGCCTTCACCCTGTCTCCTTTATCTTCCTCTCTTCACTAGTGACACCATCAAACCGAGAACCCAACGCTGTCATACCATTGTCATCAACTCTCGTCTTCCCTCTAAACCGAGCTATACCCAGATCTACCTTTGCTACCCAAGTCTGGTTCAAGCCGAACTATGTTCCTTGGCCGAGATCAAGTTTTGATCAGGCTGCCGACGATCCGAGCAACCCTGTCGACATTCTCTACCTGTGTGGTTACAATTCTTGCACTGCTTGGTTCAGTCCCGTGTGAGCGTGTGGACGTTGCGACGTTTGCCGACTCTGGACACTGCGTGCGCATCCCGTATCGTGATCCGATCGAGGCAAGTTAATCTTGCTACATGCTACTATAACATCTATACATATTTATTTCATGTCTAAAACTGTAAGTGGAATCTAAGGCTATTAATTTTCATTATTGCATTTCGATGTCAGAATATATCATGGTAGACTCGGATCTTAAATTATAATTCGTTGCATGTTAGAGCACCATATCGTTTACCTACATCCGTGTTTAAATTGCTTACTAATTAACTGCATAACTCCTAGCACCTTGAAATAGTTTCTATCCCGAATACCTAGTGGCATCCATTGAACGTATTTTATATATCATTGCATCTCTAGAGTATTTAGTACGTATTAGCATGATTTTAACATTCTTATGTGTTTTACTGTATTCATGTAAAGTCGAAACCATCTATTAGATACAAACTGATAACTGTGCATCTACATACCTTAATCTGTACCTGATTGCATTTCACGTTATAAATTCCAGCTTGTTGATTCTATTAGTACACATGCTTGTTCTGTATGCCATGATTATGCTAGTTTGATTTTGAGCACCCACATGATATCTTGTACACCCTGACATGACCTGCTATAACTATTACTTGATATGACATGGTACCGTACACTCTTTACATGACATGACATCTAAGTACACTACTCGACTTGACCTGATATACCATGGCTTTACCTGTTACCTGATCTTGTGTCTAATGCCAACAAACCTGACATGTAGTCCTCACGGACCGTTCCTGCTGTCTATCCAGACAAACCTGCTCTTACCTGATCCTGTGTTGGCATTAGTTCTTGATTTCGGAATACCTGACTTGACACATATAATTTGGGGGTATGGGGAAATCAAAAGTGTGAACTAAAATGTAACTTAAAAGGGTATTACTTGATCCGTGGTCCCGGGGGGTAACGGGACAGAGCCATTCGTGACTCTTACATATTCTTGATCCGTGGTCCCGGGGGGTAACGGGACAGAACCACTCTTGGTTCACATATTCCTTTTCCGTGGTCCCGGGGGGTAACGGGACATATCCTTTGAGTTACATGGAGGATTACTCAAATTGATTTCAAAGACTTTAGAACAGATAACCCAATAGAACAGTTTAGTTTACTCACTGCACACTACCCTTCACTGCCCTGATTTACATTACTGTTACACCTGCTTTTCATTCATGATTATATTTGTATTGCCTGTTACCCTGTTTGTACTTTAGTACTTGATGACATGACGCGCTGACGTCTGGGTTTTGCATGGCCCAGATTCTTCTACCTTGTTGCTGACTGACCAGTAGTATTGCCGCTGTTAGACTGAGCGGTGAAGTTCCTGTCAGTATGTAGTCTTACTTTCCAGGTTTCATTATTATACCTTTGGCTTCCGCACATTGTTATTCCTTGACTCTTTTACTCTGGCTTATGGACATGTACTAGATAGTTGGTTTATTTTTCCTGTTCTTGATATCTCTACAGCCGTAATGTGACTGTGGAGGGATTTTTCCTATCCATAGGTAGCATGGTTGGCTATGTCACGTGCCCATCTTAGCGTACTCTGGGAAGCGGGGCGTGACATGGTTCTTTTGGTATCAGAGCCACATGATATAGGTTAATCGGGTTGATTCTTTTGTAGTTAGGTATTGGACCCAATACACGAATCAGAATACTCGTGATTAGGAACATGTCCTGCCACCTTGCTTATCGTGATTGTTGAATCATATCCTTCTCTTGATCCTTTGTTTGGGCGATATGCAAACCACTTTGCATTTTGACCTGAAATCTTTTGGTTCTCTATTGTTTCTCCCTGTTTCTTGATTCTGATACTAGGATTTGGGCGACTTGGGTGGAGTTATGTAATTGTGCCCATGAACTGCAGCATGGTTACAATGCGCTGCTCTATTTAAGTAACTTGGAGTCCTGGTCTTGATTCACTTTCTTGTTCCATGATCGTTAAACTACCTTGCTCATTTCGGTTTCATTGCTTACCAGTTATTATTTCATCGCCAGCTTGAATCATGTTTACCGTGTTTAACCCTCTTCAGTATCTTGACTTCGGATGAAGTCATCTCGGTATTTTACTCGTTCTTGTTTTCCCCCGCATTAGGATTATTCAATCCTGGTGCATTCCCTTGTTTGTTGTTGTCTTGGGAATGGATTTTCGCGGCACTTTACACGCTCATATTGATTGTAAGGAAGGGAAAGTGATTCTCCATATTCCCGGACATCCGGAAGTTGTTTGCTGGAGGAAGCAGTTCTGTCGGGCCAGTCGAGTTAGGGCTAGGCCGACAAACAATGTTCTTTCGTCAATGGAAGTGGATAAGGAAGAAGCGCCGGCTATATTCGAGAGTTTCATGGACGTGTTTGAAGACATATCAGGTTTACCGCCGAAGCGAGACGTGGAGTTCGCAATTGAACTTGTTCCTGGTGCAGCGCCAATCTCAAAGGCGTATTACCCAATGGCACCAGTGGAGTTGGAAGGAGTCAGGAAGCTGGTTGCTGAATTACATGAGAAGGGTTGGTTTCGCCGCAGCAACTTAACTGGGGAAGCTCCAGTTCTCCTAGTAAAGAAGAAAGATGACACAGGGAAGGCGTGCGTTGACTACCGAGAATTAAACCGAGAGACTATTATGAACAAGTACCTGATCCATCGCATTGGCAAAGTGTTTGAGTAGCTTAGTGGCACGAGGGTATTCTCGAAGCTGGATTTGCGCTTCGGATATCATCAGGTCCGAGTTAAATCAGAAGATATTTGTAAGACTGCGTTTCGAACTCAGTATAGACATTACGAGTATTAGTGATGCCCTTCGGAGTAACGAATACACCGGCAATATTTATGGAATTGATGAACTGGATCTTTTCACCATTCTTGGACCAGTTTTAGTAAGGGTCATTGAAGATATTCTGATCTACTCGAGGAGTATTGAAGAGCATGCAGAACTCTTGAAGATCGCACTGCAGATATTGAGACAAGAAAGATTATATGCAAAGATGAGCAAGTGCAAGTTTTGGCTTGAAGAAGTAAAGTTTTGGGGAATGTTGTGTTTGGCGATGGAATAGCTGTCGATCCCGAAAAGATTGCAGCAATGCGTGATTGGCCGATTCCGAAGAATGTTGCGGAGGTAAGAAGTTTCTTGGACTGGGTTCTTGAAGAATGTTGCGGAGGTAAGAAGTTTCTTGGACTGGGTTCTTGAAGAATTTTGCTCGTTTGGCTGAGCCTCTGACCAAGCTTACACACAAGAAAGTACCATTTGTGTGGACGAATAAGTGTGCGTCAGCTTTTGAGACGTTGGAGCAAAGTTTGATAACTGCTTTTGTTTTAACCATGCCAGACGGTTCCGGAGGATTGGTATTTCGCAGCAACGCATCTGGGAAAGGATTGGGATGTGTATTGGTACAGCATGGGAAAGTTACAACTTATGCATCAAGACAGTTGGAGACCCATGAGAAGAATTACCCAACTCATGACTTGGAGTTAGTAGCTATGATTTTTTGCTTTGGAGATTTGGAGACACCACTTATTGGGCGTAAGGGGTCGGAATATTCACCGATCATAAAAGCCCAAAGTACGTGTTCGCTCAGAAGGAGCTAATTGTGAGACAGCGAAGATGGTTGAAGCTGAAGGCTGACTACGATTTCGATCTTAAGTACTATCCGGGAAAATTTAGCGTCGTACCGGATGCTCAGTCGTATATCGGCAATTCAGATGTTGACTGTGCAGAAGGAACTCGTTGAAGACTTTTGAAGATTTGATTCGGAGGTTGTGCTACCGCATTCTACGGGACAGTTAATGCAGCTACAAGTACGTTCGTCGTTGATCGAGAATATTAAAGCAGCGCAACCGCAAGACCCTAGATTGCAAAAGTTTCGAGAACAGGTTGAAGCCGGAATACGAACAGATTTACTGATACATGAAGATGGTTCGTTGAGATATGATAGCCGTTTGTGTGTGCCAAAGGGAGATATTCGCGAAGGGCTTATGAAGGAGGCACACAGTTCAGCTTATTCCGTACATCCAAAAGGCACGAAGATGTACCGAGGTACACGACGGCATTTCTGGTGGGAAGGCATGAAACAGGAGATTGCTCGCTCTGTGGCAAAGTGCTTGGTGTGTCAGCAAGTTAAGGCCGAACGTCACAGGGTTGCTGGTTTAGTGCAACCACTTCCGACTCTTCAGTGGAAGTGGGAACATATGACCATGGATTTCGTGACGGCTTTACCGCGGAGTCCAAAGGGCAACAATGCGGTTTGGGTGATTGTTGATCGTTTGACCAAAGCAGCTCATTTCATTCCTTTTCGGGTTGGTCAATCAACAGAGACTTTGGCGGAGCGATACATGCAGGAGACTGTAAGATTTTATGGAGTACTGGTGAGCATCGTGTCCGATCGTGACACTCGGTTCTTATCACACTTTTGGCGGAGCTTACAGGAAAGTTTGGGGACTCGGTTGAAGTTTAGCACAGCTTATCGCCCTCTAACAGATGGCCAGTCGGAGAAAGCGATCCACATTTTCGAAGACATGTTGAAATATTGCATGTTATACTTCAAGGGTTCATGGGAGGATCATCTACACTTGGTGGGGTTTTCTTACAACAACAGTTTCCTGACGACTTTTGGGATGGCTCCATTCGAAGCTTTATGTGGTCGCAAGTGTCGTTCACCTGTTTGTTGGGATGATGTCGGTGAACGAAGATTGTTGGGACCAAATTTGGTTATGCAGACTGATGGGAAAGTTAACGCTATTCGGAATCATATGAAAGCAGCTCAAGACAGACAGAAGAATTGGACAGATACGTCGAGAAGACCTCTAGAGTTCGCCATTGGTGGTTTGGTGTTCTTGAAGGTATCACCGACTAGAGGCGTGGTTCGTTTCGGAAGTCGAGGAAAGTTTAGTCCTCGATTTGTTGGACCTTTCGAGATTTTGGAGCATGATTGGAAGAGTGGAGTATCGTTTGGTGTTACCGCAATCATTGGAGAATGTTCGTGACGTGTTTCTTGTATCTCAACCACGTGGGTATGCTCGAGATGAAATACATGTATTGGATCTTTCAGAGATGACTCTACGAGAAAATTTAACCTGTGATGAGCGACCGATGTCAATTGTGGATCGAAGAGAAAAGGTTCTTAAGAACGAGGTTATCACTGTTGTACTTGTTTTGTTGAAGTAATCGCTCTCATGGAGAATCAACTTGGGAACGAGAAGATGAAGTCCGACAAAAGATTTCTCATCTATCCTTGTAGTTTCTTGATTGATTATCCTTTCTTGTTCTTGGAATTTCGAGGACGAAATTCTTTTGTAGTTGGGTATAATGTAACACCCGAGTTCATTTATACCAATTCCAGTTTCAGTATTTTACTTATTCATAGTCTATTCCTGGTTTAGCGTGTGTAGGTGCGAATAGTATTTTACATGTTACTGGGCTTTCGATCCGACCCGCTTGCTGAACCTGTTTGACTCTTATTATAGATTGCCTTGACTTGTTGCATGAACCGGTGCACCTCATAATTTAGTATATTGGTATTTTATCCTTTATCGCATCTTTTGCATACAACAGTTTAAATCAGGTAAAATAAATTAAATTTGCTTTTCATGGCATGCTTGATACCCCTAACATTGTGCTAGCGTCCTTGCATCGTGCTCTCGTCCCGTTCAGTGAAACGGACGTGTTTGGACGGCTACGCGCACGTACGTGCGTCCGTTCTTGGGGGTATGCTCTTTTTTTTATTACAGAATCCTTCATTTCAATTTTTGGAACTTACTGATAATTTTCATATTTCAAATTCAAAATTTTGGACCTGACCCGGGCGCATTTCTGATATATTTTGTATTCCCGCAAATTCTAATTATTTAATATTTAATTTTACCTAACTTAAATCTTTCAGCTTAGGAAATCCAATTAAAAGTGGTTTAAATATCTTTTTATATTTTTCACAACCTATTTCTCTCCACGAGCCAATCCCCTTCTTTGTTCACCGGGCCCCACGTCTCCTTCTCTCTTCTCTAAAAATCTTTTCCATTTCTCTCTCCCCGGTTTTCCTCAACCAATCAGGGATTCTTTTATAAATCACCGGGCCCCACTAATTTCTCCCTTTCTCTTTCTTTCCCTTTCTTTCTTTCTCTCAGCGACGCAGCCCTCTCTCTTTCCTTCTCTTTCTCTCTCCTCTCGCGCACACTCTCTCACCTCTCGCGAACACTATTCGCTCCTCGACTCTGGTCACCGCCCGAGCGATGCAGTTACCTCCCTCTTTCGTTCTCGCCTTCTTCTTCTTTGTTAACCCCTCGCCGCCACCATCTCGATCTCCCCTCGACCTCGTCTCTACCGCAGGTGCCTCGTCTTCACCGTCGCCTACTCCCCCTTCCTCGGCTAACACCAAGGACCCTCTCTCCGTTCATCCTCGACGCCTTCATCCTCCCAACCTTTCTTCAACCCTCGCCCAAGCCATCACGATCACCTCGCCTTCATCTTGACCCGCAAACCCAAACCCTAGCACCCCTTCGTCTTCATCCCCTCATCTCCTTCACCATCTCCCCCACTTTCTCCCATCACCGTCGTCTCACCGACCACCACCACTCCTTAACCTCCAATACCCGAAGCCATCTCTGCATGTTCAAACCCTGGATGAGAACCCCGACGCCTAGAACTGCGGCCACTGCCTCGCCGGAGCCCCAGCCTCGTCAACCTTCGAACACCAACCCATCTCCTCGACCATGACTCCATAACCGACTTCTCCTCCTTCCTTGCACTGAGAAACTCGTCGTCACCTCAAAACCCAACACCATAGCCACCATCTCGCCTTCACCCTGTCTCCTTTATCTTCCTCTCTTCACTAGTGAAACCATCAAACCGAGAACCCAACACTGTCATACCATTGTCATCAACTCTCGTCTTCCCTCTAAACCGAGCTATACCCAGATCTACCTTTGCTACCCAAGTCTGGTTCAAGCCGAACTATGTTCCTTGGCCGAGATCAAGTTTTGATCAGGCTGCCGACGATCCGAGCAACCCTGTCGACATTCTCTACCTGTGTGGTTACAATTCTTGCACTGCTTGGTTCAGTCCCGTGTGAGCGTGTGGACGTTGCGACGTTTGCCGACTCTGGACACTGCGTGCGCATCCCGTATCGTGATCCGATCGAGGCAAGTTAATCTTGCTACATGCTACTATAACATCTATACATATTTATTTCATGTCTAAAACTGTAAGTGGAATCTAAGGCTATTAATTTTCATTATTGCATTTCGATGTCAGAATATATCATGGTAGACTCGGATCTTAAATTATAATTCGTTGCATGTTAGAGCACCATATCGTTTACCTACATCCGTGTTTAAATTGCTTACTAATTAACTGCATAACTCCTAGCACCTTGAAATAGTTTCTACCCCGAATACCCAGTGGCATCCATTGAACGTATTTTATATATCATTGCATCTCTAGAGTATTTAGTACGTATTAGCATGATTTTAACATTCTTATGTGTTTTACTGTATTCATGTAAAGTCGAAACCATCTATTAGATACAAACTGATAACTGTGCATCTACATACCTTAATCTGTACCTGATTGCATTTCACGTTATAAATTCCAGCTTGTTGATTCTATTAGTACACATGCTTGTTCTGTATGCCATGATTATGCTAGTTTGATTTTGAGCACCCACATGATATCTTGTACACCCTGACATGACCTGCTACAACTATTACTTGATATGACATGGTACCGTACACTCTTTACATGACATGACATCTAAGTACACTACTCGACTTGACCTGATGTACCATGGCTTTACCTGTTACTTGATCTTGTGTCTAATGCCAACAAACCTGACATGTAGTCCTCACGGACCGTTCCTGCTGTCTATCCAGACAAACCTGCTCTTACCTGATCCTGTGTTGGCATTAGTTCTTGATTTCGGAATACCTGACTTGACATATATAACTTGGGGGTATGGGGAAATCAAAAGTGTAAACTAAAATGTAACTTAAAAGGGTATTACTTGATCCGTGGTCCCGGGGGGTAACGGGACAGAGCCATTCGTGACTCTTACATATTCTTGATCCGTGGTCCCAGGGGGTAACGGGACAGAACCACTCTTAGTTCACATATTCCTGATCCGTGGTCCCGGGGGGTAACGGGACATATCCTTTGAGTTATATGGAGGATTACTCAAATTGATTTCAAAGACTTTAGAATAGATAACCCAATAGAACAGTTTAGTTTAATCACTGCACACTACCCTTCACTGCCCTGATTTACATTACTGTTACACCTGCTTTTCATTCATGATTATATTTGCATTGCCTGTTACCCTGTTTGTACTTTATTACTTGATGATATGACGCGCTGACGTCTGGGTTTTGCATGACCCAGATTCTTCTACCTTGTTGCTGACTGACCAGAAGTATTGTCGCTGTTAGACTGAGCGGTGAAGTTCCTGTCGGTATGTAGTCTTACTTTCCAGGTTTCATTATTGTACCTTTGGCTTCCGTACATTGTTATTCCTTGACTCTTTTACTCTGGCTTATGGACATGTACTAGATAGTTGGTTTATTTTTCCTGTTCTTGATATCTCTACAGCCGTAATGTGACTGTGGAGGGATTTTTCCTATCCACAGGTAGCATGGTTGGCTATGTCACGTGCCCATCTTAGCGTACTCTGGGAAGCGGGGCGTGACAGATTGCATGGAGTACCGGTGAGCATCGTGTCCGATCGTGACACTCGGTTCTTATCACACTTTTGGAGGAGCTTACAGGAAAGTTTGGGGACTCGATTGAAGTTTAGCACAACTTATCATCCTCAAAGATGGCCAGTCGGAGAGAACGATCCAAATTCTTGAAGATATGTTGAGAGCTTGCATGTTGGACTTCACGGGTTCATGGAAGGATCATCTACATTTGGTGGAGTTTTCTTACAACAACAGTTTCCAGGCAACGATTCAGATGGCTCCATTCGAAGCTTTATATGGTCGCAAGTGTCGTTCCCCTGTTTGTTGGGACGATGTCGGTAAACGAAGATTGTTGGGACGAGATCTGGTTGTGCAGACAGTTGAGAAAGTTAACGCTATCAGGAATCATATGAAAGCAGCACAAGACCGACAGAAGAGTTGGGTAGATACGTCGAGAAGACCCCTAAAGTTCACCGTGGGTGATTTGGTATTCTTGAAGATATCACCGACTAGAGGGGTGATTCGTTTCGGAAGTCTAGGAAAGCTCAGTCCTCGATTCGTTGGACCCTTTGAAATTCTGGAGCGTGTTGGTGAGGTGGCGTACCGTTTGGCGTTACCGCAATCCTTGGCGAATGTTCATGATGTGTTTCACGTATCTCAACTCCGTAAGTATGTTCGAGGTGAAACACGTGTGTTGGATCATTCAGAGCTGACCGTATGAGAAGACTTGACTTTTGAGGAGCGACCGATTGTGATTGTGGATCGAAGGGAAAAGGTTCTTAAGAATAAGGTTATTCCCCTTGTACTTGTTTCTTAGGGTAATCGCTCACATGGAGAGTCAACTTGGGAATGAGAAGATAAAATCCGGCATAAGTTTCCCCATCTTTTCTTATAGTTGATTGATTGTTTATCCTTCTTGTTTTGGAATTTCGAGAACGAAATTCATTTTGTAGTTGGGTATGATGTAACAACCGAGTCCAGTTATACCAATTTCAGTTACCGTATGTGTTGTTTGTGGTATTTATTTCATTTATCATGTTTGGTTGCAAATGGTAATTTACTTTATATTCGACCCGTTTACTTGAGTTCGTTGTTTCTTAGTTATAGATTACACTAACATTTCATATTCTTGCATATAACCATTTAAGTTACTTAAAATAATTTTAAAATACTTGACATGGCCTGCTTGATACCCCTAACTCTGTGGTAGTATCCTTGCATCGTGTTCTCGTCCCGTTCAGTGAAACAGACGTGTTTGGACGGCTACGCGCACGTACGTGCGTCCGTTCTTGGGGGTATGCCTTTTTGTTACAAAATCCTTCATTTTAATTTTTGGAACTTGTTAATAATTTTCATATTTCAAATTCAAAATTTTGGACCCGACACAGGCGCAATTCTGAAATATTTTGCATCCCGCCAAATCCTATTTATTTTAAATTTCTTTAAATCAGCTTTAAAATATTTTTCAGCCTATCAGATTTTCTAAGCCAACGATATTGTATTTTTAAAACCCAGTAAATCTTTTATATATTTTTCCTAACAATTTCCCTAACCAATCTAAACCCTCATCGCTGGGCCCCACGACACCCTCTCTCTCACTTTTCTCCTTCTCTCTCTTACTCTTTCTCTCTCACCCCCACTACCAGACGAATCTATCTCTCCTCCTCTTTCTCTCTCCTCTCGTTTCTCTCTATCTCTCTCATCTCACGCCCGTTTCCCTCTCCTATCTCGGTGCGCGAGAATCCCGTCACCTCCCCCGCGTTATACTCACCTTCCTTCTACATCTTCTTTTTCTGTTCTTTTTTAAATCCCATGCAACCTCGTCTCGAGCCCACCAGAGAAACCCTAACCCTAGCCGCTTCCTCTGCTCCTC
Organism: Agapanthus africanus; assembly: GCA_030015575.1. Taxonomy (NCBI): domain Eukaryota; kingdom Viridiplantae; phylum Streptophyta; class Magnoliopsida; order Asparagales; family Amaryllidaceae; genus Agapanthus; species Agapanthus africanus. The sequence continues at coordinate 21,075,117 of JASDDO010000028.1, read as the reverse complement.
GAACCCAACCTCGTCACCACCTCCATCTCATCCTCTTCTCATCCTCCTCCTCGTCTTCATCATCTTTTTCTTTCCTCTCTCTCCTGCACACACCCACAGAACACCCGGCAACCCAACGTCCCCGATCGTCGCCGACGACCCCAGCATCGCACCCACCATCATCACCATCTCATTTCCTTCCCCTCCTCTACATCAGCACCTCAACTAAACCCTGCACGTACCCTACATTAAAACCCCAGAAACCAACCCCTAACACACCCTGAAACCTGCACCCTCGCCTGCACCTCACCGTCGGTGACCTCGACACCACTACCTTGTCTCCCTGATCCCTGCGCGCAGACCAGTAAGCAATCCTTTCTCCTTCTCCTTCTTTTCCTCTTCTCTTCTCTTTCTTTGTCTTTTCTTGAATGCATTGTTCACTGTTTTGTTAGATCGCCGGAATCCGGTCGAGCCGTCGACGATCTCGACTACCCAGCGAGGACATCTGACCCGTATGATCCCACAGTTCGTCGTTTGGACTCATTCCGTGTACCGTGCGCGCGTCGCGACTTTTCCCGCCGACGCGAGACGTTCCGTTTACCGTATCGCGATCCGTCGAGGCAAGTGAAACTTGCTACATGCTATTCATACTATTCCTATATTTATTTATCTAATTTCATATTAAATCTCTAGATAGAATCTAAAGTCTTGAATTCCAAGTTGATAGTGCGATGTTCCGTTTACACATTTTAGATTCAAAACATGAAACCTAACTGTTGCATTTAGTTGACTATACCTAGTAACCACAGTTATATTTTAATCACATAATAGCCATTATACATAGTTTATGATACCCTTTCTATAGTTTTACTCTATCGGACACCCGTGTGCATTTTTAACCGGTTTTAGTTATAATTGCATCCATTGAAAATATTATACGTATCATTGCATCCCTAGATTACTTAATACTTATTAACATGATTTTAACATCCATATTTGTCATACTGTATTCATGTAATGTTGAAACTATCTCTTAAACACAAACTGATAACCGTACAACTAGGTAGTTTAATCTGCACCTATTGCTTATCATGTTACATGTGCCAGTTTATTGTTCTGATAGTACCCATGCTTGTTTATTCATAACCATGATTATGCTAGTTGATTATGAGCACCCACATGATATCTTATACATCCTGACATGACTTGCTACACATATTACTTGACCCAACATGGTACCGTACAACTCTTGGCATAACGTGACACATTTATATATTACCTGGCTTGACCTGATGTACCATGGTCTTACTTTTTACCTGATCTTGTGTCTAATGCCAACAAACCTGACATGTTGTCCTTACGGACCGTTCCTGTTGTCTATCCAGACAAACTTATACCTGCCTGATCCTGTGTTGGTATTAGCTCTAGATTATTTATACAGGACTTGACCACATATAACTTGGGGGTATGGGGAAATCAATGATGAAACCTGACTTGTAACTCGACAGTTGTTTGCTTTTACTGATCAGTTTTAGAGGCTATGCCAGCCTCGGGATGATGCTGCTGACATCGTTCGTCTTTACATATTTCCTGTTTTAGTGCCTAGCGGCATGTCTCGGTTTCAGCCCGAGAGTCTTAGACCGTGGTCCTGGGTATGCACGGGATACTATTGAGTTACATCGATGATTCATCAAATTGATTTCAAAGACTTGAGACTATTCAACCCAATAGACCAGTTTAGATTACTCACTATACACTGCCTTTCACTGCCTTGATTTATATTGTTGTTACACCTGCTCTACCATTTATGTTTATGTCTTGTTACCCTGTTTATATTTTATTGCTTGATGTTATGACGCGTTGACGTCTGGGTTTTGCATGGCCCAGATTCCGTACCTTTGTTGCAGTCCGAGCAGGAGTACTTCAGCCAGCAGGCTGAGCAGTGAGGACTCAGTAGTAGTTAGTTCTTTTACTTTTCAGCATTTTATTCCTGATGTGAGCCCGTATTATGGGACATACTTTCCAGTTATTCTTGTATTGGATCTCTTGCTTCCGCATTATTTATTCTTGACTCATTTTATTTTGGCTTATGGACATGTGTTAGATAGTTTTATTCTGTTCTTGGTATCTCTACAACCGTAATGTGACTGTGGGAGGATAATTCCTATCCACAGGTAGCATGGTTGGCTATGTCACGTGTCTACCTTAGCGTACTCTGGGAAGCGGGGCGTGACAACATATACATTGATACATCCATACTTGCGGATATACACATTTATATATCCATATTTGTGCACATATACATTGATACATCCATATTTGCGGATATACACATTTGTATATCCATATTGGTGTACATATACATTGATACATCCATACTTGCGGATATACACATTTGTATATCCATATTGGTGCACATATACCTTGATACACCCATAATTGTGCACATACATATTGTATTTCCATATTTGTGCACACATACATTGGCACATCTATACTTGCGTATATACATATTGTACCTACATAGATAACCGGTTTTATTGGGAAATTGGGAACCGCATGTGATATTTAAAAAAAAAACTAGAATCGTTTTAAAAGAGCGGTTTCACCTTAATATGTCATCACTGTTACATATTGCATGATATACGGATATGCTCACATTTCTCTTATATGTCGCATACATCATGCTCGATTATTTTACGCATTGAGATATGCTGTTTTCATGAGATTTCTGGATTTGAGAACCGTGGACATTTCAAAAGAGATTATGTCTTGTTTTAAAAACCCGGTTTCTTTTGATATGATATTTCAGTGCGTCCACCATTAGTTTTCTCTCTTCATGAGAGCTTGTGTGAGTATACCCGATTCGAGGAGTGGTAGGCACCGTCTGCCGGTACATGGTGGACCCGGTATGGTACCCCGGGGTAAGAAGACTCGTATAGTTAGACGGTGAGCCCGGCGAAGGGACTACTACCTACCGGTGATAGTGTTTGGGCTCGGCGGATATCCGGAGGATACCGACCGAAGTCGAGAGATGATATGGGCCGATTCGGACTGACGGAGCCCGTGGGCCGATCCGGACTGACGGACCCGATATATGAGGATTTACGTGCCGATGCTGGGCACGGTTTTCATGATGTTTCGAGTGTCGATGCTAGGCACTCAGGTTCCATGATTTTGATGTGTCGGGAGGGACTCCGTTGATATATATCCTTATACTTTCATGCACACTCTTCTATGATATTTATGTGCATACATACATTGATTATATGGGCGGACGAGACCCACTTGCATACATGCATTGACTATACTGTTGGATGTTATTCATATGCATATAGTTATTGACTACCTTATTGGCACATATACAGACCCGGTCACCCTAGATATCATAGTATTACCTTTATGATATAGTTGACCTAAGGGTTGTTATTTATTCGATTTCTATCTGTTGATATTTTTCTACTCACGAGTTGGCAACTCACCCCCGTTGTGCCACAGTTCTTGCACGTTGACCGCTTGGATCAGTAGCGGCTTCGCTGGCACATAGTTGCATTCGGATGTTTTGCATTGGTAGGTGGGACACTTGTATCGTACCCACTCTTGTATCTATATTCTTATTGTATCTAGTTAACTCCATCAATCAAAAGTTGTAAATTGTATAAGTGATGAGACTTAGTGAGACTTGTAGTTGCGAGATTTGAGCGTTGGGTTTTATATTCACTTTTGGGGTTATATCTTGCTCATTTCTTTATCTTTTTGTGGTGAACTTCGCCGTTGTGCGTCATATACTTATTTATGCTGTATTGCGTGGTTGTGATCCGCCGTTTGGCGAAGAGCTAGCTCCCGCTTTTGGATGCCTTTATCATTATTATGTATTTATGGTTTTGGATCAAAATATACAAAGGAGGTGCTGCCAAAATTTTTAAAAGACGAAATATGTTTTCAAACTAGTAAACTTCACTTGCATCATTCATATTTCTTTTCTATGCATTAAGAAAACTTGATTTCATTTTACCTTTATTTCAAAACATCACCTCTATTTTTCTTAAAAGGTTTAGATTTCTGGGTTTCAGCTTACTTGAATTCCGTTACGCCTTTAGACGTTGCGTGATTCAAGTGCTGGTCACGAGCTAATATTTCGGGTCGTGACAGTTATGTGATTTGATTATTAAAATATGATAATAAAGTGATAGAGATTGCTTGAATGTTGATGTCTAAATATACGTGTAGAGAGAAGAGAAAGAGAGAGGATGTTTGAAATTTGAATTTTATTGAAACTCAAAGCGCCACTTAGTCCCCGTCTATCGGTTAACAAACGTTCGATGTTCGTCGTGCCATAGAACTATACGAAGCTTGTTAAATATCGGACGGTAAAGATCGATACTAACAACCGTCGTATAGTCTATATGACGAGATGATTCAATTGTATGATAACCGATAGATTTGTCCCGTGTGGACAAGTTAGGAATGTATAAAGCAAACACCTTCATTCACTTGTGTTTTCATCCGTTTCGAGATATTTCGTCGGTGTAAGACTACGGTAGCGCCCCGGCCGTCTATCCGAGGCCAAAATGCGGAAACGAAATTTTTTCTTAACTTGAAAACGGCGCTATCGTATGCTTAAAACCCGGATCGGACCATTAACCTACTACTAGCAAACTAGAGAAAGGGTAGAGAGCTATACCGAGCGATCCGTGTCCTTCGGTCTTCGGCCACCATCCCGATCTCCCCGCGGCAACTCCGGTCTTCATCTCCTTGTCGGAAAGGGCACCACATTGAGAAGTCTTTTTACGGGCTCCCGCTTCATCCGAAGCAACTCGGGCACGAAGTGTGCTAGCCGACGTGCCCAAGGTTGAAGTAGAGTATGTTGTGATCACTTTGTCTCTTGCATCCATGGCTTGGATGGAGGTTGAAGGTGTTGCCATTGGAGGAAGATAATGAGCTAGAGGAAGAAGAAGAAGAAGAGGCTCTCACTTCTTTTCTTTTCTTTTGTTGTGATGCTATGAATAATGAGAGTGAGAGAGTGTTAGAAAAATAAATACAAGAGCTAACATATCATATGGCATCCCCCTTCTCTCTCCTCCTCATTTCATGACACAAATCAATCCATTAATGTAACACATTTGCTAAAAAAGAGACCATGACTCATAGTATATGTCTATGTCACATTAATGCATCTAATGATGATTTCTAGCTCACTAATTCCATTATCCAAACATTAATCCAAATGTTTGGTCCAACAAAAAGATCCGGCAACATCTAAAGTAAACTCGTGACGGATCACAAGGATACCCCTCACCTGTATATACATACCTGCATCCGCATTCCGACTGAATGCGAATGCGATGAGACTAAAGTAATCCAACAAATCTAATACTAGGATCCGGCTTAAACCAAAGCCCACTAGTATGATCTGTCCGATCATGATCCGTGCAATACCGCACGTATAAGATCGAACCTTGCCATATATCATACGGCCTCTATATCGTTTCGCCCGAAACTTGAGAAACTGTCTGTGGGGGACTCTAAAGACTCGTCAATACTTTGGCTGTAGATTTAACCACTAGCACGTCAGAGGTATCAGGCGTACGTAACGGGCTACCAAGTATTGACCAAAAGGGAGGTCGATGAGCGAATTCATCCTGACACCCTACTGAGCCTGTCAGTGACAATATCCGTACAGTCCAGTCCGTTCGTCTATGAGTTTCGCATGTCGGGCCTAGGGGGTTGGTAAAAGTCAGACCCCCAAAAGCGGTACAAGTCGTGTTGGAGTGTAGCCCAGAACACCCTGAGATACTACTGGAATACCTACCAGTAAATCTCCTGCCTCGGCCGAGGGCTTTGTGTAATGGCTCTCCTAGACACAGCGCGATCTCACCCCCAATACCGGGAGAGACGAAACCCCTGCCGATCCGCTCACTGCCTCCATGTGGCTCGGGACTGTACCCAACTAAAACCTGTTTGCACGACTCCTTTGAGCCGTGGTAGGGTAGTAATCAAAGCACAGTGGGAACTCACACGAGACAAATGACGATCTCAGGTCGATGAACTAACCTGTACACATGTCACCAGGGAACTGCTATCTGACGTCTGGTATAATCCCAACTAGCATGTTCCCGGCGAGTCCTGTATGGTGTACTCATAACCCAATGAGCACCTGTATACATCTTAGGTGAACCAACCGACACCAGTGGCTTGTGAGACCGGCCACCGCCCCTCGTCGGGGTCTCGACTGTATACACTAGTCTACTCTGGAGTATCGATGCCCTGTTTCGAAAACTCCCATGACTAGGGACCTTTTAAAGATGTGCTTATAGACCCCAGCTCCCACGTATATGATCGCCATCATACTGCTGGTCGTCAAGCAAGAATCCTAAGGGCTCTATCAACGCGCAATAGTGACCTGTAAGGTCACCTAAAGCAGTACACAATGATAAAGACAAACCATGGTAGCATACTATTCTCTATCAACGTGTAATAGTGAACTACAATGTCACCTAAAGCATGTACACGATGATAAAGACAAGCCAGATAGTATACAAACCTCTCGAGTAAAACTGTCCTACCGGTATAGGTCCTCCCTCAATCATTGCAATCACATGCCTGTGATCCAATAATTGACTCTGAGGGCACTATATCCAACAGTCGGTACCTTTCCGCTTGTTCTCCGTGTATAAAGATAGATTAGATGTTCATTTCAACGTTGTTTCACAGCTTTGAAATGATTATCTATTCTATTACAGTGTACTCGGAGAACAACGGGGAGGTGCTGCCGAAATTTACTTGAAACGGTTGAAATCACAAGCGAATGGGTGTTCACTCTATACATTCTTAATGGGATAGAAGTCTTACCCCTGACAGCCGAAACACACACATACAACAAGAATACAAAACAAATGCATTATTAGAGAGTGATTCAAGATGTTCAAGTTAAAACCAATATATGATACTCGATGATAATACGAAACTTTCATATTCTCATCGATACTCATATATGAAACTCAAAGCACCACTTAGTCCCCGTCTATCGGTTAACATACGCTCGATGTTCGTCGTGACATAGAACTATACGAAGGTTGTTAAATATCGGACGGTATAGCTCGATACTAACAATCGTCGTATAGTCTATGTGACGAGAAGATTCAATCGTATGATAACCGATAGATTTTTCCCGTATGGACAAGTTAGGAATGTATTAAGCAAATACATTCATTCACTTGTGTTTTCATCTGTTTCGAGATATTTCGTAGGTACCTTTCCGCTGGTTCTCCGTTTACAAAGATAGATTAGATGTTCATTTCAACGTTATTTCACAGCTTTGAAATGATTATTTATTCTATTACAGTGTACTTGGAGAACAGCGGGGAGGTGCTGCCGAAATTTACTCGAAACGGTTGAAATCACAAGCGAATGGGTGTTCGCTCTATACATTCTTAATAGGATAGAAGCCTTACCCCCGACAGCCGAAACACACACGTACAACAAGAATACACAACAAACGCATCATTAGAGAGTGATTCAAGATGTTCAAGTTAAAACCAATATATGATACTCGATGATAATATGAAACTTTCATATTCTAATCGATACTCATATATGAAACTCAAAGCGCCACTTAGTCCCCGTCTATCGGTTAACATACGTTCGATGTTCGTCGTGACATAGAACTATACGAAGGTTGTTAAATATCGGACGGTATAGCTCGATACTAACAACCGTCGTGTAGTCTATGTGACGAGAAGATTCAATCGTATGATAACCGATAGATTTGTCCCGTGTGGACAAGTTAGGAATGTATAAAGCAAACACCTTCATTCACTTGTGTTTTCATCCATTTCGAGATATTTCGTCGGTACCTTTCCGCTAGTTCTCGGTGTACAAAGATAGATTAGATGTTCATTTCAACGTTGTTTCACAGCTTTGAAATGATTATTTATTCTATTACAGTGTACTCGAAGAACAGCGGGGAGGTGATGCTGAAATTTACTCGAAACGGTTGAAAGCACAAGCGAATGGGTGTTCGCTCTATACATTCTTAATGGGATAGAAGCCTTAACCCCGACGGCCGAAACACACACATACAACAAGAATACACAACAAACGCATCATTAGAGAGCGATTCAAGATGTTCAAGTTAAAACCAATATATGATATTCGATGATAATATGAAGCTTTCATATTCTCATACATGAGTATCCTCAAATCTAATTTTGATTATTGATAATTTATCCTTTTCAACGACAAACGCACACACAAAGCATATACACGGATTTTCTCCTTTGTCAGTAACCATCCCGTTCTTAGATTTCTCAATATAGTCATCATAACCTACAATTTATATGTTATACAGTCTAACATGGCCCATGGGTACGTCAAAGTTAAGGACTGGATGTATGTGGATTGGCAATAACGTATGCAACCTAAGTTTGTCGCAGGAGTTGCTGCTTTTATTGAATTTGCACACGCACATGATAAGATCGTGATATGGAAGATTCTCTGCCCGTGCAATAGATGTGGGAATAAGTACTGACAGAAGGTAGAATTGGTAGAGCTTCATATCGTAAAATATGGTTTTACTAGACTTTATACAACTTGAAAATATCACGGGGAAGGAGAAGAACACAATGCGGCAGAAGAAGAGGGAGAAGACGATAATGCGGCAGGAGAAGAATGAGAAGACGGTAATGCGGCAGAAGAAGAAGACGATAATTTCTTTCTATCAGAAGAAATGGAGGATATGGTAGACGCTGCCCTAGGTGAATCTATTCGTACCGAAGATGACATTCCTTCCGGTCAAGGACCGCGTGCGGATAAATATGAAAATTTCATGAATGATGCTAGAAAACCAATTTATGAGAATGCAAAGTATTCCATCCTCTCATGGTTCGTCCAACTTTTCCAGATTAAGTGCCTAAATGGATGGAGCAACAAGTCATTCACAATGTTTCTTTCGTTCTTGAAAGATTCTATGCCCCCGGAAAATAACATGCCCGACAGCTGGTATGGAGCCCAGAAGATAATGTCTGATTTGGGTCTGAAGTGTGAGAAGATTCAAGCATGTCCTAAAAATTGCGTGTTGTACCGGAAAGAGAATTCAGATTTGAAAGAGTGTCCAACATGCGGAGAGGCCAGGTATAAGCCGAAAGATTCTGATAAGAAGCCCGAAATACCTGTCAAGATAGCACGATACTTTCTCATAACACAGAGGCTGCAGAGGCTATTCAGGTGCAAGAAAACAGCTAAGGCAATGATTTGGCATCACCGTGCTCCTTCAAGTGAAGATGGAAAAATGAGCCATCCAAGAGATTCACCGGCATGGAAGAATTCCGATAGGAGGCACACAATATTCAGTAGCGATCCTCGCAATGTCAGGCTCGGACTGGCTAGTGATGGCTTCTGCCCATTCAACTATATGGCTGGAAGTCACAGCACATGGCCCGTTGTAATGATAATTTATAATCTGTCGCCTTGGTTGGCTATGGACCAATCATACTTTATGATGCCTCTTCTTATCGACGGACCAAACTCACCGGGAAACAATATCGACGTCTATCTCCGACCTCTGATCGAGGAGTTAAAATCTTTGTTCATTGATGGTGTAGAGACTTACGATGCAAACACAAATACAACCTTCATACTGCGTGCGGCTTTAATGTGGACAATTAATGACTTTCCTGCGTATGGAATGCTATCAGGTTGGTCCGTACATGGTCACAAAGCATGTCCTCATTGCCATCAACACACAACATCGAAATTCTTGAATTTTAGCAGGAAGGTTTGTTATTGCGGCCATCGACGTTTCCTGCCTTTAGACCACCCCTACAGGTTAGACGCTGTTTACTTTGATGGTCATCAGGAGCTTCTTGGACCTCCAGCCCCATTGTTCGGAAAGGACATGACTGCTCAGTAGGATGGTTACAATAATGTGGCCTTCGGGATGGATCCGACAAAACAGGTCAAACCACCATTTTGGAACAAGTTAAGCATTTTCTTCGAGCTTCCGTACTGGTCAACAAATTTAGTGCGTCATTGTATGGACGTCATGCATATAGAGAAGGGAGTATCAAAGCACATACTCAACTTGCTTCTTTGTAAAGATGGGAAATCGAAAGATAATCTGAATGCTCGGATGTATCTACAGGACTGGGAAATAAGAAGTGAATTGCACCCTAGACCGGTAGCGGGTAAATCAGGCAAGTTTGAACTTCCCAATGCCGCTTATCATATGTCACAACCGGAGAAGAAAAGATTTCTGCAGGTGTTGCATGATTTGAAAGTTCCCACAGGTTTCTCAGGATCATTCAGTAAGAAGATAAAAATTGTGAAAGGCAAGATCGATGGGCTGAAAAGTCATAATCACCATGTTATTGTGGAGCACCTTCTTCCATTAGCCCTCAGGACTTCTCTCCCCGAATCAGTTGGTCTAGTAATCAACGACCTATGTTGTTTTTTCAGAGAGTTGTGTGCTGAAACACTGGATGTTGTGACGCTGGATAAACTAGAAAATTCTATTGCGTTGATACTTTGCAAATTTGAGCGTATTTCCCACCGTCATTCTTCGAAATCATAATACGCTTGACGGTTCATCTTGCAACTGAGGCTAAGTTAGCCGGACCGGTACAATATCGATGGATGTATCCCGTCGAGAGATACGTGGAATTTTTCGTTTCGCGCAATTTTTAAAATTATTGTTCTCCTGTATGCCCGTATTTATTTATTCAACATATTTTCTTTAGGTAGCTCTACACTCTTAAAAAGTATATACGCAATAGAAATCGACCAGAGGGTTCTATCATGCAAGGTTATTTTCTTGATGAAGCAACCACATTTTGTTCCCGCTATCTAGACGAGAACATTGAGACGAGACTTAACCGGCCTCGAAGAATTCAAGATGGGCCATATGGTAAAGCCGATTATAAGAGGGTAGACACTATGTTTATCAACAAGATATACCGGTTTATCTTGCTTAATTGCGCATGTCTTGAAAAAATTAGAGAGTAAGTTTTTTTTGGATTAATTGTTATATTCGTGTTTGTGTGTGTATGAAATGGTATAATTTATTGTCAAAAACAGAATTCATTTTAGCGAGGTACGTAAGGGGCATCCTGATTGGAACGATGAACGATTGAAAAAATATCATCAGGATAATTTTTGCGATTGGGTTGCAGATCATGTAAATTATTCGAATAACATGTTATTGCTATCAGTTTTAATCTAAACTTATATCGTTATGTATTTTTCGTAAAATTTGTTTTGTTATATCCACGATCCGAACTTGTCTGCATCATGTGAGTGTGATTCAAGATGTTTAGCTCAATTTCCTAGTATGGAGGTTGCATATTATAAAGGATTCGGTGTCCTTGGATACAAATTCGAAGTTAAGGACATAGAAACATCTAGAACCACTCAGAATAGTGGGATTGCGACGGTAGGATCGGATGGTGTGATTTATTATGGATACTTAAATTGTATACTCGGCATCCACTATCCCGGACGATCAGAACCCTTTTATATATTCCTGTGTACTTGGTACGATACGCGAACCGATACGGATAAGTGGAGAAGCAATCTTGGGACTTGGAAAGATGAATATGGATTGACCAGTGTGAACACACTTCGATTTTACGGTCAGGAAGATCCGTTTATCTTTCCGAACCAAGCGTTCCAAGTATACTACTCACAGTGTTTGAAGCATCTGGGATGGAGTGTCGTATGCCGTTGGAAACCCAGAGATGTCTACGATGTCCCAGAATTCGAGGACAACGATAAGGATGAAGAAGAGAGAAGACTTAGAGTGTTCCGACCGTCTGTTTCGAAAGACGGATTGTCTTCGGCTGATTATGAAGTTACGTGGGTTAGAAATGATATCGATGATGAAATCCAAGTAGATATATCTAATGCGCCTACGAAACGAAAAAGGTTATCAGTAATGTTATATTATTACTTCATATTTTACGATCTATACATATATAGTCAATACTTGTAATGATTGTCTAATACTTCAACGAACCATTTATATAGATTTGATGACGATGACGGGAGCAGCGAGGGGCGGCAGGAGCTCCAGCCGCGGCACCGGCAGAGGCAGAGGCAGAGCGGTCCTGCCGCCTGGAGAGCTGCGTAGGGAGCTTCAGAGGGCCGGTCTTGCACCCCGATCGGAGACCCCTTCGGATGACTCCTTCCGTGTGGACTTTGCCACACCTCCAGGTATATTGCACGCATATTCATTTTGAATGTAATATTATATATATACATGCATGTTTATGTCAAAATTACTTATATTGTCAATGTTTGATTGTCTAGCTGTTGGTGATGCATCCACATCAGGGACAGAGGCCACTCCCGCACCTCAAGGTATGTTTATATATCATATAGTGCGTGTATATTGATTTAGAATGCTATATCATAAATATACATACATTCTTTTTGCTCTTACGTACTTACATCAGGGACAGAGGCTACTCCCGCACCTCCAGGTATGTTTATATATCATATACCTGCGGGTATGTTTATATATCCTACAGTGTATACATGTTGATTTAGAATGTTATATTATTGATATACGCAATCTTTTTGCAGTTACTTAAATAGCTGATACTTGATTGTTTAATTATAGGTGGTGCGTCCTCGTCTGGTGCAGGGGTCACTCCCGTCACTTCCATTCCCTCCGCTCAGTCTGCAGGTTTGTATGAATAAATATAAAATATTTATTCATTTTACATATCTTTTAAGAATAAACATGAACTCCATGTATTTTATCGATATTTATTTTCTAGTTGGAGACGCGTCCACGTCCGGGTCACCGGCTGTTCCTTACCGGAGCAACTATCGTCCCGCTCATGCTGCTGCCCGGGCCCAGGCTTGTGCTTTAGTCACCGGAGGTATATATCATACTTCAATTTTCGTTAAACCTTGATTCCTTAATACAACTTTGTCTTAATATTGATTGTCTTGATATTTCTTGCAGACGCAGAGCCTCCCCATCTCGAGAGAGGGACTCGAGGCCCGAATCAGTCCCACAGGCTGAGGCCCGACAGAGCTAGGGGGAGGCGGCAGTCCCCCTCTTTTTTACCCCTGATTATCGCTATACCGGCGATCATGCCGAGAGGTTCGGCCGGTATATGGGGGATGAGAGCCGGCTCGTGAAGAACTATCCACTTCATGTTGAGTGGGGCGACTAGCACCGGCGCTCATTCGCCCTCTTCTAGGATCAGGCTCGGGTATTAATATATATTTTCATTTGATTTATCCAATATATTTATTATTAACACTTGCAATCTAATAACAATGTTTTTTTTTGTATTTTCAGTTGGATTACGATTTTCAGCCTGTACCCAACCCTGATCACCCTAGGAGGGTGCTCGATCTTCACGCTCTGTATAATGGCCTGATGAAGAACATGCAGACGATGGTCCGATACAACAGGAATGAGCTGAAAACCGACTGCTATTCCCTGTAGATGGCGACCCCCGAAGCAGAGAGAGCGGCCCTCCTATCTACTCCGGCCTTTGCGAGAGTCGGCGTAGATACATGGCTTCTATTGTGCGAATATTTCGACTCTCATCGCAAACATGTATGTATTTTAAATGTAATTCATTGTTTAATATATAATTTATTTTTTTGTGTTGCTTAATTAGTAAACTAAATGTGAATGTGTTGTGCAGAAACATGCCGATCAAAATAAAGAGAATAGGAAGTCGGCGAAGAGGGGTCGCCCCACTTATACAGGTGGCTCAAGGAATATTACTCGTGTCATGGAGTTATCGGTAAATTACAATAGACCGGCCTTTGTGATATAATGCAATATTAAGAGTTATTTTTTAATATATCTAATATTCAGAGTTATTTTCTAATATTGCAGAGAGCTCAGACCCTGGAGCAGGGTGGTACACCGAGCGTGTTGTCCGCGTATCTTGCCGTCCACGACACCTCGACAGATCCCGCCACGGGCGAGCTTCGATACCCCGACGCCGCTACCCAGGAGTATTGCGTAAGTGTTAATATTTATTCAACCCCTGTTTGAAATTTTAGTTTTGAAAGGTTCAAATTTAAATGATATACTTATATTTTACTGGTTAATGTGGGTGTAGGAGCGGGTGGTTGAGCATGCCGAGGCATCGGGGATTGATTTTACTGGACAGAAAAATCCGATACTGCTGACCCCAGTCCTGGACGCCGCACACGGAGGGCACCACGGAGGTTGGGAGAGAGGCCGGGGACTGGGCCCTAACAGGGCCTATATGAGGTTGGACTCCACTCCGGCGGTTACTTCCTCCGTCTCCAGTGAGCGACGTTTCCAGCAAGAAATGGAAAGCTTGAAGGCCACCGTTCAGGAGTTGAAGGAGATGTTGATATGTATATTACTTAATAGTAAAATATTATGTCATATTATAGATAGCAACATATCCAATATTAGTACGTAGCCTGAGCTTATTTGGTTGTAGACTTAGATTTGATTAATCATACATACATATCTAATTAAAATAAACTACGGTTTTCCAAACTAGATATCCAAACGAGGCCTAAGTCCCTAAGTATACATAGAATGGGGTTTTGCAATAACTTGATAATGATACGAATTCGACTAATACACAGTTCTTACTCGTTTATTACACACGTAGGTCCAGACGCGACAGGGTACATCGGCCGAGCCTCCACATGCATCTCCTTCGGCTTCGGCTCCGCAAGCCACTACTTCGGCTGCGGTTCCGCAGACAGCTTCTATAGCTCCACTGCTCGCTCAGACTCCCGCAGTTGCGGCTCCGCAAGCCACTACCTCGGCGGCGGTTGCGCAGACTACTCCTACAGCTCCACAGCCCTCTCAGACTCCCACACACTCCGTATTGCATGATTTATTGACTCAGGGTATATCCGAGGAGCAGGCGCGCCAGATTATGGCGTTTATCAGAGGTGGAGATGGATCGAGCTAGGGTAGCTTTTTGATTCTTATATTTTAAACATGTATTTATTTATATGATACATATTGTATATATTTTGGACGATATTGATATTGGTGGTGTTTGCGTGTTTATATTGATATCATATTCTGCTTGTTGATTTCTTTTGTATATTATGCGTGAGATGTGATTATGAATACTGCGATATATATTCTGCGTGTTGATTAATTTTATATATGATGTATATATTATTGTGCACAGGGTGAGAAAAAAATAGGCAGCCTTTTTTTTAAAAAAAACCCGATAATATGTACCTACGGATTAATCCATAGGGCCTAACATTGCCCCTACGGATTAATCCGTAGAGACCTTCTTTGCCCCTACTGATTTATCCGTATGGGCAAAATATCAGGATACCTGATATTTTGCCCCTATGATCTCAGTAATAGGGGTTATACTTGCCCCTACGGAGAATCCGTAGGGACCTTCTTTTCCCCTACTGATTTATCCGTAGGGGCAAAATATCAGGATACCTGATATTTTGCCCTTATGATCTCAGTAATAGGGGTTATACCTATCCCTACGGAGTTGTCCGTAGGGGCAAACAAATGCCCCTACACATGTATTCGTAGGGACAAATATCAGGATACCTGATATTTTGTTCCTACACATCAGGACCTACGCACGTATCCGTAGGGGCTACTATTTGGCCCTACGGATATGTCCGTAGGGACACCTAATTTATTTTATAAATCGATAAATTAAATAAGTTTTTTGTCCCTACAGCCTAATCCGTAGGGACAACTGGACCTATACATTACGCCGTAGGGGCAAGTTTTTGACTGTAGGGGCATGTTCAAGGCTAAGACTTGCACCTATGGCGTTTTCATCTACAGGGATATTTCTTGCCCCTACGGATATATCCGTAGGGGCAGTGGTTTGCTTCTACGGATAAATTCGTAGGGGCAACCCCTATTTGTAGTAGTGTATACACATACACATACTCCACAACACTGTTCCCGTTAGAAAAAATTTCTAACGGAGCGCTGCCTCGCACCTCGCAAGGGGGCTGCTAGCCCCCTTGACCCCCAGCCCGCTATCTGGGTAGCGGGACCCCCGTAAAAACTCTGCGGGGACCCCGATATATCCAAAACCCCTTCAAAATACAACGCTGCACATTGAGTTCGCATGACCAGTTTAACCTGTTAATCGGAGGTTCTCTCGCTCCATAGGCGAGGGGTGATTAACGGCAGCTTAGTCCGCGACTGCCGGAGATTTGGATCCCCACAATCATTGAACCCCAGCCTACCCTAGACAGGGGAAATCTGTACTGCGTCTGACCAGCGCACGCGTATTCCCATCTCAATGGGGTGACGAAAAACACCTTACAGGCGCAAGCCTCTACAGTTAATTAGTTACCTCGTTGCGATAACCACTTTCTCCTTTTCCAGCAGTTCACTTCGTGTCGTGTGTATTTTTGTTTATTTTGGTTGCCCAAGGATTGTATACGGAGACTAGTTTATGTCGTCGCCCGTAGGGCGTGGATCAGTCCAAATCCATATATTTTAGATTTGGGTTTATTTTATTTAAGGACCGTTAATCTATTTTGAGATTAAGATCAACTTAAATATATGAGCAATTGGGCTAAATTTATTTTAACTAAGAATACGTTAGTCTAATTTAAGACTAATATCAACTTAGCAAAATTTCAAGGATCATTTTTATTTCAGATCCAACAACAGAGCATTTAGGCTTAGTTGTAAGAAAACCTTTTCAGAAAGGCTAAACCAATTTGGGCTTAGTCTGCCCAGTTTTCCTTTTTTTGTTCAAAAGTTCTAAGCATTTATTTGTAGTTCTGGCGCTCACGTGTGAAACAGGTGAGGCACTCAGATATGGGCGCTGCCCAATCAGTGCTAAGCACTTAGTCATTTTGACTGAATATAGAGTGCTAAGTATTTTGTATAGAACTCATGTAGGAAGCATGTGAGGCGCTGAGCATTGATTTCGGGTTTTGTTTGTTCACCCATTTTTCTCTATACAGAAGTGCTAAACACTTAGTTAGAGCTCTAGCGCTCACATATGAGGCATGTGAGGCGCTCCGCCTCTTTTTTTTTGTTTCACGTGTATTTCACGTGATTACTTTCTTTTTTTGGGTGCTGGGATGCTTTATTTGGTGGCTGCCCAATCAACACAAATGAGTTTTCTTTATTTTTGGACGCTCGCGTGGGAAACATGTGAGGTATTTTAGCTCTTTTTTGTTTTTTTTTGTTTTAGGCATTCACGTAGGAAACACGTGATGCACTATAATAGTATTAAGCACTAATTTTGCTCACGTGTGTTTCACGTGAGATGCTAAGTTCTTTTTCTTTTTAGAGATTTTAATCTCTGTTAATGACATTTTAGTCATTGATGACCATCAAGATTTCTGTTTTGAAGATCTTGGATCGTTTTTTCTATTGGAGAACTAGGTTCTTTTTTTTTATAAGAACTAAGTTTTTTATGTAGACTTAAACCCTAATTTCGGAGGAATTAAATTCCTAGAACATATATTTTTTTTCTTTCTCTTTCTTTTTAAGTTAGTTCTTTTCCCTTAAGTTTTGAGTCTGAAGAACAGAATCTCACCGATAAGAATTAAATTCTCAATTTGTGGGGAGATTTGCTTTTGCAAATCTCAAACCAGAGAAAGAACTAAGTTCTTTGTATGAAGGGTTAAACCCTTGTTTCCATTATACTAGGCAAATAAGATATTTTTATATCTCCTTTTTTTTTACTTAGAGTCTTGAAGGAGGGAGATTTTATTTCTTCTATTGAGAATTAAATTCTCTGTTGTTTTTTAGAGCCTTCTGTATATTTTTTTGCAAAAGCTTATGGGGGGTTCCCTGTATATGAGACTTGAAGTCTTGGATCCTTTATATAGTGGAGGCAAATTTGTTAATTAGTTTTGAGAAAATCACTTATTGAGTGATTCCAATTAATTTAATTGGTCTTAAAATTGATTTGGGGAATTTTACCCACTGTTGGATTTTTGATCCAAGTGTTTATGTTTTTACAGAATAGATTTTTCTTCTTTCTAACAAGATTGGGGGAATATTTTCCCATATATAGATTTTTATTCTATTAGACGGTGATTTTTTTTATCTCCATTGGATTTTTAATCTAAGGGTGCTCGGTTTAACAGAGTATAATCTTTCTCTGTTTAGCAAGATATAGGAAATATTTTTCATCTCATTGGATTTTTGATCCACCAATTTTCTGTTTAACAGAAAATATCCTTCACATTCAGAAAGATCAGGGAGATATTTTCCCCCAATAGAATTTAATTCTAAGTTTAAGCACTATTGGATTTTTGATCCAACGGTTCTCTGTTTAACAGAGAGGATCTTTCTCTTTTAGAAAAATCCAGGAAGGTATTTCCCAAGAGTAGAATTTAATTCTACATAGGGAGACACTCTCACATGTTTAACACGTGAGGCTTATTTAGCTTCTTTCACTTGGCGCCCATATACTTTGCATATGGGCGCTCACATGTTTAACACGTGAGGTCAATTTGGCTTTTGGCCATTTACTCTTAGTGCTCATTTGCTTTGTATACAAAAATAGAATTTAATTATATGCATAGAGTTTAACTCTATCTGAAGCTAATGCTTTTAAAAGGGTGTTCTCACGTATGTGACCCCAGTGTGGGTATTTTTTTTGTTTATATGCTTTACATATAGGAACTTACGTATTTAATACGTGAGGCCTATGTAGTCTTTAATTGTTTGGTTGCAGCGCTTATATGCTCTGCATATAAGCGCTCACGTGTTTAACATGTGAGGCTTAAGCCGTGGGAAATTCTCTTCCCTTTTCTCTCCCTTTTTATGAGGGAACAAATGCCCCCTAGCGTTGCTCTCATGTGGCTTGCACGTGAGTGCAACGCTGTCCATCTTTACCACCGTTGGATTGCCTAGAGGAATGAGAAGTTAAACCGCTTCCATCACGTCTTATAAATGGGGCATTTGTCCCTTGAGATGACCACTGTTTTTCCATCTTCCTTCTTGACTCTTTTCTTGAGAATTTAATTCTCATTTCAGAGCTTAAATCTCTGTCCACAGAACTCCTTCTGATCAAAATTAAACTCTGCAAAAAAATTTTGGTAAGGATTTTGAACAAATTTATCTTTTAGGAAACTTTTTTTCTTGTTTTGGATTTTAAATCCATTAACAAAGCTTGGCTCTTCTCTTGAACTGATCTCTTAGAAATCTTTAAAAAAATCTCTTTTTTTAGTAGACTATGGATCTCAAATTAATGGCCATTCTTGAGAATCGTTGGTTCTCTTCATAGGGTTTTACCCTATCATTGATCCTGATCTTTGGGGATCTTTGGAATTTAATTCCATTTTCTTTATTTTCCATCATGGGGATTTATGGCATTATTGGAGGAATTTAATTCCATTGTCTTGCAGAGCTCAGCTTTGAATTTTTGGAACTTAGGGAATTTTATTCTTTTTACTGTTTTTGAGTATATATTTTTTAATGCCCTTTTTACAGATTTGAATCTGTTGTTATTTTAATTGAACCCGCTTTCTTTTGGGGATACTGGGAGTTTTTAACTCCACTGTTCATTTAATGAGGATGCTTTTAGATTCTCACAATGGGCATATGTCTCATCATTGACGAGCCGACATTTTGATTTCGTGGAGTCCACTAGATTTTTAGTTAGTAGTCCAATAACACCAACCCATACTTTTGTTGACTTATTTTGTTCCCTTCTTTAGGTATAATGGCCCCACTTCCCTACTTCCCTTATACATCCTCAGAGGTTGCTTTTCCACAGTCACCGTCAGAAGAAGAAGTGATGTCTATGATTAAGAATCATGATAAGGACAAAAAGAGCCTTTTGCTATGGGGTGTCTGGTATGGTCACATCATAAGGGGCCGTCGCAGTTTTACGTGTAGAATACCGACGGAACCCATTCATTCGATTTCGTTTATGGAGTGTTCGCGTATTGCTTATGCAGTGGAGGCGGTTAATTGGACCCCTGAAGGCCGGCTTAAGCCATCGACGACAGGGATTCCCAATCAGCCCTTGGTAGCTATTGACATTCTGGGACGCCAAATATGCCAAGGCGAAACCCGACCTTAGGGGCGAGCCTACAAGATAGGCGTCATCCAGTGGGCTATCTTTCTTGGGCCCGTTATATTCTTTCTTCCCAACGCTCTCGTTTGCAAAAAGTGGGATTATACCAAGCGGTGTACGCATCTTTGTTCTACTATCATGCTCCTCACGTTTGGTGGGTTAAAGCCTTTTTGAACCAATGGAATCTTCCAACTCACACGTTTCTTTTGGGGGATCGCGAAGTTTCCATTTCGCTGGAGGAATTCCGAGAAATTTCGGGACTGCTAATTAGGGGAGAACACTATGAAGAATTATTACCCCCTGACGAGTATGTTTTTGCTACGGTGCCAGCTATGCATGAAGGCTTGACAACTGAGAATGTTGTTCCGTACAAACATCCAAGCTTAATCAAGGCCTTAGGTATTTTTGAGAGCTTGTTCGTGGCATCAGAAGGGAAAGGTGTTAGATTTGATGCTTTCATCGCTCGCTTTCTTCATAAAGATGCTCTACCCAAGAAAGTTCCGAAATTTGCGAAAGTCGAGGATCCTTTTGGATTTGGCCTTGAGAAATTGCTGGCTAAAGAAGAAGATCTGCCGCAATTTTATATCCCAAATTCGTCGGCCGTGACTTTTGATGCGATTGCTGCTCTTGGTATGGACGAGGAAACATTCTTTGTAGGTTTCATCAGTCTTTGGCTCAGTTGGTTTGCCATACCGATGCATCGACGCTTTATGGGAGCCTCCGTCTTCTATCCCGCACATCGCATAGCCGAAGGAGCACGATTGGCCATTGGCGTTGCAGGATTATCACACCTGTATCATGGCTTAAGTACCGCCGCCAACACTTCAAACCCAGGTGCAAACACCGTGAATTTCTCCCTCCACTCCTTCACGTCCTAAATCGAAATGCACGTGTTAGGCGCGTTTGCTATGCACCGACGGCCTGATTTTTATGAATCATATACTTTCCCACGAGTCATGAGATTGGTTGATGCCTCCGCTCCTGATCTGACTCAGTTAGGGGCTTTGCGCGTGCTACTTAATCCATATTCAAATGAAGGTAGCATGGTTTTCAATGATCAGGTCCTTTCTGCGCCAGTGGGGCCTATTCAACAGTTATTTGATTTGTTGAAGAATGGGGTGCTGGCTTTAAGACACAAAGAGATCATGCATTTGTATTCAATCAGGTCGGGGTACTTAGTGTTCTGATTAAATGACGCTGCTCTCTTCATGCGGTATAATCTGCATTGTTTTGCCCAGCAGTTGGGTTATAACCAGGGCATCCCCTTGAAGGTTTTTTAGTTGAGCCTACTCTTTCGCTGCAGACTGCCCGTGTTGCTATTCATCATTTCATGAGACTAAATACCGGTTCCCTCTTCATGATCCCCGAGCCCGACTACATTCCAAGGCCCATGGGACCCTTCAAGGGCTGATATCGTTACCGGGTTAGTCCCATATCACAGAGGAGAGACATGTGCTTTTCGAGTGTAAGGCCTCTGCACCTGTCCAAGCCATCAACGCTCCGTTGCGACCACGGACGGTCGTTCGCCCTCCTCTAAGGGACATCGATTCGATGCTTATTCCAAAAGCCGCTCGAATAGAGTCGGTCCCCTGTACTGCTGGTATGCCAGTTCGCACTGGAACCGGTGCAGAAACTCTTGATAAGGTACAAGCAGCGGCATCATCAAAGTCAAATCCCGAGGACGATATTGGGCAGCGCCGTGCAAAAGTGCCGAAGGGTAGGAAGCGTTCTTCTACCAGTACTACCTCGAGCCCTAAAAGGAGAAAGAAATCGGCCGCCTGTTTACTCGATACTTTGCTCAAGTCTGAACCTCTCATTCATGATGAGCCTATGTATGCGCATAAACCAGATGACGGTCTTCTATTTCTTGATGCATCTGCCGAGGAGGCCGCTCAGCTGGCCGAAGCCTTGAAGCGATCACATGATGAGACCAAAAACGTGCGCCCCAAGAAGGGAGGCTTTCCCCCTGTTGAGTTCCGTGATGTTGACCCGGCTCCTGCTATATTACCAACAGTTCTTTTAATGCTGGTAGAAGAATGGGCTCTTAAACATCCAATATCGGCCGCTTCTGAAGACGAGGCCGCTTTGAAGACGGGTAGGGATTTATCTTCGATCGAAGCCCGATGAGCGCGATTAACCAGAAAAGAGCAGCGGATCGAAAAGGCTATACTTCAGGCTCCATGGCGTATCGGTATCCACCTTTTACATCCCTCTTAGTAAATGATTTATATTGGTTTCATATCATATTCGTCTTTACACATTTTTCTTTTGTAGGGCCTTCCACAACGGCCGCAGTTTCGAGCCTAGATCGCTCCTTAGAGTCTCCGGTGATGATTTTTATTCCTTCCATGGAAATTGCCGGACTAGTTATAGATTTTGTAAATATCTCTAGTGGCACACCAGAGGATGTAGAGGAGATTCCTGAGGCTGCTATCCCTTCGGTCCAGAATAGACGAAGTATTGAAGGTAATCTTATATATTTTTTTCTTAATGTCCTTTCCACATGTCTGACCCTTTCTGTCTCTCAGAATTGCGGGAGTTGGCATCCTCTATTGTAGATCGTTCTCCAGAGGAAACCTTCTTGCGTCTACTTAACATGGTTGCCCCGCAGCGATACCCCCTAGCGCATCGTCCTTTCCTCCGGCCAAGGTTGGTATTTCTTTGCCTTCTGTATTATATTTTCATAATGATACTGACGTGTCATATACTTTAAACCACAGTCCTTCAAGCTGATGACGAAATTGAAGTTCTTTATGGGCTTGGGGATTTCTCAGATTTGCCTTCTGTGGCTATGGGTAAGTGACGTTTTAGTCCCGGTATTCTTTTACTTATTCCCCGTGCAGAAAGGCGACTAACCATACATATATCTTTCATAGTTTTGCCAACCCTGATTCCACTAGAGTCCCATATTTGCATGCCGCCGGGCCCTTACGCCAGACGTATGTCTGAGAGAATGGCGAAACAGAGTATTCATTCACCGGTAACTCTTATTGAGGATCTCCGTGCTGGAACTTCCGTCATGGCAGAGGAATTTGCTGTCGAAGCTAACGCTTCTTTGTCTATCCTTGCTACCTACCATGACGAGGTGCTGGTGCGTACTTGGGTTGAATATTTCCGTCAAGTAGAGGCTTCTTTGCATGGAGTCGAATGCGCACGTCTTCCCTTTGATATCTTATATGTAAATGCCAACTTACGTGAATGGATTGATCGGTGTGCTGCCAACCTCCAGTCATGTGAGAAAAGACTCAACCGGAAATTTTTGGAGAGGGAGTTGGCTTCGAAGGCTCTAGGGGAACTCCAAGCTCAGCTCGCAACTAAAACTACTCGGGCCTATGAAATTTGGCGAGTTCTTCAAATGGAAATTAAGGAGGTGGTAGCTCTAGATAAAGTTGTCACTTTTACGCGCGAAATAGTTGAAAGTCACAAGACCGCTGATAAAGAGCTTGAGCATCGATTTTCTTTGTATCAACAATAACAAGCATAGGCAGGGGCTCAGCTTGTGGCGCTGCTAGAGCTTGAGGCGGAGGTTCGGCGGAAAAATGATGATCTATCTGGCTTATTGAACCATCCCCCGTCTTAAAATTTTTGTTGCTATATATTTTTTCTTCTTTTTTGTATCTTGTATTCATTTTGGTTTATGAATAAAAGACATATTTTATTTTATGCTTGCACCTCTCTATCTTTTAATGTCTTGATTTGGCGTGAAGTTTATGTACTCATTTCAGAGTTTGTAGTTTATTCACTCATTTCGGAGTTTGTAATTTATGTACTCATTTCGGAGTTTGTAGTTTATTTAGTCTCTAGTTTATGTACTCATTTCGGAGTCTGTAGTTTATTCACTCAATTCGGAGTCTCTAGTTTATGCACTCATTTCGGAGTGTTTTTTTAGTTTACCTCCCTTGGGTTTATAGGTAAACTTGCCCTAACTTTGTATGTAGATAACCCCATTCTTTACGATAGAGGTTCGTTAGCTTTATGGTACTAGGGTTTTAGTCCTTGGTACCGTCGCGTTGGCTGATATATTCCTCGATACGTAGCCTTTAAGCCGCTGTTCGAGTGGCCCGCGACTGTCATGTCTCTGATCCCTTCGGGGGATGAACAAGACGTCTTCGAGTAATCTCCTTAGGTCATATTACCGTCGGAAGAGCAAGCGTTAGGAATTTGCCATGACGCTTTTTACTTGAGGTTGGGCTCAATTTGGAGCCCCAATGAGTCATAACCGCACCCTTCTGAAGTGGGATGATCTCTAACGGTCTTTTAGGCTTTATATGAGTTGCCGTCAAGACCCGAAGTTAGGAATATACTGTCACTTTGTTTTTCTTTTGTTTTGACGTTGTCGTGCTGATTTTTTGCTGAGTAGGGTAGACATCTGTAGGACCTCTATGCTGCATGTATTGCAATTGAAGTCCGGAGCTAGGAATTGTCATTGCTCCAATTTCATTTGATAGCTGCGTCCGCATCCTGCTGAAATGAGAGGGGAACGCCAGGATAGTCCCTAGGTTGTATATATTCCGTCGAGACTTATAACCAGGATTTTTCCGTTACTCCATTTTTTCTTTGACCCTTGGGGCTTTTGTTGACGTTGCATCTGCACCCAGCTGGAATGAGAAGAACGTCGGGGTGATCTTTAGGCTTTAGATGTTGCCATTAAGACCTGAAGGTAGGATTTTACCCTCATTTCATTTTCATTTGATTGTTGTGTCTGTCCCTGCTGGGATGAGGAGGGGGACGCATTGATAGTTTCGAGGTTGTATATGTACCGTCGAGACTCGATTCTCCTTTTGACGAAGCGTGGTGGGGAAATATGGTCCTTTTTTTTTTCTTTATTTGTGCCCATGAATCGTATATAAGAGTCAATATGGACGTACTTGCAGGGCAGAGGGATTTTTATTTTGTCTTATTTTTTTTATTTCCGTGATGCCTTATCTTTTTAGCTTTTCATATCGCGAAACTCACGATTGCCCAATCCTTTTGGCTATTTTTCGCGGTGCCCAATTATTTCGCCTATTTTTTTTAATTTACTCGCTGCTTTTTATTGCGAGTTACCCAAACATTTCGGCCCTTTTTTATATGCATATTTTTTTGCTCGCTAATTTTTTTTCACGAGTTGGGGACTTGGTCCTGATACCCATTGTGGTATCAGTATCGCTGCAACTGGAATATTGCCAGAAGCGAATTATCATTTGCCATGAAAGGACTTGAAATTTGATACCTATTTAGGCATCAACATCGCTTAAACTTGGATATTGCCAGGAGAGAATCATCATTCGCCTTTGTTAATTTGGACAAAAGTTGCTTAGCAAACAGGGTTAGGATCCCGTCGACTGAGACTTTTTGACTTTATGAGCCGTAAGGGTCTCATAAAGGTATTTCTCCCTATGAGTCATGAGGATCTCATAGGTGTATTTTCTCCTTAGGAATCGTGGGGACTCCTAAATGTATTTTCTCTTGTAAATCGTGAGGATCTTGCAAGAGGGTTTTCTTCTTATAAGTCGAGAGGACTTACAAGTGCCGTTCACCATATGAGGACATTTCTCGTCATTGATGGAGCTTGGTGGGGGATATATTTATTTATGCCCGTGGATTGTATACAAGGGTCGATATCGGACTACTTGTAGGGCAACGATGGCTTAGGAAAACAGGTTTAGATCTGTCGCCTAAGCCTTTTTTGAATCCTATGAGCCGTGAGAATCTTATAGAGGAAATTATCCTTACGAGCCGTAAGAATCTCTTAAGTGTAGTTTCTCCTTAGGAATCGTGGGGATTCCTAAGTGTGTTGCTCCTTTGTGAGTCGTAATGATCTCCCGCAGGTTTTTTTTTGTTTTTTTACGAGTTCGCACCCTTTCGGGTTTTCACTGGCTCGTTGGCAGTCCTGCTGTTTTTACTCATGACGTCCTTTCATGTTTTCACCCGTGCCCATTCTGCTTATGGACATACCCTTTTTTTAACGGCGAAACTCACAAAAGTAGCTTCATTACAGGTGTTAGTGTATATGCCCTAGAGGCCATTACTGTATCATACCAGTATGTATATTACTTGATGGAAGCTTGGGATATTCACAGTTGTATAGACAATCTTGCTCGAAATAGTAGTATGCTACTTGGTTTGTCTCTGCTTTAATGTGTACATGTGTTTCTTTATTATATCACCTATACGCATTAGTAGAGCCCTCAGGATCTTTGCTTGATTACCGGCGTTGTGATGGCGATCACTCTCGTGGGGGCTGGGTAATCCACAAGCACATCCTTATGCACGTCCCTAGTCGTGGGATTATCGAGACAGGGCATCGATACTCCGGAGTAGGCTAGCGTATGCGCTTCTCATCCCAGTGCGTGAGACGATCTGTCCCACAGCCGTCAGTACTTCGTACTTGAGATAGTATGCGGGTGCTCGTTAGGTTACGAGTACACTGGACAGGACTCGTCGGGAACTGTTGGTTGGTATTATACCTATTGTCGGTTAACAGTTCCCAGGTGACATGAGTACAGCATAGTCCGCTGACTTGACACTGTCACTTCGTCTCGAGTGTGTTCCCACTGCACTTTGATTACTACCCTACCACGGCTCTACTGAGTCGTGCAAACAGGTAGTAGTTGGGTGCAGTCCTGAAGCACTTGGAGGCAGTGACGGTTAGACATGATCCGTCTCTCTCGGTATTGGGGGTTGATATCGCGTTGTGTCTAGGAGAGCCATTACACAAAGTCCCTGGCCAGGGCTAGCGAGATATACTGGTAGGTTTCCAGTGATGTCTCAGGGTGTTCTGGGCTACACTCCGACACGACTTGTACCGCTATTAGGGGACTGACGTTCGCCACCCCCCTAGGCCCGCCATGCGATGTATCAGACGAACAGACCGGACTGTACGGAGATTGTCACATACAGGCTCAGTAGGAGTTCGGATGGGTTTACCTCATCGGCCTTCTTATCGACATCTACCTGGAGACCGTTACGTACAGCTAGTGCCGCTTGCGGTCTGTGGTTAAACCCACTGCCAGCGTAGTGTCGAGTCTTTAGAGTCCCACACAGAGAGTTTCCCTGCACTGAGCGAAACGTGTAGAGGCCGTATGGTTTTACGGCATGGCTGCGATCACTTACGTGCACTTGTGTGCGTATGCTGTTCGGGCAGGCAATACTGGTGGGCTTTGGTTTAAGCCGGATCCTAGTATTGCACGGATGGATTTGTTTTGTCTTCTGTGCATTCGCATTCTACGGAATGCGGGTGCGGGTGTGTATGCACAGTTTTGAGGAGCGATGAAGGAGGAGGTGCCTCATTAGGGTTTTGGCAGTTGGTTCGGCCAAAACCGATATGTGGCAGGCTCATTAGGGTTTTGACAGTTGATTCGGTCAAAATCATTTTGAGGCGGACTCATTAGGGTTTTGGCAATTCGTTCGGTCAAAACCATTATGAGCCGGAGACATTATTTACTAATCCTTTTAGTGATAATTATGTGATGGCTAATTGCTTTGACCATTTGACCACCTTGACCACTCTTGACTTTGTTGACCCGTTGACCAAAGTTGACCATTGACCTTCATGAGAGGTCTACACTCTTCTTTGGTTTTCTTTTTCATTTTGGATTATGAAAATGGTCAAATCAATGTAGCATCAACTTTATCATGATAGGATTTGTAATGATGGTGTTTAGTATTATTTTGCAACCATGGTTCATTTTCTTGGGTTAACTTTTTCATTTCTCTATTCTCATTCTCTCTCTTGGAAGTGAGAAGAAAGAAAGAGCTCCATGGTTGCTTGACCTCCTTCATCTTCCTCCTCTTCATAAATTCTTTTTATCTCATGTGTTGAGAGAAAAAGAATCCACATAGACAAATACCTCCATCTTTCTCTTCTATACCACCTAGGGTATCAAGACTAGCGATCTTGTTGCCCTAGTTGCCTCGGCTCGAGGTGGAGCTCGGTGTACAACTCTCGGGTGGATCGTCTTCGACTCAAGAAGGCCGCGGAGGTGACCAAAGTCCGGATCAACCCTCGGAGCATGGATCGACGAGCGGGACAGCGGAATGAAGACCCGAAGGACCGGTATGGTGAGGTATAATTTCTACGGCATAGTAGTTAATACCTCTTGTAGTTTGCTAGTTTCTAGTTTAGCAAAGATCCGGCTTTTACGATCCATGTTACCAAGTCAAATTTTTTTTTGTTTTACCATTTCCGCAACCCCAAAAGTACCGGGAGAGGTAACGTGGACCTAACAGTGGTATCAGAGCCTAGCTAAACATAAACTAGCAAGTTAGCAAAGTGTTTAGAATATCGATCGGAAAAAAGTCGCAAAACACATCCGGGAAAACCCAAGTTTCTGTCGATTTTTTATACTGTTCAAAAAATAATTTAACAAACATGAAAAATCGTCTCAGGGTTTTTATAAAACACACAGCAAAAATGAGCTGCTGACTCGGCCAACTCACCATGGAACCGCGGCCAAACCATGGGTTTGGCCGTGGATCCGCGGCCGAGTTGACTCGGCCGCAGCTCCGTTTTGTTGCAGTGTTCTATTTGGGCTGTTTTGGGATTTTTAGTACATGTTGTTTCTGCCCAGATTTTCCAGAGTGCAAATTGAATTTTCGGGTGGTTACAAATCCGTATTTTTGATCGATATTCCGTAGACTTTAGCTAATGGATATTTTCTGTGATGTTTTATATGTATTGAACGTCTACTAATCGCTATACGTCGATAAGTGGGGGTTATACATATCTGTGATCTGTAATACTGATGGTTTGTGTATATGAGCTCGTTGGATTGTCGCGGATGAATAGCCGGGGTGGATGTGAGATGGGAGTTTCTTTTTCTTTCATTCATTGTAAAATTTGTAAATTGATGTAATATTATTTGTTTGGCCGCACAACCGGGGTGAGGTTGTAGCCGCCATTGTATAATTTCTTTTTACTGTTTTTGCTCCTAGGATAGACCCAAGGTGGGGTGCACAAACTACCGGGTATCTCGAAGTGTCGAGTGGCCTACTCACGAGTTGAGGGAGGTTGCTTCGCTTCGGATACTTGGAGGGTAGTTTTCCGCACCCGTAGGGTTCTAGGGTGGGGTTTTGGCTATTCATCACGACCGTGTAATCCGCTTTTTCGTTGCAGGCTCAAACGAATCGCGGGTTCCTAGTATATCCAAAGTGTTCATCTGTGATCTGGATTGGCTATCATTGCTATATATCTATATATGATATCTATTTAGGTGTTGCTTATGTTTTGCATCCGCGCTAGTCCAGCCCCCGCTCTGTCGTTAGTTAAGTAACCTAACGGGTGATGACGGGGCCCCGTGGCGAATGCGGATGGCATAAGCGTACGCCATATTTTGGTTGTTTTCTGCAATAGTAGGATTAATTGATGGGATGCATTAAATTAATGCAAGAAAATAAACCTAAAAGACGTTGTTGGAACAATTTTCAAAAAGTTGTTATTGCAAGGACGTTCACTTTTGTTTTGCACAGAGGTATTCGGTTATGAATGCCCGGCACCTCAGTCGACGAGGCAAGGGCCGAGATCCCTTCATCGGGAGTGACCCCTTGGACAAAAGTTTGCGTCAGGGTAATAACTTCACTATAGTCGATTATTCTTGCTTTGCATCGAGGTATTCAGTTTGGAATATCCTGCACCTCATTGGACGAGGAAAGAGCCGAGATCCCTTCACAGGGAGTGACCTCTTTAGCAAACGTTTTCGCCACTATATTTTCAAAAAAGGGTATCACGTTCCTTCAACGATATCAAGTTCATTACGTTAACGGGTTTTTCGCCAAAACCCAGCCATAACCCTCCGTCATTTCTTATAAGTTATACTTAGTATTCGTGCTGCGTTTGTTGACTGTGTCAAGGCGCAGTGAACGGTAGCTGAGTATTGCTTATCTGCTGGATACAATGTGATTGGTTAGGACAGTCGTGTAACCTTGTTGACTGTGTCAAGGGTTATGCGGGTGGGTTTAATGCAATCAAGATAATGACGGGTTGAACTTGAGTAGGACTCGTTGATTTGTTGACTGTGTCAAGGTCACTTGGGTCCTAGGGGAAAAAATCCACATCGGGAGTTTCTAAAGAAACTGAAACTTGCAGATTTAGCATACCTTCTGGAGTGCAGTGACTAGAGTGGATTCCATCTAGGTCATCGCACAATGATAGTTGGATCCCGATCCCACTGATGAGTTGGATTACTCTCGGGAGATTATTTCACTTAACAATCAATGCTATAAACCAAGTAGGTGTCTAGAACGGCGTTAGCGGGGTTACGCCCCCAGGGAAAAGAGGTTATTTAATTAAGGAACTTCGCGAAAGCGTTGGAAAACCTCCCTCGAAGTATCAACACCAGCCTGGCTGAAAGGTTAAGCAAGTATTGTGACGTGCGATTAATCCTGACTAGTTCTTCTTTTAGGGTTTGAAGAACAATTTGAGGAAACAGTGGGAGCCATCCTGGTTAGATAAATCAATAAACCAATCTAATCTTGCAAGAGTGCACGCTGAGTGTTTCTTTTCTCTCTCTCCAGGTAGCAATCATTTCACGCCCTAATCAAGATAATAAAATGTATCGCTTGACCGATCCGAATTCTTATTCGGGGCTGGGGAACGTTGGTTCGGTTCTAACTTGTGACAACAGTCATAAGTATGAGCAAGGGAAAGAGAATTGTATGGATTCCAAGGATACCCAGTTGAAGAAGAAGCATGGTTTTGCATCTACTTCAGGTGTTCTTGTAATTGAGAACTGCTTTACGGTCAGCCCTACCTCCTGGGTACTTGATACCGGATCAGGATCTCATATCTCTAATTTATTGCAGGGACTGAGAAAAAGTAGGAAAGTTGTACCTGGTGATATGTTGCTCAGAGTAGTGAACGGAGCACAAGTTAATGCTGCAGCCGTCGGTGAATATCACCTTGTGTTGCCAAATGGCAATACTATGATTTTGAACGATTGTTACTATGTACCTTCCATGGTTTGCAACATCATATCAGTTTCTTTACTCGATAAAGATGGATATAACTTTTTTCTTGATAGAAATATCATGAAAATCTACCTTCATAAGGTAATGGTTGCAGAAGGTACACTGTGTAATGGTATCTACGTTCTAAATCAGAATACAGTTCTCAATATACAAAACACACGCAAGAGGAAGAATTCAGATACAAATGAATCCTACTTGTGGCATTGTAGACTTGGTCATATCGGAGAGAAAAGACTAAGTAAGTTGCATAAAGATGGACTCTTGAATGCGTTCGAGTTTTCATTTTATGAAACTTGTCAGTCTTGTCTCAAATGGGAAGATGACCAAATCTCCGTTCACCGGACATGGAGAAAGGGCAGCAGAGCTCTTGGGACTCATACACAGTGATATATGTGGTCCGATGTCTATACATGCAAGGGGTGGGTTCTCGTACTTCATCACATTCACTAACGATCTCTCTAGATTCGGATATGTGTATCTTATGAAACACAAATCTGAAGCTTTGGAGAAATTCAAGGAATTCAAAAACGAAGTAGAGAACCAGACTGGCAAAAGTATTAAGATCCTCCGGTCTGATAGAGGAGGGGAGTACTTAAGCACGGAATTCCTAGATTACTTAAAAGAGAATGGTATCTCTCTCAGATTACTCCTCCTTATACACCACAGCACAACGGTGTATCGAAGCGGAGGAATCGTACCCTATTGGATATGGTTCGCTCCATGATGAGTAGTGCCGAGTTGCCTCTTTCATTCTGGGGATATGCACTTCAAACTGCAGCGCATTTATTGAATCAAGTTACATCCAAATCCGTGCCTAAGACTCCGTATGAAATATGGAGTGGTAAGAATTTGTATCTTAAACGTATTAAGATTTGGGGTTGCCCAGCTTATGTCAAAAAGCAGAACCCAGACAAACTTGAAGCATGGGCAGTTTTATGTAAGTTTGTGGGATACCCAAAAGATTCAAGTGGGTATCTATTCTACCATGCAGAGGAACATAAGATAATTGTTTCCAGGAATGCCACATTTTTGGAAAAAGAATTTCTTGTTAAAAATATTAGTGGCAGCACGGTAGAACTGGATGAAATTCCAAAAACACGAAATTTAACTAAAGATTTGGTAGAACCGCTAGATTCAGTTACACCCAACGAATCTCAGCCACTCCGCAGATCTGGTAAGATTTCTCATCCGCCCGAGAGATACTACGGTTTTCTCATAGACGGGGATCGAGAGGATTGCATCTTGGAAGAAGATGACCCTACCAGTTTCAGGCAGGCCATTATCAGTAGAGACTTTGATAAGTGGCAGGAAGCAATGCAATCCAAAATGGAGTCCATGTACACCAATAAAGTGTGGACCTTGGATATTGATCCACCTGGGGTAAAACCCGTTGGATGCAAATGGATCTATAAAAGGAAACTTGGTGTGGAAGGGCAGGTGGAGACCTATAAGGCTAGACTCGTTGCAAAAAGTTTTCGTCAAAGACCTGGTTTGGACTATGACGAAACCTTTTCTCCAGTGGCTATGCTGAAATCCATTCGGATCCTACTTGCCATTGCTGCCTTCCATGACTATGAAATCTGGCAGATGGACGTTAAAACGGCTTTTCTAAACGGCTGTTTGGAAGAGTGCGTTTACATGGATCAGCCAGAAGGTTTCATAGACAGTGGGAGCAGCGGGAAGGTGTGCAAGTTGCTTAAATCCATTTATGGATTAAAGCAGGCATCGCGGAGCTGGAACATCTGTTTTGATGAGGCAATTAAGGAATTTGATTTCATCAAGAACGAAGATGAACCTTGTGTCTATAAGAAGATTGTAGGACGAACTGTCGTGTTCCTAGTTTTGTACGTGGACGACATTCTTTTGATAGGAAATGACATTCCTATGCTACAATCGATCAAGCTATTTTTGTCACAACGGTCCTCCATGAAGGACCTGGGTGATGCCTCGTACATTCTGGGGATCAAGATCTATAGAGATAGATCCAAGAGACTACTGGGACTTTCACAGTCCAGGTACATAGAGACCGTACTAAAAAGATTTAGTATGGAAGATTCCAAGCGCGGTAACATACCCGCATTGCACGGAATTACCCTCTCCAAGAAGATGTCTCCTAAGACTGACGAGGAGAGGGTTCGCATGAGCACTATACCCTACGCTTCGGCGGTAGGATCTATAATATATGCGATGCTATGTACAAGACCAGATGTAGCTTACGCGCTGAGCGTGGTGAGCCGGTATCAGTCAGACCCAGGTGAGGACCACTGGACGGCAGTGAAGAACATTCTCAAGTACCTGAGAAGGACTAAGTAGATGTTCCTGGTTTACGGTAATGGAGATCTCAGGATCGAGTCCTTTACCGATTCAAGATTCCAGAGTGACAAAGATGACAGCAAGTCTGTCTCGGGTTTTGTGTTTACCCTCAACGGAGGGGCGGTATGTTGGAGGAGTTCCAAACAGGATACCGTCGCAGACTCGACGATGGAGGCTGAATACATTGCTGCAAGCGATGCCGCAAAAGAGGCGGTCTGGATGAAGAAGTTCATTAGTGAACTTCAGGTGGTTCCATCCATTGTTGACCCAATACCTTTGTATTGCGATAACAATGTGGCTATAGCTTTAGCGAAGGAACCAAGATCCCATCAGAAATCCAGACACATCTTAAGGCGGTATCACCTGATCAGGGAGATCATTAATCGCCAGGAGATCGAGGTACGGAGAGTGGACACAAAAGACAACACGGCGGATCCATTCACGAAGGCCTTGCCCCAGACTCAGTTCGAGTGGCTGATCGAGATGATTGGTCTTCGATACGCCAGTACATGGCCTTAGTGCAAGTGGGAGATTGTTAGTGTATATGCCCTAAAGGCCATTACTGTATCATACTAGTATGCATATTACTTGATGGAAGCTTGGGATATTCACAGTTGTATAGACAATCTTACTCGAAATAGTAGTATGCTACTTGGTTTGTCTCTACTTTAATGTGTACATGTGTTTCTTTATTATATCACCTATACGCATTAGTAGAGCCCTTAGGATCTTTTCTTGATTACCATTGTGATGGCGATCACTCTCGTGGGGGCTGGGTAATCCACAAGCACATCCTTATGCACGTCCCTAGTCGTGGGATTATCGAGACAGGGCATCGATACTCCAGAGTAGGCTAGCGTATGCGCTTCTCATCCCAGTGCGGGAGACGGTCTGTCCCACAGCCGTCAGTACGTCGTACTTGAGATAGTATGCGGGTGCTCGTTAGGTTACGAGTACACTGGACAGGACTCGTCGGGAACTGTTAGTTGGTATTATACCTATCGTCAGTTAACAGTTCCCAGGTGATATGAGTACAGCATAGTCCGCTGACTTGACACTGTCACTTCGTCTCGAGTGTGTTCCCACTGCACTTTGATTACTACCCTACCACGGCTCTACTGAGTCGTGCAAACAGGTAGTAGTTGGGTGCAGTCCTGAAGCACTTGGAGGCAGTGACGGTTAGACAGGATCCGTCTCTCTTGGTATTGGGGGTTGATATCGCGTTGTGTCTAGGAGAGCCATTACACAAAGTCCCTGGCCAGGGCTAGCGAGATATACTGGTAGGTTTCCAGTGATGTCTCAGAGTGTTCTGGGCTACACTCCGACACGACTTGTACCGCTATTAGGGGACTGACGTTCGCCACCCCCTAGGCCCGCCATGCGATGTATCAGACGAACAGACCGGACTGTACGGAGATTGTCACATACAGGCTTAGTAGGAGTTCGGATGGGTTTACTTCATCGGCCTTCTTATCGACATCTACCTGGGGACCGTTACGTACAGCTAGTGCCGCTTGCGGTCTGTGGTTAAACCCACTGCCAGCGTAGTGTCGAGTCTTTAGAGTCCCACACAGAGAGTTTCCCTGCACTGAGCGAAACGTGTAGAGGCCGTATGGTTTAACGGCAGGGCTGCGATCACTTACGTGCACTTGTGTGCGTATGCTGTTCAGGCAGGCAATACTGGTGGGCTTTGGTTTAAGCCGGATCCTAGTATTGCACGGATGGATTTGTTTTGTCTTCTGTGCATTCGCATTCTACGGAATGCGGGTGCGGGTGGGTATGCACAGTTTTGAGGAGCGATGAAGGAGGAGGTGCCTCATTAGGGTTTTGGCAG
This sequence comes from Agapanthus africanus, assembly GCA_030015575.1. Classification (NCBI taxonomy): domain Eukaryota; kingdom Viridiplantae; phylum Streptophyta; class Magnoliopsida; order Asparagales; family Amaryllidaceae; genus Agapanthus; species Agapanthus africanus. The sequence continues at coordinate 21,040,029 of JASDDO010000028.1, read as the reverse complement.
TTGGTTCGGCCAAAACCGTTATGTGGCAGGCTCATTAGGGTTTTGACAATTGATTCGGTCAAAACCATTTTGAGGTGGACTCATTAGGGTTTTGGCAATTCGTTCGGTCAAAACCATTATGAGCCGGAGACATTATTTACTAATCCTTTTAGTGATAATTATGTGATGGCTAATTGCTTTGACCATTTGACCACCTTGACCACTCTTGACTTTGTCGACCCGTTGACCAAAGTTGACCATTGACCTTCATGAGAGGTCTACACTCTTCTTTGGTTTTCTTTTTCATTTTGGATTATGAAAATGGTCAAATCAATGTAGCATCAACTTTATCATGATAGGATTTGTAATGATGGTGTTTAGTATTATTTTGCAACCATGGTTCATTTTCTTGGGTTAACTTTTTCATTTCTCTATTCTCATTCTCTCTCTTGAAAGTGAGAAGAAAGAAAGAGCTCCATGGTTGCTTGATCTCCTTCATCTTCCTCCTCTTCATAAATTCTTTTTATCTCATGTGTTGAGAGAAAAAGAATCCACATAGACAAATACCTCCATCTTTCTCTTCTACACCACCTAAGGTATCAAGACTAGCGATCTTGTCGCCCTAGTTGCCTCGGCTCGAGGTGGAGCTCGGTGTACAACTCTCGGGTGGATCGTCTTCGACTCAAGAAGGCCACGGAGATGACCAAAGTCCGCATCAACCCTCGGAGCATGGATCGACGAGCGGGACAGCGGAATGAAGACCCGAAGGACCGGTATGGTGAGGTATAATTTCTACGGCATAGTAGTTAACACCTCTTGTAGTTTGCTAGTTTCTAGTTTAGCAAAGATCCGGCTTTTACGATCCATATTACCAAGTCAAGAAAAAATTTTGTTTTACCGTTTCCGCAACCCCGAAAGTACCGGGAGAGGTAACGTAGACCTAACAACAGGTGACCCATCTGTTTGCCGGTGGGATTTGGGGGTAGCTTCGTTGCTGGAGTAGCTGTATAGCCAGTGGGACTTGAGTTGCGACCTTCCTCGTTGGGACTTCGATTGCAATATAGTTCTCAAGGGGCATATCGCCGTATTTGGGGGCGATACGGTAGTTTAGGGTCATTTTGGTCCAATGTCGCCGTTTTTGAGGCGACGAGCTTTTTGGATACTACTCTCAGAGTTCTGACTCAGGAAGATAGTGAGCGGACACAACCGTTGTCATCTATCATTGACCTAAGTCACGACGCTTTAAGCGTAGTATTTTTTGAGGAATCAGCCGTTTATTGGCCGAAAGGGTCCCATGCATATCCATGAGCAGGTAGGCTCCACCTAGATAGACTTTGTCTATGATGATGGGCCTTCATAGTTCGGCTCAAATTTCTTCCATTTTGCACGATTGAGGATCATTGGTCTTTTGACGACTAACACGAGTTCACCTTGGCGGAATCTTCTCGGCCTGATCAGTTTTTCGTATGATCGTGTCATCATAGCCTTATAAGCCTCCAGGTTTTGCTGTGCTATAAGACGAGTTTTGTCAAGGGCATCGAGCTCCTCAAGCCGAAGATGAGTATTTTCTTCATCCGTCAGCTTGTATCGAACCGCTACTCGTAGAAAGGGGAGTTTTATTTCCAATGGGAGATCTGCTTCCGTGTCGAACACCAATGCGTACGGTGTCGTATTTGTTGCCGTCTTGAACGTTGTTCGGTATGTCCAGAGAGCTTCATGCAACCTTTCATGCCAGTCCTTTTTGTTTCTGGACACCGTCTTTTTTATAATATTTATCAAGGTCTTGTTGAAAGCTTCAGCTAGACCGTTGGCCCGAGAATTATAGACTGAAGAGTATCTCCAATCTATTTTATATTGCTGTGCGAAGCGGCTGATTTTATGGCTTCTATAAGCTGGTCCATTATCCGAGATAATTCACCGTGGAGTATCGAATCGATGGATGATATGGATTCTGAAGAAATGGAGGATATTCTCCATCTTCATCTCCTTTAGTGGTACTGCTTCTGCCCACTTAGAGAAGTAGTCGGTCGTTGCCATTATAAACCGATGTCTTTTGGATGATACTGGTTCAATGGGGCCAATTATATCGGTTCCCCATATTTCGAACGGCCAGCTAGCCATTATTGGGTGTAGTGGATTTGGATATTGGTGGATGAAGTCCCCATAAATTTGGCACGAGTGACACTGCTTCGCATATTCGAGGCAGTCCTGAATCATTGTGGGCCAATAATAACCCATTCTTTTTATCTTCAGTTTCATCTTTGGTCCAGCTTGGTGAGAACCGCAAAGTCTGTTGTAAGTTTCTTGGACGAATTTCTTTGCTTTCTCCGGCCCTAGGCATCTTAGCCACAGACATTCGAATGATCTCTTATATATAGTATCATTGACGAAGGCGAAAGACAAAACTCGTTTCATGAGCTGATATCTAGACGACGCATTTTTGGGCGTTCGTTGGGATTTGAAGTAATCTATGAAGACTTATCTCCAATCCTTAACCTTTTCTTCTTCCTCTATGCGAAGGGCTACTTGTTCGGTCGCTTATTTTTCTTCGGATGGCTCTGTTAGGTCTTCCGAAGATATATCCGTTGGTGCGAGAATCCTACGGTTTTGCACAATGATCTTCACGTCATCGAGGTTTTCATCGGCCAGTTCCTTAGACAATTTGGCCAATACATCCGCCTTGTTGTTTTCCACTCGGGGTATACTCTTCAGGATGTAGGAGGGGATTTGTGTCAGCAGTTACTGCACTCTTTCACCATACTTTATCAGCTCTGGTTTGCACGTCTGATAGTCGTTATTTACTTGGCTAACGATCAGCTGAGAGTCTCCATATATGAGGAGGTCTTTGATTCCCATGTCGATAGAGATCTCTAGACCTGCTATTAAAACTTCGTATTCAGCTTCGTTATTAGTCTTTGGCTCTATTAAGGAGAGAGCATAACGCAATATCCCTCCATACGGAGTCACGAAGAAAAGGCCCACCCCGACTTTCACTGCTTCATGGAAGATGCTCCATCGAAGTAGAGTTCCCATTGGGAATCATTTTCTTCTTCGGTTGTATCAAATGCATGTTCGTCCAGCAATTCAAAATTTAATAGGGAGTCAGCCGGTTGTTCACTGCCAAAAATAGAGACGAACTGGGATAGATCGTTTTGCCTGAATTTGGGGGCAGATGTTATTTGGACTTATCCATCCACCTCTCTGAAGATACCAAGTTGATTTATGGCACCATATATCGGAGGTTTGGATAGACGCGGGCGTTGTAGCAGACATCATCAAACCCCCCTCATTTGTGAGGGGTTTTAGATTATGGGGACGCTCTTCCCTGCAGGCACAACCCCTGCAGTTAATTACGTTACCGCATTGCGATAACCACTTTCTCCTGCTCCAGAAGTTCACTTCATGTCGTGTCGTGTTTGTTTTATTTTGGGTTGCCCGTGGATTGTATACGGAGACTAATTTATGTCGTCGCCCGTAAGGCGCGGATTATTCAAAATCCGTATATTTGAGATTTGGGTTTAGGTCAAGAATTTTGCTTGACGAGGCCCACGTTGATTTCTTGGTTTGCCAACGGGAATGAACTTAGGACACTGATCTCACATTTGTGAGGTCCATCGGTTCATGAGATATTTGGGTTTGATCTAAGGATCATTAGCCATATTTGAGACTAGGATCGACTTATGAGCAGTGACAAGTGGGCTGAACTGATCATTAGATCATATATGAATAGCCCATGGATAGTATACGATAGTCATTATGGAGACAGTCCGCAGGGCAAAACATATTAGTTTAAGAACGCCGCGGTCCAACATTCCCTGTTTGGGACGAATGTTAGTTTAAGGACATTTCGGTCCAACATTCAATTTGCGCGCACGTGTATTTGTTACGTGGCGGAGTGAACGATGGTGACATGGAATGCGTCAAATTTGGGGTGCGATCCGATTTGAGGTGTGCACGTCAGTTTTGAAGTGCATCAATGTGGGGTGTATAATTCCCTATCTTGATGAAATTTTACATCAAGTTGGGACGATAAGTTGTTGTTGGTTGTCGGGACCCGCCATCTTTCTGAATATGTTGAGGAATTATAACGACATATATCAAAGGTGTGGGAAAACCTTCAACAGATTTACAGTCTGTCGCTTACGTATTTGAGAGAAAGGGGGTGATGGACCTAAGAATCGTTAGTCATATTTGAGACTAAGATTAGCTTAGGAGATATGAGATGTGTATCATTTTGGATATCATCAATGACAGATCATTAGTCATGTTTGAGACTAAGATCAGTTTGGAAATCACGAGTATATTGAGCTCGCTTGAAGAATCAAAGAGGTTTAATCTCAGGAAACTTAGCCAATTTGGGCTAAGATTGAGTTTCTATACTACCCAGCAGTGCTAAGCACTAAGATATACAGCGCTCACGTGTGTTTTACGTGAGGCGTTGGAATAGTTCTAAGCACTAATCTTTTCTGGCGCTCATGTGCTTTTCACGTGTGGCGCTACAATAGTACTAAGCACAAATTTTCTCTGACGCTCACGTGTGTTTCACGTGAGGCACTATGTTTTTGGAGATTTAATCTCTGTTGATATTTTTAGAGAACTTAAATCTTTGTTAATGGTATTTTGACCATTAAAGATCACCAAGATCGCTATTTTGAGAATCTGGGATCGAGTTCTTTAAGAACTAAGTTGTTGTTTTGAAGGAACTAAGTTCCCGGAGTATTATGGACTCCATTTTCTCCACGTTCTTTTATCCATCTTCTCTTGTTCATATTTTCAGAGTGGTTAAATCTCTTTTAATGGTGTTTTGACCATTAAGGATTACCGAGATCACTATTTTGAGGATCTTGGATCGGGTTCTTTAAAGAACCAAGTTCTTGATTTGAATGAACTAAGTTCCTGGAGTATTATGGACTACATTTTTTCCATGTTCTTCTTTATTCTTCCCTGAATCTTTGATTCTCAAGAACAAGATCTTCCCGATGAGAATTAAATTCTTAACTTGTGGGAGACTTGTCCTGTGGATCTCAGATCTAGAGGAAGAACTAAGTTCTTTGAGAAGGGTTAAACCCTTAGATGTATTAGGTAAAAGAGATGTTTTGATCTCGATATTTTCTTTATCTAGGGTTTTGAGGATGAATATCTTCTTCTTTTATTGAGAATTAAATTCTCTGTTGTTTTTGTGGAACCTTTTGGGAGCCTTCTGTATATTTTTATATCCCGTTCATCCCTTCTTTTCATCTTTTTACTCCTATTTATAGGAGAAGGAAAATAATCAATTTTTTGAGAAAAAACTCTTATTGAGAGATCATGATTGATTTTATAATCAAACAAAATGATCTTTCAGATCAATCGGTGAATTTTATTCACTGTTGAATTTTTAATCCAAAGGCTCTTTGTTTAACAAAGAAGATTTCTTGTTTGTTTAATAAGATTAGAAAATATTTTCCCGAGATAGAATTTTATTCTATCATATGAATATCTTGTTAGTTTAACAAGATTAGAATTTTATTCTATCATATGAATATCTTGTTAGTTTAACAAAATTAGAATTTTATTCTATCATATAGAATATCTTGTTAGTTTAACAAGATTAGGAAAATATTTTCCTAGCATATACTTTTATTCTATCATATGAATGTTTTATTAGTTTAACAAGATTAGGAAGATATTTTCCAAATATAAAATTTTATTTTATCACATAAAATATCTTGTTAGTTTAACAAGATTAGAAAAATATTTTTCTAAAATAAAATTTTATTCTATCAAATACTTGATTGGTGATTTTATAATCACCGTTGGATCTTTGATCCAAGAGTCCTCTGTTTAACATAGAAGATTTTTCTAATTTGAGAAATATCAGGAAAATATTTCCCACATAAAATTTAATTTTATCAGATAGTTTAATTGGTAATATTTTATCACCATTGGATTTTAAATCCAAGATTATTTGTTAGAGAAAGATCTTTCCATATTAGAAAGATCAAGGAAAAATATTTCCTAAATAAAATTTATCATTTGATAATTTATTATCACCATTGGATATTTGATCCAACGACTCTGTTTAACAGAGAGTATCTAAGTTTTTAAGGAAATATCCCATGTAGAATTTAATTCTACTTGCTTTAATTTGGACGCCGACACTTACGTGTTGTGCACGTGGGCGCTACTTAAGGATTTAATTCTTATATATCATAGGCCCTCCTGTGCTTTCCACATTGGCGACCACGTGAGTTTCACGTGCGACGCCACCATAGGATTTAATCCTAAGGGGTTGGTGCTGGCACTCTTGTGGGGAGCACGTGAGGCGCCGCCTCATTAAAATTTAATAGAGCTTAGCTCTTTTTATTATGTTTAAATATTAAGGGAACATACGCTCATGTGCTTTGCACATTGGCGCCCACGTGAACTTCACGTGCGGTGCCACCATAGGATTTAATCATATCTGAGGTGATAGTTACATGCTTTGCATGTAGGTACATGTGTTTACACGTGGAGCTTTCCTTTTATTTTTATAAGGGAACAACAAGCTCTGCGTTAAAAATTTTTTTTGGCGGGAACAAATGCCCCCCACTACTTTACCCACGTAAGTTTGTACATAGTGCAAAATAATGCATTGCCATAGAATTGATGGCTTAGGAGACAAGTTTAGGATCCCTGTCGCCTATGATTTTTTCATCTTCATAAACCGTAAGGGTTTCAAGAAAGTTTTTCTCCCTATGAGTCGTGGGGATCTCATAGGTGCATATTCTCCTCTGAAATCGTGAGGATTCCTAAGTGTGTTTCACCTCCGTGAGTCGTAAGGATCCCACGCGGGTATTTTCTTCTTACGAGTCGAGAAGACCCGCAAGTGGCTTCTTCACTTCATTGGCATGTAACTTTGACGAATGTGGCCTGTGGATGGTATACAAGAGTCAGTTTGGACCTTCTTGTAGGGAAGCGATAGCTTAGGAAACAGGTTTAAATTTGTCGCCTAAGGCTTTTCAACTTTATGAGTCGTGAGGGTCTCATAAAAATGTTTCTCCCTACGTGTCGAGAGGATCTCGCAGGTGTATTATCTCCTTAGGAGTCGTGAGTTCTCTTGAGTGTGTTTTCTTTTGAGAGTCGTAAGAATATCATAAGAGAATCTTCCGCTTACGAGTCGAGAGGACTTGTAAGTGGTTTCTCCTCCTCATCGGTATGCGACTTTGGAGAATGTGGCCCGTGGATAGTATACAAGAGTCAATTTAGACATACTTGTAGGGCCACAGTGTTTAGAAAACAGGTTGATATCCCTGTCGCCTAAGGCTTTTCACCTTCATGAGCCATAAGGGTTTCATAAAGATGTTTTTCCTATGAGTCGAGACGAGTCGAGAGGATCTCGCAGGTGTATCCTAACGTTGAATATAGATAACCACTATTCTTTACTATAGAGGTCTGTTAGGTTTGTGGTAAGGGTTTTAGTCCGTGGTACCGCCGCGTTGGCTGATATATTTCTCGATATGCAGTTTTTAAGCCTCTGTTCGAGTAGCCCCACGACTGTCATGTCTCTGATCCCTTCTTGGGGCTGGACAAGATGTCTTCAAGTAATCTCCTTAGGTTTTATTACCGTTAGAAGTGCAAGCGTTATGAATTTGCCATGGCGTTTTTTACTTGAGGTTGGGCTCAATTTGGAGCCCCGATGAGTCATAACCGCACCCTTCTGGGATGGGATAATCTCCAACAGTCTTTCGTGTTTTATATGAGTTGCTGTCAAGACCTGAAGCTAGAAATATGCCGTCACTTCGTTTTTTTGCTTTGACGATGTCGCGCTGATTCTTTACTGAAGTAGGGTATACATCTGCAGGATATTATGTATTGCAATTGAAGTCCGGAGCTAGGAATATGCCATCGCTCCATTTTCATTTGATAGTTGCGTCCGTATCCTGCTGAAATGAGGGGGAACGTCGAGATAGTCTCTAGGTTGTATATGAACTGTCAAGACTTGGAGCTAGGATTTTTCCATTACTCCATTTTTGTTCGACCCTTAGGTCTTTGTTGACGTTGCGTCTGCACCGAGAAGTAACGTCGAGCTGGAGCTAGGAATATTCCATTGCTCCACTTTTTTTCGACACTTGGGTCTTTGTTGACGTTGTGTCTGCGCCGAGAAGGAACGTCGAGCTGATCTCTAGGCTGTAAATGTTACCATCGAGATCTGGAGCTAGGAATATGCCGTTGCTCCAGTGTTATTTTGGTGATGTCATACCGATTCTTTGCTGAAGTTGGGTAGACATCCAAATGACCTTTATGCTGTATGTATTTCTATTGAGGTCCGGAGCTAGGAATATGCCATTACTCCAATTTCATTTGACAGTTATGCCCGCACCCTGCTGGAATGAGGAGAACGTTGAGCCGGAGCTAGGATTTTTACCATCACTCCAATTTTATTTGACCCTTGGGTCTTTGTTGACGTCGCGTCTGCACCCTCCTGGCATGAGAAGTACGTCGATTCGATCTTTAGTGTAACACCCTAGTTCATTTATACCATATTTGATTTGAGTATTTTCTAATCTTGTGACTATTTCTTGATTATTACTTGTTTTGGGTGCGGATGGTGCTTTGGTATCTATGGTTGGTGTCCGACCCGACCCGCATGATCAAAACACGTCTTGATCCTAGATTACGTCATATGATTACTAGTACAGAGGATCCATGCACACATATATGTTCTATATACATGTATCATATATTTAGTATTAGAATATATTTTAAATAATATAAATTATAACCAAACTATATTTTTAAACATCTAGCATGGCCTGTATCATATCCCATACCCTATGGTTGCATCCTAACATCGTGTTCATGTCCAGTTTAATGAAACAGACTCGTTTGGATCGCTAAGTATTTTTACGTGCATCCGTACTTGAGGGTATGCATTTTATTTAACCGGACACCGCATTATAATTTTAACTGACACGTATATTATTCATATTTTAGAACTAGATTTTTAGAAGAGACCGGGGTATTTTTCGGAGTATTTTTGACATCAGCTGTTTAAACCTAAAATAAGTATATTATAATATTTTTAAAACTTAAAACTAACCGTGGGTATATATTACCTATATATATATATAATATTATTATAACTAATATTATATATTCTCTCTCTCCGTCTCACACCTGTCTCTCTCTACATATACTACACATATATTTCTTTAAGCATAAGAATATTAAACACCTCCCACTTTCCTTTTCTTCTGTTCTTTTTCCTCTCGCGACTAACCCAACCAAGAACCCTAAACCTATCCTTCGCCGCCGACGCCCCAACCTCGTCGATCCTACCTTACCACCCTCACCTCTTCAACCTCCACTCCCCTCCCTTTCCATCCCCTGCAACCCGAGAATACCCTGCAACCGCAGAAACACACGCCCAAGCCCTATCCCATGTCCTCACCTCGCCGCCGACCATCTCAACTACATCACCTCAACCTCGTCGCTATCACCCCGACACTGTCACTCTCATCACCACCCTCACCGCTACCACCTCCTCTTCCCAACACAAACCACGACGAACCCAACAACCCGGCAACCTGCAAACCAAGAAAACCCTGACCTCGCCGTCAATCTCACCTTGCCGGAGACCCACGACCTCGTCGTCGTCTCCTCACCCCTCTCTTCAACTCCCACCACCACCACCACCATTCCGACAGCACCCCGACGATTTCCAGCAACAACAACCCAGAAAACCCGTCGCCGTTACCCATCATCGACGGCTACTCATCGTCGCCATCGTCGTCTCCTCTGTCCCTGAGTCCAGATCCAACACCACAACCCAAACTCCTTCTCTTTTCTCTTCTTCTTTCATTCTTTTATTTCTTTTCTTTCTTGATTCTTACTTTCCGACCATCGCCGGAGTCGCGCACGTCGCCGACGATCCAGGCGACCCAGTCGTTGTCCTCATCCAATGTGGTCACGTCTTTGAGTAACCAAGTCTAGTTCTGTGCGTGCGTGGTCGCATCGCAACGTTTACCCGATGTCGAACGTGACGTGCGTACCCCGACGTGAGATCCTATCTGGCAAGTTTATCTTGCAACATACTATGTTATAGTATATCTATTTATATATGAATAAAAATAATACATGTGTGGTATTGTGCATCCAATGTTATAGTTTTACCATTTTTCGATATCCGTTCGTATCCGTACTATCAATTTCATATCTAGTTATATGCCAGAACTTCATTATATCATGTTATTTCTATATTAGTGCAACATGTTATCGAGCTTGCATCCTACACAGTCATGGATATATATAACAGGTTATTACAGATAGACACATATACATCCTGGTATCCATAGTGCTTACCGTGTCAGATATTCATTACAGTTTCACATTTGGGTATTCTTTTGATATATATGCATCACATGACATGTCCTGGCACACTACTTGACTTGTTACTTTGATCTTGTTACTAATACCGACAATCTTGACTTGTTGTCCCGACGGACATAACCTGTTTTCTACATAGACAAATCCTGTACCTGCTTGATCCTGTGTTGGAATTAGATTCATATCATAAATACCTGAATTGAACACATAACCTTAGGGGTAAGGGGAAATCAATGATGAAAGCTGACTTGTGACTCAACAGTTCGATGCTTATACCGATCGGTCTTTACGGGCTAGGCCAGTCCCGGGATGATGCTGCTGACATCATTCATCTGTACATATTACCTGTTTATTGCCTAGCGGCACATCTCGGATTCAACCCGAGAGTCTTGACCGTGGTCTCAGGCACGCACGTGATACTATTGAGTTACATCGACGATTCCATTAAATTGATTTCAAAGACTTTAGAGTAAATAACCTAGTAGCACAGTTTAGGTTACTCATCGCACTTCACATACACATACATACCTCACCGTTCATATCCGTATTATTCTTTATATTCATGTTTACCTATATCGTTACATTCTGATTATTACTATTGTTTGATATAATGACGCACTGACGTCTGGGTTTTGCATGGCCCAGTTTTTCTATCTTTATCGTAGGCTGAACAAGAGTACTTTAGCCGTCAAGCCGATCAGTGAGGAATTGAGCTTAGTGGTATTTAGTCTAGTTATTTTTCCGTAGCTTTTATTTCTTGATGTGAGCCTATATTGGGACGTATTTCCAGATAATATTTATTGGGTATTACTATTGTTTCCGCTTATACATTTTCTTAACTTTTTTGGGCAAATGGACATGTACTGGATAGATTTTATATTTTACTGTTCTTGATATCCTATAGACAACCATAATGTGACTGTGGAGGGATGATTCCTATCCACAGGTAGCATGGTTGGCTCTGTCACGTGCCGTAATTAGCGCACTCTGGGAAGTGGGGCATAACATTTAGGCTGTAGATGTTGCCATTAAGACCTGAAGCTAGGATTTTGCCGTCACTTCACTTTTATTTGATTATTGTGTCTGCCTTTGCTGGAATGATGGGGGAACACAGGGATAGTCTCTAGCTTGTATATGAACCGTCAAGACTTGGAGCTAGGATTTTGCCGTTACTCCATTTCTATTTGACCCTTGGGTCTTTGTTGACGTTGCGTCTGTATCTTGTTGACATGAGAAGCACGTCGAGCCGGAGTTAGGATTTTGCCATTACTCCACTTTTATTTGACCCTCGGGTCTTTGTTGACGCCGCATCTGCACTCTACTGGCATAAGAAGCACGTCGAGTCGATCTTTAGGCTGTAGATGTTGCCGTCGAGATTTGGAGCTAGGAATATGCCATTGCTCCTCTTATATTTAGCCTTTAGGTCCTTGTTGACGTTGCATCTACACCGAGAAGGAACGTCGAGTTGATCTTCAGGCTTTAGATATTGCCATCGAGATCTGGAGCTAGGAATATGCCATTGCTCCACTTTTATTTTCCTCTTAGGTCTTTGTTGACATTGCATCTACACCGAGAAGGAATGTCGAGCTGAAGCTGGGATTTTACTATTACTCTTTTTTGATTTGGCTCCTTGGAGTTTTGTTGATGTCACGTCTGCACCCTGTTGGAATGAGAAGAACGTCGAGTTGGTCTCTAGCTTGTTTATGAACCGTCGAGATCTGGCTCTCTCTTTGACGGAGCCTGGTGGGAAAATATGGTTTCCTTTTTTTCATTTGTGCCCATGGATCGTCTACAAGAGTCAATATGGACATACTTGCATGGCAGAAAAGTTTCATTTTCATTTCATTTTTTTAATTTCCTTCCGCGATGCTCTATCTTTTTAGCTTTTATGTCGCGAAAATCGCGATTGCCCAATCATTTTGGCTATTTCCTATGAATTTTTTTGCTACTCGCTGCTGTTTTTTTTTGCGAGTTTGGAATCTGATACCAAACTTGGCATCAGCATCGCTACGACTAGAATATTGCCAGGAGCGAATCATCACTTGCCGTGAAAGGACTTGGAGTTTGACACCTGTTTAGGCATCAGCGTCATTGCAACTGGGATATTGCCAGGAGTGAATCATCATGTGCCTTTGTCGATTTGAATAAAGGAGGCTTAACGAACAGGGTTAGGATCCCGTCGACTAAAGATATTTCTCCCTACGAGTCGAAAGGATCTCTTAGGTGTATTTTTTCCTTAGAAATCGTATGGACTTCTAAGTGTGTTACTCCTTTGTGAGCTGTAAGGATCTCACGCAGGTATTTTCTCCTCACAAGATCGAAAGGACCCTGTAAGTGTATTTTATTTTTTATTTTTTATGAGATCGTGCCCTTCCGGGTTTTCACAAGCCCGCCGGTAGTCCCACTGTTTTTACTCACGGCGCCCTTTCGTGGTTTTATTCGTGCCCATTTCGCTTGTAGACATACCGTCTTTTTTTTGCGAGCGATGGAACTCTAGAAAGTAATTTCGTCGCAGGTGACCCATCTATTTACTGGTGGGACTTAGGGATGGCTTCATCACCGGAGTACCTGTGCAGCAAGTAGGACTTGAGTTGCAAGCTTTGCCGCTAGGACTTCGGTTGCAATATAGATCTCAAAGGAGCATATCGCTGTATTTGGGGCGATGTGCTAGTTTAGGGACGTTCCGATCTATTATCGCCATGTTTGAGGCGAATTTTTAGTTTAAGAATTTCTCAGTCCAGCATTCCCATTTTGGGGATGAATATTAGTTTAAGGACGTTTCGGTCCAACATTCCCATATTTGGGACGAATATTAGAATAAGGACGTTTCGGTCCGTTGTTAGTTTAAGAATGTTTCAGTCCAACATTCCGTTTTTTGAGGGAACGTGTTAGCTTAGGGACGTTTCGGTCCATTATCATCATTTGGTCGGGGAGTTGCATAACTCATTCCTTTCAACGCTTGTTTGCTTAGGCGTTGATACTTGTCCTTTGTATGTATGGACACTTCACACCTTAAGCTATTTTCATCCTCTTGGACTGTTTTGTTTATCATCGTACCAATCGGGTTGTTTTTGCGGGAAATACAGGGCACTTTACACGGCACCTGCCCTCTACTTATCAATGTCGCTTTCTAACACTGACGGAGCATCTTCTTCATACGAAAGAACGAGATATCAAGTCACTCCTTCTGCTGAGTTTTCTTCTTCCTTGGAAAAATTAACTTGACTTGAGGGCTTTTCCCCTCATCGTTTTATTCAGAGTGGGACATGGATTTCACCTCCCTCCCATGGTTTTTTGGTTTAAGTAGGATATTCCACTTGATTGCAGGACCCGTTTGCAGGTCCCTTAATATCCTTCCTGGTTTTTTAGAAGAAAGGACCATCCCACATAGAGATTCTTCCGCTAGTGAGAAATATGCCCCTGTGTATATCTCGGGGGGAACGAGTATCCACGCCGTCGCTATTTTGGTGACAGGTTGCTTCAGAGCCGCTCATTTTTTGTTGAGCGTTGGCGACAAACATCACCTTGCCTCCGCTTTTCATTCATCTTCATCGGATGATGAAGGGTCTTGACCCATCTGATCCAATCGAGTCATTTTATCCATGAGCTCTTAGAAGGTCGTCGGCTTGAAAATGGCCATAAATGGGAACACCTTTGAATTTGGGTCAAGAGTGGCTATGAACATTCCTATGGCTGCAGCTTCGTCGATGCGTTGCTCGCATTTTGACCAGAGATTTCGCCATCGGTTAACATATTGAAGCCAGGTTTCATTCGGTCCAACCGTTTCGTTGACCAACGTCGCTACGGTAGTGTGTTTATTCACACTAGTAAACTTCTGACAGAAGAGCATATCCATCTCGTCGAAGGTCTTTATGGAATCATTTGGGAGTCCCGCGTACCCTTCGAAGGCGATGTCTGTCAGACTACTGACGAACTGTCGGAGGAGCAATATGTCATTTTCCCCATTGTTGCCGCACATGGATTTAAATCGTGCGATGTGCCGGCGAGGGTTCCCGGTTCCTTTGTATATGTGGAACGTCGGAAGTATATTTTCTGGCGAGTACTGTATTTGATCGTAGCACGTCGGATACGGTCGACCAGTCTTGATTGACCTATTTGCGGCTTCACTGGCATAATGAGCTTTGATTTGCTGAGCGATATATGCGTCCAGTTTTACTTTTGGGATCATTTCCTCCTCAGTCGATGAGGCTCGCAGAGGCTTTGAAATGTCATCCTTGTCTTTAAAAGCGACTACCAGAGTTTCATCTGCTAGTGGTTCCGAATGGACCATCATTCCAGCCATATTCTGGATCAGAAGGGCCATCTGGTTCATTTTAGTGGACATTTCTACTGCTTCTTCATCTCTCTTATTGAGAGAGCGCTTTAGGAATTCAATATCCGACTCCTTCTCCACTTTTTCTTCGGGTGCGTCCTCGGAATTTTCCTTAAACGATGGATTAGCGAGTGCTGACGCTTGAGCAAGCATCTCCTGCAGCTTTTCACATTGCAATTGAGCCTTTGTTAGGGACCGAGTATGCGGTCCCTGACTAGTATAAGTGTGACATTCTTCTTTGGAGTTCACCATGTAGACTGTGTGAACTACTATTCCCCCAGGCTTAAGGCGTTTGGAGCTTTGACCCTTAGAGTTTGCCTCGGGCACTTGGGCTTCATCAGGCCTATCTTTTTTATGAGAAGCTGATTTAGGAGGAACCATTGTATTAGGATCCGTCTTGGGATGACTTCCCTTGTATTTGAAAGAGGATTTGTCAGCGTCACGCCCCGCTTCCCAGTAGACGGAAACGATGACGTGGCAGGCCGAAACGTATTTACTAAGAAATAAATACGTTAAGCGTAATTAAGCAATATGTAAATGTACAAGAATGACAAGAGTATTAAAATAAACAACAACTTTATTTACATTCATATTTATATACAACTATTTGAAAATGAAAAGATACAATGATATAAAGCAGTGCCTAAATAATGACATACAAAATGAAAGTACAAGTGAACTAGTAGTCAGACTGAGCGGTGAGCTGGTCCAAGTCCTCCTGGCTAGACTCGATCTCCTGAGAGTCCGGTCCTCCTGATGTACATTCTAAAGAAAGAAATAGAAAGTAATGTCGTCAGTGAACTAGCGCTCGGTAAGTCCCAAAAGAAGAAATGGAATATAACAAGTAATGTGAAATGAACTGATAAGCTGTACAGGTACATGATTGAACGTGGTTATTTGTAGCTTGATACAGAAGATATTCGTGTATATGAGAGGAGTCCATCTTACCCCGTGGACTATGGTAACATGTAGTACATGGCTCCGTCAAAACCCACGGGACAACGGCACGAGAATTCATGTAGGTGTCTTTTAAGTGACCTCTCGTGCCACGATATACGTTCCGTACCAATCCACCCCGTTATCCCCACGTAATGTATTGTATATGTTATGTTTACAAGTCTTGCCGAGACCATGGATACAAAATGTTCAAGTACTCATGTTCAGGATGTTAATCATGTATTTAAGTAGTCATGTCAAGTTATAACCATTGTTCGGTCAAGTCAAGTCAAGTATACATGTTTGATAATGATGTTTGAATTCAAGTATTCATTTTCATGTTCAAGTATTCATGTTCTTATTTGATGTTGAGATTGGACTCAAACTGAGTCAGACGCTCATAGACTGATTTAGATCTTGAATTAGGTTCGGGAGTTATCGGTAACTGCTACACATGGACGGAAGAATTTGTGTCTTTTTCCAAGACAATTACCATTGATAACTCCGTTAAGTTGTCTACCTTAAATATAAAAGCACCCACTTTCTCCGGCTCCCTAGAGCTCAAGAGAATTGATCCCGCTTAAACCTATATTTACTAAAGTCCTTAAAATATTGTTTTTATATAACTTGAGGGGTTTTTATGAAAAGTATTTTAATATAGTTTCAAAATAAACCTCGAGGGGTGATTTATATTATTCTGGGTTTTCATGAGCATGGATTTTAAGTATTGGGGTATTTTTAGTGATAAGCAATTTGCTTTGGAAAGTTTATGGTATTTTATTAAAAACTTGTTTTTTGGTAACTTGATGGTATTTTATTACCATTTGTTAATCTTTCATTTTTAGAAAAATGTAAGTTTATTATATTTTGAAAATATGGTTATATAATTTTATATAATTAAAAAATTAATTTTTAATTAGAAAATTCTTTTTTCTTATAAACCGTATTTAAATCCTTTCGAGATCAAATGCTCCATGAGGAGGTCTGCATCTCACTCTACTATCCCCAGGTTGCGCGATAATCCGTATCATCCATTAGCGGGTCGCTTAACGAGGGTTGTAGAGGCATAATCGCAAAGTAAATGAAATGCCGCTTAAAAAGAAATCCAGTTTTAAATTAGGTGGTATTTTATAGTAAGATTTTCTTCGTAACAAATATTCATACCAAATAGGCATCGTGATATGAAATGAGAGTGTACGTGAGGGGTAGGTCGTTACCACGTGAAGTTTTTCCTAAAGGTATAGTTTAATCAAAACTAAAAGAAGTGATATCAAAGTTCATGGTATTTTAATGAAAAAGTTCAAGTATGAATGTTTCACATGAGATTCTTGGTTAAAAATGATTATAAACATTAGTATTTAGGGTTACAAGTATTGTGTAAAAATTAGATTGAACAAAGTAAGGAGAAGGGGTTTTCTAAGGTTTAGAAAAAGATGTTGGTAATAACTCCACTTATACCGGCATAAGATTAAAGGTGAAATTCAATGAAGAGAAAGAGGCTTTGGGAGAGTCTTACGGTTTAGGAGTTTCAAGGAGAGGGTTAGAAAAGGAAGAGTGTCGTCGTGGCATTGCAGGAGCTCCGGATGTTGCTTCGATCTTCGCCGAAAGTTGCTTGCTCGCTAACTCCTTTTTACTCCACTTGTATTCAGGAACTTTTTGAGAGAATTTTGCTATAATTTTCAGAATGGTGCTGAGCCAAAGTAGAGGATGGTATTTATAGTGGAGAATTAGGATTTTGGAATTAAAATGATGGATTAAAAAGCATTAAAATGATGTTTAATTGTGAAATGAAGGGTCTCTGTTTGATTGCAGGAAAATCAAACAGTGCAGAGAAGTTAGGGGTAGCTGAAGAGGTGTGTGTGCAAAGCCCGAGGCTCATTGGAGTAATCCCGATCGTCGGTGCCGGATTTTGGAGGAATTTGGTCGGTCGATTTAGGGCTTATGGCCTCGAGATTCATGCCAGATGATTAAATCCCTGTTTACTCCATTTTCCACATGTTTGATTTTTCCGACTTTTCATTTACCAGTGTATTGCACGTGCAATCTTTTGGGCTTCCAAAAATTAAAAAGAAAATTCAGAAAAAAAATCGTGTTTGATGGGAATCGAACACAGGGGCTACGTCACAGCAGTGCAAGGGCTTTACTAGTGAGTTACAAGTTATTTCTTGCTGTTATTTAATAAAAGTAACTTATAACTTAAACTCAGACTGTAAAACTTATTTCTTGTATATTAACAGAAAATTTCCGTGCAAAGATTTTAGAGTCGTTGCCGTCAGAATTTGGCTAACGTTTAGGGGAAGAGCCGCGGTTGACGATTGAGTCCTTCATCTGCTTCCACACCTTATATATAGATGAGGAAAGTTCTTTTAGGGAGCGAACTGGTTTATGCTCTCATGGGATCTCCATGGGCTGCGGAGATTTCTTCAATATTGCTGTGGGAGAATTTTGTCTGACCCTTTGCAACAGTTCAAAATTGTTCCCGGATGGAATAGTAGCATTCACCACTGGGGTTGAAACATGACTATACGGAGAACTGCCCCAGCTTGTCTTATTTGACGCTGATATCGACGTCGGTGATATCTTGCGGCTAGAATTTGATTAGACTCAGGATTTTGCTGAGCCTATCCCCTGTTTTCTTTAAGAGCTTGAGTATTCTGCCCCCTACGTCGATCTTGGCCTTTGGAAGGTACCAGTTGTTTGAAGACCGATTTCGTCGGCAAAGCAGAAGCTTGAGGAGCCATCCTGTGGATGACAGACTTCTTCTGGGTTTCCTCCTTCGGTGTTGAGGTACTGAGGATGGGAAGTGGGAGCATAGACCCAAAGATAAGCCCGTTGATTTCTTGAAGAATTGGATTGCAGAGATTTAAGACTGCAAGTACCCCATATTTGACTCCACCAGCTGTGACAGAGCCTGAGTTGCCGTGGGTGGAAGAAAACGCCATTCTGCATAAAGACGAAACGCCGGCTTCAGTATCCTATCACCCAAGGGCAACTACAAACATATATACTGCGATTATTTGATCACGGAAAAACATGACACACGAAGTGTGGAGTGGAAAGTGGAAAATGTCCCACCGGGCGTGTCGGAATCTGTTCACCGCCGAAAACAGAGACGAACCGGGATAGATCGTCTTGCCTGAATTTGGGGACAGATGCTATTTGGACTTATCCATCCACCTCTCCGAAAATACAAAGTTGATTTATGGCACCATATATCGGAAGTTTGGACAGACGCAACCGTTGTAGCGGACTTCATCAGATTCCCCCTCATTTGTGAGGGGTTTTTGATTATAGGGACGCTCTTTCTCCTGCTTTGGAAGATCACTTCGTGTCGTGTCGTGTTTGTTTTATTTTGGGTTGCCCGTAGATTATATACGGAGACTAATTTATGTCGTCGCCCGTAAGGCGCGGATTATTCAAAATCCGTATATTTGAGATTTGGGTTTAGGTCAAGAATTTTGCTAGACGGGGCCCACGTTGGTTGCTTAGTTTGCCAACGGGAATGAACTTAGGACACAGATCTCACATTTGTGAGGTCCATCGGTTCATGAGATATTTTGGTTTGATCTAAGGATCATTAGTCATATTTGAGACTAAGATCGACTTATGAGCAGTAAGCAAGTGGGCTCAACTGATCATTAGATCATATATGAATAGCCCATGGGTAGTATACGGTAGTCATTATGGAGACAGTCCGCAGGGAAAAACATATTAGTTTAAAAACGTCGCGGTCCAACATTCCCTGTTTGGGACGAATGTTAGTTTAAGGACATTTCGGTCCAACATTCAACTTGCGCGCACATGTATTTATTGCGTGCCGTAGTGAACGATGGTGATATGGAATGTGTCCAATTTGGGATGCGATCCGATTTGAAGTGTGCAAGTCAGTTTGGAAGTGCATCAATGTGGTGTATAATTCCCTATATTGATGAAATTTTACATCAAGTTGGGACGATAAGTTGTTGTTGGTTGTCGGGACCCGCCACCTTTCTGAATATGTTGAGGAATTATAACGACATATATCAGAGGTATGGAGAGATGTACCTTTAAACTAAATCCCGGATTTAAGGAAAAAGGGGTGATATGAGATGGGTATCATTTTGGATATCATCAATGAGAGAGCATTAGTCATGTTTGAGACTAAGATCAGTTTAGAAATCAAGAGCATATAGGCTCGCTTGAAGAATCAAAGAGGTTTAATCTCAGGAAACTTAGCCAATTTGGGCTAAGATTGGGTTTCAATACTACCCAACAGTGCTAAGCACTAAGATATACAGCCTCACGTGCGTTTCACGTGAGGCCTTGGAATAGTGCTATGCACTTATCTTTTCTGGCGCTCACGTGCTTTTCATGTGAGGTGCTACAATAGTGCTAAGCACTAATTTTCTCTGACGCTCACGTGTGTTTCATATGAGGCATTATGTTTGTGGAGATTTAATCTCCGTTGATATTTTTTAGAGAACTTAAATCTCTGTTAATGGTATTTTGACCATTAACGATCATCAAGATCATTATTTTGAGAATCTGGGATTGGGTTCTTTAAGAACTAAGTTGTTGTTTTGAAGGAACTAAGTTCCCGGTGTATTATGGACTCCATTTTCTCCATGTTCTTTTATCCATCTTCTCTTGTTCATGTTTTCAGAGAGGTTAAACCTCTATTAATGGTGTTTTGACCATTAAGGATTACCGAGATCACTATTTTGAGGATCTTGGATCGGGTTCTTTAAAAGAACTACGTTCCTGGAGTATTATGGACTCCATGTTTTCCATATTCTTCTTTATTCTTTCCTGAATCTTTGATTCTCAAGAACAAGATCTTCTCGATGAGAATTAATGTAACACCCGAGCCCAATAATACTATTTATATTACTAGTTGAGGGTTATTTATTGCTCATCCCAATTTTCCTGATTGTTTGGTGCTTTTTGCTAAATTTTAACCGGTTAAGTCATTTTGGCACATAACAAATTTTAACTCCTAAAATGAAATTTAAAATGTCCATGTTGGCCTACTCGTCGTCACTAGTCGCGTGGTAGCGTCCGCGTGTCGAGATTCTGTCCCGTTTGGCTAAACGGGCAAGTTTGGACGACTACGCGCGCGTGCAAGTGTCCGACTTGGGGGCATGCATTTTAATCATTAAACACCTCTTTTCAAAATTTGGAACCCGCTTAAAATCCTATAATTTGAATTTGGAACATTTGGGCGCAACCCGGGCGCGATTTGGAAATGTTTCATTTCGCGCCAAAAAGACCCATTTTAATTTAATATCTTAAACTATATATAAAATTTCCTTAACTGTTAAATTATCCACGAATATTTCCAAATCTCTGCTAAATCATTTCTCTCTCTGTTGGCAGCCAATCGGGTGGCTCCATTTTCTCGTGGGCCCCGCCTTCCCTCTCTCTCTCTCTCACACACACTCTAAATCTCTCTCTCTCTCTCCAATCTCCCTCTCTCTCTTCCTCTATTTATATTTCCTCCATGCAGCCGCCACTACCCATCGTCTCCACCACGAGAACGTCTCGTAGCCCTAACCCTAGCCCCTCGTTCTTCGCCGTCGACCTCCCCGCGACCTCGCCGTCGCCGCCCTCGCCACCACCAGCCCAGCCGCACCCTCTTCCTCCCTCCTTCGCCTCTCCCGCACCTGCACCCAACCCCGACAACGCCTCCAACCCCTGCAGACCTCGCCGTCGACGCCACCTCCCGTCGCCGACGACTCCCGCGACTCCCTCTCACCCTCCTCGTCCCGACCTCGTCATCGCTTCCCTCCTCCCCTCGCCGGACCACCGACCCGAGCCCATAACCCCATCAAGTACCCTCTGCCGTTCGCCGGAGAACGCGCCGGCGATCCTCGCCGTCGTCACCAGAGCCACCTCCGTCTCCCCCTCGATCACCAGAGCCGACCACCACTTGTCGCACCACCCTCACCAACAGACCCGAGGCCGTTCAAGTCTTCGCAGCCGCCGTCGCTGCCTCGCCGGCGTTCCAGCGCCGTCGAGCCCGCCGGGGTCACCCTGGTATCTCTCTCGAAGTACCCTGGTCCGTGTGATCCCGCTGTTCGTGTTTGGACTCGACCCGTACTGTGTACCAGATCGCGCTGCAGACCGTGACCGTATCGCGCCCATACCGTGCACCAGATCGCGCTGCAGACCGTGACCGTATCGCGTCCGTATCGCGCACCAGACCGCGCCGCAGATCGCGTCCGTATCGCGCACCAGACCGCGCCGCAGATCGCGTCCGTACCGCGCAGCAGATCGCGCCTGGACCCAGTACCGTGTCGTGCCGTTTCACACGCCGTGTCGTGACTTGTGCATCAGGCCGCCTGCATCTCGACCCTTGTTCTGAGGCAAGTACTACTTGCTACATGCTATGTTAGACTAATTAAGTATACTTGACTCCTAAAACCTGTTAATATTAACTAGTGTTGTTACCTTGCTCAATTGGACGGAATATGATATGTATCGTGATACGTAACCTGAACCGTATTTTGCTACTGTAACCCTAATAACCAAACTACCAGTTAATCATTTTGCTACTTAAAGGACAATAATTGTACACATATACAGTTTTATTACGTTCTGTTACTGATTTTGCTTCACCTTGTGGCTATTGCACCCCAAAGGTGCGTGAACCTGTTAATAAGAGAATACATAACCTCATTGTGTTTACATGTAATAATATTGTTATTTACTGTTTCCGCTGCTGTTCATTATTTGATTGTATACCTGTTGTGAGCACATACCCGATTGCACTACATATTGGCCTGACCCTGCTACACATGACTTATACATACATACCAACTCATCCTGTTGTACCATGACATGACTTGTTTCATGATCTCATGCCTAATGCCGACAAACCCGACCATCCCTGCTGTCTATCCAGACAGACCTACTCTTACCGGATTTTGTGTTGGCATTAGTCCTTGACTACTGAATACCTGACCTGACATGCATAGCTTGGGGGTATGGGGAAATCAAAGATGAACCTGACTTGTAACTCGACAGTTCACTACCGTTCGAGTGTACACATTCCTATTCTGTGCCCAGCGGCATGTCTCGGTTTCAGCCGAGAATATTGTGGCCGTGATCCCGGGTATGTACGGGGTAATACCGAGTGTACACTTTTCTATTCTGTGCCCAGCGGCATGTCTCGGTTTCAGCCGAGAATATTGTGGCCGTGATCCCGGGTATGTACGGGGTAATACCGAGTGTACACTTTCCTATTCTGTGCCTAACGGCATGTCTCGGCTGCAGCCGAGAATATTGTGGCCGTGGTCCCGGGTATGTACGGGATACTATTAGGTTACATCGACGATTCATCAATTGGTTTCAAAGACTATAGAGTAGAAACCTGATAGGACAGTTCAGTCACCATTGCACATTACCCTGCTCTGTTATTTCTTATTACTGCTTTATTCATGTTCATACCTGCACTGCTTATTACCATGTTTACATTATATACTTGATGTCTTGACGCGCTGACGTCTGGGTTTTGCATGGCCCAGATTCTCTACTACTGTCGCCGACCGTGCAGGAGTACTTTAGCCAGCAGGCTGATTTGAGTTCTATAGTGGTTAGTTTGTTTATTGCATTTTATTTCTAGGTGCGATCCCGCATTATGGGACGTACCTTTCTATCATCATATTGGATCATTGCTTCCGCACTTATTGTTTATTGACTCTCATCATTATGGATTTGGACATGTATTAGTTTAGCTTATTATCTTGTTCTTGATAACCTTACAACCGTAATGTGACTGTGGATGGATACTTCCTACCCACAGGTAGCATGGTTGGCTGTGTCACGTGCCCAATCTTGCGTACTCTGGGAAGCGGGGCGTGACATGGTTCTTTTGGTATCAGTGCAATAGGTTAATTGGGTTGATTCTTTGTAGTTGGGTATTGTACCCAATACACGAATCAGAATAACCGTGTTTAGGAAACATGTCCAGCCACATTGACCGTTTTACCATTCTTGAATCACATTCTTCCTGATTATATCTTTTACGACGTGCAAACTTACTTTGCATGTCGACTCGGAAACCTGATTTCTTGTTATCCCTAGGACTTGGGCGACTTGGATAGAGTTAAGTAATTGCGGCTATGATACCGCGGCATAGCTACAATGCAGCACTCTATTTAAGTATCTTGGAGTTTTAGCCTTGATCCACATTCGGAATCCATCATCATGCTAATATTGGGTGTTTTGAGTTCAGGATTATGACAGGTAAGAAGTTGAAGACGTACCGGAGGTGTGTGAACGAAGCCGCCGTTCTTGGAGTGGTAAGAGGAATGCTGGAAATCAAAGAAACAGACCGAGCTGATCCAGCAGCACGCGGACTTGTTTCAGGAAGGTTTGCAGATCGTTCAGCAGTCTGTAAACGAAGTTGGAACTAGATCAGTCGACCGAGTAAGGACCGTAGCAGATTTCAGACGGTTAGGTCCTACTACTTTTACTGGTCTGGAGGAGCTGTTGCCAGCCGAGCAGTGGCTAGTAACACGGAGAATTTGCTGATTGCGACACAGATCCCAGAAGACAAGAGTGTTGATTCAGCTGGTGGATTGCGCCCGAGAGTGATGGCTTGTGGAGGAGACCCGCTTGCCCAGGCCGATCAGTTGGGCGGACTTCTCTAAAAGTTTCCTGGAGAAATTCTTCCCGCGGACCGCACGGGAGGAAATGGAAGAGAAGTTCATCGGACTAAGGCAGAATGGAGCAGCCGTGGACGTGCATGCAGCAGAGTGGACGAGACTCAGTAGTCTCGCTGGACCTTTCGCGGCCAACGATGTAGACAGCAGTTGCGGTAAGGAAGCAGTTCTGTCGGGCCAGTCGATTTTAGGACTAGGCCGACAAACAGTGTTCTTGCAGGTATGGAAGTTAATAGTAATGAAGAGCCGGCAGTTGTTCGCGACTTTATGGATGTGTTTGAAGACATTTGGGGCTTACCGCCGAAGCGAGATGTGGAGTTTGCGATTGACCTTATTCCTGGTACAGCGCCAGTATCAAAATCTTATTATCCGATGGCACCGGTGGAATTGGAAGAAGTTAAGAAACAAGTTGGTGAACTACTCGAGAAGGGATGAATTCGAAGCAGCAACTCACCTTGGGGAGCTCCAGTTCTTTTAGTGAAGAAGAAGGATCGCACTGCAGACGCTGAGACAAGAGAAGTTATTTGCGAAGATGAGTAAGTGTGAATTCTGGCTGGAAGAAGTGAAGTTTCTGGGGCATGTCGAGTCGGGCGATGGAATCGCCGTCGATCCCGAGAAGATTACAGCAGTTCGAGATTGGCCTATTCCAAAGAATGTTGCGGAGATAAGTAGTTTTCTTGGACTCGCCGGTTACTACAGAAGATTTGTGAAGAACTTCGCTCGTTTAGCTGAGCCGTTAACCAAGCTTACGCGTAAGGAGGTACCGTTTGTTTGGACGGATGGATGTGCTTTGGCTTTCGAGACGTTGAAGCAGAAGCTGATAACCGTCCCTATCCTAACCGTACCGGATGATTCAGGAGGACTGGTGATTCACAGCGACGCATCTGGAAAAGGATTGGGATGTGTTTTAATGCAGAATGGGAAAGTCGTCGCTTACGCATCGAGACAGCTAAAGACTCATGAGAAGAACTATCCGACTCATGACTTAGAGCTTGCAGCCGTGATCTTCGCCCTGAAGATTTGGAGACACTACCTGTTGGGGCGAGAGAGTTGAAGTCTTTACAGATCACAAGAGTTTAAAGTATGTGTTCACTCAGAAGGAGTTGAACATGAGGCAACGCAGATGGTTGGAGCTGATGGCCGACTATGACCTTGATCTTAAGTACCATCCGGGAAAGGTCAACGTCATGCCGGATGCGCTGAGTCGGTTACCAGCAATTCAGATATTGACTGCACAGAGAGAGATAATTGCGGATTTTCGGAGATTTGACTTGGAGGTTGTGCTACCACAAGCTACAGGACAGGTGATGAAGTTGCAAGTACAGTCGTCCTTAGTTGAGAAGATTAGAGCAACACAATCGCAGGATCCTAGACTGCAAAAGTTTCGGGAGCAGGTTGGAGCCGGACTACGAACCGATTTACTGATCCATGAAGACGGTTCGTTGAGATATGGTAGCCGTGTGTGTGTGCCAAAAGGAGATGTGCGTGAAGAGCTTATGAGGGAGGCACACAGTTCAGCTTACTCTGTACATCCAGGAGGGACAAAGATGTACCGAGATATTCGACAGCACTTCTGGTGGGAAGGTATGAAACGGGAAATTGCTCGCTTCGTGGCTAAGTGCTTGGTGTGTCAGCAAGTCAAGGCTGAACACCAAAGGGTTGCTGGTTTGTTGCAACCCCTTCCGATTCCTCAGTGGAAGTGGGAACATATAACCATGGATTTCATGACGGCTTTATCGCGGAGTCCAAAGGGCAACAAGGCTGTATGGGTGATTGTCGATCGGTTGACCAAGGCAGCTCACTTTATTCCTTTTCGGGTTGGTCAATCGACAGAGACTTTGGCAGAGCGATACATGAAGGAGATTGTCAGATTGCATGGAGTACCGGTAAGCATCGTGTCCGACCGGGACACTCGGTTCTTGTCGCACTTTTGGAGGAGTTTACAAGAAAGTGTGGGGACTCGATTGAAGTTTAGCACAGCTTATCATCCTCAAACTGATGGACAATCGGAGAGAACGATCCAGACCCTTGAAGATATGTTGAGGGCTTGCATGTTAGACTTCAAAGGTTCATGGGAGGATCATCTACACCTGGTGGAGTTTTCGTACAACAATAGTTTCCAAGCGACAATTCAGATGGCTCCGTTTGAAGCGTTGTATGGTCGTAAGTGCCGTTCACCGGTTTGTTGGGATGATGTTGGTGAACGAAGGTTACTAGGACCAGATTTGGTGGTACAGACAGTCGAGAAGGTGAATACAATCAGGAAGCATATGAAGGCAGCTCAAGACAGACAGAAAAGTTGGGCCGACACGTCAAGAAGACCTCTAGAGTTCGCCGTGGGTGATTTGGTATTCCTGAAGATATCACCGACTAGAGGGGTGATTCGCTTTGGAAGTCGGGGAAAGCTTAGTCCTCGATTCGTTGGACCCTTCGAGATTTTGGAGCGTGTTGGAGAGGTATCGTACCGTTTGGCGTTACCACAGTCATTAGCAGGAGTTCACGACGGGTTTCAAGTGTCTCAACTATGGAGGTATGTTCGTGATGAGACTCATGTCTTGGATCATTCGGAGTTGACTGTGCGAGAGGACCTAACCTTTGAGAAGCGACCAGTTGAAATCAAGGATCGAAGAGAAAAGGTTCTTAAGAACAAGGTTATCTCTCTTGTGCTAGTTTCTTGGGGTAATCGATCGCATGGAGAATCCACTTGGGAGCGAGAAGACAAGATCCGACAGAAATTCCCTCACCTTTTCCAGTAGTTAGCTATCTTGTATTCTTGGAATTTCGAGGACGAAATTCTTTTTGTAGTTGGGTATGATGTAACACCCGAGCCCAATAATACTATTTATATTACTAGTTGAGGGTTATTTATTGCTCATCCCAATTTTCCTGATTGTTTGGTGCTTTTTGCTAAATTTTAACCGGTTAAGTCATTTTGGCACATAACAAATTTTAACTCCTAAAATAAAATTTAAAATGTCCATGTTGGCCTACTCGTCGCCACTAGTCGCGTGGTAGCGTCCGCGTGTCGAGATTCTGTCCCGTTTGGCTAAACGGGCAAGTTTGGACGACTACGCGCGCGTGCAAGTGTCCGACTTGGGGGCATGCATTTTAATCATTAAACACCTCTTTTCAAAATTTGGAACCCGCTTAAAATCCTATAATTTGAATTTGGAATATTTGGGCGCAACCCGGGCGCGATTTGGAAATGTTTCATTTCGCGCCAAAAAGGCCCATTTTAATTTAATATCTTAAACTATATATAAAATTTCCTTAACTGTTAAATTATCCACGAATATTTCCAAATATCTGCTAAATCATTTCTCTCTCTGTTGGCAGCCAATCGGGTGGCTCCATTTTCTCGTGGGCCCCGCCTTCCTTCCCTCTCTCTCTCACACACTCTAAATCTCTCTCTCTCTCTCTCCAATCTCTCTCTCTCTCTTCCTCTATTTATATTTCCTCCATGCAGCCGCCACTACCCATCGTCTCCACCACGAGAACGTCTCGTAGCCCTAACCCTAGCCCCGCGTTCTTCGCCGTCGACCTCCCCGCGACCTCGCCGTCACCGCCCTCGCCACCACCAGCCCAGCCGCACCCTCTTCCTCCCTCCTTCACCTCTCCCGCACCTGCACCCAACCCCGACAACGCCTCCAACCCTTGCAGACCTCGCCGTCGACGCCACCTACCGTCGCCGACGACTCCCGCGACTCCCTCTCACCCTCCTCGTCCCGACCTCGTCGTCGCTTCCTTCCTCCCCTCGCCGGACCACCGACCCGAGCCCATAACCCCATCAAGTACCTTCTGCCGTTTGCCGGAGAACGCGCCGGCGATCCTCGACATCGTCACCAGAGCCACCTCCGTCTCCCCCTCGATCACCAGAGCCGACCACCACTTGTCGCACCACCCTCACCAACAGACCCGAGGCCGTTCAAGTCTTCGCAGCCGCCGTCGCTGCCTCGCCGGCGTTCCAGCGCCGTCGAGCCCGCCGGGGTCACCCTGGTATCTCTCTCGAAGTACCCTGGTCCGTGTGATCCCGCTGTTCGTGTTTGGACTCGATCCGTACCGTGCACCAGATCGCGTTGCAGACCGTGACCGTATCGCGCCCGTACCGTGCACCAGATCGCGCTGCAGACCGTGACCGTATCGCGCCCGTACCGTGCACCAGATCGCGCTGCAGACCGTGACCGTATCGCGTCCGTATCGCGCACCAGACCGCGCCGCAGATCGCGTCCGTACCGCGCAGCAGATCGCGCCTGGACCCAGTACCGTGTCGTGCCGTTTCACACGCCGTGTCGTGACTTGTGCATCAGGCCGCCTGCATCTCGACCCTTGTTCTGAGGCAAGTACTACTTGCTACATGCTATGTTAGACTAATTAAGTATACTTGACTCCTAAAACCTGTTAATATTAACTAGTGTTGTTACCTTGCTCAATTGGACGGAATATGATATGTATCGTGATACGTAACCTGAACCGTATTTTGCTACTGTAACCCTAATAACCAAACTACCAGTTAATCATTTTGCTACTTAAAGGACAATAATTGTACACATATACAGCTTTATTACGTTCTGTTACTGATTTTGCTTCACCTTGTGGCTATTGCACCCCAAAGGTGCGTGAACCTGTTAATAAGAGAATACATAACCTCATTGTGTTTACATGTAATAATATTGTTATTTACTGTTTCCGCTGCTGTTCATTATTTGATTGTATACCTGTTGTGAGTACATACCCGATTGCACTACATATTGGCCTGACCCTGCTACACATGACTTATACATACATACCAACTCATCCTGTTGTACCATGACATGACTTGTTTCATGATCTCATGCCTAATGCCGACAAACCCGACCATCCCTGCTGTCTATCCAGACAGACCTACTCTTACCGGATTTTGTGTTGGCATTAGTCCTTGACTATTGAATACCTGACCTGACATACATAGCTTGGGGGTATGGGGAAATCAAAGATGAACCTGACTTGTAACTCGACAGTTCACTACCGTTCGAGTGTACACATTCCTATTCTGTGCCCAGCGGCATGTCTCGGTTTCAGCCGAGAATATTGTGGCCGTGATCCCGGGTATGTACGGGGTAATACCGAGTGTACACTTTCCTATTCTGTGCCCAGCGGCATGTCTCGGTTTCAGCCGAGAATATTGTGGCCGTGATCCCGGGTATGTACGGGGTAATACCGAGTGTACACTTTCCTATTCTGTGCCTAACGGCATGTCTCGGCTGCAGCCGAGAATATTGTGGCCGTGGTCCCGG
The DNA here is from genome assembly GCA_030015575.1 of Agapanthus africanus. NCBI lineage: Eukaryota > Viridiplantae > Streptophyta > Magnoliopsida > Asparagales > Amaryllidaceae > Agapanthus > Agapanthus africanus. The sequence goes on along the minus strand of JASDDO010000028.1, from coordinate 21,010,516 downwards.
GTATGTACGGGATACTATTGGGTTACATCGACGATTCATCAATTGGTTTCAAAGACTATAGAGTAGAAACCTGATAGGACAGTTCAGTCACCATTGCACATTACCCTGCTCTGTTATTTCTTATTACTGCTTTATTCATGTTCATACCTGCACTGCTTATTACCATGTTTACATTATATACTTGATGTCTTGACGCGCTGACGTCTGGGTTTTGCATGGCCCAGATTCTCTACTACTGTCGCCGACCGTGCAGGAGTACTTTAGCCAGCAGGCTGATTTGAGTTCTATAGTGGTTAGTTTGTTTATTGCATTTTATTTCCAGGTGCGATCCCGCATTATGGGACGTACCTTTCTATTATCATATTGGATCATTGCTTCCGCACTTATTGTTTATTGACTCTCATCATTATGGATTTGGACATGTATTAGTTTAGCTTATTATCTTGTTCTTGATAACCTTACAACCGTAATGTGACTGTGGATGGATACTTCCTACCCACAGGTAGCATGGTTGGCTGTGTCACGTGCCCAATCTTGCGTACTCTGGGAAGCGGGGCGTGACAATTAAATTCTCAACTTGTGGGAGACTTGTCTTGTGGATCTCAGATCCAGATTAAGAACTAAGTTTTTTGAGAAGGGTTAAACCCTTAGATATGTTAAGTAAAAGAGATGTTTTGATCTCGATATTTTCTTTATCTAGGGTTTTGAGGATGAAGATCTTCTTCTTTTATTGAGAATTAAATTCTCTGTTGTTTTTGTGGAACCTTTTTGAGAGCCTTGTGTATATTTTTATATCCTGTTCCTCCTTTCTTTTCATCTCTTTTCTCCTATTTATAGGAGAAGGAAAAAAATCAATTTGTTGAGAAAAATCTCTCATTGAGATATAATGATTGATTTTATAATCAATCAAAATGATCTTTTAGATCAATCGTTGAATTTTATTCACCGTTGGATTTTTAATCCAAAGGCTCTCTGTTTAACAGAGAAGATTTCTTGTTTATTTAACAAGATTAGGAAATATTTTCCTAAGATAGAATTTAATTCTATCATATGAATATCTTGTTAGTTTAACAATATTAGAATTTTATTCTATCATATAGAATATCTTGTTAGTTTAACAAGATTAGGAAGATATTTTTCTAGCATAGAATTTTATTCTATTATATGTATATCTTGTTAGTTTAATAAGATTAGGAAGCTATTTTCCTAATATAGAATTTTATTCTATGACATAGAATATCTTGTTAGTTTAACAAGATTAGAAAAATATTTTCCTAAGATAGAATTTTATTTTATCAAATGCTTGATGGGTGATTTTATAATCTCTGTTGGATCTTTGATCCAAGGGTCCTCTATTTAACAGAGAAGATATTTTTAGTTTGAGAAAGATCAGGGAAATATTTCCTACAAAGAATTTAATTCTATCAGATAGTTTAATTGGTGATATTTTATCACCATTGGATTTTAAATCCAAGATTCTTTGTTAGAGAAAGACCTTTCCATATTAGAAAGATCAGGGAAAAATATTTCCCAAATAAAATTTATCATTTGATGATTTATTATCACCATTGAATATTTGATCCAACAACTCTGTTTAACAGAGAGTTTCCAAGTTTTTTAAAAAATATCCCCATGTAGAATTTAATTCTACTTCCTTTAATTTGGGCGCCGGTGCTCACATGTTGTGCACGTGGACGCCACTTAAGAATTTAATTCTTATATATGATAGGCGCTCCTGTGCTTTGCACATTGGCGCCCATGTGAGCTTCACGTGCGGCGCCACCATAGGATTTAATCCTAAAGGGTTGGTGATCGCGCCCTTGTGGGGAGAACGTGAGGCACCTGTTGGATATAGTGCCCTCAGAGTCAATTATTGGATCACAGACACGTGATTGCAATAATTGAGGGAGGACCTATACCGGTGGGACAGTCTTACTCAAGATGATAGTATGCTATCTGGTTTATCTTTATCATCGTGTACATACTTTAGGTGACATTACAGGTCACTATTGCACTTTGATAGAGCCCTTAGGATTCTTGCTTGACTACCAGCAGTATGATGGCAATCATATACGTGGGAGTTGGGTAGTGTATAAGCACATCCTTAAAGTGGTCCCTAGTCGTAGGAGTTTCGAGACTGGGCATTGATACTCCATTAGTAGACTAGTGTATACGGTCGAGACCCCGACGAGGGGCGGTGGCTGGTCTCACAAGCCATTAGTGTCAGTTGGATCACCTAAGATGTATACATGTGCTCATTGGGTTATGAGTACACCGGACAGGACTCGCTGGGAACATGCTAGTTGGTATTATACCTGACGTCAGATAGCAGTTCCCTGGTGACATGTGTACAGGTTAGTTCATCGACCTGAGATCGTCATTTGTCTCGTGTGAGTTCCCACTGTGCTTTGATTACTACCCTACCACGGTTCAAAGGAGTCATGCAAACATGTTTTAGTTGGGTACAGTCTCGAGCCACATGGAGGCAGTGAGCGGATCGGCAGTGGTTTCGTCTCTCCCGGTATTGGGGGTGAGATCGTGCTGTGTCTAAGAGAGCCATTACACGAAGTCCTTGGCCAAGGCAGGAGATTTACTGGTAGGTATTTCAGTAGTATCTCAGGGTGTTCTGGGCTACACTCCGACACGACTTGTACCGCTTTTGGGGGTCTGACTTTTACCAACCCCATAGGCCCGACATACGATGCTCATAGATGAACGGACCGGACTGTACGGATATTGTCACTGACATACTCAGTAGGGTGTCAAGATGAGTTCGCTCATCGACCTCCCTTTTGGTCAATATCTGGTAGCCCGTTACGTACAACTAGTACCACTGACGTGCTAGTGGTTAAATCCACAGCCAAAATATTAACGAGTCTTTAGAGTCCCCCACAGACAGTTTCTCAAGTTTCGGGCGAAACGTTGTAGAGGCCGTATGGTATTATGGCAGGGTTCAATCATATACGTGCAGTCGCGCACGGATCATGATCGGACGGATCATACTAGTGGGCTTTGGTTTAAGCCGGATCCTAGTATTAGATTTGTTGGATTGTTTTAGTCTCATCGCATTTGCATTCGGTCGGAATGCGGATGCAGGTATGTATATACAGGTGAGGGGTATCCTTGTGATCCGTTACGAGTTTACTTTAGGTGTTGCCATAGCTTTTTGTTGTTGTAAACATTTGGATTAATGTTTACAAATGGTGGAAAATGTGAGTGGATTTCATGATGAGGTGCATTTAATGTGACATGGACATGCTTAGTGACTCATGGTCTCTTTACTTGTGCTAATGTCACATTAGGAATTGTTTATTGTGTTGAATTGATGGATGGAAAGAGAGAGGGCAGCCATATGGCTTGAGGTTAGCTCTTGTATTACTTCTTCTTGCTTTCATTATCATTCAACACAATAACACAAAAAAAGGCTCCTCTTCTTCTTCTTCCTTTAGCTCACCATTTCCACAAATGGCTTCATCTTCAACCTCCCTCCATACACTCTCATGTGTTGAAAATCAATGGATGATTGAGACAAAATGATCACACACATTCCCTACATCGCCTTGGACACGTCGGCTAGCAAACTTCGTGTCCGAGTTGCTTCAGATGAAGCGGGAGCCGTAAAAAGACTCGAAGATGTGGTGCCCTTTCCGACGAGGAGACCGGAGATCGGAGATGCCGCGGGGAGCTTGGGATAGTGGCCAAAGACCGAAGGACATGGATCGATCGGTATAGCTTTTCTATCCTTTCTCTAGTTAGCTAGTTATAGGTTAATGGTTCGATCCGGGATTAAAGTCTGCGATAGCGCCGGTTTCAAGTTTTGAAAAAGTTTTCGTTTCCGCATTTTGGCCTCAGACAGACGGCCGGGGCGCTACCGTAGACTTACAGCACCGCCTCATTAAAATTTAACAAAGCTTAGCTCTTTTTATTATGTTTAAATATTAGGAGAACAGGCGCTCATGTGCTTTGCACATTGGCGCCTACATGAACTTCATGTGCGGCGCCACCATCGGATTTAATCCTATCTGAGGTGATAGTTACATGCTTTGCATGTGGGTACACGTGTTTAACACGTGGTGATTTCCCTTTATTTTTATAATGGAACAACAAGCTCTGTGCCAAAAAAATTTTGGCGGGAACAAATGCCCCTACTACTTGGCCCACGTAAATTTGTACGTGGGTTAAGTAGTGCAAAATAATGCATTGCCATAGAATTGATGGCTTAGGAGACAAGTTTAGGATCCCTGTCGCCTAAGATTTTTTCATCTTCATGAGCCGTAAGGGTTTCAAGAAAGTTTTTCTCCCTATGAGTTGTGAGGATTTCATAGGTGCGTATTTTCCTTAGAAATCGTGATGATTCCTAAGTGTATTTCACCTTTGTGAGTCGTAAGGATCCCACGTGGGTATTTTCTTCTTATGAGTCGAGAGGACCCGCAAGTGGCTTCTTCCCTTCATTGGCATGTAACTTTGACGAATGTGGCCCGTGGATGGTATACAAGAGTCAGTTTGGACCTTCTTGTAAGGCAGTGATGGATTAGGAAACAGGTTTAGATTTGTTGCCTAATACTTTTCAACTTTATGAGCCGTGAGGGTCTCATAAAAATATTTCTCCCTACGTGTCGAGAGGATCTCATAGGTTTATTTTCTCCTTAGGAGTCGTAAGGACTTCTGAGTGTGTTTTCTCTTGAGAGCCTCAAGGATCTCTTCGAGCGTGACCGATATCCGCGCCTTCTGGTTGTACTCCTCTAGCGCGTCAATGTATTTTTGTAGATTCGTGCGCTTGTCGTCATACTCTGCAGGTTGCACAGGCTTCTTGGTCTTTTTCTTTTTCTTCGAATACTTTGAAGGCTTGACTTGGGTTTTTTTCCCTTGTCAACAATTTTTGGTGCGGCACGAGGTTTCAGCATCCCTTCGATAATTTTGGGTTCAAGTGGGGATTTTCCACTTAACTGCCGGACATACTTGTAGATCTTTCAGAATTCTTTTGGTTTTTGCTTAAAGAACGACTTCCCATGGAGTTTCTTCCACAAGTGAGCATTATGCCCCCAGTGCATCCACCTTTTTGGGAGTGTGCTTCTGGGGTGGGTTTACCCTCCAATTATCAGACAACACGAATTTTCCCTGTTGATACTGGTCCTCGACCCAGTTTTTGAAGACATAGCGATCTTCAATTGGGTGGCTTACCATTCTGTGATAGGAGCAGTAGTTAGGGTTGTTGACAACGTTGGGTTGCGGCGAACGCCGTGAGTCTGGCAATGTAACGAGTTTATTACGCATTGCTAATTCAAACAGTCTCTTCATCTTGTCGCAGGGAAACGAATAAGCGCGTTCCAGTCTTTCCTCCAATGATGGGCGCGGATGCGCGTTGTTTTGGAGAGCAGCCGGTTTTGGGTCGCTCGGTTCTTGTTGCGTATTGGCAATGAAGGCCGCTTTCCCTTCACCCTTGTTATTACTAGGGTCCTTATTTGCGGAGGAAGGCTCGTGGCCCATCTGGTCCATTTGGGCCAGTTTATCTATCAGAGCCTGGAATGTGGTTGGTTTGAAGAATGTCATGAACTGGGACACAGTCGTTTGAGGATCTATGGTTCCGATGAACATGCCCACGGCGGGAGATTCTTCAATACGCTGCTCGCACTTAGACCATAGGTTCCGCCACCGGATCGCGTATTGGACCCAGGTTTCTCCTGGTTTTACCCTGGCATTGATTAATGCCGTAACTGAAGTGCACTCGCTCGCATTGGTGAAATGTTGTGTGAATAGAAGTTCCATCTCTGTGAATATTTTTACGGAGTCATTTGGGAGCTCCGAGTACCATTCAAAGGCTGTTTCTGACAGACTGCTAATGAACTGGCGAACCAACAGTTTGTCGTCGCTTGCAATGTTGCCGCACAGAGCTCTGAACTGCGCGACGTGCTGGTGAGGGTTGCCTGTCTTTTTGTATACATGAAATTTGGGGATCGTATACCCCGGCGGGTACTTGATTTGATCATACCAGCCTGGATACGGTCGTCCAGTTCTGACAATTTGGCCAGCAGCTTCATTAGCTTGATGAACTCTTATTTGTTGAGCAATATAATCATCAAGGGCGGCCTTGGAGATCGTTTCCTCCTTGGCTGCTGATAAGGCTGGAGGAGGGTTTGATGTTTCCCGCCTGTCATCCTCGACGGTTATCGACGGATTTTCGGCCGGGGGTTCTGGCTGCATCATCATTCCAACCATATCTTAGAACAAGAGAGCCATCTGCTTTATGTTAGCAACTTGCTCAGCGGCTTCCTTGTCCTTTCTCTCGAGCACCCTTCGTAGGAACACTGTATCGGTCTTTTGCTCTTGGCGTTGTTCAACTTCTTTGTCCGGACTTTCTTTCTGTCCGGTAAGTGCTGCCATTTTGGTCAGCATTTCCTGGAGCTTTTGTTGTTGCTCCTGAGCTTTTGTCAGAGACCAAGTTTGCGGTCGGTGATTCACTGAAGCATGGCTCTCTTCTTTTCCCGAAGCCATGTAAACTGTATGTATTGTTATGCCCCCGGTCTTAAGGTGTTTAGGTCTATCGCCTTTGTTGTTTGCCGCGAGCGGTAGAGTTTTCTCTAGCCTCATTCTTTTATGAGAGATTGGAGTTGAAGGTGCCGTTTTGACAGGCACCTGTTTAGAAGAAGTCCCCCGTTTTATGGCGGAGGAGTTGTCCTTTTCTTGTCGGCCCTCGGATTTCTCAGGCCGACGAGAGTAATCTTTGTTAATCACAGAGTCTTGGACTTTCCGCCAGACCCTATAAATTTGCGAGGAGAGCCGCTGATGAGGCTGCTCCGGCTTTGCCTGCACTGTAATTTTTGCAGGCGGGGGTGATTTCTTTAGCACCACTGTTGGAGAGTTTTTGCGCACCCTCTTAAGCGGTTCAAAACTGTTCCCAGTTGGAACAGCAGTGTCAACTTCTACCATTGGAGCTGGTGGGATAAGTCCCGATGGGGAGTTGCCCCCAGCTTCTCTCACTCGGTGCTAGTGGCGACGTCGAGCGTGCCTCGCAGAAGGGGCCGCCTCAGTTTTGGATGCGGCTTCTTCATGCCCCCGGCTTTGCTGAGGAGATTCGATCGGTGTCAGCCTGTTGAAGACTGACATCCTTGTCAAAGTTTGGGGAGGGCCGACCAATCTTTCGAAGACCGACTTTCTGATAGGGAAAGCACTTTTGACAGGGAAAGCACTTTTGACGGATTCGCCTGTAGCAGGAGTTGAGAGGGCTATCCGTTTCGGGGTAACCCCTTCAGGTATCACGAGCTTCTTTGCGGGTCCGTTTGTATTTTTGCTCAGCCTGTTGAAGACTGAGACGCCAGATTTAGACAGCCCGTTGAGAGGGGCTGTTATGGTTGCCGGTCGATCGAAGACCAACATTTTGAGAGTTCTTCTTGCGGCGTTGAGGCACCGAAACTCACAAGTGGGAGCATTGTCCCAAAGAACAATCCAGTAGTGGCTTGTGTGACTTGCCCCACTGGCATTGAAAAAAAGAGGCTGCGTTAGGCCCATAAGTCACTCCTCCAGTTGGGGTGGAGCGGGAGTTGCTTTTGCAAGAGGTGCAGTTAGAAACCATTGATTTTTCTCTATTATCTGCACAGGAGTAAGACACCAAATTTTAGTATCTCGAATCAAAGGGCAACCATATCGAACCGCGATTTTGTTCGCGAAATACGACATACGAAGTGTGGAGTCGAAAGAGGAAAAGGTCCTACCGGGTGTGTCGGAATCTGTTCTCCGCCGAAAGACCGGACCGAGACGTTGGGATGTCTGGCCTGAATTTGGGGGCAGATGCTATTTGGACTTATCCATCCACCTCTCCGAAGACACCAAGTTGATTTATGACACCATATATCGGAGGTTTGGACAGACGCGACCGTTGTAGCGTGACTTCATCAGATTCCCCCCTCATTTGTGAGGGTTTTTTGATTGTGTGGACGCTCTTCCTTACAGGCACAAGCCCCTGCAGTTAATTACCTTACCACATTGCAATAACCACTTTCTCCTTCTCCAGCAGTTCACTTCATGTCGTGTGTATTTTTGTTTATTTTGGTTTCCCATGGATTGTATACGGAGACTAATTTATGTTGTCTCCCGTAGGGCACGGATTAGTCCAAATCCGTATATTTTAGATTTGGGTTTGTTTTATTTAAAGACCGTTAATCTAGTTTGAGATTAAGATCAACTTAAATATATGAGCATTTGGGCTCAATTTATTTTAACTAAAGATATGTTAGTCTAATTTGAGACTAAGATCAACTTAGCAAAATTTCAAGGATCATTTTTATTCAGATCCAACAACAGAACATATCATTTTTATTTCAGATCCAACAACAGAGCATTTAGGCTTAGTTGTAAGAAAACCTTTTCAGAGAGGCTAAACCAATTTGGGTTTAGTCTGCTCAGTCTTCTTTTTTTTTGTTCAAAAGTGCTAAGTACTTATTTGTAGCTCTGGCGCTCATGTATGAAACATGTGAGGCGCTCAGATATGGGCGTTGCCCAATCAGTGCTAAGCACTTAGCCATTTTGACTGAATATAGAATGCTAAGCATTTTGTATGGCACTCACGTAGGAAGCACGTGAAGCGCTGAGCATTGATTTCGGGTTTTGTTTGTTCACCCCTTTTTCTCTTTACAGAAGTGCTAAGCACTTGGTTAGAGCTCTGGCGCTCACATGTGAAGCACGTGAGGCGTTTAGCCTCTTTTTTTTGTTTCACGTGTATTTCACGTGATTGCTTTATTTTTTGGGGTGCTGGGCTGCTTTATTTGGTGGCTGTCCAATCAACACAAATGGGTTTTCTTTGTTTTTGGACGCTCACATGGGAAACATGTAAGGCGTTTTAGCTCTAAATTTTTTGTTTTAGACACTCACGTGGGAAACACGTGAGCTACTATAATAGTGCTAAGCACTAATTTTGCTCACGTGTGTTTCACGTGAGATGCCAAGTTCTTTTTCTTTTTAGAGATTTTAATCTCTATTAATGACATTTTAGTCATTGGTGATCATCAAAATTTCTGTTTTGAAGATCTTAGATCGTTTTTTCTATTGGAGAACTATGTTCTTCTTTTCTTTGTTTTTTATAAGAACTAAGTTCTTTATGTAGGGTTAAGCCCTAATTTCGGAGGAATTAAATTCCCAGAACATATGTTCTTTTTCTTTCTCTTTTTCTTTTCCCTTAAGTTTTGAGTCTGAAGAACAGAATCTCCCCGATGAGAATTAAATTCTCAACTTGTGGGGAGATTTGCTTTTATAAATCTCAAACCAGAGAAATAACTAAGTTTTTTGTATGAAGGGTTAAACCCTTGTTTCCATTCTACTAGGCAAATGACATATTTTGATCTCTCCTTTTTCTTTACCTAGAGTTTTGAAGGAGGGAGATTTTCTTTCTTCTATTGAGAATTAAATTCTCTGTTGATTTTGAGACCTTTCTGTATTTTTTTTGCAAAAGCTTATGGGGGGTTCCCTCTATATGAGACTTGAAGTCTCGGGTTCTTTATATAGTGGAGGCAAATTTGTTAATTAGTTTTGAGAAAATCTCTTATTGAGAGATCCAATTGATTTAATTGGTCTTAAAATTGATTTGAGGAATTTTACTCACCGTTGGATCTTTGATCCAAGTGTTTCTGTTTTTACAGAATATATTTTTCTTGTTTTTAACAAGATTGGGGGAATATTTTCCCACATATAGATTTTTATTCTATTAGACGGTGATTTTTTTATCACTATTGGATTTTTAATCCAAGGGTGCTCGGTTTAACAGAGCACAATCTTTCTCTGTTTAGCAAGATATAGGAAATATTTTCTATCTCATTGAATTTTTGATCCACCAACTTTCTGTTTAACAGAAAATATCGTTCACATTCAGAAAGATCAGGGAGATATTTTCCCCACATAGAATTTAATTCTATGTTTAAGCACCATTGGATCTTTGATCCAACGGTTCTTTGTTTAACAGAGATGATCTTTCTCTTTTAGAAAAATCCAGGGATGTATTTCCTAAGAGTAGAATTTAATTCTACATAGGGAAACACCCTCACGTATTTAACACGTGACGCTTATTTAGCTTTTTTCATTTGGCGCCCATATGCCTTGCATATGAACGCACACGTGTTTAACACGTGAGGTCAATTTGGCCTTTGGCCATTTACTCTTAATGCTCATATGCTTTGCATACAAAAATAGAATTGAATTCTATGCATAGAGTTTAACTCTATCTGAAGCTAATGGTTTTAAAAGGGTGTTCTCATGTGTTTAACACGTGACCCTAGTGTGGTTTTTTTTTGTGTTTATATGCTTTACACATAGGCGCTCATGTGTTTAACACGCGAGGCCTACGTAGTCTTTAATTGTTTGGTTGCAGCGCTTATATACTCTGCATATAAGCGCTCATGTGTTTAACATGTGAGGCTTAAGCCGTGGGTAATTCTCTCCCCTTTTCTCTCCCTTTTTATGAGGGAACAAACACTATGGCGATCTCAGGTCTAGAGACTATCCTATACTCTTGTCACCAGAGAACTGCTATCTGGCATTGGTATAATACCATCTAGGAGTTCTCAGCGAGTCCTCCAGTGTAACTCATCTAATGAGCACATGTATACAATCATCGGTGTCAAACACCAATGGCTATAGGATCAGCCATCGCCCTGTACCGTGTCATGAAATGTATACACTAGTCTAAACTGGAGTACTGATGCCCGGTCTCGATACTCCTATGACTAGGGACATTTAAGCATGTGCTTATAAACTAACAGGCTCCACTAGTATGATCCTTATCACAATCCTGGTAGTCAAGCAAAAATCTTCTGGGCTTTATCTCATGTATTAACGATACATGATAACTAGTAACATGTATACACATGACAGATAAAGACAAACCAGATAGCATACTATCATCTCGAATAAGATTGTTCTCTATATAGGTCCTCATGAATTCAGTAATTGCATTCCTATAATTACGATAATTGCCTTGAGGGCACCTATATCCAACAGTCTCGGGTTGGGGGGTACCCCCATCCCCTTTCGATGGCTCTCCGATGGTGTGGGGCGTTCCTTTGAATTCTCGACACATTATTGGTATTCTCGGTTCAGTTTTGGTTGTGTTGGAATTAATTTTAGGGTGGAGGGGATTCTTGAATTTCAAAGAAAAGAAATTTCAAGTATCTGCCTTGTGGGTTTTATGATTCTAGTAGTTGTAAATTGTTGTTATCTATAATTGTAAATATAAATATGTGTTGGTAAACCCCGTTCTCATTACTATATATTCAATGACATAGGGTTGCTCATATAGTACTTACATTGTTCTATGTTCTGTGATGATTGGTTTGAAATAGTTGTGATTGTCGTGGTAAATAGCTAGGGGGTTTTATGTAAGATGGGAGTTTTATGTTTTGATATATATTTTTATTCGGGGCGAGCGTCCGTATTGTGGCCGTCGTTTCCGTGTTTGTATATTATTCTTTTATGGGGCACTTCCGGGCTGAGGTTGATGTTGCCAATGTATAATTTTAATTTCATTTCATGTACCTACGATAGACTCAGGAGGAGTGCTCAAGTAGCGGGTTCTAGAATCCAATGGGTGGCCATCTCGAGGAGTCGAGACCGGGTCACCTCATTCTAGAATTGGTAGGGTTGTTTTCCGCACTCGTAGGAGTTTTTGGTTTTGGCTATTCACACGACCGTAGAATCCATGTTTCGTTCTTGGCAAAATCGAAATACGAAATTCCTAGTATATCTTCTATTTCATATTTGTTTCTGCTTTTGCTGCTGTGATGTAATATTATCATACCCGTGACGAATGGATATATATATATATATATATATATATATATATATATATATATATATATATAATAAATACGTTTATATGTTTTGCATCGCGCTAGCACTGTCCCTGTTCCCCTATTAATTAAATACAATAATAAGAGCTAAGCTCCGTTCAAATCCAATGGGCCAGCGCCCTACATGCTCCTCCGTGAGCGGTAGCGTCGGCCACTTATACGATTAAATCCTACATTGGCGCCTCACGTAGAGCTCACGTGAGCGCCAACATGCAAAGCATATGAGCGTTTGTTATATAAGAATTAAATTCTTAAGTGGCGCCCACATGCATAACACGTGAGCGTCAGCGCCCAAACTAAAGCAGGTAGTACTAAATTGTATATGAGGAATATTTCCCCAAAATCCGGAATATTCTCTGTTAAACAGAACCGCTGGATCAAATATCCAATGGTGATGATAAATCATCTAATGATAGAATTAAATTCTATTTTGGGAATATATTTCCCTAATTTTTCTAAACAAAGAAAGATTGTGCTCTGCACCCTTGGTTAAAATTCTAATGGTGATTAAAAATCACCGCATTATTATATGGGAAAATATTTTCCTAATCTTGTTAAAAAATAAGAATATATATTCTGTGAAATAAAATTCACTGGATCAAAGATTCAACGGTGAATAAGATCCCCCAAATAATCTTTGAGGCCAAGTAAATCAATCAGTATCTCTCAAATGAGAGATTTTCTCAAACTAATCAACAAATTTGACTCTTCTATATAAAGGATAGGAGACTTCGAAAAAAGGATGGAAAAAAGGAACTCCACAAGTTTCTTTCCACAACAAAACTGAGAATTCAATTCTCTTCTGAGGAAAAAAATATCCTTGCTCTTCAAAACCCTAGGTAAAGAAAAGCAAAGATAGAACTTATCTCTTTTGCCTAATAAAAGGAAAAACAAAGGTTTAACCCTCTACAAAAAGAACTTAGTTCTTTCCCTGATCTGAGATTTGAAAAGCAAATCTCTCCACAAGTTGAGAATTTAATTCTCATCAGGGAGATTATGTTCTCCAAATTCAAAATTTAGAAAAAAAGAGAACTAGATCAAAAAGAAATAAAAGACACATTGTCTAGGAATTTAATTCCTTCACAAACAGTGTTTAACCCTACATAAAGGACTTTTTTCTTACCAAAAAATAGAAGAACTTAGTTCTCCAATGAAACCGGTCTCAGATCTCCAAAACAAAGATCATTAATAGTCAAAACGCCATTAACAAAAGTTAAAACTTCTTCAGAAAACATCAACGAAGAAAAGACTTGGCGCCTCACGTGCTTCCCACATGAGCACCCAAAAGATTCCCTCAAATGGAACCTAGCGCCTCACGTGCTTCCCATGTGAGCGCCCAAAATAAAGGACTCGGCGCTTCACGTGCTTCCCATGTGGGCGCTCAAAATAGAAAGCCCAACGCCTCACGTGAAATACACGTGAGCGCTGTATAAAAGTGCAGAAGCACTATAAAATTAGTCTGAATGACTAAGCGCTTAGCACTGATTAGGCAGCACTCAGGTCCCAGCACCTCACGTGATACACACGTGAGTGCCCAATAAAATAAATGAGGCAGCGCCTCATGTGTCCCTCACGCGAGCGCCATACAAAATACTTAGCATTCTACATTTAGTCAAAATGTCTAAAGTACTTAGCACTGATTGGGCAGTGCTATGTCTGAGCGCCTCACATGATACACTTGTGAACGCCAGAGCCCCAAACAAGTGCTTAGCACTTCTGCATAAAAGGAAAATGGCTGAGCAAACGGAACCATAAATAAATGCTTAGTACTTTTGAATAAAAAAACTGAGCAGACCAAGTCCAAATTGGCTAAGTCCATCTGAAAGTTTCTTGCAGCTGAGTCCAAATACTCTGTTGTTGGATCTTAATAAAATTTAATGATCCTGAAAATATTGCTAAGTTGATCTTAGTCTAAAATAAGACTAACGTATTCTTAATTAAAATAAATTGAGCTCAAATGCTCATATATTTATGTTGATCTTAATCTCAAACTAGACGAATCTATAACCTAAGTTCAAAACAAAATATTTTTGAACTAAACGAATCTATAACCTAATCTAAAACAAAATATTTTTGAACTAAACGAATCTATAACTTAAGTTCAAAACACAAATTCATAAATATACGGATTTGGACTGATCCGTGCCCTACGGGCGATGATATAAACTAGTATCCGTATACAATCCATGGGCAATCTTAACAAACAAAATAACACACGACACGAAGTGAACTGCTGGAACAGGAGAATGTGGTTATCTCAATACGGTAACGTAATTAACTGCAGGGGCTTGCGTTTATAGGGAAGAGCGTTCCCACAATTAAAAACCCCTCATAAATGAGGGGGAATATGATGAAGTCTGCTATATCGGTCGCATCTATCCCAACCTTAGATATACGGTGCTATAAATCAACTTGGTATCATCGGAAGGGTGGATGGATATGTCCAAATGGGATCTGCCCCTAAATTCAAGCTAGACGTCCTCCGCGTCTCAGTCTGGTCTTCGGCGGTAAACAGATTCTGGCACGCTCGGTGGGACCTTTTCCTCTTTCCACTCTACATTTCGTGTGTCGTATTTTGCAAACAAATTCGCGGTTCGCTATGGTTACCCCTGAATTTAAGGTATTAAAACTTGGTGTCATGCTCCTGTGCATAAAATCAATGGCTTCTCACTGCACCTCATGCAACAGCAACTCTTGCTCCACCCCAACTGGAGGAGTGACCTATGGGCCTAATGCAACCTCCATTTTCTCAATGCCGGTGTGGAAGGTTACACAAGACACTACCGGACTGTTCTTCGGGACCATGCTCCCACCTGTGAGTTTCGGTGCCTCAACGCCACAGGAAGAAGCTCCAAGAAAGTCGGTCTTAGATCGGCTGGCAACCACAATGGCTCCTTTCAACGGGCCATCCAAACCTGAAGCCCCAGTCTTCAACAGGTTGAGAAAAAGCTCGATCGGGCCCGTAAAGAAGCCCGTGATACCTGAAGCAGTTGTCCCAAAATGATTAGCCATTCTTGCTCCTGCTACAGGTGAAAGTGCTTCCCCCCTCAAACGGTCGGTCTTAGAAAAATTGGTCGGCTCTCTTCAAACTCTATCAAGGATGTTGGTTTTCAACAGGCTGACGCCGATTGAAGCCCCACAGCAAAGCCGGGGGCATGATGAAGCCGCTTCTAAAATTAAGGTGGTCCCTTCAGTAAGGCACGCTCGACGTCGCCACTGGCGCCAAGTGGAGAAGATGGGGCAAGTCCCCCTCTGGGCTCACCCTACCAACTCTTATGGTGGATATCAATGCTGCTGTTCTAACCATGAACAGTTTTTATCCGCTCAGGAGAGTCCGCAAGAACTCTCCGATGGCGGTGCTAAAGAAATCACCTCCGCCAATAGAGTTCCCTGTGCTGCAACAGCTAGAGCAACCTCGCCAAAGGTTCTCCTCACAAATATATAGGGTCTGGAGAAATGTCTAAGGCTCTATGCTTGATGAAAATCAGTCTCGTCGACCCTAGAGAACTAAGGATCGACAAGGAAAAGACTACTCCTCCACCATACAATAGAGAGCCGTTCCTAAACAGGTGCCTGTCACAATGGCTCCTTCAGCTCCGACTTCACATAAGAGAATGAGACCGGAGCAAAACCCATTGCCCACGGCAAATTCCAAAGGCGATGGATCTAAATGCTCCTAAGTCTGGGGGTGTTACCATACATACGGTCTATATGACCAATGGGTAAGAAAGGAGCCATGCTTTGGTAAGTCACCGACCGCAAACTCGGTCGCTGATAAAGGCTCAGGAGTAACAACAAAATCTCTAACAGATACTGAATAAAATGACGGCACTTATCGGACAGAAAGAAAGTTCGAACAAAGAGGTCGAACATCGCCAAGAGCAAGAGACCGATACAGAGTTTTTGCGAAGGGTGCTGGAGAGAAAGGACAAAGAAGTTTCTGAGCAAGCTGCTAACATAAAGCAGATGGCTTTCTTGTTCCAAGACATGGTTGGAATGATGATCCAACCAAAACCTCCGGCCGAAGATCCGCCGATAATCATCGAGGATGACAGAGGGGAAACATCAAACCCCTTTCCGGCCTTATCAGCGGGTAAGGAGGAAACGATCTCCAAGGTAGCCCTAGATAATTACATTGCTCAGCAAGCAAGCGATTACCAAAGCTAATGAAGCCGCAGGCTAAATTGTCAAAACTGGGCGACCGTATCCAGGCTGGTCTGACCAAATCAAATACTCACCGGGATATACGATCCCCTAGTTCTATGTCCACAAAGGAACATGCAACCTTCACCAGCATGTCGCCTAATTCAGAGCTTTATGCGACAATACTGGAGGCGACGACAAACTGTTGCTTCGCTAGTTTGTCGGCAGCCTGTCAGATACAGCTTTCGAATGGTACTCGGAGCTCCCAAATGACTTCATGAAAACCTTCACAGAAATAGAGCTGCTGTTCACATAGCGATTCGCCAGCATGAGGGAACGCACTACGATCACGACATTAATCAATGCTAAGGTAAAGCCGAGAGAAATATGGGTCCAATATGCGATCCGGTGGCGGAACCTCCGGTCTAAATGCGAACAACACATTGAGGAGTCTCCAGCCATAGGCATGTTCATCGGGATCCTCGATCCTCAATCGACTGTGTCCCAGTTCATGACATTCTTCAAACCTACTACCTTCCAAGCGCTGATAGGCAAGCTGACCCAAATGGATCAGATGAGTCATGGGCCTTCTTCCTCAAATAAGGAACCTCGAAATAAAAAGAGTAAAAGGAAAGCGGCATTCGTTGCCAATACGCAACAACAACTGGGTGGCCCAAAACCGGCTGCCCGCCAAAACAACGCGCGTCCGCGCCCGTCCTTGAAAGAAAGACTAGGACGTGCTTACTCGTTCTTTCGTGACAAGATGAGGAGACTGTTCGAATTGTCAATGCGAAATAACCTCATCACATTTTCAGACCCGCGGTGTCCAGCACAATCTGGCGACGTCAACAACCCTAATTACTGCTCTCATCACAGAATGATGAGTTACCCAATTGAGGATTGTTACGCCTTCAAAAATTGGGTTGAAGACCAGTATCAATAGGGGAAATTCGCACTGTCTGATAACTGGAGGGTGGACCTATCCCAGAAGCACAATCCCAAAATGGTGGACGCGCAGGGGGCATCATGCTCACTCGTGGAAGAAGCTCCATGGGAAGTAGTTCTTTCAGCAAAAACCAAAAGAATGTTGAAAGATCTACAGGCATGTTCGGCAGTCAGGTGGAAAAGCCCACTTGAACCCAAAATAATCGAAGGGATGCTAAAATCTCGTCCCACGCCAAAAATTGCTGACAAGGGGAAAATCCCCCAAGTCAAGCCTTCGAAGAAAAAGAAGAAGACCAAGAAGCCTGTGTAGCCTGCCGAGTATGACGACAAGCGCACGGATCTATAAAAATATATAGATGCACTGAAGGAATATAACCAGAAAGTGCGGACACCTATCAAGCTCGAAGAATTACTCAAGCATATTCTTGAGGAACGAGACAGTGACAATGATGGGGGAAATGACTCATCAGAAAAAATGGAAGACTATATAGCAAGTTGCCACATGGTCTTCCATTCGTCGTTATATGACGAAGATGCTCTCTCAGCGTCAGAAAACAACGCAGAGGAACTGGGGCCAAAATCGATGCTAAAATCCCCGAAACTGCCAGAAGAAGACCCGATTGAGAGGCTGCTAAACGAAACCTTTCAAAAGAGCAAAGATGACCGAGAACGCGAAACATCCATATATGGAAAGGATAAGTGTCAACGTTTGAATAAAGAAGCCGCGGTGAGGATGAGTCGTAAAGTGCTCCAACCAAACCAAAGCAAGCCTGCAACAAATAAGAGTAGGATCAAAACTGAGAAGCGGTTCACCAAAGCCTTATCATTGGGGATGAAGCTACCACCTCTCATGAAGTATACCCCTGGTGTCCCATACTCTGACGGAGAAGAATCACATCCAAAATACTGCCTATATCTTCGAAAGGTCGCTCACCCCATCGACGAATGCTATGCCTTTAGAAAGTGGTGCCAAGGGTATGTTGCCCATCGAAAACACTTCAAGAAGGAGAAGCGCGAAGTTCGCGCTCGTCAACATCAAAATAGCGAGACGAACCCGCATGAAGAAACGCCTGACAGCCGTCATATAGTTGGTACCATTTCGGAAGGGGGGAAACCTCCAGTTCTTACGTTCGGGAGTGATTCCGAGGACGAAACGTCCCTCACCCTCTTTTCAAAGACTCCGCCTCCAAAAAAGAAGAGGATGAGAATATTCAGCTGAGTAACCGCACGCTGCCTAAGAAGAATCCCGGACCTACAAACAAAGGTTCGAACAAAAAATATAAAGGGAAAGGGAAAATGCCCGAAGAAATCGCCCTCGATGAAGAAGTGGTAAAAGAACTTGCTGCAAAGGACCCCGCCTAAAAAAAACAAGATGGATTGTAACATTCTATCACATCTAAGGAAAATATCCTCGCAGCTAAGTATATTGGATGCTCTCCTCCTGTCCAAAGAGGCATGAGATTCCCTGATTAAGGTATTACAAGAGCCCGATCAGTTCCAAACTTCCCTTGCTGTCACGTCCCACTTTCCAAAAGAGTGGTAATGACACGTGACAAGCCCGCGATGTATTTATTTTGAGAACGTTATTTCTCAAAACAAATACGCTAAGCGTAATTTTAGCAGTATAAAATGACACAAGAATAAGCGTGAAACCGAAATTTCCAACAACAATATTATTTACATTCAAAATTCGTAGGTTTCAAACTGATTACAAAGGTCTGAATGAGAAACAAAAATATAAAAGCCTAAACATGCGGCTTACTTGAAAAGGAAAGTTGGAAAGAAAACTAAAGATTGACTTATGCTGTGAACTGGTCGTAGTCCTCTGGAATCGGTTCCACCTCCTCAGTTTCTAAATTATCTGGCGAACATTCCAAAGAAACAAAGATGGGTGGAATGCCCATCAGTGAACTTGTGCTCGGTAAGTCCCAAAAGAGATGTGTAATATATAAATTGAGTGCGGGTTGACATATAATATAATATAAATGAAAATTGTAATATGTGAACAAGTATGATAATATATATGGCAACTATGTAAGCATGACAAACAAATATAATATGGTCGTGGAGTGTAGGTATAGTGAACCTGAAGTGAATGTAAATATCCTAAAAGGGTCTCTAAAATGGTAAATTTAACTAACGTGAGTTCAAGTGTGAATGTCAACTGAATCTCAAGAATATTCTCGAACCCAAGGACAAGGAATCACAGGTCCAAAAGTAATCAGGACTTCAATTATTATTGAAGTATTCCAAACCCAACAGGCTATCATCCAGGGGCTTGAAAACATGGGCCCATATTCGTGAATTCGTGATGTACCATTTCAGCCCAGTACCACAGCAGTATGATTTGTACCGTTTCAGCCCGGTACCATAGCAACATGATTTGTATTAATGGGACTCATGAGGTTCTATTGGATTTATACTCAAACTAACCCAACACCCCGTGTATTCTAGATTGTAGCTAATGTCATGAGTTTTGCCCGAATCCATGAATACATAAAGCTTTCAAGATTGAGTTCCTGTCAAGATCAAGTGTTCATGTCAAGTTTCGAGTATTCATGTCAAGTTCATGTCATGTTGAATTCATAGTTCGGGTCAAGTTAGGTCGAGCTTGTAATAGGTTTATTCAAGTAAATCATATAGATATATTAAGCAAGCGGTACATGGCATGAAATAAACAGTTATAACATCATAAATCAATTCAAGTTGCACGTTTAAATAGTATGCCCATTTTCTTAATAGTTTGAGAGGGTACGAACTATCTGTGTTAAAATAGGCAAGTGAAAGAGCTCATTGTCTCCGGCTTTTTGAGACTCAAGAGAGAATAGGTCATTTAAACCTATCAACCATTCTAATTAACTGAGATTACTAGTCTTAGCAACCTAGGGTATCATGTGGAAATATGACATTAAAATCTTGAGGGGGGTTGGAAATTGAGGGTATTTTAGTGAAAATCCCAGCTTTTAAAAATTGAGGGTATTTTAGTGAAAATCCCAGCTTTTAGAAATTGAGGGTGTCTTAATAAAAACTCAACCTTTTGAAAGTTAAAGGTATTTTAGAAAAATTAATTATGGTAAAAGTAATGATGTTTGTTTGCAAATCTAATTATTGATATTTTATTTTAAAATAAAATTTTAGAAAAGTTGGCGGGGTTTTATATAGAAATTCGAATTTTTTTTAATGTAAAACTAGTTCATAGGGAGCTCGGTGATATTTCAGTGCAAGGCTAAACTTTAGGAATTTCTATAAAATTTTAGTGGATTAGGATTCAGAGTGAGTGTGGGTTAGGTCGTTACCATGTGCTTTATCAACGACTAATGTTTAACAAACCATATGCATCATAAAGGAATTCAAAAAAATAAATAAATATCACATCTCTATATTCTGGTTGGAGCATGGCATGGTTAAATAAAGCATGGTTGGAATGTATTCAACGCTCTACAGCGAAGGTATTAAATAGCATTACATAAGCAATTAGACTAGGTAGAGAAATCTAGGAGCATAACTAACATATGAAATATGGATAGTAGGGTATTTCAAAAGAGTTACCATAATTGGAGCATAAAAGTATCAGCTCTAAAAAACCTATTTGACATTTTCTTTTCTTGCAAGTTTAGCAGGAAATGGATTAAAGGACCTAAATAATAAACTTAATAACTAGAGAGTCTAAGCTAATCAAAACTCTCAAATTACTAATTAAGCTCAACTAATGAATTCAAAACTCTCAACTCCTATCATACAAAGAGTGAGCAGATTATTCCAAGATTTCAACGAAAGAGAATGCTATATACAAGAATATCGGAAAATCTAGACAATCGGATATCCCAGCATAGACTGGTGTAAATCTAAGTTCCGTAAAGATGATCAAAGGTGCAACTTTACAACTAGTTTGAAAGTAGCCATAGGAAAAGGATGCATAATTGACTTCGGTAAAGACGGCCATCGGTGATAGCTTGAACTAAATGGAGTACAGGAACAACAGTGGTAAGATTTGGAGTCAACTTATGTTATAAACTAGTATGGGAGATCTAAAAACTGACCGAAGCAACACGAGTATTGAAGAAATATGGCAGCACTATATACAAATAATAGATTAGCAAATAATAGACCAAATCCAAATATTTCCTTTTTTACCGGCAATAATCAATAAATCATGGCATAGAAATCTCTATCGCTATTTCAATCTAAATTATAGCAATCCTCTACTTCCATTTCTATCTAACAATATGTGTAAATGGAAGTTAGTTAGCTATAAAAATACATAACATACAAATATTAGCAATTTCGTTGGAAAAATCCAGACACAAACACAATATAACAATTATCGGAAATAGTTAAAAATAAAGGTATGCGTCTAAGAAATAAAATGATAATAATACTCTCTAAGTTACAACACCAAGCTATCAAATATATCTGCATTTATGAAAAACATTATGACTACTTAAAGTAATACTGCCCAAAAATTATCAACACCAAAAATAATATGTGTTCTGTAAGGCAAAAAAAAATAGTCAATAGTGTATATGAGACTATTCAATTTTACAAATGATGTTTATTTGTGTAAGTATATCCAAGTGTACAGTTCGTTAAGTTATTATTAGATCTAATGTTATTAGTTAGTATTTATTTAGCTCAAAGTTTTATATTCTCGATTATAGCCTACGGATTGACGAGGACAACGAATTCAAAGGGGAGACAACAGAGGAAAAGAAATGGGACTTACACGCGTGGGCAAACAACGGATTCTTATTGGGGCATTTCATCGAACGCTTGGCGGCTTGCTCGAGGGAGGTGAAGCAGGAAGCGAGGTGAACTTAGGTTGGGTTCAAGAGAGGCCAGCAAGAGGTTAGGTTTAGCTTCAGTAGTGCACTGCCTTGGGGAGGGTGGTCGGCCAAAGATAGCAAGGAAGGAGCTCGGCTAGGTGGAGATGTTGTCGACGATGATGATGGCGATGACTACGATGTTGGTGGCTGGAATGCGGCGAAACGTACGACGACGAGGCCGTCGAAGATGGTGACAATGCTTGGGTTTTGATGAGAAGAAGACGATAGGATTTTGATTTTGAGCTTGGGTTAAGAGAGGGATATAGGAAGAGTTATAAGAAGGGAGATATTATTCTCTCTATATATAAAACAGAAGAAGGAGAGAGGGAGAATCTGTAAAAAGAAAAGAGAGAGAGAGAGAGAAGGGAAGGTGGGGGGAGAGGAAGAGGAAGAGGTTAACAACGGTTTATAAATTGGATGTAGGGATTTAATTGAATATGGGTTTTTATTATGGTTTTAATTGTTAGAGGAGGCATAGATTTTGTAACAGAAGAAGTGGAAAAGAATTAGAGAAGAAGAGAAAGAAAAGTAATTGTTGCATTTCGTGGAAAGTAATTAGGCTAGGAAAGAAAGAAGGAAAGGAATAATTTCGGCCGACTGGGCTTGGCTTTAGGATTAGTTTGAGTTATCTAGTTTTGGTTTAAAAAAATAATTGGGTGTGGGTCAGAATTTGGATTAAAGAATTTAGGTATTGGAAAAATAAAAGGATAGGAAAATAATTGGAGTGATTAAATGGAAATAAATAAATAGTATATTTATTAGAAAACGAAATATAATATTAAAAAATAGATGATACGGAAAATAATTAAATACCGTATTTTATTAAAGACGGATAATATAAAGGTATAGGAATTTACGGTCGTTACGCTTGCAGAAGAAAAAATGAAAAATGAACTGGCAGAGGTCCACACGGCTGATATTACATTCAGCGATGAAGATCTACTTCTCGGTACATGCGAACATAATCGCCCGTTTTAGGCCACTGGGTACTACCACGACATTAAGATAGGAAAAATTCTTGTCAACAACGGATCCTCCGTTAACCTTCTCAATGTGAAAGTGCTGAAGGTAATTTGCATGAACGTTCCTGTAATATTTTGAAATATTTTAGATACTTATTTATTTATTTATTTAAAAATGTTATTTTTATTTTATTGTAATAAAAAGACCTTTTAAATATGTGGTAGATTAATTTAGTAAAGATTGTAGTTTGTTTATATAATAATAAATGTCATGAGGGATTTTGTGTAAAGTTTAATTCTTTTTGGAAATTAGATATTGTGTAAGGGTTTTTATGTAAATGTGTTAAGCCATGGTTTAGACTAAGTTAAAGCTCATCCACACCACACCTTAGGTTGAACCTCACACCTACACTTCATGCTTGCATGAATAGCACACCATCCTTCATGGTGACACATCCTCTTAGCCTTATCATTCCATATCCTTATCTATTCCATAATTGTTCAGTTGGACACTAGATTAGAAAGAAAAATACTTAGTAAAACAATCCTCTACCTCAAATTGAATGAAAGAAGAAGAGAAGCTAGGTACCAAGTGATCCTTATCTCAACACTCAAGCTGGCTTACCATGTTCTTGTGCATCCCCTGGATGAATTAACTCAGTGGATCCTTCAGTTGGTATAATCTCATATCTCAGATCTTGTTTTAAGTTCTGTCTAGTATAAGTCTTAGGATATCGGTAAATATCATATTCTTGCTTAAATTCTTACTCTGTTTTGATCTCCTATAATTTAGTTAATCTATAACAAAATCAAGTAGTACTGTCACGTCCCGCTTCCCAAAATACAGAATACGAGGGGTAGACAAGGCCAGCCATGCTCCTACGGTCAAGGAAAAGTCCCGTCGTAGCCACACTTCGGCTTCTAGTTTATCATGGTAAACAGTAAATAATGCACAGGTAATGAGAAATATAGTAACTGGAACAAAACAGTAAAATGAACTGACCTGATGGGAAACCAAAGATATAACTCTGGATAGCTAAACAAGATTTCCGTGAAGTGCGTCTAGTCCTGTCCAGGCTAAATCTTCTCCTCACAATGAGCATGCATACTCAGGTCGTCAGAGCGACACAATAGAAATATAATATATATAAATCATGTGACAACTCTACAGTAGTAACAGATATGTGTAACAATAAATCAATGACAACATGGATATGAATGTGCAGTAATTAATGCAGCGGAACAGTAAAGGCAGTAGAACGATAAGCCACGTATGTCAACACAGTAAGTAAGATATCTCAATGCCAGTATCCCTATTAGTCTCTAAGTCTCACTGTATAGGTCACTAAGCCTATCGTCAGTCCAAGTGTGAGAATCAACCACTCGCGAGTGTCCTCCACCCAAGGGTAGAACCCAAGGGCAAAGGACCACGGGCCCAACATGTATATCACGGTGAATATCACATACCCTGTAAATCTCCATATAACTCCCTAAATATATAAGCCGGCATGGAACTCCCGAGATTCTGTTGAACTCACACTTAAACTACCCCACACCCCGTGGTCTACATCAAACGCCAACCATAACCCTAAATACCAATCGGTCTGTGACAAGTCTGCGCAAGAGCCGGGGGCAGGACCTCCATCAAGCACATCCCGACTGATACCTAAGATAAATGGCAGTGTCGGATGCCTTATCTGCGACACCCGTGCAAGCGCTTCTATAAGTGTCCCATACCACTTATAGTCACACGTACACGCATCTCACAGACGTCGACAATGCAATAGAATAATAGGGTCACTGATTGTGTACAAGTACGTATCACTTTCACTTATTCACGGATACACGAACACTGACGTACTTGCCACAATCATCACTAAAATCTAACACTGGATAAATGCACATTATCACTAGGTTATCAATGCAATGACAGGTGTAAGATATGATGCGTAAACAGTATATAAAGCATGTTTAGGATGTCATGAATTAGTAATCTACCACTTGAATAATGTATCATAAATCCCACGGTTACAGTTTAGCGAAACGATAAACAGGTAATAATTAGTATGTTCAGTTATCTATCCATCGAATTTAGTTTCATGTCAATCGGATTCCAGAGTCATTATTTATAGCCATTTCATTTTAAGCGTACACGGCTGGAAATCCGGTTTCAGAATCGGAAGTCCGTTTCGCAACGCATTTTAATCCCAGTTGGGATCAGATTTTAGCGACACTATAGTTGGATGAAATCTAGGGTTTTTAGTAAGGTTTTCAACGCAATAGACGGGTCTTCAATCGCGTCTGTACGTCAGGAGATATACACTATTTAGTACTAGTATGTCAATTCTGACTCTGTTGGGACTGTTATGCGTCCCGATCTTTTAAATTACAGAATAAATAACAATCGATAATGAAACAGAATGAAACCACTTATGTTGTCTAGATAATAGGTTCACCTACAATAAACAGCGGAGTTCCGAAACCTACGAGTTAAGGAAATCTTGTGGTACCCATTACGGAACAGCAAGCAACAATTGGAGTCGCTCTGGACTGCAGTCCAGAGTCGCACTCCGATCCAAATATCGTCATAGTTTAAGTACATGAATATCTGGAAACTAGTATAAGGTTAAATTTCGTCGAGTTGGCTTCGATTTGATCCCTAGAACGCATCAATCCAGTGTGTATATAATTTATGGCGAATTTAACGGTTCTCATGTACAATAAAATTCCAGTTTTACGAGTAAACTTGGGGGTAGTTGTTTTAGTCGTTAACGGTCATATTTTCCAGCGAAACTTGCACAAGATATTCATCACTACAAGGGCCAATGTAACCAAACTAGTTCCATCAAATTGGATAAGTATTCTCATTGGGAACACACGTCGAACAGGTATGGCACACTATTGATCTAAAATTGTAACATTATAATTTAAGTAATCTAAAATTGTAACTTGAGTATATAGCATGTAAGCAAGTAAAATACTTGCCTGAGAACGTCTCGGGGTTGTACGGTGACGGTAACGTCACGAACGCGATACGATGACCACAAGCTTGGGCTCGGCTAGGATGCAGTCGAGGCTCGTGGAAGTTGGGGCTCGCTGTGTGCTCAGGCGATGTTGTGGCTCCGTTGATGGTTGCAGCGGTGCTCAGGCGATGGCCGACGGCTGCGGTTGGGAGTGAGGTGGTTGCTTGATAGAATAGGGAGAAAGAAGGAGAGAGAGAGAAACAGAGAGGGGAAATATAGAGAGAAGAGAAGAAACAGTGAGTTGGAGTGGAAGTGAGAGAGAGAAAGAATTTAGAGAGAGAGAAAGAGCAAGCAGAGAGAGTAAGCAGAGAGAGAGAGTGAGAGAGCTGAGAACCAGAGAGAGATGAGATCGAGAGAGAGAGTGCACAGAGAGAGCACAGTGTGTGTGGGGAGATCAGAGTGAGCTTAGAGAGAGGGAAAGTGAGAGTGAGGGATCGGTGAGGAAATTACAAGGAGCGTAGAGGAAGAGAGAGAGAGAAGTCGGGTGAGGGGGAGTGAAGGGGGAAAGAGGAGCTCGTCGGTAAGGCTAGTGGAGGCTCGTCGACGATGGGTTAGAGTGCAGTGGAGAGCTCGCCGGCGTGGGTTGCAGGGTGGCCGCGCTCGGTGTGCAGGAGGTTTGACCGATGAAGTGAAGTGGTGGAGGGTTTATGGAGTGTGGTGGTGAGGAGGAGCTGGCGAGGGGTCGCTGAGGGTTGTCGCCGTCGGGGGTGACGAACGGAGTTGGGTCGGTAAGCTTTGAGAGGGAGAGAGAGAGGGATTTTTGGAAAACGAGAGGGAGAGCGAGGGTGAAGGAGATAATGAAGGCGAGAGGAGCGCGTCGTGGGTGTAACGTTGTAGGAACGGGGGCGTGGGCGTGGGCGTGAGGCGCGGCGGAGAAAGGGGATCGCGCGCAGGAAAAGGGGAGAGCCATTGGGGAGAAGCACAGGGGCGGACCGGGTCGGGTATTGAGGAAACGGGCGCGATGATGGGAAGCGGGCTTGGAGTGAGTGGGCTGGGCCAGCTTTAGAAAAATCAAATAAAAATAAAGGAAAAGAATTGGGCCAGGGCTGAGAAGATGGGCTCGGGGGTTGGACTGAGGGAAATGTATGGGTAATATGAGAAGAAAATAAAGAATGGGCCAGGGTTAAATAAAAGGAAAAGAAACTAATTGGGTAAAAGAATAGAATCGGGCCAGCTGAAATTGATTAAGGGATTTATTAAGAAAAGTGTGTGGGCTTAGGGTTTAAATATAGTTTGGGTTAGGATTTGGGTTTATATTTAAAAATAAAGAAATGGTTGAGGATAAGGAAAATAATAGGGTTTGGGTTTTATTGGTAAAAGAAAAAAATGGGGTTTTGAAGAAATAAACTTTTAAATAAAATAAATAAAATTATAATTAAAAATAAATAGAATTCTAAAGTAACAAAATACGAATTTGGTATAAAAAGGGGCTGGGTATTACAAGTACATTAGCCTTATAAATTAGACCTAGAATATACACAAGAATCACGAACCCATTCCATGTATTTTCAACCGGTGACATTTCCCTAAAGTCTGAGCTCGCCGGTTTTTGTAGGGAGTTGGGTGTTGGTTTTTCTAGGGTAGCTCTCTGTTTATATTTTAGGGTGTCTGGTATTGTTAGTTTATGTTATATATTCAGTATATAAAATCTGGAAGCAAATATCTGTTTTGGGATAAAATTCTAATTACGATACGGATATTTCGTGTCACGATTCTGTTTTCCTGTTACGAACAGCGAAGGGTTAGACCAGGTTAGGATAAGTTTTAGATAATTCGTAATATTCGCGCATAGCATGTTTAGTATGTAAATCTCGTAGTTTCACGTTTTCGCCGTATCGGAGTTTAGCCGTTTCTTATACGAAAGATTAATTTCGATATTAGGTTCGACCGCGGGGACTTCGGAGACCGCAAGGAAGGGAAAAGGATTGATGACATCCGAGTAGTTTTGACGTATTCCGGTGAGTAGATTAAATATCTACCGGGGGATTTTGTATGGATGGCGTAATACGCCCGTAATTAGAAGTTTGGCTAATAAATTCCTTTGCATTTGTGTATATGTTTAAAACTAAGAAATTTCATCACATGCATTCATATCTATAAATTCCATTTTCTAACATTTGCTAGGACACTGCACTAATTATTGATGAGTCGTGTTGCATGCACACATACCTACATATTACACTACGCCTCATCGGTAATTGACATGCCATGTATCATTTAGAACTTGCCATGTCTTATATGATTCCCTTCATACCATAAGTATCATTATTAGTGGTTGTTTGCATCATTGTTGTTAATTGATACCTATCATGTCTTACTTTCAAATTGTTATTAATTGTAGCACAAGATGTATTGGATTTGAGAATTTCTGGATTTGAGTTTTATACACTATTAAGTTATATTCATTGGTTCTTCATGATTGATGTGATATGTCCACCATGAGATATTTTTATGATTTGGTTTTATTCCGGACCGAGTGGGGGAGCTATACGGTTGCGGATTTTTACGCTATCCGGACTGAGTGGGGGAGTTATACAGTCGGATTCATGGTGGACCCGGTCGAGACCGAGGGGCAGGATAGCCGCATATGAGGCGGGGACCCTAGCGAGGATACTTGATACCGGAGATAGTAATGAAACACGACAGATATCTGGAGGATACCGACCAATGTTGTGGATTGACAGGATCGTTCGGGGAACGATGTCTGCTAACAACAGAAGATTTGTGTCGATATTGGACACGGAAAATGAATCTTAAATTGGAAATGACCGATATTCAAAGATATTTGATAAGATTTCAGTATTTGTTATACACTTATTTAGTATATATTCATGCATTAATGTGATACTATACATCATGCTTATCTTGTCACTTTTACTATTATTCTGGCATGCTTACAATATCAACCGTTAGATGTTAGTTTTGCTCACTGAGTTGGCAACACACCCCCGTTGTGCCTTAGTTCCTTGCAGGAGACGCGTGGACGCATAGCAGCAGTGCAGATCCACTTGTCAGTTTATATCGCTTATTTTGCTAGGTGGGTTACATGTACAGTGATCGTCTATTTTTGATATATGTATTTGAATCTAGTATCACTCCATCTGACCCTGTATTTTTGACTTAGAATGAAATATGTTGGTATATATTTTGTTTCGATTGAGTGAGATCGTTTAGTTGTGTTAAGTTATGTTTCCTTTACTTATGCATGAAATTCTTTGCTTGAGCGTCGTATTGTGATTGCGTATTGATTTTCGCTGTTTGGTGTTATTTTGCTCCCAACTAGGGACGCAACTTATTTAAACATTTTGTAACTACTTTATTTAACGATTAAAAAGGAGGTGCTGTCGAAATTTTAAATGCTAAAAATATCAGTTGTGTAGATTTCATTTCTTAAAAATCATTCGACATGCCACCTCATTCTTTTACTTAAAAACTAAAATTTCCTTAATTCCGCAAATAGGTTTTTTTGATCTTGGTTTTTGGTTTACTCAGATTGTGTCGGTATCTTTAGATGTCATACAATCTAAGTACGGGTCATACCCAAATTTCGGGTCATGACAAAGTTGGTATCAAAACTTAGGATTAACCTTACGGAACCGAGTAGTGAATTGAAGTTAATAGGATTTAATTTCGTTATGTAGGTTGACCCTTGGTTTGATAGAGTAGGAGATTTAGGATGAGTAGAGTACCGTATATATGTTCCGCGGAATATTTACGCTACGATACTCAGCCTAAGTGACCTTAGGACAGATTTTCTTGTACTTCCTTCCTTGATTCCATCTATCCTGTGATTCGATTGCAATGTCCTTATCAATCCTGTTTCTTAATCCATCCACTATGCCTCCGATGACTACGAGGGCCCAAAGGGCCGCCATCAGATATGAGATTGGAGCGGGCTCGTCTGAGACGAGGACCGACCAAGGCAGTACGCCTATCTTTCATGGACAGATTGATCCACCCTCTATTGATCGTATAGCTAGGCTGGAGGAGAGTATTCAGGATTTGCGCCAAATGATCAGGTCCTTGATAAAGATTAGTCGAGCACGGAGATCGGACATTGCTCCACTTACGGTTGTTCCGAGACCAAGGCGGATTCGTACTAATATATCAGCTCCTAGGCGTGTTCGCAGAGGCCATGGTGGATTCTTTATGGACCAGTTATATCGCTTTTACACACATGATCAACAGCCATCGCAAGGATGTTTCAGGTATGGGAGTCCGTATCACCTTATCAGAAATTGTACAGTGAGGCGACATGGTGAAGCATCGGTCTCACATGTGACTTCACCACCTTCACCACCTCTTCCGAGCGTATTACCTCCTACACCTGTTGTTGTTCCATGCCATATCGATGCCCATAGAGGCCGTGGTCGTGACAGTCGTATTTTGAGAGGACGAGGAGGCAGAGGCAGACGACAGTTGGTCGCTGGTAGAGGGCAGGCTTTAGCTTTTATGTTGACTCCTCGGGACGCGCAGGCGGCGAACGTTGTCGTGACATGTATTCTTTCAGTTTTTTCTTTCGATGCGCATATTTCTTTGTTGTTTGAACCTGTATCTACGCACTTTGTACCTAGGTTTAGCCGAGAGTCGTATTTTCTGAATCAGACGCTTGTTGTCATTTCTCCCGTAGGCTAGTCTTTTGTCGCACGACATGTTTTTCGTTCATGTTTGTTTTGTTCGTATCGGAGATAGGGATCCTTCTGTTGATTTGATTCATCTTGATATGTTAGACTTCGATATTCTTCTGGGTAAGGCCGGCTAGCCACTTGTTATGCGTCTGTGGACTGCCGTGAGAAGACAGCCATTTTTAGTTTTCCGGGAGAGCCATTTCTCGTTATTCGGGGAGACCATAGCGTCACCCTCCCCAGTTTAATTTCTTCTCTTCGCGCTAGTCAGCTCTTGAGGAAAGGATGTCAAGTATTTTGGGCGTATGTTCGTAATGTTAGTGCCGCGGAGGTCCCGTTGGACCAGGTCCCGATTGTGAGAGAATTTTCTGATGTCTTTCTGACGAGCTGTCTGGTTTGCCGCCAGAGCGCGATATTGAGTTCTGCATGGACTTGATTCCGGGTATGGAGCCTATTTCTATACCGCCTTATCGAATGGCCCCGACGGAGCTGAAGGAGCTTAAGGGCCAGTTGGAAGAATTGCTTGATAGGGGGCTCGTTCTTCCAAGTGTATCGCCGTGGGGAGCTCCTGTCTTATTCGTTAAAAAGAAGGACGGTAGCATGAGATTATGCATCGACTATAAGAAACTGAATCGAGCTGCGGTGCGAAATAGGTATCCATTATCTCGTATTGATGACTTATTCGATTAGCTGTAGGGAGCTGGCTATTTTTCAAAGATCGATTTGCGGTCAGGGTATCACCAATTGAGAGTTCAGAAGGATGACATTCCGAAGACTGCTTTTCGCACACAATATGGGCATTATGAGTTTTTGGTGATGTCGTTCGGGCTCACCAATGTCTCAGCAGCTTTCATGGATATGATGAACCGCATTTTTAAGCCGTTTCTTGATTAGTTCATTACTATATTCATTGATGATATTCTTGTATACTCCCATAGTCGAGAGGAGCATGAGCAGCACTTGTAAATTACATTGCAGATTTTGAGGGAACACCAGTTGTTCGCTAAATTCTCCAAGTGTGCTTTCTGGATGGATAGCGTGGATTTCTTGGGTCACGTAGTTACGAGAGATGGTATACGTGTGGATCCAAAGAAGATCGAGGCAGTACAGCACTGGCCCTGACCTGTATCAGTTACGGAGATTCGCAGCTTCTTGGGTTTGGCCGGTTACTACCGACGTTTTATGCAAGATTATTCTCGTATCGCTGCACCGCTGACCGGGTTGACCAGGAAGGAAGTTCCATTTCTTTGGACAGAGGCATGTGAGCAGAGTTTCCAGCAGTTGAAGATTCGCTTGACGACTGCACCAGTCTTATCTTTACCATCTGGGTCAGGTGGTTTTGTTGTCTATTGTGACGCTTCTCGAGTGGGTTTAGGCTGTGTGTTGATGCAGCATGACAGGATCGTCGCTTATGCTTCTCGGCAGTTGAAGAAGCACGAGCAGAACTATCCTACTCATGACTTAGAGATGGTCGCGGCGGTCTTCGCACTCATGATTTAGAGGCATTATACGGTGAGTCGTGCCAGATATTCACAGACCATAAGAGCTTAAAATATATCTTTCAGTAGCAGGATCTGAACTTAAGGCGGCGTCGTTGGATGGAGCTCGTGAAAGAATGTGACTGTGAGATTCTCTATCATCCGGGCAAGGCGAATGTACTGGCAGATGCTTTGAATCGGAGGCCTGGAGGCAGCTTATCTTATTTGAGCACAGTGCAGAGACAATCTTCCGCAGATTGGCAGATTCTATGTGACAGCCGAGTACAATTTGAGTTTCCGTTGACAGGGGGACAACCCGCTCATATCCGTACCCGTCCACAGTCACTTGATCGCATCCGAGAGGCACAACCCACCGATGCTCGCTTCCGAGATCTTAGAGCAGGTTAGAAAGAGTAGAGATTCTGAGTTCGTGATCGATGATCATGGAGTGTTACGGTTTGGGACTCGTCTTTGTGTGCCATATTCTGAGGGACTGAGACGTGAGATCTTAAAGAAGGCGCATCGGTCAGCATATAGTATTCACCGGGTTCCACTAAGATTTATCATGACTTGAGAAATGTTTACTGGTGGGAAGGGATGAAGAGAGATGTCACGGAGTTTGTTTCGAGATACTTGACTTGCCAGCAAGTCAAGGCCGAGCACCAGAGGCCGACAGGAGAGTTACAACCCTTGCCCATTCCGGAGTGGAAATGGGAGAAGATCTCCATGGATTTCATTGTGGGTCTGCCCAGATCCAGCAGAGGGTATGATTCCATCTGGGTGATTGTTGATCGATTAACGAAAGCAACTTAGTTTCTTCCCGTGAAGACTACTTAGGGATATGCGCAGTATGCCCAGATCTACATTGACAAGATTGTGCGATTACATAGAGTTCCGACTTGCATTGTATCCGATAGAGGCACAAAGTTCACCAGTCGATTGTAGCAGAAACTTCATGAGGCTCTAGGCACCCGATTGAGTTTCAGTACAGCTTTCCATCCGTAGACCGACAGTCAGTCAGAGCGGACCATACAGACTCTTGAGGATATGCTCCGAGCCGACAGTCTAGATTTTGGTGGTAGTTGGGATTGTCACTTGCCCTTGATAGAGTTCTCCTATAATAACAGCCTACAGGAGACGATTCAGATGGCCCCCTTTGAAGCTTTTTATGGGAGAAAGTGTCGGTCGCCCGTTTGTTGGCCAGAACTCAGCGAGAGCAGTATTTTGGGACCGCAGCCAGTGCAGGAGACTACAGAAAAGATCCAGTTGATACGAGACTGGATGAGAGCGGCCCAGAGCAGACAAAAATCTTATGTTGATCGATGTCGTCGCAGACTTGAGTTTGATCTGGGAGACCATGAGTTCCTCCGTATCTCTCCGATGAAGGGTGTGATGCGTTTCGAGAAAAAGGGGAAGCTCGGTCCCAGATATGTCGGACCCTATGAGATTCTGGAGAAGGTGGGTGCTGTAGCTTATCGTTTAGCACTTCCACCAAGTTTTCCCGATGTACATCCAGTGTTCCATGTGTCTATGCTTCGCAAGTATCTTCACGATCCTTCTCATGCCATCCAGCACCGATCTTTACAGCTGGAGCAGGATTTATTCTATACTGAGCATCCGGTAGCTATTCTAGACAGGCAGGTAAAGAAAATGAGATCAAGGGTATTTCCATCCGTAAAGGTTCTTTGGCGAGGACTGTTTCCCCAATCAGAGCAAAGCTCTGTTTGAATTTCAAAATTCAAAAGGTGAAGCAACGCTTTAAATTCCTTGCGCTGTGCGCAGCGCGCCACGTGTCAAAAGCAGACACGCCAACGCAAGGAGCGCTGCGCCTAAGGCAGCGCACCCCCAATCAGAGCAAGGATCTGTTTTAAAAATTCAAATTTTAAAAGAAGCAACGCTTCAGATAACTGTGTCAAGCGCAGGTGTGCTGCGCACTGCGCTGCGCGACACGTGTCAAGCGCAGGTGCGCTTGTGCCAACCGCGCCGGCACTAAAACTTAAATATTAAATTATTTAATTAATCAGAATTAAAATTCTAGAAAGATCATTCCAATCTTATTAAAATAAGAAAATTGTCTTCTGTAAAACAGAGGTCATATGATCAATGATCCAACGGTGGGGAAATATCCCCAGATCAATCAGAGAAAGATCTTTGTAACTAACTCAACAAACCAATTGGCCCTATATAAAGGCCCCAAGACTCCAAG
Source organism: Agapanthus africanus (assembly GCA_030015575.1). Taxonomy (NCBI): domain Eukaryota; kingdom Viridiplantae; phylum Streptophyta; class Magnoliopsida; order Asparagales; family Amaryllidaceae; genus Agapanthus; species Agapanthus africanus. Next base: position 20,976,480 of record JASDDO010000028.1, on the reverse strand, counting down.
TCTCAGAGATAGACATACAGAAAAGAGAGAACTCTCTGAAAAATTTGAAAGGCAAGCCTTTGAAGAAAGAAGATCATCTTCTTCATCTTTAAAGGTAAAGAATTTGATTTTTGGAAGAACAGAGATAAAAATATCTCATTAAAAGAAGAATCTCTTCTAAAAAGATCAAAGATCTAAGAACAAGATCAAGATCTTCAATATAAAAAAGAAAAAAGATCAAGAAGATCTAAAAAATTAAAGAAGTAATTTACTTCATTTCTAGATCTTCTGATCTATATAAAGGCACAGCCTTTTGATGAACCATTGGTTCTTGAATCTTGAGGTAGAACCTCTTTAGAACAAGAAAAACTTGTTTCTTTGATCTTAATTAGATCAAGATGCGCTCTGCGCTATTGAACAGTGCCCTGCACTCTTAATCTGTGCCTTTGCGCTCCTTGGACTGGCGCAAGTCACCAGAGCGCGCCACGTGTCAACCACAGAGCAATCTGCGCCTTGCGCTCCTAAAAACATAGCACCGTACTCTTAGATTGGTGCACTGCACTAGTACGCGCCACGTGTCAGCAGCGCACTGGCGCAACGCACTGCGCTAACAGACTTGCGCTCACCAGAGCGTGACACGTGTCACCTCCACATGCGCTGGCGCCTTGCGCTCTTTAATTGGCGCAAAGCACCTGACAAGCCACATGGCGCACTGTCAGACCATTTAAATACTATGCATTATTTAAAAGGGGCAGAGCCCAAATAAAGGCCTAACAGGACAAATTTAAATGCTATGCATTTAACTACAGAGCCCAATACTATGCATTATAAAAGGGCCAAGCCCAAATAAAAACTCAACAGCTAGAACAATAAAATGTTCAACCGAGCCTATATGCTCACAAAACTTCAAACTGACTTTAGTCCCCAAATTGGACTATAGATCTCCCAACCAACATTGGTTCAAGGGTACATCTCTGAACTCCTCTGATATTTGTCGTTCTAATCCTTCAACGTCTTCAGAGAGGTGACGGGTCCCGACAGCCATACACTCTACGGACTACAATGGACCACCATGTCCCTAAACTGGCAATCGACCGCAATGTCACTAAACAAAACAATAGAGCCCCCAAATGCTCTTTTGTTGGATCTAAACGATCCCGTTAAGTTGATCTTAGTCTAAAATTAGACTAACGTATCCTTAACTAACGTTTAAGTTGATCTTAGTCTCAAATGAGACTAACGTATTCTTAAACCAAAACCCCAAACCCAAATCTAAGAAAATACGGATTTGGACTAATCCACGTCCTACGGGCGACCACTTAAATTAGTCTTCGTATACAATCCACGGGCAACTACAAACAAAACAAACACCCACAACACGAAGTGACCATCTGGAGAAGGAGAAAGTTGTTACCGCGATGCGGTAGCGTAATTAACTGCAGGGGCTTGCGCCTGCAGGGAAGAGCGTCCCCACAATCAAAAACCCCTCAAACGAGGGGGAATCTGACGAAGTCTGCTACATCGAACGCATCCGTTTAAACCTTCGATACACGTTGCCATAAATCAACTAGGCATCTTCGGAGAGGTGGACGGATAGCACCAATTAGCATCTGCCCCGAATTTCAGGCAAGACGTTCGCCGTGTCTCTGTCGCGTCCTTCGGCGAGGAACAGATTCTGGCACGCCCGGTGGGACCTCTTCCTCTTTCCACTCTACACTTCGTGTGTCGTGTTCGCGAACGAATCGCGGTTTGCTACAGTTGCCTGTGGATTTGAGGTACTTAGATTTGGTGTCTTGCTCCGTGCAGAAAACAGAAGATCAATGGCTTCAAACCGCACTATCTGCAACTGCAACTCTTACTCCTTCCTTGCTGGAGGAGTGACTTACGGGCCCCAACGACCTCCCTTTTCAAGATGCCAGTGGAGCAGGTAACTCAAGCCACTACCGGACTATTCTTTGGGACCATGCTCCCACCAATGAGCTTCAACGCCCCTGTGCCGTCACAAAGATCTCCTAAGAAGTCGGTATTCAATCGGCTTGCTACTACTGAGGCCCCTCTCAACGGGTCGCCCAACTCCACTACCTCAGTTTTTAATAGACTAGGCCAGAGCTCTAACGGGCCCATGAAGAAGCCTGCAATACCAGAAGGCATTATCCCGAAGAGGATAGCCATCCCTGCTCCCAAAATCGTCAAGGTGGTTTCTCCTGCCAACGGGTCGGTCTTCACAAGACTGACTATTTCTGCTCCCGTTCCAGGCGAAATCACCAAGGTTGCTTCCCCTACTCGGAAGTCTGCTTTTTATAAGTTAACCGTCCACATTCAACGGACGTCGGTATTTAAAAGGATGATACCAGCGAATTCTGACCAACACAGGGGGCATGAGGAGGTCACCCCTGCGGCTAAACCAACTCCAATCGCGCGACATGCTCACCGTCGTCACTGGCACCGGGTAAGGAAAGATGGGGGAAACTCCCCATCTGGGATAACTCCGCCAGCTCCGATGGTGGAAATCAATGCTGCTGTTCCGACCGGGAATAGCTTTGAACCGCTAAGAAGGGTGCGCAAAAACTCGCCAACCGCCGTATTGAAAAGATCTCCTACACCTGTGGATAATGCCCCAAAGGTGAAGCTGGAGCAGCCCCCTCAACGGCCGTCCTCTGAAATTTACAAGGTCTGGCGTCAAGTTCAAGACTTCGCAATGGATCAAGACTATCTCCGCCGATAGAAAAAGATGAAGGTTCGGCAGAAGAAGGACTACTCTGTCAAGCCAGAAAAAGCAACAGCTGGCTGGGTGCCCACTGCAACGGCTCTCTCAACGTCAATCACTTAAAAGAAAAGGAGGCCGCAAAAGCCCCTGTGAACATGGCGAACCGTAAAAGCGCTGAGCACAAACGCCCCAAGTTTGGGGGTATAACGGTCCATACTGTTTACATGGCATCCGGGAAGGAGGATAGCCGCGCTTCTACGGGCCACCGACCACTCACTCGATCCATCACAAGTGCCCAGGAACAACAGCAGCAGAAGCTCCAGGAGATGCTAACTGCGATGGCCGCACTCACCGGACCAAAAGAAAGCCCGGAGGCATCATCAGAACAGCGTCACGAATAAGAAACTGACGCTGACTTCTTACGCAGAGTCCTCGAAAAGAAGGACAGAGAAGCAGCAGAACAAGCTGCCAACATAAAACAAATGTCGCTTCTCTTCGAAGACATGGTCGGGATGATGTTACAGTCGGATCCTCCAGCCGAAGACCCTCCGATCATTATTGAAGACGATAGAGGGGAGACATCTAATCCTCCTCTGGCTCTTTCAGCAGCCAAGGAGGAAACTGTCTCCAAGGCCGCCGTGGATGATTATATTGCTCAGCAGATACGAGTTCATCAGGCGAATGAAGCGGCTGGGCAAATTGTTAGAACCGGACGACCCTACCCGGGCTGGTATGACCAAATCAGTTACCCGCCGGGATATACGATCCCTAAATTCTATGTGTACAAGGGGACAGGGAATCCACATCAGCATGTCGCTCAATTCAGGGCCTTATGCAGTAACACTGGAGGCGATGACAAATTGTTGCTTCGCCAATTCGTCGGCAGCTTAGCAGAAACGGCCTTTGAATGGTATTCGGAGCTACCTAACGACTATGTCAAAACATTTGCGGAGATGGAGCTATTGTTTACACAAAGATTCGCGAGTGCTAGTGAACGCACCCCGATAACAGCATTGATTAATGCCAGGGTGAAGCCAGGCGAGACTTGGGTCCAATACGCAATATGGTGGCGAAACTTATGGTCGAAGTGCGAAAAACGCATCGAAGAAGCGCCTGCGGTAGGCATGTTCGTGGGCACGCTTAATCCGCAAGCGACCATCTCGCAATTCATGATGTTCTTCAAGCCAACTACTTTCCAGGCCTTGATCGACAAGTTGGCCCAAATAGATCAGATGGGACATAAACCGTCTCATCTAAAGCCAGACTCTTGAAATGAGAAAGGAAAAGCGATCGTCGTCGCCAATACTCAACAACAGCTGAGCAACTCAAAACCGGTTGTTCGCCAAAACAACGTACGTCCACGCCTATCCCTCGAGGAGAGACTGGGACCGTTTCCTGATTTAAAATCAGGAAAGTTTACAAAAGAAGCATCACGTGCTACCACGTGACCAGCAGTCACGTGTTGGCACGTGACAATTAAAAGCAGCGGCAAAGGCGGATTCGGCTCCTTGATTAAATCAAAGAAAAGGCTCCAGAAAGGGTCACATGCTCACACGTGACCAGGGGTCACGTGTTGGCACGTGACGGCTGAACAGCGGCTAGAAGACAGAGCGTAGAAAGGAGAAGAAAGCTCGTTCCAGGGGGGTCACGTGCCTACACGTGACCATGAGTCACGTGCCTACACATGACCAAGGGTCACATGGCCACACGTGACCGGCTTTCAAAGTTCATCTATTTAACAGAATTAAATTCTGAACAGCGTTCGAATCTTTCCAATGGAGAATGATTATTTGGAACCGATTGGATTAAAGATTTAAAGGTGATTAAATATCACCTATCTATGGAAAAATCTTGAACTTGGAAAGATTTTCCCTTAAAATCTAACCGAAACAACAAAGGAATATCTTTGGATTTAAAATCCAAGGGTGAATAAAATTCACCTAATAATCCAAAGGTCCAAATGAATGATGAATGCAAATCAAATCTCTAAGGAATACAAATCATATCCCTCAATGAATGATTCACTAAAGCTAATTGATTCTGCTCCTTCTCCTATAAATAGGAGCCAAAATAGGGAGAGAGAGATATACAGAGATCCATATACAGGGAGATAAAAAAATGAGAGAGAGCCTTGAGACTTTGGAAGAATTTGATCTTCTGCAAAAGAAAACCCTAGGTAAGAAAGGGAAAGCTTTTAAAGAAAACAAAGAAAGAGAATTTAATTCTCGAAAGAGTTTAACTCTTATGTTTAAAAAGAGAACTTAGTTCTCTCTTTAGTGGAGGATCTGCAAAGTGCACATCTCCCCATGAATTGAGAATTTAATTCTCATTGGGTTGAGATCCTGCCATGCAGATCCAAAGCATAGGGGGAGGGAATGGAAGTTTGAGAATTTAATTCTCATAGAACTATAGGAATTTAATTCCTTTAAAATAAAATTAGGGTTTAACCCTATGTCACAGGAATTTAATTCCTTCAAATGAACAGAACCAGGGTTTAACCCTAGAACTCAAATCTGTTAAAATAACAAGAACCTAATTCCTCACATGCATGGGAATTCAATTCCCACAGAAGACAAATTAGAGTTCAACTCTATGATCCCTCAGAAGGAAACAGGAAGTTTATTGCTAGGGTCTAACCCCATGAAGAATTTAATTCTTAAAAGAAGAGAAACACATCCTCAAAAAGGCAAAGAAACAGGGTCATGTGCTACCACGTGACCCCTGAAAAGGCCTACGGAGAAGGGTTTTGAGATAACTCCTCACGTGCCCCACGTGACACCTAGCAGAAGCTCTAACAGACGAACACTTAAATGCCCGTCACGTGACAGCACGTGACGCTACAAAATACTCCATACTTTCGGCAGAACAAATAAAGAGAGGGCACTCTCACGTGCTACCACGTGACCCCTCTTGTCTTAGTATTTAACACTAAATCGAAACCTCTGTATCCAGTGTTTAACACTGATTTGCCTTAGTGTTTAACACTAATTGAAAAATTCTCTTTGCAGTGTTTAACATTAAATTTCTTAGTGTTTAACACTAAATTAAATTTCGGTTACCATTAATTTGGGAATCTCTCTTTCCAGTATTTAACACTGACCTGCTTTAGTGTTTAACACTAATTTGAAAGCCCTGTGGCCAGTATGCGACATTGATTATCTTTTGGCGTTTAACATCAGTTTGTCAATATCATTCTCAGTGTTCAACACTGTTGGTCTCTAGTGTTTAACACTAATTTTAGCCCAATTGGTTAAGTTTCCAGAGGCAAAGCCTCTTTTTCAATGGACCAACAGAGGGTCTATATCCTAAGCATGATCGGACTTAGCCCAAGCTGGCCATAAGTCCTCAATCCAGACTTAACTGAGCCAATGGGCTCATAATACAATTAATTGGTCTTGGTTCTAAATTGGGCCAAAGACTATTTAATCTACCTCAGTTTAAGGGTACATCTCTTCACTCCTTTGATACTTAGCGTTGTAATTCCTCAACGTCTTCAAAGAGGTGACGGGTCCCGATGACCACACATTGATACGGACTGTGAGGTCCTTAAACTCATGGACTATGAGGTCCTTAACCTTGACCATGATGTCTTAAAACTAACATTGGACTGTGGAGTCCTTAAATCCACGGACTACGACATCCTTAACCTCGACCGTAACGTCTTAAAACTAACATTGGACCGTAATGTCCTTAAACTATTTATGGACCGTAATGTTCTTAAACTATCTATAGACCGTAATGTCCTTAAAACTACCTATTGACCGCAATCTCACTAAACTAAACAACAGGGCCGCCCCCTACGTTGCTCTCTTGTTGGATCTAAACGATGCCGTTAACTTGATCTTTGTCTAAATTCAGACTAACGTATCCTTAACAAACGTTTAAGTTGATCTTAGTCTCGAACGAGGCTAATGTATCCTTAAACCCAACCCCCAAACCCAAATCTAAGATAATACAGATTTGGACTAGTCCACGCCCTACGGGCGACGACACAACTCAGTCTCCGTATACAATCCACGGGCAACCAAACACAAAATAAACACACACGACTCGAAGCGAAATTTCTGGAGAAGGAGAATGTTGGTACCGTCGTGCGGTAGCATAATTAACTGCAGGGGCTTGTGCCTGCAGGGAAGAGCATCCCCACAATCAAAAAACCCCTCAAGCGATGGGGAATCTGACGAAGTCTGCTACATCGGACGCATCCGTTTAAACCTTCGATACATGGCGCCATAAAACAACCTGGCATCTTCGGAGAGGTAGACGGATAGCACCATATAGCATCTGCCTCGAATCTCAGTCAAGACTGCCATGTCTCGGCCGCCATTCGGAGGGGAACAGATTCTGGCACGCCCGGTGGGACCCTTTCTTCTTTCCACTCCAGACTTCGTGTGTCGTGATTCGCGAACCAATCGCGGTTCGCTAATGGTTGCCCTTGGGTTTCGAAGTACTAAGATTTGGCGTTTCGTTTGCTGCAGAAAGCAAAAGGATCAATGGCTGGCAACTGCTCGAACTGCTCGAACTGCAAATGCAATCGACGCTCCGCCTCACCTGGAGGTGTAGCATATGGACCGCAGGCTGCTTCCCTATTCGCTATGCCTGTGGAGCAAGTAACTCAAGCCACCACCGGTCTATTCTTTGGGACCATGCTCCCGCCGGTGAACATTAACATCCCAATGCCCGTACCGGAAGCGTCAAAGAAGTCGGTCTTTGAACGACTTGCTACTTCCACAGCCCCTCTCAGCGGGTCGTCCAACTCCTCGGTCTCCTCCAGACTAGGCCAAAATTCCTCTGGGCCCACAATGAAGCTTGCAATCCCAGAGAAGATTATTCCGAAGAGGATAACCATCCCTGCTCCTGCTACCCAAAGGACATCGGTCTTTAACAGGCTGACACCAGCGGCGACCCCCCACCTACACAGGGGGCAAGACGAGGCTATCACCCTCACCAAGCCGACTCCATCAGCACGACACGCTCAACGTCGCTACTGGCACCGAGTGAGGAAAGCCGGAGGCAACTCCCCTTCTGGGCTAACTCCTCCAGCCCCGACGAAAGAGGTTAATGCTGCTGTTCCAACTGGGAACAGCTTTGAGATGCTAAATAAGGTGCGTAAGAATTCTCCTACCGCGGTGCTAAAAAGGTCTCCCCCTCCGCTGAAAAAGGCCGCGGAAATAAAGCCAGAACAGCCCCAATCTCCTCAACGGCTGTCTTCCAAAATCTATAAAGTCTGGCGGCAGACCCGAGACTCGGTGACCGATCCAAATTTCTCCCGCCAGCACAAGAAGCTGAAAATCCAACAGGAAGTCAGTCACCAGGATAAGCCATGAAAAGCTGTCTGGGTGCCCGCTTCAATGGCCCCCTCAACTTCCACTGCTCATAAAAAGAAGAGGCCAGAGAGGACCCCCGGGCCTGCAACGAAAGCTAAAAGCGCTGAGCCCAGATGCCCTATGGTTGGGAGCAGGATGGTCCACACTGTATACATGGCGTCGGGGAAAGAAGACAGCCGCGCGTCCACAGGTCATAGACCGCTTACACGGTCGGTGACCAAAGCTCAGGAGCAACAGCAAAAGCTCCAGGAAATGATGATCGCAATGGCCGTGCTCACTGGGCCGAAAGAAAGCCCTGAGGCGTCCTCGGATTAGTAACAAGAACAGGAAACCGACGCCGAGTTCCTCCGGAGGATACTGGAAAAGAAAGATATAGAGGCTGCGGAACAAGCGGCCAATATAAAGCAGATAGCCTACTTATTTCAAGACATGGTTGGGATGATGATCCAACAAGACCCACCTGCTGAGGATCCTCCGATCGTCCTTGAAGACGACAAGGGAGAAACGTCAAATCCGCCACCGGCTCTCTTAATGGCCAAGGAGGAGACAATCTCTAAGGCTGACTTGGACGACTATATAGCCCAGCAAATCCGGGTTCATCAGGCGACTGAGGCAACTGGTCAAGTCGTAAAAACGGGGCGACCATATCTGAGCTGGTATGACCAATTCAAATATTCGCCGGGTTATACAATACCGAAATTCCATGTGTATAAGGGGACCAGCAATCCCCACCAACATGTTGCCCAGTTCAGGGCCCTTTGCGGTAACACCGGCGGTGACGATAAACTGTTGCTTCGCCAGTTTGTGGGCAGCTTATCAGAAACAGCGTTCGAATGGTATTCGGAACTCCCGAACGATTCCATCAAGACGTTCGCTGAAATGGAATTGCTATTCACTCAGCGATTCGCAAGCGCCAACGAACGCACTCCGATAACAGCATTAATTAATGCTAGGGTGAAACCAGGCGAAACGTGGGTCCAGTACGCTATACGCTGGCGAAATTTGTGGTCGAAGTGCGAACAACGCATTGAGGAAGCACCCGCGGTGGGCATGTTCGTGGGAACCCTAGACCCTCATGCCACTATCTCCCAGTTTATGATGTTCTTTAAGCCAACCACGTTCCAGGCTTTAATCGACAAGTTGGCCCAAATGGACCAGATGGGTCACAGACCATCTCCCCCGAAGCCGGAGCCTCGGAGTGACAAGGGTAAAGGGAAGGCAACCTTCGTCGCGAATGCTCAGCAGCAACCTAGTACCCCAAAGCTGGCGGATCAACTGGAAGAAAGACGCCGGTATTATAATAAGAAGATGAAGCGCCCCTACTCGTTTCTGCGGGATAAGACAAAACGGTTATTCGAGCTGGCAGTACACAACAGACTTATAAACTTGCCAAATCCAAGGCGACCGCCACAACCCACTGAGGTGAATAACCCCAATTATTGCCCTTACCATCAAACGGTAAGCCACCCTATTGAGGATTGCTTCGTCTTCAAAGGATGGATTGAGGATCAATACCTCCAGGGAAATTTTGCGCTGTCCGAAAAGTGGAAGGTGAATCCGCCACAGCCGCATACTCCTAAGAAAGCAGACACACCGGGGGCAACCTGTTCTTTCATTGAGGAAACTCCATGGGAAGTCGTGCTATCGGCTAAAACCAGAAAAATGCTGAGTGATCTTCATGCGTGCCCAGCAGTCGAATGGAAGAACCCGCTTGAACCTCAAATCATCGAAGGGATGTTGAAGCCGTGCCCAACTACAAAGATTCATGGTGATGGCCCAAATACTCACACCCAACCGTCAAAATCTTCGAAGAAAAAGAAGAAGAAATCCAAAAAGCCCATGAAGCCTGGAGACAAGCGCACGGATTTGCAGAAACAGATTGACGCGCTGGAGGAGTACAATCAAAAGGCGCAGACTCCCGTCACACTGCAAGAGTTCCTCAACCACGTCTTTCAGGAGGAAGATGATGGAGAGAGCTCGTCGGATGAATCCGAGGGATATGTGGCGAGTTGTCATATGATTTCCCACTTGGAAGATGAGAAAACTCCTGGCACTGAGAAACTGGGGGCACAGCCTGAGCCAGAACTTGTATGGCCAACAAATGAAATGATCGACGCCTTTCTAGACGAGATTTGTTTGAAGAGTAAAGCCGATCAGGAGCGTGAGATGGCTGCATCGGAAGGAGCCAAGCGCAGGCGACTAAACGAAAGAGTCAAAGCACTCCCGCCAGATCAAAAGACATCCGATGCGAATAAAAACGTGTTCAAGATGAGGAAAAGGTTTGCCAAAGCCATGTCAGTGGGGATGAAGCTACCACCCTCGGAAGAGAACGCATTCGATGGGGCGTAGAGGCACCCTAATTATTGCTCATATCATCGGAAAATTTCACACCCTACGGAGGAGTGCGACGCTTTTAAGATATGGTGGCAGGGATATGTTACTCACCGACAACATTTTAAGCGCATGAAACACAGAACTCGTAGGGAGCAGAGAAGTACAACCGACAGGCACAAAAGAACTACTGGCAGCTGTTACATGGTCGACGCCGGAGGATCACAAGTTCTCACCTTTGGGAGCGACTCTGATGAGGAAATGGCTCTGGGCCCTCTCTTTAAAGAGTCCGTCTTAGGGAAAGAGGAAGAACCGGAGGCATGCGAGAACATTCAGCTGCGCAATCGTACGCTCCCGGAAAAGAATCTCGGACCTGCAACTAGAAAAGATAAGGGAAAGGAAAAGGTCGCTGAGGATGTCTCCTTAGATGACCAAGTCATGAAAGAGCTGACTGCCAAGGACCCTCCCAGGCAGGGTAAGGTGGACTACAACATCCTAGCGCACCTAAGGAAGCTACCTTCTCAGCTCAGCATTCTCGATGCTCTCCTATTATCAAAAGAAGCGCGAGATTCATTAATCAAGGCGTTACAAGAGCCCGAGCAGTTCCAAGCCTTCCTCACCACAGAAAGGATGAAGGATGAACTGGAAGAAGTGCACACGGCCGACATCACTTTCGGTGACGAAGACCTTCTCCTCGGGACGTGCGACCACAACCGTCCCCTATACATCTCTGGATACTGCCATGATATCAAGATAGGCAAGATCCTGGTGGATAATGGATCCTCCGTCAATCTCCTTAATGTTCGGGTGTTGAAGGAAATCTGCATGAGCGTGCAGCACCTCGCTCGTGCCAAAATTACCATCTCCGGTTTTGACTCCCAGTCATCACAGACTCTCGAATCTGTAATACTAACATTACGCTTCAGAATGCTCGTCACAGACATCAAGTTTCATGTCATTGACGCCAAGACCTGCTACAACGCCTTGCTCGGTCGTCCTTGGTTACACGAGTACAACATCATCCCTTCTACACAGCATCAGTGTATGAAGTACTTTAAGGATAGTTTCGAGTATACCGTAACAGGTAAGCTGAACCCATTCTCTATGAACGAAGTCCGCAAGTACGAAGATGCAAAGTACTTTTTGCCAGACTTCGAGGATACAGAAAAGTGTCGCAAGCCGGAGAATAAAGTCGCCGCCACCATTCCTGTTTTTGGAAGTGATACCGAAGAAGAAGAAGAGATAGTTTACTCTGGACCGTCTCGACGCAATGACCCGGGACCGTCCACCCCCATATTGATCTTCGGAAGTGACTCGGAAGATGAGGTTAATGTTGTGTTCTCCAGTCGGCCGCCAATACAAGAGCTCCTTGGTGATGATCGGAGTTTGCAAATCACCGTGATCCCGCCGGAGCACTACAAAGATCTTGACGCACTTGAAGCTTACAATGTGCAGGACCTGCAGACGTTTTACGTCCCTCCCAAGCAAAAGGGTGAAAAGGCGATCCTATTCTACCGGTCCATGGAAACAAGAGTCGAGAAAGAAATCTGGCATGGCGCGGATTCCACCCTCGACAGGCTTCAACCTATCCGTTTGCCCAGATATTACACAAACGGATTGAAAAGGCTATTGAAGCGCCAAGGGGTACCCTTAAAACAGACTACTCGACAAGCTCGATTCTATAACAGGATTTGGAATGTCCCTGGGACTCAGCGCAAATTGCCCAACGGGAGAATGGAAACGCTTGGGCTTGGATATGTGAGATCCGGGAAACGGGAGCGAGTCCACGACAGCTACGCCAAATATAACTTTGATGAGGAGGAGGACACCCTGTCGGGGAATGCTAACCCCTCGTCAAAACTAGATCCCGCGAGCGAAGTGCCGAGTCCGTCATTTGAAGAACAAGTGGACAAGCTTATCAGGAAAGCAGGTCAAAAGGCTCGGGAAGAATACAACCGCGAGATGGCCATCTATGAGAAGGCCAGGACGCAACGTCTGTTTCAACAGGCTGCAAAAGACAAAGATGCTCCTCCCTGTCAACCCGTTGTACAAAAGGCCCGGCGCAGAGGCAGAAGTAAGTCGAGAAGCGGAAAGAGGAGCCAACAACAACGACGCAGAGAGTTATGTGATCGGGCATTGCGCGTCCCGGATTTGTCCCTCATGAAGAAGATGAGTCGAGCGTATTCCTTCCCCCGAGACAAAACGAAGAAGTTACTCGAGCTCGCTATAAAACATCAAATGATCACACTTCCGGAGTCTAAGCACCCTGAGCAAGCTAACAAAGTTTCTCATCCGGGCTATTGCTCTTATCACCGAGCCATAGGACACCCTATCGAAGACTGCTTCACCTTCAAGAACTGGGTCGAAGACCAGTACCAGCAAGGCAGGTTTGCTTTATCCAGCAGCTGGAGGGTAACGCCGCCACAAAAGCACGAACTCAAAGCCGCAAGAGCCGAACCAGACCCACATCGATCTTGGAAGCAGATTCGCACCAGTCACATGATTACAATATTAAAAGAAGAACCCGAGGACATAGATGAGCTCCCTTGGTGTTTCGAAAACAATGACAATGAGGTAATCTCAGAATTTCCACCGGCTCCGAAAGAACTGGAAGATGGCGTACATACCACTGCAGATAACCTCAAGAAGATTGAGTTGGGATCGACAGACGATCCGCGACTGACATTCGTCAGCGAACTGCTATCTGAAGAAAGGATGGCTGCGTTAAAAGACGTGCTACTACAGTATAGAGATTGCTTCGCGTGGAACTATTCCGAGATGCCGGGATTAGACCCAGAGATTACTGTGCATAAATTAGCAATATCCCCGGATATCAAGCCAGTCAAGCAAGCGCCAAGAAGGATGCGGCTCGAGCTTGAGATGAGCATCAACGCCGAAGTCAAGAAGCTAATCGATTCTGAATTTATCCAAGAAGTCCAATATCCTGACTGGATCGCCAACATCGTCCCGGTAATGAAGAAAAATGGGATGGTGCGCATATGCGTGGACTTCAGGGATCTCCATAAAGCCTGCCCGAAGGACGATTTCCCAGTACCGGTAACCGAGCTGATGATAGATAACACGTCCACTCACGAGATTTTCTCTTTCATGGACGGTTCATCAGGGTACAATCAGATAAAGATGCATCCCGAAGATCAGAAGCACACCGCTTTTCGGACTCCTTTAGGCATATTCTGCTACAAAGTCATGCCCTTCGGATTAAAAAATGCCGGTGCCACCTATCAGAGGGCCATGAAAAAGATCTTTGATGATCTCATACATGAAATCGTAGAGTGCTACATCGATGACCTCGTGGTAAAAAGCATGTCATATGAAGAGCATTTAGAGCATCTGAAGACCGTATTTCAACGCCTTCGGCAATATAATTTGAAGATGAATCCCCTCAAATGCGCGTTCGGAGTCTCCTCGGGTAAATTCCTGGGATTCATCATCCGACACCGAGGTATCGAAATAGATCTATCTAAGATCAAGGCGATTATGGAAATGCCACCACCAAGGACTCTCAAACAGCTGCGGTCTCTCCAAGGGAAGCTCGCGTACATCCGGCGATTTATCGCCAACCTGTCAAGCAAGTGCCGCCCTTATAGTCACCTGATGAAGAAGGGAACTCCGTTCGTCTGGGACCAAAAATGCCAGAGCGCGCTAGATGAAATCAAGCAATACCTACAGAACCCGCCGGTGCTGGCTGCTCCGGTTAAGGGAAAGCCCCTTATCTTATATACAACAGCCCTCGATGGGTCCTTAGGCGCATTGTGGGCATAAGAAAACGACCAAGGGAAAGAAAGAGCGCTCTACTATTTAAGCCGAGTTCTTCTGGGAGCAGAAAGAAATTACCCCCCTATCGAAAAACACTGCCTGGCGTTAATCTTTGCGATAACAAAACTCCGGCACTACGCATTGGCACATGAAGTCCGTCTTATATCAAAGGTGGACCCCCTAAAATATCTAATGTCAAAAGCCATAGTGACAGGGAGACTCGCTAAATAGGCCCTGCTCCTGATGGAGTTTTTAATAACCTATCAGCCTCTTAAAGCAGTGAAAGGCCAAGCCATCGCCGACTTCCTTGCTGAACATCCAGTACCTACTGGTTCTCCTCTGAATTGCGATTTGCCAGACGAATATGCGTTTGATGCGATCGACGATGGTAATACCCGATGGGAGCTTTACTTCGATGGAGCATCTTCCGTGAAGAAGCGCAAACAAAGTACCCCTATAATTAAATCGGGAGTAAGACCCGTCTTTGTAACTCCACAGGGAGGGATGATGCGCTTCGCTTTCTCTTTAACAGAACCAAGAATGAACAATGAAGCCGAATACGAAGCTTTGATAGCAGGCCTCGAGATCGCCATCGGCATGGGAATTGAAAACCTCCTCATATACGGGGATTCTCAACTAGTCGTTAGTCAAGTAAACAGCGACTACCAAACGTGCAAACCGGAGTTGGTGAAGTACGGTGAGAAGGTGCAGCAACTGTTGACCCAAATCCCCTCCTACACCTTGGAAAGCATATCGCGTGCCGAAAATAGCAAAGCGGATGCATTAGCCAAGCTGGCTAAAGAACTAGCTGATGAGAATCTCGATGATGTAAGAATCGTGGTACAAAGCCGTCGGGTGCTTGCTCCAGTGGAAATATCTCCGGAATCATCCGAAGAGAAGGGAGCAACTGAGCGGACGACCCTACAAATAAAAGACCGTGAGGAGGCTGAGGACTGGAGGGAGGTCTTCATAGACTATTTTAAGTCCCACCGAATGCTCGAAGAAGCGTCTTCAAGACATCAGCTCATGAAACGAGCTCTGTCTTTCGCCTTCTTCAACGATACTCTGTATAAAAGGTCGTTCAACTCTTTGTGGTTGAGATGCCTGGGACCTGTCGAAGCGAAAAGGGTCGTTCAGGAAGTTCACGACGGACTCTGCGGTTCTCACCAAGCAGGCCTGAAGATGAAATTGAAGATCAAACGAATGGGTTATTACTGGCCCACGATGATCTAAGACTGCCTTGAGTATGCGAAGCAATGCCACTCATGCCAGATCCATGGGGACTTCATCCACCAGCATCCAAATCCATTACATCCAAAGGTGGCTAGCCGGCCATTCGAAATGTGGGGAACTGACATAATCGGCCCCATCGAACCAGCATCGTCTAGAGGACATCGTTTCATCCTGGCAACGACTGACTATTTCTCCAAATGGGCAGAAGCAGTACCGTTGAGGGAAGTGAAGACGGAGAATATCCTCCATTTCTTCAGGACGCACGTCCTATATCGGTTTGGAACTCCACGACGGATCATCTCCGATAACGGCCAGCTTACAGAAGCCACAAGATCAGTCGCTTCGTGCAACAGCACAATATAGACTGGAGATATTCCTCGGTTTATAATCCGCGAGCTAACGGTCTAGCTGAGGCCTTCAACAAGACCTTGACGAAGATCATGAAGAAAACGGTGTCACGAAATAAGAAAAACTGGCACGAAAGACTGCAAGAAGCTCTCTGGGCGTATCAAACTACGTTTAAGACGGCCACAAACACAACGCCGTACGTGTTGGTATTCGGTACGGAAGCAGTACTTCCCCTCGAGATAGAGTTACCCTCTCTACGAGTGGCAGTCCACTACGAGCTGACGGACGAAGAAAATGCTCACCTTTGGCTTGAGGAACTCGATGCCCTCGATGAGACCCGGCTCATAGCGCAGAAAAATCTAGAAGCCTACAAAGCAAAGATGACGCGCTCATATGAAAGATTGACCCGACCGAGGACATTCCGCCAAGGCAAACTCATGCTAGTGGTCAAAAGGCCTATGATTCCCAATCGCGCCAAGCGGGGAAAGTTCGAGCCAAACTACGAAGGCCCATACATCATAGACAAGGTCTACCAGGGTGGAGCCTATCTACTCATGGATATGCACGGTGAAAGGCCTTTCAGGCCAATAAACGGTTGCTTCCTAAAGAAATACCACGCTTAATGAGCCACAGCCTAGGTCAATGGTAGACGACGACGACTATGTCCGCTCGCTATCTTCCTAAGCTCAAGCTTTATAAGCAGTAGCCAGCCCTCTCAATGACGGACCGAAACGTCCTTAAACTAATGCCGGAACGAAACGTCCTTAAACTAATAGCGGACCGAAACGTCCTTAAACTAATACCGCAGCATCCGTAGGCTGACAAAAAAGAAAATAAATAAAAAATAAAATAAAATAAAAACGGTATGTCCATAAGCAAAATGGGCACGGATGAAAACCCGAAAGGGCTCCGTGAGTAAAAACAGCAGGACTACCGGCGAGTGTTTGTGAAAACCCGAAAGGACGCAACCTCGTTAAAAGACACTTATAAGATCCTCTCGACCTTATAAGGATAAACCACCCGCGTGAGATCCTTACAACTCACAAGGGAGCAACACACTTAGGGATCCCCATGATTCCTAAGGAGAAAATACACTTGCGAGATCCTCACGACTCGTAAGGAGAAATCTCTTATGGGACCCTCACGGCTCATAAGAATTGAAAGTCTTAAGTTACAGAGACCTAAACCTGTGCTTAAGCAACCCCCACAACTTCCGATATTTCCCTATAAGTGGCTCAATACTGACCCTTGTATACAATCCACGGGCGCGAATAAACATTTTCCCAACCGTGGCTAGGGATATGTTCATATGGCAAACAACCCCTGTAAGTCATCTTGACTTATAAGGAGAAAACCTTTTTGTAAAATCCTTACGTCTTGCAAGAGGACACGCACTTAGGAATCCTCACGATTCCCAAGGAGAAAACACACCCACAAGATCCTCACGACTTGTAAGGAGAAATACCTTTGTGAGACCCTTACGGCTCATGAAGTAAAAAGCCTTAGTCGACAGGATCCTTAACCCTGTTTACTAAGCCACCTTTGTTCAACATCGACAGAGGCGAATGATGATTCGCTCTTGGCAATATCCTAATTGTAGTGGTGCTGATGCCGAAATCGGTGTCTAAAATGCAAGCTTGCCGCGAAAAGGCTAGCGAGCCACACATGCATACGAAACAGCCGAAATGATGGGGCAACTTGCAATAAAAAAAACTGCAAGTAAAAACGTATGCATGAGAAATAGCCGAAATGATTGGGCAACTCGCAATAAAAAGCAGCGAGTAAAAATAAAATAAATAGCCGAAATGATTGGGCACCGCGAAAAATAGCCGAAATGATGGGGCAATCGCGACCTTCGCGATATAAAAGCTGAAATGATGGAGCATCGCGGAAAAAGAAATAAAATAAAAATGAAATTTACGCCCTACAGGTGATATTACATCAATCCCTGTATACAATCCAGGGGTGCAAACAAAGAAGGAATCGCACTCCTCCTCTCTCAGATTTCATCAGAAGAAGAAGCCGAATCTCGATGAGTCACAGATAGCCTGGAGACTATCTCGACGTTCGTCTCACTACCAGCAGACACAATATCAAGTGTAGCGGAACAGCGGCAACTCCCAGTTTCATGACTCGATGGTGTACTCCCACTGAGAGTCGAATCCCAACTCCGTGAAATGCGGAAACAATCAACAAAATTCCTGGTTACGTGGAACGCGGATAACGTCACTCTTTGACCCCGTGTGAAGCATCCAGAGCTGAGCCTAGTCCTCGCCGAGCACGGCAGTGAACCCGTGTGAAGTATCTAGTGCAAAATTCCTGGTTACGTGGAACGCGGATAACGTCACTCTTTGACCCCGTGTGAAGCATCCAGAGCGGAGCCTAGTCCTCGCCGAGCACGGCAATGAACCCGTGTGAAGCATCTAGTGCAAAATTCCTCGTTACGTGGAACACGGATAACGTCACTCTTTGACCCCGTGGAAAACGTCCAGAGCGGATCCTGGTCCTCGCAGAGCACGGCAGTGAACCCGTGTGAAGCATCCAGAGCGGAGCCTAGTCCTCGCTGAGCACGGCAGTGAACCCGTGTGAAGCATCTAATGCAAAATTCCTGGTAACGTGGAACGCGGATAACGTCACTCTTTGACCCCGCGGAAAACATCCAGAGCGGATCCTGGTCCTCGCAGAGCACGGCAATGAACCCGTGTGAAGCATCCAGAGTGGAGCCTGGTCCTCGCCAAGCACGGCAGTGAACCCGTGTGAAGCATCCAGAGCAAACACCGGACTGTGGAGTCCTTAAAATCCACGGACTATGACGTCCTTAACCTTGACCGTAATGTCTTAAAACTACCGATCAACCAGCCTGATTCTGTACTGATTCTACCTTGGTTTAAGGGTACATCTCTTCACTCCTTTGATACCTGGCATTGTAATTCCTCAACGTCTTCAAAGAGGTGACGGGTCCCTGCAACCAAACATCGGACTGTGGAGTCCTTAAATCCACGGACTATGAGGTCCTTAACCTTGACCGGGATGTCTTAAAACTAACATCGGACTGTGGGGTCCTTAAACTCATGGACTATGAGGTCCTTAACCTTGACCGTGATATCTTAAAACTAACATCGGACTGTGGAGTCCTTAAATCCACGGACTATGAGGTCCTTAACCTTGACCGTGATGTCTTAAAACTAACATCGGACTGTGGAGTCCCTAAATCCACGGACTATGAAGTCATTAACCTTGACCGTGATATCTTTAAACTACGACACCCTGAAAACCATCTCAAACCAACTCCTGCCCCCGCGAAATACGAATAAGGGTGACCGCATCCAGCACTTGCGGGTCCTCACGACCTGCAAGGAAGAAAACTCTCTTGTGAGATCCTTACGACTCCTAAGGAAAAAACCGCTTAAGAATCCTCACGACTCTTAAGAAGAACTTACGCCTATGGGATCCTCTCGACCTGTAGGGAGAAAAATTCTTTATGAGACCTTCCCGGCTCATAAAGCCTAAAAGTCTTAGGAGGCAGATCTTAACCCTGAATCCTAAGCCATCGCTGCCCTACAAAGAGATCAAGGTAGACTATCCGCAGAATACATTCAATAAAAGAGACACACCATTGAGAAGAAAAATGTATCTTTTATTCATAAACCAAAATGGATACAAAGTACAATTCCTGAAAGAACAAAAAGAAAATACTCTCATCTATGAGTATATACAAAAAGGAAGGAAAAGATACAAATGTTTCAGGCCGGCGGGCGATGTAGCAATTTGGTCAACTCATCCTGCTTTTGTTGGGCCACGGCCTCATGATTTAAGATCACCAGAAGACGGGCCTCCGCCTGAGCCTGCTGGGCCTGGTACGAGGCGAGCCGACCTTCAAGCTCTTTCTTGGTGGCCTTATGAGCCTCAACCCTCTCACGAGTGAACGTGGCGGCTTTATCAAGAGTCACCACCTCCCTGATAGACTCTTGAAGCACCCGCCAGAGCTCATACGCTTTGTTGGCCTTGGCAGTAAGACTCGCCTGAAGCTCACTTAGCGCTTTAGAAGCCAGCTCCCTCTCCGAGAATTTACGGCCGAGCCTCTTCTCGCACGATGTCATGTTTTCCGCGCACCGTGCTATCAGCCCCCGCAAGTCCGCCTTTGCAGCCATGACCTCCGAGGAAAGACGGGAACATTCGAGTGCGTGCAAGCAAGCCTCCACCTACCGACAGAACTCCACCCAGATTCGCACCACCCCTTCGCTATGGTAGGTGGCAAGAAAAGGAAGAGAACCGTTAGCCTCGGCAGCAAATGCTTCAGCTGTGGTTGCACTGCCAGCACGAAGCTCCTCGATCAAAGACGACAGAGAGACAAGGCTCAGTTGGGCCAAGCGTTCTGAAGCTCGCAAAGCATAAGGGCCGGGCGGCATGACGACGCGCGATTCCAACGCTATTGGAGCTGGCAAGGCTGTTCAGAATTGAAAAATATTAGTAAGACTCTTAAACAAAGGAACAAATGAGGCTATACCGAAATGTCACCTACCCACGGTCATGCAAGTAGGAGCCGAGGGTTCCCCGACCCTTCGAGAACCTCGACCTCATCGTCGGCCTGCAAAGCTGTAGAGAACATCAATGTCAATACGCGAAATAACAACGATACTATGAGAAATGATGAAACACTCACCTTGTCCAGATGAGAGGACGAGGCGTTGAGGAGATATCGCCTGCGGAGCGGCCATTTCCAAAAGACGCTGGAAGGATTGCCGAGGAGACAGATCGACAATGGAAGCTGCCAGTCCACGCAATTCTGAAAAGACAGAAGAGTTCAGATAACAGAAAGATTACTAGCTCAAAACATGGAAGGTTACCTTCAACACTCCTCCCATTCTGAGCCGGGGGGATAGCAGCTTCAACGGCCTCTGTCGTGACCTCAGGCTCTAACAAAGGGAGGGTAGTCCCGACTACCTCTATCTCAACCTCTGGGCCGCCTTCAGGTAGAGTCGTCGGGACGTCAACCACCGAGAGAACCTCTCTCAAAGGAGCGAGTACCCCGGAATCAAGAGCCGCCACCGGAGGTTCTATTGCGAGAGGAATGGCATTGTCGGCCCCATCCGCATCGAGTAAGACTGCATCGGGAATGTCAACGGGCTCTAGCTGCAACAAGCCAGTGGGGATCTCTCCCATCGCCGAAGACTCTGCACAAGTTGTGCAAAATAAGGATACATATATATAAGCATAAGCAATCTGAAGAACTGCAAAGAAATATAAGAACATACCAATGCGCAGGGAAGCCTTCAGTATGGCTTCTTCAAGCTGATGCTCCTTCTCAAGGAGGCGTGCTCGCCGAGGTTCGAGGGTAGACTCATGGCTGCCGGTCCACAAGGAAAGCGCGTCCGCAGCATCCTCCGAAGCGGCCTGTTTCAGGGCCCTTTCTCCCCATTCCTCCAAAGGGCCAATGAACCGCCGCCGAATCCATGAAGGGTCCTCATAAAAGATTACGGCAGGATAAGGCTTCTTCGAAACCCTGACATTCTGGGTCTCATCTTGGGAACGTCTTATAGCCTCAGCCAATTGTGTGGCCTCCTCGGCAGCCGAACCCGAGAAAAGAAGACCAGCGTTCGACTCTTGCACGGCCAGCGGACCATCTGGAAGTATGGGCTCCGACTCCGTTAAAGAATCAATTAGGTTGGTAGCCACCCTCTTCCGCCTCTTAGATCCAGAACCGGCCGCCGAAGACGACCGTTTCTTTCCTCGCGGAGCTTCTGTGCGGCGACGACCCACGTCGCCTTCAACACTACCGTCCCTATTACCCTCGCTTGGTGCCACAACTAAGGATGACACCGCCATTGTCGATGCCGCGGGAGGCAATGCTGCCACAGGCGGTGGTGCTGCTACTGGAGCCCGTCTACCTCGCGATCGGGTACCTAGAGGCATACCAGCTGTTGGAGTAAAGTCTACCCCTGACCCCCCGGAATGAGCGCGGTGCCAATCTCCCTCAGAGGGAAGCGAACCGGAGCCCTCGGTCGCAGCTTAGCTCCCGAAACCTGAGGAGGGGCATCATGACCAAGAAGCACCCTTCTCTCCTAAAAAATAATCGGGCTGACTCGATGCAGATACCAACCCGTAAACGATCCCACGCACTGGGGCATGTGCTCAGCCTCAGGGATCATGAAGTGGGAGCCAGTGTTCAACCTCATGAAATGATGAGCGGCATCGCGAACGGCATCAAGTGAAGGGACCGGCGCAACTATGAAAGCCTCAAAGGGAACGCCCTGGTCGTATCCAAGCTGTCGGGCGAAACGATGCGGATTGTACCGCATGAAAAGAGCTGCAATATCCTGGCGAAAAACCAAATAGCCTGGCCTGATGGTATACAAGTACACGGCCTCCCGGGGCTTCAGAGAGGGTGCATTGTCTTTTGACTGGTCCCAGAGTTGTTGAACGGGACCTGAGGGGATAGACAAGACACGATCATTAAAATCCAGCCCGCCAGCAGCGGCGTGAGGAGAAATCAGCACCCGAATAGCCCCGAATTGAGTCGGGTCGACGGAAGCAGCATCCACCAATCGCATAAGTCGCGGGAAGGGGTAGGCGTCGTAAAATGCGGGCCTCTGATGCATAGCGAAAGCCCCCAACACATGCATTTCGACCCAGGACGTGAAATAATGAAGTGAAAAGTTTACTACATCCACGCCGGGAGTAGAGGTATTAGCTGCGGTGCCCAGCCCATGATAAAGGTGCGCCAAGCCGGGATGCCGATGGCCAACCGTGTCCCCTCAGCGATACAATAAGCCGGGTAGATAACCGAAGCTCTCATAAAGAGACGATGCATTGGGATGACAAACCAACTGAGCCAAACACTAACAAACCCCACGAAGAACGTCTCCTCATCCATGTCGGGAGCAGCAATGGATTCAAAAGACGTTGGCGACATGATAGGGATGTAGTACTGGGGTAGATCCGATTCAGTGGTCGGCAGCTTCTTCGGACCAAACCCAAAGGGGTCTCTAATGTTGGCGAACTTCGGAGATGTCTTCGACAAGACGTCCTCGTGAAGGAAACAAGCAATGAAGCTTTTAAAAGTAACACCCTGCTCTTCGGATTCGGTGAACAGTCTGTCGAAGATACCTAGCGCCTTGATCAAATTGGGACGCTTGTGGCGGACGGCATTCTCAGCAGACAGGCCGTCAACCGGAGCAGGCTCGGGCTCAAAGATGTACTCGTCAGAGGGAAGTAACTCCTCATACAGACTACCCCTGATTGGCAACCCCGAGATGTCATAGAATTCCGCCAAAGAGATCGAGACCTCGTGGTCCCCTAAAAGGAAAGTGTTGGTGGGGAGGTTCCACTGGTTCAAGAACGCCTTAACCCACCAAACGTGCGGGGACTGGTAGTGAAAGAGCGACGCGTATATCGCCTGGTAAAGCCCTACTTTCTGTAGCCGCGCGCGATGGGCAGACAGGATGTAACGAGCCCAGAGAAGATACCCCATAGGGTGTCGAGGGGTGAGCCCTATCTTGTAGATTTGCCCCCATGGTTGGGCCTCACCCTGGAAAATACGTCGCCCCAAGATATCTATAGCCGGGATCGGATGGTTCGGGATACCGGTCGTCGAAGGCTCGAGCCTCCCCGTAGGAGTCCAATTTGGCATCTCCACAGCAAAAGCTGTCCTCGGAGGGTCCATCGGAATAAACGGGAAAGTAGGCTCTGTTCGTATTGCGCAGAGGAAACTCCGGCGACCCCGGATAATATGACTGTACCAAGTTCCCCATAGGAGCAAGTTGGTGCAGTTCGGGTCATGAGCCCGGATCATCGCCATCGCTTCCTCATCAGACGGTGATTGAGGAAAAGCGGCCTCCGAATGAGTAAAGGGAAAACAAGGAGCAGAAGCCATCGCACCTAAAATCGAATGGAAGAAGACCGTCAAAAGCGAAGTCAGCGATATATATCCATGCATGAACATGAAGACTAGTTAAAGAAAGCAACAGTAGATTTTTCTGGGACCGTTGGCTACAAAACACGTGGGCCTCATAGAATCAGGTTGACGGCTCGTTAATAATGAGACTAAGCAATTGTAATAAGACAAAAGGGATATCCTCATTAAATAGGCAGTGGGTTTCAAATGGCCCTACACATTCTCCTAAAGGACAAATCTAACTTGGGCTCTACAACAAATCAAACAAGATCAGGAGAATTAAATTCCCACAAAAGACATCATTGCAACCGTCTTCTTTACTGATCACAGAAAGACAACCTGGGGCGAAGGAAACCCTAAAAAGCCTCTATGGGGAAGAACTTAGTTCTTCACAGGAATTAAATTCCTTTTGGAAAGGGGAATTAAAACCCCAGAAACTTTTTTTTCTGTAAACGGAGTTAAACTCCATGGATTTGAACTGTCATCATCATCTCCTTAGAGGATCAGATGAACCCTAAAAGAGATTTACTGCTGAAGATTAATTGGTTTCATGGGTTCATATTTAGAGGAATGAAACCCTCGCTATGGACTTAAAATCCAGAAGGACATGAGAGTTCATCGCTCGTTCGAGAGCATTACCTGAAGAAAAGAATTCTTTCCGAACAGAGTTAAACTCTGAAAATTGTTCAAGGCAGAGAACTAAGCTCTGGAAAGGAGAATTAAATTCTCAGAAAGAAAAGTATGCAAGGAAGAAGATGAGCAAAGTGGAGGCTACTCTGAAAGGACATGGATATTATAAGATGTGATGGAAACGCTTCATCTCCCCAAATCCCTAGAGGAATCCAACGGTCACAAAAGTGACAGCGTTGCACTTACGTGCAGACACGTGAGAACAACGCTGTGGGGGCATTTGTTTCCTGATTTAAAATCAGGAAAGTTTACAGAAGAAGCATCACGTGCTACCACGTGACCAGCAGTCACGTGTTGGCACGTGACAATTAAAAGCAGCGGCAAAGGCAGATTCGGCTCCTTGATTAAATCAAAGAAAAGGCTCCAGAAAAGGTCACGTGCTCACACGTGACCAGGGGTCACGTGTTGGCACGTGACGGCTGAACAGCGGCTAAAAGACAGAGCGCAGAAAGGAGAAGAAAGCTCGTTCCAGGGGGGTCACGTGCCTACACGTGACCATGGGTCACGTGAAGGGTCACGTGGCCACACGTGACCGGCTTTCAAAGCCCATCTATTTAACAGAATTAAATTCTGAACAGCATTCGAATCTTTCCAATGGAGAATGATTATTTGGAACCGATTGGATTAAAGATTTAAAGGTGATTAAATATCACCTATCTATGGAAAAATCTTGAACTTGGAAAGATTTCCCCTTAAAATCTAACCGAAACAATAAAGGAATATCTTTGGATTTAAAATCCAAGGGTGAATAAAATTCACCTAATAATCCAAAGGTCCAAATGAATGATGAATGCAAATCAAATCTCTAAGGAATACAAATCAAATCCATCAATGAATGATTCACTAAAGCTAATTGATTCTGCTCCTTCTCCTATAAATAGGAGCCAAAATAGGGAGAGAGAGATATACAGAGATCCATATACAGGGAGATAAAAAAAGGAGAGAGAGCCTTGAGACTTTGGAAGAATTTGATCTTCTGCAAAAGAAAACCCTAGGTAAGAAAGGGAAAGCTTTTAAAGAAAACAAAGAAAGAGAATTTAATTCTCGAAAGAGTTTAAATCTTATATTTAAAAAGAGAACTTAGTTCTCTCTTTAGTGGAGGATCTGCAAAGTGCACATCTCCCCATGAATTGAGAATTTAATTCTCGTTGGGTTGAGATCCTGCCATGCAGATCCAAAGCATAGGGGGAGGGAATGGAAGTTTGAGAATTTAATTCTCATAGAACTATAGGAATTTAATTCCATTAAAATAAAATTAGGGTTTAACCCTATGTCACAGGAATTTAATTCCTTCAAATGAACAGAACCAGGGTTTAACCCTAGAACTCAAATCTGTTAAAATAACAAGAACCTAATTCCTCACATGCATAGGAATTCAATTCCCACAGAAGACAAATTAGAGTTCAACTCTATGATCCCTCAGAAGGAAACGGGAAGTTTATTGCTAGGGTCTAACCCCATGAAGAATTTAATTCTTAAAAGAAGAGAAACGCATCCTCAAACAGGCAAAGAAACAGGGTCATGTGTTACCACGTGACCCCTGAAAAGGCCCACAGAGAAGAGTTTTGAGATAACTCCTCACGTGCCCCACGTGACACCTAGCAGAAGCTCTAACAGACGAACACTTAAATGCCCGTCACGTGACAGCACGTGACGCTAGAAAATACTCCATACTCTCGGCAGAACAAATAAAGAGAGGGCGCTCTCACGTGCTACCACGTGACCCCTCTTGTCTTAGTATTTAACACTAAATCGAAACCTCTGTATCCAGTGTTTAACACTGATTTGCCTTAGTGTTTAACACTAATTGAAAAATTCTCTTTGCAGTGTTTAACATTAAATTTCTTAGTGTTTAACACTAAATTAAATTTCGGTTACCATTAATTTGGGAATCTCTCTTTCCAGTGTTTAACACTGACCTGCTTTAGTGTTTAACACTAATTTGAAAGCCCTGTGGCCAGTATGCGACATTGATTATCTTTTGGCATTTAACATCAGTTTGTCAATATCATTCTCAGTGTTCAACACTGTCGGTCTAGTGTTTAACACTAGTTTCAATTGGCTAAGTTTCCAGAGGCAAAGCCTCTCTTTCAATGGACCAACAGAGGGTCCATATCCTAAGCATGATCGGATTTAGCCCACGCTGGCCATAAGTCCTCAATCCAGACTTAACTGAGCCAATGGGCTCATAATACAATTAATTGGTCTTGGTTCTAAATTGGGCCAAAGACTATTTAATCTACCTCGGTTTAAGGGTACATCTCTTCACTCCTTTGATACTTAGCGTTGTAATTCCTCAACGTCTTCAAAGAGCTGACGGGTCCCGATGACCACACATTGATACGGACTGTGAGGTCCTTAAACTCATGGACTATGAGGTCCTTAACCTTGACCGTGATGTCTTAAAACTAACATTGGACTGTGGAGTCCTTAAATCTACGGACTACGACGTCCTTAACCTCGACCGTAACGTCTTAAAACTAACATTGGACCGTAATGTCCTTAAACTATCTATGGACCGTAATGTCCTTAAACTATCTATGGACCGTAATGTCCTTAAAACTACCTATTGAACGCAATGTCACTAAACTAAACAACATGGCCGCTTCCTAAGTTGCTCTCTTGTTGGATCTAAACGATCCCGTTAAGTTGATCTTAGTCTAAATTCAGACTAACGTGTCCTTAACAAACGTTTAAGTTGATCTTAGTCTCAAACGAGGCTAATGTATCCTTAAACCCAACCCCCAAACCCAAATCTAAGATAATACGGATTTGGACTAGTCCACGCCCTACGGGCGACGACACAACTCAGTCTCCGTATACAATCCACGGGCAACCAAACACAAAATAAACACACACGACTCGAAGCGAAATTTCTGAAGAAGGAGAAAGTTGTTATCGCCGTACGGTAGCGTAATTAACTGCAGGGGCTTGCGCCTGCAGGGAAGAGCGTCCCCACAATAAAAAAAAACCCCTCAAGCGAGGGGGAATCTGACGAAGTCTGCTACATCGGACGCATCCGTTTAAACCTTCGATACATGGCGCCATAAATCAACCTGGCATCTTCAGAGAGGTAGACGGATAGCACCATATAGCATCTGCCCCGAATCTCAGTCAAGACTGCCATGTCTCGGCCGCCATTCGGAGGGGAACAGGGGCGTCCTTACTCGTTTCCTCAGGATAAAACAAGGAGACTGTTCGAGCTGGCAGTGCGCAACAGACTCATCCATCTGCCGAATCCAAAACGTCCGTTGCAGCCAGGCGATGTCAACGATCTTAATTACTGCCCTTACCACCAAGCGGTAAGCCATCCAATCAAAAATTGCTTCATCTTTATAGGATGGATCGAAGATCAGTACCAACAAGGCAAGTTTACGTTATCCGAAAACTGGAAGGTGAACCCGCCACAGCCTCACACTCCTAAGAAGACAAACACACCGGGGGCAACGTGCTCTTTTGTTGAGGAAGCTCCATGGGAGGTTGCTCTTTCGGCCAAGACCAAAAGGATGCTGAATGATCTTCAGACGTGCCCGGCGATTAGATGGAAGAACCCGTTGGAACCTGAGATCATCAAGGGGATGCTGAAGCCGCGCCCAATTCCAAATATTGGTGGTGATAGCAAAAGCATTCACACCCAGCCGTCGAAATCTTCAAAAAAGAAGCAGAAATCCAAGAAGCTTGTGAAGCTTGGCGACAAGCGCACGGACCTACAAAAGCAGATTGACGCGCTGGAAGATTATAGCCAGAAGGCACGGACTCCAATCATGCTCCAGAAATTCCTCAGCCACGTCCTTGAGGACGGAGATGATGGGGAAGAATCGTCGGATGAATCTGAGGATTACGTAGCAAGTTGCCATGTGATCTCTCATTCATCGCTAGACGATGAAGAGGCTCTTCGCACAAAGAAACTGGGGGCAGAGCCTGAATCGGAACTTCTGAGGCCGTCAGATGAAATGATCGACGCCTTCCTGAGTGAAATTCATCTGAAAAGTAAAGCTGATCGGGAGCGTGAGATGGCCATATTTGAAAAGGCCAAACGCCGGCGACTAGACAAAAAGGTCGGAACACTCCCACCAGATCAAAGTACATCCGCCGCAAATGAAAGCAGGATCAAGACAAGGAAATGATTCGCCAAAGCCATATCGATAGGGATGAGGCCGCCCTCTTTCAGAGAAAATTCTCCTGGTGGGATACATCTTGATGAAGCGGACGTGCATCCTAACTTCTGCTTATATCATCAGAAGATCACACATCCTACTGAAGATTGCAACTCCTTTAAGTGTTGGTGGCAAGAGTATGTCGCATACAGGCAACACTTCAACAAGACAAAACGTGAAGCCCATAGACAGCAGAAAAGTGCGACAAATGAGCATATAAGAATAGCTGGCAATTGTCATAAGGTTGATCCCAAGGGACCGTGAATTCTCACCTTCGGGAGCGACTCCGACGAAAAGTAGCCCTCGGCCCTCTCTTCAAGGAATCCATCTCTGAAACGAAAGAATTGAGGAGTTGCGAGAACATTCATCCGTGCAAGGGCATGCTACCCGGAAAGAATCTCGGACCCGTAAATAAGGGTTCGAACAAAAAAGATAAAGGGAAAGGAAATACGGCCTTTATCGTCAACGCTCAACAACAATCGAGTGACCCTAGACCGGTTGTTTTCCAAAGCAATAAGCGGCAACCCTTCTATGAAAAGTTGAAACGTCCTTACTCATTTCCTCGGGATGAAACGAGGAGGCTGTTCGAACTAGCAGTGCGCAACAGGCTTATCACTATACCGGAGCCGAAACTCCCACTACAACTGAACGATGTCAACAATCCTAATTACTGCCCTTACCACCAAGTATTGGGCCATCCGATCG
This sequence comes from Agapanthus africanus, assembly GCA_030015575.1. NCBI lineage: Eukaryota > Viridiplantae > Streptophyta > Magnoliopsida > Asparagales > Amaryllidaceae > Agapanthus > Agapanthus africanus. The sequence goes on along the minus strand of JASDDO010000028.1, from coordinate 20,947,332 downwards.
AAAATTGCTACATCTTCAAAAACTGGGTTGAAGACCAATACCAACAGGGCAAGTTCGCGCTGTCCGAAAACTGGAAGGTAAGCCCGCCACAACCACATGCTCCGAGAAAGATGGATACGCCGGGGGCATCATGCTCATTCATAAGGAAAGCCCCATAGACCGAAAAGTCAGTAAACTAGAGATCCGCCTCAAATACGGCAACAGCGGACCGAAACGTCCTTAAACTAACAGCGGACCGAAACATCCTTAAACTAACAATGGACCAAACGTCCTTAAACTAACAGCGGACCGAAACGTCCTTAAACTAACAACAGACCACTATGTCCTAAAACTAGCTGTTGGCCGAGATGTCAAGAAGCTACGGCGGATCGTGGCATCCCAAAGCCGATAAAAAAAGGAGAGAATAAAAAAAAAAAAATAAATAAAAACAAAAACGGTATGTCCATAAGCAAAATGGGCACGGATGAAAACCCGAAAGGGCTCCGTAAGTAAAAACAGCAGGGCTACCGGCGAGTGTTTGTGAAAACTCGAAAGGGCGCAACCTCATTATACATATATATAAAAAAGAGAAGAAAAAAAGAAAAAAGAAAAAAGGTATGTCCATAAGCAAAATGGGCACGGATGAAAACCCGAAAGGGCCCCGTGAGTAAAAACAGCAGGGCTACCGGCGAGTGTTTGTGAAAACCCGAAAGGGCGCAACCTCATTAAAAGACACATACAGGGTCCTCTCGACCTTGTGACCCTTTTGTAAGATCCTTACGACTTACAGGGGCAATACACTTAGGAATCCTCATGATTCCTAAGGAGAAATTACACTTGCGAGATCCTCACGACTCGTAAGGAGAACTCTCTTATGGGACCCTCACGGCTCTTAAGAGTTGAAAGTCTTAAGTTACAGAGACCTGAACCTGTTCTTAAGCAAACCCCCACAACCTCCGATATTTCCCTACAAGCGGCTCAATACTGACCCTTGTATACAATCCACGAGCGCGAATAAACATTTCCCTAACCAACTCCAATCCGTGACTAGGGATATGTTCGCACGATGAACAACCCTTATAAGTCCTCTCGACTTATAAGGAGAAAACCCTTTTGTAAGATCCTTACGACTTACAGGGGAATATGCACTTAGGAATCCTCATGATTCCTAAGGAGAAAACACACCTACGAGATCCTCACGACTTGTAGGGAGAAATACCTTTATGAGACCCTTATGGCTCATGAAGTCAAAAGCCTTAGTCAACAGGACCCTAACCCTGTTTACTAAGCCACCTTTGTTCGACATCGACAGAGGCAAATGATGATTCACTCCTGGCAATATTCCAGTTGTAGCGGTGCTGATGCCGAAATCGGTGCCTAATCCCAAGCTTGCAGTAAAAAGGCAGCAAGCCACATATGCATGCGAAATAGCCGAAATGATAGGGCAACCTGCAACAAAATCAGCAAGTAAAAATGTATGCATACAAAATAGCCGAAATGATTGGGCGACTCGCAATAAAAAGCAGCGAGTAAAAATAAAACAAATAGCCGAAATGATTGGGCACCGCGAAAAATAGCCGAAATGATTGGGCAATCACGATTTTCGCGATATAAAAAGCTGAAATGATAGAGCACCGCGGAAAGAATAAAAAAAATGAAATGAAAGAATGAAACTTTTTGCCCTACAGGTAAGATCACATCGATCCCTGTATACAATCCAGGGGCACGAACAAAGAGGGAACCACACCTTCCCAACAGGCTCCATCAGAAAACGAAGCCAAATCTCGACGATTCATAGACAACCTAGAGACAACCTCTACATTTGTCGCAATATTGCAGACACAATGTCAACAAATGAAGAAAAGGAAGATCCTTAGCTTCAGGGTCTCGACGTCAACATCGACAACTTAGAGATCAACACCGGCGTTCTTCGTCCCTCCAATCAGATGCAGGCATGGCGTCAACAATCGACCTCAGAGATGCGACGAAACGGAGCTACAGCATAGTCCCTAGTTCCAAATCTTAACAGCAATATCTACAGCCTAAAAATCAGCAACGACGTTCCTTTGCAGTCCAGCAGGATGCAGATGCAACGTTAACGAAAGACCCCATGGTCAGCAAAGCGAAGTGACGGCAAAATCCTGACTCCACCTCAGCATTCGTCTCATTACAGCAGACGCAATGTCAACAGCGGCGTTCCTTCACAGTCCAGCAGGATGCAGATGCAACGTCAACGAAAGACCTCACGGTCAAAACAAAGAGAGTGACGGCAAAATCCCAGCTCCACCTCGACATTCTTCCCATTACAATAGATGCAATGTCAGCTACAGCGTTCCTTCGCAATCTAATAGGATGCAGACGCAATATCAAAACAAAGCGGAGTGATGGAAAAATCCGAACTCCACATCAGCATTCCTCTCGATATAACAAGACGAGATGGTAACAATAGCGTTCCTCCTCATTCCAACAGGACTCGGACGCAATATCATCCATCGGAACCACGACAAAATCCCTAGTTCCAGACCTCGACGGTTCACCAACAACCTAGAGACAACCGCGACATTCATTTTGATACAGCAGACACAACGCCAGCAAACGAAGCAAAGGCCAAATTCCTAGCTTCACGGTCTTGATAGCAACTCATATAAAGCCTGAAAGACAATCGGAGATCATCTCGCACCAGCACGGAGTGGTCACCACCTCGACGTTCGTCTCGATACAGCAGATGAGATGTCACCCCAGCGTTGCCAGCAAATGAAGCAAAGGACAAATTCCTAGCTTCAGGGTCTTGACGGCAACTCACATAAAACCTGAAAGACAATCGGAGATCATCCCACACCAGCGCGGAGTGGTCACCACCTCGACGTTCGTCTCGATACAGCAGACGAGATATCACCCCAGCGTTCTTCCTCCAGCAGGGTGCAGACGCGACAATCAAACAACGGAGCCACGGTAAAATCCTTAGTTCCAGACCTCAACAGTTCACCAGCAACCTAGAGACAATCGTGACATTCGTCTAGATACAGCAGACGCAATGCCAGCAAACGAAGTGAAGGCCAAATTCCTAACTTCAGGGTCTTGACGGCAACTCATATAAAACCTGAAAGACTATCGAAGATTATCCCACACCAGCACGGAGTGGTTATTACTCATCGGGGCTCTCCAAAATGAGCCTAACCTCAAGTAAAAAGCGGCATGAAAAAATTCCTAACGCTTTCTCTTCCGACGGTCAAACTGCCTAGGAGGATTGCTTGAAGACGTCTTGTCCAGCCCCCGAAGGGATCAGAGACACGACAGTCGTAAGGCTACTCGAACAACAAGGTTGCCTATCGAGGAATACATCAGCCGACGCGACGGTACGATGGACAAAACCCTAGTACCACAGACCCTAACGGACCTCTGTCGTAAAGAGCAGAGGTTAACTGTGACGTTAGGATATCCTTGCGAGAAATGCTCGATTCGTCTCGACTCGTGAGGTAAAGCTTTAGGCAGCGGGGATTAAAAAACCTATTTCCTAAGCACTGGGGTCCTACAAGTCGGTCCAAAACGGACTCTTGCATACTATTCACGGACCACACTCTCCAAAGTCGAATCTCGACAAGGAGGGAAACAACCACTTACGAGTCCTCTCGATTTGTAAGAGGGAAAATTCTCTAGTGAGATCCTTACGACTCTCAAGAGAAAACACACTTAGGAGTCCTCACGACTCCTAAGGAGAAAATACACCTACGAGATCCTCTCGACTCGTAGGAAGAAAAGTCTTTATGAGACCCTCACGGCTCATAAAGTTGAAAATCCTTAGGTAGCAGATCTGAACCTGCTTCCTAAGCCATCACTACTCCCCAAAATATTCAAGACGGAATGTTCTATATCACCTACAGACTATGCATACTTAAGGAATATGCCAATAACAAAGCAGAAAATGAAAGGAAGGAGGCAAAAGATTTGTCATTCATACTTGGAAAATTCTTACATCAATAAAGACAATAAACAAAAACAGCATTGTTGAAATGCTATTACAATGGCAAAACCTCAAATCCAGGACATGGATTGAGGAACTCGAAAGTGACCTTGTCCAGGACTTTCCAAGCCTGGTGAACCATCCTAGTGTGCTTTCTTTAGCGAGTACGAGTGTTGGGATCCCCACTGATGTCCTCCACCCTCCGATAAGCAGCAAGTATGGCGGACCGTTGAAAGGCCTGGTGCAGGAGATCGACAAGTTTATCTCGCCGTCTCTTCGAGATTAGGTTCATCAGGTACACCGAGTGCACCTTATCCTCAGCGGCATCAACGCCCTGAGCGGCATGCCGGTAAAGAATAGGGGAATCGCTTCCTAAATTGCTCCCACAATAAGCTTCAGGAGAGGGGAGTGTCGAGGAAGCAGTTGACCATTATATGCGTCGAAGCGACTCATAATTTCGGCACACTCGGCGTTTGTGAGTTCTCGATTCTGAGAACGGCAGAGTCGGCGAATGTCTCCATAAAAGATGATCTCATCAAGGTCATACATGTGAGCGTCCATTACTCCTGTAAAAGAAAATCAGCAAAATTAGCAGACAGACTGATTAAGCAAGATGATATAATTCGTCAAAAAATAAAATGCCATCATTAACCTCCAAGATCCATGAAAAACTCTTAAGAGTTCTTCTATATGATTTGGAAGGAGCAAAGCTCCATTAATGAATTAAGAAAACACAAGAAAAATCCTTTTAAAGAGCAGAGCTCTATTAATGGAACCCTAATAGGGTTCTCTTTAGTCCCCTTTAGATCCCTTTAGACCTATAGAGCAAAGCTCTTCTAGTGAAACCCTAAATGGGTTTTCTTTAGATCAGGGATCTATTAAGAGCAAGGCTCTTAAAAGTAATTTAATTTAATCTAATTTAATTTTTACCTAAAAATTCTCTAGAGTTCTAACTCTTAAAAGTTCTTGAAAACAAGAGCAAGGCTCTGAATAAAATTCTCAAGGAGGAGATGAAAATCATTTAAGGGACTAAAGGTCCTATTTATAGGCATTGAGAGCCATTTCAACTTTCAAAAGTTGGCGCAACGGTTGGAATTCTTCCACTGCTGCGCTCACGTTTGGGGCCACGTAAGCGCAACGGTGGAGGGAATTTGTTTTCCCAATCAGAGCAAAGCTCTGTTTGAATTTCAAAATTCAAAAGGCGAAGCAACGCTTCAGATTTCTTGCGCTGCGTGCAGCGCGCCACGTGTCAAAAGCAGACACGCCAGCGCAAGGAGCATTGCGCCCAAGGCAGCGCACCCCCAATCAGAGCAAGGCTCTGTTTTAAAAATTCAAATTTTAAAGGAAGCAACGCTTCAGATAACTTGCGCTCTGCGCCACGTGTCAAACAGTGGTGCGCTAGCGCAGTTGCTCTGCGCGCCGCGTGTCAAGCGCAGTTGCGCTGCGCGCCGCGTGTCAAGCGCAGGTGCGCTGCGCGACACGTGTCAAGCGCAGGTGCGCTTGCGCCAACTGCGCCAACACTAAAACTTAAATAATAAATTATTTAATTAATCAGAATTAAAATTCTAGAAAGATCTTTGCAATCTTATTAAAATAAGAAGATTGTTTTCTGTAAAACAGAGGCCTTAGGATCAAAGATCCAACGGTGGGGAAATATCCCCAGATCAATCAGAGAAAGATCTCTGTAACTAACTCAACAAACCAATTGACCCTATATAAAGGCCCCTAGACTCCAAGTCTCAGAGATAAACATACAGAAAAGAGATAACTCTCTGAAAAATTTGAAAGGCAAGCCTTTGAAGAAAGAAAATGATCTTCTTCATCTTTAAAGGGAAAGAATTTGATTTTTGGAAGAACAGAGATAAAAATATCTCATTAAAAGAAGAATCTCTTCTAAAAAGATCAAAGATCTAAGAACAAGATCAAGATCTTCAATATAAAAAAGAAAAAAGATCAAGAAGATCTAAAAAATTAAAGAAGTAATTTACTTCATTTCTAGATCTTCTGACCTATATAAAGGCACAACCTTTTGATGAACCATTGGTTCTTGAATGTTAAGGTAGAACCTCTTTAGAACAAGAAAAACTTGTTTCTTTGATCTTAATTAGATCAAGATGCGCTATGCGCTATTGAACAGTTCCCTGCACTCTTAATCTGTGCCTTTGCGCTCCTTGGACTGGTGCAAATCACCAGAGCGCGCCATGTGTCAACCACAGAGCAATCTGCGCCTTGCGCTCCTAAAAACAGAGCACTGCGCTCTTAGATTGGCGCACTGTACCAGTGCGCGCCACGTGTCAGCAGCGCACTGCGCTAACTGACTTGCGCTCACCAGAGCGTGACACGTGTCACCTCCACATGCACTGGCCCCTTGCGCTCTTTAATTGGCGCAAAGCGCCTGACAAGCCACGTGGCGCACTGTCAGACCATTTAAATACTATGCATTATTTAAAAGGGGCAGAGCCCAAATAAAGGCCTAACAGGCCAAATTTAAATGCTATGCATTTAACTACAGAGACCAATGTTATGCATTATAAAAGGGCCAAGCCCAAATAAAAGCTCAACAGCTAGAACAATAAAATGTTCAATCAAGCTTATTTGCTTACAAACCTTCAATCAGACTTTAGTCCCCAAATTGGACTATAGATCTCCCAACCAACATTAGTTCAAGGGTACATCTCTGAACTCCTCTGATATTTGTCGTTGTAATCCTTCAACGTCTTCAGAGAGGTGACGGGCCCCGACAGCAATACACTCTACAGACTACAATGGACCACTATGTCCCTAAATTGGCAATCGACCGCAATGTCACTAAACTAAACAATAGAGCCCCAAATGCTCTTTTGTTGGATCTAAACGATCCCGTTAAGTTGATCTTTGTCTAAAATTAGACTAACGCATCATTAACTAACGTTTAAGTTGATCTTAGTCTCAAATGAGACTAACGTATCCTTAAACAAAAATCCCAAACCCAAATCTAAGAAAATACGGATTTGGACTAATCCACGTCCTACGGGCGACCACATAAATTAGTCTCCGTATACAATCCACATGCAACCACAAACAAAACAAATACCCACAACACGAAGTGACCATCTGGAGAAGGAGAAAGTTGTTACCGCGATGCGGTAGCGTAATTAACTGCAGGGGCTTACGCCTGCAGGGAAGAGCGTCCCCCAAACCGCCGCGATTCCGCGGCCAAAACCCACTTTAGGCCGCGGAACCGCGGCCTATAACATTTGATTGGTTCGAAAAAGTATGTTTGTAGTTTAACCGCAATCAATAACGGTGTCGCGTGTAGCTAGACCGAGATGAGTACGGGTCGACCTCTGGGAAACGTGGAACCTTTTACTTATACTTTAGATGTGTTGAGAAAGAGAGGAGGGATAAAGAATTTTATAGAATGGTTTCTAGATCTACGTTAAACAAGAATGTAAAATATATATCTAGATTATTTTAGAGACTTAGATAATATAATAAGAAGGCTTGTAGGGTTCGTTAGGATTTAGTAGTTATAGACGATTAATTAAAAGTTACCATTTTTATCCATTAATAGATTTAGAACTAGAACGACGGTGATGCGTGTAGATTAGGGTTTCTGGAGGGAAAAAGAATCTCACTCTTAACCCTTATCTCGACACGGAACTCCGTTCATATCTAGCCTTTACCAAAACAATCATTAATCTAATCTCTAATCGCGGTCGGAACTAGCAAAGAATTGCTAGCGCGCCCGTTTAGGATGTTAATGATTCTTTTGATAAAGTTCCTAAACTTTATAGGACTTAAAAAAGGTTTAATTATTTTCATTGTCCATTAACCTACCCTAATCCTACGAACCCTAACAAGCGGAGAATTACTCGCGCATGTTGGGAGAAGAAGATGAAAAGATAGAGAGGGAAAACATAATGTAAAATACAAAAAAAAATTAAATAAAATAACTACCTATATTAATCGACTTGAACAAACTACACTTTTAATCCATAGAAAATGATTACAACTAGTTGCTTCTCGATCTTTCCTAAGGAGGTAGTCGAACAGTCGATGATCAGCCTGGATGCGTGAGCATCTGGGGCTTCGTGATCGCGTCGGCTTGATAACTTTTCCAAGAGGCTCTCGATGCCCTTTTATAGTGCAAAGCCAGAATCTTTAGGTTGAAACTTGGTAAAATATAGCATAAATTCACTTCCCAAATTTTTAGCAATTGATCTCTCTAGAATGCCGCGGATCCGAGGCCAAAGGGGGGGTATGGCCGCGGATCCGCGGCCATTTAATCACATCTCTTCATCATTTTTCTTGGGCTTTGTAATTGTGACATGTGGCAATCCTAGGCACCTTCAGAAATCTTCTCTCGGTTGCTTCCAGACTTGGTCTCCAAGTTTTGATTCTTAATTAGGCAAGTCTTTTTCAACAACTTGATTTTCTTGATAAATTCTGCACAACAGCCTGGAAAATTCTGCACAATAATCTCAAATAATATTTAGTAGACCTAGTTCTACTAGGATTAGGTCAATGAATTTATTTGCACACATTTTCCTACCAAATGCTAATTAAAATATATTAACACATGGAAAATAGTGTTTTTACACATAAACCCTCATATGTATAATATATTATAATAAAGTCCTTTTTTAATATGAAAATGGTAGGAAAAATGTAATACAAATGTGCAGTTTTATCAACTGAACAAATACCCCCAAACTTATCTTTGATCGTCCCGAGCAAACTAGTTTATTTAAGAGGAGAAAAAGAAAGGAGAAAACTAAGCACACTTTCGTAGGCAGACACGATTGCACTGAGCACATGCAACAAGCCGTTAAACCTCTAGGTGTTCCTAGTAGGAGGAGTGTTGTCTCCTGAGGGTTTTCAGCGGATTACACCCACAAAATCCTATAACAAAAGAGAGATGGTGAAATTTACATATAAAGATAAGAATCATAAAAGAAAGGCTTTGAAAAGAAGAGTTTCCAACTACACTAGCTTTTCAGTTGTTATGAGCCCTATCTTAATAGTCATGAAAAGATGTTAGAAATCACATTATCCCTCAATAAAACATCATCTTTATTCTTCATTCCTACCTTTCATCCAAACATCGATCATATACCCCTACGTGTGTGTAATGGACATCCTTACACTCGGAGAATTCAATTCAAGCTATCATACTCTTGTCCATCTACCTCAGTACTTTTTAATTTGATGAATATTAAGATTTGCTCGCACATTTTCATGCGACCGCTAATACTTCTTGAGGTACTAACCGACCGATTACTCATGTGCTTGCTGATTCGGTGATAATCTTTTCCTCGTCTTGCACCACCTAAGGCTTAGCAGTGACTCTCAGACCAGTTGGCCTTAGGGCACTAGGTGAAGAGGCACCCTCGCTATATTTTTTTATTGCTGCCTTGGCGATAACAAAACCAGTGTTCATTTTTCTTTTCACCATTTTTATATTTTCTTCATTTTTTTTATTTCCTTCATACTTTGGCTTTTAGACAAGAGCATTTCAAGGTATCCTCTACTATCCCAAGTTTCAAGATGTGTGTAAGTGCATATAGTAGGGTATCAACATTCAAATGTTTGGCTTCCAGAATAAAAACTATTTTTCAGACTTATTTTTATCCTCAGATTAGTGACTTCCTTCATTTTACTAACTCTTGGGACAACAGCTCATAACTACTTATTACTAGTTCGTTTAATAAAACTTCTAATTTTCTTGGTTTTCTTAAATTATTCCTATCTTTTGGATGTAATTTTTCACTTTCTACTCTTTTGTTATAAAAAATTTAATGCCCAGTGTCAAAGATAATTCGGTGAATACAAATCTCCCCCCAAACTTGTTTTCAGCAGTGTCCTCACTGATGTAGCCTTTTGAGAATATGGACCTGTATACTAAGGGAGAGATACAAGGGGTAAAATAATAGTTAAATGAAAAATTCCCCCAAACTTATTCTTTGACACGCACAGATATTCAATCAAATCCATTTTTACTCACCTCCATTCTTAAAATGAGAAAATGTTACAAAAACATGGAGGTGAGGCGGAGGAATTTTAGTTTTGATAAAGCGGCTCCTGTAAAAACAGGAGCTCCTCTGCGGGGTCAGCAGAAAAATACGGTTTTAATCTATGCCCATTTACTTTAAAAATTGAACCGTTTTTCAAAATTTCGACCTCAACTGCCCCGTGCGGGTGTACATAGCGAACCACAAAAGGTCATTTCCAACGAGATTTAAGCTTACCCGGATGAAGATGGAGACGAGAATCGTAAAGAAGGACTTGTTGCCCCGATGTGAAGGTTTTTCTAAAAAGATTTTTATCGTGGAACACTTTAGTCCTGTTCTTTACTATCACCACATTATCGTAAGCTTCATCGCGGAGTTCGCTTAGCTCATTTAACTGCAGCTTCCGATAGCCGCCTGCATGATCAAGATCAAAATTAAGCTCTTTAATAGCCCACATTGCCTTATGTTCAATCTCGACAGGGAGGTGGCATGCCTTCCCAAACACAAGGCGGTATGGAGACATACCAAGATCGGTCTTATAAGCGGTGCGGAATGCCCAAAGAGCATCCGTCAATTTGGTTGACCAATCTTTACGGTTTTTCGAAACCGTCTTCTCCAAAATCTGTTTGATCTGCCTATTTGAGATCTCAGCCTGCCCGCTTGTTTGGGGGTGATAGGGCGTAGAAAGCTTATGAGTGATTGAATATTTCCGCATCAAGGCCTCGAAAGATCTATTGCAGAAATGTATCCCGTTGTCGCTAATGATAGCGCGAGGGTGTCCGAATCGCGAAAAGATATTTTCTTTAAGGAACTTAATGACAACTTTGTTGTCATTAGTGCGACACGGTATAGCTTCCACCCACTTCGAGACATAATCAACCGCTAACAAGATATATAGATTCCCAAAGGAGTTGGGAAAAGGGCACATAAAATCAATACCTCAAACATCAAATATTTCCACAACCAATATAGGTTGGAGCGGCATCTCGTTCCTTCGTGAAATCTGACCCAAATGCTGACATCGCAGACAAGTTTTGCAATGTTCAAATGCATCTTTAAATAATGTTGGCCAATAAAAGCCACATTGCAAAACTTTCTCCGCCGTTTTTTGAGGTCCAAAGTGACCGCCGCATGCCTGATCATGACAAAATGATAACAGGCTCTTGAATTCATCGTTAGGGACACAACTGCGAATGATTTGATCGGAACAATACTTGAATAGATATGGTTCATCCCAGTAAAAATATTTTACTTGGGATAGAAATCGAAGTTTGTCTTGTTTCGACCAATCACTAGGAATAAGTCCTGTAGCAAGATAGTTCACGATATCCATGAACCAAGGTTCGTAGGATACATTCAAGAGCTGTTCGTCAGGAAATGAGTCATTTATCGGCACGGTCACAGTTGGCGAAGAAGTGATGCGTGAAAGATGGTCGGCTACTACGTTTTCACATCCACTCTTGTCTTTGATAACAAGATCAAATTCTTGTAACAATAGGATCCAACGTATTAGCCTGGCCTTTGCATCCTTCTTCGTTAAAAGATGTCGTAGGGCGGAGTGATCTGTGTAAACCATAATAGGCGAGCCAATCAAGTAGGGCCTGAATTTCTCTAATGCAAATACAACTGCCAAGAGTTCTTTCTCGGTAGTTGTGTAATTTATTTATGCATCATTCAAGGTCCTACTTGCATAGTAAATTACATGTGGCATCTTATCAATATGCTGTCCTAAGACAGCACCAATAGCAAAATCTGATGCGTCACACATAAGCTCGAACGGGTGGTTCCAATCCGGAGATGATAAAACGGGGGCTGTAGTGAGTGATTCTTTAAGCGATTCAAAAGCAGCCTCACAATCCGAATCGAAGTGAAATGTAGTGTCCTTGGCCAATAGAAGGGTTAAGGGTCTAGCAATTTTGCTAAATTCCTTAATAAATCTCCTATAAAATCCTGCATGGCCAAGGAAGGATCGTATATTTTTGACGCAGTTGGGACGAGGGAGGTTATGAATGACATCTATTTTAGCTCTGTCAACCTCAATGCCTTTTCGTGAAATTATATGTCCAAGTACAATACCTTCTTGGACCATAAAATGGCATTTTTCCCAATTCAAAGTCAAGTTCTTATCCTTACAGCGGGTAAGAACCGCGTCAAGATTACGAAGGCAGTCCTCAAAGGAGTCCCCAAAAATGGAGAAATCATCCATAAAAATTTCTAGAAAATTTTCCACCATATCTAAAAATATCCCCATCATGCACCGCTGAAATGTAGCAGGAGCGTTGCATAACCCAAAGGGCATGCGTCTATAAGCAAAAGTTCCGAAAGGACAGGTAAAAGTGGTTTTATCTTGATCCTTTTCGGCGATGGGGACCTGATTGTAGCCAGAGTATCCGTCCAAGAAACAGTAGTAATCGTGTCCCGCTAATCGTTCCAACATCTGGTCAATGAAAGGTAGAGGGAAGTGATTTTTCCTCGTCGCGGCATTGAGTTTCCTGTAATCAATACATACGCGCCACCCAGTTTGGGTGTGTGTTTGGATTAACTTATTTGCCTCATTAGTGATGACCGTGATGCCAGACTTTTTAGGGACCACATGAATTGGACTTACCTATTGGCTATCAGATATTGGGTAAATTATTCCACTATCAAGGCACTTGACGATTTCTTTCTTTACCGCCTCCTTCATAACGGGATTTAACCGTCTTTGTGGGTCTCGGGTTGGTTTGGCTTCATCCATCAGATGTATGTAATGTTCAACAATTAAGGGACTAATCCATTTGATGTCAGCCATTGTCCAACCAAATGCTTTCCGATTCGATCTCAACACTGCCAAAAGTGCATTCTCTTGCTCTAAGGCTAAAGAAGCGGAAATAATCACTGGCAAAGTCTCATTCTCTCCTAAATATTCATATTTAAGATGAGAAGGTAGCGGTTTGAGATCAAGAATTGGCGGAGAGACAATAGAAGGTGGGGTAAGCGAATGATATTCGGACTCCCGAAGAGGTTCAAAACTTGCATAAGATATTGACTCGGAAAGTGTTGCTGACTTTTGCAACGAGTTAACGGGTTCAATCTCAAGGTCGGACTCATTGAACATATTCTCACTATAAAGTGGTGCAAGATCAAACGATGTCTCATTAGTGTTGTCGAGAACATCAAAGCAAAGCTCCTCATCCATGCAGCTTTCGGAAGCTATCTCGTGGATGGAACAAACATCCAGCAATTGAGCAGAAGGTTCTGATGGCTGACTTCCTAGCTTGTAAATATTAAGCTCAATTGTCATTTTCCCGAAGGATAAGTTCATAGAACCGTTACGACAATTAATTACAGCGTTAGAAGTTGCTAGGAAGGGTCGACCAAGTATCACCGGGATTTGATTGCGTGGGTTTGCCACAGGTTGTGTATCTAAAACAATAAAGTCCACGGGAAATATGAATTCCCCGACTTTAATTAACACATCCTCTAGTTTGCCCTGAGGTTTGGTGATAGATCGGTCTGCCATCTGGAGAGTACAATGGGCGGGTTTTAACTCTCCAATTCCTAACTGCTCGTATACTGAATAAGGAAGCAAGTTGACGCTAGCGCCTAGATCGAGTAAAGCACGATTTATATTTTTACCCCCAATAGAAATAGAGATTGTAGGACAGCCGGGGTCCTTACGTTTCTTTAGTATTTGTTGGGTAAAAGCTGTGCTAACATTACTCGTCATGAAAACCTTTTTAGGCACTTGAGTTTTTCTCTTCCTAGTGCACATGTCTTTAAGGATTCTTGCATAAGATGGGACTTGTTGAATAGCATCTAGGAGAGGAATATTCACGTTAACTTGCTTAAACATTTCCACAATCTTCTCCATTTACGGGTTAGGTCGGTTGGCCCTTAATCGGTTTGGAAATGGAGCTCGATCAATAAGTTTTGGGTCCAACGTTTGTGGAGAAGACTGTGGCGACGGATTCGATCCCAAAATTGGAGTGGGCATCGACTTAGATAGATTTGGTGAAATGTTTGAGCTTTGGGAAAAACGGAGAATAGGCTCGGACGAAGGTGGGAGACTGGACGAATTAGGGGAAGAAGAAGAAGAAGGGGTATCAAATGTGTCACTAACATCAAACTGCTCACTCACTCGGTTATTCAGCACTCTTCCCGATCTCAACGTAGTAATGGCATTCACATTATAACTTTGTGAATGGCCAGGATTCGGTAGGGGTTGAGATGGGAGTTTCCCTTTCTCTCTCGCACTCATTGCGGCATTTAACTGTGCGATTTGGTTTTTTATTGATTTAATACTCTCACCATGGGAGGAGGAGTTTTTCGTTAGGGTATCAATAGAAGACTTCATCTCAGCCGAAAATTGCATGGATTGTTTCATGAACATATCCAAAGTTTGTGCAAGTGAGTTGTCAGTACCGGCCACTTGTGGTGTAGAAATGTTGGCCGGATTTTGGAAATTCTGTGACTGAAAGGGGGGCTGATTCTGTGGTTGTGGTTGCTGTGGAGGAGGTCTTTGATAATTACTTTGTTGGTTTTGATTCCAAGCAAAGTTAGGATGATTCCTCCATCCTTGATTATATGTGGAAGAATAAGGATCATTTCTAGGTCGTTGCTGAAAAGCAGCATTAGCTTGAAACGATGCATTCATAGGAAATTCTTCCGTTAAGTGTGAAGGATCCGAACAGCAACCACAAACGGTCTTAGGAAGCGTGACCTGATTTAGGGAGAATGATGAGAACTTGTTTTCAATAGCGTCGAGTTTCTTTTGTATCGCTGCCATTTCGGCTTTCACTACGATAGAAACATCGAGCTGGTGAATACCTCCCTTAGTTGAAGGTGGTCTTACGATTTCCCACTGCAACGTGTGTTCAGCAAGGTCTTCCAGATATTTCCATGCTTCACCGTCATCTTTAGACATGAAATTGCATTGACACATTGTTTCAAGCATCTGCTTTGTCGCTGGATTAATGCCCTCATATATAATCCGACATAAATCCCATCTTTGTATTCCGTGATGGGGGCATTGGACAAGCAGATCTTTAAAACGTTCAAAGCACTTCCAAAATGGTTCATTGGGAAGCTGGGTGAACTGGTTGATCTCGCTCCTAATATGGGCAGTCTTATGGTTTGGGTAAAACTTCTTAAGAAATGCTATGACGAATTCATCCCAATTAGTGATAGAGTGTGCGGCAGTATTATAAAGCCATTTTTCTGCCAAGTCGCACAGTGTGAATGGGAGAAGACGTAAGCGCATAGCATCTAAAGTCAATTGTGAAGTACCCATCATTGCGCATACGTTTTCGAATTTGGTGATGAAAACGTACGCGTCTTCCAACTCAAGCCCGTGAAATTTGGGCAGCAGATTGATGTAGTGGGGTTTAATTTCGAAATTATCCCCATTAGGTGGTGGAAGAGATAGACAAGTAGGAAGAGGACCACGAATAGGATAGCATCTCTCTTGGAGAGAGATGCGCGGTGGATTCTGCTCACCTGCGGGCGGTGGCAGCGTGGTGTTATAATTAGATGGAGTTCCGTCCATCATGGTCGATGTGGTGTGTGGTGGGGAAAAAGAAGATGAAGTACCGACTTCGGCGTCGATAGCAGGAACGCGGACAAGACGGGCACTAGGATCCCGCGTCCAGCCGAGCATGCACTAAGCGGGTTTAGTGCAAGTGGCACCGTGTGTGTGATTTAAAATTGGCTTGTTTTGAAAAAGTGGGACTCAAGACAAATCACCCTATGATGCACAAGCAACCCTAGAACTAAGGTCACCTAGGTCCAGTCTCTAGACCGCTCCTAGACTTCCAAAGGACAAGCCGCAGGATCAATCCTCTACCGCCTCCGCACTACCCTTGTAGCCAGGTAAGTTCCAGGTAAGTGGGAAGGAACCACGTCGTGGGCCTAATTAAAAAACACTAGCCTTTGTCACACTTGCCTAGGCACTACAAAAGTAATGCGGATAAACGATAGATTACCCATGACCTTCCTCTGTCCTTATTGAGCGCGACAGTCCTTAAAGTCTGGTCTAGATATTTTTTAAATTAATGAAGGGTTGATCTATTTGCTCAGTTTGTGATTTGTGGGGCTTAGGAAGGGTGATGAAATCCCCACCTAATCTTGATTTGGTCTTTTCCCATTAGAGTCCGTATTAATTATGCAAAACAAAACCAATCACAAAACTTTTTGCAAAAAGATTTTTGAGCGGCGCAATTTTGCAAAGAATCCTGCAGAAAATAGATTTTATTGAATTTGAGGAGAGAGAGAAGGAGTTGAGAAATATACCAGAGAAGATTGAAGCCCTAATTCCTCCAACCTGCCGCGATTCCGCCGCAGAATGAGTGCTTTTGCCGCGGTTCCGCCGCGTGGCAGAAGGAACAGTTGATGAAATTTTTTGTATAGCCTTCTGTGCTCCTCTGGATCTCTAAAAATGTCTCTGTTTCCTGTTCTCCTTAATTCTGTGACTCCAGATCTCCTTGCAAAAATTCACGCACAAATCGTTAAATATGCAATTTGCAGTTTTTGTGTTAATAATGATATGGCTCGTCTAAGAATTCAACACAAATAGTAAAAATAAAAAATTACGCACGTATCCCCGGCAACGGCGCCATTTGATTGGTTCGAAAAAGTATGTTTGTAGTTTAACCGCAATCAATAACGGTGTCGCGTGTAGCTAGACCGAGATGAGTACGGGTCGTCATCTGGGAAACGTGGAACCTTTTACTTCTACTTTAGATGTGTTGAGAAAGAGAGGAGGGATAAAGAATTTTATAGAATGGTTTCTAGATCTACGTTAAACAAGAATGTAAAATATAGATCTAGATTATTTTAGAGACTTAGATAATATAATAAGAAGGCTTGTAGGGTTCGTTAGGATTTAGTAGTTATGGACGATTAATTAAAATTTACCCTTTTTATCCATTAATAGATTTAGAACTAGAACGACGGTGATGCGTGTAGATTAGGGTTTCTGGAGGGAAAAGGAATCCCACTCTTAACCCTTATCTCGACACGGAACTCCGTTCATATATAGCCTTTACCAAAACAATCATTAATCTAATCTCTAATCGCGGTCGGAACTAGCAAAAAATTGCTAGCGCGCCCGATTAGGATGTTAATGATTCTTTTGATAAAGTTCCTAAACTTTATAGGACTTAAAAAGGGTTTAATTATTTTCATCGTCCATTAACCTACCCTAATCCTACGAACCCTAACAAGCGGAGAATTACTCGCGCATGTTGGGAGAAGAAGATGAAAAGATAGAGAGGAAAAACATAATGTAAAATGCAAAAAAAACAATTAAATAAAATAACTACCTTTATTAATCGACTTGAACAAACTACACTTTTAATCCATAGAAAATGATTACAACTAGTTGCTTCTCGATCTTTCCTAAGGAGGTAGTCGAACAGTCGATGATCAGCCTGGATGCGTGAGCGTCTGGGGCTTCGTGATCGCGTCGGCTTGATAACTTTTCCAAGAGGCTCTCGGTGCCCTTTTATAGTGCAAAGCCAGAATCTTTAGGTTGAAAACTTGGTAAAATATAGCATAGATTCACTTCCCAAATTTTTAGCAATTGATCTCTCTAGAATGCCGCGGATCCGAGGCCAAAGGGAGGGTATGGCCGCGGATCCGCGGCCATTTAATCACATCTCTTCATCATTTTTTTTGGGCTTTGTAATTGTGACATGTGGCAATCCTAGGCACCTTCAGAATTCAGAAATCTTCTCTCGGTTGCTTCCAGACTTGGTCTCCAAGTTTTGATTCTTAATTAGGCAAGTCTTTTTCAACAACTTGATTTTCTTGATAAATTCTGCACAACAGCTTGGAAAATTCTGCACAATAATCTCAAATAATATTTAGTAGACCTAGTTCTACTAGGATTAGGTCAATGAATTTATTTGCACACATTTTCCTCCCAAATGCTAATTAAAATATATTAACACATGGAAAATAGTGTTTTTACACATAAACCCTCATATGTATAATATATTATAATAAAGTCCTTTTTTAATATGAAAATGGTAGGAAAAATGTAATACAAATGTGCAGTTTTATCAACCAAACAGTCCCCACAATCTAAAACCCTCTCAAACGAGGGGGAATATAACGAAGTCTGCTACATCGGACGCATCCGTTTAAACCTTCGATACACGTTGCCATAAATCAACTTGGCATCTTCGGAGAGGTGGACGAATAGCACCAATTAGCATCTGCCCCGAATTTCAGGCAAGACGTTCGCTGCGTCTTTGTCGCGTCCTTCGGCGGGGAACAAGGACCAAATAGCGAGGAGGTCACTTGGGAGGCCGAAGATGCGATGCGGAAGAAATTCCCCCACCTTTTAGAAGCCACATGTGTTTAGGTTTTAAATTCGGGGACCGAATTTTCTTAAAGGGGGAATATTGTAATATTTTGAAATATTTTAGATACTTAATTATTTTATTTATTTAATTAAAAATGTTATTTTAATTTTATTGTAATAAAAAGACCTTTTAAATCTGTGGTAGACTAATTTAGTAAAGATTGTAGTTTGTTTATATAATAATAAGTGTCATGAGGGGTTTTGTGTAAAGTTTAATTCTTTGTGGAAATTGAATATTGTGTGAGGGTTTTTATGTAAATGTGTTAGGCTATGGTTTAGACTAAGTTAAACCTCATCCACACCACACCTTAGGTTGAACCTCAAGCCTACACTTCATGCTTGCATGAATAGCACACCATCCTTCATGGTGACATTTCCTCCTAGCCTTATCATTTCATATCCTTATCTATTCCATAATTGTTTAGTTGGACACTAGGTTAGAAAGAAAAATACTTAGTAAAAAAATCCTCTAGCTCAAATTGAATGAAAGAAGAAGAGAAGCTAGGTACCAAGTGATCCTTATCTCAACACTCAAGCTAGGCTTACCATGTTCTTGTGCATCCCCTTGATGAATTAACTCTGTAACAACTCCAATTTTTATACATAAAATTGATTTAAATTTTGAAGTATACTTGGGGTATTTAATATTGTTGTTACCACTTTAAGTATTTATTTTCCCACAATAATTACAAGAATGAGCTTGTAGCTTATTGGTAACACCTTGCACTGCTGAACCAAGCCACCTGAATTCAAATCACCTTCCCACTACTACAAATAAGGGTTGCCCCTACGGATTTATCCGTAGGGGCAACCCACTGCCCCTACGGATATATGCGTAGGGGCGAAAAAATACCCCGTAGGTGCAAAGGCCGCAGGTGCAAGTTAAGGCCCCGAACTTGCCCGTACGGGCAAATTCTTGCCCCTACGGATTTATATGTAGGTCCTGTTGCCCCTACGGATTAATCCGTAGGGTATAAGATTTTATATTATTTACGGTTTTTTTTGAATATATCCGTAGGTACATTTCCATAGGGGCAAAATATCAGGATTCCTGATATTTAGCCCCTACGAATAACGCCGTAGGGGATAGACAGTGGCCCCTACGGATATGTCCGTAGGGGCACTCCCAACACCCTGGCACTGAGATCAGGGGGGAAATATCAGGTACTGCTGATATTTTTCCCCTACGGATATATCCGTAGGGGCAACATATATACCTACGGATTAATCCGTAGGTACATATTGTCTGTATTTTTTTTTAAAAAATGGGCCGCTTGATTTTTTCCCGCCTTGTGCACAATACTATATACATCAATCAAATCATATATTGCAGTATTCATAATCACATCTCACGCATATATATAATATACAAAAGAAACCCAAAAACTGAATATGATATAAATACAAACCAATATCAATATCGTTTCAAAATGTAGTACAATGTGTATGATATAAATAAATACATGTTTCAAAAAATAAGAACCAAAAAGCTACCCTAGTTCGGTCCAGCTCCACCTCTGAATAACGATAGAATAACGCGCGCCTGCTCCTCGGTCAATAAACTCTGCAATTCGTCGCGAGCGGGAGTCTGAGCGGCATGTGGAGCTGGCGATGTGGTCTGCGCAGCCGCCGTCGAGGTAGTCGCTTGCGGAGCCGCTGCTGCGGGAGTCTGAGTGGGCGGTGGAGCTACAGGAGCTGTCTGCGGACGCGCAGCCGATGTAGTGGCTTGCGGAGCCGCAGCCGAAGGAGATGCATGTGGAGGCTCGGCCGATGTACGCTGTCGCGTCTGGACCTAACGTGTGTAATAAGCGTGTAAGAACTGTGTATTATTCGAATTCGTATCATTATTAAGTTATTTCGAAACCCCGTTTGGATATCTAGTTTGTTGTTTATTTTAATTACATCTGTATGTATGATTAATCAAACTTAAGTCTAAAACCAAATAAGCTCAAGCTACGTACTAATTATGGATATGTTGATATCTATATAATATGACATGATATTTTACTATAAAGCAGTATACATACCAACATCTCCTTCAACTCCTGAACGGTGGCCCTCAAGCTCTCCAGTTCCTGATGGACACGTCGTTCACCGGAGACGGAGGAAGTAACCGCCGGGGTGGAGTCCAACCTCATATGGGCCCTGCTAGGGCCCAGTCTCCGGCCTCTCTCCCAACCTCCGTGGAGCACTCCGTGTGCGGCGTCCAGAACTGGGGTCAGCAGCCTCGGATCGCTCTGTCCGGTAAAATCGATCCCCGAGGCCTGGGCCTGCTCAACCACCCGCTCCTACACCTACATTAAGCAGTAAAGTATAAGTATAAGATTTAAACTTGAACCTTCCAAAACTAAATTTCAAATTTGGGTAGAAAAAATATTAACACTTACGCAGTACTCCTGGGTAGCGACGTCGGGATATCGAAGCTCGCCCGTGGCGGGATCTGTCGAGGTGCCGTGGACGGCAAGATATGCGGACAGCACGCTCGGTGTACCACCTGACGCCACGGTCCGAGATGTCTGCAATATTAGAAAGTAACTCTTAATATTAGAAATATTAGAAAATAACTCTTAATATTGCAGAATATCACAAAGGTCGGTCTATTGTAATTTACTGATAACTCCATGGCTCGAGTAATGTTCCTCAAGCCACCTGTGTAAGTGGGGCGACCCCTCTTCGCCAACTTCCTGTTATCTGTATTCTGAGCGGCCTGTTTCTGCACAACGCATTAATATTTAGTTTTCTAATTAAGAAACACAAAGAAATAAATTATATCATAAATAATGAATTACATTTAAAATACATACCTGTTTGCGTTGGGAGTCGAAATAAGCGCACAATAGAGGCCATGTCTCTACGTCGACTCTCGCAAACGCCGGAGTAGATAGGAGGGCCGCTCTCTCTGCCTCGGGGGTCGCCATCCACAGGGAGTAGCAGTCGGCCTTCAGCTCATTCCTATTGTATCGGATCTTGGCCTGCATGTTCTTCATCAGGCCATTGTACAGAGCATGAAGGTCGAGCACCCTCCCCGGGTGATTAGGGTCGGCTACAGGCTGAAAATCGTAATCCAACTGAAAATACAAAAAAAACATTGTTATTAGATTGCAAGTGTTAATAATAAATATATTGGATGGATCAAATGAAAATATATATTAATACATACCCGAGCCTGATCAAAGAAGAGGGCGAATGAGCGCTGGTGCTGCTCGCCCCACTCAACGTGAAGTGGATAGTTCTTCACGAGCCGGCTCTCGTCCCCTAAATACCGGCCGAACCTCTCGGCATGAGGACCGGTATAGCGATAGTCAAGGGTAAAAAAAAGGGGGAATGCTGCCTCACCCCTAGCTCTGTCAGGCCTCAGCCTATGGGACTGATTCGGGCCTCGAGTCCCCCTCTGGGGATGGGGAGGCCCTGCGTCTGCACGAAATATTAAGACAATCAATAATAAGATAAAGTTGTATTAAGAAATCAAGGTTAAACGAAAATTCTAGTGTGATATATACCTCCGATGACTATCGCACGAGCCTCGGCCCGGGCAGCAGCACGAGCGGGACGATAGTTCCTCCAGTGAGGAACAACCGGGGTCCCGGATGCGGACGCATCCCCTCTAACTAAAAAATAAACATCGACGCTAAATTTCCATGAAGTTCATATTTATTCTATAGAGCATATGTAAAATGAGTAAATATTTTAAATTTATTCATACTAACCTGCAGACGATGCGGAGGGTATGGAAGCGGCAGGAGTGGCCCCTGCGGAAGGTGTGGACGCACCACCTATAATTAGACAATTAAAAATAGATTATATAAGTAATTGCAAAAAGAATGTGTAGATCAATAATACAACGTTCTAAATCAATATGCATGCACTATAGGATATATAAACATACCCGCAGGTGCGGTGGTGTCACCACCTACAGCTAGACAATAATAAAAATTGCTAAGTAAGAGAAAAAGGAATGTGTGTATTTATGATATAGCATTCTAAATCAATATACATACACTATATGATATATAAACATACCTGGAGGAGCGGGGGTGGCCTCTGTCCCAGATGTGGACGCATCACCAACAACTAGACAATCAAACATTGACAATATAAGTAATTTTGATATAAACAGGCATGAATATCTGTAATATTACATTCAAAATGGATATGCGTGCAGTATACCTGGAGATGTGGCAAAATCCACACGGAAGGAGGCATCCGAAGGGGTCTCCGATCTGGGTGCAAGACCGGCCCTCTGAAGCTCCCTACGGAGCTCTCCGGGCGGCAGAACCGCTCTGCCTCTGCCTCTGCCGCGGCTGGAGCTCCTGCCGCCCCTCGCTGCTCCCGACATCGTCATCAAATCTAGATAAACGGTTCGTGGACGCATTAGACAATCATTAAAAGTATTGACTATATATGTATAGAGCGTAAAATGTGAAGTAATAATATAACATTACTGATAACCTTTTTCGTTTCATGGGCGCATCATACTTATCTACTTGGATTTCATCGTCGATGTCATTTCTAACCCACGTAACTTCATGATCGGTCGAAGACAACCCGTCCTTCGAAACAGACGGTCGGAGCACTTTAAGCCTTCTCTCTTCTTCGTCCTCATCGATGTCCTCGTATTCTGGGACATCGTAGACATCTCTGGGTTTCCATCGGCATACAACACTCCATCCCGGATGCTTCAAACACTGTGAATAGTATACTTGGAACGCTTGGTTCGGAAAGATAAACGGATCGTCCTGACCGTAAAATCTAAGTGTGTTCACACTAGTCAATCCATATTCATCTTTCCAAGTCCCAAGACTGCTTCTTCACCTGTCCGTATCGGTTCGCGGATCGTACCAAGTACACTGGAATATATAAAAGGGTTCTGATCGTCCGGGATAGTGGATGCCGAGTATACAATTTAAGTACCCATAGTAAATCACACCGTCCGATCCTACCATCGCAATCCCACTATTCTGAGTGGTTCTAGATGTTTCTATGTCCTTAACTTCGAATTTGTATCCAAGGACACCAAATCCTTTGTAATATGCAACCTCCATACTAGGAAATTGAGCTAAACATCTTGAATCACTCTCAAATGATGCAGACAAGTTCGGATCGTGGATCTAACAAAACAAATTTTACGACAAATACATAACGATACAAGTTTAGATTAAAACTGATAGCAATAAAATGTAATTCGAATAACTTACATGCTCTGTGACCCAATCACAAAAATTATCCTGATGGTATTTTTCCAAACGTTCTTCGTTCCAATCAGGATGCCCCTCACGTACCTCGTTAAAATGAGTTCTGTTTTCGACAAAATATTATGACATTAATATTATGTCATTTCATACACACACAAACACAGATATAACAATTAATCCAAAAGAACTTACTCTCTAATTTGTTCAAGACATGCGCAATTAAGCAAGATAAACCGGTATATCTTGTTGATAAACATAGTGTCTACCCTCTTATACTCGGCTTTACCATATGGCCCGTCTTGAATTCTTCATGGTCGGTTAAGCCTTGTCTCAATGTTCTCGTCCAGAGAGCGGGAACAAAATATGGTTGCTTCATCAAGAAGATAACCTTGCATGATAGAACCCTCTGGTCGATTTTTATTGCGTATATACTTCTTAAGAGTGTAAAGGTACCTAATGAGAATATGTTGAATAAATAAATACGGGCATACAGGACAACAATAAATTTATAAATTGCGCGAAACGAAAAATTACACGTACCTTTCGACGGGATACATCCATCGATATTGTACCGGTCCGGCTAACTTCGCCTCAGTTGCAAGATGAACCGTCAAGTGTATTATGATATCGAAGAATGACGGTGGGAAAATACGCTCAAACTTGCAAAGTATCAACGCAATAGAATTTTCTAGTTTATCCAGCGTCGCAACCTCCAGTGTTTTAGCACACAACTCCCTGAAAAAACAACATAGGTTGTTGATTACTAGACCAACCGAGTCGGGGTGAGAAGTCCTGAGGGCTAATGGAAGAAGGTGCTCCACGATAACATGGTGATCATTACTTTTCAGCCTATCGATCTTGCCCTTCACAATTTTTATTTTCTTACTGAATGATCCTGAGAAACCAGTGGGGACTTTCAAATCATGCAACACCTCCAGGAATCTTTTCTTCTCCGGTTGTGACATATGATAAGCGGCATTGGGAAGTACAAACTTGCCCGGTTTACCCGCTACCGGTTTAGGGTGCAGTTCACTTCTTATTCCCCACTCTTGTAGATCCATCCGAGCATTCATGTTGTCTTTCGATTTCCCGTCTTTACACAGAAGCAAGTTAAGTATGTCCTCTGATACTCCCTTCTCTATATGCATGACGTCCAGACAATGACGCACTGAATTTGTAGACCAGTACGGAAGCTCGAAGAAAATGCTTAACTTGTTCCAATATTGTGGTTTGACCTGTTTCGTTGGATCCATCCCGAAGGTCACGTTATTGTAACCATCCCATTTAGCAGTCACGTCCTCTCCGGACAATGGGGATGGAGGCCCAAGAAGTTCCTGATGACCATCAAAGTGAACCGTGTCTAACCTATAGGGGTGGTCTGGAGGCAGAAAACGTCGATGGCCGCAATAACAAACATTCCTGCTAAAATTCAAAAAATTTGATATTGTGTGTTCATGGCAATGAGGACATGCTTTGTGACCATGTACGAACCAACCTGATAGCATTCCATACGCAGGAAAGTTATTAATTGTCCACATTAAAGCCGCACGCAGTATGAAGGTTGTATTTGTGGTTGAATCATATGTCTCTACACCATCAATGAACAAAGTTTTCAGCTCCTCGATCAGAGGTCGGAGATAGACGTCGATATTGTTCCCCGGTGAGTTTGGTCCATTGATAAGAAGAGGCATCATAAAGTATGATTGGTCCATAGCCAACCAATGCGACAGATTAAAAATTATCATTACAACGGGCCATGTACTGTGACTTCCAGCCATATAGTTGAATGGGCAGAAGCCATCGGTAGCCAGTCCGAGCCGGACATTGCGAGGATCGCTACTGAATATTGCATGCCTCCTAACGAAATCCTTCCATGCCGGTGAATCTCTTGGATGGCTCATTTTTCCATTTTCGCTTGGAGGAGCACGGTGATGCCAAATCATTGCCTCGGCTGTTTTCTTGCACCTGAATATCCTCTGTAGCCTCTATGTTATGGGAAAGTATCGTGCTATCTTCATAGGTATATCAGGCTTCTTATCAGAATCTTTCGGCTTATACCTGGCCTCTCCGCATGTTGGACACTCTTTCAAATCTGAATTCTCTTTCCGGTACAACACACAATTTTTAGGACATGCTTGAATCTTCTCGCACTTTAGACCCAAATCAGACATCATCTTCTGGGCTTCGTACCAGATTTCGGGCACATTATTTCCCGGAGGCATAGAATCTTTCAAGAACGAAAGAAGCATTGTGAATGACTTGTTGCTCCATCCATTTAGGCACTTAATCTGGAAAAGTTGGACGAACCATGAGAGGGTGGAATACTTCGCATTCTCATAAATTGGTTTCCTAGCATCATTCATGAAATTTTCATATTTATCCGCACGCGGTCCTTGACCGAAAGGAATGTCATCTTCGGTACTAATAGATTCACCTAGGGCAGCCTCTACCATATCCTCCATTTCTTCTGATGGAAATAAATTTCCGTCTCCTGCCGTATTACCGAATTCTTCTTCTTCTCCTGCCGCATTATCGTGTTCTCCTTCTTCTTCTACCGCAGTACTGCATTCTTCTCCTTCCCCGTGATATTTCCAAGTTGAATAAAGTCTAGTAAACCCATGTTTTACAATATGAAGCTCTGCCAATTCTACCTTCTGCCAGTACTTATTGCCACATCTATCGCACGGACAGAGAATCTTCTCTATTATGATCTTATTATGTGCGCGTACAAATTCAAGGAAAGCAGCAACTCCTGCGACAAACTTAGGTTGCATACGTTGTTTCCAATCCACATACATCCAGTCCTTAACTCTGACGTACTCATGGGCCATGTTAGACTGAATAACATATAAATTGTAGGTTATGCTGACTATATTGAGAAATATAAGAACGGGATAGTTACTGACAAAGGAGAAAATCCGTGTATATGCTTTGTGTGTGCGTTTGTCGTTGAAAAGAATAAATTATCGCACGTATGTTAACCGATAGACGGGGACTAAGTGGCGCTTTTAGTTTCATATATGAGTATCGATGGGAATATGAAGGTTTCATATTATCATATATTGGTTTTAACCCGAACATCTCGAATCGCTCTCTAGTTATGCGTTTCCATGTGTGTGTTCCGGCTGTCGGGGGTAGGCTTCTATCCCATTAAGAATGTATAGAGCGAACGCCCATCACTTGTGCTTTCAACCGTTTCGAGTAAATTTCGGCAGCACCTTCCCGCTGTTCTCCGAGTACACTGTAATAGAATAGATAATCATTTCAAAGCTGTGAAACAACGTTGAAATGAACATCTAATCTATCTTTGTACACGGAGAACCAGCGGAAAGGTACCGACGAAATATCTCGAAACGGATGAAAACACAAGTGAATGAAGGCGTTTGCTTTATACATTCTTAACTTGTCCACACGGGACAAATCTATGGGTTACCATACGATTGAATTTTCTCGTCGCGTAAACTATACGACGGTTGTTAGTATCGAGCTATACTGTCTGATATTTAACAACCTTCGTATAGTTTTAGGTCACGACGAGCATCGCACGTATGTTAACCGATAGACGGGGACTAAGTGGCGCTTTTAGTTTCATATATGAGTATCGATGGGAATATGAAGGTTTCATATTATCATCGAGTATCATATATTGGTTTTAACCCGAACATCTCGAATCGCTCTCTAATTATGCGTTTGTTGTGTATTCTTGTTGTATGTGTGTGTTCCGGCTGTCGGGGGTAGGCTTCTATCCCATTAAGAATGTATAGAGCGAACGCCCATCACTTGTGCTTTCAACCGTTTCGAGTAAATTTCGGCAGCACCTCCCCGCTGTTCTCCGAGTACACTGTAATAGAATAGATAATCATTTCAAAGCTGTGAAACAACGTTGAAATGAATATCTAATCTATCTTTGTACACGGAGAACCAACGGAAAGGTACCGACGAAATATCTCAAAACGGATGAAAACACAAGTGAATGAAGGCGTTTGCTTTATACATTCTTAACTTGTCCACACGGGACAAATCTATGGGTTACCATATGATTGAATTTTCTCGTCGCGTAGACTATACGACGGTTGTTAGTATCGAGCTATACTGTCCGATATTTAACAACCTTCGTATAGTTCTAGGTCACGACGAGCATCGCACGTATGTTAACCGATAGACGGGGACTAAGTGGCACTTTTAGTTTCATATATGAGTATCGATGGGAATATGAAGGTTTCATATTATCATCGAGTATCATATATTGGTTTTAACCTGAATATCTCGAATCGCTCTCTAATTATGCGTTTGTTGTGCATTCGTGTTGTATGTGTAACATGATTTTAAACCATTGAGATCAAGATTGATAGAAACGATCATCCTACATTGCAATAGCATTCATCAACCAAAAACTATTATTGCAATGGTATTCATCTATAACAATCAACAATTAAAACTACAAATGTAGGATACTGATATCATAAAGCGTTATACGCAACATTGATAGAACTGATAAATAAAAAAACGAAACACAAACCATATCAAGATTTAACAACTTTGATTATGTCATATACGCGGCCCGATATTTTCATATTAGCCAATAGGTAAAAATAGATTGCGGTCTGGATATGGCATATTGGCAGATGTTACATATATGCATACATGCATGTTGTCTCCCCATTTTTTCATAAATCAAACCAACTACATACATCAAACTAGTCCATGCCACCAATCGGAAACTCCACTATGTCTTTGAATTATTATTTTTCCAAATAGCATTGAGCTCCTATTGACATTGTCCCATCCAACAAATTTGTTGTGCTTGCCTCGACCTTCATCTAGCTTTCACATGCCATACACATTAGATGAGTAATATAGTTATAAATTATGGTATTTTATTGTCATCAATCCACCTAACCCTAACCCCAAGTTGCTCTTTGAAAGCACATAGAACCATCCCCCTAGTCAAGCATAGCTTTCTCTGTGCAATTGTTCTCATTCTTAATTTCTCACATTCATTACTCTCTCATTTTCTTGTCAACAAATTTGTTGTGCAATTGTTCTCATTCTTAATTTCTCACATTCATTACTCTTTTATTTTCTTGTTTTTTTCCAACTCCCCACCACTTAACCCTAACCTAACCCAAGCCCCAGCCCCAGCCCAGCCCCAACCTAACCCTAACCCCAGCGCGGCCAGCTAAACCCCAATACCAACCCTAAGGCAAACCCTAACCCCAGCCCCAGCCCCAGCAGCAGCCGAACCCCAACCCTAACCCTAACCCCAACCCCGACCTCGACCCCGACTGCGACCCCTGCTGAACCCCAACTCGCGCGCGCAACCCCAGACCCAAACATGAACCCTAAGCCCAAAATAATCAAAAAATTCTTTAATTTACGTCAAGATTTACTCACCTGAACGGCGGTGGCGACGACCTGAACGTCGGTGGCGACGAGAACGGCGGTGGCGACGAGGAGAACGACGGTGGCGACGAGGAGAACGGCGTTGCGATTTGGGGATTTTTTTCGCGCGCGATCGAGAGAGAGAGAAAGAAAGTGAGCGTAGGCCATCGATCTGTGCCTTTATTAAATCGATATTTAGTTGCCCCTACGGATATACCCGTAGGTCCTTTGTTTGCGGCTCCGTAGGGGCAAACACCAAATTAAGAATTAATATTTTTATTCTTGGACGTCTGGGCCCGTAGGGGCAACCTTTTAGCCCTACGGATTAATCCGTAGGGCCAAGTTAAATCTGCCCCTACGGATTCCAATATCCGTAGGGGCAACCCCCTATTTTACTAGTGTCCCCACATTATTTTTATATTGTTTTTGTTTTAAATCCTTAGGAAGCCTAACAGTCCACACACGTAACTTCCAAAACTTGAACTTCACCTGAAAAAGTAAAAGCACCAGAGACTTCACCTGACGACCCCCAACCCCCGACCACCTGACTCGGCCCGACTCGGCCGAGTCGGCCGGCGGACCGGCCGACTCGGGCCGGCGCCACCGGCCGAACTCGGCCGGACGGCTGAGTCCCCAATATGAAAGTTGGGGCTCTTCACCTACCCTACCCCCCTGTATACTCCAAATTAATAGATCGGTTCCCGAGACTTCAATATACCCTATTTACCACGATTTTTAATGATTTTCTCACATTTTTATAAAAAAATTTTATCAAAAACCCTTCACCTACCCTACCCCTAGCCTACCCTATAAATACACCCCCTACCCTCTACCCTCTCATCCTAAAATCTTGAGCCCACTCTCTCAAAACCTTCTCAAGAGTTGTGTACTTTGAAAATAAGTTCGCGGAGAAACTCCGACGATATTCCGGCGGCGTTTTTAGGAACAAGCGGCAACGAAGCAACGCCTCGGCAACCACTTTAGTCCCCCCTCACTCCCTTGCTTAATCGAAACCCGTAAGTCCCATTCTATCTCTCTTTCTTATTCTCTAAAATACGAAATTACAAAACCCGACGGAATCAGAACAAATCCGATTTCCGATTCGGTTTTCTATAAAATTTCACTTCTTACCAAATTCAATCATGCTTAAACATCTTATTGTTGACTATTAAACATTTAACAAATAATTTGAACAAGTTTCATCAGATGAAATGATAGCCTTTTCAATTAATCGTATTTTTTCCTTAAATACCACAATGTTTCGATTTCATATTTAACCCCCTTGCTATACATTTAAAGTAGAGCACGAGATAATGACCTACCTACACACACACGCATATACAACCTAAAACGATATAAAAAAAACTTAAAATACGATAAAACAATACTT
This sequence comes from Agapanthus africanus, assembly GCA_030015575.1. Taxonomy (NCBI): domain Eukaryota; kingdom Viridiplantae; phylum Streptophyta; class Magnoliopsida; order Asparagales; family Amaryllidaceae; genus Agapanthus; species Agapanthus africanus. The sequence goes on along the minus strand of JASDDO010000028.1, from coordinate 20,917,088 downwards.
TCATTTAAATACCATATTCTTAATAAATCCATTCCTAAAAGTTTTAGCTTTGATACACTTTCAAAACAAATACCTCTCATTAGGAAAATACGATAAGTTGTAGACATCGGTCGTTTATCTAAACCTGACTTTGTGGTGTCTAGGCTAGGCATGTGAGAAAGGTAACTTTAAAAGGCCCGTCTCACGGTGATTCGTGAGCGGATCCCTCCTTTCCTCATTTGTACTTACCTGACCACAATTGGCGGTGAAGAGGCGATTTGAGGTATCTAACAACTTGTCGTTTAGACCATTTAGAAATAGGCTAGTTGACTTAGGAAACCCTAGAATCAAGAATACGGAAAATTGACATTTTTATAAATAAATACCTTTTACTTTATAAAACCGTTTCCTAAAGGATTTAGTATTTTAAAATCTTTGCAAAGCGCCGCTACAACCCATTTTTGGGGAACCTATTCGGGATGGTGCGGATTATCGCATATCCTCGAGCATAGTAGTGCGAGATTCAGACCTCCGCAAGGAACATTCGGTCTCGAAAGGTTTAAAATACGATAACTTAAGAAAATAAGATTTTTAGAATATAAAATATTTATTAAAACTACTTTTGTATAATTATATGTATATTTATCATTTAAATATAAATATTCCACCTTTTTCTAAAAAAATCACAAGAATAAATTTTACACTAAAATACCATGAACTTCAAATAAATCAATATTAAAGATAAATACCTTTATTTATAAAACTAGGATATTTTCACTAGAAATGTCACAATATAAAATACACATTCATTATAACTCTAAAGGTGAATAATGAATACTTGAGGTGTATTTTGAAAAGTATATAAAAGTATTTTTACATAAAAACCCCTCATGTTTTATAAATTACCCTATGGACCCTAGTAATTATAAGACTTCGATTCACATTTTTGATTGTCTGACTCGGGTTTGTGTCTGATTAATCTGACTTGAATATGATTCAAGTCAATCTATAATCTACAAGATTCCAATTCAATATGAATACATGAATCCAATTATCAATTTATACAACTTGAGTGAACCGAACCATGAATATATTCCTTTTACATGATTCTCAGTTATTCCATCTACATGACTCTACGGTTACAACCTTTTACTGATATCATAGTTTCGGTCAGTCAAACAATCATACAACCAATACAATTTACAAGACAACAATACAAACAAGATATCGCGAGGTTTAAGGGATAGATTGGTACGGAAGGTGTTAAAGGTGGCACGAGGTGGTCAGATTAAGACACCTAACCTATATTCCGTTTCTGTTGTACCGTGGCTTAACGGTTCCTTGTACATTCCGTTTGCCCTGGTCTCTAGCATATAGAGACCCCTCTCGTATACACTGGCATCCTTCTGTACCAAGCTACAAACAACAGCGTTAACACAACATTACAACAATATTATACAACTTTAAAATATATCTTCTTATTCTGTCTATTCTACTTTCCTCTTACCTTTGGGACTTACCGAGCGACCTGTTCGCTGACGATATTCTGTTTCTTTCTTCTCTGAATGTCGTCAGATGATTTGGACCCGACAGAGATCGAGCCACCTCAAGAAGACTTGGAGCAGCTTGCCGAAGACCCTGCACTTTAGTTTCATTGTACACTTTTCCTTTCTGTACTTTTCATTTCCTGTTATGCCACTGTTTAGGCATCTTTTTATTTCAGTTGTATTTCCTTTTCATGCATTGTACAAAAGAATGTTAATAAATAAAAATTGTTGTTTTTATTACCTCTTGTCTCTTGTGTATTCTTTTTATATTGCTTAGATACGCTTAGCGTATGTACTTCTGAGTATATACGTAGCGGACCTCGTCGCGTCCCCTTCGCCGTACACCAAGAAGCGGGGCGTGACAGGTTTTGTTGGTGGCCCATGCAGGTCAGAGCTGTATGAATCCCTATCATACAGTTCTGTTCTGCGTGAACAACCTAAGAAATATAACACAAGAACCAGCAACTAAAACATTCTTTACAATTCATGTTCCTTGAATCTTGCAATTTCATATTCCTTGAATCTTATCATTTCATGTACTTGAATCTGTCCTAACCCAAATTTTTCTTCAGGGTTATGGATTTTCCGAACAACACCAGCACTAACGTCAACAACACACCTCCACCTCCAGTACTACCTTTCACACCAGCTGTTCCTGCGCCACCCACTGAGCAAACAGTGCTACTTGAGGCGATCCACAGCCTTCTTGAGGGACAGCAACAGCTCCTGAACCGTCCCAAAACCGACGCACCGGGGGTAAAGCAATTCAGGGCTTTACACCCCAAGCAGTTCTCCGGAAAAGGAAGCCCTCTTGAAGCTGAAGAATGGGCACAAAGCATAGAAGATGATCTGGCAGCAGCACAAATGCCAGACATAGCTTGGGTCCGTGTGGCGAAACTACAGCTCACGAACAATGCTCGCAACTGGTGGAAGGCGAAAGAAAGCCGTCTTGTACAGCCTATTGAATGGAAAACTTTTCGCGAGAAGTTCGACGCGAAGTACTTCCCTGTGACTGCCGGGTATGCCATGGAGCAGCAGTTCATTCATCTACAACAAGGTTCGATGTGGGACAAATCAGTGGATGAATATGACGCTGAATTCACCATGCTAAGACGGTAAGATATGTCACAATAGTTCAATTTTTAAATATCACGTACTACACAACTAACACAATCCTTAAATAGATTCGCGACACACTTGATACCGACGGACGAGATCAGAGCCCGTCGCTTTCAACAAGGTTTGGACACAGAGATTCAGGCTGCTCTAGCCACAGAAAAATTTCTGACTCATGAGGATGCTCTAAAAGCTTCCCGCAGTTATAAGGCAGTGATAAAAGCAAGGGGCAAACCTCAGTCTGCAGGAGTCAAACGCCTTGCCAACCAGATGGCAGGTGGAGGCTCGTACAGACCACCTTTTGTGCCAAGGCGACCCGGAGTACCGAACCATCGTCCCAGCCCAGCCTTTTGTACCTACTGCAAGAGAGCTGGACATATGATGAAAGACTGCCGGTGAGCCAACCGCCTTTGCTTAGTCTGCGACTCAGCTACTCATGATATTGGGTCTTGCCCCCAAAGGCAAAACCCAGTTGCTGCACCCAGGCCAGCAAACAATTACCCACAGCGCCCAGCCATCTAAGCCCCTACTCCAAGACTTGCACTACCTGCACCACCCAGAGGACCACAAGCTGCACCACCTCCTCGTCATTTCCATCAAGCTCAAAGGAACGTTCCGAGGAATGCTCCTCAGGCTAGGAGGAATGTACCAAAGCGTCAGGCTTTCACGATGTCCGTGGAAGAAGCTGAGACCACCGGCCAGTAATCACTGGTAAACTTTCCTTCTCAAACTTATCTCTTAGTCTTGGTTATCTACACACTTTTCCTATACCTAAAACATATCCCACATACCTTAGGTACAATTCTAGTAGCCTCACTATCTGCACTTGCGCTGTTTGATACTGGAGCATCCCACTGCTTTATGTCGCAACGGTTCGTCTGAACCCATGCGATTCCAGTCTCACCGCTTGTATCCAGCTGGAATGTCAGTTCAGGAAATGGCATTCTAAAGGAAACTATGGGATACAGCTTGTGTCTAGTCGTCGTTTGCAGCAGAGAGTTTTATGCTGACTTCAAAGTACTGGACATACTGTAAATCCCCGTTTCCACTTTATTAAAAGTTTCCTATTCTCTGATTTCCAGTGATTTCTTTTCTTTTCCTTCATATTCTAAATTGGTTGTTTATACTTAATATTTATATTTTTCCTAACCCTAAAAGCCAAAACCCAAGATTTAAAACCAAAGCCGAAATAAACCAAAATGAGCAAAATACTTAACCTTAAACCTAATTTTAAACATTCAGCCCAACTTATATTTAAACCAAATCCTTTAAATATCTCCCTCAGCCCACTCAAAGATTTTCTTAATATTTTCCTTATAAAAAAAAAACCCTAGCCGGCCCTCACTATTTTCCCCAGCCCATTTGGATTTTAAATAAATCCTTTTATAAATATAAATCCCTCGGCCCAATCTCTTTCCTCAGCCCACTTCAATTTTTTTTGGGAATTATTTGTTTTCAAACCGACCCGTTTCTACCCTGCAGCCCACGAATTTTGTAAAGGGAATTGTTTAAAAATTTAACCAAGCCCAACTCTTTCCCATTTCCTCAACTCACCCGCTCTACTGTTCATCTCTCTAAAAAAATTCCCAACGGTAACCTCCCGTGACTCGCGCGCGCGATCCCAGTTCCTCGCCGCGCCTCGCACCCACGACCACGCCCCCGCTCCTGCCGTTACACCCACGTTTTTTCAACCCCGTCTCCAACTCACCCCTCATCTCTCCCTCTACATTCACCGAGCCCCCAAACCCGAGCACCCAAACCTCCCACAACCCACTGCAACCTCCACCCTCGACGACGACGACGAACTTTCCTCCGATCCCCTTCTGCATCACCTCACCCTAACCACCAACCTCCTCCCTCCACGACTCCTCCTTCATTAACCCGAGCCCCCTGCCAAGCATCCCCCTTCACCCACACCTCTGCACAGAGAAACTCATCACCCGACCGAGCTCGAGTCACCCCTGCACGCCTCCTCGACACCAGCGACCCTCACCACGTCGTCGACCTCCACCTCCTCAGCATCATCACCCTCACCACAATTCCCAAGTCCCCACTGCTCTCTCTCTCTTTATCACCAAAAAACCCACATTCTCCCCGTACTGCGCATTCACTGTGCACATCGCCGGAGCGACCATCGCCGACATCGTCGACCCCAGCAAGTCCCAGGCCAACCACAGAGCACCACCTCCGCTTCCAGCAAGCACTTGACGGCTCCGGGGAACTCCGACGTCAAACCCGTGTCTCGAGCCAAGCTCGCGCGAACTTGTTTCATGGCGTACGTCACGCGTCCGTGACGCCACTGCTGCCGTACGACTCCGAGGCGTTTCCAGGCAAGTATTTACTTGCTTCATGCTAATTTAGTTGTGTTACAAACCTAAATCACATAGTTATTAAACTTACCGATTACCGATGTATATCATGACCTAAGTGCTCGATGTTAGATCCCAATGGAAATGATTGTTTATTTTGACGGAGACTGATATTTTCTGTTGGCCCATAGGATGATAAATATCGTGTATGAATCTCGCTGGAAAATACGATTGTTAGTGACAAAAATCGATACCCCCAAACATGCCGTTAAAACTAATATTTTCTCGTATCTGAAAATGAATAAATCACCGTAAATTATATACATACTGGAATGATGCGTTCGAGGGATTAAATCGAAGCCGACTCGACGAACTTTAACCCTATGTAGAATTTTAATGTTTTCTGTTCTGAAACCATGATGATAGTTGGATCGGAATGCGACTCTGGACTGCAGTCCAGAGCGTTTCTGATTATTGTGTTCTGTCCAAAGACCTGCGTCACTGTGTTTTCTGAAGTCGTATGTTGCGGAACCCTGCAGTAGATTAAAGATATTTCTGTTAGTTAAACAAAACTGGTGGTTCCATTCCGATTCATCGCCGTTTGCTATTTTAAACTGTATTTAAAAGGGCAGAACGTATAACTGTCCAGAACAGATTCTGAAATGACACCCTGAGGTTAAACTGTGTATACCTTTCAACATACAGATGCGATTGAGGATCCGTCTATTGCGTTGAATAATTTATCGAAAACCCTAAATTTCATTTAACTGTGACATCGCTAAATTCTGAGCCCAACTGGGTGCAATTCGTGTCGCGAAACGGACGTTCAGTTCTGAAACTGAATTTCCAGCCGCGAGCACTTAAAATGAAATAGCTATATCTTGAGAACCAGAATCCCGATTGAACTGAAAGAAATTTTGATGAATTGCTGACTGAGTGTTCTAATTATCTTACTTGTAACATTTTGCTGAATTCTTAACATATTAATTTATGCAAATTATTTTAGTTAATGACATGCATGTTGATTCATAACATATAGAGCTTATTGGCAGCATACAATACATATATCATACCCTTGCCATATATTCAGTGCTAGTGCGTGTGGACATTGCATTATCGTGCGTGATAGATGTTGGTCTAGGAGTGACGAGTACACCAATGGAAAGTGAATATTCGTGACAGAGATTGATATAGTGAACAGTGATAACACCGTGCCATTGGTATACTTGTACACAACTAGATCAAGATTATAAATAGTGTAAACCTGGGGAAAAAGGGGAAATCAAAGTGGAAAGTGCATCGTATTTAGCGGGACCGTGTTGAGAGGATGATCATTCGAACCGTGATACTGTTACGTGTAGGGTAGGATCTAGCGATCCGGCTGACAGTGTTATGTCCCGAGCATGTGAGCCGCTGTCTCGGGTATGTACGAGACTCCTGTTAAACATGATCCTCCTTCCAATATGTGATTTCAAACATGACCTAGAGATCGATAGGGACACATAATATATTCTGCATCATATAGTGACACAGTGATTACTTGCATTGTTCTTATACCGGTATTACCTCAATTACCTGTTTCATCTTATTATTATAATATTGTTATTGTGTCGCTCTGACGATCTGAGTATGCATGCTCAGATCCCGCGGGAGGACCAGCACAGGAGACGGATCTACCCTTCGAGTTCACAGAGATATAGTCTGGTGTACTCCCTATCTTTATTGCTTTCCATAGAGTGATCGTGAGATTGAACTTGGTTAGTTATTGTTCGTATTATCTGTAATTTGTGAACAATGAAATTTCAATGTAATAAATTAGTGATGTGATTCCTTTAATACTGTGCTTTATTTACTGATTACCATGTAATGCTAGAAGCCGAAGTATGACTACGGCGGGATGATTCCTTGACTGTAGGAGCATGGCTGGCCTAGTCATCCCTCGTTTTTCGTATTTTGAGAAGCGGGGCGTGACATGGTTTAGTTGGTATCAGAGCCTGTGTTTAGTATCAAGGAATAACATTAACTATACTGTACTACGTTATTCTTGTTTCACTACTCTTGATTTTCATCCTTGAATCTGATCCTATCCTTTTGAATCTTCCAGTGATATGACGTCCCCAAACGACCCCTCCTCGGACTCCAGCTCTCAGGACCGCACGGAAACAATACTTAGTGCACTGACCACTCTCGCGGAAGCTCAGGAGAGAAAGACAGATTTACTCACTGAGGGACTCAGGGCGATTACCGCCGCAGGAGGACCCTCCGCACTCATTACCGCCCCCGAGGGCGCTACTCCACCAGCTTATCAGACTAGGGCTAGTACCGTATCAGATTTCCGACGGTTACATCCAGCTGCTTTCACAGGACTAGCTGAACCCCTTGAGGCTGAGCAATAGCTGGTAAACATGGAGAATTTATTGACAGCCTCCAGGGTTCCAGAGGAAGACAGAGTGGACGTGATAAAGATTCAATTAGAAGACGAAGCCCGTACATGGTGGTCGGTGGAAGACAGCAGACTTGATGAGCCGATTGAATGGAGCAAGTTTAAGGAGTGCTTCTTAGATCATTATTTTCCTCCCACAGCCAAGGCAGAAATGGAGGAAAGGTTTATTCTTTTGAAGCAGAATGGACTCCCAGTGGACGTATATGCGGCAGAGTTCAACCGTCTGAGCCGCTTTGCTCCATACATGGTCAAATCAGAGGCCACCAGGGCCAGACGCTTCCTTCAGGGGCTAGATTTCGAGTTGCAACAGTTGATTGCATCGTTGGATTTGCAGACTTTCGCACAGGTACTCAACGCGGCGAGAGTTCAGGAGCAATTGATTAACAAGTTCAGAAGACCCCCAGTCGCTCCAGCACATACCCACACGCCTTCTCGAGGAGCCATACCAGTTCACAGAGCAGGAACGACACAAATGAAGCGCCCGTTTGTACCACAGCATCGCCCCCAAAGACATGGCGTAACTTGCGGCTATTGCGGTAGAGGAGGACATACCCAGAAGGACTGTCGCCGTGCCAAGGGACAGTGCCTAATTTGCGGTTCCAGTCAGCACAGGATTAACAGTTGCCCTGAGCGGGCAGAGATACAGGGAGGTTCTGGACCGCCACAGCAGAAGCCGCAGGAGCAGAGGCAACCCTTTACAGGTCGCGGTCAGGGACGGGCTTTCACCTTGACCGCCGAGTAGGCAGAGACGTCAGGAGACGTGGTTACAGGTACTCTACTCGTACATTCCTTGCCAGCTAGAGTACTATTTGATTCGGGAGCATCGCATTGTTTCTTGTCTGAGCATTTCACTAATACACACTCAATACCACATGAACCACTAACCAAGGGATGGGAAATTCATACGGGTAATGACATTATTATATCTAGTCGAGAATGTAGATTATGCCCGGTTGTAGTGTGTAGCAGAGAATTCTATGCGAATTTCCTCCTAATTGGGACAGGCAGTTACGACGCAATTCTCGGGATGGATTGGATGAGCACTTTCCATGCAGTTATCGATTGTCGTGCAAGAAAGGTGATCTTCCGCATCCCCAATCACCCGGAGTTTATTTTCGAGGGCGGAAGTGAATCTTTGGAGCCAGGTAAGTATAGAGCCAAGCCCAAGGAACTGACAGCTATGGAGATTGATAAGAGCCCAGTTCCAGAAATTGTTCGGGACTTTCTGGATGTATTTCCCGAAGATCTACCAGGTCTACCACCTCCTCGAATTTTGGAGTTCTCAATCGATTTGATTCCAGGTACAGCCCCAGTATCCAGAGCCCCATACAGAATGGCACCAGTTGAGTTGGCGGAATTGAAGAAGCAGGTTGAAGAACTTTTGGAGAAGGGATTTATTCGGCCGAGCGCTTCACCGTAGGGTGCACCAGTCCTATTAGTAAAGAAGAAGGATGGATCGTTGCGAATGTGTATAGATTATCGGGAGCCGAACAAGGTCACAATAAAAAACAAGTACCCAATACCGCGCATTGACGACCTATTCGATCAGCTAAGTGGAGCCAAGGTATTCTCGAAGTTGGACCTCCGTTCTGGATATCATCAAATCAGAGTAGAAGCCGAGGATGTATGCAAGACGGCTTTCAGGACCCGATACGGACACTACGAGTTTCTTGTGATGCCGTTCGGTGTTACCAATGCCCCAGCAATATTCATGGACTTGATCAACAGAGTGTTCGCAAAATACTTGGACACGTTCGTCGTTGTGTTTATCGACGACATACTTGTCTACTCGAAGACCCGGGAAGAGCACGCTGAACATTTGCGCACGGTACTACAAATTCTTCGGGAAGAGAAGCTATATGCGAAGCTGAGCAAGTGTGAATTCTGGCTCGACAAGGTGCAGTTTTTGGGACATATAGTTTCGGGCGAAGGCATATCGGTGGACCCAGCGAACATAGAATCTGTCAGAGATTGGCCAACGCCGAAGTCAGTAGCAGAGATCAGGAGTTTTCTGGGATTGGCAGGTTACTATCGGAGATTCGTCCAAGATTTCTCAAGAATCGCGGAACCATTGACGAGACTGACACGGAAGGATGTGCCGTTTACATGGACAGAGGAGTGCACTCAGGCATTCGACACACTAAAGCAGAAGTTAACCACGGCGCCTATTCTCACAGTACCAGATGATTCCGGTGGTTTAGTGATACACAGTGATGCCTCAGGGAAGGGTTTAGGCTGTGTCCTAATGCAGCACGGCCGAGTGGTTGCTTACGCCTCTCGACAACTGAGAAACCACGAGAAGAACTACCCCACGCATGACTTGGAGTTAGCTGCCGTAGTCTTTGCGTTGAAGATTTGGAGGCACTATCTATTGGGTGAGAAAGTGGAGGTATACACGGATCATAAAAGTTTGAAATATGTTTTCACTCAGAAGGAACTAAACATGAGGCAGCGCCGATAGCTAGAGCTGATGGCAGATTATGACTTGGACCTTCAGTATCACCCGGGGAAGGTGAATGTTGTACCAGATGCGCTCAGTCGCAAACCAGCGGTCATGATGTTGACCGATTAGAGGAGCATTATTGAGGATTTCCAGAGACTTGAACTTGAAGTCGTTACGCCGAACGCACTCGGCCAATTTTGGCAACTACAGGTGCAATCTTCTCTGGTGGATCGCATCAAGATTGCACAAGCGGATGATCCCCGATTGAAAAAGTTCAGAGAGCAAGTGGAAGCTGGATTGAGAACGGATTTGATTATACATGAAGATGGCTCTCTGAGATTCGGTAGCAGACTCTGCGTACCTAAAGGAGATGTTCGAGAAGAAGTTTTGGCTGAAGCACACAGTTCAGCTTATTCTGTGCATCCAGGAGGTACAAAAATGTATCAGGACCTAAAGCAGCACTTTTGGTGGAACGGAATGAAGCGGGAAATTGCGAGGTTCGTATCCAGGTGCTTGGTATGTCAGCAGGTGAAGGCGGAACATCAGAGGGCAGCAGGATTATTACAACCATTGCCGATACCTGAATGGAAGTGGGAGCACATTACCATGGATTTTGTGACGGCCTTACCACGGAGCCCTAGAGGCAATAACGCCATTTGGGTTATCGTCGACCGTTTCACAAAAGCTGCACACTTTCTACCTTTCCGAGTGGGACAGTCGACAGAATCACTGGCAGAAAGATATATGCAAGAGATTGTGCGACTTCACGGTGTTCTAGTCAGCATTGTGTCAGACCGGGACACGAGATTCTTGTCGCACTTTTGGAAGAGCTTACAGGAGAGTTTGGGAACCCGCCTTAAATTCAGCACAGCTTATCACCCACAGACGGATGGACAATCCGAGCGTACGATTCAGACGCTCGAGGATATGTTGAGAGCCTGTATGTTGGACTTTCAGGGTTCCTGGGAGGACCATCTGCATCTAGTCGAGTTCTCTTACAACAATAGTTATCAAGCTAGTATTCTGATGGCTCCTTTTGAAGCACTATACGGGCGGAAGTTTCAATCCCCAGTATGTTGGGATGATGTGGGAGAACGAAGATTACTGGGCTCCGAACTCAATGTTCAGACAGTTGACAAGGTCCAAATGATCAGGCAGCGTATTAAGACGGCTCAGGATCGACAAAAGAGTTGGGCAGATAATAGCAGAAGGGCACTAGAATTCGAAGTCGGAGATCATGTGTTCTTGAAGATTTCCCCTACTCGTGGAGTTATCAGGTTCGGAGGAAGAGGAAAACTTAGTCCTCGCTTTATCGGACCTTTTGAGGTGCTAGAGCGAGTAGGAGAGGTGGCCTATCGACTTGCCTTACCTCCATCGCTAGCTGGTGTGCACAATACCTTCCACGTGTCACAGTTGCGGCGTTATGTTCGGGATGAGAGCCATGTCCTGGACCATTCGAAGCTAGTTTTGGGTACCGATTTATCATACGAGGAGCAGCCTACTACCATTCTCGACCGCAGAGACAAAGTGCTGAAGAATAAGATCATTCCTTTAGTCCGAGTGTCTTGGGACGGTCGTTTCCCAGGGGAATCCACCTGGGCGCGGGAGGAAGATATCCGTGATCGTTATCCACATCTCTTTGTTTAGTACATTGTATTCTTGTATCCTTATTAAATTTCGTCCTCGAAATTTTGTTAAGGGGGGTATGATGTAAATCCCCGTTTCCACTTTATTAAAAGTTTCCTATTCTCTGATTTCCAGTGATTTCTTTTCTTTTCCTTCATATTCTAAATTGGTTGTTTATGCTTAATATTTATATTTTTCCTAACCCTAAAAGCCAAAACCCAAGATTTAAAACCAAAGCCGAAATAAACCAAAATGAGCAAAATACTTAACCTTAAACCTAATTTTAAACATTCAGCCCAACTTATATTTAAACCAAATCCCTTAAATATCTCCCTCAGCCCACTCAAAGATTTTCTTAATATTTTCCTTATAAAAAAAAACCTAGCCGGCCCTCCCAGCCCACTTGGATTTTAAATAAATCCTTTTATAAATATAAATCCCTCGGCCCAATCTCTTTCTTCAGCCCACTTCAATTTTTTTTGGGAATTATTTGTTTTTAAACTGGCCCGTTTCTACCCTGCAGCCCACGAATTTTGTAAAGGGAATTGTTTTAAAATTTAACCAAGCCCAACTCTTTCCCATTTCCTCAACTCACCCGCTCTACTGTTCATCTCTCTAAAAAAAAAATTCCCAACGGTAACCTCCCGTGACTCGCGCGCGCGATCCCAGTTCCTCGCCGCGCCTCGCGCCCACGACCACGCCCCCGCTCCTGCCGTTACACCCACGTTTTTTCAACCCCATCTCCAACTCACCCCTCATCTCTCCCTCTACATTCACCGAGCCCCCAAACCCGAGCACCCAAACCTCCCACAACCCACTGCAACCTCCACCCTCGACGACGACGACGAACTTTCCTCCGATCCCCTTCTGCATCACCTCACCCTAACCACCAACCTCCTCCCTCCACGACTCCTCCTTCATTAACCCGAGCCCCCTGCCAAGCATCCCCCTGCACCCACACCTCTGCACACAGAAACCCATCACCCGACCGAGCTCGAGTCACCCCTGCATGCCTCCTCGACGCCGGCGACCCCCACTACGTCGTCGACCTCCACCTCCTCAGCATCATCACCCTCACCACAATTCCCAAGTCCCCACTGCTCTCTCTCTCTTTATCACCAAAAAACCCACATTCTCCCCGTACTGCGCATTCACTGTGCACATCGCCGGAGTGACCATCGCCGACATCGTCGACCCCAGCAAGTCCCAAGCCAACCACAGAGCACCACCTCCGCTTCCAGCAAGCACTTGACGGCTCAGGGGAACTCCGACGTCAAACCCGTGTCTCGAGCCAAGCTCGCGCGAACTTGTTTCACGGCGTACGTCACACGTCCGTGACGCCACTGCTGCCGTACGACCCCGAGGCGTTTCCAGGCAAGTATTTACTTGCTTCATGCTAATTTAGTTGTGTTACAAACCTAAATCACATAGTTATTAAACTTACCGATTACCGATGTATATCATGACCTAAGTGCTCGATGTTAGATCCCAATGGAAATGATTGTTTATTTTGACGGAGACTGATATTTTCTGTTGGCCCATAGGATGATAAATATCGTGTATGAATCTCGCTGGAAAATACGATTGTTAGTGACAAAAATCGATACCCCCAAACATGCCGTTAAAACTAATATTTTCTCGTATCTGAAAATGAATAAATCACTGTAAATTACATACATACTGGAATGATGCGTTCGAGGGATTAAATCGAAGCCGACTCGACGAACTTTAACCCTATGTAGAATTTTAATGTTTTCTGTTCTGAAACCGTGATGATAGTTGGATCGGAATGCGACTCTGGACTGCAGTCCAGAGCGTTTCTGATTATTGTGTTCTGTCCAAAGACCTGCGTCACTGTGTTTTCTGAAGTCGTATGTTGCGGAACCCTGCAGTAGATTAAAGATATTTCTGTTAGTTAAACAAAACTGGTGGTTCCATTCCGATTCATCGCCGTTTGCTATTTTAAACTGTATTTAAAAGGGCAGAACGTATAACTGTCCAGAACAGATTCTGAAATGACACCCTGAGGTTAAACTGTGTATACCTTTCAACGTACAGATGCGATTGAGGATACGTCTATTGCGTTGAATAATTTATCGAAAACCCTAAATTTCATTTAACTGTGACATCGCTAAATTCTGAGCCCAACTGGGTACAATTCGTGTCGCGAAACGGACGTTCAGTTCTGAAACTGAATTTCCAGCCGCGAGCACTTAAAATGAAATAGCTATATCTTGAGAACCGGAATACCGATTGAACTGAAACAAATTTTGATGAATTGCTGACTGAGTGTTCTAATTATCTTACTTGTAACATTTTGCTGAATTCTTAACATATTAATTTATGCAAATTGATTTAGTTAATGGCATGCATGTTGATTCATAACATATAGAGCTTATTGGTAGCATACAATACATATATCATACCCTTGCCATATATTCAGTGCTAGTGCGTGTGGACATTGCATTATCGTGCGTGATAGATGTTGGTCTAGGAGTGACGAGTACACCAATGGAAAGTGAATATTCATGACAGAGATTGATATAGTGAACAGTGATAAGACCGTGCCATTGGTATACTTGTACACAACTAGATCAAGATTATAAATAGTGTAAACCTGGGGAAAAATGGGAAATCAAAGTGGAAAGAGCATCGTATTTAGCGGGACCGTGTTTAGAGGATGATCATTCGAACCGTGATACTGTTACGTGTAGGGTAGGATCTAGCGATCCGGCTGACAGGGTTATGTCCCGGGCATGTGGGCCGTTGTCTCGGGTATGTATGAGACTCCTGTTAAACATGATCCTCCTTCCACTATGTGATTTCAAACATGACCTAGAGACCGATAGGGATACATAATATATTCTGCATCATATAGTGACACAGTGATTACTTGCATTGTTCTTATACCAGTATTACCTCAATTACCTGTTTCATCTTATTATTATAATATTGTTATTGTATCGCTCTGACGACCTGAGTATGCATGCTCAGATCCCACGGGAGGACCAGCACAGGAGACGGATCTACCCTTCGAGTTCATAGAGATATAGTCTGGTGTACTCCCTATCTTTATTGCTTTCCATAGAGTGATCGTGAGATTGAAATTGGTTAGTTATTGTTCGTATTATCTGTAATTTGTGAACAATGAAATTTCAATGTAATAAATTAGTGATGTGATTCCTTTAATACTGTGCTTTATTTACTGATTACCATGTAATGCTAGAAGCCGAATTATGACTACGGCGGGATGATTCCTTGACCGTAGGAGCATGGCTGGCCTAGTCATCCCTCGTTTTCAATAGTAGGTCTGTGGTTCGAGGACGAACCATTGTTCAAAGGTGGGGAGAATGTCGGGACCCAGTTCTTGCTCACGGAGCAAAGTGCCACACGGAACAAAGTGCCACGCCAAGTGTCGTGTTAAGTGGGCGGGGGCAACCTCTTGAGTCTGTGGGAACCACTGTAGAACAATGGGGACTCTTCGGAATACATTCCGAAAGGGGGCAGGTCTGTACTATAAATGGAATGATACCACTCTTCAATACAGAGGCGCCTTTTAAGTGAACCGTCACTACAGGAGCTTAAGAACTCCGTAGTTAAGCGTGCTCGAGCCAGGGAAGTTCTGGGATGGGTGACCTCCTGGGAAGTGGCCCCCGGTCGGGTCTGGTTCGCCCCAAAGGACAAAACCGTGCGGCTTCGGCCAGAGCGGACAATAATCTCTATATTGGGGGTGGGGCGTGACACATACCGAACTTCGATGTGGTTCTAGGAATGGATTGGCTTGGAACTTTTTATGCTACCATCGACTGTCGTCAAAGGAGGGTAGTATTCGAGATTCCAGACCATCCGATCTTCTATTTCAAGAGCGGAGACCGTACCCTGGAGCCAAGTACCTACAAAGCAAAGCCAAGAGAAGCAGCAGTTGTAGCAGCGCAAGCGGAAGAAGAATTAAGACCGGAGGTAGTTCGAGAGTTCGACAATGTATTTCCTGACGATATATCAGGTTTGCCTCCCGATCGAGCTCTTGAATTCAGTATTGATTTAGTACCAGGAGCACAACCTGTGATCAAAGCACCTTATAGATTAAGTCCGGAAGGTTTGAAGGAAGTTCGAACACAGTTGGACGAATTATTGGAGAAAGGATGGATTCGTCCTACCACTTCAAGTTAGGGAGCACATGTACTACTGGTGAAGTAGAAGGAAGGTTCATACATAATGTGCATCGATTATAGAGCCTTGAAAGAAGTCACTATAAAGAACAAGTATCCACTCCCGCGCATCGATGATTTATTCGATCAGCTAAGTGAATCTTGTGTTTTCTCTAAATTGGATCTTCGTTCAGGTTATCATCAAGTGAAGGTCAAGGAAGCTGATATTCACAAAACAGCTTTCAGAATTCGCTATGGACATTACGAATTTCTAGTGATGCCATTTGGAGTGACCAATGCACCAGCAATATTCATGAACCTAATGAATCAGGTTTTCCGGGAGTACTTAGACAGATTTGTTGTCATCTTCATCGACGACATCCTGGTGTATTCTAAGAGTCAGAAAGAGCATGCAGAGCACTTACGAATTATCCTGGAAACTCTTCGACAACATAAGCTTTATGTCAAGTACAGCAAGTGCGAGTTTTGGCTAAAGCAAGTTGGTTTTCTTGGACACATCGTATCAGGAGAAGGAATTTCTGTGGATCCAGCAAAAGTTTCAGCAATTAGCGAATGGCCTCCACCAAAGTCAGTGAAGGATATTCGGAGCTTCTTAGGTTTAGCTGGATATTACAGAAGGTTCATTGAAGGATTTTCGAAGATGGCAACACCCATGACCAAGCTCACACGTAAAGATGAAGAATTTGTGTGGTCAGAAGCATGCAAACAAGCTTTCGTAGAACTCAAATCAAGGTTGACATCTGCACCTATTCTCATAATACTGGATCAATCTGGAGGATTCTAAGTGCATTGTGATACATCCGGTAAGGGATTAGGATGTGTTCTGCATCAGCACGGTAAGGTTGTGGCTTATGCTTCAAGACAACTGAAGACTCATGAACGCAATTATCTGACGCATGATCTAGAGTTGGCAGCCGTCATCTTTGCTCTCAAGATTTGGCTCCATTATCTACTTGGTGAACGAGTGAACATCTACACAGATCATAAAAGTCTGAAGTATGTGTTTACTCAGAAGGAGTTGAATATGCGGCAGAGAAGATGGTTAGAACTCATGGCGGAATTTGACATCAACTTGCAATAACACCCATGAAAGGTGAACGTAGTATCTGATGCTCTTAGTCGCCAACCATTATCGATGAATCTCACCACTCAGTGGAAGCTTCAGCAAGACTTGCATCAGATGGAGATTAAAGTAGTCATGCCAGGTAATGCTTCAAGTTTGATGAATCTACAGGTTCAATCAACCATTGTCAATCAGATCAAAGCAGCTCAAGCAAGTGATGCTAAGTTGCAAAGGATCAGAGAACAAGTGGAGAATGGACTCAGAACAGACTTCATCATCCATGAAGACGGATCTTTAAGATACGACAGCAGATTGTGTGTACCAAAAGGTCCTGTTCGGGAAGAGTTAAAAGCTCACAGCTCTCCCTACTCAGTACATCCTGGAGGTACCAAAATGTACAAAGATCTACGTCAGAATTATTGGTGGCATGGAATGAAGCGTGAAGTAGCCAGAAGTGTCGCAAAATGTTTGGTGTGTCAGCAAGTAAAGGCTGAACATCACAGGACAGCTGGACTACTTCAACCGTTACCAATCCCAGAATGGAGGTGGCAACACATCACGATGGATTTTTTGACTGCTCTTCCTCGCGGCACAAAGGGTAACGATGTTATATGGGTCATTATGGATCGACTCACAAAGTCGGCTTACTTCATCCCATTTCGGGTTGGCCAATCAACTGAGACACTATCAAAGAAGTACATGGAGGTAATAATCTATTCAAGATTTAAACTCTTCATAATGTACTATCTCTGATACCCATGAACTCATACAGGAAATTGTAAGACTTCATGGAGTACCGGTCTGCATTGTCTCCGATCGTGACACCAGGTTCCGATCGCAATTTTGGCAGAGTCTGCAAGCAAGCCTGAGAACAAGTCTGAACTTCAGCACGTCTTATCATCCCCAAACAGATGGTCAGTCGGAACGAACTATTCAGATCTTGGAGGATATGCTCAGAGCGTGTATGCTAGACTTCAAAGGATCATGGGAAGATCACCTGCATCTTGTGGAGTTCGCATACAATAACAACTACCAAGCAAGCATAGGAATGGCACCTTTTACAGCATTGTATAGAAGGAAGTGTCGATCACCATTAAGTTGGGACGACATCGGAGATAGGGAACTTCTTGGACCAGAGATGATAGTAACGACCGTTGATGTGGTTCGTACAATCAGGAAAAGGATGCGCATAGCCCAAGATAGACAGAAGCACTGGGCTGATGCAAAGAGACGACACTTGGAGTTCCAGCCAGGAGATCATGTATTCTTGAAGATATCTCCGAACCACGGAGTGATCCGATTTGGAAGACGGGGTAAATTAAGTCCGAGATACATTGGACCGTTCAACATACTTGAACGAGTCGGTGAAGTGGCATACCGCTTAGCGCTTCAACCCTCATTGGAAGAAGTGCATAACGTGTTCCACATATCCCAACTCAGATTGTATGTGAGTGGCCCCAGCCATGTTCTTGATCATTCCAAGCTCACTATACAGCCCGACCTGTCTTGTGAGCAACAGCCTGTGGAGATCCTAGACAGGAAAGTGAAGACACTTCGGAACAAAGAAGTTAATTTGGTCCGGGTAATGTGGATGAAAGACACTCCAGGAGAATCCACTTGGTAAAGGGAAGATGAAATGCGTGCAAGATATCCTCACCTCTTTGTAAACTAGTCCTCAAATAAAAGTTGTAAATTTCGAGGACAAAATTTTTGTAAGGAGGGTAGATTGTAACAATAGATATACATTCCATTTACATGGTTCTCCAGTTATTCCATTTACATGATTCTACGGTTACATCCATTTACTAATATCATGGTTTCGGTCAGTCTTTCAATTATACATTCAATACAATTTACAGTACAAAACAATACAAATAAAACACTACGGGGATTAAGGGGTAGATTGCTACGGAAGGTGTTAAAGGTGGCACGAGACGGTAAGATTAAGACACCTAACATGAACCCAATTGTCGTTGTTCCGAGTTGTATAACGGAGCCTTGTACTTCCATTTGCCCTGGTCTCTACCATACTGAGACCCCTCTCGTATACACTGGCATTCTTCTGTACCAAGCTACAAACAACAGCGTTAATACAACATTACAACAATATAATACAACATTAAAAGCTACTCTCTCTCTTTCTTTTTTTCTACTTCTCCCTTATCTTTGGGACTTACCGAGCGATCTATTCGCTGACGATATTCTATTTCTTTCTTCATTGAATGTCGTCAGATGGTTTGGACTCGACAGAGATCGAGCCATCTGCAGAAGACTTGGATCATCTTACTGAAGAACCAGAGCTCTAGTTTCATTGTACATTTTCCATTCAGTACATTTCATTTCCTGTCATGCCATTGTTTAGGCATCATTTTTATTTCAGTTGTATTTCCTTTTCATGCATTGTACAAAAGAATGTTAATAAATAAAAGTTGCTGTTTAGTTTATATATCTTGCCTCTTGTGTATTTACTTTTATATTGCTTAATTATGCTTAGCGTATTTGCTTCTGAGTAAATACGTAGCGGACCGGTCGCGTCCCTTCGCCGTATACCGGGAAGCGGGGCGTGACAGGACAAAACCTGTCATGCCCCGCTTCCCGGTGTACGGCGAAGGGGGCGCGATGAGGTCCGCTACGTATATACTCAGAAGTACATACGCTAAGCATATCTAAGCAATATAAAAAGAATACACAAGAGACAAGAGGAAATAAAAACAACAACTTTTATTTATTAACATTTGTACAATGCATGAAAAGGAAATACAACTGAAATAAAAGGATGCCTAAACAGTGGCATAAAAGGAAATGAAAAGTACAGAAAGGAAAAGTGTAAAATGAAACTAAAGTGCAGGGTCTTCGGCAAACTGCTCCAGGTCTTCTTGAGATGGCTCGATCTCTGCCGGGTCCAAATCACCTGACGACATTCAAAGATGAAAGAAACAGAATGTCGTCAGCGAACATGTCGCTCGGTAAGTCCCAAAGGTAAGAGGAAAGTAGAATAGACAGAATAAGAAGATATCTTTTAAAGTTGTATAATCTTTTTGTAATGTTGTGTTAACACTGTTGTTTGTAGCTTGGTACAGAAGGATGCCAGTGTATACGAGAGGGGTCTCTATATGCTAGAGACCAGGGCAAACGGAATGTACAAGGAACCGTTAATCCACGGTACAATATCAACGGAATATAGGCTATATGTCTTAATCTGACCACCTCGTGGCACATTTAACACCTTCCGTACCAATCTACCCCTTAAATCTCATAGTGTTTTGACTGCATTGTTTGTCTTGTAAATTGTATTGATTGTATAATTGGTTGACTGACAGAAACTATGATATCAGTAATCGGATATAACCATAGAGTCATGTAAATAGAATAACTGAGAATCATGTAAAAGGAATATATCCATGGTTCGGTTCAGTCAAGTTGTATAAATTGATAATTGGATTCATGGATTCATGTGTTCATATTGAATTGGAATCTTGTAGATTATAGATTGACTTGAATCATTTTCAAGTCAGCTTAATCAGACTCAAACCCGAGTCTGACAATCAGAAATGTGAATCGAAGTCTTATAATTGTTAGGGTCCTTAGGGTAATTTATAAAACTTGAGGGGGTTTTATGTAAAAATACTTTTATATACTTTTCAAAATACACCTCAAGTATTCATTATTCTCCTTTAGACTTATAATGAATGTGTATTTTATATTGTGACATTTCTAGTGAAAATATCATAGTTTTATAAATAAAGGTATTTATCTGTAATATTGATTTATTTGAAATTCATGGTATTTTAGTGTAAAATTTATTCTTGTGATTTTTTTTAGAAAAAGGTGGAATATTTATATTTAAATGATAAATATACATATAATTATACAAAAGTAGTTTTAATAAATATTTTATATTCTAAAAATCTCATTTTCTTAAGATGCCGTATTTTAAACCTTTCGAGACCGAATGCTCCTTGCGGAGGTCTGAATCTCGCACTACTAAGCCCAAAGATGTGCGATAATCCGCACCATCCCGAACGGGTTCCCCAAAAATGGGTTGTAGCGGCGCTTTGCAAAGATTGTAAAATACTAAATCCTTTAGAAAACGGTTTTATAAAGTAAAAGGTATTTATTTGTAAAAATGTCAATTTTCCGTATTCTAAATTCTAGGGTTTCCTAAGTCAACTAACCTATTTCTAAATGGTCCAAACGACAAGTTGTTAGATATCTCAAATCGCCTCTTCACCGCCAATTGTGGCCAGGTAAGTACAATTGAGGAAAGGAAGGATTCGCTCACGAATCACCGTGAGACGGGCCTTTAAAAGTTACCTTTCTCACTTGCCTAGCCTAGACACCACAAAATTAGGTTTAGATAAACGACCGATGTCTACAACTTATCATATTTTCTTAATGAGAGGTATTTGTTTTGAAAGTGTATCAAAGCTAAAACTTTTAGGAATGGATTTATTAAGAATATGGTATTTAAATGAAAGTATTGTTTTATCGTATTCTAAGTTTTTTTTTTGATATCGTTTTAGGTTGTATATACGTGTGTGTGGAGGTAGGTCATTACCTCGTGCTCTACTTTAAATGTATAGAAAGATTAAGGGGTTAAATTTGAAATCGAAACATTTTGGTATTTAAGTAAAAAATACGATAAATTGAAAAGGCTATCATTTCATGTGATAAAACTTGTTCAAATTATTTTTTAAATGTTTAATAGTCAACAATAAGATGTTTAATCATGATTGAATTTGGTGAGAAGTGAAATTTTATAGAAAACCGAATCGAAAATCGGATTTGTTCCGATTCCGTCGGGTTTTGTAATTTCGTATTTTAGAGAATAAGAAAGAGAGATAGAATGGGACTTACGGGTTTCGATTAAGCAAGGGAGTGAGGGGGGACTAAAGGGGTTGCCGAGGCGTTTCTTCGTCGCCGGTTGTTCCTAAAAACGTCGCCGGAATTTCCGCCGAAATTTCGTCGGAGCTTCACCGCGAACTTGTTTTCAAAGTACACAACTCTTGAGAAGATTTTGAGAGAGTGGGCTCAGAATTTTGTGATGAAAGGGTAGAGGGTAGGGGGTGTATTTATAGGATAGGCTCGGGGTAGGGTAGGTGAAGGGTTTTTGATAAAAAAATTATGAAAATGTGAGAAAATCATTAAAAATCGTAGTAAATAGGGTATATTGAAGTCTCGGGAACCGATCAATTAATTTGGAGTATACAGGGGGGTAGGGTAGGTAAAGAGCTCCAACTTTCATGTTGGGGACTTGGCCGTCCGGTCGAGTCCGGTCGGCGGCGCCGGTCCGAGTCGGGCCGAGTCAGGTGGTCGGGGGGATGGGGGGTCGTCAGGTGAAGGCTCTGGTGCTTTTACTTTTTTCAGGTGAAGTTCAAGTTTTGGAAGTTACGGTGTATGAACTGTTGGGCTTCCTAAGGATTTAAAACAAAAACAATATAAAAATAATATGGGGCAGGGGATTTGAACTCTTGTGGCTTTGTTCAGCAGTGCAAGGTGTTACCAATGAGCTACAAGCTCCTTCTTGTAATTATTGTGGGAAAATAAATACTTAAAGTGGTAACAGCAAAATTAAATACCCTAAGTATACTTCAAAATTTAAATCAATTTTATGTATAAAAATTGGAGTTGTTACAATCTACCCTCCTTACAAAAATTTCGTCCTCGAAATTTACAACTTTTATTTGAGGACTAGTTTACAAAGAGGTGAGGATATCTTGCCGCATTTCATCTTCCCTTTCCCAAGTGGATTCTTCTGGAGTGTCTTTCATCCACATTACCCGGACCAAATTAACTTCTTTGTTCCGAAGTGTCTTCACTTTCCTGTCCAGGATCTCCACAGGCTGTTGCTCACAAGACAAGTCGGGCTGTATAGTGAGCTCGGAATGATCAAGAACATAGCTGGGGTCACTCACATACTTTCTGAGTTGGGATATGTGGAACATGTTATACACTCCTTCCAATGAGGGTGGAAGCGCTAAGCGGTATGCCACTTCACCGACTCGTTCGAGTATGTCGAACGGTCCAGTGTATCTCGGACTTAATTTACCCCGTCTTCTAAATCGGATCACTCCGCGGTTCGGAGATATCTTCAAGGACTAAAGGCGTTGCTTCCAGTTGGAGTATACCAGGGAAGGTGAACGTAGTACCTGATGCTCTTAGTCGCCAACCATTATCGATGAATCTCACCGCTCAGTGGAAGCTTCAGCAAGACTTGCATCAGATGGAGATTGAAGTAGTCATGCCAGGTAATGCTTCAAATTTGATGAATCTACAAGTTCAATCAATCATTGTCAATCAGATCAAAGCAGCTCAAGCAAGTGATTCTAAGTTGCAAAGGATCAGAGAACAAGTGGAGAATGGACTCAGAACAGACTTCATTATCCATGAAGACGGATCTTTGAGATACGGCAGCAGATTGTGTGTACCAAAAGATCCTGTTCGGGAAGAGTTAATGAAAGAAGCTCATAGCTCTCCCTACTCAGTACATCCTGGTGGTACCAAAATGTACAAAGATCTACGTCAGAATTATTGGTGGCATGGAATGAAGCATGAAGTAGCCAGAAGTGTCGTAAAATGTTTGGTGTGTCAGCAAGTAAAGGCTGAACATCACAGGACAGCTGGACTACTTCAACCATTACCAATCCCAGAATGGAAGTGGCAACACATCACGATGGATTTTGTGACTGCTCTTCCTCGCAGCACAAAGGGCAACGATGCTATATGGGTCATTGTGGATCGACTCACAAAGTCGGCTCACTTCATCCCATTTCGAGTTGGCCAATCAACTGAGACACTAGCAAAGAAGTACATGGAGGTAATAATCCATTTAAGATTTAAACTCTTCATAATGTACTATCTCTGATACCCATGAACTCATACAGAAAATTGTGAGACTTCATGGAGTACCGGTCTGCATTGTCTCCGATCGTGACACCAGGTTCCGATCGCAATTTTGGCAGAGTCTGCAAGCTAGCTTGGGAACAAGTCTGAACTTCAGCACGGCTTATCATCCACAAACAAATGGTCAGTCGGAACGAACTATTTTGATCTTGGAGGATATGCTCAGAGCGTGTATGCTAGATTTCAAAGGATCGTGGGAATATCACCTGCATCTTGTGGAGTTCGCGTACAATAACAGCTACCAGGCAAGCATAGGAATGCACATTTTGCAGTATTATATGGAAGGAAGTGTCGATCACCATTAAGTTAGGACGACATCGGAGATAGGGAACTTCTTGGACCAGAGATGATGGTAGCGACCGTTGATGTGGTTCGTACTATCAGGGAAAGAATACGCATAGTCCAAGATCGACAGAAACACTGGGCTGATGTGAAGAGACGACACTTGGAGTTCCATCCAGGAGATCACGTATTCCTGAAGATATCTCCAAACCGTGGAGTGATCCGATTTGGATGACGGGGTAAATTAAGTCCAAGATATATTGGACCATTCGACATACTCGAACGAGTCGGTGAAGTGGCATACCGCTTAGCGCTTCCACCCTCATTGGAAAGAGTGCATAACGTGTTCCACATATCCCAACTCGGAAAGTATGTGAGTGACCCCAGCCATGTTCCTGATCATTCCGAGCTCACTATACAGCCGAAATTGTCTTGTGAGCAACAGCCTGTGGAGATCCTGGACAGGAAAGTGAAGACACTTCGGAACAAAGAAGTTAACTTGGTCCAGGTAATGTGGAGGAAAGACACTCCAGGAGATCCACTTGGGAAAGGGAAGATGAAATGCGTGTAAGATATCCTCACCTCTTTGTAAATTAGTCCTCAAATAAAAGTTGTAAATTTTGAGGACGAAATTTTTGTAAGGAGGGTAGATTGTAACAACTCCAATTTTTATACATAAAATTGATTTAAATTTTAAAGTATACTTGGGGTGTTTAATGTTGCTGTTACCACTTTAAGTATTTATTTTCCCACAAAAATTACAAGAAGGAGCTTGTAGCTCATTGGTAACACCTTGCACTGCTGAACCAAGCCACCTGAGTTCAAATCCC
This sequence comes from Agapanthus africanus, assembly GCA_030015575.1. Classification (NCBI taxonomy): domain Eukaryota; kingdom Viridiplantae; phylum Streptophyta; class Magnoliopsida; order Asparagales; family Amaryllidaceae; genus Agapanthus; species Agapanthus africanus. Next base: position 20,892,378 of record JASDDO010000028.1, on the reverse strand, counting down.
CTGCCCCACAATATTTTTATATTGTTTTTGTTTTAATTCCTTAGGAAGCCCAACAGTCCACACACCGCAACATCCAAAACTTGAACTTCACCTGAAAAAGTAAAAGCACCAGAGCCTTCACCTGACGACCCCCCACCCCCCGACCACCTGACTCGGTACGACTCGGCCCAACATGAAAGTTGGGGCTCTTCACCTACCCTACCCCCCTGTATACTCCAAATTAATGGATCGGTTCCCAAGACTTCAATATACCCTATTTACTACGATTTTTAATGATTTTCTCACATTTTTATAATTTTTTTTATCAAAAACCCTTCACCTATCCTACCCCTAGCCTACCCTATAAATACACCCCTACCCCCTACCCTCTCATCCCAAAATCTTGAGCCCACTCTCTCAAAACCTTCTCAAGAGTTGTGCACTTTGAAAACAAGTTCGCGGTGAAGCTCCGACGAAATTCCGGCGGAAATTCCGGCGACGTTTTTAGAAACAACCAGCGACGACGCAACGCCTCGGCAACCCCTTTAGTCCCCCCTCACTCTCTTGCTTAATCGAAACCCGTAAGTCCCATTCTATCCCTCTTTCTTATTCTCTAAAATACGAAATTACAAAACCTGACGGAATCGGAACAAATCCGATTCCCCGATTCGATTTTCTATAAAATTTCACTTCTCACCAAATTCAATCATGCTTAAACATCTTATTGTTGACTATTAAACATTTAACAAATAATTTGAACAAGTTTCATCACATGAAATGATAGCCTTTTCAATTAATCGTATTTTTTTCTTAAATACCACAATGTTTCGATTTCATATTTAACCCCCTTGCTATACATTTAAAGTAGAGCGCGAGGTAATGACCTACCTCCACATACACGCATATACAACCTAAAACCATATCAAAAAAAAAACTTAGAATACGATAAAACAATACTTTCATTTAAATACCATATTCTTAATAAATCCATTCCTAAAAGTTTTAGCTTTGATACACTTTCAAAACAAATACCTCTCATTAAGAAAATACAATAAGTTGTGGACATCGGTCGTTTATCTAAACCTGACTTTGTGGTGTCTAGGCTAGGCAAGTGAGAAAGGTAACTTTAAAAGGCCCATCTCACGGTGATTCGTGAGCGGATCCCTCCTTTCCTCATTTGTACTTACCTGGCCACAATTGGCGGTGAAGAGACGATTTGAGGCATCTAACAACTTTTCATTTAGAACATTTAGAAATAGGCTAGTTGACTTAGGAAACCCTAGAATCTAGAATACGGGAAATTGACATTTTTACAAATAAATACCTTTTACTTTATAAAACCGTTTTCTAAAGGATTTAGTATTTTACAATCTTTGCAAAGCGCTGCTACAACCCATTTTTGGGGAACCCGTTCGGGCTTGTGCGGATTATCGCACATCCTCGGAGTTAGTAGTGCGAGATTTAGACCTCCACAAGGAGCATTCGGTCTCGAAAGGTTTAAAATATGACATCTTAAGAAAATGAGATTTTTAGAATATAAAATATTTATTAAAACCACTTTTGTATAATTATATGTATATTTATCATTTAATCATAAATATTCCACCTTTTTCTAAAAAAAATCACAAGAATAAATTTTACACTAAAATACCATGAACTTCAAATAAATCAATATTACAGATAAATGCCTTTATTTATAAAACTAGGATATTTTCACTAGAAATGTCACAATATAAAATACACATTCATTATAACTCTAAAGGCGAATAATGAATACTTGAGGTGTATTTTGAAAAGTATATAAAAGTATTTTTATATAAAAACCCCTCAAGTATTATAAATTACCCTAAGGACCCTAGCAATTATAAGACTTCGATTCACATTTCTAATTGTCTAACTCGGGTTTGAATCTGATTAATCTGACTTGAATATGATTCAAGTCAATCTATAATCTACAAGCTTCCAATTCAATATAAACACATGAATCCATGAATCCAATTATCAATTTATACAACTTGACTGGACCGAACCATGGATATATTCCTTTTACATGATTCTCAGTTATTCCATTTACATGACTATATGGTTACATACGATTACTGATATCATGGTTTCGGTCAGTCAACCAATTATACAATCAATACAATTTACAAGACAAATAATACAATCAAAACACTACGGGTTTTAAGGGATAGATTAGTACGGAAAGTGTTAAAGGTGGCACGAGGTGGTCAGATTAAGACACATGACCTATATTCCGTTGCTGTTGTACCGTGGCTTAACGGTTCCTTGTACATTCCCTTTGCCCTGGTCTCTATCATATAGAGACCCCTCTCATATACACTGGCATCCTTCTGAACCAAGCTACAAACAACAGCGTTAACACAACATTACAACAATATTATACAACTTTAAAAGATATCTTCTTATTCTGTTTATTCTACTTTCCTCTTACCTTTGGGACTTACCGAGCGACCTGTTCGCTGACGACATTCTGTTTCTTTCTTCTTTGAATGTCGTCAGGTGATTTGGACCCGGCAGAGATCGAGCCATCTCAAGAAGACTTGGAGCAGTTTGCCGAAGACTCTGCACTTTAGTTTCATTGTACACTTTTCCTTTCTTTACTTTTCATTTCCTATTATGCTACTGTTTAGGCATCTTTTTATTTCAGTTGTATTTCATTTTCATGCATTGTACAAAAGAATGTTAATAAATAAAAGTTGCTGTTTTTATTACCTCTTGTCTCTTGTGTATTCTTTTTCTATTGCTTAGATACGCTTAGCGTATGTACTTCTGAGTATATACGTAGCGGACCTCGTCGCGTTCCCTTCGCCGTACACCGGGAAGCGGGGCGTGACAAACTCAGTGGATCCTTCAGTTGGTATAATCTCATATCTCAGATCTTGTTTTAAGTCCTATCTAGTATAAGTCTTAGGATATCGGTAAATATCGTATTCTTGCTTAAATTCTTACTCTGTTTTGATCTGCTATAATTTAGTTAATCTATAACAAAATCAAGTAGTACAGTAGCATTATAAATTAAACCTAGAATATACACAAGAAAAATGAACCCATTCCATGGATTTTCGACCAACGACATTTCCCTAAAGTCCGAGCTCGCTGGTTTTTGTAGGGAGTTCGGTGTTAGTTTTTCTAGGGTAGCTCTCTGTTTATATTTTAGGGTTTTTGGTATTGTTAGTTTATGTTATATATTCAGTATATATAAAATCTGGAAGCAAATATCTGTTTTGGGGTAAAATTCTAATTACGATACGGATATTTCGTGTCACGATTCTGTTTTTCCTAATACGAACAGCAAAGGGTTAGATCAGGTTAGGATAAGTTTTAGATAATTCGTAATATTCAGGCGTAGCATGTTTAGTATGTAAATCTCGTAGTTTCACGTTTTCGCTGTATCAGAGTTTAGCCGTTTCTTATACGAAAGATTAATTTCGATGTTAGGTTCGACCGCGGGGACTTCGGAGTGGCTTCGACGTATTCTGGTGAGTAGATTAAACATCTACCGGGGGATTTTGTATTGATGGCGTAATACGCCCGTAATTAGAAGTTTGTCTAATAAATTCCTTTGCATTTATGTATATGTTTAAAACTAAGAAACTTCATCACATGCATTCATATCTATAAAATTCTATTTTCTAACATTTGCTAGGACACTGCACTAATTATCGATGAGTCATGTTGCACGCGTACATACCTACATATTACACTACACCTCATCGGTAATTGACATGTTACGTATCACTTAGAACTTGCCATGTCTTATATGATTCCCTTCATACCATAAGTATCATTATTAGTGGTTGTTTGTATCATTGTTGTTAATTGATACCTATTATGTCTTACTTTCAAATTGTTATTAATTATAGCACAAGAAGTATTAGATTTGAGAATTTCTGAATCTGAGTTTTATACACTATTAAGTTATATTCATTGGTTCTTCATGATTGATGTGATATGTCCACCATGAGATGTTGTTTTTATGATTTGGTTTTATTCCGGACCGAGTGGGGGAGCTATACGGTTGCGGATTTTTATGCTATTCGGACTGAGTGGGGGAGTTATACGGTCGGATTCACGGTAGATCCGGTCGAGACCGAGAGGCAGGATAGCCGCATATGAGGCGGGGAGCCCAGCGAGGATACTCGATACCGGAGATAATAATGAAACACGGTGGATATCTGGAGGATACCGACCGATGTTGTGGATTGACAGGATCGTTCGGGGAACGATGTCTGCTAACAACATAAGATTTGTGTCGATGTTGGACACGGAAAATGAATCTTAAATTGGAAATGACCGATATTCAGAGATATTTGATGAGATTTCAGTATTTGTTATACACTTATTTAGTACATATTCATGCATTAATGTGATACTATACATCATGCTTATCTTGTCACTTTTACTATTATTCCGGCATGCTTACAATATCAACTGTTAGATGTTAGTTTTGCTCACTGAGTTGGCAACTCACCCCCGTTGTGCCTTAGTTCCTTGTAGGAGACGCGTGGACGCATAGCAGCAGTGCGGATCCACTTGTCAGTTTATATCGCTTATTTTGCTAGGTGCGTTGCATGTACAGTGAACGTCTATTTTTGATATATGTATTTTGGATCTAGTATCACTCCATCTGACCTTGTATATTTGACTTAGAATGAAATATGTTTGTATTGTTTTATTTTGATTGAGTGAGATCGTTTAGTTGTGTTAAGTTATGTTTCCTTTACTTATGCATGAAATTCTTCGCTTAAGTGTCGTATTGTGGTTGCATATTGATTTCCGCTGTTTGGCGTTATTTTGCTCCCAACTAGGGATGCAACTTATTTAAACATTTTGTAACTGCTTTATTTAACGATAAAAAGGAGGTGCTTTCGAAATTTTAAATGCTAAAAATATCAGTTGTTTAGATTTCATTTCTTAAAAATCATACGACATTCTACCTCATTCTTTTACTTAAAAACTAAAATTTTCTTAATTCCACAAATGGGTTTTTTTGATCTTGGTGTTTGGCTTAATCAAATTGTGTCGGCATCTTTAGATGACATACAATCTAAGTACCGGTCACGCCTAAATTTCGGGTCGTGACTGTTCAGCACCTTACCCGAGATAAAATTACCATCTCCGGGTTTGACTCACAATCATCACAGACTCTTGGGTCCGTAATACTGACGCTACGCTTCGGACTGCTCGCCACTAACATCAAATTTCATGTCATTGATACTAAGACTTGCTATAATGTTTTGCTCGGCAGGCATTGGTTACACGAGTACAACGTCATCCTTTCTACACAATATTAGTGTATGAAGTATTTCAAGGATGGCTCGGAGTACACCGTCACGGGAGAGCTAAATACCTTCTCCGTAACCGAAGTCCGGAAATACGAAGACGCAAAGTACTTCCTACCAAACTTTGAGGATACTGAAAAATGGCACAAGCCGGAGAATAAACAGAAATTCATCGCCACTACCCCGATCTTTGGGAGAGATACCGAGGAAGACAAAGAAATAGTCTACTCGGAGAAACCCCAAAAAGAAAACAATAAACGTGGACCATCTACTCCTATTTTGGTCTTTGGCAGCAACTCAGAGGACGAGACCAATGCAGTGTTCTTCATCCGCCCGTCAATGCAGACTCTTGCCGGAGCAGATCAGAGTATACAAATTATGATGGCTCCACATCGACACTACAAGGAACTTGATACGCTCGATATATACAGCGTACAAGAACTGCAAACTTTCTACGTACCTCCTAGGCGAAGAGGTGAAAAGGCGAATCCCATCTACCAATCTACGGAGACCAAAGTAGAGAAAAAAATTTAGCACGGTGCTGATTTTGCACTCTACAGGCTTCAACCCATCCGTCTCCCTAGATATTACATGGAGAGATTGAAATAGAAGTTAAGACGCCAAGGCGTACCCCTCGAACAAACTGTTCGACAAGCCCAATTCTACAAAATGATTTGGGATACTCTCGGGACTCAGCGAAAGAAGCTCAACGGGAAGATGGAGACAACTGGGCTGGGATACGTTCGGTCCAAGAAGCGGGAGAAAATCTAACGCTGCCACATCGGAAAAAACTCGAGTGAAGAGGAAAATGCTCATCCAAGTAGCCGTGACGTAGAATCTGAGCAAGATCCTGTTTTGAAAACGTTAAGTATGTCGCTTGAAGAAATGACAAGCTAATAAAAGAAGCTTGTCAAACGAACCGAGACAAGTACAACCGCAAAATGGCCATTTATGAAAATTCCATGACGCAGCATCTCAGTCAGCAATATGCAGAGAAAGTAAACCATAATGTTGTTCCTCCTCAGTCTGCTATATGTTCTCGCGAAAGGGAAAACCCCGAAATTGAGGTAAAAATAGGGCAAAGAACACAAACAATGCTCGAAGACAACGAAGCATATTCCAGACACCGTGCAATCGAGAAAAAACTCGATTGGAGCCCATCCTTTATAAAGAAGATGGGTCGGGAATACTCTTTCCCTCAAGACAAGACAGGGAAGATATTCAACCTTGTCATGAAGCATCAAATGATGACGCTTCCGGAGTCTCGGCACCCCGAACAAATAAATGAGGTCTATCACCCGGATTATTGCTCCTATCACCGAGCAATAAGTCACCCCATTGAAGACTGCTTCACGTTCAAAGATTAGGTGGAAGACCGGAATCGACAAGGCAGGTTCGTTTTATCCGACAGCTGGAGGGTAACCCCGCCACAAAAGCACGAGCCAAAAAGGACTTATACCGTCAGGACAGGACCAACTCGACCGCGAGAATGGAAGCATGCTCGTACCTGCCATATGATAACACTGTCAATAGAGGGAGGGCACGAAAGTATGAATGACCCCTTAAGGTGCTTCGCAAATGAAGACGAGGATGAGCTGATCTCAGAGTTTCCACCAGCACCAAAAGAGCTGGAAGATGGGATACACACCACGGTAGATAACTTAAGAAAAATTGACTTAGAGGCGGAAAATGATCCGAGGCCGACGTTCGTCACTGACCTACTATTCGAAAAATAGATACCCACGTTAAAAGTCGTGCTTTAAAGACTGCTTCATATGGAACTACTCCGAAATGCCGGGTTTAAATCTAGAAGTAGCAGTACATAAACTGGCTATATTGCCAGGTATAAAGCCAATTAAACAGACGCCAAGAAGGGTGCGACTCGAACTTGAGATGAATACCAACGCTGAAGTCAAGAAATTAATCGACTTCAGCTTTATCCAAGAAGTTCAATATCCTGACTAGATCGCCAACATTGTTCCGGTGATGAAGAAAAATAGGACAATTCGCATCTGCGTGGAATTTTGGGATCTCAACAAAACGTGCCCGAAAGATGACTTCCCCGTACCTATTACCGTGTCGATGATCGATAACACGTCCACCCACGAAGTTTTTTCCTTCATGGATAGATCTTCAGGATACAACTAGATAATGATGGATCCTGAAGCCCAGAAGCATACTGCATTTCGGACTTCGTTAGGCGTATTTTGTTACAAGGTGCTGCCCTTCGGTTTGAAAAACGCCGGAGCCACATTCCAAAGAGCCATGACAAAGATCTTCGATGACCTCATATACGAGATCGTCGAATGTTACATCGACGACCTTGTAGTGAAGAGCAAATCTTATGAGGACCATTGAGAACATCTAGAAATAGTGTTCTAACATCTTCGGAAGTATAATCTAAAGATGAACTCCCTAAAATGTGCGTTTAGAGTTTCTTCAGGAAAATTCCTGGGATTCATCATATGTCACCGAGGTATTGAAATCGATCCCTAAAAATTAAGGCAATTATAGAAATGCTCACGCATGAAACCCTCAAACAACTGTGGTCTCTCTAAGGAAAGCTCGCGTATATCTGACGGTTCATAACCATCCCGTCCGGAAAATGTCGTCCCTACAGTCATCTGATGAAGAAGGGGACCCCATTCGTATGGGATCAGAAATGCCAAAATGCATTAGACGAGATCAAACAATACCTGCAAAATCCGCCGGTATTGGCCGCTTCGGTCAAGGGAAAACCCCTTATCCTATATACAACGGCCCTTGAGAGTTATCTAGACGCATTGTGGGCACAAGAGAACAATCAGGGAAAGGAGAGAGCTCTGTACTATTTAAGTCAAGTTCTCCTGGTATAGAAAATAACTATTCCCCCATTGAAAAGTATTGCATGGCGCTGATCTTCGTAATAATGAAGCTCAGACATTACGCCTTGGCACATGAGGTCCATCTCATATCGAAGGTATATCATCTCAAATATTTAATGTCAAGGGTCATACCAATAGGAAGTCTTGCCAAATAGGCCCTCCTCCTTATGGAGTTCACGGTAACGTATCGACCCCTCAAAGCGGTGAAAGGGCAGGCCATCGCCGACTTTCTAGTAGAGAATCCGATACCAGCCGACTCCCCCTTAAATTGCGAGTTGCCGGATGAGCACACGTTAAATGCAATTGCAAAAGAAAAAGAAAAAGATAAGCCTCAATGGGAGCTTTACTTCGATGGAGTATCCTCTGTAAAGAGGAGAAAGCAAAACGCCCCCATAATCAAAACTGGGATGGGCCTTATCTTCGTAACCCCATAAGGAGGGATATTGCATTACGCCCTCTCCTTAACGGAGCCAAGGACTAACAACGAAGCTGAATATGAAACTTTAATAGCGGGTCTTGAGATCGCTATCGACATGGGAATCAAAGACCTCCTCATATATGGAGACTCCCGGCTAATCGTTAGCCAAGTAAATGACGACTATCAGACATGCAAGCCAGAGCCGATAAAGTATAGCGAAAGAGTGCAGTAACTGCTGACACAAATCCCTTCCTATACCCTGAAAAGCATACCATGAGTGGAAAACAGTAAGGTGGATGCATTAGACAAATTGGACAAGGAATTGGCCGATGAAGACCTTGATGACGTGAGGATCATTGTGCAAAGCCGCAGGGTTCTCCCGCCAACAGATATATCTTCGGAAGACCTGATAAAGCCATCCGAGGGAAAAGAAATGACCAAACAAGTGACCCTTCAAATAGGGGATGAAGAAAAGGTCAAGAACTGGAGAGAAGTCTTTATAAACTACTTCAAGTCCAAACGAACGCCCGAAAATACGTCGTCTAGACATCAGCTCATAAAACGAGCTTTGTCTTTCGCCTTCGTCAATGTTACCCTTTGTAAGAGATCATTTGACCTCCTATGGTTGAGGTGCCTGGGGCCGGAAGAAGCAAAGAAAGTCATTCAAGAAATACACGATGGATTTTGCGGCTCCCACCATGGCGAGTCCGAAGATGAAGATCAAGATAAAAAGAATGGGTTACTTGTAACAACCCTAAACTTTCTGTACATTTTTTTCAAAAAATACATAAAGGGGTACTTGAGCCTGAGCATAAGTTATAAGTTTGACATTGCTTTTGAACTGCAAGAAGGAGCTTGTAGCTCATTGATAAGACCTTGCACCGCTGAACCAAAGCACCAAAGTTCAAATCCCATCAACCACACATTATTTTTATTTAAAATTCTTTTAACCTTTTAGAAGCCCAAGAGTCTACACGTGCATTACACGTAATAGAGTAAGTTACAGAATAAACAAACGGGTTCACGAGTCAAGACGAAGCGACGGGGACACGTGGCGTGGAGACGCGGCCCGACTCGGCTGACTCGGGCCGGTGACTTGGTCGACTCGGCCGGTGCCGCCGCTTTGACTTAGCCCGATCCTCAATTTTCTTCATTCCCATGCAACCTTTGGCCTACCCCACTCCCCCTGCACTATTTAAATTCCCTGCAATTAACCAGAGAATTAAAATACCGCCTTTTAATTTTTTTAATGCAAATTAAATACAATTTTTATCACACCCTTTCATTACCCTAAACCCTAAGTTCTTCCTATAAATACCACACCTAAAATCACCCCTCCTCACTCCCAAATCCCTACCCAAACTCTCAATAAAATTCCCAAGACTTTTTGTGTGTAAGTGGAGTTAGCAAAGGGCGAAACTCCGACGAACTTCCGACGGCAATCCGAGGAGTTTCCGACGGCAATCGCATCGGCAAAAACCATCTCTTCCTCTCTCTCTTCTTTAGCTAATCAACCTGTAAGTCCCCCTTCTTTCTCTCTTTTGCTATTCTCAAATTCTTAATTCTTAAAATGTGTCGGAAGCGGAGTTATCCGGCTTCCGATTCTTTTTCTTTCAAAAGAATACAATATTTTCTTAATAACAAACCTACAACTTTTGATATATTGTTTAATACTCATTAAATAAGACAATAGAACAAGTTTGACATTAAAATGATAACCATAGCCAGTTTTATTTCAATTTTACATTAAAATACCTTTATGTTTCATATCGACAAGTTTATACCTTTTAACCATGCTAGCTTTAGAAAACTCATGAGGTAATGACCTACCTCCTCACAATACTCATATGTAACATAGCACGATGAAATTTGGGAACATAGATTTGGGAAAAATACGATTTTACACATAACTACCTCCGACTTATAAAAAACATTTTTCTACAAGATGTGTATTTTAACAAATCGTTGCAAATACGCCTCTACAACCCATTTCGGGGAACCCGTTCAGGATGGTGCGGATTATCGCACATTCTCGGGCTTAGAAGAGTGGGATGCAGACCTCCGCAAGGAGCATACGGTCTCAAAAGATTTAAAATACAATTTTGTTTCGAAAATATGATTTCTATTATAAATAAAACTTATATTTTTAATATATATATATATATGTAATTTAATATCAAAATACCTATTTTTAATATTTATAATATTCCACATTTTCAAAATTCAAGAAAAACATCCCATTTACATGAAAATACCATACAAATCCAATATTACAAATAAATACCATATATTATGAAATTAGGTTTTATTCACTAGAAATGTCACATTGATAAAATATACATCCATGAAGACTCTAAAGACGATAATAAAATACTTGAGGTGTATTTGAAAATTATACAAAATTATTTTTATATAAAACCCTCTCAAGTTATACTAAATTACAATAAGGACCCTAGTAAACATAGGTTTAAGTGGGACCAGTCTCTTGAGCCTCAGGGAGCCGGAGATATGGGTGCTTGCATATTTAAGGCAGACAACTTAACAAACGGTGTTATCAACACGGTAATTGTCTTTGAAAAGACACAAATCCTGCCGTTCATGTGCAGCAGTTACTGATAACACCAAAACATAATTCAGGACTTCAAATTCTTTTCTAATTGTTTGACTTAGACCGAGTCTCAATATAATCAATCTGACTTGAATATGATTCAATTATAAACTACAATTCAACATGAATCCATATACTCAATCTATTCAATCTATATTGACCGAACCGAACTATGGATATACATCCATCTACATGATTCTCCAGTTATACCCATTTACTGATATCATGGTTTCGGCAAGTCATCCATCTATATTCAATTTACAATACAAGACAATACAACACAATACATTCCGTACAATCAATACAATCAATACATAAACAATACGGGGTTATAAAGGGGTAGACTGGTACGGAATATGTTAAAGGTGGCACGAGATGGTCACTTAAGACGTAGTTACATCTATGTCGTTGTTCCGTGGTATTATCGACGGAGCATTGTACTCCGTATACCATAATCTCTGGTCTAGTGAGACTCCTCTCGTATAACTGGCATCTTCTGTACCAAACTACAAACAACAGCGTTAACATAACAATCAACATTATAATAGTTATACTCTCTCTCTCTCTGTCTATTCTACTTCTCCCTCATCTTTGGGACTTACCGAGCGATTTGTTCGCTGACACATTCTCTTTCTTTTTCTTTGGAACGTCGTCAGGTGATTCGGACTCACTGGAGATCGAGCCCACCAGTGAGGATTTGGACTAGCTAGCTTTCGACCCGGAGCTCTAATTACTTGTACACATTTCATTTCAGTATTTCCATTTCTGTTATGCTACTATTTAGGCATTGCTTTCCATTCCATATATTTACTTTTCAGATGTATTGTAAAAAGAATGTTAATAAATAAAGTTGTTGTTTATTTACATCCTGTCTCTTGTGCATTTTACTTATATTGCTTAGATACGCTTAGCGTGTTTGCTTCAGAGTAAATACGTAGCAGCCTCGTCGCGTCCTCTGCCCGTATACTGGGAAGCGGGGCGTGACAGGTTTTGTTGGTGGCCCATGCGGATTAGAGCTGTATGGAACCCTACTATACAGTTCAGCACTGTATGGACAAGCTATGCAATATAACACATGAACCAGCAACTGAAAACATTCTTTACAATTCACATTCCTTGAATCTTATCATTTCATATACTTTGAATCTGTCCTAACCCAAATTTTTCTTTCAAGGTTATAGATTCTCCAAACAACACCAGCACGAATGTCAACAACACTCCCCCACCACTACCACTCATACCTGCCGTCGCTGCTCCGATCAACGAGCAGACGGTTCCGCTTGGGGAAATCCACAGCCTCCTGGAAGGACAGCAGCAGCAGACTGCTATCCTGATGAACCGGCCAGAGGCAGAAGCACCTGGGGTGAAGCAATTTAGGGCCTTGCACCTTAAGTAGTTCGCAGGAAAAGAGAGCCTTCTAGAAGCTGAGGAATAGGCTCAAAGCATGGAAGATGATCTGGCAGCGGCACAAGTGCCAGAGATTGCTTGGGTTCGAGTTGCAAAGCTGCACTCAATGATAATGCACGGGTTTGGTGGAAGGCGGATGAAAGCCGTCTTCATCAGCCTATCGAATGAAAGACTTTCCGTGACATGTTCGATGCAAAATACTTCTCTGAGACTGCCCGCTTTGATATGTAGCAGCAGTTCATACATCTGCAACAAGGTTCAATATGGACCAAATCAGTAGATGAGTATGATGCTGAGTTTACCATGCTCAGCAGGTAAGATATGTCTCAATGTTCGATTTTATATCACATACTACACAGCTAACACAAGACCGTAACAGGTTTGCGACCCATCTGATACCGACTGCGGAGATCAGGGCTAGAAGATTTCGGCAAGGTTGGATCCAGAAATCCAAGCTGCATTAACTACAGGGGATTTCCCAACCCATGATATGGCTTTGAAAGCTGCCCGAAGATATGAGGCAGTAGTGAAGAGGAAGGGCAGACCTCAATCTACCGGAGTGAAGCGTCCTGCCACTCAGATGGCAGGAGGAGCCTCTTCAAGGCCAATTGGTGAACCCAGAAGACAGGAAAAACCCAATAACCAGTCGAGTCCCGACATTTGCTTCTATTGCAAGAGAGAAGGACACTTGTGGAAGGACTGTAAGCGCGCAAAAGGCCTATACTTAGTTTATGGCACATCCAATCACAGAATTGGAAACTGTCTTTATAGACGCAACCCAACTCACACACCCACCAACTACCCGCAGCGGCCAGCTGTCTAGACTCCTGCACCTCATCTTGCACTCACAGCTCCACCACCTGCACAGCCTACTCGCCAATTCCAATAAGCACTGAGGAACATGCCCCAAGGACAGTGGAATGTGCCTCCGGCTAGGAGGAATGTACCCCGGCGTCAGGCTTTCCTTTTAGCATCCAAAAAAGCAGAGGCTGTAGACCAAGGTAACACTGGTAATTTGTTAGTGTATATGCCCTAGAGGCCATTACTGTATCATACTAGTTTGTATATTACTTGATGGAAGCTTGGGATATTCATAATTGTATAGACAATCTTGCTCGAAATGGTAGTATGCTACTTGGTTTGTTTCTACTTTAATGTGTGCATGTGTTTCTTTTAGCATATCGCCTATACACATTAGTGGAGCCCTAGGATCTTTTGCTTGATTACCAGCGTTGTGATGGCACTCACACTAGTGGGGGCTGGGTAATCTACAAGCACATCCTTATATAGGTCCCTAGTCGTAGGATTATCGAGACGGGGCATCGATACTCCGGAGTAAACTAGCGTATGCGCTTCTCATCCCAGCAGGGGAGGCGGTCTGTCCCACAACCGTCAGTACGTCGTACTTGAGATAGTATGCGGGTGCTCGTTAGGTTACGAGTACACTGGACATGACTCGTCGGGAACTGTTGGTTGGTACTATACCTATCGTCAATTATCAGTTCCCAGGTGACATGAGTACAGCTTAGTCCGCTGACTTGACACTGTCACTTCGCTTCGAGTGTGTTCCCACTGTACTTTGATTACTACCCTACCACGGCTCAAAGGAGTCGTGCAAACAGGTAGTAGTTGGGTGCAGTCCTGAAGCACTTGGAGGCAGTGACGGTTAGACAGGATTCGTCTCTCCCGGTATTGGGAGTTGATATCGCGCTGTGTCAAGGAGAGCCATTACACATAGTCGTCCCTGGCCAGGGCAAGCGAGATACACTGGTAGGTTTCCAGTGTTATCTCAGGGTGTTCTGGGCAGCACTCCGACACGACTTGTACCGCTATTAGGGGACTAACGTTTACCACCAGCCCGAGGCCCGCCATGCGATATTCTCAGACGAACAGACCGGACTGTACGGAGATTGTCACATACAGGCTCAGTAGGAGATCGGATGGGTTCACCTCATCAGTCTTCTTATCGGAATCTACCTGGGAACCATTACGTAGAACTAGTGCCGCTTGCGGTCTGTGGTTAAACCTACTGCCGGTGTAGTGTCGAGTCTTTAGAGTCCCATACAGAGGGTTATTCGCCTTTGGGCAAAACAGAGTAGAGGTCGCATGGTTTTGCGACGGGGTTCGTTCACATCCGCGCACTTGTGCACGTTTGGTGTCCGAACAATTATTACTAGCGGGCTTTGGTTTAAGCCAGATCCTAGTATATGTTTTGGAATCGGTTTTATCTCATTGTATTCGTGTTCCTCGGAACTTGGATGCGGGTGTGTATGCACAGTTGACTGAGGCAGAGGCAGAGGATTCTCATTAGGGTTGATGACCGTTGTCACTTTCCAAACCCTAATGAATATGTGAAATATAATTAATAATTTTAATTAAAAGGAAATTGTGTCATGGTTAGGATTGTGGACTTTTTGACCTTGGTCGACTTGTTGACCAAAGTTGAAACATTGACCATAATCATTTCACACAAAGATGCTCTTTGATCTTAGCAAAACACATTAAATGTGAAATGATAATGGTCTTATCATATCAACCATCACCTTTTTCCCTTTTAATTAATATTGTTAATCAATAATTCACATATATGTGATATGGTTGCAAAATTCTCTCATTCTCACTTGCATCTTCTCTCTCATCCATAGCTCTCCCTCTTCCTCTAGCTCAAGGCAAAAACCTCTCATGAGTTGAGAACCATTTGCCATTGAGATAAAACACTAAAACTACTCTCTACTCATCCTAAAGTTGAAGGTTTAGCAAACCTAACACTTTAGTTACCTCAAGTTCGAGGAAGGAGCTCAAGGTAGAGGCCCTCGGGTGGATCTTTCTTCGGCAAGAGAAGACGACGAGGAGAACCATTCAACCCACTCTAAGGAGAAGAAGAGAAGGAGTTCAAGACTAGGTATAACCCTCTAACCGAGTAGGTAAAGCTTGTAGTTAGTTGCTAGTGTGTTGTTTAGCAAAGATCCGGTTTCTAGTCCATGTTACCCTAGCCCAAAAAAATTGTTTTTCACCGTTTCCGCAACCCCGAAAGAACCGGGACAGGTAACGTGGACTTACAGTGGTATCAGAGCCTAGCTAAACACACACTAGCATGTTAGCAAAGTATCTAGAATTTCGATCAGACAAAAAACCGCAAAACACGTTAAAAATGTGAACTTTCTGCCGATTTTTATTTCTGTTCAAAAAATAATTAATCATACACTAAAAATCGGCTCAGGGTTTTTAAAGAACACACAAGAAAAACGAGTCAACGAGTCGACCAACTCGCTGCGGAACTGCGACAAGAACATGCTTCTTGCCGCGGATCCGCGGCCGAGTTGACTCGGTCGTGGATCGTTTTTCCTGCAGTGTTCTTAGAATGGTGTTTTGGGATTTTTAGGATGGTTTGTTTCTGCTTAGAATTTCCAGAGAACAAATTTGCTTTTGGGGTGGTTACAAATCCGTATTTTGATCGAACTTCTGTAGACTTTGGCTAATGGGTTATATCTGTGATGTGATATATGTATTGAACGTCTGCTAATCGCTATACGTCGATTAGTGGGGGTTATACATATCTGTGATCTGTAATGTTGATGGTTTGTGTATATGAATTCGTTGGATTGTCGCGGATGAATAGCCGGGGGTTGTGAGATGAGAGTTTTCTTTATCTTTCAATTCATGTAATATGTAATTTGATGTAATATTATTTGTATGGCCGCACATCCGGGATGAGGTTGTAGCCGCCATTGTATAATTTCTTTTTACTGTTTTTGCTCCTAGGATAGACCCAAGGTGGGGTGCACATTGTTAGTGTATATGCCCTAAAGGCCATTACTGTATCATACTAGTTTGTATATTACTTAATGGAAGCTTGGGATATTCACCTTGTATAAACAATCTTGCTCAATATAGTAGTATGCTACTTGGTTTGTTTCTACTTCAATGTGTACATGTGTTTATTTTAGTATATCACCTATACACATTAGTGGAGCCCTTAGGATCTTTGCTTGATTACCAGCGTTGTGATGGCAGTCACACTAGTGGGGGCTGGGTAATCTATAAGCACATCCTTATGCAGGTCCCTAGTCGCAGGACTATCGAGACAGGGCATCGATACTCCGGAGTAGACTAGCGTATGCGCTTCTCATCCCAGTGTGGGAGACGGTCTGTCCCACAGCCGTCAGTACGTCGTACTTGAAATAGTATGCGGGTGCTCGTTGGGTTACGAGTACACTGGACAGGACTCGTCGGGAACTGTTTGTTGGTACTATACCTATCGTCAGTTATCAGTTCCCAGGTAATATGAGTACAGCTTAGTCCGCTGACTTGACACTGTCACTTCGCCTCGAGTGTGTTCCCACTGCACTTAGATTACTACCCTACCACGGCTCAAAGGAGTCGTGCAAACAGGTAGTAGTTGGGTGCAGTCCCGAAGCACTTGGAGGCAGTGACGGTTAGACAGGATTCGTCTCTCCCGGTATTGGAGGTTGACATCGCGCAGTGTCTAGGAGAGCCATTACACGAGTAGTCCCTGGCCAGGGCAAGCGAGATATACTGGTAGGCTTCCAGTGTTATCTCAGGGTGTTCTGGGCTTCACTCCGACACGACTTGTACCGCTATTGGGGGACTGACGTTTACCGCCCTCTAGGCCCGCCATGCGATGTATAAGACGAACAGACCGGACTGTATGGAGATTGTCACATTCAGACTCAGTAGGAGTTCAGATGGGTTTCACCTCGTCAGTCTTCTTGTCGGCATCTACCTGGGGACCGTTACGCATAGCTAGTGCCGCTTGCGGTCTGTGGTTAAACCCACTGCCAACGTAGTGTCGAGTCTTTAGAGTCCCACACAGAAAACTATTCGCCTTTAAGCAAAAGAGTAGGGGGCCGCATGGTTTTGCGACAGGTCGCATGGGTTTGCGACAGGGTTCGGTCACATCCGTGCACTTGTGCACGTACAGTGTCCAGACAGTTGACACTAGCGGGCTTTGGTTTAAGCCAGATCCTAGTGTACGTTTTGGGATTGGTTTTATCTCGTTTGTATTCGTGTTCCTCGGAACGCGGATGCGGGTGTGTATGCACAGTTGACAGAGAGACAGAGGCAGAGGATTCTCATTGGGGTTGTTGACAGTTGACTATTGACTTTGCTTAACCCTAATGAGAATTAGAAATATGGTTAATGAGAATTAAGTATTATTATGCCATGGTTGGGTTGAAAGGTTGACCTTGTTGACTTGTTGACTAGGTTGACCGGTTGACTAGGTTGGACTTATTGACCACCATCATTACTATGGCTATCATTTCATGCAAAGACTTTTAGCTTGCTTATTTGTTCACACATTGCATTTAATGCATGAAATGATATTGCCTTTTGTGATATTATAACCATCACATAATACTTGATTTATCATTATGGCTCATGATGCTTTTGGATTATGAGAGGTGAGAATGAGAAGAGTATGGTTCATTCTTTGATTGGCTTTCTCTCTCTTGAGCTCTCTCACTCTCAAGCTCTCCCTCTTCCTCTTGCTCTCTCTACCTCAAGGCAAACCATTCTCATGTATTGAGACTCATTGCCTTAGAGATAAAAAGACACCAAAACTTTCCTCTACTCATTCTAGTTCATAAGGCCTAGCAAGCCAAGTGATCTAGTTTCTTCAAAGTTCGAAGAAGAAGCCAAAGGTAGAAACTTTCGGACGGATCCATCTTCGACGCAAGGAGACGACGAGGTGAGGCCGATCCGAACACCGGGAGGAGTTGAAGACGAAGGAGTTCAAGAAAGGTATAGCCCCCTAACCGAGTAGGTAAACTCTTGTTAGGTTGTTAGTTAGTAGTTTAACAAAGATCCGTATTTGAGTCCATGTTACCACCCTCTTAAAAATCGTTTTTTACCACTTCCGCAACCCCGTAAGAACCGGGGAAGGGTAGCATGGACAAACTACCGAGTATCTCGAAGTGCCGAGTGGCCTACTCACGTTGTTGAGGGAGGTTGCTTCGCTTTGGGTACTTGGCGGGTAGTTTGCCGCACCCGTAGGGGTTTAGGGTGGGGTATTTGCTATTCATCGTGACCGTGTAATCCGCTTTTCGTTACAGGCTCGAACGAAACGTGGATTCGTAGTATATCCAATGTGTTCATCTGTGATCTGGAATGGCTATCATTGAATCTAACGAAGGTATATATCTATATATGATATCTATTTAGGCGTTGCTTATGTTTTGCATCCGCGTTAGTTCAGCCCCCGCTCTGTCGTTAGTTAATTAACCTAACGGGTGATGACGGGGACCCGTGGCGAATGCGGATGGCATAAGCGTGCGTCATATTTTCGTTGTTTTCTACAATGGTAGGATTAAATGATGGGACGCATTAAAATTAATGCAAGAAAATAAACCAAAGTAAAGTCGTTGGAACACTTTCAAAACCACTCGATTCTTTTCGAAAACCAACTTTTAAACGCGGAGCTTGAACCACTCCTTTTAAAAGCTATCTCGTTCCATCGATTATATCAAGTTCACTATGTTCACGGTTTCGCCAAAACCATTCATAGCCCTCCATCATTTCAGTTAAATATTCGGTAATATTCAAGCTATGTATTTTGACCTACGCCAAGGCATAGTGATTGGTAGCTGCCGGATATTTATCTGTTGCATAGATAGATGCGTTGGTTTGAGACAGTCGTACTGCCATTTTGGCATACGTCAAGGGTATGTATGGGTGGGTTCAAATTAACCTGGATAATGATGGGTAGAACTTGACATGTGACTTATGATATTTTGGCCTACGTCAAGGTCATAAGAGCATGGGGCAAAAATCCACATCGGGAGTTTCTAAAGAAACTGAAACTTGCTAGTGCTGCATACCATTTGGAGTGTGATGATTCTGGTAGGATTCCTTCAGTTTTGTCACACGATGATATTTGGATCCCGATCCTACTGTGAGTATATGCTACTCCTCGGGAAATTTCTCACTTAACGATCAATGCTATAAACCAAGTAGGGGGTCTAGAAAGGTGTTAGCGGGGCTACGCCCCCAGAGAAAAGAGGTTCTTAAATTAAGGAACTTCGCGAAATTGTTGGAAAACCTCCCTCGAAGTACCGACACTGGCCTGGCTGAACGGTTAAGCAAGAATTGTACGGTGAGATTGATCCCGACTAATTCTTCCTTTATGGTTTGAGGAGGGATTCGAGAGACAGTAGGAGCCATCCTGTTTAGACAAACTAAAAACCACTCTAAACTTGCAAGAGCATCATGCTAAAGTGTTTCTTCTCTCTCTCCTAATTACAATGACCAATCGACATGACCGGACTTAAGTTACTATTAGATAAAAATGTACTGACAGGGCCAAACTACAAAGATTGGCTCAGGAATGTCAAAATTGCAATCACTTACGACAAGTTGGGGTATCTCCTTACCACCAAAGCTCCCCCTGTCCTAGGTCCCACCTCCAGCGTCGTGGATATAGAAATTCGTAAGACATGGGAGATCGACTGCGTGAAGGCCAAGTGCCTCGTGCTTGCTCTATGGACAATGAACATCAGAGGAGCCACGAGAATATGGACCTAGAATCCATATTTCTTCATACAAAAGAACTGTATGGAGAGCAATCTCGTATCGCCAAATACGAAGTCTCGAAAAAGTTGTTTTCGGCGAGATTGGCCATCGGATCATCCGTAGCGGAACACCTGCTTAAGATGATTGGCTACATTGAAGAGCTCGCGGACCTAGGGGCCACGTTGGAGAATGAGCTCTATACGGACTTGATTCTCCAGTCCCTTCCTTCCACTTACGCCCAGTTTATCCTGAACTTCAACTTGCAAGGAAAAGAAGTTGAACTTCCGGAGCTTCTCAACATGTTGAGGAGTGCAGAGGGCACCCTACAGAAAATAAGGGAAACATCCACTTTGTTTGTAGGAGGATCTTCCTCTTCTAAATCCAAGGCGAAAGCCAAGGGAAAGAAGAAGAAAGCCCCCACCAAACCAAGGGGCGGTGTTAGTAAAGTGGAAACGAAGGGAAAGGCAAAGGCAACAAAGATAGCGGGAAAGCTTGTGGGAAAGGAAGAGTGCTTTTACTGTCACAAGAGTGGACACTGGAAAAAGGATTGCAGGGCTTGGAAGGCCAGAAACCAGGATCCGAAGCAAGTTGCGGCTTCGGCTTCAGGTGTGTATGTTATTGAAAACTGTCTATCAATAAACTCTACTTCCTGGGTATTGGATACCGGATCAGGATCTCATATCTGTAACTCTTTGCAAGCACTGAGAAGGCGTAGGGTTTTGAAGACAGGTGATATGACCCTCAAAGTTGCAAACGGAGCTAGCATGGATGTTGAGTCCGTGGGGGACTATCACTTGGGATTATCAGATGGGCATGTTTTGGTTTTGCGTAGTTGTTATTTTGTACCCAATGCAACTTATAATATCATATCTGTATCTGTAATGTCTAAAGAAGGTTATGAATTTGCATTTGTAAGTAATGTTGTAAACATTCACCTTAATCAAGTTCTGATTGGGTCAGGTACATTAAGCAATGGTATATACGTATTAAACCAACCACAGATTTTCAATGTCCAGAATACACACAAAAGAAAGTCTCCAGAAATAAATCTTGCTTTCTTATGGCATTGTAGACTGGGTCACATCAATGAGAGAAGGTTGACTAAGTTACATACAGAAGGATATTTGGATCCGTTCGAATATCATTCATATGCAACTTGTCAATCCTGTCTCAAAGGAAAGATGACAAAGACTCCGTTCACTGGACACGGAGTAAGAGCGAGCGAGCTCTTGGGGCTCGTACACAGCGATGTGTGCGGTCCAATGTCTACACATGCGCGAATTGGTTATTCTTACTTCATTACTTGTACGGATGATTTTTCAAGGTTCGGACATGTCTTCTTAATGAAGCATAAATCTGAAGCCTTTGAAAAATTCCAGGAATACAAGAATGAAGTAGAAAAACAAACAGGCAAAAGTATCAAGACACTGAGATCTGATCGAGGTGATGAATACTTGAGTGCCGAGTTCCTGGATTACCTAAAAGAGAATGGAATTCTCTCTCAGCTTACTCCTCCATACACTCCACAAATAACGGTGTATCGGAGAGACGGAACCAAACCCTATTGGATATGGTACGTTCCATGATGAGTAACGCTGAGTTACCGCGATCATTCTGGGGATATGCACTAGAATCAGCTGCATACCTTTTGAACCGAGTTCTAACTAAGACTGTGCCTACCACACCATATGAGATATGGAGTGGGAAGAAACCCTATTTTCAATATCTGAAGATCTGGGGATGTCCAGCTTTTGTCAAAAAGCAGCATGCGGACAAACTCGAGGCACGCTCAGTACTGTGCAAGTTTGTGGGATACCCAAAGAACTCCAAGGAGTATCTTTTCTATTACGCAGAAGAACAAAAGGTATTTGTCTCTCGTAATGCCCACTTTCTGGAACACCAGTTCTTAGACAAAGAAATAAGCGTGAGCGCAATAGAACTGGAAGAAATTCCAGAACCACAAACTATTACTGAAAGCTTAGTAGAACCAGAGGGTTCAAAAGAACAGGACATTCCTGCGCCGCTCCGCAGGAGTAGTAGGCAGTCTCATCCGCCCGAGAGATACTACGGTTTTCTCATAGACGGGGATAGAGAGGATTGCATCATTGATAATGATGAGCCGACTAGCTTCTAGCGGGCCATTCAGAGCGTTGACTCGGTAAAATGGCTGGATGCAATGCGGACCGAAATGGAGTCCATGTACACCAACAAAGTATAGACTTTGGACGTTGTTCCAGAAGGGGTAAAACCCGTGGGATGCAAATGTATTTTCAAGAGGAAGATTGGTGTAGATGGGCAGGTTGAGATCTATAAGGCTAGACTTATTGCAAAGGGTTTTCGTCAAAGACCTGGTTTGGACTATGACGAAACCTTTTCTCCAGTGGCTATGCTTAAATCCATTCGGATCCTTTTTGCCATTGCTGCCTTCCACAATTATGAGATTTGGCAGATGGACGTAAAGACCGCTTTTCTAAATCGAAATTTAGAGGAGTGTGTCTATATGGACCAGCCAGAGGGTTTCATTCAGAGTGGGAGCAGCGGAAAGGTGTGCAAGTTGCTTAAGTCCATTTATGGACTAAAGCAGGCATCGCGGAGTTGGAACATCTGTTTTGATGAGACGGTCAAAGATTTTGGATTTATCAAAAATCCAGATGAACCATGCATCTATAGTAAAATTGTAGCACGAATTTTCGTATTCCTCGTTTTATACGTGGATGACATTCTCTTGATAGAAAATGACATTCCTATGCTACAATCTGTCAAAGGGTTCTTGTCACACAGGTTCTCCATGAAAGACCTGGGTGATGCCTCTTACATTCTGGGGATCCGGATCCATCGTGATAGATCCAAGAGGATATTAGGACTTTCACAGTCCAGGTACATCGACACCATACTAAAAAGATTCAGTATGGAAGATTCCAAGCGCGGTAATCTACCGGCTTGTCACGGGATCACCCTCTCCAAAGAGATGTCTCCCAAGACTGATTTGGAAAGGGATCGCATGTCTATTATACCCTACGCTTCTGCGGTAGGCTCTATAATATATGCGATATTGTGTACCAGACCAGATGTAGCTTATGTACTGAGTGTGGTAATCCGGTATCAGTCAAACCCTGGGGAGAAGCACTGGATAGCGGTAAAGAACATTCTCAAGTACCTGAGAAGGACTAAGGAGATGTTCTTGGTGTATGGCGGAAAAGACCTCCAGACTGAGGCCTTTGCTGACTCCAGCTTCCAGAGTGAAAAGGATGATTCCAAGTCCATGTCGGGTTATGTCTTTACCCTCAATGGAGGGGCGGTGTGTTGGAAGAGTTCCAAACAGGAAACCGTTGCTGACTCGACGATGGAAGAGGAATATATCGCTGCATCTGATGCCACAAAAGAAGCCGTCTGGATGAGGAAGTTCTTGAAAGAACTTCAGGTTGTTCCGTCCATTGTTGATTCAATACCTATGTATTGCGACAACAACGGGGCTATAGCTTTAGCGAAGGAACCCAGGTCCCATCAGAAATCCAGACACATCTTAAGGCGGTATCACCTGATCAGGGAGATCGTGGATCGTCAGGAGATCGAGGTTCGGAGGGTTGCTTCAGAAGATAACACTGCAGATCCATTCATGAAGGCCTTACCCCAGACTCAGTTCAAGCGGCTGATCGAGATGATAGGTCTTCGATACGCCAGTACATGGCCTTAGTGCAAGTGGGAGACTGTTAGTGTATATGCCCTAGAGGCCATTACTGTATCATACTAGTTTGTATATTACTTGATGGAAGCTTGGGATATTCACAGTTGTATAGACAATCTTGCTCGAAATGGTAGTATGCTACTTGGTTTGTTTCTACTTTAATGTGTGCATGTGTTTCTTTTAGCATATCGCCTATACACATTAGTGGAGCCCCTAGGATCTTTTGCTTGATTACCAGCGTTGTGATGGCACTCACACTAGTGGGGGCTGAGTAATCTACAAGCACATCCTTATATAGGTCCCTAGTCGTAGGATTATCGAGACGGGGCATCGATACTCCGGAGTAGACTAGCGTATGCGCTTCTCATCCCAGCAGGGGAGACGGTCTGTCCCACAGCCGTCAGTACGTCGTACTTGAGATAGTATGCGGGTGCTCGTTAGGTTACGAGTACACTGGACATGACTCGTCGGAAACTGTTGGTTGGTACTATACCTATCGTCAGTTATCAGTTTCCAGGTGACATGAGTATAGCTTAGTTCGCTGACTTGACACTGTCACTTCGCCTCGAGTGTGTTCCCACTGTACTTTGATTACTACCCTACTACGGCTCAAAGGAGTCGTGCAAACAGGTAGTAGTTGGGTGCAGTCCCGAAGCACTTGGAGGCAGTGACGGTTAGACAGGATTTGTCTCTCCCGATATTGGGAGTTGATATCGCGTTGTGTCAAGGAGAGCCATTACACATAGTCGTCCCTGGCCAGGGCAAGCGAAATACACTGGTAGGTTTCCAGTGTTATCTCAGGGTGTTCTGGGCTGCACTACGACACGACTTGTACCGCTATTAGGGGACTGACGTTTACCACCACCCTAGGCCCGCCATGCGATATTCTCAGACGAACAGACCGGACTATACGAAGATTGTCACATACAGGCTTAGTAGGAGTTCGGATGGGTTCACCTCATCAGTCTTCTTATCGGCATCTACCTGGGAACCATCACGTACAACTAGTGCCGCTTGTGGTCTGTGGTTAAACCCACTGCCAGCGTAGTGTCAACACTTTAGAGTCTCACACAAAGGGTTATTCGCCTTTGGGCAAAATAGAGTAGAGGTCGCATGGTTTTGTGATGGGGTTCGTTCACATCCGCGCACTTGTGCACGTTTGGTGTCCGAACAGTTATTACTAGCGGGCTTTGGTTTAAGCCAGATCCTAGTATATGTTTTGGAATCGGTTTTATCTCATTGTATTCGTGTTCCTCGGAATATGGATGCGGGTGTGTATGCACAGTTGACTGAGACAGAGGCGGAGGATTCTCATTAGGATTGATGACCGTTATCACTTTCCAAACCCTAATGAATATGTGAAATATAATTAATAATTTTAATTAAAAGGAAATTGTGTCATGGTTAGGATTGTGGACTTTTTGACCTTGGTTGACTTGTTGACCAAAGTTGAAACATTGACCATAATCATTTCACACAAAGATGCTCTTTGATCTTAGCAAAACTCATTAAATGTGAAATGATAATGGTCTTATCATATCAACCATCACCTTTTTTCCTTTTTAATTAATATTGTTAATCAATAATTCACATATATGTGATATGGTTGCAAAATTCTCTCATTCTCACTTGCATCTTCTCTCTCATCCATAGCTCTCCCTCTTCCTCTAGTTCAAGGCAAAAACCTCTTATGAGTTGTGAACCATTTGCCATTGAGATAAAACACTAAAACTACTCTCTACTCATCCTAAAGTTGAAGGTTTTGCAAACCTAACACTTTAGTTACCTCAAGTTCGAGGAAGGAGCTCAAGGTAGAGACCCTCGGGTGGATCTTTCTTCGGCAAGAGAAGGCGACGAGGAGAACCATTCAACCCACTCCAAGGAGAAGAAGAGAAGGAGTTAAAGACTAGGTATAACTCTATAACCGAGTAGGTAAAGCTTGTAGTTAGTTGCTAGTATGTTGTTTAGCAAAGATCCGGTTTCTAGTCCATGTTACCCTAGCCCAAAAAAAATTGTTTTTCACCATTTCCGCAACCCCGAAAGAACCGGGACAGGTAACGTGAACTTACATTATTCACTTCAACCATTTCAAACCATTGTACCACTTTGTTATTTTTTCCATACACTATTAGTACTTCTATTACCAAACTTTCCTTGAATCCGTTACACTTTCCTTTTACAAATTTCGAGGACGAAATTTTTCTAAGGAGGGTGGAATGTAACAACCCTAAACTTTCTGTACATTTTTTTCAAAAAAATACAGAAATGGGTACTTGAGCCTGAGCACAAGTTATAAATTTGATTTGATTTTGAACAGCAAGAAGGAGCTTGTAGCTCATTGGTAAGACCTTGCACTGCTGAACCAAAGCACCATAGTTCAAATCCTATCAGCCACACATTATTTTTATTTAAAATTCTTTTAATTTTTTAGAAGCCCAAGAGTCTACACGTGCACTATACGTAATAGGGTAAGTTACAGTATAAACAAATGGGTCCACGAGTCAAGACGAAGCGACGGGGACACGTGGCGTGGAGACGCGGCCCGACTCGGCCGACTCGGGCTGGCGACTCGGCCGGCGCCGCCGGTTTGACTCAGCCCGATCCCTGATTTTCTTCATTCCTATTCAACCTTTGGCCTACCCCACTCCTCCTGCACTATTTAAATTCCCTGCAATTAACCAGAGAATTAAAATACCCCATTTTAATTTTTTTAATGCAAATTAAATACAATTTTTATCACACCCTTTCATTACCCTAAACCCTGATTTTTTCCTATAAATACCACACCTAAAATCACCCCTCCTCACTCCCAAATCCCTGCCCAAACTCTCAAGAAAATTCCCAAGACTTTTTGTGTGTGAGTGGAGTTAGCAAATGGCGAAACTCCGACGAACTTCCGACGGCAATCCGAGGAGTTTCCAACGATAAAATGATGCACCGGCAACTCCCATATCTTCCTCTTTCTCTTCTCTAGCTAATCAACCTGTAAGCCCCCCTTCTCTCTCTCTTTTGCTATTCTTAATTCTTAAAACATGTTGGAAGCGGAGTTATCCGGCTTCCGATTCTCTTTCTTTCAAAAAATTACAACATTTTCTTAATAACAAACTTACAAATTTTGATATATTGTTTAATACTCATTAACTAAGACAATAAAACAAGTTTAACATTAAAATGATAACCATAGCCAGTTTTATTTCAATTTTACATTAAAATACCTTTATATTTCATATCGACATGTTTATACCTTTTAACCATGCTAGCTTTAGAAAACTCATGAGGTAATGACCTACCTCCTCACAACACTCATATATAATATAGCACGATGAAATTTGGGAACATAGATTTGGGAAAAATACTATTTTACATATAACTACCACCGACTTATAAAAACATTTTTCTACAAGATGCGTATTTTAACAAATGTTTGCAAATGCGCCTCTACAACCCATTTCGGGGAACCCGTTCGGGATGGTACGGATTATCGCACATCCTCGGTCTTAGTAGAGTGAGATGCAAACCTCCGCAAGGAGCATACGGTCTCAAAAGATTTAAAAAACAATCTTCTTTAGAAAATGTGATTTCTATTATAAATAAAACTTATATTTTTAATATATATATATATATATATATATATATATATGTGTGTGTGTGTGTGTGTGTGTGTGTAATTTAATATCAAAATACCTATTTTTAATATTTATAATATTCCACATTTTCAAAATTCAAGAAAAACATCACATTTACAAGAAAATACCATACAAATCCAATATTACAAATAAATACCATATATTATGAAATTAGGTTTTATTCACTAGAAATGTCACATTGATAAAATATACATCCATGAAGACTCTAAAGACGATAATAAAATACTCGAGGTGTATTTTGAAAATTATACAAAATTATTTTTACATAACCCCCCCTCAAGTTACACTAAATTACAATAAGGACCCTAGTAAATATAGGTTTAAGCGGGACCAGTCTCTTGAGCCTCAGGGAGCTGGAGATATGGGTGCTTTCCTATTTAAGGTAGACAACTTAACAAACGGTGTTATCAACAAGGTAATTGTCTTTGAAAAAGACACAAATCCTGCCGTCCATGTGCAGCAGTTACCGATAGCACCAAAATATAATTCAGGACTTCAATTTCTTTTTTAATTGTCTGACTCAGACCGAGTCTCAATATAATCAATCTGACTTGAATATGATTCAAGTATAAACTACAATTCAACATGAATCCATGAATTCATATACTCAATCTATTCAATCTATATTGACCGAACCGAACCATGGATATACATCCATCTACATGATTCTCCAGTTACACCCATTTACTGATATCATGGTTTCGGCAAGTCATCCGTCTATATTCAATTTACAATACAAGACAATACATTCTGTACAATCAATACAATCAATACATAAACAATACGGGGTTATAAAGTGGTAGACTGGTACGGAATATGTTAAAGGTGGCACGATGTGGTCACTTAAGACATAATTACATCCATGCCGTTATTTCGTGGTATTATCGACGGAGACTTGTACTCCGTATACCGTAGTCTCTGGTCTAGTGAGACTCCTCTCGTATACACTGGTATCTTCTGTACCAAGCTACAAACAACAGCGTTAACATAACAATCAACATTATAATAGTTATACTCTCTCTCTGTCTAATCTACTTCTCCTTCATCTTTGGGACTTACCGAGCGATTTGTTCATTGACGACATTCTCTTTCTTCTTCTTAGGAATATCATCAGGTGATTCGGACTTACTGGAGATCGAGCCCACCAGTGAGGATTTGGACCAGCTAGCTTTCGACCCGGAGCTCTAGTTACTTGTACACATTTCATTTCAGTATTTCCATTTCTGTTATGCCACTGTTTAGGCATTGCTTTCCATTCTATGTATTTACTTTTCAGATGTATTGTAAAAAGAATGTTAATAAATAAAGTTGTTGTTTATTTACATCCTGTCTCTTGTGCATTTTACTTATATTGCTTAGATACGCTTAGCGTGTTTATTTCAGAGTAAATACGTAGCGACCTCGTCGTTTCCTCTGCCTGTATACTGGGAAGCGGGGCGTGACATTACTATTGGCCTACGATGATTCAGGACTGCCTCGAATATGCAAAGCAGTGTCACTCATGCCAAATTCACGGGGAATTCATCCATCAACATCCAAATCCGCTACACACGACAGTAGCCAGCTGGCCGTTCGAAATATGGGGAACTGATATAATTGGCCCTATCGAACCGGTATCATCCAAAAGATATCGGTTCATACTAGCAACAACCGACTACTTCTCTAAGTGGGCAGAAGCAGTACCGCTAAGCGAAGTGAAGACAGAGAATATCCTCCATTTCTTCAAGACCCATGTTATATACCGGTTTGGAACTCCATGACGGATAATCTCGGATAATGGACCAGCTTACAGAAGCCATAAAATAAGCCGCTTCGCACAGCAGCATAAAATAGATTGGAGATACTCCTCGGCCTATAATTCTCGGGCTAACGGTCTAGCTGAAGCCTTCAACAAGACCATGACCAAGATTATAAAAAAGACGATATCCAGAAACAAAAATTACGGGCACAAAAGGTTGCATGAAACACTTTTGGCATACCGAACAACGTTCAAGATGGCCATGAATACAGCACCATACGCATTGGTGTTCGGCACAGAAGCAGTACTCCCATTGGAAATAGAACTCCCCTCTCTACGAGTAGCGGTTCGATACGAGCTGATAGATGAAGAAAATGTTCATCTTAGGCTTGAGGAGCTCGACGCCTTTAACGAAACTTGACTTATAGCACAACAAAATCTGGAGGCTTATAAGGCAAGCATGACACGGTCATATAAAAGATTGACCAGGTCGAGAACATTCCGCCAAGACGAACTTATGCTAGTTGTCAAAAGACCAATGATTCTCAATCTGCAAAACGGGGAAAGTTCGAGCCGAACTATGAAGGCCCGTACATCATAAATAAAGTCTATCAGGGTGGAGCCTACTTGCTCATGGATATGCATAATGAAAGACCCTTCCGGCCAATAAATGGCTGATTCCTCAAAAAGTACTACGCCTAATGATCCATGACTTAGGTCAATGATAGATGACGACACTTGTGTCCGCTCGCTATCTTCCTGAGTCAGAACTCTGAGAGTATTTGTAACGTTTTAAGAATCGTTTAGGATAATTATATGTTAATTAGTGATATAGCATGTGGTTTTCTATAAAAATCTAGTTAATAATTTTTTTTCCACATAGATATATATACTAGTTCACTTATGTAATTACTTATTTATTTGTGTTTTATTAGTTTCTTATTTAATTACTTGTTCACTTAATTATTTATTTATTAATTATTAAAAATTATTTTAACATGCACACACACACTAATCAAGTATTAATCATAAGTTAGTATAGGTTAATACATGTTTTTGCAACCATGGCAACCTAAGCACATTTTTGTTAGCATATTCCTTTCTTTTTAAGTGTAGATGGTTCTAGAATTATTTAGAAAATAAAAATAAAAAGGAAAATATCTAGCATGGTGCATTTAATGCAAGCCATCGCTTAGGGGTCTCTCTCTCTCTCTCTCTCATTCTCTAGAGATTTCTTCATCTCATCCTCTTCTTTTACTTCTTCTTCTTCCCTTGTTAAACCTCTCTCTATTTCACTTAAGCCTCCACAAATTAACACAAATCCTTATACAAATCACTTCAAAAATCCTAATCCAAGCCTCTTTATGAGTTTCCATCAAGCAAGTTTTCCTTTGGTGGCAAATCTTATCAAGTAGGGTCGCTTTTCCAAATCATCTTGAAGTATGAACCAAGATTACTTCTTGTTTTGCTAATCGTCACCATTACTAATCTTTTTAGTATATAAAGTAGTAATTATTGTAAGTTAGGGTTTTAAAGAGAAGGTTAGGTCAAGTTTTGAGTTTTAATGGTTTATTAGGATAGTTAAGAGTAGAATAGTGTTTAATAGTCTTATTAATCCACCCAATTGCACTAAAATACCATATTGTTTTCATTTAGTGTTTAAAAACGGTTTTTTTTTAAGTTTGGTGCTTTTTGTGATCTGCTATCGTTTCTTTGATCTATAATTAAATCAAACAATATAGTGTTGAAGCCTTGAGTATACCCTAGAAACTCGGACCCAAACCCACACTCTTCGACAGGCGAGAATCCTTGTTTTGCCGGCGCCGCCGGTCCCCCTGCAGCATTAGGTGTTGGATTTTTGTAGGTAGTTCTCTGTGGGTCATGAAGGATCTTTGGTATATTTTGTTTTTCATATTTTATCTGTAGATAAAATCTGGAACCGTTTTGCTTAAAACTAAGTGCTTTGTTAATGTATGATACGCACTATTCGATTCTAAGTATGGCGTTTTCTGTGGAAAATAGCCAATCGGAGTGGTTTTTGACGATGTCACACACGTTTTGTGCACTAAGTGCACATGTGTTTAACTTGTGGCGTTAGTTATTTCGTATCATTTTTTTTCGCGATATATTAGATGTTTAGCCTTATATATTGATATTGTGTGATTCTAGGATCAGTTGCGGAGACGTCGGACGCGGCAAGGAAAGGAAAGCCAGTGATCGGATTCGATTAGCCGAGACGTTCCAGTGAGTAGATGTTACATCTATGGGGGAATCATTTGGATGGCGCAAAGCGCCCGATAGTTAGGATCCATTTAAAGATTTCTTGTATTCATATGCGTAGATCATCTTCATATTGCATATGCATTATCATGCACATTGATATTATCACCTAGGACACTTGCACCTTACCAATGGTTTATGCACACGTGCATTATCTTATGTGAACACACACGCCATTGGTAATTGCTATGTCATGAACACTATAGAACTTGCTTAATTATCGGTATTATTGCATTGCATCATTATTGACATGTAGTCTTCAAGTCATTTATCTCAGTGCATCATTATTGATATGTAGCCTTCAAGTCATTTATCTTGTTGCATCATTATTGATATGTAACCTTCAAGTCATTTATTTCATTGCATCATTATTGATATGTAGCCTTCAAGTCATTTATCTCATTGCATCATTATTGATATGTAGTCTTCAAGTCATTTATCTCATTTCATCATTATTGATATCATGGACATTCATCGTCATCAACATATTCATTTACTGTGATTTTTCTTGGAGATTTCCGTATTCATGAGATTTCTGGATTTGGGAAAAACCGCAAAGGAATTTTATAAACTCGTTATCATTTTAAAATGGAAATTGCGGTTTTCTCGTGATATGATGTGTGTGGCGTCCACCATGAGTTTTCTCGGCTCTTGAGCCACGTATATACATATATCCGATTCAAGGAGAGAGGAGGCACCGTCTGCGGGTACATGGTGGACCCGGTGAGGTACCCCGGGGTAAGAAGGACGTATAGAGAGACGTTGAGCCCGGCAGAAGAGCACTACCTACCGGTGATTATTGGCCCGGCGGACATCCGGAGGATACCGACCGGAGTCGTGTGATTTAGACAGATTTGGGACCGATTTGAGAGATGACACCCGAGATATCGATATATATTGTGTGTCGATACTTGACACGGATTTCTGTTATTTCTATTTGATGATACTCCAGTTTTACGATACCAAAATTTTACTAAGATAAAAACTCAGATTTTCTCATAACAGATATACCCAGATTTCATGATTGATCATTCATTCATATCGCATTCATATTAGTACATCGCATCATACTTTATATATAGTTTTTTGACGCATTTGCGTGCGTGCTTGCGATTGTCTCATTAGATATTACTTACTACTCATGAGTTGGCAACTCACCCCCGTTGTGCCATAGTGTCTTGCAGGACCGACCCATCAGCATAGTCACGGCGGATGCTCTGCTACTACTAATGTTGCCTCTTTTTGCTTCGACTTGAGTGCTATACTTGTAGGTGGGTTTTGTGAGGATATTCTTTTGTTTCCCACTATGTATATTCACTTTTGTATCTAGCACACTCCATCTACCATTTGTATATTGGACATAGACTGCGAGACTGTGAGACTTGTATTATTTGATATCTAGTGTCGAGCTCGTGTGAGACGAATTTTATGCTTTTCTATTTATTTCTCTTTAGGCGGTTTTTCACACTATTATGATATATCTTGCATGTGGTTGTGTTCTGCCATTTCGGCGAAGAGCTAGCTCCCGCTTGGGGATGCCTTTTTATCATTGATTATATATATATATATATATATATATATTCATGTATGTATCGGTTTGAGACCAGTTTTTACAAAGGAGACTCTACCAAATTTTTTATGAAACTTGATGCTTTTAAATGATTTTAATGTAACTTATTTTGTCAAAATCAACCTTTTAAAAACAAGTATCTTATCACTCTTTTTTTTAATGGTTTAGATTTCTGGGACTCCTGGCTTACTTGAATTACGTTACGTCTCTAGACGTTGCGTGATTCAAGTGCCAGTCACGTTCCACATTTGGCCGTGACAGTATTACCCAAAAAGCTCCGTCGCCTAAAAAACGGCGGCAATGGACTAAAACGTTCTTAAACTAACAATGGACCGAAACATCCCTAAACTAACAATGGACTGGAATGTCCCTAAACTAGCATTTCATCCCAAAATACGGCGATAATGGTTCGTCATGTTCTTAAACTCACACGTTTAGCGGTGAATCCCCATATCGATTACCGTATACAATCTACGGGCATAAACGATTCATAACTCTCTCAGATCCCACATGATATAGTCCCTTGAAGAAGATTGGGGCTTACAGCTAATGGTGTGTTACCTTACGGGCTGCTTTAAAAAAGGGTATGGCTATAAGCAAAATGGGCATGGATGAAAACCCGAGAGGACGCCGTGAGTAAAAACAGCAGGACTGCCAGTGAGCTAGTGAAAACCCGGAAGGGCACGAACTCATTAAAAAAACACTTACAAAGCCCTTACGACTTTGTAAGGAGAAAACACCTGCGTGAGATCCTTATGACTTGCAAAAGA
This sequence comes from Agapanthus africanus, assembly GCA_030015575.1. Classification (NCBI taxonomy): domain Eukaryota; kingdom Viridiplantae; phylum Streptophyta; class Magnoliopsida; order Asparagales; family Amaryllidaceae; genus Agapanthus; species Agapanthus africanus. The sequence goes on along the minus strand of JASDDO010000028.1, from coordinate 20,858,576 downwards.
GTAACACACTTGGGAATCCATACGATTCCTAAGGAGAAAATGCACTTATGAGATCCTCAGGACTCATAAGGAGAATATAGCCTCTATAAGAGCCTCGCGGCTTATAGAATTCAAAAGCCTTGAGATACAGAGACCTGAACCTGTTCTTAAGCCACCAAAACCCTACAAAACTTTTCTGCCCTACAAATGGTCCAATATCGACTCTTGTATACAATCCACAGGCATAAATATATAAATTCCCCACCAAGTTCCTCCAATGGAGAGAAATATCCCATATGGTGAACGACACTTGTAAGTTCCTCTCGATCTTGCAAGAAGAAAATACTCTTGTAAGATCTTTACGACTTGCAAGAGAAAACACACTTATGATTCCCCACGATTTCTAAGGAGAAAATGCACCTACAAGATCCTCACGACTCGTAGGGAGAAATACCTTTATGAGACCCTCACGGCTCATAAAGCAAAAGCCTTAGTTGACGGAATCCTAACCCTGTTCGGCAAGCCACCTTTGTTCAAATCAACAAAGGCAAATGATGATTCCCTCCTGGCAATATCTTAGTTGCAGCGATGCTGATGTCTAAACAGGTGTCAAACTTCAAATCAACAAAAGCAAATGATGATTCGCTCATGGAAATATTCCAGTTGTAGCGATGCCGATACCAAAGTTGGTATCAGATTCCAAATTCTCAACTCGCAATAAAAAGCAGTGAGTAGCAAAAAAAGACCAAAACGATAGGGCAATTCGCAATAAAAAGCAGAGAGTAAAAATAAAAAAAAGGGCCGAAATGATTGGGCACCGCGAAAAATAGCCGAAATGATAGGCAATCACGACTTTCGCGATATAAAAGCTGAAAAGATAAAGCACCTCGGAAATAAAATATATATATATAACAAAATAAAACTTTTCTGCCCTACAAACATGTCCATATTGACTCTTGTATACGATCTATGGACACAAATGAAAGAAAGAGAACCATATTTTCTCACCATGCTTCATCAAAAGAAGAACCGAGTCTGGGCGGTACATCTACAGTCTAGAGACTATTTGGACGTCCTTCCTACTTCAGCGAAGTATAGACGTAATGTCAAAAAGGACCCAAGGGTCAAAGCAAAAATGGAGTAATGACAAAATCCTAGCTCCAAGTCTTGATGGTACATATACAACCTAGAGACTATCTCGGCGTTCTCCCCCCATTCCAGCAGGGTGTGGATGCAACAATCAAATAAAAGTGGAGTGATGGCAAAATCCTAACTTCAGATCTTGATGGCAACATTTACAGCCTAGAGATCATCTCGACGTTCCTCCTCATTTAAGCAGGGTGCGGACGCAACTATCAAATAAAATTAGAGCAAAAACATATTCCTAGCTCTAGATCTCAATTGTAATACATACAACATAGAGGTCATATGCATGTCTACCTTACTTCATCGAAGAATCGGTGCAACATCTTTAAAGCAAAAAACGAAGTGACGATATATTCCTAGCTTTGGGTCCTGACAACAATACATACAAATCCTAAAGACTATTGAAGATCATCCCATCCCAGAAGGGTGTGGTTATGACTCATCGGGGCTCCAAATTGAGCCTAAACTCAAGTAAAAAGGGCCACGGCAAATACCTAACGCTTTTTCTTCTGACGGTAATATATATACACCAACTTAAAGAAGATTATTTGAAGACGCCTTGTCCAGCCTCAAAAGGGATCAGAGACATGACAGTTATGGGGCTATTCGAACAACAGCTTAAGGATATATCGAGGAATACATCAGCCAATGCGATGGTACGATAGACTTAAATCTAGTACCACAAACCTAACGGACCCCTGTCATAAAAGAATGAGGTTGTCTACATCCAAAGTTATGGCAAGTTTGTTTATAAACCCAAGGAAGGTAAACTAAAAGCACATTGAAATGGGTGAATAAACTATAAACTCTGAAATGAGGGAATAAATTAGAGACTCTGAAATGAGTGAATAAACTATAAACTCCGAAATGAGTACATAAAGCTAGTTCACGCCAGATGACATCAAGAAACAGAAGAGTGCATGTGAATAAAAAAAATGTATATTCTTTATTCATGAATCAAAATGTTTGAAAGATATAATTTGTATTGAAAAATGGATACAATTGTAGCCTCTAAGAGAACGGGGCTTTTAATAAAGCGGCAACCCGCTCATTCTCCTACCGCAGCTCATTCTCATGCTCCACTATGGTGGCTAGCATTGCTTCGATTTGAACTCGTTGCTGCAAGCACGAAGAAAGCTTCTTAGAAATTTCCTGCTTAGCAATTTCGGAGCACCGCATTCCTCGCTCGGTAGAGTCAAGGTCCCGCCTCAGCACCATTCCTTCAGAAATGCATCATTGAAGGTTTTCAAAGATAACTTGGAGCCGCGCAACATTTGCTTTTACCTGGGCACGTAATTGTCTTGACTCTCTAAAAGCCGTTTCATGATCCTTCTACTTCAGAACCAACTTCTGCTCATAATATTGAATGAAAGCGGTATTTTGTTCGATCCATGCTATCAATTGAGTCTTTGAGGATAATGCCTCAGGCGTAACATGTTTGCGCTCGATCTTATGCAGACAAGCCTCGATATGCTTACAATAATCAACCCAGATGCGGACGAAATCTTCATTATGGAAAGTCACAAGAGTCTCCAGTATATGATTGACTTCATCCGCAAAGTACGCGATAGAAGTGAGAGCCTCGACATTAAGGTCTTCAATAAATTCACTTAGCATGCGCCTACTATTTGCTGCGCTTTTAGAAGATTGGCATTTAGCGAAAGGACCTGCCAGCATAGAAACGCGGGACTCAAAAGGAACCAAATCCAGTGGAGCTACTACAAAATAAGACATGTACAAAGACGGGTCAGATTTCAGCCTAAAATAATAAAAATGAATAAGTTCTAACCTACCAATAGTTGAAAGCGGCAAATCGGGGAGCATAGAGGGCTCGGCCATTTCTTCATCTTCTCCTTCGAGCCGTAAAACTCTAGTCCGTTCGGAAAAAAGCTTATTAGAGAAGGATTACTAGTAGAAAGATGAAATAAGAAATGAAAGATATACTAACCAATGCCAGAAGAAAGGATAGATCCTGATTGGAAGACGAAGTGCGAGGCTAACATTTGTCACAGATGGTTGAAAAGCATTCCTACAAGATTACGACAATATACGTTAAGAAATTAATCTAAGGAGTAATATCAATACTGAAACGAAATAAAAAAAAATGGAAGTAAATTACCTTCCGTCGCTGAGCCCGAGAAAACTCAGGGAGCTGCAAAAGAGATGGGTGGAACAACAACAGTCATGGTGATAGCTGACGGGGTTCTTCAACCAGCAGATCGCCAAGATTTACCGTGCCTATACCAGAAATAAAGAAAACGTTAGCAAATGTGTCTAGCAGAAATAAGGATCTGAAAGTAATAGCACAGAAGATACCTGAGGGTTTCATGAGAACCGATGATGCGGGAACCATGACTGTATCTGGAGCATCACTAATCGCGACAGCCTCTTCGACTTCTATTACTATAGAGGAGACAGATTAAAAATCTACGCCCTCATCTCCCGAATCAATAAGGGCCGTCGCTATGCTAGCATTACCCATGGATACTGGAGATCTACTGAGAGAAGGAGTGGCAGTTAGAGCAACATTAGATTCAAGATGAAGGCCCTCCATCCGAGAATCCCCAGATGCCACCATCTCATCCACAACCCCGGCATCTGAACTCGTCCCTACCGTATCATTCAAAAAGGGGGGAATGTTGTGATTTTAATAAGTGGATATGGAAAGAAACTTGGAAAATAAATAAGTCCTACCAGGTTTCGTTAACATTTCGTGCGCCGTCTCACCTTGAAGTAAACATTCAGCCCTTCATGAGCTACACGCATGATCTGCCTGTGAGAGGTTGACAAGGCAGGGGGAATGTCCTCCATGAGAGCGTCAGGGGTACGTATTTCACTCGAACCCGCATCTATGGACAAGCTAGCCTGACGCTCCCTTTCTTCGTACTTCCAGTGTTTCCTCTCCGTCTTAGCCGTACGAAGAGATCTCTCCAGAACTACCGAAAAAGAAAGATCTTCATCTGAATCAGACTCAGCCTCCGATTCTGCTACAATTTCCGTCATCGGCTGCTTTAACGATGCTTCCCGTAGTGGCCTGAACAATAGTCGGTAACTCTGAAGATTTCGTAGGGGCCGTCGGGGGAAAAATATCCTCAGCGCTAACACCCAAAGATGGCACCTCACTCGAAATAGCACTAACTACGGTAGTTCCTATAATGAAGAGAAAAGAGTCAAGGTGTGGGAAAAATGAGCTAAAAATATTTTAAGAGCGTCATAAAATAAATCATACCAAGGCCCATAGAAGCATGAAGCCTCTCTTTCTCGAATATTTTGATAGATGCTAGAAGAGCTTCTTCAGTAGACATGACTGTTAAGAAAGAAGTGTTAATAAAGTGCAATAACATTTTTACTCTAAAATATACAAAGAGTATAGACGATGCATACCCGACGCTGCAAGGGCAACAAGCGCTGCTTGCTCGCGGGCCAATCATTCAGAAGCCTCAAGAGTGGCCTGAAGATCAGTCGCCGCGTTCTCGTCGACAAAAGTTTTAGGACGAAAAAATCGTCATTGGTCCCGTACTCTGACAGACCTTCACTATAATGAGCATGGGGCTCTTGACCAAAAACAATGTCCGCCGAAAACATAGATTTCTTTTTTGTTTGCGAACCAAGAGCAACCCCCGACGATAAAAGCTTTCTTTTTGTCGGCATCTTGGGGCAGCGTGTTCCAATGTCCGAGCCAATGTCTAACTCGGGAAGCACTATAGGCGCCACATCAGGTCATGGCTTAGCCCTCGACACCATCGGAAAAACACGCGGAGCCACTACCGCATCGCTCCCTCTCAAGGAAGGGCGGACGACTGCGTGTCGTTTCAGCGGGACCGCAGGGTTGCTAGCCGGGACAAAATCTTTGTGATCAAGAAGTATCCACCTCTCTTCTTTGATAATGGCACCCGTCGCATGCTGATACCAGGCTATATAAGCATTTGAGGCATTCGGAATATGACTAGATTCAACAATCAGGAAATAAGATCTCGTATTCAGTCGCATAAAATGGTGGATCATATTACAAACGCTCTCCTCAGAAGCAACCGGATCGACAAGAAACGCTTCGAGGGGAACAGTTTGGTTATAGCCTAACTGTTGAGCGAAACGATTCGGGTTATACCTCATGAAAAGCACTGATGCATTTTGCCTGAATACTAAAAACCCCGGCCTGATAGAGTACAAATGTACATTTTCCCTGGCCTTCAAAGCAGAAACCCCATCCTTGAATACGTCATAAAGCGGCTGGACTGTTTTGGAAGGTTCTTTACCAATAGTCAGGACCCTATCAACAAAGGTCATGCTATCCCCAACCATGTGCGGATGCAGAAGCAACCGCCGAGCCTCTCGTTGTGTTGGATCTGGAGAAGAAGCGTCGACCAATTGCATGACCCAGGGGAAATTATACCCTTCATAAAATTTGGGTCTCTTATGCACACCGAAGGCACCCAATACAAGCATCTCTATCCATGATGTGAAATAATGGAGAGGGAGATTTACGGGTTTCATACCCGGCTGGGTGGTGTCGGTTGCCATACTTAGGCCATTATATAAATGAGCCAATCCCGCAACTCCTACGGCCATATGAGTTCCTGCTGCAATACGATGAGACAGATAGAAGACGTTCGGTCTCATGTATCGAGGATGCATTAGGAGTGCAAACCAGCTGAGCCACAAGCCAATGAATCCCATGAAAAATATTTCCTCGTCAATGTCTGCTGCAACAATTTCTGCAAAAGATACGATGGGGGTGTCCGGAATAAAAAACTGCTTTAGATCCGCATCAGCAGTCGGCAACTTGTCCCAGCCAAACCCGAATGGATCATCAAGCTTGGAAAACTCTGCAGCCTTCTTTGACAAAACTTCTGGGTGAAGGAAACGGGAGAAAAAATTCGCAAAGCTAACCCCATGCCCCCCAGACTCCAAAAACAGGCTTTCATAAATATTCAACACTTTGATCAGGCTTGGGAACTTATGTTAGATAGCATTTTCCAGCTTAAGGCCAATGACGACTGATTCGGTGGCAAAGATATACTCGTCGGGAGGAAGTATCTCCTCATAGCGCTCCCCCTTGACGGGTAATCCAGAAATATCTGCGAATTCCTCTAGCGAAATCGATACTTCCCGGTTCCATAGTAGAAATGTGTGGGTTGGGATGTTCCACTGTTCCAAGAAAGACTTAACCTACCACACATGAGGAGTATGGTAATAAAAGAGAGATGCATAGACCGCTGGGTATAACCCTGTTTTCAGCAACAACGATTTCTTGGTCGATAAGATGTAGCGGGCCCAAATGAGGTAACCAGCTAGAGGTCGAGGGGTCACTGCTATTGTATAAACCTAACCCTATGGACGTGCCTCTCCTTGACATATACGACGCCCCAAAATATTTAAGTCCATCGGTGGTTGGACTGGTATCGATGCCATAAATGGTTGAAGACGACCCTCTACAGTCCAATTAATCTCTTCCATGGTATAAGCAACCAACGGAGGGTTAACATACTGAATCAAGGGGATCGGTTCTGATGGCACCTCGCAAGCAAAGCTGCGCCGACCCCGGATGATGTAACTGTACCACGCTCCCCATAAATGAAGAGATTTCCTTTCCGGATCGTAGTCCCGGATCAAAGCAAGGACTTCACGATCAGTAGGAGTGTTAGCAAAAACACTCTCTGAGCGAACGTAGGGGAAAAATGAACCAGAAGCCATGGTACTTGAAAATAAACCTAGTGGAGGGTTAGCAATAAAAATACTGAAATAACTAAGTCTAAAAAAAACAGTTGGCCTCATAAAATCAAGATGGTGGCTCATCAATGATGAGAGATGTGCCCATTGTGAGAATCCAAAAGGATTCTCACTAAATGAATAGTGCTCATTAAATGAATAGTGGAGTTAAAACTCCCAATATTCCCCGAAAGAATGGTTCTTTTAAACAAACAACATATAACGACTCCGAATTTACTGTACGGATTTTCCAGTTTAATGTACAGAAATGAGTTATACAGCCTGAGATTGAGTTATAAGTAAATTTTGTTAAATAACAGCAAGAAACCACTTGTAGCTCACTGGTAAAGCCCTTGCAATGCTGTGACGTAGCCCCTGTGTTCGATCCCCATCAGACACATTATTTTTTCTGATTTTTTAAAAACTTTTTGGAAGCCCAAAAGTTTACACGTGCAATACACATAAAAATGAAAAGTAAGAAAAATCAAACATCTGGAAAATGGTTTAAACAGAGAGATGTACACGTGGCCAAAATCCAGAGCACCAAAGCCTTAGATCGACCGGCCAAATGCCCCCTAGGCCGGTACCGACGGTCCAACAGTGGCCAATAAGGCCCGGGCTTTGCACACTCGACTCTTGGCCTATCCCTAACTCCCCTGCACTGTTTGATTTCCCTGAAATCAAACAGATCCCCTTCAATTCACAATTTATCATCATTTTAATGCATTTTAATTCACCATTTTAATTCCAAAACCCTAATTCTACACTATAAATACAAACCCACACTTTGGTTCAGCATCATTCAGAAATTCCAAGCCAAAACTCTCAAAAAAATTCTAATTACAAGTGAAGTAGAAGAGGAGTTAGCAAGCGATCAACTTCCGGCGAAGAATCGAAGTTTTTTCGACGATCCCACGACGCCACGAAATTCAACCCTCTCTCTTCTACCTTTTCATAGGCTAACTAACTTATAAATCCCTCTTCTTCTTCTTCTTTGAAATTCCATTTCAAAACGTATATCGGTAAGTGGAGTTAATACCGATATCTTTTTCTAAAACCTAGAAAACTCCTTCTCTTTAATATTTTGTTCAATCTAATTTGTACACATCACTTGTAATCATAAACCATAGCTATTTAGAATCAAATTCCATAAAAAAAATCTCATGTAAAACAACTTAAATTTAAGTTTTTCTTTTAAATACCATGAACTTCAAACATCACATCTTTTAGTATTTTGTTAATACTTTACCTTTAGAAAACCTCACAGGGTAATGACCTACCCCTCACATACGCACTATACCGCTTTTGTGTGAATTTTTGGCTAAGAATAAAATATTACATTAAAATACCATTTACTATAAAAACCAGATTTCTTTTAAACAGTGTTTTAAATCCCTTTGCGATTATGCCTCTACAACCCTTTTTAGGGGACCCACTACTGGATGGTGCGGATTATCACACATACTTGGGATAATAGAGCGAGATGCAGACCTCCTCACGGAGCATTCGGCCTCGAAAGGTTTTAAATACGGTTTTTAAGAAAAATACATTTTCTAATTAAATAAAAATTTAAATTTTAATAATTATATAAATATTACAAATCCATATATTTTCAAAATATAATACCAATTACATTTTTTAAAATGTAAGAATTACAAGTTTCACCAAAATACTATCAAAATATCAACAAAAGACAAGTTTTACAATAAAATAATATGAACTTTCCAAACTAAGCTATTATCACTAAAATACCTCCAATCCTTAAAATTCATATCCATGAAAACCTTAAATAATATAAATAACTTCTCGAGGTTTATTTTTAACTAAATTATAATATTTTTCATAAAAAACCCTCGAGTTATTTAAAACAATATTTAAGAATTTTAGTAAATATAGGTTTAAGCGGGATCAATTCTCTTAAGCCCCACGGAGCCGAAGAAAGTGAGTGCTTACCTATTTAAGGTAGAAAACTTAACGGAGTTATCAATGGTAATCGTTTTGGAAAAATATACAAATTCTACTGTCCATGTGCAACAGTTACCGATGACTCCCGAACCTAATTTAGGATCTAACACAGTTACTGTTGGATTACGCCATCGCCCCGGCCATCAATCCGTGGCCAAATGCGGAACAAAAACTTTTAGACACCGGTGCTAATGGAACCCGATTCCCAGATCAACCCATAAGCCCTAGATAACAAAACATGTAAAGGAGTTTAGAGTGGTTATACCAAACGATCCGAGTCCTTCGGTCTTCAACCTCTGTCTCAATCTCTTCACGGCTTTCTTGATCAATCTTGATCTCCGGTCTCCCCACATCGAAGAAGATCCACGTCGAGGGTTAGTAATACGGGCTTCGACCTCAAAACCGAAGCAACTCGGGTATCTAGTTTGCTAGCCTAGATAGACAAGATGAAATAGAGAGTGTGTAGGATTACTTTGTCTCAATACACGCTAGGTTTCTCAACACATGAGACATGTAGGGTGGAGGTAGAAGAAGATGCCAATGGTGAAAAGTGTGAGGCAAAGAAAAAGGCAGTGAAGAAAAATGCCTCGTTCTAATGAGGTCTTTTGTTGTGAGCCATATATAATCAACCAAAGAACAACCAATAAAATGATCTGCCATCTTCCCATGTCTCACAACAAAAAATCTCATTACAAACATTGAATCTCATCATGCCACCATGACTCATCACAATGAGTCACCTAGAGCACATGCATGAATTAATGCATAAAAGAATCAATGCCAAAACTTACACCCACACTTTCCACCTCACAAACATTTAAACTAAATGTTTAATGAAGAAAAGAAATGGCATTATCTAAAGTAATCTTGTAATGAAATTACAAGAATACCCCTCATTTGTATATACATACCCGCATCTGTATTCCGACTGAATACGAATACAACGAGACGAAAATAATCCAACAATATAATACTAGGATCTGGCTTAAACCAAAGCCCACTAGTATTATCCGTCCGATCATAATCTGTACACAAGTGCACGCATATGATCGAACCCTGCCATAAAACTATACGGCCTCTACAATGTTTTGCCCGAAGCAGGGAAACCCTCTGTGTGGGACTCTAAAGATCCGTTAATACGCTGGCAGTTAGTTTAACCACAAGCACGTCAGCGGCACTAGCTGTACGTAACGGCTGCCCGGGTATTGAGCGAAAGGGAAGCCGACGAGCAAACTCATCCTGAAACCCCTACTGAGCCTGACAATGACAATATCCGTACAGTCATGTCCATTCGTCTATGAGTATCGCATATAGGGTTTAGGGGGTGGATAAAGTCAGACCCCTAATAACGCGACATTTAGTGTCGGTAAAAAGCCCATCACTACCTGAGAAACTACTGATCCGAATCAGTAATTCTCGACTACCTTGGCCCAGGATTTCTGGTGATGGTCACCCTGCACACCACGACATCAACCCCCAATACCGGGAGAGACGAATCCCCTAACGATCCGCTCACTACCTACATGTGACTCCTTTGAGTCGTGGCAGGGTAGTAATCAAAGCATAGTGGGAACTCACACGAGACAAATGACGATCTCAGGTCGATAGACTAATCTATACACATGTCACCAGGAAATTGCTATCTGACAATAGGTATAATACCAACTAGCAGGTTTCCGGTGAGTCCGTCCGGTGTACTCATAACCCAATGAGCACCTGTATACATCTTAGGTGAACCAACTAACACTAATGGCTTGTGAGACCGACCACCGCCCCTCGTCGGGGTCTCGATCTGTATACACCAGTCTAATCTTAGAGTATCGATGCCCAGTCTCGAAACTCCCACGACTAGGGACATTTTAAGGATGTGCTTATAGACCACCTAGCTCCCACGTATATGATCACCATCATAATGTTCGTAGTCAAGCAAGAATCCAATGGGCTCTATCAACATGTAATAGTGATCTGTAATGTCATCTGAAGCATGTACATGATGATAAAAACAAACCAGATAGCATACTATCATCTCGAGTAAGATTGTTCTACCGGTATCGGTCCTCCCTCAATCATTGCAATCACATGCCTGCGATCCAATAATTGACTTGAGAGCACTATAGCCAACAATCTCCCATTTGCACTTAAGGCTAATTATTGCGGTGTCGCATACTCACAGCCCGTGTGATACCGAACACCCAACTTCTCTACTAATCATTTTCACAAAGCTCGTTTGTAAAACTATTGTGTTCAAGAAATAGCCTCGGTGAGTGGATCCGCTCAAATATTTCTTTCTATATCTCTTTTTATCTCAAGTTCGCGGAGAAATCCATCTCCCAAAATGAGCAATACCTGTCTTAGAATATGTATGGATATCTGATGGGACCCAGTTCATAAATGAACTCCAAATCCAGCAAACTTCTTAGACTGTATCGTCTACTGAATTTAAACAGTATCCTGTGCCATACCTCCCTAAGTATCCGCTTGGACCACCTGTCTAAACTACTGCCCCTCGTCAAGAGGGAAAACTATAATTCTGACAGACACTCTGTCATCTAGGTCACCTTGAAAGCCTGAAATGATAACCGTCTCCCAAAGGAGGCTGTCGTTACCATATCTCTAGAACATTCACTTATGTTCATAAACTGCTTTCGAACGTTTCTCCAGAATTGGATTAATATATAAAATTATTATAGCTAGTGCAAAAACAACATCTGGTGTTGTACTTGATATCACATGATTGACTCAATTGCCTAAGCAAGTGATATGCCAATCATGCACATCCCTCTCTCCTTTATTCTGTAAGACACCTTTAGAGAGGGTGACTCCATCGTCTGCAGGTACACCACCATGCCAGGAGTCAACCATTCTAAAACACCTTTAGAATAGTGTCAAAATACCCAGATTAGGAAACTATCCAAATCTAGATCTAAAACCATAGATCTAGTAACCAGAATGCCTGATATAATATCCATATCCTATGTGGAGAAACCACTATGTGACAACCACAGTATAACCGATCGTAGTATAGGAATTTCACTTCCTACAAAGTGCATGTCATCCAAACACCAGGACATCACACCCTACTACCTTCTTAACAGATCCATCTCCTATTCTGATGAAGTCAAAGCCCATGACTGTCACATCAAAAATAGATGATCTATCTCCGCTATACCTGCTTTAGTCTATAAATAGACACAAGCTACTTGTCCACTATGCTTCCGCTGATCCCACTGACTGTAACAACCCTCTGGCAGAGTCATATACACGTGCACTTCTAAATCTTGTTTAGAACGACGCTATACTCATCCTCTTGCCGGATCTCATAGTCTAGACAGCAGTAATGGAAAGTCTGGGTATACAAGAACCTCCCTGTCACCGTCTTTGAGGATACCGAACTACCTCTCGGGTGCCTGAGGTTACCCACCATATCTGCGGAGTGGCTAATGGAATTTTAAACCCAAATGAATCTTTAGGTTCTATTAAATTTTCAGTAATCGTTTGTGGTTCTGGAATTACTTCCATTTCTACTATACCCCCACTACTGTTTTCTGAAAAAGTCCATTTTACTAAAACTGTGGCGAGTCAAGAACAATATCACTATTGATCTTCCAGATGGTAGAAAGTTAACCCTCGGCATAGCCCGGGATAACCCACAAACTACCATTACAGAAACGTACCTTGAGTTATCCAGAGTCTGGTTTTAAGTATAAACCGGACAACTCCATATACCTTAATATCGTTAAGATATGAACCATTCTATATACAATATAGAAATAGAGTCACTGATTTAATTGGAACCAAATCATGCAGCTGTCTCCAATGCATGTCAACTAAATGGAGAGAAGCCGATCGGCATTACTCAACTAGGAGTGCATCCAGATATGAGTAACCTGAAAGAGAAGTAAGTTCTCAAAACCCTTACTTTCAACTGAATAACAAACACAAGTATCTACATCTTCGATCACCTTGAAGAATCCTGTTACTTGCAACACATGGTTCTCTACTTTATTCTTATATCTATAACTTCTCAAAACTTGGACCTTGTACTTCTACAAAATACTTGTCTAAAACTGGAGAAGTCAAAAGTAAACAAAATATAGTACGAGTACCAACCCCTCTGTCCTAATGGACACTGGACAACATATATACTTTGTATAAGTCCCCTGAGTTGAATAACTCAAATCCTGTGCGTCGTAGGTTGAAAACTTTACTATGGTTAAGAAGAATTACACCACTATTTAATTCTCCTTACCCAATCATCAACTGATATAGGTAAATGTCATGGACATAATTTCAAAAAGTTATATCTCACTTTATAAAATAAACATACAGATATATCAGTTTGAAATTGGTGCATAACAACGAATATTCAAAACCAAATATTTGCCATCAGGAAAAACCCCAGATGATTTCCTCAAATATCACCAATTACAATGAATTCCGATATAAAGAGGATATAATCACCTAATTCTCAACAACTCACTCCTACTCATCATCTGTAAAACCATACAGATGTGAGAATCAAATCTGGTAAATACATACCCTGGAGTAAGGATCTAATAGGAAATCAGTTTCCAATTAACAATGCACAGTGAAAATGAAACATGAAAATGTTTTGAAGGGGTAGCCGGGTATTCCTAGTAATGCCTCTTTCATTATACTGATTCATGAATGTAACCTTATATTTCCTTACCATCTCTCCAAATCCCTTTATTTGTATTTACTTGTTACCTTCTGTACACTGTACTTAGGCTAAATGGTTTTCTTCCTTCCCTACCTTTTGGCACCAGCTAAGGTTTGGAAGAAGACTATCCAATAAGCGTAATAAGTGTACCCTCTTAATCCTAGGAGCTCTCGCAACCCGAGAGAAGGTAAAAGAAAAAGACAATTGAATAATCCTAATTCTATTTCTCCTGAACTAGAAACCATCCTCGAACTGGAACAAGTTCTTTCGAGTTCGTATGTGACTATGTGGGGTTACGGCAGCGCCTCGGCCATCAATCCGTGACCAAATGCGGAACAAAAATTTTATAAACTGGTGCTACCACAACCCGATACCCGGATCTACCCTAAACTAGCAATATGTAAACTAGGAGTTAGATGGTTATATCGAGTTGATCCATGTCCTTCGGTCTTCAACCATCATCCCAAGCTCCCACTAGTAAAATAGGGGTTGCCCCTACGGATGGAAATATCCGTAGGGGCAGATTTAACTTGGCCCTACGGATTAATCCGTAGGGCTAAAAGGTTGCCCCTACGGGCACAGACGTCCAAGAATAAAAATATTAATTCTTAATTTGGTGTTTGCCCCTACGGAGCCGCAAACAAAAGACCTACGGTTATGTCCGTAGGGGCAAGTAAATATCGTTTTAAAATAAAGCCAGATCGATCGCCTACGCTCACTTTCTCTCTCTCTCTCAATCGCGCGCGAGAAAAAACCCCAAATCGGCACGCCGTCGTTGCCACCGTCGTCGCCACCGCCGGTTTCATCGCCACCGTCGTCGCCACAGCCGGTTTCGTCGCCACCGCCGGTTTCGTCGCCAAATCGCCACCGTCGTCGCTCCAGCCCACCAGCAGCCGTTCAGGTATAAATCTCGAGGTAAATTAAAGCATTTTTGGATTATTTTGGGCTTAGGGTTCATGGCTGGGTCTGGGTTGCGCGCGCGAGAGTTGGGGTTGGGCAGGGGTCGCGGTGGCTGTCGGGGTCGGGGTCGGGGTAGGGTTAGGGTTGGGGTTCGGCTGCTGCTGGGGTGGGGCTGGGGTTAGGGTTACGGTGGGGCTGGGGTTAGGGTTACGGTGGGGCTGGTTGAATGGCTCTTCTGATTAGTTAACAAATACAATGTTAATTATAATTTACTCGACACAGATGGTAGAAAATCAGAAAAAGATCAAGAAAAAAATAATCGATTTTGATTTTAACATGCGGGGTGTTGATGCAAGATGTAATATCTAGTAGCAGATGCTAGGTATATAGACTAAAGAATAGTTGTAAATGAACCGCTAGCAAGAAAATCCTATAATTATACACATCGCTTGACGCATGAAGCCTGAAGCTCTTTCTTTTGGGGGATAAAACTAGTTATATTCCTGCATTGCCTAGAAATAGCAGTGAGTTGGTTAAAACTTTTCAAACACAACCCCCCACCCCCAAAAAAAAAGAAAGAAAGAAAGGACAAGGGAAAAAAAGAATAGCAACAAGCAATACAAGCTAGCAACCGTAAATAACTGCTGAGATTATGTCTACCTTGGCAATTTGAACAATGATGGTCTTTTCTGGATTGTTAAGATCCACTTTATGGGGGTGAGCAACTGTATTTATGATTTTCATTCTGTCAAGTGTTGAAATAAAAATCAACACTTGACAATCAATCCAAGATGCTCAATAACTTGCTTCAAAACCATAATCTAATCTTGATGATGCTCAATATTAGCGATTTCCATGATCACGACACGTGGCAGATGACGTGTCTCATAACGCTTTATGATATCAGTATCCTATATTTGTAGTTTTAATTGTTGATTGTTATAGATGTATACCATTGCAATAATAGTTTTTGGTTGATGAATGCTATTGCAATGTAGGATGATCAGTTCTATCAATCTTGATCTCAATGGTTTAAAATCATGTTACACATACAACACAAATGCACAACAAACGCATAATTAGAGAGCGACTCGAGATATTCAGGTTAAAACCAATATATGATACTCGATGATAATATGAAACCTTCATATTCCCATCGATACCCATATATGAAACTAAAAGCGCCACTTAGTCCCCGTCTATCGGTTAACATACGTGCGATGCTCGTTGTGACCTAGAACTATACGAAGGTTGTTAAATATCGGACAGTATAGCTCGATACTAACAACCGTCGTATAGTCTACGCGACGAGAAAATTCAATCGTATGGTAACCCATAGATTTGTCCTGTGTGGACAAGTTAAGAATGTATAAAGCAAACGCCTTCATTCACTTGTGTTTTCATCCGTTTCGAGATATTTCGTCGGTATCTTTCCGCTGGTTCTCCGTGTACAAAGATAGATTAGATGTTCATTTCAACGTTGTTTCACAGCTTTGAAATGATTATCTATTCTATAACAGTGTACTCGGAGAACAGCGGGGAGGTGCTGCCGAAATTTACTCGAAACGGTTGAAAGCACAAGTGATGGGCGTTCGCTCTATACATTCTTAATGGGATAGAAGCCTACCCCCGACAGCCGGAACACATACATACAAACGCATAATTAGAAATCGATTCGAGATGTTCGGGTTAAAACCAATATATAATAATATGAAACCTTCATATTCCCATCGATACCCATATATGAAACTAAAAGCGCCACTTAGTCCCCGTCTATCGGTTAACATACGTGCGATGCTCGTCGTGACCTAGAACTATACGAAGGTTGTTAAATATCGGACAGTATAGCTCGATACTAACAACCGTCGTATAGTCTACGCGACGAGAAAATTCAATCGTATGGTAACCCATAGATTTGTCCCATGTGGACAAGTTAAGAATGTATAAAGCAAACGCCTTCATTCACTTGTGTTTTCATCCGTTTCGAGATATTTCGTCGGTATCTTTCCGCTGGTTCTCCGTGTACAAAGATAGATTAGATGTTCATTTTAACGTCGTTTCACAGCTTTGAAATGATTATCTATTCTATTACAGTGTACTCGGAGAACAGCGGGGAGGTGCTGCCGAAATTTACTCGAAATGGTTGAAAGCACAAGTGATGGGCGTTCGCTCTATACATTCTTAATGGGATAGAAGCCTACCCCCGACAGCCGGAACACATACATACAAACGCATAATTAGAGAGCGATTCGAGATGTTCGGGTTAAAACCAATATATGATAATATGAAACCTTCATATTCCCATCGATACCCATATATGAAACTAAAAGCGCCACTTAGTCCCCGTCTATCGGTTAACATAACGTGCGATAATTTATTCTTTTCAACGACAAACGCACACACAAAGCATATACACGGATTTTCTCCTTTGTCAGTAACTATCCTGTTCTTATATTTCTCAATATAGTCAGCATAACCTACAATTTATATGTTATTCAGTCTAACATGGCCCATGAGTACGTCAGAGTTAAGGACTGGATGTATGTGGATTGGAAACAACGTATGCAACCTAAGTTTGTCGCAGGAGTTGCTGCTTTCCTTGAATTTGCACGAGCACATAATAAGATCATAATAGAGAAGATTCTCTGTCCGTGCGATAGATGTGGCAATAAGTACTGGCAGAAGGTAGAATTGGCAGAGCTTCATATTGTAAAACATGGGTTTACTAGACTTTATTCAACTTGGAAATAACACGGGGAAGGAGAAGAATGCAGTACTGCGGTAGAATAAGAAGGAGAACACGATAATGCGGCAGGAGAAGAAGAAGAATTCGGTAATACGGCAGGATACGGAAATTTATTTCCATCAGAAGAAATGGAGGATATGGTAGAGGCTGCCCTAGGTGAATCTATTCATACCGAAGATGACATTCCTTCCGGTCAAGGACCGCGTGCGGATAAATATGAAAATTTCATGAATGATGCTAGGAAACCAATTTATGAGAATGCGAAGTATTCCACCCTCTCATGGTTCGTCCAACTTTTCCAAATTAAGTGCCTAAATGGATGGAGCAACAAGTCATTCATAATGCTTCTTTCGTTCTTGAAAGATTCTATGCCTCCGGGAAATAATGTGCCCGAAAGCTGGTACGAAGCCCAGAAAATGATGTCTGATTTGGGTCTAAAGTGCGAGAAGATTCAAGCATGTCCTAAAAATTGCGTGTTGTACCGGAAAGAGAATTCATATTTGAAAGAGTGTCCAACATGCGGAGAGGCCAGGTATAAGCCGAAAGATTCTGATAAGAAGCCTGATATACCTGTGAAGATAGCACGATATTTTCCCATAACACAGAGGCTACAGAGGCTATTCAGGTGCAAGAAAACAGCCGAGGCAATGATTTGGCATCACCGTGCTCCTCCAAGCGAAAATGGAAAAATGAGCCATCCAAGAGATTCACCAGCACGGAAGGATTTCGATAGGAGGCACGCAATATTCAGTAGCGATCCTCGCAATGTCCGGCTCGGACTGGCTGCCGATGGCTTCTGCCCATTCAACTATATGGATGGAAGTCACGGTAAATGGCCCGTTGTAATGATAATTTATAATCTGTCGCCTTGGTTGGCTATGGACAAATCATACTTTATGATACCTCTTCTTATCGACGGACCAAACTCACCGGGGAACAATATCGACGTCTATCTCCGACCTCTGATCGAGGAGCTGAAAACTTTGTTCATTGATGGTGTAGAGACATATGATTCAAACACAAATACAACCTTCATACTGCGTGCGGCTTTAATGTGGACAATTAATGACTTTCCTGCATATGGAATGCTATCAGGTTGGTCCGTACATGGTCACAAAGCATGTCCTCATTGCCATGAACACACAACATCAAAATTTTTGAATTTTAGCAGGAAGGTTTGTTATTGCGGCCATCGACGTTTTTTGCCTCCAGACCACCCCTATAGGTTAGATACGGTTCACTTTGATGGTCATCAGGAGCTTCTTGGGCCTCCATCCCCATTGTCCGGAGAGGACGTGACTGCTAAATGGGATGGTTACAATAACGTGACCTTCGGGATGGATCCGACGAGACAGGTCAAACCACAATATTGGAACAAGTTAAGCATTTTCTTCGAGCTTCCGTACTGGTCTACAAATTCAGTGCGTCATTGTCTGGACATCATGCATATAGAGAAGGGAGTATCAGAGCACATACTTAACTTGCTTCTGTGTAAAGACGGGAAATCGAAAGACAACATGAATGCCGGATGGATCTACAAGAGTGGGGAATAAGAAGTGAACTGCACCCTAAACCGGTAGCGGGTAAACCGGGCAAGTTTGTACTTCCCAATGCCGCTTATCATATGTCACAATCGGAGAAGAAAAGATTCCTGCAGGTGTTGCATGATTTGAAAGTCCCCATAGGTTTCTCAGGATCATTCAGCAAGAAAATAAAAATTGTGAAGGGCAAGATCGATGGGCTGAAAAGTCATGATCACCATGTTATCGTGCAGCACCTTCTTCCATTAGCCCACAGGACTTCTCTCCCCGACTCGGTTGGTCTAGTAATCAACGACCTATGTTGTTTTTTCAGGGAGTTGTGTGCTAAAATACTGGAGGTTGCGACGCTGGATAAACTAGAAAATTCTATTGCGTTGATACTTTGCAAGTTTGAGCGTATTTTCCCACCGTCATTCTTCGATATCATAATACACTTGACGGTTCATCTTGCAACTGAGGCGAAGTTAGCCGGACCGGTACAATATCGATGGATGTATCCCGTCGAGAGGTACGTGTAATTTTTCGTTTCGCGCAATTTATAAATTTATTGTTGTCCTGTATGCCCGTGTTTATTTATTCAACATATTCTCATTAGGTACCTTTACACTCTTAAGAAGTATATACGCAATAAAAATCGACCAGAGGGTTCTATCATGCAAGGTTATCTTCTTGATGAAGCAACCACATTTTGTTCCCGCTATCTGGACGAGAACATTGAGACAAGGCTTAACCGACCACGAAGAATTCAAGACGGTCCATATGGTAAAGCCGAGTATAAGAGGGTAGACACTATGTTTATCAACAAGATATACCGGTTTATCTTGCTTAATTGCGCATGTCTTGAACAAATTAGAGAGTAAGTTCTTTTGGATTAATTATTATATCTGTGTTTGTGTGTGTATGAAATGACATAATATTAATATCACAATTATTTGTCGAAAACAGAACTCATTTTAACGAGGTACGTGAGGGGCATCCTGATTGGAACGAAGAGCGTTTGGAAAAATACCATCAGGATAATTTTTGTGATTGGGTCACAGAGCATGTAAGTTATTCGAATTACATTTTATTGCTATCAGTTTTAATCTAAACTTGTATCGTTATGTATTTATCGTAAAATTTGTTTTGTTAGATCCACGATCCGAACTTGTCTGCATCATTTGAGAGTGATTCAAGATGTTTAGCTCAATTTCCTAGTATGGAGGTTGCATATTACAAAGGATTTGGTGTCCTTGGATACAAATTCGAAGTTAAGGACATAGAAACATCTAGAACCACTCAGAATAGTGGGATTGCGACGGTAGGATCGGACGGTGTGATTTACTATGGGTACTTAAATTGTATACTCGGCATCCACTATCCCGGACGATCAGATCCCTTTTATATATTCCACTGTATTTGGTACGATCCGCGAACCGATACAGACAGGTGGAGAAGCAGTCTTGGGACTTGGAAAGATGAATATGGATTGACCAGTGTGAACACACTTCGATTTTACGGTCAGGACGATCCGTTTATCTTTCCGAACCAAGCGTTCCAAGTATACTACTCACTGTGTTTGAAGCATCCGGGGTGGAGTGTTGTATGCCGATGGAAACCTAGAGATGTCTACGATGTCCCAGAATACGAGGACAGCGATGAGGACGAAGAAGAGAGAAGGCTTAAAGTGCTCCGACCGTCTGTTTCGAAGGACGGGTTGTCTTCGACCGATCATGAAGTTACGTGGGTTAGAAATGACATCGACGATGAAATCCAAGTAGATATGTATGATGCGCCCACGAAACGAAAAAGGTTATCAATAATGTTATATTATTACTTCACATTTTACGCTCTAGATCATATATAGTCAATACTTTTAATGATTGTCTAATGCGTCCACGAACCGTTTATCTAGATTTGATGACGATGTCGGGAGCAGCGAGGGGCGGCAGGAGCTCCAGCCGCGGCAGAGGCAGAGCGGTTCTGCCGCCCGGAGAGCTCCGTAGGGAGCTTCAGAGGGCCGGTCTTGCACCTAGATCGGAGACCCCTTCGGATGCCTCCTTCCGTGTTGATTTGGCCACACCTCCAAGTATACTGCACGCATATCCATTTTGAATGTAATATTACAGATATTCATGCATGTTTATGTCAAAATTACTTATATTGTCAATGTTTGATTGTCTAGTTGTTGGTGATGCGTCCACATCTGGGACAGAGGCCACCCCCGCTCCTCCAGGTATGTTTATATATCATATAGTGTATGTATATTGATTTAGAATGCTATATCATAAATACACACATTCCTTTTGCTCTTACTTAGCAATTTTTATTATTGTCTAGCTGTAGGTGGTGACACCACCGCACCTGCGGGTATGTTTATATATCCTATAGTGCATGCATATTGATTTAGAACGTTATATTATTGATCTACACATTCTTTTTGCAATTACTTATATAATCTATTTTTAATTGTCTAATTATAGGTGGTGCGTCCAAACCTTCCACAGGGGCCACTCCTGCCGCTTCCATACCCTCCGCATCGTCTGCAGGTTAGTATGAATAAATTTAAAATATTTATTCATTTTACATATGCTCTATAGAATAAATATGAACTTCATGGAAATTTAGCGTCGATATTTATTTTATAGTTGGAGGGGATGCGTCCGGGTCCGGGACCCCGGTTGTTCCTCACCGGAGGAACTATCGTCCCGCTCGTGCTGCTGCTCGGGCCCAGGCTCATGCGCTAGTCACCGGAGGTATATATCACACTTGAATTTTTGTTTAACCTTGATTTCTTAATAAAACTTTGTCTTATTATTGATTGTCTTGATATTTCGTGCAGACGCAGGGCCTCTCCATCCCCAGAGGGGGACTCGAGGCCCGAATCAGTCCCATAGGCTGAGGCCTGATAGAGCTAGGGGGGAGGCAGCATTCCCCCTATTTTTTACCCTTGACTATCGCTATACCGGTCCTCATGCCGAGAGGTTCGGCCGGTATTTGGGGGACGAGAGCCGGATCGTGAAGAACTATCCACTTCACGTTGAGTGGGGCGAGCAGCACCAGCGCTCATTCGCCCTCTTCTTTGATCAGGCTCGGGTATGTATTAATATATATTTTCATTTGATCTATCCAATATATTTATTATTAACACTTGCAATCTAATAACAATGTTTTTTTTTGTATTTTCAGTTGGATTACGATTTTCAGCCTGTAGCCGACCCTGATCACCCGGGGAGGGTGCTCGACCTTCATGCTCTGTACAATGGCCTGATGAAGAACATGCAGGCTAAGGTCCGATACAACAGGAATGAGCTGAAGGCCGACTGCTACTCCCTGTGGATAGCGACCCCCGAGGCAGAGAGAGCGGCCCTCCTATCTACTCCGGCGTTTGCGAGAGTTGACGTAGAGACATGGCCTCTATTGTGCGCTTATTTCGACTCCGAACGCAAACAAGTATGTATTTTAAATTTAATTCATTATTTATGATATAATTTATTTCTTTGTGTTTCTTAATTAGAAAACTAAATGTTAATGCGTTGTGCAGAAACAGGCCGCTCAGAATACGGAGAACAGGAAGTCGGCGAAAAGGGGTCGCCCCACTTACACAGGTGGCTCGAGGAACATTACTCGAGCCATGGAGTTATCGGTAAATTAAGAGTTATTCTCTAATATTCTGCAATATTAAGAGTTATTCTCTAATATTTCTAATATTAAGAGTTACTTTCTAATATTGCAGACATCTCGGACCGTGGCGTCAGGTGGTACACCGAGCGTGCTGTCCGCATATCTTGCCATCCACGGCACCTCGACAGATCCCGCCACGGGCGAGCTTCGATGTCCCGACGTCGCTACCCAGGAGTACTGCGTAAGTGTTAATATTTTTTCTACCTAAATTTGAAATTTTAGTTTTGGAAGGTTCAAGTTTAAATTTTATACTTATACTTTACTGCTTAATGTGGGTGTAGGAGCGGGTGGTTGAGCAGGCCCAGGCCTCGGGAATCGATTTTACCGGACAGAACGATCCGAGGCTGCTGACCCCAGTTCTGGACGCCGCACACGGAGGGCACCACGGAGGTTGGGAGAGAGGCCGGGGATTGGGCCCTAGCAGGGCCCATATGAGGTTGGACTCCACCCCGGCGGTTACTTCCTCCGTCTCCAGTGACCGGCATGTCCATCAGGAACTGGATAGCTTGAGGGCCACCGTTCAGGAGTTGAAGGAGATGCTGGTATGTATACTACTTTATAGTAAAATATCATTTCATATTATATACATATCAACATATCCATAATTAGTACGTAGCTTGAGCTTATTTGGTTTTAGACTTAAGTTTGATTAATCATACATACATATGTAATTAAAATAAACAACGCTTTTCCAAACTAGATATCCAAACAGGGTTTCGAAATAACTTAATAATGAAACGAATTCGAATAATACACAGTTCTTACACGCTTCTTACACACGTTATGTCCAGACGCGACAGGGTAGATCGGCCGAGCCTCCACATGCATCTCCTTCGGCTGCGGCTCCGCAAGCCACTACATCGGCTGCGGTTCCGCAGACAGCTCCTGTAGCTCCACCGCCCACTCAGACTCCCGCAGCCGCGGCTCCGCAAGCGACTACCTCGACGGCGGCTGCGCAGACCACATCGCCAGCTCCACATGCCGCTCAGACTCCCTTATTTGTAGCATTGCAGAGTGTATTGACCGAGGAGCAGGCGTGCGTTATTCTAACGTTATTCAGAGGTGGAGCTGGACCGAACTAGGGTAGCTTTTTGGTTCTTATTTTTTGAAACATGTATTTATTTATATCACATTGTACTACATTTTGAAACGATATTGATATTGGTTTGTATTTATATCATATTCAGTTTTTGGGTTTCTTTTGTATATTATATATATGCGTGAGATGTGATTATGAATACTGCAATATATGATTTGATTGATGTATATAGTATTGTGCACAGGGCGGGAAAAAATCTAGCAGCCCATTATTGTAAAAAAAATACAGACAATATGTACCTACAGATTAAGCCGTAGGTATATACGTTGCCCCTACGAAGTTATCTGTAGGGGCAAACTATCAGGAAACCTGATATTTTCCCACCTGATCTCAGTGCAGGGTGTTGGGAGTGTCCCTACGGATATGTCCGTAGAGGCCATTGTCTATCCCCTACGGAGTTATCCGTAGGGGAAAAATATCAGGTTTCCTGATATTTTCCCCCCTGATCTCAGTGCAGGGTGTTGGGAGTGCCCCTACGGATATGTCCGTAGGGGCCACTGCCTATCCCCTACGGAGTTATCCGTAGGGGTAGAACACGGACCTACGGTTGTATCCGTAGGTACATACAATATATTCAAAAAAAAAATACATATATGATTTGATTACCCCTACGGAGTAATCCGTAGGGGCAATAACACCTACAGATATATCCGTAGGGGCAAGAATTTGCCCGTAGGGGCAAGTTCAGGGCCTCAACTTGCACCTGCGGCCTTTGCACCTACGGGGTATTTTTTTCGCCACTACGCAGATATCCGTAGGGGCAGTGGGTTGCCCCTACGGATAAATCCGTAGGGGCAACCCTTATTTGTAGTAGTGTCCAAAGAGGCTCCTTGATCAAGTTTGATCTCCGGTCTCCCCCATAAGACGATCCACCTTGAGAGTATGTAATTCGGGCTCCCGCCTCAAAACAGAGGCAACTCGAGCATCTAGTTTGCTAGCCTAGATAGTCAAGATGAAGTAGAGAGTGTGTAGGATTACTTTGTCTCAAAACACCCAATGTTTCTCAACACATGAGACTTGATGGGTGGAGGAAGAAGATGAAGCTATTGGAGGATGAATGAAGCAACTCAAGAAAGAAATTGGCTAAGTGTTGTGAGCATGAAGCAAGAAGCATCAAGTGAAGAATAGCAAGCATGCTAGCAACTCAAGAAAATCACCAAGTGAAGAAAATATCTCACAGCCCTTATCATAAATCAAGCATGCAAGAATAGTGTAGGATGAGTCACTACATGACTCACCCCATGAGTCACCAAAAGAGCCATGCTTCATTAAAACCAAACTCCACCTCATCCTCCACCTCATTAACCATTTAAATAAATGGTTAAAAACTAAATGAGGTGGCATCTTCTAGAAGCATCTTATAATGAAATTACAAGAATATCGCTCACCCGTATATACATACCCGTATCCGTATTCCGAAAAATACGAATACAATGAGACGAAAATAATCCAACAATATAATACTAGAATCCAGCTTAAACCAAAGCCACTAGTATTATCCGTCCGAATCATGACACGTGCATAAGTGCACGTATATGTTCGAACCCTGCCATAAAACCACACGGCCTCTACAACATTTCGTCTGAATCAGGAAAACCCTCTGTGTGGGACTCTAAAGACTCATCAATTCACTGGCAGTGGATTTAACCACAGGCACGTCAGCGGCACTAGCTGTACGTAACGGCTACCCAGGTTTTGAGCTAAAAGGAGGCCGACGAGGAAACTCATCCTGAAACCCCTACTGAGCCTGACAGTGAAAATATTCATACGGTCCGGCCCGTTCGTCTATGAGTATCGCATATTGAGTCTAGGGGGTGGATAAAGTCAGACCCCTAATAACGCGACATTTAGTGTCGGTATGAAGCCTATCACCACCTGAGAAACTACTGATCCAAATCAGTAATTCTCGACTACCGCGGCCGAGGATTTCTGGTGATGACCACCCGTGCACAACGCGACATCAAACCCCAATACCGGGAGAGACGAATCCCCAACAATCCACTCACTGCCTCCATGTGGCTTGGGACTGTACCCAACTAAAACCTGTTTGCACGACTCATTTGAGCCGTGGTAGGGTAGTAATCAAAGCACAGTGGGAACTCACACGAGACAAATGACGATCTCAGGTCGACAGACTAACCTATACATATGTCACCTGGGAACTGCTATCTGACAGTAGGTATAATACCAATTAGCAGGTTCCCGGCGAGTCCGTCAGCATTGAAGGGTAACTTTATAGGGTTCTAGTTTATCCAGTCGGCTTCAATACAAGCCGTATAACATTACATTCCAATATGTATTTAATTTAATATATATTTTTCAACATGACATGTACGGTGCATTCCAGTTTTAGCGTCGTCTTTAGGAGGCGACTTTACTTGATTATAAACACGATATTTTGCATCCAAATTTCTACACGATATTCGTAAATAGTAAAGGGATCTAATTATCGCAAGTTCCGCCATAATAAGATATGTTTCGGTTTATAGTTCGCATCAAACACCTAGGGTAGCGTTTGGTATTCGGTCGAAAACAAAAGATTTCCTTAACCAACAAGCGATAATCAATTCTTATAAATTCTAAATGACATCAATACGGGCTAACCAACTGAGTTGGGTTCGATTCATTACTATCAACATGATGGCTCAAGTATAAGTGTTCGATTTATTACTTAACGTTATTTAGAGATATAAATGTATATACCCATACACACATATATACATATCTATTTATAATTATCGAATATTAGCATTAATCTATAAAATGATAATAGCATGATTAGGAAGAGATGGGATTTCTCTTGCCTGGAGACGACGACATGACAGCGGTCTACAACCATGGCATGGAGACGTCACGACACGATACACGCGCGACTCGTATGGCTCAGGTGAAGACTTAGGGGCATCGGCATGATGCAGAGGTGAGCACAGGTGCTGTGGCACGGTAGTGAAGTGCAGCGGAGCTCCGGGGGTGGTATAGGCGATGAGTGGATGGCGAGGAGAAAGTGGGTGCAGTGGGTGTTGGCAGTGGGGAGTCGGGGTGTTGGTGATGGCTCGCAGGCGTGGCGGTGATAGGAGGGAGGTCGATGGTGGGTTTGGTGGTGATGTAGAAGTTGGTGGGTCGATTGAGAGGAAACCCTCTGTGTGGGACTCTAAAGACTCGTCAATACGCTGGCAATGGGTTTAACTACACGCATGTCAGCGGCACTAGCTGTACGTAACGGCTACACAGGTATTGAGCGAAAGGGAGACCGATGAGTAAACTCATCCTGAAACCCCTACTGAGCCTGACAGTGACATTATCAGTACAGTCCGGTCCATTCGTCTATGAGTATCGCATATCGAGTTTAGGGGGTGGATAAAGGCAGACCCCTAATAACGCGACATTTAGTGTCGGTATGAAGCCCATCACCACCTGAGAAACTACGGATCCAAATCAGTAATTCTCGACTACCCCAGCCGAGGATTTCTGGTGATAACCACCCGTGCACAACGCGACATCAACCCCCAATACCGGGAGAGACGAATCCTCAACGATCCGCTCACTACCTCTATGTGGCTCGGGACTGTACCCAACTTAAACCTGTTTGCATGACTCATCTGAGCCGTGGTTGGGTAGTAATCAAAGCACAGTGGGAACTCACACGAGACAAATGACGATCTCAAGTCGACAGACTAACATGTACACATGTCACCTGGGAACTGCTATCTGACAGTAGGTATAATACCAACTAGCAGATTCTCGGCGAGTCTGTCTAGTGTGCTCATAACCCAATGAGCACCTGTATACTATCTTAGGTGAACAAACTAACACCAATGGCTTGTGAGACCTGGCCACCGCCTCTCGTTGGGGTCTCGATCAGTATACACTAGTCTACTCTGGAGTATCGATTCCCAGTCTCGAAACTCTCACGACTAGGGACCTTTAAGGATGTGCTTATAGACCACCCAGCTCCCACGTATATGATCGCCATCATACTGCTGGTTGTCAAGCAAGAATCATATGGGCTCTATCAACATGTAATAGTGATATGTAATGCCACCTAATGCTGTACATGATGATAAAGACAAATCAGATAGCATACTATCATCTCGAGTAAGACTGCTCTACCGGTATAGGTCCTCCCTCAATCATCATAATCATGTGCCTGTGATTACAATAATTGCCTTGAGGGCATTATAGCCAACAATCTCCCACTTGCACTTAAGGCTAATTATTGCGGTGTCGCATACTCACAGCCCGTGTGATACCAACCACCCAACTTCTCTACTAATCAGTCTCGCAAAGACCGTTTGCGAAACTATTGCGTTCGAGAAATAACCTCAGTGAGTGGATCCGCTCCAGTGTTTCTATCTTTATCTCTCTATATCTCAATTTCGCGGAGAAGGACTATCTCCCGAAATGAGCAATACCTGTCTTAGAATTCGTTTGGATATCTGATGGGACCCAGTTCAGAAATGAACTCCAAATCCAATAAACTTCTTAGACTGTATCATCCACTGAATTTAATCAGTATCTTGCGCTATGCAGTCCTCAGTATCCGCTTGGACAAACTGTCCAACATATTATCCCTCAAAAGAGGGAAAACTAAAACTCTGACAGCCACTCTGTCATCCATGTCACCTTGGAAGCCTGAAATGATAACCGTCTCCCGAAAGAGGCTGTCGTTACCATTTCCATAGAACAACCACTTATGTTCAAAACTGCTTC
Source organism: Agapanthus africanus (assembly GCA_030015575.1). Classification (NCBI taxonomy): domain Eukaryota; kingdom Viridiplantae; phylum Streptophyta; class Magnoliopsida; order Asparagales; family Amaryllidaceae; genus Agapanthus; species Agapanthus africanus. The sequence continues at coordinate 20,830,437 of JASDDO010000028.1, read as the reverse complement.
CCTACGTTTCTCCAGGATTGGATATATATACTTATTGCAGCTAGTGCAAAATCAATATCCGGTGTGGTACTTGACATTTCATGATTGACTTAATTTCCCAAGCAAGTGATATGTCAATCATGCAAATCCCTCTCCCTTTTAGTCTGTAAGACTTCCTTTAGAGAGGGTGACTCCATGTCCTGCGGGTGCAACCACCTCGCCTGGAGTCGTCCATTCTAAAACACCTTTAGAATAAAATCTAAGTACCTAAATTGGAACACTTCCCAAATCTAGATCTAAAACCATAGATCCAGTTACCGAAATCCTGATATCATATCCATATCTTATATGGAGAAACACCTTGTGACAACCACGGTATATAACCGATTGTAGCACTTCCTATCAAGTGCATGTCATCCAAATACCTAGACATCATTTCCTACTACCTTCTTACCAGATCTATCTCTTATTCTGATGAAATCAAACTCTATAACTGTCACATCAAAAATAGATGATCTTTTTCCGCTATATCTGCTTTAGTCAATAAATAGACATAAGTTACTTGCCCACTATGCTTCCGCTGCTCCCACTGACTACAACAACCTTCTGACAGAGTCATATACACGTGCACTTCTCGGCGTTATACTCATCCTTCTGCCGGGTCTCATAGTCTAGAACAACATCACTGGCAAGTCTGGGTAAACAAGAACCTCCCTGTCACCGTCTTTGAGAAGACCGAAGTACCTATCGGGTGCCTGAGGTTATCCACCATATCTGCGGAGTGGCTAATGGAATGTCGAATCTAATTGAATCTGTAGGTTCTATTAAATTTTCAATAATCGTTTATGGTTCTGGAATAACATCCAGTTCTACCATACTCCCACTAATGTTTTCTGAAAAGAATCCATTTTTTTTTAAAAAAAATTGTGGCGAGTCAAGAACAATATCACTATTGATCTTCCTGATGGTAGAAAGTTAACCCTCATCAAAGCCCGGGATAACCCACAAACTGTCATTACTAAAACGTGTCTTGAATATATCCAGCTTCTGGTTTTAAGCATAAGCCGGAAAACTCCATATATTTTAACATCATTAAGGTATGATCCATTCTATATACCATATAGAAACAGAGACACTAATTTAATTGGAACCAGATTCAAAATACATGCAGCTGTTTCCAGTGCATTTCAACCAAATGGAAGGAGGCCAATCAGCATTACTCATCTAGGAATGCATCCACCTATGAGTAACCTGAAAGAGAAACAAGTTCTCAAAACCATTATTATCAATAGAATACCTAGCACAAGTATCTACATCTTAAATCACCTTGAAAAATCCTGATACTTTGCAACATATGATTCTCTATTTTATTCATATACTTATAACTTCTCAAAACTTAGACCTTGTATTTCAACGAAATACTTGTCTAAAACTAGAGAAGTCAAAAGTAAATAGAATATAGTACGAGTACCAACCCTTTTGTCCTAATGGACACTGGACAACATACAATGCTTTGTATAAGTCCCCTGAGTTTAATAACTCAAACCCTGTGCGTCGTAGGTTGAAAACTGTACTATGGTTAAGAAGAATTACACCGCTGTTGAATGCACCTTACAAAATCACCAACTGATATAGGTAAATGTCACAGACATAATATCAAAAGGTTATATCTCACTTTATGAAATAAACGTACAGATATATCAGTTTGACATTGGTGCATAACAAGGGATATTCAAAACCAAATATTTGTCGTCCGGCAAATCCCAGGTGATTTCCTTAAATATCACCAATTACAAAGAACTTCGATATAATGAGGATATGATCACCCAATTCCCAATATCTTACTCCCACTCATCATCTGTAACACTATACAGATTTGAGAATCAAATCTGGTAAATACATATCCTGGAGTTAGAATCTAATTGGGAAAACAGTTTTCAATTAATACTGCACAGTGAAACTGAAACATAAAAATGTTTCGAAGGGGTATCCCGGTATTCCTAGTAATGCATCTTCCACTATCCTGATTCATGACTATAACCGTATATTTTCATGCCCTTACTCCAATCCCTTTATTTGTCTTTACTTATTATCTTCTGTACACCACATTTAGGCTAATTGGTTTTCTTCCTTCCCCACCTTTCGGCACCAGCCTATGGTTTGAAGACTATCCAATAAGCGTAATAGGTGTATTCTTCTAATCCTAGGAGCCTTCGCAACCTGAGAGAAGGTAAATACTAAAGACAACCCGAATAATCATATTCGATTTCTCCTGAACCGGAAACCATCCTCGAACTGGAACAAGTTCCATCGAGTTCGTATGTAACATTACGATGGCATATCCAATAAATGAGGATCTTCGTAGTGATATGGAGTGTTCCGGAGAAATTCAAAGGTGAAGCAGGAGTAGCGATGATATACGCGGTTTCATCGTGAATGATAGCAGTCGCAACTTACTTTGCCCTCTTTCTAATCCCTTTATATGTCTTTACTTATTATCTTCTGTACACCACACTTAGGCTAATTAGTTTTCTTCCTTCCCTACCTTTCGGCACCAGCCTATGGTTTGGAAGAAAAATATCCAATAAGCATTGTCACGCCCCGCTTCCCAGTGTACGGCGAAGGGGACGCGACGAGGTCCGCTACGTATATATTCAGAAGCACATACGCTAAGCGTATCTAAGCAATATAAAATAAATACACAAAAGACAAGAAATAATAAAAACATCAACTTTTATTTATTAACATTCTTTTGTACAATATATGAAAGGAAATACAACTGAAATAAAAGAGATGTCTAAACAGTGGCATAACAGGAAATGAAAAATACAGAGAGGAAAAGTATACAATGAAACTAAAGTGCAGGGTCTTCAGCAAACTGCTCCAAGTCTTCTGCAGATGGCTCGATCTCCGCAGGGTCCAAACCACCTGACGACATTCAAAGAAGAAAGAAATAGAATATCATCAGCGAACAGGTCGCTCAGTAAGTCCCAAAGATAGGGGAAAAATAGACAAAGAGTAGGAGAGAGAGAGTAGCATTTAATGTTGTATTGTATTGTTGTAATGTTGTATTAACGCTGTTGTTTGTAGCTTGGTATAGAAGAATGCCAGTGTATACGAGAGGGGTCTCTATATGCTAGAGACCAGGGCAAACGGAATATAGAGTACAAGGCTCCGTTAGAAGGCCCGGAACAACGGCATTTGGATTCATGTTAGGTGTCTTAAATCTGACCGTCTCGTGCCACTTTTAACATCTTCCGTACCAATCTACCCCTTAAACCCCGCAGTGTCTTATTTGTATTGTTATCTTGTAAATTGTATTGATTGAATGGCTGACTGACCGAAACCATGATATCAGGAAACGGTTGTAACCGTAGAGTCATGTAAATGGAAAACTGAGAATCATATAAAAGAAATATATATCCATGGTTCGGTTCAGTCAAGTTGTATAAATTGATAATTGTATTCATGGATTCATGTGTTCATATTGAATTGGAATATTGTAGATTATAGATTGACTTGAATCATATTCAAGTCAGATTAATTAGACTCAAACCCGAGTCAGACAATCAGAAATGTGAATCGAAGTCTTATAATTGCTAGGGTCTTTAGGGTAATTTATAAACTTGAGGGGGTTTATGTAAAAATACTTTTATATACTTTTCAAAATACACATCAAGTATTTATTGTTCGTCTTTAGAGTTGTAATGAGGGTGAATTTTATGTTGTAACATTTCTAGTTAAAATATCATAGTTTTATAAGGGTATTTATCTGTAATATTGATTATTTGAAGTTCATGGTATTTTAGTGTAAAATTTATTATTGCGATTTTTAGGAAAATGTGGAAAATTTATATTATAATAAAATAGATATTTAAATGATAAATATACATATGTTTATACCAAAAATAATTTTAATAAATATTCTACATTCCAAAAATCTCATTTTCTTAAGATGTCGTATTTTAAACCTTTCGAGACAGAATGCTCCTTGCAGAGGTCTGAATCTCGCACTACTAGCCCGAGGGTGAGCGATAAACCGTACGATCCCGACCGGGTTCCCCAAAGATGGGTTGTAGCGGCGCTTTGCAAAGATTGTAAAATACTAATCCTTTAGAAGACGGTTTTATAAAGTAAAAGGTATTTATTTGCAAAGTGTAATTTTCCGTATTTTAGGTTCTAGGGTTTCCTAAGCCAACTAGCCTATTTCTAAATGGTCTAAACGACAAGTCGTTAGAAGCCTCAAATCGCCTCTTCACCGCCAATTGTGGCCAGGTAAGTACAAGTGAGGAAGGAGGGATCCACTCACGAATCGTGAGACGGGTCTTTTAAAGTTACCTAAGCTCACTTGCCTAGCCTAGACACCACAAAGTCATGTTTAGATAAACGATCGATGTCCACAACTTATCGTGTTTTCCTAATAAGAAGTATTTATTTAAAAGTGTATCAAATATAAAACTTTTAAGAATGGTTTTATTAAGAATATGGTATTTAAATGAAAGTTTCGTTTTATCGTATTCTAAATTTTTGATGATATCGTTTTAGGGTTGTATTTGCGTGTGTGTGGAGGTAGGTCATTACCTCGTGCTCTACTTTAAATGTATAGCAAAATTAAGGGGTTAAATGTGAAATCGAAACATGATGGTATTAAAGCGAAAAATACGATAAATTGGAAAGGTTATCATTTCATGTGATGAAACTTATTCAAATTGATTTTTAAAATTTTAATAGTCAAGATAAAGATGTTTAAACATGAATGTATTGGTGAGAAGTGAATTTTTATAGAAAACCGAATCGAAAATCGGATTTGTTCCGATTCCGTCGGGTTTCGTAATTTCGTATTTTAGAGAAATAGAAAGAGGGATAGAGTGGGACTTACGGGTTTCGATCTATACTAAAGAGTGAGGGGGACTAGAGAGGTTGTCGAGGCGTTGCTTATGTAAGGTTAGTATAGCACCCTATGAAGAGTTTTGAAGCATCACATGACCCAAAGGTATAATTTTTAAGATGCTAAACTAACATGCAAAGGGATCGATCCTAGAAAATTAGGGTTGTTAAACATTAAGCTAGAAAAGATTAGGGTTTGAAGGCTACAACCTTTGTAGCTCCCCTTTGCTAGACTCCTTGGTGTCTTGGGTGTTGAATCGAGGTCCTCTCGAAGTTCCCTTGTGTCCACGACGATCTACCACGGAGTACTCCGTCCAAGCTCGCTACTTTGAAAAACCGAAGGAAACACTCTTATCAAGTCGGCTAGACTTGAGTAGAATGATGTTGTGGTCTGGAATCTCACTTCAAAAACCTATCTTTAAGTGGTATTTGCTCACTAGGAAAAACAAGAGAGCAAAGGAGCTAGAGGAAGAAGATGGTGGCAATTTTAACAAGAGGTAAAAAGATAACCCATGAGTTAAGAAGCCAAAGAAATATATATCACTATATATATTTATTTCCTTCTTAACTTCAACCATGATTAAATTGATGGAGACATTATTTAACTTGAGTTTTGAATGATAAAGAGAAGGATAACCATAGGTTAGTGGTAGTTGAGCATGGTTAGGTCAATGGAAGAATGTGGAAGCAAGAATGATTATCCTTTCCTTTTCATTTTCTTTTTAAATCTAAAATCAAATAATAATCCATGGTGTGAGTCTTATATTGCCACCATTTCCATATGCTAACAACCATGATGGATGAGTGTATGTATGTGTGCATGTATGCACATCCACATGTGCATGAAACTAGCATGAAAGAAAGAAAGAAAAGCACACATGCATGCACACATCCATCATCCAAGAAAAGGTTTTAAGTGAGAAAACTAATAGTTAAATGATAAATCAACACTTGATTTATCAATCCGGTCATATCTCATATGACCCCACCAAAAGCAGTTCACCCGATCAATGTTCGGTATCATATACGCACATTTCAATCGGGTGCATGCGCATATCGCATATGCGCACCACAACGTTTTGCCTGGACTGGGTAACTCCTCTGTGGGACTCTAAGACTCGTCAATACGCCGGCAGAGGGTGATGATCATATCAAGTACCCTCAAGCCGCAAGCGGTCAGCTAAACGTACCGACCACCCGGGTATTGAGCGATCAGAAGACAACAAGCGAATCTGCTACAACTCCCGTCGAGCCATCCGGCAACACTACCGTACAGTCCGGTCTCTTCGTCAGATATGCTGCATATCGAGCCTACGGATGGTCACGTCGACCCCAATAACTCAATAAGTCGTGCCGGTGAATGGTCTATAACAGATCGAGAAACTACTGATAACACTTATCAGTAAATCTCAGCAGCCCTGGCCAGGGACTTACTGATATAACCAGTCGGGCACTGTACAGCATCAACTCCCAATATCGGGAGAGACGAAACCCCTCCTATCGCTCATTGCCTTCGTGTGTCTCGGGACTGTACCCAACGGCCATCTTCTTGCACGACTCAGTAGAGCCGTGGTAGGGTGGTAATCAAAGTACAGTGGGAGAACACACAAGGCTCTATGACGATCTCGGGTCTACAGACTAACCTGTACCAGTGTCACCTGAGAACTGCTATCCGACGATAGATATAATTCCATATAGGAGTTCTCGGTGAGTCCATCCAGTGTACCCAGTCACCACTGAGCACCCGTATATGATCTTGATATCAAACATCGATGAATGTGGGAACATTCATCGCCCATCGTATGGGTCTAGTATCATATACGCTAGTCTACTCTGGTATATCAATGCCCCGTCTCGATATACCTACGACTAGGGACGTTCCAGGATACGCTTATAGACTACAGATGTCTCACTAGTATGATCTCCATCATAATCAGAGTAGTCAAGCCGATATCCTCAGGGCTTTATCAACATGTATGAATGAATAGAAGCATGATCAAATAAACATGTCAGATAAAGAAGAACCAGATAGCATACTATCATGTCGAGCAAGAATGCAAACTGAATATATATACATGTATAGATACATCCACTATCACATAATGGCCTCTAGGGCATACATATATCCAACAATCTCCTACTTGCACTAAGGCCAGTTATTGGCGTATCTCATACCTAACATCTCAAAAAGTCGTTCATGCTGTGGCTGAGGGAGGGCCTTGGTGAGTGGATCCGCGGCGTTGTTCTTTGTGTCTACTCTCTTAATCTCGATCTCGCGGCGATCTACAATCTTCCGGATCAAATGAAAGCGCCTCAGGATATGTCTGGACCACTGATGGGATCTGGGCTCCTTGGCTAACGCCATTGCCCCATTATTGTCACAATACAAAGGTATTGGATCAATAATGGTTGGAACTACTCCTAGCTCCGAGACGAACTTCTTCATCCAGACGGCTTCCTTGGCGGCATCATTTGCAGCAATGTACTCAGCTTCCATCGTAGAGTCTGCAACAGTATCTTGTTTGGAACTCTTCCAACTTACCGTCCCTCCATTGAGGGTAAATACAAACCCTGAGATAGATTTGCTATCATCCTTATCGCTCTGGAAGCTCGAATCGGTAAAGGCCTCCATTTGGAGGTCTGTATTACCATACACCAAGAACAATTCTTTAGTCCTTCGTAAGTACTTAAGAATGTTCTTCACAGCTGTCCAGTGGTTCTCCCCTGGGTTGGATTGATACCTGCTTACAACACTAAGTGCATAAGCTACATCTGGGCGTGTACATAACATCGCATACATTATAGATCCTACTGCCGAAGCATAAGGTATAATGCTCATGCGAGCTCTCTCTTCATCGGTCTTTGGACAAGAATCTTTGGAGAGAGTGACTCCATGGCAAGCGGGTAAGGCACCCCGCTTGGAGTCTTCCATATTAAACCTTTTTAGGATGGTGTTGATGTACCTGGTTTGGGACAATCCCAATAACTTTTTGGATCTATCCCTATAGATCCTTATGCCCAGGATGTATGTGGCATCACCCAGGTCCTTCATGGAGAACCTCAGTGATAAGAATGATTTGACCGACTGTAGCATAGGAATATCATTTCCTATCAGAAGAATGTCATCCACGTACAATACGAGGAATGTGACAGCTCTTCCTACAGCCTTCTTATAAACACAAGGTTCATCTGGATTTTTGATGAAATCAAACTCTTTGATAACATCATCGAAACAGATGTTCCAACTCCGAGATGCCTGCTTTAACCCATATATGGATTTAAGCAATCTACATGCTTTCTCGCTGCTCCCACTGTCAATGAAGCCCTCTGGCTGATCCATATAAACGCATTCTTCTAAATCTCCATTTAGAAATGCTGTTTTAACGTCCATCTGCCAGATTTCATAGTCGTAGTGAGCAGCAATAGCAAGTAGGATCCGAATGGATTTAAGCATGGCTACGGGCGAAAAAGTTTCGTCATAGTCCAAACCTGGTCTTTGACGAAAACCTTTCGCCACAAGTCTTGCCTTATAGGTCTCTACCTACCCATCCACACCAATCTTTCTTTTAAAGATCCATTTGCACCTTACAGGTTTTACCCCAGGGGGTACAACGTCCAAAGTCCATACTTTGTTGGTGTACATAGACTCCATTTCGGATCTCATGGCATCCAGCCACTTCACAGAGTCACCACTCGTGATAGCTTGCTGAAAACTGGTAGGATCATCATCTTCCATGATACAGTCTTCTCTGTCACCATCAATGAGGAAACCGTAGTACCTCTCCGGTGGGCGAGAAGTCCTACCAGACCTACGGAGTGGCCGAGGTTCTTCAGTTTCTGTTGCAACAGCCGGTTCAACCAAATCGTCATTTGTAGTTTGTGTCTCCAGAACCTCTTCCAGATCTACTACCTTGCCATCATCTTTATCTGTGAAAAACTCTTTTTCCAAGAATGTGGCATACTGAGAAACAAACACCTTTTGTTCCTCTCTGTGGTATAACAGATATCCATAAGAATTCTTTGGATATCCCACAAAGTTACACATGACTGACCGTGTCTCGAGTTTGTCCGGATTCTTCTTTTTAACATAGGCCGGGCAACCCCAAATCTTAATTCTTTTAAGAGATGGTCTCTTCCCATTCCATATCTCATATGGCGTGGTAGACACGGCTTTGGTTGGAACCCTGTTTAGCAGAAACGCTGCAGTCTCCAATGCATGTCCCCAAAACGAGACTGGTAATTCAGCGTCACTCATCATGGACCAGACCATATCTAATAGGGTCCTATTCCGTCGTTCTGACACACCGTTGTGCTGTGGTGTGTAAGGAGGAGTGAGCTGAGAGAGAATCCCATTCTCTTTTAGGAAGTTTGCAAATTCTGTAATGAGATACTCTCCACCTCGATCTGATCGAAGCATCTTAATACTCAAGCCGGTTTGTTTTTCTACTTCTTGTTTATATTCAATGAATTTCTCGAAAGCGTCGGACTTGTGCTTTAATAAAAATACATGACCGAATCTTGAGAAATCGTCAGTGAATGTAATGAAGTATGAAAAAACGCCTCTAGCCTGTGTAGACATAGGCCCACATACATCACTATGTATGAGGCCCAGGAGCTGAGTAGCTCTTTCTCCGTGTCCGGTAAACGGAGTTTTGGTCATTTTACCCTTGATACAAGACTGGTAAGTCGCATAAGATTTATATTCAAAAGAATTTAAATATCCATCTTTGTGTAACTTGTTTAGTCTTGTTTCATTAATATGACCAAGTCTACAGTGCCAAAGAAAAGCTTCATTTAATTCTGAAAGTTTTCTTTTATTAGTGTGTTGTATACTGAAAACTGTGTGTTGATTTAGGACATATATTCCGTTATTAAGTGTACCATACCCAACCAACATTTGATTCAGGTGAATGTTCATAACATTGTTTTGCAATACAAAATTATACCCTTCATTGTCCAACAAAGAAACGGATATTATATTACATAGCATACTTGGTACAAAATAACATGGATTCAAAATCAAAATACATCCAGATGGCAACCCCAAGTGATACTCTCCCACTGCGACTGTATGTACATTGGAACCATTTCCAACGCGGAGAGTATGGTCACCTGTCCTCAAAACCTTGCTATTTCTCAGCCCCTGCATAGAATTGCAAATATGAGAACCTGAACCGGTATCCAATACCCAGGAAGCAGAGTTTATAGAAAAACAGTTTTCAGTCACAAACGCACCTGAAGCAGAAGCATCACCATGCTTCTTCTTGAGACTTAGGTACTCCGTGCAGTTGCGCTTCCAATGTCCTGTCTTGTGGCAATGAAAACACTCGCCTTTCCCCGGGTCTCCAGCTGTGGACTTTCCCTTTCCCTTCACCTTTTTGACTCCGCCCTTAGGATTAGTGGGTTTCTTCTTTTTCTTTCCCTTGGCCTTAGCTTTCGGGCGAGAAGAAGAAGACTGTCCAATAGTCATAACGGGAGTCTTTGCTGACTTCATAGTGCTCTCTGCACTCCTTAACATATTAAGGAGTTCAGGGAGTTCCTTCTCCATGCCATGCATGTTAAACTTCACTATGAACTGAGCAAAGGTGGAGGGGAGGGACTGCAGAATAATATCTATATATTGTTCATTGTCCATTGTCCATCCGAGGCCCTCAAGCTCTTCTATAAGAGCTATCATCTTCAAAACATGGTCTGCTACTGGTGTGCCAGGGGCCATCCGTATCTGAAACAGTTTCTTTGATGCTTCGTATCGTAATACGCGGGACTGCTCCCCATACAACTCCTTTGTATGGAGCAATATCCCGTGAATGTCCATGTCCTCGTGCTGCTTTTGATGTGTGTTGTCCATCGATGCAAGCGCGAGGCATTTTGCTGTGGCACAGTCAGCGTCCCATGTCTTGCGGACTTCAATATCCGCAACTGAGGATTTTGGGCCTGGGACGGGCGGGGCTGAAGCCGTGAGGACATATGATACTTTATCATAAGTCAAGGCGATCTTCAGATTCCTTAGCCAGTCTTTATAGTTGGTCCCATTCAGTTTGTTCTTATCTAGTAGAATCTTAAGTCCAGTCATTGGTATCTGCCATTAAGAGAGAGAAAAGAATACACTCAGCGAAAGCTCTTGCACAGATTAGATTGGTTTATTATCTTGTCTAATCGATGTTTCCCACTGCTTTTTATCAAGTTTTCTTTCAAACCTTAAAAAGAAAAACTAGCTAGGATTAATTACAGTCTACAACTTCGCTAACCGTTCAGCCAGGCCAGTGTCGGTACTTTGAGGGAGGTTCCCCGTGCTTTCGCACGGACCTAATTAGAGTAAACCTCGTTTTCCCAGAGGCGGAGCCCCGTTAACACCTTTCTAGACACCTAATGAGTTAGCTAATTGTAAACTGTAAAACTCTCCTAGGAGCAACTATTGCCCACAGTGGGATCGGGATCCAACCATCACATGGAAGGTATGCAATCTCATTGCAAATTTCAACACTTGAAATTCCCGATGTAATTTTTACCCCTAGTACTTATGACCTTAACTATGGTCAACAAATCATAAGTACCAGTCAAGTTCTACCCGTCATTTCTTGATCAATTAGACCCACCCATATGACCCTTAACTATGGTCAACAAAGTCGCATGAATGTCCTAATTAATCTGCATCATATGCAGTGTAGGAAGACATCACTTAGCTATCGTACACTACGCCTTAACTAAAGTCAACAAACGTAGCACGAATACTAAGTACTCTACTTCCTAAAATGACGGAGGGTTGCGAATGATTTTTAAGAAAATCTTTAACGCTTTGAACTTGATATCGTTGTAGAATCAAACAGTTTTCAAAAGGATTGGCTTAAGCTCCGCAGTTTTGAAATGTAGCTTTTTCATAAATAGCCGAGTAGTTTTTAAATCTGATTCTACAACATCTTTTTAGGTTTATTTTCTTTACATTAATCACATTAATGTAATCCCATCATTTAAGTCCTTAAGCCAATCACAGAAAAGAAACGAAAATAACACGTACGCTTATGCCATCCGCATTCGCCGCAATGTTCCGTTATGCACCGTTAGGTTACTTAACTAACGGCATACCGGGACGGGACTAGCGCGGGTGTAAAACATAAGCAACGTCTACTATATATCATATATATAATATGTCATTCGTCTTAGATATCACAGAACACAGGCAGCAGAAACATAGATATAATGTGGGATATCCTAGGACGTCCGTATTTAGTACTTAGCCAGAATAGAAAATACGGATTCCACAGTCGCGATGAATAGCCAAGCCCACACCCTGGACCCCTACGAGAGCGGCAAGTGACCCTACCAATCCTGGAGTTTAGGAGACCCGGTCTCGACTCCTCGAGATGGCCTCCCACTGAACCCCAGAACCCGGTCACCTGTGCTCCCCTCCTTGGGTCCATCCTAATGCGGAAAAGTAAATAATATACAACACTGGTGACACAACCGCAACCTGGAAGTGCCCCAAATAAAAGAATATTACATTACATTTGAATTTACATGAATGAAAATATAAAGCTCTCATCTCACAAAAACCCCCGGCTATTCGATCGCGACAATCCTACACATCATATCTCAGCAACACATAATATCACATATCATCAACGTAAGTAAGTATGCATACCCCAATTGTCGTTGATGTATAGCAACGAAACCGGCAATATCTAACATACTACACTTACGGTTACAGAAAAGAAAGTGTAAAACTACAATATTTGGAATCCAGATTCTCTTTAGACATCATAAATGCGAAATATCACATATTTCGTATTTCATGCCTAAACCATATGAATTCCACATATTGTATCACATTCCAGACAAACAGACAGTATTAAAGTTTTCGAACGAACAATCAAGCACCCAAGATTCACTAAAGCTCAACACTTGAGCAGGGTTCAAAAGATCCGGAGTGTGACACAGTAGTGGCGGTCCAGCCGTAGAAGGGTCAAGCCAACGCCTCATATGTGGCACGCCGTACTGCCCCAAACCCTAGGGTTCAAAGGGCAGTTCGAGACGGTCACATAATCGAGTTAAGGTTTGTTGTCTTCTAGAGGGACCACCGCAAAAAGACTTGCACGTATCTCCAAACTATTTAAACCCCGTGAATATTGAGTAAATGATATTCGTTCAAACACTTCAATACTTTCTAGTTTACCCGGAAAAGAAAACGAAATGAAAATTCCGATCGAAACCACGAGTCCAAAACCATCTCCAGAATTTTTCAACAGCAAATTCAGATTAAACATACTCAAAATATACTATAGCAGGTAAGGAAAAATACTGTGCAAAATGGAGTAAAAGATCCCCTATTATGGCCGCTGATCCGCGGCCTAAGCCTGATTAGGCCGCGTTTCCGCGGTCAAAAGTACTGTTCATGGCCACGAATTTTCCAGTTTGTCTTATCTTTACCTGCTCTATTTTTTGAGAATTTTTAATTCTGAAAAAAGTCAGTTTTTAAAAAATTTCCAGAGAGCACCCTTAAAAGTCGTATTTCAGTTCGATCGGAGTTTTAACTCCGTAAAAAGGTCGCCTAATGTTCTAGGTCGGCTCTGATACCAATGTAAGGTTAGTATAGCACCCTATGAAGAGTTTTGAAGTATCACATGACCCAAATTTATAATTTTTAAGGTGCTAAACTAACATGCAAAGGGATCGATCCTAGAAAATTAGGGTTGTTAAACATTAAGCTAGAAAAGATTAGGGTTTGAAGGCTACAACCTTTGTAGCTCCCCTTTGCTAGACTCCTTGGTGTCTTGGGTGTTGAATCGATGTCCTCTCGAAGTTCCCTTGCGTCCACGACGATCCACCACGGAGTACTCCGTCCAAGCTCGCTACTTTGAAAAACCGAAGGAAACACTCTTATCAAGTCGGCTAGACTTCAGTAGAATGATGTTGTGGTTTGGAATCTCACTTCAAAAACCTATCTTTAAGTGGTATTTGCTCACTAGAAAAAACAAGAGAGCAAAGGAGCTAGAGGAAGAAGATGGTGGCAATTTTAACAAGAGGTAAAAAGATAACCCATGAGTTAAGAAGCCAAAGAAATATATATCACTATATATATTTATTTCCTTCTTAACTTCAACAATGATTAAATTGATGGAGACATTATTTAACTTGAGTTTTGAATGATAAAGAGAAGGATAACCATAGGTTAGTGGTAGTTGAGCATGGTTAGGTCAATGGAAGAATGTGGAAGCAAGAATGATTATCCTTTCCTTTTCATTTTCTTTTTAAATCTAAAATCAAATAATAATCCATAATGTAATCCATGGTGTGAGTCTTATATTGCCACCATTTCCATATGCTAACAACCATGATGGATGAGTGTATGTATGTGTGCATGTATGCACATCCACATGTGCATGAAACTAGCATGAAAGAAAGAAAGAAAAGCACAAATGCATGCACACATCCATCATCCAAGAAAAGGTTTTAAGTGAGAAAACTAATGGTTAAATGATAAATCAACACTTGATTTATCAATCCGGTCATATCTCATATGACCCCACCAAAAGCAGTTCACCCGATCAATGTTCGGTATCATATACGCACATTTCAATCGGGTGCATGCGCATATCGCATATGCGCACCACAACGTTTCGCCTGGACTGGGTAACTCCTCTATGGGACTCTAAGACTCGTCAATACGCCGGCAGAGGGTGATGATCATATCAAGTACCCTCAAGCCGTAAGCGGTCAGCTAAACGTAAAGGCCACCCGGATATTGAGCGATCAGAAGACAACAAGCGAACCTGCTACAACTCCCGTCGAGCCATCCGGCAACACTACCGTACAGTCCGGTCTCTTCGTCAGATATGCTGCATATCGAGCCTAGGGATGGTCACGTCGACCCCAATAACTCAATAAGTCGTGCCGGTGAATGGTTTATAACAGATCGAGAAACTACTGATAACACTTATCAGCAAATCTCAGCAGCCCTGGCCAGGGACTTACTGATATAACCAGTCGGGCACTGTACAGCATCAACTCCCAATATCGGGAGAGAAGAAACCCCTCCTATCGCTCATTGCCTTCGTGTGTCTCGGGACTGTACCCAACGGCCATCTGCTTGCACGACTCAGTAGAGCCGTGGTAGGGTGGTAATCAAAGTACAGTGGGAGAACACACAAGGCTCTATGACGATCTCGGGTCTACAGACTAACCTGTACCAGTGTCACCTGAGAACTGCTATCCGACGATAGATATAATTCCATATAGGAGTTCTCGGTGAGTCCATCCAGTGTACCCAGTCACCACTGAGCACCCGTATATGATCTTGATGTCAAACATCGATGAATATGAGAACATTCATCGCCCATCGTATGGGTCTAGTATCATATACGCTAGTCTACTCTGGTATATCAATGCCCCGTCTCGATATACCTACAACTAGGGACGTTCCAGGATACGCTTATAGACTACAGATGTCCCACTAGTATGATCTCCATCATAATCAGAGTAGTCAAGCCGATATCCTCAGGGCTTTATCAGCATGTATGAATGAATAGAAGCATGATCAAATAAACATGTCAGATAAAGAAGAACCAGATAGCATACTATCATGTCGAGCAAGAATGCAAACTGAATATATATACATGTATAGATACATCCACTATCACATAATGGCCTCTACGGCATACATATATCCAACAGCTTCATCGCCGGTTGTTCCTAAAAACGCCGCCGGAATTTCGTCGGAGCTTCGCCGTGAACTTGTTTTCAAACTACACACATCTTGGAAAATTTTGAGAGAGTGGGCTTAGGGTTTTGGAATGAGAGGGTAGGGGGTAGGGGGTGTATTTATAGGGTAGGCTAGGGTAGGGTAGGTGAAAGGTTTTTAATTAAAAAAATTGTAAAAATTATAGAAAATTCATTAAAAATTGTAGAAAATTCATTAAAAATTGGAGTAATTAAGTGTTAATGGGCATTCTTGAACCGATCCAATAAATTAGAGTATGCAGGGGGTTATAGAAGGAGAAGAGGCGGATTTTTTGTGTTGACGAGTCCGGCCGGCGGCGCCGTGCCGATTCGGAGGTCAGGGAGGTGGAGGGTCTTCTGGTGTAGCCTTTGGTATATTTAGTTTTTCAAGTGTAGTTCAAAGTTTGGGAGTTATGGTGTGTGGACTGTTGGGCTTCCAAAGAATTTTAAACTAAATAAATACAAAAATAATGTGGGGCATGAGATTTGAACTCTGGTGGTTTGGTTCTGCAGTGCAAGGTGTTACCAATGAGCTACAAGCTTCTTCTTGTAATTATGGTGTGAAATAATTACTTAAAGTGGTAACAGCAACATTAAATACCCCAAGTATACTTTAATTTTAAAACAATTTTATGTACACTAAAAATGGAGTTATTTAAAAACAAAATAATTACATATATATGGTGCTCAGGTTAAAATACTCCTTTATGGATTTTGAAAAAAAAATTGTATAGAAAAGTGTATAGAAAAATTAGGATTATTACAAGCATAATATGTGTACTCTCCTAATCCTAGGAGCCCTCGCAACCTGAGAGAATGTAAAGGGAAAAGACAACTGAATAGTCCTATTCTATTTCTCCAGAACCGGAAACCATCCTCGAATCTGAAACAGGTTTCTTCGAGTTCGTATGTAACTATACGATGGTCATATCCAATAAATATGTGGATCTTCATAGTGATACGGAATGTTCCGGAGAAATGCAAAGGGTAATATAGGAGCGGTAATGATATATGCGACTCTGACAATTCAAAAGCCAATATGTTTTAAGAAGGTTCGGTTAACTTGGTTTATGAGTTTTAGTTTACGGTCGGGCCATGGTCGCTTCCAAAGAGAGAGAGAGAGAAAAGAAACACCCAGCGTGCACTCTAACCTAGATCATAATGGTTAATCACTTTATCTAATCAGGATGGCTCCCATCGTTTTCTCGAATTCTCATCCAAACCCGAAAGGAGAATTAGTCGGTATCATCTAAAAATCACCCGAGGAGTAAACCTACTCATCAGTGGGAATCGGGATCAAACTGTCATCGCATGATAACTTGATGGAATCCACTCAAGTTACCACACTCCAGAAGATATGCGCAAGCCTGGAAAGTTTCTTGCATGTTTGAAACTCCCGATGTGATTTTACCCATAGGACCCAAGTGACCTTGACTGAGCCAACATATCAAAGGATCCTAGTCAAGTTCAACCCGTCAATATCTTGATTGCATTAAACCCACCCACACGAGTCCTTGACTGAGCCAAAATGACCATGCGACTATCCTAACCAATCGCATATCCATGCAATAGAAAAGCACTACATAACTACCGAACACTACGCCTCGGCTAAGCATGACATACGTAGCACGAATACTAAGCAATAGTAATCTGAAATGATGTAGGGATACGGATGGTTTTTGGTGAAAAAACCTTTAACGTAATGAACTTGATCTCGTTGAAGGAATCCAAGTGGTTTTACAAATATATAGTGGCAAAAACTTTTGCTAAAGAGGTCACTCTCTATGAAGGGATCTCGGCTCTTTCCTCATTGAATGAGGTGCAGGATATCCCAAACTGAATACCACGATGCAAAGCAAAATAATGGACTATAGTAAAGTTATTACGTTGATACAAACTTCTGCCCAAGGGGTCACTCCCGATGAAGGGAGCTCGGCCCTTGCCTCGTCAAATGAGGTGCAGGATATTCCCAATCGAATACCACTATGCAAAGCAAAAGAAAACGTCCGTAATTTCTGTTTTTAAAAACTTGGTTCCAACAACATCATATAGGTTTGTTTTATCTTGCATTAATCAGAATCAACGCAGTCCCATCAATTAAACATATCACACCATAAAAGAACGAAAATATTATGTACGTATATGCCATCCGCATTTGCCACTGGGCCCCGTCATCACCCGTTAGATTACTTACCTAATGACAGAGCGGGAGCTGGACTAGCGCGAGTGCAAAACATATAAAACATCTATTAGTATATATAAATATATATAACAATCGTCTCAGGCATGATATAAAGCAACATCATAGAATCTCAGCCAACAACACAGAGTGGTGGATAATCCTGGAGCCTCGGGTTTTACTTGAGCTGCAAATAAGACCCAACGTTCCCTGTCGTGTGGATAGCCTGTGCAATGAAAACCTAGACCCCTACGAGTGCGGCAAGTTACCCGCCAATCCTAAAAGCGAGGCAACCCCAATCAACAACGTGAATGGGCCACCCAACACTTCACAGAATCCGGTAACTTGAGCACCCCTCCGTGGGTCAACCTATACCCCCTACGAGTGCGGCGAATAGCCCGCCAATTCTAAAGTAAGATCCCTTCCGTCTCAACGCCATGAGATGCAGACCCGTTGCCCTTTAGAACCCGGCTATTCGTGCACTCCACTGCGGGGTAATCCTAGTACAGAAAAGAAAATAATATGTACAGGGGTGACATCGACCTCAACCCGGTCGTGCTCCAAACAAATAATATACAAACTGGCAGTGACGGCAGTCCACATATTGGACGCTTACCCCGCATTATCAAATGTACAAATGAAACTAAACTGTACTACCATTGCACCACTGGCTATCCACCACGACAATCCAACCATAATCACAGCACTGCGCAACACAACACAAAACATCAACGTGTATGTCACGTTCGCAAACTTGTCTAAAAGAACATATAGCAGTTAGACGGGTTATATCGATCGAGTGACATTCACGGTTGCATATGCTAATCTAAGTACTGATAATCACACGTATATTAAAATTTCGATCGACTAAACTTTCCCAAATTGGCCCCAAATGCAAATGGAGCAATCAAACAAATCTGGGCCAAAACTATATATCCAAAAAATCATTTTTCCAATAAATAGAGTGCCAGAAAAAATTTGGCGACGTTTGGCCACAAAAGAGCGGCGGAACCGCCGCCAACAGGCACATTTCGCGGCGGTTACGCGGCCAAATTGTGGAGTTAGTGGCTCAAATTTCTTCTGGTGCCCTATAATTGCCTGCACGTATTTTTAAGATGCCTGAAAATATTTTTTGAACTGTTTTGAAAATCGGCAGAAACATGAAAATGGGATCGTGATTTTGGAAACTTTCGTCGATCGATCTTTTAAGCATGTCTAAACAAGCTAGTATGGGGTTAAAGGGTTGGCTCTGATACCATGTTGGGTTACGGCAGCGTCCCGGCCATCAATCCGTGACCAAATGCGGAACAAAAATTTTATAAACTGGCGCTACCACAACCCGATGCCCGGATCTACCCTTAACCCTAAACTAGCAATATGTAAACTAGGAGTTAGATGGTTATATCGAGTTGATCCGTGTCCTTCGGTCTTCAACCATCATCCCAAGCTCCAAGAGGCTCCTTGATCAAGTTTGATCTCCGGTCTCCCCCATCGAAGACGATCTACCTTGAGAGTATGTAATACGGGCTCCCGCCTCAAAACTGAGGCAACTCGAGTATCTAGTTTGCTAGCCTAGATAGTCAAGATGAAATAGAGAGTGTTAGAATTACTTTGTCTCAAAACACCCAATGTTTCTCAACACATGAGACTTGGTGGGTGGAGGAAGAAGATGAAGCTATTGGAGGATGAATGAAGCAACCCAAGAAAGAAAATGGCTAAGTGTTGTGAGCATGAAGCAAGAAGCATCAAGTGAAGAATAGCAAGCATGCTAGCAACTCAAGAAAATCACCAAGTGAAGAAAATATCTCACAGCCCTTATCATAAATCAAGCATGCAAGAATAGTGTAGGATGAGTCACTACATGACTCACCCCATGAGTCACCAAAAGAGCCATGCTTCATTAAAACCAAACTCCACCTCATCCTCCACCTCATTAACCATTTAAATAAATGGTTAAAAACTAAATGAGGTGGCATCTTCTAGAAGCATCTTATAATGAAATTACAAGAATATCGCTCACCCGTATATACATACCCGTATCCGTATTCCGAAAAATACGAATACAATGAGACGAAAATAATCCAACAATATAATACTAGAATCCAGCTTAAACCAAAGCCACTAGTATTATCCGTCCGAATCATGACAAGTGCATAAGTGCACGTATATGTTCGAACCCTGCCATAAAACCATACGGCCTCTACAACATTTCGTCCGAATCAGGAAAACCCTCTGTGTGGGACTCTAAAGACTCGTCAATACGCTGGCAGTGGATTTAACCACAGGCACGTCAGCGGCACTAGCTGTACGTAACGGCTACCCAGGTTTTGAGCTAAAAGGAGGCCGACGAGGAAACTCATCCTGAAACCCCTACTGAGCCTGACAGTGAAAATATTCATACGGTCCGTCCCGTTCGTCTATGAGTATCGCATATTGAGTCTAGGGGGTGGATAAAGTCAGACCCCTAATAACGCGACATTTAGTGTCGGTATGAAGCCCATCACCACCTGAGAAACTACTGATCCAAATCAGTAATTCTCGACTACCGCGGCCGAGGATTTCTGGTGATGACCACCCGTGTACAACGCGACATCAAACCCCAATACCGGGAGAGACGAATCCCCAACAATCCACTCACTGCCTCCATGTGGCTTGGGACTGTACCCAACTAAAACTTGTTTGCACGACTCATTTGAGCCGTGGTAGGGTAGTAATCAAAGCACAGTGGGAACTCACACGAGACAAATGACGATCTCAGGTCGACAGACTAACCTATACATATGTCACCTGGGAACTGCTATCTGACAGTAGGTATAATACCAATTAGCAGGTTCCCGGCGAGTCCGTCAGCATTGAAGGGTAACTTTATAGGGTTCTAGTTTATCCAGTCGGCTTCAATACAAGCCGTATAACATTACATTCCAATATTTATTTAATTTAATATATATTTTTCAACATGACATGTACAGTGCATTCCAGTTTTAGCGTCGTCTTTAGGAGGCGACTTTACTTGATTATAAACACGATATTTTGCATCCAAATTTCTACACGATATTCGTAAATAGTAAAGGGATCTAATTATCGCAAGTTCCGCCATAATAAGATATGTTTCGGTTTATAGTTCGCATCAAACACCTAGGGTAGCGTTTGGTATTCGGTCGAAAACAAAAGATTTCCTTAACCAACAAGCGATAATCAATTCTTATAAATTCTAAATGAC
This sequence comes from Agapanthus africanus, assembly GCA_030015575.1. Lineage (NCBI taxonomy): Eukaryota > Viridiplantae > Streptophyta > Magnoliopsida > Asparagales > Amaryllidaceae > Agapanthus > Agapanthus africanus. The sequence goes on along the minus strand of JASDDO010000028.1, from coordinate 20,809,459 downwards.
ATCAATACGGGCTAACCAACTGAGTTGGGTTCGATTCATTACTATCAACATGATGGCTCAAGTATAAGTGTTCGATTTATTACTTAACGTTATTTAGAGATATAAATATATATACCCATACACACATATATACATATCTATTTATAATTATCGAATATTAGCATTAATTTATAAAATTATAATAGCATGATTAGGAAGAGATGGGATTTCTCTTGCCTGGAGACGACGACATGACAGCGGTCTACATCCATGGCATGGAGATGTCACGACACGATACACGCGCGACTCGTATGGCTCAGGTGAAGACTTAAGGGCCTCGGCATGATGCAGAGGTGAGCACAGGTGCTGTGGCATGGTGGTGAAGTGCAGCGGAGCTCCGGGGGTGGTATAGGCGACGAAAGGATGGCGAGGAGAAAGTGGGTGCGGTGGGTGTTGGCAGTGGGGAGTCGGGGTGTTGGTGATGGCTCGCAGGCGTGGCGGTGATAGGAGGGAGGTCGATGGTGGGTTTGGTGGTGATGTAGAAGTTGGTGGGTCGATTGAGAGGATTGGGTTCGAGGGAGATGCCAGTGAAGGTTGCGGTGGTGCTCAAGTGGTCGCTGTTGGGGAGAGGATATCGGCGGAGGTGCCGAGGAGGTGCTGCTAGTGGTCGTCGGTGATGAGGGTCGGAGCTTGGAGATGCGGGAGTTGAGTTTGAGAGAGGGAGAGATGGAGAACGAGAGAGAGATGCAAGATGGGATAAAAGTGAGAGGGGCTCGGTTGGAGGAGATGATGTTGAGGGGATCGTGGAGTCGGCGTGCAGATCATGCGACCGTTGGTGACGAGAATTCATCGAAGTTGAAGCGGGTCTCGCGGGCGCGGCGTGAGCGAGAGGGAGGGAGAGGAAACGAGAGGGGATCGGTAAGGATTTGGGGGAGGGGATCTCGGGGAGTTGTTGGCATGGTGGGCGCAGTCATCGCGCGCGTGGGCGCGAAGGAGGAGACGAGGAAAAAAAGCGTGAAAATAAAAGAAAAGGGAGAAGAAAGAGAAGAAGGAAGTAGCGGGAGTGGGTCGGGTCGGGTAGTTGTTGGGTCGGATTTGGGTTTGGGTAGGTTTAGGGTTTTGTTTTAAGGGAAAAAATAAATAAAATAAATAAAAATATATAGAAAGGTGCAAAAATAATAGAGAAAAATCTGGAAAAATACGGAAAAATATACACACGGAATTGAGGATTTACATTATACCCATCTTACAAAAATTTCTTCCTCGAAATTAAAGAATGAAAACAACGGAACAAACAACACTACTCAGACAGATATGGAAAATGTGGACGGATGTCCTCGCGTTCCCAGGTAGACTCTCCTGGAGAACGAACACCCCAAGAAACTCGAACCAAGATAATGATTTTGTTCTTTAACACTTTTTCCCGATGATCGAGAATGGTGGTAGGCTGTTCCTCATAAGACAGGTCAGTGCCCAACGTTAACTCTGAATGGTCCAGAATATGGCTGTCATCCCGAACGTAGCGTCTCAACTGAGATACATGGAAAGTATTGTGCACACCAGCTATCGATGGAGGCAAGGCAAGTCGATAAGCTACCTTTCCAACTCGCTCTAGCACCTCAAAAAGTCCGATGAATCGGGGACCGAGTTTCCCACGACTACCAAACCTGAAGACTCCCCGAGTAGGAGATATCTTCAGAAACACGTGCTCACCAATAACAAACTCCAACGACCTTCTTCCGGCATCTGTCCAACTCTTCTGTTGGTCCTGTGCCGTCTTAATACGTTGCCTGATCGTCTGAACTTTGCTCACTATCTGCACTATGAGCTAAGAGCCCAACAACCTTCGTTCGCCCACGCCATCCCAACAAAGAGTGTATCGACACTTCCGTCCATACGGAGCATCGAATGGGGCCATATTGATGCTAGCTTGGCAGTTATACGAAAACTCTACCGGATGGAGGTGATCCTCCCACATGCCCTGCCATGAAAGTCAAGCATGCATGCCCTCAGCATATCCTCGAGTATCTGGATAGTACGCTCAGATTGCCCATCTGTCTGCGGATGATACGCCGTGCTGAACTTGAGACGCATGCCCAAACTCTCCTGCAGGTTCTTCCAGAAATAGAAAATGAACATGGTGTCTCGATCAGACACGATACAAACGGGCACCCCGTACAGCCTCACAATCTCCTGCATATATTTCTCCGCAAGAGACTCCGTCGATTGTCCGACTCGAAGGGTATGAAATGCGCTGCCTTTGTAAGATGATCAACAATAACCTATACAGCATTGTTGCCTATTGGACTTCGAGGTAGTGCCGTCACGAAATCCATGGTGATGTGCTCCCATTTCCACTCTGGCACCGGAAGCGGTTGCAACAATCTAGCGATTCTATGATGCTCGGCTTTCACCTGTTGGCATATCGGACACTTAGAGACAAAGCGAGCTATCTCCTTCTTCATCCCGTTCCACCAAAAGTGCTGCCTTAGGTCTCTGTACATCTTGGTGCCACCTGGGTGCACCGAGTAAGCGAAACTCCGTGCCTCAGCTAGAATTTCATCTCGAATATCCCTTTGGAACATACAGCCGATTGCCAAATCTTAGAGAGCTATCTCCGTGAATCTGCAAATCCGTCCTCAAACCAGTCTCTGAACTTCTGCAACTGAGAGTGTCCAGCATGTGCAGCTTTAATGCGATCTACAAGCGATGATTGAACTTGCAACTGTCAGAGCTGTCCGGGCACACCCGGAGTAACTATCTCCAACTCGATTCTCTGAAGGTCATCGCGAATCCCCTTCTGACAAGTCAGCAACACAGCGGACGGCCTGCGACTGAAAGCATCAGGAACGACGTTCACCTTCCCCGGATAATATTGCTGATCAATATCGTAGTCAGCCATCAATTCCAACCATCTGCGTTGTCTCATATTTAGCTCCTTCTGAGTGAACACGTATTTCAAACTTTTGTGATCCGTGTACACCTCCACTCTTTCGCCTAGCAAGTAATGCTTCCAAAAATTTAAGGCGAACACAATGGCCGCCAACTCCAGGTCATGTGTGTAAGTCGATGTACAACACCCCACGACTTGCGGAGAGGCGGAATAATGAAAAACGATCTAGTTTTAGGCGTAAACATCGACTAACCGAGAATCTTTGCTAAACTATAACTAACAAAAATCATAGAAGTTAACAACTACTATGAAAAGTGATTATACCTGATTAACCGTGTCCTTCGTCTTTTCGTTCTCCACGTCCTCTCCGGCCTTCTCTATGTAGTAGATGATCCACCCAAGAGCTATACTTCAAGCTTCACCTCAAACTTGAGGTAACTAGGTTTCTTAAAGTGCTAATCTAAGTAACCTTAATGATATAGAGAATGATTAAGGATTAAGTAGTCCAATCTAATCCTTGGTCTCAACACATGAGATGGGAGGATTAGGGTTTGAAGAGAGAGAGCTTGAGGAGAGAGAAAGTGAGCAAGAGAATGGAATGAGATAATGATCTATCATAATATATATGAAGCATTATTATTTATCCATAAAAGAAAATAAAGGATTTAACAACCATGCTTCATAAATACAAATGGGTGATTCATCTCCATGAGTTATTAAGCATTTATGATGCATTAATGACATGGATGAATCACACAAATGAGTCACTAATCTCATTTAATGCATATTCCACCTTAAACCTCAAGTCACCATCTTCTAGAAGCTTCTCGCGAAATTACGAGAACGCCCCTCCTATCCGTGAAAACACGGAAAAACTTTAGAATGTATAAATCCAATAACCGGATACTAGAAACTGGCATAAACCAAAGCCGGCTAGTAAAAACTGTCCGGATGTCGTACGTGCGTAAACACACGTATGCGTCCGAACCCTTGTCGTAAAACCATACGACCTCTATATCGTTTCGCCTGGAGTAGGGAAACTCTTTGTGTGGGACTCTAGAGACTCGACTACTACGCTGGCAGTGGGTTTAACCACAGACCGCAAGCGGCACTAGCTGTACGTAACGGTCCCCAGGTAGATGTCGATAAGAAGGCCGATGAGGAAACCCATCCGAACTCCTACTGAGTCTGATGTGACAATCTCCGTACAGTCCGGTCTGTTCGTCTAAGACTATCGCATATCGGGCCTAGGGGGCGGCAAGCGTCAGTCCCCTAATAGCGGTATAAGTCGTGTCGGAGCATAGCCCATTACACCCTGAGAAAACAACTGGAACCTACCAGTAAATCTCGCTTGCCCTGGCCAGGGACTTTGCGTAATGGCTCTCTGACACGGCGCGATATCAACTCCCAATACCGGGAGAGATGAATCCTGTCTAACCGCCACTGCCTCCAAGTGCTCGGGACTGCACCCAAATGCTACCTGTTTGCACGCCTCCTTTGAGCCGTGGTAGGGTAGCAATCTAAGAACAGTAGGACACACTCGAGGCGAAGTAGCAGTGTCAAGTATGCGGACTATGCTGTACTCATGTCACCTGGGAACTGTTAACTGACGACTGGTATAATACCAACTAACAGTTCCCCGTGAGTCCTGTCCGGTGTACCCGTAACCTAACGAGCACCTGCATACTATCTCCAGTACGACGTACTGACAGCTGTGGGACAGACCATCTCCCCAACTGGGATGAGAAACGTACACACTAGTCTACTTCGGAGTATCGATGCCCTGTCTCGATAATCCTACGACTAGGGACCTGAATAAGGATGTGCTTGTAGACTACCCAGCCCCCACTAGTGTGGCTGGCATCACAACGCTGGTAGTCAAGCAAGATCCTAAGAGCTCTATCAATACGTATACTCACATATTAAGATAGAAAAACCAAGTAGCATACTACCATGTTTAGCAAGACTGTTATATACATATGAATATCCCAAGCTTCCATTAAGTAATATACAAACTAGTATGATACAATAATGGCCCCTAGGGCATAAACACTAACAATCTCCCACTTGCACTAGGGCCATGTACTGGCATATCGAAGACCGATGATCTCGAGTAGCCTCTCGAACTGAATCTGAAGTAGGGCCTTCGTGAATGGATCAGCAATGTTCTCTTCAGTAGCAACTCTCCGAACCTCGATCTCCCGACGATCAATGATCTCCCTGATCAGGTGATACCGCCTTAAGATGTGTCTGGACTTCTGATGGGACCTTGGTTCCTTCGCTAAAGCTATAGCTCCGTTGTTGTCGCAATACAGAGGTATTGGATCAACAATGGTAGGAACCACCTGAAGTTCTGTTAGGAACTTCTTCATCCAGACCGCTTCTTTTGCGGCATCGCAAGCAGCAATATACTCCGCTTCCATCGTCGAGTCAGCAACGGTGTCCTGCTTGGAACTCTTCCAGCACACCGCCCCTCCATTGAGGGTAAAGACATAACCTGACATGGACTTGGAATCGTCCTTATCACTCTGGAAGCCGGAATCAGCATAGGCCTCCATCTTGAGGTCCTTTCCGCCGTAAACCAAGAACATCTCCTTAGTCCTCCTCAGGTACTTAATAATGTTCTTTACTGCTATCCAGTGCTTCTCCTCTGGGTCTGACTGATACCGGCTTACCACGCTCGGTGCGTAAGCTACATCTGGTCTGGTGCACAACATCGCATACATTATAGAGCCTACCGCAGAAGCGTAGGGTATAATAGACATGCATTCCCTTTCCAAATCAGTCTTGGGAGACATCTCTTTGAATAGGGTGATTCCGTGACAAGCCGGTAGATTACCGCGCTTAGAATCTTCCATACTGAATCTTTTCAGTACAGTGTCGATATACCTGGACTGCGAAAGTCCCAACATCCTCTTGGATCTATCACGATAGATCCAGATCCCCAGAATGTAAGAGGCATCACCCAGGTCTTTCATGGAGAACCTGTGTGACAAGAATCCTGTGACAGATTGTAGCATAGGAATGTCATTTCCTATCAATAGAATGTCATCCACGTACAAGACGAGGAATACGACAGTTCTTGCTACAACTTTACTATATATGCATGGTTCATTTGGATTTTTGATAAAGTCATATTCTTTGACCGTTTCATCAAAACAGATGTTCCAACTCCGCGATGCCTGCTTTAATCCATAAATGGATTTAAGCAACTTGCATACTTTCCCGCTGCTCCCACTCTGATTGAAACCCTCTGACTGATCCATATAGACGCACTCTTCTAAATTTCCATTCAGAAAAGCCGTCTTTACATCCATCTGCCAGATTTTATAATCATGGAAGGCAGCAATAGCAAGAAGGACCCGAATGGATTTGAGCATAGCCACTGGAGAAAAAGTTTCGTCATAGTCCAAACCAGGTCTTTGACGAAAACCCTTTGCAACAAGTCTAACCTTATAGGTTTCCACCTGTCCATCTACACCAATCTTTTTCTTGAAGATCCATTTGCATCCTATGGGTTTTACCCCATCTGGAGCAAAGTCCAAAGTCCATACTTTGTTGGTGTACATAGACTCAATTTCGGTCCGCATTGCATCTAGCCATCGTACCGAGTCGCCGCTCTGGATGGCCTGCTGGAAGCTAGTAGGTTCATCATCATCTATGATGCAATCCTCTCTATCCCCATCTATGAGAAAACCGTAGTATCTCTCAGGCAGATGAGACGGCCTACTACTCCGGCGGAGGGGTGCGGGAATGTCCTGTTCTTCTTGAACTACTTGTTCTACCAAACTTTCAGTATTAGTTTGTGGTTCTGGAATTTCTTCCAGTTCTATTTCGCTCCCACTTGTTTCCTTTTCTAAAAACCGATGTTCTAGAAAATGGGCATTATGAGAAACAAATACCTTTTGTTCCTCTGCGTAATAGAATAGATATCCCCTGGAGTTCTTTGGATATCCCACAAACTTACACTTTACTGATCGTGCCTCAAGCTTGTCCACATGCTGCTTTTTAACAAAAGCTGGACATCCCCAAATCTTTATATACTGAAGATGGGGTTTCTTCCCACTCCACATCTGATATGGGGTGGTAGGCACAGTTTTGGTAGGAGCCCTGTTTAGAAGATATGCCGTTGAATCTAGCGCATAACCCCAGAAAGATCGCGGTAACTCAGCATTACTCATCATGGAACGTACCATATCCAATAGGGTTCGATTCCGTCTCTCCGATACACCGTTATGCTGTGGAGTGTATGGAGGAGTAAGCTGAGAGAGAATTCCGTTCTCTTTTAGGTAACCTAGGAACTCGGCACTCAAGTATTCACCATCTCGATCAGATCTTAGTGTCTTGATACTTTTGCCGGTTTGGTTTTCTACTTCATTCTTATACTCTTGGAATTTCTCAAAAGCCTCGGATTTATGTTTCATCAGATAAATGAATCCGTACCTTGAGTAATCATCCGTAAAAGTAATGAAATAGGAAAAACCACATCTTGCATGTGTAGACATTGGACCACATACATCGCTGTGTATGATTCCTAAGAGCTCGCTCGCTCTTACTCCATGTCCAGTAAATAGAGTCTTTGTCATCTTTCCTTTGAGACAAGGTTGACAAGTGGCATAAGTTTGATATTCGAACGAGTACAAATATCTTTCTCTATGTAACTTAGCCAACCTTCTCTCATTGATGTGACCTAGTCTACAATGCCATAAGAAATCTTTATTTAAATCTGGAGACTTTCTTTTTAGTGTGTTCTGGACATTGAAAATTTGGAGTTGGTTTAAAACATATATATCGTTATCCAGTGTACCGGACCCAATCAAACTATGATTAAGGTGGATGTTAACAACATCACTTACAAACGTGAAATCATAACCTTTATTTGATAATAAGGAAACGGATATGATATTACACGTTAAGCTGGGTACACAAAAACAGTTATGTAAAACCAAAATGTGTCCACTCGTCAATCCCAGGTAATAATCCCCTACGGACACAGCTCCTACGCTAGCTCCGTTAGCAACCATCAGGGTCATATCACCATCCTTCAGCACTCTACGGTTTCTCAGTGCCTGCAATGAATTGCAAATATGAGATCCTGATCCGGTATCCAATACCCAGGAAGTATAGTTGATTGACATACAATTCTCAATTACAAATACACCTGAAGTCGAAGCCACAGCTTGCTTCGGTTCCTGGTTCTTGGCGTTCCACGTCTTGCAATCTTTCTTCCAGTGCCCTTTCCTATAACAATGGAAACACTCATCCTGGGCCACTACCGGTACCGCAAACTTTTTCTTTCCCTTCCCTCCTACCATACTTACACCTCCTCTAGGTTTGGTGGCGGCCTTCTTTTTCCTTCCTTTGGCCCTAGCCTTGGACCCGGAAGAATAAGCACCGCTAACAAACATAGCGGGTGTTTCCCTTGCCTTCTGCAAGGTGCCCTCTGCACTCCTTAACATGTTCAGGAGTTCCGGAAGTTCAACTTCTTTTCTTTGAATGTTGAAGTTCAGAATAAACTGGGCGTAGGTGGAAGGAAGGGGCTGGAGAATAAGGTCTGTATAGAGCTAATTATCCAAAGTCGTCCCAAGGTCTGCGAGCTCTTCTATGTAGCCAATCATCTTTAGGATATGTTCTCCTACCGATGATCCGAAGGCTAACCTCGCTCGAAACAAGTTCTTAGAGGTCTCGTATCTTTCTATACGAGATTTCTCTCCATAAAGTTCTTTTGTATGGAGAAATATGGCATCAAGATCCATATCCTCGTGCCTCCTCTGATGTTCATTGTTCATCGAGGCAAGCACGATGCACTTGGCCTTCGCGCAATCATACTCCCAGGTTTTGCGGATTTCCTTATTCGCATTACTGGATTTGGGACCTGGGACTGCAGGTGCCTTAGCGGTGAGGACGTACCCCAATTTGTCATAGATCAAAGCCATTTTGACATTCCGCAGCCAATCTTTATAGTTTGGCCCTGTCAGTATATTTTTCTCTAAAAGTAACTTAAGTCCAGTCATTTTCAGGGTGGCTGCAATTAGGAGAGAGAGAAGAAAACTCTTTAGCATGATGCTCTTGCAAGTTTAGAGTGGTTTTTAATTTATCTAAACTGGATGGCTCCCACTGTTTCTCGAATCCTTCCTCAAACCATAAAAGAAGAATTAGCCAGGACTATTCTCACTGTACAATACTTGCTTAACCGTTCAGCCAGGCTGGTGTCGGTACTTCGAGGGAGGTTTTCCAACGCTTTCGCGAAGTTCCTTAATTAAATAACCTCTTTTCTCTGGGTGCGTAACCCCGCTGACACCTTTCTTGACACCTACTTGGTTTATAGCATTGATCGTTAAGTGACGAATATCCTGATGAGTAGCATATACTCACAGTAGGATCGGGATCCAAATATCATCGTATGATAATGTTGAAGGAATCCTACCAACATTCATCAAACTCCAAATGGTATGCAACTCTTTGCAAATTTCAGTTTCTTTAGAAATTCCCGATATAAATTTTTGCCCCATGCTCTTATGACCTTGGCTTTGGTCAAAATGTCATAAGTCACATGTCAAGTTCTACCCGTCATTATCTTGTCAATTTGAACCCATCCGTACATACCCATGACTTTGGTCAAATGATAATACGACTGTCCCAAACTAACGCATCTATCTTATACAACAAATGAAAACCCAGCAGCTACCAAACATTATGCCTTGACTTTGGCCAAAATGCATAACTTGAATACTACTGAATACCCAAATGAAATGACGGAGGGCTGCGAATGGTTTTGGCGAAATCGTGAACGTGGTGAACTTGATATGACCGAAGGAACCTAATAGCTTTTAAAAAGGAGTGGTTAAAGCTCCGCAATTTAAAAAATATCATCTGTTTAAAATAACCGAGTGGTTTCTTTTAAATTGTTCCAACGATTCATCTTTTGGTTTATTTTCTTTGCATTAATAATAATGCGTCCCATCATTAACCTATCATTGCAGAAAACAACGAAAATACAACGTCCTCTTATGCCATCCGCATTCGCCACTGGGTCCCGTCATCACCCGTTAGGTTACTTAACTAACGGCAGAGCGGGGGCTGGCCTAGCGCGGATGTAAAACATAAGTGACGTCTAAATAGCTATCATATATAGATATTGTACATTCGTCAGACGCAATAATAGGCATTCCAGATCTCATATGAACTTTATTGGATTTGCAAGCAATCCGCGTTTGTTTAGAGCCTGCAACAAAAGACGGATTACACAGTTGTGATAAATAGTCATTACCCAACCATAGACCCCTACGGGTAAGGCAAACTATCCGCCAAATACCCGAAGTGAAGCGGTCTCCCTCAACAACGGGAGTAGGCCACTAAACACTTCAAAATACCTGGTAGTTTGTGCACCCCATCTTGGGTCTATCCTAGGAGCAAAAACAGTAAAATGAAATAATACAACGGTGGCTACAACCGCAACCTGGATGTGCCCCGCAAAATAATATTACAACATATTACAATTACATTGAATGAATGAATATAACAACCCATCTCAAACCCCGGCTAATCATCACAACAGTCCAATATAGTTCACAACCACAAACAGTAAAAACCATTACAGAAATGTGCAACCCCCTGCCAACCGACATACTAGCAGTTAGGGGAGGTTTACGAACACATTATACAATCACAGATATAATCAAATTAGCAAACATCGTAAGATTTCGATCGAGCAAACACTTTAGATTCTACTCCAAAACTTCTCTGTGCACCTGAGACTTGAGCAGAAAATAAACATTCCAGAAAAGACAAACACATCACAGAAGAGCCACTGGAAAAACTTGGGCTGAATCGGCTCCAACTCGGCCGCGGATCCGCGGCGGATCGGTGGGATCGGCCACGGTTCCGCGGCTGTATGGCCGATTCAGGAAGCCAATTTTTTTCAGTGTTCTTATATTTCTCTGTAGGATATTCTGCAGGTCCCTGAAAAAATTTTAGAGCCTGTTTTAAATTCGACAGAAACTTAGTGATATCGATGTTTTTTCCGGTTCGTTTTGCGTTCGAAATTCATACGACTTTGCTAATGAGTAAATTATTGTTTAGCGAGGCTCTGATACCACTGTAAGTCGATGTACAACACCCCACGACTTGCGGGGAGGCGGAATAATGAAAAACGATCTTGTTTTAGGCATAAACATCGACTAACCGAGAATCTTTGCTAAACTATAACTAATAAAAATCATAGAAGTTAACAACTTTATGAAAAGTGATTATACCTGATGAACCGTGTCCTTCGTCTTTTCGTTCTCTACGTCCTCTCCGGCCTTCTCTATGTAGTAGATGATCCACCCGAGAGCTATACTTCAAGCTTCACCTCAAACTTGAGGTAACTAGGTTTCTTAAAGTGCTAATCTAAGTAACCTAGATGATATAGAGAATGGTTAAGGATTAAGTATTCTAATCTAATCCTTGGTCTCAACACATGAGATGGGAGGATTAGGGTTTGAAGAGAGAGAGCTTGAGGAGAGAGAAAGTGAGCAAGAGAATGGAATGAGATAATGATCTATCATAATATATATGAAGCATTATTATTTATCCATAAAAGAAAATAAAGGATTTAACAACCATGCTTCATAAATACAAATGGGTGATTCATCTCCATGAGTCATTAAGCATTTATGATGCATTAATGACATGGATGAATCACACAAATGAGTCACTAATCTCATTTAATGCATATGCCACCTTAACCCTCAAGTCACCATCTTCTAGAAGCTTGTCGCGAAATTACGAGAACGCCCCTCCTATCCGTGAAAACACGGAAAAACTTTAGACTGTATAAATCCAATAACCGGATACTAGAAACTGGCTTAAACCAAAATCGGCTAGTAAAAACTGTCCGGATGTCGTACGTGCGTAAACACACGTATGCGTCCGAACCCTTGTCGTAAAACCATACGACCTTTATATCATTTCGCCTGGAGTAGGGAAACTCTCTGTGTGGGACTCTAGAGACTCGACTACTACGCTGGCAGTGGGTTTAACCACAGACCGCAAGCGGCACTAGCTGTACGTAACGGTCCCCAGGTAGATGTCGATAAGAAGGACGATGAGGAAACCCATCCGAACTCCTACTGAGTCTGATGTGACAATCTATGTACAGTCTGGTCTGTTCGTCTAAGACTATCGCATATCGGGCCTAGGGGCGGCAAGTGTCAGTCCCCTAATAGCGGTATAAGTCGTGTTAGAGCGTAGCCCATTACACCCTGAGAAAACAACTGGAACCTACCAGTAAATCTCGCTTGACCTGGCCAGGGACTTTGCGTAATGGCTCTCTAACACGGTGCGATATCAACTCCCAATACCGGGAGAGACGAATCCTGTCTAACCGCTACTGCCTCCAAGTGCTCGGGACTGCACCCAACTGCTACCTGTTTGCACAACTCCTTTGAGCCGTGGTAGGGTAGCAATCTAAGAACAGTGGGACACACTCAAGGCGAAGTAGCAGTGTCAAGTCTGCGGACTATGATGTACTCATGTCACCTGGGAACTATTAACTGACGACTGGTATAATACCAACTAACAGTTCTTCGTGAGTCCTATCCGGTATACCCGTAACCTAACGAGCACCTGCATACTATCTCCAGTACGACGTACTGACGGCTGTGGGACAGACCATCTCCCCAACTGGGATGAGAAGCGTACACACTAGTCTACTCCGGAGTTTCGATGCCCTGTCTCGATAATCCTACGACTAGGGACCTGAATAAGAATGTGCTTGTAGACTACCCAGCCCCCACTAGTGTGACTGCCATCACAACGCTGGTATTCAAGCAAGATCCTAAGAGCTCTATCAATACGTATACTCACATATTAAGATAGAAAAACCAAGTAGCATACTACCATGTTTAGCAAGACTGTTATATACATGTGAATATCCCAAGCTTCCATTAAGTAATATACAAACTAGTATGATACAATAATGGCCCCTAGGGCATAAACACTAACAATGTGTAGGATAGTTCTTTTCATGAGTTTTCAGTTAATGAGAGGCATAAGCTACCACTCGACCATGCTGCATTAATACACAACCCAAACTTTTTCCCGACGCATCACTATGAATGTAACAACTCCAATTTTTGTATACATAAAATTGATTTAAAATTTGAAGTATACTTGGGGTATTTAATGTTGCTGTTACCACTTTAAGTATTTATTTTCCCACAATAATTACAAGAAGGAGCTTGTAGCTCATTGGTAATACCTTGCACTGCTGAACTAAGCCACAAGAGTTCAAATCACATACCCCACATTATTTTTAATATTGATTTTTTTAAAACCTTTAGAATACCAAGAGTTTACACGTGCATATCTCACAAAAACCCCACTACACCCAAAGATGTAACACTTCCAAGAGTTAGATGAATCGTCGGGGGGGATCCAGGCCGCCGGACTCGACCGGGAATCGGCCAACTCGGCCTAGACACGGCCGACTCAGTGCTCCGACCGAGTCACGGCCGAGTCACCCCCGAGTCGGCCGATTCCGGCGACGGCCACAACATGAAAGTTGTGTCTTTTCATATTCCCTATGCACCTGCAAAATTTCAGTCTCAGACCACTTCCAGAGCTCTATGAAAACCCCAATTACTCCACTTTTAATACATTTTTATTATATTTTATCACATTTTTATTTTTAACTTTTCACCTACCCTACCCTAGCCTACCCTATAAATACATCCCCTACCCTCTACCCTCTCATCCCAAAACCCTATGCTCACTCTCTCAAAATTTTCCAAGAAGTGTGTAATTTGAAAACGAGTGCACGGCGAAGCTCCGACGAATTTCCGGCGGGAATTCCGGCGACGTTTTTAGGAACAACCAGCGACGAAGCAGTGCCTCGGCAACTCCTTTAGTCCCCCCTCACTCCTTAGTATAGATCGAAACCCGTAAGTCCCTTTCTATTCTTCTTTCTATTTCTCTAAAATACGAAATTATGAAACCCGACGGAATCGGAACAAATCCGATTTCCGATCCAGTTTTCTATAAAAATTCACTTCTCACCAATACATTCATGTTTAAACATCTTTATCTTGACTATTAAACTTTTAAAAATCAATTTGAACAAGTTTTCTCACATGGAATGATAACCTTTCCAATTTATCGTATTTTTCACTTTAATACCATCATGTTTCGATTTCACATTTAACTCCTTAACTTTGCTATACATTGAAAGTAGAGCACGAGGTAATGACCTACCTCCACACACATGCAAATACAACCTTAAACGACATCATCAAAAAAACTTAGAATACGATAAAACGAAACTTTCATTTAAATACCATATTCTTAATAAAACCATTCTTAAAAGTTTTAGATTTGATACACTTTTAAATAAATACTTCTTATTAGGAAAACACGATAAGTTGTGGACATCGATCGTTTATCTAAACCTGACTTTGTGGTGTCTAGGCTAGGCAAGTGAGCTTAGGTAACTTTAAAAGGCCCGTCTCACTATTCGTGAGCGGATCCCTCCTTCCTCACTTATACTTATCTGGCCTCAATTTGCGGTGAAGAGGCGATTTGAGGCTTCTAACGACTTGTTATTTAGACCATTTAGAAATAGGCTAGTTGGCTTAGGAAACCCTAGAATCTAAAATACGGAAACTTACACTTTGCAAATAAATATCTTATACTTTATAAAACCGTTTTCTAAAGGATTAGTATTTTACAATCTTTGCAAAGCGCCGCTACAACCCATTTTTAGGGAACCCGTTCGAGATTGTGCGGTTTATCGCGCACCCTCGGGCTAGTAGTGCGAGATTCAGACATCCGCAAGGAGCATTCGGTCTCGAAAGGTTTAAAATACGACATCTTAAGAAATGAGATTTTTGGAATCTAAAATATTTATTAAAATTATTTTTGTAAAAACATATGTATATTTATCATTTAAATATCTATTTTATTATAATATAAATTTTCCACCTTTTTCTAAAAAATCATAATAATAAATTTTACACTAAAACACCATGAACTTCAAATAAATCAATATTACAGATAAATACCCCTATTTATAAAACTAAGATATTTTCACTAGAAATGTCACAACATAAAATCCACCCTCATTACAACTCTAAAGACAAACAATAAATACTTAAGGTGTATTTTGAGAAGTATATAAAAGTATTTTTACATAAAACCCCCTCAAGTTTATAAATTACCCTAAGGACCCTAGCAATTATAAGACCTCGATTCACATTTCTGATTGTCTGACTCGGGTTTGAGTCTGATTAATCTGACTTGAATATGATTCAAGTCAATCTATAATGTATAATATTCCAATTCAATATGAACACATGAATCCATGAATACAATTATCAATTTATACAACTTGACTGAACCGAACTATGGATATATATTCCTTTTACATTATTCTCAGTTATTCCATTTACATGACTCTACAGTTACAACCGTTTCCTGATATCATGGTTTCGGTCGGTCAGTCAATCAATCTTACAATCAATACAATTTATAAGATAACAATACAAATAAGACATCGCGGGGTTTATGGGGTAGATTGGTACGGAAGGTGTTAAAGGTGGCATGAGGTGGTCAGATTAAGACACCTAACCTATATTCCGTTGCTGTTGTACCGTGGCTTAACGGTTCCTTGTACATTCTGTTTGCCCTGGTCTCTAGCATATAGAGACCCCCCTCGTATACACTGGCATCCTTCTGTACCAAGCTACAAGCGTTAACATAACATTACAACAATAGTATACAACTTTAAAAGATATCTTCTTATTCTGTCTTTTCTACTTTCCTCTCACCTTTGGGACTTACCGAGCTACCTGTTCGCTGACGACATTCTGTTTCTTTCTTCTTTGAATGTCGCCAGGTGATTTGGACCCGGCGGAGATCGAGCCATCTGCAGAAGACTTGGAGCAGTTTGCCGAAGATCCAGCACTTTAGTTCATTGTACACTTTTCCATTCGGTATTTTACATTTCCTTTTATGCCACTGTTTAGGCATCTTTTTATTTCAGTTGTATTTCCTTCATGCATTGTACAAAGAATGTTAATAAATAAAAGTTGTTGTTCTTTTTATTTCTTGTCTCTTGTGTACTTATTTTATATTGCTTAGATACGCTTAGCGTATGTACTTCTGAGTATATACGTAGCGGGCCTCGTCGCGTCCCCTTCGCCGTACACTGGGAAGCGGGGCGTGACAATGAACAATCAAGCCAGCCGAGCTGTCTGGCACAGTCAGGATTGGGGCAATGGTCAACTTCAATTTTAACAGCTCGAACGCCTGGGTGCATTCCTCCGACCAGATATAAGGCACCTTCTTCCGTGTGAACTTCGTCAAGGGTTCCGCTACTCTAGTGAAATCTTGGATAAACCGTCGATAATACACAGTCAATCCCAAGAAGCTTCTTATCTCAGCAACTGATTCTGTTTTCGGTGTCGGCCAGTCTTTGATAGATTCGATTTTCGTCGGATCCACTAAAATGCCGTCACTTGAAACGACATACCCCAGGAATTGCACCTTGTCGAGCCAAAACTCGCACTTTCTTAGCTTAGCATAGAGCTTCTCCTCCTGCGGAACCTGCAATACAATTCGTAGGTGCTCGGCGTGCTCCTCTCGACTTCTCGAATAGACGAGAATGTCATCGATGAATACGACAACAAACTGATCTAAGTATTTGGAGAAAACCCTGTTCATCAAGTCCATGAATATGGCCAGTGCATTAGTAACACCGACCGGCATCACAAGAAACTCATAGTGGCCATTTCGGCTTTGGAAAGCCGTCTTGCATACATCACCTACCTTAACCCTGATTTGGTGATACCCTGACCGAATGTCTAGTTTAGAAAATACTCGAGCACTACCAAGCTGATCGAACAAGTCGTCGATGCGGGGGATGTGATACTTGTTCTTCACGGTCACCCTGTTCAACTCCCGGTAGTTAATGCACATGCGCAAGGAACCATCTTTCTTCTTCACCGGCAACACAGGAGCACCCCACGGGGAAGCACTTGGACGGATAAATCCCTTGTCCAGAAGATCTTCTATTTGCTTCTTTAATTCTGCCAACTCAACCGGTCACATTCTGTACGGTGCTTTCGAGATCGGTGATGTACCCAGAATCAAATCGATTGAGAATCCCAAGACGCGAGAAGGTAGAAGGTAGATCTGATATATCTTCAGGGAACACATCAAGAAAATTCTGAACAATCTCTGTGGCTGGAGTCTCATCAATCTCCATAGCCGTCAACACTTTCGGCTTGGCTGGCTTAAAGACTCGCTTCAGCCTTCTAAAAAAAACTCAGGGTGATTGGGAATGTGAAAAGTAACTTCCCTAGCTCAGCAATTGATGATCGCATGGAAGGTACTCATCCAATCCATCCCGAGAATTGCGTTATAGTTGCCCGTCCCGATTAAAAGGAAATTCGCATAAAATTCCATGCCGCATACTACCATCGGACATAACCTACACTCTTGGTTGGACACAATAATTCCGTTACCCGTATGTATCTCCCAACCCTTGGTCAACGGCTCGTGAGGTATAGAGTGTATGTCAACAAACCACGAAGAAATAAATCAATGCGAAGCATCCGAATCAAAAAGAATTCTAGCTGGTACAAAATAAACAAGGAGGCTACCTGTAACTACTTCTCCAGAAGTCTCTGCCTGCTCGGCGGATAGGGTGAAAGCCCGTCCCTGATTCCGACTCGTACCAGTATGCCTCTGATCGAATAACCGCTGCTGGGATACAGTGGTGGACCTCTCTGAGCTGAAGTGCCGTACGACAGCTGTCGTTGCTCGAACCCTCCCTGTAGCTTGGATCTCTGGGTATATCCATTGACCCTGTGCTCGCTAGATCCGTAAAGCAAACACTGCCCCTTAGCTCTGCGACAATCTCTCTGCATGTGCCCTGCGACAATCTCTCTGCATGTGCCCTGGCCTCTGGCAATAATCGCAAAACAGGGCCCTCCGCTGCGTCTGTTGTGGTGAGAAAGTACGCTCCATCTGCGTAACACCCGGCCTATGAACTGGGACGCACTAGGGGAAATGGTAGCCCATGCTGGAACTACATGGGGTCTCCTGTCCACCGATCGTTGGCCGTTGGCCTTTTCCGCCAATCTTTTCTGTACTCGGGTAGCGTTCAACACCTGAGCGAAGGTCGGTAAATCGAGGGACGCGATAAGCTGTTGTAGTTCAATATCGAGCCCTTGCTGAAATCGTCTTGCCCTGGAGGCTTCGGTGGCTACCATGTACGGTACGAAGCGACTCAGCCGGTTAAACTCCGCGGTGTAGACATCCACTGAGCGTCCATTTTGCCTTAACATGATGAATTTCTGCTCCATCTCGGCCTTGGCAGTGGCCGGAAAATAGTGATCTAGAAATCACGCAGAGAACGTGTCCCATCCGATAGGTTTCTCTAGCCGGCTTTCCTCTATGGACTACCACGTGCGGGCCTCGTCTTCCAGCTGAATCTTCACCACGTTCACTATGTCATCATTAGGAAGTCGAGTGGCCGTTAAAAATTTCTCCACGTTGATGAGCCATTGCTCGGCCTTGAGTGGATTGGCTGATCCCGTTAAAATCGCTGGATGAAACCACCTAAAGTCTGAAACGGTACTAACCCTAGCCTGTGTAGTTGGTACATGGACGCCCTCAGGGGCAGCGGGGACAGTCGTAGATCTCTCTAGAGCGGTAATTGCAGTCTCCTGTACCGCCTTCAATATCTCGGTCAGGAGATCGGTCTTCCTCTCTTAAGCCTGGGCTAGGTGATTGATCATTATCTTCGTGTCGTATATAAAATGTTTCACAACCAAAGAAATTTATACCGCAATCAATTGACGGTGTCTATTGTAGTTTCGTCGGTGAATGCGGATCGTCCACTGAGAAAGTGTGATTTGTTCATTATTGTTTTAGTTGGGTTGAAAATTAAAAGAAATTGCACGAAAATTGATTCAAGATTTGTGAGTTTTCATTTCAAGAAACATAAGAAAATAAAGATCTAGAATCAAGAATCATGAAATTGTCCAAATTGTTTGAATTATCAAGATTTGTAAAGAGACTTGTCGGAATCGATCCAATTAATAGTGATGTTGAATACTAATTATTACAAATTCTTATCTATTGATGATTTGTTGCTAGATCGATGAAGATCAACGAGAATTAGGGATCTATTGGAGAAACTAGGGTTTCTTCATCATCATCCCTTGTCCTTTCGTTGATTATCATTCAAATTCTAGCCTCTAGGAAATTCAATCATCGATCGTTGATCTCTAATTTGGAGCGAAAACATTCAAGAAAGCATCTCTCTCAAAACTAGGTCATCGTTGATTTAATTTCCTAAAGTTTACAAAACTCATAATACTTAAGAATCGTTCAAGGATTTAATCATCCATCTATCTATTTTCTCAATTCCGATACAAGCGGAGAATTTACTCACGCATCATGAAAGAAAGAATCAAGAACTAAGAATATCATAATGCGAGAATGAATAGAAAGCAAGAATAGAGATTTTCACCTTTATTTAGATCTTCTTCAAATTACAACTCTCACTCAAGTTTACAAGACTAGCTCTAGCTCACTCAATTGAGGAGGAATTTGGCATCGATCTTTGCATGGCTCGATCGTCGTGAGTTGCGGATCATCGTGGATCTCTTACTCGGATGAAGATCGGCGTTGCTTCAAAGGCTCGTTAAATGCTTGCTTGATTTGGTACTCGATGTATCTTGATTTGGCTTTGGAATTGGATTTGGGCTAGGATTTTGAGTTGCAAGTTGTGTCACTCAACTTGCGGAATTTTAGCTCAATATTCAACAACTAATGAACAACCATCAACAACCTTTGTAATGAAGCCCTAAGTCCCTTTTTATAGCTTTCCCCTTTAGCTTCCCCTAGAAGCTAGATTTAGCTTCCCTTAGAAGCTTGGTTGTTATGAAGCTTGCATGAGAAGCTAGGTAGTTGTATAGAAGTTTCTATATTAAGGTAGTTAGCTAGCTTGCATAAGAAGCTTGGTTGTTATAAGGCTTGCATGAGAAGCTTGGTAGGTATTAAGCTTGCACAAGAAACTTGGTTGTTAGAAGGGAAGTTTCTCGAGAATTCGAGGGACTTTGAAGCGTCTTGATGATGTTTGGTCGTTTAAAGAGAAGCCTCGGAAAAAGTTTCTGCCACCAATGAGTCAACGCGGCCGCGGATCCACCGCGGATCGGCTGACTTGGCCGCGGATCCGCGGCCGTTTGATGGAGTTGCTTCATGAAATCTTCAGGGTATTTTGGTGTTGGCTTTATGGCACTTTCCTGATATCTGGAATATTTTTATACTTTCTTGTTTACTGCCAGATTTCAAGTCTTGGACTTGACGCGTTTTATCAGCACTTTTAGCAGTTCCGGTTCTTTTACCTGGAGAATTTCGTGCACACAATCTCGAGACAAGTGTTTGATATACAAAGATCATGTATGCAATAATAAACACACAATTTCCCTCATAATGCTGGTTATAATGTATAACACATGTTATTTGGTATTTTACAGACAAATTGCTAATATGTGCTATATTTATACCAAACACCTTTAGATGATTGCAAAGAGTAGGGAAATTGATGTGTTAAAAATGCAATATTTTCGACTGATTAAATTCCCCCAAACTTAATTTTAGTCGTATCGAGCAAACTTGTTTTATTCAAAAGAAGGAGAAAATATAAGAAAAAGAAAAACTAACTAGCACACTTTCGTAGGCAACACGATTGCACTGAGCACGTGCAACAAGCCTTTAAACCTCTAGGTATCCCTAGTAGGAGGAGTGTTGTCTCCTGACGGTTTTCAGCGGATTGCACCCACAAAATCCAATAATAAAAGGAAGACCGTGAAAGTTACATATAAAGATAAGAATTGTAAAAGAAAAACTTTGAAAGTTAGAGTTTCCAACTATACTAGCTTTTCAGTTGTCATGAGCCATATCTTAATAGTCATGAAAAGATGTTAGAAATCACATCATCCCTCAATAAAGTATCGTCTTTATTCTTCATTTCTACCTTTCTTCCAAACATTGATCATATACCCCTACGTGTGTGTAAAAGACATCCCTACACTCGGAGAATTCAATTCAAGATATCATACTCTTGTCCATCACCTCAGTACTTTTTAATCAATGAATATTTAGATGGATTTGCTCACACATTTTTCATGCGACCGTTAATATTTCTTGAGGTACTAACCGTCCGATTACTCATGTGCTTGCTTATTAGGCGTATTAGTATTTTCCTCGTCTTGTAACACTTTAAGACTTAGCAGTGACTCCCAAACCAGTTGGTCTAAGGCACTAGGTGATGAAGCACCCTCGCAATATTTTTTTATGCTGCCTTGGTGATAACAAAACCAGTGTTCATTTTTCTTCACCATTTTATATTTTCTTCATTTATTATTTCCTTCATACTTTGGCTTTTAGACAAGAGCATTTCAAGGTATCCTCTGCTATCCCGAGTTTCAAGACGTGTGTAAGTGCGAATAGTAGAGTATCAACGTTCAAATGTTTGGCTTCCAGAATAGGAACTATTTTTCAGACTTATTTTTATCCACAGATTAGTGACTTCTTTCATCTTACTAACCCTTGGGACAACGGCTCATAACTACTTATTACTAGTTCGTTTAAGAAAACTTCTAATTTTCTTGGTTTTCTTAAAAAAATTCAATCTTTTGGATGTAATTTTTCGCTATCTAGTCTTTTATTATAAAATTAAATATTAAATATTTTTATCTCTTGAAATTTTTTAAATTTTTATATGTTTTAAAAGTTTTGTGCTTATGCAAAGTATGCGAAGTGATGCGTAAATAAGCACAAACATCCCCCAAACTTGTTTACAACAGTGTCCTCACTATTGCCATCTGCTGGATCACAAAAACCTGTAAGCTTGGGAGGAAATTTATTAATGGGGGCAATAAATATGATCGTGAAAATCCTCCCCAAAAACTTATTCGTTTCACTCACCTACATTCTAAAGATGATACAGTATTTTACAAGACATAGAGGTGAGACGGAGGAATTTTAATCAAGATAAAGCGGCTCCTGTAAAAACAGGAGCTCCTCCGTGGGGTCAGTGGAAAAATACGGTTTAAATTTATGTCCATTTGCTTTGAAAATTGTACCGTTTTCAACATTTTCAACCTCAACTGCCCCGTGCGGGTACACATACCGCACAACAAAAGGTCCTTTCCACCGAGATTTTAGCTTACCCGTATGAAAATGGAGTCGTGAATCATAAAGAAGGACTTGTTGACCAGGTGTAAAAGTCTTTCTCAAAATATTTTTATCGTGAAATACCTTAGTCCGGTTCTTTACAATTACAGCATTATCATAAGCTTCATCGCGGAGTTCACTTAGCTTGTTTAATTGCAGCTTACGAAAGTTGCAGGCTTGATTTAAGTCAATGCTAAATTCTCTAATGGCCCACATTGCTTTGTGCTCAATCTCGACCGGAAGGTGACAAGCCTTTCCAAACACTAGTCTGTAAGGAGACATACCTAGATCGGTTTTATATGCAGTTCGGAATGCCCAAAGAGCATCCGTTAATTTGGTTGACCAATTTTTTCGATTTTTAGAAACAGTTTTCTCCAAAATTTGTTTGATTTGTCTGTTTGAAAGCTCAGCTTGCCCGCTCGTTTGGGGATGATAGGGTGTGGAAATTTTATGGTTGATTGCATATTTCTGCATCAAATTCTCGAAAGACCAATTGTAGAAATGTGTCCCGTTATCGCTAATGATAGCGTGTGGGTGTCCAAATCGCGAAAAGATGTTTTCTTTTAAGAACTTAATGAAAACCTTTTTGTCATTAGTGCGACAAGGAATAGCTTTAACCCATTTCGAGACGTAATCAACCGCAAGCAATATGTACAGATTCCCAAAAGAGTTGGGAAAAGGACCCATAAAGTCAATACCCCAAACGTCAAAAATTTCAACCACCAAGATAGGTTGCTGTGGCATTTCATTTCTCCGGGAAATCCTACCCGTGTGTTGACACTGTGCACAAGTTTTGTAATGATCAAATACATCTTTAAACAAAGTCGGCCAATAAAAACCACATTGCAAAACCTTCTCCGCCGTCTTTTGAGGACCGAAATGACCCCCACGTGCCTGATCATGACAAAAAGATAGAACACTCTTGAATTCATCGTTGGGAACACACCTGCGAATGATCTGGTCAGTACAATACTTAAACAGATAGGGTTCATCCCAGTAAAAGTGTTTTACTTGGGATAGAAATCGATATTTGCCCTATTTTGACCATTCGTGGGGAATAAGTCCCGTAACAAGATAATTCATAATATCCCTGAACTAAGGTTCGTCGGATACATTCAAGAGATGTTCTTCTGGAAAAGACTCATTGATCGGCAAGGTCACATGTGAAGAAGAGATGCGTGACAGATGGTCGGCTACAACGTTTTCACATCCTTTCTTATTTTTAATAGATCAAATTCTTGTAATAGAAGGATCCAACGTATTAGCCTACCTTTAGCATCCTTCTTCGCCAAAAGATGTTTCAAGGCGGAGTGGTCAGTGTACACAACAATAGGTGAGCCAATCAAGTAAGGCCTGAATTTTTTTAATGCGAATACAACTGCCAAAAGTTCTTTTTCAGTAGTTGTATAATTAATTTGAGTATCATTCAGGGTCTTGCTTACATAATAGATCACGTGTGGCATCTTTTCAATGTGATGTCCTAAGACCACACCAACTGCAAAATCTGATGCATCACACATAAGCTCAAAAGGGTGGTTCCAATCTGGAGATGATAGAATGGGGGCTGTAGTGAGAGAGTGTTTGAGTGAGTCAAATGCTGCCTCACAATCCGAGTCAAAGTGAAAGGTTGTGTCCTTGGCTAAGAGAAGAGTTAAGGGTCTAGCAATTTTTCTAAAATCCTTAATAAATCTCCTATAAAAGCATGCATGGCCAAGAAAAGATCGTATATCCTTGACGCATTTGGGATGAGGAAGGTTTTGAAAGACAACTATTTTGGCTTTGTCAACCTCAATGCCTTTTCGTAAAATAACATGTCCAAGCACAATTCCTTCTTAGACCATGAAATGACATTTTTCCCAATTCAAGGTTAAGTTCTTCTCTTTACAACGAGTAAGAACTGCGTCAAGATGAGATAGGCAGACAGCAAAAGAATCTCCGAATATCGATAAATCGTCCATGAAAATCTTCAGAAATTCTCGACCATGTCCGAGAATATCCCCATCATACACCGCTGAATATAGCGGGAGCATTGCATAACCCAAAGGGCATGCGTCTATAAGCAAAGGTACCAAAAGGACAGGTAAATGTGGTTTTATCTTGATTCTTTTTGGCAATAGGGACCTGGTTATAGCCAGGGTATCCGTCCATGAAGCAATAATATTCCCGTCCAGCTAAGCGTTCCAGCATCTGGTCAATGAAAGGTACAGGAAAGTGGTCTTTCCTTATTGCGGCATTGAGTTTTCTATAATCAATACATACACGCCATCCAGTTTGAGCGCGTGTCTGGATTAACTCATTTGCCTCATTTGTTATGACCGTGATGCCAGATTTCTTAAGGACTACATGAATTGGACTCACCCATTGGCTATCGGAGATTGGGTAAATGATACCATTGTTAAGGAAATTGACGATTTCTTTCTTCACCGCATCCTTTATGACGGGGTTTAACCGTCTCTGTGGTTCTCGGGTTGACTTGGCTTCATCCATCAGATGTATATGATATTCTACAATCAAGGGACTAATCTCTTTGATGTCAGCCATAGTCCAACCAAACGCCTGCCTATTAGATCTCAATACCGTCAAAAGCGCATTCTCTTGCTCTGAGGCTAGAAAAGCTGATATGATAACAGGTAAAGACTCATTCTCACCTAAATATGCATATTTAAGATGAGAAGGTAAAAATTTGAGATCTAATACTGGCGGAGAAATTATAGAAGGTGGGGTAAGAGAATGATATTCAGAGTCACGAAGAAGCTTGTAGCCTGCATAGGATACAGACTCGAAAAGTGATGAGTCAAGAGTGTCAGACTCAGGAGTGGGAAGAGTGTCCTCACTAAGATGTGCAAGATCAAACATTGATGTGCTAGTGTCGTCGAGATCATCAAAGCAAAGTTCAACAACTTCGCAGCTTTCGGGAGCAATCTCGTGGACAGAACAGACATCAAGTATATGAGCAGAGGGTTCAGACGGCTGACTTCCAATTTTATAGATGTTCAGTTCAATTGTCATTTTTCCAAAAGATAGGTTCATAGAACCGTTTCGACAGTTAATGACAGCATTGGAAGTGGCAAGGAATGGTCGACCCAAAATCACCGGAATTTGGTTCCGTGGGTTTGCTACAGGTTGTGTATCAAGAATAATAAAGTCTACAGGGAATATAAATTCCCCGAATTTTATCAACACATCCTCCAGTTCACCCCTAGGTTTGGTGATTGATCGATCTGCCATTTGGAGAGTGCAATGAGCTGGTTTTAACTCTCCAATCCCAAACTACTCATAGACAGAATATGGAAGTAGGTTAACACTTGCGCCCAGGTCAAGTAGAGCACGGTTAATGTTTTTACCCCCAATAGAAATCGAGATTGTAGGACATCTTAGGTCCTTACGTTTCTGTGGTAACTGTGGGGTAAAAGCAGTGCTAATATTATTGGTCATGAAAAACTTTTTGGGCACTTGAGGCTTCCTCTTCCTAGTGCACAAGTCTTTGAAAATTTTAGCATAAGCGGAGACTTGTTGAATAGCATCTAGGAGAGGGATGTTGATGTTAACATGTTTAAACATTTCCATAATCTTCTCCATATGTGGACTCAATTTGTTTCCCCTTAACCGATTAGGATAAGGAGCTTTAGCAATAAGAGCTGGGTCCAACATTGGAGAAGGTGATGTGTGTGGAAGTGATCCCAGAATAGGAGTGGGGATCGTCTTTGGTGGACTAGAAGAGGTATGCTGAGGTATCGAGCCTTGGGAAAAACTAAGAATAGGCTCTCAAGAAGGTGGTGGGGTAGACAAAGTAGGATTAGAAGTAGAAGTGTGTGTGGAAGGAAAAGTCTCAGCCGGGGTATTATTGATAGATTTTTCATTATCATCAATCTCTTTCCCAATGTGATTATTCAGCACTCTTCCTGATCTCAACGTTGTGATGGCATTCATATTTTAGTGTTGCGAATGCCCAGGATTCAGTAGGGGTTGAGACGGAAGTTTCCCTTTCTCTCTCGCACTCATTTCGGCTTTTAATTGTGCAATTTGTGCTTCCATCGATTTTATACTCTCGGCTTGGGAGATGGAGTTTTTCTTTATATCATCGACAAAAGACTGAATCTCGGCCGAAACATGCATGAAATTTTTCAGAATCAAATTCATGGTTTGTGCTAGTGAAGAGGATTCATCAGTACCGGTCAACTGCAAAAGATTATACGGTGCAGGTGTGTTGACCGGATTTTGAAAGTTTTGTGATTGGTAGGTGATTGGTTCGAAAAACTGTGTCTGTAGTTAACCGCAATCAGAACGGTGTCGCGTGTAGCTAGACCGAGGTGAGTACGGGTCGTTCTCAGGGAAACGTTGAACCTTTTATTCTTACTTTAGATGTGTTGAGAAAGAGAGGAGGGGATAAAGAATTTTGAGGAATGGTTTCTAGATCTACGTTAAGCAAGAATGCAAAAATATAGATCTAGATTATTTTAGGGATGTAGTTAATATAATAAGGGGCTTGTAGGGTTCGTTAGGATTTAGTAGTTATGGATGATTAATTAAAAGTTACCATTTTATCCTTTAATAGATTTAAAACTAGAACGACGGTGATGCGTGTAGATTAGGGTTTCTGGAGCGAAAAAGAATCCCACTCTTAACCCTTATCTCGACACGGAACTCCGTTCATATCTAGCCTTTACCAAAACACTCATTAATCTAATCTCTAATCACGGTCGGAACTAACAAAGAATTGTTAGCGCGCCCGATTAGGATGTTAATGATTCTTTTGATAAAGTTCATAAACTTTATAGGACTTAAAAAGGGTTTAGGGATGTTCATCATCCATTAGCCTACCCTAATCCTACGAACCCTAACAAGCGGAGAATTACTCGTGCATGTTGGGAGAAAAAGAGATGGAAAGAAATTGCATAATTAAATTACGAAGAAATAGAATAAGAAAAAGAACTACCTTTATTAATCAACAATATTCATTACACTTTGATCCTTAGAAAATGATTACAAAGACTAGCTTGCTCCTCGATCTCTTCCAAGGAGGTAGACGAACAGTTGATGATCAGCGTGGATGCGTGAGCCGTCTTGGACTTCATGATCGCGTCGACTTGATAATTTTTCCAAGAGGCTCTCGGTCCCTATTTATAGTCCAAAGCCATAACCTTTTGCTTCCAAATTTAGAAGTTAACAGAAAATATTATCCCAAAAGATTCTCAGCCTCTATCTCCAAAATATTGCGGCGGATCCGCGGCATCAAGGGGCTTGGGCCGCGGATCCGCGGCCTGATGATCATGGCCGTTGATCATTTTTCTGGGGCTGGCTCGTTGTGACATTTGGCGATCCTTGGAACCTTCAGAATTTGGAAATCTTCTCGTGGTTGCTGCCAGACTTGGTCTCCAAGTTTTGCTTTCTTAATTAGGCAAGTCTTCTTCAACAACTTGATTTCCTTGATTTAAGACCTGAAAATTCTGCACAACTTAAATAATATTTAGTAGACTAAGTCTACTAGGATTAGGTAAATAATATTATATACATTTTCCTACCAAATGCAAATTATAATATATCAACACATGGAAAATAGAATGTTTACAGATAAACCCTCATATGTATGATATATTATAATAAAGACCTTTTTTAATATGAAAATGGTAGGAAAAATGTAATAACAAATGTGCAGTTTTATCAACTGAACAAATACCCCCAAACTTATCTTTGATCGTCCCGAGCAAACTAGTTTATTCAAGAGAAGGAGAAAAAAGAAGGGAGAAAACTAAGCATACTTTCGTAAGTAAACACGATTGCACTGAGCACGTGCAACAAGCCGTTAAACCTCTAGGTGTCCCTAGCAGGAGGAGTGTTGTCTCCTGAGAGTTTTCAGCGGATTACACTCACAAAATCCGATAACAAAAGAGAGATGATGAAATTTACATATAAAGATAAAAACCATAAAAGAAATACTTTGAAAATTTAGATTTTCCAACTACACTAGCTTTTCGGTTGTCATGAGCCCTATCTTAATAGTCATGAAAAGATATTAGAAACCACATTATCCCTCAATAAAACATCGTCTTTATTCTTCATTCTTACCTTTCGTCCAAACATTGATCATATACCCCTACACTCGGAGAATTCAATTCAAGCTATCATGCTCTTGTCCATTGATTGAAAGAATTAAAGTTAACCGCAATCAAGACGGTGTCGCTATGCAGCTAGCCGGTTGAGCACGGGTCGATCCACAGGGAGATGGTTGTATGTCCTTTCTTGTCTTAGACGAGTCAATAAAGAATGAGTATATGTTTGTTCAATCTAACCTATGTGTTTTATATGCAAGTATAAAGTTGTTAAGAAAAAGATACGAAATTGTAAGCTAAAGAAATCCGTACTCAAAACCTTTGAGCCGAGTCTTGACCAATTGAAGCTAGAGCAATCGGCAACAACGTGGATTAGGGGATTTAAGCGCGGTATTCGTGGAATCCGGCTTATTTACCCTTGTCCTTCCGTTCTTGTCTCTTGCTTTCGCCTCCGGCCAAACCGAACGCAACCGGTCGCGATTAGGAATCACCGTTACCTTGTTAGGGTAGGATGCCTAACGAAGCGCTTGCGTAACGTTTGGGCGGAGTTCAATGGAAAATAACGGGAAAAGGAAACGAGCAAAGAAATGTTAACTTACAATACCGTATTTATTCTTAATAACGACAATTATTACAACCATTCACAAAAAGAACCAAAAAGAGAGAACAAAAAGAAAAGAACAAAGAAAAGAAAAGATACAAGTAAGTAAGTGCATGAATATAAATTGCAAGTAAGTAAAGCAAGGTAATAAAAAGCAAGTAATAAATAAGCAATAAAAAGAACAAGAAACTAGAACTCAAGACAAGCATGGGATCAATAGCCAACCCTTAAACTTGCAAGCTCAATTAAGAGGTTGCAAGATCAAGAGAAGGGTAGAG
This sequence comes from Agapanthus africanus, assembly GCA_030015575.1. Lineage (NCBI taxonomy): Eukaryota > Viridiplantae > Streptophyta > Magnoliopsida > Asparagales > Amaryllidaceae > Agapanthus > Agapanthus africanus. The sequence continues at coordinate 20,780,428 of JASDDO010000028.1, read as the reverse complement.
AACGCATGTGAAATGAAGTGCTAATTCCATAAGAAAATACGACCCTTGAGATCAATAACAAACTCTTAACCTTTCAAGCTCAATGATGAGGTTGAAAGATCAAGAGAAAGCAAGAATCTCAAGGGGAAGTTAAACAAAAGAGAATGATACAAAAACCCTCATCTTCATTAATCTTCCACTCAAAAAGCTTTCACTACAATTTTCATGGAGAAAGAATGAAGAAGAAGAAGAAGAACTACACAAAAAACTACAAAAGAGGAACAAAGAATGGACCCTTGGCTTAGCTCAGTTCTGGAGTATTTATAGGCAGGAAACTGAAAATATAGGGCAACCATCAGAACACAAATGAAAAGACCAAAGAGCCCCTAAAAACATTTTTTCTGTGGCGCCAGAACGGCCGCGGAACCGCGGCCTAGACCCCCCTTTGGCCGCGGTTCCGCGACCATATAGATGACTTGGGCCTAGGGCATTTTGGTGGTACCCTGGTTTGATGTACCCTTCAATCTGGTATATGTGTTTTCTCATTTTGTCTTCACGATTTTTCCAGAATTTCTGTTGAGGGAAAGGTGGACTTTTTGTCAAGAATTTCTTGAGCTCCGCGTAGATTTCTTGGAACTTGTGTTGCTATTGAGCCTTGTGCATGAAGGTGACAATCGATTTGCCATTTTGTCTCCTAAACTGGTGTGTGGCAACAGACGGATAAAGAGCGGAGACCCGTGTTTTATCTGTGGTTGGCAGGAACCCGGATTTTGTCGTGTTTTCCATGAATTTCACCGTTTAGAGCCGAGAACCTGTATCCTGCAATTGACTAGCAAACACGGCTCAAGAGTACCTACCGATAAGCAATGTGATAAAAATTGGGCGGTATGAAAATGCAAAAATCTGATATGAACAAATACCCCCAAACTTATCATTTGCTCGTCCCGAGCAAAGCTAATTTATTCACAAAAAATTTGCTAACCGCACTTTCGCAGGGAACGCGATTGCACTGAGCGCGTGCAATAAGCCGTTAAACCTCTAGGTGTCCCTAGTAGAAGGAGTGTTGTCTCCTGAGGGTTTTCGGCGGATTACACCCACAAAATCCAGTCAAGCTAGTGTCATAAGTTAACATTGATTCTACTCCTACAGTTCAGTATTTACGTTAGAAATTCTATCATCCTAAGTTAGAAATATCCAACCCTTATTTTTCACACCTCCTATCTATTTAACCTTAGATCATATACGTTCCAAAAAAGTTTAGAAAGATGTCGGTTCACCTGAGTTTTCCTTCTAAAGCGCGGCCTCAAATCAGGGATTTTTATCAACTTTACAGAAAACACAAGTCTTATTCTTCATTTCTATCTTTTATCCAAACATCGATTGTATACCCCTACATGTGTGTATATTTGCACCCCTGCACTTGAGAATTCAATTCAAGCTATAATACCCTTGACTTAATACCTAATACTACTTCTTTTCATTAAAGATGGACGGATTTGCTCACACACCTTTCATGCGACTATTAATGCTTCTTGAGGCACTAACGGCCGATTACTGAATGTGTGAACTTTAAAGCGTAAATAGCAGTTTCCAGGTCTTGACTTTATTCTATTTTCCTTTTTCTTTTTTTTTTCTTTTTTTTTTTTCAAGACCGGATATATTTTTCAATAATGCTCTTTAGGTGTTTAGCTTTAAATACCATTTTTTCTTTCATACTGGGCTTTCAGGCAAGAGTATTTCTAGGTATCCTCTACTATCTCAAGTTTCAAGGTGCGTGTAAGTGCAGTTTGTAGGGTATATACTTTCTAAATTTAAACTCAAGAAAAGAAACTATTTTTCAGACATATCCTCCAGTAAAGCTTCAATACTTTCCCCTCATCTTGACTTAACTAAAGAACTGAACTCAAGATTACCTATTTCTCAAAAAAAAACTGTAAGGACGTATACTTACCAAGTTTAAACAGAATGAGGGTTATTTTTAGGGTTTTCAATTCCTAAGCCTAGAATTTAGTTATTTCTATCATATCAACTAATCTTTCGGAATAAAGATCTAAGTTACCCTATTAGCTAACTTGACGACAAAGTTTTTATATTTTTGGAAAATTTTCGATTTTTGTGGGTTTTTAATAAGGTATGCAAATGCAAAATATACAAATGAATGCGAAGGAAGAAAGCTTACCGAGCACACCCCCAAACTTAAACTTGACAGTGCCCTCACTGTCAGGCTATACCAAGAGGGTCAAAATTGTCGGCGCTCCCCCTAAAAACAAATTATATACAAAACAAAAAGAAAACCGAAAAGATATATACAAAAAAGGTTTCCCCCCAAACTTAAGTGAAACAGTGTTTCCACTGTTTAAGCGGTGAAGTTCAGGATCTGGGGGGAAAGAACAGTATCAAGCTATACAAGGCCTTACACAGGCCAAAAGTTAACACCAACCATTCAAAGATCTTATCGTGATAAAGCAGTGGTTGGTGAAAGAAGGCGTAGAGAAAAGAGATGGGAAATACACAAGACCGTATGGGGAGAGAAGTGGAATACGGTCTCGGTATATCAGAAGAATGGCGGAAGGGAAAAAGAAGTGGAGTACGAACTTGAGGGTGCAAATGGAATGAATAGATTAGCACAATTTGTGATGAGCGATATGTAAACAGCGATTGTGCTAATCTATTAACCCGTCGAGAGATTGGGTCAAATTCCTCAAGATTCGTAAGAAACCATGGGTACGCCGAACTTGGTAAACCAGACATACGAAATGAAAGTGAGACGGTTTCTTGCAAGGTCGGAACGATGGAAAGAATGGAGGGAAGTGATCGAGGAGGGGTATCGGTTAAAGGTTCAGGAGGGTGTACACAGTCAATGACAGGGACAGGATGAATGGGAAAATCCGACTCATCAATTAAAACTGGTTCATCCTCAAAACTATCCTCAATATTCTCCTCAAAATTTATCTCATCCATGCATTTATTATCAAAATCCAGACGCATATGGGGTTCGGAAAAAACATTTAATGACTCGGGATGATGATTTGAAGAGACAAACTCAGCCAAATCTATGGGTTCATCATCCAAAATATTCCCAGCGTCAATATCCTGAATCAAGTGAAAATCAATATTCTCAGACACCTCATCAAAAGCATGGATTTCAATCGATTTTGGTTCTAAAATGGAGGTGTGGAGGTCAAAAGGATTGGGATTGGTTTCACTTGGCAAGGTCCCTTCACAATCTGGCAAATCAAACACTACAAAGTCGCACAACTCATTAAACATTCTATCTTCAACTGATAATTCTTTGGGACACTTGATAGACTTTCAAAACAGGAGTTGTGGGATTCAATTTGAGACGGGTAGGTTTGATTTGGAAGGGTACACAGCTCACTTTCTCCACTCAAATTCTCAGCCTGTCCTACCGCCTCATCATACATTGGAAAATTTGGAGCTAGCTGGAAACTAGCTACCGGGTCAGTAGGGTGTATGAGAGCGGCCATGGACGCATTCAAATCCATCATCTGTTGGCTTGACGCTATCCTAAAATCTTCCAACGACTGTTCCAGACTAGACATAGGTTGTGAAGGGGTTTCAGTAAAAGATTCAAAGTTGTTTGGATACTGAAAACTCCCAAATGGCGGTTCTGAAGTAATGTCTAGGGAAGGTGCAAAAGTAGGGTAGGATTGGTAGAAATTGAATGGCTGGACAGGAGCAGGATCAACATTTGGATAGGAAGGTGAATGGAATTGTTGATCCCAAGAACTTGAAGTGGTGAAAGGAGTGAAAGATCGGCTACGGGATTGTTCAATACGTTCAGCGATGGACAAAGGACGACTTGCAAAAGGGGTATCAACATAAGCGGGTGCGGGAGGTTGACAAGGTTGATACAAAGTGGAATGAGGAGTGCAAGTGTTTGTCCTAGCCGCTGCTATGAGATCTTTCAGTGAAACTTTGGGCATGGAGGGGTCGTTCGATGTTCGGCCAAAGCAAGAACCGTAAGAAGTAATGTCTGGTTGTGGGTACCAAAGTTCGGCAAGAGTTTTGCGAGGTGGGGTACCCATGATATGAAGAGAGAGAGAGAAAGGTAGAGAAAAGGAGGGGAAAAAGAATGTGATTTTTTTTAATATATATTAACAAAAGAATGAAGTATACACAAAAAGAATATGGAAAAAAAAACAATCACGACAAAAAAAATACCACACACCTAATCGTTCTAGGGTCCACCTAGGTCAACTAGACCTGCTCCAGAACTTGATTGTCGAAGTAAAACTGTGTCGAGAAACGGGCTCAAGATACACTGATCACGAGGCCAGGTAAGTGCAGAGATAAGGGGAGGTTTTCCAACGCTTTCGCGAAGTTCCTTAATTAAATAACCCTTTCTCTTTTGGCGGTTTCGCCGTTAACACTTTCCTAGACACCCCGTAAACAATATACCGTTAAGCGAGGTTCTAAACACAGTTAACTTCTCCTAGTGAGCGCGAAGTCCTTAAGGCTTAAAGTCTAGTTTCTTTTAAAATTTGTGCGGGTAAACGTTATGCTCAAGTTCGTGATTTGTGGGCCACGGAAAAGGTGATGAAATCCTTTACAGTATATTGTGGGGTTCGCTTGCCCTTAAGTCCGTATTAATGTATGCAATGCGCAATTCAATAAAAATTCTATGAAGAATCAAACAATCGTTTTTTATTTTAAGCACGGCACTGCAAAAAATACGGGTTAGTCATTTTTTTAGCGTTTGCTAGCGAACTTGCAAAGAATCCTGCAAAGAATAGTATATTGGATGCGTCGGATTTGAGAAGAAGGTGTTAGGAAAGTACGTACCGTTAAGTTTTTGGGTTAGGAAACCCCCGTTGAATCAAATCCGGTAAGCTTGAAAGGTTTGCTTGCGCGGGTCAAACTACCCGGATCTTTGGCACTGTACTTCGTAATCACCTTTGCCTTGAATGCACACTTTGCTCCCACAATCGCAGTTTGCAAATCCGCAAAAATCTGCACTCTTGCCCACAAAAATGATCAAAAATAACAAAAAGATTTTTTTTTTTTATAAATATATACAAAAAGAATATTGACCCGAATAACAAGAAAGAAAATACGCTACCGTCTCCCCGGCAACGGCGCCATTTGATTGAAAGAATTAAAGTTAACCGCAATCAAGACGGTGTCGCTATGCAGCTAGCCGGTTGAGCACGGGTCGATCCACAGGGAGATGGTTGTATGTCCTTTCTTGTCTTAGACGAGTCAATAAAGAATGAGTATATGTTTGTTCAATCTAACCTATGTGTTTTATATGCAAGTATAAAGTTATTAAGAAAAAGATACGAAATTGTAAGCTAAAGAAATCCGTACTCAAAACCTTTGAGCCGAGTCTTGACCAATTGAAGCTAGAGCAATCGGCAACAACGTGGATTAGGGGATTTAAGCGCGGTATTCGTGGAATCCGACTTATTTACCCTTGTCCTTCCGTTCTTGTCTCTTGCTTTCGCCTCCGGCCAAACCGAACGCAACCGGTCGCGGTTAGGAATCACCGTTACCTTGTTAGGGTAGGGTGCCTAACGGAGCGCTTGCGTAACGTTTGGGCGGAGTTCAATGGAAAATAACGGGAAAAGGAAACGAGCAAAGAAATGTTAACTTACAATACCGTATTTATTCTTAACAACGACAATTATTACAACCATTCACAAAAAGAACCAAAAAGAGAGAACAAAAAGAAAAGAACAAAGAAAAGAAAAGATACAAGTAAGTAAGTGCATGAATATAAATTGCAAGTAAGTAAAGCAAGGTAATAAAAAGCAAGTAATAAATAAGCAATAAAAAGAACAAGAAACTAGAACTCAAGACAAGCATGGGATCAATAGCCAACCCTTAAACTTGCAAGCTCAATTAAGAGGTTGCAAGATCAAGAGAAGGGTAGAGAACGCATGTGAAATGAAGTGCTAATTCCATAAGAAAATACGACCCTTGAGATCAATAACAAACTCTTAACCTTTCAAGCTCAATGAAGAGGTTGAAAGATCAAGAGAAAGCAAGAATCTCAAGGGGAAGTTAAACAAAAGAGAATGATACAAAAACCCTCATCTTCATTAATCTTCCACTCAAAAAGCTCTCACTACAATTTTCATGGAGAAAGAATGAAGAAGAAGAAGAAGAACTACACAAAAACTACAAAAGAGGAACAAAGAATGGACCCTTGGCTTAGCTCAGTTCTGGAGTATTTATAGGCAGGAAACTGAAAATATAGGGCAACCATCAGAACACAAATGAAAAGACCAAAGAGCCCCTAAAAACATTTTTTCTGTGGCGCCAAAACGGCCGCGGAACCGCGGCCTAGACCCCCCTTTGGCCGCGGTTCCGCGGCCATATAGATGACTTGGGCCTAGGGCATTTTGGTGGTACCCTGGTTTGATGTACCCTTCAATCTGGTATATGTGTTTTCTCATTTTGTCTTCACGATTTTTCCAGAATTTCTGTTGAGGGAAAGGTGGACTTTTTGTCAAGATTTTCTTGAGCTCCGCGTAGATTTCTTGGAACTTGTGTTGCCATTGAGCCTTGTGCATGAAGGTGACAATCGATTTGCCATTTTGTCTCCTAAACTGGTGTGTAGCAACAGACGGATAAAGAGCGGAGACCCGTGTTTTATCTGTGGTTGGCAGGAACCCGGATTTTGTCGTGTTTTCCATGAATTTCACCGTTTAGAGCCGAGAACCTGTATCCTGCAATTGACTAGCAAACACGGCTCAAGAGTACCTACCGATAAGCAATGTGATAAAAATTGGGCGGTATGAAAATGCAAAAATCTGATATGAACATCCATCTACCTCGGTACTTTTTTAACTTGATGAATATTTAGATTTGCTCACACATTTTCATGCGACCGTTAATACTTCTTGAGGTACTAACCGACCGATTACTTATGTGCTTGCAGATTAGGAGATAGTATTTTCCTCGTCTTGCACCACCTAAGGCTTAGCAGTGACTCCCAGACCAGTTGGTCTTAGGGCACTAGGTGAAGAAGCACCCTCGCTATATTTTTTTATTGCTGCCTTGGCGATAACAAAATCAGTGTTCATTTTTTTCCTTTTCACCATTTTTATATTTTCTTCATTTTTTTATTTCCTTCATACTTTGGCTTTTAGACAAGAGTATTTCAAGGTATCCTCTACTATCCCGAGTTTCAAGACGTGTGTAAGTGCATATAGTAGGGTATCAATATTCAAATGTTTGGCTTTCAGAATAGAAACTATTTCTCAGACTTATTTTTATCCTCAAATTAGTGACTTCCTTCATCTTACTAACCCTTGGGACAACAGCTCATAACTACTTATTACTAGTTCGTTTAAGAAAACTTCTAATTTTCTTGGTTTTCTTAAACTATTCCTATCTTTTGGATGTAATTTTTCACTTTCTACTCTTTTGTTATAAAAAAATTTTAATGCCCAGTGTCAAAGATAATTCAGTGAATACAAACATGCCCCCCAAACCTGTTTTCAGCAGTGTCCTCACTGATGCAGCCTTTTGAGAACATGGACTTGTATACTAGGGGAGAGATACAATGGGTAAAATAATAGTTAAATGAAAAGTACCCCCAAACTTGTTCTTTGACACGCACAGATATTCAATCAAATCCATTTTTACTCACCTCCATTCTTAAAATGAGAAAATGTTACAAAAACATGGAGGTGAGGCGGAGGAATTTTAGTTTTGATAAAGCGGCTCCTGTAAAAACAGGAGCTCCTCCGCGGGGTCAGTAGAGAAATACAGTTTTAATCTATGCCCATTTACTTTAAAAATTGAACCGTTTTTCAAATTTTCGACTTCAACTGCCCCGTGCGGGTGTACATACCGCACCACAAAAGGTCCTTTCCAACGAGATTTAAGCTTACCCGGATGAAGATGGAGACGGGAATCGTAAAGAAGGACATGTTGCCCCGATCTGAAGGTTTTTCTAAAAAGATTTTTATCGTGGAACACTTTAGTCCTGTTCTTTACTATCACCGCATTATCGTAAGCTTCATCGCGGAGTTCGCTTAGCTCATTCAATTGCAGCTTCCGATAGCTGCCTGCATGATCAAGATCAAAATTAAGCTCTTTAATAGCCCACATTGTTTTATGTTCGATCTCGACAGGAAGGTGGCATGTCTTCCCAAACACAAGGCGGTATGGAGACATACCAAGATCGGTCTTATAAGCGGTGCGGAATGCCCAAAGAGCATCCGTCAATTTGGTTGACCAATCTTTACGGTTTTTCGAAACCGTCTTCTCCAATATCTGTTTGATCTGCCTATTTGAGATCTCAGCCTGCCCGCTTGTTTGGGGATGATAGGGCGTAGAAAGCTTGTGAGTGATTGAATATTTCCGCATCAAGGCCTCGAAAGACCGATTGCAGAAATGTGTCCCGTTGTCGTTAATTATAGCGCGATGGTGTCCGAATCGCGAAAAGATATTTTCTTTAAGAAACTTAATGACAACTTTGTTGTCATTAGTGCGACACGGTATAGCTTTCACCCATTTCGAGACATAATCAACCGCTAACAAGATATATAGATTCCCAAAGGAGTTGGGAAAAGGGCCCATAAAATCAATACCCCAAACATCAAATATTTCCACAACCAATATAGGTTGGAGTGGCATCTCGTTCCTTCGTGAAATCCGACCTAAATGCTGATATCGCGGACAAGTTTTGCAATGTTCAAATGCATCTTTAAATAATGTTGGCCAATAAAAGCCACATTGCAAAACTTTCTCCGCCGTTTTGCGAGGACCAAAATAACCGCCGCATGCCTGATCATAACAAAATGATAACACGCTCTTGAATTCATCGTTAGGGAAACACCTGCGAATGATTTGATAGGAACAATACTTGAATAGATAAGGTTCATCCCAGTAAAAATATTTTACTTGGGATAGAAATCGAAGTTTGTCTTGTTTCGACCAATCGCTAAGAATAAGTCCCGTTGCAAGATAGTTCACGATATCCACGAACCAAGGTTCGTAGGATACAGTCAAGAGCTGTTCGTCAGGAAATGAGTCATTTATCGGCACGGTCAAAGTTGGTGAAGAAGTGATGCGTGAAAGATGGTCGGCTACAACGTTTTCACATCCACTCTTGTCTTGGATGACAAGATCAAATTCTTGTAACAATAGGATCCAACGTATTAGCCTGGCCTTCGCATCCTTCTTCGATAAAAGATGTCGTAGGGCGCAGTGATCTGTGTAAACCACAATAGGCGAGCCAATCAAGTAGGGCCTGAATTTCTCTAATGCAAATACAACTGCCAAGAGTTCTTTCTCGGTAGTTGTGTAATTTATTTGTGCATCATTCAAGGTCCTACTTGCATAGTAAATTACATGTGGCATCTTATCAATATGCTGTCCTAAGACAACACCAATAGCAAAATCTGATGCATCACACATAAGCTCGAACGGGTGGTTCCAATCCGGAGATGATAAAACGAGGGCTGTAGTGAGTGATTCTTTAAGCGATTCAAAAGCAGCCTCACAATACAAATCGAAGTGAAATGTAGTGTCCTTGGCCAATAGAAGGGTTAAGTGTCTAGCAATTTTGCTAAAGTCCTTAATAAATCTCCTATAGAATCCTGCATGGCCAAGGAAGGATCGTATATCTTTGACGCAGTTGGGACGAGGGAGGTTATGAATGACATCTATTTTAGCTCTGTCAACCTCAATGTCTTTTCGTGAAATTATATGTCCAAGTACAATACCTTCTTGGACCATAAAATGGCATTTTTCCCAATTCAAAGTCAAGTTCTTATCCTTACAGCGGGTAAGAACCGCGTCAAGATTACGAAGGCAGTCCTCAAAGGAGTCCCTAAAAATGGAGAAATCGTCCATAAAAATTTCTAGAAAATTTTCCAACATATCTGAAAATATTCCCATCATGCACCGCTGAAATGTAGCGGGAGCGTTGCATAACCCAAAGGGCATGCGTCTATAAGCAAAAGTTCCGAAAGGACAAGTAAAAGTAGTTTTATCTTGATCCTTTTCGGCGATGGGGACCTGGTTATAGCCAGAGTATCCGTCTAAGAAACAGTAGTAATCGTGTCCAGCTAATCGTTCTAACATCTGGTCAATGAAAGATAGAGGGAAGTGATCTTTCCTCGTTGCGGCATTGAGTTTCTTGTAATCAATACATACGCGCCACCCAGTTTGGGTGCGTGTTTGGATTAACTCATTAGCCTCATTAGTAATGACCGTGATGCCAGACTTTTTAGGGACCACATGAATTGGACTTACCCATTGGCTATCAGATATGGGGTAAATTATTCCACTATCGAGGCACTTGACGATTTCTTTCTTTACCGCCTCCTTCATAACAGGATTTAACCGTCTTTGTGGGTCTCGGGTTGGTTTGGCTTCATCCATCAGATGTATGTAGTGTTCAACAATTAAGGGACTAATCCCTTTGATGTCGGCCATTGTCCAACCAAATGCTTGCCGATTCGATCTCAACACTGCCAAAAGTGCATTCTCTTGCTCTACGGCTAGAGAAGCGGATATAATCACTGGCAAAGTCTCATTCTCTCCTAAATATGCATATTTAAGATGAGAAGGTAGCGGTTTGAGATCAAGAATTGGCGGAGAGACAATAGAAGGTAGGGCAACGGAATGATATTCGGACTCCTTAAGAGGTTCAAAACTTGCATAAGATATTGACTCGGAAAGTGCTGCTGACTTTTCCAACGAGTCAACGGGTTCAATCTCAAGGTCGGACTCATTGAACATATCCTCACTACGAAGTGGTGCAAGATCAAACGATGTCTCATTAGTGTTGTCGAGAACATCAAAGCAAAGTTCCTCATCCATGCAGCTTTCGGAAGCTATCTCGTGGATGGAACAAACATCCAGCAAATGAGCAGAAGGTTCTGATGGCTGACTTCCTAGCTTGTAAATATTAAGCTCAATTGTCATTTTCCCGAAGGATAAGTTCATAGAACCGTCACGACAATTAATTACAGTGTTAGAAGTTGGTAGGAAGGGTCGACCAAGTATCACCGGGATTTTATTGCGTGGGTTTGCCACAGGTTGTGTATCTAAAATAATAAAGTCCACGGGAAATATGAATTCCCCGACTTTAATTAACACATCCTCTAGTTCACCCCGAGGTTTGGTGATAGATCGGTCTGTCATCTGGAGAGCAATGGGCGGGTTTTAACTCTCCAATTCCTAACTGCTCGTATACTGAATAAGGAAGCAAGTTAATGCTAGCGCCTAGATCGAGTAAAGCACGATTAATATTTTTACCCCCAATAGAAATAGAGATTGTAGGACAGTCGGGGTCCTTACGTTTCTTTGGTATTTTTTGGGTAAAAGCGGTGCTAACATTACTCGTCATGAAAACCTTCTTAGGCACTTGAGTTTTTCTCTTCCTAGTGCACAAGTTTTTAAGGATTCTTGCATAAGATGGGACTTGTTGAATAGCATCTAGGAGAGGAATATTCACGCTAACTTGCTTAAACATTTTCACAATCTTCTCCATTTGCGGGTTAGGTCTGTTGGCCCTTAATCGGTTTAGAAATGGAGCTCGATCAATAAGTTTTGGGTCCAACGTTTGTGGAGAAGATTGTGGCGACGGATTTGATCCCAAAATTGGAGTGGGAATCGACTTAGATAGATTTGGCGAAATGTTCGAGCCTTGGGGAAAACGGAGAATAGGCTCGGATGAAGGTGGAAGACTAGACGAATTAGGGGAAGAAGAAGAAGCTGGGGTATCAATGGTGTCACTAACATCAAATTGCTCACCCACTCGGTTGTTCAGCACTCTCCCCGATCTCAACGTAGTAATGGCATTCACATTATAATTTTGTGAATGGCCAGGATTCGGTAGGGGTTGAGATGGGAGTTTCCCCTTTTTCTCTCGCACTCATTGCGGCGTTTAACTGTGCGATTTGGTTTTCTATTGATTTAATACTCTCACCATGGGAGACGGAGTTTTTCGTTATGGTATCAATAGAAGACTTCATCTCAGCCGACAATTGCATGGATTGTTTCATGAACATATCCAAAGTTTGTGCAAGTGAAGAGTTGTCAGTACCGGCCACTTGTGGTGTAGAAATGTTGGCCGGATTTTGGAAATTCTGTGACTGAAAGAGGGCCTGATTATGTGGTTGTGGTTGCTGTGGAGGAGGTCTTTGATAATTGCTTTGTTGGTTTTGACTCCAAGCAAAGTTAGGATGATTCCTCCATCCTTGATTGTACGTGGAAGAATAAGGATCGTTTCTAGGTTGCTGCTGAAAAGCAGCATTAGTTTGAACCGATGCATTCATAGGACATTCTTCCGTTAAGTGTGAAGGATCTGAACTGCAACCACAGACGGTCTTGGGAAGCGTGACCAGATTTAGGGAGACTGATGAAAGTTTGTTCTCAATAGCATCGAGTTTCTTCTGCATCGCTGCCATTTCGGCTTTTACTGCGATGGAAACATCGAGCTGGTGAATACCTCCCCTAGTTGAAGGTGGTCTTACGCTTTCCCACTGCAAAGTGTGTTCAGCAAGGTCTTCCAGATATTTCCAAGCTTCACCGTTGTCTTTAGACATGAAATTGCATTGACACATAGTTTCAAGCATTTGCTTTGTCGCTGGATTAATGCCCTCATATATTATTCGACATAAATCCCATCTTTGTATTCCATGATGAGGACATTGGACAAGCAGATCCTTGAAACGTTCAAAGCACTTCCAAAATGGTTCATTGGGAAGTTGGGTGAACTGGTTGATCTCGCTCCTAACACGGGCGGTCTTACGGTTTGGGTAAAACTTCTTAAGAAATGCTATTACGAATTCATCCCAATTAGTGATAGAGTGTGCGGCAGTATTATAAAGCCATTTTTCTGCCAAGTCGCATAGTGTGAATGGGAGAAGACGCAAACGCATAGCATCGACAGTCAACTGTGAAGTACCCATCATTGCGCATACGTTTTCGAATTTGGTGATGAAAACGTATGCGTCTTCCGACTCAAGCCTGTGAAATTTGGGCAGCAGATTGATGTAGTGGGGTTTAATTTCGAAATTATCCCCGTTAGGTGGTGGAAGAGATAGACAAGTAGGAAGAGGACCACGGATAGGATAGCATCTCTCTTGGAGAGAGATGCGCGGTGGATTCTGCGCACCTACGGGTGGTGGCAGTGTGGTGTTATAATCTGATGGAGTGCCATCCATCTCGGTCGTGTGTGGCGGGGGAAAAGAAGATGAAGAAGTACCGACTTCGGCGTCGATAGCAGGAACGCGGACAAGACGGGCACTAGAATCCCATGTCCAGCCAAGCATGTACTAAACGGGTTTAGTGCAAGTGGCAGCGTGTGTGTGTTTTAAAATTGGTTTGTTTTGAAAAAGTGGGACTCAAGACAAATCACTCTAAAATGCACAAGCAACCCTAGAACTAAGGTCACCTAAGTCCAGTCTCTAGACCGCTCCTAGACTTCCAAAGGACAAGCCGCAGGATCAATCCTCTACCGCCTCGTTACTACCCTTGTAGCCAGGTAAGTGCCAGATGAGTGGGAGGCTCCCCACTACGAAATTAGTGGTTCTAATTAAGTAACCACTCGCCTTGGACACACTTGCCTAGGCACTACAAAAGTAATGCGGATAAGCAATAGATTACCCACGACCTTTCTCTGTCCTTAATGAGCGCGACAGTCCTTAGAGTCTGGTCTAGATATTTTTTAAATTATTGTAGGGTTGATGCGGATGCTCGGTTTGTGATTTGTGGGGCTTAGGAAGGGTGATGAAATCCCCACCTAATCTTGATTTGGTCTTTTCCCCTTAAAGTCCGTATTAAAATATGCAAAACAACCAATCACAAAACTTTTGCAAAAAGATTTTTGAGCGGCGCTATTTTGCAAAGAATCCTGCAGAAAATAGATTTTATTGGACTTGAGAAGAGAGAGAAGGAGTTGAGAAAGATACCAGAAAAGTTTGTAACCCTAACTCCTTAGTTACATCGCGTTTCCGCCGCCTAAGTCCCTTCTTTCCGCGGTTCCGCCGCGGGGTGGAAGGATCAGGTGAGAAAAATTTTTCTTTGGCTTCCGGTACTCCTCTGGATCTCGATGAATATCTCTGTCTTCTGTTTTCCTCAATTCTGTGACTCCAGATCTCCTTGCAAAATACACGCACAAATCGTTAAATATGCAATTTGCAGTTTTGTTTTAATAATGATATGAATCGTCTAAGAATTCAACACAAATAATAAGAATAAAAAATTACGCACGTATCCCCGGCAACGGCGCCATTTGATTGGTTCGAAAAATTGTGTTTGTAGTTAACCGCAATGTGTCGCGTGTAGCTAGACCGAGGTGAGTACGGGTCGTCCTCAGGGAAACGTTGAACCTTTTATTCTTACTTTAGATGTGTCGAGAAAGAGAGGAGGGGATAAAGAATTTTAAGGAATGGTTTCTAGATCTACGTTAAGCAAGAATGCAAAAATATAGATCTAGATTATTTTAGGGATGTAGTTAATATAATAAGGGGCTTGTAGGGTTCGTTAGGATTTAGTAGTTATGGATGATTAATTAAAAATTACCCTTTTTATCCTTTAATAGATTTAAAACTAGAACGACGGTGATGCGTGTAGATTAGGGTTTCTGGAAGGAAAAGGAATCCCACTCTTAACCCTTATCTCAACACGGAACTCCGTTCATATCTAGCCTTTACCAAAACACTCATTAATCTAATCTCTAATCGCGGTCGGAACTAACAAAGAATTGTTAGCGCGCCCGATTAGGATGTTAATGATTCTTTTGATAAAGTTCATAAACTTTATAGGACTTAAAAAAGGTTTAGGGATGTTCATCATCCATTAGCCTACCCTAATCCTACGAACCCTAACAAGCGGAGAATTACTCGCGCATGTTGGGAGAAAAAGAGATGGAACGAAATTGCATAATTAAATTACGAAGAAATAGAATAAGAAAAAGAACTACCTTTATTAATCAACAATATCCATTACACTTTGATCCTTAGAAAATGATTACAAAGACTAGCTTGCTTCTCGATCTCTTCCAAGGAGGTAGACGAACAGTTGATGATCAGCCTGGATGCGTGAGCCGTCTTGGACTTCGTGGTCGCGTCGACTTGATAATTTTTCCAAGAGGCTCTCGGTCCCTATTTATAGTCCAAAGCCATAACCTTTTGCTTCCAAATTTAGAAGTTAACAGAAAAGATTATCCCAAAAGATTCTCAGCCTCTATCTCCAAAATACTGCGGCGGATCCGCGGAATCAAGGGGCTTGGGCCGTGAATCCGCGGCCTGATGATCATGGCCGTTGATCATTTTTCTGGGGCTGGCTCGTTGTGACATTTGGCAATCCTTGGAACCTTCAGAATTTGGAAATCTTCCCGTGGTTGCTGCCAGACTTGGTCTCCAAGTTTTGCTTTCTTAATTAAGCAAGTCTTCTTCAACAACTTGATTTCCTTAATTTAAGACCTGAAAATTCTGCACAACTTAAATAATATTTAGTAGACTAAGTCTACTAGGATTAGGTATATAATATTATATACATTTTCCTACCAAATGCTAATTATAATATATCAACACATGGAAAATATAATGTTTACAGATAAACCCTCATATGTATGATATATTATAATAAAGACCTTTTTTAATATGAAAATGGTAGGAAAAATGTAATAACAAATGTGCAGTTTTATCAACTGAACAGTAGGGTGCTGACTCAGTTGAAGTGGTTGCTGTTGTGGTGGAGGAGCCCTTTGGAAATTATTTTGGCTTAGAACCATGTTTTGAGTTTGTTGTTGGTTCCAAGCAAATTTAGGATGATTCCTCCAACACTGATTAAAAGTGGAAGAATACGGATCGTTTCTAGGTCTTTGTTGGAAAGCAGCATTGGTATGCTCTTGACCTTGAAACGGAGAATTCAATGGACATTCTTCCGTAAGATGAGATGGATCAGAACAGCATCCACAGACAGTTTCGGGGAGTGACATCTGATTTAGGGAGGCTGCTAAAAATTTATGTTCCATAGCTTCGAGTTTCTTTGGTATTGCTGCCATTTCAGCTCTAACACCTATGGAAACATCAATTTGGTGAATGTCATCCCTAGACGATGACTGGTTTATACTCTCCCACTATAAAGATTTTTCAGCGAAATCTTCTAAAAATCTCCATTCTTCACCATCATCTTTATTCATGAAGGTGTCTTGACATATGGATTCAAGGTTCTGTTTTGTTGTAGGATTAATACCTTCATATATGATTCTGCACAGATCCCATCTAGGGATTCCGTGATGAGGATATTGAACTAACAGATCCTTGAAGCGTTCAAAACACTTCGAGAATGGTTCATTTGGAAGCTGGGTAAATTGATTTATTTCGCTACGGACTCGAGCTGTTTTATGATTGGGGTAGAATTTCTTAAGGAATGCTGTTACGAATTCTCCCCAATTCGAAATGAATGTGCAGCTGTGTTATAAAGCCACTTCTCGGCTATATCGCACAAAGTAAATAGGAGAAGACGTAAACGCATAGCATCCGCAGAAAACTGTGAAAACCCATCATAGCGCATACATTTTCAAATTTGGTAATAAAGACGTATGCGTCTTCAGACTCGAGACCATGATATTTTGGTAAAAGATTGATGTATTATGGTTTGATTTCAAAGTTTTCCCCATTGGCTGGTGGAATGGTGAGACAGGTCGAAAGAGGACCTCTTATAGGGTAACATCTCTCTTAGAGAGAGATGCGGGGCGGATTCTGCGCACCTGCGGACGGTGGCAGAGTAGTGTTAAAGAAATTCGATAAAGAATTGTCCATCGAAGTGGGTGTGGTGGTGGGTAAAGAAAAAGTAGACGTAGAATTACCGACTTCGGAGTCGATAGGAGGAACGCGGACAAAACGGGCACTAGAATCCCGTGTCTAGCCGAGCATGCACTAAATGGTTTAGCACAAGTGGCAGCGTTGTGATAATTAAGGAAAAGTTGGATTGGTGTTTGTTTTGAAAAAGATACGGATTTTTGAAAAATTCACACAAACAATGCACAAGCAACCCTAATTCTAGTGGTCACCTAGGTCAAGTCTCTAGACCGCTCCTAGACTTCCAGAAGACAAGTCGCAAGATAAATCCTCTACTGCCTCTTTGTCTCTTCTGTGGCCAGGTAAGTGCCAGGTAAGTGGGAGGTTCTCCACTACGTAAGTAGTGGGCCTAATTAAGTAACCACTTGCCTTGGACACACTTGCCTTGGACACCATAAAAGAAACGCAGATAAGCAATAGATTACCCACAACCTCCTTCTGTCCTAAGTGAGCGTGAC
Source organism: Agapanthus africanus (assembly GCA_030015575.1). NCBI lineage: Eukaryota > Viridiplantae > Streptophyta > Magnoliopsida > Asparagales > Amaryllidaceae > Agapanthus > Agapanthus africanus. The sequence goes on along the minus strand of JASDDO010000028.1, from coordinate 20,763,189 downwards.
GGTCTTTAGAGTCTTGTCTAGATCTTTTTTAGTTAATGAGGGTGATGCGGATGCAAGTTTGTGATTTTTGGGGCTTAGGAGGGGTAATGAACTCCCCACATAATCTGAATTTGGTCTTTGCCCCTTAATTTCCGTATTAAAAATGCAAACAACCAAGATCAAACACGCACAATTTTTCTTTTTGTGGCGCTGCGAATTTTTGCAAAGAAACCTGCAGAAATTGGTTAATAGACAGAGCAGGGAGGAGATAAGAAGACAGAAATAGACCTGAAAAAAATGGTGCACTGAAACCCTAATCAGGCCGCGTAACCGCCGCGAGATGCACACTATGGCCGCGGATCAGCAGTCATTTCATGAGATCCCTGCACAAAAACTTCAGAAACTGCTCATGTTCACTCACTGAGCTCTCTGAGATGCTCTGAAAATTTTTCCTCTCGCTCCACAGATTCCAGATTTCCTTGCAACAAATCACAACAAATCGTTAAGCGCTTGTGCGAATTTTGATCTAAAATTCTGATAGAATAATAAATTTTCCAACTCAAATTACAAAAACGAACAAATTAGCACACTGTCCCCGGCAACGGCGCCATTTGATTGATCATTATCTTCGTGTCGTATATAAAATGTTTCACAACCAAAAAAATTTATACCGCAATCAATTGACGGTGTCTATTATAGTTTCGTCGGTGAATGCGGATCGTCCACTGATAAAGTGTGATTTGTTCGTTATTGTTTTAGTTGAGTTAAAAATTAAAAGAAATTGCATGAAAATTGATTCAAGATTTGTGAGTTTTCATTTCAAGAAACATAAGAAAATAAAGATCTGGAATCAAGAATCATGAAATTGTCCAAATTGTTTGAATTATCAAGATTTGTAAAGAGGCTTGTCGGTGTCGATCCAATTGATAGTGATGATGAATACTAATTATTACAAATTTTTATCTATTGATGATTTGTTGCTAGATCGAGGACGATCAACGAGAATTAGGGATCTATTGGAGAAACTAGGGTTTCTTCATCATCATCTCTTGTCCTTTCGTTGATTATCATTCAAATTCTAGCCTTTAGGAAATTCAATCATCGATCGTTGATCTCTAATTTGGAGCGAAAACATTCAAGAAAGTATCTCGCTCAAAACTAGGTCATCGTTGATTCAATTTCCTAAAGTTTACAAAACTCATAAGACTTAAGAATCGTTCAAGGATTTAATCATCATCATCTATCTATTTTCTCAATTCTGATACAAGCGGAGAATTTACTCACGCATCATGAAAGAAAGAATCAAGAACTAAGAATATCATAATGCGAGAATGAATAGAAAGCAAGAATAGAGATTTTCACCTTTATTTAGATCTTCTTCAAATTACAACTCTCACTCAAGTTTACAATACTAGCTCTAGCTCACTCAATTGAGGAGGAATTTGGCGTCGATCTTTGCGTGGCTCGATCGTCGTGAGTCGCGGATCGTCGTGGATCTCTTGCTCGGATGAATATCGGTGTTGCTTCGAAGGCTCGTTAAATGCTTGCTTGATTTGGTACTCGATGTATTTTGATTTGGCTTTGGAATTGGATTTGGGCTAGGGTTTTGAGTTGCAACTTGTGTCACTCAACTTGCGGAATTTTGGCTCAATATTCAACAACTAATGAACAACCCTCAACAACCTTTGTAATGAAGCCCTAAGTCCCTTTTTATAGCTTTCCCATTTAGCTTTCCCTAGAAGCTAGATTTAGCTTCCCTTGGAATCTTGGTTGTTATGAATCTTGCATAGGAAGCTAGGTAGTTATATAGAAGTTTCTAGATTAAGGTAGTTAGCTAGCTTGCATGAGAAGCTTGGTTGTTATAAGGCTTGCATGAGAAGCTTGGTAGGTATTAGGCTTGCACAAGAAGCTTGGCTGTTAGAAGGGAAGCTTCTGGAGAATTCGAGGGACTTTGAAGCGTCTTGAAGAAGTTTGGCCATTTAAAGAAAAGCCTCGAAAAAAGTTTCTGCCACCAGTGAGTCAACGCGGCCGCGGATCCGCGGCGGATCGGCCTGACTCGACCGCGGATCCGCGGCCGTTTGATGGAGTTGCTGCATGAAATCTTCAGAGTATTTTAGTGTTGGCTTTATAGCACTTTCCTGATGTCTGGAATATTTTTATACTTTCTTTTTTACTGCCAGATTTCAAGTTTTGGACTTGACGCGTTTTATCAGCACTTTTAGCAGTTCTGGCTCTTTTACGTGACGAATTTCCTGCACACAATCTCGAGACAAGTGTTTGATATAAAAAGATCATGTATGCAATAATAAACACACAATTTCCCTCATAATGCTGGTTATAATGTATAACACGTGTTATTTGGTATTTTACAGACAAATTGCTAATATGTGCTATATTTATACCAAACATCTTTAGATGATTGCAAAGAGTAGGGAAATTGACGTGTTAAAAATGCAATATTTTCGACTGATCACTAGGGTCGTCAGTGTGTTGAGAATCTTCTCGGTACGATCATGGGAACAGGCACCTGAGGAGTTGCCCGAGGAGTCCATATTTCTGAAAGATGATCGAGAAAGAAATCGGATTCAGTCAACGATTTCATGATGATTCAACGAGGATTGGGAAGTGAAAAGAAATGTAATAAAGCACACATCAAGGGTAAAACTCAATCTAGGGATCCCTCGACGGAACCGTGATTTCTTCAAAACCTGGCTCTGATACCAACAAAAACATGTCACGCCCCGCTTCCCCAAATACGGAATACGAGGGGCGACTATGTCAGCCATGCTTCTACGGTCAGGGAATAATCCCGCCGTAGTCACACTTCGGCTTCTAGCATTACATGGTAGTCAGTAAACAGTACTGGGGTAAAGAAAATCACAATTCACAATTTTATTACATCACAAAAAAAGAGTTCGAGATACATTTATTTTGCAGAATGAAATAACTAACCAACGAAATACAATGTGCTTAAAGCAAAAGGAATGGCGCTGATGTTGCGGTCTAGACCTCCGCGATCTCGAATGGCAGGTCCTGCTCCTTGACTGGGTCTACTTTGTTCTCTGAGCATGCACACTCAGGTCGTCAGGGCGACACATATAGCAATAAATATATATGATGGGTACAATACTATTAAACATGAAAGGTGCAACAGGATACAGAACATGAGAATAATGAACATCATTTGAATATGAACAGTGCGATATAAGTATCATGTCAGTAAACCAGGCAATGTGTATGTCACTACTTATCAGTCACTAAGTCAATGAAATCAATTGGTGGAAAAGATGCTCATGTTTAACAAGGGTCTCGTGCATGCCCGAGACTACAGTCCACTGTTGCCCGGGACATAACCCTGCAGCCGTGCCGCTAGGCCCACGACCTAATATATATATATATATATATATATATATATATATATATATATATATATATATATATATATTATCGAATGATCATCCTCTAAATCACTGTGTGTGGGTGTGTGTATATATATATAATATCGAATGATCATCCTCTAAATCACTGTACCTCGCTAAATACGAGTTCAATTCCACCTTGATTTTCCCATTCCCCAGGTTATAGTATGTATTCAAGTATTAGATAGGTTGTGAGCAAATACGCATCGCTTTAATCACGTTTCCACTTATCAATATCACTTTCGTACTTACCACAACCCAATCACTAACATTTGTATATCGACGATGCACAATAATCGCTAGGTCTCGGTGTAAACGATCACTACGCAGAAGGTATAAAGCAAACACACAAATAGGTAGAAATGCACTAAACAGATATTCACTAAATTATGACAGCCAACGCTATATGACTTGCAAAATTCACTATAAATCACACGTATAGAATCAACCAAAACAATATAAAAGGCGTACGAAGTACACTTGATTTTATAAGCAGCAAAATTAGTTTCATGTCAAACGGAATTCAGGTTAGGGACTTATCATCATTTTAGATTAGTGATCGATTGCTGGAATTCCAGTTTCAGAACTGGAAGTCCAACTTCGCGCACGGTTTACTAGGGATTGTGTTTAGTTTCAAGTGTTGTCCCAGTTGAATAAAACCTAATTCTATCTGTTAGGTTTCCAATGCATGAAACAGATTAATAATATCCTTTTTGTATTAAGAGTTATGTCTTGTTTAATGTGAAGATGTAAGAAATGTCACTATGTGAAGGTGTAAGAAATGCCATTGCAGAAATTGCAGAACACGTCGATATTCAAAAATACAAACAAAATATTAAACGACTATGAAACTAAACGAGGTAAGATCCATATGTTATCTAACTAAATTATCTACGTGACTATATAGGACTCCACGCATTTTCAGTTTTATGCAGGGATGTGCAGGCGCTTAAATTCAGGTATCCTCGAGGAATGCTGTCTCGGACTGCAGTACAGATCCGCATTCCCAGTCAATTCTCATTACAGTGGCCTATCAGCATTGAAGGGTAAACTTTATAGAGTTCTAGTTTATCGAGTCGGCTTCAATACGAGCCGTAGAACATTACATTCCAATCTGTATTGAATTTAATATATATTTTTCAACGTGACATGTACGGTGCATTCCAGTTTTAGCGCTGCCTTTAGGGGGACGACTCTACTTGATTATAAACTGTTAGTGTATATGCCCTAGAGGCCATTACTGTATCATACTAGTTTGTATATTACTTAATGGAAGCTTGGGATATTCACCTTGTATAAACAATCTTGCTCAATATAGTAGTATGCTACTTGGTTTGTTTCTACTTCAATGTGTACTTATGTTTATTTTACTATATCACTTATACGCATTAGTGGAGCCCTTAGGATCTTTGCTTGATTACCAGCATTGTGATGGCAGTCACACTAGTGGGGGCTGGGTAATCTATAAGCACATCCTTATACAGGTCCCTAGTCGAAGGACTATCGAGACAGGGCATCGATACTCCGGAGTAGACTAGCGTATGCGCTTCTCATCCCAGTGTGGGAGATGGTCTGTCCCACAGCCATCAGTACGTCGTACTAGAGATAGTATACGGGTGCTCGTTAGGTTACGAGTACACTGGACAGGACTCATCGGGAACTGACAGGTTGGTATTATACCTATCGTCAGTCATCAGTTCCCAGGTGACATGAGTACAGCTTAGTCCGCTGACTTGACACTAGCACTTCGCCTCGAGTGTGTTCCCACTGCACTTTGATCACTACCCTACCGCGGCTCAAAGGAGTCGTGCAAACAGGTGGTGGTTGGGTGCAGTCTCGAAGCACTTGGAGGCAGTGCCGGTTAGACAGGATTCGTCTCTCCCGGTATTGGGGGTTGACATCGCGCTGTGTCTAGGAGAGCCATTACACGAGTAGTCCCTGGCCAGGGCAAGCGAGATACACTGGTAGGTTCCAGTGTTATCTCAGGGTGTTTTGGGCTTCACTCCGACACGACTTGTACCGCTATTGGGGGACTGACGTTTTACCGCCCCCTAGGCCCGACATGCGATGTATCAGACGAACAGACCGGACTGTACGGAGACTGTCACATTCAGACTCAGTAGGAGTACAGATGGGGTTTCACCTCGTCAGCCTTCTTGTCGGCATCTACCTGGGGACCGTTACGCACAGCTAGTGCCGCTTGCGGTCTGTGGTTAAACCCACTGCCAGCGTAGTGTCGAGTCTTTAGAGTCCCACACAGAGGGTATTTGCCTCTGGGCAAAACAGAGTAGAGGTCGCATGGTTTTGCGACAAGGTTCGTTCTCATCCGCGCACTTGTGCACGTTTGGAGTCCGGACGGATTATACTGGCAGGCTCTGGTTTGAGCCAGATACTGGTATATGTTTTAGGGTTGCTTTTATGTCTTGGTATTCTTGTTCCTCGGAACGAGAATGCAGGTGTGTATGCACAGTTGCTTGAGGCGGAGAATGAGGTTTTTCATTAGGGTTTCGGAACGGGTGCGTATGCACAGTTGACAGTTATCATTTTCCAAACCCTAATGGATTTATGAATTATCTATTAATAATAGTAATTAAATGAGAATTATGTTATGGTTGTTTTTTTGTTGACTTATTGACCTTGGTTGACTTGTTGACCATTGACCACCATCATGCTTTGAAAGATCCTCCTTGATTCATGCTTACACTTCATTTAAAGAAGCATGATAGTGGTCATTCCAAAAATTACCATCAACTATTCTCATTTTCAATTATTATCATTTAGATAATTCTTTTCTTTTGCATTATGGTTGCAAGAAAGAAAAATATAGCTCATTCTATCATAACCTCTCTCTCTCCTCATTTCATCTTCTTCTTCCTCTTGCAAAGAGAAACCTTCTCATGTGTTGAGAATCCTTCTCTTTAAAAGGAAAAGCAAACCCTAGTCTCTCTCTACTCATTCTAGGTTGAAGGTTTGGCAAGCCGGAAACCCTAGTTCACTCAAAGATCGAGAAAGAGCCCAAAGGTCGAACCTTCGAGGTGGATCCATCTTCGACGGAAGAAGGCGACGAAAAGAGAACCATCAACCCCTACAAGATTTCAAGAAGAAGGAGTTCAAGTTTAGGTATAACCTTCATCCGAGTAGCTAACTCTCTTTTGTGTATTTGCTAGTTTAGTTTAGACACGATCCCGACCTTGTTTAGTCCATGTTGCCTCTTGCGATAAAAATTTGTTTTTTATACCGTTTCCGCCTCCCCGTAAGCACCGGGGGTCGCAATATGGACTTACATAAACAAGATATTTTGCATCCAAATTTCTACACGATATTCGTAAACATTAAAGGGATCTAACTATCGCAAGTTCCGCCATAATAAGATATGTTTCGGTTTATAGTTCGCATCAAACACCTAGGGTAGCGTTTGGTAATTGGTCAAAAATTCCTTAACCAACAAACGATAATCAATTCTTATAAATTCTAAATGACATCAATACGGGCTAACCAACCGAGTTGGGTTCGATTCATTGCTACCAACATGATGGCTAAAGTATAAGTGTTCGATTTATTACTTAATGTTATTTAGATATATAAATGTATATACTCACCCACACACACATATATATACATATCTATTTATAATTATCTAACATTAGCATTAATCTATAAAATTATAATAGCATGAGTAGCAAGGGATGGGATTTCTCTTGCCTGGAGACGATGACACGACAGCGGTCTACAACCACGACACGGAGACGTCACGGCATAATACACGCGGGACTCGCATGGCTCGGGTGAGGACTTAGGGGGCTCGGCATGATGCAGAGGTGAGCACAGGTGTTATGGCACGGCGGTGAGGTACAACGGAGCTCCGGGGGTGGTGCAGGCGGCGAGAGGATGACGAGGAGAAAGTGGATGCAGTGGGCTTGCGCTTGGATGCAGTTGGGAGTCAGGGGTGTTGGTGATGGCTCGCAAGAGTGGCGGTGATAGGAGGGAGGGCAATGGTGGGTTTGGTTGTGATGTGGTTGATTGAGAGGATTGGGTTCGAGGGAGATGATGGTGAAGGTTGCGGTGGTTCTCAGATGGTCGCGGTTGGGGAGAGGAGATCGGTGGAGATGCCGAGGAGGTGTTGCTGGTGGTCGTCGGCGATGAGGGTCGGAGCTTGGAGATGGGGGGTTGAGTTTGAGAGAGAGGGAGAGATGGAAAACAAGAGAGAGATGCAAGATGAGATAAAAGTGAGAGGGGCTCGGTCGGAGGAGATGAAGTTGAGAGGATCATGGAGTCGGTGCGCAGATCATGCGACAGTTGGCGACGAGAATTCATCGAAGGTGGAGCGGGTCTCGCGGGCGCGGCATGAGCAAAGAGCCGTTGGCGAGAGGGAGGGAGAGGAAACGAGAGGGGATCAGTGAGGATTTGGTGGAAGGGATCTCGGGGAGTAGTTGGCATGGTGGGCGCGGTCGTCGCGGATGTGGGCCCGAGGAAGTTGGAGACAAGGAAAAGAAGTGGGAAAACAAAAGAAAAAAGAGAAAGAGAAGGAGGTAGCGGGAGTGGGTCGGTATCACGTCCCGGTTCCCAGAGTACGCTAAGGTAGGCACGTGACATAGACAACCATGCTACCTGTGGATAGGAATTATCTTTCCACAGTCACATTACGGCTAGAGAGATATCAAGATCAAAAATAAACTATCTAATACATGTCCATAAGCCAGAAATAAATGAGTCAAGAATAAAATAATGCGGAAGCAAAAGATCCAATACAAGGATAAATTGGAATGTACATCCCATAATGCGGGCTCACATCAGGAATGAAATACTGAAAATAAAGAACTAACTACTAGCAAGTCTTCACTGCTCAGCCTGCTGACTGAAATACTCCTGCTCGGACTGCAGCAAAGGTAGGGAATCTGGGCCATGCATAACCCAGACGTCAGTGCGTCATAATATCAAGCAATAATATTAACAGGGGTAATAAGACATGCTGGTATGAGTATGAGCAAGAATATAATGAGAATATATAACAGTGAATGTGTCAGTATAAGTGACGTGCAGAGGTATCTAAACTGTGCTACGGGGTTATCTATTCTAAAGTCTTCAAAACCAAGTAGTGTAATCCTCATCGTAACCCATCGGTGATTATTCCGTAACGCCCGGAAAAACGACAAACAATAGGTATTCCGTAACGCCCGGAAAAACGGCAAACAATAGGATGGCCCTTTGAGTTACGTTCGGTTACAATACTGATTTCCCCATACCCCCAAGTTATATATGTTCAAGTCAAGTATTAAATAATCTAGAGCTAATGCCAACACAGGATCAGGCAGGTACAGGTTTGTCTAGATAGACAACAGGAACGGTCCGTAAGGACAACAGGTCAGGTTTGTTGGCATTAGACACAAGATCAGGTAACAGGTAAGACCATGGTACATCAGGTCAAGCCAGGTAATATATAAAGGTGTCATGTTATGTCAAGAATTGTACGGTACCATGTCGTGTCAAATAATAGGTGTAATAGGTAATATCAGGGTGCACAAGATGTCATGTGGGTGCGCACAATCACACTAGCATAAGCATGTGTAAACATCACAAGCATCGGTACTAATAGAACAATAAACTGGAACAGGTAATATGATAAGCAAATAGGTGTAGATTAAACTACTTGGATGTACGGTTATCTGTTTGAGTTTAAGGGATGGTTTCAACCTTACATGAATACAGTATGACAAGTATGGAAGTTAAAATCATGTTAATATGTATCAAGTAATATAGAGATGCAATGGTATGTATAATATGTTCAATGGATGCAATTATAACTAAAACAGGTTAAAGATGCACACGGGTGTCCAATGGAGCAAAACTATAGAAAGGGTACCATAGACTATGTAACTAGTTATTATGTGATTTAAAATATAAATGTGGTTACTAGGTTTAGTACACTAAATGCAACAGTTAGGTTTCAAGTTCTGAATCTCAAATATGTAAACAGAATATCGCACTGTTAAATTGAACTAGGTAACTTTGGATTCAATCTACAAGTTTAATATTCACTAAATAGTTATAAAACATATAGATAGTATGTAGCAAGTTTCACTTGCCTCGACAGATCAAGAAACGGTATACGGAACGTTGCGCGTCGGCAGGATTAGTCGTAACGCGCGCACGGTACACGGAATGAGTCCAAACAACGAACGGTGGGATCACACGGGTCAGAGGCCTTCGCTGGGTCGTCGGGATCGTCGCCGGCACGGTCGGATTCCGGCAGACAACAAACACAGTGAATAGTATCAAAGATAAATGTATGGAATAAGAACAAGGAAGGAGGATAGAGAAGTTGAGAAGAGGAGGCTTACCCACTGGATTTGCAGAGGAGTGATGGCGTCGACGGTGATGGTCGGAGGAACTCCGGCGAGGCTAGGGTTTAGTTTTAGAGGAGTTAGGGTTAGGTTAGGGTTTGGGGTGATGGTGCTCGGGTGTGCAGGGGTGAGTGAGAAGAGGAGAAGTGCAGAGGAAAGGGAGAGGAGGAGAGGAGAATGGTGACGGCGAGGTCTTAGGGATCGCCGGCGGTGAGGTGAGGGTAGAGGTTGCTCGGGGTTCAGTTGGGTGTTGGGTGTGCAGGTGAGGGCTCGGGAATGGAGGGAAAAGGGGAAGAAGATGGCGAGGAGGAGGAGGAGGAGATGGGATTTTAAGAAGAAGGAGTCGCGGGGTTTTAAAGGAAGAAGAAGAAATATCATGAAGGGAGGTGACCGGATCCGTCGGCGATGACCCGACTCGAGAAACCAACAGTAATCGCGATAGGTGAGAGAGATAGCGCGATAGGAGAGAGAAAGAAGAGAGAGAGAGAGGAAGCTGCGCAGGAGGAGAGAGAAGGAGAAAGGGAAAGAGAGAGAGAAGGCTCGTGGGGCCCAGTGAAGAGGAGAGGAGGGTTCTGATTGGTTGGAAAAAAAAGATAGGAGAGAAAGAGAGCTCGGTGGTGGGGCCAGGTGCACCCAAAGAGGGAGCTCTGATTGGCTGGGGAAAAAAATAGGAATTGATTTGGAAAAATTTTATAAAAGATTTAGTATTTTAAAGAATCATTTCGTTAGCTAAAGAAGGATTGTGAGCTGAAAATATTTTTAAAACTGATTAAAGAATTTCAAAAATAAATAGGATCTGGCGGGATATAAAATATTTCAGAATTGCGTCCCGGTCGGGTCCAAAATTTTGAATTTGAAATATGAAAATTATTATTAAGCTCCAAAAATTAAAACGAAGGATTTTGTAACAGAAATGCATACCCCCAAGAACGGACGCACGTACGTGCGCGTAGCCATCCAAACACGTCCGTTTCACTGAACGGGACGAAAACACGAGGCAATGACGCTACCACAGGGTTAGGAGTACCAAGCAGGCCATGTTGTGTATTTTTAAATTATTTTAAGGGACTTAAACTGTTATATGCAAAACATGTAAGGTTAGGATATACTATAACTATGAAACAATAAGCTCAAACAAGCGGGTCGAATATATAGAGTGAACTACCATCCGCATCCAAACACAGCAAATGAAATAAACACCACAAACAGACACATACGGCAACAGAAATGGGTATAATTGAACTCGGTTGTTACATTATACCCAACTACAAAAAGAATTTCGTCCTCGAAATTCCAAGAACACAAAAAGATAAACGACCAACAAACTACAAGAAAAGGTGGGGAAACTTCTGCCGTATTTCATCTTCTCGTTCCCAAGTTGACTCTCCAGGTGAGCGATTACCCCAAGAAACAAGTACAAGAGGGGTAACCCTGTTCTTAAGAACATTTTCCCTTCGATCCATAATTGCAATCGGTCGCTCCTCAAAAGTCAAGTCTTCTCGTGCAGTCAGCTTCGAATGATCCAACACATGTGTTTCATCTCGAACATACTTACGGAGTTGAGATACGTGAAACACGTCATGCAAATTCGCCAAGGATTGCGGTAACGCCAATCGATACGCTACCTCACCAACACGCTCCAAGATCTCGAAAGGTCCGACGAATCGAGGACTGAGCTTTCCTCGACTTCCGAAACGAATCACCCCTCTAGTCGATGATATATTAAAGAATTCCAAATCACCCACAGCGAACTCTAGAGGTCTTCTCGATGTATCTGCCCAATTCTTCTGTCGGTCTTGTGCTGCTTTCATAAGATTCTGAATTGCATTAACTTTCTCAACTGTCTGCACTACCAACTCTGGTCCCAACAATCTTCGTTCATCGACATCGTCCCAACAAACAGGTGAACGACACTTGCGACCATATAAAGCTTCGAATGGAGCCATCTGAATCATCGCATGAAAACTGTTGTTGTAAGAAAACTCCACTAAATGTAGATGATCCTCCCATGAACCCTTGAAGTCCAACATGCAAGCTCTCAACATATCTTCAAGAGTTTGGATTGTTCTTTCCGACTGGCCATCTGTTTGAGAATGATAAGCTGTGTTAAACTTCAATCGAGTTCCCAAACCTTCCGGTAAGCTCCTCCAGAAGTGTGCTAAGAAACGGTTGTCAATGTCGGACACAATGCTCGCCGGTACTCCATGCAATCTTACAATCCCCTGCATGTATCGTTCTGCCAAAGTTCTTATTGATTGACCAACTCGAAAAGGTATGAAATGAGCTGCCTTAGTCAATCGATCAACAATCACCCAACTTTCATTGTTGCCTTTGGACACCGCGGTAAAGTCGTCATGAAATCCATGGTCATATGCTCCCACTTCCACTGAAGAATCGGAAGTGGTTGCAATAAACCAGCAACCCTTTGATGTTCAGCCTCAACTTGCTGACACACCAAGCACTCTGCTACAAAACGAGCAATCTCCCGTTTCATGCCTTCCCACCAGAAATGCTGTCGTAAATCTCGGTACATCCTCGTGCCTCCTGGATGTACGGAACATGCTGAACTGTGCGCCTCCTTCGTGAGTTCTTCACGAATATCTGTAACACCCGGCAGTCCAAGAAAGCTTCTGATCTCTACAACGTTCTTCGGATCGGACAATCTCGAACTGTTGCAATCTTTTCGGGATCAACGGTGATTCCATCTCCAGACACGACATGTCCCAAAACTTCAATTCTTCAAGCCAAAACTCGCACTTGCTCGTCTTTGCATACAATCCTTCTTGCCTCACCGTCCTCAGTGCGATCTTCAAGTATTCTGCATGCTCATCAATACTCTTTTGAGTGGACCAACAATAAACACTACTATAAATTGGTCCAAGACTGGTGAAAAGATTCGGCTCATCAAGTCATAAATATCGCCGGTGCATTCGTTACTCCGAAGGGCATCACTAATAATCGTAATGTCCATACCGAGTTCGGAACACAGTCTTGCAAATATCTTCTGTTTTAAACTCAGACCTGATGATATCCGGATCGCAAATCCAGCTTCGAGAATACCCTCGCGCCACTAAGCTGCTAGAACAATTTGCCAATGCGAGGGATCGGGTACTTGCTTTTAATAGTCACCCGGTTTAAATCTTGATAATCGATGCACATCCTCCTTGTGCCATCTTTCTTCTTTACTAGAAGAACTGGAGCTCCCCAAGGTGAGTTACTGCTGCGAATCCAATCCTTCTCAAGTAATTCAGCAATTTGCTTCTATACTTCTTCCGACTCCACTGGTGCCATCGGAAAGCGCCTTTGAGATTGGCGCTGCACCAGGAACATGATCGACCGCGAACTCCACCTCTCGTTTTGGCGGTAAACCCGAGATGTCCTCAAACACATCCACGAACTCTCAAACTACAGCTGGCGCTTCATCTTTAACAACTTCCATCGACGAAGAACACTATTTGTCGGCCTAGCCCTAAACTCAACTGGCCCGACAGAATTGCTAATACCAAACATCCTCTGGATGTCCGGGAATCTGGAAATTCGCTTTCTTTGCTCTACACTCAATGTGATCGTCGAAAGTGCCGAAAATCCATTCCCAAGGCGACTTCATACTGCCGGTAACAATCACCAAGGAATCTACACTAGCTCTCGTCTGCCAACAACAACAGAACAATCCTTACCCCTCTACTAGATATGATTTTCCCATTCCCAGTGTGTATGTCCCAGAAACTAGACAGGGTCGTGTAAGTAATCGAGTGTGTAGCTATAAACTTGGACGACATAAAACAATGGGATGCACCGGAATCAAATAACGCTAATGTGGGAAAACCATGAACAAGTAGAATACCTGAAACAAGTTTCCCCGAAGCCTTGGCTTCCTCAGCCGTCAGGGTAAATGCTCGAGCTTGATTGGGTCCCTGAGTTATCAGCTTCTGCTCCTGAAACTGTCTCTGCGGTGGCTTCTGAGTATCTTCCTTCAACCGTAGCTTCGATGGACAAGTATCAATGGTGTGATCAGCTGATCCGCAAATAAGACACAGTCCAAGCCTCTTACGACAATCTCTTCGATAATGACCCGGTCGTTGGCAGTAATCGCACAGCACCCTTCCCTTTTGCTCGGGCAAAACTGGCTTCTTCATTGGTACAACGCTATGCCTGTCCACCGGAATACCTTTGCGTCCATGTGCTCGGTTCGGTGCAAATGCCGGCTTCCGGACTGTAACTGCTAGCTGCGGTGTACTCCCGGTCTTCATAGATAGACTCTGCTGCTCTCGGGCTGCTGTAAGTACTTGTGAGAAAGTGGTCAAACCCAGGGAGACAATCTTCATCTGGATGTCTACATCCAAACTGCGCACGAACCTTCTTGCCCTATCAGCATTGTTGGCAACCAAAGGTCCAGCGAATCTACTGAGCCGCATCCACTCAGCTGCATGTACATCTACAGGTGCGCCGTTCTGTTTTAAACTGACGAATTTTTCCTCCATTTCCTCCCCTGCAGTCCGCGGGAAGAACTTTTCCAAGAAACTCTTCGAGAAATCCGCCCAACTGATCGGCTTGGGCAAGCGGGTCTCTTCCACAAGCCACCATTCACGGGCGTAGTCTACCAACTGGATGCGTACCACATCCACCCTCTTATCCTCTGGGATCTGTGCCGCAACGAGTAAATTCTCCGTATCAACCAGCCACTGCTCCGCTGGCAACAGCTCCTCCAGGCCAGTAAAGACAGACAAACCCAGTCTCCTGAAATCCGCCACGGTACCCATACGTTCTCCTGGTCTGGCCACAACATTGCTCACGGACTGCTGAACGGTCCGCAAACCTTCCTGAAAAGATTCAGCTTGCTGCTGGATCAGCTCGATCTGTCGCTTTTGATTCTCTAACATCCCATGTATTACTCCAAGCATGGCGGCTTCGACAACACGCCTTTTGTACGTCTTCATATTCCTGTCTGCCATATTCCTGAAATCAAAGCACCCAAGGATTAGCATGATAACAGATTCAAAATGTAGATCAAGGCTAGAACTCCAAGTTACTTAAATAGAGTACCGCATTGTAACTATGCCGCGGTATCATAGCTACAATTACATAACTCCACCCAAGTCGCCTAAGTTCTAGAGATAAATAAGGAATCGGGTTTCGAGTCGATATGCAAAGGAGGTTTGCATATCGTAAAAGTATAATCAGGAGGAGGTTAAGATTCAAGAATGGTAAAACGGTAAAGTGGCCGGATATGTTTCCTAATCACGAGTATTCTAATTCGTGTATTGGGTCCAATACCCAACTACAAAAGAATCAACCCGATTAACCTATGGCTCTGATACCAAAAGAACAATGTCACGCCCCGGTTCCCAGAGTACGCTAAGGTAGACACGTGACATAGCCAACCATGCTACCTGTGGATAGGAATTATCCTTCCACAGTCACATTACGGCTGTAGAGATATCAAGATCAAAAATAAACTATCTAATACATGTCCATAAGCCAGAAATAAATGAGCCAAGACTAAAATAATGCGGAAGCAAAAGATCCAATACAAGGATAAATTGGAATTATGTCCCATAATGCGGGCTCACATCAGGAATGAAATACTGAAAATAAAGAACTAACTACTAGCAAGTCTTCACTGCTCAGCCTGCTGACTGAAATACTAATGCTCGGACTGCAGCAAAGGTAGGGAATCTGGGCCATGCATAACCCAGACGTCAGTGCGTCATAATATCAAGCAATAATATTAACAGGGGTAATAAGACATGCTGGTATGAGTATGAGCAAGAATATAATGAGAATATATAACAGTGAATGTGTCAGTATAAGTGACGTGCAGAGGTATCTAAACTGTGCTACGGGGTTATCTATTCTAAAGTCTTCAAAACCAAGTAGTGTAATCCTCATCGTAACCCATCGGTGATTATTCCGTAACGCCCGGAAAAACGACAAACAATAGGTATTCCGTAACGCCCGGAAAAACGGCAAACAATAGGATGGCCCTTTGAGTTACGTTCGGTTACAATACTGATTTTCCCATACCCCTAAGTTATATATGTTCAAGTTAAGTATTAAATAATCTAGAGCTAATGCCAACACAGGATCAGGCAGGTACAGGTTTGTCTAGATAGACAACAGGAACGGTCCGTAAGGACAACAGATCAGGTTTGTTGGCATTAGACACAAGATCAGGTAACAGGTAAGACCATGGTACATCAGGTCAAGCCAGGTAATATATAAAGGTGTCATGTTATGTCAAGAATTGTACGGTACCATGTTGTGTCAAATAATAGGTGTAATAGGTAATATCGGGTGCACAAGATGTCATGTGGGTGCGCACAATCACACTAGCATAAGCATGTGTAAACATCACAAGCACGGGTACTAATAGAACAATAAACTGGAACAGGTAATATGATAAGCAAATAGGTGCAGATTAAACTACTTGGATGTACGGTTATCTGTTTGAGTTTAAGGGATGGTTTCAACCTTACATGAATACAGTATGACAAGTATGGAAGTTAAAATCATGTTAATATGTATCAAGTAATCTAGAGATGCAATGATATGTATGATATGTTCAATGGATGCAATTATAACTAAAACAGGTTAAAGATGCACACGGGTGTCCAATGGAGCAAAACTATAGAAAGGGTACCATAGACTATGTAACTAGTTATTATGTGATTTAAAATATAAATGTGGTTACTAGGTTTAGTACACTAAATGCAACAGTTAGGTTTCAAGTCTTGAATCTCAAATATGAAAACGAAATATCGCACTGTTAAATTGGACTAGGTAACTTTGGATTCAATCTACAAGTTTAATATTCACTAAATAGTTATAAAACATATAGATAGCATGTAGCAAGTTTCACTTGCCTCGACAGATCAAGAAACGGTATACGGAACGTTGCGCGTCGGCGGGATTAGTTGTGACGCGCGCACGGTACACGGAATGAGTCCAAACAACGAACGGTGGGATCACACGGGTCAGAGGCCTTCGCTGGGTCGTCGGGATCGTCGCTGGCACGGTCGGATTCCTGCAGACAACAAACACAGTGAATAGTATCAAAGATAAATGTATGGAATAAGAACAAGGAAGAAGGATAGAGAAGTTGAGAAGAGGAGGCTTACCCACTGGATTTGCAGAGGAGTGATGGCATCGACGGTGATGGTCGGAGGAACTCCGGCGATGCTAGGGTTTAGTTTTAGAGGAGTTAGGGTTAGGTTAGGGTTTGGGGTGATGGTGCTCGGGTGTGCAGGGGTGAGTGAGAAGAGGAGAAGTGCAGAGGAGAGCGAGAGGAGGAGAGGAGAATGGTGACGGCGAGGTCTTAGGGATCGCCGGCGGTGAGGTGAGGGTGCAGGTTGCTCGGGGTTCAGTTGGGTGTTGGGTGTGCAGGTGAGGGCTCGGGAATGGAGGGAAAAGGGGAAGAAGATGGCGAGAAGGAGGAGGAGATGGGTTTTTAAGAAGAAGGAGTCACGGGGTTTTAAAGGAAGAAGAAGAAATATCATGAAGGGAGGTGGCCGGATCCGTCGGCGGTGACCCGACTCAAGAAACCAACAGTAATCGCGATAGGTGAGAGAGAAAGCGCGATAGGAGAGAGAAAGAAGAGAGAGAGAGAGAGGAAGCTGCGCAGGAGGAGAGAGAAGGATAAAGAGAAAGAGAGAGAGAAGGCTCGTGGGGCCCAATGAAGAGAAGAGGAGGGTTCTGATTGGTTGGAGAAAAAAAGATAGGAGAGAAAGAGAGCTCGATGGTGGGGCAGGTGCACCCAAAGAGGGAGCTCTGATTGGTTGGGGAGGAAATAGGAATTGGTTTGGAAAAATTTTATAAAAGATTTTGTATTTTAAAGAATCATTTCGTTAGCTAAAGAAGGATTGTGAGCTGAAAATATTTTTAAAACTGATTAAAGAATTTCAAAAATAAATAGGATCTGGCGGGATACAAAATATTTCAGAATTGCGTCCGGGTCGGGTCCAAAATTTTGAATTTGAAATATGAAAATTATTATTAAGCTCCAAAAATTAAAACGAAGGATTTTGTAACAGAAATGCATACCCCCAAGAATGGACGCACGTACGTGCGCGTAACCATCCAAACACGTCTGTTTCACTGAACGGGACGAAAACACGAGGCAATGACGCTACCACAGGGTTAGGGGTACCAAGCAGGCCATATTGTGTATTTTTAAATTATTTTAAGGGACTTAAACTATTATATGCAAAACATGTGAGGTTAGGGTATACTATAACTATGAAACAATAAGCTCAAACAAGCGGGTCAAATATATAGAGTGAACTACCATTCGCATCCAAGCACAGCAAATGAAATAAACACCACAAACAGACACATACGGCAACAGAAATTGGTATAATTGAACTCGGTTGTTACAGTCGGGTCGGGTAGTTGTTGGGTCGGGTTTGGGTTTGGGTAAGTTTAGGGTTTTGTTTTAGGGAAAAAAATAATTTAAATAAATAAAAATATATAAAAAGTGCAAAAATAATAGGAAAAATTATGGGAAAATATATACACAGTCACGTCCTGCTTCCCAAAATACGGAATACGTGGGGTGACTAGTCCAGTCATGCTCCTACGGTCAGGGAATAATCCTGCTGCAGTCACACTTCGGCTTCTAGCATTACATGGTAGTCAATATACAGTACTAGAGTAAAGAAAATCACAGTTCACAACTTTATTACATTATAATAAAAGAGTTCGAAATATATTTATTTTGCAGAAGGAAATAACTAACCAACGAAATACAATGTGCTTAAAGCAAAAAAGAATGGCGCTGATGTTGCGGTCTAGACCTCCGGGATCTCGAATGGCAAGTCCTGCTTCTTGACTGGGTCCACTTCGTCCTCTGAGCATGCATATTTAGGTCGCCAGGGCGACACATATAGCAATAAATATATATGATGCATACAATACTATTAAACATGAAAAGTGCAACAGAATACAGAACATGAGAATAATGAACATCACTTGAATACGAACAGTGTGATATAAGTATCATGCCAGCAAACTAGGCAATGTGTATGTCGCTATTTATCAATCACCAAGTCAATGAAATCAATTGGTGGAAAGAATGCTCATGTTTAACAATGGTCTCGTGCATGCCCAAGACTACGGTCCACTGTTGCCCGGGACATAACCCTGCAGCCGTGCCCTAGGCCCATGACCTAATGTGTGTGTGTGTGTCACTAATAAAGAATGATCATCCTCTAAATCACTGTACCTTGCTAAATACGAGTTCAATTCCACCTTGATTTCCCCATTCCCTAGATTATCTATGTATTCAAGTATTAAATAGGTTGTGAACAAATACGTATCGCTTTCATTTTCAATCACGTTTCCATTTATCAATATCACTTTCGTACTTGCCACAACCCTATCGCTAACACTTATATATCGACAACGCACAACAGTCGCTAGGTCTTAATGTAAATTATCACTATGCAGAAGGTATAAAGCAAGTGCAAAAATAGCCAAAAATGCACTGAACAGATATTCACTAAATTATGACACCGAACGCAATATGACTTGCAAACTTTACCATAAATCACACCTATAGAATCGACCAATACAATATAAAAGGCGTACGAAGTGCACTTGATTATCTAAGAAGTAAAATTAGTTTCATGTCAATAGGATTTCAGGGTAGGGACTTATCATCATTTTAAATCAGCGATCAGTTGCTGGAATTCCAGTTTCAGAACTGGAAATCCAACTTCACGCATGGTTTACTAGGGCCTGTGTTCAGATTCAGGTGTTGCCACAGTTTAATAAAACCTAGTTCTATCCGTTAGATTTCCAACGCATCAAACGGATTAATAATATCCTTTCTGTACTAGGAGTTATGTCTTGTTTAATGTGGATGTTTAATGTGAAGGTGTAAGAAATGTCACTGCAGAAATTGTAGAACACATCGATATTCTAAAATACAAACAAAATATTAAACGACTATGAAACTGAACGAGATAAGATCCATATGTTAGCTAACTAAATTATCTATGCGACTATATAGGACTCCGCGCATTTCAGTTTTATGCATGGATGTGCAGGCGCTTAAATTCAGGTATCCTCGAGGAATGCTGTCCCGGACTGCAGTCCAGAGTCGCATTCCCAGTCAATTCTTGTTAAAATGGCCTATCAGCATTGAAGGGTAAACTCTATAGAGTTCTAGTTTATCGAGTCGGCTTCGATACGAGCCGTAGAACATTACATTCCAATCTGTATTGAATTTAATATATATTTTTCAACGTGACATGTACGGTGCATTCCAGTTTTAGTGTCGTCTTTAGGGGGAGACTTTACTTGATTATAAACACGATATTTTGCATCCAAATTTCTATACGATATTCGTAAACAGTAAAGGGATCTAACTATCATAAGTTCCGCCCTAATAAGATATGTTTCGGTTTATACTTCGCATCAAACACCTAGGGTAGCGTTTGGTAATCGGTCGAAAACTCAAGATTTCCTTAACCAACAAGCGATAATCAATTCTTATAAATTCTAAATGACATCAATACGGGCTAACCAATCGAGTTGGGTTCGATTCATTACTATCAACATGATGGCTCAAAAATAAGTGTTTGATTTATTACTTAACGTTATTTAGATATATAAATGTATATATCCACCCATACACACATATATACATATCTATTTATAATTATCCAACATTAGCATTAATCTATAAAATTATAATAGCATGAGTAGTAAGAGATGGGATTTCTCTTGCCTGGAGACGACGACAGCGGTTTACAACCACGGCACGGAGACGTCACAACACGATACACGCGCGACCCGCATGGCTCGGGTGAGGACTTGGGGGGCTCGGCACGATGCAGAGGTGAGCACGAGTGCTGTGGCACGGCGGAGAGGTGCAGCGGAGCTCCGGGAGTGGTGCAGGCGGCGAGAGGATGACGAGGAGAAAGTGGTTGCAGTGGGCTTGGGCTTGGGCTTGGGTGCAGTGGGTGTTGGCAGTGGGAAGTCGAGATGTTGGTGATGGCTCGCAGGCGTGGCGGTGATAGGAGGGAGGTCGACGGTGGGTTTGGTGGTGATGTGGAAGTTGGTGGGTCGATTGAGAGGATTGGGTTCAAGGGAGATGATGGTGAAGATTGCGGTGGTGCTCAGGTGGTCGCGGTTGGGAAGAGGAGATCGGTGGAGGTGCCGCGGGTGGTCGTCGGCAATGAGGGTTTTGAGCTTGGAAATGAGGGACTTGAGTTTGAAAGAGGGAGAGATGGAGAACGAGAGAGAGATGCAAGATGCGATAAAAATGAGAGGGGCTCAGTTGGAGGAGATGACGTGGAGGGGGTTGTGGAGTTGTGCAGATCATGCGACCGTTGGCGACGAGAATTCGTTGAAGGTGGATCGGGTCCCGCGGGCACGGCGTGAGTGAAAAGGAGCCGTTGGTGAGAGGGAGGGAGAGGAAACGAGAGGGGATCGGTGAGGATTTGGGAGAGGGGATCTCGGGGAGTAGTTGGCATGGTGGGCACGGTCGTCACAGGTGTGGGCGCAAGGAAGGAGGAGACGAGGAAAAGAAGCGGGAAAAGAAAAGAAAAAGGAGGAGGTAGCGGGAGTGGGTCGGGTTGGGTAGTTGTTGGGTCGGGTTTCGGTTTGGGTAGGTTTAGGGTTTTGTTTTAGAAAAAAAATAATTAAAATATATAAAAATATATTTAAAAACAAGTGCAGAAATAATAGGAAAAATCTGGAAAAATATATACACGAAATTAGGGATTTACACCCAGTTTTTCTCACCTCTATGCAATTTTCATGAAGAGGTTGGATCCTAAAGCCGAGACATAAATGGGAGGAAGAAAGCCTTCAAAATTCCAATTTTCCTAGGGAGTCACCCTTGGTCTGAACAGTTGAGAATTAAGGACCATATAAAGAGACTCTTTGCAGTTTTCATTAATGAATGTGCATATTCATGTTCTATTGTAATATTATGATACGGAAGAATTGTTAAAGCACAAGAAAGAAATATGTCTTTGTTGATTTTGAAGAGATGATCGTTTAATTTATGGGTCAGGGCAGTATTTACGTGGGGCAAGATTAATGATTTTTGTTCCACATGTTGAAAATATATTAACAGTTCACTATCATTTTGTATTCATAAACGCCAGACTCTTTTGATTATTTTTGGCCTCTTTTGTATTTACCAACATGTAAGGAATACACGGGCACAATTATGTGGTTTTGATACATTCTTTTCCTTGAATCGAACAGTAATTCAAGTATTTAACTGCTTACTGCTAATGGAACATTCTGTCAGTTGAACAACGGTTAAAATAGTATCAAAATCATATGAAAATTGATGTATTTATATACTTTAAATCTTAAAGATCAGGACGGACGATCCCGATCATAAAAAAATTGTGGTGAAGAAAATATTTTTTCTGGCCAACCCAAGTGAGAATTTTCTCTAGGCTAGCAGATACCCCCTTTTCTCTCCCGTTTTTCTTTAATACCCTCTTTTCTCTCCCTTTTTTAAAGAAAAAACTTCACTAATGTCATTTGCTTTCCTTTGTTTCTTTTAAACTTCACTGTTGCCGTATACTTTCTTCCAGCATCTCATTACTCTTGAAGCATTGTATTTTATTTGCACAACCTACCGAGTAATTTGTATGGCAACCTTGTTCTCAAAAAAAATTCAGCAACTTTGATATTCAACCCTCACATAATGCTGGGTAGATATTATCCTTTCCTGCTGTCTTTTTTTCATTTCATTAGACAATAATTGTATGTAAACAAAACATTTTGTTTTGCAAGGGTTTGAAGATTTGTAACAGGTCACATATAATCGGTAGAGATTCACATATGTGAGACTGTAAAACTGTGAAGGTTGATTGCTATGGGTCATATTACATGGTTTGCAGAGACCAAAAACTTTGATCGCAAAAGTTGCACTGGAATAAAAAAAGAATCACCACCATTTCCTTTGCGGCCTTTTTCATCACCGCCTCTCCCATCATGTCCAGCACCGCTTGTCGCCAGCACAATCAATGCCGTTCATAAGTACCAAGCACAATAATGCTACCTTCCCTGCAATCAGATGCTCGCGGATCAAATTTTCAAGAATATGCATGGATTATCAGCATTCATCCATTCCATGTACCGGACGGGCCTAAATGGAAGTCTTCAGGAATGCACTTTATTTATAATTGAAGAAAAAGAAGAAAACCATGTAAAATTTTTATTTTAATCCGAATCAACCAGACAATGAAATGTCAATCCTTATCTTTACATCCACATCATAGCATCCACATTAAATCAAGATTTCTGGACCAAATGTATACTGCATAGAGGTAACAAAAGATGGAATCATGTAGATAAAAAATGAAACATCAGTTTACAATACAATAGACCTCAAAATTTTCTTGATACATCAATGGGACCAAGACGAAAGGCTTGATAATCGATGATAATATATTACATCATATAGAAAATACAAAAATTTCTGAAGATGGCGATTCATCCTTATTTAGGCTTGGTACAAAATCAACAACATACACTTGTATGTACAAAAAGAATATAACAAATACACTTCTCCAATTTACTTTGAATTAGACCAGAGTCCGTAATCTCGTCAATAACATATGCATGCACTCTAGTTTCTGATGAAGTTGCTCCAACTCATCAATGATCCCAGAAATGTTCGAGTTGTTTAATTCTGAGATTAACGACGAGCATTTCTCCTGTGACTCTGAAACTTCTGTTTCTAGTGAAGAGATGGTTGATTCCACTTCATGTGTAGAAATTTCACTGATAATTGCTTTAGACCTAGGAGTGAAGCTAATACTATTACTGCTTCCTCTTCTACTAAGTTTCTCAGGAGTGAAGATTTTGTCCAAACTCTCAGTTCCTGTGGGTTAGTTTATTAAAATTGTAAATGATGCCAATAATCCAAACCAAATCAGTACCCAGTTTTAATCAAATACAAATATTAATTTTCAATTCCAAAAACTAAATATCAACATTCGTTTTCATATCCACAAACAGCTACCAATAAGGATATGGTAACACCTATATCCACTATGTATATGATCCGTTTAAATTTCAAATGGAAGTTGCAAATGCGAAACTTTTATACCAAGTTAATAAATTATTGGAAAGTTACTGTTCTGATCAATATCTAATTACTACAATGAGTTTTTTCCACTACGAACGTCCGAACAGTTGCAAGTAAAAGCTGATTTCAAAGTAAGTAAATGGCTAAGATTTGAATGCTTGATTTTGGAATAAAGTAAACAATATGCTTCATCGTCTTCTATTTCTAATTTTCTCTGGTGGCAAGATTTTGTCTAAACTCAGTTCCTGAGGGTACAAGAGTTTCTGATTAGAGATACTACTGATTGGCACATGCTCGGAACATTTATAAGCTATTACTGATGTCTTGCTCAATTTGATGCAAACTATGAGACTTCATTAAAAAAATTGGTTTAATTTCTTTCGATTTTTTTTGTGAAATAATTAATTTCTTTCGATTACTTTGGTAGAAGACAAGTGTTTCAAATTGCCTAAGCTTTCGCCTTCTGTTACGAAACATGTTTTTTGGAGATTTAGTATCAGCTATCAGTTTCCATCTGTCGATGTATTGTTAGAAGACTCTTAGAATTGGGGATAATTTCTTATAGCAATTCTATCAGCTTTCCCCTTTTTCTAAACTTCATATTCTTATTTCCATAGCAAATCAGGCAGGCACAGGTCTGAAGGTTTTATACTGCTTTTTCATTTTACAAATTATGTATGCATCTTTAAAAAGTTCACTAAAACCGTATCACATACCAAGATTGCTGAGCTGATTTATGGTGGCCTGGCCAATGGATTTATCGAGCTTAAGTAACCGCAAAATTCCAGCTGCAATTCTACCCATTGAGTCAGCCTCGGACCTGCATAGAATGGCAAGGTATTCCAGTTCCTCCTTTGTCACAATTGCCTCAATCTGCAAACATAACCATTTGATTACTCCAGCATTGATATGATGCTAATTTGCAGCGCCCCCAAATAACTGCAATTTAATATAACTGCAATTTTACTTCTTCAAGGCGACTTTTGTTATTATTTGACTCTTACCACATGCAACTTTGAAAAGGAAGGGACATCCCTAAATGAAGCCTTTGTTTCTGTTTTGCCCTGAGTACAAGGCAGGTGCATTTTGTTTTTGAATGATGATCTTTAAAGGGGTCAGAGAGCTATTCAGAGCTCTTTGTTGTTCCTGAAGTACATGTATAAATATATATTTATACGCTTTTAAATACATACTTTTTTGCAGCAACAAAACATGCATGATAGTCTTCATTCTTTCATTTCTCTTGGCTCATTCCTTTCATAGTTTATTGCTCTTTGTCATCTCTTGTCTTGATGAAAATTGTATGGCTTGGTACTGCTGCTAGTTCTCTCTTGGCAGGATTAGCACATTAGCTGCTGTGAGGAGTTGCTGAGTCTCCAAGGATAGCATTCTCTACTCAATCAACTCATGATTCTTCTTTATTGCACTGCTATGATTAATCCCGTGGGTGTAAATGTTCTTCCCTGTATCTTCCTTCTACTTTATTCTTTCTTCCATTCTTGTTCTTCATTTCCTGGTATCATGTTGTGGCAGCCAGCGTTTGGCTGTGTATCTCTCCCTCCTTTTGGTTTTTTGTATTTTTATTTTCTTTTTTGCGTTTTGTTGATGTACCTTCTTTATATTTTTTAATAAATGTTTATGGGACAAATTCCTTTCAGGAACCCTGCTCTTTCCTCAAAAGAAAAAAAATTGCAGCACCCCCTACCCCCCCCCCCCCCCTCCCCATTGCCAGATTAGCAGGAAGCCACCCTTGCAATCTAGAATCTATTACTTTGCCCTCTATTTCACCAGTTGCTGACTTCTTCCGTTTCGACTAATTTCCAAATAACACCCAGAAAAAGATATTACTTATGCATAGTTAATGAATTAATGAAAGAAAAATTATGGAAGTCCAGGGTGTTCGAAGATAACTAACAGAAATATTAACAGTTGGAGGGTAAAGTATAGGTTTTTAAAACCAAGGGCGGTGCTGATGGGGCAAGAGTAAAAGAGGGTTTTCCTGCAATTTAGCCTTGATATAATAATGAAAACAACAAATGCTGGATTGCATAATAAGTGGGTGCCCACCGGTTGTTTAACAGAAAACTAGATGTTCTCTATCATCCATTTCACTGCTTCAGTACTTTCATCTTCGGACGCAACCAAACAGACTTCAACATTTACACCTTCAATATTACTCCCACTTCCTGTTGAGTTTTCTGGGAAGACGGCACTCTTGGAACGAGGCTTTAATGCTTGCAGACCTTCTACACCCACCTGCAGAAATTTTCAGCATATATTAACAGCCACCGCAAGGAGAATTAATTGTAAGCTACTGAGCGCAACAAATGTTACCAAACTATTAAGTTTTCTATGTACCTAAGCGGATAGCTATTACTCCCTCCATTAGAACTTGGTTGTCCTTTTGGCAGATTGCAAACTAAGGTAGAAAGTGTGTAACCCCACTATGATGGAGAATGATTGACATATATTCTTCTACATTACCCTCATTTACACTAAATTGCGTTCAACATAGGAGTTATAATACGTTCTTGTTTTTTGTTTTGTTGTTTTTGTTTTTGTTGTTTTTTTTTTTTTGGGAAAAAGATGAGTATGCATTGTTCAGCCCAGCCATAAATGACAAGCAGATTGAAACGCGGGAGTAACAATAAATTGACAGCCCCACCATACATGCTCTAAAACTACTTAAACAACTTCAAAGATCCAACCCCAACATATCTACCAAGACACTAAAAGCGAAAATTAGTAAACTTGCAGTGCAACGTATGCATTGTTGCAGTAACTCTAATTCTCTTTTTTTTCCCCGAATCTGATTTCAATTCAGATGAGGGGCTGACCCGCAACAAAAAACACTGTTCTATTATGCTGTTTGACAAAAGGTACACTCTAGCAATCTCTAGAAAATGAAAATCGTTCTACAGTAATGCAACCACTGTATGATTTTGTATACATGCAACTTCACAAATAAACAGCTTAATATTCGTGAAGTCTAGGCTTTAGTAATTCTATCAAAAAAGACTCGGAACAAATTTAGAGAAGAAATCATTCCACAGGAAACGAATAAATGGACCTCATTGCCCAAAAGGAGTCGAGGGAGCTATTTTTCTTTATTTGGAACGAAGATACTCGTTTGGACGTTTAGAACTCTGGTCCTCACCATAAAATTTTTCCTCCCTAAGTTCAGATTATGCTCAAGGATAAATAAGCTGATGTGAATGCCCATCATATCATACTTGGATGGGGCTTTGGCTTTTACCCAAAGAACAGCATAAAAAATAATGTACACATGACAACCATTAGCATATGAAAGGCACAATGTTCAACCAAGTTTCTTTAAATGGATTAAAAATTATGGTATACATTCAAATCATGTCTATTTGTAATGAAAACAAAGAAAGACATGTTTTTTTTAATAAAAAAAAGGCTAAAATAGCATACACTAGCTTTCCATTCAGGTGTTTACAGGCTCTCAATCCTAGTGCACGTTTATATGGTATTATATTACGCAGCAAAAGAAACAAGCACCTACTCAATTTCATTCATCAACCAAACTTAATCAACTTTAACATTAAAGAGAATGTCATCTGGATTTACAACACATACGACAGTATCATACAATTCGTGTAATACTTGTTTAAAAAAAATTATATAGAACACCAATGTACAACCCTGGTATATATATCCTAGTTTTATATGAAAAGTAGTATTTATTGCCAGATAAGCAAGCGTGATGGAAATAGGGACTGACTTCCGAGTTTCCTACTTGATCTTTGCGGCACAACCTTCAGTTTTGCATGTTTCATATAAGACAATACACCCCAAAACGCCCCAAAATGCCCCCCGCCCCCTCTCTCAAAAAAGAAAAAAGAAACACCCAAAACAAAAAAAAAGGATGTCCTAACTGAAAATGCATATAAAAACAAAATGTTAAATAATTTCTGGTGCCTAATTCAAGAGGTCAGTCTGAATATGCATTGAGTAAAAAAGAAGCTCGTATATGACTATGGCCAAAGAAAATTGACGGTGGAAGATTATTTTGATGACTTTAGCCATTCCTATAAACACTGATGCATTATCTGATACTAGTCAAGTTTCTGCGAAAAAATCTGCTACTAGTCAAGATATTTGCAGTATGGTTGATGATATTACCATTAATGTAGAGTTAGTACAGGATGATTGTCTGACTACAGTCATAAACAGATAGGTTAACCCAGACAAATTATTGATTAATAAGAATAATAGTGTTTTCTCCATAATTTGTGCGTACTGTGTTACAATAAAAAAGGAAAGGACAAATGAAAAGGTCAGGCGTGGTAGCTGAAGGGCGACACTTTATTTTGGAAATGTATGACTCTGAAAGGAATTTGACCAAATGCTCAGGAAAATGCAAATATGTGGTTTTGACTATTTGAAATACCAAAGCGGTAGGACAATAGGTTATAAAGCACGGGAATTGAGACAAGGTCGCAAGTTCAAAGCATGCGAGCACCATAAGCGGAGAGTAAAGGGGAGGTGTCAGGTGTGGGTTCTATGGGTTGTGCACCCTACAACTCAACAATAAGAAAATTGCTTGATATGCATTGTTAAATTGCAACCATCAACTTAAGCTTCCGGGAAAGTGGGCATCTAACACGGATTAGAGAAGCACCAGGTTACCACAAGGTTTCAAGAGGTCCTGGCCCTCCTGGGTTCAACCTAATGCAGATATTGCTCCTGCTTTTTCGTAGGAATTTAAATCTACTTCTGATTTAAAGTGCACACACCAAAAAGAAGAAGAAGAAGATGGCTTGAAATTCTTACTGTAATCAGTTCAACAGGAAATTTTTGTGTCGTGTAAGTTGTCCCTTTGTTGTCCAAATTATGTGTGTCGCTACTTTTTGCTCTGACTAGCAAACTGTGAAAGGTTGTATGCCAACACCTTTCTTCTCTGCTGACGTCAATTCCATTGCAAGTTAACTGCCCAGCTTGAATCTCTTGACTGCCTTCAAGAGCAAATAACCAATTGCTTAACTCTACAGCTACATCAATGTCATCTGGTACTCCCAATTCCAAAAACTTAACATGTTCCTCTTCTTCAGAATATCCATCTAATATATAAACACGGAAATAATACAATAAGAATTAGAAAGGAAGCATAGTCGGAAAATGGGAATCCTTCTTTTTATTGATGTAGTCATTATTTTCTGTTTTGAATATTAATGCCAATCTCCTTCAACGGAATAGTGGTTCATATTAAAGCAAATGTTTTTAATCATAGAATAAAGGAATATATATTCGTGCTATGGCCTGCTAGAACAATCATGTGGCCAGAAATTAACTTAAGGCTATATGAATTGCCAGAATTTTAGCAATAAAATGTAAATATTTGGGGATCTGTTCAATCCTTTAGTGGTCCACTGAAATCCAATAAAGCAGACACATTTAACAAAGAAAGTAGGCAAAAGAAAGGAATCAGCAGGGAAAAAATGATGTTAATAAAGGGGATAAAGGAACTAGACAGCACAAAATGAGGAAGTTTCGACATCAGGTTAATCCAACAATAGAAAAGGTATCATAAGATATAAGATATCATGAATATTTTAGGCACCAGTGTCTATATTTTTGTAGTGTTGCATTAAAAAAATCTGCCTTTAAAGAGTTAAAGAAACGCCTGTGAAGAAAGCAGTTCATACTGTATACTAATTTATCACTTGAAATACTGGGTATTTGACAGTTCAAAGTAGTTTCCAAAGGAAACGTCACCAGAAGAAAATTATGACAGTCTTCGAATTTAGACAGATTTAACATTTCAGCAATCTTGGCCTAGAAAACGCTGAATAAACCTCTAAAATTTACCATTCCAGTAACCTTTAACTTAAGAGTACACTGAAGGAAGTTTAAGAAACTAAAATAGCAGTAATAGCAATTTATATAATCTGAAAGTCTCTTGATCTTATTTTATATAGATACTCTCATACCGATTTCCCGATTGACCTCTATAAGAGGTGATGCTCTAAAAAGCTTTGCCAGTGGCCCTGAAGACAACTTCTCCAATCCTTTTGTTAGCCCTTCCCCAGGTCCACCATCTGAGCCAATAATGCCAAACCTATGCAGCAAAGATTCAGTGTAATTCATTCCGCCGCCAAGACGCACACCACAGACCTTTGCCGAGACACACAAACTATGGCACTCCATATCCTTCATATTGTAAGGCATCACATGCACCGCACTTGCCTCAAGAAATGGTATCGACTTCTTCTGCAACAATCTGTTTCTGTTCTCTATCCAAAAAACTGATCTCATTTGTGGGTCCACCATGTCCTGATCCACACAGTCAATACAAATAGTCTCCCAGTTCAAATTTGTCGACACAGCAAAAGCTCCACCTAGGGTTCGGTGTGAAACTTTAATGAATAAATCATCGCCGCTGAATTGCACTAGAGGCATTCCTTGAATATTCAAGGAAGAGGACTCCAAAAACTTGAGATGCAATCTATTTAAAGATAAACTTATGGCGGTATCGCTAGGGATTTTTTCCATTAACTCTTTACCCATGGACTCACTGTGTCTTTTTTTGTTAGTTTTACCGACTTTTGTTATCTTGTCACTGACTTGGTCAAAGTAGGTATATAGACCTAAAACAAAAAACAACTGCTCAACCGATGTATTAGATGAATACTCTTGGCATGCAACTCCAATTCTAACAATGCCTTCTGGAGGTGGCACAACTAATAGCGGTCTCCCATCTGCTGTAACCATAGCGGCCTCAATACAGGTCTCTTTTAGCTCCACACATCTCCAAAGACCTTCAGACCAATCAGCAGAATCTTTTTGTTCTTTAGGTTTGCTTTCAGTTTCAAGTGAAAGACTAAGATGGGAAACTCGTGTTGCCCATTTTCTTTGGCTGGCATCGATTGGTTGATACTCCCAAAGGCTAAAGCAAGCAGGATCTTTATCCAAATTCAGTAACTTGCATTTTAGTGATGGTGACTGCGTGAAAAGCAGGTCCTCGACATGAAGCCTTGTTCCAGAAAATAGAACATGGGAATAACTATCATCAGATTCAGTATAATTTTCAAGCTTTCCAGTGCTTAAAGGAAAGGTGAGATCAAACTCTTTTAAAGAAAATTCGATGGAATTGACAGAGTAATCAGGCAAAACATCACCAGGGTTAACCAAAATTCCATCAGCTAAGAATGAGGCGATTCTTAAACAAGATTCTTCCTGGAGAACAATCTGAACAAGAATACCTTTGTCATTAAGAAGAAAATGGGTAGAGTCTAACATGAAAAAGGGGTATCAAAGTCTTTGCATACATACAGCAAGAGGTTGGCAGTTAATAACTGTTTGTGTAGCAAATATTGGAGGGGCAGGTGATGGAGTAATCTGAAGAGAATGGAGGCAAATTAGGGGAACACCCACGTCAAATTTCCAGTGATCATCTCCCAAAGGATATATAGGAAAAAAGCTCTCACCTGGTAGAATGCAATGTGCAAGTTAGCTATTAATGTAATTAAACAAGTTTCTTAGAAAAAAAATTGACAAAAATGTTTTTGAGAAAAAAACTACTATATCAGTCAACTTGCTATGCCAGTAAAAGTAACAAGACTCGAGAAAAAACCAAAATCTGGAGTTTGCATTGATTCCTCTGTAATAGCAAACATGGATGGCTGTATCAAAGTGCATGGAGGATACGTAAAGGTGTCCCTGCATAGAATCAACATTTTCAAGTCATCTCTACTATTATAATGCAAACTCCCATCGGTGTAAATAAGGATGGCCTCTCCAATTTAATAGAATTTTTATGAAATTAAAAAAACCGTCCAAACTATTCCTCACATGAAGTAGTCCACATCATCAACCCAATTAATGCTTTAATATTTCAAATCCCTCCCTCCCTCCCTCCATTCAAGTTCTAATATTTAATCACAATAATATATCTAATCAACTAGACATCCACATCCATCGCACGTGCAAAAAATACTAGTACATATAACTGCAAAGAAGTTGTATTAGCACAGGAGATATATAAGCAACAAGCAATAGAGCAAAAGTTTCGAACATATACTCTTAAGAAATCACAGATGCTAAGATTATTATTACCTCAAAAACATTCCACCAACCATAACTTGAGACAGATTTTTGGTAATTTCTCCATCCGATACGCTCCTCTGGAATAAGACATACTCAGCATATGCTTGAAACGATCCCCCGACCGCAAAAACAGAAATGCATGATGGAACAAAAGAAAAACTGAAGATGTCAACATATACAGATCAGGCACATGCTTCCATCTTCTAACAGTAAAAATATTATCCTTAAAAAGGTTTTGCGTTTTCCATTTACTCCAATGTGAAACATACACAGCAGAAAAACAGATCAATCGACACACCAACAAGGGTAATCTCCTTCAATGGGGGAAATGAAGAATGGATGAACTAAAGATGCAATACACTAAACCTAATTAAGTATGAGAATACATTACCCGAGAAAAAAACAGTGACTGCATCAAAAGTTCGAGCCGAAACTCTGAAAAAAAATTACCAGGATCAAATCAATATAAATGTGAGAAACAGGATGCTAAACCAAGCAAGAAAGATTAATAATAACTAACCTGCATCTTTGATGCAGAGAAATATGTGGTCTACAATAACAGAAACCAAACAGCGGCCTGCTGCTTCTGTGGAACGCTATTAAAAATTTAAAATAGACATTCAATCAATAAAACTCCCAGAAAGGTGATGAAAGGATTTGTATGATATCAGAAATCATAAAGATGGAATATCACCTGCTTAGCCTTAGGGTCCACATCTCCCCTATTCAAACAAACGTAAAATCCAGTCATGAAGCGAAGAAGGGCGCGTAAACCTGCTCCATGTCAAAATCCCACTCCAATAAAAAGAACCATGTTCACTATGTTCGAACTGGCAACATGAGGCATAGCTCACCTGGTTCACTTAAAGCAGGACATACAGCTTCCGTAATATGCAACTGGACCTCAAGCCCAAGTGGACTGTTTAGTTGCGTCCTTTGCACTGTGATCTGAAGTTCAACACATGAGTAGAATAAATTATTTAGAAAATGAAATAAATTAAATTGAAACATCAATGTTCGATAAGCTCCTGTGATAAGGTTAAATTCACATGAGCTTGTCCAGATATTCCTTCAAGGAATCTTTCGCCACCAAAAAACAATCGCTTTGCTCCATCATCGTCTCTCCCATTTGCTCCATTGCTTGATGAGGTCAAGTGTGCATCCGTAAACATATCAGGATGAGGTAAAAGGTCAATTGATAATGATCCCCACTCCAGCTTCTGCAATTCAAAGGAATACAATTAGAAATTCTTAAATGGCAACAGAAAAGAAATGGTCACTAGCAATATGTACTATATAATTCAACAACATGAATCAGTCCCAAATATTATATCAGCCTACAAACCTTGAAAACGTAGATGAAATTCTTATTATTAGAGAAGTCTCTAGCTTCCTTGAGGTTGACAACCTGTTCACAACAATATAATTCAAATGAAATGAATTCAATGGTATACATATCAATGGTAAACATGCAATCAAAAAGCAGTACCTGCCAATTCTCATCTGTGGTATACAGCATAAGGTTGCGAATTGTGATAGAAGCTAACGGTGGTGACCTGGTAAGCAGCACGTAACATCCATATTATATTGAGAAATAATGCTACCACATATATACTAGTAATAGAATTCACTATAAAAATGAATGCGTTTTTTTAAGAAAAAACAACAATAGAAGTTTGGGGTGGTTTTTTTTTTCTCTTTTTTCTTTTCTTTTTCTTTTTGTGTGTGTGGGGTGGGGGGAGCCTTCCCTACTTGAAGCTCGTGCAGCTAGAAAAACTATGAAAAATCTTATAGAATACAAAAATAGTTTGCATGAAGGGAAATACAACAATTTTCTCATTTGGAAATGACGGTATTTCAAGGCACAATATTAGCCAAGCAGCCAGAAATTACCAGGTCGCACCACCTTGGCTCCGAGCACCGCCACATGTTTCAATCAAAAGGTTAACAGTGCCTACTTCCAATGTCATTCCATCTGCAATCTAAGTATGTAAACCAAATATTAAATAAATGTCCTTTGACGAAGAGTCATGCACTACATTAGCATTGCTGATAATTTATAATTTACCACCCATAATGGACTAATATATTTACCACCTATAATTGACATTTTTTCCTAACAGATCACAACAAAGTAATGCATCCTATATAAACATACCACTAGAATAAACAGTTGTTTATGATACTTAAAGTACATGACCGATACCTTATCAGCAAACCCATGGCCGCTCCCCTTCAATGTGCTTGTTGAGGAGTGGCCACTATAAAAGAAGTGAGTGAATAAAAGAATCAAAACCACAGACCGAGTTTTCTAAGAAAATTAATAATTCTCGTATGATTACAAGTTAACACTACCTGCTTGCACTTCTAGTGTTCTCCAAATCTGAATCTGAATTTTCTTCAAGAACTAAATCAAGCTCATCGATTTGGACCACAATTGGTTCCACTTGAATATAAGAAACAGCTGGCAACTATAAGATAAAGTGATTAAGAAACAAGTCGGTAAAACTTCCAGAATTCTATTCATCAAGTTAGATTTAAGGCAGCATTCAGATAAGAAACCAAAAGGGGCAATACAGCAACACGTTATCATCCTGATTAACGAGAAATACATCTACATGTACATGACAACATGCACACATATTGCATCAACATCCCTATCAGAAAATTTCAAGTAATTACGCAATAAATGAGTCTTCATTCAAATTAAAGCAACCATGAAACAAGTTTGCACATCACTCGCACTTCATTTATTGAATATTAGAAACAGTTATTAGCTTATTATGAGAAACTAACTAACAAACAACATCAACAACAAGCCTTTATCCTAAATTTCGGGGTTAATGAGAAACTAAGCGACATAATTTCATCCAGACAATTCGACACATCTAGAGTTCGAATAAGGTTGCAACATATGGATATTGTAATCACAAGATTTTGTGCATGTTTTTTTATAATGCAAGCTGTCCAAACCGAGGACTCAATATTTTCATTGTGATCTACATGGTAGAAAGCCCATATAGGGGGAAAAATAGTCAGTCGGATAGTTGCTAGCCCATGAATAAGGTGATAACCATGATTATCAATTCAATATCAAAGGGTCTTAAGATCCGCTTGTTTTAGCTTGGTTGATCTGTAATCCAAAGGTGCAAACCAACTTGTTTGTGCTCAAAGGTTTCCAGAATAACTCAGATCATAACGAACAATTAATATCACCAATTTGGATAGCTCAATATGCATTTATATCGATGTGTGTGAGTTCTTATATCACAACCATCTATGTATATACTGCCCGGAGCTAGGGCTTCACATCTGTCCCCCAGTCCAGTACTCCCCTCACCAAACACTCTTAAACTTACGCTTTTAACTATAAATTCCACCCCCTAATAATGATAACTGCACTTAGTTCTAGTGTTCAATGGAACTATATATCACGCATCTTCTTCAAACATAATGGGAACTCGAACGCTCAATAACAGTTGCAACCGTTTCCAAGATATAAATACATAAATAAAACTCCACTCGCCATGACAGAAGTAATTGAAACAGAAAATTAATACATCTTTTGTCGGTTGATTAATTTAATGTAATTAAGGACAGAATCCATTATTCCAAAATTCGGTTCAAATAAACAAATCATAATTCCAATTTTAACAGCAAATAACTATACAACATGTGAAAACAGACTCAAGGTTAATGGAATGCTCTCCAAACTTTTCGCTCGAATAAGCAATAGTAATACGTATCTTTATAATTTATAAAGTAAGTGAATTGCTTCAAAATTCAATTTTGTTAGCATAATTCAAGATAACAAACACTAAATTCCTGTCAAGTGTAACAAAACCCCCAAATTTACATCGGAAATCACTAACACATGCATCCAATTAAGCACAAAACCCAATGCATCACTAATCCAAACTAATAAAATGAATCAAAACCCATAATTCACTTCATAAATCAACAAACTCACCGTGATTTCCAGCTTCCCGACTCTCGCTGTGGCCACATTCAGCGCCGGCGGCAGCCCCATGCTCGCGTGCAACACATCCCCATTTATATCTACACGACTCCCCAAAAAACACAACATCAAATCATCAAACTCCAAATCAATTAGGGTTTGTTTCTGCAAAATTAAGGGTATCAGATGCAATAACCTAGATTGGAGAGCTGCGCGGTGCGTCCCTGGAGCTTAAATTGATCCCTAGAATAGGATTTGAGCCAGTACTTGAGCGCGTACTCGAGCGCTTTGGCGATGATCGACTCCATTGAGGTCTAGAACGTCCCGGAAGCTTCTGGATCTAGAAATTGACGGCGGTGATTCGGTCGCCGGCGGCGAGATTCGGTGTCGGAGAGGGCGGAGATTTGTGAAATGGGTAAAAGGGTATTGAATGAAGCGCATCGCTTTTTTCTCCGGAACCTAAAATCAGTAAAATACTGTAGAAATTTTTGAAATTAGCAATGCAGGATGGTTCGGTGCGGGGTCGGTCTGCCCTTTTTTGTCACTATGATAGTCGCACATTCTCAAAATCCCTCATCTCACCTTTTTGTTGATATACGGATTTTGAGAATCTCTTTTTCCACAATAACCTAAGATCACTTTCGATCCCGACCATATTTGATTCCGCTCCGTCTGCACTCAATGGCACTACCTCGGCTCCCATGGCTGCTCTGTCATCGCAAAGACAACCAAGGTATCTACTCCATCTTTTAATAATGTCTCAGAATCTGTCTTTCCCTAATAATATGAGAAGACGAGATTTGAGAATCTGCCTTTCATATTATCACCATAAAAAAAATTAGGCTAATCTGACACCAAATCATCCTACTTTGTTAATTTTAAAACTTTATACCCTATTTCACTAATTTTAATTTAAAAAGCTACTTTATTTGGTGTGTTGTTTCTTTTTCTTTTCTTATTTTACTTTAATGTTTATTCTTTTTCTTTTTTGAGCTTTTGCTTAATACGCCCCTGATTAGTAACATTAGAACATTCCTTTGTTACAAATCTCTACTATAATCTCTTCTAAAAAAATTTCCTTTTTTTTTTGACTCCCATGTAACCTTATTTTATATGTACAACGCACATGCACCCGTGTGACCCATGAATTTGCCCGAATTTGTGGTCGCTTCTCCTCATTGGGTTCCTTAGGTTCAAACCTCGCACTTTCCCCATGAGAGAAAGTGTCCCTCATGTTGGATTTGTATATTTGTAATTTCTTTAGTGCATTCGTTTTTAGTAAACGGTGCTGAATATCACGGTCTTGCTTGTCCATCTCAGGTTTCTTGTTCCGACGACATTCTTTGTTAACAAGGTATGTCTTAATTTCTCATATTTATATTCATAGTGTGGACTCTTATGCATCAATAGGCATGAATGATCAAAATTTATGTTATCGACATTAATGGGGGACTATATGATGGTTTCAAGGATGCCAATTTAGTCCTAAATCAATCATCATCGCTATCATGTAAGCCTACTTTCATCCAAATATGATCGGTATGAAGCAAAATTTTAATAAAGATTTGATAAAATTGGCCGGTTGTCGAGAAACAAGTGTCAAGTTCTTGGTTCACTATAAAAGAAAGGCTTGTTATCGTCCTGAATGACCAGTTGATATCCTATAAATTCTCAAAAAGTATGAAAAGGTATAAGAGACAGGAAAATTTAGACATTCAAAATTTATTGAATGTCCGTCACCATCATGATAGATGATTGATTCTGTATGCTAAAAATGAGTTGTGGTAGCTGTGTGTACATTTTATGATTTTTTTCTTGGTTAAGGCTAACTCAAGCTAAATTCGTGCCGCTTAAATGAGTCTACCACGATGACAGGTATATTTCTTAAAACCCAGTTTATGCATATATGACCATGGTTTATATTATTTCAGCTACTTAACACAACTGTTAATCTATGTCTTCCAGCTCACAAGCAATGAAAGAATAAGACATTGAGTGTTTATAAAGCCCAACACTGCAATAGTTAACATATATTAATTGCCATTCTTTTTTTTAACGTGCATGTATATAACGTATTGTTTGGTTAAAATAATTACCGACAAAGTGACCATTTGGTTTGTGGGGGCTGGCCAAATGTTTGGGTAATAACCACTGGAGAAAGCCGGGTTGGGTTTGACCCGAACTTGATCCGACCCGACCATTTTTTCCTAGGTTTTTTAGACATTCCATAGCCGTCCGATCGGGTTAGAGCGAATTGAAAATTGGATGAAAAAATTTCGGGTTGGGTATGGGTTTAGTGTTAAACCAGCCCGCTCGAACCATAAAATCGCTTCTCATATCGGACCCGACTCTATATATCTCACTTCAAATGCTGTAATGTGCATATTATAATTTATTGTATGATGTATAATTAGTTTAATTTTTAAGCCTAGTGTAATTCTATCATATCTAAATTATGTAGCGTTATCAAATTGTATATTATCGGTAGAATCCAACTCAAGGATTATAATTTCAATTTTATTTATAACCTGTGGGTGCTTGGTTCGAAATGTTTGGGACACCTGTTGTTGCTTGCTTCGAAACAATTCAGCCCCATTTTTTTTTTCTTACCATTTTTAAGTTAATGATTTCCTTCACCATACATTACCACGGCTTAATAATTATGGTAAAAACGATCGAAGTATTCCCTTCAAATCATAATCTTTGGCCGTTTTCTCTCATTCTCCGTGTTGCTATAAAAAATTTGTTAAATACTGTTGGTTTTATCAAATTTTGACTCACAATATTTAAATTTTTGCAAGCACCCTATCCCGGGACAAATGGGACCCTTTCAAAAAAAGCAAGCCTTAACCTTACACACACAACACACGCGTGTCCAGCGGACCCATGAATTTGTCCCGAAAACGTTAATTTTGTGACTGCTTTCCCGTCTATATGCCCTTCAAATCAAAATCTTTGGTGTTTTCTCTCATTCTCCATGCTGCTATCAAAAAATTTTTAAATATGGTAGGTTTTATCAAATTTTGACTTAAAATATTTAAATTTTTGCAGTCACCCAATCCCGGGACAAATGGGACTTGGCTTTCAAAAAAACCAAAAAAAATTTGGCGACGGCCTGTAACCCTTAACCTCACGCACACAGCACACACGCGGACCCACTAATTTGTCCCGAAAGTATTAATTTTGCGGCCACTTTCCCTCTATATGCATTTCAAATCAAATCACGCACATATGCACCCAACGGACTTAAAAATTTGTCTCGAAAGCGTTAATTTTGTGACCACTTCCTGTCACGCCCCGCTTCTCAGAGTACGCTAAGATCGGCACGTGACAGAGCCAACCATGCTACCTGTGGCTAGGAAATATCCCTCCACAGTCACATTACGGCTGTCTAGAGATATCAAGAACAGTAATAAACTATCTAATACATATCCATAAGCCAGAATGAAAGAGTCATGAAATAAATGCGGAAGCAAAAGATTCAAGTACAAAAATAAACTGGAATGTACGTCCCATAAATGCGGGCTCACATCAGGAATAAAATGCTGAAATGAAAACTAAACTAAACTGATAACAGGTTCTCACCGCTTGGCCTGTTGATCAAATTCCTCCTGAACAGCCTGCGATAAAGATAAGGGATCTGGGCCATGCAAAACCCAGACGTCAGTGCGTCATAATATCAATAATTTCTAAGCAAGCAGGATGTAATGAAATATGCAGGCATGAAGTATGAATAGTAACAAGTCACCAGTAACATGAATATAGATCAGTGAACAGGATATAAACAGGTGAAGTGCAGTGAGTAGTCTAAACTGTGCTATAGGGTTATCTACTCTAAAGTTATTCGAAATCAATTAATGTAATCCTCATCGTAACTCATCGGTCTATGCCCCGTTCATTCCCCACGGGACCACGGTACAATATAATAGACTGTGAGTCTATGTCCCGTTCATACCCCACGAGACCACGGTACAATATAATAGCCCTATGAATCACGTTCAGTTACAATCTTGATTTCTCCATACCCCCAAGTTATGTGTTCAAGTCAGGTATTGATAAATCTGGAGCTAATGCCAACACAGGATCAAGCAGGTACAGGTTTGTCTGAATAGACAACAGGAAATGTCCGTAGGGACAACATGTCAAGGTTGTCGGCATTAGTAACAGGATCAGGTATCAAGTCATGTAGTAATATATCAGGTCATGTCAGGTGGTGCACAAGTATCAAGTCATGTCAAATAGAGTATCAGGTCAAGTCAGGTAGTGCACAGGTAACAAATGGGTAATCGTAATCAACTGTAGTAAGTATGATATATGAATCTAGCAGTAACATGAACAATCAGGTTCAGACATGCAATTAAATATGTAATATATAGCACGGGTATGACCGGGTAAACTGCAATATGGATGCAAAATATAATGAACATGTAATATTATTATTAATATGGATGTGAAATATATATCATAGCATGTAGCAAGGTATACTTGCCTGATCGGATCTCAATACGAGATGCGTACGGTAACGTCCAATGTCGGTAAAAGTTGCAATGCACACACGGCACGCGGGACTGACCCAAGCGATGCAAGAGGGTGATTACGCAGGTACGGTATGTCCTCTGGGTCATCTGGAACGGCAGCGACGGTCACGGCTTCAGCGATCACCGGGAAACGGAAAACCAAGATCAAGAAAGAAAGAGAAGAATGAAGAAGAAGTAGAGGGAAGTAGGGTTTGCTTAGGCTTAGTGCTCTGGTATTGGGACAGAGGCGAGGAAAGAAAGGGTGATGACGTAGAAGGGTTTTCCGGCGATGGGGTTTGACGGCAAGGCAGTAAGGTTTCTTGGGTTCGTGCAGGGTTCTGTGTGCAGGGAAAAGAGGAGATCAGGGCGTGGAGTTCTGGTCTGGAGTTCTGGTCTGGAGTTAGCTCAGGGTCGGATGAGCGGGTGTGCTGTCGGGGTTCAGAGGAGGCAAGTAAAAGAGTGGAGGAGGTGATGGAGAGGGAGACGACGGCGAGGGGATCGCCGGCGACCGGCGATGGAG
The DNA here is from genome assembly GCA_030015575.1 of Agapanthus africanus. NCBI lineage: Eukaryota > Viridiplantae > Streptophyta > Magnoliopsida > Asparagales > Amaryllidaceae > Agapanthus > Agapanthus africanus. The sequence goes on along the minus strand of JASDDO010000028.1, from coordinate 20,722,320 downwards.
GCTTGGGTGTGCAGGGAAGAGGACTCGGGGTTTGGTTTAGGATGTTGTTGAGGGGATGGTGGCGGTGCTGGGGACGAGAGGAGGCCGACGAGGATGGTCGGCGACGTGGGCAACGGCGACGAGGTGAAGACGAGGTCGTGGACGAAGGCGTCGGGTTAGTTGCAGTGGGTTTCGTGGTCGGCTTGGGGTCTTCGTCGGGAAGAAGGTGATGACGGTGGTGGCTGTGGTGATGGGAAGAGAGGCGAGGTGGCGACGACGGCAAGCGAGCGTAGCGACGACGGCAAGCGGGCGTGACGACGTGGTTCGAAGCCGAGGTCGTCGGGGATAGGTGAAGGCGCCGGGGTGGTGGTGTGGATGAGAGTGAGGAGGTGGAAGCGAGGAGAGGAGGCCGACGAGGGCGTCGGCGAACCTGGCGACGGCGACGAGGCCAGCAGGGGGCGCGGGCGTGGGCGTGATTGTGGGTTTGAGAGCGGGAAAGAAGAGGGAGAGAGAGAGTGCTGAGTATGGGGACGTGGGTGTTCAGGGGACGTGGATATGATGTATGGGTTAAGGATTTATAAAGAAATTAATAATATATAAATAGTTAGTGGAGAGAGATTGGAAGGGAGAATCAGAGAGAGAGAATGAGTTCTGTGAGAGGGATGAGTATGGGTTTTAATAAATAGAAGAGAGAGAATGACAGGGATGGGAGCTGTAAAGAGGGAAAAAGAGAGGGAGGTGGGTGAGGTGAGTTGTAAAGCATAAGGAGTGAGTTGTAAAATAAAAAGGGGAGAGGAGAACGTGTGAAAGAGAGAATAATGTGTGCATACAATTCTCTTCTGTTCTCTTTATTTTTGATGCGCATGTCAAATCATTTGGCTTTGCTAACGGAGAATAAAATATTAATAAAATTTGAGTTTTCTAGCTAATACAAACTTGCTCCAAAATACGCCCGGGTCGGGTCTAAAAATTCAGATTTAAAATATGAAAAATATATGCGGCGTCCAAATTTCAAAATGAATGCCCGGATAACGAAAATGCATACCCCCGAGATTGGATGCACGTACGTGCGCGTAGCCATCCAAACAGGTCCGTTTCACTGAACGGGACAAGAACAAGATGCGCGGATGCTACCGCGGGATTAGGGGTATCATGCAGGCCATGCTAGATATTTTTAAAATATTTTACGTGGCTTAAAATGTTATATTGTAAAATACGCATGTCAGATAAAATGCCAGTATACAGTATTATGAATGTGCACAAGTCTATATAACAAGTCAGGATAAATCAGAATCATGAACCAACAGGTTTCAAGCAAGCGGGTCGGGTCGGATACTAATATAGATGTCAGATATAATATTTGCACCCAAAACCCAATATATCAGGAAAAATACCATAAATAAAGAAATACGTGCACTGGAATTGGTATACATGAACTAGGGTGTTACATTATACCCAACTACAAAAGAATTTCGTCCTCGAAATTCCCAAGACAAGAAAAGATAAACAATCAAGAACCTACAAGAATAAGTATGGAAACTTCTGTCGAATCTCGTCTTCTCGTTCCCAAGTCAATTCTCCATGCGAGCGATTCCCCCATGAAACAAGTACGAGAGGGATAACCTTTTTCTTAAGAACCTTTTTCTCTTCGATCAACAATCGACATCGGTCGTTCCTCAAAGGTCAAATCCTCCGTTACTGCCAGCTCCGAATGATCCAGCACGTGTGTTTCATCTCGAACATACTTACGGGGTTGAGATACATGAAACACGCCATGAACATTCGCCAAAGATGGTGGTAAAGCCAATCGATAAGCTACTTCTCCAACGCGTTCAATAATATCAAAAGGCTCCACGAATCGAGGGCTGAGCTTGCCTCGACTCCCAAAACGAATCACTCCTCTAGTTGGTGATATCTTCAAGAACACAAGATCACCAACAACGAACTCTAGAGGTCTTCTCGATTGTATCGGCCCAACTCTTCTGCCGATCTTGTGTTGCCTTCATGTGATTCCGAATAGTATTGACTTTCTCTACTGTTCGTATGATCAATCCGGTCCTAACAATTTTCGTTCACCAATATCCTCCCAACAAACAGGTGAGCGACACTTGCGACCATATAACGCTTCAAATGGAGCCATCTGAATAGTCGCCAGAAGCTGTTATTGTAAGAAAACTCCACCAAGTGTAGATGATCCTCCCATGAATCCTTGAAGTCTAACATGCAAGCTCTCATCATGTCTTCAAGGGTTCAGCATGCTCTTCAAGACTCCTCGAGCAGACCAGAATATTATTGATAAACACCACAATAAACTGGTCCAAGAATGGTGAAAAGATTCGGTTCATCAAGTCCATAATTATTGCCGGTGCATTCGTGACTCCGAATGGCATCACTAAATACTCGTAATGTCCATACCGAGTTCGGAACGCGGTCTTGCAAATATCCTCTGATTTAACTTGGACCTGATGATATCTGGATCGCAAATCCATCTTCGAGAATATCCTCGCGCCATTAAGTTGCTCGAATAATTCGCCGATGTGAGGAATCGGGTACTTGTTCTTAACAGTCTCTGGTTTAATTCTTGATAGTCGATACACATCCTCTTTGTGCCATCTTTCTTCTTTACTAGAAGAACTGGAGCTCCTCAGGATGAATTGCTGCTGCGAATCCAACTCTTCTCTAGCAATTCGATAACTTGCTTCTTGACTTCCTCCAACTCTACTGGTGTCATTGGATAGTACGCCTTTGAGATTGGTGTTGCACCAGGAATAAGGTCGATCGCGAACTCCACATCTCATTTTGGCGGTACACCCGAGATGTCCTCGAACACGTCCATGAACTCTAGAACTATAGCTGGCGCTTCCTCTTTATCAACGTTCATTGACGAAAGAACGGTGTTTGTCGGCCTAGCCCTAAACTCGACTGGCCCGACAGAACTGCTACCTCCAACAACAAACTCCGGATATCCGGGAATCTGGAAAATCACTTTCTTTGCCCTACACTACATGTGATCATGGAAGGTGCCGAGAGAAGAAGAAAAAATCCATTCCCAAGACAACATAGCAACTACCGGTATTGATTACCAAGAAATCGCAAATAACTCCCGTCCGCAAACAACAACTGTACAATCCTTACATTCTCTACTAGCTAAGATCTTCCTATTCCCAGTGTTTATGTCCCAACAACTAGACAGGGTCGTGCGAGTAATCAAGTGTGTAGTAATAAACTTGGACGACATAAATCAATGGGATGCACTAGAATCGAATAACGCTAATGCGGGAAAATCATGAACAAGTAGGATACCTGAAACCACTTCTCCTGATGCCTTGGCTTCCTCAGCCGTCAACGTGAAAGCTCGAGCCTGAATAGATCCTTGAGTCAACTGTTTCTGCTCTTGGAACGGTCTCTGCGGAGGCTTCTGAACATCATCCCTTGTACGAAGCTTCGACGGACAAGCACTAACGGCGTGATCTGCCGCTCCACATCTAAAACAGAGTCCCAGCCTCCTACGACACTCCTTTCGCACATGTCCGGGTATATGGCAGTAGTTACAAATCACGCTCCCTTTCCGATCATCCACACCCGTTTTCTTCATTGGTGCTACGCTGCGCCTGTTCACCGGAATACTTCTACGTACAGACGTTTGTTTCAGTGCAGATGCTGGTTCCAGCTCGGTCTGTTCCTTTAGATTCTCCAGCAATCCCCTTATCACTCTACGCCTGGCGGCTATGACCGCACGTCTTTGGTCCATCTTCAAATTCGTACCGGCCATATTCCTGGAAATCAAAGTACTCAACATTAGCATGATGATAGATTCTGGGTATAGATCAAGGCTAGAACTCCAAGATACTTAAATAGAGTACTGCATTGTAGCTATGACGCGGTATCATAGCCCCAAATTACTTAACTCCACCCAAGTCGCCTAAGTCCTAGAGATAACAAGAAATTAGGTTTTCGAGTTGACAATGCAAAGTAAGTTTGCATGTCGACATGATCCGGAAGAATGATTCAAGGATGGTAAAATGGTCAAGGTGGCAGGACATGTTTCCTAATCATGGGTATTATGATTCGTGTATCGGGTGCAATACCCAACTACAAAAGAACCAAACATGATTAACCTATATCCTATGGCTCTGATACCAAACAAACCCTGTCACGCCCCGCTTCCCAGAGTGCGCTAAGATCGGCACGTGACAGAGCCAACCATGCTACCTGTGGCTAGGAAATATCCCTCCACAGTCACATTACGGCTGTCTAGAGATATCAAGAACAGTAATAAACTATCTAATACATATCCATAAGCCAGAATGAAAGAGTCATGAAATAAATGCGGAAGCAAAAGATTCAAGTACAAAAATAAACTGGAATGTACGTCCCATAAATGCGGGCTCACATCAGGAATAAAATGCTGAAATGAAAACTAAACTAAACTGATAACAGGTTCTCACCGCTTGGCCTGTTGATCAAATTCCTCCTGAACAGCCTGCGATAAAGATAAGGGATCTGGGCCATGCAAAACCCAGACGTCAGTGCGTCATAATATCAATAATTTCTAAGCAAGCAGGATGTAATGAAATATGCAGGCATGAAGTATGAATAGTAACAAGTCACCAGTAACATGAATATAGATCAGTGAACAGGATATAAACAGGTGAAGTGCAGTGAGTAGTCTAAACTGTGCTATAGGGTTATCTACTCTAAAGTTATTCGAAATCAATTAATGTAATCCTCATCGTAACTCATCGGTCTATGCCCCGTTCATTCCCCACGGGACCACGGTACAATATAATAGACTGTGAGTCTATGTCCCGTTCATACCCCACGAGACCACGGTACAATATAATAGCCCTATGAATCACGTTCAGTTACAATCTTGATTTCTCCATACCCCCAAGTTATGTGTTCAAGTCAGGTATTGATAAATCTGGAGCTAATGCCAACACAGGATCAAGCAGGTACAGGTTTGTCTGAATAGACAACAGGAAATGTCCGTAGGGACAACATGTCAAGGTTGTCGGCATTAGTAACAGGATCAGGTATCAAGTCATGTAGTAATATATCAGGTCATGTCAGGTGGTGCACAAGTATCAAGTCATGTCAAATAGAGTATCAGGTCAAGTCAGGTAGTGCACAGGTAACAAATGGGTAATCGTAATCAACTGTAGTAAGTATGATATATGAATCTAGCAGTAACATGAACAATCAGGTTCAGACATGCAATTAAATATGTAATATATAGCACGGGTATGACCGGGTAAACTGCAATATGGATGCAAAATATAATGAACATGTAATATTATTATTAATATGGATGTGAAATATATATCATAGCATGTAGCAAGGTATACTTGCCTGATCGGATCTCAATACGAGATGCGTACGGTAACGTCCAATGTCGGTAAAAGTTGCAATGCACACACGGCACGCGGGACTGACCCAAGCGATGCAAGAGGGTGATTACGCAGGTACGGTATGTCCTCTGGGTCATCTGGAACGGCAGCGACGGTCACGACTTCAGCGATCACCGGGAAACGGAAAACCAAGATCAAGAAAGAAAGAGAAGAATGAAGAAGAAGTAGAGGGAAGTAGGGTTTGCTTAGGCTTAGTGCTCTGGTATTGGGACAGAGGCGAGGAAAGAAAGGGTGATGACGTAGAAGGGTTTTCCGGCGATGGGGTTTGACGGCAAGGCAGTAAGGTTTCTTGGGTTCGTGCAGGGTTCTGTGCAGGGAAAAGAGGAGATCAGGGCGTGGAGTTCTGGTCTGGAGTTCTGGTCTGGAGTTAGCTCAGGGTCGGATGAGCGGGTGTGCTGTCGGGGTTCAGAGGAGGCAAGTAAAAGAGTGGAGGAGGTGATGGAGAGGGAGACGACGGCGAGGGGATCGCCGGCGACCGGCGATGGAGGCTTGGGTGTGCAGGGAAGAGGACTCGGGGTTTGGTTTGGGATGTTGTTGAGGGGATGGTGGCGGTGCTGGGGACGAGAGGAGGCCGACGAGGATGGTCGGCGACGTGGGCAACGGCGACGAGGTGAAGACGAGGTCGTGGACGAAGGCGTCGGGTTAGTTGCAGTGGGTTTCGTGGTCGGCTTGGGGTCTTCGTCGGGAAGAAGGTGATGACGGTGGTGGCTGTGGTGATGGGAAGAGAGGCGAGGTGGCGACGACGGCAAGCGAGCGTGGCGACGACGGCAAGCGGGCGTGACGACGTGGTTCGAAGCCGAGGTCGTCGGGGATAGGTGAAGGCGCCGGGGTGGTGGTGTGGATGAGAGTGAGGAGGTGGAAGCGAGGAGAGGAGGCCGACGAGGGCGTCGGCGAACCTGGCGACGGCGACGAGGCCAGCAGGGGGCGCGGGCGTGGGCGTGATTGTGGGTTTGAGAGCGGGAAAGAAGAGGGAGAGAGAGAGTGCTGAGTATGGGGACGTGGGTGTTCAGGGGACGTGGATATGATGTATGGGTTAAGGATTTATAAAGAAATTAATAATATATAAATAGTTAGTGGAGAGAGATTGGAAGGGAGAATCAGAGAGAGAGAATGAGTTCTGTGAGAGGGATGAGTATGGGTTTTAATAAATAGAAGAGAGAGAATGACAGGGATGGGAGCTGTAAAGAGGGAAAAAGAGAGGGAGGTGGGTGAGGTGAGTTGTAAAGCATAAGGAGTGAGTTGTAAAATAAAAAGGGGAGAGGAGAACGTGTGAAAGAGAGAATAATGTGTGCATACAATTCTCTTCTGTTCTCTTTATTTTTGATGCGCATGTCAAATCATTTGGCTTTGCTAATGGAGAATAAAATATTAATAAAATTTGAGTTTTCTAGCTAATACAAACTTGCTCCAAAATACGCCCGGGTCGGGTCTAAAAATTCAGATTTAAAATATGAAAAATATATGCGGCGTCCAAATTTCAAAATGAATGCCCGGATAACGAAAATGCATACCCCCAAGATTGGATGCACGTACGTGCGCGTAGCCATCCAAACAGGTCCGTTTCACTGAACGGGACAAGAACAAGATGCGCGGATGCTACCGCGGGATTAGGGGTATCATGCAGGCCATGCTAGATATTTTTAAAATATTTTACGTGGCTTAAAATGTTATATTGTTGAATACGCATGTCAGATAAAATGCCAGTATACAGTATTATGAATGTGCACAAGTCTATATAACAAGTCAGGATAAATCAGAATCATGAACCAACAGGTTTCAAGCAAGCGGGTCGGGTCGGATACTAATATAGATGTCAGATATAATATTTGCACCCAAAACCCAATATATCAGGAAAAATACCATAAATAAAGAAATACGTGCACTGGAATTGGTATACATGAACTAGGGTGTTACACTTCCTCTCAATATACCCTTCAATTCAAAATCTTAGGTCGTTTTCTCTCATTCCCCTTGTTGCTATCAAAATTTTTTTAAATATCCTAGGTTCTATGAAATTTTGACTTAAAATATTTAAATTTTTGCAGGTACCCTATCGGGACAAACGGGACTTGGCTTTCAAAAAAAACCGAAAAAATATTTTTGGGCACTGGCCTATAAGCCTTAACCTTACGCACACAACACACGCACCCAGCGGACCCACGAATTTGTCCCGAATGCGTTAATTTTGTGGCCACTTCCCCTCTGTATGTCCTTCAAATCAAAATCTTTGGTCGTTTTCTCTCATTCTCCATGTTGCTATCAAAAATTTGTTAAATATCGTAGGTTTTATCAAATTTTGCCTTAAAATATTTAAATTTTTGCTGGCACCCTATCCCGGAACAAATGGGGCTGGCCTCCTTCAAATCAAAATCTTAGGTCGTTTTCTCTCATTCTCGTGTTGCTATAAAAAAAATTGTTAAATATCCTAGTTTTATCAAATTTTGACTTAAAATATTTAAATTTTTGCAGGCACCCTATCCGGGGACAAATGAGACTTGGCTTTCAAAAAAAGCCAATTTTTTTGGCACTAGCATGTAAACCTTAACCTGACGCACACAACACACGCACCCAGCAGACCCACGAATTTGTCCTAAAAGCGTTAATTTTGTGACCACTTCTCCTCTGTATGCCTTTCAAATCAAAATCTTTAGTCGTTTTCTCTCATTCTCCATGTTGCTATCAAAAATTTGTTAAATATCGTAGGCTTGTAACAACTCTATTTTTAATGTACAAAGAATTGATTTAAATTCAATGTATACTTGGAGTATTTATTGTTGTTGATATCTCTTTAAGTATTTAGTTCACTCCATAATTACAAGAAAAAGCTTGTAGCTCATTAGTAATACCTTGCACTGCTGCGTGCCGCCGGCCGGATTCGGCCGGACCGCCGAGTCCCCTGAACAGAAAAGTTGCGTTTTGACTTGGTTTTCCCCCCTGCACACACTAAATTCCTAGATCGGTTACCGAATGCACATTAAACCTCTTTTACTCCCAATTTTTAATGAATTTTATATATTTTTATATTTTTTTAAATTAAAACCCTAACCCTAGTCTAACCCTATATAAACAACCCATACTCTCTACCCTCTCATCCTAAATTTCTAAGTTCACACTCTTAAATTTTCAATAGAACTTGGTACGTTAGAAAACGAGTGAAAGGCGAAACGCTGACGAAATCGACGGCGAAATTCCGGCGATCGTGCTAGGACCTCTCAACAATGATTCGACGCACCGGCAAACCCTCTACTTCCCTCTCATTCTCTAGTGCTGTCCAAACCTGTAAGTCCCTCTTTTCTATCTTTTTTTTCTTTCATAAAAATACGACTTTACAAACCCGACGGAAATCGGAACAAACCGATTTCCAATTCGGTTTTCTATAAAATCTCATTTATCACCAATTCCATAATGCTTAAACAAATTTATGTTGACTATTAATCACTTAACAAATAATTTGAACAAGTTTTCTCACATGGGCAATATATCGTATTTTTGCACTTAAATACCATAATGTTTAATTTTCACATTTAACCCTTTAATATTGCTATACCTTAAAGTAGATCACGAGGTAATGACCTACCTCCTCACACACTTATATGCAATCATAACACGCTATCTTGAAAACTTAGAATACGATAAAACAAGATTTTACATTAAAATACCATTTTCTTAATAAAACATTTTCTAAAAAGTTCTAGGTTTGATACACTTTCAAAACAATATCTTTAATAGCAAAATACGATAAGTTGTGGACATCGATCGTTTATCTAAACCTGATTTTGTGGTGTCTAAGGCTAGGCAAGTGAGCTTAGGTAACTTTAAAAGGCCCGTCTCACGATTCGTAAGCGGATCCCTCCTTCCTCACTTGTACTTACCTGGCCACAATTGGCGGTGAAGAGGCGATTTGAGATTTCTAATGACTTGTCGTTTAGACCATTTAGAAATAGGCTAGTTGGCTTAGGAAACCCTAGAATCAAAAATACGGAAATTTACACCTTTTACAAATAAATACCTTTTATTTTATAAAACCGTTTTTTTCTAAAGGATTAGTATTTTACAATCTTTGCAAAGCGCCACTACAACCCACCTTTGGGGAACTCGTTAGGGATAGTACGGTTTATCGCGCACTCTCGGGCTTAGTAGTGCGAGATTCAGACCTCCGCAAGGAACATTCGGTCTCGAAAGGTTTAAATTACGACATTTAAGAAAAAATGAGATTTTTGGAAAATAAAATATTTATTAAAAATTATTCTTGTATAAACATATGTCTATTTATCATTTAAACACCTATTTTATTATAAAATAAATTTTTCACCTTTTCCTAAAAATCACAACACTAAATTTTACATTATAATACCATGAATTTCAAATAAATCAAAATTACAGTTAAATACCTTTATTTATGTAATTAGGATATTTTCACTAGAAATATCACAAATAAAATTATACTCATTATAACTATAAAGACGAATAATAAATACTTGAGGTGTATCTTGAAAACTATACAAAAGTATTTTTACATAAAACCCCCTCAAGTTTTATAAATTACAATAAGGACCCTAACAATTATAGAACTTCGACTTACATTTCATTTGGTCTGACTCGGATTTGAGTTTGATTATTTCTGACTTGAATATGATTCAAGTCAATCTACATTCTTTAATATTCCAACTCAATATGAACACATGAATCCCATAATCCAGTTAACAATCTATACAACTTGACTGAATCAAACCATGGATATACATCCATTATTCTGTTATTCCATTTACCTGATTAAGCAGTTACAATCTGTTTACTGATATCATGATTTTGGTCGGTTATCCAACTTACACAATACAATACAACAATACAATCAAAACACTACGGAGTTTAAGGGGTAGATTGGTGCGGAAGGTGTTAGAAGTGGCACGAGGCGGTAAGATTAAGACACCTAACATATATTCCGTTGCTGTTGTACCGTGGCTTAACGGTTCCCTGTACATTCCGTTTGCCCTGGTCTCTAGCATACTGAGACCCCTCTCGTATACACTGGCATCCTTCCGTACCAAACTACAAACAACAGCGTAAACATAATATTCTACAACATTATACTTTAGAAAATACCTCTTATTCCGTCTTTTCTAATTCTTCCTTATCTTTGGGACTTACCGAGCGATCTGTTCGCTGACAACATTCTATTTCTTTCTTCTTTGAATGTCGTCAGGTGTTTTGAAGCCGGCAGAGATCGAGCCCACCGGTGAAGACTTGGAGCAGTTTCACGAAGATCCCGAGCTCTAGACATTGTATCTTGTTCTATTCAGTATTTTCCATTTACTGTTATGCCATTGTTTAGGCATCGCTTTTCATTCCAGTTGTATTTACTTTTCATGCATTGTACAAAAGAATGTTATTAATAAAGTTGCTGTTATTTCTATATCTCTTGTCTCTTGTGATTTATTTTATATTGCTTAGATACGCTCAGCGTATTTACTTCACAGTAAATACGTAGCGGACCTAGTCGCGTCCCCTTCGCCGTACACCGGGAAGCGGGGCGTGACAAGGCTTTATCAAATTTTGCCTTAAAATATTTAAATTTTTGCAGACGGCCTGTCCCTGGACAAATGGGACTGGCCTGTAAGCCTTAAAACCTCACAAGACACGACACACACTCAACCCAGCGGATCCATGAATCTTAACAAAGCCTGTCCGAAAGATAATTTCCCCATTGTCACATCCCGCTTCCCGGTGTATGGCGAAGGGGACGGGATGAGGCCGCTACGTATATACTCAGAAGTACATACGCTAAGCGTATCTAAGCAATATAAAAGTAAATTGACGAGAGACAAGATATAATAAAACAACAACTTTATTTATTCACATTCTTTTTGTACAATGCATGGAAAGGTAAATCATCTGATAGAAAGCAATGCCTAAACAGTGGCATAACATAAAAGGAAAGGTACTGAAATGAAAGTGTACAATGTAGCTAGAGCTCTGGGTCTTCAATGAAGTGGTCAAAGTCTTCACTGGTGGGCTCGGTTTCCGGAGTGTCCAGATCACCTGATGACATTCAAAGAAGAAAGAAAGAGAATGTCGTCTGCGAACAGATCGCTCGGTAAGTCCCAAAGATAAGGGAGAAATAGAATAGACAGAAAGAGAAGGTAGATTTTAAAGTTGTATTATATTGTTATAATATAGTTTTAACGCTGTTGTTTGTAACTTGGTACAGAAGATGCCAGTGTATATGAGAGGAGTCTCTATATACTAGAGACTAGGGCAAATTGAAGTACAAGGCTCCGTTATACAACCCGGAACAACGGCAATTGGATTCAGGTTAGGTGTCTTAATCTTGCAGTCTCGTGCCATTTTTAACACCTTCCGTACCAATCTACCCTTTAAACCCCGCGATGTCTTGATTGTATTATTGTATTGTAACATGTATTGTCTTGTAATATAGACTGTATAATTGGATGACTTGCCGAAACCATGATATCAGTAAATGGATGTAACTGGAGAATCATGTAAATGGAATTATATCCATGGTTCGGTTCAGTCAATATAGGTTGAATATATGAATATATGGATTCATGGATTCATGTTGATTTGTAATATTGTAGATTATAGATTGTACTTGAATCATATTCAAGTCAGATTATTAATGAGACTTATTGTGAGTCAAAACTATTAGAAAAGAAATTGAAGTCCTGATTGTTTTGATGTTATCGGTAACCGCTGCACATGGGCGGCATAATTTGTGTCTTTTTCAAAACGATTACCGTGTTGATAACACCGTTGTTAAGTTGTCTACCTTAAATAGACAAGGACCCACTTCTCTGGCTCCCTGAGGCTCAAGAGATTGGTCCCGCTTAAACCTATGTTTATTAGGGTCCTTAGGGTAATTTATAGAAGTTGAGGGGTTTTATGTAAAAATACTTTTTTATAATTTTCAAAATACTCCCCAAGTATTTAGTTATCGTCTTTAGAGTTATCATGAATGTAGATTTTATAAATCGTTACGAGGAACCCCAGCCACACTCAGATTCGAGGGACATCGATCTGTTTGTACTTGGTGTTCGTAATTGGCGTTCGCTCGATCCATGTCGCCTCGATTCCGGGGTGAGGGAAGACACCGATCTATTTGTACCTGGTATTCATATTTGGTGTTCGCTCGATCTACGTCGCTTCGACTCCGGTGCGAGGAGAGACATCGATCTATTTGTACTTGTGTTCATATTTAATGTTCGCTTGTCCCGCATCATCTCGACTCCGGGAGGGAGGGACACCGATATACCCACACTTGTAAATAAATAAGAACGGAAGTATTGCAGCCAAGCACATCAAAGATGAGATAAAAATACTTTATTGATATTCCAAATTATATACATGGTATTATAAGCTCCTCAGCTTTACAAAATGTCCGAAGGCTACAAAAATATAAAAAAAATAAAATAAAAGGGGGGGAATAGAGAACGAGGCAGACGGCGGCTTCAAACCACCTTCGCGGCCGGGACCTCCCAGTTATCCCCTTGTTCGGTGCCTCCACCAGGAGCCTCGGTTCCGACTGCAAGCTCGGCGCTTCCGCCTGCGGCCTCGCCTCCTCCTGCCGGCTCGGCACTGCCGCCCTGGGGCATTTCTTCGGTAAGGGGATACCTTGCACGAAGCTCCTAGTAGTCGAACCCATGCATCGCTTCTTTGACGGAGTCGAGGGCGTTGTGCCACCCGACGGCCGCAGAGTCGGCAAGGTCGACATAAAATTGGTCGGAGGCTTTGTACTCCTCCACAGCCTTTTCCGTCCCGCCCTTGGCATGCTTCGCCGCCTCGTGGGCAGCCCAGGCATCCCTCTTGAATGAGCCTCTCTGCCTCTTCATGGCGTCATAGAACCCGTTGACCTCATCGATCTTGGCCTGAATAGTCCGGTTGGATTCGGTCAGGAGCCGGTGAGACTCCTTCAGCTTCGCAACCGTCAGGCTCTTCACAACCAACCTCAAGTCCAGGGAGGCCGCTTTGTCCTCCGCCTCCTTCAGCTTGGCAAGGAGCTCTTCCTCATGCGAGGAAGACTCTCCGGCCTTTTTTATTGCTGGGGCCACCTCCTTGGCCTCCATAGCGGCAAGAAAGGCGCAATGCTGGAGGACCTGCAGAAAAACACAAACCATTTTCGTTAGAAGCTTAACAGAGAAAAAACACTTGGAAATTTTTAGAAAATTACCAACCTGAATAGCCTTCTGAGCTATCGCCACCACTTGGGCCTTTATGGTACCCCGAGAATCTTGGCCCCCGCCGCCTTCTCTATGTCCTCCAGTAAGTTGTCGGTCACAGAGAGCCTCGACGGCATCTTAATGCAGAAGTCGTCCTCCTGCACCTTATCCCGGTCGAGGGTGGCTGGGAAACCACTCTCTTTTATCTCTTGAGCGAAGACTCGGCAGAGGACGGCACTTCCGTCCTGGCCCGGGGCACCGAATCCCGGGCATGCTTCTGCCCTCCGCTACGGCGTTCCTCTGGGATGGGAGAGGCTACGGAGACCTTGGCGGAAAGGGGGCTTGCCGGCGACCATGCCCGGTGCGGGTCTGGACGAGCTACCGCCGCCGCCCTTCCTCCCCTGCGCCTTGGCAGCTATGATCTTCGAACGATCTATTGGCTCTGCAGAAAAAAAGGTCAGCAACAGGAACAAAAATATCATGCAAAGCCTAAATTAATCGGCGAAGCCCTGACTTACCCCCGAAGTGCACGGGACCGAGTCCCATCCAGCTCAAAGCCTGCTTGGAAAGCAGGACATCATCCCACCGGATCGGCTTCCACTGCGACACTGCCCCCGCCTCCGAGGTGTTAAACTGCCTGACCCGTGGGCAATCCGCCCTGTGCCATTTGGTGGGCACTGGCCAATCCTATCCTTCCGGAGGACCGATGAAAACAAACTTCTTCCACTCATGAATGGAAGAAGGGATGACCACCATCCTTGATTCGGCCGTCCTATCCTTATGTTTTTTAAAAGAGAGATACACCCAGCTTGGTTCGTTCTTGCGAGTGCCGGGATGATCTTTGTAACAAAGAAAGGAAAGAAAAAGACTCAAGTCGAAGGGAATCCGATCAATTTTCAACCAGACCAGAAACCCGAGAAGGATTCTCCATGAGTTCGGCGCTAGCTGGCCCGGGGCAAGACGGAAGTAATGGAGTACGACACAAATCTCGGATGAGAAGGGCAGACGCATCCTTGCTCAGAACGTTTCCAGGTATAGAGCAATCTCATTGCCCTGTACCTGATCTGCCCGCTCACCCTCTATGGCTAGACGAAGTGAATAGTCAAGAGAGATGTGGAAATGAGCCCAGATATCGGAAAGCTCATCCGGGCGATTCAACATCGATGGCACATCACGAGTATTTTCGATGCGCACCTTATGGGCCCTCTTCGCTACACGACGACGAAATACAAGGGCATCGCCACCCCTTGGGGGCGAGCCCGACACAGAAGAAGGAGACAAAGAGGAAGAACAACTTTCTCGGCTATCGGAAGCCGAGGAGGAAGAAGACGACCTACAGGACTCAGCTTCAGAACCTGAAGCCTCATCGCCCGACTCGACCCCAACTACATCAATGGAAATTTCGGAAAAAGACGTCTAACCTGATTTAAGGAAAGATTGGCTGAAGAAGGGTTTTGGGTTGAGGGTCCGACCTGAACGATGGTGTGCCGGGCAATCTTCAGATGGCAGGAGATAACTAAAGCAAAATGCCTGCCAAGGAATGGCCTCCCTTATTTATACACTCGGAAAAAACCATCCAATGGCCCAAATCCGTTCTCGTCGAAACGAAGCATCGTACCCCACGGCCACGAGGACGCCACGTGGCAACCAATCATTAGACGTTTCGTCCCTTATGCGGATCCAACCGACAGATACGACGTCTCGCGGTCCACCACTCCAGGCCACGCGACTCGAAGATCAACGGTCTGAGCAAGCGAAGCGACATCCCATTTATGGTGCCACAATTTCGCCAATCCACTGACGTCATCGAGAATACGCACAGAAATTAAGGCGCTTCATGAACCGCCACGTGGACCCAGGAATCGAAGAGACACGACCGCCAAGCGCCACGTCGTTCCCAAACAACCCACTACGGAGAATCCTCGGTTCCAAGCTGAACATTGAAGACCGAGCAGACCCCTCTCGATCCGATGCATGAATAGATCGGAACGAGAGTGTGTGGCTAAGATGGAGGTCGGAATCTCCCTCAGATGTTGTCTTCCGTTAGTTTTGCTGCCAGCGGAGCTGAACGGTTGAGATTTGATGTGAGAATTAAATGTGTGGGTCTCAATGGGTTGTTGGTTGTTGCTGACGCCGAGTTACTTGCAAGGAGGGAAGTCCCAGGGTTTGAAACCACCGTAGGACCCTCCGACAATCAAGTAAGTACCGAGGAGTAATTGGGCAGTGTAGTGGTGTCTTAGAATGAGTTCGGCGTACCTGAATCGTCTGGAGGAGGGGTTTATATAGGGGTCGCATTGAAGCGAGCCGATGCGAGATTCTCACCGTCTGTTACGTCCATGTGTCAAAAGGCAGGCTTTAAGGCAAATGAATAGACCCGTTCGTATTGATGGCGGGATACGCCTATTAATGGCGAGATACGCTAGCGTGGGATGCAGGATGTGGAGCGGCGGAGATCTCGTCGTGGCGAGATTCACGGAGTCGTTACGGGGGTGCTTGGGCTTCGTGTTCTCGGCTGGACAGGGAAGCCGAGGAAGCTCAGCTCGGTAAATAGCTCGGTGACGAGCGAGGAGGCTAAGGAAGCTTAGCTCTATAATAGTTCGGCGTCGAGCAAGGAGTCCGAGATAGCTCGGTTGTAGGATAGCTCGGAAGCGAGATGTTGGCTGGTTGTTGGGCGAATAGGCAAGGTACTCCGGGGAGGTCGCCAAAAGGTCGGATGCAACCTCGAGACGAGCTGCCGAGGAATGTCCCCAATGCATCGTAGTTACTCCATCTCCGTAGCCCTCAGGAATCTGACGGGTTTACGTGGATGACACGTAATCTGCTATGTGTCGTAACCTGGGGAATTCCCATTTACGATCATCATCACACCCACATTTCTTCTATTTGAGAGAAAAACAAAAGAAGACTTCATTCTTTATTTTATCTCTCCGAACGAAGAAAGGAGGAAACCCTAGCTTTTCAAAAATGGTGTTTTTGTTTGATTTCTCGAATCTTTTTTGTTGATTTTTTAAGAAAATCGAAAAAACTATCTCGTTAGTTCGTTCAATTTGTTGAAGAATGCTTAAATTGTGGTTCTTGCACTTCATATGATTATGATAATTATCGAGAAAGCTTAAATAGCTCAAGGATTATACACAAAAGGCTACCTTTTCTCTGGATGTAAATTATCAATCAGATATTTTCTTAATGTAAATTATATTTGGTAAAAAAAACTCTAGAAGATGACAAGAAATGGCTCTAGGACTGTACACCTTCTTTAGTTTAAAATTATCGATCTGTTTAAATTGTGGTTTAGGTTAGATAGACATCGATTCTGATTAAGCTCTCTTAAGTTAATTAAATACATTTGTTATGATTGATTATTACTCATGTTTATGAAATTATAACTACACAGCGATCATTACTCAATCAATTTTGAGAAGGATTTTTTATTAATACATTTGAAGACGTACTTTATAAAGAATAATTTATGATACCAGTCATCAATCCAACCCTCAATATAACAAAATGGTCTATCATAATTACCTTTGATTTTTTTTGAACCTATTTCAATTCCATCAGCTCGGACTCGGATCGTGGGGATCGACGGAATACTTCATATCAACAGATAAGATACTCGGTATATCAATATTGATTGGATCTGGAATTGTAATGCAATCGAAGCACATCAGCAAAGGCAGAAAGTCTAACTCAAATACGGGAGTCGTTATTGATTATCGTAAGTATTAAAGGGGAATTTTTATTAACCAGTTTCTTTTTTCTTGCTTCTTTTTTAGTGTTCTAAAATTATCAGTCAAACTTTTTTAAATTGGATCGATGTTTTTTATACAGGATTCTTTATAGATTTTTCAATATTATTGTTGTGATAATAGTTTTTTTTGGACATCCTGTTGAAAACTATTATTAACTTTAGAACTCCTTAAACCTCAAGCTCCATAAGAGCATTTACATCCTTATTTTCTCTTGCTTTTTCCTGTACAAGGACTAGAGAACTTGATTGAAAATGTTTTGGAATCTTTAAGAGACCCCATTATAAATGAAATGGTGAGTGCAGCCAATCGTGGTCTCCTCAGTGGCAAAGATCCTATGAAAATTCCTGAAGGAAGGAGTAGTGCTTATTTCTTATTTAATGACATTGGCAATCAAGTTGGCGTGTTTAAGCTTGGTGATGAGAATTTCGCTTGCGATAAAAAAGGTTTTGATCAAGGTGGATGTTCGAAAAGGGAAGTTGCCGCATACTTGCTTGATCTGAAGGCTTTGAAATCAGTATTTAGTGGTGTTCCACCAACTATCATCGTGAGAGTCCATAGCAGCTTTGTTTGAAAAACAAAGTTCTGAAGTGTTCAATGTCTGTTCATTCCAACATTTTGCTGAGAACAAAGAACCTTATGACTTGTTTTTAAGTCAAGATTTCCCTCTACAACAAGCTCAAATGGTTATGATTTTGGATCTAAGGCTAGACAATACTGATAGGAATGAAGATAACCTTGTAGAGTTTGCCAAAAAGGTAGGTTGCCATGGTCTACCAACCTGCTTTTTCCATGTCCTTGAGGAGACTCTTGGAGCATTGTGATTTTTGTAAGTTTGGATAATTTACCTTTGTTTTCTCTTAGCAGAATATACATAATCTTTATCTGCAACTGTATATTGTGTTCATTTTTGTTCCAACTTTGATTTTGGTAAGTTAGGATCTCTAAGTTGAAAAAGATAATGTATATTCTGCAATCTTACATTTATATGCCTTATATTTATTTTGTCTTATTATGAGACATGACATAACCATTATAAATGGTCATTTTTTTGTGTGTTTCTATGAAAGTTGGAGATGTGAGTGAGCTACGAAATCAATTTGGCGTTACTTGAGAGTTGCCATTATAATAATAGAGAAGAGATGGTTGTTGTGTTTTTGTACATGCGAGAAAGATGTTTTAAAAACATAAATTGGAAGCTTTATACAAATGAATACTGGAGGATGTTTTTCCATGAATATAGTTGCCCATTAACATGTTTTCATCCAACTTTATAGTTAGGTTTTAAGTTTTTATGCATTTCTCGAGGAGTCTTGACGACAAATATGTAGGCGGTGCGTTTCATATTCACACTTGATTTCTTTTTAATTTTTTTAAAAATTATCTAGAAAATATATAGTAACCTAGCATGAGGGTCTGATTAAATCATGAATATTAATTGTTGAAAACCTCATGTAATGGAAAGGCGAAACTCCGGAGCGACGAAATATTTTGGTCCCCTGAATGTGCCATCACAAAATTTCCCTGCGCCTTTACTAAATGACACATGTTTATCTCCATCTCATGAAACTTTTAGTCGCTAAATGATACATGTTTATACAATGTGTTTTCCCACAAACCTTTTGGACCCCTTTTTACCCTATGTGAATTATTGTTATTTGCCAATATTACAATTTCCTTGATGTAGCAAGAGCATCGTCTTTGGTTGCTTTTTCAGCCTATATATTGTAAGTTTGCCACTCTTGCAAGTTGTTGCTTACCTAAAATTATGACTGCCAATAATGGATCAGTGTTTACTTGAATTTCTTTTTTTAAACATTTTTTCAGTTGCAATATGTAATGGAGTATTTCGTTATAGAAATTATATCGATTAAGTGACTGATTCTTTGATGCAATTTTGCAGATGAAAATGTAACGAAGAAAAGATTACAAATAAAGTATTGATATTTGTTTGGATGTGTTTAAACCTGGAGGAATTGATCAAGCACGGGATTCAAATGTAATAAAGAGATCATGTTTTCACTGCTACTTGCAAGCTGCTTCTTCCCCTTCTTTACTGCCCTTTCTCCTCTACTGTTTACTGGCTTGTTGTATTTCTTCTGTTCTTCTGTTTTCTTTTTTCTTGAGGTGTGCATGTATGCATAGTTGGAGTTGTTGTTGTCTTCCTCCTCTAATTTTTCTGTACAATTGTAACTTTTTTCTTATGTTTTTGTGATATTGGTGGTGTTAAGAGCACTCTTGTTGATTGAGGGATGATGATCATAAAATGCTGCCTTTTCATTCACTATGAAAAGCCTTGATATTTTTGTGCAGAAAAATCTTAATATTTTACTTTCTGGTGAACAGTAATTGCGGCTATTACGAATATTTCTGCAAGGTTTTTAATTTTCCTGAATATTTTTATATTTGATTGTTATGTTCTCCGTAAGTTTAATTTGTTGAAGATAAAATATTGGGATATATAAACATTTAGGAAAATTAAGAGCTCTACAGAAATATTTGTAATAGTCGCAATTATCAGTCACTAGAAAGTAAAATATTAAGATTTTTCTAAACAAACAGTATCAAGACTTTTCATAGTGAATGAAAAAGCAGCATTTTATGGTCATCATCCCTTAATCAAACCATCAATATCAGAAAAACAACACAAAAAAGTTACAATTCTATTGAAAAATAAAGGAGGAAGACGACAACAATCTCCAACTATGCACATCTCAAGACAAAAGAAATACAGCGAGTCAGTAAACACTAAAGGTGAAGGTTAAAGAAGTGGGGAGCAACAGCTTGCAAGTAGCAGTGAAAGCATGATCTCTTTGTTACATTTCAATCCTGTGTTTGATCAATTCTTCCAGGTTTAAGCACATCCAAACAAACATCAGTACTTTATTTGTGATATTTTCTACGCTACATTTTCATCTGCAAAATTGCATCAAAGAATCGGTCACTTAATTAATATAATTTCTATAACGAGAAACTCCATTACATATTGCAACTGGAAAAATGTTTAAAAAAAGAGGTTCAAGTCAACAATAATCCATTATTGGTAGCTAGTCATAATTTTAGATAAGCAACGAACTTGCAAGAGTAACAAACTTACAATATATAGGCTGAAAAAGCAACCAAAGACGATGCTCTTGCTACATCAAGAAAATTGTAATATTGGCAAATAGCAATAATCCACATAAAGTAAAAAGGGGTCCAAAAGATTTGTGGGAAAACACATTGTATAAACATGTATCACTTAACAACTAAAAGTTTCATGAGATAGAGATAAACATGTGTCATTTAGTAAGGCGAGGGGAAATTTTGTGATGGCACATTTAGGGGACCAAAATATTCTGTCGCTCCAGACTTTCGCCTTTCCATTACATGAGGTTTTCAACAATTAATATTCGATTTGATCAGACCCTCATGCTAGGTTACTATATATTATCTAGATAATTTTAAAAGAAATCAAAAGTGTGTATGAAACGCACCTCGGGCCTGCATATTTGTCTTCAAGACTCCTCGAGAAATGCATAAAAATTTAAAACCTAACTATAAAGTTGGATGAAAACATGCTAATGAGCAACTATATTCATGGAAAATCATTCTCTTGTAGTCATTTGTATAGAGCTCCCAATTTATGTTTTTAAAACATCTTTCTCGCAAGTACAAAAACACAATAACCATCTCTTCTCTATTATTATAATGGCGACTCTCAAGTGATGCCAAATTGATTTTGTAGCTCACTTACATCTCTAACTTTTATAGAAACACACACACACACACAAATGGCCATTTATAATTGATGATGCTCAATAACGGTAATTCCTTAGATCATGACACGTGGCGGTTGACGTGTCACATACGTAAGCCAGTTAGGCCCCTGAGGGCCACAGAGGGGGAACCAGTGTGCAACAGTGGGGGCTTCCCTCGAACCCTGTCTCCGAGCTCGCACCCCACTCCTTGCCTCCGAGCACTTCAGCAGCCAAGCCAACTGTCCCTTTGCTCTACTCCGAGCTATCATAGACCCGAGCTTCCTCGGCCATCTGGCTCACCTCCGAGCCTTCCTTCGGGCTGAGCTTCCTCGCCCTCCCGGCTCGCCTCCGACCCCCCTGCACAACTGGCCTCCTCGGCCCTCTCAGCTCGCCTCCGAGCTACCACAGAACCAAGATAGCCCGGCCTTCCGTTCGGTCCCGAGCCCCCGCAAAGCTCATCTTCCTCGGTCTCATTGACCGATCAACAACACCGCTCACAGGCGCAACCGCCATCCTGCGAATCTCGTCATGCACGAGATATCCGCCGGCCACATCCTACGTTCTACGCCATCACGATCCTCCATTAACAAGCGTGTCTCGTCATTAATGGGAGATCCCGCTCATCACGCGGGCATGACGTTGGGAGCGTAACGGCCGGCGTGATTCTCGTGCCTGCCCTGCCTGCTGCCATCGCTATATAAACCCCTTCTTCAGACGGTTCAAGTAAGCCATTTTGACTCCACTAAGCCGTTACTATTCTCGGATTTCCTCTCTAACTTGACCGTCGGAGGGTACTCGGTGGTACAACCATCCCGGGACTTCTTTGTAGGTAGCTCGGCGCAAACAACCTCAAACCCATTGAGATCCATACGCATTAGGAGCCAGCCTCCAGATCAAATCTCAGCCGTCCATCGCCGCCATCGTCAGATCAACGTAAGGTAACATCTTGGTGCAGATCCCGTCCCGCGTCAGCTGGCGTCGCCTGTGGGAAGACCTTGATTCCACAAAAACAAAAGTTCATCTTCCGATCTCAATCTAATGGCGAGCGATCATCACGACGATCTAAG
Organism: Agapanthus africanus; assembly: GCA_030015575.1. Taxonomy (NCBI): domain Eukaryota; kingdom Viridiplantae; phylum Streptophyta; class Magnoliopsida; order Asparagales; family Amaryllidaceae; genus Agapanthus; species Agapanthus africanus. Next base: position 20,700,200 of record JASDDO010000028.1, on the reverse strand, counting down.
CACTAGTCATCGCCTCCCCCACAACGGAGGCGCGGACGAATCTCCTCCCCCGAACGCCATCAACGCTCTAGCCGCCCGGATAGATCGACTCGCGTCCATCATGGATGCGCTCGTCCGTGTCCAAACAGCGGGGCAAGCTTCCCAGGTCGCCGCTCCCCCACCTCGGGAATGGGACCCCTACATAGGGAGAGAAGACTCTTCCCGCGTCGGCACTGCCGACCACCGCCTCGCTACCTCCCGCGGTTGCCGATCTCCTGGGCCAACATATTCTATAACCCGATGGGCACCCGGCAGTTCAACACCAACTTCTGTCGCCTAAGTGCCTTGCCCCGAGCCCTTGCGTGCTCATGTCCCTTCCGAGGAGATGTCGGTCAGTTTGTCTGCTCCCAGACATGACCAACACCCCTTCCCTCGACGGGGTCGCACGGACGAGACTTGTCATGGCAGCTCGAAGACTACCTCTCCAGCTCGAGTCGTCCCTGGCTGGTAACTCCTTACCTTCAACGCCAGGGATCAAAGCCCTCACTAAGAGGCAGTCGAGCGGCTACCCTGCTCGGTTATCCATGGCTGGTAACTCCTTACCCGCAACGCCAGGGATCGAAGCCCTCATCAAGAGGCAGCCGAGCGGCTACCCTACTCGGCTATCCCTGGCTGGTAGTTCCCTACCCCATAACGCCAGGGATCTAAAGCCCTCATCAAGAGGTGACCGAGCGGCTGCCCTGGTCGGTCATCCCTGGCTGGTAACTCCCTGCCCTCAACGCCAAGGATCAAAGCCCTCACTAAGAGACAGTCGAGCGGCTATCCTGCTCAGCTATCCCTGGCTGGTAACTCCTTACCCACAACGCCAGGGATCGAAGCCCTCACCAAGAGGCAGTCGAGCGGCTACCCTGCTCGGCCATCCCTTGCTAGTAACTCCATACCCACAACACCAAGGATCGAAGCCCTCATCAAGAGGCCGTCGAGTGGCTATCCTGCTCGGCTCTCCCTGGATGGTAGTTCCTTACCCCACGACGCCAGGGATCCAAAGCCCTTATCAAGAGGAGGCCGAGCGGCTACCCTGCTCGGTCATCCCTGGCTGGTAACTCCTTACCCGCAACGCCAGAGATCAAAGCCCTCACCAAGAGGTAGTCGAGCGGCTACCCTGCTCGGCTATCCCTGGCTGGTAACTCCTTACCCACGACGCTAGGGGTTCGAAGCCCTCATCAAGAGGCGGCCAAGCGGCTACCTTGCTCGGTCATCCCTGGCTGGTAACTCCTTACCCGCAACGCTAGGGATCGAAACCTTCATCAAGAGGCAGCCGAGCGGCTACCCTGCTTGGCTATCCCTGGCTGGTAGTTCCCTACCCCACACGCCAGGGATCCAAAGCCCTCATCAAGAGGCGACCGAGCGGCTACCCTGCTCGGTCATCCCTGGCTGGTAACTCCCTACCCTTAACACCAGGGATCAAAGCCCTCACCAAGAGGCAGTCGAGCGGCGGCTACCCTGCTCGGCTATCCCTGGCTGGTAACTCCTTACTCACAACGCCAGGGATCGAAGCCCTCATCAAGAGGCAGCCGAGCGGCTACCCCGCTCGGCTATCCCTGGCTGGTAGCTCCCTAACCCCCAACGCCAGGGATCGAAGACCTCGCCAAGAGGCACTGAGCAGCAACCCTGCTCGGCCATCCTTAAAGATTAAAGCCCCCCCACCAAGAGGCACCGGGCAGCAAACCTGCTCGGCCCATTCTTAGTAGGCCACTTATGGCCCCTTCCGCACTAAGGATCAAAAGCCCTCGCAAGAGGCAACCGGGCCCGCTCTTGCTCGATTATCCCTGGCCGGTAGCTCCCTGCCCCAACGTACCAGGGATCAAAGACTACGCCAAGAAGCACAGGGCAGCAATCCTGCCCGTGCCGTCCTTAAGGATCAAAGCCCTCATTAAGAGGCACCGGGCAGCAACCCTGCTCGGCCCGTCCTTAGTAGGCCACTTATGGCCCCTCCCGCGCTAAGGATCAAAAGCCCTCGCAAGAGGCAACCGGGCCCGCCCTTGCTCGGTTATCCCTGGCTCGTAGCTCCCTACCGCGATGCACCAGGGATCAAAGCCCTCGCTAAGAGGCAATTAAGCAGCTTCACTGCTCGGTCCATCCATAGCTAGCCTCCCACGACCCCTCCAGCACTAAGGATCGAAGCCCTCGCCAAGAGGCAGCCGAGTGGCTACCCCGCTCGGCTATTCCTGGCTGCTAGCTCCCCTATCCCACAACGCCAAGGATCAAAGCTCTCACTAAGATGCAGCCGAGCGGCGACCCTGCTTGGCTATCCCTGGCCGGTAGCTCCCTACCTCACAATGCCAGGGATCAAAGCCCTCGCTAAGAGGAAATCGAGCAGCTTCACTGCTCGGTCCATCCTTAGCAGGCCTTTTACGGCCCTTCTAGTGCTAAGGATCTGAAGCCCTCTTCGCGAGACCGTCGAGTTTCTTCCTGCTCGGCGCATCCCCAGCGAGCAGCCTCCTGCCCATCAGACGCTGAGGATCCAAAGCCCTGTTCGTGGGGCCGCCGAGTTTCTTCCTACTCGGCGCATCCCCAGCGGGCAGCCTCCTATCCATCAGACGCTGAGGATCTAAAGCCCTCTTCACGAGGCCACCGAGTTTCTTCCTGCCCGACGCATCCCCAGCGGGTAGCCTCCTGCCTATCAGATGCTGAGGATCCGAATCCCTTTTCGTAAGGCCGCCGAGTTTCTTCCTGCTCGGCGCATCCCCAGCGGGCAGCCTCCTGACCACCAGACACTGAGGATCTGAAGCCCTCATCACGAGGCCGCTGAGTTTCTTCCTATTCGGCGCATCCCAGCGGGCAGCCTCCTGCCATTATTCTCCGCCGAAATACAGAGACGCGACCGTATAGGTTCTTCTCGCCTGAATTTGGGGGAAGATGCTATTTGGTGCTATCCGTCCACCTCTCCGAAGATGCCAAGTTGATTTATGCCACCATATATCGAAGGTTTAAACGGATGCGGACGATATAGCAGACTTCGTCAGATTCCCCCTCATTTGAGGGGTTTTGATTGTGGGGATGCTCTTCCCTGCAGGCGCAAGTCACTGCAGTTAATTACGCTACCGTATCGCGGCAACCACTTTCTCCTTCTTCAGATGGATACTTCGTTTCGTGTGTGTTTATTTTATTTTTGGTTGCCCGTAGATTGTATACGGAGACTAATTTATGTTGTCGCCCGTAAGGGGTGGATTAGTCTAAATCCGTATTTTCTTAGATTTGGGTTTGGGGTTGGGTTTAAGGATACATTAGTCTCATTTGAGACTAAGATCAATTTAAACGTTTGTTAAGGATACGTTAGTCTAATTTTAGAGTAAGATCAACTTAACGGATCATTTAGATCCAACAAAAGATCATTTGGGCTCTATTGTTTAGTTTAGGGACATTGCGGTCTAAGATTAAGGACATCATAGTCCATGGGCTTAAGGACCCACAATCCAAGGTTAAGGACATCATAGTCCATGGGCTTAAGTACCCCACAGTCCATGGAATGATTGGTTATCAGGACCCGTCATCTCTCTGAAGACGTTGAAAGATTACAACAACAAATATCAAAGGAGTGAAGAGATGTACCCTTGAACCAATGTTGTTTAGGAAATCTGTAGTCCAATTTGGGACTAAGATCAATTAATTAAATTATTAGCACATGGGCTCAGTTAAATCTGAATTGAGGACTTATGGCCAACTTGGGATGAGTCCGATTAGGTTTAAAATGTTGGACCTTTGTTTGGGCTGCTGAGCATTTATCTGGGTTCAACCCCTCATTACTTAGCAATGCTAAACAGGGGTCTGGGTTCTGACAATATTTTGTCTTTTATTGAGTGCTGAGCACTCATATACCATATGAGATGATCAATCATAGAAGACAAGAAAGTATTTGAGTCTCAGTCAAAAGGGGAGTCTTGCCTTTGGGAGACTTAGCTAGTTTAGGCTAAGATTGGCTTGGATATAGTGTTTAAACACTAGCACATATTTAGCGATCACGTATTCCTACGTGATGCATTTAAAGTAGTGTTAAACACTAGGGATGAAGTGCCTAAAATAGTGTTAAACACTAAAAATATGAAGTGCTTACGTGAGGACACGTGAAGCGTCCTAGGATTGGGTTAAGCTTTCTTTATTTTGTTCTCAGAATATTCAAATAAGTGTTAAACACTTAAGTCTTCATGGCCATCACGTGTGGGCATGTGATGGGTCTCCATGCACTGAATATTAAAGGGATTTTTTAGGGGTCACGTGGGGATATGTGAGGGCGCCCAAAGTCTGTTCTGCCTTTATTTTGAGAAGTTTGTTAAAGGATCACGTGGGAGCACGTGACCCGATCTCATTCATTCTTTTTTGACCATTGAGGGGAGGGTCACGTGTTGCCACGTGATCAGGTTGGGTACTTAATCTTTTTACGTGCATGAAAAGTCCCTTGTTTAAGAATTAAATTCTTTTATAAGGTTAAACCCTAATTTTATTTAGAGGAATTAAATTCCTATATGTTTGAAAGAATTAAATTGTTTTATAGGGTTAAACCCTAATTTTGTTGGAGGAATTAAATTCCTATAACTTAGGTCTTCTCTTAGATTTTAGATCTGTATGGCAGAATCTTCCCGATAAGAATTAAATTCTCAACTTGTGGGGAGATCTGCTTCTGCAGACCTTCAACCAAAGGAAGAACTAAGTTCTTATTCAAAAGAGTTAAACTCTTAGTTTGAGAATTAAATTCTCTTTTTTTCTTTTATGGGAGCTTATAGGATGATCTCTCAAGTGGGATTTCTTTCTTTTTCTCAAGAGATCTTCTTTTCTCTCTGGAGAATTAAATTCTTTTTTTTTTTGTATTCTCCCTCTGCTGTTCTGTCTCTCTTTTTCTCTTCTTCTTGGCTCCTATTTATAGGAGAAAGAAAAGAATTAGTTTGTTTAGTCAATCTTTCATTGAAAAATTTTGATTGATTTTGTAACCAACATGATCTTTTAGATCACTCAGTGAATTTTATTCACCATTGGATTTTTAATCCAAAAGATATTTTATCTGTTATTCCTGGCAAATTTCATGAAAATATCTTCTTGTATAGAATCTTTCTATAAATTGGTGATTTTTAATCACCATTGGATTTTTAATCCAATGGTGCTCCACTTTACAGAGCGCAATCTTTTTGTTTGAAAAGATCTAGGGAAATATTAGGATTTTTGATTTCCTTTAATTAGAATTTAATTCTATTTGTTCAGAAGGTTTAAGAGCCTATCACGTGTTAGCACGTGACCCCACTGATTGACCATTTAATTAGAATTTAATTCTATTAGTTCAGAGATCTTTAGGAACCCATCACGTGTTGGCACATAACCTCCTGTCACGTGTGGGCACGTGATGCCCCGTTTAGGGTTTTATTTTCTTTAACTCAGAGAATTTTTAAGGCCCCATCACGTGGTGGCACGTGACCCACTGATTAAGCTTTTAACCAGAATTTAATTCTGTTATTTTAAAGAATTCGGAAACTTATCACGTGTGGGCATGTGATGCTCCATTAGGGTTTTTCCTTTTATTTTATGACGGAACACCCATCAGAAGCTGAGGATCTGAAGCCCTCTTCGCGAGGCCGCCGAGTTTCTTCCTGCTCGGCGCATCCCCAGCGGGCAGCCTTCTGCCCATCAGACGCTGAGGATCCGAAGCCCTCTCGCGAGGCCGCCGAGTTTCTTCCTGCTCGGCACATCCCCAGCGGGTAGCCTCCTGCCCATCAGACCCTGAGGATCTAAAGCCCTCTTCGCAAGATCGTCGAGTTTCTTCCTGCTCGGCGCATCTCCAGCGGGCAACCTCCTGCCCATCAGACACTGAGGATCTGAAGCCCTCTTCGCGAGGCCGCCGAGTTTCTTCCTGCTCGGCGCATCACTGGCGGGTAGCTTCCTACCCTTCAAAGACACGGATCCAAGACCCGCCGAATAAACTCATACTCAACGCGCGATCAGCGCCTCAACTCCGATAAAGGAAGGATACCGACCTTCCCACACTCATCCCTCGTTCGACTCATACTCAATGCGCGACAACAAGAACGCCGTGCCATCTGCGAACAATCCACCACGAGGAATTACCAGCTCCAAGCCGCATAGAAAGAACCAAGCAGTCCACTCTCGACCCAACCCACAAATAGATCGGAACGAGAGTGAGGGGCTAATGATGACGCTTAATAATGGTAATTCCTTAGATCATGACACGTGGCGGTTGACGTGTCACATGCATAAGCCAGTTAAGCCCCTGAGGGCCACGGAGGGGAAACCAGTGTGCTACAGTGGGGGCTTCCCTCAAACCCTGTCTCCGAGGTCGCTGATTGATATGGAATTTGTGCTTATGCGTTTTGAAATCAAAGAATTAACCGCAATCAAGAACGATGTCGCTTAGTAGCTAGCCGGTTGAGTACGAGTCGGTCCACAAGGAAAACGTGTATTTTCTAGTTGTTCTAACGAGTCAATTCCTATTTGTGGTAGGTTTTGATTTTCTATAAAAACTGAGGTTGAAATTGATTTGGATTAAAACCTTGCTAGAGTTAGGATTATGTTAGTTTGGAAAGTCAATTATTCTCACCGCTTTCTTTGCCCTAATTAAGAACTTTTAGGTGTTAAGGTAATAGTTAACAAAGGGGATTAGCTCGATCGGGAAGAAACTAGGTTTCTTCCCTTTGGCCCTTGTCCGCCCTTTCTTAACTCTTAACCCTAACCTCTATGGAAATTAAACACAACCGGTCTTTAACTAGGGAATCACTGGTACCTCGTGGGATAGGGTGCCGTAATGAGCGGTGTGTGATTGATTTGCATAGAGTTCTATTTTAAAATATTGAACGGGCAAGAAAGGGGTGAGAGATTTTCATCTCTCAAACCTTCACTAAACCCAACCCTAACAAGTGAGGAACTACTCACTTATTAGGGAATTAATAAAGGAATTCATTTTTATGGTTTTTATTTAATAGCCTAATTAACTTGCAGAAAATAACTACGGCAGAGAAATAAAATTGCTAGATAAAAAATTCAAGATAAAAAAAACTTACTTTTTTATTGATGCACTCTTTGACAATTACAAGGAATAAAAATTTTAAATTAGAGAAATAAAAAGAGGCATGCTCCAAAAAGAGTTGTAGGCTTCCTATTTATAGATAATAGAAACCCTAGGGTTTACATCTAATCCATATCTAGAATTACAAAACTACCCTAAGAACCATGGTCAACGCACCGACACGCACCGACACGTGTACAGCACGGCCGCGGATCCGCGGCCATAAGCTTGGTTTGGCCGCGGTTCGACGACTGTTTGATAGGCTTTCTGGCTCATTTCTTCAGGGCTGCTTTCTGTTGCTTTTTCTTCTATTTTCTTCACTTGACTCTTCAGAATGTCTTCTAGTTTCTTCTAAATTTTCACAGTGCAGAATGTTGTGGACTTTACCGTTCGCTTCGTGTTCAAATCTTGAATCTTGTGCTGACTTCGTGCTTTATGAAATCGGACTGTTCATTGATCTTCATTTGTTTCTTAAATTGTAGGCGGCTTCATAAAGATTCTTCTATATGTTGGTCGTAGTCTCACTTTTGTAGTGTTTTTTCATCATTTTCACTGTATTGTTCCGAGAACCTGTAACCCGCAATTATTTAACAGACATGGATCAAAAACACCTATTTATTTGCAATATGATTAAGAATGGAGAATATAATAATGCAAAATTCTGATATGAACAAATACCCCTAAACTTATCTTTTGCTCGTCCCGAGCAAAACTAGTTTATTCTTGAAAAAGTATAATCTCACTTTCGCAAGGAAACGCGATTGCACTGAGCTCGTGCAACAAGCCGTTAAACCTCTAGGTGTTCCTAGTAGGAGGAGTGTTATCTCCTAAGGGTTTTCAGCGGATACTACCCATAAAATCCGATCAATTTGGCCTATTGACTTTCGTTCTTCAATTCTGTGTTCTAACAAGAAATTCTATTATTTTCAACTCAGAAATTATCAACTCGTATTTTTCACACTCACTTATCATTTAACTTAAGATTGTATATGTTCTGTAAATTTATTTAGTTTTCAGCATCTTTTGAGTTTTCCTTCTAAGGTTCCATCTCAACTTAGGAATTTTTATCATCTCTACTGAAGATATAAGTCCTATTTTTCATTCCTATCTCTCATCCAAACCCCAATCATATACCCCTACGTGTGTGTATGTATCACCCCTATAATTGGAAATTCAATTCAAGCTATTATACTCTTGTTCATCGTCCAAAATACTTTTAGTTGGTGAATTTTAGATGAAATTGCTCAGACATCCTTCATGCGACCGTTAATACTTCTTGAAATACTAACGACCGATTACAAAATGTGTTTGCGCATTATGGCGTAATTCCTCGTCTTGTAATATCTAAGGCTTTAGCAGTGACTCCCAAACCAGTTGGTCTAAGGCACTAAGTGAGAAAGCACCCTCGCTATATATTTTTTATTTTACGCAGCCTTAAGTAATTACAAAACCAGTGTTCATTTTTTTATATTTATTTATTCACACTTATAATTTTATTTTCCTTCATACTAAGATTTTAGACAAGAACATTTCAATGTATTCTCTAAAATTCCAAGTTTCAAGGTGCGTGTTTGTGCAAGTTGTAGGGTACATATTTTCAAAATTTGGACTTAAGCTTCGGAATTATTTTTCAGATTTACACTTCAATAAAATTTCAATACTCTTCTCTTATTTTGACTTAGCCCAATAAGTGAACTCAAAATTTGTCTATTTCTAAGTAAACTACAAGAACATATATTTTCTACCGTTAAATTTTAAGAAAGGTTATTTTTAGGGTTTTTAATTTACTAAGTTTAGGATCTAGTTTTTTCTTTTAGCTAGTTAACCGTCTTATCAAACTTAAGTCAATTATGTCCAAAATTGAATTTTTCAATTTTTATAATTTTTTAAAAATTTTCAATTTTTATGGGTTTTAATATAAGTATGCAAATGGAAAAATATACATATGAATGCGAAAAAAGAAACCTTAACGAGCACACCCCCAAACTTAAACTTGACAGTGTCCTCACTGTCAAGCTACACAAAGAGGGTCAAAATTGTCGGCACTCCCCTGTTTGGTTTTTTATCTCTTTTTTTTATTATTATCAACAGAAAAAGAAAAAAAATATATACACAAAGGTTCCCCCAACTTAAGTGAAACAGTGTTTCCACTGTTGAAACATTAAAGTTCAAAGTTAGGGAGGAGAAAAACTGTCACGCCCCGCTTCCCAGAGTACGCAAGATTTGGGCACGTGACATAGCCAACCATGCTACCTGTGGGTAGGAAGTATCCATCCACAGTCACATTACGGTTGTAAAGATATCAAGAACAGTAAAATAAACTAAACTAATACATGTCCAAATCCATAATAACAAGAATCAATAAACAATAAGTGCGGAAGCTAAAGATCCAATACAATGAATAAACAGTATGTCCCATAATGCGGGCTCACATCTGGAAATGAAATGACATAAATAAACTAAACTCTCAAGAACTCACAGTTCAGCCTGCTGGCTGAAGTACTCCTGCTCGGTCAACGTCAAGGGCACGGAATCTGGGCCATGCAAAACCCAGACGTCAGCGCGTCATGATATCAAGTAATGTAGCATAAACATGGTAATAAACAATGCAAGCATGAACATGAATAAAGCAGTAATAAGAAGTAATAAACAGGGTAATGTGCAGTAGTGACTAAACTGTCCTATCAGGTTTTCTACTCTATAGTCTTTGAAACCAATTGATGAATCGTCGATGTAACTCAATAGTATCCCGTGCGTGCCCGGGACCACGGTCATAATTCTCGGGGCTGAATCCGAGACGTGCCGCTAAGCAGTAAAAGGTAGTAGGATAGATGAGTGATGTCAGCATCAACACTCCGGAGCTGGCCAAGCCCGTAAGACTGATCAGAACAATGTATCGAACTGTTGAGTTACAAGTCGGTTTCACCTTTGATTTCCCCATACCCCCAAACTATGTATGTCAGTCAGGTATTCAGTAGTCAAGGACTAATGCCAACACAAGTCAAGTAAAGGTAGGTCTGTCTGGATCGACAGCAGGAATGGTTAGGTTTGTCGGCATTAGGCATGAGATCAGGTAACAGGTCAGGTTACTTTCAACAGGTAGAGTCGATATGTACAGGGTGTTGTGTCCGGTGTATTAGTACATGTGTCAGGTGTATCAAGATCGGTCAATATGTAATGCAATCAGGTATATGATGATAACAGGTATAGTAACAGGTAATGAACAGTAGCATGAAACAGTAAGTAGCAATTATTATTCTATGTGAACACAGTGATGTTTGTATTTTCGTATTAATCCGGTTCACGCACCTTTGAGGTGCAAAAGCCACAATATAAAACAATATCGATAGTATACATAATGGAGTTACAAGAATTTGAACTAAGTATAATATTTGCCTCATGAGTGGCTTTAACAAATGAAGTGAGGATGATCTAGCAATTTAGGCAAGGATGTGCCAAATTGGTTAATTAGTTAAGGTGTTGATTAAAAGCATACCGATTAACTACGAGTAACTACTACAATGGTTTAACATTACGGATGATTGTAATTATCAACAAGTCGTGTGATTATAACAGATAACATGATTATTAAGTTTGTAGCATGTTAAAGCAAGTATTCGGATACTTGCCTCGGCGGTTCCGCAAACCGAAACACGGATGCGATGTCGGCAGAAACTGCGATAAGGAAGCACGGGCCACGGATCGAGTCCCAACAGAGGTCAACGGAAACACACGGACCAGGGGACCTCGCTGAAGCGTCGGGTTCGTCAAACGGCACGGTCGGGTTCCGGCAAAAGTTAACGGCAACGGGTTAGCAATAAGATAACATACAAGATCAACGGGATTTCGCACCAAAGGAAGTAAAGTGATGCTTACAGAGGAGGAACAGGGGTAACTATGACGGGCCCGACGGCGATGGACCCACCGGCGGTGAACAGGAGGCGCGGCGAGGGTGTTGGAACGGCTGAACGGCTCGGGGTCGCTGGAAGGGGTGCTGCGGTGAGTGGGGAGGAGTGTGGTCGGCTCTGGTGGTCGTGGGAGAGAGGGAGGTGGTCGGAGGTGGTGTCGACGGGGTCTCCGGCGCGTTTTTCCGGCGAACAGGGAAGGTGCAGGCGTTGGGTGAAGGGTCGGGTTGCTTTTTCCGGCGAGGGGAGGAGGGAACGACGACGAGGTCGGGTCGAGTAGGGTGAAAGGGAGTCGTGGGGTCGTCGACGACGATGGGCGACGTCGACGGTGAGGTTGCGAGGGGATGGAGGCGTCGGGGAGATGGGTGTCGGCTCGGGAGAGAGAGGAGGAAGGAGGGAGGAAGTGTGGCGGTCGAGGGGGCGCTCCCGGCGGCGACAGCGAGGTCGCGGGGAAGTCGGCAGTGGGATCGCGAGCCTAGGGTTAGGGTTAGGGTTCGTGGTCGCGATGGAGGAAGATGGGTTAACGAGGCGGCTGCTGCATGGGGGTTAAGTACGAGAGGAGAGAGAGAGATTGGAGAGAGAAAGAGAGATTTGGTGAGATAGAGAGAGAGAGAGAATGAGGAGAGAGGCAGAGAGATTTGGTGAGATAGAGAGAGAGAGAATGAGGAGAGAGGCAGAGAGAGATGGGGAAAGGAGGGGCCCACGCGGTGGGTTGGTGGCCTGTGATTGGCCACGAGATGATTTGAAAATGAAAAGCGTAGGATCTGTGAGGGATTTGAGTTAAAGAAATGAGATTCGTATGTGATTAAAGTTATATAAATTAAATTGAAACGGGCCCTTTTTGGCGCGAAATGAAACATTTCCAAATCGCGCCCGGGTTGCGCCCAAATGTTCCAAATTCAAATTATAAGATTTTAAGCGGGTTCCAAATTTTGAAAAGAGGTGTTTAAAGATTAAAATGCATGCCCCCAAGTCGGACACTTGCACGCGCACGTAGTCGTCCAAACTTGCCCGTTTAGCCAAACGGAACGGAATCTCGACACGCGGACGCTACCACGCGACTAGTGGCGACGAGTAGGCTAACATGGATATCTTAAATTTCATTTTCGGAGTTAAAATTTGTTATGTGCCAAAAAGACTTAACCGGGTAAAATTTAGCAATAAACACCAGAAAATCAGGAAAATTGGAAAGAGCAATAAATAACCCTCAACTAGTAATATACATAGTATTATTGGGCTCGGGTGTTACATCATACCCAACTACAAAAGAATTTCGTCCTCGAAATTCCAAGGATACAAGATAACTAACTACTGGAAAAGGTGAGGGAAATTCTGCCGGATCTCGTCTTCTCGCTCCCAAGTAGATTCTCCATGCGATCGGTTACCCCAAGAAACTAGCACAAGAGGGATAACCTTGTTCTTAAGAACCTTTTCTCTTCGATCCTTGATCTCGACTGGTCGCTCCTCAAAAGTCAGGTCTTCCCGAACGGTCAACTCCGAGTGATCCAAAACATGGGTCTCATCACGAACATACCTCCGTAGTTGAGACACATGAAATACATCATGAACTCCTGCTAATGACGATGGTAACGCCAACCGGTACGATACCTCTCCGACACGCTCCAATATCTCGAAGGGTCCAACGAATCGGGGACTAAGCTTTCCCCGACTTCCAAAGCGAATCACCCCTCTAGTCGGTGATATCTTCAGGAATACCAAATCGCCCACGGCGAACTCTAGAGGTCTTCTTGACGTGTCGGCCTAACTCTTCTGTCTGTCTTGAGCTGCCTTCATATGCTTCCTGATCGTATTCACTTTCTCAACTGTCTGTACCACCAAATCTGGCCCTAGTAACCTTCGTTCACCCACATCATCCCAACATACAGGTGAACGGCACTTACGACCATACAACGCTTCGAACGGGGCCATTTGAATAGTTGCTTGGAAGCTGTTGTTGTACGAAAACTCCACCAGGTGTAGATGATCTTCCCAAGAACCTTTGAAGTCTAACATGCAAGCCCCCAACATATCTTCAAGGGTCTGGATCGTTCTCTCTGATTGTCCATCAGTCTGGGGATGATAAGCTGTGCTGAACTTCAATCGAGTCCCCAAACTTTCTTGTAAACTCCTCCAAAAGTGTGACAAGAACCGAGTGTCCCGGTCGGACACGATGCTTACCGGTACTCCATGCAATCTGACAATCTCCTGCATGTACCGCTCTGCCAAAGTCTCTGTCGATTGACCAACCCGAAACGGAATAAAGTGAGCTGCCTTGGTCAACCGATCGACAACCACCCATACTGCATTGTTGCCCTTTGGACTCCGCGGTAAAGCCGTCACGAAATCCATGGTTATATGTTCCCACTTCCATTGAGGAATCGGAAGTGGTTGCAACAAACCAGCAACCCTTTGGTGTTCAGCCTTGACTTGCTGACACACCAAGCACTTAGCCACGAAGCGAGCGATTTCCCGTTTCATACCTTCCCACCAGAAATGCTGTCGAATATCTCGGTACATCTTTGTCCCTCCTGGATGTACAGAGTAAGCTGAACTGTGTGCCTCCTTCATAAGCTCCTCACGCACATCTCCTTTTGGCACACACACACGGCTACCGTATCTCAACGAACCGTCTTCATGGATCAGTAAATCGGTTCGTAGTCCGGCTCCAACCTGCTCTCGAAACTTTTGCAGTCTAGGATCCTGCGATTGCGCCGCTTTAATCTTCTCAACTAAGGACGATTGTACTTGTAACTGCATCAACTGTCCTGTAGCACGCGGTAGCACAACCTCCAAGTCAAATCTCCGAAACTCCTCAATGATCTCTCTCTGCGCCGTCAATAACTGAATTGCTGGTAACCGACTCAGTGCATCCGGCACGACATTAACTTTTCCCGGATGATACTTAAGATCAAGGTCGTAGTCGGCCATCAGCTCCAACCATCTGCGTTGCCTCATGTTCAACTCCTTCTGAGTGAACACATATTTCAAACTCTTGTGATCAGTAAAGACTTCAACTCTCTCGCCCAGAAGGTAGTGTCTCCAAATCTTCAGGGCGAAAATCACGGCTGCAAGCTCCAAGTCGTGAGTCGGATAGTTCTGCTCATGAGTCTTCAGCTGCCTCGATGCGTAAGCGACGACTTTCCCATTCTGCATCAAAACACATCCCAATCCCTTTCCAGATGCGTCGCTGTGAATCACCAGTCCTCCTGAAACATCCGGTACGGTTAGGATAGGGGCGGTTATCAACTTCTGCTTCAACGTCTCGAAGGCCAATGCACATCCATCTGTCCAAACAAACGGTACCTCCTTACGCGTAAGCTTGGTTAACGGCTCAGCTACACGAGCGAAGTTCTCCACAAATCTTCTGTAGTAACCGGCGAGTCCAAGGAAACTTCTTATCTCTGCAACATTCTTTGGAACAGGCCAATCTCGAACTGCTGCAATCTTCTCGGGATCAACGGCGATTCCATCGCCCGACACGACATGCCCCAAAAACTTCACTTCTTCCAACCAGAATTCGCACTTACTCATCTTCGCGAATAATTTCTCCTGTCTCAGCGTTTGCAGTGCGATCCTTAAGTGTTCAGCATGCTCCTCCGGACTCTTCGAGTACACCAGAATATCGTCAATGAATACCACAATAAACTGGTCCAAGAACGGTGAAAAGATCCTGTTCATCAAGTCCATAAATATTGCCGGCGCATTAGTCACTCCGAAGGGCATCACTAAATACTCGAAATGCCCATACCGAGTTCGAAACGCCGTCTTGCAAATGTCTTCTGCCTTCACTCGGACCTGATGATATCCTGATCGTAAGTCCAGTTTCGAGAATACCCTCGCGCCACTAAGCTGCTCAAAAAGCTCCCCTATGCGAGGGATCGGGTACTTGTTCTTAATAGTCACCCGGTTTAATTCTCGGTAATCGATGCACATTCTTCTCGTGCCATCCTTCTTCTTTACTAAAAGAACTGGAGCTCCCCAAGGTGAGTTGCTGCTTCGAATCCATCCCTTCTCGAGTAGTTCACCCACTTGTTTCTTAACTTCTTCCAATTCCACCGGTGCCATTGGATAATAAGATTTTGATACTGGCGCTGCACCAGGAATGAGGTCAATCGCAAACTCCACATCTCGCTTCGGCGGTAAGCCCGAAATATCTTCAAACACATCCATAAAGTCGCGGACAACTGCCGGCTCTTCATTCCTATCCGCAACCATAGCCGCAAGAACATTGTTCGTCGGCCTAGCCCTAAACTCGACTGGCCCGACAGAACTGCTTCCTCCGATAAAAGTAAACTCAGGGTGTCCGGGAATCTGGAAAATTACTTTCCTTGCCCTACAATCAATGTGTGCGTGGAAAGTGCCAAGAAAATCCATTCCCAAGACTACATCATAACTGCCCGTATCAATCACCAAGAAATCCGCAAAAAGCTCCCGTCCACAAACAACAACAGTACAATCTCTACACTCCTTACTAGCTATGATTTTCCCATTCCCAGTGTGTATGTCCCAAAAACTAGACATGGTCGTGCAGGTGATCGAGTGTGTAGTTATAAACTTTGATGACATGAAACAGTGGGATGCTCCGAAATCAAATAATGCCAAAGCAGGAAAACCACGAACGAGTACAGTACCTGACACCACTTCTCCTGATGCCTTGGCTTCCTCAGCTGTCAAAGTGAAAGCTCGGCCCTGGTTAGGTCCTTGTGTCAGCTGCTTCTGCCCTTGGAATGGTCTCTGCGGAGGCTTCCGTATATCATCTCTCGTGCGAAGCTTCGACGGACAAGTACCAACTGCGTGATCGGCTGCCCCACAAACCAGACAAAGTCCCAGTCTCCTTCGACAATCCTTCTGCACGTGCCCAGGTAATCGGCAGTAATCACAAATCACGCTCTTCCTTCGATCAACGATCACAGGCTTCTTCATTGGCGCTACACCTCGACGGTCTACTGGAATACCTCTGCGCCCATGATCTCGGTTAGGTACAAATGCAGGCTTCCTGGCTGCAACTGCTGTCTGGTGAAGGTTCCCTTTCGATCCTGATAGGCTCTGTTGCTCTCTGGCTGCCGTAAGAACCTGCGAGAAAGTGGTCAAACCCAGGGAGACAATCTGCCTCTGGATGTCCACATCCAAACTGCGCAAGAACCTTCGCGCCCGGTCTGCCTCCTTGGCGACTAAGGGTCCAGCGAAACGGCTAAGTCTCGTCCACTCCGCTGCATGCACATCCACAGCTGCTCCATTTTGTTTCAGCCCAATAAATCTCTCCTCCATTTCCTCCCGTGCAGTCCGCGGGAAGAACTTTTCCAAGAAACTTTTGGAGAAATCCGCCCAACTGATTGGCTTGGACAGGCGGGTCTCCTCCACGAGCCACCACTCTCGGGCGTAATCTACCAGCTGAATGCGCACCACATCAACTTTCTTGTCTTCTGGGATCTGTGCCGCAATCAATAAATTTTCTGTGTCCACAAGCCACTGCTCGGCTGGTAACGGCTCCTCCAAGCCAGTGAAAGTAGTAGGACCCAACCGTCTGAAATCTGCTACGGTCCCTACTCGGTCGACTGGCTTCGCTACAGCGGTGTTTACAGACTGCTGCATAGCCTGCAAACCCTCCTGAAATGAATCGGCTTGCTGCTGGATCAGTTCAGTTTGCCTCTTCTGATTTTCCAACATCCCACGTATCACTCCTAACATGGCGGCTTCATCCACACGCCTCTGATACGTTTTGAAATTCTTATCTGCCATGGTCCTGAAATCAAAACAAACAACATTAGCATGATGATAGATTCAATATATGTAAATCAAGGCTAGAACTTCAAGATACTTAAATAGAGTGCTGCATTGTAGCTATGCCGCGGTATCATAGCCGCAATTACTTAACTCCACCCAAGTCGCCTAAGTCCTAGAGATAACAAGAAGTTAGGTTTTCGAGTTAACAGTGCAAAGTAAGTTTGCATGTCGACATGATCTGGAAGAATGATTCAAGAACGGTAAAACGGTCAAGGTGGCAGGACATGTTTCCTAATTACGGGTATTATGATTCGTGTATCGGGTGTAATACCCAACTACAAAGAATCAACCCAATTAACCTATGGCTCTGATACCATAAAACCATGTCACGCCCCGCTTCCCAGAGTACGCAAGATTTGGGCACGTGACATAGCCAACCATGCTACCTGTGGGTAGGAAGTATCCATCCACAGTCATATTACGGTTGTAAAGATATCAAGAACAGTAAAATAAACTAAACTAATACATGTCCAAATCCATAATAACAAGAATCAATAAACAATAAGTGCGGAAGCTAAAGATCCAATACAATGAATAAACAGTATGTCCCATAATGCGGGCTCACATCTGGAAATGAAATGACATAAATAAACTAAACTCTCAAGAACTCACAGTTCAGCCTGCTGGCTGAAGTACTCCTGCTCGGTCAACGTCAAGGGCACGGAATCTGGGCCATGCAAAACCCAGACGTCAGCGCGTCATGATATCAAGTAATGTAGCATAAACATGGTAATAAACAATGCAAGCATGAACATGAATAAAGCAGTAATAAGAAGTAATAAACAGGGTAATGTGCAGTAGTGACTAAACTGTCCTATCAGGTTTTCTACTCTATAGTCTTTGAAACCAATTGATGAATCGTCGATGTAACTCAATAGTATCCCGTGCGTGCCCGGGACCACGGTCATAATTCTCGGGGCTGAATCCGAGACGTGCCGCTAAGCAGTAAAAGGTAGTAGGATAGATGAGTGATGTCAGCATCAACACTCCGGAGCTGGCCAAGCCCGTAAGACTGATCAGAACAATGTATCGAACTGTTGAGTTACAAGTCGGTTTCACCTTTGATTTCCCCATACCCCCAAACTATGTATGTCAGTCAGGTATTCAGTAGTCAAGGACTAATGCCAACACAAGTCAAGTAAAGGTAGGTCTGTCTGGATCGACAGCAGGAATGGTTAGGTTTGTCGGCATTAGGCATGAGATCAGGTAACAGGTCAGGTTACTTTCAACAGGTAGAGTCGATATGTACAGGGTGTTGTGTCCGGTGTATTAGTACATGTGTCAGGTGTATCAAGATCGGTCAATATGTAATGCAATCAGGTATATGATGATAACAGGTATAGTAACAGGTAATGAACAGTAGCATGAAACAGTAAGTAGCAATTATTATTCTATGTGAACACAGTGATGTTTGTATTTTCGTATTAATCCGGTTCACGCACCTTTGAGGTGCAAAAGCCACAATATAAAACAATATCGATAGTATACATAATGGAGTTACAAGAATTTGAACTAAGTATAATATTTGCCTCATGAGTGGCTTTAACAAATGAAGTGAGGATGATCTAGCAATTTAGGCAAGGATGTGCCAAATTGGTTAATTAGTTAAGGTGTTGATTAAAAGCATACCGATTAACTACGAGTAACTACTACAATGGTTTAACATTACGGATGATTGTAATTATCAACAAGTCGTGTGATTATAACAGATAACATGATTATTAAGTTTGTAGCATGTTAAAGCAAGTATTCGGATACTTGCCTCGGCGGTTCCGCAAACCGAAACACGGATGCGATGTCGGCAGAAACTGCGATAAGGAAGCACGGGCCACGGATCGAGTCCCAACAGAGGTCAACGGAAACACACGGACCAGGGGACCTCGCTGAAGCGTCGGGTTCGTCAAACGGCACGGTCGGGTTCCGGCAAAAGTTAACGGCAACGGGTTAGCAATAAGATAACATACAAGATCAACGGGATTTCGCACCAAAGGAAGTAAAGTGATGCTTACAGAGGAGGAACAGGGGTAACTATGACGGGCCCGACGGCGATGGACCCACCGGCGGTGAACAGGAGGCGCGGCGAGGGTGTTGGAACGGCTGAACGGCTCGGGGTCGCTGGAAGGGGTGCTGCGGTGAGTGGGGAGGAGTGTGGTCGGCTCTGGTGGTCGTGGGAGAGAGGGAGGTGGTCGGAGGTGGTGTCGACGGGGTCTCCGGCGCGTTTTTCCGGCGAACAGGGAAGGTGCAGGCGTTGGGTGAAGGGTCGGGTTGCTTTTTCCGGCGAGGGGAGGAGGGAACGACGACGAGGTCGGGTCGAGTAGGGTGAAAGGGAGTCGTGGGGTCGTCGACGACGATGGGCGACGTCGACGGTGAGGTTGCGAGGGGATGGAGGCGTCGGGGAGATGGGTGTCGGCGCGGGAGAGAGAGGAGGAAGGAGGGAGGAAGTGTGGCGGTCGAGGGGGCGCTGCCGGCGGCGACAGCGAAGTCGCGGGGAAGTCGGCAGTGGGATCGCGAGCCTAGGGTTAGGGTTAGGGTTCGTGGTCGCGATGGAGGAAGATGGGTTAACGAGGCGGCTGCTGCATGGGGGTTAAGTACGAGAGGAGAGAGAGAGATTGGAGAGAGAAAGAGAGATTTGGTGAGATAGAGAGAGAGAGAGAGAATGAGGAGAGAGGCAGAGAGATTTGGTGAGATAGAGAGAGAGAGAGAATGAGGAGAGAGGCAGAGAGAGATGGGGAAAGGAGGGGCCCACGCGGTGGGTTGGAGGCCTGTGATTGGCCACGAGATGATTTGAAAATGAAAAGCGTAGGATCTGTGAGGGATTTGAGTTAAAGAAATGAGATTCGTATGTGATTAAAGTTATATAAATTAAATTGAAACGGGCCCTTTTTGGCGCGAAATGAAACATTTCCAAATCGCGCCCGGGTTGCGCCCAAATGTTCCAAATTCAAATTATAAGATTTTAAGCGGGTTCCAAATTTTGAAAAGAGGTGTTTAAAGATTAAAATGCATGCCCCCAAGTCGGACACTTGCACGCGCACGTAGTCGTCCAAACTTACCCGTTTAGCCAAACGGAACGGAATCTCGACACGCGGACGCTACCACGCGACTAGTGGCGACGAGTAGGCTAACATGGACATCTTAAATTTCATTTTCGGAGTTAAAATTTGTTATGTGCCAAAAAGACTTAACCGGGTAAAATTTAGCAATAAACACCAGAAAATCAGGAAAATTGGAAAGAGCAATAAATAACCCTCAACTAGTAATATACATAGTATTATTGGGCTCGGGTGTTACAAAAACACAGTATCAAGTTATACAAGGCCTTACATAGCCCAAAGGTTAGCACCAACCATTCAAAATTTTTATCGTTATAATGGTGTGGTTGGTGAAAGAATGGAGTGTAGAGAAAAGAAATGAGAAACACACGAGACCGTATGGAGATAGAAGCAGTATACGGTCTCGGTGGAGGAGAAGAATAGCGGAAGGGAAAAAAATGGTGTACGAACTTGAGCGTGAAAATGAATCGAATAAATTAATACCATCTGTAATGATCGATGTGTAAAAAGCGATTGTGCTAATCTATCAACCCGTCGAGAAATGGAGTCAAATCCTTCAAAATTCGTGAGGAAACATGGGTACGTTGAACTTGGTAAACCAGACATTGAAAATGAAAGTGATATTGTTTCTTGCGTGGTCGAAACGATGGAAAGAATGAAGGGGAGTGATTTAGGAAGGGTAACAGTTAAAGGTTCAAGAGTACACAGTCAGTGGAAGGAACAGGATGAATTGGAGAATTCGACTCATCAAACAAAACCGGTTCATCATCAATACTATCCCCATAATTCCCCTCAAAAGTTATCTCGTCCATGCAATTATCATCAAAATCCAGATGCATATGAAGTTCGGGAAAAACATTTAATGACTCGGGATGATGAATTTGAGAGAGAAACTCATCCAAAACTATGAGTTCATCATCCGAAATATTCTCAGCGTCAATATCCTCGATCAAGTGAAAATTAAATTTTTCAGACACCTCATCATAAGCATGGATATCAATTAATTCAGGTTTTAGAGTGGAGGTGTAGAGTTCAAAAGGATTGGGTGTGGGTTCACTCGAAAGAGACCCTTCACAATCAGGTAAATCAAACACTACAAAGTCGCACAACTCATTAGACGTTTTATCTTCAACTGGTGAATCTTTTGGAATATTTGATAGACATTCAAAACCGGAGTTCTGGGATTCAATTGGGGATGGGCAGGTTTGATTTAGAAGTGCGTACAGTTCACTCTAACCACTCAAATTCTCAATCTGTCCAACCGTCTCATCATACATTGGAAAATTTGGAGCTGGTTGGAAACAAGCTACCGGGTCACTAGGTTGTATAAGGGCGGCCATGGACGCATTCAAATCCTTAATCTATTGTCTTTACGCTACCATAAAATCTTCCAACGACTGTTCCAGACTAGACATGGGTTGTGAAGGGGTTTCAGTAAAAGATTCAAAGTTGTTTGGATACTGGAAACTCCTAAATGGTTGTGTAGATGCAATGTCTAGGGAAGATGCAAAAGTCGGGTAGGACTGGTAGGAATTGAATGGTTGGACAGGAGTTGGATCAACATTTGGATAAAAAGGTGAATGAACTTGTTGATCCCAAGAACTGGAAGTGTTGAAAGGAGTGAAAGTTAGGTTACGAGATTGTTCAATATGTTTAGCAATAGACATGTGTTTCGGAGTTACAACAGGATTCGAAAAAGGAGTATCAACGTAAGAAGGTGGTGAGAGTTGAAATGGTTGATACAAAGTGGATTGCGGAGTCCAACTTTTCTCCTAGACGCGTCTATTCGACCTTTCAAAGAAATTTTAGGCATGGAGAGGTCGTCCGAAATTCGACCAAAACAATGCGTGTAGGAAGTAATGTCTGGTTGAGGGTACCAAAGTTCGGCAAGAGTTTTGCTAGGGGAGGTACCCATGATGTGAGAAGGGAGAAGAAAAAGAATGTGAAATTTTTTTTATTAAAAAAATTGTTTGTTTTTGGAGTTTTGAAATGGTTTTTTTTTCTTTTTTTTAGAAAGAGTTTTTGCAAAAATTTGTACGGAACTACGGCAGAATTTCAAACAATCACAATTTGAACATACACAATCAAGCCTAGAGTTAGGGTCTACTAAGTCAACTAGACTGCTCCTAACTGTTCCAAAGGGCAAGTTGTGAGATCCTCAAATCGCCTCTTCACCGCCAATTGTGGCCAGGTTAGCACAAGTAAAGAAAGGAGGGATCCACTCACGAATCACCGTGAAACGGGCCTTTTAAAATTACCTTTCCCACTTGTCTAGCCTAGGCACCACAAAGTCAGGTTTAGATAAACGACCGATGCCTATAATCTTTCCTTTGTCCTAATGAGCACGACAATCCTTATTGGCTGAGTCTAATATTTTTTAATTAACTCGAGGGTTGATGCAAATGCTTTTTGTGATTTTTGGGGTCCTAGGAAGGGTAATGAAATTCCCACCCAATCTTGATTGGTGTTATAGCCCCTTAGAGTCCGTATTAATTATGCAAAGTAGTTAACACACAAAAAAATCTAAAACACTTGCAAAAATTTTTTATTTGGCAGCGCAAAGAATCCTGCACAAAAACAATTTATTGGAGAGGGAGAATAATTTTGCGTAAAGAACCCTGCAGGAAAATTAAAAAAATTTCAGTGGAGCTCAGGGTAGGAGAAGGGACAAAAATACTTACAGAAAATTTTGAGGTGCTGACGTCAGCAGCTGACCGCAGTTCCACGGTCAAACGCTTGAATCCGCCGCGGTTCCGCGGTGGTTAAGTTGGTTTCGATCTCCAAAATTTTTCTGTTATCTGTTGTGATTCTCCTCTTTCTGTTCAGATCTTCTGTTTGTTGATTTGTTCACTGGCTTTTTCCAGATCTGAATCAGTCCATCTTCTTTTCCTGCGCAGTCTACACAATACCTCTCAAAAGCAACAAGATGAATTTTTATATTTTTATATTTTTCAGTTTTTATGATTTTTTCAATTTTTAACTTACCCGAAATTACAAAAAGAAAATAACTACCGTTATCCCCGGCAACGGCGCCATTTGATTGATATGGAATTTGTGCTTATGCGTTTTGAAATCAAAGAATTAACCGCAATCAAGAACGGTGTCGCTTGGTAGCTAGCCGGTTGAGTACGGGTCGGTCCACAGGGAAAACGTGTATTTTCTAGTTGTTCTAACGAGTCAATTCCTATTTGTGGTGCATTTTGATTTTCTATAAAAACTGGGATTGAAATTGATTTGGATTAAAACCTTGCTAGGGTTAAGATTAGGTTAATTTGGAAAGTCAATTATTCTCACCGCTTTCTTTGCCCTAATTAAGAACTTTTAGGTGTTAAGGTAATAGTTAACAAAAAGAATTAGCACGATCGGGAAGAAACTAGGTTTCTTCCCTTTGGTACTTGTCCGTCCTTTCTTAACTCTTAGCCCTAAACTCTATGGAAATCAAACACAACCGGTTTTTAACTAAGGAATCACCGCTATCTCATGGGATAGGGTGCCGTAGTGAGCGGTGTGTGATTGATTTGCATAGAGTCCTATTTTAAAATATTGAACGGGCAAGAAAGGGGTGAGAAATTTTCATCTCTCAAACCTTCCCCAAACCTAACCCTAACAAGTGAGGAACTACTCACTCATTAGAGAATTAATAAAGGAATTCATTTTTATAGTTTTTATTTAATAGCCTAATTAACTTGCGGAAAATAACTACGGCAGAGAAATAAAATTGCTAGATAAAAAATACTTACTTTTTTATTGATGCACTCTTTGACAATTACAAGGAATAAAAATTTTAAACTAGAGAAATAAAAAGAGACATGCTCCAAAAAAAACTGTGGGCTTCCTATTTATAGATAATAGAAACCCTAGGGTTTACATATGATCCATATATAGAATTACAAAACTACCCTGAGAAGCCTGGTCAACGCACCGACACACACCGACAAGATACACCGACACGTGTACAGCACGGCCTCAGACCCGCGGCCATAAGCCTGGTTTGGCCGCTGTTCGGCGGCCATTTGATGGGCTTTCTGGCTTATTTCTTCAGGGCTGCTTTCTGTTGCTTTTTCCTTCTATTTTCTTCACTTGGATCTTCAGAATATCTTCTAGTTTCTTCCAGATTTCCACAGTGCAGAATGTTGTGGACTTTACCGTTCGCTTCGTGTTGAAATCTTGAATCTTGTGCTGCCCTCGTGCATTATGAAATCGGACTGTTCATTGATTTTCATTTGTTCCTTAAACTGTAGGCGGCTTTATAAAGATTCTTCTATTTGTTGGTCGTAGTATCACTTTTGTAGCATTTTTTCATCATTTTCACTGTATTGTTCCGAGAACCTGTAACCCGCAACTATTTAATAGACATGGATCAAAAGCACCTATTTATTTGCAATATGATTAAGAATGGGGAATATAATAATACAAAATTCTGATATGAACAGTCGCACCTCACTCCTTGCCCCCGAGCACTTCAGCAGCCAAGCCAACTGTGCCTTTGCTCTACTCCGAGCTATCACAGGCCCGAGCTTCCTCGGCCATCCGGCTCGCCTCCGAGCCTTCCTTTGGGCTGAGCTTCCTCGCCCTCCCCGCTCGCCTCTGAGCCCCCTCGCCTTCCCCGCTCGCCTCTGAGCCCCCTGCACAACTGGCCTCCTCGGCCCTCTCAGCTCGCCTCCGAGCTACCACAGAACCAAGATAGCTCGGCCTTCCATTCGGTCCCGAGCCCCCGCCGAGCTCATCTTACTCGGTCTCATCGACCGATCAACAGCACCACTCACAGGCACAACCGCTATACCGCGAATCTCTCCATACGCGAGATATCCGCCGACCACATCCCACGTTCCACGCCATCACGATCCCCCATTAACGAGCCTGTCTTACCATTAATGGGAGATCCCGCTCATCATGCGGGCGTGACGTCGGGAGCGTAACGGCCGGCGTGATTCTCGCGCCTGCCAAGCCTGCTGCCACTGCTATATAAACCCCTTCTTTAGACAGTTCAAGTAAGTTATTTTGACTCCACCAAGTCGTTACTCTGCTCGGATTTCCTCTCTAACTTGACCGCCGGAGGGTCCTCGGTGGTACAACCACCCCGGGACTTCCTTGCAGGTAACTCGGCGCAAACAACCTCAAACCCATTGAGATCCCCACGCATAAGGAGCCAGCCTCCAGATCAAATCTCAGCCGTCCATCGCCGCCATCGTCAGATCAACGGAAGGTAACATCTTGGCGCGGATCCCGCCCCGCGTCAATAATGATTATGGTTATGCCATGTCGAAAAAATTAGGATAAGGCATACAAGTGTAAGATTGTAGAACTTACCAAAATCAAAATTGGAACAAAAATGCACACTGAATAGATACAGTTGTTGATAAAGATAATGTATATTCTGCTAAGAGAAAACATAGGCAAATGATCCAAACTTACAAAAATCATAGTGCTCCAAAGCTCTCCTCAAGGACATGGGAAAAGAAGGTTAGTAGATCATAGCAACCTGCCTTTTTGGCAAACTCTAAAAGGTTCTCGAAGGATGACCTCGGGCCTTCTGTTCGGAAGGTCATATCAGCAATTTCCAATGGATTATAATTTCTGGATGTAAGGACCTTCAAAAACATGCAGAACATAATAAAAATTTCAATCCCATTTTGCACCAACGGCTCTTTGTCTCTCGTTGGATCAAGATATCGAAGAAATTCCAAACTTTAATCAGTTAATCATTACTACATACAGTCACTATTAGAGACCATATAGAACGGTCTCTAAAAAATCATAAACGATAGCTAAAACACGATCGCTGATTGGGTGGTCGCTGATATATATATGAGCGACCATTCATGAACGGTCTCTAATAAGAACGGTCGCTAATATATGTATCGGGAACCGTTTTCTCATGTCGCTAATAAAGAGACATGTGTACATCCCAACGAATTTAACGGTTTCCTAATATCAACGAACGGTCGCTGATAATGTCACGCCCCGCTTCCTAGTATACGGGTAGAGAATGCGACGAGGCCGCTACGTATTTACTCTGAAGTAAATACGCTAAGCGTATCTAAGCAATATAAAAGTAAATACACAAGAGATAAGATATATAAACTGAACAGTAACTTTATTTATTAATATTCTTTTGTACAATGCATGAAAAGTAAATACAACTGAAATAAAAGCGATGCCTAAACAATGACATAACAGGAATGTAAATACTGAAAGGAAATGTGTACAATGAAACTAAAGCTCTGGGTCTTCAACAAACTGATCCAAGTCTTCAGCAGTAGGCTCGATCTCTGACGTGTCCTAATCACCTGACGACATTTAAAGAAGAAAGAAAGAAAATGTCGTCAGCGAACAAATCGCTCAGTAAGTCCAAAAGAGAAGGGAGAAGTAGAAAAGAAGAAAGAGAGAGAGTAGCTTTTAAAGTTGTATTATATTGTTATGATGTTGTGTTAACGATGTTGTTTGTAGCTTGGTACAGAAGGATGCCAGTGTATACGAGAGGGGTCTCAGTATGCTAGAGACCAGGGCAAACGGAATATAGAGTACAAGGCTCCATTATACAACCCGAAACAACGACAATTGGATTCATGTATGGTGTCTTAAATCTTACAGTCTCGTACCACTTTTAACACCTTCCGTACCAGTCTACCCCTTAAACCCCACGATATCTTGATTGTATTGTTGTATTGTATTGTAAACTGTATAGATTGAATAATTGGATAACTGACCGAAACCATGATATCTGCAACGGATGTAACCGGAGAATCATGTAAATGGATGTAAACTGGAGATCATGTAAATGGAATGTATATCCATGGTTCAGTTCAGTCAAGTTGTATAGGTTGATAGTTGGATTCATGGATTCGTGTTGGATTGTAATATTGTAGATTGTAGATTGTAGATTGTAAATTGTAAATTATACTTAAATTATATTCAAGTTAGATTATATTGAGACTCAAACCTGAGTCAGACAATTAGAAAAGTGAATTGAAGTCCTGATTGTTTTGATGTTATCGGTAACCGCTACCCATGGGCGCAGAATTTGTGTCTTTTTCAAAAACGATTACCGTATTGATAACACCGTTGTTAAGTTGTCTACCTTAGATAGGCAAGCACCCGCTTCTCCGGCTCCTTGAGGCTCAAAAGATTGGTCCCGCTTAAACCCATATTTTCTAGGGTCCTTATGTTAAATTATAGAACTTAAGGGTTTTTTATGTAAAAATACTTTTATATACTTTTCAAAATACACCCCAAATATTTATTAATCGTCTTTAGAGTTATAATGAATGTAGATTTTATATTGTGATATTTCTAGTGAAAATATCCTATTTTCATAATAAATGGTATTTATTGGTAATATTGGTTTTGTATGGAATTCATGGTAATTTAGTGTAAAATGATTCTTGTGACATTTTTAGAAAAAAGTGGAATATTTGTAATAATTCAAAATAGACATTTTTATGTTATATATATATATATTTATATGAAAATAATTTTAGGATATATATAATATTCTAGAAATCTCGTTTTCTTAAAATGTTGTATTTTAAATCTTTCGAGACCGAATGCTCCTTGCGGAGGTCTGCATCTCGCACTACTAAGCCCGAGGATTTGCGATAATCCGCACCATCCCGAACGGGTTCCCCAAAATGGCTTGTAGTGGCGCTTTGCAAAGATTTGTATAAATACTAAATCCTTTAGAAAACGGTTTTATTAAATAAATGGTATTTATTTGTAAAGATGCCGATTTCCCGTATTCTATGTTCTAGGGTCTCCTAAGTCAACTAGACTGCTCCTAACTGGTCTAAAACTACAAGTTGTGAGATATCCCTCAAATCGCCTTTTCACCACCAATTGTGGCCAGGTAAGTACAAGTGAAGAAAGGAGGGATCTGCTCACAAATCACCGTGAGACGGGCCTTTTAAAGTTACCTTTCTCACTTGTCTAGCCTAGGCACCACAAAGTCAGGTTTAGATAAACGACTGAATGCCCACAACCTTCATCTATCCTAATGAGTGCGACATTCCTTAATTGGCTGAGTCTAAATATTTTTTATTATTAGCTCAAAAGTTATTTATTTGTAAAGATTTCTATTTCCCGTATTTTATGTTCCCGAGTGTATCATACTATGTTGCATATGAGTGTGTGAGGAGGTAGGTCGTTACCTCATGATCTACTTAAAGGTATAGAAAGTTTAATGAAGTTAAATGTATAATTGAAACAATGTGGTTGTTGTGGTAAAAATTTGCACATTGGTTGACCGAGTCAAGGTCAACCCCAAGCCAGGTGGGCCTAAACCCAGGTCAAGCGGGCCTATGCCCAGGTCGAGCCCGCAGCCAGCCTTCTCCATGCCAAAATGAAATCATGTAATAAATAATTTTTATAATTTTTTATGCATGGATGTAAACAAAATGGGCATAAAGCCAAATTTTTGTAACCCATGGCTTATGTGCAAAAAGAACTGGCACATGAGCCGTGAGATAGCCAAAATACCATTTTGTAAAACCCAAGGGGCTATATGTAAATATGTAAGCCTATATAAGGCAACATGATGATGAATAAAGGATATACTTTTCATTCTCTCAAAAAAAAACCTAGGCTTTGTGCCTCTTTCCCCTTTCTGAAAGTTCCAAGCCTCCTTCTTCCTTTTGAATTAAATCAAGAGTTTTACTCTTTTTTTTCAAAACTAAATAGTTTTTCACCACAAAACCCACAATGGGGAACATGGATCTACCATCAGATCTCAAAAATAAGAGATTTTTAAAATCTCACATCTCTTGATTTTCAAGATCCGGCCAAACTACAGGAAGAAGAAGGAGACCCATCTCCAGACACCCCACTTTGGGGAAGAACTAGGGCTCAAGGGGAGAAGCCTATCATCAGCTTCAAAACATCCTAGGAATTTAACTCCTCACACACACACACACAACCACACACACACACACACACACATACAAAATAATAAGTGCTCCTTTCTGGAAGTACAACTCCCATTGCAGGGATCAAGTCCTTTTTAGCACGCGAGCGCCCACGTGCTGACACGTGGAGCGCTAACATCCGAGCGCCCGCGTGCTGACACGTGGGGCACTAGCGCTCTTGTGCTCAGAGCACTAGCGTCCGAGCATCCACGTGCTGACACGTGGGGCGTTAGCGCTCTTGCACTCAGAGCTCTAGCGCCCAGAGCGCTAGCGCCCGAGCGCCCACGTGCTGACACGTGGAGCGCTAGCGCTCAAAACGCTAGCGCTCTTGCGCTCAAAGCGCTAGCGACCAAACGCCCACGTGCTGACACGTGGAGCGCTAGCGCTCTTGTGCTCAGAGCGCTAGCGCCCAAAGCGCTAGCACCCGAGCGCCCACATGCTGACATGTGGAGCGCTAGCGCTCTTACGCTCAGAGCGCTAGCGACCGAGTGCCCACGTGCTGACACGTGGAGCGTTGACGCTTTTTCCCACGTATCCTTTGGATGCCCTTTCCCTTTCTCTTATATATATATATATGTATGTATGTACACGTACACACACATACTCTACACCACTGTCCCCCGTAAAAACTCTGCGTGGCTCCCGATATATCCAAACCCTCTCCAGAACAAAACACGCGTACAGTGCACATTGAGTTCGCATGACCAGTTTAACCTGTCAATCAGAGGTTACCTCGCTCCGAAGGCGAGAGGTAATTAACGGCAGCTTAGTCCGCGGCGGCCGGAGATTCGGATCCCCACGATCAATAAACCCCAGCCTACCCTAAGCAGGGGGAATCTGTAATGCGCCTCACAAGCGCGCGCGTATTCCCATCTCAACGGGGTGACGAAAAACACCCTACAGGTTCTGGCACGCCCGGTGGGGCCAATCTTTCCTCTCATATTTCGGGTTAAACATTCATGCGAACTCAGTCAATATACATACCTATATTTATACTGAAATAATGCTCTTTCATGCAGGTTTTTAAGCAATCACTTCTCAACAATGTCTCCAAAGATGAACACAGCTCCCATCTTATACACGATGAAGATGGACTCCAGGACGGTCCTTCCGCCCAGTCTTGGGCAACAACGGGAGGAGGAGCCGCTACCATTTGAATCTATTATGTTCGTGTCAGCTAACGTCGTCCCAGCTCCTCAAGCTCCGGTAACAGACAAACCGGTCTTAAAGGGGAAAAGGCCGAATGTCGTGGTCGCGAATGCGCCCCAACACAAACGCAATTCGGTGTTTGAACAACTTTCCTTGTCCCCGGCTGGGGGCAAGGCCATCAACACCAGCAAAGAAACAAGGCATCTCGGGCAAGCTCCAGCGGCGTCTCTGACAACTGCTCGATTGGGTGTCTTCTCAAGTCTCCCCATCACTCAGCCCATGGCGACTTCCCGAAGAGCAGAAGCCTGCCAAGCGCTCAAGGCAGAGAAGCGGAGGCAGAAGCGACTCAGATACAGAGCCAACAAAAGGGTTAGGGCTCTGGCCATGTTAAAATTTATGAGCCCGGACCGTTCCGCGAAATCATCCGCCAAAGATAAAGAGATGGCTGGGTATATGGTCCATACTGTCTATATGGTCGGACATGAAGAAACGAATCCCCCTCTTCTTCACAGCCATGGTGATGATATGATTGACGCTACCCAGTATCGGCTCGATCTGAGTGATGAAGAGCCCGCTCAGGTCGATAAGCCAGAGGAGCCCTTGGTTCCTGCGGAATTGAGCTCAGGTAATAAAGATGACTCGGTTGTCATAGCCGGAACTACAGAACAAGTGTTATTCCGATGGCTTCAGATGCACCTTCAGGATAGGGATGAGAAGTTAGCCAAGGTACAGTCCATGGTCGACGAATTGGCAAATGTCGCGGCGGATCTCTCGACCCAAGTCGCCTGATTATAATTACAGCAGAATCAAATTTTGGTTCGTGAGCTAGGGACTGATACCCGGAGGCAGCTAACTGATACCCCCTTCAACCTAAGAGCGGAGCGCCTTCGCGAAAAACGGCCGCGGTCAGCCTCCAGTCCCTCCGATACATACACCGAAGGGGAATCGCCTCTGAAAGAGAAACTGGATAAGGTATATTCTTTCAAAAGGGACAAAGTCCACAAGATATTCAAGGACGCCCTAAGAAACGGTCTACAACTGCCAGAATCAAAGAGACCGCAAGAAGTGAATATGACCGACGACCCAAGATATTGCCCCTATCATAGAGTGATAGGTCATGCCATTGAGGACTGCTTCGTTTTCAAAGATTGGGTCGAAAGGCAATACAAGACGGGAGAGATAGAACTGTCTAAAGGCGTGTTAGCAAACAGTCAAGCTACGACCGCCGATTTCATACAAATGGAAACCGAAACCTTTCGGGTACCTAATCCTCCCAGACATGTGCCGTTATTTGAAAAGGGAAAACTAAAGACTGATCGGCCTCAAGGACCAGCATCAGTAGAGGCACCTACTCCAATAGAGAGAAAGAAGAAGGTATACTCCTTCAGGAGGGATGAAGTCCGCAAAATATTCGTGGACGCCTTAAACAACGGTCTGCAACTGCTTGTTCCAAAGAAGCCACGTGAAATGAACATGACCGACAATCCCATATACTGCCCATATCATAGAATGGTGAGTCATACCATCGAAGACTGCTATATTTTCAAAGATCGGGCGGAGAACCAATACAAGCTTGGAAAAACTTCACAGTCCTCGGATGTATCGGCAACCCACAGAGCTACGGTCATCAACACAGCTCCGCCAAGATCAAAGTTCAAAGGGCTAGGATAAGCAAAGAGGACCACCACATCGTTAAACTGGGAACCATCGACCACCACATCATTAAACTGGGAACATCGACCACCACGTCGTTAAACTGAGAACAATCGACCACCACGTCATTAAACTGGGAACAGTCGACCTATAAGTCGTTAAACTGGGAATGTACAAAAAATGTAAATAAACAAAAAATGTGTAAATAAAAGAAAAATAAAGAAAAGCTGAAATAATGGGGCAACTCGCAATAAAAATCAGCGAGTGAAAATAAAAATAAAAATAAAGCCGAAATAATGGGGCAACCGCGAATAAATAGCCGAAATGATAGGGCAATCGCGATCTTCGCGATAAGAAAAGCTGAAATGATAGAGCAATCACGGTGAAACAAAAACAAAAAAAAACAAACAAAACAAAGGCGAATGATGAGTTGATCCTGGTACCATATTCCAGTGCAGCGATGCAGACGCCAACAAAAATTAAATTTTCCAAAATTCTCCCAGCCCTACGGCCAGTCCCCAAATTGACTGCCGTATACAATCCACGGGCTCAAATAATTCTCGTAATATCCATGCCCCACCACAATCACCAGTTACGCGGCTGGTCTCCGCCCTTAGAATTATGCTCCATTGGGAAGACCCACTCATGTGTACTCACGATACATGGGGAGAACAAACCTTTGTGGGATCCTTACGACTCATAAAAGAAAAACACACTTAGGAGTCCTCACGACTCCTAAGGAAAAAATACACCTGCGGGATCCTTACGACTCGTAGGGAGAAAATGCTTTTATGGGACCCTCACGGCCCATAAAATTGAAAAGCCCTAAGTGACAGGGATCTAAAACTGTCTCCTAAACCATCGCTCCCCAATCCCCAAGTGGCGAATGATGAGTCGCTCTTGATACCATATTCCAGTGCAGCGATGCAGACGCCAACCAAATTCCAAATCCCAATGGCGAATGATGAGTCACTTCTGGTACCATATTCCAGTATAGCGATGCAGACGCCGTCCAAATTCCAAATCCCAACGGCGAATGATGAGTCTCTTCTGGTACCATAAACCAAATTCCAAATCCCAACGGCGAATGATGAGTCGCTCCTGGTACCATATTCCAGTGCAGCGATGCAGACGCCACTCAAATTCCAAATCCCAACGGCGAATGATAAGTCGCTCCTGGTACCATATTCCAGTGCAGCGATGCAGGCGCCAACCAAATTCCAAATCCCAACGGCGAATGATGAGTTACTCCTGGTACCATATTTCAGTGCAGCGATGCAGACGCCAACCAAATTTCAAACCCCATACCCCAAATGGTGAATGATGAGTCGCTCCTGGTACCATATTCCAGTGCAGCGATGCAGACGCCAACCAAATTTCAAACCCCATACCCTAAATGGCGAATGATGAGTCGCTCCTGGTACCATATTCCAGTGCAGCGATGCAGACGCCAACAAAATCTCAAAATTTTTCCGGCCCTTCGGTCTGGATCATACATCCTGCAAAACCGTATACAATCCACGGGCGTAAAACGATCCCAATCTCTCCTAAGTCCTACCGGTGAGACCACATTCAAAGTCTCACCAAAAATAAAAATAAAATAAAATAAAATAAAAAATGGTATGTCCACAAGCAAAATGGGCACGGATGAAAACCTAAAAGGGCTCCGTGAGTAAAAACAGCAGGACTGCCGACGAGTTTGTGAAAACCCGAAATGGCGCAAACTCGTAATAAAAGAATGTACTCGCAAGGTCCTCTCGACTTTGTGAGGAAAAAATTCCCGCGTGAGATCCTTACGACTCACAAAGGAGCAACACGCTTAGGAGTCCCCACGACTCCTAAGGAGAAAATACACCTACGAGATCTTTTCGATTCGTAGGGAGAAAATGCTTTTATGGGACCCTTACGGCCCATAAAATTGAAAAGCCTTAGGTGATACGGATCTAAACCTGTCTCCAAAGCCACCAATTCCCAAATCCTTCCGGGGCAAATGATGAGTTGCTCCTGGCATTATTCCAGTGCTGCAATGCAGATGCCGAACAAAAAAAACAATTCCCAAATCCTCTCAAAGACAGATGATGATTCGCTCCCGGTACTATATTCCAGTATAGAGATGCTGATGTCAACTCAAATCAAACAAATCAAACCAACAATCTCTGCGACGGAATCATGTTTCGTCCCAGAATATACCCCGTGTCGAAATCATGCTTCGCCTCAGGCGTATCTGCCTTCCATGTCGGAATTATGCTTCGACTCGAAATCAACCAACGACACTCCGTGCCGGGGACAAGTCGACCAGCGACACTCTGTGCCGGGGACAAGTCAAACAACGACACTCCGAGCCGGGGAAAAGTCGATCAGCCACACTCCGTGCCGGGGACAAGTCGAACATCAGCGACACTCCGCGCCAGGGAATAGTCGATCAGCGACACTCTATGCCGGGGACAAGTCGATCTGCGACACTCCGTGCCAGGGACAAGTCGAACCGCGACACTCCGTGCCGGGGACAAGTCGATCCACAACACTCCGTGCTGGGGACAATTCGAACAGCGACACTCCGTCCCGGGGACAAGTCGATCCGCGACACTCCGCGCCGGGGACAAGTCGAACAACGACACTCCGTCCCGAGGACAAGTCGATCCGCGACACTCCGCGCCGGGGACAAGTTGAACAGCGACACTCCGTGCCGGGGACAAGTCGATCAGCAACACTACGCGCCGGGGAAAAGTCGATCAGCGACACTCCGTGCCGGGGACAAGTCGACCAGCGACACTCCACGCCGGGAAAAATTCGAACATCAGCGACACTCTGTGCTGGGGACAAGTTGAACAGCGACACTCCACGCCGGGGAAAAATCGATCAGCGACACTCCGTGCCGGGGACAAGTCAACCAGCGACACTTCATGCCGGGGACAAGTCGAACAGCGACACTCCGCGCCGGGGAAAAGTCGATCAGCGACACTCCGTGCCGGCGATAAGTCAACCAGCGACACTCCATGCCGGGGACAAGTCGACCAGCGATACTCCGCGCCGGGGATAAGTCGACCAGCGACACTCCATGCCGGGGACAAGTCGACCAGCGACACTCCGTGCCGGGGAAAAGTCGACCAGCGACACTCCGTGACTGGGACAAGTCGAACATCAGCGACACTCCGTGCCGGGGACAAGTCGAACATCAGCGACACTCCATGCCAGGGACAAGTCGACCAGCGACACTCCACGCCGGGGAAAAGTCGATCAGCGACAGTCGACCAGCGACACTCCGTGCCGAGAACAAGTCGAACAGCGACACTCCGTGCCGGGGACAAGTCGATCAGCGACACTCCGTGCCGAGGACAAGTCGACCAGCGACACTCCGTGCCGGGGATAAGTCGACCAGCGACACTCCACGCCGGGGAAAAGTCGATTAGCGACACTCCGTGCCGGGGACAAGTCGAACATCAGCGACACTCCGTGCCGGGGACAAGTCGACCAGCGACACTTCGTGCCGGGGACAAGTCGATCCGCGACCCTCCGCGCAGGGGACAAGTTGATCCGCGACACTCCGCGCCGGGGAAAAGTCGATAAGCGACACTCCATGCCGGGGACAAGTCGAACATCAGCGACACTCTGTGCCGGGGACATGTCGATCCGCGACACTCTGCGCCGGGGACAAGTCGAACAGCGACACTCCATGCCGGGAATAATTCGATCTGCGACACTCCGCGCTGGGGACAAGTCGATCAGCGACACTTCGTGCCGGGGAAAAGTCGATCCGCGACACTCCGCGCCGGGGACAAGTCGAACATCAGCGACACTCCGTGCCGGGGACAAGTCGATCAGCGACATTCCGTGCCGGAGACAAGTCGATCCGCGACACTCCGTGCCGGGGAAACGTCGACCAGCGACACTCCGCATCGGGGAAACGTCCAACAACGACACTCCGTAACTGGGAAACGTCAAGCAGACACTCCGTCTCGGGGACACGTCAACCAGCCGACACTCCACCTCAGGGAAACGTCAAGCAGACACTCCGTGCCGGGGGCACGTCGACTACAGACACTCCGCCTTGCGGAAACGTCGAGCAGCGACACTCCATGCCAGGGGCACGTCTACTAAACCACTCTGGGCTAGGGAAACGTCTACAATGGACACTCCGTCTCGGAGACGCGTTAACCGTCGACCGTCCATGTCGCAAAAAGGGCAGTGCAGGCTTCCCACAAATCGGGAACCAAATCGCTCCGGATTAGAGCATCGACCATCCATGTCGCAAAAAGGGCAGCGCAGGCTTCCCACAAATCGGGAACCAAATCGCTCCGGATCAGAGCGTCGACCGTCCATGTCGCAAAAAGGGCAACGCAGGCTTCCCACAAATCGGGAACCAAATCGCTCCGGATCAGAGCGTCGACCGTCCATGTCGCAAAAAGGGCAGTGCAGGCTTCCCACAAATCAGGAACCAAATCGCTCTAGATCAGAGCGTCGACCGTCCATGTCGCAAAAAGGGCAGCGCAGGCTTCCTACAAATCGGGAACCAAATCGCTCCAGATCAGAGCGTCGACCGTCCATGTCGTAAAAAGGGCAGTGTAGGCTTCTTACAAAGCAGGAACCAGATCACTCCGGGCTAGGGAAACTTCTACCATGGACAGTCCGTCTCGGAGACGCGTCAAGCATCGACCGTCCATGTCGCAAAAAGGGCAGTGCAGGCTTCCTACAAAGCAGGAACCAGATCACTCCGGGCCAGGGAAACGTCTACCACGGACACTCCATCTCGGAGATGCGTCAAGCATCGACCGTCCATGTCGTAAAAAGGACAGTGCAGGCTTCCCACAAATCGGGAACCAAATCGCTCCGGATCAGAGCGTCGACCGTCCATGTCGCAAAAAGGGAAGTGCAGGCTTCCTCCAAAGCGGGAACCAGATCACTCCGGGTCAGGGAAATGTCTACCATGGACAGTCTGTCTCGGAGATGCGTCAAGCGCCGACCGTCCAAGTCGCAAAAAGGGCAGAATCGACCGTCCATGTCGTAAAAAAGGCAGTGCATCCCAAAAGGTGGGAACCAAAGCAAGTCGCCTCCACGCAAAAGAAGATCCATCAATTTCAAGCACACGACCAACATATGCTGTGTGCATTTATTGATGGGGGGTAATTTGTTGGGGTAAAAATTTGCACACTGGTTGACCGAGTCAAAGTCAAGGTCAACACCAAGCCAGATGGGCCCAAGCCCAGGTCAAGCGGGCCCATGCCCAAGTCGAGCCCGCGGCCAGCCTCCTCCATGCCAAATGAAATCATGTAATAAATAATTTTTATAATTTTTTATGCATGAATGTAAACAAAATGGGCATAAAACCAAATTTTTGTAAGCCTATGGCTTATGCGCGAAAAGAAGTGGCACATGAGCCATGGGATGACCAAAATGCCATTTTGTAAAGCCCAAGGGCTTATATGTAAATATGTAAGCCTATATAAAGCAACATGATGATGAATAAAGGATATGCTTTTCATTCTCTCAAAAAAAACTAGGGTTTGTGCCTCTTTCCCCTTTCTGAAAGTTCCAAGCCTTCTTCTTTCTTTTGAATTAATTCAAGAGTTTTACTCTTCTTTTTTCAAAACTAAATAGTTTTTCACCACAAAACCCACAAAGAGGAACTTGGATCTACCATCAGATCTCAAAAATAAGAGATTTTTAAAATCTCACATCTCTTGATCTTCAAGATCCGGCCAAACTACAGGAAGAAGAAGGAGACCCATCTCCAGAAACCCCACTTTGGGGAAGAACTAGGGCTCAAGGGGAGAAGCCTATCATCAGCTTCAAAACATCCTAGAAGTTTAACTCCTCATATATATATATATATATATATATATATATACATACATACATACATACATACATACATACAAAATAATAAGTGCTCCTTTCTGGGAGTACAACTCCCATTGCAGGGACCAAGTCCCTTTTAGCGCGTGAGCACCCACATGCTGACATGTGGAGCGCTAGCGCTCAGAGCACTAGCGCCCAAAGCGCTAGCGTCCGAGCGCCCGCGTGCTGACACATGGGGCGCTAGCGCTCTTGCGCCCAAAGCGCTACCGTCCGAGCGCCCGCGTGCTGACAAGTGGGGCGCTAGCGCCCGAGTGCCCACGTGCTGACACGTGGAGCGCTAGCGCCCACGTGCTGACACGCGGAGCGCTAGCGCTCTTGTGCTAAGAGCGCTAGCGCCCGAAGCGCTAGCGCCCGAGCGCCCACGTGCTGACACGTGGAGTGCTAGCACCCAAAGCGCTCGCGCCCGAGCGCCCGCGTGCTGACACGTGGAGCGCTAGCGCTCTTGCGCTCAGAGCGCTAGCACCCAAAGCGTTAGCACCCGAACGCCCGTGTGCTGACATGTGGAGCGCTAGCGCTCTTGCGCTCAGAGCGCTAGCGCCCAAAGCACTAGCGCCCGAAGCGCTAGCGCCCGAACGCCCACGTGCTGACACGTGGAGCGCTGACGCTTTTTCCCACGCATCCTTTGGATGCCCTTTCCCTTTCTTTTATACACACACACACTCTACACCACTGTCCCCCGTAAAAACTCTGCATGGCTCCTGATATATCCAAACTCCCTCCAGAACAAAACACACGTACAGTGCACATTGAGTTCGTATGACCAGTTTAACCCGTCAATCGGAGGTTCTCTCGCTCCAAAGGCGAGGGGTAATTAACAACAGCTTAGTCCGCGGCGGCCGGAGATTCGGATCCCCACGATCAATAAACCCCAGCCTACCCTAGGCAGGGGGAATCTGTAATGCGCCTGACAAGCGCGCGTATATTCCCATCTCAATAAGGTGACGAAAAACACCCTACAGCGGTATTTAAATGAAAAATACGATAAAGTGAAATAGCCATAATTTTATGAAATGAAACTTGATCAATTTAGTTGATTAGTGTTTAATAGTCAACATGAGAGAGTTTAAGTATAATTGTATTAATGAGAAGTGAAGTTTTATAAGAAAAACGAATCGGAAATCGGATTTGTTCCGATTCCGTCGGGTTTGTAAATCCGTATTTTAGAATAGAAAAGAGAGGTAGAATTTAAAGACTTACGGGTTTAGGAAAACAAGAAGAGAGAGATTGATCGGAGGGAGTCGCCGGTGCATCGCTTCGACGCCGGGAGCTTCTAGAATGATCGTCGGAAGTTCGCCAGGAAATTCGTCGTATCTTCGCCTCGTGCTCGAATTCAAAGTACATAAGATTTCTTGGAAATTTTAGAGAGTTGGCTCAGAGTTTAGGGTGAGGGGGTAGTGTGTAGGGTTGGTATTTATAGAGTTAGGCTAGGATTAGGGTAGATGAAGGGTTTTAAATAAAAAATATAAAAATGTATAAAAATTCATTAAAATGGAGTAAAAGTGGTATTAAAGGATCTCTGGAAACGATCTCAATAATTAAAGCATGCAGGGGGTCAAGAAGTCCAAAAGCCCCAACTTTGTAGTTGGAGACTCGGTCGTCCGGCCGAGTCGGGCCGAGTCAGGGCCTGGAGAGGTGGGGGTCTCCTGGTTAAGCCTCTGGTACTTTCAGTTTTGTGGGTGTAATGGAAAAATCTGGAGTTATCATGTGTTGGTTGTTGGGCTTCTATAAAATTTAAAACAAAATAAATTTTAAAAATAATGTGGGGGCATGGGATTTGAATTTGGTGGCTTGGTTCAGCAATGCATGCTATTACCAATGAGCCACAAGCTCCTTCTTGTAATTAAATTGCTAATTAATTACTTAAGTCTTGTGCTCAAGCAATAAATACCCCGTTATGGATTTTTGAAAAATGTTTTTGTAAAAACTTGTATAGGAAATTTAGGGTTGTTACAGATAAGGTATTAGTGACTGTTCCTGTAGCTAATATGGTCGCTAATACCAATTTTTCCTGGAAAAAATATAGAAAAATACTATATTCAATACAATAATACATAAAATCACAATATATTACGCCGCAATGGTGTTTCGCATACAAATCAATATAAATGCACAATCCACAACCTATCCAACAAGATCAACAACAAATACGAATACATAAGCATACAAACCACTATATAAACACTATTCATGATAAATCCATCAATACCAACAACTCAATCAAACACATATGGACTAAATTCTTAATAAACAAACATACATAAACTAAATTGTTTTGAATACGAACAACACAATACATATTGTCCTGACCCGGAAAAAGGCACGTGACTGACACTTGAATTATGTGAAATCTATAGGACCCCACCTAATTCAAGTAAGCTAAAGCCCAAAAATCTAAACATTTTTAGGGAAATAATAAAGGTGAAGTTTTTAAATTAAAGGTATAATGAAATCGAGTTTTCCTTTAAAATGCATAGGTAAGGATATATGAAAATGCAAGTGGATTATACTATAGTTGAAAATATTTTTCGTCTTTAAAAATTTGGACAGCACCTCCCTTATATATTTTGATCCAAAACCACATACAAGCAATATATAGACATCCCTAAGCGGGAGCTAGCTCTTCGCTAATTGGCGGAATTACAACCACGAAATAAACATATATACGACGCCCTACGGCGAAGATCAAACACAGAAAGAATAAATAAGACAAGAAATCATCATCTCAAAGAAGCGAACATACACCAATCGCTTTAAGTCACGCAAATACAAGTCTGACTAGGTCTACCAATATACAAATTCTAGTTTCTGGCTGATGGAGTTTATCTAGATACAATAGAAGGGTACAAGAGTGGTCACGATCCAGCGTATGTCCCACCTACCAAAGCAAAACACCCAGTAGGAACTGTGTGCCAGCAATACCGCTACTGATCCAAGCGGTCAAACCTGCAAGAAAGCTGTGGCACAACGGGGGTGAGTTGCCAACTCGTGAGTAGAAAACATCAGCTGGTAGAAATCGAATAAACAACGATTCCTATGTCATACTGTATCATAAAGATAATACTATGATCTCTAGGGTGACCATGTATGCATATATGTCAACAATAGAGTCAAAACCAATGGCATATACAAATAAACATTTGAAATCATATGCCTTTATGCATATGGATATCATCCACGTGTGTCCATCAACGACACAATCAATATCATGGAACCTGAGTATCCAACATCGACACTCGAATCATCGTGAAAACATATGTCAGTATGTATGAGGATATCAACCAACGTGTGTCCATCAACGACTTATTAAAATTATAGAACTTGAGTGTCCAACATCGACACTCGCAATATCTTGAAACCCGTGTCCAGTATCGACATATAAATTCTCATATCTCGGGCTCCGTCGGTCCGGATCGGCCCATGGGCTCCGTCTCACAACTCCGGTCAATATCCTCAGGATAACCACCGGGTCCAAACTATCACTGGTAGGTAGTGCTCCTTCCTTCCAGTCTCATCGTCATCCCCACGATCTTCTTGCCCGGGGTATCTTACCCGGGTCCACCATGTACCCGCGGTTCGTCCAACTCCTCGAATCGGGTCTCGAAAACAATCTCGGAACAGAGAAAACTCATGGTGGACGCCTTGAAATCACATCACAAGAAACCGCGCTTTTAAAACAATTTATAATTTCCTTTGAAATACATCCGCGGTTCTCAAATCTAGAAATCTCATGAAAACAGTATCTCGAGGCATATAACCATAACGTATGATGTGTGCAAACATAGAACAACAATATGAGCATTATCAAGTATATCATGCAGGTCAAGTGATAGTACTGAACAATGAATGTACTTTACGGTTATGAATATTATCATGATATGACAGTTCTACCGTGCAAGTGGCATGACAATTACCGATGATGAATGTGTGTGAGCCAGCAAATCTATGTAAGTGTAACGTGCGCATCATCGATAATTGTGCAGGTGTACTAGCAGACGATATCATAAGGAATAATGGAAGCACATGTGTATATATATATATATATATATATATATATAATACAATGAGAGTAAAATGAACGTAACAGAAAGGTAAATAGTAACATAAAAGGCTAAGATATACTTCGATATACGATCCATACAATTTTCGTATCTAAAATAGTACGAATCTTTATTTTTAGAAAAGTATGGACTAAGATGTTCTTAAAAAAAGGCAATACCTTTGAAATTTGTAGCGTCTCTTGGTTTATCTTTTGAATGTATACGATTCGTTAGTTTTGAAAATAGGTATGACTCAAACCCTATTCTAACATCTACTTAAGTAATTAAAAGCCTAAAAGGCTAAACTAATCCGGAGTCAAAAGTACGGATCAATCATCATCTATATATCTTGTACGGTATAGTCCGTCTACGGCCTTCTCAAAATTGAGGGTACGGGTCAAATATCATATATCATAATTCGTATGGTATGATCCGTTGTATGATATCATAAATAAGGGTAAGAATCTAAGGTCACGTACAACATATCACTCTTTATTCTTATATAAATATATATATGTACACATATAACTCAAGTCGCATCTATATCAAACTCATATCATGTCTTGGCAAAATTATCTATATTCTCATATTATCTCACATCCGTATATCGACATATTAAACTAAGTCATCTTATTTCATCACATTCTCTTTTCATCATATCAATATCTCACATCAAGTCATCTTGCATATACATCACATTCTCATTTGTATGTATGTAGAATCTCATATCATCTATTGGCATACGAATATAACATGTACATCGCCTTGCATCCTCAAGACAACATATCCACTAATGTTATCTTTAATCGTATTATCTTATAATAAAAACTTTAATCATATCCGTAAGTTCGTAGCATATCTTTTCTCCAAATATAATTTATATATCAATTTTCCATATCAATGGTTACGGGGTGCTATACGCCATCCATCCGACTTCCCCCGTAGATATAAATCTACTCACCTGCCAAATCCTCGCTTAGTCAAAGTCGATGTGCTTCATCGTCTCGGAAGTCCACGCGAAGGTACCTACATATCAACACACAATCGAAACGCTATTAAAATAAAATCCTAAAACCGATACGGCACACGAATTGCTTATAGGTTAGAACATATAGCTTACGCATGCAAAAACAACCAAATAACCCTCGTCGTTGACGTACAAACGTCCGACAACCGAATCACGTCAAGAAATTCATAAATCCAAGTTCAATATCGGAAAATATAATATGGCAACTGAGGAAATCACTCCCAGATCCTTGCACAGATAGATAGGGACAAAACTAACAATACAGGGGCTAGGTTACAAGGAGTGTGATCTACAAGCAAAACCCCATCACCAACTCAAACAAAATGGCCAGTGAGAAAGCCATTCTACCTAGTGTCGCCATCCCCACTTGCAATTCCTTGTCTCGTTCTTCTATGGTGGTCATCTAATGGTCCTACCAGGTCAATGAAGTTGTTCGATTTTCTTGAAAAGAACCCAGGTTGCTTCAGATTCTTAATATCATCACAATTCCACAAAATACGATATCGGCAAAACTCTAAGGTTCAAGTCTCTGTTTGGTCTCTAATACATGACCAAGATCATGCAATATACACTACACCTCAATTACACTTTCACAATTCCAATAATCCTCTGACCTTAGCCAGGAATTTTCAAACTCCACTAATCCTCACTAGTTAATTCTAAACTACACTATGATATACTAAACACTAATAACTTTAACTAAAAGTCTAGAATTATACTTTATTTGCAACTGAAGAAAATTCTCGTGTTGCCCAAATGCCTCAAAGTTTCAACTTGATTCCTTCTTAAGTTTTGTAGTGAGCTTGGGATCATTTTTTTTGAAGGAAGCATGGTGTTTTAGATGGTTTTGGAGATGTTACATGGTAGATGAGGAGGTGGACATTAGAGGAGAAGAAGAAGAAGAGAAATGGTGGAGGAAGAGATAATGAGGAATGGTGCAATGGCGGGAAGAAGATCCCCCCTCTCTCATGCAAGCCATACCTCTTTGTCCCCTCTATCTTTTCTTATTTATTTATTTAATTTTTTTTAAAAGAACAAAACAAAA
This sequence comes from Agapanthus africanus, assembly GCA_030015575.1. Lineage (NCBI taxonomy): Eukaryota > Viridiplantae > Streptophyta > Magnoliopsida > Asparagales > Amaryllidaceae > Agapanthus > Agapanthus africanus. The sequence continues at coordinate 20,656,746 of JASDDO010000028.1, read as the reverse complement.
ACCATTTAAATGCAAATGAAACATGGTGCTATAAAAATGTAACAAATCTTTTGCAACATGTCATGGACATAAACAGGATTAGTGCATAATTAACGAAATATTAATCAAGTTTAGCACTAATTTGCATACCATTAATCGTATACGATTTTATAAAATATCCAAATCGAATAAATTCTTTCCAAATCAATAATTCATATTAATTTCCAATAATTTTCCAAATATTGGTATATAATTATACCATTTTACAAAAACCCTAATTCGCAGATCGAATAGTTTTTCATGAAATATATTATTTTATTATTTAAATTCTAAAAATAATATTTTATTTTTCTGAAATGTTACAATCTTCCCTCAAATAAATTCGGTCTCCGAATTTAAATTTTAAACCCCCAAATAATAAAACATTTTAATAATCAGCTCAAATCAACGGGGTTCTGAAATCACGGAATACACAGAAATATCACAGCGCATCGAGTGTGCATGAAAACAAGCGTGAAACTCAAAATCAAACTCCGTCAAGCGTCACGCAATCACTGAAGTTATAATGAAAATACAAATATCAAAATCCACTACTGAAATTTAAACATACTATAGTCAAAATCATAATACGTATATAGTACGCATCCTTGTAAATTCCTTTAAAAACTGGATAAAACACATGCAAAATCTTTTTCGAATCGTTGTGTGATGCGTAACTCACGGCACAAGTGGCGGACGCTCATTTGTAAAGTAGTAAATATACGTCTATATATATTTGCTTAAGATATACGTTCCGCTTTTTGAAATATCCTAAAAGGTTTTCCTTGATAGAAGTTCGTGTTACTCATGGACACGTAGGAAATAGAGAGACTATAGCTCTTTTTTTAAAAACTCTCGGCAAACTTTTATGCATGCAAAAGTACTCAGGTACTGTACTTGGATCAGTCCTACTCGGCTACTATATAATATAGTACCCAATCATCAAAATATAATGCTCAAGAGCTAAAATCAGCCTCAAAAGGCACATTTAACATCACGTGCGTCTGGTGCGCACGGAAAATCAAAGCCAAGCACAAGTGCCACGAATGTGCACAAAAGTCAAACTAAGTGCAATGGGTGTGTACGGAAGCTTCTGTCAAGTGCAACGGACGTGCACGACAACAACATCGAGTGCATTTAAAGTGCACGAAAATCTCAACCCGGTGCAACTAACATGCACAAATAAAATTTCGATCAAGTGCATCCGGTATCCATAAAATCTCATACCATGCGCCCAATACGTGTGAAAATCCAAATTAAGTGCATCAGGTCTGCACAAAACATCTAGTGCTGTAAAGCGCATGAAAATGAATGTCAAGTGCAACGGGGCACGGAAACAGAGATCTAGTGCAACAAATGCACAAAACATAATCTTAGGTGCACTAGGTGCCCGAAAACTCATCAATATCTCAAATATGCACAAAAACAACACCGAGCGTGCCAAGGTATATAAAATCATAAACGTGTGCAACTGTGTGCACGAAACCCATACCAATGTACTGCTAGCACATGTGAGCTATACTGAGTGCATAAGTCCAGTCAAGTGCATACAACAAGCATCAAATCAAATCGATAATATCGAAATCCATGAAATCATAAACATGTGCTGCCAAGGCACAAAATCGATATCAAGTGCAATAGATATGCATAAATCACAAACCAACGTAACGATGTATAATACATAAATTAAGTGCAATAACTGTGCATAATGAAAATATCCAGTAGGTGCAGCCATGGTGCACGAAAACAATATCACGAAACCCAATCATCGAAACTCAAATCCAACCGATAACAGTGTGATACTCAGATCACAAAATGCAAACCTCAATAAATGACATTGAGGTAAACCTCTTTCAATGTCGAAAAATGCCGGTGCGCCAAAAGCTGGCAGAGCAAGAACATTCGCTTGCCTCCTGCTCACGGTCTGGCGTCCTCGGTCTTTGAATCCTTGTCTTCTCTGTGTATTACCAATCCCAAAATCTATCCGCTCGTCGGCCCGGTTGGGTATAACGACGGAAACAATTCCGCTCTGGCACTCCGTTGATCCTCTCTTAGCCAATTAACATGACTGCTCGCAAAGCAGCACGTCACTGGTGACGGCATTTGGCCCTCTGAATATGCGTGAAACAATTGATTCTGGGTGCAAATCTTTATCGCTGCAGCATCCTAAAAAGAACCTACTTAAGGTCTCTTCCAATCTTACATATGCTGAACTATACGGAGGTTGGCACTCTTTTCTTAATCCTTTCCTTGTTCTGAGACAACTGCATTCTCAGCATGGCTTCCCTCTGGAATTTGGCCGTATCCAACGCCTCTACATACATGTCAATCCTCTGACATCAACGGGGAGTAACACGGCTCATTAACATCTCTCACGAACCTATTGTTTAACCCGTCTTCATCATCGTCCATGTCGATGTCATAACTTGCGGGCTAAGTGCTGTAATTCATTCTCGGCAACAGTCAATCCAGATTCATTCACACGGACTCGAAATAACAAACTCGGGTATCTTCACCACTCTCTGGAAGATATCTAGCCAATAGCATTCTCGGGAACTCGTTCAATTTATCGGAGGAATACACTTCATTCATCCGTTCTCGATCAACTCACAACGCCTCTGGGTGAGTTCCTTCTATCCGAAGCTGGTCAACCTACTGATCTCACATCAGAGCATCCAATGAACAATGTCCTCTCTTGGTCGATTTACTCTAGATCTGAGTAAGATCTTTCAAACTGGAATTCTTCAACTCAACGGAGCCTTCGTCGGCGCATCAGATCAAACGAATCATCTCAGTCGCTCAACTCAAGATAGACTAGCTATCTTTTGTCACCTCTCTGCCTAAAATCTCCTATGGTTTCAGCTCATAACTCTGGAGGCAACATCCCGTCAATCTAAGCAACAGCTGGGTCGTCTGTCTGCACGGTATACAACATCGCTACCTCTGGGATAGGCTGTATATCAATAGTCCTCTCAACCGACAGCCTCTATCATTGGCCCGATCATCTGGTGCAAAACCTAACACTCGTCTATAATGAGAGATCTCAACACAAACTATGCTGATGCGTTCCTAGGTCACTGGAAAAACATCATGGTCAGTCCTCGTCTGTGACGAGCTCTCTCTCTCTAGCAGCAGCTCTCTCTGTGCTCAAAGCCATGGTAACAGGAACCTCAAGCAGGTATCGATGAAGATAGATCATAGGAACGAATAGAAATATAGATCTTACATCCTAAGGTCACTTAAGCAGAGTATCGTATCGTAAGTATGCCGCGGAACATATGCACGGTACATCACTCTACTCAAGCTACCTACTCCATCAATCAAGGTCAACCTATGTAACGAAAGTTTGGGTCTAATACCCCATCGGCTAAGTCTAAGTTCCGTAAGGTCAAGCCTAGGTTCCGAAATATATACGCCCTAGACTCCGTATAGTCAAACCTAGCCTCGAAGAAAGGTTAAACCTAACGCTCTGATACCAACTTTGTCACAATCTGGAAAAAGGCACGTGACTGGCACCTGAGTCATGTGAAATCTATAGGACCCCACCTAATTCAAGTAAGCCAAAGCCCAGAAATCTAAACCGTTTTAGGGAAATAATAGAGGTGAAGTTTTTAAATTAAAGGTATAATGAAATCAAGTTTTCCTTTAAAATGCATAAGTCATATGTGAAAATGCTAGTGGATTATACTATAGTTGAAAACATTTTTCGTCTTTAAAATATTGGGCAGCACCTCCCTTGAATATTTTTATCCAAAACCACATACAAGCAATATATATAGGCATTCCCAAGCGGGAGCTAGCTCTTCGCCAATTGGGGAAATCACAACCATGAAATAAACATATATACGATGCCTTACGGCGAAGATCCAACACAGAAAGAATAAATAAGGCAAGACATCGTCATCTCAAAGAAGCGAACATACACCCATCGCTCTAAGTCTCGCAAATACAAGTCTGACTAGATTTACCAATATACAAATTCTAGTTTCTGACTGATGGAGTTTATCTAAATACAATAGAATATAAAGGGCACAAGAATGGTCACGATCCAACGTGTGTCCCACTAACCAAAGTAAAACACCCAGAAGGAACTGTGTGCCGGCAATGCCACTACTGATCCAAGCGGCCAAACCTGCAAGAAAGCTGTGGCACAACGGGGATGAGTTGCCAACTCGTGAGTAGAAAATATCAGCAGGTATGAATCGAATAAACAACGATTTCTAGATCATACTGTATCATGAAAGTAATACTATGATCTCTAGGGTGACCATATATGCATATATGTCAACAATAGAGTCAAAGCCAATGGAATGTACAAATAAACATCTGAAATCATATGCATGTATGCATGTGGATATCATCCACGTGTTTCCATCAACGACACAATCAATATCATGGAACCCGAGTGTCCAAAATCGACACTCGAATCATCATGAAAACATATGCCTTTATGTATGAGGATATCAACCAACGTATGTCCATCAACGACACATCAAAATCATAGAACCTGAGTGTCCAATATCGACACTCGAAACATCATGAAACCCATGTCCAGTATCGACACGTAAATCCTCATATTTCGGGCTCCATCAGTCCGGATCGGCCCATGTCCCTCTTACGACTCCGGTCGGTATCCTCCGGATAACCGCCGGGTCCAAATATCACTAGTAGGTAGTGCTCCCTCCTTCCAGGCTCATTGTCATCCCCACGATCTTCTTTCCCCGGGGTACCTTACCGGGTCCACCATGTACCCACCGACGGTTCGTCCAACTCCTCGAATCGGGTCTCGAAAACAATCTTTGAACCGAGAAAACTCATGGTGGATGTCTCGAAATCACATCAAGAGAAACCGCATTTTTAAAACAATTTATAATTTCATTTGAAATATATCTGCGGTTCTCAAATCCAGAAATCTCATGAAAACAGCACCTCGAGGCATATAACCATAAAGTACGATGTGTGCAAACATAGAATAGTAATATGGGCATTATCAAGTATATCATGCAACAGGTCAAGTGATATTACTAAACAATGAATTTACTTTATGGTTATGAATAATATTATGATATGGAAGTTCTACCATGTAAGTGGCATGGCAATTACCGATGATGAATGTGTGTGCGCCGGCAAATCTGTATAAGTGTAACGTGCACATCATCGATAATTGTGTAGGTGTACTAGCAGATGACATCATAACGAATAATGGAAGCATGTGTGTGTGTGTGTGTGTGTGTGTGTGTATAATACAATGGGGGTAATATGCCGGCTGCGGCGGCAATGGACCCTGTGCAGACCACGGTTGCGGAGGTAGAACGTATTGTTACGAGAATTGTTCCTACCACGCCTCCATTTGAGCTCTCCTAACTGCTTCATGTTTCTCCCTCTTCTTATCTGCTTCATCCCTTCTCCTGAGCTGCTCCTCTAGTTCATTGATCCGTTGTGCCTTAGCTGATTGTTGGTTAGAGCGAGGGGTCGACGAACTTAAAGTAATTCTTCTGGAACTGGACCGCGAAAGACTAACGGGACCACCGTATAGAGGAATATGACCGTGTCTCCTCGACTGGGGGAAAAACTGCTTTATAATAGATACCTCGGCCTCCGTAGTAAGAGGATTGTCAGCCGGATATTCGGAATTTGATTCCCGATAGCTTCTCCTCGCCTCCTCGAAATCCTTCTTCGATAAATAAAACAATAATTAATTTTCTTTACGAAATTAACAAGTGTAATTAATTTACTTAAAATAATTGAAAAATGCAAACTTATCACATATTGAGTGGCCATATCCATCCTTTCTTCTGACATGCCCTCTCTTATGTGCAATGCCTCCCAAGTCTCAGGGAGGCTTGGCTTTTTCCTGCCTTCTCCTGTAACGAATATTTGATTTATTTATACGTGAAGATATGTAACGATGAAATTGAAAAATCGAACATTTATGTTATTAAAGATAATCTAACCAAGGTAGCCCTATACTGATCAGTAGGAACCGGTCCACCATAATGATCATCTGTGGCTTTCCCTCAGTTCTGCTTATTCCTTTCTGATACTTCCTGCTTATTCAGAAGATAATATCTCTAAGTGTAATTTATCTAAATTCGCTATTCAAATTATTTAAGAATATTTTTAATTACCTTTGCTTCGGGTGTATCCCAATGCAATATGAGAAACACAAACTGATCTCTATGGATGATGGAGTGAAGAGCGGCAAAACGTTTCTAATCATCCGTAAATTTTTCCAACTGTTTGAATTTTTCTTCAATTTTTGACGCCATCTCTTGAATAGTTGTGAGATCTTATACCGGACATGCATCCAATGTCTGTCTATATCGTCTTCTAAGACGAAATGTTTCTATAATACAGATTAATAAATATATTATTTAATAAATTTATAACATATAATATGTATGCATGTAATGTTGAAATATAGTTGAGTTATGTATTAGTAAGAGTGAGCGACAAGTCCATACGTATGCTTCCTAAGGGTTATCTGCAAACGTGAAGCCCACGTTCCAGAAGTCGGTGTTGTGGACGAGAATACCGATATAACCGTGAAAATGTGTAGCCCACATATCCGGACCTACGGGCTTCCCACCTACCCATTGCAGAATTATCCTTTTTCCACACATATCGTAATTCGTAATTTCGTTTGCAACACCTCTTCCGAGGTGTTCAAACCGGGCCAGATTATCCCCCGCAGCCTGTACCTCATCAATACATGTGTCTGCTATCTCTATCATCATATCGATTTGAGGTCGAGCAGCAGCCCACCGCGTCATTTCCTTCACATTGTCCCTATCTCGATACGGTTTTTTATTTGTAAATCACGAGGATGAGCTAATGCATGAATCCACTCATCAGTGACGGAATCCGAGAACGGCCGAGGTTCTCTACTCAAGTCCGTGCACCGCTCGTCTAGGTGTGCATACGGATCATGCTGCACCGATGGACTTGCATCCTCTTGATCAAATGTACCTATATATTTTAATTTATTATAATCAATTCAATAGTTATTTGAATAAAATAATGCGGTCAATGATTATTTAAAACTCGTAATATATACATCTACTCTCAGGATCAGGCTGTGTCGAGGAGGAAGTATTTTGATCTCTTTTCTTTGAAGAAAATGCTTTGACAAATTTTTCGAATATACCTTTCCGTCTCATCTGTTTCATGCAAGAGTAATGACGATACAAAATATATAATATGCATAAATTATTAAACTAACAAATCAATACATTACAAGTGATTAGAACTGTAAAAAAATTTATATATCATTTACATGCAAGTGATTATAAGTTTTTATAACTGCAAACTTTATAATATATATCAAATGATTGCAATTGTTTACAACTGCAAAGTTTTTCATATGTCAACCAGATCTACTTCATCAAGGTCAACCTCGTCGGTAAAACTATCGAACAAGGATTGTCATGCCCCGCTTCTCAGTGTACGGGAAAGTAGACGTGGTGAAGCCCGCAACGTATTTACTCAGAAGTAAACACGTTAAGAGAAAATAAACAATATAATAAATGTTCATAAGAAATGACAAGAGATATAAATAATCAGCAACTTTCTATTGATTAAACACTCTTTACATACAGCTGGAAAGTAAATACAATACTGGAAAGCGATGCCTAAATAATGGCAAATGAACTGAAAGTAAAGTAAGTTCAAGTGAACTAAAACTTCGAATCTTCAGTAAAGTGCTCCAAATCGTCTTGGCTGGGCTCGATCTCCTGAGAGTCGGGTCATCCCGACAACATTCCAAAGAAAGAATAAATATGAATGTCGTCAACGAACTAGCACTCGGTAAGTCCCAAGAGATAGGATAGAAATAGACAAATAGAGTGAATAGAACTGATAAAGAAAATGTTAGTTATGCTAACGTAGTTGTTTGTAACTTGGTACATAATATATCGGTGTATATGAGAGGATTCCAACCTGCTCCGTGGACTAAGGCATATAGAGTACAAGGCCCCTTCAAAACCCACGGGACAACAACAACGGATATTCAAGTTATGTGTATTATAGTGACCGTCTCATTCCACTTCTAATACATTCCGTACCAATCTACCCCTTAAAAACACCGTAAATATATATTGTGCTGTTTTATAGATGTAAGACTTGCTGATACTATGGTATAAATTTTTCATGTAAACGGATAAGGATGTAAACGGATAGTAGTCAAATCAAGATGTATCCATTGTTCGGTCAATTCAAGTCATGTTGATTTTGTTCTGGTATAGTTCTGGTATTTATGTTCAAGTTCAAGTATAGATTGGATTCATGTTGTATTGGAGTTAAGATTGGATTGTATCCATGTTTAGATTATATTCGGATTAGACTGAGACTCAGATTGAGTCAGACACTTAAACAGAATTGGATCATGAATTAGGTTTAGAAGTTATCGGTAACTATTGCACATAGACGGCAGCATTTGTGATTTTTTCCAAACCAATTACCATTGATTACCCCGTTTTAGTTTTCTACCTTAAATAAGTAAGTACTCAATTTCTCCGACTCTCTGAGGCTCAAGAGAATTGGTCCCGCTTAAACTTATATTTACCAGGATCCTTATTGTAATTTAATATAACTTGAGGGGGGTTTTATGAAAATATTTTTAGTATACTTTCAAAATAAACCTCAAGTATTTATTTATCGTATTTAGGATTTTCATGGATGTAATTTTTAAAAGTGAGGTATTCTAGTGAATAAATACCTAGCTTGAATAATATAAGGTATTTTAATGTAAAGTTAACCTGTATGGATTCTTGATGATATTTTCATGAAACTTGTAATTCTTTTCTTTTATTTAGAAAACATGGAATATATTATATATTTAAAATATATGATTTGATAATATTTATATATAATTATTAAAAATAAACTTTATTTATTAAATAGAAAATCACGTTTTTCTTCAAAACTGCATTAAAAATTCCATCGAGATCGTATGCTCCGTAAGGAGGTCTGCATCTCACTCTACTAATCCAATAGATGTGCGATAACCCGCACCAACCGAATCGGATTCTCCAAAGTGGGTTGTAGAGGTACAATCGCAAGGAATTTAAATAATACAATTTAAAAAATACGGTTTTTAATAGTTTATGGTATTTTAATGTAAAAATCGTATTTGTCCCAAAATATATATATTGTTAAAAGCTAATCGTGCTATGTCATGATACGTGTTGTGAGAGGTAAGTCATTACCTCATGAGATTTTCTAAAGGTAATACAAGCAAAAATGATAAAAGATGTCATATGTAAGTTTATGGTATTTAAACGTAAAAGTGTAATAAAAGTTGTTTTATATGGATTTTTGAAATGAAACTTATTTTTAATTATTGTTTAATATTTAAAAAATAACGTATAATGATTTAGATAATTAGTTCTTAAGAAAAGTTGTTATTTTAAAAAGTTTTAGAAATGAATGTCGGTATAACTCCACGTACAGACATCATTGAAAAGAAGAAGTTTTGAGATGTGAAAAGAAGAAAAGAGAGGGAACTTACTAGCTTAGAATTTAGAGGAGAGGTTGATGAAAGAATTGGGAGCTTCATGGAGTCGCGGGGTCTCCGGAATCGTCTCGAATCGTCGCTGTAACTTGACCTAGTGCTAACTCCACCTGTACTCTTTTTTGCCTTGGAAAATTTTGAGGATTTTTGGCAATAGTGTTGGGGTAAAAATTTGCACCCCGGTTGATCGAGTCAAAGTCAAGGTCAACCCCCAAGATAGGTGGGCCCAAGCCCAGGTCAAGCGGGCCCATGCCTATGTCGAGCCCGCGGCCAGCCTCTCCATGCCAAAATATAGATTATGTAATAAAAATTTTTTATGCATGAATGTATGCAAAATGGGTATAAAGCCAATATTTTATAAGCCCATGGCTTATGTGCAAAAATGAAATGGCACATGAGCCATGGGATAGGCAAAATGCCATTTTGTGAACCCCAAGGGGCTATATGTAAATATGTAAGCCTATAAAAGGCAATATGATGATGAATAAAAAACACTTTTCATTCTCTCAAAAAAACTCTAGAGTTTGTATTTCTTTCCCTTTTCTGAAGGTCCCAAACCTTCTTTTTTCTTTTGAATTAAATCAAGAGTTTTACTCTTCCTTTTCAAAAACAAGTTAGTTTTTCACCACCAAACCCACAAAGGGGAACTTGGATCTGTCTTTAGATCCCCAAAAGGAGAGATTTTGAGATCTTACTGTTTCCCCCAATCAGAGCAAGGCTCTGTTTGAATTTTAAAAATGCAAATTTTGAAGCAACGCTTCAAATCCCGTGCGCTGCGCGCAACGCGCCACGTGTCAGAAGTTGATACGTCAGCGCAACGCCCAAGGCAGTGCATCCAATCAGAGCAGGGCTCTTTTAAAAACAAAAAGTAAAAGAAGCAACGTTCAGTTGCGCAACACAGTTGCGCAAACGCTGCGCTGCGCGACACGTGTCTGCGCAGTTGCGTAAGCGCTGCGCGACACGTGTCTGCGCAGCTGCGTAAGCGCTGCGCGACACGTGCCTGCGCAGCTGCGCAAGCGCAGCTGCGCAAGCGCTGCACGACACGTGTGCGCGACACGTGTCACGCGCTGGGGGAGTTGCGCAAAAACAAAATGGAGATTTAAAGAAATCTTTTCTGTTATTTTTAAAATAAGAAGATTTTCTTCTGTAAAACAGGGGCCTTTGGATCAAAGATCCAACGGTGGGGAAAATTCCCCAAATCACTTAGAAAAAGATCTCTTTAACAAATTTAACTAATTTATGAGCACTATAAAAAGGACCCCAGACCTCAATTCAAGATCATGAACATCTTGCTAAAAAAAAAAGAAGAGAACTCTTGGGCACTCCTCAAGAACATAAAAAAAAGGTGAAAACCTTTAAAAGAAGAGAAAACTCTCTTATGAACAGATCATTGATCTAAGCACAAAATCATTAATCCTCAATAAATAAATAAATAAAAATAAATAAATAAAAATAGTGCCTTGCACTTGTTATGAACCTTTGGTTCTCTGAGATGAGGAAAAACAAGAAAAAAACTTGTTTTTCTTTGATCTGAATTTAGATCAAAAACTGCTTTGCACTTCTGTTCTTGAATCTAAAAGATTCTTAGTGCTTTGCACAAATGCAGTGCATTATTTAAAGGGCCAGGCCCAAATCAAAAAGACCTAATAGGCCTAAATAAATTGCAAAGCAATAAAAGGGCAGAACCCCATTTGAATTGATACTCTGTCTGAGCAGAGCCCAAAATAAATGAACAGCCCTGGTACAGGTCTAACAGACCAACAACAAATAAAAATTGGACTTAACCCAATCGTGGCCATAAGTCCTTAAATTAAATTGACTGAGCAAAATGGCTCTCCTAAATCAATCTACATCCGGTTCGAGGGTACATCTCCGAACTCCTTTGACATCCATCGTTGTAATTCCTCAACGACATCAAAGAGGTGACGGGTCCCAACGACCACACACCCACATGGACCGAAATGTCCTTAAACTAATATTCGTCCCAAAATGGGTTGATGGACCGAAAAGTCCTTAAACTAATGTCGGACCGAAACGTCCTTAAACTAATGATGGACCGAAACGTCCTTAAACTAATATCGGACCGAAACGTCCCTAAACTAGTATTGGACCGAAAAGTCCTTAAACTAATGTCGAACCGAAACGTCCTTAAACTAATGATGGACCGAAACGTCCTTAAACTAATATCGGACCGAAACGTCCCTAAACTAGTATTGGACCGAGGCGTCCTTAAACTAATATCGGACCGAAACGTCCCTAAACTAGTATTGGGCCGAGACGTCCTTAAACTAATATCGGACCGAGACGTCCCTAAACTAATGATGGACCGAAACGTCCCTAAACTAATGTTGGACCACCACGTCCCTAAAACTGGCGATAGACCACCACGTCTCTAAACTGGAACATGGACCAACACGTCCCTAAACTGGCGATGGACCACCACGTCCCTAAACTGGAACAAAAGAGCCTCCAAATGCTCTTTTGCCGGATCTAAACGGTCCCATTTAAGTTGATCTTAGACCCAGACACGGCTAACGTATCCTTAAACATTCAAAAGGACTATAAAACCCTAAATCAACTTCGGTTCGAGGGTACATCTCCCAACTCCTCTGACACCTATCGTTGTAATCCTTCAACGACGTCAGAGAGGCGACGAGTCTTGAAGACCATATCTATTAAATCGACCATCACGTCAAGTTGATCTTAGTCCAAAACAGGACTAACGTATCCTTGACGAACGTTTAAGTTGATCTTAGCCGCAACGCGACTAACGCATCCGTAAACTAAAATCACTAAACCCAAATCTAAATAAATACAGATTTGGACTAATCCACGTCCTACGGACGACGGCATTACTCAATCTCCGTATACAATCCATGGGCAACCACAAACAAAACAAACACACACGACATGAAGTGAAATTCTGGAGAAGGAGAAAATGGCTACCGCGATGCGGCAGCGTAATTAACTGCAGGGGCTTGTGCCTGCAGGGAAGAGCGTCCCCACAATCAAAAACCTCTCAAGCGAGGGGGAATCTGACAAAGTCTGCTACATCGGCCGCATCCGTCTAAACCTTCGATACACGGTGCCATAAATCAACTTGGCATCTTCGAAGAGGTAGACGGATCAAACCAAATAGCTTCTGCCCCGAATCTCAGGCACAGACGCCCTAATGTCTCGGCCGCCATTCGGAGGGGAACTGATTCTGACACGTCCGGTGGGACCTTTTCCTCCTTCCACTCCACACTTCGTGTGTCGTCTTCGCGAACCAATCGCGTTTTGTTAAATGGTTGCCTTTGGATTTCAAGTTTACTAAGATTTGGTCTCTCATTTGGTGCAGAAGAGAAATCAAGCATCGATGGCCTCAACCTGTTCGAAGTGCTCCAACTGCGGTTGCAGCTCGCGTCTGGCCTCAACTGGGGGCATAACCTACGGGCCCCAAGCGGCCTCTTTGTTCACCATGCCAGTGAAACAGGTAACTCAAGCCACCACGGGGTTGTTTTTCGGAACTATGCTTCCCCCAACAAGCTTTAGCACTCCCGTGCCCGTACAAGAAGCTCATAAGAAGTCGGTCTTTGATCGACTTTCAATTGCTGCGACCCCTCTCAACTGGTCGTCCAATACCAGCATCTCGGTCTTTTCCAGATTGGACCGAAACTCCTGCGGGCCCGCCAAGAAGCCCAGGAACCATAAAGTGGCTGTCCCAAGGAGGGCAACGGCCGTTGCTCCAGAAGTCGTTAAGGCGTCTTCTCCCGTCAAAGAGTCAGTCTTTGCAAGACTGACGATTCCCACTCCTGCTCCTGCTGGTCAGAAGACATCAGTCTTCAATAGGCTGATACCGGCAATCGCCCCACACTTAAACAGGGGGCAAAAAGAAACTATCTTAATTTCCAAGCCAGTTCCAACGGCTCGTCGTGCTCGACGTCGCCATTGGCAACGAGTGAGGAAGGCAGGGGGCAACTCCCCCTCAGGGCTAACTCCACCTGCTCCAATGGTGGAGGTCAACGCTGTTGTTCCAACTGGGAACAGCTTTGAATTACCGAGGAGGGTGAAAAAGAACTCTCCAACTGCTACATTGAAAAGGCCTCCTCCACCTATGGAGAGAGATCCGGAGACAAAGCAGGAAAAGCCCCCTCAACGGCTGTCGTAAAAAATATACAAGGTTTGGCGGAGGATTCAAGACTCCGTAATTGACCCAGACCACTTTCGTCGCCAGAAAAAGGCGAAGGTGGAAAAGGACAAGGACCGTCCCATTAAACAGCAGGGGACAGCAGTTGCTAGGATGCCCATTTCAACGGCTCCTTCAACCTCAACGGCCCACAAAAGAAGGAGGCCAGAGAAAGCTCCCGCGTCAGCGGCAAAGGTTAAAAATGGTGAACCTAAACGCCCCAAGTCAGGGGGCATAATAGTTCATACGGTTTACATGGTATCAGGAAAAGAAGACAGCCGTGCATCAACGGGTCATAGACCGCTTACACGGTCAGTGACCAAGGCTCAGGAGCAACAACAGAAGCTCCAGGAGATGATGAACGCTATGGCTGCACTTACAGGGCCAAAAGAAAACCTTGAGACGTCCTCCGATGAACGTCAGGAACAAGAGACTGACGCCGAGTTCCTTCGCCGAATATTGGAGAAGAAGGACAAAGAGACTGCTGAACAAGCAGCCAACATACAGCGTATGGGCCTCCTCTTCCAAGACATGATAGGAATGATGATACAACAAGATCCTCCGGCTGAAGAGCCCTCGATCGTCCTTGGAGATGATAGGTGTAGCGCATTGAAAAGTCGTTTTGGTGTTTTCCTGAAAATCGGTGAAAATTCGGTATTTTTCCGAAAACCGTCTTTCGTGTTATTTTGCAGTTTAGGACTAATTATACCTAAAAAGGATAGGTAATTGCTTGTTTTTAGTATCTAATGAGTTACTTATGAAATTTTGGTCATTTAAAATTTTTTCCCTTTTTTCAATTTTTTAATATTATTTTAAGCCGGTAAGAAAATACATTAATTAGCGATAAATACAAATTTAAATGGGCTAAAATTAAGCTTTAAAATCATGTTAATTAAAATCTAGTTGTAACATAAATTTTTAGTAATTTATTTTAAGTTTTAACTAATTTTTATTATGGAAAACGAAATTTATTGAATTTTAAGCTAAAACTTGCAATTTTGAACTTGTAGGGGGTCTTTTTGCATAGAATTTTTTTTGTAAAACCTCTCTCATTCTCCCCTCACCCCTAGGCCGGCCCCACCTCAGTAGAAAGCCCACAAAATTTTTCCCCATCTCATTTGAACAAAATGATATGATAAGGGCTTTAATATATTAAATTGGGTATGGGTTTTGTTGTTTGACTTGGTCTTTTGACTTTGAAACTTCTCTACACTTTTCCCCAACTCCCCCACACCTCTCCCCACTCCCTCCTCAGCTCAGAAATCCTGCACCAACAGCCCCAAATATTTTCCCCATTTCTTCTTCTCTTTTGCTTCATTTTCATCTCAAAAATTCAATAAAAATCAACAAATCCTTCACTTTTTCAACACAAAACCTTATTCCTTCTCTTCTCAAACCCAAATTGGTTCAAATCTTGGAGAAAGATGGCATCTTGGGAGGCTTTAGTAACATAGGGTTTGGGCTTGTGAGGTATAATTTCAATCTTTGGTTAAATTATAGTTTAAAGTGTGCTAATTGAACTTTGAAAATTGTTTTAGTGTTAATTTTAGTGCTATTTGCATACTAGTTTTTTAAGTTTGTGGTTTGAAAATTAATTTAGGGTTTAGAACACCATTAAGAGATTAATTAAGCTATTTTGTTACCTAGTTATTTTGTTAGCTTAATCTAAGTGGTTAACTTTCTAATTGGGCTAAAATCTAGTGTTAATTTAATGTTAGTTTCTAAACTAGTTTTTAAAGGGTTATGGTTAGAGTTAAACTAGGGTTTTTAGAAACCATTACTTAGTTAATTAAAGCTAATTAGCTATCTAGTTGTTTACTAAACCAATCCTTGAGGATACTTTGCTTAAGTGGCTTCAAATTTTGCTAATCTAAGTTAATTTAGTGTGAATTTTTGATTGTGATTGTTAATTACCAAGATCAAGAGAAGGGTTGGTTGTGGAAATTATGTTTTGAAGCATAGTTAATGGTTTAAAATTAGTGTAGTGGCTATCTAGTGGGTTAGTTTGGATTGTTGTGTTGGATTGTGTTAACTTTGTCGCTAATTGTCGATGTTTGCACCAAATTTACAAACTTCTAGCTTACTAGGTTTTTATTATTTATTGTGGTGAATTAATTGCGATATCTAGATTATATTGTTGGTATATCCTATGACTTTTAGGATGTGTGAGTGCGGATTTTTGAGTAGTCGGGTTTTAGTTTTGCCGGGCGACCAAATCGACGATTTTTGCAGTTTTTGCGTTTTTCGCGTGTGTTCCGCGCACCTTGTGCACGTTGTACCTAGCTTGTGAACGTTAGTATTTCCGTTTGGGTTTTGCGTCGTTCTTGATATGTAACCTTATGTTTGGTATTGATGTAAATTCCAGGTTCGGTCGCGGAGACATCAGACGCGGCTCGAAAGGGGAAAGCGGTGATCGGACGTGACTAGCTAGGGATTCCGGTGAGTAGATGTAACATCTGCGGGGGATTATCGTTGGATGGCGCAAGCCGCCCGATAGTTTTAGTAACTTAAAAGATTCTTAGTGATGTTAGTAATTAGGGGTGTAATACTTATATGATTATTTGCTGCATCCATGCCTTATATTGACATACATATGCGAACCCTTTTTATAGGACACCTGCACCATTGCCAGGGTTTTTATATGCAGCACGAGCACTATTCATGCTTACACACACGCCCTGGTAATTGCCATGCCACCACACTAGATAACCTATAACTTGAAACCTTTTACTAATTGATGCTTAAACCTGTGCTATTGCCTTTAATTCCTTAAAATAAAATCGTAGGATTGCTATTCATGTGCATGTACCTCATCATATTATTTGTTCATGCCCAGTCTATTAATCATACATCGTAGATTAATTATTGATACCATATGCATTCATCACCATTGATATATGCACTTATGAGGGTTTCTTGAGATTTTATGATATTTCTGGATTTCGGGGGAAAGCCGCAAAATTTCTAAACTTATTATGTTTTTAAAATATGTAATTGCGGTTTTCTAGTGATGTAAAGTGTCGTCCACCATAAGTTTGCTGTGGTTTTCGAGATCCGTGTCGAGGAGTGGAGGAACCGTCACGGGTACATGGTGGGCCCGGTATGGTACCCCGGGGCAAGATGAATGTGGTGTTGACGTTGAGCCTGGCAGGGGACGGATTACCTACCGGTGACTTCATTGGGCACGGCGGATATCCAGAGGATACCGACCGGGGCCGCGAGAGGATGAGCTATTGATATTGAGATGGGTCAGCCGGATGGCTGAGGCCAGAGACACTATGACATGGATTTATGAGATTTGAGACAGCTTTGAGGTGTCGTTGCTGGACACAGATTGTTGTCGATTCTATGAGTATTATGTTGGCATTTTAAAAGAGTTTCAAAACAAAAAGAGATAAAATGTTTCTTATATGTACCTATTGAGATCTCAGATATTCATGTTGCATACATACACCTGCTAGTACACTGATGTTGTATACACACCTGCTAGTGCATCCAGTCATACCTATATTAGAGCTGCTAGAATATTTGTGTGCATGCATACGATAGCCTGTGTAGATGTTATTTATCACTCAAGAGTTGGCAACTCACCCCCGTTGTGCCACAGCCTTTTGCAGGTCCGCTCCGTCAGTACAGTAGCGGCGGGCGCACTTGTTTCTTTTGCCTCCTTTGCCTGGACTCGAGGTTTTGCTCTTAGGTGGGTTATATTATTATTTTTGTACCACCTTGTATATTCTTTGTATCTAGTGCACTCCATCTACTGTATCTACCAGTATTGTTGTATTTTGACCTAGAGATGAGACTGTGAGATTTGTGGACTTTTTATGCTGTATTTTGGGGTCGAGCTCACTTGAGTTGACATGCTGTTTTTCTTATGCTTCATTATGATTTTTTCGCATGTTGTTGCTTTATATTGCATGGGATTTGTGATTTCCTTGTGGCGAAGAGCTAGCTCCCGCTTGGGGATGCCTTATTTGTTGGATTCATATATATTCTTGTTGTATCCATTTTGGGGGCCAGTATTTACAAAGGAGACTCTGCCGAAATTTTCGGAAAAATTCATATTGTTTTTAAAAAGGGTTTTATATGACTTATTTGATAAACTCGCTTCAATTGATTGGGTTTTCTTCACTCTTTTGCTTATTTGGTTTTGGTTCTGGGCTTTGACTTATTTATTTTACGGACGCCTTGAGACGTTTCGTAAACTTAAGTGCCAGTCACGTCCGTAGCCTGCGGGTCGTGACAATAGGGGAGAGACATCAAATCCTCAGCCCGCTTTATCGGCTAAAGAGGATACAATCTCTAAAACTGATCTGGATGAGTACATAGCCCAGCAAATACGGGTTCATCATGCGGCTGAGGCAGCCGGCCAAGTCGTAAAAACGGGGCGGCCATATTGTCACGCCCCGCTTCCCAAAATGTGGAATACGGGAAGCGACGAAGGCCAGCCGTGCTACCTACGGTAAGGAAAAGTCCTTCCATAGTCACATAAGGCTGTCTAGATTAACCTGTCAAAAATAAAATCCAATACCAAAAGAAAAATACTGATAATCATGCTGCAATGAAACCACAAGAAATCCTAAAAATGGGTCCACTATTTAATTGATGCAATTAAAGATCCAAAACAAAAGATTCGGAATAAAATAAGATCCGAAAGAGATACAAAAGTCCTAATGTCCCATAAGGGCGCACATGCTAAAGGCTAAAAGTAAAGGAAAATAAATCTACGATTACTGATCTTCAACAAAGTCCTGGTAGCCGCTCTGATCCCGCTCAGCCTAAAAACCTGTCTCTAAACCTGAGGTGGCAAATCTCAGGGATGTCAGAACACCCCAGCAAATACTCAACGTATAAAGTGTGTGTAGCATAATAACAAGAATATATAAAAGTGAAGCCCGGTGCGCAAGAAAACATGTATATAAGTAATTAAATGCACTAACACTATGAAACATGTATGTAAGGGATCATGTCATAACCTAACTGGCCACTAAAAGGTAAACTATCCTATCGTAAGCTTGAGTGTGTGCGTCAACCTCTGCAGGAGTATTCCTAACCCAAGAGTGGTGCCCCAGGGGCTAGGAAACACGGGCCCAACTGTGGAATGAACAAGAGACCGCTATAGCCCGGTACGAGCTGTAAACATGTGACCGCTATAGCCCGGTACGAGCTGTAATCATGTGACCGCTATAGCCCGGTACGAGCTGAAATCATGTGACCGCTATAGCCCGGTACGAGCTGTAATCATGTGACCGCTATAGCCCGGTACGAGCTGTAATCATGTGACCGCTATAGCCCGGTACGAGCTGCCGGCATGGGACTCCTGAGATCCTGTTGTACAACGCACACTCAAACTACCCCAACACCCACGTATTTATAGCTGCTATGGTAAAGACTAGAGCACTAAATAAGAATGCTGAAAAGACAGGAACTTGTAGTATGGTAATTGTATGGAAATAAAACTGGTGAATAGTGGTGTGTCATGTCATGTAATTCAGCATTCAAATTAGAGAACTTGTTTTAATATGAGTAGTCTGGAGCAATGAGTAATCATGGCATGTCAAGTACAATAGTTATAAAATGATAGTGCCCATAAACAAGAATAGCATGTTAAGGTTTCTCAATCATGCCGACAATGATAGTCTCAAGTAAAATATTAAATATAGATGATAGAATATGATAAGGTCAAAAATGTAAACAACACTCAACATAAATATGCAGGTATCTGTATTTAACATCCGAGTTTATTTATTGAAAAGAATAATAAATTGAAATATGGTTTTAAAGGGTTAATATAGTTAAATGAGAATGACAAATTGCAGATGTGTAAAGCGGGTGGTGGTAATAGTATAATTACGAGGTAATAGTAAGTAAGATAAAAATAAATGACAGATTGACTAGTTATCATGTAAGTGCTAATAATAAGTTTTATAATCATGTGATAATAGAAAATATTAATACAAATTATAGTATCAAAATAATTTATATGATTAGGACGCATAGAGTGCAGCGATATTATAAGGAGTGATAATGTAGAAAGTTTAATTTATATATATAAAATATTAAGCCCAAAGTGTTTATTGATTAACAGTAATAATGGTATATTTTTATGTTTTAGATTATGATATAAGTATTGATATTTTGCATGCTAGTGTATACCAATATTGTTGCAACAGAAACATATAATTACTTATAAAACTTTTTATATATTAAACCACATTTACATGTTAAAAGTTATTTTATTACGTTTGCATTTTTACAGTTGTTCACTTGATGAAATGATTAATAGGTATTCTAGATCCAAGGGTTTTCATCATATGTACAAGTATTATAAAATATATTAATAAAGCGGCAAAATATTACAATTTTATTTAAATATTGTAAGTTAATAATTTATTTAGAGAATTCCCGATGTTGCATTGACTAAAAAAATAAAAAAATAAGAGTACTTGCCTCGGAGACAGATAAACACGACGACACGAAGAACAACTCCAAGGTTTGATTGCTCGGCTAATTTTGAAGAAAAAGAAAATATTGTGATGGGAAAAAAGAGAAGATTGATTTATATGAGAAGGGGAGAGATGATAATAATTAAGTTGTTATTTATAGAGAAGAGAGAGATTGTTTAAAGATTGGAGAGATTATTATAATTGGAGAGAGAAATATTCTGATGAGATGAGATTTGGATTTGATTTTATAAAAGAGAGATATGATGGGTTGTTATATACTTCTATAAGATATTAGAAAAGTTGTATATATACATATTAATATATAGTGAAAATATATGTAGATATGTATATAATTATGGGTTAATAAAAATAAATACAATTAGTTATATATATAAGATTTTATGATATCAAACAACTAAAATATATTTTCGGTTAAACTATCATAACAAAATATCTTCAATAATATATATGTATGTATGTATATAGATTTGTAGAAAAAAACAATTAAAGAGAGTAGATTTGAGAAAGAGAATCTGCTGAGAAAGATTAGATGAGCGATTGTTAGGATCAGGATTAATAAAAGATTTAAAAATATATTTGGTTTGGTAAAATTATTTAGTTTGGAGAGAGAAAATATTTGTTTTAAAAAGAATCAAGTTATCAGGTGAGACATATATGGTGATTGGAGAGAGAAAATTGAGTTGTTAGTTTAGTAAAAATATTTATATGGTTAAAAGATTTAACATGGGCTCTAATGACTTTTCAAAATTAAATATTCTAACCAAATAAATATCGTAAGACAAAATATCTTATAAATAGAATTTAAAAATGGGTAAAATCTTATGTATATGTATTGTTTAAAGAAATACCAAATAAAATATCTTTTGTTTAAATTATGATACTAAAATATAAATATGGTTATAAAATAGTGTTAGACAAATAAATATTTAAATACTAATAATATGCATATTTAACAAACTTGAAAAAACCATAATTGTATGCATATATCTTAATTAAAAGTATTAAACTCCAAATTATAATAATAATAAAACAAAGCCCAATATATCCAAAAAGAAAAAGGAACGTACGATCGGATAAGGGTGTTACATTCTACCCACCTTACAAGAAATTTCGTCCTCGAAATTTGAAGAACGAAAATACAAGGTCGTGAACTAATTACAAGGATCAATGAAAATAGATGGGTAAGAAAAATCAAGGATCAAGGAAACAAATGAGGGCATGAAGAGTCACGGTCTTGGCTCGAGAAATCGGCGTGTTCAAGAAAATCAGATCAGTGGAAACAAATCTAATAGAACTCTAAGTTACTCAAACAGAATGATGCATTGTAACCATGCCGCGGTACATGGGTACAATATCGTAATTCCATCTCAGTCGCCCGAATCCTATAATCGGAGTCAAGGAAATATGCAGCATGACACACTGGGGAGAACCTATACGTGTGATTCTAACCTAAAAGGTCGGTAGAACCAAGACTAATTTTGACGTCAGCCTGGGCTCTGATACCAACAAAACCTTGTCACGCCCCGCTTCCCAAAATGTGGAATACGGGAAGCGACGAAGGCCAGCCGTGCTACCTACGGTAAGGAAAAGTCCTTCCATAGTCACATAAGGCTGTCTAGATTAACCTGTCAAAAATAAAATCCAATACCAAAAGAAAAATACTGATAATCATGCTGCAATGAAACCACAAGAAATCCTAAAAATGGGTCCACTATTTAATTGATGCAATTAAAGATCCAAAACAAAAGATTCGGAATAAAATAAGATCCGAAAGAGATACAAAAGTCCTAATGTCCCATAAGGGCGCACATGCTAAAGGCTAAAAGTAAAGGAAAATAAATCTACGATTACTGATCTTCAACAAAGTCCTGGTAGCCGCTCTGATCCCGCTCAGCCTAAAAACCTGTCTCTAAACCTGAGGTGGCAAATCTCAGGGATGTCAGAACACCCCAGCAAATACTCAACGTATAAAGTGTGTGTAGCATAATAACAAGAATATATAAAAGTGAAGCCCGGTGCGCAAGAAAACATGTATATAAGTAATTAAATGCACTAACACTATGAAACATGTATGTAAGGGATCATGTCATAACCTAACTGGCCACTAAAAGGTAAACTATCCTATCGTAAGCTTGAGTGTGTGCGTCAACCTCTGCAGGAGTATTCCTAACCCAAGAGTGGTGCCCCAGGGGCTAGGAAACACGGGCCCAACTGTGGAATGAACAAGAGACCGCTATAGCCCGGTACGAGCTGTAAACATGTGACCGCTATAGCCCGGTACGAGCTGTAATCATGTGACCGCTATAGCCCGGTACGAGCTGAAATCATGTGACCGCTATAGCCCGGTACGAGCTGTAATCATGTGACCGCTATAGCCCGGTACGAGCTGTAATCATGTGACCGCTATAGCCCGGTACGAGCTGCCGGCATGGGACTCCTGAGATCCTGTTGTACAACGCACACTCAAACTACCCCAACACCCACGTATTTATAGCTGCTATGGTAAAGACTAGAGCACTAAATAAGAATGCTGAAAAGACAGGAACTTGTAGTATGGTAATTGTATGGAAATAAAACTGGTGAATAGTGGTGTGTCATGTCATGTAATTCAGCATTCAAATTAGAGAACTTGTTTTAATATGAGTAGTCTGGAGCAATGAGTAATCATGGCATGTCAAGTACAATAGTTATAAAATGATAGTGCCCATAAACAAGAATAGCATGTTAAGGTTTCTCAATCATGCCGACAATGATAGTCTCAAGTAAAATATTAAATATAGATGATAGAATATGATAAGGTCAAAAATGTAAACAACACTCAACATAAATATGCAGGTATCTGTATTTAACATCCGAGTTTATTTATTGAAAAGAATAATAAATTGAAATATGGTTTTAAAGGGTTAATATAGTTAAATGAGAATGACAAATTGCAGATGTGTAAAGCGGGTGGTGGTAATAGTATAATTACGAGGTAATAGTAAGTAAGATAAAAATAAATGACAGATTGACTAGTTATCATGTAAGTGCTAATAATAAGTTTTATAATCATGTGATAATAGAAAATATTAATACAAATTATAGTATCAAAATAATTTATATGATTAGGACGCATAGAGTGCAGCGATATTATAAGGAGTGATAATGTAGAAAGTTTAATTTATATATATAAAATATTAAGCCCAAAGTGTTTATTGATTAACAGTAATAATGGTATATTTTTATGTTTTAGATTATGATATAAGTATTGATATTTTGCATGCTAGTGTATACCAATATTGTTGCAACAGAAACATATAATTACTTATAAAACTTTTTATATATTAAACCACATTTACATGTTAAAAGTTATTTTATTACGTTTGCATTTTTACAGTTGTTCACTTGATGAAATGATTAATAGGTATTCTAGATCCAAGGGTTTTCATCATATGTACAAGTATTATAAAATATATTAATAAAGCGGCAAAATATTACAATTTTATTTAAATATTGTAAGTTAATAATTTATTTAGAGAATTCCCGATGTTGCATTGACTAAAAAAATAAAAAAATAAGAGTACTTGCCTCGGAGACAGATAAACACGACGACACGAAGAACAACTCCAAGGTTTGATTGCTCGGCTAATTTTGAAGAAAAAGAAAATATTGTGATGGGAAAAAAGAGAAGATTGATTTATATGAGAAGGGGAGAGATGATAATAATTAAGTTGTTATTTATAGAGAAGAGAGAGATTGTTTAAAGATTGGAGAGATTATTATAATTGGAGAGAGAAATATTCTGATGAGATGAGATTTGGATTTGATTTTATAAAAGAGAGATATGATGGGTTGTTATATACTTCTATAAGATATTAGAAAAGTTGTATATATACATATTAATATATAGTGAAAATATATGTAGATATGTATATAATTATGGGTTAATAAAAATAAATACAATTAGTTATATATATAAGATTTTATGATATCAAACAACTAAAATATATTTTCGGTTAAACTATCATAACAAAATATCTTCAATAATATATATGTATGTATGTATATAGATTTGTAGAAAAAAACAATTAAAGAGAGTAGATTTGAGAAAGAGAATCTGCTGAGAAAGATTAGATGAGCGATTGTTAGGATCAGGATTAATAAAAGATTTAAAAATATATTTGGTTTGGTAAAATTATTTAGTTTGGAGAGAGAAAATATTTGTTTTAAAAAGAATCAAGTTATCAGGTGAGACATATATGGTGATTGGAGAGAGAAAATTGAGTTGTTAGTTTAGTAAAAATATTTATATGGTTAAAAGATTTAACATGGGCTCTAATGACTTTTCAAAATTAAATATTCTAACCAAATAAATATCGTAAGACAAAATATCTTATAAATAGAATTTAAAAATGGGTAAAATCTTATGTATATGTATTGTTTAAAGAAATACCAAATAAAATATCTTTTGTTTAAATTATGATACTAAAATATAAATATGGTTATAAAATAGTGTTAGACAAATAAATATTTAAATACTAATAATATGCATATTTAACAAACTTGAAAAAACCATAATTGTATGCATATATCTTAATTAAAAGTATTAAACTCCAAATTATAATAATAATAAAACAAAGCCCAATATATCCAAAAAGAAAAAGGAACGTACGATCGGATAAGGGTGTTACACATATCCAAGCTGGTATGACCAAATCAAGTACCCGCCGGGTTACATAATTCCCAAGTTCCATGTCTATAAGGGGACTGGTAATCCGCACCAGCATGTTGCCCAGTTCAGGGCGCTTTGCGGCAACACTGACGGTGACGACAAGCTGTTGCTTCGCCAGTTTGTTGGAAGCTTATCAGATACGGCGTTCGAGTGGTACTCTGAGCTCCCGAACGACTATATTAAAAACTTCACGGAGATGGAGCTGCTGTTTACTCAACGTTTTTTAAGTGCCAGTGAGCGTACCCCGATGACGGCACTGATTAACGCCAGGGTAAAACCCGGCGAGACATGGGTTCAATACGCTATACGATGGCGGAATTTATGGTCAAAGTGCGAGCAACGCATTGAAGAACCTCCCGTAGTGGGTATGTTTGTGGGAACTCTCGATCCACAAGCAACCATCTCGCAGTTTATGATGTTCTTCAAGCCGACTACCTTCCAGGCTTTGATTGACAAACTAGCACAGATGGACCAGATGGGCCATAAACCCCCTCTCCCAAAGCCAGACTCCCGAAATGACAAAGGGAAGGGAAAAGCAATCGTTGTCGCTAATGCCCAACAACAGCCAAACAATTCGAAGCCGGTTGTGCGTCAAAGAAATACGCGTCCGTACGTAGACCTTGAGGAGAGACTAGGGCGTCCTTACTCTTTTCCCCGTGATAAAACGAGGAGGTTATTCGAGCTGGCGTTACGCAACAGACTCATAAACCTGCCAGATCCAAAACGTCCGCTGCAACCAAATGACGTCAACGAGCCCAACTACTGTCCTTATCATCGAGTACTAGGCCATCCGATCGAAGATTGCTACGTTTTCAAAAATTGGCTTGAAAACCAGTACCGACAGGGCAAATTTGCGTTATCAGACAAATGGAAGGTGAATCCCCTGCAGCCCCACACCTTTAAAGGGACGAATACGCCGGGGGCAACATGCTCCGTCGTTGAGGAAGCTCCTTGGCAGGTTGTATTATCAGATAAAATGAAGAGGATGCTAAATGATCTTCAAACATGCCCGGCAATCAAATGGAATAACCCATTGGAGCCGCAAGTTATTGAAGGAATGCTGAAGCCTCGCCCGACTCAAAAGATTGGTGGAAATGGCTTGAACATTCATAACCAGCCGTTAAAATCTTCAAAGAAGAAGAAGAAGTCGAAGAAGCCCGCGAAGCCTAACGACAAGTGCACGGACTTGCAAAAACAAATTGACTCGCTGGAAGAATACAACCAGAAGGCACGAATTCCCATTACATTCCAAGAGTATCTCAACCATTTCTTTCAAGAGGAAGATGAGGGAGGTAGTTCGTCGGATGAAGCCGAGGAATATGTGGCAGGCTGCCATGTGATTTCCCATTCATTCATAAACGATGAGGAGACTTCTTGTGCTGAAAAGCTGGGGGCAGATCCCGAACTGAAAATTCTGGAGCCATCGGATGAAATAATTGACGCGTTCCTCAGTGAAGCGTTCTTAAAGAGCAAAGCCGATCGGGAGCGCGAAACGGTTATATTCGAAAGGGTCAAACGCCAGCGCCTTGACGAAAGAATTGAGATACTTTCGTTGGAGCAAAATGCACTCACGGCGGATAAGAGCAAATTCAAGATAAGAAAGAGGTTTGCCAAAGCCGTGTCAACGGGTATAAAGCTACCATCCTCTGAGGAAAGTGTTACTGGTGAAATGGAAAGCCACCCCTCCTATTGCTTATATCATCGGAAGGTGTCGCACCCTACTGAAGAGTGCAAAGCTTTCGCTAGATGGTGGCAAGGATATGTTGCTCACCGGCAACATTTTAAGCGGGAAAAGCGCAAAGCTCGCCGAGAGCAGAGCAGAACAAGCAGAGTGCTTAACAGAACTACCGGTGGTTGTTGCATGATTGACGCCGGAGGATCACAAGTGCCCACATTCGGGAGCGATTTTGATGAGGAGCTAGAGCTTGGCCCCCTCTTTAAAGAATCCACTTCGGGAAAAGAAGAAGGACCGAAGGTTTGCGAGAATATCCAACTACGCAATCGGACGCTACCTGAAAAGAATCTCGGACCTTTAAGCAAGAAAGACAAAGGGAAAGAGAAGGTCTCCGAAGACATCACCGTAGATGACCGAGTTGCGGAAGAGTTAACCGCCAAGAACCCGCCGAAGAGAAATAAGGTAGATTACAACGTCTTGGCGCATTTGAGAAAACTACCCTCACAACTCAGCATTCTTGATGCCCTATTACTATCAAAAGAGGCGAGGGATTCTTTGATTAAGGCACTACAAGATCCGGACCAGTTCCAAGCCTTCCTGGCCGAAAAAAAGATGAAGGATGAACTAGAAGAGGTGCACACGGCCGACGTTGCTTTTGGTGATGAAGACCTCCTTCTAGGGACGTGCGAACACAATCGTCCCCTTTATGTCTCAGGGTACTGCCATGACATAAAGATAGGTAAAATCTTGGTCGATAACGGATCGTCTGTTAATCTACTCAATGTACGGGTGTTAAAGGAAATTTGCATGAGTGTCCAACACCTCGCCCGAGACAAAATCACCATCTCCGGGTTCGACTCTCAATCATCAAAAACTCTTGGATCTGTGATCTTGACGCTACGCTTCGGGTTGCTCGTCACAGATATTAAATTCCATGTTATAGATGCCAAGACATGCTACAATGCTCTGCTCGGCCGACCATGGTTACACGAGTACAATATCATCCCTTCTATACAGCATCAGTGTATGAAATATTGTAGGGATGGTCTCGAGTACACTGTGGCAGGAGAATTAAATCTGTTTTCCGTGAATGAAGTTCGCAAGTATAAAGACACGGAAAGGTGTCACAAGCCGGAGAACAAAACTAACGCAACCATCCCCGTCTTCGGCAGTGATACCGAGGAGGAAGAGGATATAATTTATTCGGGTCCGCCCCAATACACCAAGCCGGGACCATCCGTTCCTTCATTGATCTTCGGTAGTGATTCAGAGGATGAAGTTCATGCTGTATTCCCTGCTCGGCTTTCAATACGAGCTTCTACTGATGAAGAGCAACGTCTGCAAGTAGCCATGGTGTCGCCTAGACATTATAAAAAGCTGGACGCACTCGACACCGACAGTGTAGAAGAATTGCAGACATTTTGTATCCCTCCGGGACAAAAAGGTGAGAGGGCAATCCTATTCTACCGTTCTGAGGAAACCAAGGTAGAAAAAGAGGTTTGGCATGGTGCGGATCCAACGCTGGATAGGCTTCAGCACATTCGTCTACCCAGATATTATACAGAAAGCCTGAAACGGCTGTTGAAGCGCCAAGGGATATCCTTCAAACAGACCGTTAGAAAGGCCAAATTCTATGACAGGATCTGGAACGTTCCCGGGACTCAACGCAAACTGCCTAACGGGAGAATGGAAACAAAAGGGCTCGGATACATCTGGTCAAGGAAACGAGAGCTACTAAACAGCTGTTACGTCATGTATGACTTCGATGAAGAAACGGATGCTCAATGAGAAGACGCTAATTCTAAGCCAGTGAAAGTTCCAGATGCAAAGGAACACAGTCCGTTGTTCGAAGAACAAATGGACAAGCTTATAAGGGAAGCGGGTCAAAAAGTCCGAGATGATCACAATCGTGAAATGGCAATCTATGAGAAAGCCAAAACGCAACGTCTCCTTCAAGAGGCCGTAAAAGACGAAAATGCTGCCCCCTGTCAACCTGTTATAAAAAGGGCTCGACGCGGAGGCAGAAACAAATCGAAAGGCCAAAAAGGCGCTCAACAACAACAAAGCAGGGCTAAGAAGCCACGCAAACGGGAGTCGAGCGTTATTGATCTATCCCTCATGAAGAAAATGGGTCGAGCGTACTCGTTTCCTCGAGAAAAAACGAAGAAGATACTTGATCTTGCTCTAAAGCATCAAATGCTTACATTGCCGGAGTCTAAACACCCCGAACAAGCGAGCGAAGTCTCACACCCGGACTATTGCTCGTACCATCGAATAATAGGTCATCCTCTTGAAGATTGCTTCACCTTCAAGAATTGGGTCGAAGATCAGTATCAGCTTGGCAAATTCGCTCTGTCCGACAACTGGAGGGTAGCGCCACCACAAAAGCATGAGCCCAAGGCCACGGAAGAAAAACCTGTTCCACATTGGGATTGGAAGCGGATTCGCACCTATCACATGATAACAATACTAAGAGAAGAATCCGAGAACATGGATAGCCTTTCCTGGTGCTTCGAAAACAACAATGATGAGGTGATCTCAGAATTTCCCCCAGCTCCGAAAGAGCTGGAGGATGGAATACATACCTATGTAGATAACCTCAAGAAAATTGAGTTGGGGACGGTAAACGATCCGCGGCCGACATTTGTCAGCGAGCTGCTGTCTGAAGAGAGGGTGGCTACGTTAAAGGACGTCCTTGTACAGCATAAAGATTGCTTCGCATGGAACTATTTCGAGATGCCAGGACTCGATCCAGAAGTTGTTGTACATAGACTAGCGATATCCCCGGGTGTCAAGCCAGTTAAACAAGCACCGAGAAGAATGCGGCTCGAGCTCGAGATGAGCATCAACGCTGAAGTCAAAAAGCTGATAGACTCTGGCTTTATCCAGGAGGTTCAATATCCTGAGTGGATAGCTAACATCGTCCCGGTGATGAAGAAAAATGGGACAGTGCACATATGCGTGGATTTTCAGGATCTTAATAAAGCCTGCCCGAAAGATGATTTCCCAGTACCAGTCACCGAACTGATGATAGAAAATACGTCCACGCATGAGATTTTCTCCTTCATGGACGGCTCATCAGGGTATAATCAAATAAAAATGCATCCTGAAGACCAGAAACATACGGCTTTCCGGACTCCTTTGGGAATATTCTGTTACAAGGTGATGCCCTTCGGTTTAAAGAACGCCGGTGCCACCTACCAAAGGGCCATGACGAAGATCTTCGATGACCTTATACACGAAATCGTCGAATGCTATATCGACGACCTCGTTGTTAAAAGCAAATCATACAAGGAACATCTCGAGCATCTAAAGACTGTATTTCGACGCCTTCGACAATACAATTTGAAGATGAACCCTCTTAAGTGTGCATTCGGGGTTTCCTCGGGCAAATTCCTGGGGTTCATCGTTCGACACCAAGGTATCGAAATAGATCCGTCTAAGATCAGGGCGATTATGGAAATGCCTTCGCCAAGAACTCTTAAGCAGCTGCGATCTCTCCAAGGAAAGCTCGCATACATTCGGCGGTTTATAGCTAATCTTTCAGGAAAGTGTCGTCCTTACAGCCACCTGATGAAGAAGGGAACCCCATTCGTTTGGGATCATAAATGCCAAGGCGCACTGGACGAGATTAAGCAGTACCTGCAAAACCCTCCAGTGTTTGCTGCCCTGGTTAAGGGGAAACCTCTTATCCTTTATACAACTGCCCTCGAAGGTTCTTTAGGCGCATTATGGGCGCAGGAGAATGACCAGGGAAAAGAAAGGGCACTCTACTACTTAATTCGAGTTCTACTGGGGGCAGAAAGCAACTACTCCCCCGTTGAAAAACACTGCATGGCGTTAATCTTCGCAATAACAAAGCTTAGACATTACGCATTAGCACATGAAGTCCGTCTCATTTCAAAGGTGGACCCTCTCAAATATCTAATGTCAAAGGCCATATTGATGGGACGACTCGCTAAATGGGCCCTGCTCTTAATGGAGTTCTCGATAACGTATCAACCTCTCAAGGCAGTGAAAGGCCAGGCCATCGCCGACTTCCTTGCTGAGCACCCGATACCGGCCGATTCTCCTCTGAATTGTGATTTGCCAGACAAACATGCGTTTGACGCAACCGACGGTAGTGATACCCGTTGGGAGCTTTATTTCGATGGAGCGTCTTCCATGAAAAAGCGCAAACAAAGTACGCCAATGATCAAATCGGGAGTAGGCCTTATCTTCGTGACCCCACAAGGAGGAATAACGCGCTTCGCTTTCTCCTTAACAGAGCCGAGAACGAATAATGAAGCTGAATATGAAGCTTTGATAGCAGGTCTCGAGATCGCCATTGACATGGGAATTGAAAGCCTCCTCATATATGGGGACTCCCAACTAGTCGTTAGTCAAGTGAACGGCGATTACCAAACATGCAAACCGGAATTGGTAAAATACGATGAAAAGGTGCAACAACTGCTGACCCAAATCCCCTCCTATACTTTGGAGAACATACCGCGTGCGGAAAACAGCAAAGCGGACGCGTTGGCCAAACTTGCTAAAGAAATGGATGACGAGAACCTCGATGATGTTAGAATCATGGTACAAAGTCGCCGAGTGCTCGCCCCAGCAGAAATACCTCCGGAATCATTCGAAGAGAAGGGAGCGGCCGAACAAATAACCTTACAAATAAAAGACCATGAGAAGGTTGAGGATTGGAGGGAAGTCTTTATAGACTACTTCAAGTCCCACCAAATGCCCGAAGATGCGTCCGCAAGACATCAGCTCATGAAATGAGCTCTGTCCTTCGCCTTCGTCAATGATACTCTATACAAGAGGTCATTCGATTCTCTGTGGCTGAGATGCTTAGGACCGGACGAAGCGGAAAGAGTCGTTCAGGAAGTTCATGACAGAATCTGCAGTTCTCACCAAGCAGGCCCAAAGATGAAGTTGAAGATCAAACGGATGGGCTACTACTGGCCCACGATGATTCAAGATTGCCTCGAATATGCGAAGCAATGTCACTCATGCCAAATTCATGGGGACTTCATCCATCAGCATCCAAATCCACTACGTCCAACAGTGGCTAGCTGGCCATTCGAAATGTGGGGAACCGATATAGTCGGCCCCATCGAACCAGCATCGTCCAGGGGACATCGTTTCATCCTGGCGACAACTGATTACTTCTCCAAGTGGACAGAAGCAGTACCGTTAAGAGAAGTGAAGACGGAAAATATCCTCCACTTCTTCAAGACGCACGTCATATATCGGTTTGGAACTCCGAGGCGGATTATCTCCGATAACGGGCCAGCCTACCGAAGTCATAAAATCAGCCGCTTCGCGCAGCAGCATAATATAGACTGGAGATATTCCTCAGTCTATAATCCGCAAGCTAACGGTCTCACCGAGGCCTTTAACAAGACCTTGACGAAAATCATAAAGAAAACGGTGTCCCGAAATAAGAAAGACTGGCATGAGAGACTGCAAGAAGCTCTTTAGGCGTATCGAACCACGTTCAAGACAGCCACGAACACAACGCCATACGTGTTGGTGTTCGGTACGGAAGCAGTACTCCCCCTCGAGATAGAGTTACCCTCTCTGCGAGTGGCAATTCACTATGAGTCGACGAACGAAGAAAATGCTCACCTCCGGTTTGAAGAGCTTGACGCTCTTGATGAAACCCGGCTCATAGCGCAACAAAATCTGGAAGCTTACAAAGCGAAGATGACGCGGTCATATGAAAGACTGACCCGGCCGAGGACATTCCGCCAAGGCGAACTCGTGCTAGTGGTCAAAAGGCCTATGATCCCCAATCGCGCTAAGCGGGGAAAATTCGAGCCAAACTATGAAGGCCCATACATCATAAGTAAGGTCTACTAGGGTGGGGCCTATCTGCTTATGGATATGCACGGTGAAAGGCCTTTCAGGCCAATAAATGGTCGCTTCCTAAAGAAATACTACGCTTAATGAGCCACAGCCTAGGTTAATGATAGATGACGACGACTATGTCCTCTCGCTATCTTCCTAAGCTCGGACTTTATAAGCATATAGCCAGTCTTCTCAATGATGGACCGAAACGTCCTTAAACTAATGTCGGACCGAAATGTCCTTAAACTAACAACGGACCGAAACGTCCTTAAACTAATAATAGACCGAAACGTCTTTAAACTACTACTGCAGCATCCTCAGGCTGACGGAATAAAAAAATATATATAAAGAAGAAAAAAAATATATAATAAATAAAAACGGTATGTCCATAAGCAAAAAAGGCACGGATGAAAACCCGAAAGGGCTCCGTGAGTAAAAACAGCAGGGCTACCGGCGAGTGTTCGTGAAAACCCGAAAGGGCGCGACCTCGTAAAAAAAAAGAGAAGAAAATAAAAGGAATAAAAAGAATAAAAAAAAGGTAAGTCCATAAGCAAAATGGGCACGGATGAAAACCTGAAAGGGCTCCGTGAGTAAAAACAGCAGGACTACCGGCGAGTGTTTGTGAAAACCCGAAAGGGCGCAACCTCGTTAAGAAACACTTATAGGGTCCTCTCGACCCTGTAAGGAGAGACCACCCGCGTGAGATCCTTACGACTCACAAGGGAACAACACACTTAGGGATCCCCACGATTCCTAAGGAGAAAATACACTTGCGAGATCCTCACGACTCGTAAGGAGAATTCTCTTATGGGACCCTCACGGCTCGTAAGATTTGAAAGTCTTAAGTTACAGAGACCTAAACCTGTACTTAAGCAACCCCCACAACTTTCAACATTGCCCTACAAGTGGTCCTATATTGGCCCTTGTATACAATCCACGGGCGCGAATAAACATTTCCCTAACTAAGTCCCATCCGAGACTAGGGATATGTTTGCATGGTAAACAACCCTTGTAAATCTTCTCGACTTACAAAGAGAAAACCCTCCTGTAGGATCCTTACAACTTACAGAGGAACAAAACACTTAGGAACCCTCACGATTCCTAAGGAGAAAATACACCTACAAGATCATCACGACTTGTAGGGAAAAATACCTTTGTGAGACCCTTACGGCTCATGAAGTCAAAAGCCTTAGTCGACAGGACCTTAACCCTGGTCGCTAAGCCTCCTTTGTTCAACAACGACAGAGGAAAATGATGATTCGCTCCTGGCCATATCCCAGTTGTAGCGGTGCTGATGCCGAAATCGGTGTCCAATGTCAGGTTTACGGCGAAAAGCCAGTAGGCCGCACATGCATACGAAATAGCCGAAATGATAGGGCAACTTGCAAGAAAAAAAAAGCAGCAAGTAAAATGTATGCATGCGAAATAGCCGAAATGATGGGGCAACTCGCAAAAAGAAAAAAAAGCAGCGAGTAAAAATAAAATAAATAGCCGAAATGATTGGACACCGCGAAAAATAGCCGAAATGATTGGGCAATCGCGACCTTCGCGACATAAAAGCTGAAATGATAGAGTATCGCGGAAATAAAACAAAAAAATGATGATGATGATAAAACTTTAGCCCTACAGTTAAGATCACATCGATCCCTGTATACAATCCAAGGGCGTATACAAACAGGGAACCATATTTTCCCAACAGACTCCGTCAGAAGACAAAGCCAAACCTCGACGGTTTATCCTAACTCCGAAGAAACCAGTGTCTTCAGCAAAACTCCTCGACTCACGGATACAAACACTCCTTGACGAGAGCCTCCTGATTCGCGTCGACTCGCAAAGCCACCAGTGCCTCCATGGGAACCTTCGACTCGTTTCAAACCCCAAGGAAACAAATAATCCTTGGCGCTTGGGAAACAAATAATCCCTGGCAAACTCCTCGACTCACGGATACAAACACTCCTTGACGAGAGCCTCCTGATTCGCGTCGACTCGCAGAGCCACCAGTGCCTCCGTGGGAACCCTCGACTCGTTTCAAACCCCAAGGAAACAAATAATCCTTGGCGCTTGGGAAACAAATAATCCCTAGAAAAACTCCTCGACTCACGGATACAAACACTCCTTGACGAGAGCTTCCTGATCCGCATCGACCTGCAGAGCCACCAGTGCCTCCGTGGGAGATCCTCGACTCGTTTCAAACCCCAAGGAAACAAATAATCCTTGGCACTTGGGAAACAAATAATCCCTAGCAAAACTCCTCGACTCACGGATACAAACACTCCTTGATGAGAGCTTCCTGATCCGCATCGACTCGCGAAGCCACCAGTGCCTCCGTGGAAAATGCTCGACTCGTTTCAAACCCTAAGGAAACAAATAATCCTTGGCGCTTGGGAAACAAATAATCCCTAGCAAAACTCCTCGACTCATGGATACAAACACTCCGTGACGAGAGCCTTCTGACCCACGTCAACTCGCAGAGCCACCACTGTCTCCGCGGGAGAATTCCCGGTTCGTCTCAACTCGCAAGATGAAGCCTCAGGCAGCAGGAGTTGAAAAACTTGCTTCCTGAACAATGGGACCCTACAAGTCGATCTAAAACGGTCTCTTGCATACTATTCACGGGTCTCACTCTCCAAAGTCGAGTTTCAACAAGGAGGGAAACAACCGCTTACGAATCCTCTCGACTCATAAGAGGGAAAATTCTCTTATAGGATCCTTACGACTTACAAGAGAAAACCACACTTAGGAATCCTCACGATTCCTAAGAAGAAAAAACCCACCTAGGAGATCCTCTCGATCTGTAGGGAGAAAAGTCTATATGAGACCCTCACGGCTCATAGAGTTGAAAAGTCTTAGGCGGCAGATCTGAACCTGCGGCCTAAGCCATCGCTATCTCTTGGAGAAATTAAATTATCTTCCAATCAGGTTCATCGAAAACATCATGATGAACAGGGAGAAAGCAAAGAAATAGTACAAGACATTGCAAAAAGGAATGTGTGTGTTTATTCATAAATTCAATCAAAATACAAGGCGAATCGTATAAAGAACAAAAAATGTATATATACTATAAACAAATTACAAGTGTGTAAACGATACAAAATATTCAGGGAGAAGGAAGCTTCTTGAACAGCTCTATCAATTGCTTGCGTACTTCCTTCCACGCCTTCTCTTGATCAGCCGCCACCGCCAGTTCGGCCTCTACTTGAGCCCGCTGCTGGGTGAAGGATACGAGCTGTTCCCCAACGACCTGCTGAGCTGCTTCGTGGCCTCGGGCATCACGCTCAGCGGCATCAAGCTTCCACTTCAGTGCTAGCCCATTAGAGATACGCTCCAGAAGGCTTTCAAAGACGGCTTTCACCTCGGCAGCATTCGTCCTAACTTCAGCGCGCAGGCGAGCGGTTGCGCTTGAAGATTCCTGACGCTCCTTCAACCGTAAAGATGTTTCCTGCTCCAAATGGCGGAGATAAGAAGCGCTTTGCTCGAGCCAAGCTGTCCGTTGGGTGCTCATGGCCAGAACTTCAGGAGAAGGACGCGTCGACTCCAACCGATGCAGGCAGGCCTCGATCTCTCTGCAGTGGTTAACCCAAGATTCGACGACGCCTTCGTTGTGAAAGTTTACGAGCGCCGCCAACATCGGGTTAACTTCCATAGCGAAATCTACGGCAGAAGGGAGAGCGTCCGTGTTAAGCTCTTCAATATACCCACTCAGTATGCCCAAACTCATCACGGCACCCTTTGAAGATGGACGTTTCAAGAAAGGGCCTGCCGGTGAAAGGACACGAGACTCAAAAGGGACCGGAGCCGGAACGATAGCTGCAAAACGAAACATGGTTAAACAATGATTCAAGAGATATTGAAGGGTCATAAAAAAAGGAAATATACTATACCAGCTGCGACGGACGGCAAAGCCGGAAGGGCCGGTGGCATGGCAGGCCTTGTATCCCCTCCTTCGATTCGTGGCACTACAATAAGGAAGAGGAAAAGTCAGAAATAATCCTATTGCTAAAAAGGGGGGGGGGAAAGAAAGACATCGAAATGAAAATA
Organism: Agapanthus africanus; assembly: GCA_030015575.1. NCBI lineage: Eukaryota > Viridiplantae > Streptophyta > Magnoliopsida > Asparagales > Amaryllidaceae > Agapanthus > Agapanthus africanus. Next base: position 20,620,317 of record JASDDO010000028.1, on the reverse strand, counting down.
TACTCATCGGCACCACAAGAGGGAGAAGCGAGTTCGGATGGGAAGGAGAAGTGTGGGAGCAACACTTGGTATAGATGATCAAAGAGTACTCCTGAAAGGACACAGTGGTATTACGTTAGTACATAAGCTACACGTTTAAAAGATTAACTCATGAGTCGTAAATCCGTACCTTCCAACATCCGCGATGGCACAAGGAAAGGCTGGGATGTGACCACTGCCAAAGCAGTAGTTGACGGTGCTCCTTCGAGCAGTGGGGCATCGGCACTGGCTGCACCTGCGTTAAAAAAACAAAAAACAAAGACAAACTTGTTAGAAAAGATCGCAAGATATATAAAAAAGGGGGGATGATGGTAACTCGAAATTTACCCGACGAGCTGCCAGCCGAAACTGAGGCAATTCCCTCCTCCGTTGACATGAGGCCACCGCCCGTAGCCTCATCACCCGACTCAATGGGAACCGTTGTTGTGCTCGCAAGCCCTGGAGACGGCGGGGGACCATAGGCGGGGAGGGCTATGATTGGAGCATTGCCAGATTCCTGAAAAGGAGCGGTTAGCTCCTCCTCAGGAATCGTGGCCGCCTCACCCGCTACTCCTTCGGGTTCAGCGGTCACGGTTGTCTCGTCCATCGTCACCGCGAGGTCTCTAGCCTCAGGCGCCTCGCCCGCCACTACCCTCGGCTCGGTCATGACGATCATTTCATTTGCCGCCACTTCAGGTTCGGTATCAATGACCCTCTCGGCTGCAGATTCCCTAACCTCTGTTTCAGGCCCCGTAACCCCAACGACGTTGCTCACCGTCAGATTGGGTTCGGCAAGCACTGCCTCCTCCGTTTCCCTGGGTTCAACGGTCTCCGCCTCTCCCTCGGTCGGATTTGGCCCTGCAAGATGGGATGCATAAGAACCAACGGCTTTATAATTCTTACAACAGGGTTCTGAAAGAAATGCTACCTGAAGAGGATTTATCATTTGCACTTCGAACCGCGCGCGCCACTTGCCTATGAGCAGTAGATAGGGCGACAGGGGACTCTTCAGAAGGAGTGTCAGCGCGAGGGATAGTGCTAGGGCCCGCCCCCATGGCCAAAGCAGCTCTGCGCACCTTTGCTTCGCGTCTCAACCGCTTCCGCTCCTCACGAGCCATTGAGACGGATGCCACTAGGGCTTCTTTAATTGAGGCGTCTTCGTTCGTGAATAAGGATGCCTCCAGATTTTTCCGGGCATCCCTCGTCGTTTTGTCGAGTCGAGGCTCTTGCAGCAGCCTCGACGAGACCGGGACTTCAGTAACAGGCTCGGGGAGGATCCCCGCATCAACTGATATAGCCCCTGCAAAGAGACAAAAGAAGGTTAGGTTGACCATCAGAAAAGATAACAAACTTTTCTTATAAAAAAGAAAGGGGTGGGACATACCAACGCCTGCTAGAGCACGTTTCTCCTCCTCCTCTTGGAAGGTTTTCAAAGAGGCAGCAATAGCCTCTTCGGTAGAGACACCTGTTGAAAATGGGGCAAATATTAGTTAAAGATAATAATAAAAAGTGCAATAAAGTGACGAAGAAAGCGGCTGATGATTACCTGACTCAGCGAGTTTACTTAACATCGCTTCGAGCCTCGCCGATCGCTCCGAAGCTGCAATGGCAGCCGCCAAATTGGTGTCTGCAGGGTCTACCAAGAAGCCCTCGTTGCTGCCATATTCACTTATGCCTTCGTTGGGAGGAGCCGCAGGCTCTAAGCTGAGGATCGCATCAAGGGAAAGGATGGACTTTTTCTTCTTTTGTCCGCCAGCTTTAGATCCACCCGGAATAGATTTGCGCTTGGCAGTCACCTTAGGGCGGCGGGTCCCAATATCTGCTCCTGCGCCGGACTCTGGCGATACTACATTAACCGTCTTTGTGGGAGCACGGGGCGCCGGTGGTGCATCCACCGTAGCAGGCAGTGGCAATCCACGCGGGGGGCTCAACACGCGTGGTCGATCGATTCCGGCATCTTTTAACGGAGGGATGACCGGGATCCTTGGTTGCAAGGGGGCCTTGCGATCACCGCCAGGAGGCGCACCCCTACGGTCAACCAGCATACGCTTCTCCGTTAAGATAATTGGGCCCATCGCATGCGCATACCAGGCTACATACGAATTGAGCATCTTAGGGGCACAGCTGGGTTCACTGATAAAGAAATAGGAACCTGTGTTAAGCCGTATGAAATGATGCATTGCATTCTTTATCCCCTCTTGGCTGACCACGGGCGTTTCCAGGAAATCTTCCATCGGGATACCTTGGTTGTAGCTCGATTGCCGGGCAAATCGGTGTGGGTTATACCTCATAAACAGGGCTGTCTCATTCTGCCTAAACACTAGATAGCCCGGCCGGATGGAGTAGAGGTGGAGGATTTCCCGAGCTTTCAATACAGAAGCCCCATTTTTAAAATCATCATGCAGTGGCACCACTGACTTAGTGGTCTCTGAGCCTATGGTTATGACCTTATCCACAAAGGAAACCTTCGCTCCGACCAGATGTGGGCGAAGGAGCAGCCCCCTAGACTCCCGCGGAGGTGCAACCACAATTGATGCCCCGACCAACCGCATGACTCTTGGGAGTCTGTATTTCTCAAAGAACGGAGGAGTCTTATGGGCACCAAACACCCCTCGCATATGCAGCTCCATCCAAGAAGTGAAGTAGTGCATCGGGAAGTTAGCAGGCTGTACCCCAGGCTCACTAGCGTCCGCCGCTACGCTAAGTCTATTGTAAAGGTAAGCCAGCCCGGCGATTCCTACTAATAACTGCATACCAGCCACCATCCGATGCGCTGGATAAAAGACAGAGGGCCGCATGAGGCGTGGATGCAAGGGGAGTGCAAAGCTGCATAGCCACAAGCCCAAGAACCCAATAAAAAAGGTCTCCTCATCCATGCCTGGGACGGCGATTTCTGAGAAAGCGGCGATAGCAGCGCTGGGAAGATAAAAATCCCTCTGGTCATTTTCCAATATGGGTCGGCGGTCCAAGCCGAAACCAAAAGGGTCATCAAGCTGGGCGAACTTCTCACTCTGCTCTGATAGGAACTCCGGGCGAATGAAGCGAGCAATAAAATCTGCGAAACTGACGCCCCGGTCGCCCGATTCCAAATGGAGTTCCTCATAGATCTCCAACACCTTCACCAAGCCCGGATACTGATGCTGAATGACGTTCTCCGGAGTCAAGTCAAACACCAGCGGCTTGGTGGCAAAGATGTATTCGTCAGGAGGAAGAAGCTCCTCGTAGTGCTCCCCCCTCATTGGTAGACCCGAAACTTCAACAAATTCCTCCAAGAAGATGGAGACCTCCCTATCCGTCATCGGGAAGGTGTGGGTAGGGATATTCTATTGTTCAATGAAGGCCTTGATCCACCACATTGGAGGAGAGGGATACTCGAAAAGTGAAACGTAGATGGCTGAATATAAACCAATCTTCGTTAGATGGGTCCTTTTCGCCGATAAGATGTACCGGGCCCACTGCAAATATCCGGCAGGGGGTCGCGGGATCAGTCCAATATTGTAAGCCTGTCCCCAAGGGCGTGTGTTGGGGTAAAAATTTACACCCCGGTTGACCAAGTCAAAATCAAAGTCAACCCCAAGCCAAGTGGGCCCATGCCCGGGTCAAACCCGAACATGAAGCGGCCGGCCTTCCCCATGCCAAGATAAAAATTTTGTAATAAATAATTTTGTTGTATTTCATTTATTTTATTTATGGATAAATGTAAGAAAAATAGGCATAAAGCCAAATTTTTGTAAAGCCCATGGCTTATGTGCAAAAAGAAATGGCACATGAGCCATGAAATAGGCAAAATGCCATTTTGTGGAGCCCAAGGGGTTATGTGTAAAGTGTATAGCCTATAAAGGCAAAGATAATGAAATATCTCAACAACTTTTTCTCTCTCCAAAAAAGTTTCAGATCTGAGATCTTTTCTTCTTCTTCAAGGTTCCAAAACCTTCTTCTTTCTCTTGAATTAAATCAAGAGTTTTACTCTTCTTTTTATAAAACAAATTAGTTTTTCACCACAAAACCCACAAAGGGGAACTTGGATCTATCATTAGATCTCAAAAAGAAGAGATTTTTAGATCTCACATCTCTTGAGCCAGCCAACAGAGGAGGAAGAAGAAGAACCCATTTCCTCAGCCAAAACATTTTTTTCAGGAGTTTAACTCCACTAATTTCTCTTTTGAGAGTTTCTGGGGCTAAAAGCCCACTTTTCCTCGCTGGCGCGCTAGCGCTCGAGCGCAAAGCACCTACGTGCCGACACGTGGGGCGTTTGCGCTCCAGCGCACTGCGCGCATGTGCCGGCACGTGGCGTGCGCGCTTGCGCTCCAGCGCACTGCGCCCGAGCGCAAAGCGCCCACGTGCCGGCACGTGGCACGGGCGCTTGCGCTCCGGTGCACTGCGCCCGAGCGCAAAGCGCCCACGTGCCGACACGTGGCGCGTTTGCGCCTGAGCGCACAGCACCTAAGCGTACAGCGCTCAAGGCGCTGGCCCCACGCATCCCTTGGATGCCTTTTCCCCCTCTTTTTATGTACATACATATACATATACATATGTATACAAATTCACACACACACGTACTCCACGACACTGTCCTACCAACTAATAAGTGCTGAGGGAGAAAGGCCCATGCCACCCATCAATGGCCGATATCTCAAGAAATACTACACGTGAATGCTCTAAGCCGCAGGCGAATTGAGCACATCAGCCCTACGGTCTGGATCATACATCCTGCAAAACCGTATACAATCCACGGGCGTAAATGACCCCTGTCTCTCCCAAATTCTGCTGGTGAGACTACTTTTAAAGCCCCACCAGCGGCAAAAAAAAGAAGAAAAAACAATAAAAAAAGAAAAAAAAAGAAAAGAAAAGAGGAAAAATAAAAAGGTATGTCCACAAGCAAAACGAGCACGGATGAAAATCCGAAAGGGCTCCGTGAGTAAAAACAGCAGGACTACCGGCGAGTTTGTGAAAACCCGAAAGGGCACAAACTCGTGAAAAGAGATGAATACACTCGCAAAGTCCTCTCGACCTTGTGAGGAGAAAACCCCTGCGTGAGATCCTTACGACTCACAAAGGAGCAACACACTTAGGAATCCTCACGATTCCTAAGGAGAACATACACCTGCGAGATCCTCTCGACTCGTAGGGAGAAAATGCTTTTATGAGACCCTCACGGCTCATAAAATTGTAAAGTCTTAGGTGATAGGGACCCAAACCTATCTCCTAAGCCATCCTTCCCCAACGGGCAACGGTAAATGATGAGTCGCTCCTGGCATTTCGCTTCAGTGTTAGCGGTGCTGATGCCGACCAAAAACCCAAATCCCAAGTCCTCCCAAGGCAAATGATGAGTTGCTCCTGGCATTATTCTAGTGCAGCACTGCTGATGCCAAATAAGATCCAAATTCCAAGTCCCCAAATGGCGAATGATGAGTCGCTCCTGGTACCATATTCCAGTGTAGCGATGCAAACGTCAACCAAAATCCAATTTCTCAGAATTCTCCAGCCCTATGGCCAGTCCCCAAGTTGACTGCCGTATACAATCCACGGGGTCAAATAATTCTCGTCATACCCATGCCCCACCATAATCACCAGTTACGCGGCTGGTCTCCGCCTTTGGAATGATGCCCCATTGAGAAGACCCATTCATGTATCCTCACGATACATGAGGAGAACAAACCTTTGTGGGATCCTTACGACTCATAAAGGGAAAACACGCTTAGGAGTCCTCACGACTCCTAGGGAGAAAATACACCTGCGAGATCCTTACGACTCGTAAGGAGAAAATGCTTTTATGGGACCCTCACGGCCCATAAAATCGAAAAGCCTTAGGCGATAGGGACCTAAACCTGTCTCCTAAGCCATCGCTCCCCCAACAGGAATAAGCAAATGATGAATTGCTCCTGGCACGTATGCTTCAGTGTTAGCAACGCTGATGCCTGTCCTAACCCCAAAATCCCAAACTCCAATCTAATAGACCCCTAAGTCTTTAAACTAGGAACAGATGACCCCTAAGTCGTTAAACTGGGAACAGATGACCCCTAAGTCGTTAAACGGGGAACGAGGGAAATCTCCTCATGAAAGATGATGATTCACTCCTGGTACCATATTCCAGTATAGCGATGCTGATGCCAAACCAAAACCAATCCCCAAATCCTCTCATGACAAATGATGATTCGCTCCTGGTACCATATTCCAGTATGGCGATGCTGATGTCAATCCAAATCACAATCAACAAGTCAACTTCAACTCCGACACCGCAGAAAGCGGAACGAGTCAGAATCCAATCTCGACACCGCAAGAAGCGGAGCAAGTCAAGTTTACCCCCGACATTGCAAGAAGCAGAGAAAGTCAAATCAAGCACCGACCGTCCAAGTCACAAAAAGGGCAGAACCGACCGTCCACGTCGCTAAAATGGCAGAACTGACCGTCCACGTCGCTAAAATGGCAGCATCGACCGTCCAAGTCACAAAAAGGGCAGTATCGACCGTCCACGTCGCTAAAATGGCAGAACCGACCGTCCACGTCGCAAAAAGGGCAGTATCGACCGTCCAAGTCACAAAAAGGGCAGAATCGACCGTCCGCGTCGCTAAAATGGCAGAACCGACCGTCCACGTCACAAAAAGGGCTGTATCGACCGTCCAAGTCACAAAAAGGGCAGAACCGACCGTCCACGTCGCTAAAATGGCAGAACCGACCGTCCACGTCGCTAAAATGGCAGCACCGACCGTCCACGTCGCTAAAATGGCAGCACCGACCGTCCAAGTCGCAAAAAGGGCAGCACCGACCGTCCAAGTCGCTAAAAGGGCAGCACCGACCGTCCAAATCGCAAAAAGGGCAGCGCAGGATTCCTACAAAGCGGGAACCAAATCAAATCACCTCCACGTGAAAGAAGATCCATCAATTTCATGCACACGACCCACATATGTGGTGTGCATTTATTGATGGGGGGCAATTTGTTGGGGTAAAAATTTACACCCCGGTTGACCAAGTCAAAATCAAAGTCAACCCCAAGCCAAGTGGGCCCAAGCCCAGATCCAGTGGGCCCATGCCCGGGTCGAACCCGAACATGAAGCGGCCGGCCTTCCCCCATACCAAGATAAAAAATTTGTAATAAATAATTTTGTTGCATTTCATTTATTTTATTTATGGATAAATATAAGAAAAATAGGCATAAAGCCAAATTTTTGTAAAGCCCATGGCTTATGTGCAAAAAGAAATGGCACATGAGCCATGAAATAGGCAAAATGCCATTTTGTGGAGCCCAAGGGGTTTTGTGTAAAGTGTATAGCCTATAAAGGCAAAGATAATGAAATATCTCAACAACTTTTTCTCTCTCTAAAAAAGTTTCAGATCTGAGATCTTTTCTTCTTCTTCAAGGTTCCAAAACCTTCTTCTTTCTCTTGAATTAAATCAAGAGTTTTACTCTTCTTTTTATAAAACAAATTAGTTTTTCACCACAAAACCCACAAAGGGGAACTTGGATCTATCATTAGATCTCAAAAAGAAGAGATTTTTAGATCTCACATCTCTTGAGCCAGCCAACAGAGGAGGAAGAAGAAGAACCCATTTCCTCAGCCAAAACATTTTTTTTCAGGAGTTTAACTCCACTAATTTCTCTTTCGAGAGTTTCTGGGGCTAAAAGCCCTCTTTTCCTCGCTGGCGCGCTAGCGCTCGAGCGCAAAGCACCTACGTGCCGACACGTGGCGCGTTTGCGCTCCAGCGCACTGCGCGCGAGCGCAAAGCGCCCATGTGCCGACACGTGGCGCGCGCTTGCGCTCCAGCGCACTGCGCCCGAGCGCAAAGCGCCCACGTGCCGACACGTGGCGCGCTTGCGCTCAAGCGCACTGCGCCCGAGCGCAAAGCGCCCACGTGCCGACACGTGGCGCGCGCGCTTGCGCTCCAGCGCACTGTGCCCGAGCGCAAAGCGCCCACGTGCCGACACGTGGCGCGCTTGCGTCCGAGCGCCCAGCGCTCATGCGCAAAGCGCCCACGTGCCGACACGTGGCGCGCTTGCGCCTGAGCGCACAGCACCTAAGCGCACAGCGCTCAAGGCGCTGGCCCCACGCATCCCTTAGATGCCTTTCCCCCCTCTTTTTATATACATACATATACATATACATATGTATACAAATTCACACACACACGTACTCCACGACACTGTCCCTGTTAGAAAAAAATTTCTAACGAGACGCTGCCCCGCACCCCGCAAGGGGGCTGCTAGCCCCCTTGACCCCCATCCCGCTATCCGGGTAGCGGGACCCCTGTAAAAACTCTGCGTAGCTCCCGATATATCCAAAAAACCCCTTTCAAAACAGAACACACGTACACTGCACATTGAGTTCGCATGACCAGTTTAACCCGTTAATCGGAGGTTTCCTCGCCCCAAAGGCGAGGGGTAATTAACGGCAGCTTAGTCCGCGGCTGCCGGAGATTCGGATCCCCACAATCATTAAACCCCGGCCTACCCTAGGCAGGGGGAATCTGTAGTACGCCTGAGAGGCGTGCGCGTATTCCCATCTCAATGGGGTGACGAAAAACACCCTACAGCGTGCTTCACCCTGACAGATTCGCCTCCCCAGAATGTCTATTGCCGGCGGCGGCTGCACGGGGATGGCACCGATTGCAGGCTGGAGGAGATCATCAGAATTCCAATTTTTAACCTCCACGGCATACTTCACCGGGGGTTCGTCCGTATAGGGGATCGTGACTATGGGCTCAGACGGCGAGGCAGAACTGAAGCTGCGACGGCCTTGGATGATTTGGCTGTACCACCTTCCCCACAGGTGGAGCTTTTTGTACTCCGGGTCATGATATTTAATGAGAGCGAACGCCACCCGGTCCACTGGCGAATGGGGGAACCCTCCTTCCGAGCGAACGAAGGGGAAAGACAAGTCATCAGACATGTTTCCTGTAGAAAGACAAAAATAACCGTTAGTGTTCTAACGCTTGGCATTTTTAAAATAAAAAAAAATCTTACTCCACACTGTGATGCAGTGGGTAGGGAACCAAAGGGGGACCCACAAAATCTGGATGACGGTACATCATTTTATTAGTCTACGCTAGCGCCCCGGCCGTCTACAGACGCCAAATGCGGAACAAAAACTTTTTAACTGGCGCTATCGTATACTTTAACCCGGATCTGCCATTATTGCTAAACTAACAAACTGTAAAGAGTGTAGAAGGGTTATACCGAACGATCCGAGTCCTTCGTTCTGTAACCATCATCCCACGCTCCGTTGCGGCTGCTCCGATCTCGTCGATCTCCGATCTCCTTGTCGAGGTGGCACCACATCAACGATTCTTTAAACGGGCTCCCGCCTCTGACTCGAGGCAACTCGGTCGTCAAGTTTGCTAAAAGAGACGACCAAGAATGATGTAGAGAATGAGTAGATGACTTTGTCTCACTTCGTCCAAGTCCGTGGACGATCGGTTAATGAAGTTGCCGAGGGAATCGGGTGATGGAATGAAATGAGCTGTGAAATTCCATACACCCCAAAATCTATCATATCTTTTTCAACCATCTTTTATAAGTGAGAGAGTGTGTGAGGAGAGAGAGGGGGCCGGCCTCTTATATGGAGGAGGAGGTGATCGTAGGAGCAAAAAGGGTGACCACAAGGAAAATATCATGTGTGAACGCATGAAAATATCAAGAACAAATATCTTAAGGAAAACAAGAATACATTGAAATCAAAGCATGAGTCACAATCCTTGTCACCACTTTCTAGAAACTTCTAGAACCTTCTAGAAGCATGACTCACTCTCATCCAAGAAAAGATAAATCCTTCTTTAACCGAATGTTAAAAGACGGCTGATAGAAAACTGGAAACTGGCAACTTCCAAAAGTGATACTGAAACGACTTTCAGGATAACCCCGAAACTGTATAAATATACCCGCATTTGTATTACGACCGAATACAAATGCAATTGAGACAAAGATATTATATCTACTCAATATAATACTTGGATCCGGCTTAAACCAAAGCCGACCAGTATCATCTGCCCGAAAAATAGCACGTGCATTTTCCGAACCCTGCCATAAAACCATACGGCCTCTACAACGTTTCGCCCGAACTTGGGAAACTGTCTGTGGGGGACTCTAATGACTCGTCAGTACCCTGGCAGTGGGTTTAACCACAAGCCGTCAGCGGCACTAGCTATGCGTAACGGCTGCCCATGGACTGACCTCAAGGGAGGCCGATGAGCGAACTCATCCAGAAACCCTACTGAGCCTAACAGTGACAATGTATATACAGTCCGGTCCGTTCGTCTATGAGTATCGCATATCTGCATAGGGGGCTAGTAACGTCAAACCCCCAATAGCAGTATAAGTCGTGTCGGAGTGAAGCCCAATAACACCCTGAGATACTACTGGAGTACCTACCAGTAAATCTCCTGCCATGGCCATGGACTTTGTGTAATGGCTCTCCTAGACATAGCACGACCTCGCCCCCAATACCGGGAGAGACGAATCCCCTGCCGATCCACTCACGTGCCTCCATATGGCTCGGGACTGTACCCAAAAACTACCTGTTTGCACGACTCCTTTGAGCCGTGGTAGGGTAGAAATCAAAGCACAGTGGGAACTCACACGAGACAAATGAAGACCTCAGGTCGATGAACTAACCTGTACACATGTCACCAGGGAACTGCTATCTGACGATAGATATAGTACTAACTAGCAGATTCCCGGCGAGTCCTGTCCGGTGTACTCATAACCCACTGAGCACCTGTATACATCTTAGGTGATCCAACTGACACCAGTGGCTTGTGAGACCGGCCACCGCCCCTCGTCGGGGTCTCGACTGTACACACTAGTCTACTCCGGAGTATCGATGCCCTGTCTCGAAACTCCCACGACTAGGGACCACAATTAAGGATATGCATATAAACCACCCAACTCTCACGTATATGATCGCCATCATACTGTTGGTAGTAAAGCAAGATCCTAAGGGCTCTATCAAAGTGTAACATGTAATCAGTCACCTGATCATGTACACGACTGATAAAGGCAAACCAGATAGCATACTATCATCTTGAGTAAGACTGTCCTACCGGTATAGGTCCTCTGCAATCATTGCAATCACGTACCTGCGATCCAATAATTGACTATGAAGGCACTATCTCCAACAATCTCCCACTTGCACTCAAGGCTAATTATTGCGATGTCGACTACTCATAGCCCGTGTGAAACCGAACATCCAACTCCCCTACTAATCAGTTTTACAAAGCCTGTTTGTAAAACTATTGTGTTCGAGAAATAGCCTCAGTGAGTGGATCCGCCTAGAACTTTCTTTCTATATCTCTCTTAATCTCAAGTTCGCGGAGAAATCCATCTCCCGAATCGAGTAATACCTGTCTTAGAATATGTCTGGATATCTGATGGGACGTAGTTCATAAATGAACTCCAAATCCAAACTTCTTAGACTGTATCGATCACTGAACCTAATCAGTATCCGGCACCATGCCACCCACAGTATCCTCTTAAACCAGCTGTCCATAATACTGTCCCTCATCAGAGGGAAAAACTATAACTCTGACAATCACTCTGTCAACCATGTCACCTTTGAAGCCTGGAATGATAATCGTCTCCCGAAGGAGGCTGCCGTCATCAAATCCGTAGAACATGTACTTATGTTCTAAAACTGCTTCCTTATGTTTCTCCAGGATTGGATTAATACAAACTTATTGCATCTAGTGCAAAAACAACATTTGGTGCGGTACTTGACATCTCATGATTGACTCAGTTGCCTAAGCAAGTGATCTGTCAATCATGCACATCCCTCTCCCCTTTAGTCTATATGACACCTTTAGAGAGGATGACTCCATCACCTGCAGGTACACCACCATGCTAGGAGTCAACTATTCTAAAAACCATTTAGAATATCTGTCAAAGTACCCACATTGGGAAACTACCCAAATCCAGATCTAAAACCATAGATCTAGAAACCAGAATGTCAAGTATTATATCCATATCCTGTCTGGAGAAACAACTGTGTGACGACCACAGTTTAACCGATCGTAGTATAGGAATTTTACTTCCTACTCTGTGTATGTCATCCAGATACCATGACATCACACCCTACTACCTCCTTAACAGATCCATCCCCTATTCTGATGAAGTCAAACCTATGACTGTCACATCAAAATTAGATGATCTATCTCCGCTATAACTGCTCAAGTCTATAAATAGATATAAGCTACTTGCCCACTATGCTTCCGATGCTCCCACTGACTACGACAACCCTCCTTCCGGGTCTCATAGCCTGGAACAACAGTAGTGTCAAGTCTTGGTAGATAAGAACCTCCCTGTCACCGTCCTTGAGCCTACCGAAGTATCTCTCGGGTGTCTGAGGTTACCCACCATATCTGCGGAGTGGCTATTGGAATGTCAAACCTGATTGAATATATAGGTCCTATTAAATTTTCCGTAATCGTTCGCGGTTCTGGAATCAATTCCAGTTCTACCATACTCCCACTACTGTTTTCTGAAAAAGATCCATTTTACTAAAACTGTGGAGAGTCAAGAACAATATCACTATTGATCTTCCAAATGGTAGAATATCAACCCTCGTCATAGCCAGGGTCAACCCACAAACAGCCATTACAGAAACGTGCCCTGAGTTATCCAGAGTCTGGTTTTAAGCATAAGCTGGACAACTCCCCGTACCTTAACATCTTTTAAGGTACGAACTATTCTATATCCAATATAGAAACTTTGGCACTTATTTAATTGGAATCAGATTCAAATCATGCAGCTGTCTCCAGTGCATATCAACTTAATGGAAAGAAGCTAATCAGCATTACTCAACTTAGGAATCCATCCAATTATGAGTAACCTGAAAGAGAAATAAGTTTCTCAAAACCATTACTATCATCTGAATGTCAATCACAAGAATCTACATCTTCGATCTCTTTGAAGAATCCCGATACTTGTGACACCTGGTTCTCTACTTTATTCTTATACCCACAACTTCTCAAAACATAGACCTTGTATTTCTACGAAACACTCGTCTAAATACTAGAGAAGTTATAAGTAAACAGAACATAGTACGAGGACCTACCCCTTTGTCCTGATGGACACTTGGACAACATACAATACTCTGTATAAGTCCGCTGAGTTTAGGTAACTCAAAACCTGTGCGTCGTAGGTTGAAAACTGTACCCTGGCGATTTCCTCAAATATCACCAATTACAACGAATTCCGATATAATGAGGATAATCACCTAATTCCCAATAACTTACTCCCACTCATCATCTGTAAAACCATACAGATATGAGAATGAAACCTGGTAAATACATACCCTTGGAGTAAGTATTTAATCGGGAAAACAGGTTTTCTTTAACAATGCACTGAAACATGAAAATGTTTCGTAGGGGTGTCCAGGTATTCATAGCAATGCCTCTTCCATAATCCAACTCATGACTTCAACCGTATATTTTATTGCCGTCTCTCCAAATCCCTTTATTTGTCTTTAGTCGTTACCTTCTGTACACCATCGTTAGGCTAAATGGTTTTCTTCCTTCCCTACCGTTCGGCACCAGCCTATGGTTTGGAAGAAGACTATCCAGTAAGCATAATAGGTGTACCCTCCTAAACCAAGGAGTACTCGTATCTTGAGAGAAGGTGATGATAAAAGACAACTGAATAATACCTTATTCCTTTAAAGGTGAAATAGGAGTGGCGATGAAGTACGCGGTTTTGGTCGTGAATGATAACAGTCGCAATTTACTTTGCCCTCTTTCTAATCCCTTTATTTTGTCTTTACATATTACCTTCCACACACCCTACTTAGGCTAATTGGTTTTCTTCATTCCCTACCTTTCGGCACCAGCCTATGGTTTGGAATAAGACTATCCAATAAGCGTAATAGATGTACTCTCCTAAACCAAGGAGCTCTCGCAACCTGAGAGAAGGTGATAATAAAAGACAACTAAATAAACCAATTCTATTTCTCCTGAACCTGGATCCATCCTCGAAGAAGTCCCTTCGAGTTCGTATATAACCATACGATGGATCTATCCATTGGAAGTGGATATCCGTAGTAATACGGGTGTTCTGAGAAATTCAAAGGGTAAAAGAAGGAGTGGCAATGACTTATGCAACATAGATAATCCAAAAGCCAGTATTTTAAGAAGGTTCGGTCAACTTGGTCACTGAGTCATAGTCTAGGGTCGGTCAAAGGTCGCTGCCAAAGAGAGAGAGAAAAGAAACACTCTGCGTGCACTCTAACCTAGATCAGAATGGTTATCACTTTATCTAATCCGGAAACCTCCCACTGTCCTGTCAAATTCTCCTCCAAACCAGAAAGAAGAATCAATCGGGATCACCCGAAGAGTAAACCAACTCATCAGTGGGAATCGGGATCCAACTCTCATCGCATGATAACGTGATGGAATCCACTCGCGTTATCACACTCCAGAAGGTATGCACATTCCTGGCAAGTTTCAGTTTCTTTAGAAACTCCCGATATGATTTTTACCCCATGTTCTTATGACCTTGGCGAAAGTCAACAAATCATAAGTCACATGTCAAGTTCTGCCCGTCATTATCTTGTTAATTTGAACCCACTCGTACATACCCTTGACGAAAGCCAACAAGGTAATACGACTGTCCCAAACCAACACATCTATCTATACTACAAATGAATACCCCAGCAACTACCAAACACTATGCCTTGACGAAAGCCAACAAACATAGCTTGAATATTACTGACCATCCATAAGAAACGACGGAGGGCTACGGCTGGTTTTTGGCGAAAAACCTTTAACGTAATGAACTTGATCTCGTTGAAAGAACCTGATAGCTTTTTATAAATATAGTGGCGAAAAACCTTTGCTAAAGAGGTCACTCCCGGTGAAGGGATCTCGGCTCTTTTCTCGTGGAATGAGGTGCAGGATATTCCACTGAATACCGCTATGCAAAGCAACATGTAATCGACTATAGTGAAGTTATTACCCTGACGTAAACTTCTGCCCAAGGGGTCAGTCCCGGTGAAGGGATATCGGCCCTTGCCCCGTCGAATGAGGTGCAGGATATTCCAACCGAATATCTCTATGCAAAACAAAAGGAAACGTCTTTGCAATAACACTTTTAAATTTGTTCCAACAACTGCAAACAGGTTTGTTTTACTTTGTATTGATCAGAATCAACACAGTCCCATCATTTAATCACACCAGAAAAGAACGAAAATAAAATGTACGTATATGCCATCCGCATTCGTCACTAGGTCCCGTCATTACTCGTTAGGTTACTTAACTAACGACAGAGCGGGGACTGGACTAGCGCGGGTGTAAAACATATACAACATCTAATAGTATATAAACCAATATACAATAATCGCTCCAGGCGTGATAGTATGCAACATTACAGAAAAGTAATAAGCATCACAGAACAATACAGATAATCTGGGATCCCCGGGTTTCACAGAGCCGCTGCTGAAACCCGACGTTCCCCTGTCGTATGGATAGCCTGTGCAATGTAACCTAGACTCCTACGGGTGCGGCAAGTTATCCGCCAAAACCTGAAGCGAGGCAGCCCCCTACAGCATAGTGAATGGACCGCCCTGCACTCTACGGAATCCGGTAATCTTGGGCACCCCTCCTTGGGTCAACCTATACCCCCTACGAGTGCGGCGAATAGTCTGCCAATTCTAGAGTGGGACCCCTCTGCCTCTCAAAGCCATGAGATGCGGACCCGTTGCTACTCAGAACCCGGCTATCCGTGCACTCCGTCTCGGGGCAAAACCTAGTACAGTAATGAAAAATAGTACAATAGGTACATCGACCGCAACCTGGTCGTGCCCCAAAAGAATATTATACAACAGGCAGTGATGGCAGTCCACAAGTTGGACGCTCGCCCCGCAATATCAAATGAACAAATAAACTCAAACTGTACTACCATTGCACACTGCTATCCACCACGACAAATCCGCAACATCACAGCACAACACAGAACATCAACACGAATGTCACGTTCGCAAACCCGTCTAAAAGAACTATAGCAATCAGACGTGGTTTACCGATCAAATAACATTCCTGGTCGGAGATATAATGTAAGCACTGTAAACTAACATGTTTAAATTTCGATCGACTAAATTTCCCGAAATGGGCCCCACGCTGCTGTACAGTAAAAAATACTGGGCCCAAAAGAACGGTTCCAGAAACCACAATTTCCCAAGTAGAATCCACAGAAGAAAGATGGTCCACTGATTCACCTAGACGGCCGCGGTTCCGCGGCCAAAGCATGGCTTTGGCGGCGGTTCCGTGGCCGTACGGTCGAATCAGTGGGTCGAATTTCTTCTGTGTTCTTTAAAAAGCCTGCTTGATTTTCTGAGATGCTCAAAATAAATTTTAGACCAGATTTAAATTCAACAGAAACTTTAGACTTGAAAATTGTAGTTTTTGAAAATCCGTTCGATCGATCTTTTAAACGCGTTAGCACAAGTTAGTATAGCAAAATGGTGAGGCTCTGATACCACTGTAAGTCTACGCTAGCGCCCTGGCCGTCTACAGACGCTAAATGCGGAACAAAAACTTTTTAACTGGCGCTATCGTATACTTTAACCCGGATCTGCCATTATTGCTAAACTAACAAACTGTAAAGAGTGTAGAAAGGTTATACCGAACGATCCGAGTCCTTCGTTCTTTAACCATCATCCCACGCTCCGTTGCGGCTGCTCCGATCTCGTCGATCTCCGATCTCCTTGTCGAGGTGGCACCACATCAACGATTCTTTAAACGGGCTCCCGCCTCTGACTCGAGGCAACTCGGTCGTCAAGTTTGCTAAAAGAGACGACCAAGAATGATGTAGAGAATGAGTAGATGACTTTGTCTCACTTCGTCCAAGTCCGTGGACGATCAGTTAATGAAGTTGCCGAGGGAATCGGGTGATGGAATGAAATGAGCTGTGAAATTCCATACACCCCAAAATCTATCATATCTTTTTCAACCATCTTTTACAAGTGAGAGAGTGTGTGAGGAGAGAGAGGGGGCCGGCCTCTTATATGGAGGAGGAGGTGATCGTAGGAGCAAAGAGGGTGACCACAAGGAAAATATCATGTGTGAACACATGAAAATATCAAGAACAAATATCTTAAGGAAAACAAGAATACATTGAAATCAAAGCATGAGTCACAATCCTTGTCACCACTTTCTAGAAACTTCTAGAACCTTCTAGAAGCATGACTCACTCTCATCCAAGAAAAGATAAATCCGTCTTTAACCGAATGTTAAAAGACGGCAGATAGAAAACTGGAAACTGGCAACTTCCAAAAGTGATCCTGAAACGACTTTCAGGATAACCCCGAAACTGTATAAATATACCCGCATTTGTATTACGACCGAATACAAATGCAATTGAGACAAAGATATTATATCTACTCAATATAATACTTGGATCCGGCTTAAACCAAAGCCGACCAGTATCATTTGCCAGAAAAATAACACGTGCGTAAACGCACGTGCATTTTCCGAACCCTGCCATAAAACCATACGGCCTCTACAACGTTTCGCCCGAACTTGGGAAATTGTCTGTGGGGGACTCTAATGACTCGTCAGTACCCTGGCAGTGGGTTTAACCACAAGCCGTCAGCGGCACTAGCTATGCGTAACGGCTGCCCATGGACTGACCTCAAAGGAGGCCGATGAGCGAACTCATCCAGAAACCCTACTGAGCCTAACAGTGACAATGTATATACAGTCCGGTCCGTTCGTCTATGAGTATCGCATATCTGCCTAGGGGGCTAGTAACGTCAGACCCCCAATAGCAGTATAAGTCATGTCGGAGTGAAGCCCAATAACACCCTGAGATACTACTGGAGTACCTACCAGTAAATCTCCTGCCATGGCCATGGACTTTGTGTAATGGCTCTCCTAAACATAGCACGACCTCGCCCCCAATACCTGGAGAGACGAATCCCCTGCCGATCCGCTCACGTGCCTCCATATGGCTCGGGACTGTACCCAAAAACTACCTGTTTGCACGACTCCTTTGAGCCGTGGTAGGGTAGAAATCAAAGCACAGTGGGAACTCACACGAGACAAATGACGACCTCAGGTCGATGAACTAACCTGTACACATGTCACCAGGGAACTGCTATCTGACGATAGATATAGTACTAACTAGCAGATTCCCGGCGAGTCCTGTCCGGTGTACTCATAACCCACTGAGCACATGTATACATCTTAGGTGATCCAACTGACACCAGTGGATTGTGAGACCGGCCACCGCCCCTCGTCGGGGTCTCGACTGTACACACTAGTCTACTCCGGAGTATCGATGCCCTGTCTCGAAACTCCCACGACTAGGGACCACAATTAAGGATATGCATATAAACCACCCAACTCTCACGTATATGATCGCCATCATACTGTTGGTAGTAAAGCAAGATCCTAAGGGCTCTATCAAAGTGTAACATGTAATCAGTCACCTGATCATGTACACGACTGATAAAGGCAAACCAGATAGTATACTATCATCTTGAGTAAAACTGTCCTACCGGTATAGCTCCTCTGCAATCATTGCAATCACGTACCTGCGATCCAATAATTGACTATGATGGCACTATCTCCAACACATTTAATAAGACAACCCCATCATTAGATGAGACTGTCAATTAATGAAAATGTTCCCAAGAAAATACCCTCATTGATGGGACATCCCTAGAGACAAGGAGAAAATCTCCTCTTTTAGAGCAAAGCTCTGTTACAGAGTGACATTTGTCAAACTCTGGTGTCAAGGGAATAAAAATTTCTTTAAAAAGAGCCTAGCTCTATAATAATGATGGAAAAGTCCATCAAAAAGGAAACTTTAACTTCTAAAAGATTAAAAATTTAGGATCTTAAAGATCCATGAAAACTTTTAGGAGTTTTCCATTTTCAGATCAGAAAAGATCTACAAAGCTCTGCTCATGGGTTAAAACCCATGAACAAGATCTCTGTAGATCTGTAAGTTTTTGAGAGCAAGGCTCTGTTGATGAAATCCCAAAGGGGTTTTCTTTAGATCAAAGATCTATAAGAGCAGGGCTCTATTAATTAAATTTAATTTAATTTAAATTTTTTTACCTAAAATGATTCTAAGTCTGAACTTTGAAGTTCTTGGGAAGAAACAAGAGCAAGGCTCTGAAGGTTCTTGAGCAAGAGCAAGGTTCTGAAAATCAAAATTCTTGAAAGTTGTAAAGAATTTTCTAAGGACCAAGGGTCCTATTTATAGGCGCCTGCGCCCCTTCAACTTACCCCGTTTAATCCAACGACCAGGATCTTGCCACCGCTACACTCACGTGCGCGCCACGTGAGCGCAACGGTGGGGGGGCATTTGTTTCCCCCAATCAGAGCAAGGCTCTATTTGAATTTTAAAAAATGCAAATTTTGAAGCAACGCTTCAAATCCCGTGCGCTGCGCGCAACGCGCCACGTGTCAAAAATTGATACATCAGCGCAACGCCCAAGGCAGTGCGTCCAATCAGAGTAGGGCACTTTTAAAAAAAAAAGTAAAAGAAGCAACGTTCAGTTGCGCAAGCACTGCGCTGTCACGTGTCTACGCAGTTATGCAAGCACAACTGCGCAAGCATAGTTGCGCAACGCTGCGCTGCGCGACACGTGTCTGCGCAGTTGCGCAAGCACAGTTGCGCAAGCGCTGCGCTGCGCGACACGTGTCTGCGCAGCTGCGCAAGCGCTGCGCTGCGCGACACGTGTCACGCGCTGGAGGAGTTGCGCAAAAACAAAATGGAGATTTAAAGAAATCTTTTCTGTTCTTTTTAAAACAAGAAGATTTTCTTCTGTAAAACAGGGGCCTTTGGATCAAAGATCCAATGGTGGGGAAAATTCCATAAATCACTTAGAAAAAGATCTCTTTAACAAATTTAACTAATTTATGAGCACTATAAAAAAGACCCCAAACCTCAATTTAAGATCATGAACATCTTGCTAAAAAAAAAGAAGAGAACTCTTGGGCACTCCTCAAGAACATAAAAAAAAGGTAAAAACCTTTAAAAGAAGAGAAAACTCTCTTATGAACAGATCATTGATCTAAGAACAAGATCATTAATCCTCAATAAATAAATAAATAAATAAAAATAAATAAAAATAGTGCCTTGCACTTGTTATGAACCTTTGGTTCTCTGAGATGAGGAAAAACAAGAAAAAAACTTGTTTTTCTTTTATCTGAATTTAGATCAAAAAGTGCTTTGCACTTCTGTTCTTGAATCTAAAAGATTCTTAGTGCTTTGCACAAATGCAGTGCATTATTTAAAGGGCCAGGCCCAAATCAAAAAGACCTAATAGGCCTAAATAAATTGCAAAGCAATAAAAGGGCAGAACCCCATTTGAATTGATACTCTGTCTGAGCAGAGCCCAAAATAAATGAACAGCCCTGGTACAGGTCTAACAGACCAACAACAAATAAAAATTGGACTTAACCCAATCATGGCCATAAGTCCTTAAATTAAATTGACTGAGCAAAATGGCTCTCCTAAATCAATCTACATCCGGTTCGAGGGTACATCTCCGAACTCCTTTGACATCCATCGTTGTAATTCCTCAACGACGTCAAAGAGGTGACGGGTCCCAACGACCACACACCCACATGGACCGAAATGTCCTTAAACTAATATTCGTCCCAAAATGGGATTGATGGACCGAAAAGTCCTTAAACTAATGTCGGACCGAAACGTCCTTAAACTAATGATGGACCGAAATGTCCTTAAACTAATATCGGACCGAAACGTCCCTAAACTAGTATTGGACCGAAAAGTCCTTAAACTAATGTCGGACCGAAACGTCCTTAAACTAATGATAGACTGAAACGTCCTTAAACTAATATCGGACCGAAACGTCCCTAAACTAGTATTGGACCGAGGCGTCCTTAAACTAATATCGGACCGAAACGTCCTTAAACTAATGATGGACCGAAACGTCCTTAAACTAATATCGGACCGAAACGTCCCTAAACTAATATCGGACCGAGACGTCCTTAAACTAATATCGGACCGAGACGTTCCTAAACTAATGATGGACCGAAACGTCCCTAAACTAATGTTGGACCACCACGTCCGTAAAACTGGCGATGGACCACCACGTCTCTAAACTGGAACATGGACCACCACGTTCCTAAACTGGCGATGGACCACCACGTCCCTAAACTGGAACAAAAGAGCCTCCAAATGCTCTTTTGCCGGATCTAAACGGTACCGTTTAAGTTGATCTTAGCCCCAGACACGGCTAACGTATCCTTAAACATTCAAATGGACTATAAAACCCTAAATCAACTTCGGTTCGAGGGTACATCTCCGATCTCCTCTGACACCTATCGTTGTAATCCTTCAACGACGTCAGAGAGGCGACGAGTCCTGAAGACCATATCTATTAAATCGACCATCACGTCAAGTTGATCTTAGTCCAAAACAGGACTAACGTATCCTTGACGAACGTTTAAGTTGATCTTAGCTGCAACGCGACTAACGCATCCTTAAACTAAAAACACCAAACCCAAATCTAAATAAATACGGATTTGGACTAATCCACGTCCTACGGGCGACGGCATTACTCAGTCTCCGTATACAATCCACGGGCAACCACAAACAAAACAAACACACACGACACGAAGTGAAATTCTGGAGAAGGAGAAAGTGGCTACCGCGATGCGGTAGCGTAATTAATTGCAGGGGTTGCGCCTGCAGGGAAGAGTGTCCCCACAATCAAAAACCCCTCAAGCGAGGGGGAATCTGACAAAGTCTGCTACATCGGCCGCATCCGTCTAAACCTTCGATACACGGTGCCATAAATCAACTTGGCATCTTCGGAGAGGTAGACGGATCAAACCAAATAGCATCTGCCCCGAATCTCAGGCACAGACGCCCTAACGTCTCGGCCGCCATTCGGAGGGGAACACTTATATCTTTTGAACTTCAAGATCCAGCTAACAGAGGAGGAAGAAGAAGTACCCCTTCCATTAACCCTAAAAACACACTCAGGAGTCCAACTTCTCTCTGATTTCTCTTCCGAGAAATTTTTTTAGGCTAGAAGCCTCTTTTTCTCGCCGGCGCTCGAGCGCAGAGCGCCCGCGTGCCGACACGTGGCGCGCTTGCGCTCAAGCGCTCAGTGCTCGAGCGCAAAGCGCCTACGTGCCGACACGTGGTGCGCTTGCGCTCAAGCGCAAGCACTCGAGCGCAAGTCCCCTCGGTGCCGACACGTGGCGTGCAAGCGCTCCAGCGCAAGTCGTCCCGGTGCCGACACGTGGCGCGCTTGCGCTCGAGCGTCAGGCGCTGAAGCGCAAAGTGCCCACGTGCCGACACGTGGCACTCTAGCGCCAGAGCGCACAGCACCTAGGTGCACAACGCCCAAGGTGTTGCCCCCATGCATCCTTTAGATGAATTTCCCCCCTCTTTTTTCCTCTCATACACACACACACATGTATACATATGTGCATGCACACATACTCAACGACACTGTCCCTGTTAGAAAAAATTTCTAACGAGTCGCTGCCCTGCACCTCGTAGGGGGCTGCTAGCCCCCTTGACCCCCAGCCCGCTATCCGGGTAGCGGGACCCCCGTAAAAACTCTGTGTGGCTCCCGATATATTTAAAGCCCCTCCAAAACAAAACACACATACACTGCACATTGAGTTCGCATGACCAGTTTAACCCGTTAATCGGAGGTTCCCTCGCCCCAAAGGCGAGGGGTAATTAACGGCAGCTTAGTCCGCGGCTGCCGGAGATTCGGATCCCCACAATCAATAAACCCCGGCCTACCCTAGGCAGGGAGAATCTGTAGTATACGCCTGACAAGCGCGCGCGTATTCCCATCTCAATGGGGTGACGAAAAACACCCTACAGATTCTGGCACGCCCGGTGGGACAATCTCTCCTCCCATATTTCGGGTTAAGCATTCATGCGAGCTCAATCAATGTACATACCTGTATTTATACTAAAATAATGCACTTTCATGCAGATTTTCAAGCAATCACCTTTCAACGATGTCTTCGATAATGAACTCAGCTCCCTCTCCTACACGATGAAGATAGACTCCATGACGGTCCTTCCGGCCAGTCTCGGGCGACAATGGGAGGAGCCGCTGCTACCATTCAGCTCTATTGTGTTCATGCCAGTTGGCGCTATCCCAGCTCTTCAAGCCCCGGCGGCAGACAAACCGGTCTCGAAAAGCAGGAGACCAAAAGTGGTGATCTCAAGGGTGCCCCAATCCAAACTCAAGTCGGTGTCTGAACGACTCTCCTTGGCCCCAGCTGGGGGCAAGGCCATTGACACCAACAAAGCTACGACGTGTCTCGCGCAAGCCCCAGCGATGCCCCGACAACTGCTCGATCGGGTGTCTTCTCTAAGCTCCCCGCTGATCAACTCACAATGGCTTCCCGGATAGCGGATGCCCGCCCAGCCTTCAAAATCGAGAAGCTGAGGAAGAAAAGACTCAGATATAGAGCCAACAAAAGGGCTAGGGCTCCTGCCAGGCTGAACCTCATGAGGTTCGAAGAACAGGGTTACCCCGCCAAAGATGGGAAAATGGCTGGGTATGTGGTCCACACTGTCTACATGGTGGACATGCGCAGCAAGAGCAAGGATGGGGCCACCACATCTCAACTCCAATCTGGCTTGAATGTGGTTGCCGCTTCCTAAGAACAGCCGCCCCCACTGGGTGATGAAAACCTTCTCGATGAGGATGACAGGCGGAGAGACCCTTCGGTCCATGAGGAGTCGGGCTCGGAAAGCGAAGATGAGCCAACTTTCCAGCCCAAGAACGTGGAGCAGCAACTTCTCCAAGAGCTCCAAAAACAGCTCAGAAGTAAAGACAAGGAGATGGCCAAGCTCTACTCCAAAATTGACGACTTGACGAATGTCGTGATGCAGCTCACAGCCCGACTTGCCTCTCAGCCACCCAATCAAGAGGATGGCTCTACTCGTGAACCGGGAAATGGTGTCCCAAAGCAGCCGACGCCTATTCCCTCAAATCCAAAAGTGGGCGAACTACATGAAAATCAGTCGCATCCTATCTCGGGAAATGTCTTGGCTACCGATGACAGTAGCCCGCTAACTCAAGATCAAATCATGGATTTGGTTACCAACAAAGTCAAAACCTTGGTAGCCGAAGACGAAGCGCAAAAAGATATCAGTAGTAGTGGGAGACCATATCCTGCTCAGTATGATCTGGTAGAATTTCCTAGCGGCTATGTCATCCCTAAATTCGGAAGATTTGATGGGATGGGAAATGCGAATCAGCACATCGCCCACTTCAAAGCCTCATGCGGGAATACTGGGGGCAACGATGCGCTTCTCCTCCGCCAGTTCGTTAATAGCTTGACCGATGTTGCTTTCGACTGGTACGCGAGCATACAGGATGGCTCCGTTGCTACTTTCGTCCAAATGGAATCTTTGTTTCGACAAAGGTTCATGAGCGTCAGCGATAAGATCTCCATTGCCGAGCTCGTAAGGACCCAGCCCAAGAACAACGAAAGCAGCACGGATTTTATAACCCGATGGCGCAAGAACAACGAAAGCAGCACGGATTTTATAACCCGATGGCGCAATCTCTCCGTCAAATGTGAACCGCCGATAGAGCAGGACCAATCTGTCAGTCTCCTCGTCAGAAATCTCAACAATTGGATGGCCCCGTTTCTATGCACCGCGGGTCTCAAAACATTCCAAGAGCTGAGTAGGAAAGTTCAGATGCTGGAGCGCTCAAAGCAGGAGTCCTCCTCGGATTCCCAAAATAACAATAGGTCCTGGAGAAACCGAAAGGACGAAAATCGCAAAGGCGGAAATTCCGACGATACTGAATCTTTCAATGCCTCGGCTAACCGAAATAAGCATGGGTCGAGCGGGCCTAATGCCAACCAGCTTCGGAAGCCAACGTTCGGAGAGGGAGGAGAATTTCCACTGAAAGAGAAGCTGGATAAGGTCTATTCCTTCAGAAGGGACAAAATCTGTAAAATATTCAAAGATGCCCTGAAGAACGGTCTACAACTGCCAGAGTCAAAAAGACCGCAGGAAGCGAATAGGACCGATGACCCTAAATACTGCCCCTATCACAGAGTGATAGGTCATGCCATTGAGGACTGCTTCGTCTTCAAAGATTGGGTCGAAAAACAATACAAGGTAGGAGAGATAGAACTGTCTAAAGGCGTGTTAACAAACAGTCCAGCTGTGACCGCCAATTTCATACAAACGAAGACCGAAGTTCTTCGTGAAACTGATTCTCTCAGATATCCACCTCTCTCTGAAAACAGTCGACCACCGCGTCATTAAATTGGGAATAATCGACCTCTAAGTCGTTAAACTGGGAATGCAAAAAAATGTAAATAAACAAAAAATGTGTAAATAAAAGAAAAAAAAAGAAAAACCGAAATGATGGGGCAACTCGCAATAAAAATCAGGGAGTAAAAATAAAATAAAGCCGAAATGATGGGGCAACCGCGAATAAAAAGCCGAAATGATAGGGCAATAGCGACCTTCGCGATAAAAAAGCTGAAATGATGGAGCAATCGCGGTAAAACAAAAAAGTGCAAAAACAAAAAAAACGGCGAATGATGAGTCGCTCCTGGTACCATATTCCAGTGCAGCGATGCAGACGCCAGCCAAAATCCAATTTCTCAAAGTTCTTCCGGCCCTACGGTCAGTCCCCAAATTGACTACCGTATACAATCCACGGGCTCAAATAATTCTCATCATACCTATATCCCACCGTAATCACCAGTTACGCGGCTGGTCTCCGCCTTTGGAATTGTGCTCCATTAGGAAGACCCACTCATGTGTCCTGGCACATGTGCTTCAGTGTTAACTACGCTGATGCCGGCCCCTATCTCAAAATTCCAAATCAATCCAATAGACCTCCACATCTTTAAAACTGGAAACAGATGACCTCTAAGTCGTTAAACTGGAAACAGCAGACCTCCAAGTCTTTAAACTGGAAAAAGATGACTTCCAAGTCGTTAAACTGGAAACAGATGACCACTATGTCGTTAAACTGGAAACAGTTGACTTCTAAGTCTTTAAACTGGAAACAGCAGACCTCTAAGTCTTTAAACTGGAAACAGATGACCTCTACGTCGTTAAACTGGAAAAACATGACCTCCAAGTCGTTAAACTGGAAAAAGATGACCTCCAAGTCGTTAAACTGGAAACAGATGACTTCCACGTCGTTAAACTGGAAACATATGACCTCCACGTCGTTAAATTGGAAACAGACGACCACTAAGTCTTTAAACTGGAAACAGACGACCACTAAGTTTTTAAACTGGAAACAGACGACCTCTGCGTCGTTAAACTGGAAACAGACGACCTCTAAGTCATTAAACTGGGAACGAGGGAAATCCACTCATGTGTCCTCACGATACATGAGGACAATAAACCTTTGTGGGAAACATATGACCTCCACGTCGTTAAATTGGAAACAGACGACCACTAAGTCTTTAAACTGGAAACAGACGACCACTGCGTCGTTAAACTGGAAACAGACGACCTCTGCGTCGTTAAACTGGAAACAGACGACCTCTAAGTCATTAAACTGGGAACGAGGGAAATCCACTCATGTGTCCTCACGATACATGAGGACAATAAACCTTTGTGGGATCCTTACGACTTACAAAGGAAAAACACACTTAGGAGTCCTCACGACTCCTAAGGAGAAAATACACTTGCGGGATCCTTACGACTCGTAGGGAGAAAATGCTTTTATGGGACCCTCACGGCCCATAAAATTGAAAAGTCTTAGGTGATAGGGATCCAAACCTGTCTCCTAAGCCATCGCTCCCCAACCCCCAAGTGGCGAATGATGAGTCGCTCCTGGTACCATATTCCAGTGCAGCGATGCAGACGCCAACCAAATTCCAAATCCCAATCCCCAAGTGGCGAATGATGAGTCGCTCCTGGTACCATATTCCAGTGCAGCGACGCAGACACCAACCAAATTCCAAATCCCAATCCCCAACGGTGAATGATGAGTCGCTCCTGGTACCATATTCCAGTGCAGCGATGCATACGCCAACAATGTCCCAAAATTTTTCCGGCCCTACGGTCTGGATCATACATCCTGCAAAACCGTATACAATCCACGGGCGTAAAACGATCCCAATCTCTCCCAAGTCCTCCCGGGGCAAATGATGAGTTGCTCCTGGCATCATTCCAGTGCAGCAATGCAGATGCCAAACCAAAACCGAAATCCTCAAATCCACTCATGGCAAATGATGATTCGCTCCTGGTACCATATTCCAGTGTAGCGATGCTGATGCCAAACAAAAAAAAACAATTCCTAAATCCTCTCATGACAAATGATGATTCGCTCCTGGTATCATATTCCAGGGTAGCGATGCTGATGTCAACCCAAATCAAATCAAACCAACAACCTCTACGGCGGAATCATGCTCCGTCCCAGAATTTACCCCATGTCGAAATCATGCTTCACCTCGGGATATCTACCTTCCATGCCGGAATTATGCTCCACCTCGGAATCAAATCAACCAACAAGCTCTGAGTCGGAATCATGCTTCGTCTCAGAACGAACCCCGTGTCGAAATGATGCTTCGCCTCGGTGTACCCGCCTTCCCCGCCGGAATTATGCTCCGCCTCGGAATCAAATCAACCAACAAGCTCTGCGTCGGAATCATGCTTCGTCTCAGAACGTACCCCATGTCGAAATGATGCTTCGCCTCGAGATATCTACCTTCCCTGTCGGAATTGTGATCCATCTCGGAATCAAATCAACCAACAAGCTCTGCGTCGGAATCATGCTTCGTCTCAGAACGTACCCCGTGTCGAAATGATGCTTCGCCTCGGTGTACCCGCCTTCCCTGCCGGAATTATGCTCCGCCTCGGAATCAAATCAACCAACAAGCTCTGCGTCGGAATTATGCTTCGTCTCAGAATGCACCCTGTGTCGAAATGATGCTTCGCCTCGGTGTACCTGCCTTCCTCGTCGGAATCAAGCTCCGCCTCGGAATCAAGTCAACCAGCAAGCTCTGCGTCGGAATCATGCTTCGTCTTAGAACGTACCCCGTGTCGAAATGATGCTTCGCCTCGGTGTACCCGCCTTCCCCGTCGGAATTATGCTTCGTCTCGGAATTAAGTCAACCAACAAGCTCTACGCCGGAATCATGCTCCGTCTCAGAATGTATCCCGTGTCGAAATCATGCTTCGCCTCGGAGTATTTGCCTTCCCTGTCGGAATTATGCTTCGTCTGGGAATTAACCTCTGCATCGAAATTATGTTTCGGTCAGGATGTCTGCCGCTCTTCGGAATGATGCTCCAATCCTTGGAATCATGCTCCACCCTTCGGAATGATGCTCCGATTCCTGGAATCATGCTCCGCTCATCGGAATGATGCTCCGATCCCTGGAATTATGCTCCGCTCATCGGAATGATACTCCGATCCCTGGAATTATGCTCCGCTCATCGGAATGATGCTCCGATCCCTGGAATCATGCTCCGCTCATCGGAATGATGCTCCGATACCTAGAATTATGCTCCGCTCATCGGAATGATGCTCCGATCGTTGGAATTATGCTCCGCTCTTCGGAGTGATGCTCCGAATCCTTGGAATCATGCTCTGCCCATCGGAATGATGCTCCGATCCCTGGAATCATGCTCCGCTCTTCGGAATGATGCTCCGATCCTTGGAATCATGCTTCGCAAATCGGAATGATGCTCCGACCCTGGAATTATGCTTCGCAAATCGGAATGATGCTCCGACCCTGGAATTATGCTCCGCCCTTCGAAATGATGCTCTGAACCCTGGAATTATGCTCCGCAAATCGGAATGATGCTCCGACCCTGGAATTATGCTCCGCGCTTCGGAATGATGCCCCGATCCCTGGAATCATGCTCCGCCCTTCGGAATGATGCTCCGATCCCTGGAATCATGCTCCGCCCTTCGGAATAATGCTCCGATCTCTCCGATCCCCGGGAATCATGCTTCCCGGGATGATGCTTCGCCCCCGAAATGATGTTCCACCTCGAAGTTCAGCTTCATGATCCATCAATTTCATGCACACAACTCAAATGTGCGGTGTGCATTCATTGATGGGGGGCAATTTGTTGGGGTAAAAATTTGCACCCCGGTTGATCGAGTCAAAGTCAAGGTCAACCCCCAAGACAGGTGGGCCCAAGCCCAGGTCAAGCGGGCCCATGCCCAAGTCGAGCCCGCGGCCAGCCTCTCCATGCCAAAATATAGATTAAGTAATAAATAATTTTTATGTAATTTTTTATGTATGAATGTATGCAAAATGGGCATAAAGCCAATATTTTATAAGCCCATGGCTTATGTGCAAAAATGAAATGGCACATGAGCTATGAGATAGACAAAATGCCATTTTGTGAACCCCAAGGGGCTATATGTAAATATGTAAGCCTATAAAAGGCAACATGATGATGAATAAAAAACACTTTTCATTCTCTCAAAAAAACTCTAGGGTTTGTATTTTTTCCCCTTTTCTGAAGGTCTCAAACCTTCTTCTTTCTTTTGAATTAAATCAAGAGTTTTACTCTTCCTTTTCAAAAACAAGATAGTTTTTCACCACTAAACCCATAAAGGGGAACTTGGATCTGTCTTTAGATCCTAAAAAGAAGAGATTTTGAGATCTCACATCTTTTGATCTTCAAGATCCAGCTAACAGAGGAGGAAGAAGAAGAACCCCTTTCATTAACCCCAAAAACACACTCAGGAGTCCAACTTCTCTCTGATTTCTCTTCCGAGAAATTTTTTTAGGCTAGAAGACTCTTTTTCTCGCTGGCGCTCGAGCGCAGAGCGCCCTCGTGCCGACACGTGGCGCGCTTGCGCTCAAGCGCTCAGTGCTCGAGCGCAAAGCGCCCACGTGCCGATACGTAGCGCGCTTGTGCTCAAGCGCAAGCATTCGAGCGCAAGTCGCCCCCGTGCCGACACGTGGCGCACTTGCGCTGGAGCATCAGGCGCTGAAGCGCAAAGCGCCCACGTGCCGACACGTGGCGTGCGTGCGCTCAAGCACCCAGCGCTCAAGCGCAGAGCGCCCACGTGCCGACACGTGGCACTCTAGCGCCAGAGCGCACAGCACCTAGGCACACAGCGCCCAAGGTGCTGCCCCCATGCATCCTTTAGATGCCTTTTCCCCCTCTTTTTTTCTCTCTCATACACATACACACACACACATATGTATACATATGTGCATGCACACATACTCCACGACACTGTCCCTGTTAGAAAAAATTTCTAACGGGGCGCTGCCCCGCGTCCCGCAAGGGGGCTGCTAGCCCACTTGACCCCCAGCCCGCTATCTTTTTAGCGGGACCCCAGTAAAAACTCTGTGTGGTTTCCGATATATTTAAACCCCCCTCCAAAAACAGAACACACGTACACTGCACATTGAGTTCGCATGACCAGTTTAACCCGTTAATCGGAGGTTCCCTCGCCCCAAAGGCGAGGGGTAATTAACGGCAGCTTAGTCCGCGGCTGCCAGAGATTCGGATCCCCACAATCAATAAACCCCGGCCTACCCTAGGCAGGGGGAATCTGTAGTATACGTCTGACAAGCGCGCGCGTATTCCCATCTCAATGGGGTGACGAAAAATACCCTACAAATAAATTTCAGAATGAAGAGAGCTAGGATATGATGTGGTATTTATAGGATGAAATTAGGGTTTTGAGAATGAAGAGAGAATTAAAAATAGGATTTATGAGTGAATTAACACTCTCTGGATAATTGCAGAGAATTCAAGCAGTACTGGAGTAGTGGGGGTAAGCCAAAAGACTAGTGTGCAGGGTTTGAGGGCATTTCCTACGGTTGAGCCCGGCGCTGCCGATCCAAATGAAGATCTCGTCGGCCGTAGGGGTGAGGTGGGTCTCTGGATCTTTGCCACGTGTCTAGGTCGGTTCATATAACACTTAGCACATGTTTGTTTTTCTCAGACTTTTCATTTTACGTGTGTTACATGTGTAAACTTTTGGGCTTCCAAAAAGTTTAAAAGAAAAATCAGTAAAAATATACATGGCGGATAGGATTCGAACGCAGGGGCTATGTCACAGCAGTGCAAGGCTTTACCAATAAGTTACAAGTGTTTTCTTGCTGTTCTTAAACAAATTAAATTTATAACTTGTGTTCAGGTTTACAACTCTATTCTGTACATTAATTTGAAAATTTTTGTACAATGAAATTGGAGTCGATACATTCTACCCTCCTTACAAAAATTTCGTCCTCGGAATTTGCAATTATTCGAGAATTAGTTTATAAACAAATAAGGGTATCTTGCACGCATGTCGTCCTCGCGTTCCTATGTTGATTCTCCTGGTGAATCTTTTCTCCACATCACTCGGACCAAATTTACTTCCTTATTCCTAAGCGACTTTACCTTTTTGTCCAGGATTTCAACGGGTTGCTGCTCACAAGGTAGATCCATCTGTACAGTGAGCTCAGAGTGATCAAGAATGTGGATGGGGTTGCTCACATATCTTTGAAGCTGGGATATGTGGATATATTATGCACTTCTTCCAATGAGGGTGGAAGTGCCAAACGATAAACCACTTCTCCAACTCGTTCGAGTATGTCGAACGGTCTAATAAACCTCGGACTGAGCTTACTCCTCTTGCCAAAAAAAATTACTCCACGGTTTGGAGAGATCTTTAAGAACACATGATCTCCTGGCTGGAACTCCAGATGTCGGCACTTTGCATCAGTCTAGTGTTTCTGTCGGTCTTGGGCTATGCGCATTCGTTCCCTGATCGTGCGAACTACGTCCACGGTCGCTACGATCATCTCTAGTCCAAGGAGTTTCCTATCTCCGATGTCGTTCCAACTTAATGGTGAACGGCACTTCCTTCCATAGAGAGCTATAAAGGGTGTCATTCCAATACTCGCCTGGTAGTAGTTGTTGTATGAAAACTCCACAAGGTGTAGGTGATCTTCCCATGATCCTCCGAAGTATAACATACACACTCTTAGCATATCTTCAAGGATTTTAATCGTTCGCTCAGACTGACCATCTGTTTGTGGATGATAAGCTGTGCCGACAGACTCGTTCCTAAGATAGCTTGCAGACTCTGCCAAAACTGCAATTGGAATATGGTGTCACGGTCGGAGACAATGCAAACCTATACTCCATGTAATCTCACGATCTCCTGCATGATTTCATGGGTATTAGAAATAGTACATTATGAAGCATTAAATCTTACTTAGATTCAGACTTATTTCCATGTACTTCTTTGCAAGTGTCTCGGTAGATTGACCAACTCGAAATAGGATGAAGTGAGCCGACTTTATGAGTTGATCCACAATAACCTATATCGCATCGTTACCTTTCATGCTGCGAGGAAGTGCAGTCACGAAGTCCATGGTGATGTGCTGCCACTTCCATTCTGGAATAGGTAACGGTTGAAGTAAACCAGCACACCTATGATGTTCAGTTTTTACTTGCTGATACACCAAGCATTTGGCTTCGCTTCTGGTTACTTCACGCTTCATTTTATTTCACCAGTAATGTTGACGTAGATCTTTGTACATCTTTGTACCACCAGGGTGTACTGAGTACGGAGAGCTGTGAACTTCTTTCATCAACTCTTCCCGAACAGGACCTTGTGGTACACACAATCTGCTTCCGTATCTCAAAAATCCGTCTTCATGGATAATGAAGTCTGTTCTAAGACCACTTTCTTCTTGTTCTCTGATCTTTTGCAGCTTGGCATCACTTGCTTGAGCTGCTTTGATCTGATTGACAATATTAGAGTGAACTTGTAAGTTCACCAACTTTGAAGTATTACCTGACATAACCACTTCTATCTCCATCTTGTATAATTCTTGTTGAAACTTCCATTGTGCGGTGAGATTCATAGATAATGGCTGGCGACTAAGTGCATCAGGAACTACATTTACCTTCCCTGGATGATATTGTAGATTGATGTCGAAGTTCGCTATAAGTTCTAACCATATTTTTTGCCGAATATTCAACTCTTTCTGAGTAAACACATATTTCAAACTCATATGGTCCGTGTATATGTCCACTCGCTCTCCAAATAGATAATGGCGCCAAATCTTAAGTGCAAAGATAACGGCCGCCAACTCCAAATCATATGTTGGATAATTGCGCTCATGAATCTTCAACTGTCTTTATGCATAAGCTACAACCTTTCCATGCTGGTGTAGAACACATTCTAATCCCTTACCGGATGTATCGCAATATACAACGAATCCTCCAGATTAGTCCGGTATTATGAGAATAGGCGCTGATGTCAATCTTGACTTGAGTTCTACAAAAAACTTGTTCACATGCTTCTGACCACACGAATGCTTCATCTTTACGTGTGAGCTTGGTCAGGAGTGTTGCAATCTTCGAAAAGCCTTCTATGAATCTTCTGCAGTATTCTGCTAAACCCAACAAATTTCGAATGTCCTTCACTGTCTTTGGTGTCGGCCATTCGCTATACTTTAGCTGGATCCACAGAGTTTCCTTCGCCTAAAATGATATGCCCGAGAAATCCAACATGATCTAACCAAAATTCGCACTTGCTGTACTTGGTATAGAGTTGATGCTGCCGCAAAGTCTCCAGGACAATCTTTAAATGTTCAGCGTGCTCTTTCTGATTCTTTGAATACACCAGGATGCCGTTGATGAAAATGACAATGAACCTGAAGGATGTAAATGAACAATAACTTTATTTATTAACATTCTTTTTACAATACATGGAAAAGTAAATACATGGAATGAAAAGTAATGCCTAAACAGTGGCATAACAGAAATGAAAAATACTGGAATGAAATGTACAAATATCTAGAGCTCAGGGTCGAAGGCTAGCTGGTCCAAGTCCTCGCTGGTGGGCTCAATCTCCTGAAGGTCCGAATCACCTGACAACATTCCAAAGAAGAAGAAAGAGAATGTCGTCGGCGAACAAATTGCTCGGTAAGTCCCAAAGATAAGGGAGAAGCAGAATAGACAAAAAGAGAGTGTGTAACTTTTAAAGTGGTATTATATTGTTATAATATTGTATTTAGTGTTAACGCTGTTATTTATAGTTTGGTACAGAAGAGACCAGTGTATATGTCACGCCCCACTTCCCGGTATACGGTGAAGGGGACGCGAAGAGGCCGCTACATATTTACTCTGAAGTAAATACGCTAAGCATATCTAAGCAATATAAAAGAAATGTATACAAGAAACAAATTTAATGAAACAACAACTTTATTTAATCACATTTTTTTGTACAATACATGGAAATGTAAATACATCTGAATGAAAGCAATGTCTAAACAATGGCATAACAGAAATGGAAAGTACTGAAATAAAATATGTATAACTGTAACTACAGCTCGGGATTTTCAATAAACTGGTCCAAGTCTTAAGTGTTAGGCTTGATCTCTGGAAGGTCCGAATCACCTGACGACATTCAAAGAAGAAAGAAAGAGAATGTCGTTAGCGAACAAATCACTCAGTAAGTCCCAAAGATAAGGAAGAAGTAGAATAGACAAAGAGTAAGAGAGAGAGTGTGTAGCTTAACAGTTGTATTATATTATTATATTGTTGTATTTAGTGTTAACGCTGTTGTTTGTAGCTTGGTACAGAAGAATGCCGGTGTATACGAGAGAAGTCTCTATATGTCAGAGACTAAAGGCAATAGAAGTATAAGGCTCCGTTAGAAAGCCCGGAAAAACGGCGTGGTATTCAGGTTAGGTGTCTTAATCTTGCAGTCTCGTGCTACTTCTAACACCTTCTGTACCAATTTACCCCTTAAACCCCGGATGTCTTGTTTGTATTGTAAATTGTATTGCAACTTGTATTGTCTTGTAATATAGATTGTATAATTGGATGACTTACCGAAACCATGATATCAGTAAATGGATGTAACTGGAGAATCATGGATGTAACCAGAGAATCATATAAATGGAAGTATATCTATGGTTCGGTTCGGTCAATACAGATTAAATAGATTGAATATATATATTCATGGATTCATGTTGAATTGTAGTTTATACTTGAATCATATTCAAGTCAGATTATTATAATGAGACTCAGTCTGAGTTAGAACAATTAGAAAAGAAATTGAAGTCCTGATTGTTTTAATGTTATCGATAACCGCTGCACATGAGCGGTAGGATTTGT
Source organism: Agapanthus africanus (assembly GCA_030015575.1). NCBI lineage: Eukaryota > Viridiplantae > Streptophyta > Magnoliopsida > Asparagales > Amaryllidaceae > Agapanthus > Agapanthus africanus. The sequence goes on along the minus strand of JASDDO010000028.1, from coordinate 20,585,264 downwards.
GTGTTTTTTAAAGACAATTACCGTGTTGATAACACCATTTGTTAAGTTGTCTATCTTAGATAGGCAAGCACCCATATCTCTGGCTCTCTGAGGCTCAAGAGACTGATCCCGCTTAAACCTATATTTACTAGGGTCCTTAGAGTAATTTATAGAACTTGAGGGGGTTTTATGTAAAAAATATTTTGTATAATTTACAAAATACACCTCAAGTATTTAATATCGTCTTTAGAGCTATCATAGATGTAGATTTTATATTTGTGATATTTCTAGTGAAAATAACCTAATTTCATAATATAGGGTATTTAATTATAATATTGAACTTGTATGGAATTCATGGTATTTTAATGTAAAGCGATTCTTGTGATTTTAGAAAAAGTTGGAATATTGATATTATAACAAAAATAGATATTTTGGTAATACATATATATTTATAAAAATAATTTTAATTTATTATTTCTAGAAATCTCATTTTCTTAAGATATTTGTATTTTAAATCTCTCGAGACCGAATGCTCCTTGCGGAGATCTGCATCTCGCATTACTAAGCTCACGGATGTACGATAATCCGCACCATTTCAGTCAGATTCCCCAAAATGGGTTGTAGCGGCGCTTTGCAAGAATTTGTGTAAAATACATAATTTTGTAGAAAACGGTTATAATAGTAAATGGTATTTCTATGTAAAGTTTCGTTTACCCGTATTCTATGTTCCCGAAAGGTATTGTGCTATGTTGCATATGAGTGTTGTGAGGAGGTGGATCATTACCTCGTAATATAATTAAAGGTATAACAAGATTAATGATATTTTAAGGTAGAAAGTAAACTACATTGTATTTTATTGAAAAAGAGCGGTAAAATTACAAAATGAAATATTTTGCTATGGAACTTTTTCAACATATTTTTTTAATGATTAATAGTCAATATGTAAGAGTTTAATATGATTGTGTTAAGGAAAAATTGAACTTTATAAGAAAACCGAATCGGAAGTCGGATTTAACTTTGCTTCCATCGGGTTTTATTAAAAGAAGTTTTAAGACTAGAGAATAGAAAAGAGAGGTGAGACTTACTGGCTTAGAATCAAAAGAAGAGGTAGAGGAGGAAGTAGGATTCGCCGGTGCGTTGTTTCGTCGCCGGAAGCTCCTAGGGTCGTCGCCGGAAGTTCGCCGGAGTTTCGTCCTTCGCTAACTCCACTTGTACACAAAAGTTCTGGGGATTTCCTTGAGAGTTTTGGATAGAAATTTGGAGTGAGGAGGGTGTGTTTAGGGTTAATATTTATAGGGAAAGATTAGGGTTAGGGTAGGTGAAGAAGTGCATTGAAAATTGTATTAAAATTGTATTAAAAAATATGCTAATGGGGGGTTTTTAATGTCTCTATTACTGTGCAGAGAAATTAAAGTATACAGGGGTTATTAGAATACAAAAAGGCAGGACTTTCATGAAGGCAACTCGGCGATCCGACCGAGTTCGGCCGGCGGCGGCGGCCGAGTCACCGGCCTGAGTCGACCGAGTCAGGCTGGGGCTCGCTGCCACGTGTCCCTCGTCGCTTGGTGTAGCCCCTGGGTCAGTTTGTTTTACATGTGTAGTGGTGTTTTTATGAGTTATGCATGTGTAGACTCTTGGACTTCTAAAAATTTAAAAGAAAACAATATTAAAAATATTGTTGGTGATGGGATTTGAACTCTGGTGTTTTGGTTCAGCAGTGTAAGGTCTTACCAATGAGCTACAAGCTCCTTCTTGCTATTAAAAAGCAAAACAAACTTATAACTTGTGCTCAGGCAAAAATACCCCTTCCTGGATTTTTTGAAAAATTTGTACAGAAAATTGTACAGAAGTTTAGGGTTGTTACAGTATACGAGAGGAGTCTCACTAGACCAGAGACTACAGTATATAGAGTACAAGGCTCCGTGATAATACCCAGAACAACGGCGATTGAATTGAGATTATGTATCTTATGGTTGCAGTCTCATGCCACTTCTAACACCTTCCGTATCAATTTACCCCTTATTAACCCCGCGATATATTGTTTGTATTGTTCGTATTGTATTGTAAATTATATTGTCTTGTATTATAGATTGTATAGATGGGCGACTTGCCAAAATCATGATATCAGTAAATGGAGAATTATGTAGATGGATGCATATCCATGGTTCGGTTCAGTCAAGTTGTATAGATTGATAGATTGAGCAGATTGAATATATGGATTCATATTGAATTGTTATATATACTTGAATCTCATTCAAGTCAGATTGATTATATTGAGACTCGGTCTGAGTCAGACAATTAGAAAAGAAATTGAATCCTGAATTAGGTTTTGGTGTTATCGGTAACCGCTGCACATGGACGGCAGGATTTGTGTCTTTTTCAGAAACAATTACCATGTTGATAATACCGTTTGTTAAGTTGTCTACTTTAAATAGGCAAGCACCCATATCTCCGTCTCCCTGAGGCTCAAGAGACTGGTCCCGCTTAAACCTATGTTTATAAGGGTCTTTATCGTAATTTAGTATAATTTGAGGGGGTTTATATAAAAATAATTTTGTATAATTTTCAAAATACACCTCAAGTATGTTATTATCGTATTTAAAATTTTCATTGATGTATATTTTATCATCGTTACATTTCTAGTGAATAAAACCTATTTTTCATAATATATGGTATTTAATTGTAAAGTATTGAACTTGTATGGAATTGCATGGTGTTTTCATGTAAAATGATTCTTTTGATTTATAAAAGTTGGAATATTTATACTACATTAAAAATAGATATTTTGATGATACATACATACATACATACATATATATATATATATATATATTTATATAAAATAATTTTAATTTATTATTTTTCTAGAAATCTCATTTTCTTAAAATATTTATATTTTTAAATCTTTTGAGACCGTATGCTCCTTGTGGAGGTCTGCATCTCGCACTACTAAGCCCGAGAATGTGCGATAATCCGCACCATCCCAAACGGGTTCCCCAAAATGGGTTGTAGCAGCGCATTGCAAAGATTTGTTTAAAATACATAATCTTGTAGAAAAAGGTTTTGTAGTTTATGGTATTTATTTGTAAGAATCGTATTTCCGTATTCTAGTTTCCCAAAAGATATCGTGCTATATTACAGATGAGTGTTGTGAAGAGATAGGTCATTACCTCGTGAACTAACTAAAAGTATAGTAAGGAAATATAAGATTTATGTCGAAACTAAATTATATGGTATTTTTCTGTAAAAGTGTGATAAAAATTGAAATATATATTCTTTTGATATGGAACTTGTTCATTATGTTTTGTTAATGTTTAATGGTCATGATGTGAAAGTTTGGTATTGTTGTTTTTAAGAAAATTGAAACTTTTTAAAGAAAACCAAATCGGAAGTCGGATTAACTCCGCTTCCGTCGGGTTTTAGAAAAACAAGTTTTTAGATTAGAAAAGAGAACATAGAGGAGAGACTTACTGGATTTTAGGTTAGAGGAGAGGAAGAGAGAGTGGTAGGAGGTGCCGGTGCGTCGTTTCGTTGTCGGAAGCTCCTAGGGTTGTCGTCGGAAGTTCCCCGAAGTTTTGCCTTTCGCTAACTCCACTTGTATACAAAATTTCTAGAGAGTTTTCTTGAGAGTTTGGACAGAGTTTGTGAGTGAGGGGGGTGGAATGGAGTGGTATTTATAGGAAAAGTTAGGGTTAGGGTATATGAAAGGGTGTGAAAATATGTATTAAAAATTTGTATTTAAAATAGAGTAAATATATGTTTTTATTGGCTCTGTAAATGTGCAAATAAAATAAACTATACAGGGGTTATAGGGAGGCAAAAAGGCATAGAAGTCAAGAAGAAAACTCGACGATCCGACTCACCCGAACCGACGCCGCCGGTTGATTCGGCCGAGTCGCCGGCCCGAGTCAGGCCGGGGCTCATCGCCACGTGTCCATCGTCGATTGGTCTACCTCCTGAGCTTATTTGTTTTATATGTGATGTCACGCCCCGCTTCCCGGTATACGGCGAAAGGGGGCACGGCGAGGCCCGCTACGTATATACTCAGAAGTACATACGCTAAGCGTATCTAAGCAATATAAAATAAATACATAAGAGACAAGAGTATAAAAAGAACATCAACTTTTATTTATTAACGTTCTTTGTACAATACATGAAAAGGAAAATACAACTGAAATAAAGATGTCTAAACAGTGGCATAACAGGAAATGGAAAGTGTTGAAATGAAAAGTGTACAATGAAATTATACTGCAGGGTCTTCGGCAAAATGCTCCAAGTCTTCTTGGGTTGGCTCAACTTCTGTCGAGTCCAGGTCACTTGACGACATTCAAAGAAGAGAGAAATAGAATGTCGTCAGCGAACAGATCGCTCGGTAAGTCCCAAAGGTAAGAGGGAAGTAGAGAAGACGGAATAAGAAGATACATTTTTAAAGTGTAAGCTGTTGTTGAAATGTTATGTTAACGCTGTTGTTTGTAGCTTGGTACAGAAGGATACCAGTGTATATGAGGGGAGTCTCTATATACCAGAGACTAAGGGCACGTATAGTACAAGGTACCGTTTATGCCACGACACAACAGCAATAGGATTCAGGTTAGGTGTCTTAATCTGACCATCTCGTGCCACCTTTAACACATTCTGTACCAATCTACCCCTTAAACCCCGTAGTGTATTAACAGTATTGTTGTATTGTAAAAATTGTATATATTGCATGATCGATTGACTGACTGACCGAAACCATGATATCAGAAAACGGTTATAACCGTAGAGTCATGTAAATGGAATACTGGGAAACATGTAAAAGGAATATATATTCATGGTTCGGTTCGGTTCAGTCAAGTTGTAATGATTGTTAACAGAATTCTAGGATTCATGTATTCATATTGAGTTGGAATATAAAAGAATATAGATTGACTTGAATCATATTCAAGTTAGAAATAGTCAGACTCTAACCCGAGTCAGACTAAAAGAAAGGTAATTTGAAGTTCAATAATTGTTAGGAGCCTTATTGTAATTTATGAAACTTGAGGGGGTTTTATGTAAAAAGTACTATTGTATAGTTTTCAAGATACACCTCAAGTATTTATTATTCATCTTTATAGTTATAATGAGTGTGAATTTTATTTGTGTTATTCTAGTGAATATATCCTAATAAAAGTATTAATTTTTAATATTGATTTATTTGAAATTCATGGTATTTTAATGTAACTTTTAATCTTGTAATTTTTTTAGAAAAAAGTGGAAACTTTATCTTATAATAAAATAGTTGTTTAAATGATAATTATATATATATATATTAATATAAGAATAATTTTAAATAAATATTTTATTTTCCAAAATCTCATTTTTTCTTAAATGCTGTATTTTAAACCTTTCGAGACCGTATGCTCCTTGCGGAGGTCTGAATCTCGCACTACTAGCCCGCGGGTGCACGATGAACCGTACTATCGCTAACGGGTTCCCCAAAGGTGGGTTGTAGTAGCGCTTTGCAAAGATTTTATAAATACTATTCATTTAGAAAAACGGTTTTATAAATATAAGGTATTTATTTGTAAAAGGGTATAAATTTCCGTATTTTAGTTTCTATGGTTTCCTAAGCTAACCAGCCTATTTCTAAGGTCTAAACGACAAGTCATTTGAGCCTCAAAACGTCTCTTCACCGCCAATTGCGGCCAGGTAAGTGCCAGGTAAGTGGGAGGCTCTCCATTACAAGTAGTGGCCCTAATTAAGTAACCACTTGCCTTAGACACACTTGCCTAGACTCCACAAAGTCAGTTTCGATAAACGATCGATGTCCATGACATATCGTGCTTTCATTTTAAAATGTTTTATTTAGAATTGTGTACAACTTAAAACTTTCAAGAAAGGTTTATAAAGATAATGGTATTTTAGTGAAAAGTCTTGTATTTTCGTATTCTATGTTTTGACGTTTATCAATTAGGGTTATATTTGTGTGTGTGTAGAGGTAGGTCATTACCTCGTGACTTATTTTATGGTTTAATGAAGTTTAGAGGTTAAATTTAATATATTAAACATGAAGGTATTTAAGTGTAAGAATACGGTATTTGAAAACGTTATCATTTCATGCGTGAAAACTCATTCAAATTGATTTTTACAAGTTTATTTATCAAGATGAACATGTTTAGGAATGAGGGAATTAATTAGAACAAGAAAAATAAACTTTATGGTATTTTTATGAAAAGAATACGATATTACAAGAAAGTTATCATTTCATGTGAGAAATTTTATTTAAATTTGTTTTTATGTGATTAATAGTCATCATGGATATGTTTAGGTATTATGGATTAGGTGACAAGTGGGATTTTGTAGAAAAAACCGAATAGGAAATCGGTTTGTTCCGATTTCCGTCGGGTTCCATAATTCCGTATTTTAAGAAATAGAAAAGAGAGAAGGGTGGGACTTACGGGTTTCAAACTCTTCTAAAGAGTAAAGAGGAACTAGGGAGAAAGGCCGAGATGTGGTTTCGTCGCCGGTTGCTTCCAAGGACGTCGCCGAAACTCCGTCAGCGCTTCGCCTTGCACTCGATTTCAAAGCACACTTTCTTGCGGAATTTTCAAGAGAGTAATTCTTTGGTTTTAGAATGAGAAGGTAGGGGGTAGGGGTCTATTTATAGGGTAGTTAGGGTAGGGTAGGTGAAGAGTTTTATTTATTTAAAAAAATTGTAAAAATTAAAGAAAATCATTAAAATTTTGTATTAAATAAGATGTATTAAGAATTCTGGAACTGAACAAATAAATTGGAGTTAACAGGGGGTTTCAGAAGACCAAAAGCCACACTTTTTGTGTTGGGACCCCGGCTATTGGCCCAACTCCGGCCGGCGGCGTCGGCCGATTCGGCCGTCCCGCCGGCCGAGTTGGCCGATTCCGGCCGGGTTCGGCCATGGTCGGGTGTGGGGTCTTCTGACTAAGGTTATGGCATACTTCAATTTTTGAGTTCAGTTCAATATTTGGGAGTTATGGCCTGTGGACTTTTGGGCATCAAAGAATTTTTAAAGAAAAAAATAAACTAGAAATAATGTGGGGCATGGGATTCGAACTCTGGTGGCTTGGTTCAGCAGTGCAACGTATTACCAATGAGCTACAAGCTCTTTCTTGTAATTATGGTAGGGAAATAGATACTTAAAGTGTTTTCAGCAATATTAATACTCCAAGTATACTTCAAATTTAAATCAAATTTAGGTATACGAAAATTGGAGTTGTTACAATCTACCCTTCTTACAAAAATTTCGTCCTCGAAATTTACAACTTTTATTTGATGACTAGTTTACAAAAAGGTGCGGATATCTTGCACTCATTTCATCTTCCCTTTCCCACGTGGATTCTCCTGGAGTGTCTTTTCTCCACATTACCCGGACCAAATTAACTTCCTTGTTCCGTAGTGTCTTCACTTTCATGTCCAGGATTTCCACAGGTTGTTGCTCACAAGACAAATCGGGCTGTATAGTGAGCTCGGAATAATCAAGTACATGGCTGGGGTCACTCACATACCTTCTGAGTTGGGATATGTGGAACACGTTATGCACTCCTTCCAATGAGGGTGGAAGCGCTAATCGGTATGCCACTTCTCCTACTCGTTTGAGTATGTCGAACGGTCCAATGTATCTCGGACTTAGCTTACCCAGTCTTCCAAATCGGATCACTCCGCGGTTCGGAGATATCTTCAAGAATACATGGTCTCCTGGCTGGAACTCCAAGTGTCGTCTCTTTGCATCAGCCCAATGTTTCTGTCTATCTTGGACTATGCGCATTCTTTCCCTGATAGTACGAACCACATCAACGGTCGCTACTATCATCTCTGGTCCCAGGAGTTCCCTATCTCCGATGTCGTCCCAACTTAATGGCGATCGACACTTCCTTCCATATAATGCTGCAAAAGGTGACATTTCTATACTTGCTTGGTAGCTGTTGTTGTACGCAAACTCCACAAGATGCAGGTGATCTTCCCACGATCCTTTGAAGTCGAGCATACATGCTCTGAGCATATCCTCCAAAATCTGAATAGTTCGTTCCGACTGACCATCTGTTTGTGGATGATAAGCCGTGTTGAAGTTTAGATTTGTTCCCAAGCTAGCTTGCAGACTCTGCCAAAATTGCGATCGGAACCTGGTGTCACGATCGGAGACAATGCAGACTGGTACTCCATGAAGTCTCACAATTTCCTGTATGAGTTCATGGCTATCAGAGATAGTACATTATGAAGAGTTTTAAATCCAAATTAGATTATTACCTCCATGTACTTTTTTGCTAGTGTCTCAGTTGATTGGCCAACTCGAAATGGGATGAAGTGAGCCGACTTTGTAAGTCGATCCACAATGACCCATATCACATCGTTACCCTTTGTGCTGCGAGGAAGAGCAGTTACAAAGTCCATCGTGATGTGCTACCACTTCCATTCTGGGATTGGTAATGGTTTAAGTAGTTCAGCTGTCCTGTGATGTTCAGCCTTTACTTGCTGACACACCAAACATTTTGCGACGCTTCTGGCTACTTCACGCTTCATTCCATTCCACCAATAATTCTGACGTAGATCTTTGTACATTTTGGTACCTCCAGGATGTACTGAATAGGGAGAGCTATGAGCTTCTTTCATTAACTCTTCCCGAATAGGACCCTTTGGTACACACAATCTGCTGCCGTATCTCAAAGATCCGTCTTCATGGATGATGAAATCTGTTCTGAGTCCATTCTCCACTTGTTCTCTGATCTTTTGCAACTTAGCATCGCTGGTTTGAGCTGCTTTGATCTGATTGACAATGGTTGATTGAACTTGGAGATTCATCAAACTAGAAGTATCACCTGGCATGACTAGTTCAATCTCCATCTGATGTAGGTCTTGCTGAAACTTCCACTGGGCGGTGAGATTCATTGATAAGGGTTGGCGACTAAGAGCATCAGGTACTACGTTCACCTTCCCTGGGTGATATTGCAAGTTGATGTCAAAGTCCGCCATGAGTTCTAACCATCTTCTCTGTCGCATATTCAACTCCTTCTGAGTAAACACGTACTTCAGACTTTTATGATCTGTGTAGATGTTCACTCGTTCACCAAGTAAGTAGTAGCGCCAAATTTTGAGAGCAAAGATGACGGCTGCCAACTCCAGATCATGCGTCGGATAATTGCGCTCATGAGTTTTCAGTTGTCTTGAAGCATAAGCCACAACCTTACCGTGCTGATGTAGAACACATCCTAATCCCTTACCGGATGCATCGCAATGCACTTCGAATCCTCCAGATTGATCCGGTATGACGAGAATAGGTGCAGATGTTAATCTTGACTTGAGTTCTACGAAAGCTTGCTCGCATGCTTCTGACCACACAAATTCTTTATCTTTTCGTGTGAGCTTGGTCAGGGGTGTTGCTATCTTCGAAAAGCCTTCAATAAACCTTCTGTAATATCCAGCTAAACCCAAGAAACTTCGAATATCCTTCACTGACTTTGGTGTAGGCTATTCGCTAACTGTCGAAACTTTTGCTGGATCCACAGAAATTCCTTCTCCTGATACGATATGTCCGAGAAAACCAACTTGATTTAGCCAAAACTCGCACTTGCTGTACTTGGCATAAAGCTTATGTTGTCGAAGTGTTTCCAGGACAATTCGTAGGTGCTTCGCATGCTCTTTTCGATTCTTAGAATATACCAGGATGTCTTCGATGAATATGACAACAAACCTGTCTAAATACTCCCGGAAAACTTGGTTCATTAGATTCATGAAGATTGCTGGTGCATTGGTCACTCCAAATGGCATTACTAGAAATTCGTAATGTCCATAGCGAGTTCTGAAAGCTGTCTTGTGAATATCAGCTTCCTTGACCTTCACTTGATGATAACCTGAACGAAGATCTAGTTTAGAGAAGACACAAGATCCACTTAGCTGATCGAATAAATCGTCGATGCGCGGGAGTGGATACTTGTTCTTTATTGTGACTTCATTCAAGGCCTATAGTCGATGCACATTCTGTATGAACCTTCCTTCTTCTTCACCAGTAATACAGGTGCTCCCCAACTTGAAGTGCTGGGACGAATCCATTCTTTCGCCAGTAATTCGTCCAACTGTGTTCTAACTTCCTTCAATCCTTTCGGACTTAGTCTATAAGGTGCTTTGATCACTGGTTGTGCTCCTGGTACTAAGTCAATGCTGAATTCAAGAGCTCGATCGGGAGACAAACCTGATATATCGTCAGGGAATACATCATCGAACTCTCGAACTACCTCTGGTCTTGATTCTTCCTCTGCTTGAGCTGCTGCAACTACTGCTTCTCTTGGCTTTGCTTTGTAAGTACTTGGCTCCAATGTATGGTCTCCACTTTTAAAATAGAAGACCGGACGGTCAGAAATCTCGAATACTACCCTCCTTTGACGACAGTCGATAATAGCATAAAAGGTTCCAAGCCAGTCCATTCCTAGAACCACATCGAAGTTTGGTATGTCCAGTACCTTGAAGTCAGCATAAAACTCTCGACTGCAGACGACGACTGGACACATGCTGTATCCCATAGTTGCCTTTAGAACATCATTTCCGGAACTGACGTTCCAGCTGGATACAAGCGGTGAGACTGGAATCGCATGGGTTCGGAAAAACCGTTGCGACATAAAGCAGTGGGATGCTCCAGTATCAAACAGTGCAAGTGCAGGTAGTAAAGCTACTAGGATTGTACCTAAGGTATATGGGATAGCTTTTAGGTATAGGGAAAGTGTGTAGGTAAACAAGACTAAAAGATAAGTTTGGGAAGGAAAGTTTACCGGTAATGACTTGGCCAGTGGCCTCAGCTTCTTCCACAGACATCATGAAAGCCTGGCGCTTTGGCACATTCCTCCTGACCTGAGGAGCATTCCTCGGAACGTTCCTTTGAGCTTGATGGAACTGTCGAGGAGGTGGTGCAGCTTGTGGTCCCCTGGGTGGTGCAGGCAGTGCAAGTCTGGGAGCAGGTGCCTGAAGAACTGGTCGCTGCTGATAGTTATTTGCTGGCCTGGGTGCAGCAACTGGGTTCTGTCTTTGGGGACAAGACTCAATACCGTGAGTAGCTGAACCGCAGACTAAGCAGAGGCGGTTGGCTCGACGGCAATCCTTCATCATATGTCCGGTTCTCCTGCAGTAGTTGCAAAAGGCTGGGCTAGGACGATGGGTTGGTACTCCGGGTCGCCTTGGTACGAAAGATGGTCTGGACGAGGCTCCACCTGCCATCTGGTTGGCAGGGCGTTTGACTCCTGCAGACGGAGGTCTGCCCCTCTCTTTTATCACTGCCTCATAACTGCGGGCAGCTTCTAAAGCTTCCTCATGAGTCAAAAACTTACCTGTGGCTAGAGCAGCCTTAATCTCTATGTCCAAACCTTGCTGAAAGCGACGGGCTCTGATCTCGTCCGTCGGTATCAAGTGTGCCGCGAATCGGCTCAACATGGTGAATTCAACGTCGTATTCATCTACTGATTTGTCCCACATTGATCCTTACTGTAGATGAATAAACTGCTGCTCCATGGCGAACCTGGCAGTCATAGGGAAATATTTCGCATCGAACTTCTCGCGAAATGTCTACCATTCAATCGGCTGTACCAGACGGCTTTCTTTCACCTTCCACCAATTGCGAGCATTATCCGTGAGCTGTAGCTTCGCTACACGGACCCAAGCGTTGTCTGGCACTTGAGCTGCTGCCAGATCGTCTTCGATGCTTTATGCCCATTCTTCCACTTCAAGAGGGCTCCCTTTACCAGAGAACTGCTTTGGGTGCAAAGCTCTGAATTGCTTTACTCCCGGTGCATCGGTCTCAGGACGGTTCAAAAGTTGTTGCTGTCCCTCGAGAAGGCTGCGGATCGCCTCAAATAGCATCGTTTGCTCAGTGGGTGGTGCAGGAACACCTGGTGTGAGAGGTAGTGCTGAAGGGGTGTTGTTGACGTTGGTGCTGGTGTTGTTCGGGGAACTCATAACCTTGAAGAAAAATTTGGGTTAGGACAGATTCAAATACATGGAATGATAAGATCAAGGAATAGAAATTTGCAAGATTCAAGGAACATGAATTGTAAAGAATGTTTTAGTTGCTGGTTCTTGTGTTATATTGCTTAGGTTGTTCACGCAGACCAGAACTGCATGACAGAGATTCATACAGTTCTGACCTGCATGGGCCACCAATAAAACCTGTCACGTCCCGCTTCCCGGTATACGGCGAAAGGGGGCGCGGCGAGGCCCGCTACGTATATACTCAGAAGTACATACGCTAAGCGTATCTAAGCAATATAAAATAAATACACAAGAGACAAGAGTATAAAAAGAACATCAACTTTTATTTATTAACGTTCTTTGTACAATACATGGAAAGGAAAATACATCTGAAATAAAGAAGCCTAAATAGTGGCATAACAGGAAATGGAAAGTGCTGAAAAGAAAAGTGTACAATGAAATTATACTGCAGGGTCTTCGGCAAAATGCTCCAAGTCTTCTTGGGTTGGCTCAACTTCTGCCGGGTCCAGGTCACCTGACGACATTCAAAGAAGAGAGAAACAGAATGTCGTCAGCGAACAGATCGCTCGGTAAGTCACAAAGGTAAGAGGGAAGTAGAGAAGACAGAATAAGAAGATACATTTTTAAAGTGTAAGCTGTTGTTGAAATGTTATGTTAACGCTGTTGTTTGTAGCTTGGTACAGAAAAATGCCAGTGTATACGAGGGGAGTCTCTATATGCCAGAGACTAAGGGCACGTATAGTACAAGGTACCGTTTATGCCACGGCACAACAGCAATAGGATTCAGGTTAGGTGTCTTAATCTGACCACCTCGTGCCACCTTTAACACATTCCGTACCAATCTACCCCTTAAACCCCGTAATGTATTAACAGTATTGTTGTATTGTAAAAATTGTATAGATTGCATGATCGATTGACCGACTGACCGAAACCATGATATCAGGAAACGGTTATAACCATAGAGTCATGTAAATGGAATACTGGAAAACATGTAAAAGGAATATATATCCATGGTTCGGTTCAGTCAAGTTGTGATGATTGTTAACAGAATTCTGGGATTCATGTATTCATATTGAGTTGGAATATAAAAGAATATAGATTGACTTGAATCATATTCAAGTCAGAAATAGTCAGACTCTAACCCGAGTCAGACTAAAAGAAAGATAATTTGAAGTTCAATAATTGTTAGGGGCCTTATTGTAATTTATGAAACTTGAGGGGGTTTTATGTAAAAAGTACTACTGTATAGTTTTCAAGATACACCTCAAGTATTTATTATTCGTCTTTATAGTTATAATGAGCGTGAATTTTATTTGTGTTATTCTAGTGAATATATCCTAATAAAGGTATTAATTTTTAATATTGATTTATTTGAAATTCATGGTATTTTAATGTAACTTTTAATCTTGTAATTTTTGTAGAAAAAAGTGGAAACTTTATCTTATAATAAAATAGTTGTTTAAATGATAATTATATATATATATATATATATATATATATATATATTAATACAAGAATAATTTTAAATAAATATTTTATTTTCCAAAATCTCATTTTTTCTTAAATGCCGTATTTTAAACCTTTCGAGACCGAATGCTCTTTGCGGAGGTCTGATTCTCGCACTACTAGCCCGCGGGTGCACGATGAATCGTACTATCGCTAACGGGTTCCCCAAAGATGGGTTGTAGTGGCGCTTTGCAAAGATTTTATAAATACTATTCATTTAAAAAAACGGTTTTATAAATATAAGGTATTTATTTGTAAAAGGGTATAAATTTCCGTATTTTAGTTTCTATGGTTTCCTAAGCCAACTAGCCTATTTCTAAGGTCTAAACGACAAGTCATTAGAGCCTCAAATCGCCTCTTCACCGCCAATTGCGGCCAGGTAAGCGGGAGGCTCTCCACTACAAGTAGTGTCCCTAATTAAGTAACCACTTACCTTAGACACACTTGCCTAGACACCACAAAGTCAGTTTCGTTAAACGATCGATGTCCATGACATATCGTGCTTTCATTTTAAAAGGTTTTATTTAGAATTGTGTACGACTTAAAGCTTTCAAGAAAGGTTTATAAAGATAATGGTATTTTAGTGAAAAGTCTTGTATTTTCGTATTCTATGTTTTGACGTTTATCAATTAAGGTTATATTTGTGTGTGTGTAGAGGTAGGTCATTACCTCGTGACTTATTTTATGGTTTAATGAAGTTTAGAGGTTAAATTTAATATATTAAACATGAAGGTATTTAAGTGTAAGAATACGGTATTTGAAAACGTTATCATTTCATGTGTGAAAACTCATTCAAATTGATTTCTACAAGTGTATTTATCAAGATGAACATGTTTAGGAATGAGGGAATTAATTAGAACAAGAAAAATAAACTTTATGGTATTTTTATGAAAAGAATACGATATTACAAGAAAGTTATCATTTCATGTGAGAAACTTTGTTTAAATTAGTTTTTATGTGATTAATAGTCATCATGGATGTGTTTAGATATTATGGATTAGGTGACAAGTGGGATTTTGTAGAAAAAACCGAATCGGAAATCGGTTTGTTCCGATTTCCGTCGGGTTTCATAATTCCGTATTTTAAGAAATAGAAAAGAGAGAAGGATGGGACTTATGGGTTTCAAACTCTTCTAAAGAGTAAAGAGGAACTAGGGAGAAAGGCCGAGGTGTGGTTTCGTCGCCGGTTGCTTCCAAGGACGTCGCCGGAAATCCGTCAGCGCTTCGTCTTGCACTCGATTTCAAAGCACACTTTCTTGTGGAATTTTCAAGAGAGTAATTCTATGGTTTTGGAATGAGAAGGTAGGGGGTAGGGGTCTATTTATAGGGTAGTTAGGGTAGGATAGGTGAAGAGTTTTATTTATTTAAAAAAAATTGTAAAAATTAAAGAAAATCATTAAAATTTTGTATTAAATAGGATGTATTAAGAATTCTGTAACTGAACAAATAAATTGGAGTTAACAGGGGGTTTCAGAAGACCAAAAGCCACACTTTTTGTGTTGGGACCCCGGTCATTGGCCTAACTCCGGCCGGCGGTGCCGGTCGATTCGGCCGTCCCGCCGGCCGAATTGGCCGATTCCGGCCGTGTTCGGCCATGGTCGGGTGTGGGGTCTTCTGACTAAGGTTATGGCATACTTCAATTTTTGAGTTCAGTTCAATATTTGGGAGTTATGGCCTGTGGACTTTTGGGCTTCCAAGAATTTTTAAAGAAAAAAATAAACTAAAAATAATGTGGGGCATAGGATTCGAACTCTGGTGGCTTGGTTCAGCAGTGCAAGGTATTACCAATGAGCTACAAGCTCCTTCTTGTAATTATTGTAGGGAAATAGATACTTAAAGTGTTTTCAGCAACATTAATACTCCAAGTATACTTCAAATTTAAATCAAATTTAGGTATACAAAAATTGGAGTTGTTACATGTGACTTTTGGTTTTTACGAGTTGTGCACGTGTAGGGTCTTGGGCTTCTAAATATTCAAAAGAAAACTAACTAAAAATAATGTGGCTGATAGGATTTGAACTCTGGTGCTTTAGTTCAGCAGTGCAAGGTCTTATCAATGAGCTATAAGCTCTTTTTTATTGTTTAAAAGCAAATCATATTTATAACTTGTGCTCAGGCAAAATTACCTCTTTCTGTATTTTTGAAAAAATTTGTACATAAAGTTTAAGGTTGTTACAGTAGGTACTAGGTTCTAGTATACGGTCTCCACTCTTGAAATAAAAGACCGGATGATCTAAAATCTCGAACACTACCTTCTTTTGACGACAGTCGATGGTAGCGTAGAAAGTTCCTAACCGGTCCATTCCCAAGACTACATCAAAGTTCGGTATGTTCAGCACCTTGAAGTTAGCATAAAATTCTCTGCTGCAGACGACCACTGGACATAGGTCGTATCCCAAAGTTTCCTTTAGAACGTCATTCCCAGAACTGACATTCCAGCTGGATACGAGCGGTTTTACTGAAATTGCATGAGTTCGGACGAACCGTTGCGACATAAAGCAATATGATGCTCCGGTATCGAAGAGTGCTAGTGCAGGAAGTGAGGCTGCTAAGATTGTACCTAAGTCATGTGGAATATGTTTAGGTATAGGAAAGATATATGGATGTAAATAAGTATTGAACAGATTTAAAACATGGGAAGTTACCAGTGATGACTTGGCCAGTGGCATCAGCTTCTTCCACAGTCATTGTGAAAGTCTGTCGCCTACGTATGTTCCTCCTTGCTGGGGGAGCATTCCTTTGTTCGTTCATCTGTCCTTGAGGTAGGTTCCTTTGTGCATTATGAAACCGACGAGGAGGAGGTGCAGTAGGTCTACGAGGAGGTGGAGCTGGGAGAGCAGGTCGAAGAGCAGGTGCCTAAATAGCTGGCCGCTGCGAATTAGTGATGGCCGGTCTGTGAGCTAGGTTTGGATTGAGTCTATGAGGACATGCACCAATGTCGTGAGTGGATGAGCCGCAGACTATGCATAGACGATGAGCACGCCTACAATACTTTGCTAGGTGTCCATTCTTTTTGCAATAGAAGCAAAAATATGGAGTGGGCAGGTTAAAATGTACTCCCGGTCTCCTGGGTATAAATGGTGGCCTGGAAGAGGCTCCTCCTGCTATCTAATTAGCAGGGCGCTTCATACTGGCAGATTGAGGTCTTCCCTTCTTCTTTACTACTGCCTCATATCGACGGGCAGCCTTCAGAGCTAGGTCGTGAGTTGGGAAATCCCCTGTAATTAGAGCAGCTTGGATCTCTTGGTCCAACCCTGGCTGAAATCGTCTAGCCCTAATTTTAAGAGTCGGTATAAAATGTGCCGCGGACCAGTTATAGTCTTGCATTAGCTGTGTAGTATGTGATATTAGAAAACTTGAATATTTGAGACATCTCTTACCTGCTCAGCGTGGTGAATTCAGCGTCATACTCATCCATAGATTTGGTCCACATCGAACTTTGTTGCAGATGGATGAATTGCTGCTCCATGTCAAAACGGGCAGTCTCGGGAAAATATTTCACGTCGAACATGTCGCAAAATGTCTTCCATTCGATCGGCTGGGTAAGTCGGCTTTCTTCAGCCTTTCACTATACTCTGGTATTGTCTGTTAGTTGCAGCTTCGCAACTCTTACCCAAGCAATATCTGGCACTTGTGCTGCTGCCAAATCATCCTCAATCGACCGAGCCATTCCTCTGCCTCCAAATGGCTCTCTTTCCCAGAGAATTGTTTAGAGTGTAGTGGCCGGAATTGTTTCACACCGGATGCCTCAGCTTCTGGGCGATGTAATAGGATAGCAGTCTGCTGCTGCTGTCCCTCCAAGAGGCTCTTGATTGCCTCAAGCAATACCGTCTGCTCGTTGATAGGAGAAGCTACGGTAGGTGTAAGTGGAAGAGGTGATGGTGGAGTGTTGTCGTTGACGTCCGTGCTCGTATTATTGGGAGAATTCATAACCTTTGAAAGAAAAATAGGGTTAGGATAGATTCAAGGAATATGAAATGTAAAGAATATTTAGTTGCTGATTCTTATAATTCTTGTGATATATATTGCTTAGTTTTCCATGCAGAACTGTACTGCATGGGCCGCCAACAAAACCTGTCACGTCCCGCTTCCCAGTGTACGGGAAAGTAGACGTGGCGATGCCCGCGACGTATTTACTCAGAAGTAAACACGTTAAGTCTAAATAAGCAATATAATAAATATTCACAAGAAATGACAAGAGATATAAATAATCAGCAACTTTCTATTGATTAAACATTCTTTACATACAACTGGAAATCAAATACAATGCTGGAAAGCGATGCCTAAACAATGGCAAATGAACTGAAAGTAAAGTAAGTACAAGTGAACTAAAACTCTAAATCTTCAGTAAAGTGCTCCAAATCGTCCTAGCTGGGTTTGATCTCCTGAAAGCCGGGTCCTCCCGACAACATTCCAAAGAAAGAACAAATAGGAATGCCATGAACGAATTAGCGCTCGGTAAGTCCCAAGTGATAGGATAGAAATAGACAAATAGAGTGAATATAACTTATAAAGAAAATGTTAGTTATGCTAACATAGTTGTTTGTACTTTGGCACAGAATATAGCAGTGTATATGAGAAGAGTCCAACTTACTCCGTGGACTAAGACATATAGAGTACAAAGCCCCGTCAAAACCCATAGGACAACGGCAACAGATATTCAGGTTAGGTGCATTATAATGACCGTCTCATTCCATTTCTAATACATTTCGTACCAATCTACCCCTTAAAACCCCCATAAACGTATATTGTGTTGTTTTATAGATGTAAGACTTGCCGAGACCATGGTATAAATTGTTCATGTAAATGGATAAGGATGTAAATGGATAGTCATGTAGTCAAGTCAAGATATATCCATGGTTCGATCAATTCATGTCATGTTGATTTTGTTCTGGTATAGTTCTGATATTCATATTCAAGTTCAAGTATAGATTGGATTCATGTTGTATTGGAGTTAAGATTGGATTGTATTCATATTTAGATTATATTCGGATTAGATCGAGACTCAGATTGAGTCAGACACATAAACAGAATTGGATCCTGAATTAGGTTTAGGAGTTATCGGTAACTGCTGCACATGGACGGCAGAATTTATGACCTTTTCCAAGCCAATTACCATTGATAAACCCGTTTTAGTTTTCTACCTTAAATAGGCAAGCACCCACTTTCTCCGACTCTCTGAGCTTCAAAAGAATTAGTCCCGCTTAAACCTATATTTACCAGGGTCCTTATTGTAATTTAATATAACTTGATGGGGTTTTTATGAAAAATATTTTTAGTATACTTCCAAAATAAACCTCAAGTATTTATTTATCGCATTTAGGATTTCCATAGATGTAATTTTTAAAAGTAAGGTATTCTAGTGAATAAATACCTAACTTGAATAATACAAAGTATTTTAGTGTAAAGTTGACTTGTATGGATTCTTGATGGTATTTTCATGAAACTTGTAATTCTTTTCTTTTGTTTAGAAAATATGGAATTTATTATATATTTAAAATAGATGGTTTGATAATATTTATATATAATTATTAAAAATAAAATTTATTTATTAAATAGAAATCACGTTTTTCTTAAAAATTGTATTAAAAATTCTATCGACATCGTATGCTCCGTGAGAAGGTCTGCATCTCACCCTACTAGTCCGATGGATGCACGATAATCTGCACCAACCGAATCGGATTCCACAAAAGTGGGATGTAGAGGTACAACAGCAAGGAATTTAAATAATACAATTTAAAGAATATGGTTTTTAATAGTTTATGGTATTTTAATGTAAAAATCGTATTTTCCCCAAAATATATATATTGTTAAAAGCTAATCGTGCTATGTCATGATGTGTGTTGTGAGAGATAGGTCATTACCTCATTTTCTAAAAGTAATACAAGCAAAAATGATAAAAGATGTCATATGTAACTTTATGGTATTTAAACGTAAAAGTGTAATAAAAGTTGTTTTATATGGAGTTTTGAAATGAAACTTGTTTATAATTATTGTTTAATATTTAACAAACAAAGTATATTGATTTAGATAATTAGTTCTTAAGAAAATTTGTTATTTTAAAAAGTTTTAGAAATGAATATCGGTATAACCCCACTTACCGACATCATTGAAAAGAAGAAGTTTTGAGATGTGAAAAGAAGAAAAGAGAGGGAACGTACTAGCTTAGGGTTCAGAGGAGAGGTTGATGAAAGAATTGGCAGCTTCGTGGGGTTGCGGGTCGCCGGAATCGTCTCGAATCATCGCCGGACCTTGACCTAGTGCTAACTCCACTTGTACTCTTCTTTTCCTTGGAAAATTTTGAGGATTTTTGATAATAGATTTCAAAATGAAGAGAGTTAGGATATAATGTGCTATTTATAGGATGGAATTAGGGTTTTGAGATGAATAGAAAATTAAAAATGTATTAAAAATAGGATTTGTGAGTGAATTAACACTCTCTGGATAAATGCAGAGAATTCAAACAGTACTTGAGTAGTGAGGATAGGCCAAAAGACTAGTGTGCAGGGTTTGGGAGCATTTCTTACGGTTGAGCCCGGCACCGCCGGCCCAAATGAAGTCCTCGCCGACCGTAGGGGTGAGGTGGGTCTCTGGATCTTTGTCACGTGTCTAGGTCGGTTCATATAACATTCAACACACATATGTTTTTCTCAAACTTTTCATTTTACGTGTGTTGTACGTGTAAACTTTTGGGCTTCCAAAAAGTTTAAAAGAAAAATCAGTAAAAATATATGTGGCTGATGGGATAGCAGTGCAAGACTTTATTAATGAGCTATAAGTGTTTTGTTGCCGTTCTTAAACAAATTAAATTCATAATTTGTGCTCAGGCTTACAACTCTATTATGTACATTAATTTGAAATTTTTTGTAAAATAAAATTGTATTCATTACAAGGATTTAGGAGGTGCCAGCAATGCAATCCAAGCTTCTTCATGATTAGGATTTTTGAAATAGAAACACTGCTCAGCTTGTGAAGCTAAGATGAATTTATCATCTCGATAATTTTTTTATTGAGATTGACAATCTGAAAACCGTAATCATCTATCTGGATGTAAGCACACCAACGAACTTTGAACATAACAAATCTTTCTTACTCATTACTCCCGTAAAATAGCTCTATTATATCCTCCAGCTGATCGTAGTATTCTTTTTCTATTCCCTGCGGTCTTTGATCATGGGAACTTAAGAAGCACGTTTGTTCAAACGGACAATAAATCCCATTGTTTTAGGTAATCAATTTCATGATTATTAAGGATATACAAATGCGCTTGATTGAGCCACTCCCTCCAGTAAGATCCATCCCCCTCTTGTGGATGGGATAGTTGGTCATCATTAATTCAAGAAAGACGGTTTAATTTTGTTTCAACTCCATGCAAGTAACAAAAAGTAATGTTGAGGCATTCATTGGCGCAATAACGCTTGGCTATTGACCCTTCCGGTTGAGCTCGATTGCACACTTGCCATTTCAAGAATCCCAAGTATCTAAAACGCTAACGAATATTTTAGACAAATGTGAATATTATAATAAATTAAATAACACAATTGATTAAAAAAATATATTACCTTTCAACTGGATACATCCACCTATATGAGAAAGGTCCAGCAATTATTGCCTCTGTAGCTAGATGCACAGAAAAATGAACCATGACAGTGAAGAAAAATAGTGGAAATATCATCTTCAACTTATAGAGGGTTTCAACAATACTCTTTTGCAATTCCTCGAATTTGGCCACATCTATCACTTTAGAACAAAGTTTATTGAAAAAATCGCAATACTCTATCAAACCTTTTGTGACATTAGATGTCAAATTATGTCGAAGAGCCACTGGAAGCAATTGATGCAGAAGGATGTGACAATCGTGAGTTTTAAGATTCAAGAGCTTTGGTTGCTCGACCTGCACATACTTTTCTATGTTGGAGGCGTACCCATCTTGGGTTTTTATACTCTTTAGCACCTCACAAAATCTTTTCATAGCCAATTTCGATATTGTGTGGTTCAAACCTGGTAATTTATAGACACCATCATCATGAAGTACCAGATGCAATTCCTGTCGGATTCCAAGCTCCTCCAAACACTCGTAAGCACTCAACTTATCCTTGGACTTAGAATCTTCCTATAACTATATGCCAGCAATATTATCAAACACATTCTTCTCTACATACATGACATCAATATTGTGTCAAATCAACAGATGTTTCCAGTAAGGAAGATTCCATGATATACTTTTCTTCTTCCACACATTCAACAATTCGTTATCTTCGGATCGCTTCCGTTTTTTTGTTTATTGAAGGAACCATCTGAGTTAAAACGATTAAAACCTTACTGGAATTGACACGATCAAATCTGCTCGAAAATTTCTATCCCTGATAATTGTTTTGGTGCTTTACCCTTTTCCAGTGTTCCATCAAACTTATTTATCATCTTTCCTTACGGATGATTCATCGATAGCCACCTATGATGAAACTAGTAGCAAAACTTACCACGCGTGTTAAGCTGTAGGACACTGTAATCAAGACCACATGAT
Organism: Agapanthus africanus; assembly: GCA_030015575.1. Lineage (NCBI taxonomy): Eukaryota > Viridiplantae > Streptophyta > Magnoliopsida > Asparagales > Amaryllidaceae > Agapanthus > Agapanthus africanus. The sequence goes on along the minus strand of JASDDO010000028.1, from coordinate 20,563,289 downwards.
AGACATGCATATTTCGTGTAGGTAGACGATCCATATAACATGCCGTATGCTGGAAAATCATTGATTGTCCAAATAACAACCGCTCGCATTCTAAACTTCTCCTCGGTGTACGCATCATATGTCTCTACTCTATGTTCCCAGAGTTCTATCGGCTCTTCAATTAAAAGTTCTATATAGATGTCGATATTCTGGTTAGATGAATATTTTCCAGGAATTAATAAGGAAAAAATCATATACGGTTGCTTCATACACATCCAAGGAGACAGATTATAAGGCATAAGCAATACCGGCCACGTGGACCAACTAGAGCTTATGAGTCCGTAAGGCATGAAACCGTTGGTTGCCAAATCTAGACGTACATTTCTCGGTTCATCCCCAAAATGATCAACACTGTCTAATTGCTTCCATGCTTCTGCATCAGCTGGATGCCTCAGCTTCCCGTCTTTGATCCGACGATCGGAATGCAATCGCATGCTCTTCACCATATCCTTTGAAATATATAAATTTTGTAATCTCTTAGCCAGGGGGAAATAACGAAGGATTTTGGCTGAATTTTTCTTGCTCTTTTTGCTAATATCGGACGTTTCTGCGTTTGAATTTCTCTTAACATTTTTCCACGTATATAAGTTGCAAGTGGGACACTCATCGAGAGATGTATAATCCTTGCGATACAGCACACAGTCATTGGGACATGTATCGATCTTCTCATACGAGAAACCAAGTGTCTTAACAATCTTTTTTGTCTGATAATGATTCTCTGGAATGCTTTCCTTTCCTTCAGGATTACCTTGCGTAGGAGATCAAGAAGCACGTCAAAGTGCTCGTTAGCCATCCCGCTGATCATCTTCAGATAGAGGATTCTTATTACAAACGACAACCTACTAAATTCTGTACATCCTTCGTACAGATCTTGTTCGTTTTCCTCCAGAAGTTTCTGCAATTCTTCTAATTCACCGGTGCCTTCAGATGATTCAACATCATTTATTTCCTCTCCAGCAAATAAATCTTTCAATATCTCATGCGTGTCATCTATCCTGTCACCCGTCGGTAATTCAACTTGCGAAGCCGCGGTCTCATTATCCATCCTCGTTTCCTCATCATGTATTCCCTTGTTATGGTTATTCCAATGTATGTAGCTCGGTTCAAAACCCTCTAGAAACATATATTTTTCTATCACTTCACATTGAAAACAGGTTCTATTCTTACATTTCTTACAAGGACGGAACAAGTGTCCGTCTTAGTTACGCTTTGGGTTCTTATCTGCGTAATCTAAAAAGGCTTTAAGCCCATCTTTAAATCTGGTGTCTCTCAAACTATATCTATCTTTTTCCCTAATGTACATAAATGATTTATCCGGAAGAATTCTCATCTTATCACACAGATAATAATAAGAGTTTAACATATCTTATGAGTTTATTATAAGCTCATCATTAAATAAATTTTCAAGTTTTAAATAAAATTTCATGATGTTGACGCATCAAAATATTTAAAGTCGTTTAAGATTGGCGTAAGTACTCAGGGCAAAAGGTCGGAACGAATAATTAGTTTCACGGCTGTCATGGATAAAGGTCTTGATTCCCATTATGAATGCAACACTCGCATCTCACATCCTTCTGTTTTTCGTCTATTTCGAAAAAATTTCGGCAACACTTTGACCATGTTCCTCGTGTTTGTATATAAAAATGTACACGGGGAACAAGTGGAAAGCACCGTCAAAACTTCTCGAAATGGAAGAAATTACATGGGGATGTGACATGTGAGTCTTGTTGCATTCGTAATATGTCCAAACTGGACAAATCCGACAATTATTGTATGTCAAATCCCCTCGTCGAATACTATACATATGTTTGAAAAAATTAAACAGGAAGCTCAACTTTTACAAACATTTGTGATCTTATTTGACGAAAAAAAGATTTGATATACACTAGTGTAAGACGGGAAACTATAGGTTGATCCTAATCAAGTTTAAGGCCTTTCGATCTTAAACTTTGTAACAACCCATAAATTTCATGTACAACTTTCTATAAAATTTTTTCTTAATTTAAAGAAAGATGTACTTTTGCCTGAGCACAAGTTAAATATTTGTTTTGCTAATTAATAGCAAGAAAGAGCTTGTAGCTCATTGGTAATACCTTGCACTGTTGAACCAAGCCACCAGAGTTCAAATCTCATACCCAACATTATTTTTAATATTGTTTTATTTTGAATTTTTAGAATACCAAGAGTTTACACATGCTTATCTCATAAAAACCCCACTGCACAAATAAAACAAACTATCCCAGAGGGTACACCAAACGTCTCTGGACACGTGGAGGAGGCGAATCGGCCTGACTCAGTCGACTTAAGTTGGCGGGGTGGCCGACTCGGCCCGCCGCCGCCGGCCGGACTCGGCCGGACCGCCGAGTCATCAACTGAAGAGTCGTGCCTTTTCACCTCCCCATCACTCCTGCATATTTTATTTCCTTAGATCGGTTCCAGAGCCCTTTAAATCACATTAAACCTTATTTTAATACATTTTATTACATTTATCATATTTTTTTCATTTTAACCTTTCACCTATCCTGACCCTAGCCTTACCCTATAAATACAAGCCCTACACACTCCCCCCACACTCCAAAATTCTGAGCAAACTCTCAAGAAATTTCCTAGAACTCTAGTGTGCATTTGAAGTGAGCAAAGGGGCGAAACTCTGGCCATCTTCCGACGACAACCCCAGGAGCTCCCGGCGGTGAAACGACGCACCAGCATCTCCTACCGTTCTCTCTTCCTCTCTTCTAACATCTAAGTCAGTAAGTCTCCCTCCCTCTTCTCTATTCTTTTTCTAAAAATACAAGATTCTAAAACCCGACGGAATCGGAACAAATCCGATTTCCGATTCGGTTCTTTCTCAAAATCCAACATTTTCTTAAATACAATCACACAAAAGTCTTACATGTTGACCATAAAATATTAATAAACATGTTGAATAAGTTTCATGACAATTTATTTCAATTTGTAACTTTTACCGTACTTTTTCACTAAAATACCATGTAGTTTCATTTTAACATTAAACCATAACAATCTTGTTATACCTTTAATTAGATCACGACGTAATGACCTACCTCCTCACAACACTTATATGCAACATAGAACAAAACCTTTCGGGAACATAGAATACGGGAAAACAAAACATTTCAAATAAATACCATTTACTAATAAAACCATTTTTTTTCAAGATTAAGTATTTTAAAACAAATCTTTGCAAAGTGCCGCTACAACCCATTTTGGGGAACCCGACTGGGATGGTGCGGATTATCGCACATCCCTGAACTTAGTAGTGCGAGATGCAGACATCCGCAAGAAGCATACAGTCTCGAGAGATTTAAAATACGAAAATCTTAAGAAAAATGAGATTTCTAGAAATATAATATATATTAAAATTATTTTTATAAATATATATATATATATATATATATAATATCAAAATACCTATTTTTTTATAATATAAATATTCCAACTTTTCCAAATCAAAGAATTACTTTACATTAAAATACCATGAATTCCATATAAGTTCAATATTACAATTTAAATACCCTATATTATGAAATTATGTTATTTCTCTCTAGAAATATCACAAATATAAAATCTATAATTGTTATAACTCTAAAGACGATAATTGAATACCTGGGGTGTATTTTGAAAATTATACAAAAGTATTTTTACATAAAACCCCCTCAAGTTCTATAAATTACCCTAAGGACCCTAGTAAATATAGGTTTAAGCGGGACCAGTCTCTTGAGCCTCAGAGAGCCGGAGATATGGGTGCTTGCCTATCTAAGGTAGACAACTTAATAACGGTGTTATCAATATAGTAATCGTCTTTGAAAAAGACACAAATCCCGCCGCCCATGTGCAGTGGTTACCGATAACATCATAACAATTAGGACTTCAATTTACTTTTCTAATTGTCTGACTCAGACTGAGTCTCGTTAATAATCTGACTTGAATATGATTCAAGTACAATCTACAATATAACAATTCAATATGAATCCATGAATCTATATAATCCATATAATCAAACTATTCAATCTATACTGACTGAACCGAACCATGGATATACTTCCATTTACATGATTCTTCAGTTACATCCATGATTCTCCAGTTACATCCATTTACTGATATCATGGTTTCGGTAAGTCATCCATTTATACAATTCAATTTACAAGACAATGCAATTCAAATCAATACAATCAATACAATCATTACTATCAATATAATAAATACACGGGGTATTGGGGTAGTTCATTCGTGAATCCAACAGAATCTCAAGTTTCCTCCTGGATCATGAATTCATGTCTACTAACACAAGCAAGCAATCATGAGGGCCCGTGTTTCCATGCTCCTGGACTGTGGCCTGTTGAGTTTGGAATACTTCGACGACGGTCGAAGTCCCGCTACTAACATTTGATTCGGGCCCGTGGTTCCCTACCCCTGGATTGGAGCCTGTTGGTTTTGAGAACACTCTTGAGATTGGTTGACATTCACCTTTAAATTTACGATAACAACAACATTAACAATATAACAATATAATACAATTTTAAAAGCTACACTCTATCTCTTTTACTCTCTGTCTATTGTACTTCTCCCTTATCTTTGGAACTTACCGAGCGATTTGTTCACTGACGACATTCTCTTTTTTTCTTCTTTGAATGTCGTCAGATGATTCGGACCTTCAGGAGATCGAGCATACCAGTGAGGACTTAGACCAGTTTTTCTACGACTCAGAGTTCTAGCTTCATTGTACACACTTTTATTTCAGTACTTTTCATTTCTGTTATGCCACTGTTTAGGCATCGTTTTCTTCCAGATGTATTTACTTTTCCATGCATTATACAAAAGAATATTAATAAATAAAGTTGTTGTTTCATTACATTTGTCTCTTGTGCATTTACTTCTATATTGCTTAGATACATTTAGCGTATTTACTTCAGAGTAAATACATAGCAGCCTCGTCGCGTTCTCTGCCTATATACCGAGAAGCGGGGCATGACAAACTTACTAATTAAATGATAAAATAAAACTTTACTTAAATTTCTAATCAAAATTTTAGGGTTTCCCTTAATACTTTTTATTTAATCGTTTTTTAATTAAGATCTCGGTTCACTAATATCCGGTCTTAATTAAGGTTTCTTAATTAGTGTAATTAATATTATATCTTAATTAGTGTTAATATCGGAGTTTCTTATAGTTAGGTTTTTCCGGTCTCTAATTACGGTTTTAATATTTTTAACTTAAGATTATCTTAATTTGTTAATTAGGGTTTATAAGTTGTCATTAAGGTTTTTTAGGGTTTATAGATTCTTCAATACCTTAATTTGCAATTAAGATTTATAATTTGTAATTAGGTTTTTTTAGAGTTTATAGATTCTTCAAATCCTACGGCCCAATATCAAACAAATTCTTCAATTTCTCATCTTAAAACCCAACACCCAACTTCTTTTCAATTCCTTACTTTCCATATTATCTCAAAACCAACAAAATTTTCTGTTCCGCATTTATTTTTTCGTAAGATTTTGCAATCAAAGTAAAATAAATTTATAATCCTAACATTCACATTTAATTCAAAAAATTCATAACCTACACAATTTCATAATCTATCATCATAATTACATAACAATTTCATAATCCACATCACAAATAATAACCTAATTGAAAAAATAATAATTTTAGGGGGTGGAAACCTAAACTTTTCGTCGGATTTTGAACAACCAAGACAATGTTGATAACCTACAACAACAAGAGCAATACATAAAAAAAATTAGACAATAAAATTGAAAAAAATTGGAGAAATTGGGGAACAAGAAAGAGAAAATCACCTTACAAAGGAGGAGCTCGCGGATTGGGAAAAAAAATTTGGGGATGAATGGGGAAAGAGGAAGCTCCTCGCGGGCTAAATGTGCAGAGATCATTAGCGACCGTTTAATATAGTTGCTATTAAAATTTAAACGGTCGGTAATAGTATTAGCGACAGAGTATTAGAGATCATACATTGTATACGGTTTCTGATACTTTATTAGCGACCGTTCAAAAACGAACGAACGTTAATATACCGTCCCTAATACTTACGTTTTCTAGTGGTGAATGGTTTAGAGCCATATTTCCATAGCATCCAACAGAAACAACAAGAAGTAGACCGCAAAATAATTCAAAAAGGAAACTAACTAACAAAAATGAAACTTAGGAGAAAAAACAATACATACCGACTCAGACATGGAGAGCCCATGATCAATAGGGAATGAGTTCAAGTCCATCCTTCCCATCAACGACTAAAAGGTTGTCTTCATTTCTATCAGTATTGCTTAGCCTTAGATCCAAAATCATAACCCTTTGAGCTTTATTGTAGAGAGAAATCTTGACTTAAAAACAAGTCACAAGGTCCTTTGCTCTGAACAAAACGTTGGAATGAACCAACTTGGAACACTTCAGAACTTTGTTTTTCAAAAAAGCCGATATGGACTCTCATGATGATAGTTGGTGGAACACCACTAAATCCTGATTTCAAAGCCTTCAGATCAAGCAAGTATGCAGCAACTTTCCTTTTTGAACATTCATCAAAACCTTCTCTATCTTAAACGAAATCCTCATCACCAGGATTAAACAGGCCAACTCGATTGCCAATGTCATTAAATAAGGAAAAAAAACACCACTCCTCCCTTGAGAAATTTTCATAGGATTTTTGCCACTGAAGAGACCACGATTGGCCGCACTCACCATTTCATCTATAATGGGGTCTCTTAAAGATTCCAAAACATTTTCAATTAGGTTCTCTAGTCCTAAGTCAGACATAAGCAAGAGAAAATAAGGCCGCGAATGCTCATAAAGGAGCTTGAGGTTCAAGGAGCTCTAAAGGTAAGAAAAAAAGCTTGACTGATAATTTTAGAACACTAAAATAGAAGCAAGAAAAAAGAAACCAATTAATAAAAATTCCCCTTCAAAACTTAGGATCAGCAACAATGACTTCCGTATCTGAGTTAGACTTTCTGTCTTTGCTGATGGGCTTCAGTTGCTTTACAATTCCGAATCTAATCAATATTGATATACCGAGTATCTTATCTGTTGATACAAAGTATTCCGGCGATCCCCACGATCCGAGTCTGAGTTGTTGGAAATTAAAGAGAATTTAAAACATTTTTTGCATAGATATTAATTATTTGATGCAGATAATATTACATTTTTTAATCTGGGATCTTTAGAAAGATTCACAAGTTGTTTTCGCTAGAGATTATGCCTGCTGTTTGACTCTTTGAGTTAGGGTTTTGAACTGTATATTATTAAAGAGATAAATAAGAAAAAGGTAAATTTGGAATAATTAAAAAAATATTTTGTAACTAGGGAGTGTACAGGTGCTTTTTATGATAGCACAGGGGTACAAGTGCTTGATCCCCATAGTTCAGGGGTCTATCTGCAATTATTAACAAGGGAAAAAAATCTGGTTCATTTGCCTCCGCAGCTGCTCTCTCCTAGGGCAAGCGACGGCTTGACTTCGACAAAGCACTTCCTCTCTCCCCTTCGATTCCAATCGCCGGCGAATCCAACACCTCGACGACTTCAACTCGATTTCCCAACTGCTCGAAGACTTCGATTTCCCTCTTCGATTCCCCCCTTCGACTTCAAGTCCTCGGTTTTACTCTCCAATCGATGCACCTGCATTAATTTTCAATAGGTATGTGCCCTAAAAGTTCGATTTTGTTATTTGGGTTGTTGCTGCAAGTGCAAATTCAAGTCCTCTCTACGTGAAGAATTATCCTGCTGATAATTGCATTGCTGAAACTATATGATTGTGTATTCAATCAATTCTCTTTTGTAACCACATGAGTGATTCAATACCAATCAGTTTAAATTTTCCTTTCCTGTAGAATACAAATTACATGCTTTTTGGTTCTTATTTTACTTCAAATTATTATATGATGTCTTGCTGCAAGTACAACTACAATGGCACAAATCAGTAAGATTTATTTCCTCTAGCCTTTATGGAATCTAGGCATATTGATTTGATGTCTTGGGGATAATGATGCATGAATAGTCCTCTTTGTTGGCAAAATTTCAACCAACTATATAAAAGGGTTGTTACATTATTCAATTTATCACGAAGGAAGTAGCAACTAATGTAGCAATAAGCATAATGAAAGTATTTATGTTGGATGTGTAACTTTATATTTTTTAATTAAAATATCAAAAATTTATGTAACCTATGCTTTGCGTTACGTTACTTCTGCTTTTCGCTTTTGGGGGTAAGAGCGTTAAGCTTCGCGTTACGTTATTATCAACATTTCCCTAACTATTCCATGTGTGGCATGGATTTTGGAGTTTAGAAAACTCCAGTTATCTAAACTCTAAAGTTGAGGTTCACAAAACTCCAATCAACCTATGTTTTCTAAATCCTGAAATTTAAGAAGAAAACACCTATTTTGGAATTTAGATAACTCTAAAACCAAACACCCTATCAAAGCTTAACTTTACCGTGGAGGTACAACTTGCAAAGTGGAGTTTGCATCACCTCTATCTCCACTAAGAAATGAACCCCATCTATCCTAACTCCATATCCAAATAAGGTTTGCAATAGTTAGATGCACTTGTTTGTTTCCATGGGCATAACAAAATCAAAAAAGCCTAGCGATCTATCGATTGCACCAATTCATTAGTCGGATCCCAAACATATGCTAATTTCTCAAAAGTGCTACATGCGTAAATTCATTTTTTTGTTTTTTTAAAAAAATATTACACCTCAATTTCTTCCTGTGTGTCGAAAAGTAACATCAGAAGCATATCATTTTCGTATTGCATCTCTAATTTTGATCGATATTACGCCATAAATTCTAGTTTATATTTGTACAAAATTGTTCCATTGTCATGTATTTTCCATATTTACCTTTATAATTTAAGTTCAAACTATAGTTTAACATCTTTTTTAACAATTGAATGTCTTTATAAAAAATATTTGTAGTTAATTAATGTTAAGAAAGTTGATATGAGATTTTCTTTGTAAATAAAAACAACTAAAAGTGTAATATCATAACAAAACCCATTATTAAGGGACATTAAACATAAAAATATTGAAATTTTAGGTTGTTTCTTAAAATAAACACTTCGGGTGTAATATCAAACAAAGCTTAATTCTTCAAGTGAAATATAAGAGAGGTGTTTACTAAATAGTCCCTCACGACATAGCGAATTACCAAAACGCCCCCGTAATTTGGTAATTACTTATTACCCTCCCAAAAATTTTAAAATACAATTAAAGGCTAAAGCACCCCTATAACGGTTTCCACCTATCAAATTTATTTTTTCTCATTTCTTAATCTTTAACAAAAAATTAACAATTAAAATCCTTAATTAACTAAACTTAACTTCAACCTTAATCCTAACCCCTCCCCCCTTGTCACTCCACCATCGGTAATTTGACCCTCCTCTTCGGCTGCCACCACCATCCTCCTCCTTACTCGATAAATCCAAGACTAAAATCGAACCATAACCAAAACCTCTACCTTCTCTTTTATCCTCTTCCCTATCTCCACAACATAACATCCTTCACCCTCAGCTCTATCAAACTGTCGTCCCCTTTCTTCATTCTCCCTCGGCCCTAATCGGCCCCCACCTCCCTTCTTCCTTCCTCAACCCAATCGAGAACCTTGCTCTCGTTCGTCCCTAATTGAGTCTCTACTCCCTTCGTCCTATCATCATAATCTTCCCATGTTTAATTGGTGCCAGAAGAAAAAAAGAAGAGGAAGAAGAAAGGGAGGAGAATTTTTTTATTTTTAATTTAAAATTATTGTAATTAAGAAATAAACTAAGTTTAAGGAAAAACTAGTTAAAAACAATCTTAAAATAGTCATCACCGTTAAATAGTGACATGGTTAGAAATATTAAAAGAGTCAAAGAAATAGTCTAAAAAGATGTTTTTTCTGGATGGTTGAGTGTTCTTTTAGAGCATTTTAAAAGTTTTGGAGGTAACAAGTAATTACTAAGTTTTGAGGTGTTTCAGTAATTAGCTATATTTTGAGACTATTTAGTAAAAAACCTATATCTTAAAATTCAAGAGTATAAGGAAATATCTGAAAATAAAGTAGAATTTGGGGTGTAATATAGAAAAACATCTTTGGGTAAGATAAGTTTATATCGAATCGACCTAGACAAAAATCGGATCAAATAATTCATTTCAAGCCTCCTTAGGTTTCCATCTCCTTCGAAACTCGAAGTCGAACAATGAAAGAGCAAAAGGATTGTAATTTTTCTCACAATTCATTAGGATTTTTAAACCCGGAAAGTTTATCTTATAATAATTAGGGAATTATGAATCTTGGCTTGTTTTGAGCCTTAGGATAGAAATCAGACAAATTTATTACTTGACACTAATCGGAAAGCAGGCAAACCAAAGAAAAGGGCCCTAATTGAAGAAAAAAGCTCTAATTATTAAGAGTAAAAAGTCCTAAATTCTTAACAAAGGAATACATCCCTAATTGATAACTTATACACAGAGGCTCTTAAGCACTTCCTCCACCTCGCTCAACCACGCCATTGTTTGCTTATTTTTTCTTTTTAAAGAATTTGGAAATCGTAATCTTTTACATATTTCTATGCGAAAGAAATTGGCGAGCACATTAACTAAGGGAAACCAACAATTGTAAGTTAGAGTAAAAAGTTCTAAATCCTAAAATAGTAGGAATAAACCCTATTCGATAAGATGGATGAAGAGGGTGCAAAGGAGCTTGATGATGGCTTTTTGGGCTTTTGGATTATTTTCCTTGTTTTCTTAGTAGTGTTGAATGGCAAATTAACAAAATATTGCATGATGATTCCATCAAAACTTACCAGGGTGAGATTTGGCTAACCTGAAGGAATTAAGGGTGATATATATGGAAGTATTTTTTTGGGGTGGGGGTGGGGGGGATGAAATATAGAAATATGTGATTTTTTTTTGTTTGCGTGTTTTGTGGGGGGAGGTGGGTTGTGAGATATATAAACTTTGGGGGTGAAATATAGAGATATAAATTTTGGGGGTGATATATATTTAAAAAACTAGTTTGTTTATTTTTTCGGCTTGAACTTATGCTGGACCCCAGCCGGCCCATTAGGTTTTTATTGATAAAAGCTTTGAAAAATACACCAATGTGGAGTAGTAGTATTCCTTACACTTGTTATAAAGCCCAAAGAGGGAACCAAATACACCAAAAAAACTCAAAAATCCCAAATAAGAAACTAAAGTCAAACAAAGCCACCATTGAGTCTTCATCTTCCCTTTCCACAAACTTCTTCCTCTTTACACAAAAAAATAGATCTAGCATAGATCTAAGAAACCGCTCGGAGAAAATCTCAAGTTTCCTCATCAACAGGGGACGTGTGACTTTGCAGCTCAGAGGGTTCATATTTACTACATACAAGATCAAAACACCATCTAAAGGTTTGACTTTTACTCCATTTATACCAAGTTTTCATCTGAAATGAATGCAGTTGCATCGAAATAGGCCAAATGGGACTATAAAAACCTAGTTATTATTCTAAAAGAAGATTTCTTGGAGCTTCTTTATGTAAAAGGGGATGAATTGTATGTTGTCTTTGGATATAGAGGTGCTTATTTAGTGATTACACGTTCTTCAGTAGGTTTCAATCAGTATTGCGACATTTATACCAGCTTTTTCATGGATGCACAAATCATCTGCATATGCAAGTTACCAAGTACCCTTATTTTTCTTCTTGGTCCTAAAAGTTTGCTGCCATAATTTCTTACTATACAGTTTCTAATTGTATACCATAGGAAAGAGCATAGAACACTGTTTGGAGAACACTTTTGCAGTATACAATTTTTATGGATCGACAAGCTCATGAGTATGCAGCAATGGCTTTTGCTCAGCAGCAAAAACAGCAACAAGCCAATATTCAACAGCAACAGCACTTTGGCTTTCACCCGCAACCCCATCAATTCCCTCAGCAGGCTCATGGCCCACCACCATTCATGCCCCCTCACCCCTCGATGCCTCAATTCCCTTACCATCCTCATCACATGCCTTCACCTCAACAACTCTATCCTCAACACCATATTCCCCTTCATCTCCAACAACAACAACAACCACCGCCATTATATCCACCTCATCTTGCACCTCCTCCCCCGGTGATGCCCCCTTCAGATCCTGAACTGGTCAAAATAATCGATAAATTAGCAGAATATGCCGCGAAAAATGGCCCCGAGTTTGAAGCTATGATCCGTGAGAAGCAGCAGGACAATCCCGATTACAGTTTTTTATTTGGTGGAGAGGGCCACAATTACTATTGCTACAAGCTTTGGCTATTTACAAGACCGCCGTCGTTTCCTCCCTCAATGCCGAATCCTCTGTTAAATGCTCCGCCCCTTCTAAGTGCTTCACCTCCATTGCATCAGCCTTCGTTTCCACCCTACTTTGATCAACACCAACAACCTCCACATTCTCTACCTTATTATGATTCTTCGTCTAGGGTTTTTAAGGGATTGGCAGGGCCGCTTCCGTCTGATGTTGCAGTTGAGCTTAATGGTGTACTTAGCAATCTTACGGGGACCAAAGAGTCGATTAAGGGGGCTAAGATGTGGTTTATGCAGAGATCGCCTTTTGCACCGGCACTTGTTGAAGCCCTGAGAGAGAGAATCTTTGCTTTGGAAGATTCTGAGAGGCAGCTTCATATTATTTTTCTGGCGAATGACATTCTTTTTGACAGGTATTAATTTCTTTGGATATCTGATTTGCCCATTTGCAATTTACTTCTAGCAAGTAGACTTTTACTTTTGATATCTCAGCATTACATTTCTTATCTATAAATTGGTAGACTGTAAGTTTGTGACCTCTTAAAGTCCTTTTGATCTTTTGAGCTGTTGCTAGGGTGACTGGAGTATCATATGAGAATTATATAATATGGCAGTGACTACATTTTTCAAGGTCCTGCAAATATTGTCAGTCTTGTTTGATACTCCCTATTGGTCTTAATGATGTTTGTTCCTGTAAGAGATTAAATCCACAGTAGCACCGGTGAATCAGAGGGGTGGCTAAACCGAGGATGGTTAAGGAAAAAGGAGGGTTCTGAACACCCAGTTCAATTGAATACGTATAGAAGAGATGAGATGAAATTGTTGGAATTAAAAATCTTGTGTACTCGATTCCATAATGACCTTCTTGAGGTTGGCATCCTGTGGTAAATTACAGATTTAGACACTGATGGTATAATTTCTGTTCCTGTTAACTTATCTGGACTATTTTTATATAAAAAAAAAAAATTCTGGCCATGCCAGCATGCTATTGCTTCTGGCTCCTATCTTCAAAGAACATAAGAAGTCCATGAAAACAATTGCTTCCGTAGATACAGCTTTGGAAATACAGGAGAAATTGGAAACCAGGGAAGACCATTGGGACACAGATTCAGCATTAATTGAACTAAAATCCAATCGACTAACTTCACCTTTAATTTTTAGTAGGAAAATCCATTCGCCTAACTTCACCTTTAATTCTTATTAGGAAAATTAAAAGCGTCATACAATTGACTTGCTAAAAGATGATTTGTTTATTGGAGGCATTTAAAATGCTTTACTGCAAATATGTGTATTATGTTATGAGTATGTGTAACAAGTTGGAGATACAGTTTGGGTTGGTACAACAAAGACCGACAAGTGTATGAGCTATGAGTGATGTTTTGCGTCAAAGATTGCACATTTAACTTGGGAGTTGACCCTAAATGAGGTTGAATAGAGAAAAGGATTCATGTAGCGAACCCCAAAAATAATGTGAAGATGACACTTTTTGTGTCACTTATATTGCGTCCCCCCTCCCCTCCTGGTAATACTAATAATTTTGCCACTTATCATACTGCGTTATTTCCCCCATCTCTAATATTCACAATTTCCATCAATTCATTGTCTAACTTCATATTTTCCTCCTTTTTCCTTTTATCTTCTTTTGTCAGTTTGCAGCGGCGAGTAAATCCCCAAGATCTTGATAATGAGGCTCTTGCATTTAAACCTGTATTGGGATCAATGCTCGCAAGAATTTACAACAATCCACTTAATAAGGAAGCGAATCAAGCTCGGTTGGAGAAGATTCTACAGTTCTGGGCCTCAAAGGAAGTCTATGATCAGGCGACCATTGCTAACCTTGAGAGAGAAATGATTGGTGGACTTCCTTTGTATTCGGCATCGCAGAAAGAAGTGGTGGACATCTTGGACCCGATGATGTTCACAGGTCTCTCTCTCTCTCTTCTCTCTCTCTCTCTCTCTCGCGCGCGCGCGCGCCATGCACACACAAATGCATACGCCATAGTATGCCAGGTTATCCAATATTTATGCTTTCACATCTTTTCCTTATTTTCTTCTCTTTCTGTATATGCTTCTTTTAAATGTACTAGTATCTTGCACGTGTGACACAGGCTTACATATACTAGACTAAGGAAAAAAAGATGTGAGAATTTTTTACAAGTTCTTTAGTTAAAATATTGGGGATTTTAAAAGATTTTTTGGAGAGCTATATAAAGATTTGAAAAGATCGATCTGAATGGTTAGAAATAGACACTTTTAAATGTTTTTATTATGAAGATTTGACTTGCCGCGTGCCATGTTTAAAATCAAATCGGGCTTTCAATTTGAGGCTCTTCCCTTTAGAGTTAGAATAGTAGAGATACCAATAACTACATTGGAATGTCTCATATCCTGAAATCTACCATAGCTAATGTTTCATTATGAGGTTTCAGGTCTCATTCTTGTTAAGTTATTTTACCTTATTGTCTCAAAAGTGGGCTGGTAGAATTTATAAATGTAAGTGCAACAAGATGAAATTGGGCGTAAGGGATAATGCTAGGACTAAATCATGCTAAAGTACCCTTAACTATGAGCATTTTTCAGTTACTACCTGAAGTATTTTTATTGCAGTCAAACTCCCTTGTGTGCAAGTTGAAAGGTATTTTATTGAAGGAAAAAAAATCCCTTAAAACCAAAGATAATGGATTTTACTTTAATAAAAGAACTTCAAAGATTTTAGTGAAATACACTCGTAGTTAAGGGTAGTTTAGTGTAATTCATCTGTTGATGTTACTGACACAGCATGTCATTTTAAATAGCACTCTTGTCAATTGAAGTTACTGACATGGTTTGTCAGCTTTGAAGCAAATGCAATTGCACTTTATCATTCGTTGCATTTTGGTGTTATGTTCTTGTATACTGCCGAAGACTGGACTGAGACGTTGGACGTCCCTAGCCTGAATTTGGGGGCATATGTTATTTGGACATATCCATTCACATCTTCGAAAATACCAAGTTGATTTATGACACTATATATCGGAGGTTTGGATAGATACGATCGATATAACGGACTTTATATGAGGGTTTTTTGATTGTGGGGACGGTTTGCCCTACAAGCGCAAGCCCCTGCAGTAAATTACGTTACCGTATTACGATAACCACTTTCTCCTGCTCCAGTCGTTCACTTCGTGTCGTGTGTTATTTTGTTTTATTTTGATTACCCGTGGATTGTATACAGAGACTAGTTTATGTCATCGTTGACTTGGATTAATCCAAATCCGTATATTTTATATTTGAATTTGAACTTAGATTGTATATTCCTTTAGTTAAAAAAATATTTTATTTTATTTAAGGACCGTTAATCTAATTTGAAATTAAGATCAACTTAAATATATGAGTACTTGGGCTCAGTTTATTTTAACTAAGGATACGTTAGTCTTATTTAAGACTAAGATTAACTTAGCATCATTTTAAGGATCATTTTTTATTTAAGATCCAACAACAGAGTATTTGGGCTTAGCTGCAAGCAACTTCAAAGTCTTAGCCAATTTGGGCTCAATCTGCTCGATCTTTTTTCTTTTATTCAAAAGTGCTAAGCACTTGTTTAGGGCTTTGTTTACCCGGCCTTGGACTTTCTCCTTTTATTCAAAAATGTTAAGCACTTATTTGTGACTCTGGCGCTCACGTGTGTATCATGTGAGACGCTCAGACATAGGCGCTGTCCAATCAGTGCTAGGCACTTAGTCATTTATAGTGCTCAACACTTTTATACAGCGCTCAAGTGGGAAGCACGTAAGGTGCCGAGTCTTTTGCTTTGAGCGCTCACGTGGGAAGCACGTAAGGCGCCAAGTCTCTTTTAAGGGAATCTTTCGGGCGCCCACGTGTGTTTCACCTGAGATGCCAAGTCCTTTTCTTTTTAGAGATTAAATCTCAGTTAATGACATTTTGTCCATTAATGATCACTAAGATCTATGTTTTGAAGATCTTAGATCATTATTTTTATTGGAAAACTGAGTTCTTCTGATTCGTTTTTCAGAGTTAAGTTGTTTCATGTAGGGTTAAATCCTGTTTGTAAAGGAATTAAATTCCTAGAACATACATTCTCTTCTCTCCTTTTCTTTTAATCTAGTTCTATCCCCTAGATTTTGAGTTTGAAGAACAGAACCTTCCCGATGAGAATTAATTTCTCAACTTGTGGGGAGATTTGCTCTGCAAATCCTAGATCGGAAGAAGAACTAAGTTTTTTTATGAAGGGTTAAACATTTGTTTTCTTTATACTAGGCAAAGGAGATACATTTTATCTCTTATTTTTTCTTTACCGGGGTTTGGAATGAGCGAGGATCTTCTACTTTGTGAGGAGAATTGAATTCTCAGTTTTGTGGCTTCTGGCTTTTTTTTTTGCAGAAACTTAGGGGTCGATCTTCTTTTTGAGATTTGAAGTTTCCTATCCTTTATATATGAGAGTCAAATTTATTGATTAGTTTGAGAAAGTCTTTCATTTGAGAGATACCAATTGATTTGCCTAAAAAATTGTTCGGGTGATTTTATCCACCGTTTGATCCTTGATCCAGTGAATTTCTGTTTTACAGAATATATATTCTTATTTTTAACATGATTAGGGATGTATTTTCCATATACAGAATTTAATTCCGTCAAACGGTGATTTTTAATCACCATAGAAATTTTAATCAAGGGTGCTCTGTTTTAACATAGCACAATCTTTCTTTATTTAGAAAGATGTAGGGAAATATTTCCCATGTTAGAATTTAATTCTATCATTGGATTTTTGATCCAACCGAGAATATCTTTTTTATTTAGAAAGGTTAAGTAGATATTTTTCTCTAATAGAATTTAATTCTACCATCGGATTTTTGATCTAACGGCTTTGTTTAACAGAGAATGACCCCAATTTTTTAGGAAAATATTCCACCCGTAAAATTTAATTCTACTCTTTAATTTGGGCGCTGACGTTCACATATTATGCACGTGGGCACCACTTAAGAATTTAATTCTTTTATAACAGGCGCTCATATGTTTTATACGCCGGCGCTCACGTCAGTTTCATGTGAGGCACTAGCATAAGACTTTTAATCCTAATAAATACTGGCGCTTACGTGTTAAACACGTGAGGCGCCGCCTGATAGATTTTTAAAAATGTGATTGTTTGTAAGGGAACAAATGCCTCCCACTGTTCTCACATGGTTTACACGTGAGTGCAACAGTGCACAATTTTGAGCCATCTGATCGTCTTGGGATTCAGGAAATGAGAACCATCCCCATCACGTCCTATAAATGCGGCCTTTGGCTTTTGAGATGACTGTTATCTCTTCATCTTCTTCCTTGAGCCTTCCTTTTCTTTTGAGAATTTAATTCTCGTTCCAAAGCTTAGATCTCTGTACTCAAGAATTCCTTTGAATAGAGTAGACTCTACCAAATTTTTTGGTGAGAACTATGAATAAAGCTTAGCTCTTAATATCTTTTGGATGTATTATTATTTTTCTTTTGGATTTTTTAACCTATTATCATATTTGGCAGAGCTTAACGCTTTTCTTGCATCGATCTCTTGGAGATCTTAAAAAAAACTTTTTAGTGTAGATTATGGAGCTTAACGAGTGATTTTCCGATTACAATTGGTTTACATCAAGGATCTGCATTAAGTCCATTCCTGTTTATTATCGTGTTGGATGAGCTTACTAGAACTATCCAAGATGAGCTATCTTGGTGTATGCTATTCGCTGATGATATTGTTCTAGTAAATGAGACGAAAGCAGACGTTAATGCCAAATTGGAATTATGGAGGCAAACATTGGAATCTCGGGGATTCAGATTGAGTAGGTCCAAGACAGCATATATGCATTGCAAATTTAGTAACCGGAGAAGTCAAAACTATATTGGTATAACATTGGAAGGGCAAGAGATATCATCAAGCGACCAGTTTAGATATCTAGGTTCCATCATCCAAAAGAATGGGGAGATCGATAGTGATGTTAATCAAAGGATCCAAGCTGGTTGGTTGAAATGGAGGAGTGCAATAGAGATTTTGTGTGATCGTAACTTTCCGTTAAAATTGAAAGGAAAGTTTTATCGGAGCGCTATTCGGCCTGCCTTATTATGTAGTACAGAATGCTGGGCTCCTAAGAAGTATCATACACAGAAGATACACGTAGCGGAGATGCGCATGCTTCATTGGATGTGCGGTAACACTAGAAAAGATAAGGTGCGAAATGAGGATATTCGTGCAAAAGTTGGTGTAACACCTGTGGAGGAGAAAATGCGGGAAAACCGGCTAAGATGGTTTGGTTATGTGCGAAGCAGACCTATGGAAGCACCGGTTCGACGAATAGATACTCTCGATATGGGCAATGGCAAAAGGGCTAAAGGGAGACCGAAGAAAATATGGATGGAGATGATACGAAACGATATGGTTGCCAAAGGACTCAATAAAAGTATATTGTTCGATAGGAGTGAGTGGAGGCGGAGGATTCATGTGCTGGACCCGGCGTGATTCTCATGTTGGTTCATGTAGCCTATCCCATATGCTTGGATAAAAGGCTCAGTTGTTGTTGTTGTATGGATCTTGATGGACATTCTTGAGAATCGTTGATTCTCTCTTTAGGGTTTTACCCTATTGTCAATCTCGACATATGGGGATTTTTGGAATTTAATTCCATCAATTAACCCATGAGTTTCCCAATATGAAGATTTCTGGGATTTAATCCCATCATTGGGGAAATTTAATTCCATTTTTTTTGCTAAGCTTAGCTCTGGTTTGATCCTCTAGAAACTTTGGGAATTTTATTCCCTTCACTGTTCTTGGATATTTTCCTTTTTAGGGTTTTAATATCCATTTCACATATTTGAATATGCTGTTGTTTAAAAGAACCCTCTTTTCGGGGTTATTGGGAGTTTTAACTCCACTGTCCATTTAATGGGAACTATTCATTTAATTAGAATCCTTTTTTATTCCCACAATAGGCATATGTCTCATTATTGATGAGCCGCCACTTTGATTTCGTGTGGCCTGCTATTTTTTAAGACTTGGTGATGCTAGCATTTCTATTGCTAACAATCCACTGGGTTTCTTTTCAGGCACCATGGCTTGTTATTTATACGATATCGAGGAGATTGTCTTCTATGAAGAAATTCGTATACAATGTCGCTTTCAAGGCCAGGAGTACACTCATGCCCAATATGATGAGGTGATGCGTCGCTTTGATGATCACAGCGGTTGATTGCTCCCTCGCTGTTCTGTTCTTTTGAAGATTATCGTTGGATTGATCTGAGAAGCGCTTTCTGAGCTTGATGAGGCTATGCCGCTCGAGTCACTTGATGATACTGAAGACAAGGTGCATTCAATATATCTGATGGGTCTGATCTCGAAGAAGCGGAGAGATGATATCATCGCTGTTTTACATTACATCTTCCAACAAAAAGCGATAATATCCGCGTACCAGAGTATGGAAGACATCAGCGGGGATCCCGAATCTTACATTAGGGAAAAGACACATAAGAAGATGGTCAATGAAGGTAGAAGCGCTTTACTCAAACTTGCCTTTAAGTTGAGAATTCATTTTTGGAATTTAGCGTCTTGCCATTGTATACCATTGATGATATTTGTTTCTTTTTTCTTTTATTCCTTTTCTGATCACCCTCACTACCAATGTATAAATTTTTTTGAAACATGAATGACAAGCCTCTTCCCCCTTTTTTTACGCCAATGCTCGCGTACCTTCTTTTTGTCAGAGGTTGGAAATAGTTCCACCATGCACAACATTTTCTGTGCCGATACCTAAATGCTTCTCTTTATAATCTGAAGCAGTGCTCATCTTCTCCTTCACGAAGAAAGAACTACTTTAACATGGCTTGCAATCGCCCACATGCTTCTCGACAGCCATGGAAGGTTCACATCGAGGTGATTATTCCTCGTTTTGCTTCTTGTCTGGCGAATCCCGATCTCATGGATGATTAATGCGACACGATAATGCATGAGCTCCTGATTCGTAAAGGGTCTCCTTTTCCCGCCGGCTCTATTTAGCTTCAGATGATCTTGACCATCCTTGATAGCATCCCCCTCATCCGGTGGAGATGACTCTAGCGAGCTCGACGCAGCGGATGACAAGATCGACTGCGTTCATGAGGCGTGCATGATTACAAAGCCTCCGAAGGACCGCTCAATTCATCTGTCGAGTCAGATCCGGGCTCGGCAAACTGTCATGTTTTCTTTTGCCGACAAGCGTAGCACTGATAGATGGGGATGGACTATTAGTGAGAACCGCCGTTATGATATGGTAGAGCAGACAAAGAGGGAGTTAGGGAACTTTGTTTATTGTTTTGTTAACCTGTTTCTCTGATCCCATATTTGGTGATCTCTTCCTTGTAGAATAAAATATTTATTTAAATGCATTTCTTTTATCGTTGACTGCTGAATGTTTCATCCCAGCATATATTCATGTGTGCATCTCATCCATTTCCGAGTTTCTAGTTTATGTACTCATTTCATAGTGTTTTTAGTTTGCTTTCCTTAGGTTTACAAGCAAATTTGCCCTAACGTTGGATATAAATAACCCTATTTTTTTTTTATGACAGGGGTCTGTTAGGTTTGTAGTACTAGGTTTAAGTCCATTGTACCGTCGCGTTGGCTGATATATTCCTCGATATGCAGTTCCTTAGGCTGCTGTTCGAGTAGCCCCGCGACTGTTGTGTTTTTGATCCATTCTGAGGCTGGACAAGACGTCTTCAAGTAATCTTCTTAGGTTGAAGTATTTGTATTACCGTCGGAAGAACAAGCGTTAAATATTTGTCGTGACACTTTTTATTTGAGGTTAGGTTTAATTTGAAGCCCGATGAGTCATAACCGCACCCTTCTAGGGTGGGTTCCAATGGTCTTTAGGTTTTGTATGTATTGTCGTCAAGAGCCAAAACTGGGAATATGTCACTTCGTTTTTGCTTGATGATCCTGCGCTTATTCTTTGCTGAAGTATGGTAGACGTCCATATGACCTCTATACTGTATGTAGTGCAATTGAGATCTGGAGCTAGGAATATACCGCTACTCCAATTTTATTTGATAGTTGTGTCCGCATCCTGCTGAAATGAGGAGGAACGTCGAGATGACCTTTAGGCTGTAGATGTTGCCATCGAGATCTGGAGTTAGGAGTTTGCCATTGCTCCAATTTCATTTGACCCTTGGGTCTTTATTGACGTCCCGGCTGAACTTTGCTGAAGTAGAAAGGACGTCCAAATAGTCTCGAGGCTGTAGATATGTCATCTAGACTCGGTTTTTCTTTTGACGAAGCGTGGTGGGAAAATATGGTTCCCTTTCTTTCATTTATGCCCATGGGTTGTATACAGGGGTCGATATGGACCTACCTGCAGGGCAGAAAAGTTTTATTTTATTTTATTTTTATTTCCACGATCTTTCAGCGTTTCATGTCGCGATTGTCCAATCATTTCAGCTATTTTCGCGGTGCACAATCTTTTCAGCTTTTTTTACTCGTTTTTTATTGCGAGTTGAGAATTTGGAATCTAATACCAATCTTGGCATCAATATCGTTACAATTGAAATATTGTCAGGAGCGAATCATCATATGCCGTGAGAGAACTTGGAGTTTAATACATGATTAGGCATCATCGCTAAAACTGGGATATTGCCAGAAGCGAATCATCATTTGCCTTTGTTGATTTGAACAAAGGTGACTTAGCAACCAGGGTTAGAATCCTATCGGCTAAGGCTTTTAGCTTTATGAACCGTGAGGGTCCCATAAAGGTATTTCGCCCTACGAGTCGAGAGGATCTCGTAAGTGTATTTTCTCTTTAGGAATCGTAGGGATTCTTAAATGTGTTCTCTTGCAAGTCGTAAGAATCTTACAAGAGTATTTTCTCCTCGCAAGGTCGAGAGGACCTTACAAGCGTCGTTCACCATTTGGAAATATTTCTCGTCATTGATGGAACTTGGTGGGGAATTTATTTATTTATACCCGTGGATTGTATACAAGAGTCGATATTAGACCACTTGTATGGCAGAGAAGTTTTGTAGGGTTTTGGTGGCTTAAGAACAGGTTCATATCCCTTTATTTTAAGGCTTTTGAATTCTATAAGCCGTGAGGGTAAGAGTATATCTCCTTACGACTCGTGAGGATATCATAAGTGCATTTTCTCCTTAGTAATCGTATGGATTCCTAAGTGTGTTACTCCTTTGTGAGTCGTAAGGATTTCACACAGGTGTTTTCTTCTTGCAAAGTCATGAGAACTTTGTAAGTGCATCTTTTTTAACGAGTTCGTGTCTTTTCGGTTTTTCACTAGCTCGCCGGCAATCCTATTGTTTTTACTCATGGCGCCCCTTTCGGGTTTTCATCCGTGCCCATTTCGTTTGTGGACGTACCTTTTTTTTCCCCTTTTGTAGGCGGCGGCCCGTAAGGTAACACACCATTAGCTGTAGGTCTCGATCTTTTGCGAAGGACTGCATCATGCGGGACTTGGAAGAGTTATGAATCGTTTATGCCCGTGGATTGTATACAGTAATCAATATGGGGATCCGCCATAGGGCTTAACGTATTTAGTTTAAGGACATGACGGTCCATTATTCCCGTGTTTAGGGGAACACACTAGCTTAGGGACGTTTCGGTCCATTATTAATTTAGGGACTTCTCGGTCCATTATCGCCGTTTTTTGAGGCGACGAGACTTTTTTGGTACTACTCTCAGAGTTCTGACAAAGGAAGATAGCGAGCGGACACATGCATCGTCATCTATCATTGACCTAAGTTATGACTCGTCAAACGTAGTGCTTTTTGAGAAATCGGCCGTTTATTGACCGGAAGGTTCTTTCGCCATACATATCCATGAGCAGATAGGCTCCATCCTGGTAGACCGTCTATGATGTACATGCCTTCATAGTTCGGTTTGAACTTCTCCCGTTTTGCACGATTGGGGATCATTGGCCTTTTGACGACTAGTATGAGTTCGTCTTGACGGAATGTTCTCGGTCTGGTCAGTCTTTCATTTGACCGCGTCATCCTTACCTTATTAGCTTTCAGATTTTGCTGTGTTATAAGGCGGGTTTCATCGAGGGCATCAAGCTTTTCATGCCTAAGATAAGCATTTTCTTCATCTGTCAGCTCGTATCGAACTGCTACTCGTAGAGATGGGAGTCCTATTTCCAATGAGAGCGCTGCTTCCGTGCCGAACATCAATGCGTATAGCGTTGTATTTGTGGCCGTTTTAAACATTGATCGATATACCCTGAGAGTTTCGTGCGGCCGTTCGTGCCAGTCTCTTTTGTTTCCGGACATCGTTTTTTTTATAATCTTGGTCAGGGTCTTGTTGAAGGCTTCAGCTAGACCGTTGGCCCAAGAACTATAGACTGAAAAATATCTCCAATCTATTCTATGCTGCTGTGCGAAGCGGCTGATTTTGTGACTTTATAAGTTGGTCCATTATCCGAGATAATGCGTCACGGAGTGTCCAAACGATAGATGACATTGGTTTTGAAGAAGTGGAGGATATTCTCCATCTTCACCTCCCTTAGTGGTACTGCTTCTGCCCATTAAGAGAAGTAATCAGTCGTTGCCAATATAAACCGATGTCCTTTAGATGACGCCGGTTCGATGGGGCCAATTATATCGGTTCCCCGCATTTCGAACGGCCAGCTGGCCACTGTCGGGTGCAGCAGATTTAGGTGCTGACGTATGAAGTCCCCTTGAATTTAGCACGGGTGACATTGCTTCGCATATTCGAGGTAGTCCTGAACCATCGTGAGCCAATAGTAACCCATTCTTTTTATTTTTAGTTTCATCTTCGGACCCGCCTGATGAGAGCCGTAAAGTCCATCGTGTATTTCTTGGACAACTTTCTTTGCTTCCTCTGGTCCTAGGCACCTTAGCCATAGGAGTTCGAATGATCTCTTATATAGGGCATCATTGACGAAAGCGAAAGACAAAGCTTGATTTATGAGCTGATATCTAGACGACGCATCTCCGGGCGTTCGTTGGGACTTGAAGTAGTCTATGAAGACTTCCCTCCAGTCGTTGATCTTTTCTTCGTCCTCTATCTGAAGGCCTACTTGTTCGGTCGTTTTTTCCTCTTCGGATGGCTCTGTCAGATCTTCCGAAAATATATCTGTTGACGTGAGAACCCTTCGGTTTTGCACAATGATCCTTACGTCATCGAGATTTTCATCGGCCAATTCCTTAGCTAACTTGGCCAACACATTCGTTTTGCTGTTTTCCGCTCGCGGTATGCTTTCCAGGATATAGAAAGAGATTTGTGACAATAGTTGCTGCACCTTTTCGCCATACCTTATCACTCTGGCTTGTACGTTTGATAATCGTTGTTTACTTGACTAACGATCAGCTGGGAGTCTCCATACATGAGGTCTTTGATTCTTATATCGATAGCGATCTCAAGACCGGCTATTAAAACTTCGTATTCAGCTTCGTTGTTAGTCCTTGGCTCCATTTAGGAGACGGCGTAACGCAATATCCTTCCTTGCGGGGTCATAAAGATAAAGCCCACCCCAGCTTTGATTACGGGGGTGTTTTGCTTTCGCTGCTTCATGGAGGATGCTCCATCGAAGTAAAGCTTCCATTGAGACTTATCTTCTTTTTCTTTTTCGATTGCGTCGAATGCGTGCTCATCCGGCAACTCGCAATTTAAAAGGGAGTTAGCTGGTATCGGAGGCTCCGCTAAAAAGTCAGCTATGGCCTGTCCTTTCACTGCTTTGAGAGGTTGATACATTACTGAGAACTCCATCAGGAGGAGGGCCCATTTGGCAAGCCAACCTGTCGGTATGGCCTTCGACATTAGATATATGAGAGTCTGCTTTCGATATAAGATGGATCTCGTATGCCAAAGCGTAATGCCTGAGTTTCGTTATTACGAAGATCAGTGCCAGCCAATGCTTTTCAATGGGAGAATAGTTGCTTTCTGTCCAAGGAGAACTCGACTTAAATAGTACAGAGCTCTCTCCTTTCCTTGATCGTTCTCTTGTGCCCACAATGCGACTAGAGAACCCTCAAAGGCCGTTGTATATAGGATAAGGGGTTTTCCCTTAACCAGAGCGGCTAATACCGGCATATTTTGCAGATATTGCTTGATTTCGTCTAGTGCATTTTGGCACTTCTGAACCCAGACGAACAAGGCCCCCTTCTTCATCAGATGACTGTAGGGACGGCATTTTCCAGAGAGATTGGTTATGAACCGTCGGATATATGCGAGCTTTCCTTAGAGAGACCGCAGTTGTCTGAGATTTCTTGGCGTGAGCATTTCAATAATCGCCTTGATTTATAAGGGGTCGTTTTCGATACCTCGGTGACGTATGATGAATCCTAGAAATTTGCCTGAAGAAACTCCAAACGCGCATTTTAAAGGGTTCATCTTCATATTATACTTCCGAAGACGTTGAAACACTATTTAGACGTTCTCAATGTTCCTCATAAGATTTGCTCTTCACCATAAGGTTGTCGATGTAGCATTCGACAACTTCGTGTATGATGTCATCGAAGATCTTTGTCATGGCCCTTTGGTATATAGCGCAGCGTTCTTCTAACCGAAGGGCATCACTTTACAGCAGAATATACCCAACGAGGTCCGGAAGACGGTATGCTTCTGGTCTTTAGGATGCATTTGGTTGTATCCCGAACATCTTCGTGAGTGGACGTGTTATCAATCATCAGCTCGGTGACGGGCACTGGGAAGTCGTCCTTCGGGCAAGCTTTATTGAGGTCCCGAAAGTTCACGCAGATGCGAACCGTCCCATTTTTCATCATTGGAATGATGTTAGCGATCCAGCCTGGATATTGAACCTTTTGGATGAATCCGGAGTCGATTAGTTTCTTGACCTCAGCGTCAATACTCATCTCAAGTTCGAGTCGCATCTTTCTTAGCGCCTGTTTGATTGGCTTTATGCCTGGCGATATGGCCAGTTTATGTATCGCTACTTTTGGATCTAGACCGGACATTTCGGAATAGTTCCATGCAAAGCAGTCTTTATACTGCATGAGCACGTCTTTTAATGTGGCTACATGTTTTTCAGATAGTAACTTACTGACAAACGTCGGCCTCGAATCATTTTCCTTCTCGAAGTCGATTTTTCTTAGATTATACTGCGTGATGTGTATCCCATCTTCCAGCTCTTTTGGTGCTGGTGGAAACTCTGAGATCACCTCGTTCTCGTCTTCATTCGCGAAGCACCTGAAGAGGTCACTCGTACCCTCACGCCCTCCTTCTTTTGAGAGTGTTATCATATGGCAGGTACGAGTTCGCTTCCATTTTCGCGGTCGAGCTGGTCCTATCCTGATGGTATAGGTCCTCTTTGGCTTATACTTTTGCTGCGGGGTTACCTTCCAGCTGTCGAATAACGTAAACCTGTCTTGTCGATACCGGTCTTCCACCCAATGTTTGAACGTGAAGCAGTCTTCAAGGGGGTGACCTATTGCTCGGTGATAGGAGCAATAATCCGGATGATGGACCACTTTTATTTGTTCGGGGTGCCGAGACTTGGGAAGTGTCATCATTTAGTGCTTCATGATAAGGTTGAAGATTTTTCCTGTTTTTTCTTGAGAGAACGAATATTCCCAACCCATCTTCTTTATAAAGGACAGGCTCCAATCGAGCTTTTCTCGATTGAACGGCATTTTGGACCCGCTTTGTTGTTTTCGAATGTTGTTTACGTGCTTTACCCTGTTTTTACCTCCATTTCGGGGTTTTCCTCTTCCGCGAGAACATATAGCGAGCTTGGGATGTAGAGCATTACGGTTTACTTTCTCCGTAGATTGCTGACTGAGACATTGCGTCCTGACCTTTTCATAAATGGCCATTTCGCGGTTGTGGTTGTCCCGGCTTGCTTGACAAGCTTCTTTTATTAGCTTGTCGATTTGTTCTTCGGGTGATGGACTTAACGTTTTCAAAGCAGGATCTCGCTCCGAATTAACGCCGTAGCTACTTGGAAGAACGTTTTTCTCTTTACTCCAGCTATTTATGACGCGGCAGCTGTAGATTTGCTCCCGCTTCTTGGACCGAACGTATCCCAGCCCAGTTGTCTCCATCTTCACGTTGGGCTTCTTTCGCCGAGTCTTGGGAGTATCCTAAATCTTTTTGTAGAATTGGGCTTGTCGAACAGTTTGATCGAGGGGTATGCCTTGGCGTCTTAAAAGCTCTTTTAATCCCTCCGCGTAATATCTTGACAAACGGATGGGTTGAAGCCTGTCGAGAACAAAATCAACGCCGTACCAAATTTCTTTCTCTACTTTGGTCTCCGTAGATTTGTAG
The DNA here is from genome assembly GCA_030015575.1 of Agapanthus africanus. Taxonomy (NCBI): domain Eukaryota; kingdom Viridiplantae; phylum Streptophyta; class Magnoliopsida; order Asparagales; family Amaryllidaceae; genus Agapanthus; species Agapanthus africanus. The sequence continues at coordinate 20,535,738 of JASDDO010000028.1, read as the reverse complement.
AAGAGGATTGCCTTTTCACCTCTTCGTCTAGGAGGTACGTAGAAAGTTTGCAGTTCTTGTACGTTGTATGTATCGAGCGCATCAAGTTTCTTGTAGTGTCGAGGCGGAGCCATTGCAACTTGTAGACGTTGATCCGTTTCAGCGAGAGCCTGTATTGAAAGGCGAAGGGAGAATACTGCATTTGTTTCGTTCTCGGAGTTGCTGCCAAAAACCAGGATCGGGGTAGATAGTCGGGGCTTATTGTTTTCCTTTGGGGTTGCCCGAGTAGACTATTTCTTCTTCTTCGTTGGTATCGCTTCTAAAGATCGAGATAGTGGCGACGGATTTTTGTTTACTCACCGGTTTGTGACACCTTTCAGCATCCTCGAAGTCCGGCAGAAAGTACTTCGCATCTTCATACTTCCGCACTTCATTCACCGAGAACGGATTTAGCCCTCCTGTGACAGTGTACTCCGAACCATCCTTCAAATACTTCATACACTGATATTGTATAGAAGAGACGATCTTGTACCCGTGTAACCAAGGTCTGCCGAGCAAAGCGTCATAGCAAGTTTTAGCGTCAATGACATGAAATTTGATATCAGTGACGAGCAGCCCGAAACGTAGCGTCAATATTACAGGGCCAAGCGTCCGTGATGATTGTGAGTCGAACCCGGAGATGGTAATTTTATCTCGGGTCAGCTGCTGAACGTTCATGCAAATTTTCTTTAGCATTCTCACGTTGAGAAGGTTAAAAGAGGATTCGTTGTTGACAAGGATTTTTCCTATCTTGATGTCGTGGCAGTACCCAGTGACGTATAACGGACGATTATATTCGCACGTACTGAGAAGTAGATCTTCATCGCTGAATGTAATACAGCCGTGTGGATCTCTGCCTGTTCATTTTTCATCTTCTCTTCTGCGAGGAAAGCTTGGAACTGTTCGGGCTTTTGTAATGCCTTGATCAGGGAATCTCGCACCCATTTGGACATGCGAAGAGCATCCAATATGCTTAGCTGCAAGGGTATTTCCTCAAACATGCTAAGACGTTGCAATCCATCTTATTTTTCTTAGACAGGTCTTTTGCGGCGCGCTCTTTAACTGCTCCTTCATCGAAAGAGATTTTTTCGGACATTTTCCATTTCCTTTTGTCTTTTTTGTTCGAATCTTTGTTTGCAGGTCCGAGGTCCCTCTCAGGTAGCGTATGGTTACGCAGCTGAATGTTTTCACATTTCTTCTCCTCTTTTTCTGAGGTGGAGTCTTTGAAGAAAGGGTTAAGGGGCGTTTCATTCTCAGAATCGCTCCCGAAGGTGAGAACTTGGGGTTTTTCCTCTTCCGAACCGATTCCAACCTTATGATAGTTGTCGGTCGTTTTTTTCATGCGCATTCGTCTCGCCGTTCCTACGTTGACGAGCGCGAGCTTCATGTTTTCCCTTCTTAAAGTGTTTTCGATGGGCAACATATTCTTTCCACCACTTCTTGAAGGCACCGCATTTCTCGATAGGGTGGGCGACCCTTCGATGATATAGGCAGTAATTTGGATGTGATTCTTCTCTGGCGAAATATGGGATTCCGGGATTGCATATCATGAGCGATGGCAATTTCATCCCCATTGATAGGACTTTGGCGAACCGCTTTTCAGTTTTGATCCTGCTCTTATTTGTTGCGGGTGTGTTTTGGTTTAGTCGGAGCGCTTTACAACTCGTTCTCACCGCAATTTCTTTATTCGGACGCTGACGCTTAGTCTTTTCATAAATGGCTGTTTCACGTTCTCGGTCATTTTTGCCCTTTTGAAATGTTTCGTTTAGCAGCCTCTTAATCGGGTCTTCTTCTGACGGTTTCGGGGATTTTAGTGCCGATTCTGTCCTCAGTTCCTCTACGTTGTTTTCTGACGCTGGGGAGATTCGTCATATAACGACGAGTGGAAGACCATGTGGCAACTTGCTACACAGTCTTTCGCTTCTTCTGATGAGTCATTTCCCTCATCATTGCCACTGACTCCGTCCTCAAGAATATACTTGAGGAATTCTTCAAGCGTGACTGGTGTTCGCGCTTTCTGGTTATATTCTTCCAGCGCATCTATGTACTTTTGTAGATCTGTGTGCTTGTCGTCATACTCGGCAGGCAGCACAGGTTTCTTGGTCTTCTTTTTCTTAGAAGACTTTGAAGACTTGACTTGGGGGCTTTTTCCCTTGTCAACAATTTTCGGTATGGGACGTGGTTTCAACATTCCTTCAATAATTTCAAGTTTAAGTGGGCTTTTCCAACTGATTACCGAACATACCTGAAGATCCTTCAGCATTCTTTTAGTTTCTGCTGAAAGAACTACTTCCTATAGAGCTTCTTCCACGAGTGAGCATGATGCCCCCTGCACGTCCATCTTTTTAGGAGTGTGCTTCTGGGGCGGGTTTACCCTCTAGTTATCAGATAACGCGAACTTTCCCTGCTGGTACTGGTCTTCAACCAATTTTTGAAGATGTAGCAATCCTTAATTGGGTGGCTCACTATTCTATGATAGGAGCAGTAATTGGGGTTGTTGACGTCGCCGGGTTGCGCTGGACGCCGCGGGTCTGGAATTGTGATGAGGTTATTACGCATCGCCGGTTCAAACGGTCTTCTCGTCTTGTCATGGGGAAACGAGTAAGCACGTCCTAGCCTTTCTTTCAAGGATGGGCGCGGATGCACGTTGTTTTGGTGAGCAGTCGGTTTTGGACCACTCGGTTGTTGCGTATTGACTACGAAGGCCGTTTTTCCTTTACCCTTATTATTTCGAAGGTCCTTATTTGAGGAGGAAGGCCCATGGCCCATTTGAACCATCTGGGCCAACTTGTCAATCAGCGTCTGGAAGGTTGTGGGTTTGAAGAATGTCATGAACTGGGACAGTCAATTGAGGATCGAGGGTCCCGATGAACATGCCCACGGCTGGAGACTCTTCAATGCGCTGTTTGCACTTAGACCACAGGTTCCACCACCGGATCGCATATTGGACCCATGTTTCTTCTGGCTTTACCCTGGCATTGATCAGTGTCGTGATCGGAATGCGTTCACTTGCGTGAACAGTAGTTCCATTTCTGTGAAGGTTTTACAGAGTCATTTGGGAGCTCCGAGTACCATTCAAAAGCTGTTTCTGACAAGTTTCCGACAAAATGGCGAAATAATAGTTTGTCGTCACTTCTAGTATTGCCGCATAGTGCTCTTAATTGTGCGATATGCTGGTGAAGATTGCCCGTTCCTTTGTAGACATAGAACTTAGGGATTGCATATCCCGGCGGGTACTTAATTTGGTCATACCGGGCCGAATATGATCCAGTTCTGACAAGTTGGTTGGCGGCTTCACTGGCCCGATGAGCTCTTATTTGTTGAGCGTTGTAGTCATTCACGGCCGTCTTGGAGATGGTTTCTTCCTTGGCCGCTGACATGACCGGAGGAGGGTTTAATGTTTCCCCTCAGTCATCCTTGATAACTATCGGCAGATCATCGGCTGGGGGTTCCGGTTGGATCATTGTTCCAACCATGTCCTGGAATATGAGAGCCATCTGCTTGATGTTAGCAGCTTGCTCTGCAGCCTCCTTATCTTTTCTTTCCAGCACCCATCGCAAGAACTCTGTATCGGTCTCTTGCTCTTGGCGCTATTCAACCTCTTTGTCCGGACTTTCTTTTTGTCTGGTGAGTGTCGTCATTTTGTTCAGCATTTCTTGGAGCCTTTGCCAGCGACCGAGTTTGAGTTCGATGACTTACCGAGGCACGGCTCTCTTTTTTACCGCTAGCCATGTAGACCGTATGTACGGTTATACCCTCAGACTTTGGGCGTTTAGATCTATCGCCTCTGGAATTTGCCGCGGGCGGTGGGATTTTCTCTGGCCTCGTTCTTTTATGAGAGGTCGAAGCTGAAGGAGCCATTGTGACAGGCACCTGTTTAGGAACGACTCCCCGTTGCATGGTGGAGGTGCGGTCTTTTTCTTGTCGGCCATTAGATCTTTTAGGTCGACGAGAGTAATTTCTGTTAAGCACAGAGTTTTGGACTTTTCGTCGGACCCCATGTATTTGTGAAGAGATGCGTCGGCGAGGCTGCTCTGGTTGTCACTGCACAGGGGTCTTTACTGGTGGAGGCGATTTATTTACCACTACCGTCTGGGAGTTCTTACATACCCTCCTGAGCAGGTCAAAGTTGTTCCCAGTTGGAACAGTAGCGTCGATATCCACCGCATGAGCTGGTGGGGTGAGACCAGAGGGAGTGTTTCCCCAGCTTCTCACTCAGCGTCAGTGACGACGTCGAGCATGTCTTGGAGTGGGAATCGCCTCAGTTTTGGAGGCGTCTTTGTCATGCCCCCTGCTTTGCTAAGGGGCTTCGGTTGGTGTCAGCCTGTGGAAGACCGACGTCCTTATTAGAGCTTGAGCGGGGTTAGCCAATCTTTCGAAGACCGACTGTCTTGGAAGAGAAGCACTTTTATCGGCTTCACCTATAGCAGGAGTAGAGAGAGCTGGCCGTTTTGGGGTAGCTCCTTCTGGTATCACGGGCTTCTTTGCGAGCCCGTTTGAGTTATTCCTCAACCTGTTGAAGACTGAGGCTTCAGGCGTTGAGGCGCCAAAGTTCACAGGCGGGAGCATAGTATCGAAGAACAGTCTGGTAGTGGCTTGTGTGATCTACCCTACCGGCATTGAGAAAATAGAGGCCGCGTTATGCCCTTACATCACTCCAGTTGGGGTGGAGATGAAGTTGCTGCATGAGGTGCAGTGAGAAGCAATTGATTTTCTACATAGAAGCGAGACACCAAATTTTAGTACCTTGAATCCAAGGGTAACCATAGCGAACCGCTATTTCGTTCTCGAAACATGACACACGAAATATAGAGTGGAAAGAGGAAAAGGTCCCACCAGGCGTGCCAGAATCTGTTTTCCGCTGAAAACTAAACTGGAACGTTGGGACGTCTAGCCTGAATTTAGTGGTAGATGCTATTTGAATATATCCGTCCACCTCTCCGAAAATACCAAGTTGGTTTATAACACCGTATATCGAAGGTTTGGATAGATGTGGTCGATGTAGCAGACTTCATCAGATTCTCCCTCATTTGTGAAGGGTTTTTGATTATGGGGACACTTTTCCCTGCAGACGCAAGCCCCTGCAGTTAATTACGTTACCGCATTGTGATAACCATTTTCTCCTGCTCCAGTCATTCACTCCATGTCGTGTGTTATTTTGTTTTATTTTGGTTGCCCGTGGATTGTATACGGAGACTAGTTTATGTCGTCGTCGTAGGGCGCGGATTAGTCCAAAACCGTATATTTTATATTTGTGTTTGAACTTAGGTTGTATATCCCTTTAGTTCAAAAAATATTTTGTTTTATTTAAGAACCGTTAATCTAGTTTGAGATTAAGATCAACTTAAATATATGAGCACTTGGCTCAGTTTATTATAACTAAGGATACGTTAATCCTAACATTTTAAGAATCATTTTTTTATTTAATAGAGTATTTGGGCTCAGCTGCAAGCAACTTCAAAGACATAGCCAATTTTGGCTTGGTCTGCTCGGTCTTTTTTCTTTTATTCAGAAGTGCTAAGCACTTGTTTGGGGCTCTGTTTGCTCAGGTTTGGGCTTTTTTCCTTTATTCAGAAGTGCTAAGCACTTATTTGTGCCTCTAGCGCTCACGTGTGTATCATGTGAGACGCTCAGACATGGACGTTGCCAAATCAGTGTCTCAATCACTTAGTCATTTATAGTGCCCAGCACTTTTATACAGCGCTCACGTGTGTTACATGTAAGGCGTCGAGTCTTTTGTTTTGGGTGCTTACGTGGGAAGCACGTGAGGCGCCGAGTCTCATTTAAGGGAATCTTTCAGGCGCTCACGTGTGTTTCACGTGAGACGCCAAGCCCTTTTCTTTTTAGAGATTGAATCTCTGTCAATGGCATTTTGAACATTAATAATCACCAAGATCTATGTTTTGAAGATCTGGGGTCGTTTTTTTATTATTGGAAAACTGAGTTCTTCTGTTTCTTTTTTCAGAGCTAAGTTCTTTCATATAGAGTTAAACTCTGTTTGTAAAGGAATTAAATTTCCAGAATATACGTTCTCTTTTTTTTCTTTTAATCTAGTTCTTTCCTTTAGATTTTTAGTTTGAAAAACAAAACCTTCCCGATGGGAATTAAATTATCAATTTGTGAGGAGATTTGTTTTGCAAATCTCAGATCAGGGGAAAAACTAAGTTCTTTTTATAAAGGATTAAACCCTTATTTTCTTTATGCTAGGTAAAGGAGATACATTTTATCTCTTATTTTTTTCTTTACCGGGGTTTGGAATGGACGAGGATCTTCTTCTTTGAGAGGAGAATTGAATTCTCAGTTTTATGGCTTCTTGCTTTTTTTGCAGAAACTCGGAGGGTCGATCTTCTTTTTGAGACTTGTAAGTCTCCTGTCTTTTATATAGGAGAGTCAAATTTGTTGATTAGTTTGAGAAAATCTCTCATTTGAGAGATACCGTTGATTTAATTGGCCTCAAAATTTGTTTGGGGGATTTTATCCACTGTTGGATCCTTGATCTAGTGAATTTATGTTTTACAGAATATTTATTCTTGTTTTTAACAAGATTAAGGATGTATTTTCCATATACAGAATTTAATTCTGTGAAACGGTGATTTTTAATCACCATTGGATTTTTAATCCAAGGGTGCTCTATTTAACAGAACACAATATTTCTTTGTTTAGAAAAATATAAGGAAATATTTCTCATATTAGAATTTAATTATATTATTTGATTTTCAATCCAACCGAGAATATCTTTCTTATTTACAAAAATTAAGGAGATGTTTTTCCTAATAGAATTTAATTCTACCATCGGATTTTTGATCCAACGGCTCTGTTAAATAGAGAATGTCTCTAGGTTTTTTAGGGAAATATTCCCCATATAGAATTTAGTTCTACTTTCTTTAATTTGGACGCTGACGCTTACGTGTTATGCACGTGGCGCCACTTGAGAATTTAATTTTTATATAACAGGTGCTCATATGCCTTACACGCCGGCGCTCACGAGAGGTGCCAGCATAGGACTTTTTAATCCTAATAAATGCTGGCGCTGGTGCTCACGTGTTAACACGTGGAGCGCCACCCGATAGATTTTTAAAATGTGATTTTTTTATGAGGGAACAGTTCTAATGAACCATTTGAAGGGTGTTAAGTGCTGCAATTAACCCTTAGAAAATATGATTTAGCTCAAGCTTTCTCTCTCGGTCAATTCCATCAAACTTTACGGCACTAAACATTTTTTCTTTCTCAAAACCACAGGGCAACAACCACCACTTCACCAATGGCAGCAACAGCCCGAGACCCTGCAAGACCCTGCAAGACCACTGCCGTCCTCTCCACTCCCCTCCCACATCCCCTCTACAGTAAGTCAACTTCCAATCCTGGGTCCCCTACCAACCCCCCCACAAGCACCACAGCAACCTCCGCCCCCCTACCCTCTCTTCCCTCCCGGCCTAATTCCAGGCATGGTCCGTAAAATGCAGATCGGAAGTGGAGTTCCCTACTCTCCCATGTCCCCCCTTGACATCCCCACTGTCATCCCTCCCTCCTCCGTATCCCCTTCCGAAATCCTCAACCGTGTCTCGAAATTCTTCAAGGAAATCGGGGAAGTCAACCCCTCTTCAGGCCCCATGAAACCGAATCAAGAATCAGAGTTCGGCGAAGACATGGAAGATGACATATATGAGCGTGAAAAGGCGGTTAGAAAGGGCGGGGCGTGCATTCCACCGCCGGCGAGTTTGCAGGCAGATCCTGGTCCGGATCCGGAAACAGGTATGTACCCAGATGGGAGTGTGGATCGGAAAAGCGGATCCGGATCCGGGCGTTTAGGGCTTGGAGCGACTGCGGACCCGAATGAGGTGAGCCAGTATGATGATGTGTATTCTTCTTACCGGAAGCAGAGGAGCACGAATTATCATTCGTCGATGAGTGCTAGGGCTTCGGCTAGGTGAAAGAACCACTGATCTGACTTTTCCAGAAGTTTTTGTTCTATTTTTAGGAAAAAGGTTGATGGTTTGTATTTGAGATTTTCAGAGTTTAGCCGGATTGTTGAGGTTGTTTTTTTGTCGGGGAACAGAAATTGAGCAAAGTGATGTTGAAACCTGATGTCCTTTGCAGTATGGTTGATTTTTAAAGTTAGCTAGTGACGTTGTGGCTGTGAGTTGTGTAATTGTTGCATTTCAAGGAGTCCTGTTATATTGAGATATTATGTTTGGTTATATTATTACAAAATTGATCATCTAGTAAATCAATATACCTATTATAGGAACTGCAGCCATCATTACTTTTAGGAATGTAACCTTTAAATTATTATTTGTGTCATGGACAGAATGGTTTGTCTATGGTTAGAAAATAATGCAGTCATATGGAAGGTTGCTTCTTTGTTGTGGAACAATGGCGTTCTGATTAAATTGAAACTGTAACTTGATAATAATTTGTATTTGTGATTGCTATAGTTGCAGTATGTTTTGAAACCAAGCTGTTATGTTTTCCTTTTTGTTTGTTGATACCCTAACACAATCAAAATCCCTGTGTGGGAACTGAAGCCATCATTTAAACCATACAACCGTTTATAAGTTTCACAGAACAAACTCATGTAAGTTGACATTTTGTTGAATACTCGGCATCATATTGATTTAAGCACCAGACAGATGCAAGAAGAAAATATTGCAGAATGACTTTTTATTGCAGCCATTCAATTTCTAATAGAGATCACCACTCTGATAGCTTTCATTTTAAGAGAATACCCCAAAAGCAATATTATTTATGTATCAAAAATATGGTGAATAACCGCATGTTCTTCTTATAATGTTTCGAAATAAGCAATATCAATATTTTTGATGTTTCGAAATTAACTAGTGTTTGATAATTAAAAGGGTGAGAAATCGAATCATTACTGCTGGAAAGCCACCATGGTCACCGGGCTCTGTAATATCCTTTATGACCCTGCTATTTCCTGAAATCCGCACCTGTAACCAGTTCAAATAACCGTGAATGATGGTTATATTTTGCACCATAGTGTCATGTAACGTAAAAACAGTCGCTCTATCATTGGAAAATAGACATAAGAAAAATTCGATACTTCGCTGCAAAAGGGATTGAGCAGTTTTACATAAATAACTTTCATCCTAATTTTCTACCACAAAGAGTCATGAACGTACAGTTCGTAAAAGAGATAACATCTATATTCTCTTGTTTTATAGATGCTTTAATAGTATAAAATTCACATTCAAAGATGAGGGCAACAAGCACAATAAGTCTCACATGCAGATCACTTGCTACGTTCTAGTAAATGGCAAGAGTATATGCATGAGTCGCCTGGGATGGGAAAAGAAACGATGCCTTGTGATACGTTGTCCATTAAGTGATTAAAAGCTTCTGATGCAATTGAGGTGTTTTGCTCTGAATGACTAGAATGTGGAGGATATTCAAACAAAACAAAAAGGATTACAAGAAAAAGAAGTGTCGGGTCATATTCCAATGCACAGGACGAACCGTCCAGATTGGCTCCAATAGCTATTTCTGTGTGTTATTATCTTTTCAAACCTATATAGACATGCCTAGTCTATAAACACTTCATGAGTCGCTTGTTATTTTGAATGAACATGCATACATTTCTTTTCAAATATAAGATAAGAGACAACTATCTGCTAATCTATGAAGCATGAGCACAAAATAAGCTTTATGAATAGGATATGAAATGGCTAGGAATGCCATTTTACTTTTGACTGTACCAATTTTGAACATTATAAATACTTTGGTGTTTTATAGTTTACCAAAATCCTGTTATTTTTGTGGGTCGAATGTTGCGTTTTCACATATTTGTATAATTTGTACTGGCAATAGGTAATCATCATATTCATTGTCCCGTTAGGTTATTTACTTGCTCATCTGCATTCAAAACTAATTTTATAGTTCAAGTCAAGCACTCATTTTGTTTTTTCCATTGAAATTAGAGTCTTTAATATGAAAAATGGAACCTAAATCATATCTCATGTGGCTTGCGCACCAAACAATCATCTAAGTATCAGATAATTGCCGATGTTTGACATGTATTTCAAGAGTGTCCAATGTTCTGACATATGTCCAATAATATGAACATGGCTTGATCACACACACTAGTAAATCAATTATGCTTACTAACAAAAGTATTCACACGCTAGAAATAACGACGACGCTGACTAAGAATATCCAAAGTATTCATATAATAATCAAATTACTTTTTTTTAAAGGAATATAATTTACTTGTCAGACAACTGTCCTGCATGAGAGATACTTTTTGTGCCTTTTTTTAGCTATGAAAGCATCTAATCATATGTAGGGCAAGCTAACCATGACTATTATCAATAGCACACCAGGTTGTATTGAATACATGGTTTACAGATACGAAGACATAGCTCATATTCAAGGAGTTGTGACTTATGAGGCAGAGGAAAACGCAAAAGCACAGCCAAAAAGAACAATAATTAAAGGATGTACAAACTGAATATAAACATTTTAAGTATCGATGTGATTACAAGATGTGAACATTTTCGGTCAAAGCAGAAAGCATACCCTACCTTTGTTGGTTGTCCTACGGAGACAGAAGGGCCTACTACAGTCCCAGATCCGATATGAACATCAGCACCAAGCACAGAGTTTGAATGTACAATTGCACCATTTTTTATTAGCACAGTTGAATCCATGCATGCGGTCCGATGAATAAGAGCCGGAAAAAATCAGAAATACCAGAAGATCTCGTATATAAATCAATTTTCCTGGTGCCATTTGCTTTATCCTTCACAACGATATTTGCTTATCCGACATATCTTATTAAAGCATGGAGAGAAAGTATCAAGCAGCTTGTATATGCAAGTAAAGAAAAATTATATGTTCAAACTTCATATATTGGAAATTGAACTGATGTTTCCTACTTAGTTACATTGGTAGAATACTTATCATGCATGTAAGTTCTACATTCAATTTATCATTTACTGCCATCATTTTTTAAAAGATAAAACTAGCATTTAACACTTACAAGTCTTTTTTTCCAACGATATAAAAAAAATAAAGGGATATATGTTTCATCTTCCTATCTGAGTGTTCTGCGCTTTGTTATATGCAACCAAGGAGTATGGCAGATTTTAGTTTATTTACATATAAGTTGGATGCAACAGAAATAAAATAATAGAAGATGGGCGTTGGATGTAAAAGATCTAAAAGCAATGATAATTATAAGCATAAGAAGATAAATAGGACCAAAATGAGATGGGGGGAAAAATAATTCAACTATTAAACGTAACAATATTCAAATGAAAACATGGTTTTGGAGTGAACAAACACGTTTAGATATTCTAGCTAAGCTGCTTTTCTCCATTACTACCATAGATGCTGAAATCACTTCATTAGTTTTGCAAGCTTATAACCAACTTCTATTATCAAAAACAACTCTATCTCAGCACGCAAACCGAGAAACTAAACCGAGACGTGACAAAAAATAAAGAAATGTATTTGAGAAGCTCACTTTGATTGGTGCCTGAAGAATGCCCAGAAAAGAGCCGGAAACTAAACCGAGACGTGACAAAATGATTAGCAGCTCGTCTCATTTGCATTGCCATAACTGCAAAACGATTTGGTGAATTTTTTTTGTGAAAAAAAACTATTTTAACAATAATTCATCGATTTGAAGAAGAATGTTACAAAAACCTCGATTGATAATGTAATTCGAGGGCGGAAATTAGACCTATGGCGATTAGGGTTTTGGTGAATGAGAAGTGGAAGGGCCCGGTTTAGGTGGACCAGTTTGATTCCGGTTTAGATGATGGATTGGGTTTTTTGTATGGCCCTGGACCAAGTGTTCAACCCTTAATACTTTGGAGAAAATATTTAATATTGGAGAGAAAAAATGCTCATAATGCTATAATGAGCATTTGGCACTAGTAAAATAGGGGTTGCCCCTGCGGATGAAAATATCCGTAGGGACAGATTTTACTTGGCCCTACGGATTAATCCGTAGGGCTAAAAGGTTGCCCCTACGGGCACAGACGTCCAAGAATAAAAATATTAATTCTTAATTTGGTGTTTGCCCCTACGGAGCCGCAAACAAAGGACCAACGGGTATATCCGTAGGGGCAAGTAAATATCTATTTAACAAAACCCCAGATCGATCGCCTACGCTCACTTTCTCTCTCCCTCTCAATCGCGCGCGAGAAAAAACCCCAAATCGCCTCCGTCGTCGCCACCGTCGCCTCCGTCGTCGCCACCGCCGGTTTCGTCGCCACCGTCGTCGCCAGCGCCTGTTTCGTCGCCACCGTCGTCGCCACCGCCGGTTTCGTCGCCAAATCACCACCGTCGTCGCTCCAGCCCACCAGCAGCCGTTCAGGTATAAATCTCGAGGTAAATTAAAGCATTTTTGGATTATTTTGGGCTTAGGGTTCATGGCTGGGTCTGGGTTGCGCGCGCGAGAGTTGGGGTTGGGCAGGGGTCGCGGTGGCGGTCAGGGTCGGGGTCGGGGTAGGGTTAGGGTTGGGGTTGGGGTTCGGCTGCTGCTAGGGTGGGGCTGGGGTTAGGGTTACGGTGTGGCTGGGGTTAGGGTTACGGTAGTGGGGCTGGGGTTAGGGTTACGGTGGGGCTGGTTGAATGGCTCTTCTGATTAGTTGACAAATACAATGTTAATCATAATTTACTCGACACAGATGGTAGAAAATCAGAAAAGGATCAAGAAAAAAATAATCGATTTTGATTTTAACATGCAGGGTGTTGATGCAAGATGTAATATCTAGTAGCAGATGCTAGGTATATAGACTAAAGAATAGTTGTAAATGAACCGCTAGCAAGAAAATCCTATAATTATACGTACACATCGCTTGACTCATGAAGCCTGAAGCTCTTTCTTTTGGGGGATAAAACTAGTTATATTCCTGCATTGCCTAGAAATAGTAGTGAGTTGGTTAAAACTTTTCAAACACAACCCCCCACCCCCCAAAAGAAAGAAAGAAAGGACAAGGAAAAAAAAAAGAATAGCAACAAGCAATACAAGCTAGCAACCATAAATAACTGCTGAGATTATGTCTATCTTGGCAATTAGAACAATGATGGTCTTGTCTGGATTGTTAAGATCCACTTTATGGGGGTGAGGAACACATTTTGCAACAGTATTTATGATTTTCATTCTGTCAAGTGTTGAAATAAAAATCAACACTTGACAATCAATCCAAGATGCTCAATAACTTGCTTCAAAACCATAATCTAATCTTGATGATGCTCAATATTAGCGATTTCCATGATCACGACACGTGGCAGATGACGTGTCTCATAACGCTTTATGATATCAGTATCCTATATTTGTAGTTTTAATTGTTGATTGTTATAGATGTATACCATTGCAATAATAGTTTTTGGTTGATGAATGCTATTGCAATGTAGGATGATCAGTTCTATCAATCTTGATCTCAATGGTTTAAAATCATGTTACACATACAACACGAATGCACAACAAACGCATAATTAGAGAGCGACTCGAGATATTCAGGATAAAACCAATATATGATACTCGATGATAATATGAAACCTTCATATTCCCATCGATACCCATATATGAAACTAAAAGCGCCACTTAGTCCCCGTCTATCGGTTAACATACGTGCGATACTCGTCGTGACCTAGAACTATACGAAGGTTGTTAAATATCGGACAGTATAGCTCGATACTAACAACCGTCGTATAGTCTACGCGACGAGAAAATTCAATCATATGGTAACCCATAGATTTGTCCCGTGTGGACAAGTTAAGAATGTATAAAGCAAACGCCTTCATTCACTTGTGTTTTCATCCGTTTCGAGATATTTCGTCGGTATCTTTCAGCTGGTTCTCCGTGTACAAAGATAGATTAGATGTTCATTTCAACGTTGTTTCACAGCTTTGAAATGATTATCTATTCTATTACAGTGTACTCGGAGAACAGCGGGGAGGTGCTGCCGAAATTTACTCGAAACGGTTGAAAGCACAAGTGATGGGCGTTCGCTCTATACATTCTTAATGGGATAGAAGCCTACCCCCGACAGCCGGAACACATACATAAAAACGCATAATCAGAGAGCGATTCGAGATGTTCGGGTTAAAACCAATATATGATAATATGAAACCTTCATATTCCCATCGATACCCATATATGAAACTAAAAGCGCCACTTAGTCCCCGTCTATCGGTTAACATACGTGCGATGCTCGTCGTGACCTAGAACTATACGAAGGTTGTTAAATATCGGACAGTATAACTCGATACTAACAACCGTCGTATAGTCTACGCGACGAGAAAATTCAATCGTATGGTAACCCATAGATTTGTCCCGTGTGGACAAGTTAAGAATGTATAAAGCAAACGCCTTCATTCACTTGTGTTTTCATCCGTTTCGAGATATTTCGTCGGTATCTTTCCGCTGGTTCTCCGTGTACAAAGATAGATTAGATGTTCATTTCAACGTTGTTTCACAGCTTTGAAATGATTATCTATTCTATTACAGTGTACTCGGAAAACAGCGGGGAGGTCCTGCCGAAATTTACTCGAAACGGTTGAAAGCACAAGTGATGGGCGTTCGCTCTATACATTCTTAATGGGATAGAAGCTTACCCCCGACAGCCGGAACACATACATACAAACGCATAATCAGAGAGCGATTCGAGATGTTCGGGTTAAAACCAATATATGATAATATGAAACCTTCATATTCCCATCGATACCCATATATGAAACTAAAAGCGCCACTTAGTCCCCGTCTATCGGTCAACATAACGTGCGATAATTTATTCTTTTCAACGACAAACGCACACACAAAGCATATACACGGATTTTCTCCTTTGTCAGTAACTATCCCGTTCTTATATTTCTCAATATAGTCGACATAACCTACAATTTATATGTTATTCAGTCTAACATGGCCCATGAGTACGTCAGAGTTAAGGACTGGATGTATGTGGATTGGAAACAACGTATGCAACCTAAGTTTGTCGCAGGAGTTGCTGCTTTCCTTGAATTTGCACGAGCACATAATAAGATCATAATAGAGAAGATTCTCTGTCCGTGCGATAGATGTGGCAATAAGTACTGGCAGAATGTAGAATTGGCAGAGCTTCATATTGTAAAACATGGGTTTACTAGACTTTATTCAACTTGGAAATATCACGGGGAAGGAGAAGAATGCAGTACTGCGGTAGAAGAAGAAGGAGAACACGGTAATGCGGCAGGAGAAGAAGAAGAATTCGGTAATACGGCAGGATACGGAAATTTATTTCCATCAGAAGAAATGGAGGATATGGTAGAGGCTGCCCTAGGTGAATCTATTCGTACCGAAGATGACATTCCTTCCGGTCAAGGACCGCGTGCGGATAAATATGAAAATTTCATGAATGATGCTAGGAAACCAATTTATGAGAATGCGAAGTATTCCACCCTCTCATGGTTCGTCCAACTTTTCCAAATTAAGTGCCTAAATGGATGGAGCAACAAGTCATTCACAATGCTTCTTTCGTTCTTGAAAGATTCTATGCCTCCGGGAAATAATGTGCCCGAAAGCTGGTACGAAGCCCAGAAAATGATGTCTGATTTGTGTCTAAAGTGCGAGAAGATTCAAGCATGTCCTAAAAATTGCGTGTTGTACCGGAAAGAGAATTCAGATTTGAAAGAGTGTCCAACATGCGGAGAGGCCAGGTATAAGCCGAAAGATTCTGATAAGAAGCCTGATATACCTGTGAAGATAGCACGATATTTTCCCATAACACAGAGGCTACAGAGGCTATTCAGGTGCAAGAAAACAGCCGAGGCAATGATTTGGCATCACCGTGCTCCTCCAAGCGAAAATGGAAAAATGAGCCATCCAAGAGATTCACCGGCATGGAAGGATTTCGATAGGAGGCACGCAATATTCAGTAGCGATCCTCGCAATGTCCGGCTCGGACTGGCTGCCGATGGCTTCTGCCCATTCAACTATATGGCTGGAAGTCACAGTACATGGCCCGTTGTAATGATAATTTATAATCTGTCGCCTTGGTTGGCTATGGACCAATCATACTTTATGATGCCTCTTCTTATCGACGGACCAAACTCACCGGGGAACAATATCGACGTCTATCTCCGACCTCTGATCGAGGAGCTGAAAACTTTGTTCATTGATGGTGTAGAGACATATGATTCAAACACAAATACAACCTTCATACTGCGTGCGGCTTTAATGTGGACAATTAATGACTTTCCTGCGTATGGAATGCTATCAGGTTGGTCCGTACATGGTCACAAAGCATGTCCTCATTGCCATGAACACACAACATCAAAATTTTTGAATTTTAGCAGGAAGGTTTGTTATTGCGGCCATCGACGTTTTCTGCCTCCAGACCACCCCTATAGGTTAGACACGGTTCACTTTGATGGTCATCAGGAGCTTCTTGGGCCTCCATCCCCATTGTCCGGAGAGGACGTGACTGCTAAATGGGATGGTTACAATAACGTGACCTTCGAGATGGATCCGACGAGACAGGTCAAACCACGATATTGGAACAAGTTAAGCATTTTCTTCGAGCTTCCATACTGGTCTACAAATTCAGTGCGTCATTGTCTGGACGTCATGCATATAGAGAAGGGAGTATCAGAGCACATACTTAACTTTCTTCTGTGTAAAGACGGGAAATCGAAAGACAACATGAATGCCCGGATGGATCTACAAGAGTGGGGAATAAGAAGTGAACTGCACCCTAAACCGGTAGCGGGTAAACCGGGCAAGTTTGTACTTCCCAATACCGCTTATCATATGTCACAACCGGAGAAGAAAAGATTCCTGCAGGTGTTGCATGATTTGAAAGTCCCCACAGGTTTCTCAGGATCATTCAGCAAGAAAATAAAAATTGTGAAGGGCAAGATCGATGGGCTGAAAAGTCATGATCACCATGTTATCGTGGAGCACCTTCTTCCATTAGCCCTCAGGACTTCTCTCCCTGACTCGGTTGGTCTAGTAATCAACGACCTATGTTGTTTTTTCAGGGAGTTGTGTGCTAAAACACTGGAGGTTGCGACGCTGGATAAACTAGAAAATTCTATTGCGTTGATACTTTGCAAGTTTGAGCGTATTTTCCCACTGTCATTCTTCGATATCATAATACACTTGACGGTTCATCTTGCAACTGAGGCGAAGTTAGCCGGACCGGTACAATATCGATGGATGTATCCCGTTGAGAGGTACGTGTAATTTTTCGTTTCGCGCAATTTATAAATTTATTTTTGTCATGTATGCCCGTGTTTATTTATTCAACATATTCTCATTAGGTACCTTTACACTCTTAAGAAGTATATACGCAATAAAAATCGACCAGAGGGTTCTATCATGCAAGGTTATCTTCTTGATGAAGCAACCATATTTTGTTCCCGCTATCTGGACGAGAACATTGAGACAAGGCTTAACCGACCACGAAGAATTCAAGAAGGGCCATATGGTAAAGCCGAGTATAAGAGGGTAGACACTATGTTTATCAACAAGATATACCGGTTTATCTTGCTTAATTGCGCATGTCTTGAACAAATTAGAGAGTAAGTTCTTTTGGATTAATTGTTATATCTGTGTTTGTGTGTGTATGAAATGACATAATATTAATGTCATAATTATTTGTCGAAAACAGAACTCATTTTAACGAGGCACGTGAGGGGCATCCTGATTGGAACGAAGAGCGTTTGGAAAAATACCATCAGGATAATTTTTGTAATTGGGTCACAGAGCATGTAAGTTATTCGAATTATATTTTATTGCTATCAGTTTTAATCTAAACTTGTATCGTTATGTATTTATCGTAAAATTTGTTTTGTTAGATCCACGATCCGAACTTGTCTGCATCATTTGAGAGTGATTCAAGATGTTTAGCTCAATTTCTTAGTATGGAGGTTGCATATTACAAAGGATTTGGTGTCCTTGGATACAAATTCGAAGTTAAGGACATAGAAACATCTAGAACCACTCAGAATAGTGGGATTGCGACGGTAGGATCGGACGGTGTGATTTACTATGGGTACTTAAATTGTATACTCGGCATCCACTATCCCGGACGATCAGAACCCTTTTATATATTCCACTGTACTTGGTACGATCCGCGAACCGATACAGACATGTGGAGAAGCAGTCTTGGGACTTGGAAAGATGAATATGGATTGACCAGTGTGAACACACTTCGATTTTACGGTCAGGACGATCCGTTTATCTTTCCGAACCAAGCGTTCCAAGTATACTACTCACAGTGTTTGAAGCATCCGGGGTGGAGTGTTGTATGCCGATGGAAACCTAGAGATGTCTACGATGTCCCAGAATACGAGGACAGCGATGAGGACGAAGAAGAGAGAAGGCTTAAAGTGCTCTGACCGTCTGTTTCGAAGGACGGGTTGTCTTCAACCGATCATGAAGTTACGTGGGTTAGAAATGACATCGACGATGAAATCCAAGTAGATATGTATGATGCGCCCACGAAACGAAAAAGGTTATCAGTAATGTTATATTATTACTTCACATTTTACGCTCTAGATCATATATAGTCAATACTTTTAATGATTGTCTAATGCGTCCACGAACCGTTTATCTAGATTTGATGACGATGTCAGGAGCAGTGAGGGGCGGCATGAGCTCCAGCCGCGGCAGAGGCAGAGGCAGAGGCAGAGCGGTTCTGCCGCCCGGAGAGCTCCGTAGGGAGCTTCAGAGGGCCGGTCTTGCACCCAGATCGGAGACCCCTTCGGATGCCTCCTTCCGTGTGGATTTTGCCACACCTCCAGGTATACTGCACGCATATCCATTTTCAATGTAATATTGCAGATATTCATGCATGTTTATGTCAAAATTACTTATATTGTCAATGTTTGATTGTCTAGTTGTTGGTCCTGCGTCCACATCTGGGACAGAGGCCACCCCCGCTCCTCCAGGTATGTTTATATATCATATAGTGTATGTATATTGATTTAGAATGCTATATCATAAATATGCACATTCCTTTTGCTCTTACTTAGCAATTTTTATTATTGTCTAGCTGTAGGTGGTGACACCACCGCACCTGCGGGTATGTTTATATGTCCTATAGTGCATGCATATTGATTTAGAACGTTATATTATTGATCTACACATTCTTTTTGCAATTACTTATAAAATCTATTTTTAATTGTCTAGTTGTTGGTCCTGCGTCCACATCTGGGACAGAGGCCACCCCCGCTCCTCCAGGTATGTTTATATATCATATAGTGTATGTATATTGATTTAGAATGCTATATCATAAATATACACATTCCTTTTGCTCTTACTTAGCAATTTTTATTATTGTCTAGCTGTAGGTGGTGACACCACCGCACCTGCGGGTATGTTTATATGTCCTATAGTGCATGCATATTGATTTATAACGTTATATTATTGATCTACACATTCTTTTTGCAATTACTTATAAAATCTATTTTTAATTGTCTAATTATAGGTGGTGCATCCACACCTTCCACAGGGGCCACTCCTGCCGCTTCCATACCCTCCGCATCGTCTGCAGGTTAGTATGAATAAATTTAAAATATTTATTTATTTTACATATACTCTATAGAATAAATATGAACTTCATGGAGATTTAGCGTCGATGTTTATTTTATAGTTGGAGGGGATGCGTCCGGGTCCGGGACCCCGGTTGTTCCTCACCGGAGGAACTATCGTCCCGCTCGTGCTGCTGCTCGGGCCCAGGCTCGTGTGCTATTCACCGGAGGTATATATCACACTTGAATTTTTGTTTAACCTTGATTTCTTAATACAACTTTGTCTTATTATTGATTGTCTTGCTATTTCGTGCAGACGCAGGGCCTCTCCATCCTCAGAGGGGGACTCGAGGCCCGAATCAGTCCCATAGGCTGAGGCCTGATAGAGCTAGGGGGGAGGCAGCATTCCCCCTATTTTTTACCCTTGACTATCGCTATACCGGTCCTCATGCCGAGAGGTTCGGCCGGTATTTGGGGGACGAGAGCCGGATCGTGAAGAACTATCCACTTCACGTTGAGTGGGGCGAGCAGCACCAGCGCTCATTCGCCCTCTTCTTTGATCAGGCTCGGGTATGTATTAATATATATTTTTATTTGATCTATCCAATATATTTATTATTAACACTTGCAATCTAATAACAATGTTTTTTTTGTATTTTCAGTTGGATTACGATTTTCAGCCTGTAGCCGACCCTGATCACCCGGGGAGGGTGCTCGACCTTCATGCTTTGTACAATGGCCTGATGAAGAACATGCAGGCCAAGATCCGATACAACAGGAATGAGCTGAAGGCCGACTGCTACTCCCTGTGGATAGCGACCCCCGAGGCAGAGAGAGTGGCCCTCCTATCTACTCCGGCATTTGCGAGAGTCGACGTAGAGACATGGCCTCTATTGTGCGCTTATTTCGACTCCGAACGCAAACAGGTATGTATTTTAAATGTAATTCATTATTTATGATATAATTTATTTCTTTTTGTTTCTTAATTAGAAAACTAAATGTTAATGCGTTGTGCAGAAACAGGCCGCTCAGAATACGGAGAACAGGAAGTCGGCGAAGAGGGGTCGCCCCACTTACACAGGTGGCTCGAGGAACATTACTCGAGCCATGGAGTTATCGGTAAATTAAGAGTTATTCTCTAATATTCTGCAATATTAAGAGTTATTCTCTAATATTTCTAATATTAAGAGTTACTTTCTAATATTGCAGACATCTCGGACCGTGGCGTCAGGTGGTACACCGAGCGTGCTGTCCGCATATCTTGCCGTCCACGGCACCTCGACAGATCCCGCCACGGGCGAGCTTCGATGTCCCGACGTCGCTACCCAGGAGTACTGCGTAAGTGTTAATATTTTTTCTACCCAAATTTGAAATTTTAGTTTTGGAAGGTTCAAGTTTAAATTTTATACTTATACTTTACTGCTTAATGTGGGTGTAGGAGCGGGTGGTTGAGCAGGCCCAGACCTCGGGGATCGATTTTACCGGACAGAACGATCCGAGGCTGCTGACCCCAGTTCTGGACGCCGCACACGGAGGGCACCACGGAGGTTGGGAGAGAGGCCGGGGATTGGGCCCTAGCAGGGCCCATATGAGGTTGGACTCCACCCCGGCGGTTACTTCCTCCGTCTCCAGTGACCGGCATGTCCATCAGGAACTGGATAGCTTGAGGGCCACCGTTCAGGAGTTGAAGGAGATGCTGGTATGTATACTACTTTATAGTAAAATATCATTTCATATTATATACATATCAACATATCCATAATTAGTACGTAGCTTGAGCTTATTTGGTTTTAGACTTAAGTTTGATTAATCATACATACATATGTAATTAAAATAAACAACGCTTTTCCAAACTAGATATCCAAACAGGGTTTCGAAATAACTTAATAATGAAACAAATTCGAATAATACACAGTTCTTACACGCTTCTTACACACGTTATGTCCAGACGCGACAGGGTAGATCGGCCGAGCCTCCACATGCATCTCCTTCGGCTGCGGCTCCGCAAGCCACTACATCGGCTGCGGTTCCGCAGACAGCTCCTGTAGCTCCACCGCCTACTCAGACTTCCGCAGCCGCGGCTCCGCAAGCAACTACCTCGACGGCGGCTGCGCAGACCATATCGCCAGCTCCATATGCCGCTCAGACTCCCTTATATGTAGCATTGCAGAGTGTATTGACCGAGGAGCAGGCGCGCATTATTCTAACGTTATTCGGAGGTGGAGATGGACCGAACTAGGGTAGCTTTTTGGTTCTTATTTTTTGAAACATGTATTTATATCACATTGTACTACATTTTGAAACGATATTGATATTGGTTTGTATTTATATCATATTCAGTTTTTAGGTTTCTTTTGTATATTATATATATGCGTGAGATGTGATTATGAATACTGCAATATATGATTTGATTGATGTATATAGTATTGTGCACAGGGCGGGAAAAAATCTAGCAGCCCATTTTAAAAAAAAAATACAGACAATATGTACCTACGGATTAAGCCGTAGGTATATATGTTGCCCCTACGGGTATATCCGTAGGGGCAACCTATCAGGAAACCTGATATTTTCCCACCCGATATCAGTGCAGGGTGTTGGGAGTGCCCCTACGGATATGTCCGTAGGGGCCACTGTTTATCCCCTACGAATTTATCCGTAGGGGAAAAATATCAGGTTTCCTGATATTTTCCCCCCTGATCTCAGTGCAGGGTGTTGGGAGTGCCCCTACGGACTTATCCGTAGGGGCCACTTTATATCCCCTACGGAGGTATCTGTAGGGGTAGAACAAGGACCTACGGATATATCCGTAGGTATATACAATATATTCAAAAAAAAATACATATATGATTTGATTACCCCTACGGAGTACTCCGTAGGGGCTGTAACACCTACAGATATATCCGTAGGGGCTCTAATTTGCCCGTAGGGGCAAGTTCAGGGCCTCAACTTGCACCTGCGGCCTTTGCACCTACGGGGTCTTTTTTCGCCCCTACGTACATATCCGTAGGGGCAGTGGGTTGCCCCTACCGATAAATCCGTAGGGGCAACCCTTATTCGTAGTAGTGTGGATAATATTGTTTTATGGTCTCGCGGTTTTAAAATAGTTCGTTTGGACGGCGGCACATGCAATCTATATTTTCTTTTCATTTCCATGTAAAATGCAAGAGTAAAAAGATAGCTACTAAAATAACATATATATATATATAGCAAAAGTAAAAAGATAGCTACTAAAATAACATATATATATATATATATATATAAAAGAGAACAAAGACAACCTTACAAAATCTTAATTACATCATTAAATTATATGATAATCAGTACGGAACCGACTTATAGAAAGTTAGATAAATTCCAAACAATAATATAATTCAAACATCCACTAGTAAAATAGGGGGTTGCCCCTACGGATATAGGGGCAGATTTAACTTGGCCCTACGGATTAATCCGTAGGGCTAAAAGGTTGCCCCTACGGGCCCAGACGTCCAAGAATAAAAATATTAATTCTTAATTTGGTGTTTGCCCCTACGGAGCCGCAAACAAAGGACTTACGGGCAAATCCGTAAGGGCAACTAAATATCGATTTAATAAAGGCACAGATCGATCGCCTACGCTCACTTTCTTTCTCTCTCTCTCGATCGCGCGCGAAAAAAATCCCCAAATCGCCACGCCGTTCTACTCGTCACCACCGCCGTTCTCCTCGTCGCCACCGCCGTTCTCGTCGCCACCACCGTTCTCGCCGTCGCCACCGCCGTTCAGGTCGTCGCCACCGCCGTTCAGATGAGTAAATCTTCAGGTAAATTAAAGAATTTTTTGATTATTTTGGGCTTAGGGTTCATGGCTGGGTCTGGGGTTGCGCGCGAGTTCGGGTTCGGCAGGGGTCGCGGTCGGGGTCGGGGTCGGGGTTAGGGTTAGGGTTGGGGTTCGGCTGCTGCTGGGGCTGGGGTTAGGGTTTGTCTTAGGGTTGGTGTTGGGGTTTAGCTGGCCGTGCTGGGGTTAGGGTTAGGCTGGGGCGGGGCTGGGCTGGGCTGGGGCTGGGACTGGGGCTGGGGTTAGGTTGGGGTTAGGGTTAGGTGGATTGATGACAACAAAATACCATAATTTATAACTATATTACTCATCTAATGTGTATGGCATGTGAAAGCAAGATGAAGGTCGAGGCAAGCACAACAAATTTGTTGGATGGGACAATGTCAATAGGAGCTCAATACTATTTGGAAAAATAATAATTCAAAGACATAGTGGAGTTTCCGATTGGTGGCATGGACTAGTTTGATGTATGTAGTTGGTTTGATTTATGAAAAAATGGGGAGACAACATGCATGTATGCAAATAGGTAACATCTGCCAATATGCCATATCCAGACCGCAATCTATTTTTGCCTATTGGCTAATATGAAAATATCGGCCCGCGTATATGACATAATCAAAGTTATTAAATCTTGATACGGTTTGTGTTTCGTTTTTTTATTTATCAGTTCTATCAATGTTGCGTATAACGCTTTATGATATTAGTATCCTACATTTATAGTTTTAATTGTTGATTGTTATAGATGAATACCATTGCAATAATAGTTTTTGGTTGATGAATGCTATTGCAATGTAGGATGATCAGTTCTATCAATCTTGATCTCAATGGTTTAAAATCATGTTACACATACAACACGAATGCACAACAAACGCATAATTAGAGAGCGATTCGAGATATTCAGGTTAAAACCAATATATGATACTCGATGATAATATGAAACCTTCATATTCCCATCGATACTCATATATGAAACTAAAAGCGCCACTTAGTCCCCGTCTATCGGTTAACATACGTGCGATACTCGTCGTGACCTAGAACTATACGAAAGTTGTTAAATATCGGACAGTATAGCTCGATACTAACAACCGTCGTATAGTCTACGCGACGAGAAAATTCAATCGTATGGTAACCCATAGATTTGTCCCGTGTGGACAAGTTAAGAATGTATAAAGCAAACGCCTTCATTCACTAGTGTTTTCATCCGTTTCGAGATATTTCATCGGTACCTTTCCGCTGGTTCTCCGTGTAGAAAGATAGATTAGATGTTCATTTCAACGTTGTTTCACAGCTTTGAAATGATTATCTATTCTATTACAGTGTACTTGGAGAACAGCGGGGAGGTGCTGCCGAAATTTACTCGAAACGGTTGAAAGCACAAGTGATGGGCGTTCGCTCTATACATTCTTAATGGGATAGAAGCCTACCCCCGACAGCCGGAACACACACATACAACAAGAATACACAACAAACGCATAATTAGAGAGCGATTCGAGATGTTCAGGTTAAAACCAATATATGATACTCAATGATAATATGAAACCTTCATATTCCCATCGTTACTCATATATGAAACTAAAAGCGCCACTTAGTCCCCGTCTATCGGTTAACATACGTGCGATACTCGTCGTGACCTAGAACTATACGAAAGTTGTTAAATATCGGACAGTATAACTCGATACTAACAACCGTCGTATAGTCTACGCGACGAGAAAATTCAATCGTATGGTAACCCATAGATTTGTCCCGTGTGGACAAGTTAAGAATGTATAAAGCAAACGCCTTCATTCACTTGTGTTTTCATCCGTTTTGAAATATTTCGTCGGTACCTTTCCGCTGGTTCTCCGTGTACAAAGATAGATTAGATGTTCATTTCAACGTTGTTTCACAGCTTTGAAATGATTATCTATTATATTACAGTGTACTCGGAGAACAGCGGGGAGGTGCTGCCGAAATTTACTCGAAACGGTTGAAAGCACAAGTGATGGGCGTTCGCTCTATACATTCTTAATGGGATAGAAGCCTACCCCTGACAGCCGGAACACACGCATACAACAATAATACACAACAAACGCATAATTAGAGAGCGATTCGAGATTTTCGGGTTAAAACCAATATATGATACTCGATGATAATATGAAACCTTCATATTCCCATCGATACTCATATATGAAACTAAAAGCGCCACTTAGTCCCCGTCTATCGGTTAACATACGTGCGATGCTCGTCGTGACCTAGAACTATACAAAGGTTGTTAAATATCGGACAGTATAGCTCGATACTAACAACCGTCGTATAGTCTACGCGACGAGAAAATTCAATCGTATGGTAACCCATAGATTTGTCCCGTGTGGACAAGTTAAGAATGTATAAAGCAAACGCCTTCATTCACTTGTGTTTTCATCCGTTTCGAGATATTTCGTCGGTACCTTTCAGCTGGTTCTCCGTGTACAAAGATAGATTAGATGTTCATTTCAACGTTGTTTCACAGCTTTGAAATGATTATCTATTCTATTACAGTGTACTCGGAGAACAGCGAGGAGGTGCTGCCGAAATTTACTCGAAACGGTTGAAAGCACAAGTGATGGGCGTTCGCTCTATACATTCTTAATGGGATAGAAGCCTACCCCCGATAGCCGGAATACACACATACAAACGCATAATTAGAGAACGATTCGAGATGTTCGGGTTAAAACCAATATATGATAATATGAAACCTTCATATTCCCATCGATACTCATATATGAAACTAAAAGCGCCACTTAGTCCCCGTCTATCGGTTAACATACGTGCGATAATTTATTCTTTTCAACGACAAACGCACACACAAAGCATATACACGGATTTTCTCCTTTGTCAGTAACTATCCCGTTCTTATATTTCTCAATATAGTCAGCATAACTTACAATTTATATGTTATTCAGTCTAACATGGCCCATGAGTACGTCAGAGTTAAGGACTGGATGTATGTGGATTGGAAACAACGTATGCAAGCTAAGTTTGTCGCAGGAGTTGCTGCTTTCCTTGAATTTGCACGCGCACATAATAAGATCATAATAGAGAAGATTCTCTGTATGTGCGATAGATGTGGCAATAAGTACTGGCAGAAGGTAGAATTGGCAGAGCTTCATATTGTAAAACATGGGTTTACTAGACTTTATTCAACTTGGAAATATCACGGGGAAGGGGAAGAATGCAGTACTGCGGTAGAAGAAGAAGGAGAACACGATAATGCGGCAGGAGAAGAAGAAGAATTCGGTAATACGGCAGGAGACAGAAATTTATTTCCATCAGAAGAAATGGAGGATATGGTAGAGGCTGCCCTAGGTGAATCTATTCGTACCGAAGATGACATTCCTTCCGGTCAAGGACCGCATGCGGATAAATATGAAAATTTTATGAATGATGCTAGGAAACCAATTTATGAGAATGCGAAGTATTCCACCCTCTCATGGTTCGTCCAACTTTTCCAGATTAAGTGCCTAAATGGATGGAGTAACAAGTCATTCACAATGCTTCTTTCGTTCTTGAAAGATTCTATGCCTCCGGAAAATAATGTGCCCGAAAGCTGGTACGAAGCCCAGAAGATGATGTCTGATTTGGGTCTAAAGTGCGAGAAGATTCAAGCATGTCCTAAAAATTGTGTGTTGTACCGAAAAGAGAATTCAGATTTGAAAGAGTGTCCAACATGCGGAGAGGCCAGGTATAAGCCGAAAGATTCTGATAAGAAGCATGATATACCTGTGAAGATAGCACGATACTTTCCCATAACACAGAGGCTACAGAGGCTATTCAGGTGCAAGAAAACAGCCGAGGCAATGATTTGGCATCACCGTGCTCCTCCAGGCGAAAATGGAAAAATGATCCATCCAAGAGATTCACCGGCATGGAAGGATTTCGATAGGAGGCACGCAATATTCAGTAGTGATCCTCGCAATGTCCGGCTCAGACTGGCTACCGATGGCTTCTTCCCATTCAACTATATGGCTGGAAGTCACAGTACATGGCCCGTTGTAATGATAATTTATAATCTGTCGCCTTGGTTGGCTATGGACCAATCATACTTTATGATGCCTCTTCTTATCGACGGACCAAACTCACCAGGGAACAATATCGACGTCTATCTCCGACCTCTGATCGAGGAGCTGAAAACTTTGTTCATTGATGGTGTAGAGACATATGATTCAAACACAAATACAACCTTCATACTGCGTGCGGCTTTAATGTGGACAATTAATAACTTTCCTGCGTATGGAATGCTATCAGGTTGGTCCGTACATGGTCACAAAGCATGTCCTCATTGCTATGAACACACAACATCAAAATTTTTGAATTTTAGCAGGAAGGTTTGTTATTGCGGCCATCGACGTTTTCTGCCTCCAGACCACCCCTATAGGTTAGACACGGTTCACTTTGATGGTCATCAGGAGCTTCTTGGGCCTCCATCCCCATTGTCCGGAGAGGACGTGACTGCTAAATGGGATGGTTACAATAAAGTGACCTTCGGGATGGATCCGACGAAACAGGTCAAACCACAATATTGGAACAAGTTAAGCATTTTCTTCAAGCTTCCGTACTGGTCTACAAATTCAGTGCGTCATTGTCTGGACGTCATGCATATAGAGAAGGGAGTATCAGAGCACATACTTAACATGCTTCTGTGTAAAGACGGGAAATCGAAAGACAACATGAATGCTCGGATGGATCTACAAGAGTGGGGAATAAAAAGTGAACTGCACCCTAAACCGGTAGCGGGTAAACCGGGCAAGTTTGTATTTTCCAATGCCGCTTATCATATGTCACAACCGGAGAAGAAAAGATTCCTGCAGGTGTTGCATGATTTGAAAGTCCCCACAGGTTTCTCAGGATCATTCAGTAAGAAAATAAAAATTGTGAAGGGCAAGATCGATGGGCTGAAAAGTCATGATTACCATGTTATCGTGGAGCACCTTCTTCCATTAGCCCTCAGGACTTCTCTTCCCGACTCGGTTGGTCTAGTAATCAACGACCTATGTTGTTTTTTCAGGGAGTTGTGTGCTAAAACACTGGAGGTTGCGACGCTGGATAAACTAGAAAATTCTATTGCGTTGATACTTTGCAAGTTTGAGCGTATTTTCCCACCGTCATTCTTCGATATCATAATACACTTGACGGTTCATCTTGCAACTGAGGCGAAGTTAGCCGGACCGGTACAATATCGATGGATGTATCCCGTCGAGAGGTACGTGTAATTTTTCGTTTCGCGCAATTTATAAATTTATTGTTGTCCTGTATGCCCGTATTTATTTATTCAACATATTCTCATTAGGTACCTTTACACTCTTAAGAAGTATATACGCAATAAAAATCGACCAGAGGGTTCTATCATGCAAGGTTATCTTCTTGATGAAGCAACCATATTTTGTTCCCGCTATCTGGACGAGAACATTGAGACAAGGCTTAACCGACCACGAAGAATTCAAGACGGGCCATATGGTAAAGCCGAGTATAAGAGGGTGGACACTATATTTATCAACAAGATATACCGGTTTATCTTGCCTAATTGCGCATGTCTTGAACAAATTAGAGAGTAAGTTCTTTTGGATTAATTGTTATATCTGTGTTTGTGTGTGTATGAAATGACATAATATTAATGTCACAATTATTTGTCGAAAACAGAACTCATTTTAACGAGGTATGTGAGGGGCATCCTGATTGGAACGAAGAACGTTTGGAAAAATACCATCAGGATAATTTTTGTGATTGGGTATATACGCAATAAAAATCGACCAGAGGGTTCTATCATGCAAGGTTATCTTCTTGATGAAGCAACCATATTTTGTTCCCGCTATCTGGACGAGAACATTGAGACAAGGCTTAACCGACCACGAAGAATTCAAGACGGGCCATATGGTAAAGCCGAGTATAAGAGGGTGGACACTATATTTATCAACAAGATATACCGGTTTATCTTGCCTAATTGCGCATGTCTTGAACAAATTAGAGAGTAAGTTCTTTTGGATTAATTGTTATATCTGTGTTTGTGTGTGTATGAAATGACATAATATTAATGTCACAATTATTTGTCGAAAACAGAACTCATTTTAACGAGGTATGTGAGGGGCATCCTGATTGGAACGAAGAACGTTTGGAAAAATACCATCAGGATAATTTTTGTGATTGGGTCACTGAGAATGTAAGTTATTCGAATTACATTTTATTGCTATCAGTTTTAATCTAAACTTGTATCGTTATGTATTTGTCGTAAAATTTGTTTTGTTAGATCCACGATCCGAACTTGTCTGCATCATTTGAGAGTGATTCAAGATGTTTAGCTCAATTTCCTAGTATGAAGGTTGCATATTACAAAGGATTTGGTGTCCTTGGATACAAATTCGAAGTTAAGGACATAGAAAGATCTAGAACCACTCAGAATAGTGGGATTGCGACGGTAGGATCGGACGGTATGATTTACTATGGGTACTTAAATTGTATACTCGGCATCCACTATCCCGGACGATCAGAACCCTTTTATATATTCCAGTGTACTTGGTACGATCCGCGAACCGATACGGACAGGTGGAGAAGCAGTCTTGGGACTTGGAAAGATGAATATGGATTGACCAGTATGAACACACTTCGATTTTACGGTCAGGACGAACCGTTTATCTTTCCGAACCAAGCATTCCAAATATATTATTCACAGTATTTGAAGCATCCGGGGTGGAGTGTTGTATGCCGATGGAAACCCAGAGATGTCTACGATGTCCCAGAATACGAGGACAGCGATGAGGACGAAGAAGAGAGAAGGTTTAAAGTGCTCCGACCGTCTGTTTCGAAGGACGGGTTGTCTTCGACCGATCATGAAGTTACGTGGGTTAGAAATGACATCGACGATGAAATCCAAGTAGATATGTATGATGCGCCCACGAAACGAAAAAGGTTATCAGTAATGTTATATTATTACTTCACATTTTACGCTCTATACATATATAGTCAATACTTTTAATGATTGTCTAATGCGTCCACGAACCGTTTATCTAGATTTGATGACGATGTCGGGAGCAGCGAGGGGCGGCAGGAGCTCCAGCCGTGGCAGAGGCAGAGGCAGAGCGGTTCTGACGCCCGGAGAGCTCCGTAGGGAGCTTCAGAGGGCCGGTCTTGCACCTAGATCGGAGACCCCTTCGGATGCCTCCTTCCGTGTGGATTTTGCCACACCTCCAGGTATACTGCACGCATATCCATTTTGAATGTAATATTACAGATATTCATGCCTATTTATGTGAAAATTACTTATACCGTCAATGTTTGATTGTCTAGTTGTTGGTGATGCGTCCACATCTGGGACAGAGGCCACCCCCGCTCCTCCAGGTATGTTTATATATCATATAATGTATGTATATTGATTTAGAATTCTATATCATAAATACACACATTCATTTTGCTCTTACTTAGCAATTTTTATTATTGTCTAGCTGTAGGTGGTGACACCATCACACCCGCGGGTATGTTTATATATCCTATAGTGCATGCATATTGATTTAGAACGTTATATTATTGATCTACACATTCTTTTTGCAATTACTTATATAATCTATTTTTAATTGTCTAATTATAGGTGGTGCGTCCACATCTTCCGCAGGGGCCACTCCTGCCGCTTCCATACCCTCCGCATCGTCTGCAGGTTAGTATGAATAAATTTAAAATATTTACTCATTTTACATATGCTCTATAGAATAAATATGAACTTCATGGAAATTTAGCGTCGATGTTTATTTTCTAGTTGGAGGGGATGCGTTCGCATCCGGGACCCCGGTTGTTCCTCACCGGAGGAACTATCGTCCCGCTCGTGCTGCTGCCCGGGCCCAGGCTCGTGCGATAGTCACCGGAGGTATATATCACACTTGAATTTTCGTTTAACCTTGATTTCTTAATACAACTTTGTCTTATTATTGATTGTCTTGATATTTCGTGCAGACGCAGGGCCTCCCCATCCCCAGAGGGGGACTCGAGGCCCGAATCAGTCCCATAGGCTGAAGCCTGACAGAGTTAGGGGGGAGACAGCATTCCCCCTTTTTTTTACCCTTGACTATCGCTATACCGGTCCTCATGCCGAGAGGTTCGGCCGGTATTTGGGGGACGAGAGCCGGCTCGTGAAGAACTATCCACTTCACGTTGAGTGGGGCGAGCAGCACCAGCGCTCATTTGCCCTCTTCTTTGATCAGGCTCGGGTATGTATTAATATATTTTTTCATTTGATCTATCCAATATATTTATTATTAACACTTGCAATCTAATAACAATGTTTTTTTGTATTTTCAGTTGGATTACGATTTTCAGCCTGTAGCCGACCCTGATCACCCGGGGAGGGTGCTCGACCTTCATGCTCTGTACAATGGCTTGATGAAGAACATGCAGGCCAAGGTCCGATACAACAGGAATGAGCTGAAGGCCGACTGCTACTCCCTGTGGATGGCGACCCCCGAGGCAGAGAGAGCGGCCCTCCTATCTACTCCGGCGTTTGCGAGAGTCGACGTAGAGACATGGCCTCTATTGTGCGCTTATTTCGACTCCCAACGCAAACAGGTATGTATTTTAAATGTAATTCATTATTTATGATATAATTTATTTCTTTTTGTTTCTTAATTAGAAAACTAAATGTTAATGCGTTGTGCAGAAACAAGCCGCTCAGAATACAGAGAACAGGAAGTCGGCGAAGAGGGGTCGCCCCACTTACACAGGTGGCTCGAGGAACATTACTCGAGCCATGGAGTTATCGGTAAATTACAATAGACCGACTTTTGTGATATTCTGCAATATTAAGAGTTATTTTCTAATATTTCTAATATTAAGAGTTACTTTCTAATATTGCAGACATCTCGGACTGTGGCGTCAGGTGGTACACCGAGCGTGCTGTCCGCATATCTTGCCGTCCACGGCACCTCGACAGATCCCGCCACGGGCGAGCTTCGATATTCCGACGTCGCTACCCAGGAGTACTGCGTAAGTGTTAATATTTTTTCTACCAAAATTTGAAATTTTAGTTTTGGAAGGTTCAAGTTTAAATCTTATACTTATACTTTACTGCTTAATGTGGGTGTAGGAGCGGGTGGTTGAGCAGGCCCAGGCCTCGGGGATCGATTTTACCGGACAGAGCGATCCGAGGCTGCTGACCCCAGTTCTGAACGCCGCACACGGAGGGCACCACGGAGGTTGGGAGAGAGGCCGGGACTGGGCCCTAGCAGGGCCCATATGAGGTTGGACTCCACCCCGGCGGTTACTTCCTCCGTCTCCGGTGACCGACGTGTCCATCAGGAACTGGAGAGCTTGAAGGCCACCGTTCAGGAGTTGAAGGAGATGCTGGTATGTATACTACTTTATAGTAAAATATCATGTCATATTATATAGATATCAACATATCCATAATTAGTACGTAGCTTGAGCTTATTTGGTTTTAGACTTAAGTTTGATTAATCATACATACAGATATAATTAAAATAAATAACAAACTAGATATCCAAACGGGGTTTCGAAATAACTTAATAATGATACGAATTCGAATAATACACGGTTCTTACACGCTTATTAAACACGTTAGGTCCAGACGCGACAGGGTACATCGGCCGAGCCTCCACATGCATCTCCTTCGGCTGCGGCTCCGCAAGCCACTACATCGGCTGCGCTTCCGCAGACAGCTCCTGTAGCTCCACCGCCCACTCAGACTCCCGCAGCCGCGGCTCCGCAAGCGACTACCTCGACGGCGGCTGCGCAGACCACATTGCCAGCTCCACAGGCCGCTCCGACTCCCGCTCGTGCCGAATTGCAGAGTTTATTGACCGAGGAGCAGGCGCGTGTTATTCTATCGTTATTCAGAGATGGAGCTGGACCGAACTAGGGTAGCTTTTTGGTTCTTATTTTTTGAAACATGTATTTATTTATATCATACACATTGTACTACATTTAGAAACGATATCGATATTGGTTTATATTTATATCATATTCAGTTTTTGGATTTCTTTTGTATATTATATGCGTGAGATGTGATTATGAATACTGCGATATATGTTGTGTGATGATTATTTTTATATTTGATTGATGTATATATTATTATGCACAGGGCGGGAAAAAATCAAGCAGCCCATTTTAAAAAAAAAAATACAGATAATATGTACCTACGGATTAATCCGTAGGTACACATGTTGCCCCTACGGATATATCCGTAGGGGCAAAATATTAGCAGTAACTGATATTTCCCTCCTGATCTCAGTACCAAGGGCTTGGGAGTGCCCCTACGGACATATCCGTAGGGGCCACTGCCTCTCCCCTATGGAGATATCCGTAAGGGCAAAATATCAGGATTCCTGATATTTTGCCCCTACGGATAGGTACCTACGTAGCTATCCGTAAGGGGTATAATTTGGACCTACGGACATGTCCGTAGGTACACTTAATATATTAAAAAAAACCGTAAATAATATAAATTTTTTTACCCTACGGCTTAGTCCGTAGGGGCAATAGGTCCTACACAGAAATCCGTAGGAGCAAAAATTTGCCCGTAGGGGCAAGTTTAGGGTCTCAACTTGCACCTGCGGCCTTTGCACCTACGGGGTATTTTTTCGCCCCTACGCATACGCAAGTTCAGCCTGTAGGGGCAAGTTCAGGATTCCTGATATTTTTTCGCCCCTACGCAAGTTCAGGGCCTCAATTTGCCCGTAGGGGCAAGTACAATTTTTGTTGAAAACTACAGGGTCTGGGAGCTCGTTCAAAATAGAATGGGTTTAGCTTATTAGATACTAGTTAGGGATTGGGGTCAAAGAAAAGTTTTTAATTAACAAGTCAGGGAAATCAATGTTATCTATTGTTTATTGGATAAAAATAATTGTGTATATACTAGAAGGTTTTACTTAGTGAGGGGCTGATCATTGAGCAATCACATTAGGTAGTGCTCTGAAGGATGTTTATGGAGTAAACTAATTCGTGTTTTCTTTTCCAAATATTTCATTGATAAATTGATAGACAACTTGAAGTATTCCCTAAAACATAACAGCGATTCCATCTTATGATAAAAGATCACAAGGTTTTCCATGGATTCCTTTGACGTAGCTAAGCCATGAAGTTTAGAATTTTGCATCATCAGTTAAAATTTTCTTGTTCTTGCTGATCCTTTCAGGCGGTGCTGTAATTTAGTCGTTTTATAAATGTGTGACTATGTTTTTCGCTTTGATTGCATATCTTGGCTCCAATTAACTTTCTCTTATATTAATGTTTATGTGTGTTCAGGGTGCTTTTGAACTTGGATGTGCTGTTTGTCATGCAGCAATCTAGTACAACAAAAATTTTGTTGATGCATCTTGGAACAGCAAGAAGTAAGTCAGTACAGAACATGCTTGTTATCAATACAATTAGAAATGTTGTTGGAAATGTTTTCTTTGAAATAGTTGATTTTTCTGGTGGGAAAAACAACTGCAACTTCGATTGGATGGCCCAAGCCATCGCCTTGAAAATCATTATAATGAAGCATTTTATCTTTGTCTTCAGGGTTAATTGCACAAATCCCCGGTAGCCCCTCCCCCAACCCAGAAAAAAACAGCATTTATATTCCATCCGATATCCGATGATATATTAGCACAAACAACTCCTCTGTCCACATAACAAAACTCTTGAAAAAACTCAAATTCTACTCTAAACAACACAAACAAGATAAATTAGACAGTCATTTAAGTTGTTTAGAGTTGAATTCGAGAGTTGTAAGGGTTTTGTTCAATTAGCTGGTCTTAAAAAGGTCCATTGGGATGGATATTTGAAGTATTTCCGTCCAAGTGCCAAGCTCACGGAACACAGGTACCTGAAAAAAATTTAGGGTTTCTTTTGCCTCTTTATTCATCATTATGATAATGGTTCTTATGCTAAAGTTCACTAAAATGCCCTTTTACCTTGGTTTTCACTAACTACTTGAAAGTTATTTATTACAGTAAACTGCCTTAAAATTTTGTTTTAAGGGGTATTTTTTAACTAGACCTCCTTAAATATAGGATTTTACGGGAGATCTGTAATTTTTTTTTAAACTGTAGAAAAACAGTGGCTTTAAGAGTATTTTAGTGTAATATATACATTTCCTATAGTTCTTTGGACATGTTAAAATTACCGAGATTGATTTTTCTCATTGTGTTCTTTGAGTTCTCTGTCAAATGCTAAGAAATTATCGACATTCTTAGTCCTTGGACTGTTATTTGCATTAGTAATATACTTCAGAATTTATAGACTGGCCTGGTGTGCTAATTTTTCTTTTATTATTTTAATCCTAACCATGCTTAGGTAATTTAACCGCAGTTCTTGAAACTCAAAAACTGTCATTATTCTCATGATTTAGCCAGGGCTCTTTGTTAAAACATTTTCAGTGCGTATTTGAGTCATATATCTTGGAATTTTCTAAATTTCTAAATATTTAATTTATTTAGTATATAGTCATATATTAGATGCGCTTAACGGTTAAAA
This sequence comes from Agapanthus africanus, assembly GCA_030015575.1. Classification (NCBI taxonomy): domain Eukaryota; kingdom Viridiplantae; phylum Streptophyta; class Magnoliopsida; order Asparagales; family Amaryllidaceae; genus Agapanthus; species Agapanthus africanus. The sequence continues at coordinate 20,499,957 of JASDDO010000028.1, read as the reverse complement.
AATATGATAGAGAATGAGGAGGGTCGGACTCGAATGGTCGTAACAGTTCGTTCTATGTCCGGATGTGACTGGTTCGGTTTGAACCAACCGGTGTGAGCATCCGAATAGTTGCGGATTCAAACGAAAAGATACAGTCAGATCCGGTTCAAACCGAAAAGGCACCGGATGTGCCTTTTGATTCAAGTCCGATAGAGTAATCCAAGAATTATAAATAGAAGTCCGGTTACTCTCAAGTACAACAATTCCAAGAGAATTTTCTCATCTCATCCTCTTTTCTCTTCTCTTCTTTTCTGTGTTCTAGTGTAGTCCCGGTTAAGTAATTTTTTTTGCAAATTAATACTTAACAATAGAATTATTCTGGAGCTTGTTTTTATCTTGGGAGACAAATTTACCGTAACTCGTTGCCGTATAAGGTGAAAATATTGCTTTAAGGATAGAGTGATCATTGACATGCAATCTAGTTTTGTCTCTTCACCGTTTTGTCTCCAAACCAAATAATCCTATATATAATATATATTATTTTTACAACAACCTTAAGACAATATTTACCAAGATGGCGGCAGAGGCGCTGAAGATTTCGGCAACCAAAAAACTCGAGAAACTTGACAAGTTCGATGGCACTCATTTCAAGCGTTGGGAGGGAAAATGTATTTCTTTCTCGTGGCTCACAAACTAACACATGTTTTGAAGGAGGAACGACCGAAAAAAAATGATGATGAAACTATGGTGGATTTCAAGACTCGTAGCAAATGGGAATAAAATGACTTTACGTGTAAAGGCTACATTCTCAACGGACTATCCAACACTTACTTGCAAAAGTCAATGGAGTTTACAGCAACACAACTTTGGGAAGATCTGGATTCTCGCTACAAGACAGGAGGCTAGCGACAAGAACTTTCTTGTCGGTAAGTTTGATGAATTTAAAATGGTTCCTAATAAGCCTATCATTTCTCAAGTTCATGAACTGCAAATTATTATGAATCAAATTGTTATTGAGGGTCACTCTTTTGAAGAATCTTTAAAAGCGTCAGCTAATAAAGTTTCTTCAAGTGGAAAAAAATTCTCATAGTCTGAATAAACTCGAAATGCAAGACAATTCTTCAAAAGCCCTTATTGTTGAAAATGGATCTCAAAAGATAGGCCTAAAGAGGAAAATTGAAATCAAAGGTAACAACAACAAATTTGATAATAATAAAAGGCAGAAATAAGGAAAGCCTAAGGTGCTTGCTGGAAGTGTGGCAAAACTGGACACTTCAAAAGACAGTGTAGGGTCTTTCTTAAACAAAAGAAAGATCAAGTCAACATTATCAACGATGAGTTTGTAGCAGCAGTTACCGAGGCAAATATTGTTGGAAGTGATGTGGAATGGTGGATAGATCCAGGAGCTACCAAGTATATTGCACGTAGCAGGAGCCTATTCAAGATCTACGAAGAAGTTGATGGTGATGAGGAACTCTACATGGGTAACTCTTCAACGGTTAAGATCAAAGGAAAAGGCAAAGTGATTCTTCACCTTACTTCAGGAAGAAGCCGACTTTAAATGATGTTCTTTGTGTACCAGAAATACTGAAGAATTTAGTGTCAGTGAGTCTTTTGAATAAATATGATTTTAAAGTCATGTTTGAGATTGACAATATTACTCTCTTTAAGGGTTGTGTGTATGTTGGAAAGGGTTATGTAACCAATGGCATGTACAAGATGAACTTGATGAATGAAAATGATAATTATGTTTATATTACTTCTTCTACTTTTGAATTTTGGCATTTCATATTAGGACATGTTAATTATAAATGTTTGAAAACCATGTCCAAACTAGGTTTAATTCGTGAATGCTTGCTTGCTAGTAATGATAAATGTCAAATATGCATTAAAGCAAAATTTGCTAGAAAGCCTTTACTAAACTAGAAAAGAAATCCAACTTATTAGAATTAATTCATTCTGACATATGTGAATTAAATGGAAAATTAACTAGAGGGGGTAAAAGATAATTTATTACATTTATAGATGATTTTTCTAAGTATAGTCATGTTTATTTGTTAAGGACTAAGGATGAGGTTTTAGATAAGAGGGGGAGAATATATATCTAATGAGTTTAGTGATTTTTGTAAAAATCATGGTATTATCCATCAAGTCAATGCTCCATATAGTCCACAACAAAATGGAATAGTAGAAAAAAAAATTAGGATCTTAGTAGAAATGGTTAATTCACTTTTATTATCTTTTGGTTTAAATAAAAATTTATGGGGGGAAGCACTTATGACAGCCTGTTATATATTAAATAGAATACCTTATAAAAGAACTAATGTGACTCCCTATGAATATTTGAAAAAGATAAAGCCTTCTCTTGGATATTTCAAGGTTTCGTGATGTAAAACATTGGTAAGATTACTTGATCCTAAAAGACCTAAAATAAGACTTAAAGCAATGGAATGTGTCTTTATTGGATATTCACAAAATAGTAAAACATATCGATTTTTATCTAAAGAATACACGGATTCTATTGACCAAAATACAATTTTGGAGTCATTCTTTGAGAATTATTTCTCTGGAAAAAGATTGCTGGAAGACTTGGACGGAGAGGTTCGGGAATCTGTTCAACTTTCTACACCTATAATAAAAACTGTAGTATAAAAAATACCAAGTCCCAGAAGAAATGAGAGAATAAGAACCGAAAAATCTTTTAGACCAGATTTTATAGTTTATTTAGTAGAAGGAAATTGAAATCATATTTTATCTTCCACTGAATATGATATTAAATCTGATGATAATATATACATTTATAATTCTGAGAATGATCCTAAGGCTTGGTTTTTAGTAGATTTACCTCCTGGATGTAAACCCATTGATTCTAAATGGATATTTAAGCGTAAACTTAAACCTGATGGTTCTATTAACAAATTCAAAACTAGACTCGTAACTAAAGGTTTTAGTAAAAAAGAAAGCATTAATTACTTTGACACTTATGCGCCCGTAGCTAGAATTAGTACCATAAGAGTATTAATAGCATTATCATCTATATATAAATTAGTTATATACCAAATGGATGTTAAGACTGCCTTTCTAAATGATGATTTAGAAGAAGAAGTCTATATGAAACAGCCAGAAGGGTTTGTTTTGAAAGGTCGAGAAAACAAAGTTTGTAAACTTGTAAAAATTTTATACGGCTTAAAACAAGCACTTAAACAATGGCAAAAAAAAAATGATAAAACTATTATTGCTAATGGTTTTAAGGTAAATGAGTCCGACAAGTGTATATTCTAAAGCAAAAACAAGAAAATATATTATAATTTGTTTATATGTAGATGACATGCTAATCTTTGGTAGTGATGAAAAGGTAGTTATAGAAACAAAGAAATTTCTTTCTTCATGTTTCGATATGAAAGATACGGGAGAAGCAAATGTAATTTTGGGTATCAAAATTATAAAACCCTCTGATTCAATTTCACTATCTTAATCTCATTATATTGAGAAAATACTAAAGAAATTCAATCATGGAAATTGTAAAACGGATTCAACACCATATGACCATTCTATCAAGTTAACCAATAATGAAGATAAGAATGTTTCACAACTAGAATATGCTAGTGTTATAGGTAGTTTTATGTATGCAATGCACTGTACCCGACCAGATATAGCTTTTGCAATAGGACGTTTAAGTAGGTTTACTCATAATCCTGAACAAGTTCATTGGGATGCAGTCTCACGGTACTTTAATATTTAAAAGGTACAATAAACTATGCATTAAGTTATAGTGTATATCCTGCAATATTAGAAAGGTACACGGATGCAAATTGGATAACAAATTCTGGTGAGTCAAAGTCTACAAGCGGGTGGATTTTTACCCTGGGCGGAGGAGCAGTTTCTTTGGGTTCAAAGAAATATTTTGATTTCACATTCAACTATGGAATCTGAATTTATTGCCTTAGCAACAGCAATAAAGGAAGCAAAATGGCTCAGAAATTTACTATTAGAGATTCCTCTATATAATCTAAACCAATGTCTGCTATTTTGATCTCATGTGATAATGAGGCAGCATTATCACGAGCGTATAATAAGATGCATAATGGGAAGTCAAGATATATAAATATAAGACATAGTTATGTAAGGGAACAAATTGAAAAAGGAATTTTGACCGTTAACTATGTAAAGTCAGGGGGGAATTTGGCGGATCTTTTCACAAAAGGCCTAGACAGGAATGTAATATGGAAGACTTCCAGAGACATGGGTTTAAAGCTTTTAGAATAAAAGGTAGCCTCTGTGTGGAACCCAATAATTCACTAGAGTAATATCTTGTCTTATGTTTCGATGGAAAATCACATGTAGCTGTAACCGGTCATGCACTTATATACTTGGAAATAACTAATTACCAAGACCATCTTAAGAAAAGTGCATGCTTGTATTGAGAATGATAGAGATTGGAAAATATTTCCTTAATGAATCTATGCAACATCAAATCACACAAGTGGATTTATTTTAGATTCACCTATATAAGTGTGGAAAATAAGGCCGCTTCTGCAAAAATTGAAAGCTTGTTTTTAAAGATACTTATGAAACCTAAGATAGTGCACAAGGCCATTAAATATGTGGGATTTTTAAAAGAACATACACTGGGTAAACTATATGTTTACTATGTCCGGTTTGTCACTAAAGGGTCATTAGTTCAAAGCTATGGTAATTCTATATTCTGATAAACCTTGATATAATTAAACTTCGTAAAGATTCAAAATTACGGCTATCTTTATTGATGTATAGTCTACCGAAGAACACAGAAATGTTATTTAAGAAACTTAAATTATTTAGAAAATAGGGGGAAATTGCTGGAATTTTCTAAATTTCTAAATATTTAATTTATCTATTATATAGTCATATATTAGATGTGTCTTTCAACAATGCTTGTATAACCTAGTGGTTAAGAAATATGAGAGAGAATGAGGAGGTTTGGACTCGAATGGTCGCAACAATTCGTTCTTTGTGCGGATGTGACTAGTTCGGTTTGAACCAACAGGTGCGAGCATCCGAATAGTCGCGGATTCAAACAATCCAATAATCCAATAGTTTGTTTCTCTCTCTCTCTCTCTCACACACACACACATATATATTGATTCCTTAAGTAAACAAATTTATAATCAACCATAATCCAAAGTTCATATAAGCAGAACAAATAAAATGTAAGTTATTAGATTTTAAAAGATAACCGTTAGTTATATAAATATCTTTGAGAGGAGAAACTTTTGGATACTTTTTTCTTAAGGCAAATTTTGTAGGGATTAGTTATAGGATTGCATTTTTTTTAAAATGGGAAAATGGGTATACATGCGGGGTTTTGCGGGAGCCAAGTGTGGGCAATTGCCTACACATGTCCACACTTGGCTCCGCCTCTGACATCAAGAATCAAGGTTCATGAGTGGGACCACATAGGGACGTGGCTGGGTTCCATTTTTATTGATGCAATGCCGATTTCTTAATCTCTATGTATTTGGCTATGTGCTACACTGCGTGCTGAGCCAAGTCCATATAAATCCGCTCAAATTCAAACAATTGGCATACAGAGACAAAGGTCACAGCATATCGAAACTACTTCCAAAAAGAAAAATAAATTTAAATAAATGACATCGATGTATTTCATGTCTCATAAAATTTAAATAAATGACATCTATGCTTAGTTTAATGGATGATGGGTCATAAATTTGATGATTTAATGGGGGGGTTTTGATTTGGGTCACAGATTTGATGTTTGTTTTGAAGAGCTAATTGTGTTTTTTCACCAAAAGGCGTATGCTTGTTCCCTGTTCTATTTTTGCTCTTTTTTCTTGATTAGGTCTTATTATTATTTTGATCGAAGTTTTCTGATGGATTTTTCGGTGTATTTTACCACAATTTTTACATTTATTTTTCCGTTCCTGTTTTAGGTTTTACTGCAGACATGCATTGGAGCTTAGTTCGATGGATGCTGGGTCACACATTTTTTTGTTCTTTTTGAAAATGCGGGTAAATTTCTTCACTAGAGTAGTTTTAATTGTTTATTCGTGGGTTCACTGATACATATGTGTCTCCTGCATGTAGAACCTCATGCAGTTTCTGTGATCAAACGCTGTCTTATTATTTCAATTTTTTTTATGGTTATACCTTCCCCAGGCTTAATCAAATGAGGCCCGGATAATTAGTATGAGGATTGCATTACTTATTATTTTATTTTCCTTCATTTAATATTAAATTGCTTTTATTTTTTGTTCTAGAATGATCATTTTAAATTAATTATTGAAAACTACATTTCTCTGCATTCTCTTATTCTTTTCTTTCAACTTCTTTAGCCCTATCATGTTAATTCATTATTTTCTTTCAACTTCTTTAGCCCTATCATGTTAATTCTGGCTTGCATTGCTCAGTTTACAATTTGGGAATGTAATCTCATCTTTTCTTTAGGTACCATTTTTTATAAGATACATACAACTGTTTCCCAAATTTTTTCTTTAAATTTGAAAAAGCATGACCATCTGAGTTAACATTAAATTATATGTATGCCGCTGTGCCTCAGGAAGAGCAGGGAACTGAGCTTTACTAGCCTTTTGTTTTGAGAACAACTTCCTCGTAAAATTGTTCCTTAACGTCTTTGAATTTTTTACGGGTAAACTGCCATTATTTAAAAATATTAAAATGTACTAATAATTTTTATTAGCTTAAATATCTTATATTTTAGCGAACAGCCCTTTTGCAACAAAATGAGTATGTCCATGGAGCACAATCTTTGGTCCAACTATTGAAACTAACTTGATTTTTCTCGTCATTTAATTTGACTGATATTAATCCTTTAAATCTTTCCGAAACTCTGAAATAAATTATTGTCTACGTATATATACATCGTCAAATGTTCCTCAGAGATATCATATCATACATATATCATATCGTAATCAGGTCACACATATCTCATATCGTAACCAAGTCACACATACATCATATCATATTCAAGTCATGACATGTTACAGTCCGGGTTCTATTCTAGAGTCTCGTATATCTCAATGTCATCATCACCTATTATCGTATATGTATACATATCCATTTTCTCATTTTCCAACCATCCGCTAAAATCATAATACGACTGTAGCCAAGAGATCACGGCATCAATTCCAGTTATGTTGTTTCACCCCATGTATCATATCACATCCTTATATCACATATACATGTCTATATATATATCTACACATAGTCCTATATATACACATACACATATACACCAAGTCAAGTTTCTGCGTATGCGTGTGTGTGTGTCTACTTGAAACCTACGAATCTCCTCCAAGATATTCATCTTCTGGTAAGGTCTTTCTAAATCAGTCTAGTCCAACATACGGTCATTACTAGGGTCCTACTCGTTAAGGATCTAAGGTCACGTCCGACTTCCTAATAACAATAAGCAATATTCATATTCTACGTTTGCGGGGGTGCTAAACGCCATCCACCCGACTTTCCCCGTAGATATACATCTACTCACCTGGTCCTTGTCTGCCGAAAACGATGTCGCCGTCCACTTCTTCATCGTCCGAAGTTCACGTGAGGGATACCTATACGAAACATATATAATATTGTAAACTGAATCACAGACAAAATCAAAATGACGCACGAAATGCGCATAGGTTAAAACCTATGACCCGCTCATGCAAAGGAACCAATACTGCTCGATATCGGCGTACAAACGCCGATTGATCGAGATAAAACACCAATAAACAACTCGTAGTTTCAAAACCCATTATTTAATATAAAAGCTGGTTTAAATTATCGAAACCCTAAAATCGATCAAATTGTCCAATTCCGCAAAACCTTGAAAATGTCAATTTACCGTTTTACTTCAAGACTTGATGATTAAATGAAACTAATGATCATAATACTTATTAAATAGCATAACTAGATTATATAAACCATTACTATATTTTTAACACCCTAATTTGTATTAAATTGAAATTCTAGTTTTGCAAACTTGCCCGATTTCGATACTTTTAAGCCAAATGTCACAATTTCACTTCTAAACTTGATTTGCATATTTTAAATCGTTAAACTACTCCTTGAAACCTTTAGGACGTGCTAAAACCCTAACTTTATTTTTAATCCCGCATTTTAAATAATTTTCAAAACCTAGTTTAACAAAAAAAAAAGCAATATTGTGACAATTTTAAAGTGAAATCTAGCGATTGCAACTAGATTATGTTTCACGCTCAATTAACATGTTGATCTACCCACTAATACCACAATCTAATAATAAAAATCCTAATTATAATTTTATCTAACCTATTTATATGTTTTGTAAAAATCTAGTTTGCAAAAGAACCTAATTTAAAACAATTTAAATGCAAACAACTAGCAAATTGGCTACTAAATTAGGTTTAACATTTCCTAATATGTTAAACTACAATTTTAGATCAATACTCAAGAATGAAAACCCTAATTAGATTTAATAACCATATACTAGAAATTTTCAATCTCAAACTCAAAACTATATTAAACATCACTAAAATAAATTTTGGATTAATTAACTAACACTAGACAAATGGGTTAAGATTTTACCTTAATGATCTTGAGATCCAACATGCCACATGACCTTCAAATTGGCCTCTTACTCCAAGGATTTTAAGATAGAATGAGTAAAGAAAAATGGATATAGGCTAAATAGAGAATTAGTTATGTTTTTCTTTGATTTTAGATGGATTTTGTGGATATTTTGAAGTGGAATGAGTTGAGAAATTTGGGGGTTTCAGCAGGTGGGGGGGTCGGCCGGCAGCAAGGGAAAGAAAGATAGAGAGAATGAAGTGTGTAGACACTTGAAGAAACTCCCATTTATGACCTCTTTTATCCCTTTTTCTTAAATTTATTAATTCCCTTTTTACTTCATTATGGAAATGAGAACCAAGTAAAGAATTGGGGAAGCCTCAATGATGGGCTCGGCCACAATTATGAGGGGGTAAAGAGAGTATGTGTGAGGTGTGTAAGTGTAGAAAATTCCAATTCAAAAAGCCCCCCATCATACAAATATTTACAAATTCCTTAATTATTTTATTTTCTACTTAAATTTTCCTTTAGAAACTTTAGAATTATGAAGACATATTACAACAAAATGAACATGTTACAAACTTATTTTTTTAGGTTAACATGGTTCTAAATTGTGTGTTTAACCCATTCAAATTTGTAATTTACACTAATTTCACCAAATAAGGCTCTTTTCTTCGATATTTTCTAACACCGTTTAACAATTTCATTTAAATTCAAAAACCACATGTTAAAATTTTGCTTAATGTGTTATTATGCACAAAATTTGTTTCAACTCATTTCAGTTTGTAATTTTCCCTAATTAAATGTATTAGTAACGGCTTAAAATAATATTAAGATAATTAATTTCGGAAAAAAAAATTCAAAAAATTTGAAATTTTACTAGTGGCTCAATAAACCCCAAATACTAGCAATTACATAGCTAGAATATGTATATTTAATTTTAAAATAAAGATATTTGTATTTTGAGTTTTTACAGAAAACTCCTTTATTTTATCGATTTTCCGAAATTTCACCAAAACGATTTTCAAAACGTTACAACGTCGTTAAACTGGAAACAAATGACCACCACGTCGTTAAATTGGGAACAATCGACCTCTAAGTCGTTAAACTGGGATATACTTAGGATCAGAGATCCGTCAACAGTACTTGCGAGGTCAACAAACTCTCTATCCAAAGGATCAGGACTAATAGCCAGGCTGCCAAGGTAACCAGTGCATCGGCAAACTGATTCGTCTCGCTAAATAAAACAAAAATAATAAAATAATAAAAAAATAAAAAGCCGAAATGATGGGACAACTCACAATAAAAATCAACGAGTAAAAATAAAGATGAAAATAAAGCCGAAATGATGGGGCAACTCGCAATAAAAATTAGCGAGTAAAAATAAAGATGAAAATAAAGTCGAAATGATAGGACAACCACGAATAAATAGCCGAAATGATAGGGCAATCACGACCTTCGCGATAAGAAAAGCAGAAATGACAGAGCAATCGCGGTAAAAAAAACAAAACAAAAAGAAAAAAACAGCGAATGATGGTCGCTCCTGGTACCATATTCCAGTGCAGCGATGCAGACGCCAACCAAAACTCAAATCCCCGAATATCCCAATGGCGAATGATGAGTTGCTCCTGGTACCATATTCCAGTGCAGCGATACAGACGCTAACCAAATTCCAAATCCCTAAATTCCCTACGGCGATTGATGAGTCGCTCCTGGTACCATATTCCAGTGCAGCGATGCAGACGCCAACAAAGTCCCAAAATTCTCCCGGCCCTATGGTTAGTCCTCAAATTAACTACGTATACAATCCATGGGTTCAAATAATTCTCATCACATCTATACCCCACCGCAATCACCAGTCATGCGTCCGGTCTCCGCCCTTGGAATTATGCTCCATTGGGAAGACCCACTCATGTGTCCTCACGATACATGAGAAGAACAAACCTTCGTGAGATCCTTACGACTCAGGAAGGAAAAACACACTTGGGAATCTTCACGACTCCCAAGGAGAAAATGCACCCACGGGATCCTTACGACTCGTAGGGAGAAAATGTTTTTATGGGACCTTTACGACTCATAAAATTGAAAAGCCTTAGGTGGTAGGGATCTAAACCTATCTCCTAAGCCATCACTCCCCAACAGAGAAAGGCAAATGATGAGTTGCTACTGGCACTCGTGCTTCAGTGTTAGCAACGCTGATGCCGACCCTTGCCCCAAAATTCCAAACTTCTGATCCAATAGACCCCTAAGTCTTTAAACTGGGAACAGATGACCTCTAAGTCGTTAAACTGGGCATATATGGCCTCTAAGTCGTTAAACTGGGAACAATAGCCTCTAAGTCGTTAAACTATGCACAGATGACCTCTAAGTCGTTAAACTGGGCACAATAGACCCGTAAGTCTTTAAACTAGGAACATATGACCTCTAAGTTGTTAAACTGGAAACAGATGACCCCTCAGTCATTAAGATGGGAACGAGGGAAATCCACTCATGTGTCCTCACGATGCATGAGGAGAACAAAACTTGCGAGATCGTTACGACTTGTAAGAAAACGTCTTTGTGGGATCCTTACGACTCACAAAGGAAAAATACACTTGGGCGTCCTCACGACTCCTAAGGAGAAAATGCACCTGCGGGATCCTTACGACTCGTAGGGAGAAAATGCTTTTATGGGACCCTTACGGTCCATAAAATTGAAAAGCCTTAGGTGATAGGGATCTAAACCTGTTCCCTAAGCCCTCGCTTCCCAATAGGCAAAGGCAAATGGTGATTCGCTCCTGGTACCATATTCCAGTATAGCGGTCCTGATGCCGACCTAAAAACCAATTCCCAAGTCCTCCCGGGACAAATGATGAGTTGCTCCTGGCATTATTCCAGTGCAGCAATGCAGATGCCAACCCAAAACCAAAATCCTCATATCCTCTCATGGCAAATGATGATTCGCTTCTGGTACCATATTCAGTGCAGCGATGCTGATGTCAACCCAAATCAAATCAACAATCTCTGTATCGGGATCATGCTTCGTCTCAGAGTGTACCCCGTGTCGAAATCATGTTTCGTCTCGGTGTATTTGCCTTCCCTATCGAAATTATGCTTCAACTCAGAATCAACCAGCGACAATTCGTGCCGTCGACCGTCCATGTCGTAAAAAGGGCAATGCAGGCTTCCCACAAAGCGGAAACCAAATCACTCCGGACCGGGGAAACGTCTACCATGGACACTCCGTCTCGGAGATACGTCAAGCGTTGACCGTCGATGTCGTAAAAAGGGCAGCGCAAGCTTCCCACAAAGCGGGAACCAAATCACTCCGGGCCGGGGAAACGTCTACCACAGACACTCCCTCTCAGAGACGCGTCAAGCGTCGACCGTCCATATCGTAAAAAGGGCAGTGCAGGATTCCCACAAAGCAGGAACCAAATCATTCCGGGCCGAGAAAACGTCTACCACGGACACTCCGTCTCGGAGACGCGTCAAGCGTCGACCGTCCATGTCGTAAAAAGAGCAGTGCATCCCAAAAAATGGGAACCAAAGCAAGTCGTCTTCACGCGAAAGAAAATCCATCAATTTCATGCACACGACCCATATATGTGGTGTGCATTATTGATGGGGGCACTTTGTTGGGGTCGAAAATTGCATCCCAGTTGACCAAGTCAAAGTCAAGGTCAACCCCAAGCCAGGTGGGCCCAAGCCCAGATCAAGTGGGCTCATGCCCGAGTCGAGCCCGAACATGAAGTGGCCGGCCTCCCCTATGCAAATAAAAAAAATCATGTAATAAATAATTTTGATGTAATTTTTATGGGTATAAAACCAAATTTTTGTAAAACCTATGGCTTATGTGCAAAAGAAATGAGCACATGAGACATGAGATGAGCAAAATGTCATTTTGTAAAGCCCAATGGGCTATGTGTAAATGTGTAAGCCTATGAGGCAACATGATAATGAAATAAAAAAATCTTTTTCATTCTTTCAAAAATTAAGGTCTGTGCCTGTTTCTCTTTCTCCTTCCTCAAAGTTCTAAAACCTTCTCCTTTTTTAAATTAAATCAAGAGTTTTACTCATCTTTTTCCAAAAATAAATAGTTTTTCACCACAAAACCCATAAAGGGGAGCTGAGATCTTCCATTAGATTTCAAAAAAGGAAGATTTTTAAATCTTCCTCCCTCTTGTTCTTCAAGATCCGGCCAACAGAAGAGGAGGAAGGAGACCCATCTCCAGAGATCCCATTTTGGGAAAGATCTAATGCTCAGGGGAGAAGAAATGGGTCCCCTTGAGCATCTATAAAGATTTCTTGGAGTTTAACTCCACAAATCAAAGTTTCTGGGAGTTTAACTCCATAAGAATAAATTGACAATAATAATACATCTTTTTTTTAAGGAGTTTAACTCGCAAAAGTCAATTGGAGTACAACTCCCAGTACGGGGGGCTGAGAATTAATTACCTATGGAATTAATTACTGCAAAGAACTATGCTGTTTCCAATTGAGTTTTCTGATATTTTGGTTTAAACTAACAATGGCCATTTGCTCCATTACGGAGAAACAGTTTCCAGTTTTTTTTCTTCAAAAGCTTTTATATTAGTGCATTTTATCTCTCTCATAATTAATATATCGGTTGTCTTCCATGTCTACAGTGATGGGGATCGTTTGTCACCTGAAAACCAAAAGTTCATTGTAGAAAATGTTTTTGAGTATCATCCTGACAAAGAAGCAAAAGTGGTCGGCAAAATTGACCACATTATGGTATGTTCAGTAATGCATCCCTAATTTTTTGAAGTGCTTAGCAATGAGTGTTTTGGATATCGTTCCATTAACATTTTTAATAGTGTTCTTTACAATCAATTCCAAAAACCTTTAGATGCCGAATCCATATATAAAATGCTGTCGATACAAATGCACATCTTCTTTCTAATTCATTGCTAGTGCTCTAGATTTTGTAAAGCTTGGTTAATTATCTTGTTTTAGCTAATATACATCAGATGCATTGCTCAATTCCAAAAACTATCTTTATATATAATAGAAAGGGTGCATTGGTGAAAATTTTGATTTTTCCAGTTTTATTCTTGTTTTTTTTATGGTTATTGTAAATCAGTTTTGGAGTTATATAGGTTGATTTGTAATTTAGATGATATAGAATAGGTTTTTTTGGTATATCGGTCCATAAATTCTGCTCCTGCCCCATGTAGACATGTCAGGTCAAAGGGTATACTTAAAATTTAAATTTATCCCAAATCAATAACTCCATTAGAATATATGTTCAATTAATTAATACTATCCTCACCTTAAATCAACTGCCTCTCTTAAATTGGATTTTAATTTTGAAAATTATGGATGATTAATTTTAATTATCAACTCCCGCTATCCTCTTTTTATTCAATATGATAAGAAACTTTAAGGCTTATTTCACAGAAACTTGAGTAAACCATAGGGTGGTGAAATAAGCCAAATTTTAACCTTAAATAAATATTCACACCCTCTAAATAATATATAGAAATTATGGTAATAAATCTCACACAACAAACATTGTTTTAAAAGCGGAAAAGAAAAATGGAATGGCCGAGGAGCCAAAATGTTTAAGCGGCCGCTCAGAAATCAGAACAATGCTGTTTCATCAATTTTCTTTTTCTTGTCAATAAATAATGGTTCTCATTAGGTTCTAACTATTTTTATGTTCCTTCCGTACTGGCAAATGCCTAAATTTAACCCAAAATGTAACAAATTTGCTTAGACAATATATTATTTGCAAGAATATGCTCAAATAATTCAAGGCAAAATTGAAGTTTTCTTTGAATTTATTAGCTTATAGTTCTTGTAAGCTTTTTAATGCTCGGCATCAAGCGTCATAGTTCAAATAGTTCAAATCACTAAAAAAAATTTAACAAATTATTTAAAAAAAAGTACTTAAGATTATAGCCCTAAACCAGGTGGAGTCGAAATCGAGTTGGAATTTCAAGATCGAAATTCAAAACCACTCGAAACTGAAATAGAAAACTTTAGGATTGCTCGAAATCGATTCATATCTCGATTTTTTGAACTTGATAAGCCTAAAATTTTTGAGTTTTGAAACCCAAATCTTGAAGTGTCAAATTCGAGCAGTTCGACAACCTTCGCCTTTATCGACTCGAGCACGGAGGAAAAAAGATAGGACATTGTATTAATTGGTATGTGTGTTATTCTTACTGCGTTAACAATACTATAATTCTTTTATAATACTTATGAGGTGTATACATCAATAAAAACAGGTTATGCAATATTATCTACTTAAGTGGGGTAAAGCGGAGCAGCGAAATCCGCTTGGCCGCTTAAGCGGCCGCTTTTTTAAACACTGACAACAAATATCCATTCTTAAACTTACAAAAGGTTTGGATAACAAATACTGAATCACTGGTATCGGTTTTGTAGGAGCTTTATATGCAAATTGTGGTCAAACATTGCTGAGAGTCGGACATCAAACAATGATTTTGCAAATTAATTTAATTTTTATTTAGAATTTTGTATAGAAATTGGAGCACGTATACTGAATCATATTACTCATGCACAATGAATTTGCTAATTCATTGTTCTCTTTCACATGCACGTGCCCAACAAACATATGAAGGAACAATGTTTTCTCCGACACTTGCATCATGGTGTTTAAATTCTTTGATGTTATGGATTTCGGTAGTGCATGATGTTGCTATTCAAATTGACAGGTGGACAAGCATAGCAATTTCACGGAGACCCGATGCTTTTGCGTTGCATCCACAGATGGGTCCTGCACCGATTTCTTATACACCAAATGCATGGAGAACTTTGTTAAAGCGAGCTACCCTGAACACGCGGAGTCATTCAACGGAAAATTCTTCAAGAAACGCCGTGCTCCAGAGCCCGGAAACGAGGGGTAGCAAACCCCCAAGGCGAACTAGTTTTGTTGTATCCTGTTACAGCTTTATTGTACAGTGTATATATTTTTTCTGCAATTTTTATTCAGTAGAAGAATTATGTATGTTTTATGTCATTTTCCTTGAAAATTGTTTTGATCGCAGGTCGAGGTGTAACGGCAAGTTTTTAAGTGCTTTATGCTCTGTGATTCTTGTTCGATTTGGTGTTTTTTCTTTATGCAATTTGATATTTGTTTTTCAAGCTGTTTTGAGGGGCTGAGACATATGCACTACCTTGTGAATGTGATCTGTTTCATTTTTGGTTTCATTTTTGGTTTCATTTGTATCTTATAGTTGAATATAACCTGTTGTAGCAAATCAACATGTAAATGATTGTTCAATGAGTTTTGTGGGGGCCTTGTCAGGATATTTATAGAATTGCCCAGTCCTTTTGACTTTTTTGCCCTTTACATAACAGCTGTCTTTCGAAAGAAATTTGCATATAAAACTGACTAATTATATTTATAGAATTTTGTTTCATACATGTGATGTATTTTCTCTTTGAATTGTTGTGACGTTGTAGTTTTATTATGTAAAGCATACATTGTTTGAACACTGAACCATTATTTTATGAGTCACAAAGGTACCATGATATTATCATGTGTCTTGAATGAAATGCATGCAACCTCAAATTATATTGCCTGCAATGTGGGGATATGTAATTCAAGCAACGACACTAGAAATAAATAAATACTTCATTTATATTTCCAATTTAACTGCCTAACTTCTTATCTGGTCATCCAATAAACATCTACCATAAATTTTGAATTTTGTCTATAAATTCGTTTAAATGAAAATTTTCAGATTGGAATGTAATTGATGATGAGATATCAGAGAAAACTAGAATAAATCATGGATAACTGAAAATGTCTTTATATAATTGATGAAGAATATGTTAGTAGTTGAAAATGTAACCATATTTAAGTTGTATTCCCAATAATGGTCGATATGATCTCAAATGATATGAAGTGCTAGATAATAACCACCTTTTAGAATCACTACTATAAATAAGGGTTACCCCTACGGATTTATCCGTAGGGGCAACCCACTGCCCCTACGGATATATGCGTAGGGACGAAAAAATACCCCATAGGTGCAAAGGATCCGTAGGGGCAACCCACTGCCCCTACGGATATATGCGTAGGGGCGAAAAAATACCCCGTAGGTGCAAAGGCCGCAGGTGCAAGTTGAGGCTTGCCCCTACGGGCAAATTCTTGCCCCTACGGATTTATATGTAGGTCCTGTTGCCCCTACGGATTAAGCCATAGGGTATAAGATTTTATATTATTTACGGTTTTTTTTAATATATTACTTGTACCTACGGATATATCCGTAGGTCCATGTACTATCCCCTACGGATATATGCGTAGGTACGTTTCCGTAGGGGCAAAATATCAGGATTCCTGATATTTGGCCCCTACGGATAACGCCGTAGGGGAGAGGCAGTGGCCCCTACGGATATGTCCGTAGGGCATTCCCAACCCCCTGGCACTGAGATCAGGGGGGAAATATCGGTTACTGCTGATATTTTGCCCCTACGGATATATCCGTAGGGGCAACATGTGTGCCTACGGCTTAATCCGTAGGTATATATTGTCTGTATTTTTTTTTAAAAAAATGGGCTGCTTGATTTTTTCCCGTCCTGTGCACAATAATATATACATCAATCAAATCATATATTGCAGTATTCATAATCACATTTCACGCATATATATAATATACAAAAGAAACCCAAAAACTAAATATGATATAAATACAAACCAATATCAATATCGTTTCAAAATGTAGTACAATGTGTATGATATAAATAAATACATGTTTCAAAAAATAAGAACAAAAAATCTACCCTAGCTTGGTCCAGCTCCACCTCTGAATAACGATAGAATAACGCATGCCTGCTCCTCGGTCAATAAACTCTGCAATTCGTCGCGAGCGGGAGTCTGAGCGGCATGTGGAGCTGGCGATGTGGTCTGCGCAGCCGCCGTCGAGGTAGTCGCTTGCGGAGCCGCGGCTGCGGGAGTCTGAGTGGGCTGTGGAGCTACAGGAGCTGTCTGCGGAACCGCAGCCGATGTAGTGGCTTACGAAGCCGCAGCCGAAGGAGATGCATGTGGAGGCTCGGCCGATCTACCCTGTCGCGTCTGGACATAACGTGTGTAAGAAGCGTGTAAGAACTGTGTTTTATTCGAATTCGTATCATTATTAAGTTATTTCGAAACCCTGTTTGGATATCTAGTTTGGAAAAGCGTTGTTTATTTTAATTATATATGTATGTATGATTAATCAAACTTAAGTCTAAAACCAAATAAGCTCAAGCTACGTACTAATTATGGATATGTTGATATGTATATAATATGAAATGATATTTTACTATAAAGTAGTATACATACCAGCATCTCCTTCAACTCCCGAACGGTGGCTCTCAAGCTATCCAATTCCTGATGGACATGTCGGTCACTGGAGACGGAGGAAGTAACCGCCGGGGTGGAGTCCAACCTTATATGGTCCCTGCTAGGGCCCAATCCCCGGCCTCTCTCCCAACCTCTGTGGTGCCCTCCGTGTGCGGCGTCCAGAACTGGAGTCAGTAGCCTCGGATCGTTCTGTCCGGTAAAATCGATCCCCGAGGCCTGGGCCTGCTCAACCACCCGCTCCTACACCCATATTAAGCAGTAAAGTATAAGTATAAAATTTAAACTTGAACCTTCCAAAACTAAAATTTCAAATTTGGGTAGAAAAAATATTAACACTTACGCAGTACTCCTGGGTAGCGACGTCAGGATATCGAAGCTCGCCCGTGGCGGGATCTGTCGAGATGCCGTGGACGGCAAGATATGCGGACAGCACGCTCGGTGTACCACCTGACGCCACGGTCCGAGATGTCTGCAATATTAGAAAGTAACTCTTAATATTAGAAATATTAGAGAATAACTCTTAATATTGCAGAATATTAGAGAATAACTCTTAATTTACCGATAATTTCATGGCTCGAGTAATGTTCCTCGAGCCACCTGTGTAAGTGGGGCAACCCCTCTTCGCCGACTTTCTGTTCTCTGTATTCTGAGCGGTATGTTTCTGTACAACGCATTAACATTTAGTTTTCTAATTAAGAAACACAAAGAAATAAATTATATCATAAATAATGAATTAAATTTAAAATACATACCTGTTTGCGTTGGGAGTCGAAATAAGCGCACAATAGAGGCCATGTCTCTACGTCGACTTTCGCAAACGTCGGAGTAGATAGGAGGGCCGCTCTCTCTGCCTCGGGGGTCGCCATCCACAGGGAGTAGCAGTCGGCCTTCAGCTCATTCCTGTTGTATCGGACCTTGGCCTGCATATTCTTCATCAGGCCATTGTACAGAGCATGAAGGTCGAGCACCCTCCCCGGGTGATCAGGGTTGGCTACAGGCTGAAAATCGTAATCCAACTGAAAATACAAAAAAAACATTGTTATTAGATTGCAAGTGTTAATAATAAATATATTGGATAGATCAAATGAAAATATATATTAATACATACCCGAGCCTGATCAAAGAAAAGGGCGAATGAGCGCTAGTGCTGCTCGCCCCACTCAACGTGAAGTGGATAGTTCTTCACGATCCGGCTCTCGTCCCCCAAATACCGGACGAACCTTTCGGCATGAGGACCGGTATAGCGATAGTCAAGGGTAAAAAAAAGGGGGAATGCTGCCTTCCCCCTAGCTCTATCAGGCCTCAGCCTATGGGACTGATTCGGGCCTCGAGTCCCCCTCTGGGGATGGGGAGGCCCTGCGTCTGCACGAAATATCAAGACAATCAATAATAAGACAAAGTTGTATTAAGAAATCAAGGTTAAACAAAAATTCAAGTGTGATATATACCTCCGGTGACTAGCGCACGAGCCTGGGCCCGGGCAGCAGCACGAGCGGGACGATAGTTCCTCCGGTAAGGAACAATCGGGGTCCCGGACCCGGACGCATCCCCTCCAACTATAAAATAAACATCGACGCTAAATTTCCATGAAGTTCATATTTATTCTACAGAGCATATGTAAAATGAATAAATATTTTAAATTTATTCATACTAACCTGCAGACGATGCGGAGGGTATGGAAGCGGCAGGAGTGGCCCCTGTGGAAGGTGTGGACGCACCACCTATAATTAGACAATTAAAAATAGATTATATAAGTAATTGCAAAAAGAATGTGTAGATCAATAATATAACGTTCTAAATCAATATGCATGCACTATAGGATATATAAACATACCCGCAGGTGCGGTGGTGTCACCACCTACAGCTAGACACTAATAAAAATTGCTAAGTAAGAGCAAAAGGAATGTGTGTATTTATGATATAGCATTCTAAATCAATATACATACACTATATGATATATAAACATACCTGGAGGAGCGGGGGTGGCCTCTGTCCCAGATGTGGACGCATCACCAACAACTAGACAATCAAACATTGACAATATAAGTAATTTTGACATAAACATGCATGAATATCTGTAATATTACATTCAAAATGGATATGCGTGCAGTATACCTGGAGGTGTGGCAAAATCCACACGGAAGGAGGCATCCGAAGGGGTCTCCGATCTGGGTGCAAGACCGGCCCTCTGAAGCTTCCTACGGAGCTCTCCGGGCGGCAGAACCGCTCTGCCTCTGCCGCGGCTGGAGCTCCTGCCGCCCCTCGCTGCTCCCGACATCGTCATCAAATCTAGATAAACGGTTCGTGGACGCATTAGACAATCATTAAAAGTATTGATTATATATGATCTAGAGCGTAAAATATGAAGTAATAATATAACATTACTGATAACCTTCGTTTCGTGGGCGCATCATACATATCTACTTGGATTTCATCGTCGACGTCATTTCTAACCCACGTAACTTCATGATCGGTCGAAGACAACCCGTCCTTCGAAACAGACGGTCGGAGCACTATAAGCTTTCTCTCTTCTTCATCCTCATCGCTGTCCTCGTATTCTGGGACATCGTAGACATCTCTGGGTTTCCATCGGCATACAACACTCCACCCTGGATGCTTCAAACACTGTGAGTAGTATACTTGGAACGCTTGGTTCGGAAAGATAAACGCATCGTCCTGACCGTAAAATCGAAGTGTGTTCACACTGGTCAATCCATATTCATCTTTCCAAGTCCCAAGACTGCTTCTCCACCTGTCCGTATCGGTTCGCGGATCGTACCAAGTACACTGGAATATATAAAAGGGTTCTGATCGTCCGGGATAGTGGATGCCGAGTATACAATTTAAGCATCCATAGTAAATCACACCGTCCGATCCTACCGTCGCAATCCCACTATTCTGAGTGGTTCTAGATGTTTCTATGTCCTTAACTTCGAATTTGTATTCAAGGACACCAAATCCTTTGTAATATGCAACCTCCATACTAGGAAATTGAGCTAAACATCTTGAATCACTCTCAAATGACACAGACAAGTTCGGATCGTGGATCTAACAAAACAAATTTTAATACAAAATACATAACGATACAAGTTTAGATTAAAACTGATAGCAATAAAATGTTATTCGAATAACTTACATGATCTGTGACCCAATCACAAAAATTATCCTGATGGTATTTTTCCAAACGTTCTTCGTTCCAATCAGGATGCCCCTCACGCACCTCGTTAAAATGAGTTCTGTTTTCGACAAGTAATTGTGACATTAATATTATGTCATTTCATACACACACAAACACAGATATAACAATTAATCCAAAAGAACTTACTCTCTAATTTGTTCAAGATATGCGTAATTAAGCAAGATAAACCGGTATATCTTGTTGATAAACATAGTGTCTACCCTGTTATACTCGGCTTTACCATATGGCCCGTCTTGAATTCTTCGTGGTCGGTTAAGCCTTGTCTCAATGTTCTCGTCCAGATAGCGGGAACAAAATGTGGTTGCTTCATCAAGAAGATAACCTTGCATGATAGAACCCTCTGGTCGATTTTTATTGCGTATATACTTCTTAAGAGTGTAGAGGTAACTAATGAGAATATGTTGAATAAATAAATACGGGCATACATGACAACAATAAATTTATAAATTGCGCGAAACGAAAAATTACACGTACCTCTCGACGGGATACATCCATCGATATTGTACTGGTCCGGCTAACTTCGTCTCAGTTGCAAGATGAACCGTCAAGTGTATTATGATATCGAAAAATGACGGTGGGAAAATACACTCAAACTTGCAAAGTATCAACGCAATAGAATTTTCTAGTTTATCCAGCGTCGCAACCTCTAGTGTTTTAGCACACAACTCCCTGAAAAAACAACATAGGTCATTGATTACTAGACCAACCGAGTCGGGGAGAGAAGTCCTGAGGGCTAATGGAAGAAGATGCTCCACGATAATATGGTGATCATGACTTTTCAGCCCATCGATCTTGCCCTTCACAATTTTTATTTTCTTGCTGAATGATCCTGAGAAACCTGTGGGGACTTTCAAATCATGCAACACCTGCAGGAATCTTTTCTTCTCCGGTTGTGACATATGATAAGCGGCATTGGGAAGTACAAACTTGCCCGGTTTACCCGCTACCGGTCTAGGGTGCAATTCACCTCTTATTCCCCACTCTTGTAGATCCATCCGAGCATTCATGTTGTCTTTCGATTTCCCGTCTTTACACAGAAGCAAGTTAAGTATGTGCTCTGATACTCCCTTCTCTATATGCATGACGTCCAGACAATGACACACTGAATTTGTAGACCAGTACGGAAGCTCGAAGAAAATGCTTAACTTGTTCCAATATTGTGGTTTGACCTGTTTTGTCGGATCCATCCCGAAGGTCACGTTATTGTAACCATCCCATTTAGCAATCACGTCCTCTCCGGATAATGGGGATGGAGGTCCAAGAAGCTCCTGATGACCATCAAAGTGAACCGTGTCTAACCTATAGGGGGGTCTGGAGGCAGAAAACATCGATGGCCGCAATAACAAACCTTCCTGCTAAAATTCAAAAATTTTGATGTTGTGTGTTCATGGCAATGAGGACATGCTTTGTGACCATGTACGGACCAACCTGATAGCATTCCATACGCAGGAAAGTCATTAATTGTCCACATTAAAGCCGCACACAGTATGAAGGTTGTATTTGTGTTTGAATCATATGTCTCTACACCATCAATAAACAAAGTTTTCAGCTCCTCGATCAGAGGTCGGAGATAGACGTCGATATTGTTCCCCGGTGAGTTTGGTCCGTCGATAAGAAGAGGCATCATAAAGTATGATTGGTTCATAGCCAACCAAGGCGACAGATTATAAATTATCATTACAACGGGCCATGTACTGTGACTTTCAGCCATATAGTTGAATGGGCAGAAGCTATCGGTAGCCAGTCCGAGCCGGACATTGCGAGGATCGCTACTGAATATTGCGTGCCTCCTATCGAAATCCTTCCATGCCGGTGAATCTCTTAGATGGCTCATTTTTCCATTTTCGCTTGGAGGAGCACGGTGATGCCAAATCATTGCCTCGGCTGTTTTCTTGCACCTGAATAGCCTCTGTAGCCTCTGTGTTATAGGAAAATATCGTGCTATCTTCACAGGTATATCAGGCTTCTTGTCAGAATCTTTCGGCTTATACCTGGCCTCTCCGCATGTTGGACACTCTTTCAAATCTGAATTATCTTTCCGGTACAACACGCAATTTTTAGGACATGCTTGAATCTTCTTGCACTTTAGACCCAAATCAGACATCATTTTCTGGGCTTCGTACCAGCTTTCGGGCACATTATTTCCCGGAGGCATAGAATCTTTCAAGAACGAAAGAAGTATTGTGAATGACTTGTTGCTCCATCCATTTAGGCACTTAATCTGGAAAAGTTGGACGAACCATGAGAGGGTGGAATACTTCGCATTCTCATAAATTGATTTCCTAGCATCATTCATGAAATTTTCATATTTATCCGCACGCGGTCCTTGACCGGAAGGAATGTCATCTTCGGTACGAATAGATTCACCTAGGGCAGCCTCTACCATATCTTCCATTTCTTCTGATGGAAATAAATTTCCGTCTCCTGCCGTATTACCGAATTCTTCTTCTTCTCCTGCCGCATTATCGTGTTCTCCTTCTTCTTCTACCGCAGTACTGCATTCTTCTCCTTCCCCGTGATATTTCCAAGTTGAATAAAGTCTAGTAAACCCATGTTTTACAATATGAAGCTCTGCCAATTCTACCTTCTGCCAGTACTTATTGCCACATCTATCGCACGGACAGAGAATCTTCTCTATTATGATCTTATTATGTGCGCGTGCAAATTCAAGGAAAGCAGCAACTCCTGCGACAAATTTAGGTTGCATACGTTGTTTCCAATCCACATACATCCAGTCCTTAACTCTGACGTACTCATGGACCATGTTAGACTGAATAACATATAAATTGTAGGTTATGCTGCCTATATTGAGAAATATAAGAACGGGATAGTTACCGACAAAGGAGAAAATCCGTGTATATGCTTTGTGTGTGCGTTTGTCGTTGAAAAGAATAAATTATCGCACGTTATGTTAACCGATAGACGGGGACTAAGTGGCGCTTTTAGTTTCATATATGAGTATCGATGGGAATATGAAGATTTCATATTATCATATATTGGTTTTAACCCGAACATCTCGAATCGCTCTCTAATTATGCGTTTGTATGTATGTGTTCCGGCTGTCGGGGGTAGGCTTCTATCCCATTAAGAATGTATAGAGCGAACGCCCATCACTTGTGCTTTCAACCGTTTCGAGTAAATTTCGGCAGCACCTCCCCGCTGTTCTCCGAGTACACTGTAATAGAATAGATAATCATTTCAAAGCTGTGAAACAACGTTGAAATGAACATCTAATCTATCTTTGTACACGGAGAACCAGCGGAAAGGTACCGACGAAATATCTCGAAACGGATGAAAACACAAGTGAATGAAGGCGTTTGCTTTATACATTCTTAACTTGTCCACACGGGACAAATCTATGGGTTACCATACGATTGAATTTTCTCGTCGCGTAGACTATACGACGGTTGTTAGTATCGAGCTATACTGTCCGATATTTAGCAACCTTCGTATAGTTCTAGATCACGACGAGCATCGCACGTATGTTAACTGATAAACGGGGACTAAGTGGCGCTTTTAGTTTCATATTTGAGTATCGATGAGAATATGAAGGTTTCATATTATCATCAAGTATCATATATTGGTTTTAACCCGAACATCTTGAATCGCTCTCTAATTATGCGTTTGTTGTGTATTCTTGTTGTATGTGTGTGTTCCGGCTGTCGGGGGTAGGCTTCTATCCCATTAAGAATGTATAGAGCGAACGCCCATCACTTGTGCTTTCAACCGTTTCGAGTAAATTTCGGCAGCACCTCCCCGCTGTTCTCCGAGTACACTGTAATAGAATGGATAATCATTTCAAAGCTGTGAAACAACGTTGAAATGAACATCTAATCTATCTTTGTACACGGAGAACCATCGGAAAGGTGCCAACGAATATCTCGAAACGGATGAAAACACAAGTGAATGAAGGCGTTTGCTTTATACATTCTTAACTTGTCCACACGGGACAAATCTATGGGTTACCATACGATTGAATTTTCTCGTCGCGTAGACTATACGACGGTTGTTAGTATCGAGCTATACTGTCCGATATTTAACAACCTTCGTATAGTTCTAGGTCACGACGAGCATCGCACGTATGTTAACCGATAGACGGGGACTAAGTGACGCTTTTAGTTTCATATATGAGTATCGATGGGAATATGAAGGTTTCATATTATCATCGAGTATCATATATTGGTTTTAACCCGAACATCTCGAATCGCTCTCTAATTATGCGTTTGTTGTGTATTCTTGTTGTATGTGTGTGTTCCGGCTGTCGGGGGTAGGCTTCTATCCCATTAAGAATGTATAGAGCGAACGCCCATCACTTGTGCTTTCAACCGTTTCGAGTAAATTTCGGCAGCACCTCCCCTCTGTTCTCCGAGTACACTGTAATAGAATAGATAATCATTTCAAAGCTGTGAAACAACGTTGAAATGAACATCTAATTTATCTTTGTACACGGAGAACCAGCGGAAAGGTACCGACGAAATATCTCGAAACGGATGAAAACACAAGTGAATGAAGGCGTTTGCTTTATACATTCTTAACTTGTCCATACGGGACAAATCTATGGGTTACCATACGATTGAATTTTCTCGTCGCGTAGACTATACGACGGTTGTTAGTATCGAGCTATACTGTCCGATATTTAACAACCTTCGTATAGTTCTAGGTCACGACGAGCATCGCACGTATGTTAACCAATACACGGGGACTAAGTGGCGATTTTAGTTTCATATATGAGTATCGATGGGAATATGAAGGTTTCATATTATCATCGAGTATTATATACTAGTTTGAAGCTAAATATCTCGAGTCGCTCTCTAATTATGCGTTTGTTGTGCATTCGTGTTGTATGTGTAACATGATTTTAAACCATTGAGATCAAGATTGATAGAACTGATCATCCTACATTGCAATAGCATTCATCAACCAAAAACTATTATTGCAATGGTATTCATCTATAACAATCAACAATTAAAACTACAAATGTAGGATACTGATATCATAAAGCGTTATACGCAATATTGATAGAACTGATAAATAAAAAAACGAAACACAAACCGTATCAAGATTTAACAACTTTGATTATGTCATATACGCGAGCCGATATTTTCATATTAGCCAATAGGAAAAAATAGATTGCGGTCTGGATATAGCATATTGGCAGATGTTACCTATATGCATACATGCATGTTGTCTCCCCGTTTTTTCATAAATCAAACCAACTACATACATCAAACTAGTCCATGCCACCAATCGGAAACTCCACTATGTCTTTGAATTATTATTTTTCCAAATAGCATTGAGCTCCTATTGACATTGTCCCATCCAACAAATTTGTTGTGCTTGCCTCGACCTTCATCTAGCTTTCACATGCCATACACATTAGATGGGTAATATAGTTATAAATTATGGTATTTTGTTGTCATCAATCCACCTAACCCTAACCCCAAGTTGCTCTCTGAAAGCACATAGAACCATCCCCCCTAGTCAAGCATAGCTTTTTTTGTGCAATTGTTCTCATTTTTAATTTCTCACAATCATTACTCTCTCATTTTCTTGTCAACAAATTTGTTGTGCAATTGTTCTCATTCTTAATTTCTCACATTCATTACTCTTTCATTTTCTTGTTTTTTTCCAACTTCCCACCACTTAACCCCAACCCAGCCCCCAGCCTTAGCCCAGCCCAGCCCCAACCTAACCTTAACCCCAGCGCGGCCAGCTAAACTCCAACACCAACCCTAAGGCAAACCCTAACCCCAGCCCCACCCCAGCAGCAGCCGAACCCCAACCCTAACCCTAACCCCGACCCCGACCCCGACCGCGACCCCTGCCGTACCCCAACTCGCGCTCGCAACCCCAGACCCAGCCATAAACCCTAAGGCCAAAATAATCAAATTTTTTTTTAATTTACCTCAAGATTTACTCACCTGAACGGCTGCTGCTGGGGCTGGGGCGACGACCTGAACGGTGATGGCGACGACCTGAACCGCGGTGGCGACGAGAACGGCGGTGGCGACAAGGAGAACGATGGTGGCGACGACGGCGTGGCGATTTGGGGATTTTTTTCGCGCGCGATCGAGAGAGAGAGAGAGAGAGAGAAAGTGAGCGTAGGCGATCGATCTGTGCTTTTGTTAAATCGATATTTAGTTGCCCCTATGGATATACCCGTAGGTCCTTTGTTTGCGGCTCCGTAGGGGCAAACACCAAATTAAGAATTAATATTTTTATTCTTGGACATCTATGCCTGTAGGGGCAACCTTTTAGCCCTACGGATTAATCCGTAGGGCCAAGTTAAATCTACCCCTATGGATTCCAATATCCGTAGGAGCAACCCCTATTTTACTAGTGAATCTTTTCTAATCTTATTTCCAATGATACTAACATATATTTATTTATTTCACACCGTACAAAGATACGATGATGATGTGAACCATTTGTAAATTAAGAAATTTTGTCTGTTTTTTAATTATTTAATTCCAATTAATTATGAGAAAGCCATATGCCCCCTCTGCATTATAATGGTGTGATAGTATTTTGCACTTGTTTATAAAAAAGAAGTATTTTGCATGTGAGATGCCCATATCTATTAAAATAAAGGTTTAATACTACACAATCTTAACTAAAACTGTCTATTATCTTCATTAAAAATCTTTAATAATCTTTTCAAATCTTTTGTCTATGATACATACATTAACATATATCCACATGTATAGCACGTGCAAAAAGTTGATGATATGGATCATCATAGGTTTAACGATTTTTATCATTTCTCTTAGTAAATAATTTTAGTTAATTGTGAGACCGATACACGTGCCCTCTACTGGTTATAATAGATGGATATATAGATAGATAGTATATATCACACCTTCATAAATGTCCAACTCTATTGTTAATTATTTTCTTTTTATAAAACAATAGCATTTTATGAGTGACATTTTCAAGCTGTGCAACCGCTATTCTATTTTCTTAAGAGAAATACTTATTCAATCCACACGGTGGAATCCACATCATCTATAAGGACTTTTATTGGCTATAAAATAAGAATCCACGTAATCTATGTACAAAAAGCGTTTTATACTCATAAACACAATCTAAAAGGAACCCAAGTGCCCAAAGTCCAATTCATATGTAACTATTGATTTTCTTTTCTTTTCTCTTTTTCCCCCTTGTCAGAAACAATTAGAAACCATAAGCAAACCTCCTATTTTAGGTCTAATGTGCTGGATCCAACCAATTTGGACAAAGTAAACCAAATAAAAAAACAAAATAAAAATTATAAACTAAATAAAAAAACATAAAACACCATTAACGGAAAACGAGGAAAAACCCAATTTCCTTAAAAACTTGAAGTTCTTTCTTCCTTCAACATTTACTTCTAATTTCTTTTTAAAATTGATGTGGTTTCCGGCCTTCATTATTGGGTCGGATCCACTGATTAGGGGACAATTCTGCAAATATTGAAATTTTTGGTGGTGGGAATTGTAAATGGGCTTCTTGTGTTGTTTCAAGGCTAGTGTTGATCGTGAGAAGAAACAAGGATCCAAAAAGATTAATGGAGGAGAGAGAGCAAGAGAATTGGGGAGCACTCTTGCAAATCTTGTGGACAACATCTCCCTTGAATCAAGTATGTTCTTTCTATTGCAAATTTTATGGTTTTTTTATTTTTTGAATTATTATAAGATTAGAAAAATTAGGTGTGCAAATTCATTGATTTCAATATGTAAATGTATTAGAATATAAAATATATTCCCTCAAACCCACCATAACTTCGAAGTTTTGGTGCAGTGGATGGGACATTTCATATGGTATCAGAGCAACCCAGATTCGATTCTCATCGGGCGCGTATTAAATGCGGTTTTATTTAAATTAAAAATACCGCTGCGCAGAAGCCCAGGTTTCGACCCAAAGGGATTTCGACATGCGGGGTGTGTTAGAATATAAAATTCCTTATCATAACTTTGGAGTTTTGGTGCAATGAAAGTGACATTGCACAAAATACATGTTCTTTTTAAAAGATGAGTTTTTTTAGAAGATATGTTTAATGCCCTTTTTTTAATCCCTTCTATGAATTCATGCATGCTAATTTCAAGTAATTTGTGCAAATTGAAAAAAGAATAAGATAAAAGAACAAGTTGATCTTCTAAAAGTTTTCTTCTAAAAGGACCATTTGAAACTCATGTAGAGGATAATTATGTCTTTGTATGTTGTATAAATAAATTTAAATAAAGATGTTAAAGTTTAATTGAAATTTTATTGTCAATACAATTTTGCACAAAGTATATAGAATGATGCCAACCTTTTGGGAAAATGGATCATCATCCTAAATAACTTACTAATAAATTTAAGACACTATAAATTTGTAACAAATATAATAAATACTGCTATAATAAATCATAAAAAATGCTTGAAAATGATGATCATGATTGCATGAGTTTTTCAATGTTCACAACTAATAACTTTTTAATCTACATTTACAATTACAAGTATTATTTGCAGATAGTTTCAAGCATAGATTAATAGCCGAGGAGATTTTAAAGATAAAAAATGGAAATGTTACAAACGAAGCCCGGGTCTTCAAATACAATGAATTGGTATCCGCAACCGAAAACTTCAAACCTGAGAGCTTAATAGGCGAAGGAGGATTTGGAAGAGTTTACAAAGGGAAACTCGACGACACAAAACAAGTAATCAATATGCATTTCTACTGTATTTTTACCTAATTTAAGAGTTCAAGAGAATTTATTTGTAAGATAAATTTAGAAAATTTTTGCAGGAAGTTGCGGTGAAGCAACTCGATAGGAACGGATTGCAAGGAAATCGAGAGTTTCTTGTTGAAGTGTTGATGTTGAGTTTACTTCATCATCATCATCTTGTTAATTTGATCGGGTACTGCGCCGAGGAAGGGCAGAAACTTTTGGTTTACGAGTACATGGTGAATGGTTCATTAGAGGACCATCTTCTTGGTAAATTACTTTTTAATTTTGTCGCTTATTCGAGTTGCTACTTTGTAGAAAATGCCTATTATAGCCCCCCCCCCCCCCCCCCCCCGCTAGGGTTTTTACTTTTCTTCATTTAGATGTTATACTTGCATCAAATCTTAAATTTACCCTGATGTTAAACCCTTGATTCAAGCTTAGATCGATATTCAGCTTGAAAAAGCCTTAAATCTTTATTTGATTGATATTTGTATAAGATACAACATTAATCTTCATATCTCCCCCCCCCCCCCCCCCCCCCGCGCGCGCGCGAAATAAGAGAGAAGATTTTCTTTATTTTTTCAGAAATATTAGTTTGTTCTTAGTACTTTTCTTAATATGTTTTTGGCTAAACTTCACTTAAATGCCATGACCATTTTTTAGACAAATATGAAGAGCTTATTTTTCAGTTTAATCATTCATTCTTTCGTGTGGAATAAAGAGTAATATAAGGGTAAACTTTACTAAACACCATTTACCTTTTGAGGTTTCTGAGATAACACTATTGAACTTTCAAAATGCTATAAAACCTTATCGAACTACCAATGTTGCCTGAAATCATTAGTTTGATTAATTAGTGCAAGCCATGATTGGATTGAATAACCCCCAAATGTATTATGGATAGATTAAATAGACTCAAAATGAACGGAATATGGCATTTTTTTAACAAAAATACCGTTCATTTCTTCGACAAAAATTCCCTTCAATGGGGGTTTATAGCATTTTTAAAATTTAATGGTGTTATCTCAAAAACCCTCAAAAGTGGATGGTGTTTAGTAAAGTTTACCCTATGAAGAAAAGAAGGTTCTAGCCGGAAACAAGATATTAAACTGGAAAAATACCAAAACCTTGCGGTAATTATTTGAAAACTGCTACGGTATAGTGCGCGCCCGCCCAAAATTTACAAAGGAAATGGTACCTGCCTATAAAGCATCAAAACATACGGTATTTTAGTGAAAACATAGCATTATTTTCATGTTAAGATTCATAAATTTCCTTTGTTATAGATCTCCCCCCAAACAAGAAACCCCTAGATTGGGACACCAGAATGAAAATTGCCGTAGGCGCAGCAAAGGGCCTCGAATACCTCCATGACACAGCAAACCCCCCAGTGATATATCGAGACTTCAAGGCCTCTAACATCCTCCTTGACGGGAATTTCAATTCCAGGCTCTCTGATTTTGGGCTGGCCAGGGTCGGGCCCCGCGGGGACAAGAGTCACGTGTCGACACGGGTGATGGGAACATACGGATACTGTGCGCCGGAATATGCGTTGACCGGTCAACTCACCACGATGTCCGATGTGTATAGTTTTGGTGTGGTGTTTTTGGAGATTATAACGGGGAGGAGGGCAATAGATACGTCCTTACCTTCGAGTGAGCAACAACTTGTTCAATGGGTATGTTGATTAAATTTTTATTTTTGGTTTTATATATAATTTTTTTGGGCTAAATTAAGCTGAAAGATCCTTAACTATTGCTGTTTTTAACTGAACCATCTTAAAGTTTTTTATTATAGTAAACTCCAGCAAACTTTGTTTTAAGAGGGCTTTCTTTTTCTTAGTAAACACCCCTTATATGTAGCACTTTAAGGGAGTTTACTGCAATAAAAGAATAAGGTAGTTTAGTGAAGAGCAGCGATAGTTAAGGATATGTCTTAGTGTAATTTAGCCAATCCTTAAATTTAGTTTAGCAATCATAATATGTCGGATAGTGCATTCATGCAATAGGGTTCCATTTTTCCGATACATTGGCTAAAACTACGATAATGATTTTTTTTAGGTATCACAGCAAGCCCTTATAAATTGTTCTCATTTAAGCTTGACGGTATTTTAGCCAAAAAGAGGGAAAGGAAAAAACCTCCCTTACGACCAAAGTTTATTGTAATTAAATAACTTCATGGTAGTTTTGAAAATTAGCTATAGTTAAGGGTATTTTAGTGAAACATACCCTTTCTATCACACATAATTTTTTTTTTTAAATCTATCTAGCAATTATGATACTATAGAAAGTGCCATAGACATGAATTAATCAAGGCTGAATTTCAGTAAAATACCATGGATTTCAGCTTTTGCAGGACTCTATGAATTATCTAATCTTGTGACAGACAGCAAGATTAGTTAACGTCTCACATTTGTTTCCATTTCATCTGTCTATTTTCCTTTTTAGGATTGTTGTATATGTTAAAAGAGATATTTGATTGATCGGTTCTAGGGAAAATGCTGCAAGCGTTCATGGAAAGAGAGTAGAATCATAGCTCCGATGAAAGTAATTAAAGTGGTGCACATTAGAGAAACATCGATGAATAGTTATAATCTTGTCATAGCTATACTCCTTTTTCAACTTGAATCATGCATGTATACCACAAAATTGTATATTTAGTATTTCACATTTTGTATTGAATTTTCTATGTTATGTCCATTTCTATATCAATAAACATGAGCTAGGATGAATTTCACTGAAATACGCTAAACTTTGCCTGATTTTCAAGTTGGCACTTTAATGCATATAAATTAGGGTTGTTTGCATAACCCCAGTTACTTCACCCTCTATAGCACTTACACCGCTCAAGTGATAAGTATGTTTGATCTCGACCAAACCCCTTAAAACACTCAAATTCAATTCAAAACAACTAAAATGATGTCTAATGTTAACTCTAGAAACCTGTTTGTATTATTGAGAGTTGAATTGCGAGTTCTTTTGAGTGTTTTGCTCAAAAACACAGAGGGGTGTTTGCGCTAATAAACCAGTAAAGTGGGTATAAAAGCTCTATGCATATAGGGGTGTTATGCAATTAACCGTATAGAAATAATCTAGATGTTGGAAATTGATAAAGATTTAAGGTATTTATCTATAACCGCCAAGTTTAGAATTATATTGAAATTCATCTATAAGCAATTAGCCTCATGGTTTGGAGTGTGTATAAAATCAATCAATGGAGACAATTTTCTCCAATTCTCACAAAATTACGGAGGCCGAAACCTCACTTCAAACATAAGAAGAGATTTGAAACACCCGATCTTTTACTCGAAGGAAACTTCCCCACATAACTATATTGAACTTTCCATATTATGTCCAAATTTATATCAATTTATCAATATACATAAGCTAGGCTAAAGTCCACTAAAATATACCCTAAACGTGGTATGATATTCGTAAAAATACCTTAGCGTATACAAACTAACATGCATGAATGCAAAACCAAAAGGCGTATTTCATCGAGGATAAAACCAATAAAAAGTTCAATGCATTTATATGTAATTTACAAACCATTAATATACGAGCAAAATTTTGCAGGCCGAGCCGCTGTTCAAAGATAAGAAGAGATTCATCGAAATGGCCGATCCTTTGCTAGAAGGAAACTTCCCGACAAAAGGTCTGTACCAAGCTCTTGCGGTCGCAGCGATGTGCCTTCAAGAAGATGCGAGCACACGCCCCCTCATTAGCGACGTTGTCACTGCTCTCGAATATTTATCCGTGCCGAAAATAGATAAAAATTCGATTCCAAGGCCGCCGTCTCATGATTCAGAACTAGAAAGAAGCAATGAAGAGGAAGGTACATCATTGCAATTGAAAGACGAGAGCAATGAGGCGAGTTGCTATTCTTCTTCTTTGAAGGCCAAGAAAAATGTTAGCAAAGTTTCAATGTAAGGGATGAGAATTTGGACCAATTGTTCTCTCCATATTGATTGTATAGGTGAAAAATGCATTCATTATAATTATGAAGGGTGGTTTTTGACATATCATATATGATTTGTATCCATGAAGTGTTGTTATATGAATACTTTAGTTTCAATGTGAGATTGAATTGATTTTAATTGTTAAGGCTAAAGTACAAATTGACAGTTTCCATGAATTAAGGGTGATTTTTGATGTGTAGTTTGTTTTAAAGTGTTACGGTGATGATCGAGAGAAATATACTTCTCTTTTGATGGCTTTGAATTTTAGTTTGTTGTGTTTGTAGAAAAGATTTTGCATTCAATCAATATGGTGACATAAACAGAGATTTTTCTTTTAAGAAAAACATAAAGGATAAAAATTTGGAAATGAATTGCATTGCAATTAAAAAGAAAGATAGCAATAAAGAGAGTTCTTCTTTTTAATTGCAATGCTATCAATGGAAAGTTTGAATGCAAGAGATTGAAATGGAAGACAAAGTGGTTAAAAATTTCTTTATTACTATTATTAGGTTGTCCTCGTCATCTCAATAATTTTGTTGAATTGCGTTCTACCGCTATCCACGAATAAGTTACCAGTTTTTATTTTAAAAAATTAAAACAATTCCAATCCATGACTCATAACCAACAATTTTCATTCCACTTGTGGTGCACACATACAAAATTATAGTAAAACCGGTAATTTAATCGGAGAGAGCTTTTAATAAATGCAAATTAGATCCAAAAGTTTTTTTTCTTCAAAATATTTTCTCAAGATTTATGTTGCAAATTTGCTTTGCGCTGGTTTATTAGTTTATTCCGAAACATAAAATCGACCATGTGCCTGTATGGATATGGATGCATTGGAAACAAAACATTGAAAGATGACAAAAAATAAAAGGCTCAAAACCGGAAAACCCCTCTAACATTTAAAAAACCGCACTTTACCCTCCTCACTTAACTTCCGTTACTTTTTCATCCAAATTTTTCTTGACTTGATGAAAATACCCTTGACTTCCTCTAAATACTAATTTTTTTTGGTTTTGTAAGGGTATTTTGGCCAAGTCATGATTTTTTTGGATGAAAAATCTAATGGCAGTTAAGTGAGGGGGCAAAACGAACGGTTTTAAACGCATAGGAAGGGATTCCCCTTTTTTTAGCCAAAATCGAGGGAGGTTTGCTGCATTTAAGCAAAAATAGATTAAAAACAAGATAACAATGATTTTATCTGGTTGAAAATAGAATTTTATCCACATCCTTATCCAAAACTTTTTTACAGTTAAATTAACTGTCTAATGACCTGATCAAACAAACATTTTGCTGACGTGTCGTGATTCTGAGAGCACCCAGATTCGCAAATCCAGCCGCGGTGTTTTTATCCTCTGTGGATGAGAAGATAATGGTGAAACTTACTGTAAAGGCCTCCACCTTTTCACATTTTGCATCCTCAGATTATATTTTGTTCTATTTTGCAATCTTGGAGCTAATTATTTGGAGAAGGACCAAAATACCCAACTCCTAAACCACTTATATATATTTTGTTCTATTTTGCAATCTTGGAGCTAATAATTTGCAGGATTAGTTCTGTAACTTCACTCCTAGATAAAAGGAAATCTCAACAAACCAACATTAGATTATATAAATATAAATTAAATATGGACTTTATTTAAAAAAGGAAACAACTATATAAAGGATAAAGAATCTGCGATTTCCCAAAAGCAAAAATCCAATAAAAATCTCTCCTTTTTAAAAATTCTTAATTCAAGTCTCAGCAATGGCGTCGATCCCTTGCGCGATTCTTCTCTACGCCCCATCATCATCATCTTCCTCGATCTCATCTGAGTTCAAATGTGGATCTCAATCGCGTAATCCAATGGAGAATCTCATCAGAAAGAGCCTTGGATGGGTTAAGGCTTCAATGGCGAGGCCCAAAGTGGGGCCTAATGATGTTGATGAGGTGATTTTTTTTCTTTTCATTTTTTGAAGTCTTAATTGGTTTTTGGCAATTGGGTTTTTTTGTTAAAAATGAGGAATTTTGGTGAAAGATTGCATCTTTTAGATGAATATTGGTGATTTATTGGAAAAAATATAAATTTTTTTCGTTTTTATATGTTTTTATCAAATAGTTTTTGTAGAGGATTGTTCTGTATTGGGAATTTGCAAATTCCATGACTTATTCCCCTTAGTACTATGTAAACGAATACGAATAATACGATGCCCGACTTTTATAAATTATTGATAGTTATTTTTAATTTTGATGACCATTCGTATCTTTATCCATAAATATGATGACACTTATATCTGATTCTGTTCCGTTCGCAAACCCCATAAAAAAAATTGTACTGTTTAATTTTCTCATATATGCTTCAAACTTTTGCCAGTAATTAATGTTTCCGATAACTGTACGGATTTACCGTATACAGATATGGTAGCACTTATATCCTCTTCGTATCCGATCCGTCTACATTCCTACAACAGATCTATAGATTTGGGTGAAAAGAAGATGGCATGTTTCATCGGTTTAAATTTATGTAAATTTATGGTTTAATATTAGTAATTTACTTGGGGGTCCTTATGTGCTTTTATTGATTTAGATCTTGTAGTATTTTAAATCTTAACCTTTTTAAAGAAAAAATTACACCTATTTGAATTTCTCCTAATTTTACAAAATGATTGTTTGATGATTGTAATCCTAACATAAAATTTGAATATGACTGCAGAGAAGCAGATGATATGAGAAGCATGCGGCAGATCAATGGCTTCATCAGCCTTTAGTTTAATCTTCATAATTTGCTTATGAAATTTGTAGCTATGTTTAATTTTTTTGAATAGTCCTTTTTTTAATGACTATTGATGGGTATGATTTACTCTCTGTAAATATTATGTTTGCTTCTATAAATAAATAAATAATTTAGTAGCATTGTGCAATTTTCAAGTGTTGGATGCAGTCAATGTTCATTTCAATAATATTCAATCTTGTTTGCAATATTACAAAAGATTGTTCCTTCAAAAAAAATCACAAAAGCAAAGACAAAATCATAACTATAATTGGATGTGACATTATGTTTTTATCATTTTCATCCTACTGTAAAGTTCAAATAGTGATACATTATCTGCATTATCTAACAAATAACAAATAAATTCTGCACAAATTCACACAGCTTGTACACAACCAATTTAAAGAACACAGCAAACAATACAAACTTACTTGAAGTAGAGTTCAAGAAGCTTCTTGGTTGTATCGAAAATGCTCGTAAATGGGTTGAACTCAATCGGAGCTTTTAATCCTAAATCGGGGAATTGATTCGTGAGAGCTTGTTGCATTCCGTTTTGAGACATCATCAGTGCGAGCTCACTATTTGACATCACCTCACAATCTTGCGGGGTATCTTTGATCTTGCTAGGGTCGTAGCCGTAATTTGCTAAATACGATTTGTATTTACAATTTGTATTTCTCGATGAATTCTGGTCCTGGAGTCGGTGTCCTCGAGTAAATCTGATGAAAATTAATTGGATTGTTTGATTTTTAAAAAAAAAGGAAAAAAGAATGCCATAATAAGGTAATCTTCATTATCAACATAGAAGCAAAAGAGAAGGATAAAAGCAACATGGAAGCAAAAGAAAGAAAAAGAATCAATTCAGTAAAAAAAATACCATGGGCTTTTCACATTTTTTCAGATAAATATCATATACTTATAAAAATAAAGACCACAACATGGTAGACTGCAAATACAGACCATGTGATCTTTCAACGATGTTTTCGACTAGAAAGGCAAAGACGTTATAAGGGTAAAATGGTTCTCTTGGAAAATTGAAGATGGTAGACGTTGAAAGCTCGTGGTAATTACTTGCAATCTTTTCAGGTAAATGGAATTTATTTGTTATTTATAAAGTACATGGTAATGGCTTGATGAATGAATGTGTGCTTCACTTCTCTTTTTAAAATAACATACCAACTAGGTCTATTAGCTTCATGAGTATTTGTGAGGGTTAAAGGGCTAGGTTACGTACCATTATATAGCTGATATGTTGTTTCTTTAATTTGCCAAGAAGTGGAATTTCTTGAAGATTTATATTACCTCCTTAAGTTGTAATTCGTAGCTTTTCTCATATCATAATATTAATGTTTTATTAGGCTAGAGCCTTATCAACCCAATCCTCTTTCCTTAAAAAAATATGCTAAGGTTATGTAATACAACTGAGTCTTTTATCCCAAGCAAATAGGGTAGGCAGCATGAGCCAACATGAGAATCTAAAACAATTGAACATATTTTTTTAAGATGTTCTTTTGTAAAATCGATATGGAATAATAAAAGAATTTATGCAAGATTAAAAGAAATCCAGCATCAATGTTCTCATTATGGACGAAGTGGAGAATCAAAAGGGCCGACAAGAAAATTAGGAACGCTTGGGATATATATGTCATGGCATTCTGCTGGTGTATTTGGGCCAAAAGGAATTTCAGGATCTTCCATGATAAAAAGTGTTCTTTAGTTGTACTTTATAAAGTTAATATTCTGCCGGACTTTTGGACAAATACTTTGAAGAGGAGGATGTCTACATCTACATAATCTATCAATTTTTTGAAGAACTTTGTGAATGGCAAAAGGGCAAAAGGGAGACCGAAGAAAACATGGATAGAGGTGATACGAAACGATATGGTTGCCAAAGGACTCAATGAAAGTATATTGTTCGATAGGAGTGAGTGGAGGCGGA
Source organism: Agapanthus africanus (assembly GCA_030015575.1). Lineage (NCBI taxonomy): Eukaryota > Viridiplantae > Streptophyta > Magnoliopsida > Asparagales > Amaryllidaceae > Agapanthus > Agapanthus africanus. Next base: position 20,461,561 of record JASDDO010000028.1, on the reverse strand, counting down.
GGATTCATGTGCTGGACCCGGCGTGATTCTCATGTTGGTTCATGTAGCCTACCCCATATGCTTGGGATAAAAGACTGAGTAGTTGTTGTTGTTGTTGTTGTTGTTGTTTTGTGAATAAATAGTTTAAATCACTTTTTAGTTAATTTTTTTGTTGTCTATGGAGAAATGTTTTATTTGGCTAGGGTTCTATTGACTCTATCCTTTTTCTCGAAAAAAAAAAAAAATGAACCAACATGAGAATCACGCTGGGTCGAGCACATGAATGCCAGTAGCAAATGGCATGCATAAAACTACCAAACTTGAGGGTGAGAAAACTTATTTGAAATTCCACGTGGCAAGAACTACCAAACTTGAGGGAAACTTTTAACTGCCCAAACCTTCTCAAATTGTTCAACAATTCCTTTTGGCTTAATTCCCAAAAACTACCAAAAACGTAGAAATTGTGGCCAGTAACTACCAATTTTTTTTGAAAATTACGGAAAACTAACATCCTTCAACTTTTAAAACTAGGTTGGTAGTTTACTAAACAAATTTGGTAGTTTATTGAACATTTACTAAACAAATTTAGTAGTTTATTGTTTATTAATTTTACAAGTTTCCGTAGACTTGGTTGTTTCCTGTAATTTTCATAGAATTTAGTTGTTACTTGCAACAGCCCCTAACTTTTTGTAGTTTTTGGGAATTAAGCCAAAATATAAATTGCAAATGACAGTGTAATGAGATAAGAATATCTCAAACTCCTAGAAACCTTGCATAACTGGCCTAAACTAACAAGTGAAGTAATGAATACCTTCACCTTATTTGTGTGTAGGACGGATTTTCATGCTTAACTAATTAGTCTATTTTCACATAGTGTTGGAGATATACACAATGATATATAGTAAATTTATTTCAAATGGTAGAATTTTTATTTAACCAACTTTAAACTTAAAGACAGGGGCCAACTTAATAACAATACCTATCATCGTTAGCATTCAACTTCGATCGTAAGCCTTACCTGTGTACAATGGCAATCTTCTTGTCCTTGACCAGCAAATCCAAGCTTGAGCGAGGCTACTTCAAACCATCTTCCAGAATACCTTATCGGATCAAAATTCTAAGCCGTCATTCCTCTCATCATCATCATGTTCATCCCGGTTTGTTCATTCGGATTTATCATCAAATTTCAAAATGCTACCCTTTTCTATGGAGGTCACAGTTTGCCACAAATTTCGATGATCGTAAATTTCACCCGCTAAAACCTACAAAAATAGATAATTTAGCATATATTACTGATTATAGAGAAAACCAAATAGAATGAAAACTAGTTTTACCTGGTTTGGTGAAGAAGCGAGTACCAGCGAAGTGGCAAAGCAAGAGAGAAGACGCCTTGTAAAAGCTGCGGCCTTAGATGTCGTCTCAGCTGAAGAACAATTTATAGTTCTTTTACATTGTAAATCATAGTTTCTTCTATTAATTCTGTGGAATTTGAACAGATGAAAAAGTAAGGCAATAAGAGGCTGACATTAAAAAATTGATGAGGGTGAGAAAATTTAATACCTTGACAACCCACAACAGTAAAAACACACGTTTAATAACAGATCCTAGATGCTCATAGCGTATGTGGAAAAAGACGATTAGACTGCATATTTCAAATTTATTGGATCAAATTAGTACAAAAAGAAAATGGCACAATATTTGTACCCAACCCCAATCCAAGGGTGCAAAAGGGAAAACAATTGAAATACTCATAAACTAGGTGAGAAGGTGCACAAGTGAAAATGAACTAGTCCCCAATTTCCAAAAGCCAATCAAATAGAAAGGGAAGGGATATAATTTCCTCGGATAGAATCATAGAATGAAGTCAATGAACAACACAAGAAAGAGTGTGTTACTCTTCACAGAAGAAAGTGCATTGTGTTCAATAAACAACCGGTCACTTTTAGTCAACATAAGGCCCTAAAGAATGTGTTACTCTTCCAAAAAATGCTCCGGATTGCAACGTATCAATTAATAATTAAATAAATTGTATTGATAGCTGAACGGGAAACTCTGCAGCTGATTTTCTTCAACTTAGTTGATAATCTAAAAGAATTAAAAAAATGAATAAAGAGCCTTATCACTAATTACAGCAACACCAACAACAAGCATTTAACCATGTTCCTTTAGGTTTATCTGTATAGTGACACCATTAACTATAATTTTGTCACTTCTTCTAACCAAAGCATGCACATGTCCTAACCATCTCAATCGGTTTTCTCTCTCGTTGATGGAGCTCCTTTTCGGGCCTCCGTCAGATGTTGTCTTCCATTGATCTCGAGATGAACTGGGTTGATTGTCCTTCGTTGCGTGTGGGTCTCAATGGATTTTGAGAGGACAAAGTGGGATGAGGAGGCTACTGCCGTGTACCTGCAAAGAAGTCCCGGGATGGTTTGGTACCACCGAGGACCCTCCGACGCTCAAGTCAGTGACGAGATCCGAGCAGAGTAACGGCGTAAGTGTAAAGAATGGCTTACTTGACCCCTCTGTGATGGGGGTTTATATAGCGGTGGTGGCACGCAGCAGCAGGCGCGAGAATCTCGCCGGCAGTTACGCCCCCCGACGTCACGCCCGCGCGGAAAGCGGATCGCCCATTAATGGGGATCGCAAGGGCGTGGAACGTGGGATGGTGTTGGCGTAGAATCTGCGCATGGCGAGATTCGCGGAGCGGCGGTTACACCTGTGAGCGGTGACTTTGGTCGGTCGGAGGGGCCGAGGGATACGGCCTCGGCTGGGGAGCACGGAGACGAGCAAGAGGGCCGAGAGGGCCGAGGAGTCTTGGGCCTGTGGCAGCTCGGGGTGAGCTGAGGGGCCGAGGAGGCTAATTTGCAGAGGGCCCGAGGAGGGCCGGCTTGCGCTTGCAGGTCGGGTACAAGGGTGGCCTGCTTGGCCTCTGTGGGCCTTTTATTCTGGGTCTTGGGACACGTCACCTACCACGTGTCACGATCTTGGGGATTGCCAATATCGAGCATCATTATTAGCCCCCCACTCGTGTCCCGACCAGCTAGTGGGTCGGGTCAAGAGTGGACTGCTGGGCCGTCTGGGGTAAGCTTCGTCCTAAGGTTTCGTCGGGTCGCGTCCCCAGGCAGTGAGCTGTCTTTTCTTCCAGCTTATCGGGGCGAGATCTCTGCATTTAGGGAAGGTGCGCCGATTCGTGCGTCCTGCCACTGAAATGATGGTCCACGTGTCGAGCGCCGGTTGGCCGACGCAACGTGTGCAGACCTGTGGACTGATGAGGCGCAGCCCAATGTGGGCGTGACACATGGAGCGATCGATCGTCGAGTTGATTTCAATCACTTGCCGAGTGTGCCAAGTGCTGCTGAGAAGAAGGCATCTCCATGGTCCCGGAGTCGAGGGGGGATTATTCAGACTTGGATATACCTGATGTCTTTTGTTGGGGCTTCGGATCCGTTGCATGTGATGGGCTCGGTGGCTGCCCGCTGGGGATACGCCGAGCAGGAAGGAACTCGGCGGCCTCGCGATGAGGGCTTCAGACCATCAGCGTCTGATGGGCAGGAGATGCCCGCTGGGGATGCGCCGAGCAGGAAACAACCCGGCGGCCTCGCGATGAGGGCTTGAGATCCTCAGCATCTGATGGGCAGGAGGATACCCGCTGGGGATGCGCCGAGCAGGAAGAAACTCGACGGTCTCACGATGAGGGCTTTAGACCATCAGCGTCTGTTGGGCAGGAGGATGCCCGCTGGGGATGCGCCGAGAAGAAAGGAACTCAACGGCCTCGCGATGAGGGCTTCAGACCATCAGCGTCTGATGGGCAGGAGGATGCCCGCTGGGATGCACCGAGCAGGAAGGAACTTGGCGGTCTCGCGATAAGGGTTTGAGATCCTCAGCATCTGATGGGCAGGAGGATGCCCGCTGGGATGGACCGAGCAGGAAGGAACACGGCGGCCTCACGATGAGGGCTTCAGACCATCAGCGTCTGATAGGCAGGAGGATGCCCGCAGGGGATGCGCCGAGCAGGAAGGAACTCGGCGGCCTCGCGATGAGAGCTTGATCCTTGACGTTGGAGGGGCCGTGAGAAGCCTGCGAAGGATGGCCGAGCAGGGTAGCTGCTCGGTTGCCTCTTGGCGAGGGCTTTGATCTCTGGCGTCGTGGGTAAGCAACTACCGGCCTGAGATGACCGAGCAGGGTAGCTGCTCGGGTGCCTCTTATGAGGGCTTTTGATCCTTCAGGACGGGGACCGAGCAGGGTTACTGCCCAGTGCCTCTTGGCGAGGACTTTGATCCCTGTCGGTTGTGATAGAAAGCTACCAGCCGGGGATAGCCGGGCAAGGACCCGACTGCCTCTGGGAGGACTTTGGTCCTTGGCGCGAGAAAAAGCTATAGGGCTGTAAGAAGCCTACCAAGGACCCTTGGCCGGATAGGGTTACTGCCCGGTGCCTCTTGGCGAAGGCTTTTGTCCTAAAGGATAGCCGAGTGAGGGAACCTCGGACCTCGACTGCCTCTGGGAGGGCTTTTTTGATCCCCGGCGTTGTGGCAGGGAAGCTGCCCGCTGGGGATAGCCGAGCGAGGGGACCTCAGGCTCGACTGCCTCTGAGAGGGCTTTTTTGATCCCCGGCGTTGTGGCAGGGAAGCTGCCCGCTGGGGATAGCCGAGCAAGGGAACCTCGGGCTCGACTGCCTCTGGGAGGACTTTCTGATCCCTGGCATCGTGGTAGGGAAGCTACCCGCCAGGGATAGCCGAGCGAGGGATCCTCGGGCTCGACTGCCTCTGGGAGGACTTTCTGATCCCTGGCGTTGCGGTAGGAAAACTACCCGCCAAGGATAGCCGAGCGAGGGATCCTCGGGCTCGACTGCCTCTGGGAGGGCTTTCTGATCCCTGGCGTTGCGGTAGGGAAGCTACCGGCCAGGAATAGCCGAGCGAGGGATCCTCGGGCTCGACTGCCTCTGGGAGGACTTTCTGATCCCTGGCGTTGCGGTAAGGAAGCTACCCGCCAGGGATAGCCGAGCGAGGGATCCTCGGGCTCGACTGCCTCTGGGAGGCCTTGCTGATCCCTGGCGTTGCGGTAGGGAAGCTACCCACCAGGGATGGCCGAGCGAGGGATCCCCGGGCTCGACTGCCTCTGAGAGGACTTTCTGATCCTTGGCGTCACGGTAGGGAAGCTACCCACCAGGGATAGCCGAGCGAGGGATCCTCGGGCTCGACTGCCTCTGGGAGGACTTTCTGATCCCTGGCGTTGCGGTAGGGAAGCTACCCGCCAGGGATAGACGAGCTGTAACACCCGAGCCCAATAGTACTATTTCTATTACTAGTTGAGTGTTATACATTGCTCATTTCAGTTATCCTGGTTGTTTGGTGCTTTTTGCTAAATTTTAACCGGTTAAGTCATTTTGGCATATAACAAATTTTAACACCTAAAATGAAATTAAAAATACCCATGTTGGCCTACTCGTCGCCACTAGTCGCGTGGTAGCGTCCGCGCGTCGAGATTTCGTCCCGTTCGGTGAAACGGGCAAGTTTGGACGACTACGCGCGCGTGCAAGTGTCCGACTTGGGGGCATGCATTTTAATCATTAAACACCTCTTTTCAAAATTTGGAACTCGCTTAAATTCCTATAATTTGAATTTGAAACATTTGGGCGCAACCCGGGCGCGATTTGGAGATATTTCATTTAGCGTCGAGATGCCCATTTAATTAAATATATTATAAAACTAAAATATATATTTATATATCAAACTGATTACTTATTTAACAGATTCAAACCTTTAAATCTTTTAAATTTTTGAGCCAGCCAATCACGAGGGGATTAATCCCTCGTGGGCCCCACCTCTCTTTCTCTCTCTCTCCGCCTCTCAATCCCTCTCTATCTCTCTCAAATCTTCTACTCTCTCTCTCCTAAAACTCTTTCTCTCTCACTATTATATATTCTTCGTAACAGTTCCTGCGTCCTCACCCAAAAACCACCACGAGAAACCCATCGCGAACCCCCGAACCCTAACCCTAGCCACCTCCTGCCGTCGCCGTCGACCTCCCCGTGACCTCGCCGTCATCATCCACACCCCCACAGCTTCGACCGCAACCCTCCTCCCTCCTTCCCGAGCCTGCAACCCAACCCCCGACGACACCACCTGCACGCAGATCTCGCCGTCGCCGCCGCCTCCCGTCGCCGACGACGCCTGAGACTCCCCCCTTCACCCTCGTCCCGACCTCCTCATCTTCTTCCTCCTTTCCCTCGCCTGCGTTGCACTGCACCCGAGCCTAACCCCATCACCCAACCCCAAGTCGCCGGGAAACTTGCCGTCGATCATCGCCGTCATTGCCAGAGCCACCTCCGACCACCTCCATCTCCCCTTGATCACCAGAGCAGGCCAGCACCCCTTCTACTCGCCGCACCACCCCTTTCCATCGAACCCCGAAATTTCCAGCCTTCGCTGCCGCCGTCGCTGCCTCGCCGGCGCCCCCCATCGCCGTCGAACCCGTCGTGGTTGCCCCTGGTTCTTCTCTGTAAGCATCTCTCTACCTTTCCCTTTCCTTTTCCCTTCGCTGGTCGATCGTCGTACGTGTATCGTGTTTTTTTTGCTAACTTGTTGCCGTTTTGACTTTTCGCCGGATTCCGGCCGTGCCGTCGTTTGGACCCGACTCTCCAGCGAAGTACTCTGGTCCGTATGGTCCCGCTGTTCGCTGTTTGGACTCGATCCGTGGCCGTGCATCCGTCTCGTGTTTTCCGCCGACGTTGCATTCGTGTTTTCCGGTTTGCGAAACCGTCGAGGCAAGATTTCTTGCTACATGCTACGTTAAACTAATTAAATATTTGACTCATAAAACTTGCTATATTAACTAAGTATAGTTACTTGTCTGATTGAATAAAATATGATATACATCATAATACTGCCAACTAAATCGTATTTTGCCACCATAACCTTAATAACAACTACCTGCTAATCATTTCACTATTTAGAGGATGATAGTCGTACACTTATATCTTCATTACCTGCTGTTACTAATATTGCGCTACACTGTGATCATTGCACCCCCAAGGGTGCTCGAACCTGCTAGTATAATACAACTGCAACATATTCATGTACCATTGTGATTAAATGACTATTATTGCTGTTCACTTTAAATTCTTGCTGCTGCTACTTATTCGATTGTATACCTGTTGAGAGCACATACTCGATTATATTACATATTGACCCGACCCTGCTACACTTGACATATACATACATACCGATACACCGGACATGGCACCCTATACATACCGACTCATTATGTTGTACCATGACATGACTTGTTACATGATCTCATGCCTAATGCCAACAAACCTGACTTGGGGTCCTCATGGACCATTCCTGTTGTCTATCCAGACAAACCTGACCTGTTACCTGATCCCGTGTTGGCATTAGTCCTTGATTACTGAATACCTGACCTGACATACATAACTTGGGGTTATGGGGAAATCAAAGGTGAAACCGACTTGTAACTCAACAGTTCGATACATGTTCTGATCAGTCTTACGGGCTTGGCCAGCCCCGGAGTGATGATGCTGACATCACTCGCCCATCCTGCTACCTATTACTGCCTAGCGGCACGTCTCGGATTCAGCCCCGAGAACCTTGACCGTGGTCCCGGGCACGCACGGGATACTATTGAGTTACATCGACGAGTCACCAATTGATTTCAAAGACTTTAGGGTAGAAACCTGATAGGACAGTTTAGTTACCGCTGCACATTACCTTGCACTGTTATTTCATAGTACTGCGTTATTCATGTTCATACCTGCATTGCTTATTACCATGTTATATTATTTGGTTGACATGACGCGCTGACGTCTGGGTTTTGCATGGCCCAGGTTCCTTACCACTACCGACGACCGAGCAGGAGTAGTTCAGCCAGCAGGCTGATCTGTGAGTTCCTTAGTGATTAGTTTATTTATTTCATTTCATTTCCAGATGTGGGCCCGCATTATGGGACGTACTGTTATTTATTGTATTGGATCATTTGCTTCCGCACTTATTATTTATTGACTCTTGTTATTATGGATTTGGACATGTTAGATTAGTTTATTATCTTGTTCTTGATATCCTTACAACCGTAATGTGACTGTGGATGGATACTTCCTACCCACAGGTAGCATGGTTGGCTATGTTACGTGCCCAATCTTGCGTACTCTGGGAAGCGGGGAGTGACATGGTTCTTTTGGTATCAGAGCCATGTTTAATTGGGTTGATTCTTTTGTAGTTGGGTATTATACCCGATACACGAACCAGAATACCCGTGATTAGGAAACATGTCCTGCCACCTTGACCGTTTTACCATCCTTGAATCATTCTTCCGGATCATGTCGACGTGCAAACTTACTTTGCATGTTAACTCGAAAACCTGATTTCTTGTTATCTCTAGGACTTAGGCGACTTGGGTGGAGTTAAGTAATTGTGGCTATGATACCGCGGCATAGTTACAATGCAGCACTCTATTTAAGTATCTCGGAGTTCTAGCCTTGATCTATATATCAAATCTATCATCATGCTAATGTTGGGTGTTTTGATTTCAGGAATATGACAGATAAGAATTTGAAGACGTACCAGAGACGTGCGGACAAAGCCGCCATGCGTAGAGTGATAAGGGAATTGCCGGAGAATCTAAAGAGACAGACCGAACTGAAACCGGCATCTGCACTGAACCAAACGTCTGTACGTAGAAGTATTCCGATGAACAGACGGAGCGTAGCACCAATGAAGAAAACAATTGTGGGTGATCGGAAAAGGAGCGTGATTTGTGACTACTGCCATGTACCCGGACATGTGCGGAAGGATTGTCGTAAGAGGCTGGGACTCTGTTTTGGTTGTGGAGCGGCAGATCACGCCGTTAGTGCTTGTCCGTCGAAGCTTCGTACAAGGGATGATATTCAGAAGCCTCCGCAGAAACAGCTGACTCAAGGACCTAATCAGGCTCGAGCTTTCACGTTGACAGCTGAGGAAGCTAAGGCATCAGGAGAAGTGGTTTCAGGTACTTTACTCGTTCATGGTTTTCCCGCATTGGCATTATTTGATTCCGGAGCATCCCACTGTTTTATGTCATCCCAATTTATAACTACACACTCGATTACCTGCACCACCCTGTCTAGTTTTTGGGACATACATACTGGGAATGGGAAAATCATAGCTAGTAAGGAATGTAGAGATTGTACAGTTGTTGTTTGCGGACGGGAGCTTTTTGCAGATTTCTTGGTGATAGATACGGGCAGCTATGAAGTTGTCTTGGGAATGGATTTTCTTGGCATTTTCCACGCCCACATTGACTGTAGGGCAAGGAAGGTAATTTTCCAGATTCCCGGACATCCTGAGTTTACCTTCACTGGGGGAAGCAGCTCTGTCGAGCCAGTCGAGTTTAGGGCTAGGCCGACGAACTGTGTTCTTGCGACTATGGTAGTGGATAGTAATGAAGAGCCGGCAGTTGTTCGCGACTTTAGGGATGTATTTGAAGATATATCGGGCTTACCGCCGAAGCGAGATGTGGAGTTCGCGATTGACCTTATTCCTGGTGCAGCGCCAGTATCAAAATCTTATTATCCGATGGCACCAGTGGAGTTGGAAGAAGTTAAGAAACAAGTTGGTGAGTTACTCGAGAAAGGTTGGATTCGAAGCAGCAACTCGCCTTGGGGAGCTCCAGTTCTTTTAGTAAAGAAGAAGGATGGCACGAGGAGGATGTGCATTGATTATCGAGAATTGAACCGGGTGACTATTAAGAACAAGTACCCGATCCCTCGCATTGGAGAACTTTTTGAGCAGCTTAGTGGCGCGAGAGTATTCTCGAAACTGGATTTACGATCCGGGTATCATCAGGTCCGAGTGAAAGCAGAAGACATCTGCAAGACGGCGTTTCGAACTCGATATGGACATTTCGAGTATCCAGTGATGCCCTTCGGAGTGACTAATGCGCCGGCAATATTCATGGATTTGATGAACAGGATCTTTTCACCATTCTTGGACCAGTTTATTATGGTATTCATTGACGATATTCTGGTGTACTCGAAGAGTCCGGAGGAGCATGCTGAGCATTTGAAGATCGCACTGCAGACGCTGAGACATGAGAAATTGTATGCGAAGATGAGTAAATGCGAATTCTGGCTGGAAGAAGTGAAATTTCTGGGACATGTCGTGTCGGGTAATGGAATCGCCGTTGATCCCGAGAAGATTGCAGCAGTTCGAGATTGGCCTATTCCAAGAAATGTTGCGGAGATAAGAAGTTTTCTCGGACTCGCCGGATACTACAGGAGATTTGTGGAGAACTTCGCTCGTTTGGCAGAGCCGTTAACCAAGCTCACGCGCAAGGAAGTACCGTTTGTTTGGACGGATGGATGTGCATTGACCTTCGAGACGTTGAAGCAGAAGTTGATAACCGCCCCTATCCTGACTGTACCAAATAATTCAGGAGGACTGGTGATTCACAGCGACGCATCTGGAAAAGGATTGGGATGTGTTTTGATGCAGAATGGGAAGGTCGTGGCTTACGCATCGAGACAACTGAAGACTCATGAGAAGAATTATTCGACTCATGACTTGGAGCTTGCAGCTGTGATCTTCGCCTTGAAAATTTGGAGACACTACCTCTTGGGCGAGAGAGTCGAAGTCTTTACAGATCACAAGAGTTTAAAGTATGTGTTCACCCAGAAGGAGTTGAACATGAGGCAACGCAGATGGTTGGTGCTGATGGCCGACTATGACCTTGATCTTAAGTACCATCCGGGAAGGGTTAACGTCGTGCCGGATGCGCTTAGTCGGTTACCAGCGATTCAGTTATTGACCGCACAGAGAGAGATCATCGCGGATTTTCGGAGATTTGACTTAGAGGTTGGGCTACCACATGCTATGGGGCAGTTGATGCAATTGCAAGTACAATCGTCCTTAGTTGAGAAGATTAAAGGGCAACAATGCTGTATGGGTGATTGTCGATCGGTTGACCAAGGCAGCTCATTTTATTCCTTTTCGGGTTGGTCAATCGACAGAGACTTTGGCAGAGCGGTACATGCAGGAGATTGTAAGATTGCATGGAGTACCGGTAAGCATCGTGTCCGATCGGGACACTCGGTTCTTGTCGCACTTCTGGAGGAGTTTACAAGAAAGTTTGGGGACTCGATTGAAGTTTAGCACAACTTATCATCCTCAGACGGATGGACAATCGGAGAGAACGATCCAGACCCTTGAAGATATGTTGAGGGCTTGCATGTTGGACTTCAAAAGTTCTTGGGAGGATCATCTACACCTGGTGGAGTTTTCGTACAACAATAGTTTCCAAGCGACTTTTCAGATGGCTCCGTTTGAAGCGTTGTATGGTCGTAAGTGCCGTTCACCTGTTTGTTGGGATGCTGTTGGTGAACGAAGGTTACTAGGACCAGATTGGTGGTACAGACAGTTGAGAAGGTGAATACAATCAGGAAGCATAAGAAGGCAGCTCAAGACAGACAGAAAAGTTGGGCCGACACGTCAAGAAGACCTCTAGAGTTCGCCGTGGGTGATTTGGTATTCCTGAAGATATCACCGACTAAAGGAGTGATTCGCTTTGGGAGTCGGGGAAAGCTTAGTCCTCGATTCGTTGGACCCTTCGAGATATTGGAGCGTGTTGGAGAGGTAGCGTACCGTTTGGCGTTACCAAAGTCATTAGCAGGAGTGCACGATGTGTTTCATGTATCTCAACTACGGAGGTATGTTCGCGATGAAACTCACGTCTTGGATCATTCGGAGTTGACTGTACGGGAGGACCTAACTTTTGAGGAGCGACCGGTTGAAATCAAGGATCGAAAAGAAAAGGTTTTTAAGAACAAGGTTATCCCTCTCGTGCTAGTTTCTTGGGGTAATCGATTGCATGGAGAATCCACTTGGGAGCGAGAAGACGAGATCCAGCAGAAGTTTCCTCACCTGTTCCTGTAGTTTGCTATCTTGTATTCTTGGAATTTCGAGGATGAAATTCTTTTGTAGTTGGGTATGATGTAACACCCGAGCCCAATAGTACTATTTCTATTACTAGTTGAGTGTTGTACATTGCTCATTTCAGTTATCCTGGTTGTTTGATGCTTTTTGCTAAATTTTAACCGGTTAAGTCATTTTGGCATATAACAAATTTTAACACCTAAAATAAAATTAAAAATACCCATGTTGGCCTACTCGTCGCCACTAGTCGCGTGGTAGCGTCCGCGCGTCGAGATTTCGTCCCGTTCGGTGAAACGGGCAAGTTTGGACGACTACGCGCGCGTGCAAGTGTCCGACTTGGGTCATGCATTTTAATCATTAAACACCTCTTTTCAAAATTTGGAACCCGCTTAAATTCCTATAATTTGAATTTGAAACATTTGGGCGCAACACGGGCGCGATTTGGAAATGTTTCATTTAGCGCCGAAATGCCCATTTAATTAAATATATTATAAAACTAAAATATATATTTATATATCAAACTGATTACTTATTTAACAGATTCAAATCTTTAAATCTTTTAAATTTTTGAGCCAGCCAATCACGAAGGGATTAATCCCTCGTGGGCCCCACCTCTCTTTCTCTCTCTCTCTCTCCGCCTCTCAATCCCTCAAATCTTCTTCTCTCTCTCTCCTAAAACTCTTTCTCTCTCTCTCTATTATATATTCTCCCTAACAGTTCCTGCGTCCTCACCCAAAAACCACCACGAGAAACCCATCGCGAACCTCCGAACCCTAACCCTAGCCACCTCCTGCCGTCGCCGTCGACCACCCGTGACCTCGCCGTCATCATCCACACCCCCACAGCTTCGACCGCAACCCTCCTCCTTCCTTCCCGAGCCTGCAACCCAACCCCCGACGACACCACCTGCACGCAGATCTCGCCGTCGCCGCCGCCTCCCGTCGCCGACGACGCCTGAGACTCCCCCCTTCACCCTCGTCCCGACCTCCTCATCTTCTTCCTCCTTTCTCTCGCCTGCGTTGCACTGCACCCGAGCCTAACCCCATCACCCAACCCCAAGTCGTCGGGAAACTTGCCGTCGATCATCGCCGTCATTGCCAGAGCCACCTCCGACCACCTCCATCTCCCCTTGATCACCAGAGCAGGCCAGCACCCCTTCTACTCGCCGCACCACCCCTTTCCAGGGAACCCCGAAATTTCCAGCCTTCGCTGCCGCCGTCGCTGCCTCGCCGGCGCCCCCCATCGCCGTCGAACCCATCGTGGTTGCCCCTGGTTCTTCTCTGTAAGCATCTCTCTACCTTTCCCTTTCCTTTTCCCTTCGCTGGTCGATCGTCGTACGTGTATCGTGTTTTTTTTGCTAACTTGTTGCCGTTTTGACTTTTCACCGGATTCCGGCCGTGCCGTCGTTTGGACCCGACTCTCCAGCGAAGTACTCTGGTCCGTATGGTCCCGCTGTTCGCTGTTTGGACTCGATCCGTGGCCGTGCATCCGTCTCGTGTTTTCCGCCGACGTTGCATTCGTGTTTTCCGGTTTGCGAAACCGTCGAGACAAGATTTCTTGCTACATGCTACGTTAAACTAATTAAATATTTGACTCATAAAACTTGCTATATTAACTAAGTATAGTTACTTGTCTGATTGAATAAAATATGATATACATCATAATACTGCCAACTAAATCGTATTTTGCCACCATAACCTTAATAACAACTACCTGCTAATCATTTCACTATTTAGAGGATGATAGTCGTACACTTATATCTTCATTACCTGCTGTTACTAATATTGCGCTACACTGTGATCATTGCACCCCAAGGGTGCTCGAACCTGCTAGTATAATACAACTGCAACATATTCATGTACCATTGTGATTAAATGACTATTATTGCTGTTCACTTTAAATTCTTGCTGCTGCTACTTATTCGATTGTATACCTGTTGAGAGCACATACTCGATTATATTACATATTGACCCGACCCTGCTACACTTGACATATACATACATACCGATGCACCGGACATGGTACCCTATACATACCGACTCATTATGTTGTACCATGACATGACTTGTTACATGATCTCATGCCTAATGCCAACAAACCTGACTTGGGGTCCTCATGGACCATTCCTGTTGTCTATCCAGACAAACCTGACCTGTTACCTGATCCCGTGTTGGCATTAGTCCTTGATTACTGAATACCTGACCTGACATACATAACTTGGGGGTATGGGGAAATCAAAGGTGAAACCGACTTGTAACTCAACAGTTCGATACCTGTTCTGATCAGTCTTACGGGCTTGGCCAGCCCCGGAGTGATGATGCTGACATCACTCGCCCATCCTGCTACCTATTACTGCCTAGCGGCACGTCTCGGATTCAGCCCCGAGAACCTTGACCGTGGTCCCGGGCACGCACGGGATACTATTGAGTTACATCGACGAGTCACCAATTGATTTCAAAGACTTTAGGGTAGAAACCTGATAGGACAGTTTAGTTACCGCTGCACATTACCTTGCACTGTTATTTCATAGTACTGCGTTATTCATGTTCATACCTGCATTGCTTATTACCATGTTATATTATTTGGTTGACATGACGCGCTGACGTCTGGGTTTTGCATGGCCCAGATTCCTTACCACTACCGACGACCGAGCAGGAGTAGTTCAGCCAGCAGGCTGATCTGTGAGTTCCTTAGTGATTAGTTTATTTATTTCATTTCATTTCCAGATATGGGCCCGCATTATGGGACGTACTGTTATTTATTGTATTGGATCATTTGCTTCCGCACTTATTGTTTATTGACTCTTGTTATTATGGATTTGGACATGTTAGATTAGTTTATTATCTTGTTCTTGATATCCTTACAACCGTAATGTGACTGTGGATGGATACTTCCTACCCACAGGTAGCATGGTTGGCTATGTTACGTGCCCAATCTTGCGTACTCTGGGAAGCGGGACGTGACACGAGCAGGGTAACTGCTAGGCCAACTCTTAATGAAGGCTTAGATCCTTGGGCGAGGTGGCCCTCGAGCCGCCGTGGCGAGCCCCCTCTGTGCGACCCCGTCAAGGGAGAGAGTGTCGGTCTATTCGGCCGGCGAGGGCGTTGATGGCGTTCGCCGGAGGAGGTTCACCCGCGCCTCCGGTGAGGGGGAGGCGCGGCTGGTATCTGGATCTTCAGGGTGATCGCTTGCCATGTGGATGGAGATCGGAAGGCCAACTTTGTTTTTCGTGGAGTTTCTGTTCCCACAGACAGCGCCAACTGATGGAGCTCCTTTTCGGGCCTCCGTCAGATGTTGTCTTCCGTTGATCTTGAGGTGAACCGGGTTGATTGTCCTTCGTTGCGTGTGGGTCTCAATGAGTTTTGAGAGGACAAAATAGGATGAGGAGGCTGCTGCCGTGTACCTGCAAAGAAGTCCCGGGGTGGTTTGGTACCACCGAGGACCCTTCGACGCTCAAGTCAGCGACGAGATCCGAGCAGAGTAACGGCGTAAGTGTAAAGAATGACTTACTTGACCCCTCTGTGATGGGGGTTTATATAGCGGTGGTGGCACGCAGCAGCAGGCGCGATAATCTCGCCGGTAGTTACGCCCCCCGATGTCACGCCCGCGCAGAAAGCGGATCGCCCATTAATGGGGATCGCGAGGGCGTGGAACGTGGGATGGTGTTGATGTAGAATCTGCGCATGGCGAGATTCGCGGAGCGGCGGTTACGCCTGTGAGCGGTGACTTTGGTCGGTCGGAGGGGCCGAGGGATACGGCCTCGGCTGGGGAGCTCGGAGACGAGCAAGAGGGCCGAGGAGTCTTGGGCCTGTGGCATCTCGGGGTGAGCTGAGGGGCCGAGGTGGCTAATTTGCAGAGGGCCCGAGGAGGGCCGGCTTGCGCTTGCAGGTCGGGTACAAGGGTGGCCTGGTCGGCCTCTGTGGGCCCTTTATTCTGGGTCTTGGGACACGTCACCTGCCACGTGTCACGATCTTGGGGATTGCCAATATCGAGCATCATCACTCGTCTTAATCCCTACAGGAGCGACCCCCAACTTGTTATGCATACACTTATTCCACTTCAACCATTCTTCATCGATCTCATGAACTACATCCTCATCGATCTCCCCAAATTTGGAGAAATTTACATATACTTGGTGTCATAATCATTAAGCATGCTACTATCACATTCAATAAAATGGCTACATGGTCTCCAATAGGGCAAAGATGCTCCAAATATGAATAATCCCAAGACTAGCATCATATCACACCAAATTTAGATTTCACATCCGATTTCAGTTCTCAAAGGATTTCACACTTCTTTTTCTTAATTTCATCAACAGCTACAATCGGAAAATGTGGTAAATTAATCACATAAAGCGCCCTCAAGAAATTCAAATCTTGCACTAAATTTCTACCCAAAAACCACAATTTTAAGCAGATAAGCAATTGCAAAATGGCAGCAAAAAAATTTCAAGAGCTCCGCTCACATTAGATCATTTAATTGCATAATTAAATTAAATTTCAAATTAGAAACAGAAAACGAAAAACAAATTCATACTTAGAAAGAGCAAGGGGGATCTGGGAGCTGAGGAGAGATGCTTGCGGCGGCGGCGGCGCCATGGCCTTCTAGAAGCTTCTAGAGCCCTCTCCCTTTCTCTCTCCTGCTCATCATCTTTCACATCCACACAAAAATAAAAGCTGCAAGCTTTTTAACGGGCGCTTCTCGGGTCGGATCCAGTATAGGATCCGAACTCTCAACCCGACCCAGTTTAGCGCTAGAAACCACGAGAAACTTGACACCTGTCCGTATTTGATTTTTATAAAATTTACTTCATAAAAAGCCCATGAAGTACAGTTAAATAACGAGAATGCCCCTTCTGTTCCTCCTATAAAATCCTCTCCTTTTTGACCTTTCCTTTTCTCTTATTAGTTTTCACAAGGGTTTCAGGAAAAATCGGTAAGCTATTAAAAATTATTTTTGTAGGAATTAGGTTTCGATTCGCTTCGATCTGTGCGTTAATCAGCGGACTGTGTTCGTCTCTGATTGCAGATTCGTGTTGTTGTTTGAGATCTAATGGCGACGGCGGAGACCAAAACGGCGGCGACTGAGGAGGCGAAGATCGATCTCTTCGAGGACGATGACGAGTTCGAAGAGTTCGAAATTGATGAAGGTGAGGAATTTATTTTGAAAATCTGTTGAATTTTTTGAGATATTTTAGTATATAATCAGTTAGATTAATAATGTTGCGAAAAGTGCGGATTTTGGTACTTAGGCTTAGGGTTTATGGTGGCGCTTAATCGATCTACGAGTCAAGATTAGATTGTAGCTTATATTGGTGTATACTGGCTAACAAATTATTTTGCATGAGATTTTTGATGTCAAAATCTAGCCTCTTGATAAATTATTTTGATTGTCGCTCTTTACACGCAAAGGGAATAATTAAAACGTGAGATTAGTTAAATAGGGCGACTGTAATCTAAAGTTTATTTATCCTGATTCATCTTTAGCTAGTGATTGATATCTCTTATTTGTAGATTCAATCATGAGTAATAACCCATTCGCGTATCTCCTCAAAGAGAAGCTAGAAGGTCCAAACTTCGTTATTTGGAGGATGAGGATAAAAATAATACTTGTTATCCGGAAACTTTATTTTGTCCTTTCTGAGGAACGTCCTCAGAATGCTGGGACCCCACAGAGGAAGTGGGATTATGCTGACAAGATAGTCAAGCGTGACATCTTGGCATCTATGTCTAATGCTCTCAAGCAGCAACACCATAAGTCGGTGCATGCAGCGGATATGATCCGCAATCTCACCAAAATGTTTGATGAGAAATGGAGAGCGGAGAGAGTCTGCTCTTTATATAATGCTAGATACAAAAATGAGTGAAGGGACTCCAGTTGGCGAGCACGTCATTGAGATGATGGGCTGCATTAGTGAATTGGAAAATTTGGGCTGCAGTATGACTGCTAAGTCCAAGGTAGACTCCGTTCTTAATTCTCTTCCCCGGTGTTTTAACCAGTTTCTGATGATTTATTGGATGAATAAACTGGAGTTCACCCTGCCAGAGCTTTATAATAAGCTCATCATGGCGGAACATCTCGTCAAGGATCAGGCCCAACATCAATCTCATCCATACAAGAAGAAAAGGATCCCTATGATTCAAAGCAAAAGGGGGACCTTCAAATTCCAAAGGAAATTGTTTTTACTGAAGCGCAATGGCCATCTTTATCTTCCCTCTTTAACATGAGAAAGGTATATGTTAAGCATACATTGAGTAGAACAATTCTGAAATGACATTTCTACTAACTTGTGGTGCAAGGGTGCTGGACCCACTGTCTAAATGTTGAATTTCTTGCAGTAGAGTAGAGAATGGTAGTTAAAAGAAAAGGAAAGAAGGATTCACAGAATTATATTCATCTATAAAAGTATAGCCAAAAGAATTGCTATTATATATTGATGGCTCTTGTATGTGTTTCTCATAATGTACTTAAATGAAGTTATAGTATTATTAGTACATTGATGATTCCATTTCCATATTCTAGCAAATTTGTGCTCGATTGTTGTCTTCCCAAATTATTTAGCTATGATTCTGATGATGTTAGTGACTTAGTTCTCATCTTCCAGGAGGGAGATGAGATCTCTCCAAGACATACATCAAGCATAGGAGTTTGATAGGATAAACCAATTGTCCACTAGGATCCACAGAACCCAATAAATATTGTTGAAGTTGATAGGATAAAAAAGAATCTTACCCTTATGAGTATTTTAAGGGAGAGGATTTAAGCCTTTTAGGATTATCTAATCACCTTGACCTAGTTATTGTTCCAGGTGGCGTGTCGTGCGATTCACCTTCTGCTACGTAAGTTTGTATCCTATGAAGCACGGACACTTCTAATTACTCGCCGTGTCCGTATCGGACTCTTGGACACTCAGACACTCCGCCCGATACGTGCCCGACACACTTGGGCCGTGGCCATCCATGTTGGACGTGTCCAACACTTATGGATGGTATTTTTATGTGTTATATATATTTGTTTGTAATCCAACCGTTGGCGGTTCCAAGTCCGGATGAGAAAGGATGATGGTTATGGTAGGCTTGTGACAGCCAACGTAAAACTTTGGCACATTTTATAACATGAACCATAATAAGAATATCGTTGGGGCGTCCCCTACTCAGTGACGCCCTACATCGGATCCCAGATGTAGTGTTAAGTGCAAAGGCTTTTAGGTTGTCGTCCGGAAACAGCGCACTACATTGGACCCGGGGTGTAGTGACAAATAAGCAAGGGTTTCATAAGATCTGTCTAGCTTCCTGGAACATAGGTTCACTTACGGGTAGGGTAACAAAATTAGTGGAAGTGAAGATTAGGAGGAGAGTTGGTATTATGTGTTTGCAAGAAACTAAGTGGGTATGTGAAAAGAGTAGATTCATAGAGTCTCGAGGTTATAAGATTTGGTATACGGGTAGAGATAAAAATCGTAATGAGATAGGCATAATCATAGATAGACGGTTGCTTGGGTTGTAGTTGAGATTAGGAGAAAATGTGATAGAATTTTACTGGTTAAGCTTATTCTAGGTAGGGAGATCCTTAACGTTAGTAATGCTTATGCACTACAGATAGATCTTGATGACGCTAGTAAGCGTCTATTCTGGAAGGATTTAGACGAGATGGTGCAAAGTATACCTAGTGGAGAGAAGTTATTTATTGGTGGTGATCTCAATGGACATGTAGGTACTAGTCGTAGTGGATTTGATACCATCCATGGAGATTTTGGACAAAGGAATGAATCGGGTAGCTCGATTCTAGATTTTGCCTTGTCTTATGATTTGATCTTAGCATACACTTGGTTTAGGAAAAGAGAGTCTCATCTTATCACCTTTACGAGCGGATCAAGTGCAAGTCAAATAGATTTTTTTTCTGACGAGAAGAATACATAGAGATTATTGTATCGACTGTAAGGTAGTGCCAGATGAGTGTAACCACTCAACATAGACTTTTAGTTCTAGATTTTCGATTTAGAAGATGACCTAAGAAGATTAGACGTAAGGTAGAGCCTATAATTAAGTGGCGGCGACTGAAAGAAGGTAACCAAAAGATTTTTATAGATCGTGTAGTCCAAGAGGCGGATTGACAGCCTGGAGATATTCAGACAGAATATGGATCAAGATGGCTAGTTGTATCAAGAGGGTAGCTAAAGATCCACTTGGTGAGTGGAGAGGTGGTGCTCCACCATCTAAGGGCACATCATGGTGAAACGAAGAAGTAAAAACTGCTATTAAAATCAAGAGAGATTCTTATAAAGATTTAAAGAAAAGCAGAGATACAGAAAGATTTGAGAAGTATAAAATGGCTAAAAGGAAGTTAAGAAAACTGTTTGGGAAGCTAAAATTAAGGTCTATAAGATGTACGAGAAGTTGGATACTAAGGAGGTTGAAAATGATATATATTGAATTGCTCGAATGCAGGAAAGAAAGATCAGAGACTTATGTGCAGTGAAGTGTGTCGAAGATGAAGATCAGAAGGTTTTAGTTCGAGATGAAAATATCAAGAAAAAGTGAAGAGATTATTTTGACAAATTGTTCAATGAGAGATTTACTAAGAATTTGAATGGACTTGTCATTCAATCTCAAGATATAAACCGTGATTTCATGCGTAAAATAAGAATACTTGAGGTTAAAGAGGCTTTGAAGAGAATGAGATCAAGAAAAGCGGTTGGTCAAGACGGAAATCATATTGAGATTTGGAGATACTTAGGAGAAATAGGCGTTTAATGGCTGACAGATCTGTTTAATAAGATTTGGCAGACCAAAAAGATGTTAAATGAATGGAGGAAAAGTACCCTTATACCTATCTACAAAAACAAATGTGACATTCAAAGTTGCTCAAACTACCGTGGAATAAAACGTATGTGTCACACCACGAAGCTTTAGGAGAGAGATTGAACACATGCTAAGAAAGGATGTTAAGATAATAGAGAACCAGTTTGGGTTCATGTCTGAACGATTGACGACAGAGGCTATTCATTTGCTTCGTCAACTTGTCGAGCGTTTTCGAGAGAGGAGAAGAGATCTCTGCATATGATATTTATTGATTTAGAGAAAGCGTACGATAAGGTACCTAGAAATATATTATGTTGGATAATGATGAAGAAGAGGGTTCCCGTCAAGTACATTGACATAATCAAGGACATGTACGATGGAGTAGTGACAAATGTAAGAACTTGCAGCGGTCTAATGAGTGATTTTTCGATTACAATTGGTTTATATCAAGGATCTGCATTAAGTCCATTCCTGTTTACCATCGTGATGGATGAGCTTACTAGAACTATCCAAGATGAGGTATCTTGATTTATGTTATTCGCGGATGTTATTGTTTTAATAAATGAGACGAAAGCGGGGATTAATGCCAAATTGGAGTTATGGAGGCAAACGTTGGAATCTCGAGGGTTCAGATTGAGCAGATCCAAGATAGCATATATGCATTGCAAAGTTAGCAAACAGAGAAGTCGAGATCATATTGGTATAACACTGGAAGGGCAAAAGATATCACCGAGCGATCAGTTTAGATATCTAGGTTTCAACGTCCAAAAGGATGGGGAGATCAATAGCGATGTTAATTAAAGGATCCAAGCTGGTTGGTTGAAATGGAGGAGTGCAACAGGGATTTTGTGCGATCGTAACTTTCCGTTAAAGTTGAAAGGGAAGTTTTATCGGAACGTTATTTGGCCTATCTTATTATATAGTACAGAATGCTGGGCTCATAAGAAGCATCATACATAGAAGATGCACGTAGCGGAGATGCGCATGCTTCGTTGGATGTGTGGTAACACTAGAAAGGATAAGGTGCGAAATGAGGATATTCGTGCAAAAGTTGGTGTAGTACATGTGGAGGAGAAGATGTGGGAAAACCGGCTAAGATGGTTTGGTCATATGCGACGCAGACCTATGGAAGCACCGGTTCGACGAATGGAGATCTCGATATAGGCAATGTCAAAAGTGCGAAAGGAAGACCGAAGAAAACATGGATGGAGGTGATACGAAAAGATATGGTTGCCAAAGGCCTCAATAAAAGTATATTGTTCGATAGGAGTGAGTGGAGGCGGAGGATTCATGTGCTGGACCCGGCGTGATTCTCATGTTGGTTCATGTAACCTACCCCATATGCTTAGGATAAACGGCTCAGTTGGTGTGTGTGTGTATGTTTGTGCTTAAAAGAACTCATGGTTTTGAATGAAAATTATAATATTGTTTTTATTTTATTGTGCTTTCAACGATAAACTACTACATATTTCCTCTCGTAGTGCATTATATTTTGTTTAATATATTAAGATAATAATATAACCGTATCCCCGTGTCCATTTTTTTACAAATTTTCCGTATCCCATATTAGTGTTTGCGTCCGTACCTATGTCCGTGTCTATGCTTCATAGTTTGTATCCATTAAGAAACTTTAAAGAATTATTTAACTGGTTTATTTGAGTTAATTCAGAGGGTCTTATAACAGATTGCTCTTATGAGTTCATTGTTCCCAGAGTATTATAGTCCAATCCCTCCTAAAATCGCTGAGGGAGGGGGTTGGGTGGGGGGAATCGGGTTGCAATACGTAACGAGTCATAGATACAAGGTTGTATGGATGATTATCCATTGTGGGTCATATATACAGGGTTGTATACAGGGGTGGATAGACATAGAGGTGAGGCGAGGCGAGGCGGCCGCCTCACCTGGATCCACGTTATCGATATGAATATGCACACAATTAATAAGTTTATATATAAAATATAATCTATAACTTACTACAAAAAGTGGAAATGGCTTACTGGCGTGTGCATGAAGGTTTAGATCATAGGGTTGTGGGTTCGAGCCTCTTGGGCATATATCTTTTTTCAATAAATATGGGTTCAATACCCTTGGGCATCGTTTATTTTTTCAATATCATTTTTCAATAAATGACCCAAGTTACTTTTTTTAATTTAAAGTTATAAAAATAGTAGTAGAAATCAAGTAATTTTGTTTTGTTTTAGCATAAAAATATATCATGTTTCAATAAAAGACCCAAGTTACTTTTTTTAATGCAAAGTTGTAAAATATTAGTAGAAAGCAAGTAATTTTGTTTAATTTGTTTTAGCATAAAAATATATCCTAGAATAGAAAATGAGTCGATGTATTCATTTGTAATGTTTCTTTATGTTATTGATCCGTATATCCCATATAATACATTTAAGTATTTTTATATGTTCACCGAAACAAGAAATGTACTATGTCTAACCATGTACACATGGCATATTTTAATATATGTTGAAACTTTTGACCCAACAATTGTATAAATAAGAAGCTAATCGGTTTTTCATTTATTAATCACCGAAAAAAGGTTTTCGGCAATAATGAACTTAGTTTGGAAAATGCTGTCCAAATTTTTGATGTATGTTAGAGGATCTTTTTTTAATTTCGAAGCTTATTTATAATATTTTAAGGCCGTTTAATTTCCGTCCTACCTAACCAAATTTTCTGGATCCGTAACGGGTTGTATAGATGATGGGTCACCTTTAGTTGCTAGTATTATCTTGGTAATATTTGTTTAAGAATGCAGCTCCATTCTCAACCATGGAACCTTGTATGTGTTGCAAAATTTTGACCTGATCTGGAAACTCTACCTGAAATTGTCAGGAAAGGTCCGGAATAAATGGATATGCGGTTTGAATCATAAATGGGTCCACCCATGACCAAAAAGGTTTAGTGCTAAGGTCTCTTGACTTGACCAACCGATTAATAAAAATTAACAAGTTTTAGCTCCTATAAGAAAAACCAAGATTCGACTCATGAATCTCAAGTTTTAATCCAACTCTCAAACTACCTGTCAGCTTTTCTAAGCTGCAAAACTTGTAATGTTATTAATGTATAAAAATATTTATATTCACGATCATGTATGAACAATCATACATCCATAGCTGTTTTGAACAGTTTTCGACCCGCTGTATAAATTATCATATATGTTCTTGTGTTGTTTAATCATATAAATTTTCTATTTTGAAGAATGGGATGAGAAAGAGGAAGGCAAAGAAGCCCTGCAGCAGTGGGAGGACGACTGGGACGACGACGACGTCAATGATGACTTCTCTTTGCAGCTGAGGAAGGAATTGGAAAGTAACAACAGCGAGAAGTAATCGGTTTTAACTCAAAATGCTATG
The DNA here is from genome assembly GCA_030015575.1 of Agapanthus africanus. Lineage (NCBI taxonomy): Eukaryota > Viridiplantae > Streptophyta > Magnoliopsida > Asparagales > Amaryllidaceae > Agapanthus > Agapanthus africanus. The sequence goes on along the minus strand of JASDDO010000028.1, from coordinate 20,437,489 downwards.
GTTATTCTCAGATTTCCTCTTTAGCTCAAACAACTTTTTATGCTTTTTCAGTTGTATGGAATGAAACGTTATATTGTTACTTAAACAGCCTTAGTGAGAACTTAGAGTATGTACTTCTAGTTACTCGCTTGGAAATTATGTTCTGTTGATTACTCTTTCACTTTGTTTTTGAATTTTTAGTTTTGAGTATCTGATCTGATTCTCATGCTTTTATTGTTTTTCTATGCCAAATATTAGCATCTTGTATCTCTTGCACTAAAATTTTCAACTACAAAGGAAAACGACCTCGACCTCATGATTTAGGAATAAATTTCTTGATAATGGATGAACTCATTACTTCCTGGCCAGCCATACATGATAAGAAAACCCCGAAGGGTTTGAAGACCCCAAACCCATGCTTCGAGTGCAAAATGAGTATCTTTGAGTGCAAAATGAATATCTTTCGAGATGTGGCATAAACTGAACTTTTACTTAATGTATGGGTTGGTAGTCTTCAAATGTTTTTTATTTTTCATATATATAGGTTTCACGGTTGGAAGATTAGCTTGAATGGCGATCATCAATATATATTATGGGCAAGTAAACAAATTTGATCCTCTATTTGATCTTTGTTGCTCACATCCAAACTTAAGGGGTCGTTTGGTTCTAAGAACCCAAAATAGGAATTAGATTTGTCAACACGATAAAAATGTTGTAATCCTTGATATCAAAATGAATGTTTTTGTTTTGTCATGATTTCTATGGATTTTTGGGAAAGCTAAGATGCTACCTTGTTTCTTTGCATTTTTGAGAAGAGGATGAAAAAGGGTGGGGACATGAGAAATTATTCAATGTGCTTACATAGAGGCGAGACGAGATGACCGTCCCATCTGGATCCGAGTTATCGATGTGGATATGGATATGCACAGTTAATAATAAGTTGTTTATATATAAAATAAATTCTATAACTTACTACATGAAGTAGAAATGGCTCACTGGTGTGTGCATGAAGATTTAGAGCCTAGGATTGTGGGTTTTGAGCATCCTTGGGTATTATTTATTTTTTCAATATCTTTTTTCAATAAATATGGGTTCGATCCCCTTGGGCATCGTTTATTTTTTCAATATCATTTTTCAATAAATGACCCGAGTTACTTTTTTTAGTGCAAAGTTATAAAATAGTTGTAGAAATCAAGTAATTTTGTTTTGTTTTAGCATTATATCATTTTTCAATGAAAGACCCAAGTCACTTTTTTTTTAATGCAAAGTTGTAAAATAGATGTAGAAAGCGAGTAATTTTGTTTAATTTTTTTTAGCATAAAAATATATTCTAGAATAGAAAATGAGTCGATGCATTCATTTGTAATGTTTCTTTATGTTATTATGTAATACCCAGTTCCGTTGTAAATATTTTCCGTATTTATGAATAAATGTTTTCCCCAAAAATTTTCTATTAAAAATTCATTTTCCTATTCCCAATAATTTTCATTTTATTTCATATATTTTTCTATTAATCTTCTAATTGTTTCCTCTATTTTACCCTAACCAGTTATTTTAAGTTTAAACTTAAAACCTTAATTCTTTTATCCTAATCCAAACCTAAACCCAACCCGACCCACTCTTTCCTTCTCTCTTTTATTTTTTTCTCTCCATGGCTTGGCCCATTAACCCTTTTCCTAACCTAAACCGAAACCCTAACCCTAACCCTTTTATTTTTTCCTAACCCAAGCCTAGCCCCACAACTACGCCTACCCGATCCGAACAACCCGGCGCAACTTCCCTAGCGCCCTCTTCTTCTCCTTCCTCTCCTTCTTTCCCGCCTCTTTTTCCCCCACAACCCGCTCCTCCTCACCCCACGTTCTCGCCCCACATCCTTCCTTCCCTTGCGCTAACCACGAAGCCGCTCTCCAATGACCGCGACGACGAATCCCACGTCCCCGCTTCTTACTCCGCACGACCGTGTCTCCCTCGCAATGGCTACTGCCGACCTCCCCGTGCCTACCGCCGTGAGAACCGCTCCCACGACGACCCAGCTTGCCCTGATCGCAAAAACTCCGAGATCCTCTCCTCCCTTACCTCCTTTTCCTCAACGACCTCCGCGACATCTCTCTCACAACCCCCATCGGACCCTCACTTTTCCCTCTCCTTCTCCTATCGAACCCAACAACAACTCCAACAACCATCGCCATCACCAACCCAGAGCACTATCGTCGGCTCACCCCAGCGCCGCCTGGGCACTAGCACGACCACCTCCGCGTTGCTAACAGCCTCCATCGTCATCGTTCTGCACCAACAACACGAGCCTCGGCAATCTCTTTCTCCCCCCAACTACACCCCGACTATCACCTCACCGGCGAGCCACCACCTCGTAGCTGCAGCTGCACCCTCGTCTCCTCCCCGCGCCTTCACTTCATCACCACTACCCACTGCACACACTTTCTTCCCATCAACCCCGAGCACCCCCACTGCCCGCTGCCGAACCGAACCGCCAGAGCTCCCCCAAACCGCTATGAAAACCTCCAACGACCCACTCCCCCATCACCTCACACCATCATCTTCCCAGCACCACCCTCTCATCCCCAACCCATACACCATCCAAACTCCCCCACGAACCCCCTGCATCGATCCAACCGCCGGTCTTTCACCGCCTTCGAGGGCTCGACTTAACCTCCACCATCGTCTCCCATCACCACAACAGCCACCGACCTCCTTTCCGGGCCACCAGCACCAGTGCTCCCCCGAGCTCCCCCTCACATCTCCCTCTCCCGAGACCTCCTGCACCTGTCGTTTGTCGACTCCCAAGCTCCCCACCTCGCCGGAGCCGCCCCTGAAGCTATCACCGTGTGTAACAACTCCATTTTTAATGTACAAAGAATTGATTTAAATTCAAAGTATACTTGGAGTATTTAATATTACTGATATCTCTTTAAATATTTATTTCACACAATAATTCAAAGAAGGAGCTTGTAGCTCATTGGTAATACCTTGTACTGCTGAACCAAGCCACCAGAGTTCAAATCCCATGCCCCACATTATTTTTAATATTTATTTTGTTTTAAATCCTTTGGAAGCCCAACAGTCCACACACCATAACTCTCAAAAGTTGAACTAAACCTAAAAAACTAAAAATAAAAGTGTCTTACCTCGGCGACCTCCACCTCCTCGACTCGACCGAGTCAGCCGGTCTCGGTCGGACGACCGAGTCCCCAACACCAAAAATACGACTTTTACACTTCTCTAACCCCCTGCACACTCTAATTTATTGGATCGGTTCCAAAATGCCCATTAACACCTAATTACTCCAAATTTTTAATGAATTTTCTATATTTTTACAGTTTTTTATTTTAAAACCCTTCACCTATCCTACCCCTAACCTACCCTATAAATACACCCCCTACCCTTTACCCTCTCACCGCAAAATCCTGAGCCCACTCTCTCAAAATTTTTCCAAGAGCCGTGTACTTTGAAAACAAGCTCGAGGCGAAGCTCCGACGACATTCCGGCGAACGTCTTAGAAACTACCGGCGACGACGCAACATCGGCAATCCCTCTAGTTCCCTCTCACTCTCTAGTGTAATCGAAAACCCGTAAGTCCCTTTCTATCTCTCTTCCCTATTCAAGAAAAATACGAAATTACAAAACCCGAAGGAATCGGAACAAATCCGATTTCCGATTCGGTTTTCTATAAAATTCCACTTCTCACTAATACAATCATTCTTAAATTTCCTCATGTTGATTATTAAACACTAATTAAACAATTTGAACAAGTTTCATCACATGAAATGATAGCTTTCGCAAATTATCGTATTTTTTCACTTAAATACCAAATTGTTTCAATTCTTCATTTAACCTATCAAACTTGCTATACATTTAAAGTAGATCATGAGATAATGACCTACCTCCTCACACACTTATTTACAACCTAACACGATACCATGAAACCTTAGAATACGAGAAAACAAGCATTTACATTTAAATACTATACACTTAATAAAACTATTTCTAAAAGAGTTAGAGTTTGTACACTTTTAAATAAATACATCTTATTATGAAAATACAATAAGTTGTGCACATCGGTCGTTTATCTAAACCTGACTTTGTGGTGTCTAGGCTAGGCAAGTGAGAAAGGTAACTTTAAAAGGCCCGTCTTACGGTGATTCGTGAGTGGATCCCTCATTTCTTCATTTGTACGTACCTAGCCACAATTGGCGGTGAAGAGGCGATTTGAGGCATCTCACGACTTGTCGTTTAGACCATTTAGAAATAGTCTAGTTAACTTAGGAAGCCCTAGAACCTAAAATACGGAAAATTGACATTTTTACCAATAAATACCATTTACTTTATAAAACCGTTTTCTAAAGGATTTAGTATTTTACAATCTTTGCAAAGCGCCGCTACAACCCACTTTGGGGAACCCATTCGGGATGGTGCGGTTTATTGCACACCTTCGGGATTAGTAGTGCGAGATTCAGACATCCGCAAGGAGCATTCGGTCTCGAAAGATTTAAAATACATCTTAAGAAAATGAGATTTTTAGAATATAAAATATTTATTAAAATTATTTTTGTATAAATATATGTATATTTATCATTAAAATATCTATTTTGTTATGATATAAATATTCCACCTTTTTCTAAAAATCACAAGAACAAATTTTACACTAAAATACCATGAATTCTAAATAAATCAATATTATAAATAAATACCTTTAATTATGAATCTAGGATATTTTCACTAGAAATATCACAATATAAAATCCACCTTCATTACAACTCTAAAGACGAATAATGAATACTTGAGGTGTATTTTGAAAAGTATATAAAAGTATTTTACATAAAACCTCCTCAAGTTTTATAAATTATCCTAAGGACCCTACCAATTATAGATTTAAGAAATAATCAAGACTTCGACTTACATTTCTAATTGGCTGACTCGGGCTTGAGTCTGATTAATCTGACTTGAATATGATTCAAGTCAATCTACAATTTACAATCTTCAACATGAATCCATGAATCCAATTATCAATCTATACGACTTGACCGAACCGAACCATGGATATACATTCCATTTATATGGTTCTACAGTTATTCCATTTACATGATTCTACGGTTATATCTGTTTACCGATATCATGGTTTCGGTCAGTCAATCAATTATACAATCAATTCAATTTACAGTACAAACGATACAATCAAAACACTACGGGGTTTTAAGGGGTAGATTGGTACGGAAGGTGTTAAAAGTGGCACGAGACTGTAAGATTAAGACACCTAACCTATATTCCGTTGCTGTTGTACCGTGGCTTAACGGTTCCTTATACATTCCGTTTGCCCCGGTCTCTAGCATATAGAGACCCCTCTCGTATACACTGGGATCTTTCTGTACCAAGCTACAAACAACAGCGTTAACACGACATTACTACAAGATAATACAACTTTAAAAGATACCTTTTTATTCTGTCTATTATACTTTCCTCTTATCTTTGGGACTTACCAAGCGACCTGTTCGCTGACGATATTCTATCCTTTCTTCTTTGAATGTCGTCAGGTGGTTTGGACCCGGCAAAGATCGAGCCATCTGCAGAAGACTTGGAGCAGTTTGCTGAAGAACCAGAGCTCTAGTTTCATTGTACATTTTCCATTCAGTACTTTTCATATCCTGTTATGCCATTGTTTAGGCATCGTTTTATTTCAGTTGTATTTCCTTTTCATGCATTGTACAAAAGAATGTTAATAAATAAAAGTTGTTGTTTTTATTATATCTTGTCTCTTGTGTATTTATTTTTATATTACTTAGATACGCTTAGCGTATGTACTTCTGAGTATATACGTAGCGGACCAGTCCCGTCCCCTTCGTCGTACACCGGGAAGCGGGACGTGACAGGTTTTGTTGGTGGCCCATGCAGGTCAGAGTTGTATGGAACACTGCCATGCAATTTTGTTCTGCGTGAACAACCTAAGCAATATAACACAAGAACCAGCAACTAAAACATTCTTTACAATTCATGTCCATTGGATCTTACAATTTCATATTCCTTAAATCTTATCATTTCATGTACTTGAATCTGTCCTAACCCAAATTTTTTCTTTAAGGTTATGGATTCCCCGAACACCACCACCAATATCAACAACATACTTCCAGCACTACCTCTCACACCTGCTGTTTCTGCGCCATCCACCGAGCAAACGGTTCTACTCGAAGCGATCCTCAGCCTCCTTGAGGGACAACAACAGCTCCTGAACCGTTCCGAGACTGATGCACCTGGGGTAAAGCAATTCAGGGCTTTACATCCCAAGCAGTTCTCCGGAAAGGGGAGCCCACTTGAAGCTGAGGAATGAGCACAAAGTATCGAGGATGATTTGGCGGCAGCACAAGTGCCAGACATAGCTTGGGTCCGTGTGGCGAAACTGCAGCTCACGGACAATGCTTGCAACTGGTGGAAGGCGGAAGAAAGCCGTCTTGTACAGCCTGTTGAATGGAAGACTTTTCGCGAGAAGTTCGACGCGAAGTACTTCCCTGTGACTGCGAGGTTTGCTATAGAGCAGCAGTTCATTCATCTACAATAAGGTTCGATGTGGGACAAGTCAGTGGATGAATATGACGATGAATTCACCATGCTAAGCCGATAAGATATGTCACAATAGTTCAAATTTTTAAATATCACATACTACACAGCTAACACAATCCTTAAACAGATTCGCGGCACACCTGATACCGACGGATGAGATCAGAGCTCGTCGCTTTCAACAAGATTTGGACACGGAAATTCAGGCTGTACTAGCCACAGGGAAATTTCCGACTCATGAGGATTGTTCCCCTCCGAAGGACGCGGTGGAGACGCGATAGACGTATTGCCTGAAATTCGGGGCAGATGCTAATAGGTGCTATCCGTCCACCTCTCCGAAGAGGCCGAGTTAATTTATGGCACCATGTATCGAAGGTTTAAACGGATGCGGCCGATGTAGCAGATTTCGTCAGATTTCCCCTCGTCTGAGGGGTTTTTGATTGTGGGGACGCTCTTCCCTGCAAGCGCAAGCCTCTGCAGTTAATTACGCTACCGCATCATGGTAACAACTTTCTCCTTCTCCAGCTGGTCACTTCGTGTCGTGGGTGTTTGTTTTGTTTGTGATTGCCCGTGGATTGTATACGGAGACTAATTTACGTTGTCGCCCGTAGGACGTGGATTAGTCCAAATCCGTATTTTCTTAGATTTGGGGTTTGGGGTTTTGGTTTAAGGATACGTTAGCCTTATTTGAGACTAAGATCAACTTAAATGTTTGTTAAGGACACATTAGTCTAATTTAAGACTAAGATCGACTTAACGGGATCGTTTAGATCCGACAAGAGAGCGTTTAGACTCTATTGTTTAGTTTAGAGACTTTGCGGTCGATTGCCAGTTTATGGACATGGTGGTCCATGGAATGTATGGTCGTCAGGACCCGTCACCTCTCTGATGACGTTGAAGGATTACAATGACAGATATCAGAGGAGTTCAGAGATGTACCCTTGAACCAAAGTTGGTTGGGAGATTTATAGTCTAATTTGGGACTAAAGCCTGTTTGAAGGTTTATGAGCATATGGGCTCAGTTGATATAAGTTGAACATTTTGTTGTTATGGCTGTTGAGCTTTTATTTGGGCTCGGCCCTTTTATAATGCATAGCATTGGGCTCTTTAATTAAATGCACAGCATTTATATTTGGCCTGTTAGGCCTTTATTTGGGCTCTGTCCCCTTTTAAATAATGCATAGCATTTAGTGGTCTAATAGTGCGCCACGTGGCCTGTCAAGCGCTTTGCGCCAATTAAAGAGCGCAAGGTGCTAGCGCACGTGGAGGTGACACGTGTCGCGCTCTGCTGAGCGCAAGTCTGTTAGCGCAGTGCGCTGCGCTATTGCGCTGCTGACACGTGGCACGCTCTGGTGCAGTGCGCTAATCCAAGAGCGCAGCGCTCTGTTTTAGAAGCGCAAAGCGCAGATTGTTCTGTGATTGACACGTGGCGCTTTCTGGTGACTTGCGCCAATCCAAGGAGCGCAATGGCGCATATTAAGAGTGCATGGCACTGTTCAATAGCGCAGAGCGTATCTTGATCTAATTAAGATCAAAGAAACAAGTTTTTCTTGTTCTAAAGAGGTTCTACCTCAAGATTCAAGAACCAATGGTTCATCAAAAGGCTGTGCCTTTATATAGATCAAAAGATCTAGAAATGAAGTAAATTACTTCTTTAATCTTTTATGATTGGATCTTTATGACCTTTTTCTTTTTTATATTGAAGATCTTGATCTTGTTCTTAGATCTTTGATCTTTTTTAGAAGAAATTCTTCTTTTTATGAGGTGTTTTCATCTCTGTTCTTTCAAGAATTTAATTCTTTACCTTGAAGAAGATGATCTTCTTTCTTCAAAAGCTTGTCTTTCAAATTTTTCAGACTTCTCCCTTTTTTCTATCTCTGTTTGTATATCTTTTTGAAACTTGGGGTCTAGGGGCCTTTATATAGGGCCAATTGGTTTGTTAGGTTAGTTATAGAGATCTTTCTCTGATTGATCTGGGGATATTTTCCCACCGTTGGATCTTTGATCCTAAGGCCTCTGTTTTACAGAAGACAATCTTCTTATTTTAATAAGATTGGAAAGATCTTTCTAGAATTTTAATTCTGATTTATTAAATAATTTATTATTTAAATTTTAGTGCTGGCGCAGTTGGCGTAAACGCACCTGCGCTTGACACATGTCGCTCAACGCAGAGCGTAGCGCAACTGCGCTAGCGCTCCTGCGCTTGACACGTGTCGCGCAGCGCAGAGCACAGTGCAACTGCGCTAGCGCACCACTGTTTGACACGCAGTGCGCAGTGCAGAGCGCAAGTTATCTGAAGCGTTGCTTCCTTTATTTAAAATTTGAATTTTTAAAACAGAGCCTTGCTCTGATTGGGGTGCGTTGCCTTGGGCGCAGCGCTCCTTGCGCTGGCGTGTCTGCTTTTGACACGTGGCGTTCTGCGCGCAGCGCAAGGGATCTGAAGTATTGCTTCACCTTTTGAATTTTGAAATTCAAACAGAGTTTTGCTCTGATAGGGAGATTTTCTCCTTTATTATTATTATTATTTTTTATTTATTTATTTATTTTTTATTTTATTGTTATTATTTTATACGGAAGCGGGTTTTGAGCCAAAATTTTGGCGGGAACAAATGCCCCCCACTACTTTGCCCACGTAAGTATGTACGTGGGTGAAGTAGTGCAAAGTTATGCATGGTCACATAATTGAGGGCTTAGGAGACAAGTTTAGGGTCCTTATAGCCTAAGACTTTCCAACTTTATGAGCCGTGAGGGTCTCATAAAGACTTTTCTCGCTACGAGTTGAGAGGATCCCGCAGGTGTATTTTCTCCTTAGGGGTCGTGAGGACTCTTAAGTGTGTTTTCTCTTGAAAGTCGTAAGGATCTCACAAGAGAATTTTTCCCGCTTACAAGTCGGGAGGACTTGTAAGTGGTTGTTTCCCTCTTTGTCGATGTTCGACTTCGGAGAGTGTGACCCGTGAATAGTATGCAAGAGTCCATCTTGGACTGTCTTGCAGGGCCCAGTGCTTAGGAAACAGGTTTTTTAATACCCATTACCTAAGGCTTTACCTCACGAGTCGAGACAAATCGAGCATTTCTCGCAAGGATATCCTAACGTCACAGTTAACCTCTGCTCTTTACGACAGAGGTCCGTTAGAGTCTGTGGTACTAGGGTTTTGTCCATCGTACCGTCGTGCCGGCTGATGTATTCCTCGATAGCCAACCTTGCTGTTCGAGTAGCCTTGCGACTGTCATGTCTCTGATCCCTTCGGGGGCTGGACAAGACGTCTTCAAGCAATCCTCCTAGGCAGTTTGACCGTCAGAAGAGCAAGCGTTAGGAATTTTGCCATGCCGCTTTTTACTTGAGGTTAGGCTCATTTTGGAGAGCCCCGATTAGTCATAACCACTCCGCGCTGGTGTGGGATGATCTCCGATAGTCTTTCAGGTTTTATATGAGTTGCCGTCAAGACCCTGAAGCTAGGAATTTGGCCTTCGCTTCGTTTGCTAGCACTGCGTCTGCTGTATCGAGACGAATGTCGCGGTTATCTCTAGGTTGCATGTGAACCGTCGAGGTTTGGAACTAGGGATTTTGCCGTGGCTCCGTTGTTTAATTGTCGCGTCGGGATCCTGATGGAGGAAGAACGCTCTTAGTGACATCTTGTCTGCTGTATCGAGACGAACGTCGAGGTGGTGACCGCTCCGCGCTGGTGTGGGATGATCTCCGATAGTCTTTCAGGTTTTATATGAGCTACCGTCAAGACCCTGAAGCTAGGAATATTGCCTTTGCTTCGTTTTCTTTGGCGTGTCCGAATCTTGTTGGAGGAAGGACGCTGTATTGACATCTCGTCTGCTGTATCGAGACGAACGTCGAAGTGGTGACCACTCCGCGCTGATGTGGGATGATCTCCGATAGTCTTTCAGGTTTTATATGAGTTGCCTTTAAGACCCTGAAGCTAGGAATTTGGCATTCGCTTCGTTTGCTTTGTCGCGTCTGAATCCTGTTGGAGGAAGGGCGCTGTAGTGACGTCTCGTCTGCTGTATCGAGACGAATGTCGAGGTGGTGACCACTCCGCGCTGATGTAGCATGATCTCCAATTATCTTTCAGGCTTTATATGAGTTGCCGTCAAGACCCTGAAGCTAGGAATTTGGCCTTTGCTTCGTTTGTTGACATTGTGTCTGCAGTAGCGAGACGAATGCTGAGGTGGAGTTGGGATTTTGCCGTCACTCCGCTTTTGCTGACCATGGGGTCTTTTGTTGACGTTGCATCTGCATCCTGCCGGACTGCAAAGGAACGCCGTTGTTGACATTGCGTCTGCTGTAACGAGACGAATGCTGAGGTGGAGTTAGGATTTTGCCATCACTCCGCTTTGCTGACCATGGGGTCTTTTGTTGACGTTGCATCTGTATCCTGCTGGACTGCAAAGGAACGTCGTTGTTGACATTACGTCTGCTGTAACGAGACGAATGCTGAGATGGTCTCTAGGTTGTCTGTGAACCGTCGAGATTTGGAACTAAGGACTATGTCGTGGCTCCGTCTGATGGTGTAGCATCTATGTCCTGTTGGAATGAGGAGGTACACCGTTGTTGGTCTCCAGGCTGTAGATGTGGCCATTGAGATTTGGAACTAAGGACTTTGCCATGGCTCCGTTTCGTTGCAGCTCTGAGGTCGGTTGTTGACGTCACGTCTGCATCTGGTTGGAGTGAGGAGCAACGCCGTTGGTGATCTCTAAGTTGTCGATATCGACGTCGATACCCTGAAGCTAGGGATCTTCCTTTGCTTCGTTTGTTGACATTGTGTCTGCAGTATTGCGACAGATGTCGAGGTTGTCTATGAACCGTCGAGATTTGGCTTCGCTTTCTGGTGGAGTCTGTTGGGAAGGTATGGTTCCTTCTTTGTTTATGCCCTTGGATTGTATACAGGGATCGATGTGATCTCACCTGTAGGGCAAAAAGTTTCATTCTTTCATCATTTTTTTTATTCTTTCCGCGATGCTCTATCATTTCAGCTTTTCATATCGCGAAAATCACGATTGCCCAATCATTTCGGCTATTTCTCGCGGTGCCCAATCATTTCGGCTATTTATTTTATTTTTTACTCGCTGCTTTTTATTGCGAGTTGCCCAATCATTTCGGCTATTTTGCATGCATACATTTTTACTTGCTGATTTTGTTGCAAGTTGCCCCATCATTTCGGCTATTTCGTATGCATGTGTGGCTTGCTGGCTTCTTTGCTGTAAGCTTGGAATTAGACACCGATTTTGGCATCAGCATCGCTACAACTGGGATATTGCCAGGAGCGAATCATCATTTGCCTCTGTCGATATCGAACAAAGGTGGCTTAGTAGACAGGGTTAAGATCCTGTCGACTAAGGCTTTTGACTTCATGAGGCGTAAGGGTCTCATAAAGGTGTTTCTCCCTACGAGTCGTGAGGATCTCGTAGGTGCTTTTTCTCCTTAGGAATCGTGAGGATTCCTAAGTGTGTGTTCTCTTATAAGTCGTAAGGATCTTACAAGAGTGTTTTGTCCTTGCAAGTCGAGAGGACCCACAAGTGTTTGTTCACCGTGTGAGCATATCCTTAGTCGCTGGTAGGACTCTGTTAGGGAAATGTTCATTCGTGCCCATGGATTGTATACAAGGGTCAATATTGAGCCGCTTGTAGGGCAGCATCGGAGGTTGTGGGGGTTACTTAAGAACAGGTTCAGGTCTCTGTAACTTAAGACTTTCAAATCTTACGAGCCGTGAGGGTCCCATAAGAGAATTCTCCTTACGAGTCGTGAGAATCTCGCAAGTGTAATTTCTCCTTAGGAATCGTGGGGATCCCTAAGTGTGTTGCTCCCTTGTGAGTCGTAAGGATCTCACGCGGGTGGTTTCTCCTTACAAGGTCGAGAGGACCCTGTAAGTGTCTTTTAACGAGGTTGCGCCCTTTCGGGTTTTCACAAACATTCGCCGGTAGTCCTGCTGTTTTTACTCACGGAGCCCTTTCGGCCCTTTCGGGTTTTCATCCGTGCCCATTTTGCTTATGGACATACCGTTTCCTTTTTTTTATTCTCTCTTTTTTTTATAACGAGGTTGCGCCCTTTCGGGTTTTCACAAACACTCGCCGGTAGTCCTGCTGTTTTTACTCACGGGGCTCTTTCGGGTTTTCATCCGTGCTCATTTTGCTTATGGACATACCGTTTTTATTTTTATTTTTATTCCTTTTTTTTATCGGCTTTGGGATGCCGCAATCCACCGTAGTTTATTGACATCTCGGTCAACAGCTAGTTTTTAGACATAGTGGTCCGTCGTTAGTTTAAGGACGTTTCGGTCCGCTGTTAGTTTAAGGATGTTTCGGTCCGTCGTGACCGTGTTTGAGGAGGATCTCTAGTTTACTGACTTCTCGGTCTATGGGCTTTCCCTATGAATGAGCATGATGCCCCCGGCGTATCCATCTTTCTCGGAGCATGTGGTTGTGGCGGGCTCACCTTCCAGTTTTCGGACAGCGCGAACTTGCCTTGTTGGTATTGGTCTTCAATCCAGTTTTTGAAGACGTAGCAGTTTTCGATCGGATGGCCCAATACTTGGTGGTAAGGGCAGTAATTAGGATTGTTGACATCATTCAGTTGTAGCTGGCATTTCGGCTCCTGTAGAGTGATAAGCCCGTCGCACACTGCTAGTTCGAACAGCCTCCTTGTTTCATCCTGGGAAAATGAGTAAGGACGTTTCAACTTCTCATAGAGGGGTTTCCGCTTGTTGCTTTGGCGAACAACCGGTCTAGGGTCACTCGATTGTTGTTGAGCGTTGGCGACGAAGGCCGTTCTTCCTTTCCCTTTATCCTTTTTGTTCGATCCCTTGTTTGCGGGTCCGAGATTCTTTCCGGGTAGCATGCGATTGCACGGCTGAATGTTCTCGCAACTCCTTAATTCTTTCGTTTTAGAGATGGATTCCTTGAAGAAAGGGCCGAGGGCTACTTTTTCATCGAAGTCGCTCCCGAAGGCGAGAACTCGCGGTCCCTCGGGATCAACCCTATGACAATTGCCAGCAATTCTTTTATGCTCATATGTCGCATTTTTCTACTGTCTACGAGCTTCATGCTTTGTCCTGTTGAAATGTTGCCTGTGAGCGACATACTCTTGCCACCAACACTTAAAGGAGTTGCAGTCCTCAGTAGGATGTGCGATCTTCTGATGATATAAGCAGAAGTTAGGATATATGTCTGCTTCATCAAGATGTATACCACCAGGAGAATTTTCTCTGAAAGAGGGCGGCCTCATCCCCATCGATATTTCTTTGGCGAATCGTTTCCTCGTCTTGATCCTGCTTTCATTTGCGGCGGATGTACTTTGATCTGGTGGGAGTGTTTCGACCCTTTTGTCCAGTCGCCGGCGTTTGGCCTTTTCAAATATGGCCATCTCATGCTCCCGATCGGCTTTACTCTTCAGATGAATTTCACTCAGGAAGGCGTCGATCGCCTCGTCTGACGGCCATAGAAGTTCCGGTTCAGGACTTGCCTCCCGTCTCTCGGTGCAAGGAGCTTCTTCATCGTCTATCGACGAGTGAGAGATCACGTGGCAGCTTACCACATAATCCTCAGGTTCATCCGATGAGTCTTTGTCATCATCTTCGTCCTCAAGGACGTGGCTGAGGAATTCTTGGAGTGTGACTGGGGTCCGCGACTTCTGATTATATTCTTCTAGTGCGTCGATCTGTTTCTGCAGGTCCGTACGCTTGTCGCCAGGCTTCACGGGCTTTTTGGATCTCTTCTTCTTTTTCGAAGATTTCGATGGCTGGGTGTGAGCACTTTGGCTATCACCACCAATCTTTGGAGTTGGGCGTGGCTTCAGCATCCCTTCGATAATCTGGGGTTCTAGCGGATTCTTCCACCTAATCGCCGGACATGTCTGGAGATCATTCAACATTTTTTTGGTTTTGGCCGAAAGTGCCACCTCCCATGGGGCTTCTTCAACAAAAGAGCACGTTGCCCCCGGCATGTCCACTTTTTTAGGGGCATGAGGTTGTGGTGGGTTCACCTTCCAGTTTTCGGATAACGCGAACTTGCCTTGTTGGTATTGGTCCTCAACCCAATTTTTGAAGACGAAGCAATCTTCGATTGGATGGCTTGCTGCTCGGTGGTAAGGGAAGTAATTAGGATCGTTGAAATCGCCTGGCTGCAATGGACATTTCAGACTCGGCAGATTGATGAGTCTGTTGCGCACCGCCAGCTCGAACAGTCTCCTCGTTTTATCCTGAGGAAACGAGTAAGGACGTCCTAGTCTTTCCTCGAGGGATGGGCGTGGACGCGCGTTGTTTTGGCGAACAACCGGCTTTGAGTTTCTCGGCTGTTGTTGAGTATTGGCGACGACGATCGCTTTCCATTTTCCTTTCTCATTTCGAGAGTCTGGCTTTGGAGGAGACGGTCTGTGACCCATCTGGTTCATTTGGGCCAGTTTGTCAATCAAGGCCTGGAAAGTAGTTGGCTTGAAAAACATCATGAATTGCGAGATGGTCGCTTGCGGATCAAGAGTGCCCACGAACATGCCTACCGCAGGTGCTGCTTCGATGCGTTGTTCGCACTTCGACCATAAGTTTCGCCACCGTATTGCATATTAGACCCATGTCTCGCCTGGCTTCACCCTTACATTGATCAATGCCGTTATCGCGGTGCGTTCACTAGCACTCGCGAATTGCTGGGTGAATAACAACTTCATTTCTGTAAACGTTTTGATGGAGTCGTCGGGAAGCTCCGAGTACCATTCAAAAGCTGTTTCTGCCAGGCTGCCGACAAACTGGAGAAGCAACAGTTTGTCATCGCCTCCAGTGTTGCCGCATAAGGTCCTGAATTGAGCGACATGCTGATGTGGATTCCCCGTCCCCTTGTACACATGGAATTTAGGGATCATATATCCCGGCGGGTAACTGATTTGGTCATACCAGCCCGGGTAGGGTCGTCCGGTTCTAACAATTTACCCAGCCGCTTCATTCGCCTGATGAACTCGTATCTGCTGAGCAATATAATCATCCAGGGCGGCCTTGGAGATAGTTTCCTCCTTGGCTGCTGAAAGAGCCGGCAGGGGATTCGACGTTTCTCCTCTGTCATCTTCAAGGATAATCGGAGGATCTTCAGCTGGAGGGTCTTGCTGGATCATCATACCCACCATGTCTTGGAACAGAAGAGCCATTTGTTTTATATTGGCAGCTTATTCCGCTGCCTCTTTGTCCTTCTTTTCGAGGACTCTGCGTAGGAAGTCAGCGTCAGTTTCTTGGTCGTAACGCTGTTCTGGTGATGTTTCCGGGCTTTCTTTTGGCCCAGTGAGTGCGGCCATTGTAGTCAGCATCTCTTGAAGCTTCTGTTGTTTCTCCTGGGCTTTTGTCACGGATCGGGTGAGTGGTCGGTGGCCCGTAGAAGCGCGGCTATCCTCCTTCCCAGATGCCATGTAAACAGTATGGACCGTTATGCCCCCAGACTTGGGGCGTTTAGATCCAGTGTCTTTGCGATTTGCTAAAGACGCAGGGATCTTCTCCGACCTCCTTCTTTTGTGAGCGGTCGAAGTTGAGGGGGCCGTTGCAGTGGGCACCCAAGTAGCTGTTGCTTTTTCTGGCTTGACAGAGTAGTCCTTCTCCTGCCGAACCTTCATCTTTTTTTGTCGGCGGAGATAGTCTTGATCCATTACGGAGTCTTGGACTTGACGCCAGACCTTGTAAATTTTAGAGGACGGCTGTTGAGGGGGCTACTCCAGCTTCACCTTTGGGGCATTATCCACAGGTGTAGGAGATTTTTTCAATACGGCAGTTGGCGAGTTTTTGCGCACCCTTCTTAGCGGTTCAAAGCTATTCCCGGTCGGAACAGCAGCATCAATTTCCACCATCGGAGCTGGCGGAGTTAGACCAGAGGGGGAGTTTCCCCCAGCCTTCCTTACCCGGCGCCAGTAACGACGGCGAGCATGTCGTGCGATTGGAGTTGGTTTAACCGTAGGGGTGACCTCCTCATGCCCCCTGTGTTGGTCAGAATTCGCTGTTATCGGCCTTTTAAAGGCCGACGTCCGTTGAATGGGGACGGCCAACCTATCAAAAAGGGACTTCCGAGTAGGGGAAACAACCTTGGTGATTTTGCCTAGAACGGGAACATAAATAGTCAGTCTTGTGAAGACCGACCCTTTGGCAGGAGAAACCGCCTTGGCGATTTTGGGAGCAGGGATGGCTATCTTCTTTGGGATGGCCACTTCAGGTGTAATGGGCTTCTCGGCAGGCCCATCGGAGTTCAGGCTCAGCCTTTCGAAGACTAATGCTGCTGGCTTGACATTGGACGACCCGTTGAGAGGGGCCGTGGTAGTAGTGAGTCGATCAAAGACCGACTTCTTTTGCGTTTCGTAAGGCAGCGGGATATTAATGTTCACTGGCGGGAGCATGGTCCCGAAGAACATACCGGTGGTAGCCTGAGTCACTTGTTCCACCGGTATAGCGAAGATGGAGGCCGCTTGAGGCCCGTAAGTCACTCCTACGGATGGGACGGAGCGAGAGTTGCAGTTGCGGTTAGTGCAGTTTGAAGCCATTGATCTTCTGTTTTCTGCACGGAGCAAGACACCAAATCTAAGTACCTCGAATCTATAGGCAACCACAGCAAACCGCGATTCATTCGCGAACACGACGCACAAAGTGTGGAGTGGAAAGAGGAAAAGGTCCCACCGGGCATGCCAGAATCTGTTTCCCTCCGAAGGACGCGGCGGAGACGCGATAGACGTCTTGCTTCAAATTCGGGGCAGATGCTAATAGGTGCTATCCGTCCACCTCTCCGAAGATGCCAAGTTGATTTATGGCACCATGTATCGAAGGTTTAAACGGATGCGGCTGATGTAGCAGACTTCGTTGGATTCCCCCTCGTTTGAGGGGTTTTTGATTGTGGGGACGCTCTTCCCTGCAGGCGCAAGCCCCTGCAGTTAATTACGCTACCGCATCGCGGTAACAACTTTCTCTTTCTCCAGCTGGTCACTTCGTGTCGTGGGTGTTTGTTTTGTTTGTGGTTGCCCATGGATTGTATACGGAGACTAATTTATGTTATCGCCCGTAGGACGTGGATTAGTCCAAATCCGTATTTTCTTAGATTTGGGGTTTGGGGTTTTGGTTTAAAGATACGTTAGCCTTATTTGAGACTAAGATCAACTTAAACGTTTGTTAATGACACGTTAGTCTAATTTAAGACTAAGATCGACTTAACGGGATCGTTTAGATCCGACAAGAGAGCATTTAGACTCTATTGTTTAGTTTAGAGACTTTGCGGTCGATTGCCAGTTTAGGGACATGGTGGTCCATGGAATGTATGGTCGTCAGGACTCGTCACCTCTCTGACGACGTTGAAGGATTACAACAACAGATATCAGAGGAGTTCAGAGATGTACCCTTGAACCAAAGTTGGTTGGGAGATTTATAGTCCAATTTGGGAGTAAAGCCTGTTTGAAGGTTTATGAGAATATGGGCTCAGTTGATATGAGTTGAACATTTTGTTGTTATGGCTGTTGAGCTTTTATTTGGGCTCGGCCCTTTTATAATGCATTGCATTGGGCTCTTTAATTAAATGCACAACATTTATATTTGGCCTGTTAGGCCTTTATTTGGGCTCTGTCCCCTTTTAAATAATGCATAGCATTTAGTTGTCTAATAGTGCGCCACGTGGCCTGTCAGGCGCTTTGCGCCAATTAAAGAGCGCAAGGCGCTAGCGCACGTGGAGGTGACACGTGTCGCGCTCTTCTGAGCGCAAGTCTGTTAGCGCAGTGCGCTACTGACACGTGGCGCGCTCTGGTGCAGTGCGCCAATCCAATAGCGCAGCACTCTGTTTTAGAAGAGCAAAGCGCAGATTGTTCTGTGATTGACACGTGGAGCTCTCTAGTGACTTGCGCCAGTCCAAGGAGCGCAAAGGCGCATATTAAGAGTGCAGGGCACTGTTCAATAGCGCAAAGCGCATCTTGATCTAATTAAGATCAAAGAAACAAGTTTTTCTTGTTCTAAAGAGGTTCTACCTCAAGATTTAAGAACCAATGGTTCATCAAAAGGTTGTGCTTTATATAGATCAAAAGATCTAGAAATGAAGTAAATTACTTCTTTAATCTTTTATGATTGGATCTTTATGATCTTTTTCTTTTTTATATTGAAGATCTTGATCTTGTTCTTAGATCTTTGATATTTTTTAGAAGAAATTCTTCTTTTTATGATGTGTTTTCATCTCTGTTCTTTCAAGAATTTAATTCTTTACCTTGAAGAAGATGATCTTCTTTCTTTAAAGGCTTGCCTTTCAGATTTTTCAGAGTTCTCCCTTTTTTCTATCTCTGTATGTATATCTTTTTGAGACTTGGGGTCTAGGGGCCTTTATATAAGGCCAATTGGTTTGTTAGGTTAGTTACAGAGATCTTTCTCTGATTGATCTGAGGATATTTTCCCACCGTTGGATCTTTGATCCTAAGGCCTCTGTTTTACAGAAGACAATCTTCTTATTTTAATAAGATTGGAAAGATATTTCTAGAATTTTAATTCTGATTAATTAAATAATTTATTATTTAAATTTTAGTGCTGGCGCAGTTGGCGCAAGCGCACCTGCGCTTGACACGTGTCGCGCAGCGCAGAGCGCAGCGTAACTGCGCTAGCGCTCCTGCGCTTGACACGTGTCGCGCAGCGCAACTGCGCTAGCGCACCACTGTTTGACACGTGGCGTGCAGCGCAGAGCACAAGTTATCTGAAGCGTTGCTTCTTTTATTTAAAATTTGAATTTTTAAAACAGAGCCTTGCTCTGATTGGGGTGCGCTGCCTTGGGCGCAGCGCTCCTTGCGCTGGCGTGTCTGCTTTTGACACGTGGCGTTCTGCGCGCAGCGCAAAAGATCTGAAGCGTTGCTTCACCTTTTGAATTTTGAAATTCAAACAGAGCTTTGCTCTGATAGGGAGATTTTCTCCTTTATTATTATTATTATTTATTTTTTTTTATTTTTTTTATTGTTATTATTTTATACGGAAGCGGGTTTTGAGCCAAAATTTCGACGGGAACAAGGATGCTCTGGAAGCTGCCCGCAGTTATGAGGCAGTGATAAAAGCAAGGGGCAGATCGCAGTCTGCAGGAGTTAAGCGTCTTGCCAACCAGATGGCAAGAGGAGCCTCGTCCAGGCCATCTTTTGTGCCAAGGCGACCCGGAGTACCGAACCATCGTCCCAACCCAGCCTTTTGTACTTACTGCAAGAGAGCCGGACATATGATGAAAGACTGCCGGCGAGCCAACCGTCTTTGCTTAGTCTGCGGCTCAGTTACTCATGATATTGGGTCTTGTCCCCAAAGGAAAAACCCAGATGCTGCTCCCAGACCAACAAACAATTACCCACAGCGTCCAGCCATCCAAGCCCCCGCTCCAAGACCTGCACTACCTGCACCACCCAGAGGACCATAAGCCGCACCACCTCCTCGTCAGTTCCATCAAGCTCAAAGGAACGTTCCGAGGAATGCTCCTCAGGCCAGGAGGAATGTACCAAGGCGCCAGGCTTTCACGATGTCCGTGGAAGAAGCTGAGGCCACTGGCCAAGTCATCACTGGTAAACTTTTCTTCTCAAACTTTTCTTTCAGTCTTCTTTATCTACACGCTTTCCCTATACCTAAAACATATCCCACATACCTTAGGTACAATCTTAGTAGCCTCACTCCCTGCACTAGCACTGTTTGATACTGGGGCATCCCACTGCTTTATGTCGCAATGGTTCGTCCGAAGCCATGCGATTCCAGTCTCACCGCTTGTATCCAGCTGGAATGTCAGTTCAGGAAATGGCGTTCTAAAGGCAACCATGGGATACGGCTTGTGTCTAGTCGTCGTCTGCAGCAGAGAGTTTTATGCTGACTTCAAAGTACTGGACATACCAAACTTTGATGTGGTTCTAGGAATGAATTGGCTTGGAACTTTTTATGCTACCATCGACTATCGTCAAAGGAGGGTAGTATTCGAGATTCCAGACCATCCAGTCTTCTATCTCAAAAGCGGAGACCGTACCTTGGAGCCAAGTACCTACAAAGTGAAGCCAAGGGAAGCAGTAGTTGCAGCAGCTCAAGCGGAAGAAGAATCAAGACCAGAGGTAGTTCGAGAGTTCGACGATGTATTTCCTGACGATATATCAGGTTTGCCTCCCGATCGAGCTCTTGAATTCAGTATTGATTTAGTACCAGGAGCACAACCGGTGATTAAAGCACCTTATAGATTAAGTCCGGAAGGTTTGAAGGAAGTCCGAACACAGTTGGACGAATTATTGGCGAAAGGATGGATTCGTCCCAACACTTCAAGTTGGGGAGCACATGTACTACTTGTGAAGAAGAAGGAAGGTTCATACAGAATGTACATCGATTATAGAGCCTTGAACGAAGTCACGATAAAGAAAAAGTATCCACTCCCGCGCATCGATGATTTATTCGATCAGCCAAGTGGATCTTGTGTTTTCTCTAAATTGGATCTTCGTTCAGGTTATCATCAAGTGAAGGTCAAGGAAGCTGATATTCACAAAACAGCTTTCAGAACTCGCTATGGACATTACGAATTTCTAGTGATGCCATTTGGAGTGACCAATGTACCAGCAATATTTATGAACCTAATGAATAAAGTTTTCCGGGAGTACTTAGACAGATTTGTTGTCATCATCATCGACGACATCCTGGTGTATTCTAAGAGTCGGAAAGAACATGCAGAGCACCTACGAATTGTCCTAAAAACTTTTCGACAACATAAGCTTTATGCCAAGTACAGCAAGTGCAAGTTTTGGCTAAATCAAGTTGGTTTTCTTGGGCATATCGTATCAGGAGAAGGAATCTCTGTGGATCCAGCGAAAGTTGCAGCAGTTAGCGAATGGCCTGCACCAAAGTCAGTGAAGGACATTCGGAGTTTCTTGGGTCTAGCTGGATATTACAGAAGTTTCATTGAGGGATTTTCGAAGATAGCAACACCCCTGACAAAGCTCACACGTAAAGATGAAGATTTTGTGTGGTCAGAAGCATGCGAACAAGCTTTCGTAGAACTCAAGTCAAGGTTGACATCAGCACCTATTCTCGTAATACCGGATCAATCTAGAGGATTCGAAGTGCATTGTGATGCATCCGGTAAGAGATTAGGATGTGTTCTACATCAGCACGGTAAGGTTGTGGCTTATACTTCAAGACAACTGAAGACTCATGAGCGCAATTATCCGACGCATGACTTGGAGTTGGCAGCCGTCATCTTTGCTCTCAAGATTTGGCGCCATTATCTACTTGGTGAACGAGTGAACATCTACACAGATCATAAAAGTCTGAAATACGTGTTTACTCAAAAGGAGTTGAATATGTGGCAGAGAAGATGGTTAAAGCTCATGGCGGACTTTGACATCAACTTACAATATCATACAGGGAAGGTGAATATAGTACCTGATGCTCTTAGTCGCCAACCATTATCGATGAATCTCACTGCTCAGTGGAAGTTTCAACAAGACTTGCATCAGATGGAGATTTAGGTAGTCATGCAAGGTAATGCTTCAAGTTTGATGAATCTACAAGTTCAATCAACCATTGTCAATCAGATCAAAGCAGCTCAAGCAA
Source organism: Agapanthus africanus (assembly GCA_030015575.1). Lineage (NCBI taxonomy): Eukaryota > Viridiplantae > Streptophyta > Magnoliopsida > Asparagales > Amaryllidaceae > Agapanthus > Agapanthus africanus. The sequence goes on along the minus strand of JASDDO010000028.1, from coordinate 20,415,410 downwards.
GTGATGCTAAGTTGCAAAGGATCAGAGAACAAGTAGAGAATGGACTCAGAACAGACTTCATCATCCATGAAGACGGATCTTTGAGATACGACAGCAGGTTGTGTGTATGAAAAGTTCCTGTTCGGAAAGAGTTACTGAAAGAAATTCACAGCTCTCCCTACTCAGTACATCCTGGAGGTACCAAAATTTACAAAGATCTACGTCAGAATTATTGGTGGCATGGAATGAAGCGTGAAGTAGCCAGAAGCGTCGCAAAATGCTTGGTGTGTCAGCAAATAAAGGCTGAACATCATAGAACAGCTGGACTACTTCAACCGTTACCAATCCCAGAATGGAAGTGGCAACACATCACGATGGATTTTGTGACTGCTCTCCCTCACAGCACAAAGGGTAACGATGCCATATGGGTCATTGTGGTTCGACTCACAAAGTCGGCTCACTTCATCCCATTTCGAGTTGGCCAATCAACTGAGACACTAGCAAAGAAGTACAAGGAGGTAATAATCTACTTAAGATTTAAACTCTTCATAATGTACTATCTATGATACCCATGAATTCATACAAGAAATTGTGAGACTTCATGGAGTACCAGTCTGCATTGTCTCCAATTGTGACACCAGGTTCCGATCGCAATTTTGGCAGAGTCTGCAAGCAAGATTGGGAACAAGTCTGAACTTCAGCACGGCTTATTATCCACAAACAGATGGTCAGTCGGAACGAACTATTCAGATCTTGGAGGATATGCTCAGAGCGTATATGCTAGACTTCAAAGGATCGTGGGAAGATCACTTGCATCTTGTGGAGTTCGCGTATAATAACAGCTACCAAGCAAGCATAGGAATGACACCTTTTGCAGCATTGTATGGAAGGAAGTGTCGATTACCATTAAGTTGGAACGACATCGGAGATAGGGAACTTCTTGGATCAGAGATGATAGTAGCGACCGTTGATGTGGTTCGTACTATCAGGGAAAGGATGCGCATAGCCCAAGATTGACAGAAGCACTGGGCTGATGCAAAGAGACGACACTTGGAGTTCCAGCCAGGAGATCACGTATTCCTGAAGATATCTCCGAACCGTGGAGTGATCCGATTTGAAAGACGGGGTAAATTAAGTCCGAGATACATTGGACCGTTCGACATACTCGAACGAGTCGGTGAAGTGGCATACCGCTTAGCGCTTCCACCCTCATTGGAAGGAGTGCATAATGTGTTCCACGTATCCCAACTCAGAAAGTATGTGAGTGACCCCAGCCATGTTCTTAATCATTCCGAGCTCACTATACAGCCCGACTTGTCTTGTGAGCAACAGCCTGTGGAGATCCTGGACAGGAAAGTGAAGACACTTCGGAACAAGAAAGTTAACTTAGTCCGAGTAATGTGGCGGAAAGACACTCCAGGAGAATCCACTTGAAAAAGGGAAGATGAAACGAGTGCAAGATATCCTCACCTCTTTGTAAACTAGTTCTCAAATAAAAGTTGTAAATTTCGAGGACGAAATTTTTGTAAGGAGGGTAGACTGTAACAACTCCATTTTTAATGTACAAAGAATTGATTTAAATTCAAAGTATACTTGGAGTATTTAATATTACTGATATCTCTTTAAGTATTTATTTCACACAATAATTACAAGAAGGGGCTTGTAGCTCATTGGTAATACCTTGCACTGCGGAACCAAGCCGCCAGAATTCAAATCCCATGCCCCACATTATTTTTAATATTTATTTTGTTTTAAATCCTTTGGAAGCCCAAAAGTCCACACACCATAACTCTCAAAAGTTGAACTAAACCTAAAAAACTAAAAATACCAGTGTCTTACCCCGGCGACCCCCACCTCCTCGACCCCCGACTCGGGCCGGCGCTGCCGGTCGGACTCGGCCGGACGGCCGAGTCCCCAACACCAAAAATGCGACTTTTACACTTCTCTAACCCCCTGCACACTCTAATTTATTGGATCGGTTCCAGAAAGCCCATTAACAACTAATTACTCCAAATTTTTAATGAATTTTCTATATTTTTACATTTTTTTTAATTTTAAAACCCTTCATCTACCCTACCCCTAGCCTACCCTATAAATACACCCCCTACCCTCTACCCTCTCATCCTAAAATTCTGAGCCCACTCTCTCAAAAAATTTCCAAGAGTCGTGTACTTTGAAAACAAGCTCGAGGCGAAGCTCCGACGAGATTCCGGCGGAAATTCCGGCAAACGTCTTATGAACTACCGACGACGATGCAACATGAGCAATCCCTCTAGTTCCCTCTCACTCTCTAGTGTAATCGAAAACCCGTAAGTCCCCTTCTATCTCTCTTCCCAATTCAAGAAAAATACGAAATTACAAAACCCGACGGAATCGGAACAAATCCGATTTCCGAATCGGTTTTTTATAAAATTCCACTTCTCACTAATACAATCATTCTTAAACTTCCTTATGTTGATTATTAAACACTAATTAAACAATTTGAACAAGTTTCATCACATGAAATGATAGCTTTCTCAAATTATCGTATTTTTTCATTTAAATACCATATTGTTTCAATCCTTCATTTAACCCATCAAACTTGCTATACATTTAAAGTAGATCACGAGATAACGACCTACCTCCTCACACACTTACTTACAACCTAACACGATACCATTGAAACCTTAGAATATGAGAAAACAAGCATTTACATTTAAATACTATACACTTAATAAAACTATTTCTAAAAGAGTTAGAGTTGGTACACTTTTAAATAAATACATCTTATTATGAAAATACGATAAGTTGTGGACATCGGTCGTTTATCTAAACCTGACTTTGTGGTGTCTAGGCTAGGCAAGTGAGAAAGGTAATTTTAAAAGGCCCGTCTCACGGTGATTCGTGAGCGGATCCCTCCTTTCTTCATTTGTACTTACCTGGCCACAATTGATGGTGCAGAGGCGATTTGAGGCATCTCACGACTTGTCGTTTAGACCATTTAGAAATAGTCTAGTTAACTTAGGAAGCCCTAGAACCTAAAATACGGAAAATTGATATTTTTACCAATAAATACCATTTACTTTATAAACCGTTTTCTAAAGGATTTAGTATTTTACAATCTTTGCAAAGCGCCGCTACAACCCACTTTGGGGAACCCGTTCGGGATGGTGCTGTTTATCGCACACCTTCGGGCTTAGTAGTGCGAGATTCAGAGCTCCGCAAGGAGCATTCGGTCTCGAAAGATTTAAAATACGACATCTTAAGAAAATGAGATTTTTAGAATATAAAATATTTATTAAAATTATTTTTTGTATAAATATATGTATATTTATCATTAAAATATCTATTTTGTTATGATATAAATATTCCACCTTTTTCTAAAAATCACAAGAACAAATTTTACACTAAAATACTATGAATTCCAAATAAATCAATATTATAAATAAATACCTTTAATTATGAATCTAGGATATTTTCACTAGAAATATCACAATATAAAATCCACCTTCATTACAACTCTAAAGACGAATAATGAATACTTGAGGTGTATTTTGAAAAGTATATAAAAGTATTTTACATAAAACCCCCTCAAGTTTTATAAATTATCCTAAGGACCCTACCAATTATAGGTTTAAGAAATAATCAAGATTTCGACTTACATTTCTAATTGGCTGACTCGGGTTTGAGTCTGATTAATCTGACTTGAATATGATTCAAGTCAATCTACAATTTACAATCTTCAACATGAATCTATGAATCCAATTATCAATCTATACGACTTGACCGAACCGAGCCATGGATATACATTCCATTTACATGGTTCTCCAGTTATTCCATTTACATGATTCTACGGTTATATCCGTTTACTGATATCATGGTTTCGGTCAGTCAATCAATTATACAATCAATTCAATTTACAGTACAAACGATACAATCAAAACACTACGGGGTTTTAAGGGGTAGATTGGTACGGAAGGTGTTAAAAGTGGCACGAGACGGTAAGATTAAGACACCTAACCTATATTCCGTTGCTGTTGTACCGTGGCTTAACGGTTTCTTGTACATTCCGTTTGCCCTGATCTGTAGCATATAGAGACCCCTCTCGTATACACTAGCATCCTTCTGTACCAAGCTACAAACAACAACGTTAACACGACATTACTTTCCTCTTATCTTTGGGATTTACCGAGCGACTTGTTCGCTGACGACATTCTATCATTTCTTCTTTGAATTTCGTCAGGTGGTTTGGACCCGGCAGAGATCGAGCCATCTGTAGAAGACTTGGAGCAGTTTGCTGAAGAACCAGAGCTCTAGTTTCATTGTACATTTTCCATTCGGTACTTTTCATATCCTGTTATGACATTGTTTAGGTATCGTTTTATTTCAGTTGTATTTCCTTTTCATGTATTATACAAAAGAATTTTAATAAATAAAAGTTGTTGTTTTTATTATATCTTGTCTCTTGTGTATTTATTTTTATATTGCTTAGATACGCTTAGCGTATGTACTTCTGAGTATATACGTAGCGGACCAGTCCCGTCCCCTTCGCCGTACACCGGGAAGCGGGGCGTGACACCGTGGCCTCCATCGTAGCGGTCATTGTCGTCGCCGTAACCATCACCATCGTCGAGGCAGAGGCCAAGCTCGAGCCATAACCAGAACCCTAACCGAGCTACTGTTGCTGTTTGTGCTGCCGTGCGTGTCGTGCCCGTGTGTGCGATCGTTGTCGTCGTTGTTATGCCGTTTTCATCTTGAGGCAAGTGAAATCCCTATTCACTTGTTTAACATGCTATGATAATCGTTAGCTAAAGAGATTATATTATAGCTAGATATATAAATAAATATAATTGGATCGAAATCTATGCTTGAATTTTGTATAGTAAATCATCGTACCGTCTTACTTGAGTAGAGCCCAACCGGGGCTTATTACCGTGTTAGTAACACGTATAAATTAAATGGTTAACATCTAATTTAGTTTGTTAGAAGAAACATTAGTTTCGATCGATGACCGAATGTTGATCTTAGGAGCTCGATGCGAACCTTATGCGCAAACAAAATTTAAAATGATGGAACTTATGATGTTTAGACCCTAATACTTCTAACAAACACTCTGTAGGAATTTGGTAGCAAATCGATATCGTTTTCACACATAAAGTGACGCCTTCAACGTCTATTCCGAAACTCCTGTTTTACCGAACACTTGACACCGTTAAATTCATAATTAATTCCATAAAAATCCAATCGCAGCGTGCCTGGGTTCTTTGCGAAGTGTACTGCATGATATTTAACACGACGTGTAGATTTACTGTTATATACATCCCCTGAATATCTAAAACAAAGAACTTACCTAACCTTGGACTGCAGTCCAGAGTAGGAACTTACCCTTTGACATGCATTTACACACCTGAAGTCTTAATGTTTAATTGTGATAGTGTGCAGAGCCAATTACCGCTGCGTAGGCAATTGTTTTATCTTTCCAATGGTACTAGTTTCACTAAATTCCAGTATCATTTGATATTTAAATCATAGTTTAAACAGATGACATGTACGGCAGTTTTCTGTCATTTCAGTTTGCACTCTTCATCAATAATCTGATCATAACTCCTGAACCGAGATGACTATTGTTAATCCGTCTGATGCGTTGGAAACATAACAGATAAATCTACATATTATCTATTGTAGCGTCGCCTAATTATGATCTCAACATGGAGTAAAATACGTTACGAAACGGACTTTCAGTTCAGAAATTGGATTTCCAGCAGTAAACACTTAAAATGGAATGACCATAACTAGCAAACCTGAAACCCAATTGACACGAAATCAATTTTTCTGTACAGATAATTAAATATAATGCCTACTCTTTTTACATTGTTTCGCGAAATTATGCATGTGTGATTTTATGTGATTTTTCTAATCCAACCGACACCGGTTGCTTATATGTATTCAGTAGTGTGTTTACGTTATCCCCATCATGTTGCATGACTGTTATACTCTTGTAAATAGCGTTCATTTGCATCAATATCCTAGTGACCGTGTTACATTACCAAGTGATAAATATTAGTGATTTGATTGTGGCAAGTACGTTAGTGTAAAAGCGTGATTGAATAAGTGAAGTGACACGTACTTTTACACAATCAGCAGAACCAATTAGTTATTGCATTGTCGACGCCTATGTGACCTATATAAGTGTAACTATAACTGATATGTGACGGTTATAGAAGCACTTATATTAGTGCTATAGGTAAGACATCGAACACTATCCATTTATCTTGGATACCAGTCGAGACATGCTTGATGGAGACCTTGTCTCCAGTTCTCGCGTAGACTTATCATAGAGCGACTAATATTTAGATTCATGGTCGGTGTTTGATGTAGACCGCAGGGTGTGGGATAGTTTGAATGTGAGGTCGATCAACGGAATCTCAGGAGTCTCACTGCCGGCATATGTAGCGATTACGGGAGTTGTATGTATGGTATTTCTGATTCTTAGTGTGCGTAATTCGGGCCCGTGTTCTCTTACCCCTGGGGTTTACCCTTGGGTTGGGGATACTTCTGCGGTGGTTGATGCTCACACTTGGACTGACGATAAGTTTAGTTACATGGACACCATTGATAACTGATATGATACACTTACTTTATCGTTACATGTACCGGTTACTTCATACTCGCGTCATTACTCTATCATACTGGTTTATGTTTATCATCGTTGCACATTATATTTATATATACTGCTATTGATGACCTGAGTATGCATGCTCAGAGTGAGAAGTGGATTTAGCTCGGATCAGGACCCGCCTTACCTCGAGGATATTGTGGACATCTAGATCAGCGACGCCGGCGCTATCTTTCCCTTAATTTCTATCTGGTTAGTTTTGTATCTGTTTTAATAGAATTAGTGACTGCATTTCTCATTATCTGTGCTATGATTACTAATCACCACGTAGTGCTAGAAACCGAAGTGTGATTACGGCAGGATATTTCCTCGACCGTAAGAGCATGACTGACCTTGTCACCCTTCGTATTCCGTATTTTAGAAAGCGGGGTGTGACATATTGATCAGTATATCTCATACAATACATTTAAGTATTTTTATATGTTCATAGAAACAAGAAATGTACTATATCTAACCATGTACACATAGTTTATTTTAATATATGTTGAAACTTAGGCCCAACAATTATATAAATAAGAAGCTAATTAGTTTTTCATTTTATTAATCACCGAGAAAAAAAGATTTTTGGTAATAATGAACTTAGTTTGGAAAATATTGTCTAAATTTTTTATACATGTTAGAGGATCTTTTTTTATTTTCGAAGCTTATTTATAATATTTTAAGACTGTTTAATTTCCGTCTTACCTGACCAAATTTTCTGGATCCGCCATTGAATGTGCTGTATGGAATACATTCGGACAGAAGAGAGAAAGAGATGGAGGATGCATATTCTTATTTCTTTTTTTTTTATGACCGGGCATACCAATTTGTGGAAGAAGAGAGATGGATTAGAAGTCATGAGTGGGGCCGGTCACCGGAATTTTTTTTAAAAATCGTAAACAACGACATAACACCAGTTTTGTGCCAGTATTAACATATTGATGTGATGCCCCTGTCCTTTCCTCTTGCATTCTTCTTCAAACTCCAATTAAAAATCACATTATAAGCTGCATCCATTGTATGTTAATAAAAAAATATTTTTTCTTCTCACTAATTAATTATATAAACACCATAGATGGGCCTGTTCGACAATAATATCTAGATGTTACAAGAAGATAGTATGATTATAAAAAAAGTTATTTTTCTATCCACTCATTATTCAATATATAATCATCTATGTTATATGCGTTCCATCATATAAAAATAGAAGCTAAAAGAGTGTAGTCAGAAGTTAAACTTCTCTATTGATTGTCAAAAATCAATTTTTCCATTGCTGTTTAAATTTCAACCATTATTCTCAGGATATATGCACTAAATTGCCTTAACTATCACAGTTTTTCATTAACATACCTTAAATTTTTTTATTGCAGTAAAATATCTTCAGCTATGGATTTTAATGTGATATTTTTCACTAAAATATCCTCAAAATTAGCACATAAGGTATTTTAGTCTAATACAGATACTTCAAGGTATTTTAAAAAAAATTGTGCTTGCTTAGGTTATTTTAGTGTGATTTACCCTTGTTCTCATGATCTAAAATATATAACTATCCTAAATATCATATAATTTTCATACCTATCCGCTCATGTTCTATTGTAGGATAAGTGTAAAGTTAGAGTAGCAGAAATTCTAACATCTAAACATGCTCAAAATCATCATGTTCTAACATCTAAACATGCCAATCATCCTATGATATTGCCATTTTATCAAACATACGCAATTTTATTTATATACTAAATGTCCATGTTTTTTGAGGAACAACTAGAACCCTAATTTTAAGTTTGGTTATTAACGATGGTTTCATACGTATATAATTCCATCGCAAGTCAGTTTCTGCACGTCACTACTGCAATAAGGGGTTTCCCCTATGGTTACAGGAATCCGTAGGGACGGCTTTTTATTATCCCTACGGATTAATCCGTAGGTCTCTTGGGTTGTCCATACGGTACCCTACGGATTAATTTAAGAATATTAAAACATAATTTGTTATTTGGTCCTACGGAGCCGCAAAAGAAAGACCTACGGATTAATCCGTAGGGGCATATATGAGTTATTTATAAAAAAATAAAGCCCAGAAATTTTCTCGTTCCCAAAATTTCCCACCGCTCTCACTGATCTCCCGCGCGCGCCTCATCGTCGCCGACTTCATCATCGACTTCCTCATCGAGTCGACGGTAGGAACTCTCTCATCGCCGAACTCCCCCTTGCGTCGTCGACAGACCATTTCCGGTCTCCTCCACCTCGGGACAGTAGAATCGCCGGTCTAAGGTTAGTCAATTCATTTTTTAACTTCTAATTATGCTTTTATTTGTGTTATTGTTGATTATTGGGTTGCTACTAGGTCTTAGAGTTAGGGTTCGGTCTAGGGTTTGGGCTAGGGTTAGGGTTAATCGGTTCTGGGTTAGGGTTAGGGTTCAGTTTAGGGTTAGGGTTCGGTTCAGGATTAGGGTTAAGGTTAGGGTTAGGGTTAGGGTTAATTAGGATTAGGGTTTGGTTAATTAGGTAAAATAGGATATGATGATTAGAGCTAGGGTTTGGGTTAATTAGATTAATTAGGCTTAATTTTGGTTTGGACTAAAGTTAATTTGTGTTGGGGTTTGGGTGATGATTAGGGTTAGGTTAATTTGGGTTAGGGTTAATTTGGGTTAATTAGGTAAAATAGAGTGTATTTGTGTTAGGGTGTTGATTAGGGTTAATTGGGTTAATTAGTGATAATTTGAAGGGTCAGGGTGTTGATTAGGGTTAATTAGGGATAATTTGTGTTAGGGTGACGATTAAGGTTAATTAGTGTTAGGGTTTAGGGTGCACTAGTTCCTTCAGTAGGATATTCGATGATAACGTAAACGTACAATTTTACCGTAAACGCACAATTTTACCGTAAACGCAAGAAAAATTTACCCTAAACTTAAAACTTCGAACCCTTAATAATGAAACGTAAACGTAAAACCTATTCATGTTAAATGTTCAAGTTAAAACCAATATATGATACTCGATAATAATATGAAACTTTCATATTCTCATCGATACTCATATGTGAAAATCAAAGCGCGACTTAGTTCCCGTCTATCAGTTAACATACGTTCGATATTCATCGTGACATAAAAGTATACGAAGGTTATTAAATATCGGACGGTATAGTTCGGTACTAACAACCGTCGTGTAGTCTATGTGACGAGAAAATTCAATCGTATGATAACCGATAGATTTATCCAGTGTGGACAAGTAAGGAATGTATAAAGCAAACACCTGCATTCACTTGTGTTTTCATTCGTTTTGAGTTATTTCGTTGGTATTTTTCCGCTGGTTCTCCGTGTACAAAGATAGATTAGATGTTCATTTCAATGTTGTTTCACAGCATTGAAATGATTATCTATTCTATTACAGTGTACTCGGAGAACAGCGGGGAGGTGCTGCCGAAATTTACTCGAAACGGTTGAAAGCATAAGCGAATGGGTGTCTGCTCTATACATTCTTAATGGGATAGAAGCCTTACCCCCGACAGCCGAAACAGACACATACAACACGAATACACAACAGACGCACACACAAAGCACATACACACTAACAACCCTACACTTAAGTGAAATCATAAATTGAAACACACATATACAGAATACAACTCATACTTGGGTATCTTCAAATCTAACTTTGTTTATCGATAATTTATTCTTTTCAACGACAAACGCATAAACAAAACACATACACGGATTTTCTTCTTCCGTTCTTAGATTTCTCAATATAGTTATCATAACCTACAATTTATATGTTATATAGTCTGACATGGCCCATGAGTATATCAGAGTTAAAGACTGGATGCATGTGGATTGGAAACAACGTATGCAACCTAAGTTTGTCGCAGGAGTTGACGCTTTCATCGAATTTGCACGCGCACATAATAAGATCGTGTTAGAGAAGATTCTCTGCCCGTGCGATAGATGTAGGAATAAGTACTGGCAGAAGGTAGAATTCGTGGAGCTTCATATCGTTAAACATGGTTTTACTAGACTTTATACAACTTGGCTATATCACGGGGAAGGAGAAGAAGAAGACCGTAATGCGGCAGAAGAAGAAGGAGAAGACGGTAATGCGACAGAAGAAGAAGACGGTAACTTCTTTCCAGGAGAAGAAATGGAGGATATAGTAGAGGCTGCCCTAGGTGATAGTATTCGTACCGAAGATGACATTCCTTCCAGTCAAGGACCGCGTGCGGATAAGTATGAAAAGTTCATGAATGGTGCTAGAAAACCAATTTATGAGAATGCAAAGTATTCCACCCTCTCATGGTTCGTTCAATTTTTCCAGATTAAGTGCCTAAATGTATGGAGCAACAAATCATTCACAATGTTTCTGAAATTCTTGAATGATTCTATGCCCCCGGGAAATAACGTGCCCGACAGCTGGTACGGAGCCCAGAAGATGATGTCTGATTTGAGTCTGAAGTGTGAGAAAAATCAAGTATGTCCCAAAAATTGCGTGTTGTACCGGAAAGAGAATTCAGATTTGAAAGACTGTCCAACATGCGGAGAGGCCAGGTATAAGCCGAAAGATTCTGATAAAAAGTCCGATATACCTGTCAAGATAGCATGATATTTTCCCATAACACAGAGGCTGCAGAGGCTATTCGGGTGCAAGAAAACAGCCGAGGCATTGATTTGGCATCACCGTGCTCCTCCAAGTGAAAATGGAAAAATGAGTCATTTAAGAGATTCACCGGCATGCAAGGATTTCGATAGGAGGCACGAAATATTCAGTAGTGATCCTCGCAATGTCAGGCTCGGACTCGCTAGTGATAGCTTCTGCCCATTCAACTATATGACTGGAAGCCACAACACATGGCCCGTTGTAATGATAGTTTATAATCTGTCGTCTTGGTTGGTTATTGATCAATCCTACTTTATGATACCTCTTCTTATTGACGGACCAAACTCACCGGGAAACAATATCGACGTCTATCTCAGATCTCTGACCGATGAGTTAAAATCTTTATTCATTGATGGTGTAGAGACTTACAATGCAAACACAAATACAACCTTCATACTGCTTGCGGCTTTAATGTGGACAATTAATGAATTTCCTGCGTATGGAATGCTATCAGGTTGATCCATACATGGTCACAAAGCATGTCCTTATTGCCATCAATATACAATATCGAAATTCTTGAATTTTAGCAGGAAGGTTTGTTATTGCGGCCATCGACGTTTCCTGCCACTAGACCATCCCTACAGGTTAGACGCTATTCACTTTGATGGTCATCAGGAGCTTCTTGGACCTCCAGCCCCATTGTCCGGAGAGGACATGACTGCTCAGTGGGATGGATACAATAATGTGACATTCGGGATAGATTCGACAAAACATATCAAACCACCATTCTGGAACAAGTTAAGAATTTTCTTCGAGCTTCCGTACTGGTCAACAAATTTAGTGCGTCATTGTATGGACTTCATGCACATAGAGAAGGGAGTATCCGAGCACGTGCTCAACTTGCTTCTTTGTAAAGACGGAAAATCGAAAGACAACCTCCATGCTCGGATGGATCTTCAGGACTGGAAAATTAGAAGTGAATTGCATTCTAAACCGATAGCGGGTAAATCAGGCAAGTCTGTACTTCCCAATGTTGCGTATCATATGTCACAACCGGAGAAGAAAAGATTCCTGCAGGTGTTACATGATTTGAAAGTTCCCACAGATTTCTCAGGATCATTTTGCAAGAAGATAAAAATTGTGAAAGGCAAGATCGATGGGCTGAAAAGTCACGATCACCATATTATTATGGAGCACCTTCTCCCATTAGCCCTCAGGACTTCCCTTCTTGAATCTCTTGCGCTAGTAATTAATGACCTATGTTACTTTTTTAGAGAATTATGCGCTAAAATCCTGGATGTTGTGACGCTGGAGAAACTAGAAAATTCTATTTCGTTGATAGTTTGCAAGTTTGAGCGTATTTTCCCGTCGTCATTCTTCGATATCATAATACCCCTGACGGTTCATCTTGCAACTAAGGCTAAGTTAGCCGGACCAGTAGAATATCGATAGATGTATCCCGTTGAAAGGTACGTGGAATTTTTCGTTTCGCGCAATTTGTAAAATTATTGTTGTCCTATATGCCCGTATTTATTTATTTAACATATTTTTCTTTAGGTACCTCTATACTCTAAAAATGTATATACGCAATAGAAATCGATCAGAGGGTTCTATCATGCAAGGTTATCTTCTAGATGAAGCAACCACATTTTGTTCCCGCTGTCTGGACGAGAACATTGAGACGAAACTTAACCAGCCTCGAAGAATTTAGGACGGGCCATATGGTAAAACCGATTATAAGAGAGTAGACACTATGTTTATCAACAAAATATATCGGTTTATCCTTCTCAATAGCGCATGTCTTGAAGAAATTAGAGAGTAAGTTTTTTTGAATTAATTGCCATATTTGTGTTTGTGTGTGTATGAAATGATATAATATTAATGTCATAATTTATTGTTGAGAACAAAATTCATTTTAATGAGGTACGTGAGGGGCATCCTGATTGGAATGATGAACGATTGGAAAAATATCATCAGGATAATTTTTGTGATTGGGCTGCAGATCATGTAAGTTGTTCGAATAACATGTTATTGCTACCAGTCTTAATCTAAACTTATATCGTTATGTATTTGTCGTAAAATTTGTTTTGTCAGATCCACGATACGAACTTGTCCGCATCATTAGAGAGTGATTCATGATGTTTAGCTCAGTTTCCTAGTATGGAGGTTTCATATTATAAAGGATTCGGTGTTCTTGGATATAAATTTGAAGTTAAGGACATAGAAACATCTCGAACCATTCGGAATAGTGGGATTGCGACGGTAGGATTGGATGGTGTGATTTATTATGGATACTTAAATTGCATACTTGGTATCCAATATCCCGGACGATCAGAACCATTTTATATATTTCAGTGTACTTGGTACGATACACGAACCGATACGGATAAGTGGAGAAACAATCTCGGGACTTGGAAAAATGAATATGGATTAACCAGTGTGAACACACTTTGATTTTACGGTCAGGAAGATCCGTTTATTTTTCCGAACCAAGAGTTCCAAGTATACTACTTACAGTGCTTGAAGCGTCCGGGATGGAGTGTCATATGCCGTTGGAAACCCAGGGATGTTTACGATGTCCCAGAATTCGAGCACATCGATGAAGCTGAAGAAGAGAGAAGACTTAGAGCGCTCCGACCTTCTGTTTCAAAAGACGGGTTGTTTTCGGCTGATTATGAAGTTACGTGGGTTAGAAGTGATATCGATGATGAAATCCAAGTAGATATGTCTAATGCGTCCACGAAACGAAAAAGGTTATCAGCAATATTATATTATTACTTCACATTTTACGATATATACATATATAGCATGCATATGTAATGATTGTACTCTTGTCTAGATTTGATGACGACGATCGGAGCAGCGAGGGGCGGTAGGAGAACCAACCGCGGCACCAGCAGAGGCAGAGACAGAGTGGTTCTGCCGCCCGGAGAGCTACGTAGAGAGCTTCAGAGGGCTGGTCTTGCACCTCGATCGGAGACCCCTTCGGATGCTTCCTTCCGTGTGGACTTTGCCACACCTCCAGATATATTGCACGCATATTCATTTTGAATATAATATTATAGATATACATGCATATTTATGTCAAAATTACTTATATAGTCAATGTTTGATTGTTTAGCTGTTGGTAGTGCGTCCACATCAGAAGCAGAGGCCACTCCCGCACCTCCAGATATGTTTATATATCCTATAGTGCATGCATATTGATTTATAATGCTATATCATAAATATACATACATTCTTTTTGCTGTTACGTACTTAGATAATCATTTTTTAATTGTCTAGCTGTAGGTAGTGCCTCCACTTCTCGGGCAGAGGCCACCACCGCACCTGCGGGTATATTTATATATCTTATAGTGTATGCATGTTGATTTAGAATATTATATTATTGATATACATATTCTTTTTGCAATTACTTATATAGTCAATGTTTGATTGTGTAATTATAGGTGGTGCGTCCACGTCTGGTGCAGGGGCCACTCCCGCCGCTTCCGTACCCTCCGCTCTGTCTGCAGGTTAGTATAAATAAATATAAAATATTTATTCATTTTACATATCCTTTAAGAATAAACATGAACTTCATATAATTTTATCGTCAATATTTATTTTTCTAGTTGGAGGGGATGCGTCCATGTCCGGATCACCGACTGTTCCTCACCGGAGGAACTATTGTCCCGCTCGTGCTGCTGCCCGGGCCCAGGCTCGTGCTTCTGTCGCCGGAGGTATATATCGCACTTCAATTTTCGTTAAACCTTGATTTCTTAATACCACTTTGTCTTAATATTGATTGTCTTGATATTTCTTCTAGATGCAGGACAGCCCCATCCCGAGAGGGGGACTCGAGGCCCGAATTAGTCCCACAGGATGAGGCCCGACAGAGCTAGGGGGAGGCATCATTCCTCCTCTTCTTTACCCCCGATTATCGCTATACCGGCGATTATGCCGAGAGTTTCGGCCGGTATATGGGGGATGAGAGCCGCCTCGTGAAGAAGTATCCACTTCATGTTGAGTGGGGCGATCAGTACCGGCGCTCATTTGCCCTCTTCTGGGATCAGGCTTAGGTATTAATACATATTTTCATTTGAATTATCCAATATATTTATTATTATTTAACACTTGCAATTTGAATACATTTTTTTTGTATTTGCAGTTGGATTACGACTTTCAGCCTGTACCTGACCCGATCACCTTGAGAGAGTGCTTGATCTTCACGCTCTGTACCATGGTCTGATGAAGAACATGCAATCAAAGGTCCGATACAATAGGAACGAGATGAAAATCGACTTCTGTTCCCTGTGGATGGCAACCCCCGAGGCAGAGAGAGCGGCTCTCCTACATACTCCGGCCTTTGCGAGAGTTGACGTAGATACATGGCCTCTCTTGTGCCAATATTTCAACTCTCAACGCAAACAGGTTTGTAATTTAAATGTAATTCATTGTCTAGTATATAATTTATTTTTTTGTGTTGCTTAATTAGAAAACTAAATCTGAATGTGTTGTGTAGAAACATGTCGATCAAAATAAAGAGAATACGAAGTCGGCGAAGAGGGGTCACCCCACTTATACAAGTGGCTCGAGGAATATTACTTGTGCCATGGAGGCATCGGAAAATTACAATAAATTTACTATGATATAATGTAATATTAAGAGTTAATTTATAATATATGTAAATTTTTTGCGAATTGCAGAGAGCTCAGACCCTGGCGCGGGGTGGTACACCGAGCGTGCTGACCGCGTATCTTGCCGTCCACGGCACCTCGACAGATCCCGCCACGGGCGAGCTTCGATTCTCCGACTCCGCTACCCAGGAGTATTGCGTAAGTGTTAATATTTATTCTAACAGATTTGAAATTTTTGTTTTGAAAAGTTCAAATTTAAATGATATAATTATATTTTAATGGTTAATATGGGTGTAGAAGCGGGTGGTGTAGCAGACGGAGGTATCGGGGATCGATTTTACTGGACAGACCGATCCGATACTCCTGACCCCAGTCCTAGACGCCGCACACGGAGGGCACCACGGAGGTTGGGAGAGTGGCCGGGGACTGGGTCCTAGCAGGGCTCATATGAGGTTGGACTCCACTCCGGCGGTTACTTCCCCTACCCCCCGTGAGCGACGTCTAGAGCATGATGTTGCTGCCTTGAAGACTACCGTCGAGGAGTTAAAGGAGATGTTGGTACGTATACTACTTAATAGTAAAATATTATATCACATTATAAGTAGTAACATATGCAATATTAGTAGCCTGAGCTTATTTGGTTGTAGACTTAGTTTTGATTAATCATACTTACATAAAACCGTCTAATTAAAGTAAACTACGATTTTCCAAACTAGATATCCAAACGAGGCCTAAGTCCCTAAGTATTCTTAGATTGGGGTTTCGCAATAACCTGATGATGATACAAATTCGACTAAAATCTAATACACAGTTCTTACTCATTTATTCCACACAAAATTGAACAGATGCGACAGGCTGCTTCGGCTGCGGTTCCACATACATCTCCTTCGGTTGCGGCTCCGCAAGCCACTACCCCGGCTGCGGTTGCGCAGACCACTCCTGCAGCTCCACAGCCCGCTCAGACTCCCGCACAGTCTGCTCCTTCATTGGTCGAGTTTTTGACGACTCAAGGCTGCACCAAGGAGCAGATGCATCAGATTACGGCGTTTATCAGAGGTGGAGGCGCTGGACCGAGCTAGGGTAGCTTTTTTTTTTATATTTTAAGCATGTATGTACTTATATGATACATATTGTATATATTTTGGACAATATTGGTGTTGTTTGCGTGTTCACGATGGTTTAGATTGATATCGTAGTCTGTTTGTTTATTTCTTTTATATATTATGCGTGAGATGTTGATTATGAATACTGCGGTATTTGGTTATATGATGTATATATTATTGTGCACAGGACGGGAAAAAAACAGGAAGCCCATTTTTTAAAAAAAAAACCCTGATATTTTGTCCCTAGGGATTATTCCGTAGGAAGATCTATTGTATATATGGATTAATTCGTAGGTCCAAAGTTTGTCCCTGCAAAATATCAGGATACCTGATATTTTGCCCCTCTGAACTCAGTAACAGTCGTTAAAGTTACCCCTACGAATGTATCCGTAGGGGCGTTTGTCTGGATCTACGGATTACCCCGTAGGGGCATTCAGCTGGACCTACGGATAAATCCGTAGGGTTTTTTATCTAGACCTACGAAGAACTCCGTAGGGACATATTCAGGCCCTACGAAATTATCCGTAGAGGCAAGTATTTTATTTTATAAACCAATAAATTAAATAAATATTTTGTCCCTATGGTGTAAGCCGTAGGGAAATATGTCCCTACAGAGGAAAACGTGGGGGTAATTATTACTCCGTAGAGGCATGATTTAGGGCGAAAATTTGCATGCGGTGTGCCCCTACAAATATATCCGTAGGGGCAGTGCTTTGGCCCTACGGTTTTATCCGTAGGCCCAACAATTGTATAAATAAGAAGCTAATTAGTTTTTCATTTTATTAATCACCGAAAAAAATATTTTTGGTAATAATGAACTTAGTTTGGAAATTATTGTCTAAATTTTTGATACATGTTAGAGGATATTTTTTAATTTGAAGCTTATTTATAATATTTTAAGACCGTTTAATTTCCGTCCTACCTGACCAAATTTTCTGGATCCGCCACTGAATGTGCTGTATGGAATACATTCGGGCAGAAGAGAGAAAGGGATGGATGATCCATATTCTTATTTCTTTCTTTTTTATGACCGGGCATACCGATTTGTGGAAGAAGAGAGATGGATTAGGAGTCATGAGTGGGGCCGGTCATCGGAATTTTTTTAAAAAATCGTAAACAACGACATAACACCAGTTTTGTACCAATATTAACCTATTGATGTGATGCCCCATCCTTTCCTCTTGCATTCATCTTCAAACTCCAATTAAAAATCACATTATAAGCTGCGTGCATCGTATGTTATTAAAAAAAATATTTTTTCTTCTCACTAATTCATTATATAAACATCATAGATGGGCCTGTTCGACAATAATACCTAGATATTACAAGAAGAGTAGCATGATTATTAAAAAAGTTATTTTTCTATCCACTCATTATTGAATATATAATCATCTATGTTATGCGTTCCATCATATAAAAATAGAAGCTAAAAGAGTGTAGTCAGAAGTTAAACTTCTCTATTGATTGTCAAAAATCAATTTTTCCATTGCTGTTTAAATTTCAAGCATTATTCTCAGGGTATATGCGCTAAATTGCCTTAACTATCACAGTTTTTAATTAAAATACCTTAAAGTTTTTTTATTGCAGTAAAATATCTTCAGCTATGGATTTTAATAAGATATTTTTCACTAAAATATCCTCAAAATTAGCACATAAGGTATTTTAGTGTAATACAAATACTTTAAGGTATTTTAAAAAAAAATTGTGGTTGCTTAGGGTATTTTAGTGTGATTTACCCTTGTTCTCATGATCTAAAATATATAACTATCCTAAGTATCATATAATTTTCATACCTATCCGCTTATGTTCTATTGTAGGATAAGTGTAAAGTTAGAGTAGCACAAAAAATGTTCTAACATCTAAACATGCCAATCATTCGTATGATCTTGCCATTTTATCAAACAATCGATTTTATTTATATACTAAATGTCCATGTTTTTTGAGGAACAACTAGAACCCTAATTTTAAGTTTGGTTATTAACGATGATTTCATACGTATATAAATTCCATCGCAAGTCAGTTTCTGAACGTGCAATCTTCATGCAAACAAAAAGTTACTAGGATACAAATCCTTTTGGCGAATTTGTAGAAATCGTCTCTAACTTTTGATCCAAAATGCTATTTATTTGGATATTTAAAACATTTAAATGAAATAAGAAAAGTGTTTTTTAACTAAAAAGCCCCCTCATTCTTCACTAATTACTAAAAAAACTCATACTATGTACACCCCCATACATTTAAGTTGCACTACAAAAAACCCTAACATGCCAAAAATAGAATTTTTTTTGCAGCTTCATTACTCGGTTAGGATGCTAACGGTGAGTATCGGGTTAAGGTTTTAAAACCCACAGCCCCTGTTCTTCTTCCACAATCTTCCAAAATTATCAGTTTCCCCCTAAATAATTGTCTTTAGTGTTCAGGTTTCGATCAAAGATCTCTCAAATAAATTAATTAGCTCGTCTTCTTCAACCTTCCCCAATAACGAGCTTATTGATTGCTGTTGTCCTTTCAATTGCAAATTTTGAGTTAGTGGATAATCTCATGCATTCGAAAGGAGAGCGGTTCTTTAGTTGTCCTAAATCCCAATATTCAACTAAGTGGGGATATAGGTTCTTTTTTGGGAGAAAGTGTAACGCACCGTAAATTCCATGTTTTTTTTTGTAATTCCCTTCCTTTTAAAAAATTCCCCTACCTTCGAATATCCATATGTATATATTCTTTTCTAAATTTATGCATTGTCTATTTTTGTATCTATTGGTTATCACATTGCATTGCTATTCCAACAAGTCGTGTGTTCGAACTCTGACTAAATTAATTTTATTTTAAATCCCCAAGTGTTAAAATAATATCATATTTTTTTATATCCAAATATTTATTAATATTTTAAGAGAAGAGGAAAAAATTTCTGTTAATTAAAAATAAAATTTATTTGTTTGTTTTAATTTATTTGTTTGTTATTTGGATATATTTGTTTTGACCGTTTTTTTTTTATTGTTTTGATTTTGGGGGATTGATAGGATTTTAATAAATCTAAATCTCTTAACCTTTTTTTTCTGCCGTAACTCTAAAGGAAAAAAAAAACAGCAGGCTCCGAAAATTCTCTCTCAGTTTTTGTTGTTTATGATATGAAGCCTTACGCCGAGCGAATCGAATGACGGAAGATGAAGGCCTTACCCCTCGTCTCGATCTAATCGAGGCATCCTTCGCCCGTTAAGAAACGTTCCTAAATCGTCCCTTTATCGTAAGTCTCTTCTTGCTTCTCATCCTTTTCAGTTGCACAAACCCTTGCCATGTCTCTTATAATTTTCATACTTATAATATTGACGTTAAAGATATATTAGCAGTTTAATTACTTATAAGTATATAGTATATAGTATATAGTTTTAAAATTTGATTGTTTAAGCATTATTTTAGTTGAATGAAATTTAGTAACATATAAGTAACTTGTGACGAGGCAAAACATAGCTAAGTATTTCATGTTGGTTATAAACAGTAGTGATATTAAGAGATAGTCAATGTATGTTTCAAGTCAGAAAAAGTATAAATGTATAGCATATGTAATAGGCAATTTAAGAATATGTTGCAAGCATAATACAATTTTAGAAATAGTCGAAATTAGGTGGATAGTTACATTATATGATATATTTGCAAGTTAGCTGCAAGCATATAAGGTTTAGCTTTTAGTTCAGAAATGTGTTAATAACTACAATTTAAGTTATTCTCAACAACGTTGCTCAAAGGCGACCACGAACGAGAGGGTTTTCAGTCAAACGAGTGGAACGGAGACCAGAGCAAGTGAAGCGAAGGAAGGAACTGACGAAGCGAACGATAGAACTCTATATTATGTTTTTTTTTAATTGTTTTTGAGAGCAATAACATAGTGACTATAGTAAGTCAAATATCATATGAAAGACTACTACACTGTATTCAAACTTAATACCTTTAATTATGTGTTTTAACTTAGTGAATTATACTGAAATAATACAAAATATGTAAAACCACGGAACTCTTCTAGCCAATGCACTCACTTGTTATCCATGCCTGATCATGTAGCATATTTTCGCTCATCCATAATTACAATCATTAATGTACTCATTTATTAATTTTCATATATACTCTTTGAAAAAATTTGATATGTTCTTTTATTGGAGGAACATTGTGACCTTCTAATTAACTAATAGAAAGTTGGATCATGGAATGGAATCTTTTGTATAGGATGGAATATTTTGTCATGACGTTTAAAACAGGGTGGGGATAGTTTAGTGAAGGTTGTGAACAAAGTATCGAGAGTCCCCTCATATTATGTTGTCGTGGTTCCGGGCATAGACGTGAAAATAGCCTTAGAGAGGAGGTTTGAATAACGCTTCTATACGGTTTGCTTCTATACGGTTTATGGTAAATTTTAAAATTCTAATTATTATATTAAAGTGATTACTAAGTTTCTGCGGAAAATATTTCATGCATAAATGCTAGCTGTTCTAAATATTATAGTTTTATGTTGTTTGGTCCAAAATCTCAGCTTTTATGTTTCATCCAATTTATCCAATCCTTCTCATTAAAAAAGTATGCGATTCACAATCATAGTCCCATGTGTTCTATAAAAAAAAAATTCCATAAATGCTAGCATACCCACGTATGCTTGGGATAAAAGGCTCAGTTGTTGTTGTTGTTGTTGGTCCAAAATCTCTTCACACACACACATATATATGAGAATAATGGAGGAAAAATGACATAGGAGGGAATTTACTCCTATGGCGTCGAAAAAATAAACCTTCCCTTATTTTTTCCGACGATCGGCATCCACCATCTTCATCGTTATCATCTATGATGTGGGTACACCAAATTTCATATGATTCTACAACCTTTTCACCGTTGATTTAGCAATGTAAAAAGTTCTATTGTCGGTAAACCGTTAATTTTGAACCCACTAAATCAACGGTGAAAAAATTGTAGAATCCCATGAAATTTGGTGTACCCACATCTTAGATAATAACGATGAAGATGGTGGGTGCCGATCGTCGGAAAAAATGAGGGAAGGTGTATTTTTTCGACGCCATAGGAGGAAATTCCCTCCTATGGCCTCTTTCCTCCATTAACCTCTCTCTCTATATATATCTATAGACAGGGAGAGGGAGTACGGACCTCTTAAGGCGGGTTCGTGTTTTTAAATTCACGAACCTGAACAGCCGTTGGATGTACTTTTTGCTTTCAACGGCTACGACATCAAATCTAAAAGTGTTAAATTATGGTCAGGGGATCCACAAATTTATTTACAGTCTAGAGTTTTTCATACACATACTCAGGGGACTCACAAATTTGCCTTAAAAACGTTAAATCATGGTCACTTTCCATATTGGGATCGATCTCCCGCATTCTCCCCAAAAAGGAAAGTGTCATACCAACTGAGCTATTGCCCATTGATCTCATTTTACTTCACCAAATATACTTGAGGCACCGTAGTTTGGTTCGATGGTCAATATTTACAAGTCCATTCCAAAAATACATTATTGGTATTAGGGGAATTTCGCCAAAAAAGAACCGAGGAAAACATTGCTTTTACCACAGTCATACTGTAATACCCAGTTCCTTTTGTGCGCCAATATCCGTATTTATATAAAAATGTTGCTTACAAAATTTATTTATATTTATATTTATTTATTTCAAAATCCTAACCCATACCTGATCCTGTGGTGACATCCGTACTTCTTTTCTCGTTCCGTTTATTGAAACAGACTTTTTGAATCGCTACGTGCATTTTACGTGCATCCAATCTTGGGGGTATGCATTTTCGTTACCTAAGTATTCATTTTGAAATTTGGACGCCACATATATTTTTCATATTTTAAATCTGAATTTTTAGACCAAACCCGGACGCGTTTTGGAGTAAGTTTGTATTTGCCAAAATCTCAGAACGGACGAATATTATATTCATTTATACCTAATCTAATCCTAACATTCTCATCTCTCTTTACTCTTTCTTTCCCCCTCATGCACGTTCTCTCCCTCATCCTCTTTTTATCTTTACACCCCCACATCTCTTTCTCTTTTCTCTTTACACCTCTCTTTTATCTTTACACCCCCACATTATTCTCTCTTTCCCTTTACACCTCCCCCATCCCTCTCTTTACAACACACACCCTCACTCCTTCTCTTCTTTACATCTCACATTCACTCATCCAAAACCTCACGTCCACTCCCTCTCTCTCTATAAAATCTACATTCTCATTCTTACAATCACACACTCTCTCAATCTCTCTCACTTCCTCTCTCAACTTCCTCCACCTGCTCCGGCTATGACCCTGCACTGCGCGACGGACACTCCACCATCGACGGCCTCATCTCTGCGAACTTGGAGCCTTCAAGTACCGCCGCCGACGTTGATCCATACAAGTTGTAGCCAATCCAAAAGCGAGAATTCGAGGCCACGCCACTACTGTTCCAAGGCTCGCGAGTCCCGGTCTTGTCACAACGACCACTTCCGCATCCGTGACGTGCGTTGCAGCGTCCGACCGATCCATCAACTCCGTGATACCGTCATCAAGGCAAGTGAACCCCCTTCACTTGCTTAACATGCTATAGTTATCTTATTACTATCGTTTTACCCGTAATTCGACAACCCGATAACCTTGTTAAATCTAATTTTCTCGGACAAGCTGAACGGTTAAAATCATAATAAATTATCTATATATCGGATCTCAGAGTGCTAGGGCTCGTATCGAAGCCAACTGATAAACCTACAGTACGACATAGTCCATATTTACATTTGGATAAGTTATAACAACGAATACTGAGGCGATTCGCGGCCCTGAACTGCAGTCCGGGGAAACGTCCGTTCGAATACCTGAACTTGGTAACACCTGTACACCCCTTCCTTAAACTGAAAATGCGCGGAACCACATATGGTCGCGTAGAGAATTTAGTTAGCTAACCCCTAAAGCTGGTCCCGTGTCGTTTCACCGTCATTTGATATTTAAATTGTATTTTAGACTACCGTGGTAATCTGCAGTTTCTGCAGTGATCCCTTTTACACCAGCACCTTGTACATAACATAACTTTTAATACAGAACTGATATCGATAATCCGTTTGATGCATTGGAAATATAACAGTAAAATCTACAATTAGTTTAACTGTAGCGTCGCCTAATTATGCTTCCAACTGGGAGTAAAATGTGTTACGAAACGGACTTCCAGTTCAGAAATTGGATTTCCAGCAGTGAACACTTAAAATGAAACGACCATAACTAGTGAACCTGGAACCCGATTGGCATGAAACCAATTTTGATGGATATATAACTGAATATACTAATTATTACCTGTTTATCATTTCGCTATACTGTACACGTACGTTTCATGATAAATCGTGCAAGTGATAGAATACTATTTTATGACACCTTAATCATGTTTTATATGCTGTTTATGTATCATATCATACCCATATCATTGCAGTGATAACCTAGTGATATCGTGCATTTACCCAGTGTTAGATTTTAGTGATGATTGTGGCAAGTACGTCAGTGTTCGTGTATCCGTGAATAAGTGAAAGTGAATGAATAAGTGAAATACTTGTACACAATCAGTGACCCTATTATTTTATTGCATTGTCGACGTCTGTGGGATGCGTGTACGTGTGACTATAAGTGGTATGGGACACTTATGGAAGCGCTTGCACGGGTGTCACAGATAAGGCACCAGACACTGCCATTTATCTTGAATATTAGTCGGGACGTGCTTGATGGAGGTCCTGCCTCCAGTTCTCGCGCAGACTTGTCACGGATCGATTAGTATTTAGGGTTATGGTTAGCGTTTGATGTAGACCACGGGGTGTGGGGTAGTTTGAGTGTGAGTCCAACAGAATCTCGGGAGTCCCATTGCCGGCACATACAGTGAATCTGGAGATATATGGGTGATGTTACTGATTATTACTGATTATTAGCGAGCGACTCGGGCCCGTGTTCTCTTGCCCTTGGGTCCTACCCTTGGGTGGGGGATACTCACGAGTGGTTGACTCTCACACTTGGACTGACGATAGACTTAGTGACATGTACAGTGAGACTTAGAGACTGATAGGGATACTGGCATTGATATACCATACTTACTGTGTTGACATACGTGGCATATCGTTCTACTGCTTTACTGTTCCGCTGCATTGATTACTGCACATTCATATTCATGATGTCTTTGATTTACTGTTTCACATATCTATTACCACTGTTAGAATTGTCACATGATTATATATATATATATTATATTATTATTGTGTCGCTCTGACGACCTGAGTATGCATGCTCAGTGTGAGAAGACGATTTAGCCTGGACCAGTGCATCACAGGCTTCTTGTCTTGCCATTCCTAGTTACATTCGTTTGTTCCACTTCAGGTCAGTCTTTACATTGCTTCTTTCAGTTACTGCATTTCTCATTACCTGCGCATCTTTACTGTTCACCATGATAAACTAGAAGCCGAAGTGTGACTACGGCAGGACATTTCCTTGACCGTAGGAGCATGGCTGGCCTTGTCTACCCCTCGTATTCCGTATTTTGGGAAGCGGGGCGTGACACATACTCTTGAATTATATTTATATGGTTTCACAAATCAACACCGAAATAACTTTTTTGTACTTTTCGGAAACTAATCATATGTTGCTTATCAAACAAACAAGAGTATGGATGTTGGAAGGCATATTCTTTTCAAACTTGAATCCAAGAGTCATAACAATTTATTCTGCAGGTGTCAATTCCTCAACTAGATGGTCTGAGCATCATCATCATATTGCGGGCTTCATAGCCCATCCATTTATCTTATCGACATCATAAATATCATTCAATCAAATTTATTAAATAAGAGGCTTATCCAAACACTTTTTCAAACGGTGGTCACAAAAGTTGTTTGGAACATGGGGAAAAAAATAAACCGTTCTTCATGATTCTCTCGCCATTGCTTCAAATAAATCATCAGAATTCTTTTGTAAGTAGCCCGCTTATTGGCTTATTGTCTTATCGGTTCGTAACTATGATCCGACCCGGATTGGATTCGACAAGGGCTGAAAAGTAATATCAGCTCAGTACATTTTTAAACCCTAACCCTATTGAACCTATAAATTCTCTATCTCATCAACCCCCATCCTAACTGTGTGTGTGTGTGTGAGAGAGAGAGAGAGAGAGAGAAACCCTAGCTCTAGATTCTCACATCCTCTTCCCATGGTGAGCTCTTTCTCTGCGATTTGTTAGTAATTTTTTTTTTGCATGTTTTGGTCTGTTGTCAGTTGGAAGTAGAAATGTCAGTGAGAATTCTGAATTCCACCGGAATCCGGCCACTTCCTCCACTTCCTCCTGATCAGATTCCACGTACAATAATCAAGCTTTCCTTCTTTGATGCACTTGGGATGGGGCTTCCCGTAATCAAAAGGCTCATCTTTTACTCTCGCTGTAGCCCCGGCCTCTCTTTTCAGTCGGTCCTCGAGATTCTTAAATCTTCGCTTTCTTCGGCTCTCGTTGATTTCCTCCCGCTTGCCGGGAAGCTCACTTACGTCGAATCCACCGGAGATGTCGGGATCGACGTCTCAGATCCAAACATGACGTTCATCGAGGCCGAGTCGGATCTCGACTTGCAACGACTTGTCACCGACAAAGTCCATGACACCGAATCGCTTAGAAAACTAGTCCCTGCTATGGATACCAGTGTTTTGCCATTTTCGACATTCGCCGTGCAGGTCAGCATGATGATTAGACATTGTTAAATTCAATAGATCAAAAGCTTTCTTGCTTCCGCCTTTTACATCAATAATTTAAGATATAAAATTCAAAAAATGGATTATATCAAAATTTGATTTGGTTTTCATAAAAATTAAAATAGCAAATTCAATGATTTATTCATATAAAAAATTGCACAACATGAACGAATCGAATTTGCTTTTAGAAGTAATATAATATTAGTCTTTTTTTTTTGTTTTTTCCCCTCTTCATGCATGGTGCCTCCATCTCTTACATAGGTGACAAGATTAGATTGCGGTGGAGTGGTGATCGAATATACTGTCCATCATGCAGTCGCTGATGGAAAAGGTCACACTCAATTCATCGAAGCATGGAGTCGTACATGCAAGGCTAAGATGGATGGTATCGAACAACCGATCAAGCATTGTCACACTCGGCTGTATGATCGAGCAGTGATCAAACATCCAAGAGGAGAGGAAATCACTCGAAAGTTTTTTCGGAGTTTATCACCATATCTTCCCAGTGTAAGATGTTAAACAAATAATTCGATTTTGCTTTCTAATTTCCAAAACGGATCCTTTTCAATAAATTAATTACTCATGTTTTCACTGCATTTGTACGATGAATAAAATGTACATGGTTCTAAAAAAAAACACCAAAAAATATGATTTTTTTTTCTTTCTTTATTACTTAGCATGAAATCTTCTTATAAAGTGCTAGTGTAAATGCGGAAATTCAAAAAAAAAAAAAAAAACTTTATCCTGCACTTTTATGATTAAACCATAAATTTTTATTAGAAATTTGGAAACTCCATCATAAATTCTTTTTTCCAACAAAAATTGATAGCCAACCCGAAATTATTTGAAGAAGAGTGTGAATTCCCCTCGAGTTGCACAAAAGTTATTGGCTGAAGAGAATCTAAATCTTTGAGTAAAGTCCGTGTTTCCAATTTTTCCATAGACAAAAGGTTGCCTTCCCGCATCCATCGAAGAAGTGTGTGTTCAACTAAATCAACGAACTTTCTTACTCGACGCACCATCAATTCAATACTTAAAGCAGCGTGCTACTCAACAGAAAGACGGCAATTCCCCATTCCAACCACCCTCAACCTTTGCAGCCATTTCTGCTCACATATGGGCCTGCATTGCTCGAACCAAATCCTTCGACCCAAACGAAAATACCGTCTTTTGCATGGCAATGGACTGTCGAACCCGACTCAATCCACCGGTTCACGAGGATTATATTGGGAATTGTGTCCGTGGAGTTCTAGTACAAATGCAGGTCGCTGAGCTTATCGGAAAAGACGGTCCCGAACGGACATGCAAAGCGATCCGGAAGAGGATCAATGAAGTTTCTGAGGACCCTTTAAGGGATTGTGAGGATTGGATTGTTCATTTCAAAACTATGCTATTGAATAAACTAGTGATTGTGGCTGCATCGCCAAGATTTCGGGTTTATCAAACCGATTTCGGGTGGGGTAAACCCAACCGATACGAATTTGTGTCACTGAACTTTGATGGAGTGTTTGCTTTAGTGGAAGGGAAAGAAGCAGGTACGGTTCAAATGAGCATAACACTGAACCCGATCCAAATGGATACTTTTGCGGAGTTCTTTTTAAGTGGTTTGAGTGGGTAGTTTATGTATTGGATTTGGTGTCATTATTGAGTTATGCTTGTGTGTTCAGTTGTTTGAATAATTTGTGCATGTTTGCTTCCAATTATGAATTTATGTACTTTTAACCAATAGTAAATGATGATGATGATGATAGAAAGCTACAACACTTCAAGTTCACAAGCTCATTCACATGGCAAGAAGACCAAATTTTCAACAAATCTCTTTGCATTCCTTCTTCAACTTCAAATTTACAAGCAATGCATCTTCACACGTGGAGATCAATTTGCAGATTAAATGTTACAACCCGAGTACAATTTCAAGTAAAATTACATCAAATGTTTGGAAACAACACAAAAATGATACAAAAAGACAATTCCTATTTCTTTTTCCCAGCTTTCCCTTCCTTCCTTGTAACAACCTCATGAGCATACCTGACCCCCTTCCCCTTATAAGGCTCAGGAGGCCTCCATTTCCTTATCGCGGCCGCAAACTCGCCAATGGAGCATTTGTCGTAACCGCTCACTGCGATCCTCGTGTTCTCTTTGACCTTCACTTGGAGCCCGTTGGGGATCGCCATTCGAACCGGGTGAGAAAACCCGAGGGTCAAAACCAAGTCCCGGCCTTTGATCATTGCACGGTACCCGATGCCGACTAGTTGGAGGCATTTCTTGAATCCCTTGGAGACTCCGATCACCATGTTGTCGGTAAGTGTCCTGCGTGTCGATGTAGATTATTATGTATTTGTGGCTGCCATCAGGTACGTATATATAAACTGTGATTTCAAATCCGGAGGTTAAGCATACACTAACAACAATTTAACCTCTCCAATTTCGCTTAATTGTTGAACCGTCCCTATTTTTGAAACCGGGCAATTTTTACCTCTCCGATCCTAAATGGCGTTAAGATCTGTTAATCATTGCCAAAAAAACCCTGAACTTCTATCTTTCTTCTGCCATTATTTCATTAACTGTCAACTATTGGTAGTTAATTTTTCTAGCGAGGGGTGTTTCCGGGAAACAATAAAAAGGTAACACTCTTTAAATTAGGGAAAAAGTGCATAATTCTAAACTCATGTGGTTTCCTGTTAATCAGGCAAAAATAATGAATGTTTCCTGCAATTGTTTTAAAGTTTCGCACCTCATAATTTAGGCTTCTCAGTCAATTCTTTCAAAGTAATGGGATCTTTCTTTTCGTTCATAAATCCCTTCCCTTCTTCCACTCTACCCTAAGGAGTGGTGTAGATGAATTCATTCAAGTTCCAAGCCTTTCCAGTCAAAATAGAGTTGGCTCTTAATTCTCCGTGAAAGATTTGATGAAGTTTAATGATCGGTTTTCAATCTAATGTTAATTCTATTAAAGTCAAGTTCATGGTCAATAAAACTTGGGACTAGAAAGGGGTTTGTCATTTGCCATAACCAACATATCAACACTGCCTATTTTTCAGTTAACTACCATTACATTGTTTTAGAAATATTGTAGATGCTGTTATGTCTGTTTCTTTAAATACAAGTATAGTTCATTAAGAAAACGGTTACTATTACTATGGAATTTTTTGGTAGTTTCTGCAACTTACAAAGTTTTAGGTGGTTTAACCAAAAAAAAAAACGGGTATAGTTTCTGGTAGTTTAGTGGAATAAGACCTAATAACAATGTAAAGGGATTTTTTCCCCACTGCCATCTTTTCCAGCTTTCGACCATGTTTTCCCAAAAACAGAATGCATGTTAAAATATTGCAAACATTTAGGTTGAAGCAGCCGAACTGATGGAGGCCTGGATCTCCTTCAGATGTTGTCCTCCGTCGATCTGTTGCGAGCGCTGATGAAAGGTTGAGATTGACGTTGATGCTTGTCATCTTGACCGTGTGGATCAATGAGTTGATTTTAGGGGTGGAGCCGAGCTACCTGCAAGGAAGTCCCGGGGTGGTTGTATCACCGTGGACCCTCCGACGATCAAATTAGCCGAGAAATTTGAGCAGAGTAGCGGCTTGTTGGATTGAAATTGACTTACCTGAATCGTCTGAGAGAGGATTTTTTATAGTCGTCGCTTGGAGCGAGATAGCGCGAGATCTTCGTCGTCGGTTACACCCCTGGCGTTACGCCTGCGTGAATGACGGGATCCCCCCCATTAATGATGAGATACGCTCGTTAATGGGGGGATATGGCGACGTGGAACGCGGAATGTTGGGTGGCGGATATCTCGCTTCTGGTGAGATACGTGGAGGCGCTTGGGCTCTACGTCCTTAGTTGCTCGGCAGAACCTGGAAGGCTTAGCTTGGCGGGAGGCTCGGAGGCGAGCAGGAGGCCGAGTAAGCTCGGTTCTATGATAGCTCGGAGGCGAGCTGTGAGGGATGAGGAAGTCTAGCGTGTAGGAGGCCATCGAAGGTCGGGTCAGTCCTCAGGACGAAGGACCGGGGAATGCCTTCAATGTATCCTGCTTGCTCATGTCCCGTGAGCCCCAGGACACGTCATCTACCACGTGTCATGATCCGGGGAATACCCACTTATGAATATCATCATTAGCCCCCCACTCTCGTCCCGACCTATTTATGGGTCGGGTCGAGAGTGGTCTGATCTGTTTTCTGGGCGTACACTGTTGCCCGGCGTGGATCTCCGGGGCGAATTAGTGAAGGGCAGTTGCGTCTTTTGGATTTACGAGCCCGCGTGGCATATCTCGGGCGCTTGGGTCTCTGCGTGTATCTCTAGTGACGTCAGCGGTTCAGGGGAAAGGATCGTACATTAAAAAGGGGACGTCATTCGCTTGTACATCCGTTAAGGTGCAGGCCACGAGTCGGTAGCGGGTTGGTGGGCGCGACAGCCTGCCACTGTCGCCTGCGATCGAAAAGTCGTCCTCAATGGTCATTCGACACGTGGAGACTTGACGGCCGGCGGGCGCGAATCTTCGTTTTGGCGGAAATTAATCTGGACCGTTGGATACCTTTCCTGGAGGGTATAAATAGGAGAGGACCCCCCATAGGGCCAGCACTTCCTTCATAATTTCCCTTTGTTGCCGAAGATTGCCCGGCGCTCCTACCTTTTAATCGGATCGTCCATGCCTTTTCCTCGGCCAACATCTTATTTTGAATCAGGTTAGATGTCTTCATCTGAAGAGCCTATAGAGATAGTTAGGGTAGAGTCGGACGATAAGGTTCCATTTGTTGGAGCCGAGTCCGGAGGATCTTTCTTTTCTTCGGCTTCAGATAGCCAAGAGGGTTCGTCTTCTTCTTCTTCCTCTGTGTCTGGATCGCATCCGAGAGTCAGGGCCACCCGCGTCTCTTGTCGCCAGGCGACGACAAGGGCCCCTAAGGTGCACATCGGGAACGCACGTGATGCGCCCTCCGTCTTGAGGGATGTGGGCGAGCTTGCCGAGATTCGGGCGCGTTTCCATATCCCCTCCAACTACTCGCTCCGTTTAGCTAAGGAGGGAGAACGGACGGATTAGGTGTAGGGCAAGGAAATTGCTTTGTACTTGGAAGCTTTTCGATCAGGAATGCGTCTACCCTTCTCAACCGAAATATGCCGGGTGCTTCGTTGTTTCCAACTTGCCCCGGGCTAGCTCGCGCCGAACTCATGGAGACTCTTTCTCGGGTCCCTGGTCCGGTTGAAACTTGAAAATATCCCTTTCAGTTTGACCCTCCTAGTGAGGTTCCAGTTGTTGGAGCCGAGTCCGGGAGATCTTCCTCTTCTTCGGCTTTAGATAGCCAAGAGGGTCCGTCTTCTTCTTCGTCCTATGTGTCTGGGTCGCATTCGAGAGTCAGGGCCACCCGCGTCGCTCGTCTCCAAGCGACGGCAAGGGCCCCTAAGGTGCGCATCAGGAACGCCCGCGATGCGCCCTCCGTCTTGAGGAATGTGGACGAGCTTGCCGAGATTCGGGCTCGTTTCCATATCCCCTCCAACTACTCGCTCCGTTTAGCTAGGGAGGGAGAATGAGCGGATCAGGTGCAGAGCAAAGAGATTTGTCATGCCCCGCTTCCCAAAAATGTGAAATACGAGGGGTGACTAGGCCAGCCATGCTCCTGCGGTCAGAGAATAATCCCGCCGTAGTCACACTTCGGTTTCTAGCATTACATGGTAGTCAGTAAACAGTACTAGAGTAAAGGAAAATCACAGTTCACAACTTTATTACATTGCTATAAAACAGTTCGAAATACATTATTTTGCAGAATAAAAACTAACCAATGAAATACAAAGTGCTGAAAGCAAAAGAAATGGCGCTGATAATGCAGTCTAGATCTCCGTGATCTCGAATGGCAGGTCCTGCTCCTGGGCTGGGTCCACTTCGCCCTCTGAGTATGCACACTCGGATCGTCAGGACGACACATATAGCAATAATTATACAAAGGGCGTGTAATGTTATTAAACATAAGAAGTGCAACAGAATGCAGAACATGAGTATAATAAACATCAACTGAATATGAATAGTCACCTTGATTTTCCTATTTCCCAGGTTATAGTATGCATTCAGGTATTAAATAGGTTGTGAACAAATACGTATCGCTGTCACTTTCAATCACTTTTCCACTTATCAATATCACTGCCGTATTTGCCATAACCCAATCACTAACACTAATATATCGACAATACAAAACACTCGCTAGGTCTCAATGTGAATGATCACTATGCAGCAGGTATAAAGCAAGCACGAAAATAGGTAGAAATGCACTGAACGGATATTCACTATTTTATAACGACCAATGCCATATAAATTGCAAAATTTACAATAAATCACAAGCATAGAATTGACCAAAATAATATAAAATAAATACGAAGTACACTTGATCATCTAAACAGTAAAATTAATTTCGTGTCAATCGGAATTCGGGTTAAGGAATTATCATCATTTTAAGGTAGCGATCGATTGCTGGAATTCCAGTTTCAGAACTGGAAGCCCAACTTCACGCTGTTTTACCAGTGATTATGTTCCGATTTAGGTGTTTACCCAGTTGAATAAAATCTAGTTCTATCTGTTAAGTTTCCAACGCATCAAACTTATTATCAATAGAATTTTTGTATTATAAGTTATGTCCTGTTTAGTGTAGCGGTGTAAGAGAGGTCACTGCAGAAACTGCATACACATCGCTACGCTAAAATGAAAATTAAATATCAAACGATGGTGAAACAGAAAGGGACCAGATTCAGGTGTTAGCTAATTAAATTATCTATGTATTCATATGGGGGCTCCGTGCATTTCAGTCTAAAGCGGGGATGCACAGGTGTTCAAAGTTTGGTATCCAAAACGAAACGCTGCCCCGGACTGCAGTCCAGTGCCGCGTTCCGCAACCAAGTATCGTTACAGTGATCTAAAATTGTCAAGAAACAAACTATGTATGGTTTTAGGTTATCGAGTCGGATTCAATATGAGCCATAGAACGTTACGTTCCAAGCTGTATTTTATTTACAATGATTTTAATAAGGTAGCGTGCGCGGTAAGATTCAGATTTTGTGTCGCCTTTAGGGGCGACTCTACATAGTTATACACACGATATTTTGCATCCAAATTATAACACGATATTCGCAACCAGTAACGGAATCGAACTATCGCAATTTCCACTATCACAAAAATATATTTTGGCTTATAGTTTGCATCGAACACTAGGCCGGTGTTTAGTAATTGGTCAAAACCACATATTTACGCTACTATATAACAAAATAATCTACGTTATTGTCTAGCCTAGGTATTAAAATAGCATGAATAACAAGATATGGTTTTCTCTTGTCTGTGGAAAAGGTGGCATGACTTGAGAGGGCGGCACGACACGGGCATGATCACGGCATGATACACACGCGACTCGGCTTGCTCGGGGGGTACTTGGGCTCGGCACTGGCATGGAGGCGGCCACAGGCAGTGGGTGCGCAGTGACTCCGGTGAGGCGTTCGGGTGCTGCGGTTGCAGAGAGCTCGGCTTGTCGGCGACGGAGTGGTATGTAGGGGGCGGGTTTTAGTCACAGCGGAGGAGAGGGATGGCTCCGACGATGGTGGAGTTGTTGGTGGTCTTCGGTGATGGAGATCCTCAGAGCTTGGAGCTCGGAGATGGTGAGTTGGGGAGCTCTGACGATGGTGGAAGCAGAGGCGATCGTGCTCGTGTGCGAGGAAGCTCGGCACTCAGAGGTTGGTGCTGGAGTTTTGGGTCTTGCGTGTGTTAGTCGACGGGGGTGAGGCAGTGGTGATGGCCGGGGCGGTCGAAGGTGAGGAAAGGTATGGAGGAAGTGTGGCTGGTGATGGGTTCATGGTGGTCATCGACGATGAGGAGATCGGGCTCATCGTCGATGGATTAGTAGGCGGGTGTTTTGAGGAAAGGGCTGGAGGAGGCAAAGAAAATGAGAACGAGGAAGATGGATCGAGAGGGAAAAGAAAGGGGAAGCTCGGTCGAGACGTGGGGGAAACGGGAACGCGAGGGAGCGGGTCTCGCGACGATGGCGCGAGAGGAGGGGAGTCGTTGGGGTAAGGCCATTGGAGGAGAGAGCGTGGCGCGGGGGAGTTGGTGAACGTCGCGGTCGTCGCGGAGGTGGGCGCGAGGAGTAGGGAAAGACGTTGGAGAAGTGGCGGGAAAACGAAGTGGGCGGGGGAGAAGAAGAAGTTGGGTTTAGAATTTAAGATTTGTTTTAGAGTTTGGGTAATAATTTAATAAATAAAATAAAATAAATATTAAAAATTGTGTAAAAATTCTAGGAAAAAATCTGGAAAAATACAGAAAATAAATATACGGAAACTGGGGATTTACAAGATTGCTCTATACTTGGAAGCTTTCCGGACAGGAATGTGTCTGCCCTTCTCAACCGAAATATGCGGGGTGCTTCGTTGTTTCTAACTTGTCCCGGACCAGCTAGCGCCGAACTCATGGAGACTCTTCCTTGGGTCCCTGGTCCGGTTGAAACTTAAAAATATCCCTTCCAGTTTGACCATCCTAGTCTCCTTCCTTTGTTATAAGAATCATCCCGGAACTTGCAAGGATGAGCTGAGCTGGGTGTATTTTTCTTCAAAAAACGCAAGGGTGGGATGGCCGGGTCGGGGGTAGTAGTCTTTCCTTCCTCCGTTCACGACTGGAAGGAGAAGTATATATTCATCGGGCCACCCGAGGGTGAGGATTGTATTGTGCCAACGCAGTGGCACATGGCCGACTGCCCGAGGGCGAGGCAGTCGTCCTCACCTGAGGCGAGGGCGGTATCCATGTAGGAGCCGATCCAGCGGGCCGACGTTATGCTTTCTGAGCAGGCCCTGAGCTGGGCTGAGCTCAGCCCTGCGTGCTTTCTGGGTAAGTTAGGGCCGTCTTAGATGATCTATTTAGACTTTGATGAATTTTCTTTGTCCTTTTCAACGTCACTAATTCTTTTTGTATATTCTCCTTTCTGCAGAGCAAATGGACCGATCAAAATTCTTAGGCGCCATAGCCACGATAACAGGAAAGAATACCGGTGGCGCTAGCTCGTCCCGACCTGGTTCGAGCTCGACCCCGAAGCCAACTGCACTGGCGAAGCCCTCCGCTGCGCCCCGAGCCCCAGAAGTCAGCCGCAGGGAGAGCCGGAAGCACGCTCGGGAACCGGAGCCCCGGGCGAGGGGGGTGGAGGATGAAGCCGGCCTCACCGAGGTCCCCCTCAAGAGGCACAAAAGGACGGTCTCTCGCTCTCCATCCTCCGGGATCCCCGTGCAAGAGGGGGACGTCTGTTTTGAGGTGCCCTCGGGGCTTTCCATTGTCGATAGCCTGCTTTTGGACATGGAATGATTAGCTGGGTGCAAAATTCCTCAGGAAACCCTAAAGGCCCAAGTTGTCGCCAGTGCCCAGGAGGTGGTCCAGGTCGGTATCTGTTTTCCTTAAGGATTTTGTCAAGTATTTTTCCTCGGATCGAACATTTTTAACCCCCTTTTGCTACTTTCCTCGCCATCATCGTCAACATGGAGTCCGAGTAGAATGCTCCGGCCATGAGGAAGGCGGGTGAATCGTCCTTGCGGTAGGAGGACCTGTGTATGGAGATGCACCAGGCAAGGGAGAGGATAGCCATCCTCGAAACCCGGGTGGCCACTGAAGAGTTGACGACTCCAAGTGTAATGAGTCCGTCCGACTTCTAAGTGAATCAGACAAGGCTATCCAGGATAAGTTAGAGGAGGCTAAGGTGCTTAACGTCATGATGAAGAAGTCGCGGGATGCCTGCAAGAGGGACACCTAGGCGAAGCTTGAAGCGGTGAAACTTTCCGATCTCTGGGCAAAGAAGTCCATGGAGAGGTATAAGGCGTCGGACCAGTTTTACACCGACCTAGCCGACGCCTCGGCCATCGTTTGGCACCAGGCCCTCGACGTTGTCAAGGTGTTGATGCCGGGGTTTGCTGACGGCGAGCTTCGGCTCCATTACCCTCTCCCCGAGGATGCGCCGCAGGGGGAGACTGCCGGGAGTGCCGCCGGGGGAGAGGCTGCCGGGAGTGCCGCCGGGGGAGAGGCTGCCGGTTGAAGCAGCAACCCAGAGGTCACCATTTCGGTACCCGACGCTGGTGTCAAGCAGGGCGAAATCCTCCCCGGTCCCGAGGCCTGATCTTTCCTGCCTTTTTCCCTTTACTTATTTCAAATTTTGTAAGCCTCTGGGCACCTTTTGTAAGGCCGATGAGCCCAGAATACCTTGTAAAGACTTTCATAATCATAAATAAAACTGGGTTTATTTTCCTCTGCATGGAAATGTGTTTCTTGTGTGAGTACTTGAGCTTATCGGTCTTTTCCTCGATGCAAATGTTAGGCCGTAGGTCGATGACCGGCCTTTTAGATGATGATCGCGCATCGAGTGTAAGCCAATAAATCACCAAGTGCAGGAAGTTCGGTGCCCTCCTTCCCCAGAGTCGAGGCGGCGGTCGTTCACTTAGAATATGCCGGGAGATCCCTCAGTGCAGGAAGGTTGGTATGTGCCCATTCCTTAGCGTCGGACCGACGACCGCGTCTTGGTGAGGGCTTCGATCCTCAGCGTAGATGGGTAAGAGGTTACCCGCTAAGGATGGACCAAGCAGGAAAGCTGCTCAGTAGCCTCTGGGTGAGGGCTTTGATCCTTAGCATAGGTGGGTGAGAGGTTGCCCGCTAAGGATGGACCGAGCAGGGAAGCTGCTCGGTGGCCTTTTGGTGAGGGATTCGACCCTTAGCGTAGGTGGGTAGGAAGTTACTCGCTAAGGATGGACCAAGCAAGGAAGCTACTCGGTGGCCTCTTGGTGAGGGCTTTAAATCCTTGGCGTACGTGGGTAGGAATCTACCCGCCAGGGATTGACCGAGCTGGGAAGTTGCTCGGTGGCCTCTTGGTGAGGGCTTCGATCCTTAGCACAGGTGGGTAGGAAGTTACCCGCTAAGGATTG
Source organism: Agapanthus africanus (assembly GCA_030015575.1). NCBI lineage: Eukaryota > Viridiplantae > Streptophyta > Magnoliopsida > Asparagales > Amaryllidaceae > Agapanthus > Agapanthus africanus. The sequence goes on along the minus strand of JASDDO010000028.1, from coordinate 20,377,855 downwards.
ACCGAGCAGGGAGCTGCTCGGTGGCCTCGTGAGGAAAGCTTTAGATCTTTGGCGCAGGTGGGTAGGAATCTACCCGCCAGAGATTGAACGAGTAAGGAAGCTGCTCGGTGGCCTCGTAAGGAGGGCTTTACATCCTTGGCGAAGCTGGGTAGGAATCTACCCGCCATGGATTGACCGAGCAGGGAAGCTGCTCGATGGCCTCTTTTCGCCTTTATGGGGCGTCGGTCTGTCTCCCCTGACCCGTAAAATCTGGGAGAGAGGTCGTCGCAGACAACACATGGCAGAAACGCACGGGCAAGGCATGACGCTCCGTAGTGTGCGTCGTTCCAACTTCCATTGACCGCTTGAGGGCATGGTCGCCACGTGGCGGCTCTGTATTGAGAATTTTGAAAAGATCCCATGATTCGCGCTGCTGCAAGCGCAAACTTCTGCCCTTAGAGATTCTGTTGAGGCTATAAATAATGAAGTCATGTGGGTTGCTTTTAGCCTTGCGTTTCTGAAAATGGCCGGATTTATTTATTCCATCAAAGAGATCATCTCCCGTGACGACGTGTACCTGTATGATTAGGAATGCACCGAGGAGACATACCAAACGGTAATCGAACGCGTGGAGGACCACTTTGGTTGTCTTCTTCCTCGGCGGTCACCCCTCCTCCAATTGCTTATGTATTCGATTTGGAGGATGTCTCCGGGGATACATAATGCCTTGTCTCCACTGGGACCATTGCCTCAGTGCCGTAACAGAGGCTGAAGGGGGGTCTTTCTCGTGGGCGTTTTCTTCGATGTGCGTAAGGCCCATAGTACCCGCGGTAGCTTCTCGACCCAGTTGCCCTGCTTTCCTTCCAAACGAGCTTGAAGACCTCGGATGACGTCTCGGTTAGCAACCTCGGCATGTCCGTTGAATTGAGGACGTGCGACCGCGGAAAACTTCATTAGTATGTGGTATTCGTTGCAGAACTCTTTGACTTTGTCGTTTTTGAAATTCGTCTCGTGGTCAGTAATGATGCACCTTGGGATCCCGAATCGAAAGATTACGTTGTTCTACAGGAACTTTATGGTAGTGGCGGCGTCCGGTTTTCTGATGGGGACGGCCTCAATCCATTTTATGAAATAGTCTACCGCGACGAGGATGTACCTGTGCCTGCCCATGCCAGTGGGGAGTTGGCCCACCATTTCCATTCCCCACTGGGCAAACGGCCAAGAGGAGGTGAGGGCCGTTAGCTCGGTGGCCGGAAGACGGGGTATGCTGCCGTGGAATTGGCAGCTCTTGCATGTTCTGACGAGCTTCTGAGTGTCTAGGTTTATCGTCGGCTAATAATATTCTTGGAGCAGCGTCTTCTGGACCAAGGTACGGGCCCCTTGATGCGCTCCTCCAACCTCTTCGTGTATCTCACGTAGGACATAGTCGGCTTCGTGAAGGTCGACGTACCGGAGCAGAGGCTGCATGTATGACTTTTTGTAAAGGTTCCCATTGCTCAAGATGAAGTGGAGGGATTTGGCTCGAAGGCGGCGTGCTTTCCCTAGGTCTTCCGGAAGTATGCCATCCTTCAGAAACTCCACGAGGGGCTTCCTCTAATCCTGGCCTTCTTCTTGAGAAATGTATACATAGAGCGTCACCTCTCTGTCCTCCACGCTGGGCCGTGGCAAGACTTCGAAGAGAATATTCCTCTTATTATTGGAAGTATAGAAAGATGCAAGTTTGCTCAAGGCGTCGGCTTGGGCGTTCTGGTGCCGGGGTATCTGTTCCGCTTGGACTTCGTCAAAAACTTTTCATAGTCTTTTCACCTCGGCCAAGTAATTAACCATGAGTGGTTCTCGGGCCTCGAAGCGCCCGGTCACTTGGCTGACGACTAGGACGGAGTCGCTGCGAATCCAGATCGTCTTCAGCCCTACCCCGGAAGCGATTCATAACCCGGCCAACAAGGCCTCGTATTCCGCGGCATTGTTCGACGCTCTGAACCCGAGCTTCAAATAGTACTCCATCTCTTCCGGGTCCATACGGATCTGGTTTTAGCCAGAGAAAGCTTCCATGAAGCTGAGCAATTCGTGGCCTGCCGAGCTGTCCACCAGTTGGTTTGTTCGAAGGAGGGGATAGTTGTCTTTCGGGCAGGGTTTGTTCAGGTCTGTGAAGTCGACGCACATGCGCCACTTCCCGCTCCCCTTTTTAACCATGACTACATTCGCCAGCCAGTCCGAGTAGCCGGCGTTTTGAATGAAGTTGGCTGCGAGCTATCAGCCTCATCCTCGATCGCCTTTTGCTTGATCGGCGTGAAACTACGCTTCTTTTGTCTGACGGGTCGGGCCTTAGGGTCGACCCCAAGCTTGTGTGAGATTACTTTAGGGTCGATCCTGGGCATGTCAGCAGGCGCCCAGGCGAACACGTCCGAGTTCCCTCGGAGAAAGTGGATCATGTCGTCGCGCTGGGTTCCTGTCAAAAGGGATCCTATCTGGATGGTTCGTCCATCATTCCCTTGACGAGGGGAATTTCTGTTAGCGCCTCTACCGGGGCTCCTCGGATTTCTTTCTATTCGTCGCGGGTGTCCAAGGACCCCTGGAAAACATTTGCGTCTTCAAGGTCGTCACTATGTTTACCGGTGGTTGATGTCGTAGTGAAGCAAATCTTGGCGATTCGCTGGTTCCCATAGGCTCGGCCTATCCCCCTTGATCTAATGGAAATTTGATCGCGAGGTGGTAGGCCAAGATCCGAGCCCGAAGGGCGTTTAACGTCGGGCGTCCCAGGAGGATGTTGTAGAATGAGGGAATCCTAGCGAGGATGAATTCCACCAGTACGGTCCTCGTATAGCCAGCTTTCCCAATGTTGAGAAGGAGGGTGACCACTCCCTCGACAGTGATGGAGTGGTTGGTAAACCCCGATAAGACGTAGGAGGTTGGCCGTAGGTCGGACGGCCCCAGCCCCATACGCTGGAAGCAATCATAGAAGAAGATATCTACCGAACTCCAGGAATCTACCGGTATCCTCTGGACCTCGTAACAGTGGACCCATGCCGTAATCACGAAAGGATCGTTGTGAGGCACGGATATACCGTGGAGGTCCTCATCAGTGAAGATGATGGGCTCAGCGGTCCTGCACTTCTTCTTTGACGGGTCGCTTGTTCCCTCGACGAGTAGGAGGCGATGAGTTTCACCGGCTCCATGGGCAGGCCCCGAGGAGACGACCATGATTTAGCCGATCGTTAATTCGCCGGGAGGGGGTTGGTTCTCACGCTCCCTGTCCTCCTGTCGCTTATCCCGTAGGTATTTCATCAGGTGGCCATAACGTATCAACTCCTCAATGTAATCACGGAGTTGTTTACAGTTCTCGGTCGGGTGACCCTGCGACCTATGGAAGGCACAGTATGGGCCACGGGTACGTTTGGCCGCTCTATGGGTGACCGGCGGGAGCTTGAAGAATTGCTCTCTCTTCACCTCCTCTAACAGCTCTGTCTGGGAGATGTTGAGAAGAGTATACTCTGGAACTTTGGGGAGTACGGTTTTGGCCAGTCAACCTTCCTCTTCTCTTCTCTGCCCCTCTTCTTTTGGTCGGCTTGGTCGCCCCGTGGCATGTTGGCATTCGCCTCAGACTTGAGTTGGATCTCTCGTTCGATCCAAGCTTTTACCTTGGCCATGGTCTTAGGTTGCGCTAATGCAAAACAGTGGAGCCACTCTTTGTGCCCAAGTTCCGACCTTAGGGTAGTGATGACAGTTTCGTCCCGGTGCTCGGGAACCTCGAGAAGGGCGTTGTAGAAGCGAGTGACGTATCCTTTAAAGGATTCCTTGTCCCCGCTCTTTATGGTGAAGAGGTAATCAAAAATTCGCTTCTGTCGTCTGTTTCCGAAGAAGCGTCCGAGGAACTGGATGGCCGGCTCATCAAAGGTAGAGATAGAGCGTGGCGTGAGTCCTCGGATCCAGTCCTGTCTAGCCCGGATGAGGGTGGCGGGAAATGCTTGGCATTGGGTAGCGTCGGAGTTATCCTGGAAGCTCATGCCCACCGTAAATGCATCCAAATGGTCCTTTGAGTCGGACTTCCCGTCGAAGAGAGCCATCTTGGGCGGCTTGTTCCTAGACGAGACATGTACGGCGAAATACAGAATTGAATTCTGTTGAGGAAATATTTCCTAAAAATCTTTCTAAATGAGAAAGATTACCCTCTGTAAAACAGGGCACCGTTGGATTAAAAATCCGATGGTGGATAAAAATCACCAAGTTACAGAGTAAGCTCTGTATGGGAAAATATTTTCCCAATCTTTTTAAAAACAAGAAAAATATCTTCTGTAAAACAGAAGTCCTTGGATCAAAAGATCCAACAGTGGATAAAATCCCCAAATCAATTAAGAACCTCTCAATGAGAGATTTCTTTAACTAAATCAACAAAATTGCCTCCACTATATAAAGGCCTCAAGACTTCAATTCTTGTACAGCGGAATCCCCACATAAACTTCAAGTTCAAAAAGAAAAGCAAGCAAAAAAAAAGTTTTAAGAGAGAAGAAAGAAGAAGAACTTTCTTCAAGGTAAATAAAAGTAATAGAGATCAGATAATCTCATCTGCATATCTAAGGGTTTAACCCTCATAAAAGAACATAGTTCTTTCCCTGGATCTGAGATCCGTGAGACAAGTCTCCCATAAATGAGAATTTAATTCTCAAAGGGATGAATTTGTTCTTGGGGATCAAAGATCTAGAAGAACATAGAATTGAACTCTTCAGAACATAATACACGAAGAAAAAGAAAAAAATCAGCGCCAAGCACCTCACGTGCCCCTCACGTGGGCGCTGCTCAATAAAGAGTGCTTAGCACTCAGTGATTGGCACTCAACGCTAAGCGCCTCACGTGCCCCTCACGTGGGCGCCGCTTAATAAAGAGTGTTTAGCACTCAGTGGTCGGCGCTCAGCGTCAAGCGCCCTATGTGCCCCTCACGTGGGCGCTATTCAGCATAAATTACTCTGCACTCATAAACCAATGTCCAACACCTGGCGCTTAGCACCAGGCGCCTCACTTGCACCACACGTGGGCGCCAGAAAGAGTGTTTAACACTCCATATAAAAAAACAAAAAAGGGAAAAGCGAGATAAAGTGTGGGCATCAGAACCCATATGGATGCTCAGCATCGTTAGCACAGAAAGGGGACCAAGCCCAAGCAAGTGTTTAACACTTTATTCAAAAATGAAATGACTGGGCTAAGCCCAAGTTTGGCCAAACTCCTAATCAACCGAGCACATGGGCTCTTTATTTTCCAGAGCGGTCTTAGTCCCAAACAAGACTACCGAGCTTCTGATGAATATTCGTTGGTTCCAGGTATATCTCCCCACACCTCTGATATATATCGTTGTAATTCTTCAACGTCGTCAGAGAGGTTGCGGGTCCCGATAACCAACAACTCCCTGGACCACAACGTCCTTAAACTAGTTATGGACCACAACGTCCTTAAACTAACACAATAGAGGCCAAATGCTCTTTTGTTGGATCTGAACGATCCCAAAATCCTGTTGAGTAGATCTTAGCCTAAAATTAGACTAACGTATCTTCAACAAACATTTAAGTTCAACTTAGTCTCAAACAAGATTAGCGTTCCTTAAATCAACCCAAACCCAAATCTAAGAATATACGGATTTGGACTAATCCATGCCCTATGGGCGACAACATAAATTAATCTCCGTATACAATCCACGGGCAATAAAAAATAAAACAAACACACACGACACGAAGTGACCTTCTGGAGCAGGAGAAAGTGGTTACCGTTACGCGGTAATGTAATTAGCTGCAGGGGCTTGTGCCTGCAGGGAAGAGCATCCCCACAATCAAAAACCCCTCGCAAAAGAGGGGGAATCTGACGAAGTCTGCTATAACAGCCACATCCATCCAAACATCCGATACATGGTGCCATAAATCAGCTTGGCATCTTTGGAGAGGTGGACGGATAAATCCAAATAGTATCTGCCCCCAAATTCAGGCAAGACATCTCTCTTCCCGGTTTTCGGCGTTAAACAGATACTGGCATGCCCGGTGGTACCTTTTCCTCTTTCCACTCCACGCTTCGTGTGTCATGTTTGCTAACGAATCGCGGTTTAATATAGTTACCCTTGGATTCGAGGTACTAAGATTTCGTGTCTTGCTCCATGCAGAAAAGGAGATATCGATGGCCTTCAGCTGCACTAACTACAACAACTCTCGCTCCACCCCGACCGGAGGAGTGACTTACGGGCCCCAAGCGGCCTCTATCTTTGCAATGCCGGTGGAACAGGTGACTCAGGCCACCACTGGACTATTTTTTGGGACCATGCTACCACCAATAAGCTTCAATGCCTCAATGCCATCACAAGAGGCTCCAAAGAAGACGGTCTTCGATCGGCTTGCAACCACCGCGGCCCCTCTCAACGGGTCGTCCAAGTCTGTCGCCTCAGTCTTCGACAGGATGAGCCTAAGCTCAAGTGGGCCCGCAAAGAAGTTCACGATACCTGAAAGGGTTATCCCGAAGCAGATAGCGATTCCAGCTCTGGCAGACAAAGTCGTTAAAAGGGATTCTCCTATTAAAGGATCGGTCATCACAAGATTGGCTGTTCCAACTCCCGCTTCGGGTGAAGTCACCAAGATTGCTTCCCCTGCTTGAAAGTCTGCCTTCGACAGATTGACCGTCCCCTCTCAGCGGACGTCAGTCTTCGACAGGCTGGCACCAACAGCATCCTCTCATCAAAGCAGGGGACATAACGAGGCTACCTCCACAACAAAGGTAGTCCCGTCTACACGACATGCTCGACGTCGCCACTGGCACCAAGTGAGGAAAGGTAGGGGTAGTTCCCCCTCTGGACTTACTCCACCAGCTCCAACGGTAGAAGTTGATGCCGCTGTTCCAACTAGGAACAGCTTTGAACTGCTCAGGAGGGTGCGCAAAAACTCTCTAACCGCCATACCGAAGAAGTCTCCTCCGCCTGCCGAAACCATGACACAGGTGAAGACGGAACAGCCTCTTCAGCGATTGTCCTCCAAGATCCACAGAGTCTGGCGGAAAGTCCAAGACTCTGTAATTGACAAAGATTACTCTCGCCGGCTGAAGAAGACGAAGGCTCGGCAAGATGAGGACCATTCCCCCATCATACTACGGAAAGTATCATCTACATGGGTGCCTGCTGCAACGGCCCCCTCAACTTCGGCTTCCCACAAAAAGATAAAGCCTGAGAATCTCCCACCACCGGCGACAAATTCTGAGCGTGATGGATCCAAACGCCCCAAGTCTGGGGGCATGGTATTGCATACAGTGTACATGGCTTCCAGCAAAAAGGAAAGCCGTACTTCCGTGGGTCATCGACCACTTACACGGGCTGTGAAAAAGGCTCAGGATCAACAACAAAAGCTCCAGGAGATGCTGACAAAGATGGCTGCACTCACGGGGCAGAAAGAAAGCCCGGAAGTATCGTCTGAACAGCGCCAAGATCATAAGACCGATACGGAGTTTCTGCGGAGAGTACTATAAGGAAAGGATTAAGAAGCCGCGGAGCAAGCCGCTAACACGAAGCAGATGGTGCTCCTGTTCCAATACATGGTCGGGATGATAATCCAGCTGGACCCTCCAGCCGAAGATCCGTCGATAATCATTGAAGACGACAGAGGAGAGACATCAAGCCCTCCTCTGGTTTTATCAGCAGCCAGGGAGGAGACGATCTCCAAAGATGCCCTTGATGATTACATAGCTCAACATATATGAGCTCATCAGGCAAGCGAAGCGGCTGGCTAAGTCGTCAGGACTGGGCGACCTTATCCAGGCTGGTACGATCAAATTAAGTATCCGCCGGGATATACGATCCCCAAATTCCATGTGTATAAAGGGACGGTCAATCCACACCAACATGTTGCTCAATTCAAAGCTTTGTGCGGTAATACCGGGGGCGATGACAAACTTCTGCTTCGCCAATTAGTCGGCAGCTCGGTGGAGACAGCATTTGAATGGTACTCTAAGCTCCCAAATGATTCTATCAAAACATTCACAGAGATGGAATTATTATTCACACAGCGGTTCACGAGCGCAAGCGAGCGTACCCCAATCACGGCATTAATCAATGCCAGAGTGAAGCCAGGAGAGACCTGGGTTCAATACGCAATTCGATAGCGTAACATGTGGTCAAATACGAACAACGCATAGAAGAAGTGACTGCCGTGGGCATGTTCGTGGGAACCCTTGATCCCCAGGCAACTATATCCCAGTTTATGATGTTCTTCAAGCTGACCACCTTTCAGGCCTTGATTGACAAACTGGCCCAAATGGACCAGATGGGTCATAAGCCGTCCTCCTCAAAGATAGATCTTCGGAATGAAAAGGGCAAAGGAAAAGCGACCTTAGTCGCCAACGCTCAACAACAACCGAGTGACCCGAAACCGGTAGCTCGCCAAAACAAAAAACCAAGATCTTTTGAAGAAAAGTTGAGACGTCCTTACTCGTTCCCCCGGGATAAAACTAGGAGACTATTCGAACTTGCGGTGCGCAACAGGCTCATCACTCTGCCGGATCCGAGACGCCTACTGCAACCGGGCAACGTCAACAATCCCAATTACTACCACCGAATAGTGGACTACCCAATTGAAGATTGCCACATCTTAAAAAACTGGGTTGAAGACCAGTACCAACAGAGCAAGTTCGCGCTGTTCTAAAGCTGGAAGGTAAACCCGCCACAGTAGCACGCTCCTAAAAAGGTGGATACGCTGGGGGCATCATGCTCATTTGTAGAGGAAGCTCCATGGGAAGTTGTCCTTTCAGCTAAAACTAAAAGAATGATGAAGGATCTTCAAGCATGTCCGGCGATTAGGTGGAAAAGCCCGCTGGAGCCTGAGATTATTGACGGGATGCTGAAACCGCGCCCAACGCTGAAAGTTGGTAACGATGGGCAAAGCCTCCAGGCCAAGCCTCCGAAGTCTTCAAAGAAAAAGAAGAAGGCCAAGAAGTCCGTGTAGCTCGACAGCAATCATACGAGTCTACAAAACTACATCAACGCACTGGAGGAATACAATCAAAAGGCTCAGACCCCAGTCACATTGGAAGAATTCTTCAAGCATGTTCTTGAGAACGGAAATAGTGACATTGATGAAGGAGACGATTCTTCAGAAGAACCCGAGGATTATGTAGCGAGTTGCCATATGATCTCTCACCTGTCGTTAAAAGATGAAGAAGCTCCCTCGGCGTTAGAAAACAACGTAGAGAAGCTGGGGGCAGAACCGACGCCAAAATCCATGGAACCGTCAGACGACCTGATCGAAAAATTGTTGGACGAAGCCCTTCAAAAGAGCAAAGATGACCGAGAGCGTGAAATAGCCATATGCAAAAGGGCCAAGCATCGGCGTCAGGATGAAGAAGTTGCGGCAAGGAAGAGTCACAAAGTACTCTGACTGGAGCGAAGCACACCCGCGGCAGATAAAAGCAAGTTTACGACGAGGAAACGGTTCGCCAAAGCCCTGTCAATGGGAATGAAGCTGCCACCTTTCAAAGGAAATACTCCCGGGAGTACGTGCCTTGACGAAGCGGATGTACATCCGAAATATTGCTTGTATCATCGGAGGGTCACACACCCTACCGAAGAGTGCAATGCCTTCAAGAAGTGGTAGCAGGAATACGTTGCCCACCGACAACACTTCAAGAGAATAAAGCGCAAAGCCCGTCAGGAGCAGAGAAGCACGACAGACGAGTATAAATGAACAGCCGGTAACTGTCATATGGTTGATGCCATCCCAATAAAAGGGGAGTCTCAAGTTCTTACCTTCGGGAGCGATTCGGACGAAGAAATGGCCCTCGGCCTTCTCTTCAAGGAATCCACCTCTGGAAAAGAAGAAGAGATGAAGAACTGTGAGAACATTCAACTGCGTAACTGTACGTTTCCTGAAAATAATCTCGGACCCTCAAACAAAGGTTCGTGCAAGAAAGACAAGGGGAAGGAAAAAGTCTCTGAGGAGATTTCCCTCAATGATAGAGTCGCCGAGGAGCTCACAGCCAAGGACCCGTCCAAGAAGAACAAGGTGGATTACAATGTCCTGGCACATCTGAGAAAGATACCCTCACAATTGAGTATTTTGGATGCCCTTCTCCAATCTAAAGAGGCACGGGATTCTCTGATCAAGGCGTTACAAGAGCCCGACCAGTTTCAAACCTTCCTTATAGAAGAAAAGATGAAGGACGAGCTGGAAGAAGTCCACACGGCTGACATCACCTTCAGCGATGAAGACATCCTTCTCAAAATGTGCGAGCACAACCGTCCGCTGTATGTAACCGGGTACTGTCACGATATCAAGATAGGGAAGATCCTGGTCGACAACGGGTCCTCCGTCAACCTTCTCAATGTAAGAGTGTTGAAGGAGATTTGCATGAATGTGCAGCACTTGGCTCGGGATAAAATTACCATCTCCGGTTTTGACTCCCGATCATTACAAACGCTCGGGTCTATAATACTGATATTACTCTTTGGGTTGCTCGTCACTGACATCAAGTTCTATGTTATTGACGCCAAGACTTGCTACAACGCCTTTTTCGGCATGCCTTGGTTACATGAGTACAACATCATCCCTTCTGCACAACATCAGTGTATGAATTACTTCAAGGACGGCCTCGAGTACACAATTACAGAGGAGCTAAACCCATTCTCCGTAAATGAAGTCTGCAAATATGAAGACGCCAAGTACTTATTACCAGACTTCGAAGACATGGAAAGATGTCGTAAACCGTAGAATAAACAAAAAGCTATCGCCACTATCCCGATATTTGGGAGTGATACCGAGGAGGATGAAGAGATGGTCTACTCGGGAAAACCCCAAGGAAACAGGCCAGGACCATCTACTCCTATTTTGGTCTTTGGCAATGACTCTGAGGACGAAGCCAACGCAGTGTTCACTGTCTGCTCGCCAATGCAGATCTTTGCTGGAGCTGACCAGAGTTTACAGATTACCATGGTTCCGCAGTGGCATTATAAAGAACTTGATGCACTTATACGTACAATATGCAAGAGCTGCAGACCTTCTACGTCCTTCCTAAGCAAAGAGGTGAAAAGGCGATCCTTTTCTATCAATCCACGGAGACTAAAGTGGAGAAAGAAGTATGGCACGATGCTGAACCTGTGCTCGACAGGCTTCAACCAATCCGTCTACCCAGATACTACGCAGAGGGACTGAAAAGGCTATTGAGATGCCAAGGCGTACCCTTCAAACAGACTGCTCGACAAATCCGGTTCTATAACAAGATTTGGGATGTTCCCGGGACTCAGCGAAAGATGCCCAATGAGGGAATGGAGACGACTGGCCTTGGATACGTTCGGTCCAAGAAACGGGAGAGATTCCATGGCTGCCATGTTTTAAATGATTCCGATGGAAAAGAGAATGTCTTTCCAGATAGCGCTGATATTGAAACAGAGCGAAATCCCGCCGTGGGAATACCAAGCCTGTCATTCAAAGAACAGATTGACAAGCTAATAAGAGAAGCATGTCAAAAGGTTCGGGATGACTACATCCGCGAAATGGCCATTTACGAAAAAGCCAGGACACAACGTATCATTCAGCAGGCTACAGAGGATGACGATCCCCTTCACCCTCAACCCGTTGTGCGCTCTCGTGGAAAAAAGAAAGTCCGAAGTAGAAGCAACAATAAGATAAAGAATGGGAGTGACGTTCAAAAATAGCGAAGCGGATTCAAGAAGCCACGCAATCGAGAAAAAGTCAGCTGGAATCCGTCTTTTATAAGAAAGATGGGCCGAGAATACTCTTTTTCTCAAGACAAGGCAAGGAAAATATTTCACCTTGTCATGAAGTATCAAATGATGACGCTCCCGGAGTCTCGGCACCCTGAGCAAGTAAACGAGATCCACCATACGACTTACTACTCCTACCACCAAGCAATAGGGCATCCTTTTGAAGATTGCTTCACCTTCAAAGACTGGGTCGAAGATCAGTATCAACGAGGCAGGTTCACTCTATCCGACAGTTGGGAGGTAATCCTACCACGAAAGCATGAACCAAGAGCAACCTACGCCGTGAAGGAAAGTCCAGATCAACATCGAGCTTGGAAACGGACTCGTACCTGCCACGTGATAACGTTCTCAAAGGAGGGAGAGCATGAGAATATGGATGACCTCTCCTATTGCTTTGCAAATGAAGATAAAGACGAGGTGATCTCAGAATTTCCACCAGCACCAAAAGAGCTGGAAGATGGGATACATACCACGGCGGACAACCGGAAAAAAATCGACTTGGGGATGGCAGACGAGCCAAGGCCAACGTTCGTCAGTGAGCTGTTGTCTGAGAAGTAGGTGGCCACGTTAAAAGATGTGCCTATGCAGTATAAAGACTGTTTTGCATGGAACTATTCCGAGATGTCGGGATTAGATCCAGAGATAGCTGTGCATAAATTGGTGATATCACCAGACATCAAGCCAGTCAAACAAGCGCCAAGAAGAATGCGGGTCGAACTTGAAATGAGCATCAATGCTGAAGTAAAGAAGATAATTGACTCTGGATTCATCCAAGAAGTTCAATACCCCGACTGGATTTCCAATATTGTCCCTGTAATGAAGGAAAATGGGACGGTGCGCGTCTGTGTAGACTTTCGGGACCCCAATAAAGCTTGCCCGAATGATGATTTTCCAATACCGGTTACCGAGCTAATGATAGATAATACGTCCACTCATGAAGTCTTCTCCTTCATGGACGGGTCCTCAGGATATAACCAAATCAATATGCATCCTGAAGACCGAAACCACACTGCTTTCCAGACTCCGCTGGGCATATTCTGCTACAAAGCGATGCCCTTCGGTCTGAAGAACGCTGGCGCCACCTACCAGAGAGCCATGACAAAGATCTTCGATGACCTCATACATGAGATCGTCAAATGTTATATCTAAGCCCTTGTGGTGAAAAGCAAATCGTACGAGGAGCACTGGGAGCATTTGAAGATAGTGTTCCGGCGCCTTCGGAAGTACAACCTGAAGATGAACCCTCTGAAATGCACGTTTGGAGTTTTCTCAGGCAAATTCCTAGGATTTATCATACGACACCGGGGCATCTAAATAGACCCATCAAAGATTAAGATGATTATGGAAATGCCCGCGCCAAGAACTCTCAAACAACTGCGGTCTCTTCAAAGAATGATCGCGTATATCCGGCGGTTCATAGCTAACCTCTCCGGCAAATGCCGCCCCTACAGTCATCTAATAAAGAAGGGGATCCCGTTCGTTTAGGATTGTAAATGCCAAAGTGCACTGGACGAAATCAAGCAATACCTGCAGAACCCGCCGGTACTGACCGCTCCGGTCAAGGGAAAACCCCTTATCCTGTATACAACAACTCTTGAAGGTTCTTTAGGCGCGCTATGGGAACAGGAGAATGACCAGGGGAAGGAGAGAGATCTCCACTATTTGATTCGAGTCCTTCTGGGGGAAGAAAAAAACTATTCCCCTATTGAAAAGCATTGCCTAGCACTGATCTTCGCGATAACGAAGCTTCGACATTATGCCTTGGCACATGAGGTCCATCTCATATCAAAGATGGATCCTCTCAAGTATTTGATGTCAAGAGCCATACTAACGGGAAGGCTTGCCAAATGGGCCCTCCTCTTGATAGAGTTCTCGATAGTATATCGACCCCTCAAGGCAATAAAAGGCCGGGCCATCGCCGACTTTCTCACTGAGCATCCGATACCAGCTGATTCTCCCTTAAATTACGAATTGCCTGATGAATATGCCTTCGACACAATCGACGGGGAGAAATAAGGGAGTGATACCCGATGGGAACTTCATTTCGATGGATCATCGTCTATGAAGAAGCGAAAGCAAAATACCCCCATAATCAAAACCGTGGTGGGCCTTATCCCTGTGACTCCGCAAGGAGGGATAATGCATTTCTCCCATTCCTTAACAGAGCCAAGGAAGAACAAAAAAGCTGAATACGAGGCTCTAGTAGCAGGTCTCAAGATCGCCCCTGACTTGGGAATTCAAGGACCTCCTCATATATGGAGACTCCCAGCTGGTCGTTAGCCAAGTAAAGGGCGACTATCAGATATGCAAGCCAGAGTTGATAAAATATGGCGAAAGAGTACGGCAACTGCTGACTCAAATCCCTTCCTACGTCCTGAAAAGCATACCATGGACGAAAAATAGCAAGGCAGATGCGTTAGCCAAGCTCGCTAAATAACTGGCCGAAGAAAACCTCGATGACGTAAGGATCATTGTGCAAAGCCGCCGGATTCTCGCGCCAGCAGAATATCTCTGAAGTCGTCTGAAAGAAAGAGAGCGACTGAATAAGCGGTCTTCCAAATAGAGGAAGAAAAGGCTGAGGATTGGAGAGAAGTCTTTATAAACTACTTCAAATCCCATCGAACGCCCGAAAACGCATCATCAAGACATCAGCACATGAAGCAAGCTCTGTCTTTCGCCTTCGTCAATGATACTCTATATAAGAGATCGTTCGATTGTTTGTAGCTAAGATTTCTGGGACCAAAAGAAGCAAGGAGATTCATACAAGAAACTCATGACGGACTCTACGGTTCTCATCAAGCAGGGCCAAAGATGAAGCTGAAGATCAAAAGAATGGGTTACTATTGGCCCACAATGATTCAGGATTGCCTCGAATATTCGCAGCAGTGTCACTCATTCCAAATTCACAGGGACTTCATCTATCAGCATCCAAATCCGCTACATCCGACATTGGCTAGTTGGTCGTTCGAAATGTGGGGAACCGATATAATTGGGCCCATCGAACCGGCATCATCCAAGGGACATCGGTTCATATTGGCAACGACCGATTACTTCTCCAAGTGGGCAGAAGCAATACCGCTAAGAGAGGTGAATATGGAGAACATCCTCCATTTCTTCAGGACACATGTCATCCACCGGTTCGGCACTCCACGATGGATCTTCTCGGATAATGGGCCGGCCTACAGAAGCCATAAGATCAGCCGCTTCGCACAGCAGCATAAAATAGATTGGAGATACTCTTTGGTCTATAATCCCCGAGCTAACGGTCTAGCTGAGGCTTTCAACAAGACCTTGACAAAAATCATAAAGAAAACGATGTCCAGAAATAAAAATGACTGGCACGAGAGATTGCATGAAGCTCTCTAAGCTTATCAGACCACGTTCAAGACGACCACGAATACAACGCCATTCATGTTGGTATTCGACACGGAAGCAGTACTTCCCTTGGAGATAGAGCTACCCTCTCTATGAGTAGCAGTTCGATACGAGCTGACGGATGAAGAAAATGCCCATCTTCGGCTTGAGGAGCCCGATGCCCTCGATGAAACTCGTCTCATGGCACAGCGAAACCTGGAAGCTCTGTCTTTCGCCTTCGTCAATGATACTCTATATAAGAGATCGTTCGATTGTTTGTAGCTAAGATTTCTAGGACCAAAAGAAGCAAGGAGATTCATACAAGAAACTCATGACGGACTCTACGGTTGTCATCAAGCAGGGCCAAAGATGAAGCTGAAGATCAAAAGAATGGGTTACTATTGGCCCACAATGATTCAGGATTGCCTCGAATATTCGCAGCAGTGTCACTCATTCCAAATTCACAGGGACTTCATCTATCAGCATCCAAATCCGCTACATCCGACATTGGCTAGTTGGTCGTTCGAAATGTGGGGAACCGATATAATTGGGCCCATCGAACCGGCATCATCCAAGGGACATCGGTTCATATTGGCAACGACCGATTACTTCTCCAAGTGGGCAGAAGCAATACCGCTAAGAGAGGTGAATATGGAGAACATCCTCCATTTCTTCAGGACACATGTCATCCACCGGTTCGGCACTCCACGATGGATCTTCTCGGATAATGGGCCGGCCTACAGAAGCCATAAGATCAGCCGCTTCGCACAGCAGCATAAAATAGATTGGAGATACTCTTCGGTCTATAATCCCCGAGCTAACGGTCTAGCTGAGGCTTTCAACAAGACCTTGACAAAAATCATAAAGAAAACGATGTCCAGAAATAAAAATGACTGGCACGAGAGATTGCATGAAGCTCTCTAAGCTTATCAGACCACGTTCAAGACGACCACGAATACAACGCCATTCACGTTGGTATTCGACACGGAAGCAGTAATTCCCTTGGAGATAGAGCTACCCTCTCTATGAGTAGCAGTTCGATACGAGCTGACGGATGAAGAAAATGCCCATCTTCGGCTTGAGGAGCCCGATGCCCTCGATGAAACTCGTCTCATGGCACAGCGAAACCTGGAAGCTTACAAAGCAAGGATGACGCGCTCATACGAAAGACTAACAAGGCCGAGAGTATTCCGGCAAGGAGAACTCGTGCTATTTGTCAAAAGACCTATGATCCCCAACCGTGCCAAACGGGAGAAATTCGAGCCGAACTATGAAGGCCCATACGTCATATACAAAGTTTATCAAGGTGGTGTCTATTTGCTCATGGATATGAATGGTGAAAGACCCTTCCGGCCAATAAACGGCCGCTTCCTTAAGAAATACTACCCCTGACAAGTCACAACTCAGGTTAATGATAGATGACGACGCTCATGTCCGTTCGCTATCTTCCTGAGTCAGCACTCTGTAAGTAGTATCCGGCAAAACTTCGCCTCGAAGCTATGGACCGGGATGTCACAATGTACCGTGATATCCTTAAACTAAATACGTCGCCTCAAACACGGTGATAGTGGAATTCAAGTCCACAGGTCCCAGCGGCAAAGACTGCAACTCAAATCCCGCTGCCTACACAGCTACCCTGGTGGCAAAGTCCCACCGTGATCGTAAAAAAAATGGTACGTCCACAAGCGAAATGGGCATAGATGAAAGCCCAAAAGGGCTCCGTGAGTAAAAATAGCATGACTGCCGGCGAGTTTGTGAAAACCCGTAAGGGCGCAGACTCGTAAAAAAAATTCATGCACACTTGCAATGTCCTCTCGACCTTGTAAGGAGAAAATACCTGCGTGAGATCCTTACGACTCACAAAAAAGAGCAACACGCTTAGGGATTTCCACGATTCCTAAGGAGAAATTACACTTAGAGATCCCTACGATTCCTAAGGAGAAATTACACTTACGAGATCCTAACGACTCGTAAGGAGAATTCCCTCTATGAGACCCTCATGGCTCGTAGGATTCAAAAGCCTTAAGATACAGTGATCTGAACCTATTCTTAAGCCATCACACTCCCCAAGTTGCCCTACAAGCGGTTCAATATTGACCCTTGTATACAATCCACGGGCACAAATAAACGTTTCCCCCACCAAGTCCCACCAACGATGAGGAATGTCCTCATGCGGTGAACGGCACTTGTAAGCCTCTCGACTTATAAGGAGAAAACACTCTTATAATATCCTTACGACTTATAAGAGAACATACACTTAGGAATCCTCACGACTTTTAAGGAGAAAACACATCTACGAGATCCTCACGACTCGTAGGGAGAAACACCTTTATGAGACACTTACGGCTCATGAAGTCAAAAGCCTTAGTCGACAGGATCCTAACCCTGTTTGCTAAGCCACCTTTGTTCGAATCGACAAAGGAAAATGATGAATCACTCCTGGAAACAATCTCAGTGGTAGCGATGCTGATACCTAGATTGGTATCAAATTCCAAGTCCTTTCACGGCAAATGATGATTCGCTCCTGGCCATATTCCAGTCGCAGCGATGCTGATGCTATGATGGGTATCAAATTTCAAGTTCCATACTCGCAGCAAAAATCAGCGATCCAAAAATGCATATGAAATAGCCGAAATGATAGGGCAACTCACAACAAAAATCAGCAAGTAAAATATATGCATATAAAAATAACCAAAATGATTGGGCAACTCGCAATAAAAAGCAGCGACTAAAGAAAAAGAAAAATAGCCGAAATGATTGGGCACCATGAAAAATAGCCGAAATGATTGGGCAATCGTGACTTTCGCGATATAAAAAGCCGAAATGATAGAGCATTGCGGAAAGAAATAAAAAAATGAAATGAAACTTTTTCCCTGCAGGTGAGATCATATTGACCCCTGTGTACAATCCATGGGCACAAACGAAAAGGGAACCCTGTTGCCCCACCGGGCTTCGTCAAAGGGAAGCCAAGTCTCGATAGCTACATCTACAGCCTAGAGATCAACAACAGCGTTCTTCCTCCCTCCAGCAGGATGCAGACGCAACATCAACAAACGAAGCCATGGCAAAGTCCCCTAGTTCCAAATCTCGACGGTTCACGGACAATCTAGAAACTACTTCGGAGCCATGGCTATGTCCCTAGTTCCAAGTCTCGATGGCCACATCTACAGCCTAGAGATCAACAGCAGCGTTCATCCTCCCCCCAGCAGGATGCAAATGTGACATCAACAAATAGAGCCATGGAAAAGTCCCCTAGTTCCAAATCTTGACGGTTCACAGACAACCCAGAAACAACCTCGACATTCGTCGCAATATTGCAGACACAATGTCAACAAACGAAGCAAAGGAATATCCCTACCTTCAAGGTCTTGACGGCAACTCAAATGAGACCTAAAAGACTATCGGAGATCATCCCACTCCAGCGCGGAGTGGTCATGACTCATTGATCGCACGCCGAAGGCGTGTCGGATGAAAGAATTAAAGTGTAACCGCGATCAGGACGGTGTCGCTTTGCAGCTAGCCGGTGAGCACGGGTCGGTCCACAGGGAGATGGTGTTATTTTACCTTCTTGTTTTAGACGAGTCAATAAAGAATCTTGTATGTGTTTGTTCTAACCTATGTGTTTATCTGCAAGTATAAAGTTGTTAAGAAAATACGAGATTGTAAGCTAAGAAATCCGTACTAAAAAACCTTTGAGCCGAGTCTTGACCAATTGAAGCTAGACAATCGGCAACAACGGGGATTAGGGGATTTAAGCGCGGTATTCGTGGAATCCGGCTTATTTACCATTGTCCTTCCGTTCTTGTCTCTTGCTTTCGCCTCCGGCCAAACCGAACGCAACCGGTCGTGGTTAGGAATCACCGTTACCTTGTCAGGGTACGGTGCCTAACGGAGCGCTTGCGTATGGTTCGGGCGGAGTTCAAATGGAAAATAACGGGAAAAGGAATTGGCAAAGAAATGTTAACTTATAAAACCGTATTAATTCTTAACAATAACAATAATTACAACATTCACAATATAAACAAAAGAGAACAAAAAGAAAAGAACAAAGAAAAGAAAAGATACAAGTATTAAAGAGCATGAATAAAATGCATGAAATAAAATGCAAGTAATAAAAAGCGGGTAATAAAAAGAACAAGAAAAGAACGCGGAAGTAGAACCCAAGCCAAGCATGTGCTCAATAGCCAACCCTTAAACTTGCAAGCTCAATGAAGAACTTGCAAGATCAAGGGAAGGGGAGAGAACACATGTGAAGTGAAGATCTAGTCCCGCGAGAAAATACGACCCTTGAGATCAATAACTAACTCTTAACCATTCAACCTCAATGAAGAGATTGAATGAGCAAGAGAAAGCAGAAATCTCAAGGGGAGCAAACTAACAAGAAATATAAAAAGCCCTCATCTTCATTAATCTCCCACTCAAAAGCTCTCACTACAATTTAATGGAAGAGGAATGAAGAAGAAGAAGAAGAAAGAAACTAACAAAAATGAGGCTAAAACAAAACTCAAAAATTGCTCTCTTGGTTAAGCTCTGGTCTGGAGTATTTATAGGCAGAGGAATGGAGTTCTAGGGCAACCAGCAGACCACATTTGAAGTACCAAAAGTGCCCCTGAAATTCGGCAGGAAGTGGGCCCCACCCTGCGGCGCTTGCGCGGCCAAAAGCCCCTATTGGCCGCGCATGCGCGGCCATCTTGAAGAATTGGGTGTTGGTCTTTTGTGGCATTCCCTGTTTTCCTGTCCTTTGTTGTTACATATGTACAGAATTGCAAGATTCTTCCTTGATTTCTTCCGGTTTCCAGAGTCAACATTGTTGGCTATACTTTTCAACACTTTTGAAATTCTACTCCCTCGGGTCCCACACATCTTTGAATATCTTCAGTGGGCCCCACGCATCTTTGAATATCTTTACCGGGCCCCACGCTTGACCAGAAATGACGACTGTTTTCGTCCTGCACTTTTGAACTGGTAAGCGGTACTAGACGGATGCGGATGACAGAAACCCGGCTTTTATCTGTCTGTGACAGTTGTTCTGGATTTGGGCGTAACTGTGGAGTTTTAGTGTTGATTTGCAATCTTTGTACCGGAAACCTGTAATCTGTAAATATGTAGCAAACACGGATTAAAAGTATCTACCTATAAACAAACGAGCATAAGAATGGGCGGTATGAAATGCAATATTCTGTGATGAACAAATACCCCCAAACTTAACTTTTGCTCGTCCCGAGCAAAACCAATTATTCACAAAAATAAAATGATAACCGCACTTTCGCAGGGAACGCGATTGCACTGAGCGCGTGCAACAAGCCGTTAAACCTCTAGGTGTCCCTAGTAGGAGGAGTGTTGTCTCCTGAGGGTTTTCAGCGGATACTACCCACAAAATCCCGTCAAATTAGTATCATAAGTTAACATTGATTCTACTCCTACGGTTTAGTATTTACATTAGAAACTCTATCATTCTAAGTCAGAAATATCCACCCCTTATTTTTCACACCTCCTATTTATTTAATCTTGGATCTCCTGAGTTTTCCTTCTAAAGTGAGGCCTCAAATCAGGGATTTTTATCTACTTTACAGAAAACACAAGTCTTATTCTTCACTCCACCTTTTTCTTGTTTTCATTTCATACACACCTCTGTGAACGTGCAATAGTCTTTATCATAGAGTAAAACCTTCATATCTCCGTTAAATTTTTTTTATAAAAGCTTGTCTTTTATCAAGATTATTCTCACACAAAGAACCGTTAGGAATTTTAACTCGGAGAGAACACTTGCTTGACTTTTTTTTAAACTGGACTTTCTAGGCTTCTTAGCGAGCTTTGGGCCAATGCATCCAAACCAGTTGGTTTTAGGGCATTAGGTGTAGAAACACCCCAGCGGACTTAATTACTCAAGTTACCTAGGTCCAAAAACAAAAGACAGTTTGGCGTGAAAAACATGATGATTTAATACGAACGGAGATATAACCGGTAGTTCAATTATTTTTTGGATAAAAGACGTGTTTAGTGGGTTTGGTGTGTAATCATTCCAATCAAGTTTCAGATGGGTTATTTTTCAGACTTACCCCTCCAGTAAGGCATCAATACTTTCCCTTCATCTTGACTTCACTCAAGAACTGAACTCAAAAATTGTAAGAACGTATACTTACCAAAGTTAGACAGAATGAGGGTTATTCTTAGGGCTTTCAATTCCTAAGCCTAGAATTTAGTTATTTCTAACATATCAACTAAACTTTCAGAATAAAAATTTAAGTTACCCTATTAGCTAACTTGACGACAAAATTTTTATATTTTTGGAAAATTTTTCAATTTTTATGGGTTTTTAAAATAAGGTATGCAAATGCAAAATATACAAATGAATGCGAAGAAAGAAAGCTTACCGAGCACACCCCCAAACTTAAACTTGACAGTGCCCTCACTGTCAGGCTATACCAAGAGGGTCAAAATTGTCGGCGCTCCTTCTAAAAACAAAGTATATACAAAACAAAAAAGGAAAACAAAAAATATATAAAAAAAAAAGGTTCCCCCCAAACTTAAGTGAAACAGTGTTTCCACTGTTAAGCGTTGAAGTTCAGGATTAGGGGGGAAAGAACAGTATCCATCTATACAAGGCCTTACACAAGCCAAATGTTAGCACCAACCATTCAAAGATTTTATCGTCATAAAGCAGTGGCTGGTGGAAGAATGCGGAGAGGTAAGAGATGGAAAATACGCGAGACCGCTTGTGGAGAGAAGTGGAATGCGGTCTCGGTAGATGAGAAGAAGAAGAATGGCGGAAGGAAAAAAGAAGTGGAGTACGAACTTGAGGGTGCAAA
Organism: Agapanthus africanus; assembly: GCA_030015575.1. NCBI lineage: Eukaryota > Viridiplantae > Streptophyta > Magnoliopsida > Asparagales > Amaryllidaceae > Agapanthus > Agapanthus africanus. The sequence goes on along the minus strand of JASDDO010000028.1, from coordinate 20,355,982 downwards.
TGGAGTAAATAGTTTAGCACAATTTGTGATGAATGCTGTGTGAAAAGTGATTGTGCTAATATATTTACCCGGCGAGAAATGGGGTCAAATCCCTCAAGATTCGTAAGAAACTATGGGTACGCCGAACTCGGTAAACCAGACATATGAAGTGAAAATGATACGGGTTCTTGCAAGGTCGGAACGATGGAAAGGATGGAGGGAAGTGGTTGAGGAAGGTTATCGGTTAAAGGTGCAGGAGGGTGTACACAGTCGGTGGAAGGAATAGGATGAATTGGAAAATCCGACTCATCAATTATAACTGTTTCATCCTCAAAACTATCCTCAATGTTCTCCTCAAAATTAAGCTCATCCATGCATTTTTCTTCAAAATCCAGACACATATGAAGTTCGGGAAAAACAGTTAAAGACTCGGGATGATGATTTGAAGAGACAAACTCAGCCAAATCTACGGGTTCATCATCCAAAATGTTCCCTGCGTCAATATCCTCAATCAAGTGAAAATCAAAATTCTCTAACACCTCAACAAAAGCATGGATATTAATCGATTCTGGTTCTAAAGTGGAGGTGTAAAGGTCAAAAGGTTTAGGATCGGTTTCACTTGGAAGAGACCCTTCACAATCGGGTAAATCAAACACTACGAAGTCGCACAACTCATTCATCATTCTATCTTCAATTGATAAATCCTGTGGGATACTCGATAGATTTTCAAAACAGGAGTTGTGGGATTCAATTTGGGACGGGTAGGTTTGATTTGGAAGGGGGTATATCTCACTCTCTCCACTCAAATTCACAGCCTGTCCTGCCGCCTCATCATACATTGAAAAATTAGGAGCTAGTTGAAAACTAGCTACCGGATCACTAGGTTGTATGAGGGCGGCCATGGACGCATTCAAATCCATCGTCTGTTGTGAAGCTACCCTAAATTCTTCCAACGATTGTTCCAGACTAGACATAGGTTGTGAAGGGGTCTCAGTGAAAGATTCAAAGTTGGTTGGATACTGGAAACCCCCAAATGGCTGTGTAGAAGCAATGTCTAGGGAAGGTGCAAAATTAGGATAGGATTGGTAGGAGTTGAATGGCTGGACAGGAGTGGGATCAACATTTGGATAAGAAGGTGAATGAAATTGTTGATCCCAAGAATTTGTAGTGGTGAAAGGGGTGAAAGATCGGCTACGGGATTGTGCAATATGTTCAGCAATGGACATTGGTCTCGGGGTTACAACTAGATTTTCAGAAGGGGTATCAACACAAGAAGGGGTGAATGTTTGAAACGGTTGATACGAAGTGGACTGTGGGGTCCAGTTGTTTGTCCTAGATGCGTCTATCCGATCTTTCAAAGAAATTTTCGGCATGGAGGGGTCGTTTGAAGTTCGACCAAAACAAGAACCGTATGATGTAATGTCTGGTTGTGGGTACCAAAGTTCGGCAAGAGTTTTGCGAGGTTGAGTACCCATGATATAAAGAGAGAATGAAAGAAAAGTGGAGAAAAAGGAGGGGGATAAAGAATGTGATTTTTTTTTTGTTTTTTTGTTTTTTTTTTAGTTAGTTGTTAGCAAAAGAATGAAATATACACAAAAAGAATATGGACAAAATACCACACACCTAATCGTTCTAGGGTTCACCTAGGTCAACTAGACCTGCTCAAGAACTTGATTGTCGAAATTAAACTGTGTCGAGAAACAGGCTCAAGATACACTGATCACGAGGCCAGGTAAGTGCAGAGATAAGGGGAGGTTTTCCAACGCTTTCGCGAAGTTCCTTAATTAAATAACCCTTTCTCTTTTGGCGGTTTCGCCGTTAACACTTTCCTAGACACCCCGTAAACAATATACCTTTAAGCAAGGTTCTAAACACAGTTAACTTCTCCTAGTGAGCGCGAAGTCCTTAAGGCTTAAAGTCTAATTTCTTTTAAAATTTGTGTGGGTAAACGTTATGCTCAAGTTCGTGATTTGTGGGCCACGGAAAAGGTGATGAAATCCTTTACCGTATGTTGTGGGGTTCGCTTGCCCTTAAGTCCGTATTAAAGTATGCAATGCGTAATTCAAAAAAAAAATTCTTATAAAGAATCAAACAATCGTTTTTTAGTTTAAGCGCTGCGCTGCAACAAATACGGGTTAGTCAATTTTGGCGTTTGCTAGCGAACTTGCAAAGAATCCTGCAAAAGAATAGTATATTGGAAGCGTCGGATATGAGAAGAAGGTGTTAGTAAAGTACGTACCGTTTAAGTTTTTGGGTTAAGAAACCCCCGTTGAATCGAGTCCGGTAAGTTTGAAAGGTTCGCTTGCGCGGGTCAAACTACCCGGATCTTTGGCACTGTACTCCGTAATCACCTTAACTTTGAATGTACACTTTGCTTCCACAATCGCAGTTTGCAAATCTGCAAAAATCTGCACACTTGCCCACAAAAATATTGTCCAAAAAAAAACAAAAAGAATATTTTTTTATATATATATACAAAAAGAATATTAACCCGAATAACAAGAAAGAAAAAACGCTACCGTCTCCCCGGCAACGGCGCCATTTGATCGCACGCCGAAGGCGTGTCGGATGAAAGAATTAAAGTGTAACCGCGATCAGGACGGTGTCGCTTTGCAGCTAGCCGGTGAGCACGGGTCGGTCCACAGGGAGATGGTGTTATTTTACCTTCTTGTTTTAGACGAGTCAATAAAGAATCTTGTATGTGTTTGTTCTAACCTATGTGTTTATCTGCAAGTATAAAGTTGTTAAGAAAATACGAGATTGTAAGCTAAGAAATCCGTACTCAAAAACCTTTGAGCCGAGTCTTGACCAATTGAAGCTAGACAATCGGCAACAACGGGGATTAGGGGATTTAAGCGCGGTATTCGTGGAATCCGGCTTATTTACCCTTGTCCTTCCGTTCTTGTCTCTTGCTTTCGCCTCCGGCCAAACCGAACGCAACCGGTCGTGGTTAGGAATCACCGTTACCTTGTCAGGGTACGGTGCCTAACGGAGCGCTTGCGTATGGTTCGGGCGGAGTTCAAATGGAAAATAACGGGAAAAGGAATTGGTAAAGAAATGTTAACTTATAAAACCGTATTAATTCTTAACAATAACAATAATTACAACATTCACAATATAAACAAAAGAGAACAAAAAGAAAAGAACAAAGAAAAGAAAAGATACAAGTATTAAAGAGCATGAATAAAATGCATGAAATAAAATGCAAGTAATAAAAAGCGGGTAATAAAAAGAACAAGAAAAGAACGCGGAAGTAGAACCCAAGCCAAGCATGTGCTCAATAGCCAACCCTTAAACTTGCAAGCTCAATGAAGAACTTGCAAGATCAAGGGAAGGGGAGAGAACACATGTGAAGTGAAGATCTAGTCCCGCGAGAAAATACGACCCTTGAGATCAATAACTAACTCTTAACCATTCAACCTCAATGAAGAGATTGAATGAGCAAGAGAAAGCAGAAATCTCAAGGGGGAGCAAACTAACAAGAAATATAAAAAGCCCTCATCTTCATTAATCTCCCACTCAAAAGCTCTCACTACAATTTAATGGAAAAGGAATGAAGAAGAAGAAGAAAGAAACTAACAAAAATGAGGCTAAAACAAAACTCAAAAATTGCTCTCTTGGTTAAGCTCTGGTCTGGAGTATTTATAGGCAGAGGAATGGAGTTCTAGGGCAACCAGCAGACCACATTTGAAGTACCAAAAGTGCCCCTGAAATTCGGCAGGAAGTGGGCCCCACCCTGCGGCGCTTGCGCGGCCAAAAGCCCCTATTGGCCGCGCATGCGCGGCCATCTTGAAGAATTGGGTGTTGGTCTTTTGTGGCATTCCCTGTTTTCCTGTCCTTTGTTGTTACATATGTACAGAATTGCAAGATTCTTCCTTGATTTCTTCCGGTTTCCAGAGTCAACATTGTTGGCTATACTTTTCAACACTTTTGAAATTCTACTCCCTCGGGTCCCACACATCTTTGAATATCTTCAGTGGGCCCCACGCATCTTTGAATATCTTTACCGGGCCCCACGCTTGACCAGAAATGACGACTGTTTTCGTCCTGCACTTTTGAACTGGTAAGCGGTACTAGACGGATGCGGATGACAGAAACCCGGCTTTTATCTGTCTGTGACAGTTGTTCTGGATTTGGGCGTAACTGTGGAGTTTTAGTGTTGATTTGCAATCTTTGTACCGGAAACCTGTAATCTGTAAATATGTAGCAAACACGGATTAAAAGTATCTACCTATAAACAAACGAGCATAAGAATGGGCGGTATGAAATGCAATATTCTGTGATGAACACTCATCGGGGCTCCAAAACTGAGCCTAACCTCAAGTAAAAAGCGACATGGAATATCCCTAACGCTTGCTCTTTCGACGGTAATATCACCTGGAAGATTACTTGAAGATGTTTTGTCCAGCCCCCGAAGGGATTAGAGACATGATAGTCGCGGGGCTACTCGAACAGCAAGATTGCATATCGAGGAATACGCCGGCCAACGCGACGGTATGACGGGTAAAAAACCCTAGTACCACAGACCCTAACGGACTTCTATTTGCAGGAGTTAACTGTGACGTTAGGACATCCTTGCGAGAACTTCTCGATTCGTCTCGACTCGTGGGGAAAATAATGTTCCTGCGAGAACTTCTTGACTCGTCTCGACTCGTAGGGAAAAGCCTTAGGCAATAGGGATAAGGACATGTTTCCTAAGCACTGGGGCCCTGCAAGTCGGTCCAAGATGGACTATTGCATACTATTCACGGCCCACACTCTCCAAAGTCGAATATCGAAAAGGAGGGAAACAACCACCTACGAGTCCTCTCGACATGTAAAGGGGAAAATTCTCTTGTGTGATCCGTACGACTCTCAAGAGAAAACGCACTTAGAAGTCCTCACGACTCTTAAGGAGAAAACACACCTGCGGGATCCTCACGACTCGTAGGAAGAAAAGTCTTTATGAGACCCTCACGGCTCATAAAGTTGAAAAGTCTTAGGCGGCAGATCTGAACCTGTTTCTTAAGCCATCGCTGCCCTGCAAGGAGATCAAGATAGACTATCTACGGGCCACATTTTCCAAAGGGACATGTCGATATGAAATAAAATATGTCTTTTATTCATGAATGCAAGTGAATACAAGATACATTTCACAAAGGAATCAAAATCAATGCATGCTATTCATAAATCGCAAGATTATAGTCAATACAAAAAAAGAGGGATACAAAGACGATTTTGGAGGAGGAGGCGTCTTCAACAAATCAGCAAGACGCTCGAGCGCTCCTCTCAATCCTTTCTCGTAATCTGTCACTGCGGCCAACTCCGCTTCAACTTGAGCTCGTTGCCGTAAACAGGACGAAAGCGTCCTATCGGCTTCTAGTATGGCAGCTTCGTAGTCTTGCATGACCTGCTCGGCGAAGTCAAGATCGACATGTCACTTCGCAGTCTTGCACTTCCAGCTATCTCTGGAGATTGTTAAAAACAGATTTTAGCTGTGCAGCATTCGCTTCAATCTGGACGTGCAGTCGGACGGATTCGCTGGAAGCCACCTATTCATATCAGATTTTTACATTTTTATACTACCCATTCTTGATCACATTGCATATAGGTAGGTACTTTTGATCCGTGTTTGCTGAATAATTGCAGGTTACAGGTTCTCATCTCTTTACAGTGAAATTCATGAAAAGTCGCAACAAATGCGGAACTACGACCAACAACAGATAAATACTAATCTCCGCTCACCATCCGTATGATGTCGCCTACCAGTTCAAGGAACAAAATGGAAAATCATTGGTCACTTCAATGCACATAGCACAAGGGCAGCACAAGATCCAAGATTTCAACGCGGAGCTCAAGGCAAAAGTCCACATCATTTTGCACTGCTGAAAATCTGGAAGAAAACTGAAAAGATTCTGAGAAACCAAGTGTACAAAACAGAAGAGAATAGCAACATGAAGAAACCCAGAAAAAACGAGAAGTCAAATCCACCAAACGGCCGCGGAACCGCGGCCAGAAAGGCACTTCTGCCGCGGAACCGCGGCCGCGTCTGAATAGTGTCGGTTGCTTCAAAGCAGTTGTTCCCCGCCGAAAGACGCGATCGGGACGTCCAAGCCTGAATTCCGTGGGCAGATGCTAATTGGTGTTATCCGTCCACCTCTCCGAAGATACCAAGTTGATTTATGACACCATGTATCGGAGGTCTAAACGGATGCGGCCGATGTAGCAGACTTCGTCAGATTCCCCTTCGTTGAGGGTTTTTTTATTGTGGGGACGCTCTTCCCTGCAGACGCAAGCCCCTGCAGTTAATTAAGCTACCGCATCGCGGTAACCACTTTCTCCTTCTCCAGATGGTCAGTTCGTGTCGTGTGTGTTTGTTTTGTTTTTGGTTGCCCATGGATTGTATACGGAGACTAATTTATGTTGTCGTCCGTAGGGCGTGGATTAGTCCAAATCCGTATTTTCTTATATTTGGGTTTGGGGGTTGGGTTTAAGAATACGTTAGTCTCATTTGAGACTGAGATCAACTTAAGCGTCTGTTAAGGATACATTAGTCTAATTTTTAGACTAAGATCAACTTAACGGGATCGTTTAGATCCGACAAAAGAGCATTTGGGCTCTTTGTTTAGTTTAGGGATATTTCGGTCGATTACCAGTTTAAAGACATGGTGGTCCAATGTTAGTTTAAGGACATCTCGGTCCGAGCTTAAGGACATCATAGTCTATGGGTTTAAGGACCCCACGGTCCAGTTTAAAGACGTCATAGTCTATAAAGTGTATGGTTGTCGGGACCCGTCACCTCTCGTAAGACGTTGAAGGATTACAACGGCAAATATCAGAGGAGTTCAGAGATGTACCCTTAAACCAATTTTGGTTGGGAGATCTGTAGTCCAATTTGGGACTAAGATCAAGGATTTATGAGCATATGGGCTCAATTAATCTGAGTTGAAGACTTATGGCCAATCGTAGGCTAAGTCCAATCAAGTTAAAATGTTTAACATTTATTTTGGGCTATTGAGCATTTATTTGGGCTTGGCCCTTTAGCAATGCTGAGCATTGATTTAGATCCTGACAATATTTTTGTCTTTTATTGAATGCTAAGCATTCATCATAGCTCTGGGACTTATTAAAGAACAATTTATGTTCTATCAGCGCAACACATGGTGCGCTTGGCGCTTTGCGCCAGTCAAAGAGCGCAGTGCGCTTTGCGCCAGTCAAAGAGCGCAGTGCGCTTCTACCGAGTAGCGCATCCGTGAAGGACACGTGTCACGTTTGGCGCTAGTGCCGTTTAATGAGCGCAGAGCGCTGGTTTATGAGCGCATTGCGCTATTAGTTTAGTGGCGCACAGGTGAGGAGCACGTGGTGCGCTTGGCGCTGAGCGCCAGTCCATGAGCGCAAAGCGCTATTTCAAGAGTGCAAAGTGCTACCTGTTAAGTGACGCACACATGAGGGACACGTGTCATGCTTGGCGCTGAGCGCCAGTCAATGAGCACAGTGCGCTATGTTTGGAGCGCTAAGACTCTTTAAAATTAAGAGCGCCAAAGCTCTGCAGCGCTATGTGCTAGATATGGAGCGCTGAAGTACTTCTTTTATCCAACTTAGATATGTTTGCACCCTGAGAATTAAATTCTCTTTATATAAGAGACTTTGTCTCAAAGTTCTAAGAACAAAGTTCTTATTTTATAGGAGATGTTTCAATCTCTTATTTTAGTGAAAGGCTTTGCCTTTATGGATCTTTGATCCTAAGAGAATTGAATTATTCTCCCCCCTTTATAATGAGATACTATGATCTCTTTTTGTAAAAGACCTTAGTCTTATAGATCTATTATCTGTGAGAAGAAATATGTTCTTCTTTTTATTTTTATGATGAGATCTTTTTATCCCTTTGTGAAAGACCTTGGTCTTTGTAGATCTATGATCTGTAAAGAAGTGAATTCTTCTTTTTTAATCATGAGATGATTTCATCTCTCTGTTCATCATTTTTTTTATCTTGAAGAAAATATTTTTTCTCTGAGAGCTTGGCTCTTCTTTCTGAGATCTCTCAAAGCTTATGGGAGGGTTTTCTATTTTTTTCTCTCCATGAGACTTGAAGTCTTGGGGCCTTTATATAGGACAAGCTGATCAGTTCAATCAGTTAAGGAGATCTTTTCTCCAATTGATTTGGGGATTTCCCACCGTTGGATTTTTTATCCAAGGGCTTCTGATTTACAGAAGACAATCTTCTTATTTTTAACAAGATTGGGAAATCTTTCCCCATACAGAATTTATTCAGTATTTTAGTGATTTTTAATCACCATTGGATCATTGATCCAACGGTGCTCTGATTTACAGAGTACAATCTTGTCATTTAGAAAGAATTTGAGAAATCTTTCCTTAACAGAATTTAATTCTAATTAATTGATGATTTATCATCTTTATTAGATCTCTGATCTAACGGTGGGGAACTTTTAGTTCCAGCGCTAGCGCACCCGTGCTTTGCACGTGGTGCGCTGCTTAGTGCGCAGTACACCCGTGCTTTGCACGTGGTGCACTGGTTAGAGCGCAACACACTTAGCGCTAGCGCACACGCGCTTTGCACGTGGTGCCCTGCTTAGAGCGCAGCGCACTTAGCGCTAGCGCACACGTGCTTTGCACGTGGTGCGCTGCTTAGGGCGCAGTGCACTTAGCACTGCTTTTGACACGTTGCTTCCTTTCAAAATTTGAATTTTGAATAGAGTTTTGCTCTGATTGGGGGAAACAAATGCCCCCCACCGTTGCGCTCACATGGCGCACATGTGAGTGCAGCGATGGCAACATCTGTGCCCTTGGATCAACTCAGAAGTTGAAACGGTATCTCAGTGCCTATAAATAGGACCTTTGGCCCTTGGGATGATTTTTGTTCATCTTCTTCCTTCTGAGAATTTTTATTCTCCTGCAGAGCATAGCTCTTTGTCTTAAGAACTTCTTTTAAGGACAGAACTCTGTCAAATCTTAGGTAAAGATTAAATCTTTTAAATGATTATTTAAGAATCTAGAGTTTCACCCATTAACAGAGCTTTGCTCTTCATAGATCTTTGATTTAAAAAAAAAACTTTTAGAGTTTCATTAACAGAGCTTTGCTCTCTTGGAATCATAGATCTAAAGAGATCTTTCTTGGGGTTTCTTAACCCATTAGTGGAGCTTTGCTTTTTTTAGATCATAGATCTTCAAGAAAACTTTTGTAGGGTTTCTCAACAGAGCTTTGCTCTTGTTAGATCTTAAATCTTAAGAGATCCTTTTCAGGGTTTCTTAACCCATTAACAGAGCTTTGCTCTTTTCAAATCACATAGATTTATTAATCTTTCATAAAGAACTCTTAAGAGTTTGTTCATGGATCTTAAAGATCATGGAATTTTATTCCATTAAAAAATTTATTTTAGATTTTTCTGGTGGTTATTCCATCATTTCTTCAGAGCAAGGCTCTTCAGGAATTTTTATTCCTTCATCATTAGAGTTTGACAGATGTCACTATGTCACAGAACACTGCCCTCAAGGGGAGATTTACTCCTTAGCCCGTGGGGTTCTTATTAAATGAGAATCAATTGAGGATTTTCCCATTTAATTGACAGACTCATCAAATGATGATACTGTTTTATTAATGATGAACTGTCATCTAGATTTTGTGGGTCCACCTTTGGTCCCCTTTTTACTGCATTGCAGTGTGGTACAAATTTAAAGTACCTAGTGACAGCACTTAAACTGTAGCATTGGCGGTTGACAATTTGTTCTTTTCCCGCGCAGGTACTATGTCTTTCGACACTTCTTTCCCGTTCGTCCATTCGGAAGGCGGGTTCTCCGAAGCGCCCGTAGATCAAGAGGTTCTTGCGCTGATCAAAGCCCATGAGCCGGAGCAAAAGAGTCTTTATCTATGGGGTAGATGGTACGATCAGATTATCAGAGGCCGCCAGAGCTTTTCTTATGCAACACCCTCGGAGCCTATCTCTGCGATCCCTTATGCAGATGCACCCCCGATAAGCTATACGGTGGAGGAGGTAAATTGGACTTCATAAGGTCTCCTTCGGCCTTCTATGGCCGAAATACCCGTGCAGCCGCCGGTAGCTTTGGACACTTTAGGACGGCGCATATGCCAGGGTGAATCGCGCCCTTGGGGACAGCCCTACAACATAGGACTAACCCCCCGTCACCCGGCCGGATACCTGCAGTGGGCCCGATATATTTTATCGGCGAAGAAATCGCAGCTGCTGAAGCTCGGATTGTACCCTGCGATCTATGCTTCCTTGTTCCAGTATTATGTGCCTCTTACATGGTGGATCAAGGCGTTTCTAGAGCAATGGAACATTCCGACCCACACCTTCCTCCTATTGGATCTAGAGGTCTCCATTTTCTTAGAGGAATTTGCCGAGGTCTCTAGTTTACCCGTTAGGGGAGAGCATTACGAGGAGCTGCTTCCTCCGAATGAGTATATTTTTGCCACCAAATCAGTGATAATGGGTCTTACCCCAGAGAACGCCATTCAACACCAGTTCCCAAGTTTGATAAAGGTGTTGAATATGTATGAGAGCCTCTTTCTCAAATCCGGAGGCCGCGGGGTTACTTTTATGAATTTTACCGCTCGTTTTCTCCGTACGGAAGTTTTATCGTGACAAGGTGAAAAGTTTGCCAAACTTGATGATCCTTTCAGCTTTGGCTTGGATCACCGGCCAATATTGGAAGCCGATCAAAAGGATTTCTTTCTTCCAAACGTCGCGATCGTCCCCTTTTCGGAAATTGCCGCTCCGGGCATCGATGAGGAAGCATTCTTTCTAGGGTTTCTCGGTTTATGGTTAAGCTGGTTCGCGCTTCTCATGCACCCTCGCTATATGAGGCCATCTGTCTTCTACCCCGCGCATCGAATGGTTGCCGGAATACAAGTGGCCATCGGGATTGCCGGGTTAGCCCACCTGTATCATGGCCTCAGCTTGGCAGCGGATACTACTGAGCCAGGGGTGCAGCCTACCAACTTCTTAATGCATTATTTCACCTCATGGATCGAATTGCACGTGCTTGGGGTCTTCGGTATCCACAGAAGACCTTCCTTTTATGACAGATGCAAGTTCCCTCGAATAATGCGGCTGGTCGACGCCTCTATTGTAAGTCCAACACCGCGGGAAGCTAGGGGTTTACTCCTTCGTCCATGCACGGTTGGAGATGGTATGTCCTTCACCGATAAAATTTTGACTGTCGGCCAGGAATCTTCAAAAGCGGTGCTGCCATTGCAAGACATTTTTAAAGACGGGGCCTCTGTGTTGAAAGCTCGGGAGATTCTTCATCTGTACTCCATCAGGCCGAGCTTTCTCATATTTAGGCAAAATGATGCGGCGTTATTCATAAGATACAACCCGCATCGTTTCTTCCAGCAGCTGAGCTATAATCAGGGCGTCCTGCTTGAGGATTTCTTGGCAGAACCTGCTGCTACCAAAGAGGGAATACGAAGCGCACTGCATCATTTTATGCGCCTGAACACAGGGTCCAACTTCTTTATCAGCGAACCGAGCTGTGTTCCGAAGGCCCTGAATGTGTATGTGGCCTGGTATCAACATTCGATGGGCGCCGTCATTAGGGAGGAGAAGCGATTGCTGCTTGATCGCAAAGGCACCTCTCCGGCTGGTAACCTAAAAGTTCCTCTGAAACGACGGACCATTATCCGTCCTCCCTTAAGAGAAGTTGCTGCGGTCGAGGTCCCGCATGATAGGCTTGAACTACCGATACCCCGTGCCCTATGGAAACGGTGACTGTGGCATCTCCCGAGTCTGGCGTGGGTTCAGATATCGGGACTCGTCGTCCCAAGGTGCCCACCAAGAGTAAGCTTGTGCTAGTGGCAACCGGTACTCGCTCGCAGAAGAGGAAGAAGAAGTTGATTCTCTTTATAGACGTTGTACTCGTCCAGGAGCCTCATGCTCCTTATAGCGAGGGCCTGAGCGAATATGGGACAAACGAGGGTCTATTCATGGCACCAGATGATACTGATCTGGAGGCTGCCATCGCAGCTTCCGAGAGTCTGGCTAGCCACAAAGCAGGAATGATCATCCTTGCTGAGTCAGGTAATCTTCAGTCGCATCTTTTTGCTGTTATATACATTTTTTATTATCATGCCTTGACTAACACCTCGTCTTTAACAGGCATTTCCACTGAAGAAGCTCTCGCGGCTTCCCTCAAGACTTTTATGGAGGAGGAGAGGATACGCGCTTCGTTGGGCGTTGGTATATTTTGGCTCCTTGTGCCTTTATTCGCTTTTCTTATGGACAATCTGACCTCTTTTTCATCTTATCACAGGGACTACAATGCCAATCTCGCAGGATGATGCAGAGATGCTTCCAGGGTCAGCTATCGAAGTCCCGGCCTCCTCAGCACTGTTAAAAGAGGCTTTACTTAAGTGACCGATGACGGATGCCATAACGGCTCCAGAGGTAACTCTTGGTGCAGACGATGACGTCCCCTTGACGGAGGTCTTGAGATGATCGGCTTTCATGGCCCGGGCGGAAAGGAAGCGCAAGAGGCGTGCGGTAAAAGAGTGTAACGCCACGTTGGCCGTAGGTGCAGGCTCGAGCGCTGCTTCTCCTGTCCCTGCTTCTTCAGAGATTGCTCCGGTTGCCCTGTCTATTGTTCATAGACAGGCGATACGCGCGGCTCTGGAAGCAGCTGAAAGGCCATCTCAAGATAACATAACTTTGGGTCTTTTTTATTAAAGTTTGGTCCTCGGATTCTCATACATCATTCCCTATAGGGCCGAGTCCAGATGACGAAATGGTAGGCGAGACGGTGGCAACCACTGAGCCTGAAGTGGCTACTCTTTCTCAAGAGTCTGGAACTGCCCCAATTGCCACTCTTTCCCATTGCGGTTCCTTGCCATTGCTGGGCGCTGTGAGTGTCACGACGGTTCTCATGGAGTCAGGGGATGGGGCTACGGGTGTAGAAACCATTTCGATGGAGGAGGGTGAAGCAGTCGCTGCATCTAGTGACGCCCTTATCGCGGTTCCGACCGATGACTCACTAAGTAGATTTTGGGTTATTGCTTTCCTTTTTATTCTGCAATCTCTTTTGACAATATTTCTCTTATTTCTAATGCAGGTGTGGTGAGCATCGAGGTTGTGCCACCCGAGAAAGCATCACCAGTTGTTACTTTAAAGGTGGCCACCCCTTTGCCTTCTCCCGTGTCCTCTCAAATGCTGGAAGGTACGGGTTTGTGACTTATCGGTTTCATTGTAGGCAATATACTTTATGTACTGACATTGCATTATTACACCCTTGCAGGAGTTCTTTTTGATCATCTGTATCAGGTGCTGCAGCCACATTTCTCCTTCCAGTCGGAGATTGCTTCATCCAGTGGCGTTGGTGAGTACAACCTCTAGCTAATGTCTTCTCTTTCCTTTTACGGGCAGCCAAGTCGTTGCTAATTCTTCTTTGTTTTGACTGCAGCATTACAGATTGAGGGAGGAGGTGAAAGAATAGTTACGCCACCGGTACCCCCGGCCTTGCCACCCGCCGCAGCCGGTATAATATAATTCATCACTCTTGAGATTCGTTTATTTTGCGAGTTGGTTTTTAACCATAATTCATTTTTTTAGCAGTCGCACCGGTTCTTGCTCCCTTCGAATCTGGTATATTAATGCCAGTAGGACCATTTGCTAGACGTCTATCTTTTAAGGGCACTGAGACCAGCCTTCGTATGTTGAGTGAATCCATCGAAGAGCTTGACGCGAAGATCCCTGCACTCGATGTAGATTTTGCTGCCGAGGTTAATCCTATGCTGGCGACGCTCGTGAACTTTCATAGTGAGGGCGTCTTTGAGTCTTGGGTTACTCACTGCAGGAAAATTGAGGCTTGTTTGCATGAGCTCGAGCTCGGACGTCCTGCTCCCGAGGTCCTGGCTGTGAACTCCCAACGGGCTGCGTAGGTCGAGCAGAGCAATCCCTACTTCCGCCATCTTGAACAAGAAGCGGCCTTAAAGCGTAAGGAGCATGAAGAGACTTCAAGCGAATCTGTCCGGCTGCACGCTCAGGTTGACGCAAATGCTGTACAGCTGAAAGCTATCTTTGAGGGCCTTCTACGATGTATTTCTGACGGGCTAACGCTGAGGCAGAAGCTCGAACTCATTGAGCGAGATGCGCAAAGTCGTGGGGCAGCTCAGCAGGTCATCGATGAGCAACTTTCATCTTATTTGCAGCAACGGGTTCATGTTGAAGCGGAGTTGGCCGCGGCAATTGACCGTGAAAAGAGGCTGAGAGGAGTGCGCGAACAACTGATTGGTTTATTGAAAATGCTTCCCACCCAATAGTTGTTTTTGTACCGATTAACATTTGTAATTTTTGAATAACATGTATCCATTTTTTTCTTTCATATGATGTAACTTGTACTCAATTGAGCTTATAAATAATAGATACATTTTTTCTTACTATCTTGTGTTATCTCTTGCTTTCTTCTCTTTTCTTTGTTGCCGGCATGTTACCTTAGTAAGCGTGGCCTGTAAATGATAGAGAGCATTCCGTCTCGAACTCTTCGAGAGGTAGTGATGGCTTAGGAAGCAGGTTCAGATTTGTTGCCTAAGGCTTTTCAATTTTATGAGCCGTGAGGGTCTCATAAAGGCTTTTCTCCCTACGAGTCAAAAGGATCTCGTAGGTGTATTTTCTCCTTAGGAATCGTGAGGATTCCTAAGTGTGTTTTTTCTTGGGAGTCGTAAGGATCTCGCAAGAGAGTTTTCTTCCTTACGGGTCAAGAGGACCCGTAAGTGATTGATGAGATTGACATCATCCGCATTTCACGGAGTCAGAAGTTGCTCTGGACGTTTCCCACAGGGTTGACTTTTGCCGTGTTCCACGGGACCAGGATTTGCTCTGGATGCTTCTCACGGGGTCAGGATGACATTAGCCATGTTCCGCAAGGACCAGATTCCGCTCTGGACGCTTCCCACGGGGTCAGGATTGACATTAGCCGTGTTCCGCAAGGACCAGGATCTGCTCTGGACGCTTCCCATGGAGTCAGGATTGACATTAGCCGTGTTCTGCAAGGACCAGGTTCTGCTCTGGACGCTTCCCATGGGGTCAGGATTGACATTATCCGTGTTCCACTAGACCAGGATTTGCTCTGGATGTTTCCCACAAGGTCAGGATTGACATTAGCTGTATTCCGCAAGGACCGGATTCCGCTCTGGACGCTTCCCACGGGGTCAAAATTGACATTACCCGTGTTCTGCAAGGACCAGGATCCGCTCTGGACGCTTCCCACGGGGTCAGGATTGACATTAGTCGTGTTCCGCTAGGACCAGGTTCCGCTCTAGACGCTTCCTATGGGTCAGAATTGACATTAGCCGTGTTCCACTAGACCAGGATTTGCTCTGGATGCTTCCCACGGAGTCAGGATTGACATTATCCATGTTCCACTAGACCAGGATTTGCTCTGGATGCTTCCCGCGGGGTCAGGATTGACATTAGTCGTGTTCCACAAGGACCAGGTTCCGCTCTGGACGCTTCCCACGGGGTCAGGATTGACATTAGCCGTGTTCCACTAGACTAGGATTTGCTCTGGATGCTTCCCACGGGGTCAGAATTGACAATAGCCGTGTTCCACAAGGACCAGGTTCCGTTCTGGACGCTTCCCACGGGGTCAGGATTGACATTAACCGTGTTCTGCAAGGACCAGGATCTGCTCTGGACGCTTCCCACGGGCTCAGGATTGACATTAGCCATGTTACACTAGACGAGGATTTACTCTGGATGCTTCCCACAGGGTCAGGATTAACATTAGCCATGTTCCATAAGGACCAGGTTCCGCTGTGGACGCTTCCCACGGCGTCAGGATTGACATTAGCCGTGTTCTGCAAGGACCAAGATCAGCTCTGGACGCTTCCGACAGGATCAGGATTGACATAAGCCATGTTCTGCAAGGACCAGGATCCGCTCTGGACGCTTCCCACGGGGTCAGGATTGACATTAGCCGTGTTCTGCAAGGACCAGGATTGGTTGACTTTATCCGCATTTCACGGAGTCGGGGGTTGACTCTCGGTTGTCTGCGCATCGCTGAGTCATGCAACTGGGAATTGGCACGGTTCCGCTTTGCTGATGTTGCGTCTGTTGTAATGAGACAAATGTTGAGATGATCTCCAGGCTGTCTATGAACCGTTGAGATTTGGCTTCTTTTTCTGATGGAGCCTGGGGGAAAGTGTGGTTCCCTCTTTGTTTGTGCCCCTGGATTGTATACAGGGATCGATGTGATCTCACCTGTAGGGAAAAAGGTTTCATTTTATATATTTTTCTTTCCATGATGCTCTATTATTTTAGCTTTTATATCGCGAAAGTCGCGATTGCCTAATCATTTCGGCTATTTTTTTCTTTTTTTTTACATCACTGCTTTTTATTGCGAGTTTTCCAACCATTTCGGCTATTTTGTATGCATATATTTTTACTTGCTGATTTTGTTGCAAGTTGCCCCCTCATTTCGGCTATTTCATATGCACTTTGTGGCTCACTGGCTTTTCGCTGCGAGTTTGGGATTGGACACCGATTTCGGTATCAGCATCGCTAAAACTGGGATATTGCCAAGATCGAATCATCATTTGCCTCTGTCGATGTCAAACAAAGGTGGTTAGCAAACAGGGTTAAGATCCTGTCGACTAAGGCTTTTGACTTCATGAGCCGTAAGGGTCTCATAAAGGTATTTCTCTCTACGAGTCGTGAGGATCTCGTAAGTGCGTTTTCTCTTTAGGAATCGCGAGGATTCCTAAGTGTGTGTCCTCTTATAAGTCGTAAGGATCTTATAAGAGTGTGTTCTCTTATAAGTCGTAAGTGTTTTCTCTTTATAAGTCGAGATGACTTACAAGTGGCGTTCGCTATGCGAGCATATCCCCGGTCTCTGGTGGGACTTTATTAGGGAAATGTTTATTCGCTCCCGTGGATTGTATACAAGGGTCGATATCGAGACACTTGTAGGGCAGCACTGGAAGTTGTGATGGCTTAAGAACAGGTTCAGATCCCTGTAGTTTAAGGCTTTTGAATCTTATGAGCCGTAAGGGTCTCAAAGGGGAATTCTCTTTACGAGTCGTGAGAATCTCGTAAGTGTGTTTTCTCCTTAGGAATCATGGGGATTCCTAAGTGTGTTTCTCCCTTATGAGTCGTAAGGATCTCACGCAGGTATTTTCTCCCTACAAGGTCGAGAGGACCTTGCAAGTGTCTTTTAACGAGATTGTGCCCATTCGGGTTTTCACAAAACTCGCCGGTAGCCCTGCTGTTTTTACTCACGGAGCCCTTTCAGGTTTTCATCCGTGCCCATTTTGCTTATGGACATATCGTTTCTCTTTTTTTGTTTTTTTTGTTTTTTTTGTGTCAGCCTTGGGATGCTGCGGTCCGTAGTAGTTTATCGACGTCTCGGTCAACAGCCAGTTCTAGGACATAGTGATCCATCGTTAGTTGAAGGACGTTTCGGTCCGTAGATAGTTTTAGGACATAGTGGTCCATCGTTAGTTTAAGGACGTTTCGGTCCGTTGTTAGTTTAAGGACGTTTCGGTCCGTTGTTAGTTTTAGGACATTTCGGTCCGTTGTTAGTTTAAGGATATTTCGGTCCGTTGTTAGTTTCAAGACATTTTGGTCCGTTGTTAGTTTAAGGACATTTCGGTCCGTTGCCGGCTACTACTTATAGAGTTTGGGCTTAGGAAGATAACGAGCGGACATAGGCGTCGTCATCTATCATTGATTCAGGCCGTGACTCTTCAGGCGTAGTATTTTTTCAGGAAGCGACCGTTTATTGGCCTGAAAGGTCTTTCACCATGCATGTTCATGAGTAGATAGGCTCCACCCTGGTAAACTTTGTCTACGGTATACGGGCCTTCATAGTTTGGCTCGAATTTCCCCCGCTTGGCACGATTGGGGATCATAGGTCTTTTGACCACTAGCACGAGTTCGCCTTGGCGGAATGTCCTCGGCCTAGTTAATATTTCGTATGAGCGCGTCATTTTTGGTTTATAAGCCTCCAGATTTTGTTGTGCCATGAGACGGGTTTCATCAAGGGCGTCAAGCTCCTCAAGCCGAAGGTGAGCGTTTTCTTCGTTTGTTAACTCATAGTGAACTGCCACTCGTAGAGAAGGTAACTCTATCTCGAGGGAGAGTACCGCTTCTGTGCTAAATACCAATGCATACGGCGTTGTGTTTGTGGCCGTTTTGAACGTAGTTCAATACACCCAGAGAGCTTCGTGCAGTCTCTCATGCCAGTCCCTCTTATTTCGAGACACCATCTTTTTCACGATCTTCGTCAAGGTCTTGTTGAAAGCCTCAGCTAGACCGTTAGCTCGGGGATTATAAACCGAAGAGTATCTCCAGTCTATGTTATGCTGTTGTGTGAAGCGGCTGATCTTGTGGCTTCTATAGACCTGCCCGTTATCGAAGATAATCCGTCGCGGAGTGCCGAACCGATAAATGACATGTGTCTTGAAGAAATGGAGGATATTCTCCGTTTTCACTTCCCTTAGCGGTACTACTTCTGCCCACTTAGAGAAGTAATCGGTTGTTTCCAGAATGAATCGATGCCCTCTTGACGATGTTGGTTCGATGGGGCCGATTATGTCAGTTCCCCACATTTCGAACGGCCAGCTAGCCACCGTTGGATGTAGTGGATTCAGATGCTGGTGGATAAATTCCCCGTGAATCTGGCACGAGTGGCATTGTTTCTCGTATTCGAGGCAGTCCTGGATCATCGTGGGCCAATAGTAGCCCATCCTTTTGATTTTCAATTTCATCTTCGGCCCGGCTTGATAAGGACCGCAGAGTCCGTCGTGAGTTTCTTAGACGACTCTCTTTGCCTCTTCAGGTCCCAGGCATCTTAGCCACAGAGAATCAAATGATCTCTTATACAGAGTATCATTGACAAAGGCGAAAGATAGAGCTCGTTTCATGAGCTGATGTTTTGACGACGCATCTTCAGGTGTTCGACGGGATTTGAAGCAGTCTACAAAGACTTCTCTCCAATCCATAGCCTTTTCCTGGTCTTTTATTTGTAGGGTCATTTGCTCGGTAACTCCCTTTTCTTCGGACGACTCCGGATATATTTCTACCGGTGCAAGAACTCGAAGGCTTTGCACCACGATCCTTACATCATCGAGGTTTTCGTCAGCCAGTTCTTTAGCGAGTTTGGCTAACGCATCCGCTTTGATATTTTCCGTACGCTGTATGCTTTCCAGTGTGTAGGTAGGAACTTGAATCAGCAGTTGTTGTACTCTCTCGCCGTACTTTACCAATTTCGGCTTACACGTTTGATAGTCGCCGTTTACTTGACTAACGACCAGTTGGTAGTCTTCGTATATGAGGAGGTTTTCAATTCCCATGTCGACAGCGATCTCAAGACCTGCTATTAAAGCTTCATATTCGGCTTCATTGTTCGTTCTTGGCTCTGTTAAGGAGATGGTAAAGCGTATTATCCCTCCTTGTGGAGTCACAAAGATGAGGCCTACCCCGGATTTGATTATGGGGGTGCTTTGTTTGCGCTTCTTCATGGAAGATGCTCCATCGAAGTAGAGTTCCCACTGGGTATCATTCTCTCTTCTCTCCCCGTCGATCGTGTCAAATGCGTGCTCGTCGGGCAATTGGCAGTTCAAAGGAGAATCGGCAGGTATCGGATGCTCAGCGAGAAAGTCGGCGATGGCCTGGCCTTTCACTGCCTTGAGGGGACGATAAGTTATCGAGAACTCCATCAAGAGTAGGGCCGCCGCCCTGTTAGTATAGCTCTTGACATCAAATATTTGATAGGATCCACCTTTGATATGAGATGGACCTCATGCGCCAACGCATAGTGCCTGAGCTTCGTTATCGCGGAGATCAACTCCAGGCAATGTTTTCAATAGGGGGTAATTGTTTTCTGCCCCCAGGAGAACTCAAATAGTAGATAGCTATTTCCTTCCCTTGATCGTTCTTTTGTGCCCATAGCGCGCCTAAAGAACCTTCGAGGGTTATTGTATACAGAACGAGAGGTTTTCTTTTAACGGGACCGGCCAATACTGGTGGATTCTGCAGGTATTGTTTGATTTCGTCTAGTGCGCTTTGGCATTTACGATCCTAAATGAACGGTGTTCCCTTCTTCATTAGGTGACTGTAGGGACGGCACTTGCTGGAGAGATTGGCTATAAATCACCGGATATATGCGATCTTTCCTTGGAGAGACCGTAGTTGCTTGAGAGTCCTTGGCGGAGGCATTTCCATGTTCGCCTTGATCTTCGACAAGTCTATCTCGATGCCTCGGTGTTGGACGACGAATACTAGAAACTTGCCCGAGGAAACTCCGAACACGCATTTGAGAGGGTTCATCTTCAAGTTATATTTCCGAAGGCGCTGAAACACGATCTTCAGATGCTCTAAATGCTCCTCGTATGATTTGCTTTTAACTACGAGGTCGTCAATATAGCATTCGACGATTTCATGTATGAGGTCATCGAAAATCTTCGTCATGGCCCTCTGATAGGTGGCACCGGCGTTCTTTAGACCGAAAGGCATCACCTTGTAGCAGAATATGCCCAAAGGGGTCCGGAAAGCAGTATGCTTCTGGTCTTCGGGATGCATCTTTACCTGATTGTATCCTGATGAGCCATCCATGAAGGAGAAAACTTTGTGAGTGGGCGTGTTATTTATCATCAGCTCGGTAACCGGTACAGGAAAATCGTCCTTCGGGCAAGTTTTATTGAGATCCCGGAAGTCTACACATATTGCACCGTCCCATTTTTCTTCATTACTGGGACAATGCTGGCGATCCAGCCAGGATACTGAACCTCCTGGATGAAGCCGGATTCGATTAGCTTCTTGACTTACGCATTGATGCCCGTCTCAAGCTCGATCCGCATTCTTCTCGGTGCTTATTTGATCGGCTTGACGTCTGAAGATATCACCAATTTGTGCACAGCAATCTCTGGATCTAGTCCCGGCATCTCGGAATAGTTCCATGCTAAGCAGTTTTTATACTGCATGAGCACGTCTTTAAGCGTAGCCTCCTTTTTTCAGACAACAGTTCACTAACGAACGTCGGACGTGGGTCGTTTGCCGTTCCCAAGTCGATTTTTCTGAGGTCATCTGCAGTAGTATGTATCCCATCTTCCAGCTCTTTTGGCACCGGTGGAAATTCTGAGATCAACTCATCTTCATTGTTTTCGAAGCACCAAGAGAGGTCATCCATATTCTCGGGTTCTTCTTCTGACAGCGTTGTCGCGTGACATGTACGAGATCGTTTCCAAGACCGATGTTGATCTGGTTCTACTCTCGCTATACACGTCGCTTTCGGTTCATACTTCTATGGGGGTTATCCTCCAACTGCTGGATAAAGCGAACCTACCTTGTTGATATTGGTCTTTGACCCAGTTCTTGAAAGTGAAGCAGTCTTCGAGAGGATGTCCCATTGCTCGGTGATAGGAGCAATAGTCTGGATGAGAGACCTCATTTGCTTGCTCGGGGTGCTTGGACTCCGGGAGTGTCAACATCTGATGTTTTATGACAAGATCGAGTATTTTCCTTGTCTTGTCTTGGGAAAAAGAATACGCTTGACCCATCTTCTTCATAAGAGACGAATCCTGGTTGCTTGATTCATGATCGCGTGGCTTCTCAAACCCGCTATGCTACTGTCGAACGTTTTTTCCGTTCTTTGGTTTATTTTTACCTCTGCGCCGAGTCTTTTGTATGACGGACTGGCGACGATGGGCATCATCATTTTCCGTAGCCTTCTGAAGGAGGCGTTGCGTTCTGGCTTTCTCGTAGATGGCCATTTCACGATTATGGTCGTCTCGAACCTTTTGAAATGCTTCCCTTATAAGCTTGTCCATTTGTTCTTCGAACGACGGACTTGGCATTTTGATGGCGGGACCTCGTTTTGGTTCAGGGTTAGCGTCTTCCTACAGAGCATCTCCTTCTTCATCAAAGTCATGTATGACGTAGCAACCACGGAATCGCTCCCGTTTCTTGGATTGCACATATCCAAGTCCGATCGTTTCATTCTCCCGTTGGGCAATTTTCGCTGAGTTCCGGGACATTCCAGATCCTGTTATAGAACTGGGCTTGTCGAGCAGTCTGTTTGAGGGGTACGCCATGGCGCCTCAACAGTCTTTTTAATCCGTCTATGTAGTATCTAGGCAAACGGATGGGCTGGAGCCTGTCAAGTGTAGAATCAGCACCAGGCCAAATTTCTTTCTCTGCTTTGGTTTCCCCGGATCGGTAGAATAGGATCGCCTTTTCACCCTTTCGTCTAGAAGGGACGTAAAACGTCTCCAGTTCTTGCACACTATAGGTATCAAGTGCGTCGATCTCTTTGTAGTGCTCTTATGGAACCATGGCGATTTGCAAACTCCGATCATCGTCAGGGAAGGCTTGTATCAAATGTCGAACAGAAAATACGGCATTGACCTCATCTTCCGAGTCGTTGCCGAAGACCAAAATAGGGGTGGATGGTCCCGGCTTATTGCGTTGGGGCGGCCCTAAATAAACTATTTCTTCTTCCTCCTCGGTATCACTTCCGAAGACCGGAATAGTGGTGATAGCTTTGTTCTTGTCCCCCGGTTTGCGACATCTTTCTGTGTCTTCGAAATTTGGCAGGAAGTACTTGTCATCCTCATATTTGCAGACTTCGTTCATGGTGAATGGGTTTAGTTTCCCCGTCACAGTGTACTCGATACCATCTTTGAAGTACTTTATACACTGATGTTGTTTAGAAGGAATAATGTTGTACTCGTGTAACCAACGCCGGCCGAGCAAAGCGTTATAGCAGGTCTTAGCGTCAATGACGTGAAACTTGATATTAGTGACTAGCAGCCCAAAGCGCAGCGTCAGTATCACAGACCCGAGCGTCCGTGATGACTGGGAGTCAAACCCGGAGATAGTGATCTTATCCCGGGCGAGGTGTTGAACGCTCATACAGATTTCCTTCAACATTCTTACATTGAGGAGGTTAACGGAGGACCCATTGTCAACTAGGATTTTGCCTATCTCGATATCATGACAGTATCCGGAGACATAAAGGGGACGGTTATGCTCACACGTCCCGAGGAGGAGGTCTTCATCGCTGAAGGTGATATCGGTCGTGTGTACTTCTTCCAGCTCGTCCTTTATCTTCTCTTCGACGAGGAAAGCTTGGAACTGTTCGGGCTCTTGTAACGCCTTGATCAGAGAATTTCTTTCTTCTTTTGAAAACAAGAGGGTATCGAGAATGCTTAGCTGCGAAGGTAGCTTCCTCAAGTGTGCCAGAACGTTGAAATCCACCTTGTTTTTCCTTAGCGGGTTCTTGGCTGTCAGTTCTTTGACGACTTGATCATCTAGGGCGATGTCCTCAGGGATTCTTTCTTTCCCCTTATCTTTTCTATTCGACCCACTGTTCGCGGCCCCGAGATTCTTTTCGGGCAGCGTACGATTGCGCAGCTGAATGTTCTCACAGCTCTTCGGTTCTTCCTCTTTTCCTAAGGTGGATTCTTTGAAGAGAGGGCCGAAAGCTATTTCTTCATCAGAATCGCTCCCGAAGGTGAGAACTTGGGATCCCCCAGCGCCAACCATATAACAGTTGCAGGTAATTCTTTTACGCTCCTCAGTCGTATTTCTTTTCTCCCAACGAGTTTTGCGTTTCATCCGCTTGAAATGTTGTCGGTAAGCAACCTATCCCTGCCACCAGTTTTTAAAAGCGTTGCACTCTTCGGTGGGGTGCGCAATCTTTCGATGATATAGGCATTAGCTAGGATGCATATCCGCTTCATCAGGAGTGTTTCCTTCAGAGGGTGGCGGCTTCATTCCCATCGATATGGCTTTGGGGAACCTTTTCCTCGTCTTGAATCTGCTTTTATTTGCGGCGGATGTATTTTGATCTGGTGGGAGTGTTTCGACCCTTCCGTCCAGTCGCCGGCGTTTGGCCTTTGGCCATCTCGCACTCTCGATCAGCTTTGCTTTTAAGAAAAGCTTCGTTCAGGAATGCATCAATCATTTCGTCTGATGGTCCTAGAAGTTCCGGCTCAGGATCTGCCCCCAGTTTCTCTGCATAAGGAGCTTCTTCATTGTCTATCGACGAGTGAGAGATCACATGGCAGCTTGCCACATAATCTTCAGGCTCATCTGACGAGTCTTCTCCATTGTCATCATCTTCGTCCTCAAGGACGTGGCTGAGAAATTCTTGGAGTGTGACTGGAGTCCGCGCCTTCTGGTTATATTCTTCCAGCGCGTTAATCGGTTTTTGTAGGTCCATGCACTTGTCACCATGCTTCACGGGCTTTTTGTTCTTCTTCTTCTTTTTCGAAGACTTTGACGGCTGGGTGTGGGCACTTTGACTATCACCGCCAATCTTTGGAGTCGGGCGCGGTTTCAGCATTCCCTCGATGACTTCGGATTCCAGCGGAATCTTCCATTTGATCGCAGAGCATGCTTGGAGATCCTTCAGCATTTTTTTCGTTTTGGCTGAAAGAACGACCTCCCATGGAGCTTCTTCTACAAAAGAGCATGATGCCCCCGGTGTGTCCGTCCTTTTAAGAGCGTGCAGCTGCGGCGGGCTTACTTTCCAATTCTCAGATAGTGCGAACTTGCCCTATTGGTATTGGTCTTCGATCCAGCCTTTAAAGACGAAGCAATCTTCAATTGAATGGCCTGTCGTTTGGTGATAGGGACAATAATTGGGATTATTAGCCTCACCGGGTTGCAATGGGCATTCTGGATTCAGCAAATTAATGAACCTGTTGCACACCGCCAGCTCGAACAGTCTCTTCGTTTTGTCCCAAGGAAACGAGTAAGGACGCTTCAGCTTCTCGTTGAAGAATCGCCGCCTATCCTCCTGGCGAGCAATTGACCTTGGACCACCGAGTTGCTACTGAGCATTGGCAACGAAGGTCGCTTTCTCTTTTCCCTTTTCACTTCGAGGTTCCATCTTTAAAGAAGAAGGTCTGTGACCCATCTGGTCCATTTGGGCCAGTTTTTCAATCAAGGCTTGGATGGTGGTGGGCTTGAAAAACATCATGAACTGGGAGATGGTCGCTTGCGGATTAAGAGTACCCACCAACATGCCCACCGCTGGTGCTTCTTCGATACGCTGCTCACATTTCGACCATAAATTCCGCCATCGTATTGCGTATTGAACCCATGTTTCGCCTGGCTTCACCCTGGCGTTAATTAGTACGGTAATCGGAGTACGCTCGCTAGCGCTTGCGAATCTTTATGTGAAAAACAGCTCTATTTCTGCAAATATCTTGACAGAGTCATTCGGGAGTTCAGAGTACCATTCGAACACTGTCTCCGACAAGCTGCCGACGAACTGGCGAAGTAGCAGTTTATCGTCACCTCCAGTGTTGCCACATAGAGCCCTGAACTGGGCGACATGCTGGTGGGATTGCCCGTCCCTTTATATAAATGGAATTTAGGGATCATATATCCCGGCGGGTACCTTATTTGGTCATACCAACCCGGATAGGGTCGTCCAGTCTTAACGATCTGCCCGGCCGTTTCGCTCGCATGATGAGCTCGTATTTGCTGAGCGATGTAATCATCCAGAGCGGCCTTGGAGATGGTCTCCTCCTTGGCTGTTGAAAGAGCCGGAGGAGGGTTCGATGTCTCCCCTCTGTTGTCTTCAATGATAATCGGGGGGTCTTTAGCTGGAGGTTCCGGCTGTAACATCATCTCGGCCATGTCTTGGAACAAAAGAGCCATTCGTTTTATGTTGGCCGCCTGTTCTGCGGCCTCTTTTTCTTTCTTATCGAGCATTCTTCGGAGGAATTCAGCATCAGTTTCTTGTTCTTGACGCTGCTCTGAGGACTCTGGATTTTCTTTTGGCCCAGTGAGTGCGGCCATTGCAATCAGCATCTCCTGAAGATTTTGCTGTTGTTGCTCCTGAGCCTTTGTTATCGATCTAGTAAGCGGTCGATGACCCGTAGAAGCACGACTTTCCTCTTTTCTGGAAGCCATATAAACGGTATGTGTTACCATGCCCCCAGACTTGGGGCATTTAAATTCAGCGTCCTTACGGTTCGCCGCGGTCACAGGGGCTTTCTCTGGCCTCCTTCTCTTGTGAGCGGTTGAAGTTGAGGGAGCCGTTGCAGCGGGCACCCAGACGGATGAAATCTTTTGTGGAACCACGGGGTGGCTCTTTTCTTGCAAAGCTTTAATCTTCTTTTGTCGGCGAGAATAGTCTTGGTCAATCACCGATTCCTGGACCTGACGCCAGACTTTTTAAATTTTGGAGGACAGCCGCTGAGGGGGCTGATCCGGCTTCTTTTCTGTAGCATTCTCCACAGGTGGAGGAGATCTTTTCAATGCAGCAGTCGGAGAGTTTTTGTGTACCCTCCTTAGCGGTTCAAAGCTGTTCCTAGTCGGAACAGCGACATCGATTTCTACCATGGGAGCTGGCGGAGTCAGTCCAGACAGGGAACTGCCCCCAGCCTTCCTTACTCGGCGCCAGTGACGACGGTAAGTATGTCGTGCGGATGGAATTGTCTCGGCTGTAGGGGTGACTTCATCATACCCTCTATTTTGGTGAAAGGTTGTCGCTAGCGTCAGTCTCTTAAAGACTGATGTCCATTGAGAAGCAATGTCCAATCTGTCAAAGACAGACCTCTGGGCAGGGGAAGCAGCTTTGAGGACTTTTCCTGGAACGGGAGCCAGTATAACCAGCCTTGTCAAGATTGACTTCTTGGCAGAAGAAGCCTCTCCGATGATTTCGTCCGCTTGAGCCGGGATGGCTATCCGCTTTGGGATGGCTGCTTCAGGCATCACGGGCTTGTTGGCGTTCTGGCCCAATCTGTTAAAAACTGAGACATTGAGTTTCGGCGACCCGTTAAGAGGGGACGCGACAGTGGTAAGTCGATCAAAAACCAACTTCTTTGGGGCTTCTTGCGACAATAGCGGGGCATTAAAGCTCATCAGTGGGATCATGGTCGTAAAGAACAGCCCAGTGTTGGCCTGAGCTACTTGCTCCACTGGCATCTTGAAAAGGGAGGCCGCTTGGGGCCCATAGGTTACACCTCCAGATGAGGCGGAATGGGAGTTGCAGTTGCAACTGGAGCAGTTAGAGGCCATTGATGTTCTTTTTTCTGCACGAGAGCAAAACCAAATCTTAGCACCTCGAACCCAAGGGCAACCATATCAAACCGCGATTCGTTCACGAACACGACACACGAAGTATGGAATGGAAAGAGTAAGAGGTCCCACCGGGCGTGCCAGAATCTGTTCCCCACCGAAAGACGCGACCGGGACGTTGGGACGTCCAGGCCTGAATTCCGTGGGCAGATGCTAATTGGTGCTATCCGTACTCCTCTCCGAAAATGCCAAGTTAATTTATGACACCATGTATCGGAGGTTTAAACGAATACGGCCGATATAGCAGACTTCTTCAGATTCCCCCTCATTGAGGGGTTTTTTGATTGTGGGGAAGCTCTTCCCCGCAGGCGCAAGCCCCTGCAATTAATTACCCTACCGCATCGCGGTAACCAATCTCTCCTTCTCCAGATGGTCACTTCGTGTCGTGTGTGTTTGTTTTGTTTTTGGTTTCCCGTGGATTGTATTCGGAGACTAATTTATGTTGTCGCCCGTAGGGCGTGGATTAGTCCAAATCCGTATTTTCTTAGATTTGGGTTTGGGGGTTGGGTTTAAGGATACGTTAGTCTCATTTGAAATTAAGATCAACTTAAGCATCTGTTAAGGATACGTTAGTCTAATTTTTAGACTAAGATCAACTTAACGGGATCGTTTAGATCCGACAAAAGAGCATTTGGGCTCTTTGTTTAGTTTAGGGACATTGCGGTCGATTACCAGTTTAAAGACATGGTGGTCCAATGTTAGTTTAAGGAAATCTCGGTCCGAGGTTAAGGACATCATAGTCCATGGGTTTAAGGACCCCACGATCCAGTTTAAAGACGTCATAGTCTATGAAGTGTATGATTGTCGGGATCCGTCACCTATCTGAAGACGTTGAAGGATTACAACGACAAATATCAGAGGAGTTCAGAGATGTACCCTTGAACCAATTTTGGTTGGGAGATCTGTAGTCCAATTTGGGACTAAGATCAAGGATTTATGAGCATATGGGCTCAATTAATCTGAGTTAAGGACTTATGGCCAATCTTGGGCTAATTCCAATCAAGTTAAAACGTTTAACATTTATTTTGGCCTGTTGAGCATTTATTTGGGCTTGGCCCTTTTAGCAATGCTGAGCATTGATTTGGATCCTGACAATATTTTTGTCTTTTATTGAATGTTGAGCATTCATCATAGCTCTGGGGCATATTAAAGAACAATTTATGTTCTATCAGCGCAACACATGGTGCGCTTGGCGCTTTGCGCCAGTCAAAGAGCGCAGTGCGCTTCTGCCGAGTAGCGCACCCGTCAGGGACACTTGTCACGTTTGGCACTAGCGCCCATTAATGAGCGCAGAGCGCTGGTTTATGAGCGCATTTCGCTATTAGTTTAATGGAGCACACGTGAGGGGCACGTGGTGCGCTTGGCGCTGAGCGCCAGTCCATGAGCGCAAAGAGCTAACTGTTAAGTGACGCACACATGAGGGACACGTGTCGCGCTTGGCGCTGAGCGCCAGTCAATGAGTACAGTGCGCTATATTTGGAGCGCTGAGACTCTTTAAAATTAAGAGCGCCAAGGCTCTGCAGCGCTTTGTGCTAGATGTGGAGCGCTGAAGTGCTTCTTTTATGCAACTTAGATCAGTTTGCGTCCTGAGAATTAAATTCTCTTTTTATAAGAGACTTTGTCTCAAAATTCTAAGAACAAAGTTCTTATTTTATAGGAGATATTTCAATCTCTTATTTTAGTGAAAAGCTTTGCTTTTATGGATTTTTTATCCTAAGAGAATTGAATTATTCTCCTCCCCTTTATACTGAGATACTATGATCTCTTTTTGTAAAAGACCTTAGTCTTATAGATCTATGATCTGTGAGAAGAATTATGTTCTTCATTTTATTTTTATGATGAGATCTTTTTATCTCTTTGTGAAAGACCTTGATCTTTGTAGATCTATGATCTGTAAAGAAGTGAATTCTTCTTTTTTAATCATGAGATGATTTCATCTCTCTGTTCATCATTATTTTTTTTACCTTGAAGAAAATCTTCTTTCTCTGAGAGTTTGGCTCTTCTTTCTGAGATCTCTCAAAGCTTATGGGGGGTTTTCCTATTTTTTTTCTCCATGAGACTTGAAGTCTTGGGGCCTTTATATAGGGCAAGCTGATCAGTTCAATCAGTTAAGGAGATCTTTTCTCCAATTGATTTGGGGATTTTCCCACCGTTAGATATTTTAATCAAAGGGCTTCTAATTTACAGAAGACAATCTTCTTGTTTTTAACAAGATTGAGAAATCTTTCCTCACACAGAATTTATTCTGTATTTTAGTGATTTTTAATCACCATTGGATCATTGATCCAATGGTGCTCTAATTTATAGAGAACAATCTTATTGTTAAGAAAGATTTTGAGGAATCTTTCATTAACAAAATTTAATTCTAATTAATTGATGATTTATCATCTTTATTAGATCTCTGATCTGACGGTGGGGAGCTTTTAGTTTCAGCGCTAGCGTACCCGTACTATGCACGTGGTGCGCTGCATAGGGCGCAGCGCACACGCGTTTTGCACGTGGTGCGCTGCTTAGGGCGCAGCGCACTTAGCGCTAGCGCACACGCGCTTTGCACGTGGTGCGCTGCTTAGGGCGCAGCGCACTTGGCGCTGTTTTTGAAGCGTTGCTTCCTTTCAAAATTTGAATTTTGAACAGAGTTTTGCTCTGATTGGAGGAAACAGCAGCGTTGACTCAGCTCTCTTGGGGTAGTTTTGTAATCTCGTATTTGGCTCAGATTGTAAAGCTAGGGTTTCACTTTCCTGTCTATAAATAGTAGAGCTCAAAGCCAAACTAGGGTATGATTTTTCTTTATTAGAATTAGGATTTAATTCTGTAGTTTTTCTTTCTCCATTAAAAATTGTAGTGAGTTTTTGAGTGGTGATAAATAAAAAAAGAGTTCTTTTTATCTTGCATGTCTTTTATTATATTGCTCGCAATTTTCATTTGCTAATTTAGTATAATTATTTTGTTCCTTTCTTTATTTTTTCTTCTTCTATTTTTTTATCCTTTACAACCATGATGCTTGAGTAAGATCCTTGCCAAGGTGATGTCTCAAATAGCTAGTTGTAATTCTTCTTATCCTCATTTCTTTCTACCTTCCTTCTTGTTTTTATCTTTTTAATGGGTGAGTAATTTCTCACTTGTTAGGACAGGAGAAGGAAAGTTTGAGAGAAGGAAATCTCTCTCACTCTTTTCTTTGCCCAACACCTTAATTTGGACTCCCTTTAATTGAACCACAATCCGCTCACTACAGCACCCTATCCTATATGATAACGGTGATTCCATAGTTAGACCGGTTGTGGTTGAATTAACCGGAGGTTAGGGCTAAGAGCCAAGAACGGACGGACAAGGACCAAAATGAAGAAACCAAGCATGGAAAGCCTAGCTTATACTTGCAAGTTCCTTCCTAGTCGTGCCAATCCCCGTTGTTGCCGATTACCGTAACACCGATATTAAGAATAGTATTGAAAGAAGTGAGAAATTCCTAACTCAAACTAACCTAATCCTAACCCTAACAAGATCTTTTATCATCCTTTATCTCATTAGTTGATCTTAAAAAAAATCTCTACATATTTGGATTTAACTCGTTAAAATATAAAGAAAAAGATTCCATCTCCCTATGGATCGACCCGTACTCAACCGGCTAGCTACCAAGCGAAACCGTCTTGATTGCGGTAATTAAAATTAAGCATACGCAGAAAAATCGTAACAATCAAATGGCGCCGTTGCCGGAGAGACGGTAGGTTATTTCTTTGTGTAATTTCGGGTTAATTTAAAAAAAACAAAAATAAAAAAATAATAAAAATAAAAAATCATCTTGTTATTTTTTATTAGTTTTTGTGCAAGTGTGCAGGATAGGAAGAAGATCAAGTTCAGTGCCAAAGTTGAGGAGAGTTCGACCCATCTCTCGCGGCTGCACCACGACGGATCAAGACGGAACCATGGCTATCCTGTAAAATTCTGGAGCACATTCAGTGAGCAAATCAAGATTCAGGAGATCTAAACAGGAAGAGGAGAACCAAATCAGCACAGGGAAAGAATTTGAAGCCGTCAACCTTCTGAACTGCCGTGGAACCGCGGCATAATCACAAGTTTGACCGCGGAACCGCGGTCAAAGGTTGACATCAACACCCAATACTCTCTGTGAGTATTCCATTTCTCTTCTCCGCTCCTCTGAAATCCACTGAACTATTCTTTCTACAGCATTCTTTGCACAAGCTCTCTTCCCCTCTCAAATAAACTGTTTTTGTGCAGGATTCTTTGCGCCGCCGCCAAATAAATTTTTGCAAGTGTTTTAGATTTTTGGTTGTTACTGTTTTGCATAAATAATACGGACTTTAAGGGGCTATAACACCAATTCAGATTGGGTGGGGATTTCATCACCTTTCCTAAGACCCTAAAAATCACTAAAAGCATACGCATTACCCTTAAGCTTAATTAAAAAATATCTAAACTCAGCCAACTAAGGACCGTCGTGCTCAATAAGATAGATGAAGGTTGTGGGCATTCAATCGTTTATTTAAACTTGACTTTGTGGTGCCTAGGCTAGAAAAGTGAGAAAGGTAATTTTAAAAGGCCCGTCTCACGGTGATTCGTGAGCGAAACCCTCCTTTCTTCATTTGTGCTTACCTGGCCACAATTGGCAGTGAAGAGACGATTTGAGGGTTATCTCACAGCTTGTCACTTTGGAATAGTTAGGAGCAGTCTAGTGAATTTTGAAGACCATAGCTCTAGGTTTGATTGTGCATGTTTTAACTGTGACTGTTTGAAGTTGTGTCGTAAGTCCGTACATATTTTTGCAAACTCTTTCTAAAAAAACCACAAAACAAAAAACTTTTATAAAAACTTGTCCTGTGACGCCAGAATCCCATTTCACTCACCTTTCAACTGCATTTCTTCATTGACGTTTTCTTACCCCCACATTCTATGCTTTGACGTCACTAAACTCGTTTAGTGTATGTCCAGTTGGACTCGGGACACTAGTGCCCGTCTAGTCCGCGTTTCGTTAGTCGCTACCGACTACGCGATCGACTCCGGCGTCGAAACTTCCTCCACACCCCTTTCATCCTTACCTTTGCCGGCCAACTCCGACGTTGACCAGAATTCTGCTCATACATCCTCACTTTCACCTTCACCTTCACCAAATTCTTCTTCTGAGATGTCAGGATTTTCTCCTAACATCACTTTACCTCTCCCGGGACTGATTCCACCTCATCTAGGTGTGAATAACCCGCAACCACCTTCTGTTAAAGCGCCATAGCGAATCGCGCTTCACGATCGTTTCTATCCCATCCGCTCCGCACTTCCTACATGTCTTTCACTTCCGCCGGCCAATGGGGATAATTTCGAAATTAAGCCCCACTTCATCAACATGTTGCCCATATTTCACGGGCTGGAATACGAAGATACCTACATCTTCATCAACAAGTTCCTGAACGTCTGTGCAATGATGAAGAAAACCCAACTGTCCGACGATAATATACGGATACGAGTCATTCCTTTCACTCTGTGTGACCTTGCTGAGAAATGGTTGTATAGTACCGCATCGCATTCCATAAACAGTTGGGATGAGTTTGTAACAGCGTTTCTTAAAAAGTTTTACCCAAATCACAAAACCGCGAGAATACGAAACGAAATTAACCAATTTTTCCAACTTCCTGCTGAACCTTTTTGGAATTTTTTTAACCGATACAAAGAACTTCTTGTTCAGTGCCCTCATTACGGTATTAAGAGATGGCAACTTTTCCAGACCTTATATGAGGGCCTGAATCCAGCAACTAAGCAATTGCTGGAAACCATTTGTCAAGGCCACTTTCTATCCAAATCTGACGAGAAAGCTTGGCAATTCTTCGAGGATCTCGCAGAACAAACGCTTCAGTGGGAAAGCACCAGACCGACACTTCTTCTTCTACTTCTCCCGGTCTTTCTAGGGCAGGCGTTCATTAACTCAATATCTCAATTGCAATGAAGGCCGAGATGGCAGCAATCACGTGAAAACTGGAAACAATTGAGAGCAAATTCTCATCTCCTTCTCTTGCCCCTGCTCTTCCCCCTCGTACCATCTGCGCTTGTTATTCTGAACCATCACATTTGACCGAAGAGTGTCCTTACAATCCACCTGCTCAAGGACAGGATCAGGTTAATGCTGCATTTCAGCAAGGACCAAGAAATGATCCATACTCTTCCACTTACAATCCTGGTTGGAAGAACCATCCAAATTTCGCCTGGAATTTGAACCAGCAACAATTCCAAGGCCACAATAACTTCCAGAGTCCTCCTCCTCCTCAACAAAAAGCTCAGCAACAAACTCAATATCAGCAGCACTTCCAACCCCAACCTTTTCAAAATCCGATGAACAATTTTGCACCCAACAATTCTTTTCCTCAAAACAATTTTGTTCCGTCAAACAATAATAAAGTTTCCTCAATAGAACGAAGTCTGGAGGAGTTTGTAAAGCAATCGACTCAATCCACCACCAACATCCAGTCTTCCATTCAGTCTTTGGTGCAACACACTGCTGCACATAGGCAAGGTATCAAAACCATCGAAGCCCAGATTGCACAACTGAATGCACTTTTAAGTGAGCGAAAGAAAGGGAAGCTTCCATCTCAACCACTCCCAAATCCTGGTCACCCACATAATTTACATATTGCTCTTGAACAACAGAACCATAATGTGAGTGCCGTGACTACGTTGAGATCTGGAAGGATGCTGCATAACAATGTGGGCACAGATAATGACACCCCGACCGCTTCTTCTTCTTCTTCTTTGTCTTCTGATCCTGTTCTCCATTTTTCAAAAGGCTCTTCTTCTTCTGCGGCTCCGAACGGACCCACATCTCACTCCACGAAAACTCCAGCTCTGGGATCCGTTCCAACCCCATAATCTTCTCCACAAGCATTGGACTCAATCAATTTCAAAAACATTCCATTTCCAAACCGGTTGAGATCCAATAAACAAAATCCACAAATGGAGAAGATCCTGGAGTTGTTTAAACAGGTTAACATTAGCATTTCCCTCTTAGATGCAGTCAAACAAGTTCCTTCCTACGCAAAAATCTTGAAGGACTTGTGCACTAAGAAGAGGAAATCTCAGGTACTCAAGAAGGTTTTCTTAGCTAGTGTCGTGAGTGATGCTCTTACCCAAGCTTTACCTCAAAAATGGAAGTACCCTGGCTAACATACGATTTCAATAACCATTGGGGATAAGAACATTAACCGGGCACTTTTGGATCTTGGTGCTAGTGTTAACCTGCTTCTTATTCGGTATATGAGCAACTAGGTGTAGGGGAGCTGAAACCCACACACTGTACTCTTCAAATGGCCGACCGATCTATCACCCATCCTAGGGACGAACTAGGGGATGTGTTAATTAAAGTCGGGGAATTCATATTCCCTGTTGACTTTATTATTTTAGATGCACAGCCTGTGGAAAACCCACGCAACCAAATCCCGGTGATACTCGGTCGACCTTTCCTAGCAACTTCCAACGCTGTAATTAATTGTCATAACGGTTCTATGAACTTATTCTTCGGGAAGATGACAATTGAGATTAATATCTACAAGCTAGGAAGTCAACCATCTGAAACTTCTGCCCATTTTCTTGATGTCTGTTCTGTCCACGAGATAGCTTCCGACAGCAGCGAAATTGAAGAGCTTCACGATACTGATCTCGACTCCGCTATTACGTTGTTGTCCGGTTCGACAACGAACGCTAAATGTGAACCTTTTATGGAGTCCGAGTATCATCGCATTCTTTCCGACGAGATTATTATTTAGGATATCGATGAAATCTTTGAGGAAATCTTTGCTGATGAACTCGCATTCTTAGAAGACATGGGCGTTATGATGAATCAACCCCAACCCAAAGAAGTTAAACCGCCATATCTTCTTCTTATCAAGAATGAGAATGCGAGTAATTCATCATCATTGTTTCGTCTCTACAAATCGAGGCGTAAACCTTTTCCATTACACCACTTATCTCTTCCTCACTTCTTCTTGGCTCTATATAACATGTTCTTCCACCAACCGGTGCGTTTCATCGATAAATTATTCGAATGGTTGGTGTTGACTTTTGGTCTTTGCAAGGCTTTACTTTGAACAATAACTTTAACCCCTCCAATAATTTTAAATGCTCAATACTATTTTACTCAAGCTTGGGGGAGGGATATATTTTGGCTCTTGAAAAGATAATTTTTCTAAATTATGAGTGTTCATATCAGATTTTTGCATTTTTATACCGCCCATTCTTAATCACATTGCATATAAGTAGGTATTTTTGATCCATGTCTCCTAAATAGTTGCAGGTTACTGGTTCTCAGCTTTTTACAGTGAAATTCATGAAAAGATGCAACAAATGTGGGACTATGACCAACAACAGATGAATACTGATCTCCGCTAACCATTCGTATGATGCAGCCTACTAGTTCTAAAGACAAAATGGAAAATCGTTGATCACTTCAATGCACAAGGCACAAGGGCAGCACAAGATCCAAGACTTCAACGCGGAGCTCATGGAAAAAGTCCACATTATCTTGCGCTGTTAAATATCTGGAAGGAAATTGAAGAGATTATGAGAAACCAAAAGGATAAAACAGAAGATAAAAGTAACATGAAAAAGACCATAAAGTTTGATGCCCCAAGTCCACCCAATGGCCGCAGAACCGCGGCCAAACAGGCACTTCTGCCGCGGTTCCGCGGCCGTGCAGTGCACATGTCGGTGGTAGTGTCGGTGCTTTGACACATCTCTCTTAGGGTAGTTTTGTAATTTCGTGTATGGATCAGAATGTAAACCTAGGGTTTTCCTATCTATAAATAGGAGAGCTCAAAACCAAATTAGGTGTGCCTCTTTTGGAGGATGCCTCTCTTTATTTTGAAGCCTATTTTTAATTTCTAGATTTAAATTCAATTGTAATGCGTTGTTGAGAGGACATCAATAAAGTAAGTTTTCATTTTATCTTGCATTGTTTTTATCTGAATTTTAATTCCTACAATTTCTTATCTGTTCTTTTATTATTTACAAATTAGTTCATCAATTAAAATAAAAAAAATGAATTTAATTGTCACCTTCCTAATGAGTGAGTAATTCCTCACTTGTTAAGGGTAGGATAGGGAAGGTTTGAGAGAAGGAAATCTCTCTCACTCCTTTCTTTGCCCAAATAATTTTAATTAAGGACTCTCTTTAAATCAACCATAATCCGCTCACTACGGCATCCTATCCTACAAGATAGCGGTGATTCCCTAGTTAGACCGGTTGTGGTTGAATTAACCAGAGGTTAGGGCTAAGAGCCAAGAACGGACGGATAAGGACCAAAAGGAAGAAACTTAGTTTCTTCCTAGTCATGCTAATCCCCGTTGTTGACTATTACCCTAACACCTACATTCTTAATTAGGGCATTGAAAGAAGCGAGAAGAATCCCTATTTCGAACTAACCTAATCCTAACCCTAGCAAGCCTTTATATCAATTTATTCTCATTCTTAGATCTTAAAACAAAACCTACCAAAGATAGGACTTAACTCGTTAGAACGTAAAGAAAAGGACATCATTTCCCTGTGGATCGACTCATACTCAACCAGCTAGCTACCAAGCGACACCGTCTTGATTGCGGTATTCTTATATTTAAAACGCATACAAAATCTCTAACAATCAAATGGCGCCGTTGCCGGGGAGACGGTAGTTTATTTCTTTGTGTAATTTCGGGTTAATTAAAAAAAATTAAAATTATAAAAATTGAAAAATTTTAAAACGAAAAATATAAAATAAAATAAAAATCATCTTGTTATTTTTGAAAGGTTTTTGTGCAAGTGTGCAGGCTTGGAGCAAACTCTGTTTCAGATCTGGAGTAACTCAGTGAACAAATATAGAAACATGGGATCTAAACAGAAAGAGGAGAACCAACTCAGCACAGGGAAAACTCAGAAGATCTAAATCAACTGTTCAGCCGCGGAACCGCGGCAAAATCAAGGTTTTGACCGCGGAACCGCGATCCACTGGTGACATCGGCAGTTGAATTTCTCTGTAAGTATCTATTTTCTCCTCTCATCTCCTCTGCACCCCACTGAAAAAATTTTCCTACAGGTTTCTTTGCACAGATTCTCTTTCTCCTATCCAATAAATTGTTTTTGTGCAGGATTCTTTACGCTACCAAATAAAAAAAAATTTGCAAGTGTTTTAGATTTTTAGTATGTTACTGCTTTGCATAATTAATACGGAATCTAAAGGGCTATAACACCAATTAAGATTGGGTGGGGATTTCACTACCCTTCCTAAGACCCCAAAAATCACTAAAAAGCATATGCATCACCCTTGAGTTAATTAAAAAAATATCTAGACTCAGCCAATTAAGGATTGTCGTGCTCATTAGGACAGAGGAAGGTTGTGAGCATTTATTCGTTTATCTAAAGCTGACTTTGTAGTGCCTAGGCTAGACAAGTGAGAAAGGTAATTTTAAAAGGCCCGTCTCACGGTGATTCGTGAGCGGAACCCTCCTTTCTTCATTTGTGCTTACCTGACCACAATTGACGGTGAAAAGGCGATTTGAGCGATATCTCACAACTTGTCACTTTAGAAGAGTTAGGAGCAGTCTAGTGGACTTAGAAGACCATAGCTCTACGTTTGATTGTGTATGTTTTAACTATGATTGTTCGAAGTAAGTCCGTATACATTCTTGCAAAACTCTTTTAAAAAAATTCAAAACTCCAAAAACAAACAATTTTTTTTAAAAATAAATAAATAAATAAAATCACATTCTTTTTCTTCTTCTTTCTCTCATCACATCATGGTTGCCCCATCTCGCAAAACTCTTGCTGAACTTTGGTACCCACAACCAGACATTACTTCCTACGGTTCTTGTTTTGGTTGAATTTCGAACGACCCCTCCATGCCCAAAATTTCTTTGAAAGATCGGATAGACGTGTCTAGGACAACCAATTGGACCCCGCAATCCACTTTGTATCAACCATTTCAACCTTCACCTCCTTCTTACGTTGATACTCCTTTTTCGAGTCCTGTTGTAACTCCGAAACCCATGTCTATTGCTGAACATATTGAACAATCTCGTAGCCGATGTTTCTCTCCTTTCACCACTGCAAATTCTTCGGATCAACAATTCCATTCACCTTCTTGTCCGTATGTTGATCCTACCCATGTCCAACCATTCTATTCCTATCCATCCTACCCAACTTTTACACCTTCTCTGGACATTGCTTCTACACAGCCATTTGGGAGTTTTCAGTATCCAAACAAATTTGAATCTTTTACTGAAACTCCTTCACAACCCATGTCTAGTCTGGAACAGTCATTGGAAAACTTAAGGGTAGCGTCATGCCAACAGATGATGGATCTGAATGCGTCCATAGCCGCCCTCATACAACCTAGTGACCCGGTAGCTGGTTTCCAAGTAGCTCCAAATTTTCTAATGTATGATGAGGCGGTTGGACAGATTAAGAATTTGAGTGGTGATAGTGAGCTGTACACCCTTCCAAATCAAACCTACCCATCCCCAATTGAATCCAACAACTCCGGTTTTGAATGTCTATCAAGTGTTCCAAATGATTCACCAGTTGAAGATAAAACGTTTAATGAGTTGTGCGACTTTGTAGTGTTTGATTATCTGATTGTGAAGGATCCTTTTCGGGTGAAACCATCGCCAATCCTTTTGATCTCTATACCTCCACTCTAGAACCTAAATTGATTGATATCCATGCTTTTGTTGAGATGTCTGAGAAAATTAACTTTCACTTGATTAAGGATATTGACGCTAGGAATATTTTGGATGATGAACCCGCAGATTTGACTGAATTTTTCTCTCCAATTCATCATCCCGAGTCATTAAATGTTTCTCCCGAACTTCATATGCGTCTTGATTTTGATGAGAATTGCATGGATAAGCTAAATTTTAAGGAGAGTATTGAGGAAACTATTGAGGATGAAGCAGTTTTACTTAAGGAGTCGGATTTTCCAATACATTCTATCACTTTCATTGACTGCGCATACCCTCCTGAATCTTTAACCGATACCCTTCCTCAATCACTTCCCTTCATCCTCGTTCCGACCTTACAAGAAACCGTTACATTTTCATTTTCAATATCTGGTTTACTAAGTTCGACGTACCCATGTTTTCTCATGAATCTTGAGGGATTTGACCTCATTTCTCAGTGGGTTGATAGATTAGCACAATCGCTTTTTACACATCGGTCATTACAAATTGTGCTAATTTATACACTCCATCTCCACCTTCAAGTTCGTATTCAACTTCTTTCTCCCACTTTCTCTAGTTCTTCTTCTAATCTTCCTTTAATGATAGTGAGTGTTAATGAATCACAATCCGATATTTTGAGTTCGATAATTCTAGAAAAACAACTTGATTTAGACTCTTTTGAGAATAAGGTAGATGAGCCTTACGAGTCTCTTACCTCCATAATTTTTGAAAAAACAAGTGTATTGAATTCTGGCACGACACTTATTGACATTGAAACGTTCAATTGGACCATCGATGAAAGTTTCGAAGATATTTTCGCCGACGAACTCACATTCCTAAACGACACGGATTTTGTGATTAATCAACTTCCACCTGAAGAAGTCGAACCACCGCCATTTCTTCTTATCCCATACGAGAATGTGACCATTCTTCCCATTTCTAATCATCCACATTCTCGTTTCCGTTCACCATTATTGTTTCGTCTCTACAAATCGAGACGTAAACATTTTCCATTACACCACTTATCTTTACCACATTTCTTCCTGACTCTATACAACATGTTCTTTCACCAACCGCCGCTTTATAACGATAAAATTTTTGAATGGTTGGTGTTAACTTTTGGCCTTTGTAAGGCCCTGTATAGCTTGATACTATTTTCTCCCCCTAACTCTGAAGTTTAACGCTTAAACCGTGGAAACACCGTTTCACTTAAGTTTGGGGGGATTTTTTTTTGTATATATATTTTTTTTGGTTTGATTTTGGTTTTGTTTAAAATTTTCTTTTAGGGAGCGCCGACAATTTTGACCCTCTTGGTGTATCCTGACAATGAGGGCACTGTCAAGTTTAAGTTTGGGGGTGTGCTCGGTAAGCTTTTTACCTTCGTATTCATGTGTATATTTTGCATTTGCATACTTATTAAAATCCATAAAAATCGAAAAAATTTCCAAAAATATAAAAACTTTTTGTACATATTTGTTTGCATATTTAATCCGTATTTTATTTTTCTGCATAGCATCTTTATAAAAAAATTAAAAAAATTAAAAAAATATTGAAAAATCGAAAAAATTTATGAAAAATCGAAAAATTTTATGAAAAATTAAAAAAATTGAAAAGTTCAATTTTGGCCATATTTGACTTAAGCTCAACATGACGGTTGACTAGTTAGGAAAAGTAGATCCTAAACTTAGTAAATTAAAAATCCTAAAAATAATCTTTCTTAAAGTTACTGTACAAAATATACACCCTTGTAGTTTATTTAGAAATAAGCAAATCTTGAGTTTAGTTCTTGGGCTAAGTCGAAATAAGGGAAGAATATTGAAAGTTTTATTTGAAATATAAGTCTGAAAAATAATTCTGAACCTTAAGTCCAAATTCTGAATATATATACCCTACTTTATGCACATACACGCACCTTAAAACTTAGGATAGTGGAGGATACCTTGAAATGCTCGTCTAAAATCCTTAGTATGAAAGAAAATAAAATAAAAGTATAAGTGGTGAATAAAGAGATAAAAAAAAATAAACACTGGTTTTGTAATTACTTAAGGCAGCATAAATAAAAATATAGCGAGGGTGCTTTATCACCTAGTGCCTTAGACCAACTGGTTTGGGAGTCACTGCTAAGCCTTAGGTATTGCAAGACAAGGAATTACGCCTAAATGCGCATGCACATTTTGTAATCGGTCGTTTAGTACCCTAAGAAGTATTAACGGTCGCATGAATGATGTGTGAGCAATTTCATCTAAAATTCACCAACTAAAAGTATTTTGGAAGATGGACAAGAGTATGATAGCTTGAATTGAATTTCCAAGTGTAGGGGTGATAATTACACACACGTAAGGATATATAATTGGAGTTTGGAAGAGAGATAGGAATAAAAGATAGGGCTTATATCTTCAGTAGATATGATAAAAATTCCTGAGTTAAGATTGCGCTTTAGGAGGAAAACTTAGGAGGTGCTGAAAGCTTTATAAATTGGCAAAACATATATGATCTTAAGATAAATGAAAAAAAGTGTGAAAAATACGGGTTGATGATTTCTAAGTTGAAGCTAATAGACTTTCTCGCTAGAATACTGAATTGAAGAATTAGAGTCAACGGCCAAATTGATCGGATTTTGTGGGTAGTATCCGCTGAAAACCTTCAGGAGACAACATTCCTCCTATTAGGGACACCTAGAGATTTAACGGCTTGTTGCACGAGCTCAGTGCAATCGGGTTCCCTGCGAAAGTGAGGTTAGGACTTTTTGAGAATAAAATTGGCTTTGCTCGGGACGAGCAAAAGATAAGTTTGGGGGTATTTGTTCATATCAGATTTTTGCATTTTTATACCATCCATTCTTAATCACATTGCATATAAGTAGGTACTTTTGATTCATGTCTGCTAAATAGTTGCAGATTACAGGTTCTCAGCTTTTTACAGTGGAATTCATGAAAAGTCGCAACAAATGTGGAACTATGACCAACAACAGATGAATACTGATCTCCGCTAACCATTCGTATGATACAGCCTACTAGTTCAAGAGACAAAATGGAAAATCGTTGATCACTTCAATGCACAAGGCATAAGGGCAGCACAAGATCAAAGACTTCAACGCGGAGCTCATGGAAAAAGTCCACATTATCTTGCGCTATTAAATATCTGGAAGAAAATTAAAGA
Organism: Agapanthus africanus; assembly: GCA_030015575.1. Lineage (NCBI taxonomy): Eukaryota > Viridiplantae > Streptophyta > Magnoliopsida > Asparagales > Amaryllidaceae > Agapanthus > Agapanthus africanus. The sequence continues at coordinate 20,314,119 of JASDDO010000028.1, read as the reverse complement.
GATTATGAGAAACCAAGAGGATAAAACAGAAGATAAAAGCAACATGAAAAAGACCAGAAAGTTTGATGCCCCAAGTCCACCCAATGGCCGCGGAACCGCGGCCAAACAGGCACTTCTGCCGCGGTTCCGCGGCCGTGCAGTGGACGTGTCGGTGGCAGTGGCAGTGCTTTGACTCAGCTCTCTTGGGGTAGTTTTGTAATTTCGTGTATGGATCAGAATGTAAACCTAGGGTTTTCCTATCTATAAATAGGAGAGCTCAAAGCCAAATTAGGTGTGCCTCTTTTGGAGGATGCCTCTCTTTATTTTGAAGTCTCTTTTTAATTTCTAGATTTAAATTCAATTGTAATGCGTTGTTAAGAGGACATCAATAAAGTAAGTTTTCATTTTATCTCGCATTGTTTTTATCTGAATTTTAATTCCTGTAATTTCTTATCTATTCTTTTATTATTTGCAAATTAGTTCATCAATTAAAATAAAAAATATATGAATTTAATTGTCACCTTCCTAATGAGTGAGTAATTCCTCACTTGTTAAAGGTAGGATAGGGAAGGTTTGAGAGAAGGAAATCTCTCTCGCTACTTTCTTTGCCTAAATAATTTTAATTAAGGACTCTATTTAAATCAACCATAATCCGCTCACTACGGCACCCTATCCTACAAGATAGCGATGATTCCCTAGTTAGACCGGTTGTGGTTGAATTAACCAGAGATTAGGGTTAAGAGCCAAGAACGGACGAACAAAGACCAAAAGGAAGAGACTTAGTTTCTTCCTAGCCGTGCTAATCCCCGTTGTTGACTATTACCCTAACACCTACATTCTTAACTGCGGCATTGAAAGAAGTGAGAAGAATCCTTATTTCGAACTAACCTAATCCTAACCCCACCAAGCCTTTATATCAATTTATTCTCATTCTTAGATCTTAAAACAAAACCTACCAAAGATAGGACTTAACGCATTAGAACGTAAAGAAAAGGACACCATTTTCCTGTGGATCGACTCGTGCTCAACCGGTTAGCTACCAAGCGACACCGTCTTGATTGCGGTATTCTTATATTTAAAACGCATACAAAATCTCTAACAATCAATGAGCCGAAAATAAGTTTGGGGAAAATTTCACTTTCATTATTTCTTATCTCCTTAGATAACTTTTCCTCCCAAATCTGTAGGTTTTGAGATTTAAAAGATGACAACAGTAAGGACACTGCTACAAACAGGTTTGGGGGAAGTTTTTGCCTATTCATGCATTACTTTGCATTATATTATATATAACCACAAAAATTTTATTGGATAATGAAAGTTTAAAAGTGAAAATTTACATATGAAAGATAGGAATAGTTTGAGAAAAGCAAGAAGGTTAGATGCTTTCTTAAACGAAACTAGTAATAAGTAGTTATGAGCTATTGTCCTAAGCGTTAGTAAGATGAAGGAAATTGCTAATCTGAGGATAAAAATAAGTCTGAAAAAATAGTCCCTATTCTTAACGAGGAATAGTGAAAGTTAATACCCTATTATATGCACTTACACACATCTTGAAACTTGGGATAGTAGAGAATACCTTAAAATGCTCTTGTCTAAAAGCCTTAGTATGAAGGAAAATAAAATAAAAATATAAGTGGTGAAGAAAGAAAAAAAACAATAATTTTGAACACTGGTTTTGTAATTGCTTAAGACAGCATAAAAAAAATATAGAGAGGGTGTTTTATCACCTAGTGCCTTAGACCAACTGGTTTGGGAGTCACTGCTAAGCCTTAGGTGTTGCAAGACGAGCAATTACGCCTAAATGCGCAAGCATATTTTGTAATCGGTCGGTTAGTACCTCAAGAAATATTAACGGTCGCATGAAGGATGTGTAAGCAGTTTCATCTAAAAATTCACCGACTAAAAAGTACTTTGGAAGATGGACAAGAGTATGATAGCTTGAATTGAATTCTCTAAGTATAGGGATGTCTTTTACACACACGTAGGGGTATATAATAAATGTTTGGAAGAAATATAGGGAGGAAGACTAAAGGCGATATTTTATTGAAGAATAATTTCTAACATCTTTTCATGACCATTAAAATAGGGCTCATAGCAACTGAAAAACTGGTGTAGTTGAAAACTCTTATTTTCAAGTTCTTTCTTTCATAATTCTTATCTTTGTATGTAACTTTCACTATCTATCTTTTATTATAGGATTTTGTGGGTGTAATCCGCTGAAAACCCTCAGGAGACAACACTCATCCTATTAGGGACACCTAGAGGTTTAAACGGCTTAAGTGCAATCGTGTTCCTTGCGAAAGTGAGGTTATGACTTTTTGAATAAATTGGTTTTACTCAGGACGAGCAAAAGATAAGTTTGGGGGTATTTGTTCATATCAGATTTTTAAATTTTTATACCGCCCATTCTTGATCACATTGCATATAGGTAGGTACTTTTGATCCGTGTTTGCTGAATAATTGCAGGTTACAGGTTCTCGGCTCTTTACAGTGAAATTCATGAAAAGTCACAACAAATACGTGACTACAACCAACAACAGATAAATACTGATCTCCGCTCACCATCCGTATAATGCCGCCTACCAGTTCAAGGGACAAAATGGAAAATCATTTATCACTTCAATGCACATAGCACAAGGGCAGCACAAGATCCAAGACTTCAACGCGGAGCTCAAGGCAAAAGTCCACATCATTTTGCACTGCTGAAAATCTAGAAGAAAACTGAAGAGATTCTGAGAAACCAAGTGTACAAAACAGAAGAGAACAGCAACATGAAGAAACCCAAAAAAAACGAGAAGTTAAATCCACCAAACGGCCACGGAACCGCGGCCAAAAAAGGCACTTCTGCCGCGGAACCACGGCCGCGTCTGAACAGTGTCGGTTGCGTCAAAGCAGCGTTGACTTAGCTCTCTTGGGGTTGTTTTGTAATCTCGTATTTGGCTCAGATTGTAAACCTAGGGTTTCACTTTCCTGTCTATAAATAGCAGAGCTCAAAGCCAAACTAGGGTGTGCTTTTTCTTTATTAGAATTAGGATTTAATTATGTAGTTTTTCTTTCTCTATTAAAAATTGTAATGAGTTTTTGAGTGGTGATAAATAAAAAAAAAAGAGTTCTTTTTATCTTGCATGTCTTTTGTTATATTGCTCGTAATTTTTCATTTGCTAATTTAGTATAATTATTTTGTTGCTTTCTTTATTTTTCTTCTTCTATTTTTTTATCCTTTACAACCATAATGCTTGAGTAAGATCCTTGCCAAGGTGAGCTCTCAAATAGTTAGTTGTAATTCTTCTTATCCTCATTTCTTTCTGCCTTCCTTCTTGTTTTTATCTTTTTAATGGGTGGGTATTTTCTCACTTGTTAGGATAGGAGAAGAAAAGTTTGAGAGAAGGAAATCTCTCATTCTTTTCTTTGCCCAACACCTTAATTCGGACTCCCTTTAATTGAACCACAATCCGCTCACTACGACACCCTATCCTACATGATAGCGGTGATTCCATAGTTAGACCGGTTGTGGTTGAATTAACCTAAGGTTAGGGCTAGGAGCCAAAAACGGAAGGACAAGGACCAAAAGGAAGAAACTAAGCATGGAAAGCCTAGCTTATACTTGCAAGTTCCTTCCTAGTCGTGCTAATCCCCGTTGTTACCGATTACCGTAACACCGATATTAAGAATGGCATTGAAAGATGTGAGAAATTCCTAACTCAAACTAACATAATCCTAACCCTAACAAGATCTTTTATCATCCTTTATCTCATTAGTTGATCTTAAAACAAATCTCGACATATTTGGATTTAACTCGTTAAAATATAAAGAAAATGATTTCATCTCCCTGTGGATCGACCTGTACTCAACCGGCTAGCTACCAAGCGAAACCGTCTTCATTGCGGTAATTAAAATCAAGCATACGCAGAAAAATCATAACAATCACCACCTCATGTTCCTTTTGTCTCAGGGTCGCCTCTTGTTCAAAATGGCGAATGAAAAGAACACTATGCTCGATCCACGCAGCCCGCTGAGAATTCGAAGCTAATACTTCAGGAGCGGGACGCTGGAGCTCAATATCGTGCAGACAAGCCTCGACCTTTCTGCAGTAATCAACCCAAGAGCCGACGATAGTGTCACGCCCCGCTTCCCAAAACATGAAATACGAGGGGTTGACAAGGCCAGCCATGCTCCTACGGTCAAGGAAATATCCTTCCGTAGTCACACTTCGGCTTCTAGCTTTACATGGTACTCAGTAATCAATGCACGGGTAAGGAAATATGCAGTAACTAAATCAAAATAACTAACCAGGTGGAGATCAATGAAGTATATCTCTAGGTTGCTGATCGGGATGTTCGAGATGTCCTCGTGGTACGTCCGGTCCTGGTCCAAGCTAGATCCACCTCTCACTCTGAGCATGCATACTCAGGTCGCCAGAGCGACACGATAGCAATATATATATATATATATATATATATGCAAATGGTAACTCGTGCGATAATAATGAATATGTAACAGTAATCAAAAGAGTAAAAACGTGAACACGAAGTAGCCAATGCAGGTATCCAATGGAGCAGGTAAACAGTAAAGCAGTAAATAATATGTCAGGTATGTTGAATCAGTAAGCAATACATGTTGATGTCACTAACCCTATCAGTCTCTAAGTCTCACTGTACAGGTCGCTAAGCCTATCGTCAGTCCAGGTGTGAGAGTCAACCACTCATGAGTATCTCCCACCCAAGGGTAGGACCCAAGGGCAAGGGAACACGGGCCCGAGTCGCTCGCTAATAATCAGTAATATCCCCATATATCTCCAGAATCGATGTATGTGTCATCATGGTACTCCCGAGATTCTGTTGAACTCACACTCAAACTACCCCACACCCCGTGGTCTATATCAAACGCCAACCATAAACTCAAATACCAGTCGGTCAATGACAAGTCTACGCGAGAACTGAAGACAGGGTCTCCATCAAATATGTCTCGACTGATACCCAAGACAAATGGACAGTGTTTGGTGCCTTACCTGTGACACCCATACAAGTGCTCCCATAATCGTCCCATACCAATTATAGTCACACTTATATATGTCCCACAGACGTCGACAATGCAATAAATCAATAGGGTCCACTGATTGTGTACAAGTACGTGTCACATTCACTTATCCAATCATGCTTAAACACTAACGTACTTGCCACAATCAAACACTAATACCTAACACTGGGTAATGTACATAATCACTAGGTTACCAATGCAATGGCATCCCCATAATGTGATGAGAATACAGTAATTAAGGCATGATTAAGATATCATCAGTCGGTGTCCTACCACTCGTATAATTTATCATGAATCATACATGCAAAATTTAGCGAAACAATGAAAAGAGGGTAAACAATGTATTTAATTATCTATCCAACAAAATTAATTTCATATTAATCGGGTTTTAGTATCACTAGATATAGCCATTTCATTTTAAGCGTTCACTGATGGAAATCCGGTTTCAGAATCGGAAGTCCGTTTCGTAACGCAATTTAATCTTAGTTGGGATCGTATCTAGGCGATGCTATAGTTGAACTATATTTAGGGTTATTAGTAAGGTTTCCACCACAATTGGCAGATTAGTGATATACTATGGCGACCGGGAGTTATGGACAGGTTATGTTCGATGTGTAAAATCTGCCTCTGCAGAATTCAGCAAGACGTATCGATATTATAAAATGAGTTAAAAATATAAAACGGTTGATGAATCCAGTGAGACCAGTGGATTAGGGAAGATAATTCAATTCTCTACGTAACTATATAGTGTTCCGTGCATTTCCAGTTTTGATCGGGTTTGTACAGGTGCTCAAAATTCAGTTTCCCCCGTCGAATGCTACCCTGGACTGCAGTACAGAATTTCGTTCATCCTCACTTTTCAGGGTCATAGAAAAACAATATTCCATAAAGGTTATCTGAGGTTTACAGGTTATCCAGTCTGCTTCGCAACGGGCCCAAGCATGTCACGATACGATTTGTGTACGATTTATTATGAATTTAATATGGCGGTGTATGCAGAAATTTCCAGATTTCGTGTCGGTTATCGGGGATGTCATTTCATATTGTAAACGTCAATATTTTCAACTCAAACTTCAATGTGATACTCATTATCTGTAATGGGACTTAGTGGTCATAAATTCCGCCATTTTAAAATAAGTTTTCGCCTAGGGTTTCGCATCGAACACTTGATTAATTAGAGCAGTGAAGGTAAATGTATAACAGTATACAGTATATTAGCATGTACAGCAAGTGAGGGGGGTTCACTTGCCTCGGTCGCTTGATATAGAAGCGACACCGCTGCAGGGTTTTTCCCGACACACGGGACGACGCGATACTGGATACGGGCACGCGGCGTGAGCGCGGTGCGCGGTGGCCCGGTACTGGACACGGTGGCGACACGGGCGCGATACGGCAGTAGGCATGGTCCTGGCTCGGTGCGTGGCATGGCGCGACATGAAACTGGGCCTGGTGATGACGTGAGCGCGACGCGGTGCTGGGCTCGGTGATGACACGGACGCGACGCGATGCTGGGCCTGGTGATGACACGGAGGTAGGCACGGTGCGGCACAGGAGTGGGTCCGACACACGCACGGTACGGCACGACAGCGACGGATGTGTACGGCGTTGCGATGGTGACTGCGTTAACGACCGTGACGGCTACGGGGACTGAGGCCATGGCTTGGCCATCGACAACGGCGACTGGGGCAATGGTGACGGCGACGATCGTAGGTGTTCGATGAAATGCCGGAAGGCTTGGCTTTAAGCTTGGCTCGAAGCTTGGCTCGTCTATGCAGTGGAGAAGATGGCGTTGAGGTGAGGAGCTCAATGGAGTTGTCTCAAGGGCCCGGCTGCGGCGTAGGGGTCGCCGTGATACTTGCAAAAGGGAGGCCGGCGGTTGGTGATCAAGGTGGCCGACGGTGAGCTCGAGAAGGGGAAAGGGTTGCTGAGGAGCTCGGGGTTATTGAGGTGGGCTCGTCGGAGATGAGCGCAGCGGCAATAGGGTGCACCGGTGAGGGTTCAGGCGGCGAGAGCTCCGGTAATGGGAGCTCGGGGTGCAGGCAATGAAGAAGAGGGGTGAGTGGGGCTCGGGCTTGAGTCGTCGGCGGTGCAGGGGTAGTATTCGGGTGTGGAGAGTAGGTCGGTGAGGGGGAAAAGGTGAGGCAGCAACGAAGGTGCTCGACGATAGCGAGGGATAGTGTCGCAGTCGTGGGCGTGGGCGAGAGAGTGAGCGGGGAGATAACGGGGAAGGAGGAAGAGAGAACGAGAGTGAGGGGGGAGTTAGAGAGACGAGGAGAGGTGAGCGAGATGGAGACGGGGTCGAGGGAGGCTTCTCGCACGTGGGGTCGTGGGGACGTGGGTGCGAGCGGGGAAGATGAGCGGGAAAACGAGAGGAAAGAGAGGGGGACGTGGGGAAGAAGGTAATACGGGTCAAGTCGGGTCGGGTCAGGGGGAGTCGAGCTGGGCCGGCCAAGAAAACTAAATAAAAACAATAAGAAAGAAGTAGGGAAAGGCGGGCCGGGCTCGTGAAAAATGAAAAAAAGAAAAGGGAAATAATAAAAGAGAAGGGGAGATGGGGTTTGGGCTTGGGCTGGGTTAAGGGGATGGAGAAAAATAAAAGGGAAAAAATATGAGGAGTGGGCTAGCTAATGGATTGGGTAAAAAATCTAGGGAAATAAATATAAGGGGTTAGGGTTTTAAAATGAAATAAGCAATTTTTGCAAGTAACAAAAATACGGGTATTGGTGTATACAAGAACTGGGTATTACAGATAGCTTCATCATGGAAATTCACGAGTGTCGCCAGCATTGGATTGACTTCCATGGCAAAATCCGTAGCAGAAGTGAGGGCCTCGGCATTGAGATCCTCGATGAATTTGCTCAACGTTCGCCGGCTATTTTCGGCTCCCCTGGAAGACATGCGTTTAGCAAAGGTCCCTGCGGGCATTGGAATGCGAAACTCGAAAGGAGCTGGAGCTGGCGCAATTGCTGCAAAATGAATTAGGGTCAAAGGTCGACTCGGGGAATAAAGAAAACACATCAGCAATGGAGTCTATTATATCAGCTGTGAAAGGCGGCAGTATAGGGAGTACCGGAGGCACGGTTATTCTCTCGTCTCCTCCTCTGACCCGTGACGCTATGATCAACATAAAGAAAACTTAGAAACAATACGTCTATTTGTAAAAGAAAGGAAGGGACATCAGTTGAAGAATATACTAACCAATACCAGAAGGCGGAACGACTTCCGACTGAAAGGAGAAATGCGGGTTCAACACCTGGTATAAATGGTCGAAAAGGACTCCTGCAGAGTTGCGACAATATACTGTCAATACAAGAAGGATGGTACCTACAGTAAAACAAATAAGTCGCAAACACATACCTTCCAATATTTGAGAGGGCACAGAAGAAGGTGAGAGGAGAGCGACCGTCAGAGCAGCGACCGGCGATACTTCTTCAGACGGCACAGCCTCAGGATTCACCGCGTCTATACTCAAGACAAACAAAATATCATCAGAAGGGCTGAATAGGATTAAAAAACTAAAAAAAACGGTGGCCTAAAGAATACATGATAAATCATGGACCGGAACCATGACAGAGGTGTCATCGGGTATAAAGGCTTCTTCAATCTCTCTTAGAGGAATAGATTCCACGCCCATGGCTTCATTCCCTGACTCGACGAGGGTCGTCGTAATACTTACGACGCCCGCCGATACCAAAGATCCGCAGGGAGAAAGAGCGGCGGTCTGGACAGTCTCAGATTCCCGAGAGAGAGTAGCAACTTCGGGCACTGTAACCGTCAGAGTTTCACCTGTCATCCCATCGCCAAGACTTAGCCCTGCAGAAAATGCATATGTCAAAATTTGAAGATCAAGTTCTATTAAAATACTGGGCGTTACGCTACCTTGGAGCAGCTTTTCAGTTTCTTCTCGAGCAGCGCGTGCAACCTGTCTACGGGCGGTAGACAGGGCAGATGGAACATCTGCCGAAGGAGTATCAGCAAGCGGAATGCTGCTTGAGCCTGCACCTACGGCCAAACCGGCATCGCATTCCCTCGCCGCATACTTCCTATGCTTCCTTTCGGTATGGGCAGTGAGAGATGACCTCCTCAAGGCCTCTAACAAGGGGACATCGTCGTCCGAACCGAGCTCTGCCTCCAAAGCCGTTACAGCGTCCATCATCGGCTGCTTCAGCAAAGCCTCCTGCGGTGACTTTGGGAGAGCCGGGGCCACAGTAGCTGGCTCTAAAAGTTTTGTCGCATCGCTACTTGGGATCGGTACTGCACTTGGAATAACCCGAGTCGAGGTAGTCCTTGCAATAAAGTAAAGGAGAGGGTCAGAGCATGAATAAAAAGAATAAGGGTGTAATGAAGCGATTCATACCAAGACTCAAAGAAGTGTGGAGCCTCTCTTCCTCCTCGAACGTTCTGAGGGAATTCGCGAGAGCCTCTTCAGCAGAAATACCTGTTGAAGAAGAAAACGTCAAGGGAAACATAATCAAGAGAAAAGAGATAGTCGCGGAAGAAGATAACTGAAGTATACCTGACTTCGCGATAGTAATCAGCACCGCTTCCTCGCGAGCCAGTCGCTCGAAAGCCTCGAGAGCAGCCTGTAGATCAGTATCATCCGCAGGCGCATCGAATAAACCCTTATTGGTCCCGTATTCGTACAAACCCTCGCTGTAGGGAGCGTGTGGCTCTTGGCCAAATATGACATCAGCAGCAAACATCGACTTCTTCTTTTCTGCGAGCGAACACCAGCAGCCGATGACAAGAGCTTGCGCTTGACAGACATTTTTGGGCGGCGGGTCCTGATTTCCACACCAGCGCCGGATTCTGGAGACGCCACGGCTACCACTTCTATGGGAACATGGGTGGAGGCTTCTTAAGGAAGGCACGCGGGACCACAACCGTAGCGAATTCTCTTAAGGAGGGACGAACGGTGGTTCGTCGCTTCAAAAGAACTGCTGGATTACCAGTTAGGATAGCATCCTTATGATCAAGTAATAGATGCCTCTCTTCCCGGATAACAGCACCCGTCGCATGCTGATACCATGCCACGTAAGCGTTCGAAGCTTTTGGCACGTAGCTCGGTTCGCTGATGAGAAAGTTGGACTCGTATTCAGCCGCATAAAGTGATGCAGTGCGCTGCGGATACCCTCGGCTAAGAATGCCTCAAGAGGGACACCCTGATTATAACCCGACTGTTGAGCAAAGCGATGCGGGTTATACCTCATGAACAGTGCCGAGGTGTTTTTCCTGAACACTAGAAAGCCTGGCCTAATCGAATATAAGTGCAGTATCTCCCGAACCTTCAACGAAGGAGCCCCGTCCTTAAAAGTATCACGCAGCGGTTGCACTACCTTGGTAGATTCTTTGCCAATAGTTAAGACTCTATCGACAAAAGTCATACTATCCCCGACCATACGCAGGCGAAGGACCAGACGTCGAGCCTCTCGCTGCGACGGATCTAATGCAGAAGCGTCAACTAGAAACATGCCCCAGGGAAAGTTATAGCTGTCGTAGAAGCGGGGTCGTTTATGAACACCGAAAGCACCTAGCACATGCATCTCGACCCACGACGTGAAATAGTGCAACGGGAGATGTACCGGCTTTATCCCCGGCTGAGTAGTTTCTGCCGCTAAGCTCAGGCCATGGTATAGATGAGCCAGCCCCACTATCCTAACGACCACACGCGTCCTTGCAACCATGCGGTAGGCTGGGTAAAAGACTGACAGCCTTATGTAGCGAGGGTGCATCGGAAGCACGAACTAGTTCAACCACAAGCCAATAAACCCCAGGAAGAACGTCTCTTCATCGACATCTGAAGCAGCGAGCTCTGCAAAAGGGATGACAGGGGTGTCTGGAATGAAGAAGCTTCTTAAATATGCTTCCGCCGTCGGCTGGTTATCCAAACCGAAACCAAACGCAAGCTTAACGAATTTCGCGGTTTGTTTTGACAAGACTTCTGGGAGAAGAAAGCAAGCGATGAAATATGTGAAGCTGACTCCATACCCCCAGACTCTAGAAATAGACTCTCGTAAATATTCAACACCTTAATTAGGCTCGGGAATCGAAGTTGAACGGCATTCTCCGGGATAAGGCCCATCACCACTGATTTGGTGGAGAAGATGTACTTGTCAGGGGGAAGTATCTCCTCGTAATGTTCCCCTCTGACGGGTAGGCCCAAAAAGAGACGCATAAATTGCGGGGTACAACCCGAGCTTCAGCAGCAGTGACTTCTTGGCCGACAGGATGTATCAAGCCCACTGCAGGTATCCGGCTGAATGGCGAGGAGTCAGAACAATCATATATACTTGGCCTCAAGGGCGCGACTCGTCTTAACATATGCGTCGCTCTAAGATATCCAAAGCCATCGGCGGCTGTACAGGTATTGAAGCTATAGAAGGCTGAAGGTGACCCTCCGAAGTCCAGTTGACCTCCTCTACAGCGTAATTCACTTGAGGAGAGTCGGCGTAGTGAATTGCTGAAATGGGATCTACTGCACAAGAAAAACTACGCTGACCCTGGATAATCTGATTATACCACGACCCCCATAGATGAAGATATTTCTGCTCTGGATCGTGATCTTTAATGAGCGAGAAGACTTCCCGATCCACGGGCGCGTCGGCAAAGGCGCTCTCTGAATGAACAAAAGGGAAGGAAGAATCGAAAGCCATAGTACCTGCACGAAGAGAGGCGAGGGTTAGTTGCCAACGCTATAATCTGAATTCTGACACTTGGTACTTTAAAATTGTACCACACTGCAATGCAAAAAAAAAGGGACAAAGGGGGACCCGCAAAATCAAGATGGCGTCCCATCATTGATGGGGTAGTCACTCATTAAGAGTGAAATCCTAAAAGGATTCTCATTTAATGAGAAATCTCATTGGGCCAAGGAGTTAAACTCCCTCGAGAGCTGTGCTCTGCAAACAGATGCCACATCTGTCAACTTTAATTAAGAAGAGAATAAAATTCCCCAAAGTTTTTTCTAAAGTGCTATGCTCTGTAAAAAAAATGGTATAATCTACCAGAACCCTTAAAAGCAAAGCTTTTTACAGAGTAAAATCCCAAGACAAAACAAACTATAAGAGTTCTTCATGGAAGATGAACAATGTTCTAATTAATAGGTTAAATAACCCTAAAAATACATCTTAAAGATCTGTGATCTAAGAAGAGCAAAGCTCTGATTAATGGGTTCGATTATGATCTTTATCAAAATTTTGGGCAGAGTTCTAACTCTAGAAAAGATTTCTTTGGGCAAAGATCTAAGTTCTAAAAGGAGAATTAAATTCTCAGAAGAAGGAAGAACAAAAGAAGATGAACAATGATCATCTCAAGGGCCAAAGGCCCTACTTATAGGCAGGGGAAGCCGATTCAACTTCCAAAAAGATCCAACGGTGGAAAAGCAGTCACCGCTGCACTCACGTGTAAGCCACGTGAGCGCAACGGTGGGGGGCATTTGTTTCCCCCGAATAATAAAAGAGTAAGGTTCTGTTCAAAATTTGAAAAGAGGCAGCGCCTCACGTGCCTTGCACTAGGACGCCAACGCTGAGAGTTAAAAACTCTGAGGCGGTGCCTCACGTGCCTTGCACGAGAGCGCCAGCTTCCAAGAGTTAAAAACTCTGAGGTGGCGCCTCACGTGCCTTGCACGAGAGCGCCAGCTTCCAAGAGTTAAAAACTCTGAGGCGGCGCCTCACGTGCCTTGCACGAGGGCGCCAGCGCCAGGAGTAAAAAACTCTGAGGCGGCGCCTCACGTGCCTTGCACGAGGGCGTCGGCGCCAGAACTAAAAGTTCCCTGCCATTGGATCAAAGATCCAACGGGGATGACAAATCATCGAAATACAGAATTGAATTCTGTTGAGGAAATATTTCCTCAAAATCTTTCTAAACGAGAAAGATTACCCTCTGTAAAATAGAGCGCCGTTGGATTAAAAATCCGATGGTGGATAAAAATCACCAAGCTACAGAATAAGCTTTGTATGGAAAAATGTTTTCCCAATCTTGTTAAAAACAAGAAAAATATCTTCTCTAAAACAGAAGTCCTTGGATCAAAGATCCAACGGTGGATAAAATCCCCAAATCAATTAAGGTTCTCCCAATGAGAGATTTCTTTAACTAAATCAACAAACTTTCCTCCACTATATAAAGGCCCCAAGACTTCAAGTCTTGTACAGCAGAATCCCCCCATAAACTTCAAGTTCAAAAAGAAAAGCAAGAAAAAAAAGGTTTAAGAGAGAAGAAAGAAGAAGAACTTTCTTCAAGGTAAATAAAAGTAATAGAGATCAGATGATCTCATCTGCATATCTAAGGGTTTAACCCTCATAAAAGAATATAGTTCTTTCCCTAGATCTGAGATCCATGAGACAAGTCTCGCACAAATGAGAATTTAATTCTCATGGGAATGAATTTGTTCTTGGGGATCGAAGATCTAGAGAAGAACAGAGAATTGAACTCTTCGGAATATAATACACGAAGAAAAAGAAAAAAAATCGGCGCCAAGCGCCTCACGTGCCCCTCACGTAGGCGCTGCTCAATAAAGAGTGCTTAGCACTCAGTGGTTGGCGCTCGGCGCCAAGCTCCTTACGTGCCCCTCACGTGGGTGCTGCTCAATAAAGAGTGCTTAGCATTCAGTGGTTGGCGCTCAACGCCAAGCGCCTCATGTGCCCCTCATGTGGGCGCCGCTTAATAAAGAGTGCTTAACACTCAGTGGTCGGTGCTCAGTGTCAAGCGTCCCACATGTCCCTCACGTGGGCGCTATTCAGCATAAAGTGCTCTGCACTCATAAACCAGTGTCCAACACCTGGCGCTTAGCACCAAGCGCCTCACGTGCTTCACACGTGGACGCCATAAAGAGTGTTTAACACTCCATAAAAAAACAAAAAAGGGAAAAGCGAGATAAAGTGTGGGCGTCAGAACCCATATGGATGCTCAGCATCGTTGGCACAGAAAGGGACCAAGCCCAAGCAAGTGTTTAACATTTTATTCAAAAATGAAATGACTGGGCTGAGCCCAAGTTTGGCCAAACTCCTAATCAACCGAGCACATGGGCTCTTTATTTTCTAGAGCGGTTTTAGTCCCAAACAAGACTACCGAGCTTCTGATGAATATTCATTAGTTTCAGGGTATATCTCCCCACACCTCTGATATATGTCGTTGTAATTCTTCAACATCGTCAGAGAGATGGGGGGTCCCGATAACCAACAACTCCCTGGACCGCAACGTCCTTAAACTTGTTATGGACCGCAACGTCCTTAAACTAACACAATAGATGCCAAATGCTCTTTTGTTGGGTCTGAATGATCCCAAAATCCTGTTAAGTAGATCTTATCCTAAAATTAGACTAACGTATCTCAACAAACCTTTAAGTTGAACTTAGTCTCAAACAATATTAACGTTCCTTAAATCATCCCAAACCCAAATCTAAGAATATACGGATTTGGACTAATCCACGCCCTACGGGCGACAACTTAAATTAGTCTCCGTATACAATCCACGGGCAACCAAAAATAAAACAAACACACACGACACGAAGTGACCTTCTAGAGCAGGAGAAAGTGGTTACCGCTACGCGGTAATGTAATTAACAGCAGGGGCTTGCGCCTGCAGGGAAGAGCGTCCCCACAATCAAAAACCCCTCGCAAAAGAGGGGGAATCTGACGAAGTCTGCTACAACGGCCGCATCTGTCAAAACCTCCGATACACGGTGCTATAAATTAGCTTGGCATCTTCGGAGAGGTGGACGGATAAATCCAAATAGTATCTGCCCCCAAATTCAGGAAAGACGTCTGTCTTCCCGGTTTTCGGCGGTAAACACACACACACAACACACACACACATATTTGAGGAGTTAAACTCCTAAAATATTTTTGGAGCTGATGAAAGGGGACCCTTTTTTCTCCCTTGAGCCCTGGATCTTTCCCCAAAGTGGGGTTTTTGGAGGCGGGTCTCCTTCTTCCTCCTTTCTATTGGCTGGATCTTGGAGAATAGAGGGTGGGATTTTAAAAATATTCCCTTTTGGAGATTTGATGGAAGATCCACGTTCCCCTTCAAGGGTTTTGTGATGAAAAACTATTTCTTTTTGGAAGAGGAAGAGTGGAACTCTTGATTTAATTCAAAAAAGGAAGAAGGTTTAGAATCTTGAGGAAGGAGAAGAAGGCACAAACCCTAGATCTTTAGGAGAATGAAAAAGTTATGATTTATTTCATTATCATGTTGCCTTATATAGGTTTAAAAATTTACATATAACCCCTTGGGCTTTACAAAATGGCATTTTGCCCATCCCATAGCTCATGTTCTCATTTCTTTTGCACATAAGCCATGGGTTTTACAAAAATTTGGTTTTATGCCAATTTTTTTTACATTCATGCATAAAAAATTACATCAAAATTTTTTATTACATGATTTTATTTTGGCATAGGGGAGTCCGGCCGTGGGGCTCGACTTACGCATGGGCCTACTTGTTCTGGGCTTAGGCCCACTTACTTGGGGTTGACTTTGACTTGGTCAATCGGGGTGTAATTTTTTGCCCCAACAAAGTGCCCTTCATCAATAAATGCACACCGCATATATGAGTTGTGTGCATGAAATTGATGGATCCCGGGGGCGGAGCATCATTCCGAGAGCATTATTCTGGGGATCGGAGCATAATTCCAACGAGCGGAGCATAATTCCGGGGATCGGAGCATAATGCCGATGAACGGAGCATAATGCCGACGAACGGCAGACATTCTGACCGAAGCATAATTTTGATGCAGAGGTTGATTTCCATACGAAGTATAATTCCGACAGGGAAGGCAGATACTCCAAGGAGAGGTACATTCTGAGAAGAAGGATGATTTCTTCGCAGAGCTTGTTGGTTGACGTGATTCCGAGTCGGAGCATAATTCCGACGGGGGGGTCATTGGTTGACTTCATTCTGAGATGAAGCATAATTTCGACAGGGAAAACAGATACACCGAAGCGAAGCATGATTTCGACATGGGGTACACTCTGAGACGAAGCATAATTCCGATGCAGAGCTTGTTGGTGGACTTGATTCTGAGGTGGAGCTAATTCCGACGGAGAGGTCGCTGGTTGACTTGATTCCAAGACGGAGTATAATTCCGGCGTGGAGGTCGCTTGTTAACTTGATTCCAAGGCGGAGTATAATTCTGACATGGAGGTCGCTTGTTGACTTGATTCCGAGTCGAAGCATAATTCTAACAGGGAGGTCGCTTGTTGACTTGATTTCGAGTCGAAGCATAATTTCGACATGGAGGTCGTTGGTTGACTTGTCCCTGGCACGGAGTGTCTGGGGTCGACGTTTCCCCAGCATGGAGTGTTACTGGTTTTGATGTAGAGGCTGATTTCCAAGCGAAGCATAATTCCGATAGGGAAGGTAGATACTCCGAGGCGAAGCATGATTTCGACACGGGATACACTCTGAGGTGAAGTATGATTCCGACGCAGAGGTTAATTCCCAGTCGAAGCATAATTCCGACGAGGAAAGCAGGTACTCCGAAGCGAAGCATAATTTTGACACGGGGCACACTCTGAGACGAAGCATGATTCCGCCGCAGAGGTTGTTGGTTTGATTTGATTTGGGTTAACATCAGCTACACTGGAATATGGTACCAGGAGCGAATCATCATTTGCCATGAGTGGATTTGGGGATTTTGGTTTTAGTTTGGCATCAGCATCGCTACACTGGAATATGGTAACAGGAGTGAATCATCATTTGCTATGAGGAGATTTCCCTCGTTTCCAGTTTAAAGACTTAGGGGTCATATGTTCCTAGTTTAACGACTTAGGGGTCTATTGGATCGGAAGTTTGGAATTTTAGGGTAGGGATCGGCATCAGCGTTGCTAACACTGAAGCACAGGTGCCAGGAGCAATTCATCTTTTGCCTTTTCCTGTTTGGGAGCGATGGCTTAGGAGACAAGTTTAGATCCCTATCACCTAAGGTTTTTCAATTTTATGAGATGTAAGGGTCCCATAAAAGTATTTTCTCCCTACGAGTCGAAAGGATCTCGTAGGTGCACTTTCTCTTTAGGAGTTGTGGGGACTCCCAAGTGCGTTTTTCCTTTATGAGTCGTAAGGATCCCACGAAGGTGTTTTCTTACGAGTCGAGAGTATTTCGTAAGTTTGTTCTCCTCATGTATCGTGAGGACACATGAGTGGGTCTTCCCAAATGGAGCATAATTCCAAGGGCGGAGACCGGCCGTGTGATTGTTGATTGCGGTGGGGTATGGGTGTGATGAGAATTACTTTAGCCCGTGGATTGTATACGGTAGTCAACTTGGGGATCGATCGTAGGGCTGGGAGAATTTTAGGAAATCGGATTTTGGTTGGCATTTGCATCACTGCACTGGAATATGGTACCATGAGTGACCTATCATTCGCCGTTGGGACATCCAGGGATTTAAAATTTTGGTTGGTGTCTGCATCGCTGCACTGGAATATGGTACAAGGAGCGACTCATCATTCGCCATTTGGGGATTTGGATTTTGGTTGGCGTCTGCATCGCTGCACTGGAATATGGTACCAGGAGCGACTCATCATTCGCCATTTTTTTACCGCGATTGCTCTATCATTCCAGCTTTTCTTATCGCGAAGGTCGCGATTGCCCTATCATTTCGGCTATTTATTCGCGATTGCCTAATCATTTCGGCTTTATTTTCATCATTATTTTACTCGCTAATTTTTATTGCGAGTCGCCCTATCATTTCGGCTTTGCTTTTCTTTTTTTATACACACACATTTTTTTACATTCCCAGTTTAACGACTTAAGAGTCGTTTGTTCCCAGTTTAACGACATGGTGGTCCGTTATTCCCAGTTTAATGACGCGGTGGTCCGCTCCTTTCATAGAATTGCAGATGTCTGAGAGAATCAGGTTCCTGAAGGACTTCGGTCTCCGTTTGTATGAATTGGCGGTCCCAGCTTGACTGTTTGCTAACATGCCTTTAGACAGTTCTATCTCTCCTGCCTTATATTTTTTTTGGACCCAATCTTTGAAAACGAAGCAGTCCTCAATAGCATGACTTATCACTCTGTGATAGGGGCAATATTTGGGGTCTTCGGTCATATTCGCTTCTTACGGTCTTTTTTATTCTGGCAATTATAGACCGTTTCTTATAGCGTCTTTGAATACTTTATAGACTTTATCCCTTCTGAAGGAATAGACCTTATCCAGCTTCTCTTTCAGTGGAGATTCTCCTCCCTCTCCGAACACTGGCTTCCGAGGCTAGTTGGCATTAGGCCCACTCATCCCTCGCTTATTTCGGTTAGCCGAACTGTTAAAAGATTCAATATCGTCAAAATTTCCGTCTTTGCGTTTATCGTCCTTTCGGTTTCTCCAGGTCCTATTGTTATTTTGGGAATCATAGGAGGAATCCTGCTTTGAGCGCTCCAATATCTGGACTTTCTTGGTCAGCTCTTAGAATGTTTTGAGACCCGCGGTGCATAGAAACGAGGCCATCCAATTATTGAGATTTCCGACGAGGAGACTGACAGATTGGTCCTGCTCTATCGGCGGTTCGCATTTGACGGAGAGATTGCGCCAGCGGGTTATAAAATCTGTGTTGCTTTCGTTGTTCTTTGGCTTGGTCCTTACGAGGTCGGCAATGGTGATCTTATCACTGACACTCATGAACCTTTGTCGGAACAGAGATTCCATTTGGACGAAAGTAGTAATGGAGCCATCCGTTATGCTCGCGTACCAGTCGAAAGCAATATCGGTTAAGCTATTAACGAACTGACGGAGGAGAAGCGCATCATTGCCTCCAGTATTCCTGCATGAAGCTTTAAAATAGGCGATGTACTGATTCGCATTTCCCGTCCCATCAAATCTTCCAAATTTGGGGATGACATAGCCGCTAAGAAATTCTACCAGATCATACTGAGCAGGATATGGTCTCCCACTACTGCTGATATTTTTTTGCGCATCGGTTTCGGCTACCAATGTTTTGACTTTATTCGCAACCAAACCCATGATTTGATCTTGAGTTAGCGGGGTACTGTCATCGGTAGCCAAGACATTTCCCGAGATAGGATGGGACCAAATTTCATGCAGCTCTCCCACCTTTAAATTTGAGGGAATAGGCGTCGGCTGCCCCGGGACACCGTTTCCCGGTTCATGAGCAGAGTTCTGCGCTTGATTGGGCGGATGAGAGGCAACTTGGGCCGTGAGCCATAAGACGACGTTTGTCAAGTTGTCAATCTTTGAGTAGAGCTTGGCCATCTCCTTGTCTTTACTTCTGAGCTATTTTCGGAGCTCTTGGAGAAGTTGCAGCTCTGCGTTCTTGGGACGGAAGATTGACTCCTCTTCGCTTTCCGAGCCCGACTCCTCATGAACCGAGAGATCTTTCTGCTTATCCGCCTCACTGGGAGGATTTTCATTACCTTCCGGAGGATGCTGGTCTTGAGAAGTGACAGCCAAATTCACACCAAATTGGATTTGAGATGTAGTGGCCCCATCCTTACTCTTGCTGCGCGTGCCCACCATGTAGACAGTGTGGACCACATATCCAGCCGTCTCTTTATCTTTGGCAGGGTAACCATGTTCTTGGAACCTCATGAAGTTCAGCCTAGCCTGAGCCCTAGCCCTTTTTTTGGCTTTATATCTGAGCCTTTTCTGTCTTAACTTCTCGATTTTGAGGGCTTGACGGGCATCCGTCATCCAGGAAGCCATCGTGGGTCGATTAATGAGGAGCTTAGAGAAGATACCCGATTGAGCAGTTGTCAGGGGCACCACTGGAGCTTGCCTGAGACGCTTTGTTGCTTTATTAGTGTTGATGGCCTTGCCCCCAGCTGGGGCCAAGGAAAGTCGTTCAAACACCGACTTACGTTTGGGTTGGGGCGCCTTCGAGACCACCACATTTAGCCTCTTTCCTTTCGAGACCGATTTTTCTGTCACCGAAGCTTGAGAAGCTGGGATGTCGCTAGCTGGCACGAACAGAATAGAGCCAAATGATAGCAGGAGCTCCTCCTACTGTCGCCCGAGACTGGCTGGGAGGACCGTCCTAGCGTCCATCTTCATCGTGTAGGAAATGGGAGCTGTGTCGAGAGCTGAGCTTGTCCTTGGAGACATTTTTGCTACGTCCGAAGTTGCAATTGGAAATTGTTAACCTGCACAAAGAAGCATGATTTCAGTACAGGAATCAATGTATATGTTGATTGAGTTCACGTGAATGTTTAACCCGAAATATGGGAGGAGAGATTGGTCCCACCGGGCGTGCCAGAACCTGTAGGGTGTTTTTCATCACCCCATTAAGATGGGAATACGCGTCGCTTGTCAGGCGTACTACAGATTCCCCTTGCCCAGGGTAAGCGGGGGTTTATTGATTGTGGGGATCCGAATCTCTGGCAGCCGCGAACTAACCTGCCGTTAATTACCCCTCACCTTTGGAGCGAACGAACCTCCGATTGACGGGTCAACTTGGTCATGCGAACTCAATGTGCAGTGTGCGTGTGTTGTGCAGTGGGGTTTTTTTGAATATATCGGGGGGCCCACAGAGTTTATGGAGGTCCCGCTACCCGGATAGCGGGCTGGGAGTCAAAAGGGCGAGCAGCCCCTTGCGGGGTGCGGGGCAGCGCCCCATTAGAATTTTTTTTATAACGGGGAAAGTGTATATGTATATATAAAAAAAAGGAAAATAGCGTCCAAAAGACGTGCTAGGCGCCAGCGCCCCACGTGCTTGGCACACGGGCGCTGGGCTCCAGCGCCCCACATGTTTGGCACGCGGACGTTAGGTGTCGGCAGGAAAAGGGGTTTAGCCCCTACACTGGGAGTTGTACTCCCGATTGATTTTTGGAGTTGAACTTCTGACAAAGAGAACAAAGGGGCTTGACCCCTGCACTGGGAATTGTACTCCCAAAAATAAAGATTTATTATTTTATATATACATGCATATATATATTTTTGAGGAGTTAAACTCCTAAAATATTTTTGGAGCTGATGAAAGAGGATCCCTTTCTTCTTTTTTGTGTCATGGATCTTCCATAAAGTGGGGTTTTTGGAGGTGGGTCTCCTTTCTCCTTCTCTCTATTGGCTGGATCTTGGAGAAAAGAGCGTGAGATTTTAAAAATCTTCCATTTTAGAGATTTGATTGAAGATCCGCGTTCCCCTTCAAAGGTTTTGTGGTGAAAAGCTATTTCTTTTTGGAAGAGAAAGTATGGAACTCTTGATTTAATTCAAAAAAAATAAGAAGGTTTAGAAACTTGAGGCGGGAGAAGGAGGCACAAACCCTAGCTTTTTAGGGAATGAAAAAGTTATGCTTTATTTCATTATCATGTTGCCTTATATAGGCTTACAAATTTACATATAGCCCCTTGGACTTTACAAAATGGCATTTTGCGCATCTCATGCCTCATGTGCTCATTTCTTTTGCACATGAGCCGTGTGTTTTACAAAAATTTGGTTTTATATCCATTTTTTTTACATTCATGCATAAAAAAATTATATCAAAATTATTTATTACATGATTTCATTTTGGCATGGAGGAGGTCGGCCATGGGGCTCGAGTTGAGCATGGGCCCACTTGATCTGGATCCGCTTATTTGGGGTTGACTTTGATTTTGACTTGTTCAACCGGGATGTAATTTTTGACCCCAACAACGTATCTACAATATGTCATGATCTCGGGAATTCCCACTTATGGATATCATCACGAACCAACCAACTGAACGAATCAACCAAAAGCTGAATAATGCGATTCTGAACAAATCTAGGTAAAACACTAATCAAGTTACAACTCTCTTTCATTTCAAACAACAGAGACAAGTCAGAAACTGAATTCCAACTTGGCATTCCAGTATACAGAGAAATTATGCAGAAAATTGAAGAATCGATAAAAAAATAAATAAAGAAAATAGTAAAGCAGGTTTCTTCATCCCATTCTCCCAATTTCTTTGGAATAAACTAAACCATGTGTCGACAAATATTGAACACGGCCATAAATAATTTTTAAATCTCTCGGGGCATATTCTAAATGCACTCCATTTGAAAACTCATATTTTGATCTTCAAAGTGAGACATCTATCTATTAGATAAATTTCTCCAAAAATGACCAAATTGAGGCAGTTCTTTTTTCAACCATATTCCATCAAAAGATCATTTCACAGTCCATTTGTTCAATAGAAATTCGTCTCCTTCTCAATCACATACTTCAACAAACTTTCAATTCAAACATGACTTCAGCTTCCTCTTCAATCTATTTAAACTTTTTTTTAATAAAAAAAGAGTACTAAATTACTTGAAAACTGGGGATTTCAACTAAAACCCATTTCACAAAATGCAAATTAATCTTCAAAGATATCATCTTACCCAAAATCCCAATTCAAGTCCGCTTCAGTTATCTACAGACTACAATGCTCTCCTAATCGTTTTGATTCCCCGCCCAATCTTTATAGGGTTTAACTATTTGCACCCAAAATACAAAATTATAGAGAAAATTAGAGTTAAACAAAAACTGACCAAGATGAGCGGTGCATTGTGTAAGCCGTTGTGGCCTTTTGCCCAAATATCCGACCCGGCCCAATTATTGGATGTTGAAAAACAGAAAACGTGTTTGTTTCGATTTCTCACTCGCGACCGCGTCAAGCGGGAGAG
Organism: Agapanthus africanus; assembly: GCA_030015575.1. NCBI lineage: Eukaryota > Viridiplantae > Streptophyta > Magnoliopsida > Asparagales > Amaryllidaceae > Agapanthus > Agapanthus africanus. The sequence goes on along the minus strand of JASDDO010000028.1, from coordinate 20,291,538 downwards.
AGTTGAGATCGTGGGAACGAGTATCTCGCGTATTTCGTTCGTAGGGATAAGGCAAGATAAGCGGTGCGAAGGGTATAGGAGAAATGCCTATAAAATGGAGATGAGCATACCTCCTTCAGATTATGGATCTTTAATCGGCCATACTCGGAGCCTCAAATAAAATCAAAAAAAAAATCCACTTTATTTTCTATTAATCTTCACTGGTATCAAAGCAACTCGATCCGATCTCGATGACGCTCGTTGCTACCTGATCTCGATGAAGCTCGTTGCTATCTGAAATTGCTTCGATTCTTTGCGGATTCTATTCTCGTTCTTCGATCTGATCTCACTTTCTTCCGCTATAGCTTCCGCTCGTTGCTATCCCGATCTCGGCTCATCAGATAATCCTTTTGTAGATAAGGTAACATCCCAAAGTTTATTTTATTTTTTGGAATTTTATTTTCTGTATCACCCGATATATTTTTTTAGGATCGAAAGTAAACAAATGGATTTTGTAACAACCCCAAATTTCCTATACAAATTTTTTCAAAATATTTTTTCAAAAATCCATAAAGGGGTATTTTAGCCTGAACACAAGATATAAGTAATTATTTTGCTTTTTAATTACAAGTTAAAAGAATTTAATAACTCCATTTATAGTGTACAAAAATTTACTTTAAAATTAATGTATACTAGGAGTATTTACTTTTACTGCTATCACTTTAAGTAATTAAATAGCTCCATAATTACAAGAAAGAGCTTGTAGCTCATTGGTAATACCTTGCATTGCTGAACTAAGCCACCAGAGTTCAAATCTCATGCCCCACATTATTTTTAATAATTATTTGTTTTAAAATTTTTAGAACCCCAACAGTCAACACGTGATAACTTCCAAAACCCCACTACCCATGAAAACCTAAATGCACCAAAGGCTACTTCAGGCGACCACCCACCTCCCGAGCCCCCGACTCGGACGGACTTGGCCAAGTCGGCCGGCGCCGCCGGTCGGCCGAGTCATCAACAAATGAAATGTGCATTTTCCCCTACCCTACCTTCCTGCATGCTTCAATTATTGAGATCGTTTACAGAGAGCTTTTAATACCTTTTTTACTCTATTTTTAATGATTTTTATACATTTTTATATTTTTTTTAATTAAAACCCTTCATCCATCCTAACCATAGCCTAACCCTATAAATACCACCCCTACTCTCTACCCTCTCATCCCAAACTCTGAGCCAACTCTAAAAAATTCTCAAGAAATTTTGTGTACTTTGAAATCGAGCACGAAGCGAAGTTACGGCGAATTTTCCGGCGAACTTCTGACGATCATTTTAGGAGCTCCCGGCGACGAAGCGACGCACCGGCGACTCCTCCCGTTCTATCTCTTTCTCCTAATTGTCCAAAACCCGTAAGTCTCATTTCTATCTTTCTTTTTCTTCTAAAAATACGAATTTGCAAAACCCGACGGAATCAGAACAAATCCGATTTCCGATTCGGTTTTCTTATAAAACTTCACTTCTCGTTAATACAATTATGCATAAACTCGCTCATGTTGACTATTAAACACTAATCAACCAAATTGATCAAATTTCATTTCATAAAATGATGGATATTTCACTTTAACGTATTTTTCATTTAAATACCACATTTTTTCAATTATACATTTAACTTTATTAAACTTGTTATACATTTAAGTAGATCACGAGTTAACGACCTACCTCCTCACACACTCATATGAAATATAGCACGATACCGTCGGGAATATAAAATACGGGAAATCGACATCTTTACAAATAAATAACTTTTGAGCTAATAAAAAAAATATCTAGACTCGGCCAATTAAGAACTGCCGCGCTCATTAGGACAGAGAAAGGTTGTGGGCATTCAGTCATTTATCTAAACCTGAATTTGTGGTGCCTAGGCTAGACAAGTGAGAAAGGTAACTTTAAAATGCCCGTCTCACGGTGATTCGTGAGCGGAACCCTCCTTTTTTCACTTGTACTTATCTGACCACAATTGGCGGTGAAGAGGCGATTTGAGCGATATCTCACAATTTGTCGCTTTGGACCAGTTAGGAGCAGTCTAGTTGACTTAGGAGACCCTAGAATATAGAATATGGGAAATCGACATCTTTACAAATTAATATCATAATTAATAAAACCGTTTTTCCTTAATGATTAGTATTTATACAAATCTTTTCAAAGCGCCACTACAACCCATTTGGGGAACCCGTTCAGGATGGTGCGGATTATCGCACATCCTCGGGCTTAGTAGTGCGAGATTCAGACATCCGCAAGGAGCATTCGTTCTTGAAAGATTTAAATACGACATCTTAAGAAAAACGAGATTTTTTAGAATATAATAAATATATTAAAATTTATTTTCATATATGTAATTCAAAAAAAAATATCTAATTTGAATTATTATAAATATTCTATCTTTTTCTAAAAATGTCACAAGAATCAGTTTACACTAAAATACCATGAATTCCATATAATCAATTGTAACATTTTCTAAAATATAAAATATTAATTTTGGGAATTTTTATTATTTAATATTATTTTATTGATTATTTTAATAATTAAATGCAAATAAATAGGAAAAATGTTTGAAAAATTATGGAAAATTCTAAAATAGGGTAAATTAGTGAATTATGACATTTTTAAGTTTTTGTGATTAGTTTGACACTAATTTAGCGCTAATCGCGATTAAAATCGCTAATCGGGTTTTTTGGCAATTTTGTGCAAAACATGCACATATCACATTTTCTCACACTTATGCATTTTCTTTCATGTGTTTCTTATTTGGGTTTACTATTGAGGTGAGAAGGTTAGGGTTAAGGATTAAAAGAGGAAAAGAAAAGAAAAAGAAAAAGAAATTAGAATAGAGTTGGTGAGAGAGGGTATGGGCACATTTGACCAACACTTAGCCATTGTTCTCCTCTTCATTTCTCTCCCTCTCCTTTGGCTCTTGCTGCTGCTGCCACTTCCTCATCTCCCTCCCCTCTTCAAGCCCAAAAGCATCTCCAAAACAACCCCAAAACCATATATCGGTTTCATTAAAAATGTGCACAAGCTCGAGATCTACGCAATGGACCAAGGAAGCGTGGATTTTGGCCACTAGGGGCAACTCAAGAAAATTCTTGAGTTGCTAATGAAGGTAATTACTGAACCCTTAGCTCAATTGTAGTATTTCCTTTAACCCCATGTTAAGATTATATCGATATTGTGTGATATTATGGACTTGATGAAAACCTAGTTAGGGTTTGAGAGGAACTTAAGTGTAATGTGAAATTGAGCTCAGTAGAGGACTTGTAAACACCCTAGTGCATGAATTGGAACCCAAAACCTGAAGTTAAAACCAGAAATACGGATTTTAGAAACCGATATCGGAGAAATTGTGTAATCTGGGAAGGTTAATTTGAATCTGCTATCACCACGAGACCCCTAAAATAATATTGAGTGGAAATTGAGATGTGCAGGCACCATAGAGGCAACACCCCAAACCCCAGCCCCCAACTCATCCGTACGGCCGCCAATTCTTCCCTTTTGGCCGCCAATTGCGGCCTGGGTCCCACCTTTTTGTCTCGTTTTCATTCTGTAGCTCCTACATTGTTAGTTTAGGCCCCTGGTATATATAGATTTGTATTAAGTGACCTGGGGTAAAATCTGGGACATATTTCATGAGTTGCTGTTTTGGACTTTAGTTTCCGTATTCCGTATTTTCATTTCTGCATTGGTGTGTTTCGTTTCACCTCGGCTATTTGGCGTTTATACGACGATATAGAGGATTTATATGTGGTTTTGAAGGCGTGCCATAGGTTCTCACCTATAGGCCCCCTTATCGTATCGTTTTGGATTTCATGCGCCGTTTTAGCTTGGATTTGGTTTTAATGCGCATATACGATATTTGATGTGTAGGTACCCATGAAGACTTCGGGACGACAAGCAGTTGCGTGGTGATGTCCGCAAATGATGTTTCAGGTGAGTAGATTATATCTACAGGAGGAAGTCGGGTGGATGGCGTATAGCACCCCCGCAGTCCGTAGTTAGTATACTATATATATAGTGGATATATGATAGTGTTTAGTGTGTTGCAGTTTGTGTTAGAGGTAATATGGTTAGTTAGGATTAGAAGTAACTAGTGTAGTTCCTAGACGCGAACCCTAGGATAGATTTGTACCCACACTCACACACTTGGTTATTCCTTATACTTTCACTTGGTTGATGATATTTGATGACATTGGAGATGAGTCGATGATATTGGGCCTTGTGCCGCAGGATCGGTGATTGGATATGGTTCATATTTGGGAATATGACATGTGACTCTTGCGGGCTTGTGATATGTGTTTACCCCGCATGTATACTTCACTGATGGTATCGTTTGGTGCTAAACATAGAGTAGTACCCCAGACCGTATGATATGACGATAGTGATACCTGTTATGTGATGAGATAGTGAGATGCTGACCCCTACCCAGCTATTGGGATGCCGTACGATGATTACCGTACGAGCCGATATTGATGATAGATCTGCACTCATAACTCGAGGATATCTTATGATATGACATTGAGGCGAGATCACCGACTATATACCTTTATATATGTATCGACTCAGATTTAGGCGGTTTCCATACCCCTCCAGACTTGCATGATACTTAGATCAGTAGTTGCATAGTAGATGTTAGATTAGACCAGAGTCATACCTATTTCAAACTAACGAATCGGGAATATTACAGGATAGGAAAAAGGGGATTCTACGGATATGTTCAAATGTGTAGTGTCTATTTTCTAAACACCGTAGCCCTTGTTTTACCAAAGACCCCGATTCGTCTTATTTCAAAAGGCAAGGTTGCATGATATAGCTTTTGATTTAGATTCTTCACTATTGCGTTGATTATTCGATTGCACCTGTTCATACTGATTGCATGGCATCACTTGTGCTTATTGTTATATTGCCATCATGCTGTTAGGACACCAGCACCATTATCGATGATGCGTATGTTCCACGTATACCGATTGCCGGCTCACACACTTCATCATCGATAATTGCTATGCCACTACACTGTAGTACTGCTGCATTCGTGGTATGATTCCCGCATAGCATATTGTACACATAGACCTGTACACATTTATATGTGACATGACTTGATACTCACATTGATGCTTATGTCACACCTGATCATCTTATTATAGCTCATTTATATGTGACATGACTTGATACTCACATTGATGCTTATATCACATCTGATCATCATATTGCAGCTCATTTATATGTGACATGACTTGATATTCATACCTGATACATATGTCACACCTGATCATCATATTGTAGCTCATTTATATGCGACATGACTTGATACTCACATTGATGCTTATATCACATCTGATCATCATATTGTAGCTCATTTATATGTGACACGACTTGATACTCACATTGATGCTTATATCACATCTGATCATCATATTGTAGCTCATCTATATGTGACTTGACATGATATTTATGTTTGACGCACATATCATATCAGATTAGTGACTTACATTCTGGTTTGGATTATATGTGATTTCTGGATTTGGGAACCGTGGCTATTTCAAATATGTAATCATTTAAAAACCCGGTTCCCTTGATATGATATTTCGGTGCGTCCACCATGTGTTTTCTCGGTGCTAGAGTTATATATACAAAAACCCGAATCGAGGAGGCGGTTGAGGCCGATTACGGGTACATGGTGGACCCGGTATGGTACCCCGGGGCGAGAACGGTTTCGCTGTGTGATAGACGGTGAGCCCGGCAGAGGGACTACTACCTACCGGTGATTGTACTTGAGCTCGGCGGATATCTGGAGGATTCCGACCGGAGCCCAGAGATGGATATGGGCTGACCCGTACTGCCGGGGCCGAGGGCCGATACCGCAGACGGAGCCCAGAGATGGACATGGGTTGACTCGTACTGCCGGGGCCGAGGGCCGATACCGCAGACGGAGCCCCATATGGATGAGGATTTACGTGTCGATGCTTGGCACGGGTTTCATGATGTTTTACCATGATGTTGTTTATATCCTCATATTGCATACATGTTGTTTATTGTCATTGGGTGACGGGTGGACGGGTTCCACGCATATACAGACATAGATTATATACAGATATGGATCATATACAGACATGGATCATATACAGACTGGATTTACACTTATCATACTTCATTTGTATATATAACAGGGTATGAGGGCGCTGTTATATATACCCTTACACCAATATTAGTGGAATGGGACGCTAATATATGTGTATTGATATCATTTGATACTTCATCATATTTACTTCATACAGCATACCTTACATTCATGACATGTTATTATCTGAGTACTTGGCACCACATACATATTTAGATGTTACCTTGCCACCTTATTACACTCAGATGCACTCTTGTGGATTGTATTACTGATCGTTGACTTAGGATTATGTCTTGCATTCGATTTATCCTTGTAGATGTTTCTATTCACGAGTTGGCAACTCACCCCCGTTGTGCCACAGTTCTTGCAGGTTCTGCCGTACAGGTTTCTTTGCGGCATTCCTGGCACATTACTTTCTTGCGGGTGGCTTGCTTTTGGTAGGTGGATTCTTTCGCATCAAGAACCACCATTGTATTCCTTTTATTCATTGTATCTAGAAATTGTCCATCAACCAAAACTTGTATATTGTTTCAGACCTAGATTGTAGTGATGTATTATTCGACCTTAGAGTCGCGCTTAGTAGTATTGCGGTTTCTTGTTGCTTGAGCTTTCTTTTGGGTTTGATCCTCGCCACTTGGCGTTGTATACTATTGTTGCATGTGTGGTTGTGACCGTCGATTGACGAAGAGCTAGCTCCCGCTTGGGGATGCCCTTATCATTGCATATATATATTGTTGTTCTTGTTTTACCCCATTCGGGGCCATTTTTACAAAAGAAACTCTGCCGAAATTTTTAGAAAAGACTTACTGTTTTTAAAATGCACATTCGGCTTAGTTATTTAAAAACCTCGACTTCAAACCTGTATTTCTTTACTTCTTTAAACCGGTCTTCTTTACTTATTCTTAAAATGGTTTTAGATTTTCTGGGCTTTTGGCTTACTTGGATCAGATGGAGTCCGATAGGCTTCATATGGTTCAAGGGCCAGTCACGTGCTCTTTCGGGTCGTGACAAAGTTGGTATCAGAGCGCTAGGTTGACCTTGGTTCGAGTCTGAGTTTGACTATGTGGAGCCTAGGGCGTTGTTTATATACGGAACTTAGGCTTGACCTTACGGGACTTAGACTTGGTCGAGGGGGTATTAGACCCGAACTTTCGTCGTATTAGGATGACCCTTGGTTGATGGAATAGGTGACTAAAGTAGAGTGACGTACCGTTGGTATGTTCCGCGGCATACTTACGACATGCCACTCCGCTTAAGGAGCCTTAGGATGTACATACATTTGAGATTAGTGATTCTCTTCATATCCAGGATTATACATCCATTTGAGATCCCCGATTCTATTAGTTCATGATCATATCTTCATTGATGCTGTTCCTTCCTATGATCATGTATCCACTCTGGATCTGTTGTTTCCTTCTTGTCACTGATGTGCTCTCTTTAATACTCGATTGAGATTCCTGTCACCATGTTTGAGCGCAGTTTGGGCTGCTGCTAGGGTTACGGCCGGTGTGAGCTCGTTTGGTACGAGTGCCGACCGTTGTGTTTTCTGGTGACATGGGAATGTCTCGAGTTAGTATTGGTGATTGTGACCTCTAGTGGAGGCGAGTGCTTGGATTTGCACCGGATGATCGGGCCATTGTTAGAGCTGCCAGTTGAGAGAGGACTGTTGATGTACAGCATACCTCAGAGATTGTGATGTCGCCTACCGTGCAGACAGATGGACCAGCTGTTGCTGAGATCGACAGGATGTTGCTTTCGGAGCTTACGAGCTGAGATCGCCGGAGCTTTCAGGCAGATATGCGACAGATGATAGCTAGTCTATCCGATTCGAGAGACGAAGGTGATTCGTCCGATTTTGCGCCAGAGCGGGCCCAGTGGAGTTGAAGATTTCCAGTGTGGAGAGTCTTACTCAGAGCAGAGCGGACCGATTAAGAGATGACCGCTTATGTATTGCCTTTCCTGGAGGATTGAGGCGTTGTTCGGCGTACAGGCGTATGAACCAGTTGTTGCTGCAAATGATGAGATATCGCCCAGATGATTGGAGCTGTTGCAGCGTGAGCATATACTCAGAGAGATGATAGCGAGTCGCTAGTCACCTGAGGATGAATGACTAGGACATGTGGTTCGTTCGTTACCGATGCGAGGTCATCAGATAGATTGTTTCCAGCTAGAGACGATTTCACGCAGGTTCGTTGAGAGTCGATTAAGACGATCGAATGTCAGGAGCCCATTTTCCAAGTTTAAAGTATACGGAAAGACATGCAGGTGATTCTATGGACCCTCTAGAAGAATGAAACCCTAACTCGACTAATGACCGTGTGACAGCCTTTGAACCTTAGGGTTTACGGCGGTTCCGCGGCGCCATTAGTGAGGCTTGGGTTTGCCCTTCTACGGCTGGACCACCGACGCTGTGGCATGTACTCGATACTATTAAACTGTACCCGAGATGTGAGCTCTTGGGGGATTATGAGGATCTGACGAGTCGATCGGATGGTTCGACATCTTTCGGATATCGTGATGGGACACTGCTTGGGAGACTCCAGATGCGAGCGTAGCCGTTGGAGCACAGTATATGCAGCCAGAATGAGACGAGTCCGAATCAGTCGACATTGACGCAGAGCGAAGAAAAGAGTTCGCAAGATATTTCGACGAGATGGCGTCCCACTCCGCTGACATCAGAGATGTGATACACACCCAGAGGTGTGGTATATGGATATATCTTCCAGAAAGAAGTGCGATGAGTATGCAGCCATTCCGGAATAAGCTTTAGCTTCAGCATTGGATGATGACTTCCGGGCATTTCGGCAGGATTGAGACTTGAGAAAAGAACCTCGACAGGACCCTTCAGGAGAACGATGCGAGAAGACTTGGACCAGGAGTGGTCGTATTGCGTGCACCCAGCAGGCCAGAGTTCGGCATTGTCGACGAGGTAGTTGACCCGGTTCGGATAGAGGAACTTACCCAGATGCGTTGCGAATTGATCAAGGACGGACGAGAGATGAGTATTCCTCCGATGGTTGGGACGTGTTCCCGAGGACCAGTTCAGCCTGACATCTTCTGTAGAATGATGAAGCTACAGAGTACGCGATTTCGAGTCCGTGCGAGAGACTTCAGATTGGCCGTGGCCGAGAACAGTGCAGTGCAAGGTGGCTTGGCGTGACTTCATAGTGGACGATGATAGAGACATGTGGAACCAGAAGTTCGTGTGAGACGCTGACGAGCTGTCATTACTTCCCGTCGAGACTAGAGATCTGATATGCTTACAGAGACGTTGGAATGTGACCAATTTCCGAGAAAAGGTTGTGCTGAGGACACAGATGTCTATCAAGCAAGAAGAGGGAGTACAAGAGAGACAGCCTCTGTGCAGATCGGTATAGACATGATTGGAAGAGACCTTGAGCAGGATTCCTTCCAGGACATTGCAGCAATGATGTTTGCACCCAGGGTTAGATGTGTGACGTGCATTCAGAGAGCCAGAGGCCGACGCCAGTGATGTGATGCCTTACGAGTAGTCGTGAGGTTTGACCGAGAGGTGACCAGAGAAGTGCCAGAACGGAATCGTCCCCGTTAGCACGCCTGACAGGGCCGATGAGCCGATTGACTGCGAGATAGGAAATCTGCAGAGAAGATAAGGACCCAGAGTCAGAAGACGCCAGACCGCGAGCAAGAGGCACGTAGATATCCTGCGCTGCTAGCAGTGGATTGCACCGACTCCTTCTCGACCTTGAAGGAGGAACTACCGACGACGGTATTTATGATTTGTGATTTTGTGATTCGATTATCACGTATCCGTCACTTTGGGATTTCGGTATTTTGTGCGTTCTGCTTGCATGATTTAGTTTTGATGATTGAGTTTCATGATATTGTTTCATGCACCCACTGGATATTTATATATTTTGCGCTGAGTTATTACATTTGAGATATTGATTGAGATTTCATGCCTATCGTATTCAGTGATTTGATTTGCACTTCCAGCGTAGTTTTCATACATCTTTAGTGTTTTGATATACGATTTTGGTGCATACCAGATGCACTAAATCGGAATTCTTCGTGCATTTCATATGCACCTGCTTTTTCTGTCAAGCACACACGTTGCCTACGACAGATGTTTCGTGCACACCCGTTGCACTTAGATGTTGTTTTCTATACCTGTTTGACACATATATGGATTTTGATTTCCTTGCGCACCAGTCGCATAGGATATTCTTATAATATGCATTTTGGGGATTGATTCTAGTAGAGTAGTACATTTATTTTATGATATTCTTTATGTGTTGATGTTTCGGAGCCCCGACAAATGGATTATTACTGAAATTGTTTTAGTAGTGGGGGTTTAAATTTAAATTCGGGGACCGAATTTCTTTAAGGGGGGTAGATTGTAACATTTTCTAAAATATAAAATATTAATTTTGGGAATTTTTATTATTTAATATTATTTTATTGATTATTTTAATAATTAAATGCAAATAAATAGGAAAAATGTTAGAAAAATTATGAAAAATTATGGAAAATTCTAAAATAGGGTAAATTAGTGAATTATGACATTTTTAAGTTTTTGTGATTAGTTTGACACTAATTTAGCACTAATCGCGATTAAAATCGCTAATCGGGTTTTTTGGCAATTTTGTGCAAAACATGCACATATCACATTTTCTCACACTTATGCATTTTCTTTCATGTGTTTCTTATTTGGGTTTACTATTGAGGTGAGAAGGTTAGGGTTAAGGATTAAAAGAGGAAAAGAAAAGAAAAAGAAAAAGAAATTAGAATAGAGTTGGTGAGAGAGGGTATGGGCACATTTGACCAACACTTAGCCATTGTTCTCCTCTTCATTTCTCTCCCTCTCCTTTGGCTCTTGCTGCTGCTGCCACTTCCTCATCTCCCTCCCCTCTTCAAGCCCAAAAGCATCTCCAAAACAACCCCAAAACCATATATCGGTTTCATTAAAAATGTGCACAAGCTCGAGATCTACGCAATGGACCAAGGAAGCGTGGATTTTGGCCACTAGGGGCAACTCAAGAAAATTCTTGAGTTGCTAATGAAGGTAATTACTGAACCCTTAGCTCAATTGTAGTATTTCCTTTAACCCCATGTTAAGATTATATCGATATTGTGTGATATTATGGACTTGATGAAAACCTAGTTAGGGTTTGAGAGGAACTTAAGTGTAATGTGAAATTGAGCTCAGTAGAGGACTTGTAAACACCCTAGTGCATGAATTGGAACCCAAAACCTGAAGTTAAAACCAGAAATACGGATTTTAGAAACCGATATCGGAGAAATTGTGTAATCTGGGAAGGTTAATTTGAATCTGCTATCACCACGAGACCCCTAAAATAATATTGAGTGGAAATTGAGATGTGCAGGCACCATAGAGGCAACACCCCAAACCCCAGCCCCCAACTCATCCGTACGGCCGCCAATTCTTCCCTTTTGGCCGCCAATTGCGGCCTGGGTCCCACCTTTTTGTCTCGTTTTCATTCTGTAGCTCCTACATTGTTAGTTTAGGCCCCTGGTATATATAGATTTGTATTAAGTGACCTGGGGTAAAATCTGGGACATATTTCATGAGTTGCTGTTTTGGACTTTAGTTTCCGTATTCCGTATTTTCATTTCTGCATTGGTGTGTTTCGTTTCACCTCGGCTATTTGGCGTTTATACGACGATATAGAGGATTTATATGTGGTTTTGAAGGCGTGCCATAGGTTCTCACCTATAGGCCCCCTTATCGTATCGTTTTGGATTTCATGCGCCGTTTTAGCTTGGATTTGGTTTTAATGCGCATATACGATATTTGATGTGTAGGTACCCATGAAGACTTCGGGACGACAAGCAGTTGCGTGGTGATGTCCGCAAATGATGTTTCAGGTGAGTAGATTATATCTACAGGGGGAAGTCGGGTGGATGGCGTATAGCACCCCCGCAGTCCGTAGTTAGTATACTATATATATAGTGGATATATGATAGTGTTTAGTGTGTTGTAGTTTGTGTTAGAGGTAATATGGTTAGTTAGGATTAGAAGTAACTAGTGTAGTTCCTAGACGCGAACCCTAGGATAGATTTGTACCCACACTTACACACTTGGTTATTCCTTATACTTTCACTTGGTTGATGATATTTGATGACATTGGAGATGAGTCGATGATATTGGGCCTTGTGCCGCAGGATCGGTGATTGGATATGGTTCATATTTGGGAATATGACATGTGACTCTTGCGGGCTTGTGATATGTGTTTACCCCGCATGTATACTTCACTGATGGTATCGTTTGGTGCTAGACATAGAGTAGTACCCCAGACCGTATGATATGACGATAGTGATACCTGTTATGTGATGAGATAGTGAGATGCTGACCCCTACCCAGCTATTGGGATGCCGTATGATGATTACCGTACGAGCCGATATTGATGATAGATCCGCACTCATAACTCGAGGATATCTTATGATATGACATTGAGGCGAGATCACCGACTATATACCTTTATATATGTATCGACTCAGATTTAGGCGGTTTCCATACCCCTCCAGACTTGCATGATACTTAGATCAGTAGTTGCATAGTAGATGTTAGATTAGACCAGAGTCATACCTATTTCAAACTAACGAATCGGGAATATTACAGGATAGGAAAAAGGGGATTCTACGGATATGTTCAAATGTGTAGTGTCTATTTTCTAAACACCGTAGCCCTTGTTTTACCAAAGACCCCGATTCGTCTTATTTCAAAAGGCAAGGTTGCATGATATAGCTTTTGATTTAGATTCTTCACTATTGCGTTGATTATTCGATTGCACCTGTTCATACTGATTGCATGGCATCACTTGTGCTTATTGTTATATTGCCATCATGCTGTTAGGACACCAGCACCATTATCGATGATGCGTATGTTCCACGTACACCGATTGCCGGCTCACACACTTCATCATCGATAATTGCTATGCCACTACACTGTAGTACTGCTGCATTCGTGGTATGATTCCTGCATAGCATATTGTACACATAGACCTGTACACATTTATATGTGACATGACTTGATACTCACATTGATGCTTATGTCACACCTGATCATCTTATTATAGCTCATTTATATGTGACATGACTTGATACTCACATTGATGCTTATATCACATCTGATCATCATATTGCAGCTCATTTATATGTGACATGACTTGATATTCATACCTGATACATATGTCACACCTGATCATCATATTGTAGCTCATTTATATGCGACATGACTTGATACTCACATTGATGCTTATATCACATCTGATCATCATATTGTAGCTCATTTATATGTGACACGACTTGATACTCACATTGATGCTTATATCACATCTGATCATCATATTGTAGCTCATCTATATGTGACTTGACATGATATTTATGTTTGACGCACATATCATATCAGATTAGTGACTTACATTCTGGTTTGGATTATATGTGATTTCTGGATTTGGGAACCGTGGCTATTTCAAATATGTAATCATTTAAAAACCCGGTTCCCTTGATATGATATTTCGGTGCGTCCACCATGTGTTTTCTCGGTGCTAGAGTTATATATACAAAAACCCGAATCGAGGAGGCGGTTGAGGCCGATTACGGGTACATGGTGGACCCGGTATGGTACCCCGGGGCGAGAACGGTTTCGCTGTGTGATAGACGGTGAGCCCGGCAGAGGGACTACTACCTACCGGTGATTGTACTTGAGCTCGGCGGATATCTGGAGGATTCCGACCGGAGCCCAGAGATGGATATGGGCTGACCCGTACTGCCGGGGCCGAGGGCCGATACCGCAGACGGAGCCCAGAGATGGACATGGGTTGACTCGTACTGCCGGGGCCGAGGGCCGATACCGCAGACGGAGCCCCATATGGATGAGGATTTACGTGTCGATGCTTGGCACGGGTTTCATGATGTTTTACCATGATGTTGTTTATATCCTCATATTGCATACATGTTGTTTATTGTCATTGGGTGACGGGTGGACGGGTTCCACGCATATACAGACATAGATTATATACAGATATGGATCATATACAGACATGGATCATATACAGACTGGATTTACACTTATCATACTTCATTTGTATATATAACAGGGTATGAGGGCGCTGTTATATATACCCTTACACCAATATTAGTGGAATGGGACGCTAATATATGTGTATTGATATCATTTGATACTTCATCATATTTACTTCATACAGCATACCTTACATTCATGACATGTTATTATCTGAGTACTTGGCACCACATACATATTTAGATGTTACCTTGCCACCTTATTACACTCAGATGCACTCTTGTGGATTGTATTACTGATCGTTGACTTAGGATTATGTCTTGCATTCGATTTATCCTTGTAGATGTTTCTATTCACGAGTTGGCAACTCACCCCCGTTGTGCCACAGTTCTTGCAGGTTCTGCCGTACAGGTTTCTTTGCGGCATTCCTGGCACATTACTTTCTTGCGGGTGGCTTGCTTTTGGTAGGTGGATTCTTTCGCATCAAGAACCACCATTGTATTCCTTTTATTCATTGTATCTAGAAATTGTCCATCAACCAAAACTTGTATATTGTTTCAGACCTAGATTGTAGTGATGTATTATTCGACCTTAGAGTCGCGCTTAGTAGTATTGCGGTTTCTTGTTGCTTGAGCTTTCTTTTGGGTTTGATCCTCGCCACTTGGCGTTGTATACTATTGTTGCATGTGTGGTTGTGACCGTCGATTGACGAAGAGCTAGCTCCCGCTTGGGGATGCCCTTATCATTGCATATATATATTGTTGTTCTTGTTTTACCCCATTCGGGGCCATTTTTACAAAAGAAACTCTGCCGAAATTTTTAGAAAAGACTTACTGTTTTTAAAATGCACATTCGGCTTAGTTATTTAAAAACCTCGACTTCAAACCTGTATTTCTTTACTTCTTTAAACCGGTCTTCTTTACTTATTCTTAAAATGGTTTTAGATTTTCTGGGCTTTTGGCTTACTTGGATCAGATGGAGTCCGATAGGCTTCATATGGTTCAAGGGCCAGTCACGTGCTCTTTCGGGTCGTGACATCAATATTACAAATAAATACCATTTATTATGGAATTAGGATATTTTCAATAGAAATATCACAATATAAAATCTACATTTATTACAACTCTAAAAACGATTAATAAATATTTGGGGTGTATTTTGAAAACTATACAAAAGTATTTTTACATAAAACCCTCTCAAGTTCTATAAATTATCCTAAAGACCCTAGTAAATATAGGTTTAAGCGGGACCAATCTCTTGAGCCTCAGGGAGCCGAAGAAATGGGTGCTTGTCTATCTCAGGTAGACAATTAACAAACGGTATTATCAACACGGTAATCGTCTTTGAAAAAGACACAAATCCTGCCGCCCATGTGCAGCGGTTACCGATAACATCAAAACAATCAGGACTTTAATTTACTTTTTTAATTGTCTGACTCAGTTTGAGTCTCGTTATAATCTGACTTGAATATGATTCAAGTACAATCTACAATCTACAATATACAATCTACAATATACAGTCTACAGTCTACAATCTACAATCTTCAATATTACAATTCAACATGAATCCATGAATCCAATTCTCAATCTATCAACTTGACTTAACCGAATCATGGATATACATTCCATTTACATGGTTCTCCAGTTACATCCATTTACATGATTCTACGGTTACATCCGTTTACTGATATCATGGTTTCGGTCAGTCATCCAATTATACAATCAATACAATTTATAAGACAAGACAATACAAACAAGACATCTTGGGTTTTAAGGGGTAGACTGGTACGGAAGGTGTTAAAAGTGGCACGAGACTTCATTTTTAAGACACCTAATATAAATCCAATTGCCTTTGTTCCGGGTTGTATAACGGAGCCTTATACTTCCATTTGCATTTAGTCTCTGGCATATGAGACTCCTCTCGTATACACTGGCATCCTTCTGTATCAAGATACAAACAACAGCGTTAACACTAAATACAATATTATAACAATATAATACAACTTTAAAAGTTGCATTCTCTCTCTTTCTTTCTATTCTTTTTCTCCCTTAACCTTGGGACTTACCGAGCGACCTGTTCGCTGACGACATTCTCTTTCTTTCTTCTTTGAATGTCGTCAGGTGATCTGGACACATCAGAGATCGAGCCCACTGCTGAAGACTTGGACCAGTTCAGTGAAGACCCCGAGCTATAGTACATTGTACAATTTCCATTCAGTACTTTCATTTCTCTTATGCCATTGTTTTTTGTTCAGTTGTATTTACTTTTCATGGATTGTACAAAAGAATGTTAATAAATAAAGTTGTTGTTCAGTTTATATCTCTTGTCTCTTGTGCTTACTTTTATATTGCTTAGATACGCTTAGCGCACAGTAAATACGTAGCGGACCAGTCCCGTCCTCTTCCCTGTACACCGAGAAGCGGGGTGTGACAGGTTTTGTTGGCGGCCCATGCAGGTCAGAGCTGTATAGAACCATACTATGCAGTTCTATTCTGCGTGAACAACCTAAGCAATATAACACGAGAACCAGCAACTAAAACATTCTTTACAATCATGTTCCTTGAATCTTATCATTTCATATTATTTGAATCATATACTTTGAATCTGTCCTAACCTAAGTTTTTCATTCAAGGTTATGGATTCCCCGAACTACACCAGCACCAACTTCAACAACACTCCACCTCCACTACCAATCACACATGCCGTTCCTGCTCCACTCAATGAGCAAACAGTTCTGCTTGAGGCAATCCGCGGCCTCTTAGAGGGACAGCAGCAGCTCTTGAACCGTCCCGAGACTGAAGCACCTGGGGTAAAGCAATTCAGGGCTTTACATCCCAAACAGTTCTCAGGAAAGGGAAGCCCACTTGAAGCTGAGGAATAGGCACAAAGTATCGAGGATGATCTGGCAGCAGCACAAGTGCCAATTATAACTTGGGTTCGTGTGGCAAAATTACAGCTCACGGACAATGCACGGAACTGGTGGAAGGCGGAAGAAAGCCGTCTTGATCAGCCCATTGAATGGAAGACTTTTCGCGATAAGTTCGACGCGAAGTACTTCCCTGTGACTGTCAGGTTTGCCATGGAACAACAGTTCATTCATCTACAACAAGGTTCTATGTGGGTCAAGTCAGTAGATGAGTATGACGCTGAGTTCGCCATGCTCAGTCGATAAGATATGTCACAGTATTTCAAATTTTTAATATCATATACTACACAGCTAACACAAGACCATAACAGATTTGCGGCACACCTGATACCGACGGATGAGATCAGAGCCCGTCGATTTCAACAAGGTTTGGACACGGAAATCCAGGTTGCACTAGCCACAGGGAAATTTCCGACTCATGAAGATACTCTGGAAGCTGCCCGCAGTTATGAGGCAGTGATAAAGGCGAGGGGCAGACCCCAATCTGCCGGTTTGAAACGCCCTGCCACTCAAATAGCAGGAGGAGCCTCTTCCAGGCCATCGTTTGAACCCAGGAGAACTGAAGAAATTTGCCACTACTGCCATAGAAAGGGACACTTGTGGAATGACTGTAGACGCGCAAAAGGCCTGTGTCTAATTTGTGGCGCATCCAACCACGGAATTGGGAACTGTCCTTATAATAGCCGTCCAGCTCACACACACACCAACTACCCGCAGCGGCCAGCTATCCAGGCTCCTGCACCTCGTTATGCACTACCTGCTCCACCACTTGCATAGCCTACTCGCCAATTCTAACAAGCAATGAGGGACATGCCTAAAGGGCAGAGAAACAGGCCCCAAAGACAGAATGTGCCTCCAGCTAGAAGGAATGTACCACGGCGACAGACATTCACATTAGCAGCCGTAGAAGCCGAGACTTTAGGTCAAGGTAACATCGGTAAGCCTTTTTCATATTTTTAAAACCCTTGCACCACCTTGTTATTTTTTTTTTACACATTGTCAGTACTCCAGTCACCAAACTTTCCTTGAATTTATTGCACTTTCCTTTTACAAATTTCGAGAACGAAATTTTTATAAGGAGGGTAGAATGTAACAACCCCAAATTTCCTATACAAATTTTTTCAAAATATTTTTTCAAAAATCCATAAAGGGGTATTTTAGCCTGAGCACAAGATATAGGTAATTATTTTGCTTTTTAATTACAAGCTAAAAGAATGTAATAACTCCATTTTTAGTGTACAAAAATTTACTTTAAAACTAATGTATACTTGGAGTATTTACTTTTGCAGCTATCACTTTAATTAATTAAATAGCTCCATAATTACAAGAAGGAGCTTGTAGCTCATTAGTAATACCTTGCACTGCTGAACCAAACCACCAGAGTTCAAATCTCATGCCCCACATTATTTTTAATATTTATTTATTTTAAATTTTTTAGAAGCCTAACAGTCAACACGTGATAACTTCCAAAAACCCCACTACCCATGAAAACATAAATGCACTAGAGGCTACTTCAGGCGACCACCCACCTCCCGAGCCACCGACTCGGCCGAACTCGGCCGAGTCGGCCGGTCGGCCGAGTCATCAACAGATGAAATGTGCCTTTTCCCCTACCCAACTTCGCTGCTTGCTTCAATTATTGAGATCGTTTCCAGAGAGCCTTTAATACCTCTTTTACTCCATTTTTAATGATTTTTATACATTTTTACATTTTTTTTAATTAAAACCCTTCATCTACCCTAACCCTAACCTAACCCTATAAATATCACCCCTACCCTCTACCCTCTCACCCCAAACTCTGAGCCAACTCTCAAAAATTCTCAAGAAATCTTGTGTACTTTGAAATCAAGCACGAAGCGAAGCTACAGCGAATTTTCCGGCGAACTTCCGACGATCATTCTAGGAGCTCCTGGCAACGAAGCGACGCACCGACGACTCCTCCCGTTCTATCTCTTTCTCCTAGTTGTCCAAAACCCGTAAGTCCCATTCCTATCTTCCTTTTTTCCTAAAAATACGGATTTGCAAAACCCGACGGAATCGGAACAAATCCGATCCGATTCGGTTTTCTTATAAAACTTCACTTCTCGTTAATACAATTATGCAGAAACTCCATCATGTTGACTATTAAACACTAATCAACCAAATTGATCAAATTTCATTTCATAAAATGATGGCTATTTCACTTTAACGTATTTTTCATTTAAATACCACATTGTTTCAATTATACATTTAACTTCATTAAACTTGTTATATATTTAAGTAGATCACGAGGTAACGACCTATCTCCTCACACACTCATATGCAACATAGCATGATACCCTCGGGAACATAGAATACGGGAAATCGAAATCTTTACAAATAAATAACTTTTGAGCTAATAAAAAAATATCTAGACTCAGCCAATTAAGGACTGCCGCGCTCATTAGGACAGAGGAAGGTTGTGGGCATTCAGTCGTTTATCTAAACCTGACTTTGTGGTGACTAGGCTAGACAAGTGAGAAAGGTAACTTTAAAAGGCCCGTCTCACGGTGATTCGTGAGCGGAACCACCCTTTCTTCACTTGTACTTACCTGGCCACAATTGGCGGTGAAGAGGCGATTTGAGAGATATCTCACAACTTGTCGCTTTGGAACAATTAGGAGCAGTCTAGTTGACTTAGGAGACCCTAGAACATAGAATATGGGAAATCGACATCTTTACAAATAAATACCATAATTAATAAAACCGTTTTTCCTTAATGATTAATATTTATACAAATGTTTGCAAAGCGCCGCTACAACCCATTTGGGGAACCCGTTCGGGATGGTGCGGATTATCGCACATCCTTGGGCTTAGTAGTGCGGGATTCAGACATCCGCAAGGAGCATTCGGTCTCGAAAGATTTAAATATGACATCTTAAGAAAAACGAGATTTTTTAGAATATAATAAATATATTAAAATTTATTTTCATATATGTAATTCAAAAAAAATCTAATTTGAATTATTATAAATATTCTATCTTTTTCTAAAAATGTCACAAGAATCAGTTTACACTAAAATACCATGAATTCCATATAATCAATATTACAAATAAATACCATTTATTATGGAATTAGGACATTTTCACTAGAAATATCACAATATAAAATCTACATTCATTACAACTCTAAAGACGATTAATAAATACTTGGGGTGTGTTTTGAAAACTATACAAAAGTATTTTTACATAAAACCCCTTCAAGTTTTATAAATTACCCTAAGGACCCTAGTAAATATAGGTTTAAGCGGGACCAATCTCTTGAGCCTCAGGGAGCCGGAGAAGTGGGTGCTTGCCTATCTAAGGTAGAAAATTAACAAACGGTGTTATCAATATGGTAATCGTCTTTGAAAAAGACACAAATCCTACCGTCCATGTGCAGCGGTTACCGATAACATCAAAACAATCAGGACTTCAATTTACTTTTCTAATTGTCTGACTCAGTTTGAGTCTTGTTATAATCTGACTTAAATATGATTCAAGTACAATCTACACTATACAATATAAAATATAGAGTCTACAGTCTACAGTCTACAGTCTACAATTTTCAATATTACAATTCAATATGAATCTATGAATCCAATTCTCAATTTATCAACTTGACTTAACCGAACCATGGATATACATTCCATTTACATGGTTCTCCAGTTACATCCATTTACATGATTCTACGGTTATATCCGTTTACTGATATCATGGTTTCGGTCAGTCATCCAATTATACAATCAATACAATTTACAAGACATAACAATACAAACAAGACATCTCGGGGTTTAAGGGGTAGACTGGTATGGAAGGTGTTAAAAGTGGCACGAGACTGCATTTTTAAGACGCCTAGCATGAATTCAATTGCCGTTGTTCCGGGTTGTATAACGGAGCCTTGTACTTTCATTTGCCTTTAGTCTCTGGCATATAGAGTCTCCTCTCGTATACACTGGCATCCTTCTGTATCAAGCTACAAACAATAGCGTTAACACTAAATACAATATTATAACAATATAATACAACTTTAAAAGCTACATTCTCTCTCTTTCTGTCTATTCTTTTTCTCCCTTAACTTTGGGACTTACCGAGCGACCTGTTCGCTGACGACATTCTCTTTCTTTCTTCTTTGAATGTCGTCAGGTGATCTGGACACATCAGAGATCGAGCCCACTGCTGAAGACTTGGACCAGTTCAGTGAAGACCCCGAACTCTAGTACTGTTCCCCTCCGAATACAGAGACGCGACCACGTAGGTTCGTTTTTCCTGAGATTCGGGGCAGATGCTATTTAGTTTTATCCGTCCACCTCTCCGAAGATGCCAAGTTTATTTATGGCACCGTGTATCGGAGGTTTAGACGGATGCGGCCGATTTAGCAGACTTCGTCAGATTCCCCCTCGCTTGAGCGGTTTTTGATTGTGAGGACGCTCTTCCCTGCAGGCGCAAGCCCCTGCAGTTAATTACGCTACCGCATCGCGGTAACAACTTTCTCCTTCTCCAGAATTTCACTTCGTGTCGTGTGTGTTTGTTTTGTTTGTGGTTGCCCGTGGATTGTATACGGAGACAAATTTATGTCGTCGCCCGTAGGACATGAATTAGTCCAAATCCGTATTTTCTTAGATTTGGTTTTGGTGTTTTGGTCTAAAGATACGTTAGCCATTTTTTAGGCTAAAATCAACTTAAACGTTCGTTAAGGATCCTTTAGTCCGATTTGAGACTAAGATCAACTTAACGGGATCGTTTAAATCCGACAAGAGAGCATTTGGAGGCTCTATTGTTCCAGTTTAGGGACATAGTGGTCCATGAATGTATGGCCGTCGGGATCCGTCACCTCTCTGACGACGTTGAAGGATTACAACGACAGGTGTCAGAGGAGTTCAGAGATGTATCCTTGAACCAAAGTTGATTGGGGGATCTATAGTCCGATTTGGTACTAAAGTCTGTTTGAAGGTTTAAGAATACGTTAGCCATATTTGAGGCTAAGATCAACTTAAACGGGATCGTTTAGATCCGACAAAAGAGCATTTAGGTGCTCCATTGTTCCAGTTTAAGGACGTAGTGGTCCATTGCCAGTTTAGGGACATGGCGGTCCATTTTATTTGTGGCCGTCGGGACCCGTCACCTCTCTGACGTCGTTGAAGGATTACAACGATAGGTGTCAGAGGAGTTCGGAGTTGTATCCATGAACCGGATGTAAATTGATTTAAGAGAGCAGCCGTGCTCAGTCAATTTAATTTGAAGACTTATGGCCATGATTGGGATAAATCCAGTTGAGAATATTCAACGTTTTATTTGTGGTTGGCCTGTTAGGCCTTGGCTTGGGCTTTGCCCTCTGTTTAATAATGCAGTGCATTTTCTTTTGGCCTGTAAGGCCTATCTGATTTGGGCTCTGTCTCTTTATAAATGATGCACAGAATCTGTTTTTGTTTGGGCTCTGCCCTTCTTTAAAATAATGCATTGCATTTAATTTGGCCTGTTAAGCCTTTTTTAATTGGGCTTGGCCCTTCTGTAAATAATACAGTGCATGAATTATCTGACAGTAGCTTGTTAGGCGTTTTGCACCAATTATTAAGCGCAAGCGCGTGTGGAGGTGACACATGTCACGCTAGCGCAGTGCGCTGCGCCAGTGCGCTGCGCTGTTGCGGTATGACACGTGGCGCGCTTTGATGAGTTGCGCCAAGTTTAAAAAGTAATGCTCTATTTTTAAGAGCGCATAGCGCAAGTTATTATGGTGCTGACACGTGGCGCTCTCTGGTGGCTTGCGCCAACCCAGGAGCGCAACAGTGCAGTTTTTTGCAAGTGTAAGGCACTGTTTTAATTACTTAATCCAATTTTGGATTTAAGAGAAGAATCTTTAAGATTCCAGAACCAATGGTTCATAAAAAAGTGCAAGGCACTGTTATTATTTTTTATTTATTGAAGATCATTAATCTTGTGTTAGTTATATGTATGCCCTAGAGGCCATTACTGTACATACGATGTAAATTGTAATGGATGCTTGGACATATATAGGGATGACTTTCTTGCTCGACATGATAGTATGCTATCTGGTTGTACTTTATCTTAACATGTACTCTGATTGTCTCTATGTTACATGTTGATAAAGCCCTTAGGATCTGTACTCGACTACTGGGACTATGATGAGATCATACTAGTGGGGCCACGGTAGTCGACGAGTACATCCTATAATTGTTCCTAGTCGTGGGTGTATCGAGACAGGGCATCGATGCACCAGAGTAGACTAGTATATACGCATCTTGACCCATATGATGGGCGATGGATGATCCCATATCCATCGGTGTTTGACATCAAGGATGGTGTACGGGTGCTCAGTGGAGACTGGGTATACTGGACGGACTCGCCGAGAACTCCCAGATGGTATTATACCTCACGTCAGATGGCAGTTCTCCGGTGACACTGGTACAGATTAGTCTGTTGACCCGAGATCGTCATAGAGTCTTGTGTGATTCCCACTGTGCTTTGATTTCCATCATACTACGTCCAAGAGGGCGTGCAAAAAGGTGGCTTTTGGGTACAGTCCCGAATCACATAAAGGCAATGAGCGATAGGAGGGGATTCGTCTCTCCCGGTATAGGTTGTTGATGTTGTGCTGTGTTCGATTGGCTATAACAGGAAATCCCTGGCCAGGGTTGTTGAGATTTACTGATAAGTGTTATCAGTAGTTTCTCGAACCGTTATAGACCTCATATCGACACGACTTATCGAGCTACTGGGGTCTGACGTTTACCACCCCTAGGCGAGATATGCGACATATCAGACGACGAGACCGGACTGTACGGGAGTGTTACTGTTTTGATTCACAGGAGAAGTTACAGGCTTGCTTGTTGATCTTCTGAGCGCTCAATACCTGGGTGGCTGTTACGTTTAGCTGACCGCTTGCAGCTTGTGGGTGTTTGATATGATCATCACCTACTGCCGGCGTATTGACGATTCTTTAGAGTCCTACACAGAGGTTTCTTGGCTCAGGCAAAACGGAGTAGGAGCACATATGTGATATGTGCAGGACTGAGGATAATGCGATATGAGATACTGTATTCTATTCTCGCGATATTTGATATCAGCCGGGTCATCGGATCAAGTGTTGATTCGATGAATTGGTACGGATAAATATTAGTCGGTTATATGCGATATAACCGGATTGTCGGATCAAGTGTTGAATCGATAATTTAATGTATAATAATATATATGATATATTAAATTGCATTATCTAATATTAGCTCACTAAAAGATTCTTTTTCTCACTCGGGTAATACATGGATATATATGCGATATATGTTAAATGTATTATTTTATTTTGTTACGATAAATATTATATATGTGATATATAATATTGTAACATGATATGATTACTAATGCAACATTTTTTGTAGAGATTAAACATGGTTAGGGTTTGATTAGGGTTAAACCTTTCTAGATGTTTCTAGAAGGTTTTCTTTTTTGTTTTGGAAAAGATATTTTTGCATGATATTTCTTAACCCAACCACACCCTTTAACCCTAGTTCAATCTCTACAATGGTTACTTGACCATGGTTGCATAATTCATCATTATCTCCTTTGCATTATTCATCACAAAAGCATTCCATGATCATTGTTCATCTTCTTCCTTCTTCTTCTTTACTTACAAAGCTTTCTTGCTTTGATATTTGTGATGAAAATATGTGAGAAAAAAATAAATAAAGAGAGAAAAAATCCTACTTCATCATCCTCATCTTCCCTTGCCCTTTAGATGAGAGTGTTCACTCAATTTTAGTGAGTGTTAGCTTGTGTTAATGAAACTTCAAGGTAAATCATCTTTGTATCGAAGATCGGAAGCAAGACTGCATCTTTCTCTTCGTGGAACCTCTCGAGAGTCCGGAACCCGATGATCGCAGCGAAGGGACCACAACACGGAGCTTATGAAGTGAAGAACCGGATCTACAAAGGTTGTAATCCCTCTCACTTAGTGTTAAAGTGTTTAACATGTTAGTTTTTGCTTAATCTCTAGTTTAAAGATCCGTATTCGGGTTGTTCGGCACGGCTAAAATTTTAATTGGGCATGGTTGATGCCTCGTGGACCCTTGTGTGCGTGCATAGCAACCCTACAGTGGTATCAGAGCCAAGCTAGAGTTTTAGGCGAAGTCTAGACGAAGTTTAAAGTCCGATCGAACGCCGAAACCCCGACACGGAACCCTCTCTGTACATTTTTCAAAAATGTGGTTTTTTCTGAATTAAAAATTCTCAGAAAATTAAGCAGGAAAAACTAAGAATTACTGTGAAGTACGGACCTCTAACTCGAAAATTTGACCGCGGAACCGCGGCGAAACCATGGGTTTTGCGGCGGTTCCGCGGTCAAAATTTGGACTTAGTCCCTGAAATTTCATTTAATTATTTTTAGGCCCTTTATTGTTAATTTTTTCTGGGAATATTTTAATTCCACTCAAGTGTTGAGTTTTCAAGGGTTGTATTAGGGAATCGTTGATTCGATCGGATGATTTAACTTTGTTTAGTTTGTCCGGATGTTTTTTAGAAACTGTTAAAAAGTTCGAACGGATATCAATAACTCACTTTTTCCCCTGTCGGAAAATTTTTCAAAAGTTGGATTTTTTCTCGTGTTTAAGAACGTTCTAAGTCGTGCAAGTAACGCGGTGGACCCTCTAGAAGACAACAAACCTTAACTCGATTATGTGACCGTCTTGAACTGCCTTTTGAACCTTAGGGTTTGGGGCAGTACGGCGTGCCACATGTGAGGCGTTGGCTTGACCCTTCTACGGCTGGACCATTGGTACTGTGGCATGTGATGGATGTTTTTAAACTGATTTCAAGTGTTGAGATATATTGGGGAAATCTTGGGTGTTTGATTATTCGATCGGAAAGTTTAACTTTGTCTATTTATCTGGAATGTGATACAATAATTGGAATCCACAGGTAGTTATGAGATAACTAATTTGAATATTATAAACATAGCAGTTTAGTCTCAGAAGATCGGCTGCCACGGAATTTTGATGCGATCAAAAGTCCGTCGCAATCACGTAGCGTACGCGGATACTCGCCGGGTAAACTTAATAGACAGCTACGCCCCATAGCCCCGACCAAGTGACTGTAGGAGAACCCCCATCGCCAAAAGCATCCGTTCGGGTGCTTGCGGCAGCGGTGTTCCGCCTTAGTGCACTTTGTCGACGGCATCCGGGGGTGCGGCCGTCTACTAAAGTTTGCGACGAGCATTCGATCATAATGTCGGGAATCTTGTTGAATTGCCCGAGTTGATATTGAAAAGAGTTTTCGATAATGAGACTAAAATGCGGGGTTTATAATTGTTAGGCATGCGATGTCTAAGGAATTCATTTGGTTAGGCATGCGATGTCTAAAGAGGTTGCGGATTCCAACTGTTGTGGTTTTACACTTTCTTTTCTGTGACCGTAAGCGTAGTATGTGATGTATCGCCGGCTTCGTTGCTATACATCAACGACAATCGGGATACGCATACTTGCTTACGTTGATGATATGAGATATTATGTGTTGCTGTGATATGTTATATTGGATCGTCGCGTTTGAATAGCCGGGGGTTTTATGTGAGATGAGAGTTTTTTTCTTTTTCATTCATGTAAAATTCATTTTTATGTAATATTCTTTTATTGGGGCACTTCCAGGTTGCGGAAGATGTCACAGTTGTATATTGTTTACTTTTCCGTATTAGGTAGACCCAAGGAGGGGAGCACAAGTAATCTGGTTCTAGGGTCCAGTGGGAGACCATCTCGAGGAGTCGGGACCGGGTCTCCTAACCCTAGAATTGGCTGTGTTGCTTGCCGCTCTCGTAGGGGTCTAGGGATGTGGGTTTGGCTATTCATCGCGACCGTGGAATCCTTGTTTTATACATGCTCGTATTGAAAACACGGACGTCCTAGTATATCCAATATTTCATATATGTTCTTCTGCTGCAATGTTCTGTAATGAGATCATATTACTGCCTGAGATGAATGTTTATAGTATATATATGAGATATATGTTATATTGAAGATTTCGTTTCAAATGTGATGCTTGCGAAGCATATTAAAATGGGACTTCATTAATGAGATTAATGAAATAAAAGAAACCTAAGATGTTGTAGAAACTTGTTTATTAAAAACCGGTAGCTCTAGTTCTTACTTTGCATCGCGGTGTTCCTTGTAGAACATCCTGCACCTTATTCGATAAGGAAAGGACCGAGATCCCTTCACCAGGAGTGACTCCTTTAGCAATAACCGGCAGATGCTACAAACTCGGTTTGTCTTTTGATTGCTTCTATAGTTCTTGCTTTGCATAGTGGTATTTGTGAAATATCCTGCACCTTATTCGATGAGGAAAGGGCCGACGATCCCTTCACCGGGAGTGACCCCTTTAGCAAAACTAGAAAAGCCTCAAAAACACTCCATTTAAAATCACTCGATTCTACAACGATATCAAGTTCATTGCGCAAAGGGTTTTCTTAAAAACCTGTCGTAGCCCTCCGTCATTTCAGATAAGTACTAGTTAGTATTCGTGCTGCGGTAGTTTGGCCTCCGTCAAGACGTAGTGTACGGTAGCTGACTAGTGCTTATCTGCTAGCATATGATGCGATTGGATTAGGGTATTCGTACGGCGTTGTTTGGCCTCCGTCAAGGGTCGTGCGGGTGGGTTGAAATCAATCAGGAAATGACGGGTTGAACTTGACTAGCGGACTATGGGTAGTTTGGCCTCCGTCAAGGTCATAGGACGCTAGGGGAAAAATATTATTGGGAATTTCAAGTGTTGAAATTTGCAATGAGATTGCATACCTTCTATGAGATAGTTGGATCCCGATACCCGCTGCGAGTAAGAGTTACTCCTGGGAGAGTTTTACACATTAAAATTAGCCGATCAAGTAGGTGTCTAGAAAGGTGTCAACGGGGTTACGCCTCTGGGAAAACGAGGTTTACATTAATTAGGTTCGTGCGAAAGCACGGGGGACCTCCCTCAAAGTACCGACACTAGCCTGGCTGAAAGATTGGCAAACTTGTAGCGTGTAATTAATCCCGACTAGTCTTTCCTTTTAGGGTTTGAAGGAAGATTTGATTAAAACAGTGGGAGACATCCTGATTAGATATATTAGATAACCAATCTAATCTTGCAAGAGCATACGCTGAGTGTTTTCTTCTCTCTCTCTCCAGGTAGCGACCATTTCACGCCTTAATCAAGATAATAAAACGGATATATTGACCGAACCCGCTTGTTATACTGAGCTGGGGAACGTTGGTCCCGCTCCAACTTATAATTGTTATAAGACAGAGCAGGAAATTGGGGAATACCAGATTTCCCGTGCCCCCCAAACGAAGAAAATGCATGTTGATGCATCATCTTCGGGTGTGTTCATTACAGAGAACTGTTTCTTAGTAACCTTTACGAACTGGGTATGTGATACCGGATCAGGATCCCGCATATGTAATCTGTTACATGGGCTACAGATAGGTAGAGAACTGAGAACGGGTGATAAGTTTCATGAGACAGAAAACGGTGCAAGTGTTGCAGCCAAGTCTGTTGGTCGCTATCACCCTGTATTACCAGAATACATTGATTCTGAACAAATGTTATTAGATACCGAACCTGATATACAAAATCATATCAGTCTCTTTATTAGTAAAGAAATGATTTAATTTTGTATTTTTGGATAATGTTTTGAACATTTCCTATATCAAGAGTTGATCGGTTCAGGCACGTTATTTAAAAGCATTGACGTTCTAAATCAAACTACAGTTCTTAGTATACAGAACACACACGAGAGGAAGAGTTCAGAAATGAACGAATCCTTCTTGAGGCATTGTAGACTAGGTCATATCAATGCGACCCGGCTAGCTAAGTTACATTTAGATGCATATTTAAATCTGTTTGAATTTACATCTTGTGAAACTTGCCGGTCATGTCACAAAGATAAGATGACTATAGCTCTGTTTATTGGAAACAGAGAAAGAGTTAGTGAACTCTTGGGATTGATACATGCTGATGTATGAAAGTCTCCTGTCTACACATGCCAAGACTGGTTCTTTGTACTTCATTACATTCTATGATGATCTCTTAAGATTCAGACATATGTTCCTGCTGAAACACAAGTCCGAACCTTTTGAGATATTCACAGAATATAAGTTAGAAGTAGAGAACCAAAATACGGGTATAAGTATTATGTCCTTTAATGAGATCAAGGAGGAGAATACTTGAGCACGGAATTCCTGGACTATTCTAAAGGAGAATGAGATTCTCTCAGCATTACTCCTTCATATACACCACAGCACGTCGGTGTATCGGGGCGGAGAAATAGCACCCTATTTGATATGGTGTGCTCTATGATGAGTACTACTGAGTTTCCTATTTCCTTTTGGGAGTTATGCACTTGAGAAGCTGCATACCTATTGAATAGGGTTCAAATCAAATCAGTTGCCTAACACTTCATATGTGATATGGAAAGGGAGGAGCCCATATCTTATGTTTGTTAAGATTTGGGGTTGTCCGGCCTATGTCTAAAAGCAAAATCCGGACAAGCTCGAGGCAAGTTCTGTTATGTAGAACTGGAAATGTTCCAGCTATACAAACTGCAGCTGATGATTTGGTAGAACCAAAGGATTCAATAGTTTCCAACGAACCTCAGCCTCTCCGCCGATCTAGGAGGATTGCTCACCTACCGAGAGATACTTCGGTTTCTCTATGACAGTGGGAGCGAGAATTACATCATAAGATGATGACCCAACTAGTTTCGAGCTGGCCATCAGGAGTGGGACTCTGTAAGAATGGCTGGATGCTTATCGATCTGAGATGGAATCCTTATACACCAACAAAGTATGGACTTTGGTTGCTTTATCTGAAGGGTTAAATCCCCATCAGGAGCGAGTATATCTTGAGAAGATTACTTGGTGTACATGGAAAAGTTGAGACATTCAAAGCTATGCTTAAGTCCATCCAGATCCTACTTGCCACGGCTACATACTATGACTACGATATCTGGTGGTTGGGTGTCATGACTGCTTTTCTAAATAATGTTTTAGAAGATAGCATCTATAAGTACACAGCCAGAGGGCATCGTAGACATTGGGAGCAGCGAAAATGTGTGCAAGATGTTTTATATGATAAAGCAGGCATCGCGGAGTTGGAACATCTGTTTTGATGTGGTAGTCAAAGAGTTTGACTTCATCGAAATGGTAGATGAACCTTGTATATACAAAAAGGTTGTAGAGAGTATGGTGGTGATCCTCGTAGAGTACGTGGATGACATACTTTTGATAGGGAAGGAGTTTCCTATGCTACGCTCAGTCAATCTCCGCTTATCACAAGGATTCTCCATATAGGATCAAAATGATACCTCCTAAATCCTGAGTTTTTGGATCTATGAGATAGATCTAATTGGATGTTAGGATACTCATTAGTTGTAGTGAGATGGTATCAATCGATCCTGGGAAGAATCACTGGAAAGGTTCCAGGGTGATAAGAACGACTGAATGTCAGTCGCAGGCATTGTCTATACCCTCAGTGGAGGGATGGTTTGTTAGAAGAGTTCCAAGCTAGATACCTTGACTTACTAGACGATTAAAGGCAAGATACATCGTTACCAAGGATACTACCAAAGAGGCAGTCTGGATATTTATAAGTTCATGAGATGAACTTCGTTCCTACCATTGTGTGACAATGGAGTTGTGGCTTATGCCAAGGAACCCCCGTCCCATCAGAAATCCAGATATAATTCTTAGGCAGTATCACCTGATCATGGAGATGGTTGATCTCTAGGGAGATCGAGGTTAGGAGAGTAGACATAGAGGACGACCGCGCGGATCCACTCACAAAGGCCTTTTTCCCAGTAGAGACTTTTATGGGATGGTTGAGTATGAGATACTTCAACTGCAGCTAATTATAGGGTATGCGATACCACAACAGATGGCCCTAGTGCAAGTGGGAGGTTGTTAGTTATATGTATGCCCTAAAGGCCATTACTGTACATACGATGTAAATTGTAATGGATGCTTGGACATATATAGGGAGGACTTTCTTACTCGACATGATAGTATGCTATCTGGTTGTACTTTATCTTAACATGTACTCTGATTGTCTCTATGTTACATGTTGATAAAGCCCTTAGGATCTGTACTCGACTACTGGGACTATGATGAGATCATACCAGTGGGGCCACGGTAGTCGACGAGTACATCCTATAATTGTTCCTAGTCATGGGTGTATCGAGACAGGGCATCGATGCACCAGAGTAGACTAGCGTATACGCATCTTGACCCATATGATGGGCGATGGATGATCCCATATCCATCGGTGTTTGACATCAAGGATGGTGTACGGGTGCTCAGTGGAGACTGGGTACACTGGACGGACTCGCCGAGAACTCCCAGATGGTATTATACCTCACGTCAGATGGAGGTTCTCCGGTGACACTGGTACAGATTAGTCTGTTGACCCGAGATCGTCATAGAGTCTTGTGTGATTCCCACTGTGCTTTGATTTCCATCATACCACGTCCAAGAGGGCGTGCAAAAAGGTGGCTTTTGGGTACAGTCCCGAATCACATAAAGGCAATGAGCGATAGGAGGGGATTCGTCTCTCCCGGTATAGGTTGTTGATGTTGTGCTGTGTTCGATTGGCTATAACAGGAAATCCCTGGCCAGGGTTGTTGCGATTTACTGATAAGTGTTATCAGTAGTTTCTCGAACCGTTATAGACCTCATATCGACACGACTTATCGAGCTACTGGGGTCTGACGTTTACCACCCCTAGGCGAGATATGCGACATATCAGACGACGAGACCGGACTGTACGGGAGTGTTACTGTTTGGATTCACAGGAGAAGTTACAGGCTTGCTTGTTGATCTTCTGAGCGCTCAATACCTGGGTGGCTGTTACGTTTAGCTGACCGCTTGCAGCTTGTGGGTGTTTGATATGATCATCACCTACTGCCGGCGTATTGACGATTCTTTAGAGTCCTACAC
This sequence comes from Agapanthus africanus, assembly GCA_030015575.1. NCBI lineage: Eukaryota > Viridiplantae > Streptophyta > Magnoliopsida > Asparagales > Amaryllidaceae > Agapanthus > Agapanthus africanus. Next base: position 20,259,473 of record JASDDO010000028.1, on the reverse strand, counting down.
AGAGGTTTCTTGGCTCAGGCAAAACGGAGTAGGAGCACATATGTGATATGTGCGGGATCAAGGATAATGCGATATGAGATACCGTATTCTATTCTCGCGATATTTGATATCAGCCGGGTCATCGGATCAAGTGTTGATTCGATGAATTGCTACGGATAAATATTAGTCGGTTATATGCGATATAGTCGGATTGTCGGATCAAGTGTTGAATCGATAAATTAATGTATAATAATATATATGATATATTAAATTGCATTATCTAATATTAGCTCACTAAAAGATTCTTTTTCTCACTCGGGTAATACATTGATATATATGCGATATATGTTAAATGTATTATTTTATTTTGTTACGATAAATATTATATATGTGATATATAATATTGTAATATGATATGATTACTAATGCAACATGTTTTGTAGAGATTAAACATGGTTAGGATTTGATTACGGTTAAACCTTTCTAGATATTTCTAGAAGGTTTTCTTTTTTGTTTTGGAAAAGATATTTTTGCATGATATTTCTTAACCCAACCACACCCTTTAACCCTAGTTCAATCTCTACAATGGTTCATTGACCATGGTTGCATAATTCATCATTATCTCCTTTGCATTATTCATCACAAAAGCATTCCATGATCATTGTTCATCTTCTTCCTTCTTCTTTGCTTACAAAGCTTTCTTGCTTTGATATTTGTGATGAAAATATGTGAGAAAAAGATAAATAAAGAGAGAAAAAATCCTACTTCTTCATCCTCATCTTTCCTTGCCCTTTAGATGAGAGTGTTCACTCAATTTTAGTGAGTGTTAGCTTGTGTTAATGAAATTTCAAGGTAGATCATCTTTGTATCGAAGATCGGAAGCAAGACTGCATCTTTCTCTTCATGGAACCTCTCGAGAGTCCGGAACCCGATGATCGCAGCGAAGGGACCACAACACGGAGCTTATGAAGTGAAGGACCGGATCTACAAAAGTTGTAATCCCTCTCACTTAGTGTTAAAGTGTTTAACATGTTAGTTTTCGCCTAATCTCTAGTTTAAAGATCCGTATTCGGGTTGTTCGGCACGGCTAAAATTTTAATTGGGCATGGTTGATACCTCGTAGACCCTTGTGCGCGTGCATAGCAACCCTACATCTTGTTCTTAGATCAATGATTTATTCAAAAGAAATTCTTCTTTTTAAAAGGTCTTTACCTTTCTTTTCTTCTTGAGTTCTTCTCACAATTTTTCTGAGCTCTCTCTATTCTCTGTGTTGTTGTTTTTGATTTTTATGTTGATGTCTTTTGAATTTGGGGTCTACAGGCCTTTATATAGTGCCCATCAATTTGTTAAATTTGTTAAAGAGATCCTTCTCTGAGTGATTTAGGGAATTTTCCCCACCGTTGGATTTTTGATCCAAGCGATTCTGTTTTACAGAAGACAATCTTCTTGTTTTAACAAGAACAGAAAGATCTTACTAGAATTTTAATTCAGTTTGGCGCAAACGCACCAGCGCTTGCCACGTGTCGCGCAGCGCGACTGCGATGCCACGTGGCGCGTAGCGCAGAGCGCAAGTCAGCTGAAGCGTTGCTTCTTTAATTTTTTAATTTTCATTTTAATTTTCAGAACAGAGCCTTACTCTGATTGGGGGAAACAGAAGCGTTGCTTCGTTTTCCGCCTCGGAATTTGAACAGAGCTTTGCTCTGATTGGGGTAAACAAATGCCCCCACACCGTTGCGCTTACGTGGCCTCAAACGTGAGCGCAACGGTGGCAGAATTCCAACCGTTGCGGCAACTTTTGGAAGTTGAAAGGGAATTTGATGCCTATAAATAGGACCTTTGGTCCTCAATAGATGATTATCATTTTTAGAATTTTTACTTTCAAAACTTCAGAGCCTTACTCTTACCTTCAAGAACTCCCAGAGTTAGATTTTCTTTAAAAGTAACTTTTTAGGTAAAAATTAATCTTGAATTAAATTAATTTTAATTAATAGAGCCTTGCCCTCATAGATCTTTTGATCTAAAGAAAACCCCTTTGGGATTTCACCAATAGAGCCTCGCTCTCAAGAATCTGTTTTAGGGTTTCTTAACCCATGAACAGAGCTTTGCTCTTTGGCAAAATATAGATCTCTTTGATCTAAAAAAAATTAACTCTTAAGAATTTGAATATGGATAATGAAGATTAAAAATGGAGTTTTGTCTTTAATGGATTATATCATCTTTTAATAGTAAAGCTCTCAGGGTTCTCGGGGAATTTCTTTAAATTCCCTCATTATTGGATTTTGACAGTCACTCCTGTTTGCAGAGCATTGCTCTCGAGGAGTTTAACTCTCTGTGTCCTTTTTTATCGCTAATCTTCCTGTGATGTTTCCTTCAGGCATTATGGCGGTGCGTCTATACAGTCTGCACGAGCTCATCACCTATGAGGATATCCGCGCACAGGGTCATCATCAAAACCAGGAGTTTACAGATGCCCAGTGTGCGGAGGTTATGGGTCGTCTGAACGCGCGTGTTGGTTGGCTGCTCCCTCGCCGTTCTGCTCACTTGAAAGTCGTGCTGGGAGCAATTTGGAGAGCACTCCTGGGGTTCCACGAGGCCATGTCGCTTAATGTGCTAGATGATGCCGAAGACAAGGTGCATTCAGCGCACCTGTCGGGGCTAATCTCGAAGAAACGACGGGATAGCCTTATCAACATTCTTCACCAAGTTTTTCAGCAGACGACAATAATCGCTGCTTATCGGAGGATAGGGGGCCTTGCCGAAGATCTTGACACACGTGAGCGCGAGAGGCTGTGCACGAGAATAATCAGAAAGGCCAGAAGAACTCTAGATGGCCTTACTTTTGAATTCCTCAATCCGTGCCCTGGATCTGAGATTATACCATTGTAATAATTTGAATAATGTTTTTGCTTCATTTCTTTATATTGTAAGGACCCTTTTCAATATGAATGGAAACTTTTTATTTCAGCTTGTCTTATTTCTCGTCCTGAGTCTTCTGCCCATGCACGAATGAGTGTGTCTCGAACGCTTAATCAAATGCACATTGGATGTTCTTTCTGTCGCTTTCTTCTTTCTCTTATTATCAGCATGCTGTCTTAATAAACATGGTTGACAGATAATAGAGTAAACATCTTGGTTTCTTCAAGAGATAGCGATGGCTTAGGCCGCAGGTTCAGATCTGCTGCCTAAGAATTTTCAACTCTATGAGCCGTGAGGGTCCCGTAGAGACTTTTCTCCCTACGGATCGAGAGGATCTCGTAGGTGGATTTTCTCCTTAGGAATCGTGAGGATTCCTAAGTTTGTTTTCTCTTATAAGTCGTAAGGATCCTATAAGAGAATTTTTCCCTCTTACGAGTCGAGAGGACTCGTAAGTGGTTGTTTCCCTCCTTGTCGAGACTCGAGTTTTGAGAGTGAGACCCGTGGATAGTATGCAAGAGACCGTTTTGGGCCGACTTGCAAGATCCCAGTGCTTAGGAAACAGGTTTTTTTTATCCCCGCTGCCTAAGGCTTTTCCTCACGAGTCGAGACGAATCGAGCAGTTCTCGTAAAGACATCAATTTCCTCACGAGTTGAGATGAATCGAGCATTTCTCGCAAGAATATCCTAACATCACAGTTAACCTCTGCTCTTTACGACAGAAGTCTGTTAGGGTCTGTGGTACTTAGGGTTTTGGCCGTCGTACGGTCGCATCAGCTGATATATTCCTCGATATGCAATCGTGCTGTTCGAGTAGCCCTGCGACTGCCGTGTCTTTGATCCCTTCGGGGGCTGGACAAGACGTCTTCAAGCAATCCTCCTTGGCAGTTTGACCGTCGGAAGAGCAAGCGTTAGGAATGTTGCCATGCCGCTTTTTACTTGAGGTTAGGCTCATTTTGGAGAGCCCCGATGAGTCATAACCACTCCGCGCTGGTGTGGGATGATCTCCGATAGTCTTTCAGGTTTTATGTGAGTTGCCGTCAAGACCCTGAAGCTAGGAATTTGGCCTTTGCTTCATTTGCTGGCATGGCGTCTGCTGTATTGAGACGAATGTCGTGGTTGTCTCTATGTTGCTGGTGAACCGTCGAGGTTTGGAACTAGGGATTTTTCCATGGCTCCGTTAGTTTGATTGTCGCGTATGAACCCTGCTGGAGGAAGAACGCTAGGGTGACATCTCGTCTGCTGTATCGAGACGAACGTCGCGGTTGTCTCTAGGTTGCTTGTGAACCGTCGAGGTTTGGAACTATGGATTTTGCCGTGGCTCCGTTTGTTTGATGATTTTGCGTCTGCTGTGTCGAGACGAACGTCGAAGTGGTGACCATTCCGCACTGGTGTGAGATGATCTCCAGTTGTCTTTCAGGCTTTATACGACTCGCCGTTAAGACCTTGAAGCTAGGAATTTGGCCTTCGCTTCGTTTGCTTTGTCACGTCCGAATCCTGTTGGAGGAAGAACGCTGGGGTGACATCTCGTCTGCTGTATCGAGACGAATGCCGAGGTGGAGCTGGGATTTTGCCGTTACTCCGCTTGTTTGACCATGGGGTCTTTCGTTAGCGTTGTATCTGCATCTTGATGAACTGCGAAGGGACGCCATTGTTAACATCTTGTCTGCTGTATCGAGACGATTGTTGAGATGAAGCTGGGATTTTGCCGCCGCTTCGCTTTGTTTCGACCGCAAGGTCTTTTGTTGGCGTTGTATCTGCATCTTGATGGACTGCGAATGAACGCCTTTGTTAACATCTCGTCTGCTGTATCGAGACGATTGTTGAGATGAAGCTAGGATTTTGCCGTCGCTTCATTCTGTTTCGACCATGAGGAATTTTGTTGACGTTGCGTCTGCATCCTGCCGGACTGCGAAAGAACACCGTTGTTGACATTGCGTCTGCTGTAACGAGACAAATGCTGAGGTGGAGTTGGGATTTTGCCATCACTCCGCTTTGTTTCGACCATGGGGTCTTTCGTTGACGTTGCGTCTGCATCCTGCTGGACTGCGAAGGAATGCCGTTGTTGACATTGCGTCTGTTGTAACGAGACGAATGTCGAGGTGGAGCTGGGATTTTGCCGTTACTCCGCTTGGTGATATTACGTCTGAGTCCTGTTGGAATGAGGAAGATCACCGCTGCTGATTCTTAGGCTGTAGATATTGCCATTAAGATTTAGAACTAGGGACTATGTCGTGGCTCCGTTTCGTTGCGACTCTGAGGTTAGTTGTTGACGTCATGTCTGCATCTGGTTGGAATAAGGAGAAACGCCATTGGTGATCTCTAATTTGTCGATATCGACGTCGAGACCCTGAAGCTAGGGATCTTCTTTTTGCTCCGTTTGTTGACATTGTGTCTGCAATATTGCGACAAATTTCGAGATTGTCTCAAGGTTGTCTATGAACCGTCGAGATTTGGCTTTGCTTTCTGATAGAGCCTGATGGGGAAGTATGGTTCCCTCTTTGTTTGTGCCCCTGGATTGTATACAGGGATCGATGTGATCTCACCTGTAGGGCAAAAGGTTTCATTCTTTCATCATTTTTTTTATTCTTTCCGCGATGCTTTATCATTTCATCTTTTATATCGCGAAGGTCGCGATTGCCCAATCATTTCGGCTATTTTTCGCGGTGCCCAATCATTTCGGCTGTTTTTTTTTACTCGCTGCTTTTTATTGCGAGTTGCCCAATCATTTCGGCTATTTATTTTATTTTCACTCGCTGCTTTTTATTGCGAGTTGCCCGATCATTTCGGCTATTTTGCATGCATGCGTTTTTACTTGCTGATTTTATTTACAAGTTGCCCCATCATTTCGGCTATTTCGTATGCATGTGCAGCTCGCAGGTTTTTTATCACGAGTGTGGAACTTGAAATCCGATGCCAATCTTAGCATCAGCATAGCTACGACTGGAATATTGCCAGGAGCGAATCATCATTTGCCATGAAAGGGCTTGGAATTTGATACCGGTTTAGGCATCAGCATCGCTACAACTGGGATATTGCCAGGAGCGAATCATCATTTGCCTCTGTCGATGTCAAACAAAGGTGGCTTAGCGAACAGGGTTAGGGTCCTGTCGACTAAGGCTTTTGACTTCATGAGCCGTAAGGGTCTCACAAAGGTATTTCTCCCTACAAGTCGTAAGGATCTCGTAGGTGTGTTTTCTCCTTAGGGATCGTGAGGATTCCTAAGTGTATGTTCCCCTGTAAGTCGTAAGGATCTTACAAAAGGGTTTTCTCCTTATCAATCGAGAGGACTTATAAGGGTTGTTCACCGTATGGACATATCCCCAGTCACGGATGGGACTTGGTTAGGGAAATGTTTATTCGCGCCCGTGGATCGTATACAAGGGTCAGTATTGAGCCACTTGTAGAGCATTATCGAAGGTTGTGGGGGTTGCTTAAGCACAGATTTAGGTCTCTGTAACTTAAGACTTTCAAATCTTATGAGCCGTGAGGGTCCCATAAGAGAGTTCTCCTTATGAGTCGTGAGGATCTCGCAAGTGTAATTTCTCCTTCGGGATCGTGAGGATCCCTAAGTGTGTTGCTTCCCTATGAGTCGTAAGGATCTCACGCGGGTGGTTTCTCCTTACAAGGTCGAGAGGACCCTGCAAGTGTCTTTTAACGAGGTTGTGCCCTTTCGGGTTTTCACAAACACTCGCCGGTAGCCCTGCTGTTTTTACTCACGGAGCCCTTTCGGGTTTTCATCCGTGCCCCTTTTGCTTATGGACATACCGTCTTCTCTTCTTTTTTTTAATTCTTTTTTATTCTTTTTTTTTAAACGAGATCTCGCTCTTCCGGGTTTTTACAAATACTCACCGGTAGCCCTGCTGTTTTTACTCACGGAGCCCTTTCGGGTTTTCATCCGTGCCCGTTTTGCTTATGGACATACCATTTTTATTATTATTTTTTTATTCTTTTTTTATTCTTCTTTTTTTACTCTCGTCAGCCTGAGGATGCTGCGGTAGTAGTTTAAAGACGTTTTGGTCGTTTGCAAGTTTTAGGACATTGCGGTCCATCATTAGTTTAAGGAAGTTTCGGTCCGCCGTTAGTTTTAGGACGTTTCGGTCCGCCATTAGTTTAAGGACGTTTGGTCCGCCGTCGCCGTATTTAAGGCGAATCTCTAGTTTACTGACTTTTCGGTCTATGGGGCTTTCTCTCTGACTGAGCATGATGCCCCCGGCGTATCCATCTTTCTCGGAGCGTGCGGTTGTGGCGGGCCCACCTTCCAGTTTTCGGAGATGACGAACTGGCCCGGTTGGTATTGGTCTTCAACCTAGTTTTTGAAGACGTAGCAATTCTCGATCAGGTGACTTACCGTTTGGTGGTAAAGGCAATAATTGAGATCTTTAACATCGCCTGGCCGCAACGGACGTTTTGGACTTGGTAGATTGATGATTCTGTCGCGCACTGCCAGTTCGAACAGTCTCCTCGTTTTATTTTGAGGAAATGAGTAAGGACGTCCTAGCCTTTCCTCGAGGGATATGCGTGGACGCATATTGTTTTGATGAACAAACGGTCTAGGGCCCCTTGACTGTTGTTGAGTATTGGCGACGAAGGTCATTTTTCCCTTTCCTTTATCCTCTTTGTTCACTCCATCGTTTGCGGGTCCGAGATTCTTTCCGGGTAGTATTCCCTTGCACGGATGAATGTTCTCATAATTCTTCAATTCTTCGGAGATGGATTTCTTGAAGAGAGGGTTGAAGGCCGTTTTTTCATCGGGGTCATTCCTATGACAATTGCCGGCGACTCTTTTATGCTCATATGTCGTATTTTTTCGCTGTCTACAAGCTTCCCGCTTTGTTCTGTTGACGTAATGCCTGTGAGTGACATACATGTTCCCCTCCGAATGGCGGCGCACAAGACTGCGAGGTCCTGACGCTGAGATTCGGGGCAGATGCTATTTGGTTTTATCCGTCCACCTCTCCGAAGATGCCAAGTTGATTTATGGCACCGTGTATCGGAGGTTTAGACGGATGCGGCCGACGTAGCAGACTTCGTCAGATTCCCCCTCGCTTGAGGGGTTTTTGATTGTGGGGACGCTCTTCTCTGCAGGCGCAAGCCCCTGCAGTTAATTACGCTACCGCATCGCGGTAACAACTTTCTCCTTCTCCAGAATTTCACTTCGTGTCGTGTGTGTTTGTTTTGTTTGTGGTTGCCCGTGGATTGTATACGGAGACTAAGCGATATCGTCGCCCGTAGGACGTGGATTAGTCCAAATCCGTATTTAATTAGATTTGGGTTTGGTGTTTTGGTTTAAGGATACGTCAGCCGTGCTTGGGGCTAAGATCAACGTAAACGTCCATTAAGGACACGTTAGTCCTGTTTTAGACTAAGATCGATTTAACGTGGTGATTCATTTAATATATGGCCGTCGGGACTCATCACCTCTCTGACGTCTTTGAAGGATTACAACGATAGGTGTCAGAGGAGTTCAGAGATGTACCCTTGAACCAAAGTCGATTTGGAGTTTTATAGTCCATTTGAATGTTTAAGGATACGTTAGCCGTGTTTGGGGCTAAGATCAACTTAAACGGGACCGTTTAGATCCGGCAAAAGAGCATTTGGAGGCTCTATTGTTCCAGTTTAGGGACGTGGTGGTCCGTGTTCCAGTTTAGGGACGTGGTGGTCCGTGTTCCAGTTTAGGGACGTGATGGTCCGTATTCCAGTTTAGGGACGTGATGGTCCGTATTCCAGTTTAGGGACGTGGTGGTCCGACATTAGTTTAAGGACGTTTCGGTCCAACATTAGTTTAAGGACGTTTCGGTCCAACATTAGTTTAAAGACGTTTCGGTCCATATCGATGTGTGTGGTCGTCGGGACCCGTCACCTCTCTGACGACGTTGAATGATTACAACGACATGTGTCAGAGGAGTTCGGAGATGTACCCTCGAACCGGATATAAATTGATTTAAGAGAGTAATCTTGCTCATTCAATTTAATTTGAGGACTTACGGCCAAAATTGGGCTAAGTCCAGTTGAAAATGTTCAACACTTTTATTTATTTTTGGTCTATCAGACCTGTGTTAGGGCTTTGCCCACACTTAAATAATGCATTGCATTACTTCTATTTTTTGTTTGGGCTATGCCTATAAAAAATGCAGAGCATCAATTTATTCTGGACTCTGCTCATTTATGAATGATGCAAGGCATCTACTTTGTTTGGGCTCTGCCCCTTTTAAAATGCATAGCATCTTGTTTGGGATCTGCCCATTTATAAATGATGCAGAGCATCAATTTAATTAGGCCTGCTTGGTCTTTTTGATTTGGGCCTGGCCCTTTAAGAAATGTCTTGCATTTATCAGGCGCTTTGCGCTACTCAGAGAGCGCAAGCGCTTGTAGTGCTGACACGTGTCGCGCAAGCGCAGTGCGCTGCGCTAATGCGCTGCGCCTGCGCTGCTGACATGTGGCGCGCTCTGGTGGCTTGCGCCAATCCAAGAGCGCAACAGCGCAGTTTGCAAGTGCAAGGCACTATGATTTAAGAATCTTTTTAGATTCAGGAACCAATGGTTCATAAAAGTGCAAAGCACTATTCTTTATTTTCTTTTTCTTGTTTTAAAGAACCAGTGGTTCATAAGAAGTGCAAAGCACTGTTTATTATGTGAAGATCATTGATCTGGTTTTTAGATCAATGATCTATTAGAAGAAATTTCTTCTCTCTTGTGAAGGTTTTTACCTTTTTCTTAAAAATTTTCTCAGAGTTCTCTCTGTTTGAAGCTCTTGATTTTTCCAAGAATGTTGATGTCTTTGAATTGAGGTCTGGGGTCCTTTTTATAGTGCCCATAAATTAGTTAAATTTGTTAAAAAGATCTTTCTCTGAGTGATTTGGGGAATTTTCCCCACCGTTGGATATTTGATCCAAAGGCATCTGTTTTACAGAAAAAAATCTTCTTGTTTTAACAAGAACAGAAAAGATTTCTTTAAAATCTTAATTCTGTTTTGCACAAACGCCTCAGCGCGTGACATGTGTCGCGCAGCGCAGCGCTTGCGCAGCTGTGCTTGCTCGGTTGTGCTTGCGCAATTGCGCAGACATGCGTCGCGCAGCGCTTGCGCAGCTGTGCTTGCGCAGTTGTGGCAACTGCGCAGACACGTGTCGCGCAGCGCAGCCCTTGCGCAGCTGTGCTTGCGCAACTGCGCAGACACGTGTCGCGCAGCGCAGCGCTTGCGCAACTGAAACGTTGCTTTCTTTACTTTTATTTTTAAAGAGCCTTGCTCTGATTGGACGCACTGCCTTGGGCGCTGTGTTGACGCATCAACTTCTGACACGTGGCACTTTGCGCGCAGCGCAGAGGATCTGAAGCGTTGCTTCAAAATTTGAATTTTTGAAATTCAAACAGAGCCTTGCTCTGATTGGGGGAAACAAATGCCCCCCCCACCGTTGCGCTCACATGGCGCGCACGTGAATGCAGCGGTGGCAAGATCCCAGCCTTTGGATCAACTGATAAGTTGAAGGGGCGCGGACGCCTATTAATAGGACCCTTGGTCCTTAGAAAATTCTTTACAACTTTCAAGAATTTTTTATTCTCAAAGCCTTGCTCTTGCTTAAGAATCTTTCAGAGCCTCGCTCTTGTTCTTTCCCCAAGAACTTCAAAGTTCAGAACTTAGAATCATTCTAGGTAATTTAAATTAAATTAAATTTAATTAACAGAGCCTTGCTCTTATAGATCTTTAATCTAAAGAAAACCGCTTTAGGGTTTCATCTACAGAGCCTTGCTCTCAAAAACTTACAGATCCACAGAGATCTTGTCCATGGGTTTTAACCCATGAATAGAGCTTTGCTCTTGGATCAAATGTAGATCTTTTTAGATCTGAAAAATGAAGAATTTTTTATAAGTTTTCATGGATTTTTCAAGATTCCAAAATTTTAATTCTTTTAAGTGTTAAAAAATTTGATGGATCTTTCCATTATTACCACAGAGCTATGCTCTTTTGAGGAATCTTGTTCCCCTGAGACCAGAGTTTGACAAATGTCACTCTGTGACAGAGCTTTGCTCTAAAAGAGGAGATTTTCTCCTTGTCTCTAGGGATTTCCCATCAATGAGGATATTCTCTTGGGAATCTTTTTCATTAATTGACAGTCTCATCTAATGATGGGATTGTCTTATTAATTGATGCATTGCCATCCAGATTTTGTGGGTCCCTCCTTTTGTCCCCTACCCACTGCATTGCAGTGCAGTGTAAAATTTTAAAATGCCAAGCATTAGAACACTAACAGTTATTTTTGTCTTTCTACAGGAAACATGTCTGCCAACCTGTCATTCCCATTTGTTCGCTCGAAGAGAGGGTTTCCCCATGCACCAGTGGACCGGGTGGTGTTTGCTCTTATTAAGGACCATGAACCCGAGTACAAAAATCTTCACTTGTGGGGAAAGTGGTACAATGAAATCATCCAGGGTCGTCGTAGTTTCAGTTTCGCCATACCGTCTGAGCCCATAACTTCAATCTTTTATGCGGACAAATCCCCGGTGAAGTATGCCGTGGAGGTTAAAAATTGGAATTCGGATGACCTCCTCCAACCCGCAATTGGTGCTATTCCCGTGTAGACGCCGCCGGCAATAGATATTTTAGGGAGGCGAATCTGTTAGGGTGAAGCACGCCCTTGGGGACAGGCCTACAATATTGGATTGGTGCCGCGACCGCCCGCCGGATACTTACAGTGGGCCTGATACATCTTATCGGCTAAAAGGACTCATTTGATGAAGATCGGTTTGTATTCGGCCATCTACGTTTCACTCTTCGAATATCCTTCCCCTCCGACGTGGTGGATTAAGGCTTTTATCGAGCAATGGAATATCCCCACCCACACTTTCTTGATGACGGATAGGGAGGTCTCTATTTCTTTGGAGGAGTTTGCCGAACTCTCGGGTTTGCCGATGAGGGGGGAGCATTACGAGGAGTTGCTCCCTCCTGACGAATACGTCTTTGCTACCAAGCCGCTGGTGTTTGACCTGACTCCGGAGAACGCAGTTCAGCATCAGTATCCAGGCTTGGTGAAGGTGTTGGAGCTCTATGAAGGACTCCATCTGGAATCGGGTGACCGGGGCGTCAGTTTCGCAGATTTTATTGCCCGCTTCATTCGCCCGGAGTTCTTATCGGAGCAGGGCGAGAAGTTCGCCAGGCTCGACGACCCTTTTGGATTCGGTTTGGATCGCCGACCCACATCGGAGGATGACCACCAAGACTTTTACCTCCCCAGTGCCGTTGTCGTCCCTTTTTCAGAAATTGCCGTCCCGGGCTTGGATGAGGAGACTTTTTTTATAGGGTTCTTGGGCTTGTGGCTGTGCAGCTTTACGCTCCCTATGCACCTGCGCCACATGTGGCCCTCCGTCTTTTACCCAGCGCATCAGATTGTGGCTGGTTTGCAGTTATCGGTAGGAATCGCTGGGCTGGCTTACCTTTATAATGGACTTAGCGTAGCGGCGAACGCTAGTGAGCCTGGGGTGCAGCTCGCTAACTTCCCGATGCACTATTTCACCTCCTGGATGGAGATGCATGCGCAAGGGGTGTTCGGCGCCCATAAGATTCCTCCGTTCTTTGAGAAATGCAGACTCCCGAGAGTCATGCGGTTGGTTGGCGCTTCAATTGTGGCTGCACCCCCACGGGAGTCTAGGGGGCTGCTCCTTCGTCCACATCTGGTGGGAGCGAAGGTTTCCTTTGTGGATAAGGTCATAACAATAGGCTCAGAGACCACCAAGTCAGTAGTGTCGCTACGCGATGATTTTAAAGATGGGGCTTCCATATTGAAGGCTCGGGAAATCCTCCATCTCTATTCCATTCGGCCGGGCTACTTGATGTTCAGGCAGAGTGAGACTGCACTCTTTATGAGGTATAACCCGCACCGGTTTGCTCAGCAATCGAGCTACAACCAAGGGGTCCCGATGGAAGCTTTCTTGGAAAAGCCCGTGGTCAGCCGAGAGGGGATAAAGAATGCAATGCACCATTTCACACGGATTAACACGGGTTCCTATTTCTTTATCAACGAACCCAGCTGTGTCCCTAAGATGCTCAACACGTACGTGGCTTGGTATGCGCATGCGATGGGCCCAGTTATCTTAATGGAAAAGCGCATGCTGGTTGACCGTAGGGGTGCGCCTCCTGGCAGTGATCGCAAGGCCCCCTTGAAGCCAAGGATTCCGGTCATTCCTCCACTAAAAGATGCCGGAATCGATCGACCACGCGTGTTGAGCCCCCCGCGTGGATTGCCGCTGCCTGCTATGGTGAATGCACCACCGGCGCCCCGTACTCCCACAAAGACGGTTAATGTAATATCGCCAGAGTCCGGCGCAGGAGCGGATATCGGGACCCACCGCCCCAAGATGCCAGCCAAGCGCAAATCAATTCCAGGTGCCTCTAGAGATGGCGGGCAAAAGAAGAAGAAGTCGATCCTTTCCCTCGACGCGATCCTCAGTTTAGAGCCTAAGGCCCCTCTCACCGAAGGAATAGGTGAATATGGCAGCAATAAAGGCTTCTTGGTAGACCCCGTAGACACCAATTTGGCGGCCGCTATTGCAGCTTCTGAGCGATCAGCAAGGCTCAAAGCGATGTTAAGCAAACTCGCTGAGTCAGGTAACCATTAGTTGCTTTCTTCATCATTTTATCACGCTTTTTTATCATTATTTTTAACTAATACTTTCCCCCATTTTCAACAGGTGTCTCTACCGAAGAAGCTATTGATGTCTCTTTGAAAACCTTCTAAGAGGAGGAGGAGAAACCCGCTTTAGCGGGCGTTGGTACGTCCCGCCCCTTTTTCTTTTATAAGAAAAAAATTTGTTATCTCTTCTGATGGTCAACCTAACCTTCTTCCTTTGTTTCTTTGCAGGGGTTATACCAGTTGATGCGGGGATCCTCCCCAGGCCTGTTACTGAAGTCCCGGTCTCGTCGAGGCTGCTGCAAGTGCCTCGACTTGACAAAACGACGAAGGATGCATTGAAAATTTTGGAGGCATCCCTATTCACGGACGAAGACGCCTCAATTAAAGAGGCTCTGGTAGAATCCGTCTCAACGGCTCGGGAGGAGAGGAAGCGATTGAGACGTGAAGCAAAGGCGTGCAGGGCTGCTTTAGCCACGGGAGCGGGCCCTAGCACCATCCCTCGTGCTGATACTCCCTCCGAAGAGGCCCCTGTCGCCCTGTCTACTGCTCGTAGGCAAGTGGCGCGCGCGGTTCGGAGTGCAAATGATAAATCCTCTTCAGGTAACATTTCTTTCAGAATCTTGTTGTAAGAATTATAAAGTCATCGGTTCTTATGTATTTTATCTTGCAGGGCTAAGTCCGACCGAGGGGGAGGCGGAGACCATTGAACCCAGGGAAACAGAGGAGGCGGTACCTGTCGAACCTGAGCTGATGGTGGGCAACGTTGTTGGGGCTACGGAGCCTGAAACAGAGGTTGAGGGATCTGCAGCCGAGAAGGTCATTGATGCCGAGCTTGAAGTGGCGGCAGATGAAATGATCGTTATAACCGAACCGAGGGTAGTGGTGGGCGAGGCGCTTGAGGCTGGCGACCTCATGGTGACGGTAGACGAAACAACCGTGACTGCTGAACCCGAGGGAGTAGCGGATGAGGTGGCCACGCTTCCTGAGGACGAGCCAATCGCTCATTCTCAGGAATCTGGCAACGCTCCAGTCATAGCCCTCCCCATCTATTGTCCCCCGCCGTCTCCAGGTCTTGCGAGCATGACAACGGTTCCCATTGAGTCGGGTGATGAGGCCACGGGTGGTGGCCTCATGTCGATGGAGGAGGGAGTCGCCTCCATTTCGGCCGGCATCTCATCAGGTAAATTTCGAGTTACTGTCATTCCCTTTTTATATCTTGCGATCTTTTCTAACAAGTTTGTTTTTGTTTTTTGACGTAGGTGCGGCCAGCGCCGATGCTCCATTGCTCGAAAGAGCACCGTCAACTACTGCCTTGGCGGTGGTCACCTCCCAGCCTTCCCTTGTGCCATCGCGGATGTTGGAAGGTGTGAATTTGCGACTCTATAGTTTATCTTTTAGCCGCATAACTTATGTACTAACGCCGTACCACTGTGTCTTTTCAAAAGTTCTCTTTGATCATCTATATCAAGTGTTGCTCCCACACTTCTCCTTCCCATCCGAACTCGCTTCTCCCTCTGGCAGTGCTGGTGAGTATAGTCCCCGACTGATACCTTTCTTTTTTGGTGATGGAATTATTTCCAACTCTCTCTTGTCCTGATTGCAGTGTTACAAATCGAAGGGGGAGAAGAAAGATTGGTCGCGCCACCGGCCCTTCCGGCTTTTGCCACCTGTTTCAACCGGTATAGTAAACTATCTTATCAATGACTTTTTCCCTATCTATTGAATCATCATTTAATCGCATTTTATCTTTTCAGCTGTCGTTCCGGCTCTGGTCCCTCTTGAGTCTCGCGTCCTATCACCGGCAGGCCCCTTCTTGAAACGTCCATCTTCAAAGGGTGCCGTGATGAGTTTGGGCATGCTAAGCGGGTACATCGAAGAGCTTAACATAGACGCTCTCCCCTCTGCCGCAGATTTCGCTGTGGAGGTTAACCCAATGTTGGCGGCGCTCGTAAACTTTCACAACGAAGGCGTCGTCGAATCTTGGGTTAACCACTGGAGGGAGATCGAGGCCTGCCTTCATCGGTTGGAGTCGACGCGTCCTTCCCCTGAAGTTTTGGCCATAAGCACCCAACGGACAGCCTGGCTCGCGCAAAGCACTTCTTATTTCCGCCATTTGGAGCAAGAAGCAGCTTTACGGTTGAAGGAATGTCAGGAGTCCTCAAGCGCAACTGCTCGCCTGCGCGCTGAAGTTAGGACGAATGCTGCTGAGGTGAAAGCTGTCTTTGAAGGCTTCCTGGAGTGTATCTCTAATGGGCTAGCACTGAAGCGGAAGCTTGATGCCGCCAAGCGTGATGCCCGAAGCCGTGAAGCAGCTCAGCAGGTCGTTGGGGAACAGCTTGCATCCTTCATGCAGCAGCGGGCTCAAGTAAAGGACGAACTGGCGGTGGTAGCTGATCGGGAAAAGGCATGGAAGAAAGTGTGCGAACAACTGATAACGCTACTTAAGACGCTTCCTTCCCAGTAGCTGCCTTTGTATCAATGTATTTGTAAAATTTTCCTTTTAAATAATATGTATCCATTCTTTATTCTTTTGTACGATTCATCTTGTATTTGATTGAAGTCAATGAATAAAGATACACATTTTCTTCGCACTGTCTTGTATTGTCTCTTTTCTTTTTCCTTTCTTACTATCAGCATGTTGTCACAATTAGCATATAATAGAGTAAGCATCTTGATTTCTCCACAGGATAGCGATGGCTTAGGCTGCAGGTTCAGATCTGCCGCCTAAGACTTTTCAACTCTATGAGTCGTGAGGGTCTCATAGAGACTTTTCTCCCTACGGGTCGAGAGGATCTCGCAGGTGGGTTTTTCTCCTTAGGAATCGTGAGGATTCCTAAGTGTGTTTCCTCTTATAGGTCGTAAGGATCCTGTAAGAGAATTTTTCCCTCTTACGAGTCGAGAGAATTCGTAAGCGGTTGTTTCCCTCCTTGTCGAAACTCGACTTCAGAGAGTGAGACCCGTGGATAGTATGCAAGAGACCGTTTTGATCGACTTGCAGGGTCCCATTGTTCAGGAAGCAAGTTTTTTAGTCCCTGCTGCCTGAGGCTTCATCTTGCAAGTTGAGACGAGTCAGGAATTTCCCACGGAGGCACTGGTTGCCCTGCGAGCCGACGCAAATCAGGAGGCTCTCATTAAGGATTGTTTGTTTCCATGAGTTGAGGTATTTGCTAAGGGTTATTTGTTCCCCTAGCGCCAAGGATTATTTGTTTCCTTGGTGTTGAAACGGATCGAGAATTTCCCACGGAGGCACTAGTTGCTCTGCGAGTCGACACGACTCAGGAGGCTCTCATCAAGGAGTGTTTGTTTCCTTGAGTTGAGGTGTTTGCTAAGGATTATTTGTTTCCCTAGCGCCAAGGATTATTTGTTTCCTTGGTGTTGAAACGGATCGAGAATTTCCCACGGAGGCACTGGTTTCTCTGCAAGTCGACGCGAATCAGGAGGCTCTTGTAAAGGAGTGTTTGTTTCCTTGAGTTGGGGTATTTGCTAAGGATTATTTGTTTCCCTAGCGCCAAGGATTATTTGTTTTCTTGGTGTTGAAACGGATCGAGAATTTCCCACGGAGGCACTGGTTGCTCTGCGAGTCGACGCGAATCAGAAGGCTCTTGTCAAGGAGTGTTTGTTTCCTTGAGTTAAGGTATTTGCTAAGGATTATTTGTTTCCCTAGCGCCAAGGATTATTTGTTTCCTTGGTGTTGAAACGGATCGAGAATTCCCCACGGAGGCACTGGTTGCTCTGCGAGTCGACGCGAATCAGGAGGCTCTCGTCAAGGAGTGTTTGTTTCCTTGAGTTGAGGTGTTTGCTAAGGATTATTTGTTTCCCTAGCGCCAAGGATTATTTGTTTCCTTGGTGTTGAAACGGATCGAGAACTTCCCACGGAGGCACTGGTTGCTCTGCGAGTCGATGCGAATCAGGAGGCTCTCGTCAAGGATTGTTTGTTTCCCTGAGTTAAGGTATTTGCAGAAGACATTGGTTTCTTCGGAGTTGGAATGAACCGTCGAGATTTGGCTTCGTTTTCTGGCGGAGCCTGTTGGGAAAGTATGGTTCCCTCTTGTTTGTTTACGCCCTTGGATTGTATACAGGGATCGAAGTGATCTTAACTGTAGGGCCAAAGTTTTATCATCATTTTTTTTTGATTTATTTCCGCGATGCTCTATCATTTCAGCTTTTATATATCGAAGGTCGCGATTGCCCAATCATTTCGGCTATTTTTCGCGGTGCCCAATCATTTCGGCTGTTTATTTTGTTTTCACTCGCTGCTTTTTATTGCGAGTTGCCCAATCATTTCGGCTATTTTGCATGCATACATTTTACTTGCTGTTTTTTTTGTTGCAAGTTGCCCCATCATTTCGGCTATTTCGTATGCATGTGCGGCCTACTGGCTTTTTTGCCGTAAATCTGAATTTAGACACCGATTTCGGCATCAGCACCGCTACAACTGGGATGTTGCCAGGAGCGAATCATCATTTGCCTCCGTCGATGTCGAACAAAGATGGCTTAGCGAACTGGGTTAGGGTCCTGTCGACTAAGGCTTTTAACTTCATGAGCCGTAAGGGTTTCACAAAGGTATTTCTCCCTACAAGTCGTGAGGATCTTGTAGGTGTATTTTCTCCTTAGGAATCGTGAGGATTCCTAAGTGTATGTTCCTCTGTAAGTCGTAAGGATCCTACAAGAGGGTTTTCTCCTTGTAAGTCGAGAGGACTTATAAGGGTTGTTCATCACGTGCATATATCCCCAGTCACGGATGGGATCTGGTTAGGGAAATGTTTATTCGTGCCCGTGGATTGTATACAAGGGTCAGTATTGAGCCACTTGTAGGGCAATATCGGAAGTTGTGGGGGTTGCTTAAGCACAGGTTTAGGTCTCTGTAACTTAAGACTTTCAACTCTTATGAGCCGTGAGGGTCCCATAAGAGATTTCTCCTTACGAGTCGTGAGGATCTCGCAAATGTATTTTCTCCTTAAGAATCATGGGGATCCCTAAGTGTGTTGTTCCCTTATGAGTCGTAAGGATCTCACGCGGGTAGTTTCTCCTTACAAGGTCAAGAGGACCCTGTAAGTGTCCTTTAACGAGGTTGCGCCCTTTCGGGTTTTCACAAACACTCGCCGGTAGTCCTGCTGTTTTTACTTACAGAGCCCTTTCGGGTTTTCATCCGTGCCCTTTTTTCTTATAGACATACCTTTTCTTTATTCTTTTTTATTTTTATTTTTTTTTACGAGGTCGTGCTCTTTCGGGTTTTCACGAACACTCGCCGGTAGCCTTGCTGTTTTTACTCACGGAGCCCTTTCGGGTTTTCATCCGTGCCCTTTTTGCTTATGAACATACCATTTTTTAATATTTTTTTTATATTTTTTTTCCATTTTTCTTTTATTCATCTCGTCAGCCTGAAGATGCTGCGGTAATAGTTTAAAGACGTTTCGGTCCTTCGTTAGTTTAAGGACGTTTCGGCCCGTCATTAGTGTAAGGACATTTCGGTCCGCCATTAGTTTAAGGACGTTTCGGTACGCCCAGGAGAAGGCTGGCTACTGCTTATAAAGTTTGAGCTTAGGAAGATAGCGAGCGGACATAGTCGTCGTCATCTATCATTGACCTAGGCAGTAACTCACTAAACGTAGTATTTCTTTAGGAATCGACCGTTTATTGGCCTGTAAGGCCTTTCACCGTGCATATCCATGAGTAGATAGGCTCCACCCTGGTAGACCTTATCTATGATGTACGGGCCTTCATAGTTTGGCTCGAATTTTCCCCACTTGGCGCGATTGGGGATCATAGGCCTTTTGACCACTAGCACAAGTTCGCCTTGGCGGAATGTCCTCGGTCGGGTTAATCTTTCATATGAGCGCGTCATCTTTGCTTTATAAGCTGCCAGATTTTGTTGCGCTATGAGCCGGGTTTCATCAAGGGCGTTAAGCTCCTCAAGCCGAAGGTGAGCATTTTCTTCGTCCGTCAGCTCGTAGTGGACTGCCACTCGTAGAGAGGGTAACTCTATCTCGAGGGGGAGTACTGCTTCCGTCCCAAATACCAATGCGTACGGCGTTGTGTTCGTAGCCGTCTTGAACGTAGTTCGATATGCCCAGAGAGCTTCTTGCAATCTCTCGTGCCAGTCCTTCTTATTTCGGGACACCGTCTTTTTCATGATTTTCGTCAGGGTCTTGTTGAAGGCTTCAGCTAGACCATTAGTTCGCGGATTGTAAACTGAAGAATATCTCCACTCTATATTATGCTGCTGTGCGAAGCGACTGATCTTGTGTCTTCTGTAGGCCGGACCGTTATCGGAGATTATCCGTTTTGGCGTTCCAAACCGATATATGACGTGCGTCTTGAAGAAGTGGAGGATATTCTCCGTCTTCACTTCCCTCAGCGGTACTGCCTCTACCCATTTGGAGAAGTAGTCAGTCGTTGCCAGGATGAAACGATGTCCTCTGGACGATGCTGGTTCGATGGGGCCAACTATGTCAGTCCCCCACATTTCGAATGGCCAGCTAGCCACCGTCGAGTGTAGCGGATTTGGATGCTGGTGGATGAAGTCCCCATGAATTTGGCACGAGTGGCACTGCTTTGCATACTCAAGGCAGTCTTGGATCATCGTGGGCCAGTAGTAACCCATCCATTTAATTTTTAGCTTCATCTTCGGGCCTGCTTGATGAGAACCACAGATTCCGTCATGCACTTCCTGGACGACCCTTTTCGCTTCGTCAGGTCCTAAGCATCTCAGCCACAGAGAATCAAATGACCTCTTGTACAGAGTATAATTGACGAAGGCGAAAGACAGAGCTCATTTTATGAGCTGATGTCTTGTGGACGCTTCTTCAGGCATTTGGTAGGACTTAAAGTAGTCTATAAAGACTTCTCTCCAATCCTCAGCATTTTCCCGGTCTTCTGTTTGCAAGGTCGTCTGTTCAGTCGCTCCTTTTTCTTCGGATGATCCCGGAGATATTTCTGCTGGGGCAAGCACCCGACGGCATTGTATCACGATTCTAACGTCATCGAGGTTCTCGTCAGCCAGTTCTTTAGCAAGTTTGGCCAACGCGTCCGCTTTGCTGTTTTTCGCGCGCGGTATGTTCTCTAAAGTATAGGAGGGAATTTGGGTCAACAGTTGCTGCACCTTTTCGCCGTACTTCACCAACTCCGGTTTGCACGTTTGGTAGTCGCCGTTTACTTGACTAATGACCATTTGGGAGTCTCCATATATGAGGAGGTTTTCAATCCCCATGTCGATGGCGATCTCGAGGCCTGCTATCAAACCTTCGTATTCGGCTTCGTTATTTGTCCTCGGCTCTGTTACGGAGAAAGCGAAGCTCATTATCCCTCCTTGTGGAGTCACGAAGATGAGGCCTACCCCCGATTTGATTATAGGGGTATTTTGTTTGCGCTTTTTCATAGAAGATGCTCCATCAAAATAAAGTTCCCACTGGGTATCACCACCGTCGATCGCGTCAAACGCATGTTCTTCTGGCAAATCACAATTCAGAGGAGAATCGGCAGGTATCGGGTGCTCAGCGAGGAAGTCGGCGATGGCCTGGCATTTCACTGCCTTGAGAGGTTGATACGTTATTGAAAACTCCATCAAGAGCAGGGCCCATTCAGCGAGTCGACCTGTCAATATGGCCTTCGACATCAAATATTTAAGGGGGTCCACCTTCGAGATGAGACGGACTTCGTGAGCCAATGCATAGTGCCTGAGCTTTGTTATCGCGAAGATCAACGCCAAGCAGTGTTTTTCAATGGGGGAGTAGTTGCTTTCTGCCCCCAGCAGAACTCGACTTAAGTAGTAGAGTGCTCTTTCCTTCCCTTGATCGTTCTTTTGTGCCCATAATGCGCCTAAGGAGCCTTCGAGAGCAGTTGTATAAAGAATGAGGGGCTTTCCCTTGACCGGAGCAGCCAGCACTGGTGGGTTCTGCATGTATTGTTTGATCTCGTCTAGCGCGCTTTGGCATTTTTGGTCCCAGACGAACGGGGTTCTCTTCTTCATCAGGTGGCTGTAAGGACGGCACTTGCCTGAAAGGTTGGCTATAAATCGCCGTATATACGCGAGCTTCCCTTAGAGAGACCGCAGCTGTTTGAGAGTCCTTAGCGGAGGCATTTCCATGATCGCCTTGATTTTTTACGGATCTATTTCGATACCCCGGTGTCGGACGATGAATCCCAGGAATTTGCCCGAAGAAACTCCGAATGCACACTTGAGAGGGTTCATCTTCAAGTTGTATTGCCGAAGGCGTTGAAATACGGTCTTCAAATGCTCGAGATGTTTCTCGTATGATTTGCTTTTAACCACGAGATCGTCGATATAGCATTCGACGATTTCATGTATGAGTTCATCGAAGATCTTCGTCATGGCCCTCTGGTAGGTGGCACCGGCGTTCTTTAGACCGAAGGGCACCACCTTGTAGCAGAATATACCCAAAGGAGTCCGGAAGGCGATGTGCTTCTGGTCTTCGGGATGCATCTTTATCTGATTATACCCTGATGAACCGTCCATGAAGGAGAAAACCTCGTGAGTAGACGTATTGTCTATCATCAGTTCGGTGACTGGCACTGGGAAATCGTCCTTCGGGCAAGCTTTATTAAGATCCCGGAAGTCTACGCATATGCGCACTTTCCTATTTTTCTTCATCACCGGGACGATGTTGGTGATCCGTTCAGGGTATTGAACTTCCTGGATGAAGCCAGAGTCGATCAGCTTTTTGACTTCAGCATTGATACTCATTTCAAGCACGAGCCGCATTCTTCTCGGCGCCTGTTTGACTGGCTTGACGTCCGGAGATATCGCCAATATGTGCACGGCAATTTCTGGATCTAGTCCTGGCATTTCGGAATAGTTCCACGCAAAGCAATCTCTATGCTGTAGAAGCACGTCCTTTAACGCAGCCACCCTTTCTTCAGATAGCCGCTCGCTGATGAATGTCAGTCGTGGGTCATTCGTCGTTCCCAACTCAATTTTCTTAAGGTTATCTGCAGTGGTATGAATTCCATCTTCTAGCTCTTTTGGCGCTGGTGGAAATTCTGAAATTACCTCGTCATTGCTGTTTTCGAAGCACCAGAGAAGGTCATCCATGTTCTCGGGCTCTTCTTTTGATATCGTTATCACGTGACAAGTACGGATTCGCTTCCAATCCCATTGTGGAACTGGTTTTTCTTCCGTGGCCTTGGGCTCGTGCTTCCGTGGTGGCGCTACCCTCCAGTTGTCGGACAGAGCGAACTTGCCAAGCTGATACTGATTTTCGACCCAATTCTTGAAGGTGAAGCAGTCTTCGAGAGGGTGCCCTATCACTCGGTGATAAAAGCAATAGTCCGGGTGTGAGACCTCGCCTGCTTGTTCGGGGTGTTTAGACTCCGGCAGTGTAAGCATTTGATGTTTTAGAGCAAGATCCAGTATCTTCTTCGTCTTGTCCCGAGGAAACGAGTACGCTCGACCCATTTTCTTCATGAGGGATAGATCAATAACGCTCGACTCCCATTTGCGTGGCTTCTTAGCCCTGCTTTGTTTCTGTTGAGCGTCTTTTTGGCCTTTCGACTTATTTCTGCTTTTACGTCGAGCCTTCTTTATAACAGGTTGACAGGGAGCGGCATTTTCATCTTTCACGGCCTGTTGGAGAAGGCGTTGCGTTTTGGCTTTCTCGTAGATGACCATTTCACGGTTATGATCGTCCCGGACTTTTTGACCCGCTTTCTTTATAAGCTTTTCCATTTGTTCTTCGAACGACAGACTGGGCACTTTTGCATCTGGGACTTTCACCGTCTCAGGATTAGCGTCCTCCCACTGAGCATCTGCTTCTTCATCGAAGTCGTATACGACGTAGCAGCTGTTTAGTAGCTCTCGTTTCTTTGACCAGATGAATCCAAGTCCTTTTGTCTCCATTCTCCCATTAGGCAGTTTGCGTTGAGTCCCGGGAACGTTTCAGACTTTGTCATAGAACTTGGCTTTTCGCACGGTCTGCTTGAAGGATATCCCCTGGCGTTTCAGCAGCTTTTTCAAACCTTCCGTATAATATCTGGGAAGATGGATAGACTGAAGCCTGTCGAGCGTAGGATCCGTGCCATGCTAGATTTCTTTCTCCACTTTGGTTTCTTCAGAGCGGTAGAATGGAATTGCTTTTTCGCTTTCTCGCCTGTGAGGGATATAGAATGTTTGCAGCTTTTCTATGGTGTAAATATCAAGTGCATCCAATTCTTTACGGTGTTTAAGCGGCACCATGGCGACTTGTAGACTTTGTTCTTCGTCAGCGGACGTTCGTATTGAAGGTCGAGCAGAGAATACAACACGGATCTCATCTTCCGAGTCGCTATCAAAGATCAACGTAGGAGCGGACGGTCCTGGCTTGTTGTGTTGGGATGGACCCGAATACACTATCTTCTCTTCCTCCTCGGTATCACTTCCGAAGACAGGGATGGTGGCATTAGCTTTATTCTCCGGCTTGTGACACTTCTCCGTGTCTTCGAAATCCGGTAAGAAGTATTTGGCATCTTCATATTTGCGGACCTCGTTCACAGAGAACGGGTTCAGTTCTCCCGTCACGGTATACTCGAAACCATCCTTAAAATACTTCATACACTGATGTTGCGTAGAAGGGATGATGTTGTACTCGTGTAACCATGGTCGGCCGAGCAAAGCGTTGTAGCATGTCTTGGCGTCTATGACGTGGAACTTAATGTCCATGACGAGTAACCCGAAGCGCAGCGTCGGTATCACAGACCCAAGAGTTCTTGATGACTGGGAGTCAAATCCGAAGATGGTGATCTTGTCTCGAGCAAGGTGCTGGACGCTCATGCAGATTTCTTTTAAAACCCGCACGTTGAGGAGATTAACGGAGGATCCATTGTCGATCAGGATTTTGTCTATCTTTATATCGTGGCAGTATCCTGAGACATAGAGGGGGCGATTGTGTTCGCACGTCCCGAGGAGAAGGTCCTCATCGCCGAAAATGATATCGGCCGCGTGCACTTCCTCCAATTCATCCTTCATCTTTTCTTCAGCCAAGAAAGCTTGGAATTGTTCCGGATCTTGTAATGCCTTGATTAATGCATCTCTCGCCTCCTTTGATGGCAAAAGGGCGTCAAGAATGCTGAGCTGTGAGGGTAGCTTCCTCAGATACGCTAAGACGTTGTAGTCCACCTTATTTTTCTTTGGCGGGTCCTTGGCGCTTAGCTCCTCCACCACTTGGTCATCTAAGAAGATATCTTCAGAGACCTTTTCTTTCCCTTTATCTTTCCTGTTTGAGGGTCCGAGATTCTTTTCAGGCAGCGTTCGATTACGTAGCCGGATATTTTCGCAGACCTTCGGCTCTTCTTCTTTTCCAGAGGTGGACTCTTTAAAGAGAGGGCCAAGCTCCAGCTCCTCATCAGAATCGCTCCCGAATGTAGGCACTTGTGACCCGCCGGTGCTAACCATGCGACAATCGCCGGTGGTTCTTTTATGCTCTCCGGTCGTATTTTTCCGCTCCCGACGAGTTTTGCGCTTCTCCCGCTTAAAGCGTTGTCGATGAGCAACATATCCTTGCCACCATCTATCGAAATCTTTGCACTCTTGAGTGGGGTGCGAAACCTTCTGATGATATAAGCAATAGGAGGGGTGCATTTCCACTTCACCGGTGATGTTTCTTTCGGAGGATGGTAGCTTCATGCCCATTGATATGGCCTTAGCAAACCTTTTCCTCATCTTGAATTGGCTTTTGTCGGTAGTGGAGGCATATTGCTCCAGCGGGATCGTCTCAGCTCTTTCATCAAGTCGCTGGCGCTTGGCCCTTTCAAATATAGCCGTCTTGCGTTCTCGATGAGCTTTACTTTTCAATCGAGCTTTGTTAAGGAACGCGTCAATCACCTCATCTGATGGACCCAGAATTTTTGATTCGGTATATGCCCCCAGCGTTTCAGTATAAGGAGTTTCCTCATCGTCCATGAACGAATGGGAAATCACATGACAGCTCGCCACATATTCTTCAAATTCATCAGATGAACTTTCTCTCTCATCTTCCTCTTGAAAGACATGATTGAGGAACTCTTGGAGTGTAATGGGAGTCCGTGCTTTCTGGTTGTATTCCTCCAGCACGTCAATTTGTTTTTACAAGTCCGTGCGCTTGTCGCCAGGCTTCACGGGCTTCTTAGATTTCTTCTTCTTCTTTTTCGAAGATTTTGACGGCTGGTTGCGAGCGCTTGAGCCACCACCATGGTCTTTGGTGTTGGACGTAGTTTCAACATCCCTTCAATGACCTACGGTTCCAACGGGTTCTTCCACTTGATCGCTGGGCACATCTGAAGATCGTTCAGCATTCTCTTTGTCTTAGCTGATAGTACAACCTCCCAAGGAGCTTCTTCAACGACGGAGCATGTTGCCCCCGGCGTATTCGTCCCCTTAGAGGTGTGGGGCTGCAGGGGATTCACCTTCCATTTGTCAGATAACGCGAATTTGCCCTGTCGGTACTGGTTTTCAAGCCAATTTTTGAAAACGTAGCAATCTTCGATCGGATGGCCCAGTACTCGATGATAAGGACAGTAGTTGGGCTCATTAACATCACTTGGTTATAACGGGCGTTTCGGATCCGGCAGATTTATGAGTCTGTTGCGCAACGCCAGCTCGAATAACCTTTTCGTTTTATCCCGGGGAAACGAGTAAGAACGTCCCATCCTCTCCTTAAGGGCCACGTACGGGCGCATGTTATTTTGACGAACAACCGGCTTCGATTCGCTTGATTGTTGTTGAGCATTAGCGACAACGATCGCTTTTCCCTTTCCTTTGTCATTTCGGGAGTCCGACTTTGGAAGAGGGGGTTTATGGCCCATCTGATCCATTTGCGCTAGCTTATCAATCAAGGCCTGGAAGATAGTTGGCTTGAAAAACATCATAAATTGTGAGATGGTTGCTTGCGGATCAAGGGTTCCCACAAACATACCCACCGCGGGAGCTTCTTCAATGTGCTGCTCACACTTCGACCAAAAGTTCCGCCACCGTATAGCATATTGAACCTATGTCTCGCCTGGCTTTACCCTGGCATTAATCAGTGCCGTCATCGGGGTGCGTTCACTGGCGCTTGGAAAACGCTGAGTAAACAACAGCTCCATCTCCGCGAAGGTTTTGATAGAGTCGTTCGGGAGCTCAGAGTACCACTCGAACGCCGTATCTGATAAACTTCCAACAAACTGGCGAAGCAAAAGCTTATCATCACCGCCGGTGTTGCCGCAGAGTGCCCTGAACTGGGCAACATGTTGGTGAGGATTGCCCGTCCCCTTGTAGACATGGAACTTGGGAATTGTGTGACCCGGCGGGTACTTGATTTCGTCGTACCAACTTGGATATGGCCGTCCCATTTTTACGACCTGGTCGGCTGTTTCGGTCGCATGATGAACCCGTATTTGTTGGGCTATGTACTCATCCAAATCAGCTTTGGAGATTGTATCCTCCTTAGCTGTTGATAGGGCTGGCGGAGGATTTGATGTCTCTCCCCTATCGTCACCAAGGACGATCGGGGGATCTTCAACCGGAGGATCTTGTTGTATCATCATCCCTATCATGTCTTGGAAGAGGAGGCCCATACGCTGTATGTTGGCTGCTTGCTCAGCAGCCTCTTTGTCCTTCTTCTCCAATATCCGACGAAGGAATTCGGCGTCGGTTTTTTCCTCTTGGCGTTCATCCGAGAACGTTTCAGGGTTTTCTTTTGGCCCTGTAAGTGCGGCCATAGCGTTCATCATCTCTTGGAGCTTCTGTTGCTGCTCCTGCGCTTTGGTCATTGATCGCGTAAGCGGTCGATGACCCGTAGATATGCGACTGTTCTCTTTACCAGACGCCACATAGACGGTATGAACTACAATGCCCCCTGACTTAAGGCGTTTGGGTTCATCACCTCTGATATTCATCATCGGCGTTGGCACTTTCTCTGGCCTTCTTCTTTTATGGGCCATAGAAGTTGAGGGGGCCGTTGCTTTGGGCACCCTGGTGACTGTCATCCTTTCCTGTTTGATCGGACGGTCTTTTTCTTTTTCCACTTTCGCCTTTTTCTGTTGACGAGAGCGATCTGGGTCAATTACAGAGTCTTGAACCCTCCGCCAAACTTTATAAATTTTTGAGGACAGCCGTTCAGGGGGATGTTCCTGCTTTGTTTCCGGAACTTTCTCCGCGGGTGGAGGAGATCTTTTTAGTGTAGCGGCTGGAGAGTTCTTACATACCCTCCTTAGCAGCTCAAAACTGTTCCCAGTTGGAACAGCAGCGTTGACTTCCACCACTGGAGCCGGTGGAGTTAGCCCTGAGGGGGAGTTGCCCCCTGCCTTCCTCACTCGTCGCCAATGGCGACGTCGAGCACGGCGAGCCGTTGGGACTGGCTCGGAGATAGAGATAGCTTCTTTTTGCCCCCTGTCTGAATGAGGCGCTGCTGGTATTAACCTCTTAAAGACTGAGGTTGTCTTTTGAGGGGTGATATTCAACCTGTCGAAGACAGATCCTCGAGCAGGAGCAGGAGCAGGAATCGTCAGTCTTGAAAAGACTGACTCTTTGACAGGGGAAGCCGTCTTGACGACTTCTGGAGCAGCAATTATTGCCTTCCTTTGGACAGCCAATTTAGAGTTCTGATCCAACCTGGCGAAGACCGAGGCTGTTGGTTTGGCAGTGGGCGACCCGTTGACAGGGGTCGTCGTAGCAGTGAGCCGGTCGAAGACTGACTTCTTGTTCACTTCCGGTGCAGGTATTGGCATAGAGAAGCTTGTAGGCGACATCATGGTCCCGAAAAACAAGCCGGTGGTGGCCTGGGTCACCTGGTCTACCGGCAGAGCGAGGAAGGAAGCCGCTTGGGGCCCATATGCTACACCTCCGGGGGAGGTGGAGCGTCCGTTGCAGTGGCACTTCGAGCAGTTGGTGCAGCTAGAGGCCATTGATGCTTGAGTTCTGCGCCAGGAAAAAGACCAAATCTTAGTAACTTGAAATCCAAAGGCAACCATTAACAAACCGCGATCGGTTCGCGAGGACGACACACGAAGTGTGGAGTGGAAAGAGGAAAAGGTCCCACCGGGCGTGCCAGAATCTGTTCCCCTCCGAATGGCGGGGCACAAGACTGCGAGGTCCTGACGCTGAGATTCGGGGCAGATGCTATTTGGTTTTATCCGTCCACCTCTCCGAAGATGCCAAGTTGATTTATGGCACCGTGTATCGGAGGTTTAGACGGATGCGGCCGACGTAGCAGACTTCGTCAGATTCCCCCTCGCTTGAGGGGTTTTTGATTGTGGGGACGTTCTTCCCTGCAGGCGCAAGCCCCTGCAGTTAATTACGCTACCGCATCGCTGGTAACAACTTTCTCCTTCTCCAGAATTTCACTTCGTGTCGTGTGTGTGTTTGTTTTGTTTATGGTTGCCCCTGGATTGTATACGGAGACTAAGCGATATCGTCGCCCGTAGGACGTGGATTAGTCCAAATCCGTATTTACTTAGATTTGGGTTTGGTGTTTTGGTTTAAGGATACGTCAGCCGTGCTTGGGGCTAAGATCAACTAAAACGTCCATTAAGGATACGTTAGCCCTGTTTTAGACTAAGATCGACTTAACGTGGTGATTCATTTAATATATGGTCGTCGGGACTCATCACCTCTCTGACGTCGTTGGAGGATTACAACGATAGGTGTCAGAGGAGTTCAGAGATGTACCCGTGAACCAAAGTCGATTTGGAGTTTTATAGTCCATTTGAATGTTTAAGGATACGTTAGCCGTGTTTGGGGCTAAGATCAACTTAAACGGAACCATTTAGATCCGGCAAAAGAGCATTTGGAGGCTCTATTGTTCCAGTTTAGGGACGTAGTGGTCCATGTTCCAGTTTAGAGACGTGGTGGTTCGTATTCCAGTTTAGGGACGTGGTGGTCTATGTTCCAGTTTAGGGACGTGATGGTCCGTATTCCAGTTTAGGGACGTGGTGGTCTATATTCCAGTTTAGGGACGTGGTGGTCCAACATTAGTTTAAGGAAGTTTCGGTCCAACATTAGTTTAAGGACGTTTCGGTCCAACATTAGTTTAAGGACGTTTCGGTCCATATCGATGTGTGTGGTCGTCGGGACCCGTCACCTCTCTGACGACGTTGAATGATTACAACGACATGTGTCAGAGGAGTTCGGAGATGTACCTTCGAACCGGATATAAATTGATTTAAGAGAGTAATCTTGCTCATTCAATTTAATTTGAGGACTTACGGCCAAAATTGAGCTAAGTCCAGTTGAAAATGTTCAACACTTTTATTTATTTTTGGTCTATCAAACCTGTGTTAGGGCTTTGCACACACTTAAATAATGCATTGCATTACTTCTATTTTTTTGTTTGGGCTCTGCCCATAAAAGATGCAGAGTATCAATTTATTCTGGACTCTGCTCATTTATGAATGATGCAAGGCATCTACTTTGTTTGGGCTCTGCCCCTTTTAAAATTCATAGCATCTTGTTTGGGCTCTGCCCATTCATAAATGATGCAGAGCATCAATTTAATTAGGCATGCTTGGTCTTTTTGATTTGGGCCTGGCCCTTTAAGAAATGTCTTGCATTTATCAGGCGCTTTGCGCTACTCAGAGAGCACAAGCGCTTGTGGTGCTGACACGTGTCGCGCAAGCGCAGTGCGCTGCGCTAATGCGCTGTGCCTGCGCTGCTGAAACGTGGCGTGCTCTGGTGGCTTGCGCCAATCCAAGAGCGCAACAGCGCAGTTTGCAAGTGCAAGGCACTATGATTTAAGAATCTTTTTAGATTCAGGAACCAATGGTTCATAAAAGTGCAAAGCACTATTCTTTATTTTCTTTTTCTTGTTTTAAAGAACCAGTGGTTCATAAGAAGTGCAAAGCACTGTTTATTATGTGAAAATCATTGATCTGGTTTTTAAATCAATGATCTATTAGAAAAAATTTCTTCTCTCTTGTGAAGGTTTTTACCTTTTTCTTGAAATTTTTCTCAGAGTTCTCTCTGTTTGAAGCTTTTGATTTTTCCAAGAATGTTGATGCCTTTGAATTGAGGTCTGGGGTCCTTTTTATAGTGCCCATAAATTAGTTAAATTTTTTAAAGAGATCTTTCTCTGAGTGATTTGGGGAATTTTCCCCACCGTTGGATATTTGATCCAAAGGCATCTGTTTTACAGAAGAAAATCTTCTTGTTTTAACAAGAACAGAAAAGATTTCTTTAAAATCTCAATTCTGTTTTGCGCAAACGTCTCAGCGCATAACACGTGTCGCGCAGCGCAGCGCTCGCACAGCTGTGCTTGCACAACTGCGCAGACACGTGTCGCGCAGCGCAGCGCTCGCGCAGCTGAAACGTTGCTTCCTTTACTTTTATTTTTAAAGACCCTTGCTCTGATTGGACGCACTGCCTTGGGCGCTATGTTAACGCATCAACTTCTGACACGTGGCGCTTTGCGTGCAGCGCAGAGGATCTGAAGCGTTGCTTCAAAATTTGAATTTTTGAAATTCAAACAGAGCCTTGCTTTGATTGGGGGAAACAATACCCTTGCCACCAACACTTAAAGGAGTCACAGCCTTCAGTAGCGTGTGCGATCTTCTGATGATATAGACAATAACTAGGATACACCTCTATTCCACCGAGAGTGTTTTCTTCAGAGGGTGGTAGCTTCATTCCCATTGATATGGTTTTAGCAAACCTTTTCCTCGTCTTGAATTTGTTTTCATCGGCAGCGGATGTCTTTTGATTTGATGGGAGTGCCTCGACTCTTTCGTCCAGTCGGCAGTGTTTGGCTCCTTCCAGTATGGCCATCTCACGCTCTTGATTGGCTTTAACTTTCAGACGAATCTCATTCAGGAAGGCATCGATCATCTCGTCTGACGGCCATAGAAGTTCTGGTTCAGGATCTGCCCCCGGTTTCTCGGTGCAAGGAGCTTCTTTATCATCCACCAATGAGTGAGAGATCACATGACAAGTTTCCCCCGGTGCGTACATCTTCTTTGGAGTGTGCGGCTGTGGTGGGTTTACTTCCACTTTTCAGACAGCGCAAAGTTTCCTTGTAGGTACTGATCATCGATCCATCCCTTAAAGACGAAACAATTCTCGATCGGGTGACTTACCATTTGGTGGTAAGGGCAATAATTAGGATTATTGAGATCGCCTAGCTACAACAGACGTTTTGGACTCGGCGGATTGATGAGTCTGTTGCGCACTGCCAGCTCGAACAGTCTTCCTGTTTTATTCTGAGGAAACGAGTAAGGACGTCCCAGTCTCTCCTCGAGGGATGGGCGTGGACGCACGTCGTTTTGGCGAACAACTGGCTTTGAGTTGCTCGGCTGTTGTTGAGTATTGGCGACGACGATCGCTTTTCCTTTTCCTTTCTCATTTCGAGAGTCTGGCTTTGGAGGAGATGTTCTATGACCCATTTGATCCATTTGGGCCAACTTGTCAATCAAGGCTTGGAAGGTGGTCGGCCTGAAGAACATCATGAATTGGGATATGGTCGCCTGCTGCAGGAGCCTCTTTTATGCGTTGTTCGCATTTCGACCATAGGTTCCGCCATCGTGTTGCGTATTGGACCCACGTTTCGCCTGGCCTTATCCTGGCGTTAATCAGTGCTGTTATTGGGGTGCGTCCACTAGCACTCGCGAATCTTTGTGTAAACAGTAGCTCCATTTCCGTAAATGTTTTGACAGAGTCGTTAGGTAGCTCCGAATAACATTCAAAGGCCGTTTCCGCTAAGCTGCCGAAGAATTGGCGAACCAACAATTTGTCATCGCCTCCAGTATTGCCGCATAAGGCCCTGAATTGAGCGACATGCTGATGCGGATTCCCTGTCCCTTTATATACGTGGAACTTAGGGATCGTATATTCCGGCGGGTAACTGATTTGGTCATACCAGCTTGGATAGGGTCGTCCGGTTCTAATAATTTGCGCAGCCGCTTCATTCGCTTGATGAACTCGTATTTGCTGAGCTATATAATCATCGAGCACGGCCTTGGAAATGGTTTCATCCTTGGCTGCTGAAAGAGCCGGCGGAGGATTAGATGTCTCCCTTCTATCATCTTCAACAATGATTGGAGGGTCATCAGCTGGAGGGTCCGGTTGTAACATCATCCCTACCATATCATGGAAGAGGAGCGCCATCTGTTTTATGTTAGCCGTTTGTTCTGCGGCTTCTTTGTCCTTCTTTTCGAGGACTCTTCGTAAGAAGTCAGGATCGGTTTCTTCCTCGTGTCGCTGTTCTGATGATGCCTCCGAGCTCTATTTTGGGCTGGTAAGTGCAGCCATTGCAGTCATCATTTCCTGAAGCTTCTGTTGCTGCTCTTGGGCTTTTGTCACGGATCGGGTGAGCGGTCGATGACCCGTCGAGGCATGGCCTTCCTCCTTTCCGGAAACCATATAAACAGTGTGCACCACCATGCCCCCAGATTTGGGGCATTTAGATTCAGTGGTTTCACGGTTCGCCATATTCACAGGGGCTTTTTGTGGCCTCCTTTTCTTTTGAGTGATTGGAGTTGAGGGGGCCATTGTAGTGGGCACCCAAGTAGCTGTTGCTTTTTATGGCTTGACGGAGTAGTACTTCTCCTGCCGAACCTTCGTCTTTTTCTGTCGGCGGAGATAGTTTTCATCAATCACCGACTTCTGGACCTATCGCCAGACTTTGTAAATTTTAGAGGACAGCCGTTGAGGGGACTGCTTTAGCTTCTTCTCTGGAGTATTCTCCACAGATGAAGGAATTCGTTTCAACACCGCAGTAGGAGAGTTTCTGTGCACCGTGTTCAGCAATTCAAAGCTGTTTTCAGTTGGAACAGCAGCCTCGATCCCCACCATCGAAGCTTGTGGCATAAATCCAGAGGGGGAGTTGCCCCCAGCCTTCCTTACTCATCGCCAGTGGCGACATCGAGCGTGTCTTGCGGATGGAGTTGTTTCAGCTATAAGGGTGACTTCGTCGTGCACCTTGCTTTGAGGAGAGACTGTTATTGGTGTTAGCCTATCGAAGACTGACACCCGTTAAGAAGCAATGTCTAATCTGTCGAAGACAGACCTCTGAGCAGGGGAAGTAGTTTTGAGGACCTCGCCTGGAGCAGCAACCGGAATGGCCAGCCTTGCAAAAACTGACTTCTTGGAAGGAGGAGCCTTTCCAACGATTTTGTCCGCTTGAGCCGGGGTGACTATCCGCTTTGGGATGGCAGCTTCGAGTATCACGGGCTTGCAGACATTCTGGCCCTGTCTGTTGAGAACTGAGGTATTGAAGTTGGGCGACCCGTTGAGAGGGGCCGCGGTAGTTGTAAGCCGATCAAAGACCGACTTCTTTGGAGCTTCTTGCAACGTTTTTGGGGCATTGAAGCTCATCGGTGGGAGTATGGTCCCGAAGAATAGTCCAGTGGTGGCTTGAGTTACCTGCTCCACTGGCATTTTGAAAAGGGAGGCCGCTCGAGGCCCATAAGTCACTCCTCCAGCAGGGACGGAGCGAGAGTTGCAGTTGGAGGTAGTGCAGTTTGAAGCCATTGATCTTCTGTTTTCTGCACGAAGCAAGACACAAATCTTAGTACCTCGAATCCACAGGCAACCACAGCAAACCGCGATTTGTTCGCGAACACGACACACGAAGTGTGGAGTGAAAAGAGGAAAATGTCCCACCGGGCATGCCAGAATCTGTTCCCCTCCGAATACAGAGACGCGACCACGTAGGTTCGGCTTGCCTGAGATTCGGGGCAGATGCTATTTGGTTTTATCCGTCCACCTCTCCGAAGATGCCAAGTTGATTTATTGCACCGTGTATCAGAGGTTTAGACTGATGTGGCCGATTTAGCAGACTTCGTCAGATTCCCCTCGCTTGAGGGGTTTTTGATTGTGGAGACGCTCTTCCCTGCAGGCGCAAGCCCCTGCAGTTAATTACGCTATCGCATCACGGTAACAACTTTCTCCTTCTCCAGAATTTCACTTCGTGTCGTGTGTGTTTGTTTTGTTTGTGGTTGCCCGTGGATTGTATACGGAGACTAATTTATGTCGTCGCCCGTAGGACGTGGATTACTCCACATCCGTATTTTCTTAGATTTGGTTTTGGTGTTTTGGTCTAAGGATATGTTAGCCATTTTTGAGGCTAAAATCAACTTAAACGTTCGTTAAGGATCCGTTAGTCCGATTTGAGACTAAGATCAACTTAACGGGATCGTTTAGATCCGACAAGAGAGCATTTGGAGGCTCTATTGTTCCAGTTTATGGACATAGTGGTCCATGAATGTATGGCCGTCGGGACCCGTCACCTCTCTAACGACGTTGAAGGATTACAACGACAGGTGTCAGAGGAGTTCAGAGATGTACCCTTGAACCAAAGTTGATTGGGGGATCTATAGTCCGATTTGGGACTAAAGTCTGTTTGAAGGTTTAAGGATACGTTATTCATATTTGAGGCTAAGATCAACTTAAACGGGATCGTTTAGATCCGAAAAAAGAGCATTTAGGGGCTCTATTGTTCCGGTTTAAGGACGTAGTGGTCCATTGCCAGTTTAGGGACATGGTGGTCCATTTTATTTGTGGCCGTCGGGACCCGTCACCTCTCTGACGTCGTTGAAGGATTACAACGATAGGTGTCAGAGGAGTTCGGAGAAATACCCTTGAACCGGATGTAAATTGATTTAAGAGAGCAGTCGTGTTCAGTCAATTTAATTTGAGGACTTATGGCCATGATTGGGATAAGTCCAGTTGAGAATATTCAACGTTTTTATTTGTGGTTGGCCTGTTAAGCCTTGGCTTGGGCTTTGCCCTTTGTTTAATAATGCAATGCATTTTCTTTTGGCCTGTAAGGCCTATCTGATTTGGGCTATGTCTCTTTATAAATGATGCACAGCATCTGTTTTTGTTTGGGCTCTGCCCTTCTTTAAAATAATGCATTGCATTTAATTTGGCCTGTTAGGTCTTTTTTAATTGGGCTTGGCCCTTCTGTAAATAATGCAGTGCATTAATTATCTGACAGTAGCTTGTCAGGCGTTTTGCACCAATTATTGAGCGCAAGCGCATGTGGAGGTGACACGTGTCACGCTAGCGCAGTGCGCTGCACTGTTGCGCTATGACACGTGGCGCGCTCTGATGAGTTGCGCCAACTTTAAAGAGCAATGCTCTATTTTTAAGAGCGCATAGCGCAAGTTATTATGGTGCTGACACGTAGCGCTCTATGGTAGCTTGCGCCAACCCAGGAGCGCAACAGTGCAGTTTTTTGCAAGTGCAAGGCACTGTTTTAATTACTTAATCCAATTTTGGATTTAAGAGAAGAATCTTTAAGATTTCAGAACCAATGGTTCATAAAAAAGTGCAAGACACTGTTATTATTTTTTATTTATTGAAGATCATTGATCTTGTTCTTAGATCAATGATCTATTCAAAAGAAATTCTTCTTTTTAAAAGGTCTTTACCTTTCTTTTCTTCTTGAGTTCTTCTCACAATTTTTCAGAGCTCTCTCTATTCTCTGTGTTGTTGTTTTTGATTTTTATGTTGATGTCTTTTGAATTTGGGGTCTAGAGGCCTTTATATAGTGCCCATCAATTTGTTAAATTTGTTAAAGAGATCATTCTCTGAGTGATTTGGGGAATTTTTCCCACCATTGGATCTTTGATCCAAGGGCTTCTGTTTTACAGAAAACAATCTTCTTGTTTTAACAAGAACAGAAAGATCTTACTGGAATTTTAATTCTGTTTGGCGCAAACGCACCGGCGCTTGACACGTGTCGCGCAGCGCACAGCGCTAGCGCAACTGCGCTGCCACGTGGCGCGCAGCGCAGAGCGCAAGTCAGCTGAAGCGTTGCTTCTTTAATTTTGTAATTTTCATTTTAATTTTCAGAACAGGGCCTTGCTCTGATTAGGGGAAACAGAAGCGTTGCTTCGTTTCCCGCCTTGGAATTTGAACAGAGTTTTGCTCTGATTGGGGTAAACAAGTACATTGTACACTTTCTATTCAGTACTTTCATTTCTGTTATGTCATTGTTTAGGCATTGTTTTTTATTCAGTTGTATTTACTTTTCATGTATTGTACAAAAGAATGTTAATAAATAAAGTTGATGTTCAGTTTATATCGCTTGTCTCTTGTGCTTACTTTTATATTGCTTAGATACGCTTAGCGTTTTTACTTCACAGTAAATACGTAGCGGACCAGTCCCGTCCTCTTCCCCGTACACCGGGAAGCGGGGCGTGACAGATTTATTCTCGTGTGAGGAAGAAGATAGTTGACAATGAACTTATTGTTTGGACTTTATAAGATAGTGGGGTAACACTCTTTATATTGCTTTATTTTACCTTTCAAAACATATAAGTACACTGCTTAGTTGGCAGCTCCTAATCTTGTAGCATTTACATGTACCCTTAGCTCTCTGGTTTGAATTCCAGTATATTTTCTTTTCTATAGTTATAATTTTTCTGATAGCTTTTAGACATACCCTTAGCTCAGGTTCCAACCCGCAATTGATTTTTTCTCTCTCTGCATTTATTTTAATTTTTTTAATTATAAAGTGTTGTACATTAACATAGTTTACTTGCTTCTACACTTGTTTCTTTATCTGTCATGATCAATTTTTTTAATACTATTAGTTGTTTTCAAAACAACTTATCACCAAATTAAATCATTTTGCATAATATTTCGAAACTTTACAAGAATAGCTTGTGAATTAATGCTTCTGAATTGGCTAGATAGAACGTCTTAATGGTACCAACTATGATATGTGGTATAGAAAGATTAGATTTGGTTTTAAACATGACAACATAGAAAACGTCATAGAAGACACTGCTCCTATTCTCGGAGATAATCTTACTGTGGAACAAAAGAGGAAATATGAACTGTAGAGATTAAATGACAAGAAACTTAAAAGTCTTGTGTTAATATTCATAGAAGATAATTTGATTAATGTTTTTAAGATTTATGAAAGTGCAAAAGAATTGTGGAATACAATTAAGGAAAAATATGACAATACATCTGAGATGAACATACATTTTTTATTACATGGATATGACTCTTCTCGTATGCAAGAAAGTGATAATGTAATTGAACATTGTAATAAGATGATTATCATGGCTAAAAATCTATCTACTGCTGGAACCGAAATTCCGGAGAAAATGCAAATAACAGCAATTCTGAATAGTTTACCGCCGTCATTTGATATGGCCGCCACAACACTTAGATTGAATGGTACCATTAAATGCGTCACTAACATGCTATCTCAGTTAGCAATAGATCAGGATTTAATAGCCAGCAGGAAAGATCTAGAAATGAATTTTGTGCAGGGTGAAGAGCTGAATATTATGCAGAATAGACCTTCACGATGCACATAAGAACAAGAACCGGAATATAGGGACTACAAAACCTCAGTGCAAGGGATTCAAGCAGCTTAGCACTCAAAAGAAAGTACCTAAAGGGGCTTGTTATAATTGCGGAAAGTTTGGTCACTTCAAGAATGACTGTCCAGAAAAATAAGCTAATTCGGATACATCAAAGCATTCTGGAAATAAAGCAGCACATAAGCATGAGTTTGTATAAGTGATCGAGTGTAACGCTGCAATTGTTGACACTGATCGCTGGTGGATTGACTCGGGTGCTACTAGGTACATTGCAAAGACCCGGTTAGGATTATCAGATATAAAAAACCGAAGAAAGGAGAACAGTGCATTTATATGGGAAATAATACCTATCTAGATGTTGAAGGTATTGAAACATATAGGCTGGATCTTGAGGACAGTGTTATGGTCCTCAAAGATGTGTACTATGCGCTAGGTATTAGGCGTAATTTGGTTTCAATTCCTGCATTACTGAAAAATGGACTGGAGACCCGATTTTATACTAATTGAGTGTCAATATGAAAGAATAAGAAAGTTTTTGCCATAGGCAAATTTGTACTCGAACATGATTTATTTTGTCTCTCTGTAGTAACTAATGATACCATCAATAAAGTTTTTGATTTGAATTATTCTTTGTGTTATCTATCTGATTATGATCTTTGACACATGAGATTAGGACACCCAGTTACATCTGAGATAAATCAGATAATTAAAATGAACATATTATCCATCCTTACAGGTGTAAGAACATTACCTTGTAAACATTGTTTGGCTGGAAAAATGACTAGAAAACCATTTTTAGGAGGTCAAAGAGCAAATAAATTGTTGGGTTTAGTTCATTCAGATATTGTGAGCCTTTAAGTGTTAAAACTCATGGTGACAAAGAATATTTCATAACATTTATATATAACTATTCCAAATTTACTTTTGTATATCTTTTAAACAGAAAATTGAAAGCTTTTGAATGTTTTAAAAGATATAAGGCTGAAGTAGAATATAAACTTGGAAGGAATATTAAAATACTGAGAACTGATAGGGATGAGAAATTCAATTCAAAAGAATTTGATAGCTATTGCATTCAATGTGGAATTAAAAGGCATATAACAATTCCTTGTTCTCCACAATAGAATGGTGTGGCTGAAGGGAAGAACAGAACATTGTTGGATGTAGTAAGATATTTGTTATCTCATTCTGGCCTCTCCAAGGAATTTTGGGGAGAAGCAGTGTTGTGTGCAAATTATATTCTCAATCGAATTCCCGCTAAATCAGTAAAATCAACACCATACGAACTTTGTAATGGGCACAAACCCGAGTTGAGTCATCTTAAGATGTGGGGATGTATAACCCATGTTCTTATTCCATCTCAACTTAAAGATAGGTTGGATCTTAGAACTTTGAGGTGTAGATTTATAGGGTATCCAGAAAAATTAAAGGGATATAGGTTTTTCCATAAAGAAAAGAGTCATTGAAAGTAGAAATACTACATTTCTAGAAAATCTAGAGGAAAAAGAACAAGTTCGGGAGGAAATAGAATCTCTGGTTGTAATAGATGATGACTATTACAATAATGTTCCGGTAAATGACCCAGTTGCTAGAGATGAGATAGATCATCTCAGTTTAGAAGATGAACTTATAATTAATGATACACCTATAGTAGATATACAATATGAATATGTTCAACCTACAAACCTAAGTGGTGACAAAAGAGCTAGAACGTTACCAGTATCGATGGATAACTATTACATGTACTCATGTGAACCGTCATGTTTCTCAGTTGATTTGGACATTGATGAACATACAAATCCCCTGACATTTATTGATGCGATGAAATCACATTAGTCAGAATTATGGTTAGAGACCATGAAAGAAGAACTTGATTCCATTAAAAGGAACAAGGTATGGGAACTATGCAACTTACCAGAACATAAAAAGTCGATAGGGTGCAAATGGGTACTAAAGAAAAAATATCATGTTGATGGGTCTATTGATAAATTTAAAGCTCGGTTAGTTGCAAAAGGTTTTAATCAGAAGGTAGGTATAGATTATCAAGAGACATATTTTCTTGTAGCTAAGTTTACATCCATCATGATGGTTTTAGCAATCGTTACATATTTTGACTTGGAATTTTTTTAAATGGATGTCAAAACTGCATTCCTTGTCACACCCCGCTTTTCAGTAGACAGAAACGGTGACGCGATAAGCCCGCAACGTATTTACTATAAGAATATGTTAAACGTCTATATGCAATATAAAATAACAAGAATAAACAAAAGTATGAAATCCAACTTTGATTTATTACAGATTCACAATTGACAAAATATCTGAATACAAGATACGATAACATAATAAGCCTTAACAAGGAGACATAAATAAGCTGAAATGAAATAAAAAGATGAATGAAACTAGATGTCCGGTTGTGATGCGAACTGGTTGTACTCCTCTTTGACTGCTTCAATCTGCTATGTCTTAATGCCGCCTAACGAACATTCCAAGAAAGAAAGAAAGATGTGTGGAATGCCCGTCAGCAAACTAACGCTCGGTAAGTCCCCAAAAGGATGGTGTGATGTATATAAATGAAACGCAAGATATAATGTGATATATGGTATAGTATGGATATAAATCATGAACATGTAAACAAGTATAGTATCGTGCATGGTAATATATATGTCAACTATATCAACATGTCAAACAAGTATAATTTGGCCGTCGAGTGTTGGTATAGTGAACATGAAGTGAATGTAAGTGTCCTAAAAGGTCTCTAAAAGGTAATATATCCTAACGTCAGTTCAAGTGTGAATATCAACCAATCTCAAGAGTATTCTCGAACCTAAAGCTATCGTCCAGGGACAAGGAATCACGGGCCCAAAATAGCGGGACTTCAATTTTTATTGAAGTATTCCAAACCCAACAGGTTATCATCCTGGGGATTGGAAACATGGGCTCTCATTCATGAATTCGTGATTTGTACCGTTTCAGTCCGGTACCACAGCAACATGATTTGTACCGTTTCAGCCTAGTACCACAGCAACATGATTTTGTATTAATGTGACTCGTGAGATTCCGTTGGATTCATACTCAAACTACCCCAACACCCGTGTATATTAGTTTATAATTAATTTTACGAGTCTTGATCGAATTCATGAATACAAAAGGTGATGTATGATATCAAGTTTTCAAAATTGAGTTCATGTAGTTATGTCAAGTGCAAGTTATACCAATTGTATTCATAGTTCGAATCAATTTGGTTCAAGTGTACATATTGGGTTTAACTATTCATGATTGAGTTGTGTTAAGATCAAGACAATTCTAACATGTAATGATTTAATCACAAGTCATATAAATAAAAATAAATAAGCAATCACATAACATGATATGAGATAAGCATACAAGTAACGTACAAAACAATGTTGTAAATATATGATATGTACGACTAGTTAATCAAGTCATTTAAAATCAGAATATAAACTAAAACATAGCCTTTAGTGTTATGCACACATGAGTTTCAGTCTCGCCTAAATACGACTACTGGTTTAGGAGATATACATGTTTTCGTATCGTCGCGCAAACATATCAAATCTGTTCAGCACCGTCACATATTTCTAAAATGCAATTTTAGTTAATTTCTATTGGGTTTCAGGTTACAAAAATTATTATAAAATTGTAGGTCCTTCGGAGTACTTATCCAAAACACTAAGATTTGCGCGATTTGGATTTCTTAAGCTCTAGTTATGATCATTTTAATATCAGCGTTTAAAACAGAATTTCAGATTTCTGGACAGCAACTATATGTTATATTGCAAAGCCTATATCGAGTTGTTTCATGAATTTATAAGTAATCTAATATACATAAAATTATAGATCTATCAATTATGTATCTACACATCTAAATTTTGTCACGAACGGATATCGGGTGTTCGAGTTATGTCCAATTTTAAAACAGTGTGCGATTCAGGACAGATTCTGTTCAGATTCGTTACTAAATATTGTAACGTGCTTTTCTATATTTTACGTCGGTTTTCAGTAAAAACTTAAAACTAAGAAAATCTAGATTATTCCATGAAAATGTTCAAAACACCTACGTTTGCTCAATTTGGACATCGTTATACCAAGTTAAGTGTCTTAGAAGTTGACCGATAACTGCAGTTTTTTATTTTACGAACAGTGAATAAAAACGATGTAATTCCTAAACCGTTATGCGGTTCGATCTAAAAATTTTATAGCGTGTACAGAAAAATATATTCTATCATATGTAAATTTCCTGAAATTTCCAGAATGAAAAATTAATTTCTAAAAATTATTTTAAAGGTAAATGTATTGATATGTATACTAAAATCGGCAAAAATATTAACTAGTATTTTTATGCAACCTTCTCCTTTTCTTTTAATAAGCAAACCGATTCCATTAGACATCGTAAATATATTGTGGCATGAAATTTGCCATCTTAGGAAGCGATTTCAAAAGGTAGGAGGCTGGGGAAGGTAAGGCAAGTGAAGTGAGGCGCCGAAGGTGGACGTGATTACTATAATGCAAGGAGGTTCTCACAATTCATAATAAACATTCATAATCATGAACAAAGAATTGAAAATACTTTAATTTGAACAAGAGGCAATAAAATATTATAATCGAAATTATATAACTATATGTGTTTGTTTTGGTGTGTTTCCAATATTTATATATGCAACAATATTTTTATTCATTTAGGGACTATGATATGATAAGAGAAGCTTTTCATGGCAATATGATAAGAGACAGATAAAGAGAAACAGATGGAGGGAGGGAATGAGAGAAGGGATTTACATATATAAGCTGGTATTGTCACCAAGCTTATCTATCCGCCAATAGCCTCACATTTCTAGCGAGACCTTCTTGAGAACTTCTTCGTGTTTTTCATCGAGGAATTTAGATAAAGAGGAAGATGTTAAATGATAGAAATGTGTGATGAAGAAAAGAAAGAGAAGTGACATATAAAAAAGGTTTATGCAAGGTTTGGTTATGAGAAGGATAGAAATTGATTAAAAAAAATAATTGTAGGAATAAGAATTTGAACATGTAACCTAAAGAATAATAATGCAAAGACTTAACCAATGACCTATAAAATTGTTCATGCACATATTTAATAAGAATTAAATATATGTCGTACCTTGAAAGGAAAGTGGGCTTAGAAAAAGGAAAGAAAAAAATCAAATGGATTTGTGTTGGCTTGGGTTTAGGCTTTGAAAAATTATAAAATAGATGAAGTGATAAAATAATATATTTATTAGAAAATAAAATATACTAAAAATAAATAATTGTAATATTTTATTAAAGATATGATACGCGAACATATAGAAATTTAAGGGTCGTTACATTCCTCAACAGAGAGTTGAAGAAAGCTATATATATGTGACAACTTGAGAGATTTCAGATAGAAAGACAAGATGATAAGGTATACAGATTGAAGAAATCTTTAAACGGTTTAAAACAATCATCTAAATAATGGTATCTCAAATTTCACAATACTGTTATCCAACTTGGTTTCGTTGCAAACAAATTGGATAATTGTGTATATGTCTTGAAGAGTGGGAGTGGTTTTACAATATTATCTTTGTATGCAGATGATATTTTACTCACTAGAAATGACATAGAAGTGTAAAGAGAATCAAATCAGCACTTAGTATTGAATTTGAGATGAAGGGCATGGGAGATGCATCTATATTCTTGGTATCAGATTCTTAGGGATAGAAAGTCTAGATTAAGTTTAAACCAAGAAAAATATTTACACACAATACGTAGCAAATTTGGGATGCAGAATTGCAATCCTACATCTACATCAATGTTTATAGGAAAGCGGTTGAGTAAAAAACAATGTCCTAAACAAAGGCAGAAACCGCTTAATGCCCTATATTCTCAAGTAGTTGGAAGCTTGATGTATGCAATGTTGTGTATTAGACCCGAATTGGCGTACCTAGTGAGTCTAGTTAGTAGATACCAAAGTAATCCTGATACAGTATATTAGGAAGTTGTTAAGAGAATTTTGAAGTATATGAAGCGTGATGTGCATCATAAGTTAGTTTATCAAGCAAACTCGCTTGAGATTCTTGGTTGCTCCGATGCTGACTTTGGAGGAGACAATGATGATAGACGAAAAGTGTATATATCTCACGGATAGTGGGAGTGTGTGTAATAACATCTCGAGCCACATCTCACGAATAGTGGGAGCATGCTTGGAAATTATTTGGCCATTTCGGCCAAATGGGAGATGTAAGCGGTTGTGGCCATATGACCAAATATCCGACCCGGCCCAATTACTAAGTGTTGAGAAACAGAAAACGCATTCGTTTCGATTCCTCACTTGCGACCGCGTCAAGCACAGAAGAGTTGAGATCGTGGGAACGAATATCTCGCGAATTTCGCTCGTAAGGATAAGGTAAGATAACATGGGTGAAGGGTATAGGAGAAATGCCTATAAAATGGAGATGAGCGTATCTCTTTCAGATTGTCGATCTTGAATCGACTATAT
Source organism: Agapanthus africanus (assembly GCA_030015575.1). NCBI lineage: Eukaryota > Viridiplantae > Streptophyta > Magnoliopsida > Asparagales > Amaryllidaceae > Agapanthus > Agapanthus africanus. The sequence goes on along the minus strand of JASDDO010000028.1, from coordinate 20,215,239 downwards.
TCGGAGCCCCAAATAAAATTAAAAAAATCCACTTTATTTTTTATTAATCTTCACTGAAGAGAAAGCTACGCCATTGCTGCCCTCTTTCCTTCTCAATTGTTATCTTTTTCTTGTGTCCTTTTTTATGTTTTGGGTTTGATCAAAAGATGTGGTTCAAATGGGCCGGGTTGGGCTGATTAATCTCTAGACCCAAATTGTCCATTCATGTTTCTGCACAAATTATTTTGCCAAATAGGGCTCTTTAATCACGGGCGGACAGACAGGCGAGTCCCACTTCATTATAGAGAGCCCACTTCATTATATTTATATGCCCTTAGTATTAATTTCCTTTCCAACGAGGAAAGAACAAGGTGTATTGCGATAAAACCTCTAAAATTTTGCCAATATTTTACTATTTTATGCATGGGATTGCTAAAACTTCCGGCTTTGAATATTGATACAGTGTGTCAACATTTTTTTATTGTACCTGTATAAATGGTATGATTTTTATTAAGCAAAAACATCATATTAATCTTTCTTTTCGTCTCTATCGTCTTAACTCCAACTATTCTGATTGCAATAATAAATCTAACGTTCGTTTTTCTTTCTCGGAAAAATCATTCATCGCATTATTGAAAAAGCACCAACTGGCCGTTGCTCAAGAGATAAAAGCTTACTCTCCAAAACAAGAAATCGTCAATTCGATTTCTGAAGGTTTTGTATCAAACCCAATATAGCCAAAAAGGGCATAGTTTTTTTTATATATTTTTTCCTTACAAAATGAAAGGTTACCGGCTTGATTAGATTTTCGAAAGGGTGGTTTCCAAGAAACATGTAGGGTTTGTAGTCGCCCCCGTTGACAGGACTTACCATCATTGCTTCTTGCTTGGGATGGGGGATGGGTCTCTCTCTCCTCCATCCCGGGCTTCCTCGTTGCCGTCGCTACCTCTCTCTTATTCGGGAAGAGAGAACGCTTGGCCTTGGGTATTTTTTCCTTCTTTTCATTTCTAGGGTTTTGAAAGGTTTGTAAGAGATTTAGAAGGATCAAAAGGTTAGATCTGACCAAAAAGCTGGATCTACAAGGGTGGTCGTGGATCTGGTCATGGAGATGGTTCTAACTAAGAAAGGTCATGGATCCGGTGATTAGGAAAAAGATATGAAAGTGTATATCTCGGATTCGACGACTAAGAAAAGTGTTCATGGTATGATGTCACATTCGGTAGTGGGGATGTCGTATTCGACAATGAAGGAAAGGATTTAGAGGTGTGGAGTAGATTCAGAGATTTAGGAATAGGTGTGATGTTGTGGGGTTGGATTAGCCGCATGAAGGAGGATGGATGTCTTATAAATGGTGCAAAGTCTGATCTCGCAAAGTGGAAGGTGTTTGATACAGAATGTGGAGAAGATGGTTGCCCGATCGAAGACGCAGAGTTCGATCCGGCCAAGGAGAGGGTTGTCTAACCCCGCAAAGTGAATGGATATTTGATCGAGAATGCAGATTTCAATCCAGCGAAGGGGAAGAATGCCTCATCGAAGGCGTGGAGTCTAATCTAGCGAAATGGATGAATGCCCAATCCAGGATGTGGAGTCCGATTCGGTAAAAAGATAGAATTCCCGATCTGCGCGACTTAGGATGCAATCATGGACAAGCAGTTCGTTCTAACGAAGGGAACGGTTGCTCGAACATGGTTGCGGAGTCCGATCCGGCGAAGGCAAAGGACACCCGATCGTTGAACACGGAGCCCGATCCGGCGAAGGGAAATGATGCCTGGCCGTTGACGCGGAGTCCGATCCGGCAAAGAAAAAGATGTCTGATCATGGACGGGGAGTCCGATCCGGCGAAGGAAAAGGATGTCTGATCGTGGATGCGGAGTCTGATACAGTGAATGAAAATGATGCCCGATCGTGGACGCGGAGTCCGATCCGACAAAGGGACATGTTGTCAAATGAGAAGGATGCTTGACGAATGATGGAATGGAGTTGGGATTTGGAGCTTTTTAAAAAAAAAACAAATGTACCGCTTTCGTGAATATTTCTTTTAATGAAACGTTCGCTTTTGACTCGTATTCTTCAGCAAAAAAGAAACATGTTAAGAAAGGCAAAAAGGAGAAAATAAAAGCTATTTGAAAATGGGGAGAACCCCTCACAAAAGCAAGCAAGGGAGCAGCAGCAGCAAAAGACACGTTTTTAACCTGTCATGCAATTCCAAAAGTATGATCTTTTTGATGAAATTGTGAAGAGCCAGAGGTCTACAGAAGAGCAAGACAGACGTCTAGACATGCACACGAGGTATATTAGAACACCAGAGCAACGAAAAGCGTCTGCAGTTCAGCGAGACAGCCGTCCGCACAAGACCAGAAGCCCAATCCAAAGCTTAGGCAGACGTCTGCCCAAATGAGGGTCATACGTCTGCCCTTAGTAGATGGCGACTTACAGAGTCTGGACAGACGTCTGCCCAAGCAAGATGCAAACGTTTACCGACTCGATAATAACAGCGAACAGACTTTTCTAAACTCAGATTTATCCCCTATTTTCTGTAGGATTAGGGTTTGACTATAAATAGAGACCCCTCATATGTATATCATACATCCAAAAATTTGAGAGATTATTGAATGAGAGAGCGACGGCTAAAATTAGAGATTTGAGAGAGATCTCCCAGGGTTGCTCGCTGTAACTTGATTCAAGAATTGATTAGCAGACGTTTGCAGATTTCGCTTTGCCAGAGACTATCCATACGGTGAGTGAATCCGTTAACAAATCCTTATGCCTCTCTGTATTTAATTTCTTATTTATTCTTACATCTATTTATTATATTGTTTTCCGCTGTTAATGGCTTGATTATGTTTGTTTGAGTGATTTTGTTTGGTGGCTAATATTGTTTCGACGATGGGCTGGTTTCGCAATGCCTACTGTCAGAAAACCATAAAAATTCTAGGAGAGCACCACTAACCCCACTGCTTTCTTATCATTTTTGGGTCTCTTTCAAACCTACGGAATTATTGCTGTCAGCTTATATATTCACATGTGGCCTTTATTCTTCATTACCAACAAAGTTTTCTTTCTTCTTCCACCCCAAAATCTGTCTGCTGTTCGCACTATTACTATTTTGCGAAGATTCGGGTTTATAAAGGCTCAACCTTTATTCCTCTTTCATCCCCAAATTAGTTTTTTATTCATGATTTAGATTTTTCTGTTGCATATCATATTGGGTTTCTTAGTGCGAGGGGTTTAGGATCTTAAAGATCCCTCTTTGAGTTGATTTCTTCATTAAAGCGGCAATTTTGCAAATGGTTTTCTGCAATTATTGTCCTTGTCTCTTTGGATGAAGGAATTTGATGATTTTTAAGCTGTTTTAGCTTAAAATAGAGAATTGAGCTCTACTTGAAGTGGGTATTCTCTCCTCTTTGGGTTGTATGGGTGTCCTACAATTACTGTCCAAGTCTCTTGGAATGATGGAATTGATTGAATTTTGAGCTCAATTTGAAATGGGTCTTCTCCAATTCATTACTTATTGAAAGGTTCAACATGGGTTTTGCAAATCTAACTTTGTTCTTTGTTCTTATATTGAGCTTGAATGGATTTGTTACTTGCAAAAGGCCTGAAGTTGTCAGCATTGGAGCTATTTTGGCTTATGATTCGGTTGTCGGTAGAGCTGCGAAAGCGGCAATTGAAGCTGCTGTGGCTGATGTCAATTCGGATGAAAATATTCTTGAAGGGACTCGGCTGAACTTGATTATGGAGAATGCTAAGTTTAATAATTTTATTGGAGCAATGGGAGGTAAATTTCTCTTCAATAGTGATATCATTTTATCCGTTTTAAATGATTGAGTAAGATGGAACAAGAATTTGGCTTCAAACCATATCCATAGGCTAAATTTCACTAAACTACCCTTAACTATGAGGATTTTTAGTTAACTATTGATGATACTCATAAGTGGGAAATCCCCAGATCATGACACGTGGTAGATGACGTGTCCCGGGGCTTGCACGCAGGAGCAAGCACGATGCATTGAAGGCATTTCCCGGGCCTTCATCCCGAGGATTTACCCGACCTTCGATGGCCTTTCAGAACACTCCTATGCTCGCTTTACAAAAAAACCATCGGCTCGCCTCTGAGCTATCACAGAACCGAGCTTCCTCGGCCTCCCGCTCGCCTCCGAGCCTCCCGCCGAGCGAAGCCTATCCGGTTCTACCGAGCAACCACAAATGCAGAGCCCAAGCGTCTCCGCCATGGCTCCGCGTATCCGCCAGAAGCGAGATATCCGCCACCCAACATCCTGCGTTCCACGCCACCGTATCCCCCCATTAACGAGCGTATCTCGTCATTAATGGGGGGATCCCGTCATCCACGCATGCGTAACACCAAGGGAGTAACCGACGACGAAGATCTCGCGCCATCCCGCTCCAAGCGACCGCTATAAAAACCCCTCTCTCGGACGACTCGCGTAAGTCAATTTCGAGCCAACAAGTCGCTACTCTGCCCAAATTCCTCGGCTAACTTGATCGTCGGAGGGTCCACGGTGGTACAACTATCCCGGGACTTCTTTGCAGGTAGCCCGGCTTCACCCCTGAAACCAACCCATTGAAACCCACACGCTCAAGAAGACAAGCATCAACGTCAATCTTAACCCTTCGTCAGCGCCTCACAACAAATCGACGGAGGACAACAACTGAAGGAGATCCATGCCTCCATCAGTTGGCGCCGTTTGTGGGAATATAAATTTTTCCACCCATCAAAAGTTGATCTTCCGCTCTCGACTACATGGCGAGCGAAGATCGTGGCGATCCCAGCACAAGCCACCGCCCTCCTCATAATGGAGGCGCAGACGGATCTACTCCCCCACCGAATGTCATCCACGCCTTCTCGGTAAGAATCGATAGGCTCGCATCCATAGTCGACGCCGTTGTCCGTGTCCAAATGGCGGGCCCAGCCTCCCAGGTCATTGTCCCCCTTTCAGGGATCACGACGTCCGCAGAGGGGCGGATGACATCGCCCACGCTAGGACCACCGAACAACGCCGCGCTCACTCCGGCGACTACGGCTCCCCCGCGGCGACCGATTCCATGACCCGCTGGGCGCCACAGGACCCCATGCCGCGGTCTCGCGAAAGAGCCCATCGCCCTGAGGCCAGTCGCGATCCCGTCCCTCCTGAGGAAGTATCGGTCAGCTCGCCTGCTCCCAGGCATGACCGACACCTTCACCCTCGACGAGATCGCACGAACGACACTCGCCGCAAGGACTCAAGGACCTCGCCTGGGGACCTACAGAATTTGATAGAACGGAATCAGAGTCGCAGCCTGGCGCAGACCACCAGCGGGAAGAACTGCCGCTCTGAATGCACCGATTCCTCGAGGTATCACGACCGCCTCGACGCCCTCGAAAAGAAAATCGAAGGTATACATCGGGAGGTCATCCATCCGGTGAAGGGGCCAGTTACGCCGCCGACTCACTTACGAAGCCCTTCACCAAGGAGTTGCTCTCCGTACACGTCTCGTCCAGGAACAAGCCGTCCAAGGTGGCTCTCTTCGACTGGAAGTCCGACCCAAAGGACCATTTGGATGCATTTACGGTGGTCATGAGCTTCCAGGATAACTCCGACGCTGCCCAATGCCGAGCATTTCCCGCCACCCTCATCCGGGCTAGACGGGACTGGTTCCGAGGACTCATGCCACGCTCCATCTCTACCTTTGATAAGACGGCCGTCCAGTTCTTCGGCCACTTCGTTGGAAGCAGACGACAGAAGCGAACTGTCGATTACCTCTTCACCATAAAGAGCGGGGATAAGGAATCCTGTAAAGGATACGTCACTCGCTTCTACAATGCCCTTCTCGAGGTTCCCGAGCACCGGGACGAAACTTTCATCATCGTCCTAAGATCGGGTCTTAGGCATAAAGAGTGGCTCCGCTCTTTTGCATTAATGCAACCTAAGACCATGACCGGGGTAAAAGCTTGGACCGAGCGAGAGATCCAACTCGAGTCTGAGGTGAATGCCAACATGCCCTAGAGCGACCAAGCCAACCAAAAGAAGAGGGGCGGAGAAGAGAAGAAGGTCGACTGGTCAAAACCGTACTCCCCAAAATTTTAAGAGTATACTCATCTCAACATCTCTCAGACCGAGCTGTTAGAGAAGGCGAAGGGCGAGCAATTCTTCAAGCTTCCGCCGGTCACCCATAGAGTGGCTAGACATATCCGTGGTCCGTACCGCGCCTTCTATAGGTCGCAGGGCAACCCGACCGAGAACTGTAAACAACTCCGCGATTACATCGGGGAGTTGATCCGCTCTGGCCATTTAGCGAAGTACCTGCGAGATAAGCGATGGGCGGACAGGGAGCGTGAGAACCGGCCCCCTCCCGGCGAATTAACGATCGGCCAAATCATGGTCGTTTCCTCGGGGCCTGTCTGGGGCTCCGGCGGGGCTCATCGCCTCCTACCCGTCGAGAGAACAAGCGACCCGCCCAAGAAGAAGTGCAGGACCGCTGAGCCCATCATCTTCACTGATGAGGACTTCCACGGTATATCCGTGCCTCACAACGACCCTCTCGTGCTTACGGCACGGGTCTACCGTTACGAGGTCCAGAGGATACTGGTAGATTCCGGGAGCTCGGCAGATATCCACTTCTATGACTGTTCCAGCGTATGGGGCCAGGGCCGTCCGACCTATAACCAACCTCCCACGTCCTATCGGGGTTTATTAACCACTCCATCAAGGCCGAGAGAGTGGTCATCCTTCTTCTCAACATTGGGGAAGCTGGCCATACGAGGACCGTACCGGTGGAATTTATCGTCGCTAGGATTCCCTCATCCTACAACATCCTCCTGGGACGCCCGACGTAAAACGCCCTTCGGGCTCAGATCTTGACCTACCACCCCGCGATCAAGTTTCCATTAGATCAAGGGGTAGGCCGGGCTTACGGAAACCAGCGAATCCCCAAGATTTGCTTCACCACGACATCAACCACCGGGGAACATAGCGACAACCTTGAAGACGCAAATGTTTTCCAGGGGTCCTTGGACACCCGCGATGAGCAGAAAGAAATCCGAGGAGCCCCAGTGGAGGCGCTAAAAGACATTCCCCTCGTAGAGGGGAATGAGGGACGAACCGTCCAGATCGGATCCCTTTTGACAGGAACCCAGCGCGAAGACACGATCCACTTTCTCCGAGGGAACTCGGACGTGTTCGCCTGGGCATCTGCTGACATGCCCGGTATCGACCCCAGAGTAATCTCGCACAAGCTCGGGGTCGACCCTAAGGCCCGACCCGTCGGACAAAAGAAGCGTAGTTCCATGCCGATCAAGCAAAAGACGATTGAGAACGAGGTCGATAGATTGCTCGTAGCCAACTTCATTCGAAACATCGACTACTCGGACTGGCTGGCGAATGTAGTCATGGTTAAAAAGGCGAGTAGGAAGTGATGCATGTGCGTCGACTTCACAGACCTGAACAAGGCCTGCCTGAAAGACAACTATGCGCTTCTTCGGATAGACCAGCTGGTGGACAGCTCAGCAGGCCACGAATTGCTCAGCTTCATGGATGCTTTCTCCGGCTACAACCAGATCCGTATAGACCCGGCAGATGAAGAACTTACCGCGTTCACTACGGACCGGGGGCATACTGCTACAAAGTGATGCTTTTCGGCTTAAAAAATGCTGGGGCTACATACCAACGTCTAGTTAACAAAATGTTCAAACCGCAGATCGGAAAGAACATGGAGGTTTACATCGACGTCATGCTCGTGAAATCAAACTCATCGGGCGAGCACACCAAAGATCTCGGCGAAACGTTCGACATCCTCCGCAAATACAAAATGAAGCTGAATCCAGTCAAGTGCGCGTTCGGAGTCACTAGCGGGAAATTCCTCGGGTTCATGGTTACCCACCGATGAATTGAAGCCAACCCGAAAAAGATCAGAACCATTCTCAACATGGCCACACCCAAAAGCAACATTGAGATCATGTGACTCACGGGGAGAGTGGCTGCTCTGAGTCGCTTCATGTCGAGATCCGGAGAAAATGCCTCCCATTCTTCAAAGCCCTGAGAAAGATTCTAAAGTTCGAATGGTCGGAAGAATGTCAAAACGCCTTCGAACAGCTCAAAGCGCACCTGGCAACTCCCCCGTTGCTCACCCGACCAATCGAAGGAGACGAGTTATCATTGTACCTTGCAGTCTCCGGTCATGCTGCTGGCTCGGTGCTCGTCTGAGAAATCGAAGGAGTGCAGAAGCCGGTCTACTACGCGAGCCATGTCTTCAAAAACGCGGAAACAAGGTACCCAGCCATAGAAAAGATAGTCTTGGCTCTTGTCGTCACCTCAAGGAAGCTCCGACACTATTTTCAGGCGCACACCATCTTCGTCCTCACCGAGCGTTCTATAGGGACAATTCTCGCCTCCCCCAAGTCATTAGGTCGTCTAGAAAATGGAGGTGGAAATTGTCCCAATTCGACATCAAATACCGCCCCTGACAAGTCATCAAAGCTCAGGTCCTAGCTGACTTCGTGGTCGAGTGTACTATTCCCACTAAAGAAGAAGCGGCAATATGGAACGGCGGACCCCAATCCTCGGTCGAGGAAGTACCCAACTCCATCTCTGATTGGGTTCTCTACGTCGATGGGTCCTCAACCGAGGAAGGGATCGGGGTTGTCCTTATTATTCGAGGCCCAAACGAGGCAGAGATGGAGTACTATTTGAAACTCGGGTTCAGAGCGTCGAACAACGCCGCGGAATACGAGGCCTTGCTGGTCGGGTTACGAATCGCTTCCGAGGTAGGGCTGAAGACGATCCAGATTCGCAGCGACTCCGTCCTAGTCGTCGGCCAAGTGACCGGGCGCTTCGAGGCCCGAGAACCACTTATGGTGAAGTACTTGGCTGAGGTGAAAAGACTACGAAAAGGTTTTGACGAAGTCCAAGTGGAACAGATACCCTGGCACCTGAACGCCCAAGCCGACGCCCTGAGCAAACTTGCCTCTTCCTATACTGCCAACAACAAGAGAAATATCCTCTTCGAAGTCTTGCCATGGCCCAGTGTGGAGGACAGAGAGGTGACGCTCCATGTATACATTGTTCAAGAAGAAGGCCAGGATTAGAGGAAGCCACTCGTGGAGTTCCTGAAGGATGACACACTTCCGAAAGACCGAGGGGAAGCACGCCGCTTTCGAGCCAAAGCCCGCCACTTCATCTAGAGCAATGGGAACCTTTACAAAAAGTCATACACGCAGCCTCTGCTTCGGTACGTCGACCCTTGCGAAGCCGACTACGTCTTACGTGAGATACACGAAGAGGTCGGAGGAGCGCATCAAGGGGCCCGTACCTTGGTCTAGAAGACGCTGCTCCAAGGATATTATTGGCTGACGATACACCTAGACGCTCAGAAGCTCGTCAAGAGATGCAAGAGCTGCCAACTCCACGGCAGCATATCCCTTCTTTTGGCCACCGAGCTAACGACCTTCACCTTCCCCTAGCCGTTTGCCCAATAGGGAATGGACATGGTGGGCCAACTCCCCACTGGCACGGGCGGGCATAAGTACATCCTCGTCGCGGTAGATTATTTCACGAAGTGGATTGAGGCCGTCCCCATCAGAAAACCGGCCGCCGCCACTACTATAATGTTCCTGCAGAACAACGTAATCTCTTGATTCGGGATCCCAAGGTGCATCATTACCGACCACAGGACGAATTTGGAAAACGACAAAGTCAAAGAGTTCTGCAACGAATACCACATACTAATGAAGTTTGCCATGGTCGCGCATCCTCAATGCAATGGATAGGCCGAGTTGCTAACCGAGACGTCATCCGAGGTCTTCGAGCTTATTTGGAAGGAAGGCTGGGCAGCTGGGTCGAGGAGCTACCGCGGGTACTGTGGGCCTTACGCACATCGAAGAAAACGCCCACGGGAGAGACCCCTTCAGCCTCTGTTACGGTACCGAGGCGATGGTTCCAGCGGAGATCTTCGATGACGAAGCCAATACCTCTGCGCTCCGAACTAATTTGGACATTTTGCTAGAAAAACGGGACCGAGCATAGATCAAAGCGGCCGCTTACCAACAACAAACCGCTCGCTACTACAACGCACGAGTTAAGCATCGCTCTTTCAAGACGGAAGATTTGGTCTGAAGGCGGAACGAATTCGTAGACCAGGGACAACCATTTCCTCGTCTCTGAAGTATTGCCGGTGGAGCCTATCACTTACAAGACGTGGGAGGACGCAAGTTTCTTTGCCCTACAACGCTGAAAAACTCAAACTGTATAAATGAATGCATTTTCTTCTTTTCAAAGCAATGTAAATTTTCTCAAGTCTCCTGAAATGAAAGGGGGCTTCTTCCAAAAATTTTGTTCTTTTTCTTGGTTCCGAGATCCCTAGATTCATTTCTGAAAGAGAATGTCAAAAGTACTAAGGGACACAAAGAGACAAAACGCATGAGAAAAGGAGAATTTTATTCATTAAAAGGTATTAGAGCCTCCTCAGTCTTACAAAAAAATTAAAAAATTACAATAGAGGGGGTAAGGGGTTGAGAAAGCACTGCTGATGGTACTCCGAGGAGATCTCCGCCAGCTGAGCCCTAGCTTCTTCGGCCCGCTCCCTCTAATGTTGCCCGTGGACCCGAGACGTCACAGAAGGACCGGAGCTCCCGCCAGCCGGGCAAGAGTCCGTGATCTGCCTCTTCTGGAAGCACTCCTGAAGAAGGGCCACCGATCGGTCCCGCCGGGCCTTCGAAATCAGGCCGTGGTGATGAAGCGTGTGCAACTTGTCAAGCGTCTCGTCCAGCAGCTGCGGAGACAAGGCATTATGTAGCCCTAGAGACATCCTCCAAATCGCATACATGAGCAATTGGAGGAGAGGCGACCGCCGGGAAAGAAGACGGCCGAAGTGGTCCTCCACGCGTTCGATCACCGTTTGGTATATCTCCTCGGTGCATTCCTGATCATACAGGTACACGTCGTCACGGGAGATGATCTCTTTGATGAAATAAATAAATCCGGCCATTTTCAGAAACGTAAGGCTAAAAGAAACCCACATGCCTTTACTATTTATAGTCTCAACAGAATCCCTAAAGACCGATATTTGCGCGAACACCAACGCGAATCACGAGATATTTTCAAATTTCCCAACACAGAACTGCCGCGTGGTGACCATGCCGGTCCTCACGAGTCCCTACGCGGTCAAAGGAAGTCGGAACGACGCGGGTCTCGAGGCGTCACGCCTTGCCTGTACGTTTCTGCAACGTGTCGTTTGCGACAGTCACTCTTCCAGACTTCATGCATCACTGGAGATTGAACGACGTCCCGTGAGGGCGAGGAGAAGTCGAATAAAAGCCCTCACCAAGAGGCTACCGAACAGCCAAGCTGCTAGGTCAATCCCTGGCAGGTAGCTCCTATCCATCCTCGCCAAGGATCGAAAGCCCTCACCAAAAGGCCACCGAGCAGCTTCCTTGCTCGGTCAATCGCTGGCGGGTAGCTCCTACCCATCCACGCCAAGGATCGAAAGCCCTCATCAAGAGGCTACCGAGCAGCTTCCCTGCTCGGCCAATCCTCAGCAGGTAGCTCCTACCCACCCGCGCTAAGGATCCAGAGCCCTCATCAGTCAGCGCCGACCAATCCTAACTTGGCTATTATTCAACTGACGCTAAGAGACGTGGTCGTCGGTCCGACTCCAAGGAATGGGCGGGCATGTACCGATCTTCCTACAATGAGAGATCTTCCGATGTATTCTAAGTGAACGATCACCACCTCGACTCCGGGGCTGGAAGGACACCGACCTTTCTGCACTTGGTGGTTGATTGATTTACACTCGATGCACGATTGTCGCCTAAAAGGCCGGTCATCGACCTACGGCCTAACATTTGCATCGAGGAAAAGACCGACAAGCTTAAGTACTCATGCAAGACGCACATTGCCATGCAGAGGAAAATAAACCCAGTTTTATTTATGATTCTAAAAGCCTTTACAAGATATTCTGGGCTCATCAGCCTTACAAAAGGTGCCTGGAGGCTTACAAACTTTGAATACAAAATTTGAAAAAGTAAAGGGAAAAGGGAGGAAATCTCAGGCCTCGGGACCGGGGAGGATTTCACCCGGCTCGACACCAGCGTCGGGACCGAAATGGCGACCTCTGGGTCGGTGCTTCCACCGGCAACCTCTCCCCGGCGGCGTTCCCGGCAGCCTCTCTCCCAGCGGCACTCCCGGCAGTCTCCCCTTGCGGTGCATCCTCAGGGAGAGGGTACTGGAGCTGAAGCTCGCTGTTAGCAAACCCCGGCATCAACGCCTTGACAGCGTCGAGGGCCTGGTGCCAGACGATGGCCGATGCGTCGGCAAGGTCGGTATAAAACTGGTCCGACGCCTTATACCTCTCCACAGACTTCTTTGCCCGGAGATCGGCAAGTTTCACCATTTCAAGCGCGGGATACCTCTTGCAGGAATCCCGCGACTTCTTCATTGTGACGTTAAGCACTTTAGCCTCCTCCAACTTAGCCTGGAAGGCTTTGTTGGATTCACTCAGAAGTCGGGCACTTGGAGTTCGTCAACTCCTCCGCGGCCACCTGAGTTTCGAGGATGGCTATCCTCTCCCTTGCCTGCTGCACCTCCGTGCGCAAGTCCTCCTCCCGCAAGGACGATTCGCCCGCCTTCCTCATAGCAAGAGCAATCTCCTCGGACTCCATGTTGACGATGAGGGCGCAGTGTTGGAAGACCCGAGAAAAGTAACAAAAGGGAGTTAAAAATGTTCGATCCAAGGAAAAATACCTGACAAAATCCTTAAAGGAAAACAGATACCGACTTGGACCGTCTTCTGAGCTATGGCGGTCACTTGGGCCTTTAGGGTTCCCCGAGGAATTTTGCATCCAGCCGATCGTTACATGTCCGAAAGCAGGCTATCGGCAATGGAAAGCCCCAAGGGCACCTCAAAACAGACGTTCCCCTCTTGCACGGGGATCCCGGAGGATGGAGAGAGACTGACTGTCCTTTTGTGCCTCTTGAGGCGAACCTCGGTGAGGCCGGCTTCATCCTCCGCCCCTACGCCCGGGGCTCCGGTTCCTGAGCGTGCTTTTGGCTCTTCTCGCGGCTGACTTCCGGGGCTCGGGGCGCAGCGGAAGGCTTCGCCGGTGCAGTTGGCTTCGGGGCCGAGCTCGAACCAGGTTGGGATGAGCTAGCGCCATCGGTCATCGTTCCTGCCTTCGCGGCTATGGCGGCTAAGAATTTTGATCGGTCTATTTGCTCTGCAGAAAGGAGAATACCCAACGAGAATTAGTGACGTTGAAAAGGGCAAAGAAAATTCATCAAAGTCTAAATAGATCGTCTAAGACAGCCCTAACTTACCCAGAAAGCGTGCAGGGCTGAGCCCAGCCCAGCTCAGGGCCTGCTCAGAAAGCAGAACGTCGGCCCTTTAGATTGGCTCCTATATGGATACCACCCTCGCCTCGGATGAGGACGGCTGCCTCACCCTCGGGCAGTCGGCCCTGTGCCACCGTGTAGGCACAAGCCAATCCTCACCCTCGGGTGGCCTGACAAATATATACTTATCCTTTCAGTCGTGAATGGAGGAAGGGACGACTACTATCCCCGACCCGGCTACCCTATCCTTGCGTTTTTTGAAGGAAAAATACACCCAGCTTGGTTCATCCTTGCTGGTTCCGGAATGATTCTTATAACAAAGGAATGAGACTAGGAGGGTCAGACTGAAAGAAATATTTTCAAGTTTCAACCGGACCAGGGACCCGAGGAGGAGTCTCCATGAGTTCAGCGTTAGCTGGGCCGAGGCAAGTTAGAAACAACGAAACACCTCGCATACTTCGGTTGAGAAGGGCAGACCCATTCCTGTCCGGAAAGCTTCCAAGTACAGTGCAATCACCTTGTCCTGCATCTGATCCCGCCTGTTCTCCCTCCCTATCTAAACGGAGCGAATAGTTGGAGGGGATATGGAAACAAGCCCAAATCTCGGCAAGCTCGCCCACATCCCTCAAGACGGAGGGCGCATCATGGGCGTTTCCGATGCGCACCTTAGGGGCCTTTGCCGTCGCCTGGCGACGAGCGACGTGGGTGACCCTGACTCTCGGATGCGACCCAAACACAGAGGACGAAGAAGAAGACGAACCCCCTTGGCTATCTAAAGCCGAAGAAGAGAAAGATCCTCCGGACTCGACTCCAACAATTGGAATCTCATCGCCCGATTCTACCCTAACTTCCTCTACAGACTATTCGGATGAAGACATCCAACTTGATTCAAAATAAGGGGCAGGCCGAGGAAAAAGCACGGGCGATCCGATCAAAGGTAGGAGCGCCGGGCAATCTTTGACAACGAAGGAAAATTATGAAGGAAGTGCTGGCCCTATGGGGGTCCCCTCCTATTTATACCATCCAAGAAAGGCATCCAACGGTCCAGATTAATTCCTGCCAAAACAAAGCATCGCGCCCGTCGGCCGTCAAGTCTCCACGTGTCGAACGACCATTGAGGACGACCCTTAGATCGCAGGAGACAGTGACAGCCTGTCGCGTCCACCAACCCGCTGCCGACGCGTGGCTTGCATCTCAACGGACGTACAAGCGAATCAACGCCCCCTCTTTAATGCACGATCCTTTCCCCTGATCCGCTGACGTCACCAGAGATACGCGCAGAGATCCAAGCGTCCGAGATACGCCATACGGGCTCGTAAATCCAAACGATGCAACTGCCCTTCACCGAGTCGCCCCATAGATCCACGCCTATATATTTTAGGCAATAGTTTGCGCTCAGAAAACCGATCAGACCACTCTCGACCCGACCCATAAATAGGTCGGGACGAGAGTGGGGGCTAGTGATGATACTCATAAGTGGGAATTCCCCAGTTCATGACACGTGGTAGATGACGTGTCCCGGGACTTGTGGGACAGGAGCAAGTACGATACATTGAAGGCATTCCCCGGGCCTTCGCTCCGAGGATTTACTCGACCTTCGATGGCCTCCCAGAACATTCCTATGCTCGCCTTACAAAACAACCATCGGCTCGCCTCCGAGCCCTCCTACACGCTGAGTTTCCTCAGCCCTCCCAGCTCGCCTCCGAGCTATCACAGAATCGAGCTTTCTTGGCCTTCCGCTCGCCTCCGAGCCTCCCGCCGAGTTAAGCCTTCCCGGTTCTACCGAGCAACCACGAACGCAGAGCCTAAGCGCCTCCGCTACGGCTCCGCGTATCCCGCCAGAAGCGAGATATCCGCCATCCAACATTCCGTGTTCCACGCCACCGTATCCTCCCATTAACGAGCGTATCTCGTCATTAATGGAGAGATCCCGTTATTCACGCAGGCGTAACACCAAGGGCGTAACCGACGGCGAAGATCTCGCGCCATCCCGCTCCAAGCGACCGCTATAAAAATCCCTCTCTCAGACGACTCAGGTAAGTCAATTTCAAGCCAACAAGCTGCTACTCTGCCCAAATTTCTTGGTTAACTTGATCGTCGGAGGGTTCACGGTGGTACAACCACCCCGGGACTTCTTTGCATGCAGCTCGGCTTCACCCCTAAAACCAACCCATTGAGACCTATACGCTCAAGAAGGCAAGTATCAACGTCAATCTCAACCATTTATCAGCGCTCACAACAGATCGATGGAGGACAACAACTGAAGGAGATCCAGGCCTCCATCAACTATCTTAAAGCCTTTTTTTAAAAAAAATTACAGCAAGCTTAGATTTGCCACACTTTTGGATATATTAGTGGTAATAGCCTCCGTTATAACCGAAGTTTAAGGAAGTTTGCTATAATGAAATTGAACGGAAGGTAGTTTAATGGAAAACCAACAATAGTTGAGGGTATTCTTGAGAAATTTACCCCATAGTATATGGAGTAGAAATGGTTGTGGTAAGTACTTGCACATACTGTAGGACTAGTTAATGATTAACTATAGAGATTATAGTAATTGCATAAACATTGACAGTGATCCTGAAAAACAATTTACTTCACATAGTCATTTTGGTTAAGTTTCTGCTTATGTTATGGCTGTGGTAGATAGTTGCACTTGCACATACCGGATGGTCATTTTTGGGGATCGGAATCGGCCGAGGTTTCTAACCATGTTCACTACTCTCGAGTTTTTAAATATCTGAGAGCTGTATATGTGTAGGGTCATATATCTAGCTGTTACTTGAGAACGTAAAAAGTGCAACTTTCTTCAGAAACAATCGATTACTTACAGAAAACTACTATTATTCAAATTATATATACTTCAGAAGTATCCGAGTTTGCATCTATGTACCGACGCACTTGCCAGTTTCTACTTGTGGAAGTGAAACGTCTAAAATTCTTCACAACAATCACTACCTAGTATCATGGATAAATTGCAGGTAATACCCCTCATTTTTGGCTGTATAGCAGGAAATACCATTCGTTTTCCCGATAATTACTTTGGCCCCAGTATAACGATATTCTTATTTCCTTCAAATCAATTTTTTTCCTTTCAAAATTACCCTCAAACTTTGTATCTAATATTCTTGCTGAGGGTATTTTGGAAGAAAAGTTGACTTTAAAAGAAAATTTTTACTGCCATTAAAATAGGTGGCAAAGTGGTTTTGAAATGGAAGGGGTATTTCCTGATATACAGCTACAAGTGAAGGGTATTTTTGCAATTTTGTCTTGTATCTTTTGTAGCATTAATTATTATAATCAGATATGATTATTCCTTCAGATTAATGATTGTTGTATATACATACATATCTTGAATTAGACTTCTTACTTGTGAGAAAAGCCCCTTGCAGCTTTGAAGGTTCTTGAGAAAGATGCAGTCGCAATCGTAGGCCCACAATCTGCAACAACAGCTCATATCATTTCATTTATCGCCAATGGACTCAAAATTCCACTTGTGTCCTTTGCCGCCACAGACCCAACTCTCTCGTCACTTCAGTATCCATTTTTTTTCCGTATGACACAGAGCGATTCGTACCAAATGGCAGCAATGGCGGATTTAATCGATTATTTTGGGTGGAGACAAGTAATTGGAATTTTCGTGGATAACGAATACGGTAGAAATGGAATTTATTCTCTCGACGATGAGCTCGCTAATAAATTGTCAAAAATCTACAAATTTCCTTTGCCGCTAGGAAGCTCGAAAGACTACATGACAAATGTGCTTCAAAATTCCAAAGATATTGGACCGCGAGTTTATGTTTTGCTTGCTACCCCCGATTCAGGTCTTGAAATTTTATCGGTAGCCCGAGAGCTTAATATGACGAACAATGAATATGTTTGGCTTGTGACTGATTGGCTATGTACTAATCTAGAAACATCACAATCAGTAGTCAACAATTCATTAAGTCATCTGCAGGGAGTAGTTGGTTTTTGTCAATACATTCCATTATCGAGCCAAAGAAGTGGTTTTTTGTCTAAATGGGAAGAATTGCGTAAAAAAGGCATAGTAACTTCAAATCTTAATGCGTATGGGTTTTATGCGTATGACACGGTTTGGGCAATTGCCCATGCCATTGATGGATATTTTAAAGACTCGGGTAATATAACATTTTCTTCTAATGATGATCTTGTCGACATGAAAGGAATTATTCGGTTTGATAGGCTTAGAAACTTCGATGGTGGACATCTCTTTGCTCAAAAGCTGTTGCTTTTGAATTTCACTGGCTTAATCGGACAAATTCAATTCGATGATGATCGAAACCTCAGAAGCGCCGTGTATCAAATAATAAACATTAATAATAATGCAATTCGTACGGTTGGTTATTGGAGTAAGAATTCAGGTCTGTCTGTTTCTGCACCAAGATCTTTATATGAATATGGTTCGAGAAATTTTAGTCGGTCTCAAATTCTTCACAATATTACTTGGCCTGGTGGCAACAAAAAAACGCCACGTGGTTGGGTGCCTGCAACTAATGAGAAGCCACTTCGAATCGGGGTTCCTTTTAGAGTGAGTTATACAGAATTTCTAACTGTAAAGGATAACGTCACGATTGAAGGCTATTGCATTGATGTGTTTAAAGAAGCGGTTAAATTGGTTCCTTATGATGTTCCATATAAGTTTGTACCTTTTGGAGATGGTCACTCGACTCCGAGTTATTGGACGCTTGTAAGTATGGTCGAAGACAAGGTATGTTGTTATCATTCAGCTTTCTTGATACCAACACATGCTTACATATTTTGTTGTTGGCTAAATGACCGTTACCCTTTCTGTTTTTTGTCGATTTTTTATTCCTAAAGTCTCCTTGGTAAAACAATATGCAGACAAACTATATAAAGTGAAAGATAATTTATAAATTAATATTGAGATGTGAAGATATATAGAAAATCTAATTTGTGGTTTGCATAGTCACGGACATTGCACAACACATTGCCCATCACCTATTTTTCTTAATCCCAATGATTATATATATATATATATATATATATATATATATATATATATATTATCTAAGAAGCATAGACATGACATGAGATATAGCACGACATGAGGATGGACATATTGATGATACTCATAAGTGAGAATTCCCCAGATCATGACACGTGGTAGATAACGTGTCCCGGGGCTTACGGGACATGAGCAAGCACGATACATTGAAGGCATTCCTCGGGCCTTCGCCCTGACCGTCGATGGACTCCCAGAACACTCCTATGCTCGCCTTACAAACAACCATCGGCTCACCTCCGAGCCCTCCTACCCGCTGAGCTTTCTCAGCCTCCCAGCTCGCCTCCGAGCTATCACAGAACCGAGGTTCCTCGGCCTCCCGCTCGCCTCCGACCTCCCGCCGAGCTAAGCCTTTCCGGTTCTACCGAGCAACCAAGAACGCAGAGCCCAAGCGCCTCTGCCATGGCTCCACATATCTCGTCAGAAGCGAGATATCCGCCACCCAACATCCCATGTTCCACGCCGTCGTATCCCTCCATTAACGAGCGTATCTCGTCATTAATGGAGGGATTCCGTCATTCACGTAGGCGTAACGCCAGGGGCGTAACTGACGGCGAAGATCTCGCGCCAACTCGCTCCATGTGACCACTATAAAAACCCCTCTCCCAGACGACTCAGATAAGGCAATTTCAATCCAACAAGTCGCTACTCTGCCTATTTTTCTCGGTTAATTTGATCGTTGGAGGGTCCTACGGTGGTCACCCATCCGGGACTTCTTTGCAGGTAGCTCGGCTTCATCTCAAAATCAACCCATTGAGATCCACACGCCCAAAGAGACAACCCTTAACACCAATGTCAACCCTTCATCAACGCTCACGACAGATCGACGGAGGACAGCATCTGAAGGAGAACAAGGCCTCCATCAGTTGGCGTTGTATGTGGGAAACCGATTTTTTACACCCATCGAAAGTTGATCTTTCGCTCTTGACTTCATGGCGAGCGAAAACCGTGACGATTCCAGCATAAGCTGTCGCCTTCCACACAACGGAAGCGCGGACAGATCTACCCCCCTCCGAACGCCATCCATGCCCTCTCGGCAAGGCTCGATAGGCTCGCGTTGCGTCCATAGTGGACGCCCTTATTCATGACCAAACGGTGGGCCCGGCCCCAGGTCGCTGTTCCCCCTCCCAGGGATCACGACCTCCGCAGAGGGGCGAATGACATCACCCACGCTGGCATCACTGAACAACGCTGTGCTCACTCCGGTGACCGTGGCTCCCCCGCGGTGCCCGATTCAATGGCCCGCTGGGCGCACACGGCTCCACGCCGCGGTCTCATGAAAGAGCCCATCACCCTGAGGCCCGTCGTGTTCCCGTCCCTCCCGAGAAGGTATCGGTCAGCTCGCCTGCTCCCAGGCATGACCGACACCCTCTCCCTCGACGGGATCATGCAAATGGCACTCACCGCGAAGACTCAAGAAGGATCTCGCCAGGAGACTTAAGGAATTTGATAGAACGGAATCGGAGTTGCAGCCTGGCGCAGACCACAAGCGGGAAGGGCCACCACTCTGACTGCGCCGAGTCCTCGAGGTATCACAACCGCCTTATGCCCTCGAAAAGAAAATCGAGGGTATACATCGGGAGGGTCATCCATCCAGTGAGGGTCGAAGCCCTTCACCGAGGAGTTGCTCGCCGTATACGTCTCGTCCAGGAACAAGCCGTCCAAGGTAGCTCTCTTCGACGGGAAGTCCGACCTGAAGGACCACTGGACGCGTTCACGGCGAGCATGAGCTTCCAGGATAACTCGGACGCAACCTACTGCCGAGCTTTCCCGACCACCCTCATTTGTGCAGGTCGGGACTGGTTCCGGGGATTGGCGCCACGCTCTATCTCGACCTTAGACGAGTTGGCCATCCAATTCCTCGGACATTTCGTCGGCAACAGGCCACAGAAGAGAACAATCGACCATCTGTTCACCATAAAGAGTGGGGACAAAGAATCCTTTAAGGGACATGTCAGTCGCTTCTACAACACTCTTCTCGAAGTCCCCGATCACCGAGATGAAACTGCCATCATCGCTCTAAAGTCGGGTCTTAGGC
The DNA here is from genome assembly GCA_030015575.1 of Agapanthus africanus. NCBI lineage: Eukaryota > Viridiplantae > Streptophyta > Magnoliopsida > Asparagales > Amaryllidaceae > Agapanthus > Agapanthus africanus. Next base: position 20,194,856 of record JASDDO010000028.1, on the reverse strand, counting down.
ACAAAGAGTCGATCCGCTCTTTTGTATTAGCACAACCTAAGATCATGGACAAGGTAAAAACTTGGACCGAGCGAGAGATCCAACTCGAGTCTCAGGTGAACGCCAACCTGTCCCGAGACGACCAAGCCGACCAAAAAAGAGGGGCAGAGAAGAGAAGAAGAAGGTCGACCGGCCAAAACCATACTCTTCTATGACTGCTTCCAGTGTATGGGGCTAGGACCGTTCGACCTACGACCAACCTCCCACGTCCTATCAGGGTTTACCAACCACTCCATCCTGGCCGAGAGAGTGGTCATCCTCCTCCTCAACATTGGGGAAGCGGGCCATACGAGGACCGTACCGATGGAATTCATTGTCGCTAGGATCCCCTGATCTTACAACATCCTCTTGGGACACCCGACATTAAACGCCCTCCGGGTTCAAATCTCGACCTACCACCTTACGATCAAATTTCCATTAGATCAAGAGGGATAGACCGAACCTACAGAAACCAGCGAATCGACAAGATTTACTTCACCGCGACATCCACCAACGAAGAGTAGAGCGACGATCTCGAAGACGCAAACGATTTCCAGGGGTCCTTGAACACTCGTGACGAACAGAAAGAAATCCGAGGAGCTCTGGTGGAGGCGCTAACAGAAGTCTCCCTTGTCGAGGGGAATGAGGGACGAACTGTCCAGATTGGATCCCCTTTTAACGGGAGCCCGGTGCGAAGACTTGATCCGCTTTCTTCGAGAGAACTCAGACGTGTTCGCCTGGACGCCTGCTGACATGCCCAGGATCGACCCCAAAGTAATCTTACACAAGCTCGGGGTCGATCCGAAAGTTCGACCCGTCAGACAAAAGAAGCGAAGTTTCGCGCCGATCAAAAGGCAATTGAGGAAGAGGTCGATAGATTGCTCATGACCAATTTCATTCGAAATGTTGACTACTCGAATTGGCTAGCGAATGTAGTCATGGCTAAAAAGGCGAGCGGGAAGTGGGGGATGTGCGTCGACTTCATAGACCTGAATAGGCCTTCCCGAAAGACAACTATCCTCTCCCTCGGATAAACCAGCTAGTAGATAGCTCGGCAGGCCACGAATCGCTCATCTTCATGGACGCTTTCTCCGGTTATAACCAGATTCGTATGAACCCGGCAGATGAAAAACTTACCGCTTTCACCATGGACTGGGGGTATACTGCTACAAAGTGATGTCTTTCGTCCTCAAAAATGCTGGGGCTACATATTGGCGCCTAGTTAACAAAATGTTCAAACCGCAGATTGGGAAGAATATGAAGGCTTATGTTGACGACATGCTTGTGAAATCAACCTCATCAGACGAGTACACCAAAGATCTTGGCGAGACATTCGACATCCTCCGCAAGTACAAAATGAAGTTGAATCCAGCCAAGTGCGCGTTCTTCATGGACGCTTTCTCCGGTTATAACCAGATTCGTATGAACCCGGCAGATGAAAAACTTACCGCTTTCACCACGGACTAGGGGTATACTGCTACAAAGTGATGTCTTTCGTCCTCAAAAATGCTGGGGCTACATATTGGCGTCTAGTTAACAAAATGTTCAAACCGCGGATTGGGAAGAACATGAAGGCTTATGTTGACGACATGCTTGTGAAATCAATCTCATCAGACGAGTACACCAAAGATCTTGGCGAGACATTCGACATCCTCCGCAAGTACAAAATGAAGTTGAATCCAGCCAAGTGCGCGTTCGGAGTCATTAGCGGGAAATTCCTCGGGTTCATGGTTACCACCGAGGAATCGAAGCGAACTCAGAGAAGATCAATGCCATTATCAACACGGCCACACCAAAAAGCAACGTTGAGATCATGCGTCTCATAGGGAGAGTAGCAATTCTGAGTCGTTTCATGTCAAGATCCGAAGAGAAGTCTAAAAAGCCCTCATCAAGAGGCCACCGAGCAGCTTCCCTGCTCGGTCAATCCTTAGCGGATAACTTCCTACCCACCTATGCTAAGGACCAAAGTCCTCATCAAGAGGCCACCTAGCAGCTTCCCTGCTCGGCCAGTCCTTAGCGGGTAACTTCCTACCCACTGATGCTAAGGATCGAAGCCCCACCAAGGGGAAACCGTACAGATCCCTGCTCGGCTAACCTCCGAGTGATAAATTCCTACCATCCCAAGACGAGGGTCTAGGAACTACATCAAAGGGGGATCAGTCAACGCCGACCAATTCTAACTTGGCTATTGTTCAACTTACGTTAAGAGACGTGGTCGTCTGTCCAACTCTAAGGAATGGACAGATACCGACCTTTCTACACTGAGAGATCTTCTGATGTATTCTAAGTGAACGATCGCCATCCCGACTCCGGGGACGGGAGGGCACCGACCTTCTGCACTTGGTGATTAATTGACTTACACTCGATGCGAGATCGTCATCTAAAAGGCCGGTCATCGACCTACGGCCTAACAATTGAATCGAGGAAAATAAACCCAGTTTTATTCATGTTCCGAAAGTCTTTACAAGATATTCTGGGCTCCTCAGCCTTACAAAAAGTGCTCGGAGGCTTATAAAATTTGAGAAAAAATAAAGGGAGAAACAAAAAGCTCAGGCTGCAGGCTCTGCCTGGATCTCGCTTTGCTCGGCACTGCCCTCAGGGGCTGGAGCTTTTACTTCCGTAACCGCCCCTCCCCTGGCGCCAGCCGCTTGCGGCGTGTCCATCGAAAGCGGGACCCGAGCGCGAAGCTCACCGTCGGAAAACTCCGGCATTAACGCCTTGACGACATCAAGAGCTTTGTGCCAAATGATGGCAGAGGTTTCGCCGATGTCGGCATAGAACTGGTCTGACGCCTTGTACATGTCCACCGACTTGCGATCTCGGAGCTCGGCGATCTTCGCCGCCTCAGGCGCAGCCTCGGTCTCTTTTTTGTTGGCGTCCCTCGCCTTCTTCATTATTGCGTAGCGCTTGCCCAACTCCTCCAACTTGACCTCGACGGCCCTGATCAATTCCCGTCAAAACAAAGCATCGCGTCTGCCAGCCGTCGAAGCCCCACGTGTCGAATGACCATTGGAGACGTCCGTTCGGCCGCAGGCGACAGTGATAGCCTGTCGCATCCACCAATCCGCGTCGGACACATGGCCTGCACCTCAATAGACGTGCGAACGAATCGGCGCCCCTCTTTAATGTACGATCCTTTCCCTGATCCGCTGATGTCATCAAAGATGCGCGCGAAAATCTAAGCACCCGGAATACGCTATGCGGGTTCATAAATCTGAACGACGCAACTGCTCTATACCGAGTAGCCCTGGAAATCCGCGTCGATAAATTCTTGGCAACAGGCTGCGTCCAGAAAACCGATCAGACCACTCTCGACCCGACCCATAAATAGGCCGGGACGAGAGTGGGGGCTATTGATGATACTCATAAGTGAGAATTTTCCAGATCATGACATGTGGTAGATGACGTGTTTTGGGGCTTACGGGACAGGAGCAAGCACGATACATTGAAGGCATTCCTCGGGCCTTCGTCCCGACCTTCGATGGCCTCCCAGAGCACTCCTATGCCCGTCTTACAAACAACCATCGGCTTGCCTTCGAGCCCTCCTACACGCTGGGCTTCCTCAGCCCTCCCAGCTTGCCTCCGAGCTATCACAGGACCGAGGTTCCTCGGCCTCCCGCTTGCCTCCGAGCATCCCGCCGAGCTAAGCCTCCCCGGTTCTACTGAGCAAACAAGAACGCATAGCCTAAGCGCCTCTGCCACAGTTCCGCGTATCTCGCCAGAAGCAAGATATCCGCCACCCAACATCCCGCGTTCCCGTCATTCACTAGGCGTAACGTCAGGGGCGTAACTGACGGCGTAGATCTCGTGCCAGCTCGCTCCATGCGACCAATATAAAAACCCATCTTCCAGGCGACTCAGGTAAAACAATTTCAATCCAACAAGCCATTACTCTGCTCATTTTCCTCGGCTAACTTGATCGTCGGAGGGTCCTGCGGTGGTCACCCACCCTGGGACTTCTTTGCAGGTAGCTCGGCTTTACCTCAAAATCAATCTATTGAGATCCACACGCCCAAGGAGACAACCCTCAATACCAATCTCAACTCTTCATCAACGCTCGCGACAGATCGACGGAGGACAACATCTGAAGGAGATCAAGGCCTCCATCACACATATTTCTCAATGTAAGACACATGGACATGACTACACAAGTAATAATTATATATATAAGTATAAAAGCTAAATTTCACCAAAATACCCTTAATTATGAGCATATTTTAGGTAAGTACTTTAAACTTTTGTTCTAAAGGAGGTTTCTTTTTTGCTAAAATACCCTTAAATGCAGCACTTTAAGGGGGCTTACTAGAATTAAAAAATTATGGTAGTTAACTGAAAAAGTTCATAGTCAAGGGTAATTTAGTGGAATACAGCGCAATATAAATTGTAGTAGGATAAACAGAAGTTATAGTGATTAAAAGAGATTGTACACAATGACATGCACACACATCCAATTGTGCACCCGCATATTTCTAATATAATTACATATAATACTGGTGGATTTGCTCGAAACTAAACTATCATCCATTTCAACATATTTCTAGGCATTGGCTCTCCTACATTTGGTGAAATAGGCTTACTGTACCTCACTTCTTTGTCGGAAATATACCCTAAAATTAGTTTTTTTATTAGAAATCTATTTTTGATGCCCTTTTCTCAAATGCTCTTAATAAATACATGGAAGTAATACGTATCTAAAGTGTAATGATGACGCTGATGTGTGCAAAAAGTGTGTTTGTAAAGTATAAATAATTGTCTAAAAAGTGTCCAAAATTATGAAATACATTATACATTTGAGGGCACCTTAAAAATGCCTGACATGACTCTCATGGGTGTCCAAGTGTGGTTGTCCGGCATGTGTCCAACCCGGGTACTGGTCCATAATAGAATTGTCTGTGCTACATTGTATATTATTCTTTTGTCTTTCCCTTCCCCACGCTTGTGTGTTGTTTATGAGTTTCTCTATTTTAATGACTGTTAACCTTTTTTTTATGTTGCCTTTTATCGACCTTTTTATTCTCAAAATACTCCTCAGAAGTAATAATTATGAACAATTAATGAGACGGTGCCAGAAATATATAGAAAATTATGGGTGATTTATAAGTAAAAAATGAGATAATGGGAAATATCATTTGTAGTCAAAATATAGGAAACTGCATATTTTAAAAACATAGGGTGGTATCCTACTGTACAGTCAAAAATGAAGGGGGTTTCCTGCAATTTAGCCTTTGCTGTTTGTGCTATGAGTTTCTTGTAACGAATAAATAGCCTTTCTTTTTGTTGTTGATGAGATTCTTCAAATGAAACATTTTTTAGGAAATCGATGCAGCGGTTGGAGACATTACTATAGTAAAGGATAGGATTAAAATTGTGGATTTCACTCAGCCCTTCATTTCTACTGGCCTTGTGATAGTTGTCACGGTGAAGAGTATTAAGTCGAACACTTGGGTATTTCTCCGGCCTTTTTCTGTGGGCATGTGGTGTGTGACTGGAGCATTCTTCTTCTTGATCGGGGTTGTTGTTTGGCTGCTTGAACATCGGGTGAACAAAGATTTTCGTGGGCCTCCCAAGCGGCAATGTCTTACTATTTTCTTGTAAGCCTTCACCTTTACAATTTATGTTGTTTCTTTGAATATTAGAGGAGAGATTGTTCTTTCCAATTCAGTCTAATATTACAAATATACAATCCCTTAACCTTCATTGTTCTTCACCAAACTACCATAATGTTTTTTTATTACAATAACCTCTGCTACATTCAAGGGTATATTAATAAAAAAAAATCCTTTAAAACCAAGGTTTAACGGAGTTTACTGTAATAAGAAAATAATTAAGGTAGTTTACTGAAAAAACAAGAGAGTTAGGGGGTAATTAAATGTAATTTAGCATGTGTTTTCTATTTAGCACAAGAAATTGTGCACCCATATTGACACTGAACATGTTACTATGCTCATATCTCTTAATTTGTTCGACACATGCATGATATATATCATTCATTATGTAAAAATTTCGTCTTTGTAGTTTTTTAGTTAGCATCTAACTTCATCAAACTTTTCTTCTTCAGGTTTAGTTTCTCATCCCTTTTCCACTCGCAGCGTAAGTGATTTTAGAACCCGGCACTCTTTATAACAACTCAATATTCTTTCTTAAATATTAAATAGCCCTATTCTCTTCACTTTATTTGCAGAAGAAAACACTATAAGCGCGCTGGGCCGATTTGTAATGGTGGTGTGGTTCTTTCTGCTATTAGTAATAACATCAAGCTACACTGCAAGCTTAACTTCATTTCTCACAGTTCAACAACTCTCATCTCCAATAAAAAATATAGATAGCTTGATAGCGACCAATGAGCCAATCGGTTTTCAAGAAGGGTCGTTTGCTCGAATCTATATGATAGATGCTCTCAAGGTTCGTCCATCAAGGCTCATTTCTCTTCGGACCCCCGAAGCTTATGCGGAAGCATTGAGACTTGGGCCTAAAAATGGAGGTGTGGCCGCTATTGTGGACGAGCTTCCATATGTTGAGTTATTCTTGCAGAAATATGAAGGGTTTGGGATCGTAGGGCAACCGTTTACGAGGTCTGGATGGGGATTTGTAAGTAATCTATCTTAATCTAAATATGCATTAGATTTAGAAGAAACAGAGCCTAAAGTGGCATTGTAGGACGTACAAGGTTCTATTGGATGATACGAGATATGGGATCCAATATTGGATTTACTTTATGTCGTGTCTCTTCAGTTAATATGCATCACCCGATGAGGAATTGTCATGTAAACTCCACTATAGCGCCCACAATGAAGGCAGCGTAGTAACTTTCTATTGGATGATGTCTACTATTTATAATTATATGACATCTCACTTATATTACTGTTGAGAATGTGTCTAGCATTTAGTCCCACATTGGAAAAACTATGGGATGCATATGGGTATAAGATATAAGATGGGATAAACCTCCATAAGTTTTAAGTCTTTTGGATGGAGTCCCACTATATTAAAAGGTCATGTGCATCCATGTATGGGCTCAAACCGAGTTTGACAATTACTTATTGGATTTACTTTTTGTTGCGCCATTTTGTTTAATATGCAACACATTTCCTTGTCCACGCCACCGTGGGGTGTGGTAGGCTTAGGCTGAATTCCCCTAAATTTTATTAGATTTTTTTTTATTTTTAATTTTAAGCATCTCGAACTGGATACATCGATCGTATTTGTTGCATAGGAAAGTTAGGTCTGCCCCAATCATTAAGTTCATTTTCAAGGTATACTCAAATGCATGGGATATACAAGTTAAGAAATAGACTAGAAATATTTACCTTTAGTTGTGAATTATATGTTGTACCAGGCTTGTTTTGATTATTGTTTGTCATGACATGGGCATTGCGCAATTCCTTATAAAGTATCCTTATAAATAGGACACATATACATGGTTTTATGCTAACAATAATTGTAAAAATCATTAATAATCGATAATAAATAGAGTTTACACAAATACATGCATTTGTGCAGATGCAATTGCATGCAAATACACACGTTTCTAATGATCACTTACACATGATGTTTCCGTATTAACTAAAAAATAACCTATAATACATATCACGCATTTGCATGAAGAATATGCCTTGGCACTTTAACTTTCTATTAAATAGATCCTCCTATATAGAAAAATCCTTATGAACCAGTCAGTGACTCAGTGTCCTCGGAATTCTTTTACACTACGGAAAAAAGTCAAGAAGGGAAAGATGATAGATTTGAAAATACATGTATATTTATCAAAATATTGTAATACATATATAATTTATACAAGTCAATATCCTAACTATCTTGTCAAATAATATAACCTTGACACTTATCTGAATACATAGTAGATATGACACTTATCTGAATATGTAGTAGATATGAAAATATTTGAGAATTTAGCGAATGCGACCAGGAAGTGCCTGAAATTACGAAATATATTTATTAAAATTATGTCCAACATAAGTGCCTGACAAGGGTATGAACTCTTTTAAATATCACCTGTACAAATCACGCACTAGAAATATCAATGAAGGTACCGCATAATCTTTTGTGTAAACTGTGGGAATTTGGCTAAATAACTCTTAAACCACCCCTCACTGTTTTTGTTTTTCACTTAACTACCTTATATATTTTCTATTTCACAAATCTTCCTTAAGGCTATTTTAGTAAGAAAAAGAAACCCCCTTTAAGCCCAAAAATTTAAAGGAGTTTGCTGTAATAAAAAAATGTAGTGAATAAAAATGGCGGTTAAGGGTAAAATTTTAACCATCCATAGCAAAATTTTCATCTTTACAAAATTCATAACAGGCATTTCCAAGAGGCTCTCCTCTTCCAATCGACTTATCAAGCGCCATACTAAAGCTCTCCGAAAACGGACAGCTCCAGAAAATCCACAAGAACTGGTTCTGCAAAACAACAAGCTGCAGCACCCAATCAGCAGAAAGAACTCAGCCTGATCAGCTCCATCTAAGCAATTTCTGGGGTTTGTTTCTTGTGTGTGCCGTTGCAATCACCGTCGCTCTTTTCCTCTTCCTTCTGAAATCGATCCGTCAGTTCATGAGGTTCAAAAGCAAGCAGAGAGATCCCGTGGAAATCATGAGCAAAGGTTGTTCTCATGTCGTGTACAGTTTCTTTGATTTTTTGGATGAGAAAGAGGAGGCTATAAAGAACATTTTTAAGCAACAGAACAACTGTTCTCAGGATGGATAAAAGCCTTTCATCAGCAACCATATTAGATTTAAGTTAGATAATGGTGTATTGTGTATATTTTACATATGTTTCCGTAGATTACCAGATAATTGTTGTAGTATTAGCATGTAATGTAATATTGCTGATCTTTGGGCATGTTTCCAATGATGTTTCTTAAAATTTTGGTTCTTGCCCCCTGAAATAATCGTATAGATGTATTGTAACCTTTTCAGGAGATTAGATAGATTTTATACTTGTATATTCAGGATATGTTGTCGTGGTCGTGTATGCTATAATTCTGATCGATTAGATAGATTGTATACTGTACTATTAGATGGTTTTATTACGACTTGTAATATTCGCCTTATTAATATTCCAGTGATTACTAGTGTTACATACACCAAAAAAAAAGCTCTGTTGATGTTGTATTCAATTTTTGGAAGGTAAATACACATTCTATGGCAAAAGACTGGATGGGGTGGAGAATCAGGTTTGTGTGTTGCAAACAAGCCTTGTGGATAAGTTCAATATCAAACGCGTGCGAGACTATAGTATAGTGGAAAAGCTTCAAAATATAAGTTTAGACAACATAGAACTATTAACTTCTGTCACTTTGATGCAGGTTTTCAATTTGTAGAATGAAGCTCCTTTTGAGAAAACAAATTTTTTTATTATTTATTTTTCCATATTAACCCTTCAAAAAAGTGTAAAACCACATTAATGGTTTTTACCTTTTTTCCTTTTTAATAGAAAAATTATTTTATACTTGGAAAAGTTAAACTCAGTTACTCAATTTGCAGCCTTGTATTTTGATAGTTTGTTCCTCATTTGTCAACCCCTCTGTAGAGATTTGAAAAATCACAAAATCTATATTGTTGGTAATAAATTTTTTTTTTGAGGCAAAAAGTAGAACAAGAGGTCCTACTCCAATAATTAAATTAAATAAAAATGTATACAAAGAACATAGAGCCGGGAAATGATAAAAAAGGATGAGATTATTTTCCATCTTACACAATGAGTTGATGGAGGAGAAAGGGACAAATGGTCGTTATTCCTCACATTAACCCATTGCACAAAAAGGAAAATCTCCTATCAGTTCTCTCAAGCCATAACTTTAATTGAGCCGACGGTTTTGTCCACACATTTATAAATTGGATCAGTTCTCTTTATGAATAGTTGCATGACAATCTATCCAAACATTTAAAAATTCCTCAATCCACACGGCAGTAGAAATAGGGCATATGATTAAGTGTGGCAGTAGAAATAGGGCATAAGAAAAAGATATGGAAAGTATATAGTCTCAAGACTACAGCCACATGATGAACAAGCAGTGGAGCCAAGCCAACCCCTACAACTCAAGGCATCTTTAGTGAATAAAGAGTTGTTGCTAATAAACCACATAAAGATTTTTACCTTTAAAGGTGCAATTGACTTCCAAATAAGAGTATAATAATTAGGGATAAATCAATCCTTCATCATTGAGCAATTTGTACAAACTGTTAACTGTGAACCGGCTATTATTCAACAACCAATAGGGCTTATCATTTCTCACACAAGGTGTCTATGCGCTGAGTCTATCAAGAAGATTAATGTAGGACCTTAGCCTCCAGCGGGAGCAGTACGTATGATCTCTGATTATTCATCTAATATGAATCATAAAAACATACCTTTACAGATTTGAATATCTGTTGGCAAAAAATCTTTTACTTGTACCTACCACAATGCAAAAGCGATAGGAATTCTTCTTTAAGAGGAGAAGATTTAAATAATTACCAATATTTTTCTATATGCAATCTCTTATTTCATCATCGTTTTTTCATCATTCTTTATGGTGTACTATAACTATCCTTTTATAGGCTTGCGATACAATATGTTTTCCCTATTTTTCTAATTTGGGACTAAACTTCCTAGCATGATAAAACATATTGTGTTATATTATTTCTTTTCTTATTTGTTTTTATTTGCTCTTCTACCTTTAGGCTTAGAGGTGGGACCAATTGCATGGGTCTAATATCGAGAACCAATTGTCAAACTTAATTAATTCACAACTAATCAATTGACAATTTTAATTGAACAATCAAACTCCTATTACATCAATTATTCATAAAAGTCTTTCCTAATGTGAGAGAATAATTAATATTAATTTACATGCAACCCCTTCCAATATCAAGTTACTTTTTTTTAGATTTTTTAACCAAGCAGAATAAAATCATCTAATTGTTCCAAACCCAAATCTTCAATTACCCATATATACAATAAATTCATTTCGAAATAAGTATAATAATAATAATATAATTTTGAAAAAACAATTTCCAAAATACATGAACAGGATTTGACACTTTCATGTGATTGAACAGTAAACTTATTCTCATTAGTATGAGAATATTGAACCCTATTTAGACATGATAGTTTTCTTAAATGCATTCAAGCGGCCCAATATTTCAGGTTTCTTATTTCTGTCTAAATGACAAGATTTACCATCATATTAAACCTTACTTGTCAACAAATCGAAAACTACAATATCATCAAGTCAAAAAGATTATGTAACAGTTTGAATTCTCCATCTCTATAGGTGACATATCCTAGAAAATTCAAACATGGTCATGTACTACACATATCATTATATGCGCTCATGACATACATCTAGAGAATCTCCATTCTCGGTGATTGAGACACACCACCACATCTTACATGTTAGTGTCATGCACGATAACCTCTCATAACTCTAGCTATCCTTTGTTAGTTGTAGATTAAGTACATAATTTAAGAAATTACTAAATTAGATCATATCTTCATGCAAGTGATCCATCACAGTGCATGATCTAACAATATAATTTGTCACGCCCTGCTTCCCAAAATACGGAATACGAGGGGTGATAAGGCCAGTCATGCTCCTACGGTCAAGGAAATATCCTGTCGTAGTCACACTTTGGATTCTACCTTTACGTGGTAATCAGTAATCAACACACAGGTAATGAGAAATGCAGTCACTAAATTAAACAGATATAAAACTAACCAGATAGAGTCAAAGGAAAGATAGCGCCGACGTCGCTGATCTAGATGTCCGCAATAACCTCAAGGTATGACAGCTGCTGATCCGAGCTAAGTCCGCTTCTCACTCTGAGCATGCATACTCAGGTCGTCAGAGCGACACAATAGCAATGAATAGAAATCCATATGTAAACACGTGCAATAATGATGAATATGAAACAGTAAGCATGGAGTGATGACATGAGCATAAAGTAACCGGCACAGGTAAACAGTAAAGCAGGTATATCGAATCAATAATCAATACATATCCATGTCACTAAACCTATCAGTCTCTAAGTCTCACTGTCCAGGTCGCTAAACTTATCGTCAGTCCAAGTGTGAGTGTCAACCACACAGGAGTATCCCCAACCCAAGGGTAGGGCCCTAGGGGCAAGGGAACACATGCCCGAATCACGCACGATAATAATCAGTAACATTATCCATACAACTCCCAAAATCACTGCATATGCCGGCAGTGGGACTCCCGAGATTCCGTTGAACTTACACTCAAACTACCCCACACCCCGTGGTCTATATCAAATACCAACCATGAATCCAAATACTAGTCGGTTCATGACAAGTCTATGCGAGAACTGGAGACAGGATCTCCATCAAGCATGTCTCGACTGGTACCCAAGATAAATGGACAGTGTTTGACGCCTTACCTATGACACTAATATAAGTGCTCTATAACCGTCCCATTTCAGTTATAGTTACACTTATATATGTCCCATAAACGTCGACAATGCAATAAATTAACTGGATCTGCTGATTGTGTACAAGCACGTGTCACTTTCACTACTCAATCACGCTTTAACACTAACGTACTTGCCACAATCCAAACACTAATATCTATCACTGGGTAATGTACACGATCACTAGCTTATCAATGCTTCATGACCACTATGCAATGAGGATATAACCGCTACATGATATGATGAAAATGCAATTAATTATAACGCGAATATAACATAGCAGCCAGTGTCATACCACTTGTAAAATTTACTATAAAACATACATGTAGAATTTAGCGAAACAATGTAAAAGGGGTAAGTAGTATGTTTAATTATATATCCATCAAAATTGGTTTCACATCAATCGGATATCAGGTTCGCTAGTTATGGCCATTTCATTTTAAGTGTTCACTGCTGGAAATCCAATTTCTGAACTGGAAGTCCGTTTCGTAACATGTTTTACTCCCAGTTGGGAGATAATTAAGCGACACTTCAGTTAAATAGCATGTAGATTTCTCTGTTATGTTTCCAACGTATCAAACGGATTATCAATAGCAGTTATGTATTAAAAGTTATGTATGTCTAGTGTAGCTATGCAAGAGGAGTCACTGCAGAAACTGCAGAACACCTAGGTACGTTAGAATGCAAATTAAATATCAAATGACGGTGAAATAGCACGGGACCAGATTTAGGTGTTAGCTAACTAAATTATCTACACGACCATATGGGGCTTCGTGCATTTTCAGTTTAAAGAAGGGGTATACAGGTGTTCCAAAGCCAGGTATCCAAAACGAAACGCTGCCCCGGACTGCAGTTCAGGGCCGCAAATCGCCTCAGTATTCGACATCATAACAAAACAATATTCAGTAATAATTATCAAAGGTTTACAGATTATCCATTCTGCTTCATAACGAGCCCAAGAAAGTCACGATACGAGTTATATCTAATTTACTATTAATTTTACAACGTGATATGCACAGCGATTTCCATATTTACGTCGCCTTTTAGGGCAACATTTCATAGGTATAACCTAGCTATTTTTTTCTCAAATCCCTACACGACATTCATTATCAGTAAAGCGATTTATTGGTCATAAATTCTGCCATTTTAAATAGGGTTTTCTTTTAGGGTTTCGTGTCGAACACCTAGGTTATTTATCTAGGTAACAATCGAAATGCCTATTTTAATCACTGATTAAACAAGATTAAAATCCTATAAATTTTATACAATATTGCTACGGGATATTAGACACGAATTTGGGTTCGGTTCAGTACAATCAAATATGATACGTTATATATATTAAATTTCGTCAATAAAATTACGACGTCGACATATAATTATGGTTATACACAATCAGCATAAGTAGCCAGTGAGAAATCACTTGCATTTGTAACTTAATCATCCGAGACCCAACCACAATGATTTTGATGTAATCATGTTTAGGTATAATTATTATCCTGCGATTGTATTCTGTTAGATTTTGGCCTTTCAGGTCTTCAAGAAAGAATTTTCTTTGCTTGAGCTAGGTATTTAATAAGAACTCAAACAATATATATATAGATTTTTAGCATGATAAGCAAGTTCCTTTCCTGGCGACGGCGCAAAGACGGCGACACGGTAGAGGCGGCAACGACACGAGCACCAGCACGGGCAACGACAACGACAACGACAGCGATACAGGCACCAACACGGACATCAGCAATGGCAGCAAGCTCGGTTGGGCTCGGCTAACGGCGACTCCGCGAGGTTGGCGGTGCTGGTGGTCGTCGAAGGTGGGGGGCGGGGCGGTGATGCTCAGGTGGCTCTGGGGATGGGGTTCTCGGGTGCTCTGTTGGTGATAGGGTGAGGGAGAAAGAGCTGAAGGTTGCGACGAGGTCAAGGAGCTCTTAGTGGAGGCCGGAGGTGCGTCGGCGTCGCCGATGGTTGAGGTGGAGCTCGGGGGCGGGTTGGATGCTTGGTGGTGCTGCCGGGTTAGGTTAAGAGGAGGTCGCCGGAGGTGGAGTCACGATAGCGGGTTGCAGGGTTCTTGGGGTCGGGGCTTTCTCGGTGTGCAGGGGGGAAAGAGGAGAGAGGAAAGGGCGTTGGGTTGGTTGACGACGACGACGATGAGGCGGCGACGATGGCGATGAGGTCGGGGCTGTGGGTTCTGGGTCGTTGGGTTTGGGGACGTTGGAGGTAGCTGGGCTCGTGTAGCTCGTCGTGAGGCGGAGGTGACGTCGAGGAGGTGGTGAGAGGAAGCGATGGGGGAGCTCAGGTGTAGTGGGAGATGGAGAAGAGTTGGAGAAGGTGAAGTGAGCTCGAGGGAGAGAGAGAGCATGACGAGATGAAGGCGAGGCGAAGGTGGAGGTGAGGTCGAGGAGAGGAGAGCAGGTGAGGATTCAAGAGAAAGAGATCTCGAGGAGACGTTACGGCTGAGTCGTGGCCGTTGGAAGACGTGGGTCTCGCGGGGGTAAGTGCGAACGTGGGGGGGAGGAGGAAAGCCGTTGGGGTTGTTGAGGGAGGCGAGGACGTGGTCGCTGGGGTGAAGCGGGTCGCGGGCTAAGAAAGAGTCGTGGGTGCGGGTCGTAGGGGAGTGGGCGCGGGTCGTGGGGGAAGCAGGGAAACAAGCGGGAAAAAGAAAGTGAAGAGAAAAAGAAGAAGGGAGTGGGGAGCGGGTCGGGTGCGAGGGTTCGGGTGCGGGCTCGTGGCCGGGCTCGGGAGGAAAAAGAAATGAGGGGTTTGGTTTTGGGCTGAGGGTTTTTAATTGGGGTTTAGAAATTGGGTTAGGGGTTTTAAGTAGGTTTTTAAGAAACATAAACATAATCAAATAGAAGTAGATAGATATAGAGGTTCAAGGATAGAGATATGGTCTAGGGTAAAATAATTAGAGTTAGGGTTTCAATTAAAATAGGTAAACAGTAAATTAAAAGAAGTTGGTTTTGAGAATAGGGATTAGAAATAATCAGTTAGGAAAATATTTTATTAGAAGTACGGTTACCAGGAAAATAAATTTCGAGGATTATTAAAACATGAAATACTTCGTACAATAGATACCGGTTATTACATCATACCACCCTTAAAGAAAATTTCGTCCTCGAATTTAAAATAAATGATAAGCTATAAAATGTAATGCGAAAAGCAATAAAATCAAATACTATTATATAGCGATTTACGCAAAAGCAACTAGATGAAAATCAAAGGTCTCTCTCTCTCTCTCTCTCTCTCTCTCTATATATATATATATATATATATATATATATATATATATATAAGAAGTAGCACAACTAAAAGAATAGGTATAAGTAAGCACAAGGCATAACCATTCGTAGTAATAAACAATATACACATTTGTAATGAATGATATAATAACATTGATAAACAATAGTGAAAGATTTGCCGATACACCAACAATATTTTAGTAAAAATACCGATCCGGCAATTTAAGATAACTTGAAAAGACCCATATGGTGAAATAATAGAAGATAAAACAAAAGAGTATGTGCGATATATATTTGCGTTATTGAAAATGTGAAGAATAGTAAAGTATTTAGAATAAGTAAAACGGAAGTAGTTAATAACGCGAAATTCTTTTCGATAACTACAAGATAAAGGAAACTAATTTCGAATGGCAAACGTCAATGAATGTAATTATAGTAATAAGGAATAGCATTAATAATATATAAGGGGCTGTCCAGGGTATGGATTACAGTGGAGTATGGCCTAATCAAAAGAAGTCGGAATGCGATACCTTAATTAGAATGTTGAAGGGAATGGGGTTAGGTTACTACACATTGCAAGGATGAAGAGTAATGAATCTCAGAAGGGAAAGAAATTATTGGGGAGGGAAAGCAGTCAATGCATCACGCGGATCAATATTCAAAAGGTTTGCGTACTCAGAAACTTCATTATTATTTATTTTTCCAGAAAATTTTTAAACAAGGCATACTCAAAAGATAAAATTGGCCCTAAATTACACACAGATTTATTTGGCCAGAAGAAACAAAGATAAGTTGTGTCAGTCGCGATTATGGAAGTTCAACAGATTATGGTAAGCTCTCGCGTTAAGATAGGGACGTCCATTTCCATAGCGCCTCGCAGGGATTGCCACTGGAGGTTCTTCCGCCTCGAATTCCTCCTCACTCGAGATTTCATCCTCCAACTCTTTCTCGGCTGGGGCCTCGTTTTCGGGTTCTTCCCCTACGGGGTTTTCTTCTCCTGGTCCTTCTTCCTCGGCTGGAGCTTCTTCATCGTGGTCTGTTTCCACGTGATTCACCTCTTCTGGATCTTCTTCCACTAGATTTTCCTCAGGATCTTCCTTTTCTGGATCTTCTTCCACTGGATTCTCCTCAGGATCTTCCTCTTCTGGATTTTCTTCTACCGGGTCTTCCTCAGGATCTTCCTTTTCTGGATTTTCTTCTACCGGATCTTCCTCCATCGGGTACTCTTTGGGGTCCTCTTCGGGGTCGTCAGAGTCACTGATCATGTCGACTTCTGGTGCCGCGACTCCCTCGTCCTCGGAATTGCTGTTGCCGAAAATAACCTATGGGCCATCGACCTCGTCATCTGAACTCACCAGCATCCGATCCAAGGAAACGCAGGACCGAGTGTCCTCATCGAGAGGCGGCGCTGCTCCAGGATTGTCCATAGCCTGAAAAGAGGGATTCATGATCAGACAGTGGAACACACAAAGAAAATAACCAAAGATGTGGAGCACATGGAAAATATACGGCAGGTAAGGACTGAAAAATCAAAATTTTGAATAATGATGCAGTAAGCAGTATAAGGAAATGAGTGGCAAGGGAATGATACATAGATCACAACTCACATTTTTCTCTCAATTAAACCAAGGGATTCAAAAAAAATACAAGATTCAGACGAAAAGAAACAAATACTAAATACAATAACATGATTTTTTGAAAGCAGAAAGGTGACAACTCTGCGTCGATATCTAAATCTCCGCGATCTCGTCAAGCGAGTCTAAAATAGGTGCTCGGTCTATATCATCCTCGAACTACGAAACAACCAAGTCGCTTAAGCAGATTTGGAGGGCGTTGACGAATCTCCACCTTGCAGCTCCTTCCTTCTAGGTCAACCATTGACAAGATGTTCGTCAGATCCACAAATCAAGCACTACCCTTTGGCCTGGTGACAGTCCCTCTGAAGGTGTCTGGCCTCTTACAATAACCACAATGTTGGGTTCTCCGCTGCTTCTGTTGCTGAGGAACAAATGAGCGCTTCATCTGTATACCTCCTTTTTGTTTAACAGGGATTCTCTTATGATTGGGGGCTTCCATTGGTGCTTGAGCCATTTTCCTTCTTAGTCCTTCAGCTAAGAGATCGTTCGTTCGCTCCTGGGCTTCTGTCAAACCTTGCAGTACAGCCCAAATCTCGACGGTCTGACTCTGGGTAGTGAAGGATGACGGAGAGTTGTTGGAAGTCATGGTCCTGTAACAACAAATTTTAGGGCGGCATAAGGTACAAGGAATAAGAATCAGAATAAGATATAGAATGGACAATGAAACAAGAATATATGGCGAGGTGAAACTCAGACGAGTGGAAATCAAATGTAGACCTCCAAGTCACTCAAGTAGAGTGCTGCCTTGTAACTATGTTGTATTTCATAATTACAATCACATAACTCTAGTAAGTCACCCAAAACTCTAACGGATGGAGTCAAAATATAGCTTGACGAACAATAGGGATTCTAGTAAGGGATAACAAGTTCACGATCTGGACCGAATGAGCGACCTAAATTGTCAAGACCTACTCGAAAACTGCAATCTCAGTCTAAACCAAACCTGGTTCTGATACCAACCAAACCATGTCACACCCCGCTTCCCAAAATACGGAATACGAGGGGTGACAAGGCCAGCCATGCTCCTACGGTCAAGGAAATATCCTGCCGTAGTCACACTTCGGCTTGTAGCTTTACGTGGTAATCAGTAATCAATGCACAGGTAATGAGAAATGCAGTCACTAAATAAAACAGATATAAAACTAACCAGATAGAGTCAAAGGAAAGATAGTGCTGACGTCGCTGATCTAGATGTCCGCAATACCCTCAAGGTACGACAGGTGCTGATCCAAGCTAAGTCCATTTCTCACTCTGAGCATGCATACTCAGGTCATCAGAGCGACATAATAGCAATGAATAGAAATACATATGTAAACACGTGCAATAATGATGAATATGAAACAGTAAGCATGGAGTGATGACATGATCATAAAGTAACCGGCACAGGTAAACGGTAAAGCAGGTATATCGAATCAGTAATCAATGTATGTCCATGTCACCAAACCTATCAGTATCTAAGTCTCACTGTCTAGGTCGCTAAACCTATCGTCAGTCCAAGTGTGAGTGTCAACCACGCAGGAATATCCCCAACCCAAGGGTAGGGCCCCAGGGGCAAGGGAACACGGGCCTAAATCACGCACGATAATAATTAGTAACACCATCCATACAGCTCCCAAAATCACTGTATATGCCGGAAGTGGGACTCCCGAGATTCCGTTGAACTCACACTCAAACTATCCCACACCCCATGGTCTACATCAAATACCAACCATGAATCCAAATACTGGTCGGTTCATGACAAGTCTACGCGAGAACTGGAGACAAGATCTCCATCAAACATGTCTCGACTGGTACCCAAGATAAATGGAAAGTGTCTGACGCCTTACCCATGACACTAATATAAGTGCTCCATAACCGTCCCATTTCAGTTATAGTTATACTTATATATGTCCCATAGACGTCGACAATATAATAAATTAACTAGGTCCGCTGATTGTGTACAAGCACGTGTCACTTTCACTACTCAATCACGCTTTAACACTAAAGTACTTGCCAGAATCCAAACACTAATATCTATCACTGGGTAATGTACATGATCACTAGGTTATCAATGATTCATGACCACTATGCAATGAGGATATAACCGCTACATGATATGATGAAAATGCAATTAATTATAATGCGAATATAACATAGCAGCCAGTGTCATACCACTTGTAAAATTTACTATAAAACATATGTGCAGAATTTAGATAAACAATGTAAAAGGGGTAAGTAGTATGTTTAATTATCTATCCATCAAAATTAGTTTCGTGTCAACCGGGTTTCAGGTTCGCTAGTTATGGCCATTTCATTTTAAGTGTTCACTGCTGGAAATCCAATTTCTGAACTGGAAGTCCGTTTCGTAACACGTTTTACTCCTAGTTGGGAGTATAATTATGCGATGCTTCAGTAAAATAGTATGTATATTTATATTTTATGTTTCCAATGCATCAAATGGATTATCAATAGCAGTTCTGTATTAAAAGTTATGTCCTGTCTAGTGTACCTATGCAAGAGGAGTTACTGCAGAAACTGCAGAACACCTAGGTACGTTAGAATGCAAATTAAATATCAAATAACGGTGAAACAGCACGGGACTAGATTAAGGTTTTAGCTAACTAAATTATGTACGTGACCATATGGGGCTCCGCGCATTTTCAGTTTAAAGAAGGGGTATACAGGTGTTCCAAAGCCAGGTATCCAAAACGAAACGCTGCCCCGGACTGCAGTTTAGGGCCGCGAATCGCCTCAGTATTCAACATCATAACAAAACAATATTCAGTAAGAATTATCAGAGATTTACATATTATTCAGCTTTCTTCGTAACGAGCCCAAGAAAGTCACGATACGAGTTATATCTAATTTACTATTAATTTTACAACGTGATATGCACGGTGATTTCCAGATTTACGTCGCCTTTTAGGGAAACATTTCATAGGTATAACCTAGCTATTTTTTTCTCAAATCCCTACACGACATACATTATCAGTAAAGGAATTTATTGGTCACAAATTCTGCCATTTTAAATAGGGTTTTCGTTTAGAGTTTCGTGTCGAACACCTAGATTATTTATCTAGGTAAAAATCGAAATGCCTATTTTAATCACTTATTAAACAAGATTAAAATCCTATAAATTTTATACAACATTGCTATGGGATATTAGACACAAATTTGGGTTCGGTTCAGTACAATCAAATATGATACGTTATATATATTAAATTTCGTCAATAAAATTACGACGTCGACATATAATTATGGTTATACACAATTAGCATAAGTAGCCAGTGAGAAACCACTTGCATTTGTAACTTAATCATCCGAGACCCAAATATAATGATTTTGATATAATCATGTTTAGGTATAATTATTATCCTGCGATTGTATTCCATTAGATTTTGGCCTTTTATGTCTTTAAGAAAGAATTTTCTTTGCTTGAGCTAGGTATTTAATTAAGAACTCAAACAATATATATATAGCATGATAAGCAAGTTCCAAAACTTGCCTGGCGACGACGCAATGACGGCGACACGGTAGAGGCGGCAACGACACGAGCACCGGCACGAGCAACGACAACGGCAACGGAAACGACACAGGAACCAGCACGGGAAGCAGCAATGGCAGCAAGCTCGGTTGGGCTCGGCTAACGGCGACTCCGCGTGGTTGACGGTGCTGGTGGTCGTCGAAGGTGGGGGGCGGTGATGCTCAGGTGGCTCTGGGGATGGGGTTCTCAGGTGCTCTGCTGGTGATGGGGTGAGGGAGAAGGAGCTGAAGGTTGCGGCGAGGTCAGGGAGCTCGTGGCGGAGATCGGAGGTGCGCCGGGGTCGCCGATGGTTGAGGTGGAGCTCGGGGGCGGGTTGGATGCTTGGTGCTGCTGCCGGGTTAGGTTGAAAGGAGGTCACCGGAGGTGGAGTCACGGTGGCGGGGTGCAGGGTTCTTGGGGTCGGGGCTTTCTCGGTGTGCAGAGGGAAAGAGGAGAGACAATAGGGCGTTGGGCTGGTTGATAACGACGACGACGAGGCGGTGACGATGACGATGAGGTCAGGGCTGCGGGTTCTGGGCTGTTAGGTTTGGAGACGTTGGCGGTAGCTGGGCTCGGGTAGCTCGTCATTAGGTGGGGGTGACGTCGAGGAGGTGGTGAGAGGAAGCGATGGGGGAGCTCGGGTGCAGTGGGAGATGGAGAAGAGTTGGAGAAGGTGAAGTGAGCTCAAGAGAGAGAGAGAGAGAGAGAGAGAGAGAGAGAGAGAGAGCGTGACGAGATGAAGGCGTGGCGAAGGTGGAGGTGAGGTCGAGGCGAGGAGAGTAAGCGGGGATTCGGGGGAAAGAGATCTCGAGGAGACGTTAGGCCCACGGCTGAGTCGTGGCCGTTGGTGGCCGCGGGTCTCGCGGGGCTAAGTGCGAGTGGGGGGGGGGGAAGCCGTTGGGGTTGTTGAGGGATGCGATGACTTGGTCGCTGGGGTGAAGCGGGTCTCGGGCTAAGAAAGAGTCGTAGGCGCGGGTTGTGGGGGAGTGGACGCGGGTCGTGAGGGAAGCAGGGAAACAAGCGGGAAAAAGAAAGTGAAGAGAAGAAGAAGAAGGGAGTAGGGAGCAGGTCGGGTGCGAGGGTTCGGGCGTGAGGGTTCGGGTGTGGGCTTGTGGGCCGGGCTCGGGAGGAAAATGAAATGAGGGGTTTGGTTTTAGGCTGAGGGTTTTAATTGGGGTTTAGAAATTGGGTTAGGGGTTTAGGTAGGTTTTTAAGAAACATAAACATAATAAAATAGAAAGTAGATAGATATAGAGTTTCAAGGATAGAGATATGGTCTGGGGTAAAATAATTAGAGTTAGGGTTTAGATTAAATTACGTAAACAGTAAATTAAAAGAAGTTGGTTTTGAGAATAGGGCTTAGAAATAATCGGTTAGGAAAATATTTTATTAGAAGTACGGTTACCAGGAAAATAAATTTCAAGGATTATTAAAACATGAAATACTTCGTACAACAGATACCAGTTATTACATAATTTTTAAGGATATTATAACAATTATAAATAAATAAGAATACTCACATTATAAATTATTAAGTGCAACTATAAAACTTTATTAATATTCTACTAATATTACATGAATTGTAGATGTTCAAGAACATATATTATTACGCTAGCAATTTCCCACTCGTCCTCATATCCATTTAGGTACAATTTTAACTCTCATCTTGTTTAAATGTATGTCAAAAACCTTTTGAGACAGCGGTTTAGTGAATGGGTCAGTTATGTTATCATGTGTGTTCATTTTTAGAATTCCACATGTTCCTTTTGTTAATCTCTCTAACAATATGGTATTTTCTGATGTAGATTTTCTATCATCGGGATTAGATTGGAAATCGGAATATGTATATCTCTCAATACTCAAATTATTTGCATCGTAAATTAAACAGTAATATTTAGTTCGACGTATATACTTAAATATGTTTTTTTACAGTAGTGAATATTCCTCAAAAGGATTGGACTGAAACCTACTTACAAGGCCCACTGAATAAGCTATGTCGGATCTGTTACACAACATATATATCAAACTACCAACTACCGAAGCATATGGTATACTTTTGAAGTGCTTAATCTCATTCTTAGTTTTAGGACACATTTTCTTAGAAAATGAGATTCCATGTCTAGCAGGAAGTATTCTCTTCTTGGAATCTTGCATATTGATCATTTTAAGGATGTTATCCACGTAAGTAAATTGTGACAATCTTATATGTCTCTTTACTCTATCTCTATAAAATTTGAGACCTAGAATATAGGAAGCTTGACCAAGATGTTTAATAGAGAACTTGTCTGAAAGTCATAATTTAACAGATGTCATCAAACCGACATCATTCCCAATGAGTAGTTATATAGAGTATTAGGAACACAATAGAATCATTTTGTTGCTTTTTGTACACCCAAGACTCTTCACGATTTTGGACGAAATCATATTCCTTCCCTTTTAGTGTAACCTTTTGCCACTAAGCGATTTTTAAACGTCTCTACACTTCCATCAGCTCCACGTTTTCTTTTATATATTTACTTGCATCCAATAAGTTTTATTCCATTAGGTGGATCTATTAAGGTCCAAATCTTGTTATGATACATGGAGTCCATTTCCGCTTTCATAGCATCAACCCACTTACTAAAATCCACGTCTGACATGGATTCACTGTAAGTCCTTGGATTCTCATCCTCCTTGACACTTTTTATTAAATATATTTCATTGTCAAGTCTATATTTTATAGGAGAACGAATGATCCTAGCTGACCTCTTTGTTGCAACAGGTGTATCAACAACAACAGTTTCTAGTGGTGGATCCCTATCTCCACTAGCACTTGCATCTCCCACTGAATCTGTAGAATCTCCTAACAAATTAGGATTTTCTCCCACCTGAATAGATGACTCTTCATCAAGAGATACATCTCCTTTACCAACAATTTGGTATTCCATTAAAAACACATTTATGCTTACGGTGATTGTATGATTACTGGAATTATAAACATAATACCCAGTACTATCCTCATGGTAGCCTACAAATAACCATCTATCTGTCCTAAATTCCAATTTGTCCATCATTTATTTTCTAACATGAGTTGGACAACCTTAAATTTTCAAGTGTCTTACTCTTGGTTTCTTCTTTTTCATATCTCATATGGAGTAGAAGAAATAGATTTGGTAGGAACTCTATTTAACATATAATTCGCAGTCTCTAGTGCAAAGCCCGCTAAGAATAGACAAACCTATAAATGACTAATTCTCGAACTAACCATATCTAATATGATTTGGTTTCTTTTTCAGAAATACCGTTATGTTGTGGGGTCCCGCGTGGGGTCAAGTTATAAACAATTCTATTTTCTTTTACGAACCTTTTGAACTCATCTGATAAATACTCTCCATCACTATCTGATCGGATGGCCTTGAT
The DNA here is from genome assembly GCA_030015575.1 of Agapanthus africanus. Lineage (NCBI taxonomy): Eukaryota > Viridiplantae > Streptophyta > Magnoliopsida > Asparagales > Amaryllidaceae > Agapanthus > Agapanthus africanus. Next base: position 20,170,639 of record JASDDO010000028.1, on the reverse strand, counting down.
ATTTCTATCAAGCTCTTTCTCAACTTCGGATATATATTCCTTGAACTTTTCAAATCATTTATATTTGTACCGCATTAAGTAAATATAAGCATATCTAGATGCGTCATCTGTAAATATCATAAAATATGAATATTCACTCCTTCCATTAATATTTAAAGGTCCACATACATCTATATGTATGATATCAAGGGTACCTAATGCTTTAGCATATTTTCTTGTAAAATTTAATTTATTCGTGTCGCCTCTAAGGAAATATTCACAAGTTGGAAGATTTTCTATTTTTAGAAAACCTAAAGGATCATCCCTTACCAACCTATTGATCCTATCAATATTAATATGACCTAATCTTATATGCCAAAAATAAGTTGGATCACTTTGATCCATCTTACGTTTTGAAGATTTATCAGACTCAATCACATTTACATAAAAATAATGGACAACATCATTGCAATCTATTCCATTATCAATCATCTAATGAGCAACTGCAGAATAATTAAACTTAATAGATGTTTTACTGCTAAATTAAATAGAGTAACCATCACTATAAAGTTCCCAAAAACAGAAATCAAATTTCTCCCAACTTGAGAAATATAAAGACAATCTTTAAGTGCCATTACATGCTCTTTATTTAAATACAAATAATAAGTTCTTAAAAACACTGTTGAAACTACGACTCCATTTTCCATTGTAAAAGTAATCTCCTCATCTTTAAACTTTTTTTTTTCTTATAGTCATGCAAGGAATTATAAATATGAGAAGAAGAACTTGAGTCTATACACCAAGTATAAGAGGAATAACTTACAAAATTAGTCTATACCAAATAGTGAGATAACATACCTTTCGAAGGTTTCTCCTTCTTCAAGGAGGTAATGTAAATTTTACAATTTCTTTTCCAAAAGCCTTTCTTATGACAGTAATGACATTCATCACTATCCCTTTTGCATTCTTGGAAACTCGTTTTCCTTTAGCAATTTTAGTCAATTTCGCAGCAGTAATGACAATCATCAAATTCTTTTTCCAATCGATATAATTTGGTTGAACCAATTTATAGTCATTAAGATATTTCCCAAACGGACTATACTTAACCATCTAAAGGAGGACAATATTATTAGTAACTCAATTCATATATTTATAGTTGCACAATCATTACTAGGGATTATTTTAAATAATGTTTTCGTTATCAGTACTTCTCTCATGCATCTATTAGTGAACAGGAAATCCAAGTTTATTCGTATCTTTCCAGATTTTCAAGATAAAGTAAGAACAATCAAGATAGGATACTACATATTTAATTATCTATACAACTTTCCTTTTATATTCAGCTTATTGATGTGTACATTGCTCCACTATTGTAGCGAGATTACTGCATCATCAATCAAGTGTGGACCCACCATAGCGATTTCGTATGTAAAATAGGTTGCACCTCATATTGTAGCTAAGTGGTCCTACTAAACATGACGAATCTAGCATTTTTATGCACGATATATGTAAGACAGGTATTTTAATAAATTCTATCCTATCCGGTTTCGAATAAGTTAAAATATCTGTCTTAAATACAACCCTACGATAGAAAGTTTTTAGATTTAAATTTCATAAATTATAAATCTATCTACACTTGTATACAACTATTGCAAAATTAATTAAGAGAACATTTAATTTATAAATTTAATAAAACAATTTTAATTATTATTATGACGTCATCATTTTAATTCGTAATTAAACACATGATAATTCATATAATAATCCATAACAATTTATGGAGTTTCATAAACACGATTTATGAAACCGATGCAATATCATATAAAGTATCATACCAAACTAATTACAAAATTAGTTCACACATTTTCATTAAAAAACTACATATAAATCTAATTTATATCATATAAAGTGACTCACATGTAATTTCAGAAAACTATAAGGGTTTTCATATAATTATCTAAGACTTTATTCACATAATAAAGATCTTAAAACAGTTTAATAATTATCCAAGGGCCTCTATAACAATTAAACATATTAATAAAATGTCAGGACCCGGTTCTTGTTCACGGAGCAAAGTGCCACACAGAACAAAGTGCCACGCTAATTGTCATGCCAAGAGGACGGGAGCCATCTTTTGAATCTGTGGGGGCCACCTCTAGAGTCCGTGGAACCCACTGTAGAACAATGGGAATTTTCGGAACATATTTCAAAAGAGAACTGGTTTTGCAGATCTTAAAGATCTTTGGGGTTTTACCCCGTAAAAAGCTTGTGGCTAAGGCCATTAATTAATCAGAGCTTTGCTCTTCTTAGATCATAGATCTTAATATGTATTTATATGGTTACTTAACCCATTAATTAGAATACTGTTCTTCTTCCATGAAGAACTCTTAGAGTTTGTTTTGTAGATCTTAAAGATCTAGGGGTTTTATTCTGTAAAAAGCTTTGCTTTTTAGGGTTCTGGTAGATTGTACCATTTTTTTATACAGAGTATAGCTCTTTAGAAATTTTTGGGGAATTTTATTCCTCTCTTAATTGAAATTGACAGATGTGAACTTTGTTTGTAGAGCACAGCTCTCGAGGGAGTTTAACTCCTTGGCCCAATGAGATTTCTCATTAAATGAGAATCCTCTTAGGATTCCATCCTTAATGAGTGATTGTCCATCAATGATGGGCCATCACCTTGATTTTGTGGGTCCCCCTTTGTCCCTTTCTTCTGCATTGCAGTGCGATACAATTTTTAAGTACCAAGTGTCAGAATTCATAATATAGCGTTAACAACTAATCTCTCGTCTCTTTTCGTGCAGGTACTATGGCTTCCGACTCCTCTTTCCTTGTTATACGTTCCGAGAGCGCCTTTGTTGACGCGTCCGTGGATCTGGAAGTCTTTGCGCTTATTAAAGATCATGACCTGGAGCAAAAATCTCTTCACTTATGAGGGTCATGGTACAATCAGACTATCTAGGGTTGGCGTAGTTTTTCTTGTGCAGAACCCTCAGAGCCCATTTCAGCAATTCCCTACGCCGACTCGTCTCAAGTGAATTACGCTGTAGAGGAGGTCAACTGGACCTCGGAGGGTCGCCTTCATCCTTCTATGGCATCAATACCAGTATAGCCACTGATGGCTTTGGATATTTTGGGGCGACGCATATGTCAAGACGAGTCGCACCCTTGGGGACAAGTATACATGATAGGTTTGACTCCTCGCCATTCAGCCAATACCTGCAGTGGGATCGATACATCCTGTCGGCCAAGAAGTCATTGCTGCTGAAACTCGGCCTGTATCCTGTAATTTACACGTCTCTTTTTCAATATCCCGTGCCTCATGTATGGTGGGTCAAGGCTTTTCTGGAGCAATGGAACATCCTGACTCACACTTTTCTTCTATCGGACCGGAAAGTTTCGATTTCCTTGGAGGAGTTTGCGAAAATTCCGGGCCTACCCGTTAGAGGGGAACATTACGAGGAGATACTTTCCCATGATGAGTACATCTTTTCCACCAAATCAGTGGTAATGGGTCTCACCCTGGAGAATGCCGTTCAACATCGATTCCCGAGCCTAATCAAGGTGTTGAACATTTATGAGAGTCTATTTCTAGAGTCTGGGGGGCATGGAGTCAGCTTCAAAGATTTCATCGCTCGCTTTCTTCGCCCAGAAGCCTTGTCAAAACAAGCCGCGAAATTCGCCAAGCTTGACGACCCATTTGGTTTCGGTTTGGATAACCAGCCGACGGTGGAAGCGGATTTAGGAAACTGCTTCATTCCAGACACCCCGGTCGTCCCTTTTGCAGAGCTCGCTGCTTCAGACGTTGATGAAGAGACGTTCTTCCTGAGGTTCATTGGCTTGTGGTTGAACTGGTTCGTACTTCCGATGCACTCTCGCTACATGAGGCCGTCTGTCTTTTACCCAGCCCACCGCATGGTTGCAGGGATGCTTGTGGCCGTTGGGATAGCGGGGCTGGCTCATCTATACCATGGCCTGAGCTTAGCAGCAGACACTACTCAGCTGGGGATAAAGCCTGAACATCTCCCATTGCATTATTTCACGTCGTGGATCGAGATGCATGTGCTAGGTGCTTTCGGTGTTCATAAACGACCCCATTTCTACGACAGTTACAATTTCCCTCGGGTCATGTATCTGGTTGACGCTTCTACGTTAGACCCATCGTAACGAGAGGCTCGGCGACCGGTCCTCCGCCCGCGCATGGTTAGGGACAGCATGACCTTTGTCGACAGAGTCTTAACCATCGGCAAGGAATCCACCAAGGTGGCACAACCACTGCGTGATACTTTCAAAGACGGGGCTCCCACGTTGAAGGCTCGGGAGATCCTGCATTTATATTCTATTAGGCCGGGCTTTCTAATGTTCAGGAAAAACACATCGGCACTGTTCATGAGGTATAACCCGCACCGTTTCGCTCAACAGTTGGGTTATAATCAGGGTGTCCCCCTCGAGGCCTTCTTACCCGAGCCGATCGCTACGGAAGAGGGTATTCGCAACGCGCTGCACCATTTTATGCGACTAAATACGGGGTCTAACTTTCTCATCAATTAACCGAGCTACGTGCCGAAAGCTTAGAACGCCTACGTGGCGTGGTACCAGCATGCGACGGGTGCTGTTATCAGAGAAGAAAGGCGGCTATTACTTGATCATAAGGATGTTGTCCTAGCAGGTAACCCAGCGGTCCCTTTGAAGTGACGCACCGCCGTTCGTCCCTCTTTAAGAGAAGTCACTACGGTTGTGGTCCCGCGTGCCTTCTCCTATGCCCTCTTAAATATTGGAAAGTATGGGTTTGTGACTTATCGGTTTCACTGTGGGTACCATCCTCCTTGTATTGACAGTATACTGTCGCAACTCTGCAGGAATCCTTTTCGACCATTTATACCAGGTGTTGAACCCGCATTTCTTTTTCCAGTCGGAAGTCGTTCCACCTTCTGGTATTGATTAGTATTCTTCAACTAACGTCCCTTCCTTTCTTTTATGAATAGAAGTATTGTTGCTAAGTTTTCTTCATGTTGATCATAGCGTCACGGGTCAGAGGAGGAGACGAGAGAAGAGCCGTGCCTCCGGTACTCCCCGTCCTTCCGCCTGTCACAGCCGGTATAATAGACTCCATCCCTCATGTGTTTTTTTTATCTCCCGAGTTGAAATTTGACCGTAATTCATTTTGCAGCAATTGCACCGGCTCCGACTCCTTTTGAGTCTCGCATTCCAATGCCCGCAGGGCCCTTCACTAAACGCATATCTTCCATGGGCATTGCAAATAGCCGGCGAATGTTGAGAGAATTCATCGAAGATCTTAATGCCGATGCCCTTACTTCTTCTACGGATTTTGCCGTTGAGGTTAATCCAATACTGGCGACACTCGTGAACTTCCATGATGAAGATCTCGTTGGCTCTTGGGTTGATTACTGCAAAAAGATCGAGGCTTGCTTGCACGAGATTGAGCTCAAGTGTCTCGCTCCTGAGATGTTGGCTTCGAACTCCCAGCGGGCTGCATGGGTTGAGCATAGTGTTCCTTTCATCCGCCTTTGAACAAGAGGCGATCTTGAGACGAAAAGAGCATGAGGTGGTTTCCAGTGAACCTGTCTGGTTGCGCGCCCAGGTTGAAGCGAATGTGGCACAATTAAAAGCTATTTTTGACAACCTCCAGCGATGTATTTCGGATGGGTTGACGCTAAGGCAGGCACTTGACCTCATCCAGCGAGTCATGCAGGACTGCGAAGCTGCCATGCTAGAAACTGATAAAAAGCTTTTGTCCTGTTTGCGGTAGCGGAATCAAATTGAAGCGGAGTTGGCTGCGGTGGCGGACCACTAGAAAGGATTGAGAGGAGCGCGTGAGCAGCTTGCTGATTTGTTGAAGACGCATCCTCCTTAATAATCGTCTTTGTGCCTTTTTGTACCGACTGTAAACTTTTGATTCATGAATAACATGTATTCATTTTGATTCTTTTATGAAATGTATATTATATTCACTTGAATTCAAGAATAAAAGACATATTTTGTTTCATATTGGCATGTAGCTTTGGCGAATGTAGCCCGTAGATAGTCCATCTTGACCTCCTTGTAGGGCAGCGATGGCTTAGGAAACAGGTTCAGATTTGCCGCTTAAGACATTTCAACTTTATGAGCCATGAGGATCTTATAAATACTTTTCTCTCTACGAGTCGTGAGGATCTCGTAGGTGTATTTTCTCCTTAGGAGTCGTGAGGACTCCTAAGTGCGTTTTCTCTTGAGAGTTGTAACGATCTCATAAGAGAATTTTCTCCCTTACAAGTCGAGAGGACTTGTAAGTGGTTTTTTTTCCTCCTTGTCGATATTCGACTTTGGAAAGTGTGGCCCGTGGATAGTATGCAATAGTCCAGCTTGGACCTCCTTGCGGGGCCCCAGTGCTTAGGAAATAGGTTGATATACCTACTGCCTAAGGCTTTTTCCCTACGAGTCGAGACGAGTCGAGAAGTTCTCGCAAGAACATTGTTTTCCCTATGAGTCGAGAAGAATCGATAAGTTCTCACAAGAATGTCCTACCGTCATAGTTAACCTCTGCTGATAGAGGTTCTTTAGGGTCTGTGGTACTAGGGCTTTTGTCCGTTGTACTGTCGCATTGGCCAATGTATTCCTCGATACGCAATCTTGCTGTTCGAGTAGCCCCGCGACTGTTGTGTCTCTGATCCCTTCGGGGGCTGGACAAGACGTCTTCAAGTAATCTTCCAGGTGATATTACCATCGAAAGAGCAAGCATTAGGGATATTCCATGCTGCTTTTTACTTGAGGTTAGGCTCAGTTTGGGAGCCCCGATGAGTCATGACCACTCCGCGCTGGTGTGGGATGATCTCCGATAGTCTTTCAGGTCTCTTTTGAGTTGCCGTCAAGACCCTGAAGCTAGGGATCTTCTTCGTTTGTTGACATTGTGTCTGCAATATTGCGACGATTGTCGAGATTGCTTCTAGGTTTTCAGTGAACCATCGAGTCTTGGAACTGAGGACTTTGCCATGACTCCATTGTTTTGGCCCTTGGGTCGGTTGTTGGCATTGCATTTGCATCCCGCTGGAGTGAGAAGGAACGTTGTTGTGATCTCTAGGCTGTAAGTGTTGCCGTCGAGACCCTAAAACTAAGGATCTTCCTTCGCTTCGTTTGTTGACATTTTGTCTGCAATATTGCGACAGATGTGGAGGTTGTCTCTAGGTTGTCAGTGAACCGTCGAGGCTTGGAACTAGGGACTTTGCCATGGCTCCATTGTTTCGCCTCTGGGGTCAGTTGTTGACGTTGCATCTGCATTCTGTTGGAGTGAGAAGGATCGCCGTGGTGATCTCTAGGCTGTAGATGTTGCCGTGGAGACCCTGAAGGTAGGGATCTTCCTTCGCTTCATTTGTTGACATAGTGTCTGCAATTTGCAACAAATGTCGAGGTTGTCTCTAGGTTGTCAGTGAACCGTCGAGGCTTGGAACTAGGGACTTTACCATGGCTCCGTTGTTTTGATCCTGAGGTCGGTTGTTGACGTTGCATCTGCATCCTGCTGGAGTGAGAAGGAACGCCGTGGCGATCTCTAGGCTGTAGATGTTGCCGTTGAGACCCTGAAGCTAGAGATCTTACTTCGCTTCGTTTGTTGACATTGTGTCTGCAATATTGCGACGAATGTCGAGGTTTTCTCTAGGTTGTCAGTGAACTGTCGAGGCTTGAAACTAGGGACTTTGCCATGGCTCCGTTGTTTTGACCCTGAGGTCGGTTGTTGACATTGCGTCTGCATCCTGTTGGAGTGGAGAAAAAACGCCGTTGTTGATCTTTAGGCTGTAGATGTTGCCGTCGAGATCTGGCTCTCCTTCTGATGGCGCTTGGTGGGAAAATGTGGTTTTCCCTTTTCATTTGTGCCCATGGATTGTATACAGGGGTCAATATAGACTCACCTGCAAGGCAGAAGTTTCATTTTTCATTTTTTTGTTTCCGCAATGCTTTATTATTTCAGATTTTTATATCGCGAAAGTCGAGATTGCCTAATTATTTCGGCTATTTTATCGCGGTGTACAATCATTTCGGCTGTTTTTTCTTCTTTTTACTCGCTGTTTTTATTGCGAGTTGCCCAAACATTTCGGTTGTTTCATATATATATTTTTTGCTTGCTGAAATTTGTTGAGAGTATGGAACTTGAAATCTGATACCATTCTTAGCATTACCATCGCTGCAATTGGAATATTGCTAGGAGCGAATTATCATTTGCCGTGAAAGGACTTAGAATTTGATACCGATTTAGACATCAGCATCGCTACAATTGGGATATTGACAGGAGCGAATCATCATTTGCCTCTGTCGATCTGAACAAAGGTGGCTTAGTAAACAGGGTTAGGGTCCTGTCGACTAAGGCTTTTGACTTTATGAGCTGTAAGGGTCTCATAAAGGGTTTTCTCCCTACAAGTAGAGATGATCTCGTAAGTGTGTTTTCTCCCTAGGAATCATGGGGACTCCTAGGTTATATTTTCTCTTGTAAGTCGTAAGAATCTTACAAGAGTGTTTTCTCCTTATAAGTCGAGAAGACTTAAAAGTGTCGTTCTCAACATGAGGACATTCTTCGTCATTGGTGGGACTTGGTGAGGGAACGTTTGTTTATGCCCGTGGATTGTATACAAGGGTCAATATTGAACCGTTTGTAGGGCAACTTGGGGAGTATGATGGCTTAAGAACAGGTCTAGGTCTTTGTATCTTAAGGCTTTTGAATCCTATGAGTCATGAGAGTCTCATAAGGGGAATTCTCCTTACGAGTCGTGAGGATCTCATAAGTGTAAGTTCTCCTTAGGAATCGTGGGGATCTCTAAGTGTGTTGCTCTCTTGTGAGTCGTAAGTATCTCAGGCAGGTGTTTTCTCCTTACAAGGTCGAGAGGACCTTGCAGGTGTTTTTATTTTAACGAGATCGTGCCCTTTCGGGTTTTCACAAACTCGCCGGTAGTCCTGCTGTTTTTACTCACGGCGCCTTTTCGGGTTTTCATCCGTGCCCATTTCGCTTATGGACGTACCTTTTTTTTGCCGTGGGAGCTTTGATTACAACACAGATCCCAGGAAAAGATATCGCCATGTTAGGGGCAGAGAGTACTAGTTTTGGGACATTTCGGTCCAAGCAGCTTCGAGGCGAAGTTTTGCCGGATACTACTTATAGGGTTTGGAATCAAGAAGACAACGAGCGGACATGAGCGTCGTTATTTATCATTAACCCGAGCCATGACTTTTTAAGCGTAGTATTTCTTAAGGAACCGGCCGTTTATTGACAGGAAGGACCTTTCGCCATGCATATCCGTGAGCAAGTAGGCTCCACCTTGGTAAACTTTGTCTATGATGTATGGGCCCTCATAGTTCGGCTCGAATTTTCCCGTTTGGCACGATTGGGGATCATAGATCTTTTTATGACTAACACGAGCTCGCCTTGGCGGAATGTTCTCGGCCTAGTCAGTCTTTAGTATGAACGCGTCATTCTTGCTTTGTAAGCTTCCAGGTTCTGCTGCGCCATGAGACGAGTTTCATCGAGAGCATCGAGTTCCTCAAGCCGAAGATGGGCATTTTCATCATCCGTCAGCTCATATCGAACTGCTACTCATAGTGAGGGTAGCTCTATTTCCAAAGAAAGTACCGCTTCCGTGCTGAATACCAACGCGAATGGTGTTGTATTCGTAGCTGTTTTGAACGTGGTTCGTTACGCCCAGAGAGCTTCATGCAGTCTCTCGTTCCAGTCCTTTTTATTTCTGGACACCATTTTCTTTATGATCTTCGTCAAGTTCTTGTTGAAAGCCTCAGTTAAACCGTTAGCTCGGGGATTATAGACTGAAGAGTATCTCCAATCTATTTTATGCTGCTGTGTGAAGCGGTTTATCTTATGGCTTTTGTAGGCTGGCCCGTTATCAAAGATAATTTGTCGCGGAGTGCCGAACCGGTAGATAACATATGTCCTGAAGAAATGGAGGATGTTATCCATCTTCACTTCCCTTAGCGGTATTGCCTCTGCCCATTTAGAGAAGTAATCGGTTGTTGCCAATATGAACCGATGTCCTTTGGATGATGCCGGCTCAATGGGGCAAATTATGTCAGTTTCCCACATTTCGAACGGCCAACTAGCCAGTGTTGAGTGTAGCAGATTCGGATGTTGGTGAATGAAGTCCCCGTGAATTTGGCATGAGTGACATTGCTTCGCATATTCGAAGCAATCCTGAATCATCGTGGGCTAATAGTAGCCTATCCTCTTGATCTTCAGCTTCATCTTTGGCCCAGCTTGACGGGAATCGCAGAGTCCGTCATGAGTTTCTTGGACGACCCTTTTTGCTTCTTATGGTCCCAGGCACCTTAGCCACAAACTGTCAAACGATCTCTTATATAAAGCATCGTTGACGAAGGCAAAAGACAAAGCTCGTTTCATGAGCTGATGTCTCGAAAATGCGTTTTCGGGTGTTCGATGGGATTTGAAATAGTCTATGAAGACTTCTCTCCAATCCTTAGCCTTTTCTTCGTCCTCTATTTGGAAAGCCGCTTGTTCGGTCCTTCCTTTCTTTCAGACGTCTCCAGAGATATCTCTGCCGGCGTGAGAATTTGGCGGCTTTGCACAATGATTCTTACGTCATTGAGATTTTCGTCAGCCAGTTTCCTAGCAAGATTGGCTAATGCATCTGTCTTGCTATTTTCTGCACGCGGTATGCTTTCCAGGATGTAAGAGGGGATTTGTGTCGGCAATTGCTGCACTCTTTCACCATATTTCACCAACTCCGGTTTGCATGTCTGATAGTCGCCATTCATTTGGCTAACGACTAGCTGAGAGTCTCCATATATGAGGAGGTTTTCGATGCCAATGTCAACAGCAATCTCAAGACCTGCTATCAAAACTTCATATTCCACTTCGTTGTTTGTTCTTGGCTCCGTTAAAGACAGGGCAAAACGCATTATCCCTCCTTATGGAGTCACGAGGATAAGGCCCACCCCAGGTTTGATTATGGGGGTGTTTTGCTTTCGCTTCTTCATGGAAGATTCCCCGTCGAAGTATAGTTCCCATCGGGAATTATTTTCCTCTATCTTCCCTTCGATTGCATCGAATGTGTGTTCATCTGGCAATTCGCAATTTAAGGGGGAATCGGCTGGTATTGGATGTTCAGCAAGAAAGTCGGCGATAGCCCGGCCTTTTACTACCTTGAGGGGTCGATATATTATTGAGAACTCCATCAAGAGGAGGGCCCATTTGGTAAGCCTTCCTGTTAGTATGGCTCTTGACATCAAATATTTGAGAGGGTCCATCTTTGATATGAGATGGACCTCATATGCCAATGCATAATGTCGAAACTTTGTTATCGCAAAGATTAATACCAGGTAATGCTTTTCGATGAGGGAATAATTGTTTTCTTCCCCCAGGAGAACTCGACTCAAATAATAGAGAGCTCTCTCCTTCCTTTGGTCGTTCTCCTGTGCCCATAGTGCGTCTAAAGAACCTTCAAGGGCTGTTGTATACAGGATGAGGGTTTTCCCTTGACCGGAGCGGTCAGTACTGGTGGATTTTGCAGATATTTCTTGATTTTTTCCAGTGAACTTTGGCATTTACGATCCTACACAAACGGAGTCCCCTTCTTCATTAAATGGCTGTATGGGCAGCATTTGCCGGAGAGGTTAGCTATAAACCGTCGGATATACGCGAGCTTTTCTTGGAGAGACCGCAGTTGTTTGAGAGTTCTTGGCGAGGGCATTTCCATAATCACCTTGATCTTTGATGGATCTATTTCGATACCTCGGTGTCGTACGATGAATCATAAGAATTTACCTGAGGAAACTCCAAACGCGCATTTCAGAGGGTTCATCTTCAGATTATATTTCCGAAGATGCTGGAACACTATTTTCAAATGCTCCCAGTGCTCCTCGTACGATTTGCTTTTCACCACAAGGTCGTCAATGTAGCGTTCAACGATCTCATGGATGAGGTCATAAATGATCTTTGTCATGGCCCTCTGGTAGGTAGTGCATGCGTTCTTCAAGCTGAAGGGCATCACCTTATAGCAGAATATGCCTAGCGGAGTCTGGAAGGCGGTGTAATTTTGGTCTTCAGGATGCATTTTTATTTGATTGTAGCCTGAAGATCTATCCATGAAAGAGAAGACCTCATGAGTGGATGTGTTATTGATCATCAGCTCAGTAACCGGTACTGGGAAGTCATCTTTCGGGCAAGCTTTGTTGAGATCCTGAAAGTCCACGCAAATACGCACCGTCCCATTTTTCTTCATCACTGGGACAATGTTGGCGATCCAGTCGGTATATTGAACTTCTTGGATGAAGACGGAGTCGATTAGTTCCTTGACTTCGGCATTGATACTCATCTCGAGTTCGAGTCGCATTCTTCTTGGCGCCTGTTTTACTGGCTTGACGTCCGGTGATATCGCCAGTTTATGCACCACTATTTCTGGATCTAATCCCGGCATCTTGGAATAATTCCATGCGAAGCAGTCTTTATACTGCATGAGCACGTCTTTTAGTGTAGCCACCTGCTCTTTAGTCAGTAGCTCACTAATGAATGTTGACCTCGGTTCATTTGTCGTCTCCAAGTCGATTTTCTTCAGATTGTCTGCTGTGGTGTGTATCCCGTCTTCCAGCTTTTTGGCGCCAGTGGAAATTCTGAGATCACCTCGTCCTCATCTTCATTTGGGAAGCATTGGGAGAAGTCGTCCACATTCTCATGTTCTCCCATCTTTGAAAATGTTATCATCTGGCAGGTTCGAGCTCGTTTCTAAGCTCGATGTTGATCTGGACTTTCCTTCGCAGTGTAGGTTGCTCTTATCTCATGCTTTCGTGGCGGTACTACCCTCCAACTGTCGAATAGAGTGAACCCGCCTTGCTGATACTGGTATTCAACCCAGTCTTTAAAGGTGAAGCAGTCTTCAATAGGATGTCCTATTGCTCGGTGGTAGGAGTAATAAGCCGGGTGATGGACCTCGTTTATTTGCTCAGGGTGCCGAGACTCCGGGAGCATCATCATTTGATGTTTCATGACAAGGTTGATATTTTCCTTGTCTTGTTTTGAGGAAAAGAGTACTCCCGACCCATCTTCTTCATAAAAGACGGATTCCAGCTGACTTTTTCTCGATCGCGTGGCTTCTTGGATCCGCTTTGCTGTCTTTGAACGCCATTCCCGTTCTTGATCTTGTTATTTCTTCCGCGTCGGACTTTTTCCTTGCCACGAGAGCGCACAGCAGGCTGAGGGTGAAGGGCATCGTCATCTCCACTTTCCGTAGCCTGTTGAATGATATGTTGCATCCTGGCTTTTTCGTAAATGGACATTTCGCGGCTGTGGTCATCCCGAACCTTTTGACCTGCTTCCCTTATTAGCTTGTCCATTTATTCTTCGAATGACGAGCTTGGTATTCTCACGGTGGGATCTTGCTCTGGTTCGATATTAGCGCTATCTAGAAATGCATTCGCTTCTCCACCAGAGTTATTTATGACATGGCAAAAATGGAATCGCTCCTGTTTCTTGGACCGAACGTATCCAAGCCCATTCGTCTCCATCCTCCCGTTAGGCATCTTCGCCGAGTCCCGGGAACGTCCTGTATCTTGTTGTAGAATTGGGCTTGTCGAGCGGTTTGTTTGAAGGGTACGCCTTGGCATCTTAATAGCCTTTTCAATCCTTCTGCATAATATCTGGGCAGACGGATTGGTTGGAGCCTATCGAGAGCAAAATCAGCACCATGCCAGACTTCTTTTTCTACCTCAGTCTCCGTAGATTGGTAGAAGAGGATCGCCTTTTCACCTTTTCGTCTAAGAGGAACGTAGAAGGTCTACATCTCTTGCACGCCGTATGTGTCGAGCGTATCAAGTTCTCTGTAATGGTGCTGCGAAACCATGGTGATTTTGTCACGCCCCGCTTTCCAAAATACGGAAAACGAGGGATGACTAGGCCAGCCATGCTCCTACGGTCAAGGAATCATCCCACCGTAGTCACACTTCGGCTTCTAGCACTACATGGTAATCAGTAAATAAAGCACAGTATTAAAGGAATCACATCACTAATTTATTACATTAAAATTCCATTGTTCACAAATTACAGATAATAAGAACAATAACTAACCAAGTTCAATATCACGATCACTCTAAGAAAAGCAATAAAGATAGGGAGTACACCAGACTATATCTCTGTAAACTCGAAGGGTAGATCCGTCTCCTGTGCTGGTCCTCCCGCGGAATCTGAGCATGCATACTCAGGTCGTCAGAGCGACACAATAATAATAATATTATAATCAGATGAAACAGGTAAATGAGGTAATACTGGTATGAGAATAATGCAAGTAATCACTATGTCGCTATATGATGCAGATTATGATATGTGTCCCTATCGGTCTCTAGGTCGTGTTTGAAATCACATAGTGGAAGGAGGATCATGTTTAACAGGAGTCTCGTATATACCCGAGACCACGACCCACATGCCCGGGACATAACCCTGTCAGCCGGATCGCTAGATCCTATCCTACACGTATCAGTATCACAGTTCGAATGATCATCCTCTAAACACGGTCCCGCTAAATACGATACTCTTTCCACTTTGATTTTCCCTTTTTCCCCAGGTTTACACTATTTATGATATTGATCTAGTTGTGTACAAGTATACCAATGGCACGGTTTCATCACTGTTCACTATATCAATCACGGTCACGAATATTCACTTTCCATTGGTATACCCGTCACTCCTAAACCAACATCTAACACGCACGATAATGCAATGTCCACACGCACTAATACTGAATAAATGGCAAGGAAATGATATATGTATTGTATGCTACCAATAAACTATGTATATTATGAACCAACATGCATGTCCTTAACTAAAATAAATTGCATAAATTAATATATTACGAATCCAGCAAAATGATACAAGTAGGTTAAATAGAATACTCAGTCAGCAATTTATCACAATTTGTTTCAGTTCAATCGGGATTTCGGTTCTCAAGATACAGCTATTTCATTTTAAGTGCTCGCGGCTGGAAATTCAGTTTCAGAACTGAACGTCTGTTTCGCGACACGAATTTCACCCAGTTGAGCTCAGAATTTAGCGATGTAACAGTTAAATGAAATCTAGGGTTTTCGATAAAGTATTCAACACAACAGACGGATCCTCAATCGCATCTGTACGTTGAAAGTTATACACAGTTTAACCTTAGGGTGTCATTTCAGAATCTGTTCTGGACAGTTATACGTTCTGCCCTTTTAAATAAAGTTTAAAATAGTAACTGGCGATGAAACGGAATGGAACAACCTGTTTTATTTAGCTAACAGAATTATCTTTAACCTACCATAGAGTTCCGTAACATACGACTTCAGGAAACACAGTAATACAGGACTTGGGACAGCACACAAAAATCAGAAACGCTCTGGACTGCAGTCCAGGGTCGCATTCCGATCCAAATATCATCACGGTTTCAGAACAGAAAACATTAAAATTCTACATAGGGTTAAAGTTCGTCGAGTTAGCTTCGATTTAAGCCCTCAAACGCAGCATTCCAGTTTGAATATAATTTATGGTGATTTTATTCGTTTTCAGGTACGAGAAAATTCCAGTTTTAACGGCATGTTTGGGGGTATCGATTTTTGTCACTAACAATCGTATTTTCCAGCGAGTTTCACACACGATATTCATCATTATAAGGGCCAACAGAAAGTATCAGTTTCCGTCAAATTAAACAATTATTTCCATTGGGATCTAGCATCGAACACCTAGGTCACAATACGTATCGGTAATCGGTAAGTTTGTAAACTACGTGATCTAGGTTTGTAACACTATTATTATAGCATGAAGCAAGTAAATACTTGCCTGGAAAATGCCTCGGGGTCGCACGGCAGCAACGATGTCGCGAACGCGCATTGTACGCCGCGAAACAAGTTCGCGCGAGCTTGGCTCGAGACATGGGTTTGACGTCGGAGTTCGCCGGAGCCGTCAAGTGCTTGCTGGAAGCGGAGGTGGTGCTCTGTGGTTGGTCTGGGGCTTGCTGGGGTCGACGATGTCGGCGGCGGTCGCTCCGGTGACGCGCACAGTGGAGTTCACCGTGAGGGAAAAATTGTTTGGAAAATGGTTTTTGGAGTTTTTTGGAGAGAGGGGGAAGTTGAGCAGTGGGGTTTAGGAATTTTGGTGAGGGTGATGAAGCTGAGGAGGTGGGGGTCGACGACGTGGTGGGTTGTCGGCGTCAAGGAGGCGTGCAGGGGTGACTCGAGCTCGGTCGGGTAATGGGTTTCTGTGTGCAGAGTTGTGGGTGCAGGGGGTCTCGAGTTGGTGGAGGTGGAGTCGTGGAGGGAGAAGGAGGGTGAACGTGTGGCTGTCGTCGTCGTGGGTCGAACGGAGCGGTGAGATGATCGCCGGCGGTGGAGGTGGCAAAGGTTTTGGTGCTCTGTGAATTTTATGTGAGGGAGAGAGATGAGGGATTAGTTTTGAAATAAACAGAGAAGAGAGATGGGGTGTGAGGGAAAAGAACGGGTTGAAGTCGTGGGTGTAACGGCCAGAGCGGGGGCGTGGGCGTGGGCGTGAGGCGCGGTGAGGAGCTGGGATCGCGCGTGAACAGGGAATGTTACCGTTGGAATTTAAAGGAAGATGAACCGGATAGCGGGTCGGGTCTTGAAGAGGAGACGGGCAGGAGAACGGGCCGGGCTCGCTGAGGCAAAGAAAATTAATTCCCTCAACAAATTAAAATCTGAAGTGGGCTGAGAAGAGACGGGCCAGGGCTGTTTAAAAAAAATTCCTTTTTAAGAGAGAGCTTTGTGGGCTGAGGGATTTTATATTTAAAAAGGGATTTATTTAAAAGTTTTGAATGGGCTGAGGGTATTTTGTAAAGAGTTTGGGGTTTAATTACTAGCTTGGGCTGAAAGTTAAAAATAGGTTTAAGTTTTAAGTATTTTACTCACTTTGGTTTAATTCGGCTTGGTTTTAAACCTTGGGTTTTGGCTTTTAGGGATAAATATAAATATTAAGCTTAAACAATCAATTCAAAATATGAAGGAAAAGAAAAGAACCTACTGGAAATCAGAGAATAGGAAACTTTTATTAGAATGGAAACGGGGATTTACAGATTTGCAAGCTCTGATCAGTTCCAATGAAGGTTTGCATTGATGGACGAATAGAGAATACTGTGTTGACTTCATATTCAGAGTCGCTGCCAAAGACCAAAATAGGCATGGATGGTCCTGGCCCGCTGCCTTCGGGTTGCCCCGAGAAGGCCATCTTTTCATCATCTTCGGTATCGCTCCTAAAGACCGGGATGGTGGTGATGGCTTTTTGTCGGTTCTCGGGTTTACGACAGCTTTCTGTGTCTTCGAAATCTGGTAGGAAGTACTTAGCGTCTTCATATTTGCGGACATCATTTACGGAGAATGGGTTTAGCTCCCCTGTAACTGTGTACCCGAGGCCGTCTTTGAAGTACTTCATACACTGATGTTGTGTAGAAGGGATGATGTTGTACTCATGTAACCAAGGCCTGCCGAGCAAAGCGTTGTAGCAAGTCTTGGCCTCGATGACATGAAACTTGATGTCAGTGACGAGCATCCCGAAGCATAATGTCAGTATCATGGACCCAAGCGTCCGTGATGACTGCGAGTCGAACCCGGAGATAGTAATTTTGTCCCGAGTCAGGTGTTGAATGTTCATGCAAATCTCCTTCAATACTCTCATATTAAGAAGGTTGACGGAGGACCCGTTGTCAACCTGGATCTTTCCTATCTTGATGTCGTGGTAATACCCAGTGACATACATGGGACGGTTGTGCTCGCACGTTCCGAGGAGGAGATTTTCATCGTCGAATGTGATGTCAGCTGTTTGAACCTCTGCCAGCTCGTCCTTCATCTTTTCTTCCACAAGGAAAGCTTGGAACTGATCAGGCTCTTGCAATGCCATGATTAGAGAATCTTGTGCCTCTTTGGACAGGAGGAAAGCATCCAGTATGCTCAGTTATGAGGGTATCTTCCTCAGGTGTGTCAGGATATTGTAATCCACCTTGTTCTTCTTAGGCGGGTCCTTGGCTGTGAGCTCTTTGACAACTCCATCATCGAGGGCAATTTCCTCGGGGATTTTTTCCTTCCCCTTGTCTCTCTTACCCGAACCTTTGTTTGAGGGTCCGAGATTCTTTTCAGGCAACGTACGGTTACGCAGCTGGATGTTCTCGCATTTCTTCACCTCTTCTTCTTTTCCAGAGGTGGATTCCTTGAAGAGAGGGTCGAGGGCCATTTCTTTATCCGAATCGCTCCCGAAGGTAAGAACTTGAGATTTCCCTTTTGTTGGGATGACATATATGACAGTTATCGGCTATTCCTTTATGCTCACCTGTCATGCTTCTCTGCTCCCGACGGGCTTTGCGCTTCAGTCTCTTGAAGTGTTGTCGGTGGGCAACGTATCCCTGCCACCACTTCTTGAAGGCATTGCACTCTTCGGTAGGGTGTATGACCCTCCGGTGGTATAAGCAGTATTTCGGATGTACATCCGCTTCATCAAGGCACGTAGTCCTGGGAGTATTTCCTTCGAAAGGTGGCAGCTTCATTCCTATTGACAGGGCTTTGGCGAACCGTTTCCCCGTCTTAAGCTTGCTTTTATTTACCGCGGATGTTCTTCGATCCAGTTGGAGTACTGTATGACTCTTCCTTGGCACGGCTTCTCCATCCTGATGCTAACGCTTGGCCTTTTCTTATATGGTCGTTTCACACACACGGTCTGCCTTGCACTTTTGGAGGGATTTGTTCAGCAGTTTATCGATCAGGTCGCCTGATGGTTCAAGATATTTTGACGCCGGCCCTGCCCCCGGTTCCTCTGTGTTGCTTTTCGACGCCGAGGGAGCTCCTTTGTCTCTTAACGACAGGTGAGAAACCATGTGGCAACTCGCTACATATTCCTCAGGCTCTTCTAACGAGCCGTTACCCTTATCATTGTCACTGTCTCCGTTCTCAAGAATATGCTTGAGGAACTCTTCAAGTGTGACTGGGGTCCGTGCCTTTTGGTTGTACTCTTCCATTGCGTCAATGTACTTTTGCAGATTCGTGCGCTTGTTGGTAGGCTGCGCGGGCTTCTTGGTCTTCTTCTTTCCTTTCGAAGACTTTGAAGACTTGACCTGGGTGTTTTGCCCATCGTTACCAGCGTTAGGTGCCGAGCATTGTTTAAGCATCCCCTCAATGATCTCGGGCTCCAGTGGGCTTTTCCATCTGATTGCCGGGCATGCTTGAAGATCTTTCAGCATTCTTTTAGTTTTAGCCGAAAGGAAAATTTCCCACGGAGCTTCTTCTACAAATGAGCATGATGCCCTCGGCGTATCCACCTTTTTAGGAGCGTGCTGTTGTGGCGGGTTTACCTTCCAGTTTTCGGACAGTGCGAATTTGCCTAGTTGGTATTGGTCCTCAACCCAGTTTTTGAAGACGTAGCAATCTTCGATTGGGTGACCCATTACTCTATGGTAAGGGCAGTAATTAGGACTGTTGACATCACCAGGTTGCAGTGGGTGTCTCCGATCCGGCAGAGTGATGAGCCTATTGCGCACTGCCAGTTCGAACAGTCTCCTAGTTTTATCCTGAGGAAATGAGTAAGGATGTCTGAACTTCTCTTCGAAGGATCGTAGTTTGTTGCTTTGGCGAGCAACCGGTTTCGGTTCACTTGGTTGTTGTTGAGCATTGGCAATGAAGCTTGCTTTCCCCTTGCCCTGTTCATTCCGGAGATCCAATTTTGAAGAGGACGGCCTATGGCCCATCTGATCCATTTGGGCCAGCTTGTCGATCAAGACTTGGAAGGTAGTCGGCTTGAAGAACATCATGAATTGGGATATAGTCGCCTGAGGATCAAGGGTCCCGACGAACATACCCACAGCAGAAGCTTCTTCTATGCGTTGTTCGCATTTTGACCATAGGTTCCGCCACCGAATTGCGTATTGAACCTAGGTTTCTCCCGGCTTCACCCCGGCATTGATTAATGTCGTAATCGAAGTGCGCTTGCTTGCGTTTGCGAACCGCTGCGTGAACAGTAGCTCCATTTCTGTAAATGTTTTGATGGAGTTATTCGGAAGCTCTGAATACTATTCAAATGCTGTCTCTGCCAAGCTGCCGACGAACTGGTGAAGCAGCAGTTTGTCGTCGCCTCCAGTATTGCCGCATAGAGCTCTGAACTGAGCGACGTGCTGATGGGGATTGCATGTCCCCTTATACACATGGAATTTAGGGATCGTATATCCAGGAGGGTAATTGATTTGATCGTACCAGCCTGGATAAGGTCGCCCAGTTCTGACGACTTGGTCAGCCGTTTCGCTTTCCTGATGAGCTCGTATTTGATGAGTTATGTAGTCGACAAGGGCAGCTTTGGAGATCGTCTCCTCCCTGGCTGCTGATAGAGCCGGAAGAGTGTTTGACGTTTCCTCTTTGTCATCTTCGATAATTATCGGAGGGTCTTCGGCTGGAGGTTCCGGCTGGATCATCATCCCAAACATGTCTTGGAACAGAAGCGTCATCTGTTTTATATTAGTGGCCTGCTCTGTGGACTCCTTATCCTTCCTTTCTAGCATCCTTTGCAAGAACTCGGTGTCAGTCTCTTGTTCCTGAAGCTGCTCAGATGTTGATTCCCGGCTCTCTTTCTTCCCGGTGAGTGCTGACATCTTCATCGGCATTTCTTGGAGCTTTTGTTGCTGCTCCTGAGCTTTTGTCAACGACCGAGTGAGTGGTCGATGACCTATAGAAGCACAGCTTTCTTATTTCCCAGAAGCCATGTACACTGTGTGCACGATCATGGCCCCAGATTTGGGGCGTTTGGATCCATCACCCTTGGGATTTGCCGCTGGTGGTGGTAGATTCTCTGGCCTTCTCTTTTTGTGAGAAGCCAAAGTCGAAGGAGCTATTGTAACAGGCGCCTGAGAAGTCTCTCGCTGCATACTAGAGGGATGACTTCCCTCTTGTCGAACCTTCATTTTCTCCGGTCGATGAGAATACTCCTTGTTGATTACAGAATTCCGAACTTTCCACCAGACTCTGTGGATTCGGGAGGACAGCCTCTGAGGGGGCTGTTCCGGCTTCGCATGTACCGTGTTTCAACATATGGAGGCGACTTCTTCAATAAAGCGGTTGGAGAGTTCTTGCGTACCCTCCTGAGTAGATCGAAGCTGTTCCCAGTTGGAACAGTAACGTCAATTTCCACCATTGGAGCTGGTGGGGTAAGTCCAGAGGGGGAGCTTCCCCAAGTCCAGAGGGGGAGCTTCCCCCAGCTTTCCTCACTCGGCGCCAGTGGAGACGTCGAGCATGTCGTGCAGACGAGACTACCTTTTTCGTTGGAGTGACTTCATCATACCCTCTGCTCTGATGAGAGGCTGCTATTGGTGCCAGCCTGTCAAAGACTGACGTCCGTTGAGAGGGGACAATCAATCTTTCAAAGACTGACCTTTTGGTGGGGGAAGAGGTCTTGACGACTTCGCCAAAAGCAGGAGTCGGAACGACCAGTCTTTCGAAGACCGATCCATTAGTAGGAGAAGCCCCTTTGACGACTTCATCTACCGAAGCTGGAATGGCTATCCGCTTCGGGATAACCCCTTCAGGTATCGCGAGCCTCCTCGTGGGCCCACTTGAGCTGCGGCTCAGCCTGTTAAAGACTGAGGCGTTGGAATTGGACGACCCGTTGAGAGGGGCCGCGGTGGTTGCGAGCCGATCGAAGACCGACTTCTTTGGAGCTTCCTGTGATGACATTGAAGCATTGAAGCTCATTGGCGGGAGTATGGTCCCGAAGAACAATCCAGTGGTGTCCTGAGTCACCTGCTCTACTGGCATTGCAAAGATGGAGGCCACTTGGGGCCCATAAGTCACTCCTCCGGCGGGGAAAGAGTGGGAGTTGCCGTTGCAATTATTGCAGCTAGAGGCCATCGATGTTATCTCCTTTTCTGCATGGAGCAAGACACCAAATCTTAGTATCTCAAACCCAAGGGCAACCATATTAAACCGCGATTCGTTCGCGAACACGACACACGAAGTATGGAATGGAAAGAGGAAGAGGTCCCACCGGGCGTGCCAGAATTTGTTTACCACCGAAAACTGAGAAGACAAACGTCTTGCCTGAATTTGGGGGCAGATGCTATTTGGGTTTATTCGTCCACCTCTCCGAATATGCCAAGTTGATTTATGGCACCGCGTATCGGAGGTTTGGACGGATGCAGCCGTTGTAGCAGATTTAGTCAGATTCCCCCTCGTTTGCGAGGGGTTTTGGATTGTGGGGATGCTCTTCCCTGCAAGTGCAAGCCTCTCCAGTTAATTACGTTATCGTGTAGCGATGACCACTTTCTCCTGCTCCAGATATTCACTTCGTGTCGTATGTGTTTGTTTTATTTTTGGTTGCCCGTGGATTGTATACGGAGACTAATTTATGTTGTCGCCCATAGGGCGTGGATTAGTTCAAATCCGTATATTTTTATATTTGGGTTTGGTTTGATTTAAGGATCGTTAATCTCGTTCGAGATTAAGATCAACTTAAATGTTTGTTAAGGATACGTTAGTCCGATCTTGGACTAAGATCTACTTAACGAGGGTTTAGGATCATTTTTGATCCAACAGAAGAGTATTTGGGCTCTATCGTTTTAGTTTAGGGACGTTACGGTCCGTAGATCACTATTTTTTTGGGGTGAGGGTTTAGTTTAAGGACGTTGCGGTCCATAGCTTAGTTTAAGGACGTTGCGGTCCGTTGTAGTTTAAGGATGTCTCGGTCCATAGCTAGTTTAAGGACGTTGCGGTCCATTTTTAGATGCGCGCATCGGTTTGGGAATGCACCAAAAGTTGTTGGTTATCGGGACCATCACCTCTCTGAAGACGCTGAAGAATTACAACGACATGTATCAGAGGTGTGAGGAGATATACCTTTGAACCAATGTCCGTCGGAAGATCGGTAGTCGTGTTTAGGACTAAGACCAATTCAGAAAATGA
The DNA here is from genome assembly GCA_030015575.1 of Agapanthus africanus. Lineage (NCBI taxonomy): Eukaryota > Viridiplantae > Streptophyta > Magnoliopsida > Asparagales > Amaryllidaceae > Agapanthus > Agapanthus africanus. The sequence continues at coordinate 20,147,758 of JASDDO010000028.1, read as the reverse complement.
TGAGCACATAGGCTCGGTTGATCTGAATTAGGGATTTTTGGTCAACTTAGACTCAGCCCACATAGTCTTTGAATTAAGTGTTAATCACTTTTTTGGGCTCAGTCCATTTTCTGTGAAAACAGTGCTGGCATTGATATGGGTTCTGACGCTCACCCTTTACTTTACCCTTTTTTTTGTTTTTATGGAGTGTTAAACACTTTTTATGGCGCCCACATGCGGAGTACGTGAGGCGTTGAGCGCCAACCCCTGAGTGCTAGGCACTCCTTATTGAGCAGCGCCCACGTGATGGGCACGTGAGGCGCTTGGCGCTGAGCGTTGAGTGCTAAGCACTCTTTATTGAGCATCGCCCATATGAGGGACACGTGAGGCGTTTAGCGCCAACCATCAAGTGCTAAGCACTCTTTATTGAGCAGCACCCATGTGAGGGGCACGTGAGGTGCTTGGCGCCGAGTGCTAACCATCAAGTGCTAAGCACTCTTTATTGAGCAGCGCCCACGTGAGGGGCACGTGAGGCGTTTGGCGCTGGGTTTTCTTTGTATGCTCTGTTTTGAAGAGTTCAATTCTGTGTTCTTTTCTGGATCTTTGATCCCCAAGAACAAATTCATCCCCATGAGAATTAAATTCTTATTTGTGGGAGACTTGTCTCATGGATCTTAGATCCAAGGAAAGAACCATGTTCTTTTATGAGGGTTAAACCCTGGGATATGCAGATGAGATGCTCTGATCTCTATTTTTTTATTTACCTCAGAAAAATGTGTTCTTCTTTTTTCCTTAAAGCTTTTTGCTTTGTCTTTCTCGAACCTTATGGGGGGTCTCTCTGTACAAGACTTGAAGTCTTGGGTTCTTTATATAGTAGAGGCAAGTCTGTTGATTTAGTTGGAGAAATCTCTCATTGGGAGATCCTTAATTGATTTGGGGATTTTATCCACCGTTGGATCTTTAATCCAAGAACTTCTGTTTTACAGAAAATATTTTTCTTGTTTTTAACAAGATTGGGGAAATATTTTCCCATACAAATCTTATTCTGTAGCTTGGTGAATTTTTAATCACCATTGGATATTTTAACCCAATGGTACTCTGTTTTACAGAAAATAATCTTTCTCATTTAGAAAGATTTGAGGAATATTTCCTTAATAGAATTTAATTCTGTATTTTGATGATTTGTCATCCACGTTGGATCTTTGATCTAATGGCAGAGAACTTTTAGTTCTAGCGCCGGCGCCTTCGTGCGGGGCACGTGAGGCGCTGCCTCAGAATTTTTTAACTCTTGGCGCTCGCGCACTCGTGCAAGGCACGTGAGGCGCTACTTTAGAGTTTTTAACTTTGGCGCGGGCGCCCTCGTGTTTTTAACTCTTGGCGCTACCTTCCAAATTTCAAACAGAGCTTTGCTCTTTTGTTGGGGAAACAAGGACCGAAGTGCATTATAAATATAATGATACCACTCTCAATTACAGAAGCACCTTTTATGTGAATCGACACTACAGGAGCTTAAGAACTCCGTATTTAAGCGTGCTCGGACTAGGGAAGTCTTGGGATGGGTGACCTCCTGAGAAGTGGCCTCTGATCGGGTCCGGTTCTCTCTAAAGGAAAAAATCGTGTGGTTTCGGTCAGAGCGGACAATACCATCTGTACTAGGGCGTGGGGCGTTATATAAAAAGTTATGAAAACCAATATATATATATTTCAGGGACCTGGAAATAATTTTTCAGAAACTGATGATAAAAGGGTCTGGAACCATTTAATAGTGACCTCCTAGGAAATGGCATTTGGTTAGGTCCGGTTCGCTCTAAAGGAAAAAATCGTGTGGTTTCGTCCAGAGCGAACAATACCATCTGTATTAGGGCGTGGGGCATTACATAAAAAGTTCTGAAAACCAATATATAGATATATATTTCAGGGACATGGAAATAATTTTTTAGAAACTGATGATAAAAAGGTCTGGAACCATTTAATAGTTTCCCAAAGACCTAAAAATAATTTTGCAAATCATGTGATTTAAAACTGAAAAGGGGCAAAAGCAAATTTTCTAAAATTCTAGAGACATGGAAATAATTTTCTATACCAATCCAATGGAGTCCCACTGGGCAGCAAGTAGTCACGTGAGGCATTAATTGAAAAAGGTTATTTTATTTTTTTAATCTTAAAAGGGCTTGGGTTTTCTGCTTCCCCAGGCGCCAGCCTAAGGGGCTGTTTGGTTGCAGGATTTGTGAAGGATTGTGGGTTTTGGATTCACAAATCCTAAGGATTCATAAATTCTTTGTTTGGTTGGGCTCTTTGGATTTGCTTGGATTCTTAGCCATGTAGGCAAGAAACAGGATCCCAGAGTCCACAGAAAAAATGAGGATTTGTGAGAAATCCAGGCCACGTAGCATTTTCCACATTAAACAATTCCTTCACAGTTCTCCTCACTCGCGTCCTCTCCTTCTCTCTCCTCTCGTTCTCTCTCTTCTTTTTCTCTTCCAGATCTGCGACGATTTCCTTCCCAAAATCGTCGTCGCGATCTCGCCGAGGGCCACCATAGATCGACGAAGCCTACTTCGAAGCCTTGCAAGCAAACTTCCCCTATTCTACAGAAAAATTTGAGCTCGATTTGAGGTTCGAGGTGAGTGGGTTGCGCTCGATTTGGGGTTCGGAGGAAGTCGACGACGACGACGCGGCTGTGAGCTCGATCACGCTCGAGTTAGGGTTCGGTCACGAGTTCATCGCGGTGTGAGCTCGACGAGGTCGATTTGGGGGTTTGTGTTCGGTGTCAGATCGACGAGCTCTGCAACCTCGTTTGGTGGTCGGGTCGACGACGGTGGTGACTTGGACGATCTCTGAGGCCAGTCGGCTCTGCGACGATGGATTTCTTGGACGATCACGAGGCCAGTCGATTCTGCATCGGTGGATTTCTTCGACGATCACTGAGGCCAGTCGCTGCAACAAAGGTGACAAAACTTACACTCACCCTCTTAAAGTTACCTATAAATCCTTTTTTTAGAATCCATCATTACAATCTTACAACCAAACAAGGATTCTAAGGATTTACTAATCCAAAACTAGGATTCCATACCAACCAAACACCAAATTCCACAATCCTTAAAATTTCAAAACTAGGATCTTGGAATCCAAATTCACAAATCCTACAACCAAACAGCCCCTAAATGGCTGCTTGGGCCCTATCGCCGGCCAAAGCGTCGGCGGTACGGCGGCGACAAACAGTAAAATTAATTTTTTTCCTCAAAAAACATATGAACTAATTTCATATCCTTTTAAAATTAGTTTTGATTTCAAAAATCAAAAACCAGATTTCAAAAATCAACATTTTGATTTCAAAAATCTTAATACTTTTGATTTGATTTCAACAATCAAAACTTGATTTCATAAATCTTAATTATACTTTTGATTTGATTTCATAAATCAAAAATTGATTTCAAAAATCAACACTTTAACAAAAAATATAATTTTGATTTCAAATATGAAAATCTTGGTTTCAAAAATCTATCAATATAGATTTCAAGCATTGCAATTATGATCTTCATAGATATAACAAAAAAACATATTTTTTCTAGTCTATTTATTTGATCTCATTAAATAATATTGATCTTATAATTTTATATCTATGAAAATTTAATTATTATGAAACCTGTAGTTTTAATTATTTTCAAAAACCTAATTAAAAATCTATCAAAATAGATTTTATGCATAACAATTATAATCTTGGTTTGATTTCAAAAATCAAAACTTGGTTTCAAAAAACCAAAACTTAGTTTCAAAAACTTAATTAAAAATCTATCAATATATATTTCATGCATAATAATTTTAATCTTCATGGATCTAATAAAAAACATATTTTTTAACTATCCAACTTATTTAATCTTATTAAATAATTTAGATCTAATAATTTTAGATATACGAGATTATAAATTATTATGAGATCTAGGTTTTTCAATTAAAAACCCTAATGCTACAAGAGCAACCATGTGCTCTGATACCAATTGAAGGAAATCATACGTCTAAATCAGCGAAAGCGATGCATATGATCTACGATTATTTATCTAATATGAATCATAAAAACATACTTTTGCAGATCTGAATATCTGTTGGCAAAACATCTTTCTCTTGTAGCTACCACAATTAAAGAAGCCTCCAATCAAGTCCACCACCTTAGGTAGGAGGCAAATAAAAACTTGGACGATAGGAACCTTTTTTAGGAGGAGAAGATTTAAATAATGCTCTATTATTTTTCTGTATGAAATCTCTTATTTCATCATCATTTTTCCATCATTCTTTATGCTCTATTATAGCCATCCTTTTATAGGGTTGTGATATAATATGTTTTCCCTATTTTACTGATGTGGGACTAAACTCCCTAGCATGATAACACAACATATTGTATTATATTATTTCTTTTCTTATTTGTTTTTATTTGCTCTTCTACCTTAAGACTTTGCGGTAGGACCAATTGAGTCTCACATCGAGAACCAATTGTCAATCTCAATTTCTTCATAATTAATTAATTAATTGAAAATTTCAATTTAACAAACTCTTATCACGCCAATTGTTCATAAAAGTTCTAACTAACATGAGAGAATAATTAATATTAATTTATATGCAGCCCTTCCAATATCAAGTTACTTTTCTTTAGATCTTTTAATTGAGCATGATAAAATCATCTAATTGTTGAAAACCCAAATCTTCAATTATCCATGAACACAATAAATTCATTTCGAAAATAAATATAATAATAATATAATTTTGAAGAAACAATTTCCAAAATACCTAATCAGGATTTGACGCTTTAATGGGATTGAACAGTAAAGTTATTCTTATCAGTATGAGAATATTGGATCCTATCTAGACATCGTTAGTTTTCTTAAATGCATTAAAGTGGCTTAATATTTCAGGTTTCTTGTTCCTGTCTAAACGACAAGATTTACCATTACAGTCAAAGGGATTATGTAACAGTTTGTGAAACGAATCTAAACTTACTGTACGGAATTTTCCAGTTTAATGTACAGAAATGAGTTATACAGTCTGAGATTGAGTTATAAATTAACTTTGTTAAATAACAGCAAGAAACAACTTGTAGCTCATTGGTAAAGCCTTGCACTGCTATGATGTAGCCCCTGTGTTTGACCCTTATTAAACATGTTATTTTTATGATTTTTTCTTTTTAACTTTTTGGAAACCCAAAATTTTACACGTGCAATACATAAAAATGAAAAATCGAAAAAAATCAAACTGTGCAAAAGGGTTTAAACACCGAGAAGTACACGTGGCATCAATTTAGAGACCCAACCCTTCAGATTGGCCGGCGGAAATCCCTTTTAGGTCGGTACTGATGGTTCAACTGAGGCAAATGAGGCCCGGGTTTTGCAGACTTGACTCTTTCCCTACCCCTAACTCCCCTGCACTGATTGATTTCCCTGCAATCAAACAAAGACTCTTCATTTCACCATTTATCATCTTTTTAATGCGTTTTAATTCACCATTTTAATTTCAAAATCCTAATTCTACACTATAAATATCATCCCACACTTTGGTCCAGCATCATTCTAAATTTTTTAGCTAAAACTCTCAAAAATTCTCTAAGTACAAGTGGAGTAAAAGAGGAGTTAGCAAACGATCAACTTCCGGCAATGACCGAAGCAAATTCCGGCGATCCCGCGACGCCACGAAGTTCAACTCCCTTTCTTCAACCTTTCTTTGAGCCAATCTAATAGTAATTCCCTTCTAATCTTCATTCATCTTCTTTAAAATTCCATTTAAAAACGAATATCGGTAAGTGGAGTTAATATCGATATCGTTTTCTAAACCCTATAAACATCCCCTTTTTCTTATATATTGTTCATCCAAATTTTACACAATACTTGTAATCTTAATTATAAATGTTTAGAATAAATTTTAACCTAGAATTCCATGTAAAATAATTTTAATTTAAGTTTTTCATTTAAATACCATGAACTATAAATATCACCTATTTTAGTTTTTGTTACAAACATATCTTTAGAAAAACTTCATGGGGTAACGACCTACCCCTCACATACACTTGGTTTCATAGCACAATAAATCTTTGTTGGAAAATTTGTTATGAGTACAACTTTACATTAAAATACCACTTTTAAAAAACGGTTTTCTTTTAAAACAATATTCTTATTTCCTTTGCGAATATACCTTTACAACCCTCTTTAGGGGACCCGCTATTGGATGATGCAGATTATCGCACATTCTTGGGCTAGTAGAGCGAGATGCAGATCTCCTCACGGAGCATTCGATCTCGAAAGGTTTTAAATACGATTTTTAAGAAAAAACGCATTTTTTCTACTTAAATAAAAATTTAATTTTTAATAATTATATAAAAATTATAAATCCATATATTTTCAAAATATAATAAACTTAAATTTTTTTAAAATGAAAGAATTACAAGTTTCACCAAAATACCATCAAGATACCAACAAAAGACAAGTTTTACAATAAAATACCATAAACTTTCCAAGCTATGTAATTATCACTAAAATATCTCAAATCCTTAAAATTCACATCCATGAAAACCCTAAATAATATAAATAACTTCTCGAGCTTTATTTTTAATTTTATTAAAAATAATTTTTCATAAAACCCTCTCGAGTTATATAAAACAACATTTAAGGACTTTAGTAAATATATGTTTAAGCGGGATCAATTCTCTTGAATCTGTTGGGGTAAAAAATTACACCCCAGTCGACCAAGTCAAAGTCAAAGTCAACCCCAAGTAAGCGGGCCCAAGCCCAGATCAAGTGGGCCCATACCCAAGTCGAGCCCCACGGCCAGCCTCCCCGATGCCAAAATGAACTCATGTAATAAATAATTTTGATGTAATTTTTTTATGCATGAATGTAAGAAAAATGGGCATAAAGCCAAATTTTTGTAAAGCCCATGGCTCATGTGCAAAAGAAATGAGCACATGAGGTATGGGATGGGCAAAATGTCATTTTGTAAAGTCCAATGGGCTATATGTAAATTTGTAAGCTTATATAAGGCATCATGATAATGAAATAAAAAAAAATTTCATTCTCCCCCAAAATTAGGTTTTTTGTGCCTCTTTCTCTTTACTCAAGGTTCTAAACCTTCTTAACTTATTTGAATTAAATCAAGAGTTCCACTCTTTCTCTTCCAAAAAGAAATAGTTTTTCACCACAAAACCCTTGAAGGGGAACACGGATCTTCCATCAAATCTCCAAAAGGGGAGATTTTTAAAATCTCACCCTCTTTTCTACAAGATCTAACCAATAGAGAGGAGGAAGAAGGAGATCCACCTCCAAAAACCCCACTTTAGGAAAGATCCAGGGCTCAAAGGAGAAGAAAGGGGTCCCCTTTCATCGCTCCAAAATAATCTTAGGAGTTTAACTCCTCAAAAAAATAATATATATATATATATATATATAATAAATCTTTCTTTTTCGGAGTACAACTCCAAGTGCAGGGGCCAAGCTCCTTTATCCTCTTTGTCAGGAGTTCAACTCCAAAAGTCAATCGGGAGTACAACTCCCAGCATAGGGGCTAATCCATTTTCCTGCTGATGCCCAGCGCCTGCATGCTAAGCACGTGGGGTGCCGGCGCCCGTGTGCCAAGCACGTGGGGCACCGGCGCCCGCGTGCCAAGCACGTAGGGACGCCGGCGCGCTCACGCGTTGTTTGGACGCTATTTTCCTTTTTTTTATATATACATACACACTTCCCCCGTTAGAAAAAATTCTAACGGGGCCCTGCCCTGCACCCCGCAAGGGGGCTGCTAGCCTTTTTGACCCCCAGCCCGCTATCCGGGTAGCGGGACCCCCGTAAAAACTCTGCGGGGCCTCCGATATATCCAAAACCCTTTCAAAACACATCACTGCACATTGAGTTTGCATGACCTGTTTGACCCGTCAATCGGAGGTTCTCTCGCTCCAAAGGCGAGGGGTAATTAACGACAACTAAGTCCGCGGCTGCCGGAGATTCGGATTCCCACAATCAATAAACCCCCGCCTACCCTAGGCAGGGAGAATCTGTGGTACGCCTGACAAGCGCACGCATATTCCCATCTCAATGGGGTGATGAAAAACACCCTACAGATTCTGGCACGTCCGGTGGGACTAATCTCTCCTCCCATATTTCAGGTTAAACGTTCATGCGAACTCAATCAACATATACATTGATTACCTGTGCTAAAATCATGCTTCTTTTTGCAGGTTAACGACTTTCGACTGCAATCTTCGGATGCAACAAAATGCCTCCGACGACAATCTCATCTCTCAGCATAACTCCCATATCCTACACGATGAAGATGGACTCCAGGACGGTCCTCCCGGCCAGTCTCGGGTGATAATGGGAGGAGCTGTTGCTACCATTCGGCTCTATTCTGTTCGTGCCAGCTAACGCCATCTCAGCTCCTCAAGCTCCAGTAACAGACAGACCGGCCTCGAAAGGCAGGAGGTCAAATGTGATGATCTCGAGAGCACCACTACCCAAATGCAAGTCGGTGTTTGAACGACTTTCCTTGGCCCCAGCTGGGGGCAACACCATCAACACCAACAAAGCAATAAGACATCTTGGGCAAGCTCCAGCGATGCCCCGGACAACTACTCAATCGGGTATCTCCCTAAGCTCCCCGTCAATCGACTCACGATGGATTCCTGGATGACGAATGCCCGTCAAGCCCTCAAAATTGAGAAGCTAAGACAGAAAAGGCTCAGATACAGAGCCAATAAAAGAGCTAGGGCTCCTGCTAGGCTGAACTTCATGAGGTTCCAAGAACAGGGTTACCCCGCCGAAGATAAAAAGATGGCTAGATATGTGGTCCACACTGTCTACATGGTAGGCACGCACAACAAGAGTAAGGATGGGGCCACCACATCTCAAATCCAATCTAGGGTGAATGTTGCTGCCACATCCCAAGACCGGCTGTTCATACCAGAATATTGCATTTTATACCGCCCATTCTTATGCTCGGTTGTTTATAGGTAGGTGCTTTTAATCCGTGTTTGCTACATAATTACAGAATACAGGTTTCCAGTCCAAATATTGCAAATCAACACTAAATCTCCACAGTTACGCCAAAATCCAGAACATCTGTCACAGACAGATAAAAGCCGGGTTTCAGTCATCCGCATCCGTCTAGTACCGCTTACCAGCTCAAAAGGGCAGGACGAAAACAGTCGTCATTTCTGGTCAAGCGTGGGGCCCACTGAAGATATTCAAAGATGTGTGGGACCCGAGGGAGATGAATTCAAATGTGTTGAAAAGTGAAGCCATCATTGTTGACTTCTGGAAACTGAAGAAATCAAGGAAGAATCTTGAAATTCTGTACATATTTACCAGAACAAGATGCAAACACCAGACCAGCCAAAAAACCCCACACTCCAATTCCACTGTACGGCCGCAGATGCGCGGCCAATAGGGGGTATTGGCCGCGCATGCGCGGCTAGGTGGGGCCCTCTCTGCGTCAACTTTTGGGGGTATTTTGGGTGTTTCATTTTATATCAGATGGTTGCCCTAGATTTCAATTCTCTAGCCTATAAATACCCCGGATCTGAGCAAAGCTAAGGGTCATTCTTTTGTTCATCTTTCTTTTGTAGTTTTAGTTCTTTTTTCTTCTTCTTCTTCATTCTTGTTCCATGAAAATTGTAGTGAGAGCTTTTTGAGTGGGAGATTAATGAAGATGAGGGTTTTGTATCATTCTCTTTTGTTTCTTCTTCCCCTTGAGATTCTTGCGTTCTCTTGATCATTCAACCTCTTCATTGAGCTTGAATGGTTAAGGGTTATTTATTGATCTCAAGGGTCGTATTCTTCCATGGAATTAGCACTTCATTTCACATGCGTTCTCTACCCTTCCCTTGATCTTGCAACCTCTTGATTGAGCTTGCAAGTTTAAGGGTTGGCTATTGATCACATGCTTGTCTTGAGTCCTAGTTTCTTGTTCTTTTTATTACTCGCTTTTTATTACTTGCTTTTTATTACTTGCAATTTATTTCTTGCACTTAAATTCCATACACTTACATTCTTGTAATCTTATCTTTTCTTTGTTCTTTTCTTTTGCTCTTTTTGGTTTGTTTTGTGAATGGTTGTAATTATTATTGTTAAGAAGAAATACGATATTATAAGTTAACGTTTCTTTGCTTATTTCCTTTTCCCGTATTTTCCATTGAACTCCACCCAAACGATACGCAAGCGCTCCGTTAGGCACCCTACCCTAACAAGGTAACGGTGATTCCTAACCGCGACCGGTTGCGTTCGGTTTGGCCGGAGGCGAAAGCAAGAAACAAGAACGGAAGGACAAGGGTAAATAAGCCGGATTCCACGAATACAGCGCTTAAATCCCCTAATCCACGTTGTTGCCGATTGCTCTAGCTTCAATTGGTCAAGACTCGGCTCAAAGGTTTTGAGTACGGATTTCTTTAGCTTACAATTTCGTATCTTTTTCTTAACAACTTTATACTTGCAAATAATACACATAGGTTAGATTGAACAAACTCATACAAATTCTTTATTGACTCGTCTAAGACAAGAACGAAAATACAACCATCTCCCTGTGGATCGACCCGTGCTCAACCGGCTAGCTGCATAGCGACACCGTCTTGATTGCGGTTAACTTTAATTCTTTCAATCAAATGGCGCCGTTGCCGGGAAGACGGTAGCGTATTCTCTTTCTTGTTATTCGGGTTAATATTCTTTTTGTATATATTTATAAATAAAAAAAATTCTTTTTGTTTTTTTTTTGGATAATTTTGTGAGCAAGTCTGCAGATTTTTGCGGATTTGCAAACTGCGATTGTGGGAGCAAAGTGTGCATTCAAGGCTAAGGTAATTGCAAAGTACAGTGCCAAAGATCCGGGTAGTTTGACCCGCGCAAGCGAACTTTTCAAGCTTACCGGATTTGATTCAACGGGGGTTTCCTAACCCAAAACTTAACGGTACGTACTTATTAACACCTTCTTCTCAAATCCGACGCTTCCAATATACTATTCTTTGCAGGATTCTTTGCAAGTTCGCTAGCAAACGCTAAAAATTGACTAACCCGTATTTGTTGCAGTGCCGCGCTTAAACTAAAAACAATTTTTTGATTCTTTATAGAATTTTTATTGAGTTGCGCATTGCATCAATTAATACGGACTTAAGGGCAAGCGAACCCCACAATATACGGTAAAGGATTTCATCACCTTTTCCGTGGCCCACAAATCACGAACTCGAGCATAACGTTTACCCGCACAAATTTTAAAAGAAATTAGACTTTAAGCCTTAAGGACTTCGCGCTCATTAGGAGAAGTTAACTGTGTTTAGAACCTCGCTTAACGGTATATTGTTTACGGGGTGTCTAGGAAAGTGTTAACGGCGAAACCGCCAAAAGAGAAAGGGTTATTTAATTAAGGAACTTTGCGAAAGCGTTGGAAAACCTCCCCTTATCTCTGCACTTACCTGGCCTCGTGATCAGTGTATTTTGAGCCCGTTTCTCGACACAGTTTTACTTCGACAATTAAGTTCTGGAGCAGGTCTAGTTGACCTAGGTGAACCCTAGAACGATTAGGTGTGTGGTATTTTTGTGTCGTGATTATTTTTGTCCATATTCTTTTTGTGTATATTTCATTCTTTTGTTAACAACTAACTAAAAAAAAAATTTAAAAAAAATAAAAAAAATAAAAAAAAAATCATTTATTTTTTCCCCTCCTTTTCTCTTCCTTTCTTTCCTTCTCTCTTCATATCATGGGTACCCCACCTCGCAAAACTCTTGCCGAACTTTGGTACCTACAACCAGACATTACTTCATACGGTTCTTGCTTTGGTCGAATATCGAACGACCCCTCCATACCCAAAATTTCTTTGAAAGATCGGATAGACGCGTCTAGGAAAAACAACTGGACCCCGCAATCCACTTCGTATCAACCGTTTCAAACATTCACCCCTTCTTGTGTTGATACCCCTTTTGAAAGTCCAGTTGTAACCCCGAGACCAATGTCCATTTCTGAACATATTGCACAATCTCGTAGCCGATCTTTCAATCCTTTCACCGCTTCAAATTCTTTTGATCAACAATTCCTTTCACCTTCTTATCCAAATGTTGATCTTACTTCTGTCCAACCATTAAATTCCTATCCATCCTACCCGACTTTTACGCCTTCCCTAGACATTGCTTCCGAACCGCCATTTAGGAATTTTCAGTATTCAAACAACTTTGAATCTTTTACTGAAACCCCTTCACAACCCATGTCTAGTCTGGAACAGTCGTTGGAAGATTTTAGGGTAACGTCAAGCCAACAGATGATGGATTTGAATGCGTCCATGGCCGCCCTCATGCAACCTAGTGACCCGGTAGCTAGTTTTCAACTACCTCCAACTTTTTCAATGTATGATGAGGCGGCAGGACAGGCTGTGAATTTGAGTGGAGAGAGTGAGATGTACCCCCTTCCAAATCGAACCTACTCGGTCCAAATCGAATCCCACAACTCCTGTTTTGAAAGTCTATCGAGTATCCCACATGATTTATCAATTGAAGATAGAATGATGAATGAGTTGTGCGACTTTGTAGTGTTTGATTTACCCGATTGTGAAGGGACCCATCCAAGTGAAACCGATCCTAAACCTTTTGACCTCAACACCTCCACTTTAGAACCTGAATCGATTGATATCCATGCTTTTGTTGAGGTGTCAGAGAATTTTGATTTTCACTTGATTAAGGATATTGACGCCGGGAATATTTTGGATGATGAACCCATAGATTTGACTGAGTTTTTCTCTCCAATTCATCATCCCGAGTCATTAAATGTTTTTCCCGAACCCCATATGCGTCTGGACTTTGATGAAATATGCATGGATGAGCTTAACTTTGAGGAGAATTTTGAGGATATTTTTGAGGATGAAACAGTTCTAGATGATGAGTCGGATTTTCCAATTCATCTTGTTCCTTTCACTGACTGTGTACACCCTCCAGAACCCTTAACCGATACTCTTCCTCAACCATTTCCCTCCATCCTTTCCATCGTTCCAACTTTGCAAGAACCCGTATCATTTTCACTTCTTGTGTCTGGTTTACCGAGTTCGGCGTACCCATGGTTTCTTACGAATCTTGAGGGATTTGACCCCATTTCTCGACGGGTTAATAGATTAGCACAATCGCTTTTCACACATCGGTCATCCCAAATTGTGCTAATCTATTCACTCCATTTTCACCCTCAAGTTCGTATTCCACTTCTTTTTCCCTTCCGCCATACTTCTTCCTCTCATATACCGAGACCGTATCCCGCTTCTCTCCGCATATGGTCTCGCGTATTCTCCATCTCTTTTCTCTACGCCTTCTTTCACCAGCCACTGCTTTATCACGATAAGATCTTTGAATGATTGGTGTTAACTTTTGGCCTGTGTAAGGCCTTGTATAGTTTGATACTGTTCTTTCCCCCCTAATCCTGAACTTCAACACTTAACAGTGGAAACACTGTTTTACTTAAGTTTGGGGGGGGGAACCTTTTTTGTATATATATTTTTTTTCCTTTTTGTTTTGTATATAATTTGTTTTTAGGGAGCGCCGGCAATTTTGACCCTCTTGGTATAGCCTGACAGTGAGGGCACTGTCAAGTTTAAGTTTGGGGGTGTGCTCGGTAAGCTTTCTTCCTTCGCATTCATTTGTATATTTTGCATTTGCATACCTTATTAAAAACCCACAAAAATCAAAAAAATTTCCAAAAATATAAAAACTTTGTCGTCAAGTTAGCTAATAGGGTAACTTAGATCTTTATTCCGAAAGTTTAGTTGATATATTAGAAATAACTAAATTCTAGGCTTAGGAATTGAAAACCCTAAAAATAACCCTCATTCTGTCTAACTTTGGTAAGTATACGTTGAGTTCAGTTCTTGAGTAAGTCAAGATGAGGGGAAAGTATTGAAGCTCTACTGAAAGATAAGTCTGAAAAATAGTTTCTTTTCTTGAGTTCAAATTTAGAAAGTATATAACCTACAAACTGCACTTACACGCACCTTGAAACTTGGGATAGTAGAGGATACCTAGAAATACTCTTACCTGAAAGCCTAGTATGAAAGAAAAAAACGGTATTTAAAGCTAAACACCAAAAGAGCATATTGAAAAAAAATATCCGGTCTTGAAAAAGAAAAAAAAAAGAAAACGAAAAAGAAAAAGAAAAAGAAAAATAGAATAAAGTCAAGACCTGGAAACTGCTATTTACGCTTTAAAGTTCACACATTCAGTAATCGGCCGATAATGCCTCAAGAAGCATTAATAGTCGCATGAAAGGTGTGTGAGCAAATCCGTCCATCCTTAATGAAAAGAAGTAGTATTAGGTATTAGGGCAAGGGTATTATAGCTTGAATTGAATTCTCAAAGTGTAGGGGTGCAAATATACACACACGTAGGGGTATACAATCGATGTTTGAATAAAAGATAGAAATGAAGAATAAGACTTGTGTTTTCTGTAAAGGTGATAAAAATCCCTAATTTGAGGCCGCACTCTAGAAGGAAAACTCAGGAGAACCAACATCTTTCTAAACTTTTTTGGAACGTATATGATCTAAGGTTAAATAGATAGGAGGTGTGAAAAATAAGGGTTGAATATTTCTAACTTAGGATGATAGAGTTTCTAACGTAAATACTAAACTGTCGGAGTAGAATCAATGTTAACTTATGAGACTAGCTTAACGGGATTTTGTGGGTGTAATCCGCTGAAAACCCTCAGGAGACAACACTCCTCCTACTAGGGACACCTACAGGTTTAACGGCTTGTTGCACACGCTCAGTGCAATCGCGTTCCCTGCGAAAATGCGGTTAGGATTTTATTTTTGTGAATAAATGGTTTTGCTCGGGACGAGCAAAAGTTAAGTTTGGGGGTATTTGTTCATACCAGAATATTGCATTTTGTACCGCCCATTCTTATGCTCGTTTGTTTATAGGTAGGTTCTTTTAATCCGTGTTTGCTACATATTTACAGGTTACAGGTTTCCAGTCCAAATATTGCAAATCAACACAAAATCTCCACAGTTACACCAAAAATCCAGAACATCTGTCATAGACAGATAAAAGCCGGATTCCAGTCATCCGCATCCGTCCAGTACCGCTTACCAGTTCAAATGGCAGGACAAAAACAACCGTCATTTCTGGTCAAGCGTGGGGCCCAATGAAGATATTCAAAGATGCGTGGGGCCCAATGAAGATATTCAAAGATGTGTGGGACCCGAGGGAGATAAATTCAAATGTGTTGAAAAATGAAGCCATCATTGTTGACTGCTGAAAACTGAGGAAATCATGGAAGACTATTAACATTTTGGACCTGTTAAACAGAAGAAAATAGCAACACCAGAAACCCACAGGAAAACGACAACCCAAGCCCTCTATATGGCCGCGGATCCGCGGCCAACATGGGGTCTAGGCCGCGGATCCGCGGCCGTTTATGCTCCGTGATTGCTGAAATTTTGGGGGTAGGTGGCACAATGTATTTGGGTTGAAAATCTTGCCCTAGGGTTTCAGCACACAGCCTATAAATACCCCAGTTTGAACCAGAGCAAAATATAGAAAGAATAGGATAGAAGATAGTGTTCTTTTCATGTTTAGCTTCTTCTTCTTCATATTTCCTACATACAAATTGTAGTAAGAGATTTTTGAGTGGAAGATTAATGAAGATGAGGGTTTTTCTTATCTTGTGTTTTTTCATTGTATTGTAATTTTATTATCTTGTATTGTAATTTTAATTCTTGTTGTTAACTAGTTGTTGTTATTTCCTTGCTTGTTCTTTTTTCTTTTCTTCTTCTATCCGTATTTTCAAGCGATGATACTTGTCGGAGTTCCTTGCTAAGGTGAGGACCCAAAAGTTAGCTTGCTTCACCTGTAAAACCGTATTTTTCTCTTTTCCTCCTTCTTGTTTTGTTTTCTTTTCTTTTATCATGTGTGAATAACTCCTCTCCTGTTAAGGCTAAGGAAGGTGGTATGAGGGACGGAGAAATCCCTTGTGCTTCTCTTCGCCAAACATCTTGAAACGAACCCCGACCAAACAAACGCAACCCCCTCACTTAGGCGCGCTATACGTGACATATAGTCGTGACCTAAGTCGAGAAGTCCTTTAAGCGCGCTACAACGTGACATGTAGTTGTGACTTATTTGGATACATGGTTGCGGGTGTTTGGCCGAGGGTGGGAAATAAGCGTATTTAGCGGACGGACAAGGGGCACTAGGAATGGATTTAGCGTTGGAAAGCTTGCTTAAACTCGCAAATCACATTCCTATGTCCTCCTAATCCCCGCTACTTTCGATTATCCCAACACCGTCTTAAGAATGGCAAAAGACAAGCACAAGACTAATCCTAACTCTACTAACCGACCTTAACCTTAACAAGCTAACTTGAACATAAATACGAACACATAGGTTAGATCAAACAAACATATACACAATTCTTTATTGACTCGTCTAAAACAAGAACGCACATACAACCATCTCCCTGTGGATCGACCTGTGCTCAACCGGCTAGCTGCAAAGTGACACCGTCTTGATCGCGGTTATAACTTTAGAACTTTGAACATCCGACACGCTCTCGGCGTGCGATCAAATTATTTGTTCATACCAGAATATTGCATTTTGTACCGCCCATTCTTATGCTCGTTTGTTTATAGGTAGGTGTTTTTAATCCGTGTTTGCTACATATTTACAGGTTACAGGTTTCCAGTCCAAATATTGCAAATCAACACAAAATCTCCACAGTTACACCAAAAATCCAGAACATCTGTCATAGACAGATAAAAGCCGGATTCCAGTCATCCGCATCCGTCCAGTACCGCTTACCAGTTCAAATGGCAGGACAAAAATAGCCGTCATTTCTGGTCAAGCGTGGGGCCCAATGAAGATATTCAAAGATGCGTGGGGCCCAATGAAGATATTCAAAGATGTGTGGGACCCGAGGGAGATAAATTCAAATGTGTTGAAAAATGAAGCCATCATTGTTGACTGCTGAAAACTGAGGAAATCATGGAAGAATATTGACATTTTGGACCTGTTAAACAGAAGAAAATAGCAACACCAGAAACCCACAGGAAAACGACAACCCAAGCCCTCTATATGGCCGCGGATCCGCGGCCAACATGGGGTCTAGGCCGCGGATCCGCGGCCGTTTATGCTCCGTGATTGCTGAAATTTTGGGGGTAGGTGGCACAGTGTATTTGGGTTGAAAATCTTGCCCTAGGGTTTCAGCACACAGCCTATAAATACCCCAGTTTGAATCAGAGCAAAATATAGAGAGAATAGGATAGAAGATAGTGTTCTTTTCATGTTTAGCTTCTTCTTCTTCATATTTCCTCCATACAAATTGTAGTAAGAGATTTTTGAGTGGAAGATCAATGAAGATGAGGGTTTTTCTTATCTTGTGTTTTTTCATTGTATTGTAATTTTATTATCTTGTATTGTAATTTTAATTCTTGTTGTTAACTAGTTGTTGTTATTTCCTTGCTTGTTCTTTTTTCTTTTCTTCTTCTATCCGTATTTTCAAGCGATGATACTTGTCGGAGTTCCTTGCTAAGGTGAGGACCCAAAAGTTAGCTTGCTTCACCTGTAAAACCGTATTTTTCTCTTTTCCTCCTTCTTGTTTTGTTTTCTTTTCTTTTATCATGTGTGAATAACTCCTCTCCTGTTAAGGCTAAGGAAGGTGGTATGAGGGACGGAGAAATCCCTTGTGCTTCTCTTCGCCAAACATCTTGAAACGAGCCCCGACCAAACAAACGCAACCCCCTCACTTAGGCGCGCTATACGTGACATATAGTCGTGACCTAAGTCGAGAAGTCCTTTAAGCGCGCTACAACGTGACATGTAGTTGTGACTTATTTGGATACATGGTTGCGGGTGTTTGGCCGAGGGTGGGAAATAAGCGTATTTAGCGGACGGACAAGGGGCACTAGGAATGGATTTAGCGTTGGAAAGCTTGCTTAAACTCGCAAATCACATTCCTATGTCCTCCTAATCCCCGCTACTTTCGATTATCCCAACACCGTCTTAAGAATGGCAAAAGACAAGCACAAGACTAATCCTAACTCTACTAACCGACCTTAACCTTAACAAGCTAACTTGAACATAAATACGAACACATAGGTTAGATCAAACAAACATATACACAATTCTTTATTGACTCGTCTAAAACAAGAACGCACATACAACCATCTCCCTGTGGATCGACCTGTGCTCAACCGGCTAGCTGCAAAGTGACACCGTCTTGATCGCAGTTATAACTTTAGAACTTTGAACATCCGACACGCTCTCGGCGTGCGATCAAATGGCGCCGTTGCCGGGGAGACGGTAGCGTATTTTCTTTCTTGTTATTCGGGTTAATATTCTTTTTGTATATATAAAAAAAATTCTTTTTGTTTTTTTTGATCATTTTTGTGGGCAAGTGTGCAGATTTTTGCGTATTTGCAAACTGCGATTGTGGGGAGCAAAGTGTGCATTCAAGGCAAAGGTGATTACGAAGTACAGTGCCAAAGATCCGGGTAGTTTGACCCGCGCAAGTGAACCTTTCAAGCTTACCGGATTTGATTCAACGGGGGTTTCCTAACCCAAAACTTAAACGGTACGTACTTTACTAACACCTTCTTCTCAAATCCGACGCTTCCAATATACTATTCTTTGCAGGATTCTTTGGTAAACGCCAAAATTGACTAACCCGTATTTGTTGCAGTGCTGTGCTAAAATAAAAAAAACAATTTTTTGATTCTTTATAGAATTTTTATTGAATTGTGCATTGCATACATTAATACGGACTTAAGGGCAAGCGAACCCCACAAGATACGGTAAA
Organism: Agapanthus africanus; assembly: GCA_030015575.1. Taxonomy (NCBI): domain Eukaryota; kingdom Viridiplantae; phylum Streptophyta; class Magnoliopsida; order Asparagales; family Amaryllidaceae; genus Agapanthus; species Agapanthus africanus. Next base: position 20,128,996 of record JASDDO010000028.1, on the reverse strand, counting down.
GGATTTCATCACCTTTTCCGTGGCCCACAAATCATGAACTTGTGCATAACGATTACCCGCACAAATTTAAAAGAAACTAGACTTTAAGCCTTAAGGACTTCACGCTCACTAGGAGAAGTTAACTGTGTTTAGAACCTTGCTTAACGGTATATTGTTTACGGGGTGTCTAGGAAAGTGTTAACGGCGAAACCGCCAAAAGAGAAAGGGTTATTTAATTAAGGAACTTCGCGAAAGCGTTGGAAAACCTCCCCTTATCTCTGCACTTACCTGGCCTCGTGATCAGTGTATCTTGAGCCTGTTTCTCGACACAGTTTTACTTCGACAATCAAGTTCTGGAGCAGGTCTAGTTGACCTAGGTTAACCCTAGAACGATTAGGTGTGTGGTATTTTTTGTGTCGTGATTAGTTTTGTCCATATTCTTTTTGTGTGTATATTTCATTCTTTTGTTAATATATAAACTAAAAAAAAAAAATATATCACATTCCTTTTCCCCTCCTTTTCTCTGCCTTTCTCTCTTTCTCTCTTCATATCATAGGTACTCCACCTCGCAAAACTCTTGCCGAACTTTGGTACCCACAACCAGACATTACTTCCTACGGTTCTTGTTTTGGTCGAACTTCGAACAATCCATCCATGCCAAAAATTTCTTTGAAAGATCGGATAGACGCGTCTAGGACGAACAACTGGACCCCGCAATCTACTTCGTATCAACCGTTTCAAACATTCACACCTTCTTGCGTTGATACCCCTTTTGAAAATCCAGTTGTAACCCCGAGACCTATGTCTATTGCTGAACGTATTGAACAATCTCGTGGCCGATCTTTCACTCCTTTCACCACTACAAATTCTTGGGATCAACAATTCCATTCACCTTCTTATCCTAATGTTGATCCCACTCCTGTCCAGCCATTCAATTCCTACCAATCCTACCCTACTTTTGCACCTTCCCTAGACATTGCTTCAGAACAGCCTTTTGGGAGTTTTCAGTATCCAAACAACTTTGAATCTTTTACTGAAATCCCTTCACAACCAATGTCTAGTCTAGAACAGTCGTTGGAAGACTTTAGGATAGCGTCAAGCCAACAGATGATGGATTTGAATGCGTCCATGGCCACCCTCATACAACCTAGTGACCCGGTAGCTAGTTTTCAACTAGCTCCAACTTTTTCAATGTATGATGAGGCGGCAGGACAAGCTGTGAATTTGAGTGGAGAAAGTGAGCTGTGTACCCTTCCAAATCAAACCTACCCGTCTCAAATTGAATCCCACAACTCCTGTGTTGAAAGTCTATCAAGTGTCCCAAATGACTTATCAGTTGAAGATAGAATGTTTAATGAGTTGTGCGACTTTGTAGTGTTTGATTTGCCAGATTGTGAAGGGACCTTGCCAAGTGAAACCACACCCAATCCTTTTAACCTCTACACCTCCATCTTAGAATCTGAAGAGATTGAAATCCATGCTTTTGATGAGGTGTCTGAGAATTTTGATTTTCACTTGATCGAGGATATTGACGCTGGGAACATTTTGGATGATGAACCCGTAGATTTGGCTGAGTTTGTCTCTTCAAATCATCATCCCGAGTCATTAAATGTTTTTTCCGAACCCCATATGCGTCTGGATTTTGAAGAGAAGTGCATGGATGTGCTAAATTTTGAGGAGAATATTGAGGATAGTTTTGAGGATGAACCAGTTTTGCTTGATGAGTCGGATTTTCCAATTCATCATGTTCCTTCTACTGACTGTGTACACCCTCCTGAACCTTTAACCGATAACCTTCCTCAACCACTTCCCTCCATCATTTCCATCGTTCCGACCTTGCAAGAACCCGTCTCACTCTCATTCATATGTCTGGTTTACCAAGTTCGGCGTACCCATGGTTTCTCACGAATCTTGAGGGATTTGACCCAATCTCTCGACGGGTTAATATATTAGCACAATCGCTGTTTACACATCGCTCATCACAAATTGTGCTAATCTATTCACTCCAATTGCACCCTCATGTTCGTACTCCACTTCTTTTTCCCTTCCGCCATTCTTCTTCTTATCTACCGAGACCGCATTCCACTTCTCTCTACATACGGTCTCGCGTATTCTCCATTTCTTACCTCTTCACCTTCTTTCACCAACCACTGCTTTACCATGATAAAATCTTTGAATGGTTGGTGTTAACTTTTGGCCTGTGTAAAGGCCTTGTATAGCTTGATACTGTTCTTTCCCCCCTAATCCTGAACTTCAACGCTTAACAGTGGAAACACTGTTTTACTTAAGTTTGGGGGGAACACCTTTTTTGTATATATTTTTTGTTTTCCTTTTTGTTTTGTATATAATTTGTTTTTAGGGAGCGCCGACAATTTTGACCCTCTTGGTGTAGCCTGACAGTGAGGGCACTGTCAAGTTTAAGTTTGGGGGTGTGCTCGGTAAGCTTTCTTCCTTCGCATTCATTTGTATATTTTGCATTTGCATACCTTATTTAAAAACCCATAAAAATCAAAAATTTTCCAAAAAATATAAAAACTTTGTCGTCAGGATAGCTAATAGGGTAACTTAGATCTTTATTCCGAAAGTTTAGTCGATATGATAGAAATAACTAAATTCTAGGCTTGGGAATTGAAAACCCTAAAAATAACCCTCATTCTGTCTAACTTTGGTAAGTATACGTCCTTACAGTTTTTTTTGAGAAATAGGTAATCTTGAGTTCAGTTTTTTTTGAGTTAAGTCAAGAAGAAGGGAAAGTATTGAAGCTTTACCGGAGGATAAGTCTGAAAAATAGTTTTTTTTCTTGAGTTCAAATTTAGAAAGTATATACCCTACAAACTGCACTTACACGCACCTTGAAACTTGGGATAGTAGAGGATACCTAGAAATACTCTTGCCTAAAAGCCTAGTATGAAAGAAAAAACGGTATTTAAAGCTAAACACCAAAAGAGCATATTGAAAAATATATCCGGTCTTGAAAAAGAAAAAGAAAAAGAAAAAAAATTAGAATAAAGTCAAGACCTGGAAACTGCTATTTACGCTTTAAAGCTCACACATTCAGTAATCGGCCATTAGTGCCTCAAGAAGCATTAATAGTCGCATGAAAGGTGTGTGAGCAAATCCGTCCATCCTTAATGAAAAGAAGTAGTATTAGGTATTAGGGCAAGGGTACTATAGCTTGAATTGAATTCTTAAGTGTAGGGGTGCAAATATACACACACGTAGGGGTATATAATCGATGTTTGGATAAAAGATAGAGATGAAGAATAAGACTTGTGTTTTCTGTAAAGTTGATAAAAATCCCTGATTTGAGGCCGCACTTTAGAAGGAAAACTCAGGAGAACCAACATCTTTCTAAACTTTGGAACGTATATGATCTAAAGTTAAATAGATAAGAGGTGTGAAGCATTAGGGTTGGATATTTCTAACTTAGAATGATAGAGTTTCTAACGTAAATACTAAACTGTAGGAGTAGAATCAATGTTAACTTATGACACTAGCTTGACTGGATTTTGTGGGTGTAATCCGCTGAAAACCCTCAGGAGACAACACTCCTCCTACTAGGGACACCTAGAGGTTTAACGGCTTGTTGCACATGCTCAGTGCAATCGCGTTCCCTGCGAAAGTGCGGTTATCATTATACTTTTAGGAATAATTGGTTTTGCTCGGGACGAGCAAAAGTTAAGTTTGGGGGTATTTGTTCATACCAGAATATTGCATTTTATACCGCCCATTCTTATGCTCGGTTGTTTATAGGTAGGTGCTTTTAATCCGTGTTTGCTACATATTTACAGAATACAGGTTTCCAGTCCAAATATTGCAAATCAACACTAAATCTCCACAGTTACGCCAAAATCCAGAACATCTGTCACAGACAGATAAAAGCCGGGTTTCAGTCATCCGCATCCGTCTAGTACCGCTTACCAGCTCAAAAGGGCAGGACGAAAACAATCATCATTTCTGGTCAAGCGTGGGGCCCACTGAAGATATTCAAAGATGTATGGGACCCGAGGGAGATGAATTCAAATGTGTTGAAAAGTGAAGCCATCATTGTTGACTTCTGGAAACTGAAGAAATCAAGGAAGAATCTTGAAATTCTGTATATATTTACCAGAACAAGATGCAAACACCAGACCAGCCAAAAAACCCTACACTCCAATTCCACTGTACGGCCGCGGATGCGCGGCCAATAGGGGGTATTGGCCGCGGGCCGCGCATGCGCGGCTAGGTGGGGCCCTTTCTGCGTCAACTTTTGGGGGTATTTTGGGTGTTTCATTTTATATCAGATGGTTGCCCTAGATTTCAATTCTCCAGCCTATAAATACCCCGGATCTGAGCAAAGCTAAGGGTCATTCTTTTGTTCATCTTTCTTTTGTAGTTTTAGTTCTTTTTTCTTCTTCTTCTTCATTCTTGTTCCATGAAAATTGTAGTGAGAGCTTTTTGAGTCGAAGATTAATGAAGATGAGGGTTTTGTATCATTCTCTTTTGTTTCTTCTTCCCCTTGAGATTCTTGCTTTCTCTTGATCATTCAATCTCTTCATTGAGCTTGAATGGTTAAGGGTTAGTTATTGATCTCAAGGGTCGTATTCTTCCATGGAATTAGCACTTCATTTCACATGCGTTCTCTACCCTTCCCTTGATCTTGCAACCTCTTGATTGAGCTTGCAAGTTTAAGGGTTGGCTATTGATCACATGCTTGTCTTGAGTCCTAGTTTCTTGTTCTTTTTATTACTCGCTTTTTATTACTTGCTTTTTATTACTTGCAATTTATTTCTTGCACTTAAATTCCATGCACTTACATTCTTGTAATCTTATCTTTTCTTTGTTCTTTTCTTTTGCTCTTTTTAGTTTGTTTTGTGAATGGTTGTAATTATTATTGTTAAGAAGAAGTACGATATTATAAGTTAACGTTTCTTTGCTTATTTCCTATTCCCGTATTTTCCATTGAACTCCGCCCAAACGATACGCAAGCGCTCCGTTAGGCACCCTACCCTAATAAGGTAACGGTGATTCCTAACCGCGACCGGTTGCGTTCGGTTTGGCCGGAGGCGAAAGCAAGAAACAAGAACGGAAGGACAAGGGTAAATAAGCCGGATTCCACGAATACAGTGCTTAAATCCCCTAATCCACGTTGTTGCCGATTGCTCTAGCTTCAATTGGTCAAGACTCGGCTCAAAGGTTTTGAGTACGGATTTCTTTAGCTTACAATTTCGTATCTTTTTCTTAACAACTTTATACTTGCAAATAATACACATAGATTAGATTGAACAAACTCATACAAATTCTTTATTGACTCGTCTAAGACAAGAACGGAAATACAACCATCTCCCTGTGGATCGACCCGTGCTCAACCGGCTAGCTGCATAGCGACACCGTCTTGATTGCGGTTAACTTTAATTCTTTCAATCACCGGCCTCCTATGGAATGTAATGAAAACCTTTCCAGTGAGGCTGATAAGCAGAGAGATCCCTCGGTTCATGAGGAGTCGGGCTCGGATAGCGAAGAAGAGCCAATCTTCCGTCCCAAGACCGTAGAGCAGCAACTTCTCCAAGAGCTCCAAAAGCAGCTCAGAAACAAAGACAGGGAGATGGACAAGCTCTACTCGAAGATTGACGACTTGAAAAACGTCGTCTTAAAGCTCACGACCCAACTTGCCTCTCAGCCGCCCAATCAAGCGCAGGGCTCTACTCATGAACCGGGAAACGGTGTTCCGAAGCAGCCGACGCCTATTCCCTCAAATTCAAAGATGGGCGAGTTGCATGAAACTCGGCCACATCCCATCTCGGGAAATTTCTTGGCTACCGATGACAGCAACCCGCTAACTAAAGATCAAGTCATGGATTTGGTTGCCAACAAAGTCAAAACACCGGTAGCCGAAGCGCAAAAAGATATCAGCAGTAGTGGACGACCATATCCTGCTCGGTACGATCTTGTGGAGTTTCCCACTGGCTATGTCATCCCCAAATTTGAAAGGTTCGATGGGACGAGAAATGCGAACCGGCACATTGCCCAATTTAAAGCATCATGCGCGAATACTGGGGACAATGATGCGCTCCTTCTCCGTCAGTTTGTCAATAGCTTGACCGATGTTGCTTTCGATTGGTATGCAAGCATACCGAATGACTCGATCACGAAATTCGCTCAAATAAATTCTAGGTTCAAGCAAAGGTTCATGAGCGTTAGCAATAAAATCACCATTGCCGACCTTGTAAGGACTGAGCCAAAGAACAATGAAAGCAACACGGATTTTATAGTCCGATGGCGCAATCTCTCTGACAAATGTGAACCGCCGTTAGAGCAAGAACAATCCGTCAGTCTTCTTATAGAAAATCTGAACAACTGGATGAAACCTTTCCTGTGCATCGCAGGTCTCAAAACATTCCAAGAGCTAACCAAGAAGGTTCAAATGTTGGAATGCTCAAAGCCCGAGTTCGCTCAAGGTCTCAAATTGACTAACAGACTGAAACATCGGAGGGACGACGACCGAAAAAGCGAAATTTCCAATAGCACCGATTCTCTAAATAAGCAAAGAGCGGGCAGAGCAAAGATTAGCAAGTCTTGAGAGCCAACTTTGGAGGAAAGGAGAAATAAGATCTACTCTTTCAGAAGAGATAAGGTTCACAAAATATTCAAAGATGCTCAGAAGAATGGCCTGCGGCTACCAGAACCAAAAAGGCTAAGTGAAGAGAACAGGACTGATCATCCCAACTTTTGCCCATACCACCGAATGCTAGGGCACACTATTGAAGACTGTTGCGTTTTCAAGGATTGGGTCGAGAAACAATACAAAGCGGGAGAAATTTCATTGTCCTCTGGCGTGTTAATAAACAGTTAAGCTGCGACCGCCAACTTCATACAAACAGAGACTGAAGTCCTTCGGGAACCTGATTCTCTCAGACATCTGCCTTTCTCTGAAAAGAGTGGACCAACGCAACAAGCTAAGAGCCAAGCAAGAAAAATTGCCAATGAAGAAGCAATAGACGGGTACACAACCCATACGGTCTACATGATGGAGCTTAGAGGAACAAGTCCTCCTATTCCTTATAGCCATGACAATGACGCGGTTGTTACCATCCAACACCGGCTAGATCCAAATGATGAAGAGCTTGCTCAGGTCATTAAGCCAAAGGAATCCGTGGTTCATGCTGAATCAAAATCAGGCGGTAAGGATGACCCCGTTGTCATACCCGGAACTATAGAACAAGCATTATTCCAATAGCTTCAAAAGCAGCTTCAGGACAGAGACAAAGAGATGGCCAAAGTCCATTCCAAAGTCGAAGAGCTAGTAAACGTCGTGGCAGATCTTACAACCCAAGTCACCCAATTGCAATTATAGCAAAATCAAATTTTGGTTCATAGGCCAGGAATTGATATCCGGAAACAACCAACTGATACCCCCTCTAGCCTAAGAGCGGAACACCTTTGCGAAAAACGGCCGCGATCAGCCTCTAGTCCCTCTGATGCGTACACTGAACGTTGTAAGTGGATAGCAGGCAAACCAATGGCCGATCATCCTCGAGGACCATCATCAAGAAAGGCTCCAACTCTAATGGATAGAAGGAAGAAAGTATACTCCTTAAGACGGTACGAAGACTGCAAAATATTCAAGGATGTCTTGAACAACGGTTTGCAATTGCCCATTCCAAAGAGACCACATGAAGCAAACATGATTGACAATCCACTGTACTGCCTATATCATAGGGTGGTGAGTCTTACTATCGAAGATTGCTGTGTGTTTAAAGATTGGGTAGAGAACCAATACAAGGTTGGGAAGACCTTAGCATTCTCGGATGTACCGACAAGCTACAAAGCTACGGTCATCAACACAGCTCCGCCAAGATCAAAGTTCGAGGAGCTGGGATAAGCAAACACACTCGACCACCACGTCGTTAAACTGGGAATAATCGACCTCTAAGTCGTTAAACCGGGGATGTAAAAAAATGTGTAAATAAATAAATAAAAAAGCTGAAATGATGGGGCAACTCGCAATAAAAATCAGCGAGTAAAATAAGAATGAAAATAAACAGCCGAAATGATGGGGCAACCGCGAATGAATAGCCGAAATGATAGGGCAATCGCGAACCTCGCGATAAGAAAAGCTGAAATGATAGAGCAATCGCGGTAATAAAAAAGGGCAAATGATGAGTCGCTCCTGACACCATATTCCAGTGCAGCGATGCAGAAGCCAACCAAATTACAAATCCCATATCCCAACGGCGAATGATGAGTCGCTCCTGGTACCATATTCCAGTACAGTGATGCAGACGCCAACAAACTCCTAAAATTCTCCCGGCCCTACGGTCTGGATCATACATCCTGCAATACCGTATACAATCCACAGGCGTAAAACGATCCCAATCTCTCTCAAGTCCTACCGGCGAGACCACATTTAAAGTCCCACCCGTGATGAAGATCCGCAAAAAAATATGTCCACAAGCAAAACGAGCACGGATGAAAACCCGAAAGGGCTTCGTGAGTAAAAATAACAGGACTGCCGGCGAGTTTGTGAAAACCCGAAAGGGTACAAACTCGTGGAAAAGAGATGAAATACACTCGCAAAGTCCTCTCGACTTTATGAGGAGAAAATTCCCGCGTGAGATCCTTACGACTCATAAAGGAGCAACACACTTAGGAGTCCCCACGACTCCTAAGAAGAAAGTACACCTACGAGATCCTTTCAACTCGTAGGGAGAAAATGCTTTTATGGGACCTTAACGCCTCATAAAATTGAAAAGCCTTAGGTCATAGGGACCTAAACCTGTCTCCTAAGCCATTGCTCCCTAACAGGAAAAGGCAAATGATGAATAGCTCCTGGCACCCATACTTCAGTGTTAACAACGCTGATGCCGACCCCTACCCCAAAATTCTAAACTTCCGATCCAATAGACCCCTAAGTCTTTAAACTGGGAATAGATGACCTCTATGTTGTTAAAATGGGAACAGATGATCTCTAAGTCGTTAAACTGGGAACAAAGGAAATTCCCTCACAGCAGATGATGATTCGCTCTTGGTACCATATTCCAGTATAGCAGTGCTGATGCCAGACCAAAACCAAAATCCCCAAATCCTCTCATGGCAAATGATGATTCGCTCCTGGTACCATATTCCAGTGTAACGATGCTGATGTCAACCCAAATCATATAAAATCGGCAAGTCAACTTCAACCCTGACACCATAAGGAACGAAGCAAGTCAAATAAAACACTGACCGTCCAAGTCGCAAAAAGGGCAGCAATGACCTCCCCGTCGGAATTATGCTTCGACTCGGAATCAAGTCAACCAGCGACACTCCATGCCAGAGAAACATCGACCAGTGACACTCCGTGTCGAGGGCTCCGTGCCGGGGAAACGTCGACCAACGACACTCCGTTCCGGGGGCACGTCAACCAGCGACACTCCATACCGGGAAAATGTCCAAAACAGACACTCCATACCGGGGTCACGTCGACCAGTAACACTTCGTGCCGGGGGCATGTCAATCAGCGACACTCCATGCCGAGGAAACGTCCAAAACAGACACTCCGTCTCGGGGAAACGTCGACCAGCGACACTCCGCTTCGGGAAAAAATCGACTAGTGACACTCCATGCTGGGGACACGTCGACCACAGACACTCCGCTTTGGGGAAACGTCGACCAGCGACACTCCGTGCCGGGGAATCGTCGAACAACGACACTCCGTGCTGGGGGCACGTCAACCAGCGACACTCCGCCTTGGGGAAACGTCCACCAGCGACACTCCGTGCCGGGGGCACGTCGACCAGCGACACTCCATGCCGGGAAAACGTCAACCAGCGACACTCCGTGCCGGAGAAACGTCGACCAGCGACACTCCGTGCAGGGGGCACGTCGACCAGAGGCACTCCATGCCGAGGAAACGTCCAAAACAGACACTTCATGCCGGGGGCACGTCTACCAGCGACACTTCGTGTCGGGGGAACGTCGACCAGTGACACTCTATGCCGGGGAAACGTCCAAAACAGACACTCTGCCTCGGGGAAACGTCGACCAGCGACACTCCGTGCTGGGGCTCGTCAACCAGTGACACTCCGTCTCGGGAAAACGTCAACCAGTGACACTCCATGCCGGGGACACGTCGATCACAGACACTCCGCCTTGGGGAAACGTCGACGAGCGACACTCCGTGCCGGGGTCACGTCGGCTAGAGACACTCCATACCGGGGAAACGTCGACCAGCGACACTCCATGTCGGGGGCACGTCGACCAGCGACACTCTGTGCCGGGGCCACATCGACCAGCGACACTTCTTCTCGGGAAAACGTCCAACACAGACACTCCGTCTTGGGGATACGTCATACACTGACACTCCGTCTTGGATACACGTCAAGCATCGACCGTCCATGTCGTGAAAAGGGCAGTGCCAGCTTTCCAAAAGCAGGAACCAAATCAAGTCGCCTCCACATGAAAGAAGATCCATTAATTTCATGCACACAACCCACATATGTGGTGTGCATTTATTGATGGGAGACATTTTGTTGGGGTCAAAAATTACACCCCAGTTGACCAAGTCAAAGTCAAAGTCAAAGTCAACCCAAGTGAGCGGGCAAGCCCAGATCAAGTGGGCCCATGCTCAAGTCGAGCCCCGCGGCGGCCTCCCCCATGCCAAAATGAAATCATGTAATAAATAATTTTGATGTAATTATTTTATGCATGAATGTAAGAAAAATGGGCATAAATCCAAATTTTTGTAAAGCTCATGGCTCATGTGCAAAAGAAATGAGCACATGAGGTATGGGATGGGCAAAATGCCATTTTGTAAAGCCCAAGGGGCTATATGTAAATTTGTAAGCTTATATAAGGCAATATGATAATGAAATAAAAAAAATTCATTCTCCCCCAAAATTAGGTTTTCTATGCCTCCTTCTCTTTGCTCAAGGTTATAAATCTTCTTCCCTTTTTTGAATTAAATCAAGAGTTCCACTCTTCCTTTTCCAAAAAGAAATAGTTTTTCACCACAAAACCCTTGAAGGGGAACACGGATCTTCCATCAAATCTCCAAAAAGGGAGATTTTTAAAATCTCACTCTCTTTTCTCCAAGATCCAGCCAATAGAGAGGAGGAAGAAGGAGACCCACTTCCAAAAACCCCACTTTGGGGAAGATCCAGGGCTCAAAGGAGAAGAAAGGGGTTCTCTTTCATCAGCTCCAAATTAATCTTAGGAGTTTAACTCCTCAATATATATATATATATAATAATAATAATAATAATAATAATAATAAATCATTCATTTTGGGAGTACAACTCCCAGTGCAGGGGCTAAACCCCTTTGTCCTCTTTGTCAGGAGTTCAACTCCAAATGTCAATCGGGAGTACAACTCCTAGTGTAGGGGCTAAGCCCCTTTTCCTGCTGACACCTAGCGCTCGCATGCCAAGCACGTAGGGCGCAGGCGCCCAGCGCCCGCGTGCTAGGCATGTGAGGCGCTGGTGTACACGCGTCCTTTGGACGCTATTTTCCTTTTTTATATATACATACACACTTCTCCCGTTAGAAAAAATTTCTAACGGGGCGCTTCCCCGCACCTCGCAAGGGGACTGCTAGCCTCCTTGACCCCCAGCCCGCTATCCGGGTAGCAGGACCCCCGTAAACTATGTGAAGCCCCCGATATATCCAAAACCCCTCAATGCACAACAAACGCACACTGCACATTGAGTTCGCATGACCAGTTTGACCCGTCAATCGGAGGTTCTCTCGCTCCAAATGTGAGGGGTAATTAACGGCAGCTTAGTCCGCGGATGCCGGAGATTCGGATCCCCACAATCAATAAACCCCTGCCTATCCTAGGCAGGGAGAATTTGTAGTATGCCTGACAAGTGCGCGTGTATTCCCATCTCAATAGGGTGACGAAAACACTCTACAAGCCCTAGGGTGCCGGAGAAAGTGAGTGCTTGCCTATTTAAGGTAGGAAAATTAATGGAGTTATCAATGGTAATTGTCTTAGAAAAATTCGCATATCCTGTCGTTCATATGCAGTGGTTATCGATGACTCCCGAACCTAATTCAGAATTTAAATCAGTTTCTGAGTCTAACTCAAGCCTGAATCCAAATTTAAATCAGAGTCCAATTCAAATATGAATCTGATGTCTAATATGAATACTTGAACATGAACCTGAATACTTGAATTCAACATCAATATCAAACCTGAATACTTGACTTGACTGAACCATGGTTATAACTTGACATGAATTCATGACTACAAGATTACATCCTGAACCGACTACTTGAACAACTTGTATCCATGGTTTCGGCAAGACTTGTAATATAATCTACACAACACATTATACGGGGATAACGGGGTAGATTGGTACGGAATGTATTAACGTGGCACGAGCTGGTCACTTAAAAAACACTTATATGAACTCTCGTACCGTTGTCCCATGGGTTTTGACGGGGCCTTGTACTACATGTTACCATAGTCCACGGGATAAGATGGTCTTCTCTCGTATACACAAATACCTTCTATACCAAGTTACAAACAACTATATTAGAATAACAATCATATAACTGTACAACTTACCAGTTCAATTCTCATTACTTGTTATATTCCATTCTTTCTTGGGACTTACTGAGCGCTAATTCGCTGACGACATTCCTATCTTTTCTTTCTTTGGAATATTCGTCAGGAAGACCGGACTCTCAGAAGATCGAGCCTAACCGGGAGGACTTGGACCCGTTCACTTCCCAACAGGACTTCTAGCTCTCTTGTACTTACTTTCAGTTTTTATGCCACTGTTTAGGTATTGCTTTATATCATTGTATCTTTCCTTCTCAAAGCAGTTGTATTATAAAGATGAATGTTAATAAAAGTTGCCGTTTATTTTATATTTCTTGTCATTCTTGTGTATTTTATATATATTGCTTAATTATGCTTAACGTATTTATTTCTTAGTAAATACGTTGTGGCTCGCCACGTCACCGTTTCCGTATATTGGAAAGCGGGGTATGACAGGTTTTGTTGGTGGCTCATACAGATCAGTTCTGCATGAAGTCTTAAGCAATATATCTTAAGAATTATAAGAATCAGCAATTATACATTCCTTACATTTTTAATTTCTTAAATCTATCATAACCTTTCCTTTTCTATCAAGGTCATAGATTCACCAAACAATACCAATACCAATACCAATATCAATGGCAACAATCCACTGCTTACTCTACCACCACCACCTACCGTTGTAGCTCCCATTAACGAGAAAACGGTACTGGTTGGGCGATCAAGAGCCTCCTGGAGGGTCAGCAGCAGCAGACTGCTATCCTCATACAGCCGAGACACCTGGAGTCAAGCAATTCCGGGCACTGCACCCAAAAAACTTTTCAGGAAAAGAGAGCCCACTGGAAGCAAAAGAATGTGATCAGTCGACAGAAGATGACCTGGCAGCAGCACAATTGCCGGAGATTGCTTGGGTGAGAGTTGCAAAACTGCAACTAACAGATAACACCAGAGTTTAGTGGAAGGCTGAAGAAAGCCGTCTCGCCCAACCTATCGAATGGAAGACATTTCGTGATATGTTCGACGCGAAGTACTTCCCTGAGACTGCCCATTTTGATATGAAACATTAGTTCATCCACTTACAACAAAGCTCGATGTGGATCAAGTCCGTGGATGAATGCGATACTGAGTTTACCATACTTAGCTGGTAAGATATTGTCTCAAATTCAATTTCCTGATATCACTTATTACACTGCTAACAAAAGATCGTAATAGGTTCACGGCACACCTGATTCCTATTGCTGAGATCCGGGCACGAAAATTTCGGCAAGGGTTGGACCCAAAAATACAAGCTGCATTCGCTACAGGGGATTTCCCAACCCATGATCTTGCTTTGAAGGCTGCCCGACGTTATGAGGCAGTTGTGAAGAAGAAAGGCAGACCACAGACTGCCGGTGTGAAATGCCCTGCCGCCTAGATGGCATGAGGAGCTTCTTCCAGGCCAACTTTTGCGCCCTGGAGGCCGGGATGATCATTTAATCAACCTAGTCCAGACTTTTGGTTCTACTGCAAGAGGAATGGATACCTGGAGAAAGGCTGCAGGCATGCAAATGACCTGTATTTGGTTTGTGGCGCATCTACTCACGCCATAGGAGCATGTCCATATCGACTCAACCCAGCTCCAGCACCAAGACCCACAATCACGGTTCCATAGCGGCCAGTTGTCCAGGCTCCTGCACCTCGTCTAGCTCTCCCTGCACCATCTCCACGTGGACCTCCTGCACAGCCTCAACATCAGTTCTATTAGGCACAGAGAAATATGCCTCAAGCACAGAGAAATGTGTCCCAGGGACAGAGAAATGTGCCTCCAACAAGGAGAAATGTACCCAGACGTCAGGCTTTCACCATGACGGTTGTGGAAGTCGAAGCTATAGGCCAAGTCATAACTGGTAATTCCCAATCTTTTCAATTCTTGTATATCACTATATTTTTCCTGTATCTAAAACCAACCTTGCATAACTTAGGTACTATACTAGTAGCCACCTTTCCTGCATTCGCATTGTTCGACACTGGAGCGTTACACTGCTTCATGTCGCAACAACTCGTGAGGAAGCATGCGATTCCTGTGAAGCCACTCATTTCAAGCTGGAATGTCAGTTCTGAGAATGGAGTATTAAAAGCAACCATGGGATTTGATCAATGTCCAGCTGTAGTTCGCAGACGAGAATTCTACACGAATTTCAAAGTACTGGACATCACAAATTTCGATGTTGTGTTGGGAATGAACTGGCTGGGAGTTTTCTATATTACGATTGACTGTCGCAAAAGGAGAGTAGTATTTGAGAAACCATATCATCCAGTCTTCTACTTCAAAAGTGGAGATAGAACTTTGGAGCTAGGAATCTTCCGTGCTAAGCCAAAAAATGCAAAAGTGTTTACTCTACCGGCGGATGAAGAAAAGCCAGAAGCAGTTCAAGAGTTCGAGGATATGTTCCCTGAAGATATATCAGGTTTGCCTCCCGATCGAGCTCTTGAATTCAGCATTGATTTACTAGGTGCGCAACTGGTAATCAAAACTCCGTACCGGTTAAGTCCTGAGGGATTGTGTAACAACTCTGTTTCAGTGTACAGAAAATTTGATTAAAAGTTAATGTACAAATGGAGTATTTGCAATCCTGTGTACACTATAACTATTTGAATTGCTTTTGAACAACAAGAAAGTACTTGTGGCTCACTGGTAAATGCCTTGCACTGCTGTGACATAGCCCCTGTGTTCAAATCCCCCAACCATATTATTTTTTGTTGATTTTTCTTTTAATCTTTTATAATCTCAAAAGTTTGCACGTGCACCACACGTAAAATGAAAAATAACAAAGTAAACAAACATGTGGGAAATAATATACCAACAGACAGGGACATGTGTCACAAATCCTAACCTCATCCCACCGGTTTGGACCGGCGAGATGTGGAGGGGGGGAGGGGGACCGGCACCGCCGGGCTAATCCATAAGGGATGCCTTCAATTTTTAACCCCAGAACCCTTTGGCCTACCCCACTACCCCCATACCGTTTGATTTCTCTGCAGATTTCCAGAGAATTTAAAATCACTATTAAACCAAAATTTTAATGCATATTTTAATTTTCAAATTCATTACCCTAAACCCTAATTTTCCCTATAAATACCACACTACATTTCACCCCTTCTCATTCAGAAATCCCATACAAAAACTCTCTAAAATTTCCAAGTCCCAAGTTGTATAAGTGGAGTTAGCAAAGGGTAAGGTTCCGGCGACGTTTCGGGAAGATTCCTGCGACGAAATGACTTCCCGACGATTCCAATAGCTTTCTCTATCTCTCCTCTTTATATTCAATCGGTAAGTTCCTTTCACCCTTCTCAACTTCTAGTCTTAAACATTTTCTTTTCAAAACTCGTCGGAAGTGGAGTTATTCCAACTTCCGACTCTTTTTTCTATAAAAACACAATTTCTCCTAAAAAATAAATTACCATATCTTCTTATAATGTTTAACAAACATAAATAAACACATTAGAACAAGTTTCATCTCAAAATAATTCGTATTGAAATTTCTTTTTCATTTTTTATAGTAAAATACCATCATGTTTGCATACGCCATTGTTTATACATTTTACCCATAATACCTTTAGAAAACTCACGAGGTAATGACCTACCTCATCACAACACACATTTTTTTACATAGAACGATAACTCTTGGGACATTAGTTTATGGGAAAATACAAGTTTACGATTAAATACCATAAACATTCAAAAGCCGTTTTCTTTAAAAGTGTGTTATTTAATTCCTTGCAATTGCGTCTCTACAACCATTTTGGGGAACCCCGATCGGGATGGTGCGGGTTATCGCACATCCTCAGGCCTAATAGAGCGAGATGCAAACCTCCGCAAGGAGCATTCGATTCCGATGGAATTTTTAATGCAATTTTTAAGAAAAATATGATTTCTATTTAATAAATAAATTCAAATTTTTTTTATAAATATTAGATATATATAAATATTATCAAAATATCTACTTTAAATATATTATATGTTTTCTAAATTAATGGAATCATAAATTTCATGAAACTATCTTTACAATTCAATACCATTCCAAGATTACACTAAAATACCATATACAATGAAAACTAGATTATATTCACTAGAATATTTCACTTTATAAAAATTACAATTATGAAAACCATAAAGACGATAATTAAATACTTGATGTGTATTTTGAAAATATATCAAAACTATTTTTTCATAAAACCTCCTCAAGTTATATTAATTTACAATAAGGACCTTAGTAAATATAGATTAAAGCGGGACCAGTTCTCTTAAGCCTTAGTGAGCCGGAGAATATGGGTGCTTGCCTATCTAAAGTAGACAATCTAACAACGATGTTATCAACACGGTAATTGTCTTGGAAGAAGACACAAATCCTGCCGTCCATGTACAGCAGTTACCAATAATATCAAAACTAATTCGGGACTTCAATTTCTTTTAAATGTCTGACGCGGACAGAGTCTCAATATAGTATGAAATCAATCTGACTTGAATTAAATTCAAGTATAACTACAATACAACATGAATCCAGTTATACCAGAATTCAATCTATATCAGCATGACTCGACTGAACCGAACCATGGATATACTCTGATTACAGGACTATCCATTTATATCCATTCCATTTACATGATATCATGGTTTCAGCAAGTCATCCATCTATATAACAAACCATACAATCAATACAAAAGACATTACGGGATTATAAAGGGGTAGACTGGAACGGAATGTATTAGAAGTGGCACGAGACGGTCACTTTAATACACCTAACATGAATATCCATTGCTGTTGTTCCGTGGCTTAACGGTTCCTTATGCTTCGTATACCTTAGTCTCCGGAATAGTGGGGCTCCTCTCATATACACTAGCATATTCTGTACCAAGCTACAAACAACCGCGTTAACAAAACAAAAGATAACATTATACAGTTATATTCTCTTTTCTGTCTATTCTACTTCTCTCTTTCTTTGGGACTTACCGAGCGATTGTTCGCTGACGATATTCCTTTTCTTCTTTTTTGGAATGTTGTCAGGTGGATCCGACTCACTAGAGATCGAGCCCAGTACTGAGGACTTGGAGCAGTTTGCTATCGACCCAGAGCTGTAGGCACTTGTATATACTTTTCATTTCAGTTATGCCATTATTTAGGCTTTGCTTTCTCTTCCTGTATTTACATTTCCAGTTGTACTTGTAAAGAATTGTTAAATAAATAAAAGTTTCTGTTCATTTATATTCATATCTCTTGTGTACATTTTACTTTATATTACTTAGTTATGCTTAGCGTATTTACTTCTAAGTAAATACGTCGTGTGACCCGTCGCGTCTCCTTACCGTACACCGGGAAGCGGGGCGTGACAGATTGAAGGAGATCTGCATTTAGTTGGATGAACTTCTGAAGAAAGGTTGGATTCATCCTAGTACTTTAAGTTGGGGATCTCCAGTTTTGCTCGTGAAGAAGAAAGAAGGTTCATACAGGATGTCTGTAGATTATCGAGCTCTGAACGGAGTGACGATCAAGAAAAAGTATCCACTACCGTGCATCGATGATCTTTTCAATCAGCTAAGTGGGTCTTGTGTATTTTCGAAGCTAGATTTTTGTTTGGGTTATCATCAGGTGAAGGTCAAAGAGTCTGACATTCCGAAGACGGCGTTTAGGACTCTCTATGGTCATTATGAATATCTCGTAATGCCATTTGGAGTGACCAATGCACCTGCTATTTTTATGAATCTGATGAACCAAATTTTCCGAGAGTACTTAGACATGTTCGTTGTCATCTTCATCGAAAATATTCTGGTGTATTCAAAGAATCGGAAAGAACACGCTGAGCACTTATGGATTGTTCTGGAGACATTGCAACAACATCAGCTCTATGCCAAGTACAGAAAGTGTGAATTTTGGTTAGATCAAGTCGGATTTCTCGGACATATCGTTTTGGGCGAAAGAATCTCAGTAGATCCAGTTAAGGTGTCAGCTGTCAGCGAGTGGCCGACACTAAAGACGGTGAAAGATATACGAAATTTTTTGGGATTAGCAGGATACTACTGAAAATTCATTGAAGGTTTCTCGAAAATTGCAGCACCCCTGACCAAGCTCACATGTAAAGATGAAGCATTCGTGTGGTTAGAAGCATATGAAAACGCTTTTGTAGAACTCAAGTCAAGATTAACATCTGCTCCAATTCTCGTAATACCGGATCAATCTGGAGGATTCGTTGTGCATTGTGATGCATCCGGTAAGCGATTAGCATGTGTTCTACACCAGCATGGAAAAGTTGTAGCTTTTTCATCAAGACGGCTGAAAGTTCATGAGCGCAACTATCCAATACATGATCTGGAGTTGGCTGCCGTTATTTTTGCACTTAAGATTTGACGCCACTTTCTTCTGGGAGAACGAGTGGATATATATGTTCCCTTATAAAAAAGGTGTAAGGGAAAGTTCCCCGCTATTCAAAGTCTCACGTGTTAAACACGTGGGCACCTGTATGCAACGCATATAGGCATTGCAATTAAAGCAACTGTTAAACTAAAATAACCTCATGTGTTTAACACGTGAATGCCTATATGAAACGCATATAGGCACTGCAATTAAACCACTAATAGACTAAAATAGCATCACGTGTTTAACACGTGGGTACCTATATGCAACACATATATGCACTGCAATTAAAACAACTACTAGGCTAATGGAGTTTCACGTGTTTAACACGTGAGTACCTATATGCAGCATATATAGGCACTGCAATACAAACAAACTATAGGCTAATAATTATCACGTGTTAAACACGTGAGCGCCTATATTCAAAGCATATAGGCGCTGCAATCAAACAGCTGACAAAATAAATAAGCCTCATGTGTTGAACACGTGAGAGCACCTCCCTACGTAGAATTAAATTCTACTCAACAAGGAACTGTTGGATCAAAGATCCAATGGTGATTAAGCATATAATTAAATTCTATTGATCTTTTTAAGTGGGGAGTGATATTTTCTGTAACATAAAGTTGGCGGATCAAAGATACCATGAGATGGAAAATATTTTCCATATCTTTCTAAACAAAGAGAGATTGTGCTCTATTAAGCCGAGCACCCTTGGATTAAAAATCCAATGATGGTTTAATAAGATTCTGCATATGGGAAAATATTTCCCCAATCTTGTTAAAAAACAAGAAAAATATGTTCTGTAAAACAAAAACCCTTGGATCAAAGATCCAATAGTGGGCAAAATTCCCCAAGTCAATTCCGGAACCAATTAAATCAATTAGGATCTCTCAATGAGAGATTTTCTCAGAATTAAACAAACTTCTCTTCACTATATAAGGGACCAGAGACTTCAAGTCTCGGGAGGACGGATAGAAAAGAAAGATAGAGAGAAAAACAAAGGAATTCTCTCAGAAGCTTAGGAAAAAGAGAGAAGCTTAAGAGAAGAAGAAAGAAAAGTTTCAAAAGAAACAGAGAATTTAATTCTCACAAAGGAATATTTGTGTCAATAAAACCATAGGTGTAAAAAAAAAACTCAGAGATCATCTTTTCTCTCTTTTGCCTCTCTAAGGGTTTAACCCTTCATGCAAGAACTTAGTTCATCCTCTGATTGAGATCTGCAAAAGCAGATCTTCCCACTAGTTGAGAATTTAATTCTCATCGGAGAGATTCTGTCATGCAGATTCAAAACCTAGGGGAAAGAATTAAGTTCAAAGAATTTGATTCTTACAAAACACATGAAAACAAGGGTTTAACCCTATAAAAGAATTTAATTCTTACAAATGAAGAAACATGAGATCTTCCAAATCCTAGGGTCATAAACAGGAGATCAAAATCTCCAAACATCCAGAAAGAAGGAAAGACTGATGATTCATTAGTGTTTAAACACTATAACGAGAACCACACGTGTTTCACATGCAAGCGCTTAAAAGAAGAACAAGAAGAGCCTCCTAGGGCAGTTACATATATTGCACGCGATCTCCAATCAAGTGCTTAGCACTTATATAAAAAAAGAGGGGATAAAAACCCAAAAGGTAGACCCAGCTTTGGGGCGCTTACACGTGAGCGCCACAAGAACCAAGTGCTTAGCACTAATATAAAAAGCAGGGGAATAGGTGGGGCAGTGCCCATAATTCGGTATATCACGTGCGTCACGTGAGTGCCACAGAACTCTAGTGTCTAACACTAATCCGGTGCCTCACGTGTGTCACGTGAGCGCACAGAACTCTAGTGTTTAACACTAATCCAGCGCCTCACGTGTGTCACGTGAGCGCCACAGAACTCTAGTGTTTAACACTAATCAGGTGCCTCACATGAAATGCACGTGAGCATTGTATGCCTCTGCACTTAGCTCTGTTGGGTAATTATGAAGACTCGGATCTAGCCCAAATTGACTAAATTCTTCCAATCAACTGAACCCCTATGCGCTCATCATTCCCCAAATTGATCTTAGTCCCAGACATGACTAATGATCTTTCAACTGATGATACTCAAAATAATGTTCATCACACGTCTCCTAAGTTAATCTTAGTCTCAAAATGCGACTAATGATTTCCGGGTTTACCATTAATCTCTTTTCCCTCAAACACGGGAATTGGTTCAAGGGTACATCTCTCTACACCTCTGATACATGTCGTTGTAATTCCTCAACGTCTTCAGAGAGGTGGCGGGTCCCGACAACCAACTGCTTTTTGGTGCACTTTCCAAACTGGTGTGCACATCCCAGATCAAACCACATCCCAAACTGGATGCATCTCATATTATCGTTGCACATCCCGTCACGTAACAAATACACATGCACGCAAGATGGACAACGGACCGAAATTTTCTTAAACTACAACGGACCGAAATGTCCTTAAACTAAATGTTGCATCCAAATTGGCAACAACAGACCGTAACGTTCTTAAACTAAAACCTCACCTAAAAAATGGTGATCAACAGACATAAATGTTCTCAAACGACAACTTTTCCTTCAAAATGGCGATAAGGGACTGAAGCGTCCTTAAACTAAAACAACAGAGTCCAAATGCTCTCTTGTTGGATCTGAAACAAAAAATGATCCTAACACCCTGTTAAGTAGATCTTAGTCTCAAATTGGACTACAGTATCCTTAACAAAAACCAACCGAGCCCCCAACTGCTCGTATACATTTAAGTTGATCTTAATCTCAAACTGGATTAATGATCCTTAAATAAAACAAACCTAAATCTAACATATACGGATTTGGAAAAATACACGCCCTACGGGTGATGACATAAATTAGTTTTCATATACAATCCATGGGAAACCAAAAATAAAACAAACACACACGACTGTTTCCCCCAATCAGAGCAAAGCTCTGTTTGAATTTCAAAATTCAAAATTCGAAGCAACACTTCAGATTTTTTGCGCTGCGCACAACGTGCCACGTGTCAAAAGCTGATATATCAGCGCAGCGCCCAAGGCAGCGCCACCAATCAGAGCAAATCTCTATTTTAAACAAAAGTTAAAAGGAAGCAACGCTTCAGATAATCTGCGCTCTGCGTTGCGCGACACGTGGCATCGCAGTTGCGCCGCGCTCTGCGCTGCGCGCTATGTGGCAGTGCAGTTGCGCCGTGCTCTGCGCTACGCGACACGTGGCAGCGCAGTTGCGCCGCGCTCTGCGCTGTGCGCCACGTGGCAGCGCAGTTGCGCCGCGCTGTGCGCTGCATGACACGTGTCACGCGCTGGGGCATTTGCGCTAAATAGAATTAAAATTTTAAAGAAATCTTTCTGATCTTGTTAAAATAAGAAGATTTTCTTCTGTAAAACAGGAGCCCTTGGATCAAAGATCCAACGGTGGGGAAAATTTCCCAAATCACTCAGAGAAAGATCTCTTTAACAAATTTAAAAAATTTATGGGTACTATATAAAGGCCCCTAGACCCCAAATAAAAAAAAAACATTGTGAGAAATCAAGAACTTTAAACAGAGAGAACTCTGAAGAAATTTCAAGAAGAAAAGGTAAAAACCTTTAAGATAGAAGAATTTCTTCTAATAGATCATTGATCTAAGAACAAGATCAATGATCTCCAATAAAAAAATAATAATAATAATAGTGCTTTGTACTTATGAGCCATTGGTTCTCTGAGATCAAGAAAAAATAAGGAATACTTGTTTTCTTTGATCTAAATTAGGTCAAGAAATCAAATAATGCTTTGCACTTTTTTGTGAACCATTGGTTCTGAAATCTAAAAGATTCTCAAGTTAATAGTGCCTTGCATTTGCAAAACTGCACTGT
The DNA here is from genome assembly GCA_030015575.1 of Agapanthus africanus. Classification (NCBI taxonomy): domain Eukaryota; kingdom Viridiplantae; phylum Streptophyta; class Magnoliopsida; order Asparagales; family Amaryllidaceae; genus Agapanthus; species Agapanthus africanus. The sequence continues at coordinate 20,106,266 of JASDDO010000028.1, read as the reverse complement.
TGCGCTCTTGGATTGGCGCAAGCCACCAGAGAGTGCCACGTGTCAGCATCTGAATCACTTGCGCTATGCGCTTTTGATAGAGCCTTGCTCTCTGAAGTTAGCGCAACTCACCAGAGCGCGCCACGTGTCAGCAGCGCAGCGCACTGGTGCAACGCACTATGCTAACTGCGCTTGCGCTCACCAGAGCGTGACACGCGTCATCACCATAAGCGCTTGCGCTCAGTGATTAGCACAAAACACCTGACAAATGCAACGCATTTCTTTTACTAAAGGGCCAGGCCCAAATCAGAAAGGCCTAACAGACCAAATTAAATTGCAATGCAATAAAAAGGGCAGAGCCTAAAAAAAAATTGATGCTCTGCATCATTTATAAATGGGCAGAGCCCAAAAAACTAATAAATAATGCAATGCATTATTTTAAAAGGGGCAGAGCCCAAATAAAGGTCCAACAGAGACTAAGATTAATGCTATGCATTATTAAAAAAAGGGGCCAAACCCTAGCACATGCCTAATAGGCCAAAAACAAATAAAAGTGTTGAACATATTCTCAACTGGACTTAGCCCAATCATGGCCGTAAGTCCTGAAACTAAATTGACTGAGCGCAACTGCTCTCTTAAATCAATTTACATTTGGTTCGAGAGTACATCTCCGAACTCCTTTGACTCCTATCGTTGTAATTCTTCAACGACGTCAGAGAGGTGACGGGTCCCGACGACCACACATCAATATGGACCGAAACGTCCTTAAACTAATGTTGGACCGCAATGTCCTTAAACTACCAATGGACCGCAATGTCCCTAAACTACCTATGGACCACTACGTCCCTAAACTGGAACAATAGAGCCTCCAATGTTCCTTTGCCGGATCTAAACGATCCCGTTTAAGTTGATCTTAGCCCCAAACACGGCTAACGTATCTTTAGACATTCAAATGGACCATAAAACTCCAAATCAACTTTGGTTCAAGGGTACATCTCTGAACTCCTCTGACACCTATCGTTGTAATCCTTCAACGTCGTCAGAGAGGTGACGGGTCCTGACGGCCATATATTAAATGGACCACCATGTCCCTAAACTGGAAATGGATCTAAACGATCCCGTTAAGTAAATCTTAGTCTGGAAATTAGACTAACGTATCTTTAACAAACGTTTAAGTTGATATTAGCCTCAAATATGGCTAACCTATCCTTAAACCAAAACCCAAAACCCAAATCTAAGAAAGTACGGATTTAGACTGATCCACGTCCTACGGGCGACGAAATAAATAGTCTTCGTATACAATCCACGGGCAACCACAAACAAAACAAACACCCACGACACGAAGTGAAATTCTGGAGAAGGAGAAAGTTGTTACCGCGATGCGGTAGCGTAATTAACTGCAGGGGCTTGCGCCTGCAGGGAAGAGCATCCCCACAATCAAAACCCCCTCAAGCGAGGGGGAATCTGACGAAGTTTGCTACATCGGCCGCATCCGTCTAAACCTCCGATACACGGTGCCATAAATCAACTTGGCATCTTCGGAGAGGTGGACGGATAAAACCAAATAGCATCTGCCCCGAATCTCAGGCAAGATGTCCTCACGTCTCGGCCGCCGTTCGGAGGGGAACAGATTCTGGCACGCCCGGTGGGACCTTTTCCTCTTTCCACTCCACACTTCGTGTGTCGTCTTCGCGAACGAATCGCGGTTTGTTAATGGTTGCCTCCGGATTTTAAGTTACTAAGATTTCGTCTTTTGCCTGGTGCAGAAATCAAGCATCAATGGCCTCTACCTGTTCGAAGTGCTCCAACTGCAGCTGCAGCTCACGTCCGGCCTCAACTGAGGGCATAACCTACGAGCCCCAAGCGGCCTCTTTGTTCACCATGCCCGTGGAGCAAATTACTCAAGCCACCACGGGGTTGTTTTTCGGAACTATGCTTCCGCCAACAAGCTTCAGCACCCCCGTGCCCATACAAGAAGCCCCTAGGAAGTCGGTCTTCGATCGACTTTCAGTTACTGCGGCCCCTTTCAACGGGTCGCCCAACACCAGTGCCTCGGTCTTCTCCAGACTGGGCCAAAACTCCTGCGGGCCCATAACGAAGCTTGCAGTCCCAGAGAAGGCTATTCCACAAAGAGTAGCCAAACCTGCTCCTGAAGTCGTCAAGGCGGCTTCTCCTGCTAAGAGATCGGTCTTTACAAGATTGACCGTCCCAACTCCCACTCCTGCTCTTGCTGCTCAAAAGACATCAGTCTTCAATAGGCTGACGCCGGCAACAGCCCCACACCTGAACAGGGGGCAAGAAAAAGATGTTTCTGTCTCTGAACCAATACCGACGAATCGTCGTGCCCGACGACGCCATTGGCGCCGGGTAAGAAAGACCGGGGGCAACTCCCCTTCTGGGATGACTCCGCCAGCTCCAACGGTGGAAGTTAACGCTGCTGTTCCAACCGGGAACAACTTCGAGCTACTGAATAGAGTACGCAGAAACTCGCCAACTGCGGTGCTCAAAAGATCTCCTCCACCAGTAAAGACTACTATAGAAGCAGGAAAGCCGGAGCAGCCTCCTCAATCGCTGTCCTCCAGGATTTACAAGATATGGCGACGAGTCCGAGAATCTGTGATTGATCCTGATTTCTCTCGCCGACACAAGAAGTCGAAAAGTCGGCAAGAAGAAAATTCCCCGATCAAACAGCGGAAGGTAACGACCACTTGGGTGCCCAGAGCAACGGCTCCCTCAACTTCTACAGCCCATAAGAGAAGAAGGCCAGAAAAAGTCCCTACACCTATGGCGAATATCAAAGGTGGTGAACCCAAACGCCCTAAGTCTAGGGGCATGGAAATTCATACTGTCTACATGGCGTCTGGTAAAGAGGACAGCCGCATATCAACAGGTCATAGACCACTCACGCGATCGGTGACCAAAGCACAGGAGCAGCAGCAGAAGCTCCAAGAGATGATGAACGTGATGGCCGCACTTACTGGGCCAAAAGAAAGCCCTGAAACGTCTTCAGATGAACGCCAGGAGCAAGAAACCGACGCCGGATTCCTTCGATGAATATTGGAGAAGAAGGATAAAGAGGCTGCTGAACAAGCAGCCAACATAAAGCGAATGGCCCTCCTGTTCCAAGACATGGTGGGGATGATGATCCAACAAGATCCTCTGGCCGAAGATCCCTCGATCGTCCTTGAAGACGATAGGGGAGAAACGTCAAATCCTCCGCCAGCTCTGTCAACAGCTAAGGAGGACACAATCTCCAAATCTGACTTGGACGAGTACATAGCCCAACAAATACGGGTTCATCATGCGACTGACGCAGTCGGCCAGATCGTAAAAACATGACGACCATATCCGAGCTGGTACGACCAGATCAAGTACCCGCCGGGCTACACAATTCCCAAGTTCCATGTCTACAAGGGGACGGGCAATCCCCACCAGCATGTTGCCCAGTTCAGGATGCTTTGCGGCAACACTGGCGGTGATGATAAATTGTTGCTCCGCCAGTTCGTTGGTAGCTTGTCAGATACAGCGTTCGAGTGGTATTCCGAGCTCCCGAACGATTCTATAAAGACCTTTGCTGAGATGGAACTGCTGTTTACCCAGCGTTTCGCGAGTGCCAGTGAACGCACCCCAATGACGGCACTGATTAACGCCAGGGTAAAGCCAGGTGAGACATGGGTTCAATATGCTATACGGTGGCGAAATTTATGGTCAAAGTGCGAGCAGCGCATTGAAGAAGCTCCTGCAGTGGGAATGTTTGTTGGAACCCTCGATCCTCAAGCAACCATCTCGCAATTTATGATGTTCTTCAAGCCGACCACCTTACAGGCACTAATCGACAAGCTGGCGCAAATGGATCAGATGGGCCATAAACCTCCTATTCCAAAGCCGGACTCCCGAAATGAGAAGGGGAAGGGGAAAGCGATCGTTGTTGCTAACGCTCAACAACAGCCGAGCAACTCGAAGCCAGTTGTTCGTCAAAATAATATGCGCCCGTACGTAGCCCTTGAGGAGAGGCTAGGACGTCCTTACTCGTTTCCCCGAGATAAAACGAGAAGGTTATTCGAGCCGGCGTTGCGCAACCGACTCATAAATCTGCCGGATCCAAAACGTCCGTCGCAACCAAGTGATATCAATGAGCCCAACTATTGTCCTTATCATCGAGTACTGGGTCATCCGATCGAAGATTGCTACGTCTTCAAAAATTTGCTTGAAGACCAGTACCGACAGGGCAAGTTCGCATTGTCTGACAAATGGAAGGTGAATCCACCGCAGCCCCACACCTCTAAGGGAATGAATACGCCGGGGGCAATATGCTCTGTCATTGAAGAAGCTCCTTGGGAGGTTGTATTATCAGCCAAGACAAAGAGAATGTTAAATGATCTTCAAACATGCCCAGCGATTAAATGGAAGAACCCGTTAGAACCGCAGGTCATTGAAGGAATGTTGAAGCCACGTCCAACTCAAAAGATCGATGGAGGTGGCCCAAGCATTCACAATCAGCCGTTGAAATCTTCAAAGAAGAAGAAAAAGAAATCAAAAAATCCCGTGAAGCCCGGTGACAAGCGCACGAACTTGCAAAAACAAATTGACGCACTTGAGGAATACAACCAGAAGGCACAGACTCCCATTACATTCCAAGAATTCCTCAACCACGTCTTTCAAGAGGATGATGAGGGAGATAGTTCATCGGACGAATCCGAGGAATATGTAGCGAGCTGTCATATGATTTCCCATTCGCTCACGAACGATGAGGAGACTCCTTGTACTGAAACGCTGGGGGCAGATTCTGAACCAAAAATTCTAGAGCCATCGGATGAAGTAATGGACGCATTCCTCAATGAAGCTCTCTTAAAAAGCAAAGCTGATCGGGAGCGCGAGGCGGTCATATTCGAAAGGGCCAAGCGCCAGCGCCTTGACGAAAGAATTGAGATACTCCCGCTGGAGCAAAATACACCCACTGCGGATAAAATCAAATTCAAGATGAGGAAAAGGTTCGCTAAAGCCGTGTCAATGGGTATGAAGCTACCATCCTCTGGGGGAAGCGTTACTGGTGAAGCGGAAATGCACCCCTCCTATTGCTTATATCATCGGAAGATTTTACACCCCACTGAAGAGTGCAAAGCTTTCGATAGATGGTGGCAAGGGTATGTCGCTCACCGGCAACGTTTTAAGTGGGAGAAGCGCAAAACTCACCGGGAGCAGAAAAATACGACCGAAGGGCTTAACAGAACCACCAGTGATTGTCGCATGGTTAACGCCGGGGAATCACAAGTGCTTACATTCTGGAGCGATTCTGATGAGGAGCTGGAGCTTGGCCCGCTCTTTAAAGAGTCCACCTCAGGAAAAGAAGAAGAGCCGAAGGTCTGCGAAAATATCCGGCTACGTAATCGCACGCTTCCCGAAAAGAATCTCGGGCCTTCAAATAAAAAAGATAAAGGAAAAGAGAAGGTCCCTGAGGAGATCGCCTTGGATGACCAAGTCATGGAAGAGCTAGCTGCCAATGACCCGCCGAAAAGAAATAAGGTGGATTATAACATCTTGGCACATTTGAGGAAGCTACCCTCGCAACTTAGCATTCTTGACGTCCTTTTACTATCAAAAGAGGCAAGAGATTCGTTAATCAAGGCACTACAGGAGCCGGAACAATTCCAAGCTTTCCTGGCTGAAGAAAGGATGAAGGATGAAATGGAGGAAGTGCACACGGCCGATGTCACTTTCGACGATGAAGACCTTCTCCTTGGGACGTGCGAACACAATCGCCCCTCTATGTCTTGGGATACTGCCACGATATAAAGATAGGTAAAATCCTGGTCGACAATGGATCCTCCGTTAATCTCCTTAATGTGCGGGTGTTAAAAGAAATCTGCATGAGCGTCCAGCACCTTGCTTTGGACAAGATCACCATCTCCGGGTTCGACTCCCAATCATCAAGAACTCTTGGGTCTGTGATACTGACGCTGTGCTTTGGGTTGCTCGTCACGGACATTAAATTCCACGTCATAGATGCCAAGACATGTTACAACGCTCTGCTCGGCCGACCATGGTTACACGAGTATAACATCATCCCTTCTACACAACATCAGTGTATGAAGTATTTTAAGGATGGTCTCAAGTATACCGTGACGGGAGAACTGAACCCGTTTTCCATGAACGAAGTTCACAAATATGAAGATGCCAAATACTTCTTACCGAATTTCGGAGACACGGAAAGGTGTCACAAGCCGGAGAACAAAACTAACGCTACCGCCCCTGTCTTCGGCGGTGATACCGAGGAGGAGGAGGAGATAGTTTATTCGGCTCCGCCCTAATACAACAAGCCAGGACCGTCCGCTCCCATGTTGATCTTTTGCAGTGACTCGGAAGATGAGGTCCATGCTGTGTTCTGTGCTCGGCCTTCAATACAAACGTCCGCTGACGAAGAGCAAAGTCTGCAAGTCGCCATAGTGCCGCTTAAGCATTATAAAGAACTGGATGCGCTCGATGCCTACAGTGTAGAAAAGCTGCAGACATTCTATGTCCCTCCCAGGCCAGAAGACGAAAAGGCAATTCTATTCTACCGCTCGGTGGAAACTAGAGTGGAGAAAGAAATTTGGCACGGTGCGGAGCCCACGCTGGACATGCTTCAACCCATCCGTCTGCCCAGATATTATACGGAAGGCTTGAAAAGGCTATTGAAGCGCCAGGGGATATCCTTCAAACAGACCACTCGGAAAGCCAAATTCTATGACAGGGTCTGGAACGTCCCCGGAACTCAGCACAAGCTGCCTTGTGGGAGGATGGAGACGATCGGGCTCGGATACATTCGCTCTAAGAAACGAGTGCTGCTCCGCGACTGTTACGTCGTGCATGACTTTAATGCAGAAGCAGATGCTCAACGGGAGGACACTAATCCTGAACCAGTAAAAGTTCCTGATGCAAAAGTGCCCAGTCCGTCATTTGAAGAACAAATGGACAGGCTTATAAGGGAAGCTGGTCAAAAAGTTCGAGACGATCACAACCGCGAAATGGCCATCTACGAGAAAGCCAAAGTGCAATGCCTCCTTCAACAGGCCGTGAAAGATGAAAGTGCCACCCCCTGTCAGCCTGTTATAAAAAAGGCTCGACGCAGAGGCAGAAACAAGTCGAAAGTCCAAAAAGGCGCTCAACAGCAACAAAGCGGGGCTAAGAAGCCATGCAAACGGGAGTCGAGCATTCTTGAGCTATCCCTCATGAAGAAAATGGGTCGAGCGTACTCGTTTCCTCGGGACAAGACGAAGAAGATACTTGATCTTGCTCTAAAACATCAGATGCTTACACTGCCGGAGTCCAAGCATCCCGAGCAAGCAGGCGAAGTCTCTGACCCAACTTATTGCTCTTACCATCGAGTAATAGGGCACCCACTCGAAGATTGCTTCACTTTTAAGAATTGGGTCGAAGATCAGTACCAGCTCGGCAAGTTCGCTCTGTCTGACAACTGGAGGGTAACGCCGCCACAAAAGCACGAACCTAAAGCCACGAGAATAGAACCAACCCCACATTGGGATTGGAAGCGGATTCTCACTTGTCACATGATAACAATATTAAAATAAGAGCCCGAGAACGTGGATAACCTTCCCTGGTGCCTCGAAAACAGCAATGATGAGGTGATCTCAGAATTTCCGCCAGCTCTGAAAGAACTGGAGGATGGAATACATACCACTGCAGATAACCTCAAGAAAATTGAGTTAGGGACGGTGAACGATCCGCGACTGACATTTGTCAGCGAGCTACTATCTGAAGAAAGGATGGCTGCGTTAAAAGACGTCCTTGTACAACATAGAGATTGCTTCGCATGGAACTATTCCGAAATGCCGGGACTAGATCCAGAAATTGCTGTGCACAAATTGGCGATATCCCCGGACATTAAGCCAGTCAAACAGGCGCCGAGGAGAATGCGACTCGAGCTTGAGATGAGCATCAATGCCGAGGTCAAGAAGCTAATTGACTCTGGCTTTATCCAGGAGGTTCAATATCCTGAATGGATCGCCAACATTGTCCCGGTAATGAAGAAAAATGGGACGGTGCGCATATGCGTGGACTTTCGGGATCTCAATAAAGCCTGCCCGAAGGATGATTTCCCAGTGCCAGTCACCGAACTGATGATAGACAATACGTCCACTCATGAGGTTTTCTCCTTCATGGACGGCTCATCAGGGTATAATCAGATAAAGATGCATCCCGAAGACCAGAAGCATACCGCTTTCCGGACTCCTTTGGGAATATTTTGCTACAAGGTGATGCCCTTCGGTCTAAAGAGCGCTGGTGCCACCTATCAGAGGTCCATGACGAAGATCTTCGATGACCTCATACATGAAATCGTCGAGTGCTATATCGACGACCTCATGGTTAAGAGCAAATCATACGAGGAACATCTCGAGCATCTAAAGACTGTATTTTGACGCCTTCGACAATACAACTTGAAGATGAACCCTCTCAAGTGTGCATTCGGAGTTTCTTCGGGCAAATTCCTGGGATTCGTCGTTCGACACCGAGGTGGAGAGATAGATCCGTCGAAGATTAAGGCGATAATGGAAATGCCTCCGCCAAGAACTCTCAACAACTGCGGTCTCTCCAGGGAAAGCTTGCGTATATACGGCGATTTATAGCCAACCTTTTAGGCAAGTGTCGTCCTTACAGCCACCTGATGAAGAAGGGAACTCCGTTCGTCTGGGACCAAAAATGCCAAAGCGCGCTAGACGAGATCAAGCAATACCTGCAGAACCCGCCAGTATTGGCTGCTCCGGTTAAGGGAAAACCTCTCATTCTCTATACAACCGCCCTCGAAGGTTCCTTAGGCGCATTATGGGCACAAGAGAACGATCAAGGGAAGGAGAGAGCTCTCTATTACTTAAGTCGAGTTCTACTGGGGGCAGAAAGCAACTACTCTCCCATTGAAAAACACTGCCTGGCGTTGATCTTTGCGATAACAAAGCTCAGGCACTATGCATTGGCACATGAAGTCCGTCTTATCTCGAAGGTGGACCCTCTTAAATATTTAATGTCGAAGGCTATATTGACGGGACGACTCGCTAAATGGGCCTTGCTCTTGATGGAGTTTTCGATAACCTATCAACCTCCCAAGGCAGTGAAAGGCCAGGCCATTGCCGACTTCCTCGCTGAGCACCCGATACCCGTCGATTCTCCTTTGAATTGCGATCTTCCAGACAAACATGCGTTTGATGCGATCAACGGTGGTGATACCCGATGAGAACTTTATTTCGATGGAGCATCTTCCCTGAAGAAGCGCAGACAAAACGCCCCTATAATCAAGTCGGGGGTAGGCCTCATCTTCGTGACCCCACAAGGAGGAATAATGCGCTTCGCTTTCTCCTTAATAGAGCCGAGGATGAATAATGAAGCCGAATACGAAGCTTTGATAGCAGGCCTCGAGATCGCCATCGACATGGGAATTGAAAACCTCCTTATATATGGAGACTCCCAACTGGTCGTTAGTCAAGTAAACGGCGACTACCAAACGTGAAAACCGGAGCTGGTGAAATACGGTGAAAAGGTGCGACAACTGTTGACCCAAATTCCCTCTTATACTTTGGAAAGCATACCGCGCGCGGAAAACAGTAAAGCGGACGCGTTGGCCAAGCTCGCTAAGGAACTGGCTGATGAGAACCTCGATGACGTAAGAATCGTGGTACAAAGCCGTCGGGTGCTTGCCCCAGCGGAAATATCTCCGGAATCATCCGAAGAAAAGGGAGCGACTGAACAGACGACCTTGCAAATAAAAGACCGGGAAAAGGTTGAGGATTGGAGAGAAGTCTTTATAGACTACTTCAAATACCGTCGAACGCCCGAAGACGCGTCCTCAAGACATCAGCTCATGAAACGAGCTCTGTGTTTCGCCTTCGTTAACGATACTCTGTACAAGAGGTCGTTTGATTCTCTGTGGCTGAGATGCCTAGGTCCTGATGAAGCAGAAAGAGTCGTTCAGGAAGTTCATGACGGACTCTGTGGTTCTCACCAAGCAGGCCCGAAGATGAAGTTGAAGATCAAACAGATGGGCTACTACTGGCCCACGATGATTTAGGACTGCCTCGAATATGCGAAGCAATGCCACTCATGCCAAATCCATGGGGACTTCATCCACCAGCATCCAAATTCACTACATCCAACGGTGGCTAGCTGGCCGTTCGAAATGTGGGGAACTGACATAGTCGGCCCTATCGAACCAGCATCGTCCAGAGGACATCGTTTCATCCTGGCGACGACCGATTACTTCTCCAAATAGGCAGAAGCAGTACCGCTGAGAGAAGTGAAGACGGAGAATATCCTCCATTTCTTCAGGACGCACGTCATATATCGGTTTGGAACTCCGCGACGGATCATCTCCGATGACGGGCCAGCTTACAGAAGCCACAAGATCAGTCGCTTCGCGCAATAACACAATATAGATTGAAGATATTCCTCAGTTTATAATCCGCGAGCTAATGGTCTAGCCGAGGCCTTCAACAAGACCCTAACGAAGATCATGAAAAAGACGGTGTCCCGAAATAAGAAAGACTGGCACGAGAGACTGCAAGAAGCTCTCTGGGCGTATCGAACTACGTTTAAGACGGCCACAAACACAACGCCGTACGCGTTGGTATTCGGTACGGAAGCAGTACTCCCCCTCGAGATAGAGCTACCCTCTTTACGAGTGGCAGTCCACTACGAGTCGACGAACGAAGAAAATGCTAACTTTCGGCTTGAGGAGCTTGATGCCCTTGAAGAAACCAGGCTCATAGCGCAACAAAATCTGGAAGTTTATAAAGCAAAGATGACGCGCTCATATGAAAGATTGACCCGACCGAGGACATTCCGCCAAGGCGAACTCGTGCTAGTGGTTAAAAGGCCTATGATCCCCAATCGCGCCAGGCGGGGAAAATTCGAGCCAAACTATGAAGGCCCATACATCATAGACAAAGTCTACCAGGGTGGAGCCTATCTACTCATGGATATGCACGGTGAAAGGCCTTTCAGGCCAATAAACGGTAGATTCCTAAAGAAATACTAAGCTTAATGAGCCACAGCCTAGGTCAATGATAGATGACGACGACTATGTCCGCTCGCTATCTTCCTAAGCTCAAGCTTTATAAGCAGTAGCCAGCCTTCTTCATGACGGACCGAAACGTCCTTAAACTAATACCGCAGCATCCGTAAGCTGACGAGAGAAAAAAAGAAGAAAAATACAATAAATAAAAACGGTATGTCCATAAGCAAAAAAGGGCACGGATGAAAACCCGAAAGGGCTCCGTGAGTAAAAACAGCAGGGCTACCGGCGAGTGTTCGTGAAAACCCGAAAGGGCGCGACCTTGTAAAAAAAAGAGAGAGAAGAAAATAAAAAGAATAAAAAAACGGTATGTCCATAAGCAAAATGGGCACAGATGAAAACCCGAAAGGGCTCCGTGAGTAAAAACAGCAGGATTACCGGCGAGTGTTTGTGAAAACCCGAAAGGGCGCATCCTCGTTAAAAGACACTTATAGGGTCCTCTCGACCTTGTAAGGAGAAACCACCCGTGTGAGATCATTACAACTCACAAGGGAGCAACACACTTAGGGATCCCCACGATTCCTAAGGAGAAAATACACTTGCGAGATCCTCACGACTCGTAAGGAGAACTCTCATATGAGACCCTCATGGATCATAAGATTTGAAAGTCTTAAGTTGCAGAGACCTAAACCTGTGCTTAAGCAACCCCCACAACTTCCGATATTGACCTACAAGTGGCTCAATACTGGCCCTTGTATACAATCCACGGGCGCTAATAAACATTTCCTTAATCAAGTCCCATCCGAGACTGGGGATATGTTCGCATGACGAACAACCCTTATAAGTCCTCTTGACTTACAAGGAGAAAATCCTCTTGTAGGATCCTTACGACTTACAGAGGAACAAACACTTAGGAGTCCTCATGATTCCTAAGAAGAAAATACACCTACAAGATCCTCACGACTTGTAGGGAGAAATACCTTTGTGAGACCCTTAGGGCTCATGAAGTCAAAAGCCTTAGTCGACAGGACCTTAACCCAGCTCGCTAAGCCACCCTTGTTCGACATCGACAAAGGCAGATGATGATTCGCTCCTGGCAATATCCTAGTTGCAGCGGTGCTGATGCCGAAATCGGTGTTTAATTTCATGTTTACGGCAAAAAGCTAGTAGGCCGCACATGCATATGAAATAGCCGAAATGATGGGGCAACTTGCAATAAAAAGCAGCAAGTAAAAATCTATGCATGCAAAATAGCCGAAATGATGGGGCAACTCGCAATAAAAAGCAGCGAGTAAAAATAAAATAAACAGCCGAAATGATTGGGCACCGCGAAAAATAGCCGAAATGATTGGGCAATCGCGACCTTCGTGATATAAAAGCTGAAATGATAGAGTATCGCGGAAATAAAACAAAAAAAATGATGATAAAACTTTTGCCCTACAGTTAAGATTACATCGATCCCTGCATACAATCCAAGGGCGCAAACAAAGAGGGAACCATACTTTCCCAACAGGCTCCGCCAGAAAACGAAGCCAAATCTCGACGGTTCATCCCAACCCCGAAGAAGCCAGTGTCTTCGGCAAAATACTTCGACTCGAGGAAACCATTGCCCTTGACGAGAGCCTCCTGATTCGCGTCGACTCGCAGAGAAACCAGTGTCTCCGCGGGAAATTCTCGATTCGTTTCAACACCAGGGAAACAAATAATCCTTGGCAAATACCTCAACTCAGGGAAACCAGCGTCCTTGACGAGAGCCTCCTGATTCGCGTCGACTCGCAGAGAAACCAGTATCTCCGCGGGAAATTCTCGATTCGTTTCAACACCAGGGAAACAAATAATCCTTGGCAAATACCTCAACTCAGGGAAACCAGCGTCCTTGACGAGAGCCTCCTGATTCGCGTCGACTCGCAGAGAAACCAGTGTCTCCGCGGGAAATTCTCGATTCGTTTCAACACCAGGGAAACAAATAATCCTTGGAAAATACCTCAACTCAGGGAAACCAGCATCCTTGATGAGAGCCTCCTGATTCGCGTCGATTCGCAGAGAAACCAGTGTCTCCGCGGGAAATTCTCGATTCGTTTCAACACCAGGGAAATAAATAATCCTTGGCAAATACCTCAACTCAGGGAAACCAGCGTCCTTGATAAGAGCCTCCTGATTCGCGTCGACTCGCAGAGAAACCAGTGTCTCCGTGGGAAATTCTCGATTCGTTTCAACACCAGGGAAACAAATAATCCTTGGCAAATACCTCATCTCAGGGAAACCAGCGTCCTTGACGAGAGCCTCCTGATTCGCGTCGACTCGCAGAGAAACCAGTGTCTCCGCGGGAAATTTTCGATTCGTTTCAACACCAGGGAAACAAATAATCCTTGGCAAATACCTCAACTCAGGGAAACCAGCGTCCTTGACGAGGGCCTCCTGATTCGCGTCGACTCGCAGAGAAACCAGTGTCTCCGCGGGAAATTCTCGATTCGTTTCAACACCAGGGAAACAAATAATCCTTGGCAGATACCTCAACTCAGGGAAACCAGCGTCCTTGACGAGAGCCTCCTGATTCGCGTCGACTCGCAGAGAAACCAGTGTCTCCGCGAGAAGTTCTCGATTCGTTTCAACACCAGGGAAACAAACAATCCTTGGCAGATACCTCAACTCAGGGAAACCAGCATCCTTGACGAGAGCCTCCTGATTCGCGTCGATTCGCAGAGAAACCAGTGTCTCCGCGGGAAATTCTCGATTCGTTTCAACACCAGGGAAACAAATAATCCTTGGCAGATACCTCAACTCAGGGAAATCAGCTTCCTTGACGAGAGCCTCCTGATTCGCGTCGGCTCGCAGAGAAACCAGTGTCTCCGCGGGAAATTCCCGATTCGTCTCAACATGCAAGATGAAGCCTCAGGCAGCAGGGATTAAAAAGCTTGCTTCCTGAACAGTGGGACCCTGCAAGTCGGTCTAAAACGGTCTCTTCCATACTATTCATGGGTCTCACTCTCCAAAGTCGAGTTTCGACAAGGAGGGAAACAACCGCTTACGGGTCCTCTCGACTCGTAAGAGGGAAAAATTCTCTTATAGGATCCTTACGACTTATAAGAGAAGACACACTTAGGAATCCTCACGATTCCTAAGGAGAAAACCCACCTATGAGATTCTCTCGATCTGTAGGGAGAAAAGTCTCTATGAGACCCTCACGGCTCATAGAGTTGAAAAGTCTTAGGCGGCAGATATGAACCTGCGGCCTAAGCCATGATATCTCTTAAAAGAAAAAAACTAAGTTATCTGCCAATTATGTTTATCAAGTCAACATGCTGATAATAAGAGAAAGAGAGAAAGCGAAAGAGCATACAAGACATTGCAGAGAAAAATATGTATCTTTATTCATTAACTCAAAGAAGTACAAGATGGACAGTATAAAAGAATAAAGAATGGATACATGTTATTCATAAAAGAAAATTTTTACAAGTTTATTGGTACAAAGGCAGCTATTGGGAAGGAAGCGTCATGCATAGCTTTAGCAATTGTTCGCGCACTTCCGTCCACTCCTTTTCTTGATCTGCCACCACCGCCATTTCTGCTTCCACCTGAGCCCTTTGCTGCAAGAGAGATGCAAGCTGCTCTCCAACGGCCCGCTGAGTGGCTTCGCGGCCTTAGGCATTATGCTCTGCAGCGTCAAGCTTCTGCTTCAGATTCAGCCCATGTGAGATACGCTCCAGAAGACCTTCGAAGACAGCCTTCACCTCAGCAGCATTCGCCTCAACTTCAGCACGTAGGTGAGCAGTTTCGCTTGAAGACTCCTGGCACTCCTTTAGCCTCAAAGCTGCTTCTTGTTCCAAATGGTGGAAATGAGAAGTGCTTTTCTCGAGCCACGCTGCCCGTTGAGTACTCACGGCCAAAACCTCGGGGGCAGGACGCATCGACTCTAGCTGATGAAGGCGAGCCTCAATCTCCCGGCAGTGATTAACCCAAGATGCGACGATGCTCTCGTCATGGAAATTAGCAAATATCACCAGCATCGGGTTAACCTTCATAGCGAAATCTGCAGCAGACGTAGGAGTCTCGACGTCGAGTTCCTCGATGTAGTCACTCAACATGCGCAGACTATTCGCGGCACCTTTCGAGGACGGACGTCTCTGGGAAGGGCCTGCCGACATTGTAATGTGAGACTCAAAAGGCGCCGAGACCGGAGCGACAGCTGAAAAGACAAAATGCGATTAGATGACGGTTTGAGAAATATGGAAAAAGTTATTGGTGAGATAGTCTACTATACCAGTTGAAGCAGGTGGCAAGGCCGGAAGGGCCGGTGGCGCGACCGATCTTTCGTTCCCCCCTTCGATTTGTAGCACTGCAGCCGGGACGAGAAAAAGTTAGAAATAATTCCATCACTGGAAAAGAAAGATATTAGTCGGGAACTATACTCACCAGCGCCACCAGAGGGAGAAGCGAGTTCAGGTTGGAAGGAGAAGTGTGGGAGTAACACTTGATAAAGATGGTCAAAAAGCACTCCTAAAAAGACATAACAGTACGATTTTAGTACACAAATTATACGTCTGAAAGATAAGATTAATAAGTTGCAAACCCATACCTTCCAACATCTTCGATGGTATGAGAGAGGGTTGAGAGATGACCACCGCCAAGGCAGTCGTTGAAGGCGCTCCCTCGAGTAATGGGGCATCGGCGCTGGCTGCACCTGCGTTACGAACAAAGGTGAACTTGTCAGAAAGGATTGTAAGGTAAAGAAAGACAGCAATTTGGGATTTACCCGATGAGCTGCCGGCTGATACGGAGGCGACTCCCTCCTCTATCGACATGAGGCCACCGCCCGTGGCCTCATCACCCGACTCAATGGGGGCCGTCGCCGTGCTCGCGCGGCCAGGAGACGGCGGAAGATCGTAGGCGGGAAGGGCAATGATCGGAGCATTGCCGGACACTTGAGAGAGAGCGGCTGACTCTTCCCCGAGAGTCGTGCCTATCTCACCCGCTACTTCTTCGGGCTCCGCGGTCTCCATCGGCTCATCCGCCGTCACCATGAGGTCCCCGGCCTCAAGCGCCTCGTCCGCCACTACCCTGGGCTCAGTTATAACGATCATTTCATCTGCCGCCACTTCAGGCTCGGCATCAATGACCTTCTCGGCTGCAGATCCCTCAACCTCCATCTCAGGCTCCGCAGCCCCAGTGGCGTTGCCCACCGTCAGCTCGGGTTCGGCAGGTGCCGCCTCCTCTGTTTCCTTAGGTTCGACGGTCTCCGCCTCCCCCTCGGTCGGACTTGGCCCTGCAAGATAGGATACATAAGAATCGGCGAGTTTATAATTTTTACAAATAAATCTCAAAAGATTCATTACCTGAAGTGGATTTATCGTTAACACTCCGAACTGCACGCGCCACCTGTCTGCGAGCAGTGGATAGGGCGACGGGTGCCTCTTCTGAGGGAGTATCAGCATGAGGGACGGTGCTTGGGCCCGCTCCAATGGCCAAGGCAACCCTGCGTGCCTTCGCTTCGCGCCTCGACCGCTTCCTCTCCTCCCGGGCCGTCGCGATAGACCTCTTCGACGCTTCCTTAATCAAGGTGTCGTCATCCTCGTTTAGAGTCGCCTCCAGAGCCTTTAAGGCATCTCTCATCGGCTCTTCAAGACGGACCTCCCGCGGTAGCCCTGAGGAAGAAGGAACATCGGCAGTTGGCAGAACATCTGCGTCACTTGGCGGGAATAGCATTGAGGTTCCTGCGATAAAAAGGGAGAGGTTAGATCGACCATAACACAAGGAAAATGGAAACTTGATAAATTGAAACTTACTAAGGCCCAAGGACGCTCTAAGACGTTCCTTCTCTTGGAAAGTCTTGAGGGAAGCGGCAATGGCTTCTTCAGTGGTGATGCCTGTTGGAAGAAAAGAAGGAAAAACGTTAGTCAAAGGCAATAATGAAAATATGATACAATAAAAAAAATGCGACTAGTGATTACCTGATGCCGCAAGCTTAGCCAGCCACGCGTCGCGCCTCGCTAACCGCTCTGAAGCTTCGAGGGCGGCCTCCAAGTCCGTGTCATCCGGCGGCATGACTAATCTCTCGTTAGTCCCATATTCACTCAGGCCCTCACCATAGGGAGCGTGGGGTTCCTGACCGAACGCGACGTCTGCGGCGAAAAGCGACTTCTTTTTCTTCTGCCCGCCAACCCTAGGTGCACGCGGGATCGACTTGCGCTTGGCAGACACCTTGGGGCGACGGGTCCCGATATCCGCACCCACACCAGACTCTGGCGAAGCCACAACTACTGTCTCCACTGAAGCACAGGGAGCTGGTGGTGCATCCGCAATATCGGGAAGCGGCAATCCGGGTAGAGGACTCTGCGCACGCGGTGGTCCGACTCTGTCATCTTTCAGTGGAGGCACTACCGGGGTCCTCGGCACCAGAGGAGCTTTGCGGTCGCTGCCGGGAGGTGCACCTTTATGGTCGACCAACACTCGCCTCTCTTCCTTTATAACGGCTCCCGTTGAATGATTGTATCATTCTTTATATACATTAAGGAGTCGTGGAGTGCAGGCCGGCGCACTGATAAAAAAACGAGAACCCGTGTTCAGGCGCATGAAGTGATGCAGCGTGTTCTTCATCCCTTCTTCAGTGGCAGCGGGTTCCAGTAGGAAAGCTTCCAAGGGTACCCCTTGATCGTAGCCCAGTTGTTGGGCGAAACGATGCGGATTGTATCTCATGAAAATCGTCGCACCGTTCTGCCTGAATACTAGGAAGCCCGGTCTAATAGAATATAAGTGGAGGGTCTCCCGGGCCATCAAAACTGAGGCTCCATCCTTAAAGAAGTCTTGTAATGGTCGCACCGCAGTGGTAGACGCCTTTCCAATAGTCAATACCTTATCGATAAAAGACATCCCGTCTCCAACGGTGTGGGGGCGAAGGAGCAAACCCCTGGCATTCCTCGGCGATGGGGTCACAATGGAGGCACCGATCAGTTGCATGATTCGAGGGAAGCTGCACATGTCATAGAAAGAGGGCCTTTTGTGTATACCAAAGACGCCCCGGGTATGTAGCTCGAGCCATGATACGAAGTAGTGCATCGGGAAGATCACGTGCAGTACCCCAGGCTCATTAGCATCCGCCGCTCGATTGAGGCCGTGGTACAAGTGTGCCAAGCCGGCTATCCCAACGGCTACTTTTACCCCGATGGTCATCCGATGAGCAGGATAAAAGACGGAGGGCCGCATATGGCGAGAATGCATTGGGGTCGCAAACCAACTCAGCCATAGCCCAAGAAATCCTAAGAAAAAGGTCTCCTCGTCCATCCCAGGGGCTGCAACTTCCGCAAAAGACATGGTCGGGGAGTTAGGAAGGAAAAAACCCTTTTGGTCTATTTCCTTCGCCGGTAGGTTATCCAAACCTAAACCGAAAGGGTCCTCGAGGGTGGCAAACTTGGCAGCTTCTGCCGAAAGGACGCTGGGGTGGAGGAACCGGGCAATGAAATCCTTAAAACTAACTCCGCGGCTCCCACGCTCGATGAAAAGGGCCTCGTAGATGTTCAACACCTTGATCAGACTTGGGAATTGGTGTTGAACAACATTCTCCGGTGTGAGACCCCTTACCGCCGGCTTGGCACCGAAAACATATTCGTCTGTTGGGAGCAACTCCTCATAGTGCTCCCCTATAACCAGTAAACCGGAGACTTCTGTGAACTCCTCCAGAGAAATCGACACTTCCCGATCCATTGCGAGGAAAGTGTGAGTGGGAATGTTCCACTGCTCCAAGAAAGCCTTGAACCACCAGGTGGGAAGCGTAGGATACTGGAAGAGGGAGACATAGACCGCGGTGTACAACCCTAACCTTATCAACTGCGACTTCTTCATCGACAGGATATACCGAGCCCACGGCAGATAGCCGATCGGGTGGCGGGGGATCAGACCTATGTTATAT
Source organism: Agapanthus africanus (assembly GCA_030015575.1). Classification (NCBI taxonomy): domain Eukaryota; kingdom Viridiplantae; phylum Streptophyta; class Magnoliopsida; order Asparagales; family Amaryllidaceae; genus Agapanthus; species Agapanthus africanus. The sequence goes on along the minus strand of JASDDO010000028.1, from coordinate 20,087,385 downwards.
GATTGCCCCCAAGGGCGCGCCTCGCCTTGACAGATTCGGCATCCCAGGATATCCAAAACCATGGGACGCTAGACCGGGATTGCATCTATGGCCGGATGAAGAAAGCCCTTCAATGTCCAATCAACCATCTCCACGGCATACTGCATCGGGGGTGGACTGGCGTAGTGGATTGCCGTGATGGGTTCTGACAGTACTGCGCATGTGAAGCTGCATCGACCCATAATAATTTGATTATACCACGACCCCAAAGGTGGAGACTCTTATATTCCGGGTCGTGGTCCTTGATCATAGCCAGGACTTCGCGGTCCAAGGGCGCTTCAGGAAATCCCTCCTCCGAACGAACGAACGAGAACGAAGTGTCGAAAGACATAGTCACTGCAGGAGAAAAGAAATTAGCCATTAGTGTTGTAATTCCAACGCTCGGCGTTTGAAAAAATTCATTAATTGATTAATTAAATTAAAGATTAATTAAATTAAAATTAATTAATTACACCACACAGCAGTGCAGTGGGTAGGGGACCGAAGGGGGACCCACAAAATCTGTATGACAATACGTCAGTTAATAAGACGGCCCTATCATTGGATGAGATTTTCAGTTGGTCCCCAAGAAAATATTCCCATTAATGATAAAAAAATCCCTAGAGATAAGGAGAAAATCTCTTCTTTCAGAGCAAAACTCTGTCACAGAGTGACACTTGTCAAACTCTGGTCTCGGGGGAATAAAATTCTTTAAAAAGAGCTTAGCTCTGTAATAATAATAATAAAAATTTCATCAAAGAGAAATTTTTATTAATTAATTCCTAAAAAATTGGAGTTCTGGGATCTTAAAGATCCATATGAAAAAACTCTTAAGAGTTCATCATCAAAAGATCAGGGATCTATATTCTGTCAATATGAGCAAAGCTCTGTTCATGGGCTAAGAAACCCTGAAACAAATTATTGAGAGCAAAGCTCTGTTGGTGAAACCCCAAAGGGAATTTCTTTAGATCAAAAGATCTATGAGAGCAAAGCTCTGTTGGTTAAAATTGATTTAAATTAATTTAAATTAATTTTAAATTAATTATTACCTAAAGTTTTCTAACTTTGGGAGATGAGAGCAAAGCACTAGAGTCTGAAAGAAGGAGCAAAGCTCTGAAGTTCTTAAGCAAGAGCAAACCTCTGTAAATCAAAATCTAGAAAATGGTGAAGATTTTTCTAAGAGCCAGGGGTCCTATTTATAAGGCGCTTGCGCCCCTTCAGCTCACCCATTGATCCAACGGTCAGGATCTTGCCACCGCTGCACTCACGTGCACGCCACGTGAGCACAACGGTGGGGGGCATTTGTTTCCCCCAATCAGAGCAAAACTCTGTTTGAATTTCAAAATTCGAAGCAACGCTTCAGATTCTTTGCGCTGCGCGCAACGCGCCATGTGTCAAAAGCTGATACATTAGCGCAGCGCCCAAGGCAGCGCCATCAATCAGAGCAAACCTCTATTTAAAACAAAAGTTAAAAGGAAGCAACGCTTCAGATAATCTGCGCTCTGCGCTGCGCGATACGTGGCGGCGCAGTTGCACCGCGCTCTGCGCTGCGCTCACGTGGCAGCGCAGTTGCGCTGCGCGCCACGTGTCAGCGCAGTTGAGCCGCGCTCTGCGCTGCGCGACACGTGGCAGCGCAGTTGCGCCGCGCTGTGCGCTGCGTGACACGTGTCACGCGCTGGGGCATTTGCGCTAAATAGAATTAAAATTTTAAAGAAATCTTTCTGATCTTGTTAAAATAAGAAGATTTTCTTCTGTAAAACAGGAGCCCTTGGATCAAAGACCCAACGGTGGGGAAAATTTTCCAAATCACTCAGAGAAAGATCTCTTTAACAAATTTAAAAAATTTATGGGTACTATATAAAGGCCCCTAGACCCCAAATAAAAAAAAACATTGTGAGAAATCAAGAACTTTAAACAGAGAGAACTCTGAAGAAATTTCAAGAAGAAAAGGTAAAAACCTTTAAGATAGAAGAATTTCTTCTAATAGATCATTGATCTAAGAACAAGATCAATGATCTCCAATAAAAAAATAATAATAATAATAGTGCTTTGCACTTATGAGCCATTGGTTCTCTGAGATCAAGAAAAAATAAGGAATACTTGTTTTCTTTGATCTAAATTAGGTCAAGAAATCAAATAATGCTTTGCACTTTTTTGTGAACCATTAGTTCTGGAATCTAAAAGATTCTCAAGTTAATAGTGCCTTGCACTTGCAAAACTGCACTGTTGCGCTCTTGGGTTGGCGCAAGCCACCAGAGAGTGCCACGTGTCAGCATTTGAAGCTTTTGATAGAGCCTTGCTCTCTGAAGTTAGCGCAACTCACCAGAGCGCGCCACGTGTCAGCAGCGCAGCAGCGCAGCGCACTGGTGCAGCGTACTACGCTAACTGCGCTTGCGCTCACCAGTGCTTGACACGTGTCATCACCATAAGCGCTTGCGCTCAATGATCAGCGCAAAACACCTGACAAATGCAACGCATTTCTTTTACTAAAGGGCCAGGCCCAAATCAGAAAGGCCTAGCAGGCCAAATTAAATTGCAATGCAATAAAAAAGGCAGAGCCCAAACAAAATTGATGCTCTGCATCATTTATAAATGGGCAGAGCCCAAACAAATAATAAATAATGCAATGCATTATTTTAAAAGGGGCAGAGCCCAAATAAAGGTCCAACAGAGACCAAGATTAATGCTATGCATTATTAAAAACGGGGCCAAACCCTAGCATAGGCCTAATAGGCCAAAAACAAATAAAAGTGTTGAACATATTCTCAACTGGACTTAGCCCAATCATGGCCGTAAGTCCTGAAACTAAATTGACTGAGCGCAACTGCTCTCTTAAATCAATTTACATCCGGTTCGAGGGTACATCTCCGAACTCCTTTGACTCCTATCGTTGTAATTCTTCAACGACGTCAGAGAGGTGACGGGTCCCGACGACCATACATCATTATGGACCGAAACGTTCTTAAACTAATGTTGGACCGCAATGTCCTTAAACTACCAATGGACCGCAATGTCCCTAAACTATCTATGGACCACTACGTCCCTAAACTGGAACAATAGAGCCTCCAAATGCTCCTTTGCCGGATCTAAACGATCCCGTTTAAGTTGATCTTAGCCCCAAACACGGCTAACGTATCCTTAAACATTCAAATGGACCATAAAACTCCAAATCAACTTTGGTTCAAGGGTACATCTCTGAACTCCTCTGACACCTATCGTTGTAATCCTTCAACGTCGTCAGAGAGGTGACGGGTCCTGACGGCCATATATTAAATGGACCACCATGTCCCTAAACTGGAAATGGATCTAGACGATCCCGTTAAGTAGATCTTAGTCTGGAAATTAGACTAACGTATCCTTAACAAACGTTTAAGTTGATATTAGCCTCAAATATGGCTAACGTATCCTTAAACCAAAACCCAAAACCCAAAACCCAAATCTAAGAAAGTACGGATTTGGACTGATCCACGTCCTACGGGCGACGAAATAAATAGTCTCCGTATACAATCCACGGGCAACCACAAACAAAACAAACACCCACGACATGAAGTGAAATTCTGGAGAAGGAGAAAGTTGTTACCGCGATACGGTAGCGTAATTAACTGCAGGGGCTTGCGCCTGTAGGGAAGAGCGTCCCAACAATCAAAAACCCTTCAGGCGAGAGGGAATCTGACGAAATCTGCTGCATCGGCCGCATCCGTCTAAACCTCCGATACACGGTGCCATAAATCAACTTGGCATCTTCGGAGAGGTGGACGGATAAAACCAAATAGCATCTGTCCCGAATCTCAGGCAAGACGTCCTCACATCTCGGCCGCCGTTCGGAGGGGAACAACGACACGAAGTGAACTTCCGGAGTAGAAGAAAGTGATTATCGTGAAGCGGTAACGTAATTAACTGCAGGGGCTTGCGCCTGTAGGGAAGAGCGTTCCCACAATAAAAAAAACCCTCACAAACGAGGGGGATCTAACGAAGTCTGCTACAATGACCGCATCCATCCAAACCTCCGATATACGGTGCCATAAATCAATTTGGCATCTTTAGAGAGGTGGACAGATAAATCAAAATAGCATCTGCCCCCAAAATTCAGGCCAAACGTCCCGGTCGCGTTTTTTGGTGGTGAACAATATACACGGACCACAAGAGTTTGAAATATGTATTTACTCAGAAGGAATTAAACATGCGACAGATAAGATTGCTAGAACTCATGGCAAACTTTGACATCAACCTACAGTATCATCCTGGGAAGGTGAATATAGTTCCTGATGCATTTAGCTGCCAGCCATTAGCAATGAATCTCACTGCTCAGTGGAAGCTACAGCAGGAATTGCATGGAATGGAAATCGAAGTAGTTATGCCAGGTAACGCTTCAGATTTGATAAACTTACAAGTCTACTCCACTGTTGTCAATCAGATCAAAGCAGCTCAAGCAAATGATGTCAAGCTACAAAAGATCCGAGAACATGTAGAAAGTGGACTTCGAACTAACTTCATCATCCATGAAGATGGGTACTTGAGATATGAAAGTCGATTGTGTGTACCAAACTGTCCAGTTCGAGAAGAGCTGATGAAAGAAGCTCACAGCTCTTTTTATTATGTGCATCCCGGTGGTACAAAGATGTACAAGAATCTATGGCAACACTACCGATGGCATGGAATGAAGCGCGAAGTAGCCAGAAGCGTATCCAAGTGTTTGGTGCGCTCCAATTGGCTGTAGTCATATCTAGAGTCTCTTTCGAAGCTACGAACTCAGCATCTTCAATACCGTGTAGAAAACGTCTGGTCAAATACATCATCGGAAACTTGTCCAAGTCATAGAATTAATGCGCCTTCTCTCGTCCTTTCTCAATCGACTCACCATACGTCTGAGTGAGATCCCTTTCTAACTAAAACCAGTCAATTTGATGACCTCGAATTGGAGCATCTGAACGAACTAAATGTCCTAGTTACTTATCCAAGGATGACTAGCGATCGTCTACCACATCCCTACCTGTAAACTCATGCTGCATTAGTTTCAAAGGTCTGGGGGCGATGTCTTATCTCAACAACAGCTGGCTCGTCTGTCCGCACGATAGAAAATGCCTCAATCATCTGGAGTAGATAGTATGTCAATAGTCTTCACAATCTGGCTGGCCTCTAGCAATGGCCCGATCATCTAGTGTAGATCCCGAACGCTCGTGTCAACAAGAAATCCTAGTAGAATAATAAATCAATGCTTTTCGTGTGCCACCAGAATACATGTCCTCGTCCATGACGAGCTCGCTCTGACCGTATCTCTAGCTGCAACTCTCTCTACTCATGTAGCCAAGGTAGCGGAAATCACGATCCGATATCGATGAGGATAAATCATAGAAACTAAAAGGAATACAGTGCCTAAGAAATGTACATCCTAAAGCTACTTAAGCGGAGGAGCGTATCGTAAGTATGCCACCGAACATACACACGGTACGTTACTCTATTTAATTTACATACTCCATCAACCAAGGTCAACCTACGTGACGAAAGTTCGGGTTAATACCCCCTCAGCCAAGTCCAAGTTTCGTAAGGTCAAGCCTAGGTTCCGAAATATATATACGCCCTAGACTCCACATAGTCAAACCTAAACTCGAACCAAGGTTAAACCTAACGCTCTGATACCAACTTTGTCTTGACCCGGAAAAGGCACGTGACTGGTACTTGAATCACATGAAGTCTATAAGACCCCACCTAATCCAAGTAAGCCAAAAGCCCAGAAATCTAAATCTTTTAGGAAAAATAGTGGAGGTGAAGTTTTGAAATAAAGGTATAGTAAAATCAAGTTCTTTTTCTAAAGTATAAGTGATAACATATGAAAATGTAATATTTTGTATCTATCTTGAAAACATTTTCGTCATTTGAAATTTGGGCAGCATCTTCTTTATAAACTTTATCCCGAAAATAATACAAATAATAATAATAATAATAATAATAGGCATCCCCAAGCGGGAGCTAGCTCTTCACCAAATTGGCGGAAACAACCACGTAAATGATATATATACGACGCCTTAAGGCGATATCAACACAGAAAAGAAAGGAAACCAAACATCATCAAAGAAAACCAGCATAGAGAATAAATACATGAGCGCGACTCTAAGTCTGAAAGAATATATAAGTCGATGTTTCTAAGTCTACTAAATGTACAAAGTCTGGTTGATGGAGCTTTTAACTAGATACAACTGAATAAATATACCAATACAAATGGTGGTCACGATGCAAGTGAACCCTACCTACCAAAGCAATCACTCGAAAGAAAGCGGTGTACCAGCAAGCCGCAACGGATCCTATGCGGTCAAACCTGCAAGAAAATTGTGGCATAACAGGGGTGAGTTGCCAACTCATGAGTAGAAGATACCACCGAGTAGAAATCGAATGTATGACGATCTCCTAGGCCATACAATAATATAATAATAATACCATAACATCGAGTGGTAACAAAGGTAAAAGTATAAACATAAGTGTATTACCAATATACACGTGTCCGTGTCATAAAGTAATAACATGTCATGTGTATTATGTCTAAATGTATCATCCAACGTGTGTCCAGCAACGACACACTAAAATCATGATAAAACCTGAGTACCCAGTATCGACACTCGAAAACATCATGAAAACCATGTCCAACAGCGATACATCATCCTCATATCTCAGGCCCCGTCTGTCCGGATCGGCCCCATATCATCTGATCTTACGACTACGGTCGGTATCCTCCGGATATCCATCGCGCCAAACTACCACCGGTCGGTAATGCTCCCCTGCAGGGCTCAACGTCTCTCTATACGATCTTCTTGTCCCGGGGTACCGCACCGGGTCCACTATATATCCGCAGACGGTGTCTCCTCGCTCCTCGAATTGGGTATACATATAGCTCCAGAATCGAGAAAACTCATGGTGGACGCCACACATCATATCAAGGAAAACCGCATTTTTCTTTTAAAATGATCATAAGTTTTCAAAATTTACATGCGGTTTCCCAAATCCAGAAATCTCATGAAAAACGAAATCTTATACTCATGAGCCAATAATGAAACATTGAATACCGGCATAGAGCCAATTTACAGTGCCTAACTAGAATGTATACATGAATGCATGTTGCATCTAAATAAAAAATGCAATATCTAAACTAGCATGTGAGATCAAAAATGCTAAACAATAACTCTAAGATACAAATTATCAGATTGTATGAGTGAAGTAACGGTTGTCTAATGTGTACATGGTATGGCGATTACCGATGATGATGTGTGTGAGCCGGCAAGGAAGTGTACGTGTAACATGCGCATCATCGGTAATGGTGCATGTGTCGTAGCAGACAAGGTCATAACAGCGAATGTAAGAACATATATATGTATAAATGCAATGAAAACAATATGAACAAAACAGGAAAGTAAATGGTATACACAACAATATGAAATATATACCTATATACGAGCCATACAGTTATAGTATTTAAAATAGCACGAATCGGTTTTTTAGAAAAGTGGGGGTTACGGTGTTTTTGAGAAAAAAAGATACCATTTGAAAATCCGTAGCGTCCCTCGGATTTGTCTTTTGAAAATACATACGATTCGTTAGTTTTGAAAATAGGTATGGCTCTAATATTATGTTCTAACATCTACTTAAGTAATTAAAAGACTAAACTAGAAATCGAGTCGAAAGTAATTAGAATTCTATAGCATTTCCGAGTTGATGTATCTAGTAGTCGGCGATCCAGCTTTATAGCATCACGTACAGTATAGTCCATCGTACGGTATTCTCAGGTCAAGAGTGCGGATCAATCATCATATGTGTGTGTGTGTGTATATATCATATCATATCTCATACGGTATCATCCGTCGTACGATATCCTCAAATCAAGAATACGGGTCAATAATTATATATGTATCATATCTCGTATGGTATCACCCGTCGTACGGTATCATAATCAAGGGTATGGATCTAAGGTCACGTACATTCTATTATTTCATCAAGTCACATGTTATCGTATGTTATGTGTGTATATCGCCCAATGATCATTTAATCTATCATATCATATACGATGTCTCAACTCAAATCATATATCATAATCTCTTGAAATCATGTCCGATCATATCGACTCATATCCATCTAATATACCATATCCTCATCTCACATGTATGTGTGTGTGTATGTGTGTGTGTATAAACACACACACACACACACACACACACACACATACATATACATATACACACATCTTATACCAAGTGTGTGGGTGTGTGTGACAACATATATCCTAAAGGTTCACGACTAAGATAAAAAAGGCTAAGGGTATACCTTCCTATGAGTGCTCTTATTCTAATCTTACGGTCTCCTAGAACCCTATTTGTTATGTATCCATATCTAACATTTGACATAAATTTATAACTATATATGAGCATCCTAACCTACGGTTGCGGGGGTGTTATACGCCATCCATCCGACTTTCCCCGTAGATATACATCTACTCACATATGATTCTCGCTTTAGCCGAAGTCGATGAATTCCATGCTCTCCTGTGTCGTCCCGAAGTCCGTGCGGAGGTACCTATAGTTCAAACACGTCGTATCGTAAACAAGAATCGAATATGAAAACCGATACGGTATGCGAAAGGTACATAAGTTAGTTACTACGGTCAGAACAACCAAACATCTCTCAACATAGACGTACAAACGTCAAATGACCGAGTCAAAACTCAAATATCAAAACACAAGTTAATAAAAGTCACAAAACAAAAAAATCAACTTGAGAAAACACTTCCAGATTTTACCTTAGGTTGAATTTGGTAATTTTGCATATGTGGTAGGTCTAATTAACAGATAAAGGAGCTATGGACCAAGCACAAACCCTATTACTCATACCCAGGTCACAATTTGCGGCCAGATTGGTTTTATTTGCGGCCAAGAGTGGGAATTGGGGTCTCGGGTCTCAGGGGTAGCTTTCTATGTGCCTGCTTGTCTCACTGTATTTGCTAAATAATTTTCAGAGCTTACAAGCTATAGCAAATCCTAATATCTCATCACATTTTCCACAAAATCCGATATCGGCCAATTCCAAGTTCATGTTTTAGGGATTTAGTCTCAAGTTTAGTCCACAACCGCCGAAAACGGGAGACAGAACCGCATAGATCGTCTTGCTTGAATTTGGGGGCAGATGCTATTTGGATTTATCCTTCCACCTCTCCGAAGATGCCAAGTTGATTTATGGCGCTGCGTATCGGAGGTTTGGATGGATGCAACTATTGTAGCAGACTTCGTCAGATTCCCCCTCGTTTGCGAGGGGTTTTTGATTGTGGGGACGCTCTTCCCTGCAGGCGCAAGCCCCTGCAGTTAATTACGTTACCGCATCACGGTAACCACTTTCTCCTGCACCAGAAGTTCACTTCGTGCAGTGTGTGTTTGTTTTATTTTTTGGTTGCCCGTGGATTGTATATGGAGACTAATTTTTGTTGTCGTCTGTAGAGCGTGGATTAGTCCAAATTCGTATATTCTTAGATTTGGGTTTGATTTGATTTAAGGATTGTTAATCTTGTTTGCGATTAAGATCAACTTAAATGTTTGTTGAGGATACGTTAGTCTAATTTTAAACTAAGATATACTCAACAGGATTTTTGGGATCATTCAGACCCAAAAAAAGAGTGTTTCGGCTTGATTGTTTTAGTTTAAGGACGTTAGGTCCATTGTTAGTTTAAGTACGTTGCGGTCCATTGAGTTGTTGGTTGTCGGGACCCGCCACCTCTCTGAAAACGTTGAAGAATTACAACGACATATATCATAAGTGTGGACAGATGTACCCTTGAACCAATGAATATTCACCAGAATATTGGTAGTCTTGTTTGGGGCTAAGACCAATTTGGACAATAAAGAGCGCATGGGCTCGGTTGATTGGGAGTTTGGCCAACTTGGGCTCTGTCCACTCAGTCTTTGTAATTTCATTTTGAATAAAGTGTTAAACACTTGCTTGGGTTTAGTCCCCTCTCTGTGTAAACAATGCTAAGCATTTATATGGGTTCTGATGCCCACACTTTTTTTTATGGAGTGTTAAATACTCTTTATGGTGTTGGGCTCTATTTGATGAGTTCAGAGCACTTTCTGTTAAACAACGTCCACGTGAGGGGCATGTGGGATGCTTGGCACTGAGTGCCGACCACTGAGTGCTAAGCACTCCTTATTGAGCAGCGCCCACGTGAGGTGCTTGGCGCAGATCGCCAAACATTGAGTGCTAAGCACTCTTTATTGAGCAGCGCCTACGTGAGGCGCTTGGCGCTGAGCGCCAAACATTGAGTGCTAAGCACTCTTTATTGGGCAGCGCCCACATGAGGGGCACGTGAGGCGCTAGGCGCTGGTTTTTTCTTCGTGTTTTATGTTCTGAAGAATATAATTCTCTGTTCTCCCCTGGATCTTCGATCCCTAAGAACAAATTCATCCCCATGAGAATTAAATTTTCATTTATGGGAGACTTGTCTCATGGATCTCAGATCCAGGGGAAAGAACTATGTTCTTTATGAGAGTTAAACCCTTGGATATACAGATGAGATGCTCTGATCTCTATTACTTGTATTTACCTCGAAGAAAGTTCTTCTTCTTTCTTCTTTCTTCAAGCTTTCTTTTTGCTTGCTCTCTTTTTTAAACTTGAAGTTTATGTGGGGGTTCTTCTCTGCATGAAGTCCTGGGTCCTTTATATAATAGAGCTAGATTTGTTGATTTAGTTAAGGAAATCTCTCATTGAGAGATTTTTAATTGATTTGGGGATTTTATTCACCGTTGGATCTTTGATCCAAGAACTTCTGTTTTACAGAAAATATTTTTCTTGTTTTTAACAATATTGGGGAAATATTTTCCCATACAGAGCTTATTCTGTAGCTTGGTGATTTTTAATCACCATTGGATTTTTAATCCAACGGTGCTCTGTTTTACAGAGAGTAATTTTTCTCGTTTAGAAATATTTGAGGAATATTTCCTCAATAGAATTTAATTCTGTATTTTGATGATTTATTATCCCCGTTGGATCTTTGATCCAATGACAGAGAACTTTTTATTCCTGGCACCGGCGCCCTCGTGCAAGGCACGTGAGGCACTGCCTCAGAGTTTTTAACTCTTGGCGCTGCCTCAGAGTTTTTAACTCTAGGCATTGGCGCCCTCATGCAAGGCACGTGAGGCGCTGCCTCAGAGTTTTTAACTCTCGGCGCTGGCGCCCTCGTGCAAGGCACGTGAGGTGCTGCCTCATTACTGAAGGTGTTTTTTCACCTTCTTTCTCCGCTTTTCCTGATTCAAACTTCTCTTTCCTAATTCCTTCTTTTAACAGAGCTTGGAAATAGTTCCATCATACACAACATTTTCTGTGCCTAGACTTAAATGTCTCCCTTCATAATCTAAAGCGATGCTTCTCTTCTCTCTCACTTTCAGAGAATCATTTTAACAGAGAAGAGCTATGGCTTGTAATCGTCCACATGCTCGCCGACAGCCATGGGAGGTGCCTATTGAGAAAATTGTTCCTCATTTTGCTGCACTCTTAGTGAACCCTACTCTTACGGATGACCAATGCGATATGGTGCTACACGAGCTCTTGACTCGTAGAGGATCTCCTCTCCTCATTAGCTCTATTTGGCTCCAGATGTTCTTCTTGTCCGTGATCGATGATATTCCTCATCATCCAACGGAGATGACTATGGCAATGCTCGACGCAGCGGAGGACAAGATCGAGTGCTTTCATGAGGCACTTTTGATTACCACGGCGCTGAGGGATCACTCTGTTCAGCTGCTAAGCCAGATACAGACTCAGTGGGCCATCATGTCTGCCTTCACTGATGGGCACGGTGTTGACCGATGGGGAACGACTCTTAGTGAAGATCGCTGCTTTGCCATGGTGGAGAAGGCAGAGAGGGGGTTAGAGAATTTTTTCCATAGTTTTGTGAACCCCTGTACTTTCGATCCTATGTATGGTGATCTATTTCCTGTAGAATAAAATATTCAATTAAATGCTTTCTTTTCGTCATTGACCACCAAGTGCTCCCTTTCTAACACCTGTTCATCCTCTGATGTATGTATGTGCGTATATGAATGAGCCCGATTTCACACATATTTGTAAACGAAAATTAAATCGGTGTAAACAGGAACAAATAGCTCTTGGCCGAAGATTTTGGCGGGAACAAATGCCCCCACTACTTTACCCATGTACGTGGGTGAAGTAGTGCAGAGTTAAGCATGGCCATGGAATTGAGGGCCTAGGAGACAAGTTTAGGGTCTTTGTAGCCTAAGAATTTTTTCATCATTATGAGCCGTAAGGGTCTCAATAAGGTTTTTTTTCTCCCTACAAGTCGAGAGGATCTCATAGGTGCATATTCTCCCTAGAAATCATGAGGATTTCTAAGTGTTCATTACCTCCGTGATTCGTAAGGATCTCACTCGGGTATTTTTCCTTACGAATCGTGAGGATCCTTAAGTAGCTTCTTTATTTCATTGGCGAATGTGGTTTTGGCAAGTGTGGCCCGTAGATAGTCCATCTTGACCCCCTTGTAGGACAGCGATGGCTTAGGAGACAGGATTAAAGTTCTGCCGCCTAAAACTTTTCAACTTTATGAGCTGTAAGGGTATCATAAAGACTTTTCTCCCGACGAGTCAAGAGGATCTCGTAGTTGTATTTTCTCCTTAGGAGTCGTGAGGATTCCTAAGTGCGTTTTCTCTTGAGAGTCGTAAAGATCTCACAAGAGAATTTTTCCCTTCTACAAGTCGAGAGAACTCGTAAGTGGTTGTTTCCCTCCTTGTCGATATTCGACTTTGGAGAGTGTGGCCCGTGAATAGTATGCAATAATCCATCTTGGACCTACTTACAGGGCCCCAGTGCTTAGGAGACAGGTTGATATCCCCGTTACCTAAGGCTTTTTCCTACGAGTCGAGATGTTCTCGTAGGAACATTATTTTCCCCACGATTCGAGAAGTTCTCGCAAGGATGTCCTAACATCACAGTTAACTCCTGCTAATAGAAGTGCGTTAGGGTCTGTGGTACTAGGGTTTTTTACCCGTCGTACCGTCACGTGGGCCGATATATTCCCCGATATGCAATCTTGCTATTTGAGTAGCCCCGCGACTGTCGTGTTTCTGATCCCTTCGGAGTCTAGACAAGACGTCTTCAAGTAATCTTCCAGGTGAAAGTCGAAAGAGAAAGCGTTAGGGATATTCCATGCTGCTTTTTACTTAAGGTTAGGCTCAGTTTGGGAGCCCCGATGAGTCATGACCGCTCCGTGCTGGTGTGGTATGATCTCTGATAGTATTTCAGGTCTCATTTGAGTTGCCGTCAAGACCCTGAAGCTAAGGATTTTCCTTGGCTTCGTTTGTTGACATTGTGTCTGCAATATTGCGACGAATGTCGAGGTTGTCTCTAGGTTGTCTGTAAACCGTCGAGATTTGGAACTAGGGGACTTTGCCATGGCTCCGTTGTTTTATTGACGCGTCTGCATTTTGCTGGAGGGAGGGAGCACGCTGTTGTTGATCTCTAGGCTGTAGATGTTGCCATCAAGACTTGGAACTAGGGACTTTACCATGGCTCCGTTTGTTTTGATGTCGCGTCTGCATCCTGCTGGAGGGAGGAAGCATGCTTTTGTTGATCTCTAGGCTGTAGATGTTGCCGTCGAGACTTGGAACTAAGGACTTTGCCATGGCTCCGAGGTATTCTCTAGGATTTCTGTGAACCGTCGAGATTTGGAACTAAGGGACTTTTCCGTGGCTCCGCTTTGTTGATGTCGCGTCTGCATCCAGTTGAAATGAGAAGAAACGCCGTCGTTGATCTCTGGACTGTAGATGTAGCCATCGAGATCTGGCTTCCTTTTGACGAATTCCGGTGGGGCAATATGGTTCCCTTTTCGTTTGTACCCATGGATTGTATACAGGGGTCAATGTGATCTCACATGTAGGGCAAAAGTTTCATTTCATCATTTTTTTATTTCCTTCCGCAACGCTCTATCATTTCAGCTTCTTATACCGCAAAAGTCGCGATTGCCCAATCATTTCGGCTATTTTTCGCGGTGCCCAATCATTTCGGCTATTTTCTTTTTACTTGCTGCTTTTTATTGCGAGTTGCCCAAACATTTCGACTATTTTTATATGCATATATTTTACTCGCTGAATTTTATTGCGAGTTTCCCCCATCATTTCGGCTATTTCATATGCATGTATGGCTCGCTGATTTTTATTACGAGTTTACAACTTGAGATCTGATACCAATCTTAACATCAGCATCGCTGCGACTGGAATATAGTCAGGAGCGAATCATCATTTGCCGTGAAAGGACTTGGAATTTGATACCAACTTAGGCATCAGCATCGCTGCCACTGGAATGTTGCCAGGAGTGAATCATCATTTGCCTTTGCTAATTTGAACAAAGGTGGCTTAGCAAACAGGGTTAGGATCCTGCCGACCAAGGCTTTTGACTTCATGAGCCGTAAGGTGTTAGTTATATGTATGCCCTAGAGGCCATTACTGTACATAGGATGTATATTGTAGTGGATGCTGGGACATATATAGGGAGGACTTTCTTGCTCGACATGATAGTATGCTATCTGGTTACTCTTTACCTTAACGTGTATACTGTTCGTCTCTCTGTTACATGTTGGTAAAGCCCTTAGGATGTGTACTTGACTACCTGGACTATGATGCAGATCATACTAGTGGGGACATGGTAGTCCATAAGTACATCCTTCAAGGTCCCTAGTCGTGGGTGTATCGAGACGGGGCATCGATATACCAGAGTAGACTAGCGTATACCTTCTCGACCCATACAGATGGGCGATGGATGATCCCATATCCATTGGTGTTTGACATCGGAGATGATATACGGGTGCTCAGTAGAGACTGGGTACACTGGACGGACTCGCCGAGAACTCCCAGATGGTATTATACCTCACGTCAGATGGCAGTTCTCTGGTGACACTGGTACAGAGTAGTCTGTTGACCCGAGATCGTCATAGAGTCTTGTGTGGTTCCCACTGTGCTTTGATTTCCACCTTACCACAAGCCGTAAGCGGTCTGCTAAACGTAACGGCCACCCGGGTATTGAGCGATCAGAAGATCGACGAGCAAGCCCGCTCACACTCCAGTGAATCCAACGAGTAACACTACCGTACAGTCCGGTCTCGTCGTCTGATATGTCGCATATCTTGCCAAGGGGTGGTAAACGTCAGACCCCAATAGCTCGATAAGTCGTGTCGATATGAGGTCTATAACAGTTCAAGAAACTACTGGTAACACTTACCAGTAAATCTCAGCAATCCTGGCCAGGGATTTCCGGTTATAGCCAATCGAACACAGCGCAACATCAACTCCCTATACCGGGAGAGACGAATCCCCTCCTATCGCTCATTGCCTCCATGTGATTCGGGACTGTACCCAAAAACCACCGTTTTGCACGCCCTCTTGGACGTGGTAAGATGAAAATCAAAGCACAGTGGGAACCATACAAGACTCTATGACGATCTCGGGTCAACAGACTACTCTGTACCAGTGTCACCAGAGAACTGCCATCTGACGTGAGGTATAATACCATCTGGGAGTTCTCGGCGAGTCCGTCCAGTGTACCCAGTCTCTACTGAGCACCCGTATATCATCTCCGATGTCAAACACCAATGGATATGGGATCATCCATCGCCCATCTGTATGGGTCGAGAAGGTATACGCTAGTCTACTCTGGTATATCGATGCCCCGTCTTGATACACCCACGACTAGGGACCTTGAAGGATGTACTTATGGACTACCATGTCCCCACTAGTATGATCCGCATCATAGTCCAGGTAGTCAAGTACACATCCTAAGGGCTTTACCAACATGTAACAGAGAGACGAACAGTATACACGTTAAGGTAAAGAGTAACCAGATAGCATACTATCATGTCGAGCAAGAAAGTCCTCCCTATATATGTCCCAGCATCCACTACAATATACATCCTATGTACAGTAATGGCCTCTAGGGCATACATATAACTAACAATCTCCCACTTGCACTAGGGCCATCTGTAGCAGTGGTTGTAGTAACTCATACTCAACCATCCCATAAAAATCTCTCTCTGGGAATAGGCCTTCGTGAGTGGATCCGCCGTGTTTTCCTCTGAGTCTACTCTCCTAACCTCGATCACCTTGGAGATCAGCCATCTCCATGATCAGGTGATACTGCCTTAGGATATATCTGGATCACTGATGGGAAGGACGTTCCTTGGCATAAGCCACAACTCCATTGTCACACAATGGGAGGAACGAAGTTCATCTCATGAACAAATATACACCCAGACTTCCTCTTTGGTAGCGTCTTAAGTAGCGATGTATCCAGCCTTTATCGTCTAGTATGCCACGGTATTTAGCTTGGAACTCTTCCAACATACCGTCCCTTTACTGAGGGTAAAGACAATGCCTGTGACTGACATTCAGTCGTCCTTATCACCCTGGAACCTTTCCAGTGATTCTCCCCAGGATCGATTGATACCATCTCACTACAACTAGTGAGTATCCTAATATCCATTTAGATTTATCTCATAGATCCAAAACCCAGGACTTAGTAGATATCATTTTTGATCCTATATGGAGAATCCTTGTGATAAGCGGAGATTGACCGAGCGTAGCATAAGAAACTCCTTCCCTATCAAGAGTATGTCATCCACGTACTCTACGAGGATCACTACCATACTCCCTACTACCTTTTTGTATATACAAGGTTCATATACCATTTTGATGATGTCAAACTGTTTGACTAACTCATCAAAACAGATGTTCCAACTCCACGATGCCTGCTTTATCATATAAAACATCTTACACACGTTTCCGCTGCTCCCACTGTCTACGAGGCCCTCTGGCTGTGTACTTATAGACGCACTCTTCTAAAACATCATTTAGAAAAGGAGTCATGGCACCCCACCACCAGATATCGTAGTCATGGTATGTAGCCGTGGCAAGTAGGATCTGGACGGACTTAAGCATAGCTACTTAGAAGAGGTTTCATTATAATCCATACCTGGTCAATGATGCAAACCTTTAACAAGTCTAGCTTTGAAAGTCTCAACTTTTCCATCTACACCAAGTAATCTTCTCAAGATATACTTACTTCTGATGGGGATTTAACCCTTTAGATATAGCAACCAAAGTCCATACTTTGCTGGTGTATAAGGATTCCATCTCAGATCGCTAAGCATCTAGCCATTCTTACAGAGTCCTACTCCTGATGGCCAGCTCGAAACCAGTTGGGTCATCATCTCATGATGCATTCCTCGCTCCCACTGTCATAGAGAAACCGTAGTAACTCTCAGGTGGGTGAGGAACCCTACTAGATCGGCGGAGAGGCTGAGGTTCGTTGGAATCTACTGAATCCTTTGGTTCTGTCAAATCATCAGCTGCAGTTTGTATAGATGGAACATTTCCAGTTCTACACAACTGACCTTGCCTCGAGCTTGTCCGGATTTTTCTTTTAGACATAGGCCGGACAACCCCAAATCTTAACTAACTTAAGATATGGGCTCTTCCCTTTCCATATCACATATGAAGTGGTAGGCTACTGATTTGATTTGAACCTAATTCAATAGGTATGCAGCTGCTCAAGTGCATAACCCCCTAAAAGGAAATAGGTAACTCAGTAATACTCATCATAGAGCGCACCTTATCATATAGGGTGTATTTGCTCCGCCCCGATATACCATCGTGCTATGGTGTATACGGAGGAGTAATTCTGAGAGAGAATCTCATTCTCCTTTAGAAAAGTCTAAGAATTCCGTGCTCAAGTATTCTCCTCCTTGATCTCATCATAGGACATAATACTTATACCCGTATTTTGGTTCTCTACTTCTAAATCATATTCTGTGAATATCTCAAAAAGTTCGGACTTGTGTTTCAACTGGAACATATGTCTGAATCTTGAGAGATTATCAGAGAATGTAATGAAGTACAAAGAACCGGTCTTGGCATGTGTAGACAGGGGACCTACATACATCAACATGTATCATCCCAAGAGTTCACTAACTCTTTCTCTGTTTCCAATAAACAGAGCTGGTGTCATTATATCTTTGTGACATGACTGACAAGTTTTCACAAGATGTAAATTCAAACATATTTAAATATGCATCTTTGTGCAACTTAGCTAGTCGGGTCGTATTGATATGACCTAGTCTACAATACCTCAAGAAGGATTCGTTCATTTCTGAACTCTTCCTCTTGTGTGTGTTCCGAATACTAAGAACTGTAGTTTGATTTAGAACTTCAATGCTTTTAGATAACGTGCCTGAACCGATCAACTTTTGATATAGGAAATGTTCAAAACATTATCCAACAATACAAAATTTTATCATTTCTTTACTAATAAAGAGACTGATATGATTTTGTATTTCAGGTTCGGTATCTAATAACATTCGTTCAGAATCAATGTATTGGTAATACAGGGTGACGGTGACCAACAGACTTGGCTGCAACACTTGCGCCGTTTTCTGCCTCATGAAACTTATCACCCGTTCTCAGTTTTTCTACCCTTTTGTAGCCCTATGTAACAGATTACACATCTGGGATCCTGATCCGGTATCATATACCCAGGATGCGGAGGATACTGAGAAACAGTTCTTTGTAATGAATACACCCGAAGATGATGCATCAGCATGCACTCTCTTCGTTTGGGCGGCACGGGAATTCTGGTAATCCCCAATTTCCTGCTCTGTCTTATAACAATTATAAGTTGGAGCGGGACCAACGTTCCCCAGCTCAGTATAACAAGCGGGTTCGGTCAATTATCCGTTTTATTATCTTGATTAAGGCGTGATATGGTCGCTACCTGGAGAGAGAGAGTAGAAAACACTCAGCGTGCGCTCTTGCAAGAATAGATTGGTTATTATTTTATCTAATCAGGATGGCTCTCACTATTTTTATCAAATCTTCCTTCAAACCCTAAAAGGAAAGACTAGCCGGGATTAATTACACACTACAAGTTCGCCAATCTTTCAGCCAGGCCAGTTTCGGTACTTTGAGGGAGGTCCCCCGTGCTTTCGCACGAACCTAATTAATGTAAACCTCGTTTTCCCAGAGGCGTAACCCCGTTAACACCTTTCTAGACACCTACTTGATCGGCTAATTGCAATGTATAAAACTCTCCCAGGAGTAACAATTACTCGCAGCGGGTATCGGGATCCAACTATCTCATAGAAGGTATGCAATCTCATTGCAATTCAACACTTGAAATTCCCGATAATATTTTGCCCCTAGCGTGCTATGACCTTGACGCAGGCCTACAAACCATAGTGCGCTAGTCAAGTTCAACCCGTCATTTCCTGATTGAATTAAACCCACCCGAACGACCCTTGACGCAGGCCAACAAAGTCGCACGACTACCCTAATCCAATCTGCATCATATGCATAAGCAGATAAATACTAGTTAGCTACCGCACACTACGCCTTGACGCAGGCCAACAAACGCAGCACGAATACTAACTACTACTTATCTGAAATGACGGAGGGCTACGACAGGTTTTTCTGAAAACCTATTGCGTAATGAACTTGATATCGTTGTAAGATCGAATGAATTTTGAAATGGAGTGTTTTTTAGGCTTTTCTAGTTTTGCTAAAGGAGTCACTCCCGGTGAAGGGATCGTCGGTCTTTTCCTCGTCGAATGAGGTACGGGATATATCATATATATCACTGTGCAGTGCAAAAACTCTTAAAAGCAATCAAAAGACAAACCGAGTGTGTAGCATCTGCCAGTTATTGCTAAAGGAGTCACTCCCGGTGAAGGGATCTCGGTCCTTTCCTTATCGAATAAGGTGCAGGATATATCACATATACCGCTGTGCAAAGCAAGAACTGTAGCTACCTGTTTTATTTTGAAATTCGATTCTACAACATCTTAGGTTTCTTCTATTTCATTAATCACATTAATGAAGTCCCATCATTTAAGTACCTAAACATCACAGATAAATACGACGTACACTTATGCCATCCGCATTCGCCTCGATGTCCCCTCGTGCACCGTTAGGTTAGGTAACTAACGGCAGAGCAGGGCAGGGCTAGCACGGGTGTAAAACATAAGTAACATCTATATAATATATCATATATACTATATACAGTATCCATCACAGAACATCACATGATCACATCACAGATATCACAGCAGAAGAATCATATGAAATATTGGATATACTAGGACGTCCGTGTTTTCAATACGAGCCAGTATAAAACACGGATTCCACGATCGTGATGAATAGCCAATCCCACACCCCTAAACCCCTACGAGAGCGGCAAGCAACCCTACCAATTCTAAGGTTAGGAGACCCGGACTCGACTCCTCGAGATAGTCTCCCACTGGACCCTAGAACCCGGTTACTTATGCTCCCCTCCTTGGGTCTATGCTAATGCGGAAAAGTAAATAATATACAAAAGGTGACAACTTCCGCAACCTGGAAGCGCCCTAAAAAAAAGAATATTACATACAAGTTTTTACATGAATGAAAATGAAAAACACTCATCTCACATAAAAAAAACCCCGGCTATTCGAACACGACGATCCAATATAACATATCCAGCAACACATAACATCACATGTCATCAACGTAAGTAAATATGCACATCCCAATTGTCGTTGACATATAGCAACGAAACCGGCGATATCACATATTAAACTTACGGTCACAGAAAAGAAAGTGTAAAACTACAACAGTTGGAATCCGCAACCTCTTTAGACATCGCATGCCTAATCAAATGAAATACTTAGACATCACATGCCTAACAATTATAAACCCCGCATTTTAGTCTCATTATCGAAAACACTTTTCAATATCAAGTCGGGCAATTCAACAGGATTCCCGACATTCTGATCGAATGCTCGTCGCAAACTTCAGTAGGCGGCCGCATCCCGTTTGCCGTCGACGAAGTGCACCAAGGCGGAACACCGCTGCCGCGAGCACCCGAACGGATGCTTTCGGCGACGGGGTTCTCCTACAGTCACTTGGTCGGGGCTATGGGTGAGGTTGTCTATTAAGTTTTCCCGACGAGTATCCGCGTATGCTACGTGATTGCGACGGACTTTTGATCACATCAAAATTCTGTGGCAACCGATCAAGTGAGACTAAAGTGCTAGATTTATAACATTCATTCAGTTATCTCATAACTACTTGTGAATTCCAATTATTGTATCACATTCCAGATAAACAGAAAATGTTAAACTTTCCGATCGAACATTCAAACACCCAAGTTTTCCCGTAACAGATCAACACATGAAATAAGTCTAACAACATTCAGTTCGTGCCTCAGTACCAACGGTCCAGCCGTAGAAGGGTCAAGCCAACGCCTCACATGTGGCACGCCGTACTGCCCCAAACCCGAAGGTTCAAAGGGCAGTTCAAGACGGTCACATAATCGAGTTAAGGTTTGTTATCTTCTAGAGGGACCATCGCATTACTTGCACTACTTAGAACGTCATTAAACTACGGAAAGATCCAACACTTGGAAATTTCCCGGCAGGGGAAAAAGTGGGTATTTTTATCCGGTCGAACTTTTTAACATATTCTAAAGTTATCCGGAAAAACACATAGACAAAATTAGATAATCCGATCGAATCTCCGAACTCCTAATACAACCCAGAAAACTCAACTCCAGAGTCAGATATAAAAATTCCCAGAAAATACAGGAACAAAATATAAGAGTTACTGTGCAAAAATCAATGGGAGAAGCGACAAAGTTGCCGCGGAACCGCCGCAATAGCCATGCTATTGCCGCGGTTCCGCCGCACTTTTATGGAATCAGGGTGTCGAAATTCACAGTAATTCTTAGATATTCCTGCTGGTTTTTCTGCATATTTTTAATCTGGAAAAAACCCAGTTTTTGAAAAATGTACAGAGAGCAACTTTGAAGTTAGGGTTTCGGTTCGTTCGGATTTCAAACGTCGTCTACACTTCGCCTAAGGCTCTAGCTAGGATTTGATACCACTGTAGGGTTCCTAGGCACGCTAATGAGGTCTCACAAGGCATCAACCATGCCAATTTCTAATTTTACGGTGCCGAGAAACCCTAGACTAGATCGTTAACTAGAATTTTAGGCGAAACTACGAGCTAGTTAACAACTTAACTAAAAGTAAACGGAAATACAACCTTTGTAGATCCAGTCCTCCACCTCCATGGCTCCGTGATGAAGTCCCCTCACTGTACAAATCGAATCTTGGACTCTAGTGTCGGCTTCATCGGAGAAATGGGCGGGCTAGGTCATCGACTACGATGCCGAAGATGATCTACGTCGAGGCATCACAAGATCAAGCTCCCACTTCACCAAGTCATGAAACTTGTGAAGAAAACACCCTATACTACTTGGCAAGAGGTAGAGGATGAAGAAATAGGAAGTGGGTTTACTTTAGAATTGGATTTCTCACTCATTTTCACCAAATCACCATTGATGGTTGCTAGCTTTTTCTTCTTGAAGAAGAAGAAGAAGAAGAATAAAATATTATGATGAGTTAATTAAAATACAAAAGAAAATCAATACTTATCATAATATGAACCATGGTTATGTGTAGAGAATTGACTAAGGTTAGATGAATGGTTAGGGTTAAGCATGAAGACAAAATGGTCACTTTGGTCAAAACTTCATGAAGCTTCAACAAGCTTCAAGAATGAAAGCAACCATTTTTTTTTCTTATCCCATTTCTTTTTATTCCAAATTAAAAAGATAAATGAATGAATAAATAAAAACCCTAACCATTTACTTAACCAAGGTTTAATTCTTTACACAAACCCTAGCATGCATGTATCATCAAACATGATACAATCAAGTGCACAAAAATATATATCACATATACAATGTGCACTTCAAGTGAGAAAATCCATTTAAAGTGAACCAATATTAGTTAATGTAAAGTGATATATCAAATATATAATTATACATTAAATCATTAAATCAACACTTGATTTAACGACCCGGTCATATCGCATATAACCGACTAATATCAATAGTAACAACTTATCGAATCAACACTTGATCCGATAACCCGGCTATATCGCATATAACCGATCAATGTCACAAATCGCGAGAATCAAATACAGTATCACATACTGGTATTATTCTCGGTCCCGCACATATCTCATATGTGCTCCTATTTCGTTTCGCTTGAGCCAGGAAACCTCTGTGTAGGACTCTAAAGACTCGTCAATACGCCGGCATCAGATGATGATCATATCAAACATCCACAAGCCGCACAAGTTTCATGACTTGGTGAAGTGGGAGCTTGATCTTGTGATGCCTCGACGTAGATCATCTTCGGCATCATAGTCGATGACCTAGCCCGCCCATTTCTCCGATGAAGCCGACACTAGAGTCCAAGATCCGATTTGTACAGCGAGGGGACTTCATCACGGAGCCATGGAGGTGGAGGGCCGGATCTACAAAGGTTGTATTTCCGTTTACTTTTAGTTAAGTTGTTAACTAGCTCGTAGTTTCGCCTAAAATTCTAATTAACGATCTAGTCTAGGGTTTCTCGGCACCGTAAAATTAGAAATTGGCATGGTTGATGCCTTGTGAGACCTCATTAGCGTGCCTAGGAACCCTACATAAGGGTCTCATAAAGGTGTTTCTCCCTACAAGTCGTAAGGATCTCGTAGGTGTATTTTCTCCTTAGGAGTCGTGAGGATTACTAAGTGTGTGTTCTCTTATAAGTCGTAAGGATCTTATAAGAGTGTTTTCTCCTTATAAATTGAGTGGACTTACAATTGTTGTTCACCCTATGAGGGCATTCCTCATCATTGGTGGGACTTGGTGAGGAGACGTTTATTTGTGCCCATGGATTGTATACAAGGGTCGATATTGAACCGTCTGTAGGGCAATTTGGGAAGTGTGATGGCTTAAGATCAGGTTCAGATCCCTATAGCTTAAGGCTTTTGAATCTTACGAGCCATGAGGGTCTCATAGGGGGAATTCTCCTTACGTGTCGTGATGATCTCGTAAGTGTAATTTCTTCTTAGAAATAATAGGTATTCCTAAGTGTGTTGCTCCCTATATGAGTCGTAAGGATCTCACGTAGGTATTTTCTCCTCACAAGGTCGAAAGAACCTTGCAAGTGCACATGAATTTTTTTACGAGTCTGCGCCCTTTCGGGTTTTCACAAACTCGCCAGCAATCCTGTTGTTTTTACTCATGAAGCCCTTCCGGGTTTTCATCCGTGCCCATTTCGCTTGTAGACGTACCGTTTTTTTTGTTTTTTCTTTTGACAACGAGATTGCACCTTTTCAGGTTTTCACAAGCTCGCCAGCAGCCCTGCCGTTTTTATTCACAGCGCCCTTTCGAGTTTTCATCCGTGCCCATTTCGCTTGTGGACGTACCGTTTTTTTTGAGCGATGAAACCATCGAAAATAGTTTCACCGCATGTGACCCATCTGTTTGCCGGTGGGATTTGAGTTGCAGTCCTCACCACTAGGACTCGTGGACTTGAGTTCCACTGTCGCTGTGTTTAAAGCGACGTACTTAGTTTAAGAACATTATGGTCTATTGTTAGTTTAGGGACATCTCGGTCCGTTGTTGAGCGTTGGCAACGAAGGTCGCTTTCCCTTTGCCCTTTTCATTCCGGAGATCTGTTTTTGAAGAGGACGGCCTATGTCCCATCTAGTCCATTTGGACCAGCTTGTCAATCAAGGCCTAGAAGGTGGTCGGCTTGAAGAACATCATAAATTGGGATATAGTTGCCTGAGGATCAAGGGTCCCTGTGAACATCACCACGGCAGGAGCTTCTTATATGCGCTGTTCGCATTTTGACCATAGGTTGCGCCACCGAATTGCGTATTGAACCCAGGTCTTTCCTGGTTTCACCCTGGCATTGATCAATGCCGTGATTGGGGTGCGCTCGCGAATCACTGTGTGAATAGTAATTCCATCTCCGTGAATTTTTTGATAGAATCATTTGGGATGTCAGAGTACCATTCAAATGCCGTCTTCGACAGGCTGCCAACAAACTGATGAAACGGCAGTTTGTCGTCTCCTCCAGTATTACCACACAGAGCTCTGAATTAATCAACGTGCTGGTGTGGATTGCCCGTCCCCTTATACACATGAAATTTAGGGATCGTATATCCTGGCGGGTATTTGATTTGGTCGTACCAGTCTGGATAAGGTCGCCCAGTTCTGACGACTTGGCCAGCCACTTCACTCGCTTAATGAGCTCGTATTTGTTGAGCTATGTAGTTATCAAGGGTAGCCTTGGAAATTGTCTCTTCTTGGGCTACTGAGACAGCCGAAGGAAGGTTTGACATTTCCCCTCTGTCGTCTTCGATGATTATCGGAGGGTCTTCGGCTAGAGGTTCCGGCTGGAGCATCATCCCTACCATGTCTTGGAACAGGAGCGCCATTTGCCTCATATTAGTGGCATGTTCCGCGGCCTCCTTATCCTTTCTCTCCAGCACCCTCCGCAGGAACTCCGTATCAGTCTCCTGATCTTGGCGTAGTTCAGACGATGTCTCCGGGCTTTCTTTCTGCCCAGTGAGTGTGCCATCTTTGTCAGCATCGTGGAGCTTCTGTTGTTGCTCCTGAGGTTTTGTCACAACCGTGTAAGTGGTCGATGACCCGTGGAAGTGCAGCTTTCCTCTTTCCCGGAAGCCACGTACACCATGTGTACTACCATGCCACCAGACTTGGGGCGTTTGAGTCCACTGCCTTTGAGATTTGCCGCATGTGGTGGTTGATTCTCTGGCCTTCTCTTTCCATGGGAGGCCGAAGTTAAGAGGACTGTTGTAGCAAGCACCCATGTAGACGATACCTTCCGTGGTATGACGGCGGGATGGTCCTCCTCCTGCCGAGCCTTCTTTTTCTCTAGCCGACGAGAGTAGTCTTTATCAATTACAGAGTCTTGGACTTTATGCCAGACTCTATGGATCTTGGAGGACAGCCACTGAGGGGGCTGCTCAGGCTTCGCCTGTACCACGTTATCAACCGGTGGCGGAGACATCTTTAATACAGCAGTCGGAGAGTTCTTTTGCACCCTCCTGAGAGGTTCAAAGATGTTCTCAGTTGGAACAGCAGTATCAATTTCCACCATTGGAGCTGGTAGGGTACGTCCAGAGGGTGATCCCCTAGCTTTTCTCACTCGGTGCCAGTGGTGACGTCGAGCATGTCTTGCGGATGGGATCACCTCAGTTGTAGAAGCGACCTCGTTATGCACTTTTTTTGATGAGAGGCTGCTGTTGGTGCCAGCCCGTTGAAGATTGATGTCTGTTGAGAGGGAACGTCTAACCTATCGAAGATTGACTTTCGGGTAGGGAAAGCACTTGTAATGACCTCACCCGCAGCAGGAGTTGGGAGGACTATCCTTTTTAGGATATCCTTCTCAGGTATCCCGAGCCTCTTTATGGGCCCACTTGAGATTAGGCTCAGCCTGTCGAAGACTGAGATGCTGGAATTGGACGACCCGTTGAGAGGGGCCGTGGTAGTTACAAGCCGATCGAAGACCGATTTCTTCGGGGCCTCTTGTGTTAGCACTGAAGCATTGAAGTTTATTGGCGGGAGCATAGTCCCGAAGAACAGTCCAGTGGTGGCTTGGGTCACCTGCTCCACTGGCATTGCAAAGATGGAGGCCGCTTGGGGCCCATAAGTCACTCCTCCAGCAGGGACGGAGTGGGAGTTGCTGTTGCAATTAATGCAGTTGGAAGCCATCGATATCATTTTCTCTTCTGCATAGGAGCAAGACACCAAATCTTAGTACCTCGAATCCAGGGGCAACCATATTAAACCGCGATTCGTTCGCGAACACGACACACGAAGTGTGGAGTGGAAAGAGGAAAAGGGTCCCACCGGGCGTGCCAGAATATGTTTACCGCCGAAAATGGGAGACGGAACCGCGTAGGCCGTCTTGCCTGAATTTGGGAGCATATGCTATTTGGATTTATCCGTCCACCTCTCCAAAGATACCGAGTTGATTTATGGCGCTCCGTATCGGAGGTTTGGATGGATGCGGCCGTTGTAGCAGACTTCGTCAGATTTCCCCTCGTTTGCGAGGGGGTTTTGATTGTGGGGACGCTCATCCCTGTAGTCGCAAGCCCCTGCAGTTAATTATGTTTCCACATTGCGGTAACCACTTTCTCCTACTCCAGAAGTTAACTTCGAGTCCCGTGTGTTTGTTTTATATTTTGGTTGCTCGTGGATTGTATACGGAGACTAATTTTTGTTGTCGCTCGTAGGGCGTGGATTAGTCCAAATCCGTATATTCTTAGATTTGGGTTTGATTTGATTTAAGGATCGTTAATCTTGTTTGAGATTAAGATCGACTTAAATATTTGATGAGGATACGTTAGTCTAATTTTAGACTAAGATCTACTCAACAGGATTTTTGGGATCATTCAGACCCAACAAAAGAGCGTTTTGGCTCGATTGTTTTAATTTAAGGACGTTACGGTCCGTTGTTAGTTTAAGCACGTTGCGGTCCATTGAGTTGTTCGATGTCAGGACCCGCCACCTCTCTGAAGACGTTGAAGAATTACAACGACATATATCATAGGGGTGGGGAGATGTACCCTTGAATAAATGAATATTCACCAGAAGATTGGTAGTCATGTTTGGGGCTAAGACCAATTTGGACAATAAAGAGCGCATGGGCTCGGTTGATTGGGAGTTTGGCCAACTTGGGCTCATCCCCCTCAGTCTTTATAATTTCATTTTGAACAAAGTGTTAAACACTTGCTTGGGTTTAGTCCCCTCTCTGTGTAAACAATGCTAAGCATTTATATGGGTTTTGATGCCCACACTTTTTCTTTTTCTTTTTATAGAGTGTTAAACACTCTTTATGGCGCTGGGCTCTATTTGATGAGTGCATAGCACTTTCTGGTAAACAGCGCCCACGCGAGGGGCACGTAGGACGCTTGACGCTAAGCGCCGATCACTGAGTGCTAAGCACTCCTTATTGATCAGCGCCCACGTGAGGCGCTTGGCGCTGAGCGCCAAACATTGAGTGCTAAACACTCTTTATTGAGCAGCGCCCACGTGAGGCGCTTGGCGCTGAACGCCAAATATTGAGTGCTAAGAACTCTTTATTGGGCAGCGCTCACGTGAGGGGCACGTGAGGCGCTTGGCGCTGGTTTTCTTCTTCGTGTATTATGTTCTGAAGAGTTCAATTCTCTGTTCTCCCGTGGATCTTCGATCCCCAAGAACAAATTCATCCCTACGAGAATTAAATTCTCATTTGTGGGAGACTTGTCTCATGGATCTCAGATCCAGGGGAAAGAACTATGTTCTTTATGAAGGTTAAACCCTTGGATATGCAGATGGGATGCTCTGATCTCTATTACTTGTATTTACCTCGAAGAAAGCTCTTCTTCTTTCTTCTATCTTCAAGCTTTCTTTTTACTTGCTCTCTTTTTTAAACTTGAAGTTTAGGGGGAGGTTTCTTCTCTGCAAGACTTGAAGTTCTAGGTCCTTTATATGGTAAAGATAGATTTGTTGATTTAGTTAAGGAAATCTCTCATTGAGAGATTTTTAATTGATTTGGGGATTTTATCCACCATTGGATCTTTGATCTAAGGACTTCTGTTTTACAGAAGATATTTTTCTTGTTTTTAACAAGATTGGAGAAATATTTTCCCATACAGAGCTTATTCTGTAGCTTGGTGATTTTTAATCACCATTGGATTTTTAATCCAATTGTGCTCTGTTTTACAGAGAGTAATCTTTCTCGTTTAGAAAGATTGGAGAAATATTTTCCCATACAGAGCTTATTCTGTAGCTTGGTGATTTTTAATCACCATTGGATTTTTAATCCAACGGTGCTCTGTTTTACAGAGAATAATCTTTCTTCGTTTAGAAAGATTTGAGGAATATTTTCTCAACAGAATTTAATTCTGTATTTTTATAATTTATCATCCCCTTTGGATCTTTGATCCAATGACAAAGGGCTTTTTAGTCCTGGTGCCGGCACCCTCGTGCAAGGCACGTGAGGCGCTACCTCAGAGTTTTTAACTCTTGGCGCTTCCTCAGAGTTTTTAACTCTCGGTGCTGGCGCCCTCGTGCAAGGCACGTGAGGTGTTGCCTCAGAGTTTTTAACTCTCGGCGCTGGCGCCTTCGTGCAAGGCACGTGAGGTGCTGCCTATTTACTGAAGGTGTCTTTTCACCTTCTTTCTCCGCTTTTCCTGAGTCAAGCTTCTCGTTCCCAACGCCTTCTTTTAACAGAGCTTGGAAATTGTTCCATCATGCGCAACATTTTCTGTGCCTAAACTTAAATGTATCTCTTCATAATCTGAAGCAATACTTCTCTTCTCTCTCACTTTAAGAGAATCATTTTAACAGAGAAGAGCTATGGCTTGTAATCGTCTACATGATCGCCGGCAGCCATGGGAGGTGCCTATTGAGGAAATTGTTCCTCATTTTGCTGCATGCTTAGTGAACCCTACTCTTACGGATGACCAATGTGATATGGTGTTGTACGAGCTCTTGACTCGTAGAGGATCTCCTCTCCCCATTGGCTCTATTTGGCTACAGATGTTCTTCTTGTCCGTGATCGATGATATTCCTCCTCATCCAACGGAGATGACTCCGGCAATGCTCAACGCAGTGGAGGAAAAGATCGAGCGCTTTCATATAGCACTTTTGATTACCACGGCGCTGAGGGATCGCTCTGTTCAGCTGCTAAGCCAGATACAGGCTCAGCGGGCCATCATGTCTGCCTTCGCTGATGAGCACGGTGTTGATCGATGGGGAGCGACTCTTCGTGAAGATCGCCGCTTTTCCATGGTGGAGAAGGCAGAGAGGGAGTTAGAGAATTTTATCCATAGTTTTGTGAACCCCTGTACTTTCGATCCCATGTATGGCGATCTATTTCCTGTAGAATAAAATGTTCAATTAAACGCTTTCTTTTTATCGTTGACCACCAAGTGCTCCCTTTCTAACACCTGTTCCTCCTCTGATGTGTGTATGTGCGTATATGAATGAGCCCGATTTCACACATATCTGTAAACGAAACTTAAACCGGTGTAAACAGAAACAATAGCTCTTGGCCGAAGATTTTGGCGGGAACAAGGTGTTGTGGTCACAACTAAATCTCAATTACACCTTCACAACTCCAAATATTCCCTAAACCTCATCTTGGAAATTTCCAACATAACTAATCTACATTAGTTTAACTCTAAACTATTATAGGAGGTTAGGAAAGCTAATAACTTAACTAAGAGTGTAGGATTATACCTCATGTAGCAACTAGAGAAAATTCTAGGATGGCCCAAGATGCTCAAAGTCCCAACTTGATCCATCCATGTGGTTTGTGATGAAGTTTTGGTCATTTTTTGTGAAGGGGATGTGAGTTTTAGTGGTGGTTTGGAGGGGGTTGCATGGTGGTAGAGGAGGTGGAGGAAGGTGATGAAGAAGATGAAGAATGAAAGTGACGAAAATGAAAAGAGAATGGGGAAATGAAGAAATATGTAGAATGGTTCTTGCTAGAACCTTCCTTCGCTCTCATTCTCTTTCTCTCTCTCTCCTCACTAGCCCATACCTTCATGTCCCCCTCATATATACTATTCTTTTATTTTCCTTTTTCTTTTCTTCTCATTTTAAAACAAAATCATTTTAAAGAAAGAAGTCATGGTTCATAAAAATGTAATAAGGTTATGCAACATGTTTTATTGCATGTAATATACATAAACAAGATTAATGCATAATTAGTGAAATATTAATCAAGTTTAGCATTAACTTGTATACAATTAATTGTATAATAATTTATAAAATGTCCAAATCACATAAATTCTTTCAAAATCAATAATTTTTATAGATTTTCCAATTATTTTCCTAACTATATAATTTCCATACTTTTTATAATATCCATAAAATTTAATATTTTATTTATTTAATTTCCAAAAATAATATTTTATTTTTCTGAAATGTTACAACAATATATAACATGATACGAAGTGATCTATTGGAGAAGGAGAAAATTGTTATCGCGTTGCGATAATGTAATTAACTGCAGAGGCTTGCGCCTGTAGGGAAGAGCGTTCCCACAATCAAAAACCCCTCAAATAAGGGGGAATATGATAAGTCTGCTAAAACGGTCGCATGTATCCAAATCTACGATAGACGATGTCATAAATCAACTTGGTATTTTCGGAGAGGTGCATGGATATATTTCATATAGCATCTGCCCTCAAATTCAGGAAAAACGTTTGTCTTCCCAGTCTTCGGCGATAAACAGCCTCATTGGCCATCTCTTCGAGCTTTTCTCCAAGCAACGGAAGAAACAGGTCCTTTTGATATAAGCAGTCCTCCATCTGCATACACCACTGGCCAAAATTCTGTCTATTGAACTTTTCAGTCCTTACTTTAACCCCCGCTATTTTTCGTCTTTGTCACAGCAAACTTGACTTCTCCCTTGAACTGAATCAACGTCTTCAAAACGACGATCTAAGAAAGCGGGGAAGATAACGTAGTTGTCGTTACCCATCATTGACTAGATCCTAGATTTGAAAAAACCTAGGTTTCTTAACCCTTGCTCTGATACTAGGTTTTTGTATCAGATAAATGTAACTCCGGCTCTGATGCTGGTTATTGGGGATTGACGGGAAGAGATCAAAGCGGAACAATGCTCGCGACAACACCCAAATCATGCAAACACAATTACGCAATTAAACGACGAAAGAACAATATAAATATGCGAGAATAAAATAGAAAATCAAACACAGAGAGGCAAGAGATTTGTTAATGATATTCACCCACTGTATGACTGGTCCCCGGCAAAGTGGAATCTGCAAAGTCTCCACTATAATTTTCGAATCAATTATACAAGAAAACCCTAGGAATTTTCTCTCAAAATTCTCTAACCCTAGTGATTGATTCGAAAAACTGTGTCTTTGTGTATTCTAATTACCACAATCAATAACGGTATCGCAATAGCTAGCCGCTAGTGAGTACGGGTCGTCCACAGGAAAATAATGAACTACTTTTCTTGTTTTAGACGAGTTAATAGAAGAAATGTGAGATTTTTGTCGTTTTATACTGAAAGGTTTGAAAAGTTTATAAGAGAAGGGTTTGTAGGGTTTATAGAATTTAGTAGTTAATAGATGGAATTTTAAAGATAATTCTTTTTATCTTTTAATTATTTAATACTAGAGAAATAGCGATAAATGTGGATTAGGGTTTTTGGAAAGAATTAGGGTTTCACTCTACTAACCCTTGTCGTTCCATTAATCCATATTTATCTCAAGCCCTCAACAAAGTAAGTATTAATGAATCTCAAATCGTGGTTGTGACTATCATGAATTGATAGCACGCCCGATAAAAGGATTAAGACTCATTTTACTAAAGTTTATAAAACTTAAAACTTAAAAAAGAAGTTAATGAATTTTGTTCATTCATTATACTACCCTATCCAACAAACTCTAACAAGCGAGAATTTACTTGCTCATGTAGATCAAACGTAAATGAAAGGTGGAAGAATACGGAACCAATAAGTTAAATAAAAATTAAATTGCAGAAAGTAAAATGCGGAAAGTAATTGTGGAAAGTAAATGCGACAAAATTATATTAAAAAAAAAGAACCATCTTTTATTGAATAAACTATTGCATTACAGAAGTTGCTCGCTGAAAAAGTAAATTACAATCCTAATTCTCTCTAGATTGCTTGATCAGTAGATCAGTCGATTGATTGTTTAGATAGATAGATAGATAGATAGCTTTCAGTACTTTTATAGGCTTTGGAACTTGAAACCGTAGACGTCATATTGAAGTGTGTGCAAAGACGATCAAGCCCCTGATTTTTCACATCCTATGGCCACAGATTGATCGGGCTTCCGCCGCCCAATACCCCTATCAGCCGCGGATCCGCCTCCTTCTGGTGGGTTTGAGTTTTCAGGTTCTTCATGCCTTCTTCTCTCGATATTTGGAGATCTTTCTGATAAAAATATTCTGAAAATATATCTCTTAGTCTCTACCGTTGCGAGATTCTTCAATTTGCTCCTAACATTCCGCAGATTTGGTTTGGTAAATCGATTTGCTGTGAACCTCCTACTTATTTTTCAGATCTGAGCTGATTTATTATAATATCTGCACAATATCTCAAATCATATTATTAGTAGCATTTGTTTTATTTGAGATAATATTCCAACCAATTAATTGATATGAAATATTAATAATATTGGTTAGGAATATTTGGCATGATTTGCATATTTTAATAATTAATAATCTCATTGATATTTTATTTAAATATAATATGCGTACATTTCCCAATTATATGAATTATACAATAAGAAACATATGACAATAAACTTTTTACAAATAAACCCATATATGTTTTTAATTTATAAATAGTATCTTTTAGTAATTAATAATAATGGGGAAAATAACCGTACAAATATGCAGTATATATGACTGATCACCTAGCCGTCACTCTCTCATATAATGATCTCTCTCAATTGACTGTAAATAATACATATGAGAGCTTCCTTTAAATAGGAAAACCCTAATCCTATAGCAAATAGGAGATAAAACTAAATATGGTAATTTTTATTCGCATCAGAAAATCCCGACGACAAATGTCTTACCCATACTTAGACAGACGTCTACCGACGCTCTTTTAAATCTTTATATCTCAAGGGCAGACGTCTGAACCACATCTGGCCAGACATCTGCCCCGACTCTGGATTGGGCTTCGTGGCTCCTGCAGACGTCTGTCCTGATGAACTGCAGACGTTTGTCTCCGTTTTGGCGTTTCTTGTGTAGTTTCCAGACGTCTGAACTTGAGTTTTCTAAACATATGAAATGTATATGATTACATCTTCAGACGGCTGTCATTGGTTGCTTTAGACGTCTGACCTGAAGGATGTTCCACCATTTTCGAACAGATACAAACTTTCTATATAGCAACCTCCAATCCATTTTTGGGTGCAGAATTTAATGACAGAACCATTACTTAATTTATAGGACAAATTTTGCTTGAAAATATCTTGCATGTAAGGACACCCTTCCAGAAAAAGGAAGCACCAACATTATCTTGCATTAAAGAGCCATTTCGAAAATATATTGATTGCATGCATGTAGCAGTGAATAAATCATGATAAAAAAGGGCTTTCCAAGGCCATTTATACAATAAAGCAGAATTAAAAGTCTGAATGTCAGGAGCTCCCAATCCACCATCATGCTTAGCTTTACATACTCTGCCCCAATTCACATTATGTATGGATTTATAACTCCAAACTCCATTTTACCTTTTCCATAGAGATTTTGCTCCGATAGTACAATTCTTTTAGCAACCCACCTCGGCATTTTGAACACTGACAGATAATAAAGAGGTAAAGAAGATAACACAGCGTTCATAAGAATGAGCCTTCCTCCAGATGACAATAACTTACCCTTTCATAAACTCAACCTTTTGTGAAACTTATCAATAAGGGAGAGCCGATTTCTTTTATTCAACTTGTCGTAGGACGACAGCAAACCCAAATAGGAAATAGACAGTGATTCCAATTTACAACCCATAAGAGAAGCTAACTCATGGCCCAAGGAAGGAGATCTACCAAAAAACAATAATGAAGTCTTGGTGTAATTTATTTCGAACCACACAATCCCTCGAATAAATAAAGCAAAGCTTTCATCCGGAGATCTCATCGCAACTAGCTTTGCAAATGACCAAAGTATCATCCGCATACTGTATTGATGGCACTTTGCTCAAATGCGCTCTGTTTCGGACCTCCAGCGTTTAAACGTTGAAATAAAGACGAGTTTAAACAAAATAAGTTATTTAGTATTTTAAGAATTGATTAGAAGGATCTGAGTTCGAGACTTCTGGCAGCGCAAGCGCGTACCATTAATTGCATCCTATTTTCACAGGATGCACCTGAACGAGATACCATACTAGCTTATTTCAAATCGCATCATTATTATAGTACGGGGGTTCGTGTATATATTAGTAAAATAAATACCAAGTATAGGTCAAACAAAAGAATGTATATCTTATTCATTTTGTTCAAGTTTGTATACAATTTGAATGTAAATACATTAATATTGGGGAAAAAATTTGTAAAATACATAGAGCTCTCATTTAAGAGTTGAATGGAAACACTTAAAGTTATTTTAGTGTCAACTTGGTGAAAGTTGATGGGCACTGCCCTATGCAAGGGCCACATCATTTCTGCCGGTGTGCAAGTGGGACATCCTAGATGAGATCAACACTACCTCTTTATGGTAAAGGTATCACTTCATTTGAAATATATTTAATACTTCATTTGAAGTATATGTGACATTTCATTTGAAATGCAAGTAGGACACACTAAGTGGGGTCCACACTAGTCAAGCATGAGTGAAACACTGTGGGTGGGATCCACACTACTTCATTTGAAGTAGGGAACACTTCATTCGAAGTGTAGATGGGACCCCTAGATGGGGTCCATATATATTAAAAAATCAGAGATGTTTCTACCTAAGGAGGCCTATTTAAGGCCCTTCGGGGGACCGGGAGAGGGCCCCGAAGCAGTCGGGAGGCCATTTTGGGGCCTCTTGAAGGCCGCTTTAAGCCAAATCAGAAACTCTTTAGAGTTTCTCTAAAATGAAACTCATTTATTTGAGTTCCATGCACCTACTGTGAATGTGTGATTCCATTCTCAATAGTTTGTGCATGATGAACATATGGATTTATGTTCAAGGGTAAAAACATGGCTTTGGGGTCATGTTTATGTGATGAGTGCGGTAATTTTGGCACTGCATTCACTGAAACAGATATGTTTTGCATGTCTGATAAGCGAATATGATATTGTTATTCCCAAGTGGGTTGAAAATAGGGTTTCTCTATTCATGAAGGTCTTGAAGACATAAATTTCATGTCTCGGGACATGAATGGAGTATTACATTCATATATGTCTGATATAAATATATGTCTATCAAAATGTTTTCAAAGACACATTTTTGTGTCTCTAAATGAATAGAATGTTTTATTCACTTATATCTGAACAAGAAGAACATATAGTTTTGATTCGTGTCCATCTAAAAATAGTTTTATCCTTCTAAAAAAAATTTGTAAAATAAATAGAGCTCTCATTTAAGAGTTGAATGGAAATACTTAAAGTTATTTTAGTATCAACTTGGTGAAAGTTGATGGGCATTACCCTATACGGGAGCCACATCACTTCTTGTCACGACCCGAAAGGTACGGAACGTGACTGGCACTTAAATTACGAAATTTCTTAAGGCGTCCGTAAAATAAGTAAACCAAAACCCAGAAATCAAAACTAAATAAGAAGAAGAGTGAAGGAAAACCAATCAATTGGAAGCGAGTTTATCAAATAAGTCATATCATAGTATCTCTGGCCTCAGCCGTCCGGCTGACCCATCTCAAATATCCATATCTCAACATCTTGTGGCCACGGTCGGTATCCTCTGGATATCCGCCGTGCCAAAAAGTCACCGGTAGGTAGTCCATCCCCTGCCAGGCTCATCGTCAGCAACACGAGCTTCTTGTCCCGGGGTACCTTACCGGGCCCACCATGTACCCGAGACGGTTCATCTAACTCCTCGAAACGGGTTCAAAAACCACAGCAAACTCATGGTGGACGACACTTACATCACTAGAAAACCGCAATTTGCATATTTTAAAAAGGTAATAAGTTTAGAAATTTTGCGGCTTTCCCCCGAAATCCAGAAATATCATAAAATCTCAAGAAATCATCATGAGTGCATACGTCAATGATAATGAATGCATATGGTATCAATGTTCAAGTTACAATGTATGATTAATAGACTAGGCATGAACAAATGATATAATGATATACATGCACATGAATAGCAATTCTACAATTTTATTTTAAGGATTTATTGCAATAGTACAGGTTTAAGTATCAAATATGGTGACAATATTCTAGATTATAAGTTATCTAATGTCGTGGTATGAAAATTACCAGGGCGTGTGTGTACGCATGAATAGTGCTCGTGCTGCATATAAAAACCCTGACAATGGTGCAGGTGTCCTATAGAATGGGTTCGCATATGTATGTCAAAATAAAGTATGGATGTAGCAAATAATCATGGAAGTATTACACCCCTAATTACTAACATCACTAGGAATCTTTTTAAATTACTAAAACTATCGGGCGACTTGCGCCATCCAAACGATAGTCCCCCGTAGATGTTACATCTACTCACCGGAAATCCCCAGCTAGCTATGTCCAATCACCGCCTTTCCTTTTCGTGCCGCGTCCGAAGTCTCCGCGACCGATCCTGAAATTTGCACCAATACAAAACATAATGTTACATATCATGAAACGACGCAAATTCCAAATAAAAATATCAACGTTCACGAGCTAGGCACAACGTGCACAAGGTGCGCGGAACACACACGAAAATCACAAAAACTAACTATAATCGTCGTTTTGGGACGCCCGGCAAAACTAAAACCCGATTAACCCAAATTCCGCATGCACACCTCCTAAATGTCATAGGAGATGCAAACAATATCATCAAGATCCCATAAACAAATCACCACAATATTTTACGAAAACCTAGTAAGCATGAAAGCTAGAAAATTGGCGCAAATATCGTGGATTTACGATGAAAACACTACAATCAAGCTTGAACAACCAACCACACTACAAGCAATCTACAACCCTCACATAACCCACATGCAATGCTTCAAATCCCTTTTTTCCATAAACAAAACCTTTCTTGATTTTTCATAATTAGAAAAATCCAACCCAAACTATACATGAAACACTAAATTAACACTAATTTGAAGTCCAATAAGCAAGTTAACCCCTTAGATTTAGGTTGGCAAAACACTAGAAAGCAAAATAAATTAGTTAACCTAATAATGGTTTTCTAAACCCTAGTTAAACTCAAACCATTAACTTTAAAAACCTAGAATGAAAATAGCACTAATATTAACACTAAAACAACTCAATTAAAGAAATCTAACCATAAGAATTTAAATGGGTAGAAATTATACCTCAATTTCTATGGATCTAGCAAGAAGTTTTGCCTTCAAAGATGGCCTCCTAGCATCCAAGATCCATACAAGAAAGGCTAAGAAAAATGGATGAAGGATGGAGATTAATTTGTGAGGTTTAATTTGGATTTTGATGGAATTTGAGATGAGTTTTGAAGAAAAAAGAGAAGGGAAATTGGGGACAGCAGCAGGGCATGCTCGGCCAGCAGGAGAGAGGTGGGGAGTTGTGAGGGAATGGTGAAAAAAAGTCAAAGGTCAAAGCCCATACAAATCAACCAAAACCCATACCCAATTTAATATACTAAAACCCCTTTTTAAAACACTTTAAAAGAGTCAAAGAACACATATTGGAGGGGGGAAATTTTTAAACGACCAGAATTTTATAAGTAACTCATTAGCTACTAAAAACTAGCAATTACCTATTCAAATTAGGTATAATTAGGCCTATACTGCAAAATAACCATAATGACGATTTACGGAAAAATACCCAATTTTCACCGATTTTCGGGAAAACACCTAAACGACTTTTCAAGGCGTTACAATCTTCCCCCCTTAAAGAAATTCGGTCCCCGAATTTTAAAATATAGCTACGCATACCTTCAAAGAGATAGGGATATTTCTTCCTCATCTCGTCCTCGGTCTCCCAGGTGACCTCCTTGCTGCTCGGGCCACTGTTTCCTGATTTAAAATCAGGAAAAATCTACGGAGGAGGCATCACGTGCTAGCACGTGACCATTGGT
Source organism: Agapanthus africanus (assembly GCA_030015575.1). Classification (NCBI taxonomy): domain Eukaryota; kingdom Viridiplantae; phylum Streptophyta; class Magnoliopsida; order Asparagales; family Amaryllidaceae; genus Agapanthus; species Agapanthus africanus. The sequence goes on along the minus strand of JASDDO010000028.1, from coordinate 20,048,739 downwards.
TACGTGTTGGCACGTGACGTCTAAAAGCAGCGGCACAAAGCACTTCCATTCCCTAAGTCAAAAAGAAGCTCCGGAGGAAGCATCACGTGCTAGCACGTGACCAGCGGTCACGTGTTGACACGTGATGGCTAAGCAACGGGAAAGAACAGAGCGCAGAAGGAAGGGAAGCCTATTTAAGGGGGGGTCACGTGCGCACACGTGACCGGCCTCAAGAGCCTTATTTCTATGAAAGAATTAAATTCTGAGAAAAGATCTCTCAAGTCTTTCCGAAATGGAGAAAGATTATTTGAAACCGTTGGATTAAAAATCTAAAGGTGATTAAATATCACCAATTTATGGAAAAATTTTGGACTTGGAAATATTTTCCCCCTAAATCTAACCGAAATAACAAAGAGATATGTTTGGATTTAAAATCCAATGGTGAATAAAATTCACCTAATAATCCAAAGGTCCAAATGAATGATGAATGTAAATCAAATCTCTCAATAAACAAATCAAATTTTTCAATGAAAGATTCACTAAAACTGATTGATTTTCTTCTTTCTCCTATAAATAGGAGCCAAGAAGAATACAGACAGACAGACAGAGACATACAGAGACATACAGAAATAGAGCCTTGAGATTTTGGGAAGAATTTGATTCTCTGCAAAAGAAAACCTTAGGTAAGAAGGGAGAGGCTTAAAAAAGAGAATTTAATTCTCAAAGAGTTTAACTCTTATATAAAAAGAAGAACTTAGATCTTTCTCTAGCAGAGGATCTGCAAAGTGCACATCTCCCCATGAATTGAGAATTTAATTCTCATTGGGTTAAGATCCTGCCATGCAAATCCAAAGCATAGAAGGGGAATGGAAGTTTGAGAATTTAATTCTCACAGAACTATAGGAATTCAATTCCTTTGAGATAAAATTAGGGTTCAACCCTATGTTATGGGAATTTAATTCCTTCAAAATGGACAGAACCAGGGTTTAACCCTAATTAAGAACTTAATTCTATCAAAATAACAGGAATTTAATTCCTTTAAAAAACAAAAAAAAAGAGAAATTAGGGTTTAACCCTATGATAGAATTTAGTTCTTCACATCTATGAGGAATTTAATTCTTACAGAAAAGAAACTAGAGTATAACTCTATCTAAGAATATAATTCTTCAGAAGAAAGTGGGAATTTAATTCCTCTAAAGTTATTATTAGGGTTTAACCCTATGAAGAATTTAATTCTTAAAAAAGATAAACAAACATGCAAAGAAGCAGGGTCACATGCGTGACCCCTGAAAAGTTCCACAGAGAAGGGCTTTGAGGCAACGCCTCACGTTCCCCACGTGACCCCTTGGCAGAAGCTCTAACAGACAAACATTTAAATGCCCATCACGTGACAACACGTGATGCTCCAAAGTATTCAATAATTTTGGCAGAATAAAATGAATTGAGGGCGCTCTCACGTGCTACCACGTGACCCCTCTTGCCTTAGTGTTTAACACTAAAGTTGAAACCTCTATATCTAGTGTTCAACGCTGATTTTCCTAGTGTTTAAACACTAATTTGGAAAACTCTATGTACAGTGTTTAACACTGACTTTCTTAGTGTTGAACACCAACTTGGAAGACCCTGTTTCCAGTGTTTAACACTGATCTGCCTTAGTGTTAAACACTAATTTGAAATCTCCATTGCCAGTGTTTAACACTGATTTGCTTTAGTGTATAAGCACTAATTTGAAAGCCCTGTTGCTAGTGTTTAACACTAACTATATTTTAGTGTTAAACACTAACCTGTCAATCTCACTCCCAGTGTTCAACACTGTTGGTCTTTAGTGTTTAACACTAACTTTAGCCCAATTGGCTAAGTTTCTGGAGCTAAAGCCTCTCCTTCAATGGACCAACAGAAAGCCAATATTCTAAACATGATTGGACTTAGCCCAAGCTGGCCATAAGTCCTCAATTCAAATTTAACTGGGCTAATGGGCTCATAACATAATTAATTGGTCTTGGTCCCAAATTGGGCCGAAGACTATTTAATCTACCTTGGTTCAAGGGTACATCTCTTCACTCTTTTGATACTTGGCGTTGTAATTCCTCAACGTTTTCAAAGAGGTGGCGAGTCCCGATGACCATATATTGATACGGACTGTGGGGTCCTTAAACTCATGGACTATGAGGTCCTTAACCTTGACCGTGATGTCTTAAAACTAACGCCGGACTGTGGAGTCCTTAAATCCATGGACTATAAGGTCCTTAACCTTGACCGTGATGTCTTAAAACTAACGCCGGACTGTGGAGTCCTTAAATCCACGGACTATGATGTCCTTAACCTTGACCGCAATGTTTTAAAACTAACATTGGACCGCAATGTCCTTAAACTACCTATTGACTGCAATGTCACTAAACTAAACAACATGGCTCCCTTAATTGCTCTCTTGTCGGATCTAAACGATCCCGTTAAGTTGATCTTAGTCTAAAAACTAGGCTGATGTATCCTTAACAAACATTTAAGTCGATCTTAGTCTCAAACGAGACTAACGTATCCTTAAACCCAAACCCCCAAACCCAAATCTAAGATAATACGGATTTGGACTAGTCCACGCCCTACGGGTGACGACATAACTCAGTCTCAGTATACAATCCACGGGCAACCAAACACAAAATAAACACACACGACACGAAGTGATCATCTGAAGAAGGAGAAAGTTGCTACCGCAATGCGGTAGCGTAATTAACTGCAGGGGCTTGCGCCTGCAGGGAAGAGCGTCCCCACGATCAAAAACCTCTCAAGCGAGGGGGAATCTGACGAAGTCTGCTACATCGGACGCATCCGTTTAAACCTTTGATACATGGCGCCATAAATCAACTTGGCATCTTCGGAGAGGTAGACGGATAGCACCAATTAGCATCTGCCTCGAATTTCAGGCAAGACGTCTGTCGCGCCGTCTTTCGGAGGGGAACAGATTCTGGCACGCCCGGTGGGACCTTTTCCTCTTTCCACTCCACACTTTGTGTGCCGTGTTCGCGAACCAAACACGGCTCGCTAATGGTTGCCCTTGGGTTTCAAGGTACTAAGATTTGGCGTTTTGCTTATTGCAGAAAGCAAAGAATCAATGGCTTCCACTTGTGCGAAATGCTCCAACTGCAACTGCAACCGGCGCTCCGCCTCGCCAGGAGGTATAGCCTATGGGCCCCAAGCTGCTTTGCTGTTCACAATGCCCGTGGAACAGGTCACTCAAGCCACCACCGGGTTGTTTTTCGGGACCATGCTCCCGCTAACGAGCTTCACCGCTCCTGTGCTGACACCGGAAGCTCCCAAGAAGTCGGTCTTTGATCGGCTTACACCTACCGTGGCCCCTCTCAACGGGTCGCCCAACACCAGCGCCTCGGTCTTCTCCAGACTGGGCCAAAACTCCTGTGGACCCGCAATGGGGCCTACAATCCCAGAGAAGGCTGCTCCTAAGAAAATAACCAGTCCTGTTCCTGAAGTCGTCAAGGCGGCTTCTCCTGCCAAAAAGTCGGTCTTTACAAGATTGACTGTTCCAGCTCCCGCTCCTGCTACCCAAAGGACATCGGTCTTTAACAGGCTGACACCAGCAACGACCCCCCACCTACACAAGGGGCAAGATGAGGCTATCACCCTCACCGAGCCGATTCCATCAGCACGGCACGCTCGACGTCGCTACTGGCGCTGAGTAAGGAAGGCCGGAGGCAACTCCCCTTCTGGGCTAACTCCTCCAGCCCCGACGACAGAAGTTAATGCTGCTGTTCCAACTAAGAACAGCTTTGAGATGCTGAATAAGGTGCGTAGGAATTCTCCTGCCGCGGCGCTAAAGAGGTCTCCCCCTCCGCTGAAAAAGGCCGCGGAAATAAAGCCATAACAGTCCCAATCTCCTCAACGGCTGTCTTCCAAAATCTATAAAGTCTGGCGGCAGACCCGAGACTCGGTGATCGATCCAAATTTCTCCCGCCAGCATAAGAAGCTGAAAATCCAACAGGAAGTCGGTCATCACGCTAAGCCACGAAAAGCTGTCTGGATGCCCACCTCAACGGCCCCCTCAACTTCCACTGCTCATAAAAAGAGGAGGCCGTAGAAGATCCCCGGGCCTGCGACGAAAGCTAAAGGCGCTGAGCCCAGACGCCCTAAGTCTGGGGGCATGATGGTCCATACTGTATACATGGCGTCGGGAAAGGAAGATAGCCGCGCGTCTACAGGGCATAGACCACTTACACGGTCGGTGACCAAAACTCAGGAGCAATAGCAGAAGCTCCAGGAAATGATGATCGCAATGGCCGCGCTTACTGGGCCGAAAGAAAGCCCCGAAGCGTCCTCGAATCAGCGACAAGAACAGGAAACCGACGCTGAGTTCCTTCGGAGGATATTGGAAAAGAAAGATAAAAAGGCCACGGAACAGGCGGCCAATATAAAGCAAATAGCCCACTTATTTCAGGACATGGTGGGTCTGATGATCCAACAAGATCCTCCCGCTGAAGATCCCCCGACCGTCCTCGAAGATGATAGAGGAGAAACGTCGAATCCACCACCGGTTCTTTCAACGGCCAAGGAGGAGACAATCTCCAAGGCTGACTTGGACGACTATATAGCCCAGCAGATTCGGGTTCATCAGGCGACTAAGGCAGCTGGTCAAGTCGTAAAAACGGGGCGACCGTATCCAAGCTGGTACGACCAAATCAAATATCCGCCAGGTTATACAATACCGAAATTCCATATGTATAAGGGGACAGGCAATCCCCACCAATATGTCGCTCAGTTCAGGGCCCATTGCGGTAACACCGGCGGTGATGATAAACTGTTGCTTCGCCAGTTCGTGAGCAGCTTATCAGAAACGGCGTTCGAATGGTATTCAGAACTCCCGAACGATTCCATCAAGACGTTCGCTGAAATGGAATTGCTATTCACTCAGCGATTCGCAAGCGCCAGCGAACGCACTCCGATAACAGCATTAATTAATGCCAGGGTGAAACCAGGCGAAACGTGGGTCCAGTACGCTATACGCTGGCGAAATTTGTGGTCGAAATGCGAACAACGCATTGAGGAAGCGCCCGCGGTGGGCATGTTCGTGGGAACCCTAGACCCTCATGCAACTATCTCCCAGTTCATGATGTTCTTTAAGCCAACCACGTTCCAGGATTTAATCGACAAGTTGGCCCAGATGGACCATATGGGTCACAGACCGTCTCCCCTGAAGCCGGAGCCTCGGAGTGACAAGGGTAAAGGGAAGGCAACCTTCGTCGCGAATGCTCAGCAGCAATCCAGCCCCAAAACTGGCGGATCAACTGGAAAAAAGATGCCGGTATTATAATGAGAAGATGAAGCGCCCCTACTCGTTCCCACGGGATAAGACAAAACGGTTATTCGAGCTGGCCGTACGCAACAGGCTTATCAACTTGCCAAATCCAAGGCGACCGCCACAACCCTCTGAGGTGAATAACCCCAATTATTGCCCTTACCATCAAACGGTAAGCCATCCGATTGAGGATTGCTTCGTCTTCAAAGGATGGATTGAGGATCAATACCTCCAGGGAAAGTTTGCGCAGTCCGAAAAGTGGAAGGTGAACCCGCCACAGCCGCATACTCCTAAGAAGACAGACGCACCAGGGGCAACTTGTTCCTTTATTGAAGAAGCTCCATGGAAGGTCGTGCTATCAGCTAAAACCAAAAGGATGCTGAGTGATCTTCATGCGTGCCCAGCAGTCGAATGGAAGAACCCGCTTGAACCTCAAATCATCGAAGGGATGCTGAAGCTGCGTCCAACTACAAAGAGCGGTGGTGATGGCCCAAGTACTCACACCCAACCGTCCAAATCTTCGAAGAAAAAGAAGAAGAAATCCAAGAAACCCGTGAAGCCTGGAGACAAGCGCACGGATTTGCAGAAACAGATTGACGCGCTGGAGGAGTACAATCAAAAGGCGTGGACTCCCGTCACACTGCAAGAGTTCCTCAACCACGTCTTTCAGGAGGAAGATGATGGAGAAAGCTCGTCGGATGAATCCGAGGGATATGTGGCGAGTTGTCATGTGATCTCCCACTCGTTTACGGACGATGGAAAAACTCCTGGCACTGAGAAACTGGGGGCACACCCTGAGACAGAACTTGTATGGCCGACAGATGAAATGATCGACGCCTTTCTAGACGAGATTCGTTTGAAAAGTAAAGCTGATCGGGAGCGTGAGATGGCCGCATCGGAAGGAGTCAAACGCAAACGACTAAACGAAAGAGTCGAAGCACTCCCGCCAGATCAAAAGACATCCGATGCGGATAAAAACATATTCAAGACGAGGAAAAGGTTTTCCAAAGCCATGTCAATGGGAATGAAGCTACCACCCTCGGAAGAAAACACGCTCAATGGGGCGGAGAGGCACCCTAATTATTGCTCATATCATCGGAAGATTTCACACCCTACGGAAGAGTGCGACGCTTTTAAGATATGGTGGCAAGGATATGTTGCTCACCGGCAACATTTTAAGCGCATGAAACGCAGAACTCATCGGGAGCAGGAAAGAACTACCGGCGGGCACAAAAGAACTACCAGCAACTGTCGCACGGTTAACGCCGGAGGATCACAGGTTCTCATCTTTGGGAGCGACTCTGATGAGGAAATGGCTCTGGGCCCTCTCTTTAAAGAGTCCGTCTTAAGGAGAGAGGAAGAACCAGAGGCCTGCGAAAACATTCAGCTGCGCAATCGCACGCTCCCGGAAAAGAATCTCGGACCCGCGAATAGAAAAGATAAGGGAAAGGAGAAGGTCACTGAGGATATCACCTTAGATGACCAAGTCATGAAAGAGTTGATTGCCAAAGACCCTCCCAGGAAGGGTAAGGTGGATTATAACATCCTAGCACACCTAAGGAAACTACCTTCACAGCTCAGCATTCTCGACGCCCTCCTATTATCAAAGGAAGCGAGAGATTCATTAATCAAGGCGTTACAAGAGCCCGAACAATTCCAAGCCTTCCTCGCTGAAGAAAGGATGAAGGATTGACTGGAAAAAGTGCACACGGCCGACATCACTTTCGGTGACGAAGACCTTCTCCTCGGGACGTGCGACCACAACCGTCCCCTATACGTCTCCGAATATTGCCACGATATCAAGATAGGCAAAATCCTGGTTGATAATGGATCCTCCGTCAATCTCTTTAATGTTCGGGTGTTGAAGGAAATCTGCATGAGCGTGCAGCACCTCGCTCGTGACAAAATTACCATCTCCGGTTTCGACTCCCAGTCATCACGGACTCTCGGATCTGTGATATTAACATTACGCTTCGGACTACTCATCACGGACATCAAGTTTCATTTCATTGACGCCAAGACCTACTACAACGCCTTGCTCGGTCGTCCTTGGTTACACGAGTACAACATCATCCCTTCTACACAGCATCAGTGTATGAATTACTTTAAGGATGGTTTTGAGTATACCGTAACAGGTGAGCTGAACCCATTCTCCATGAACGAAGTCCGCAAGTACGAAGATGCAAAGTACTTTTTGCCAGACTTCGAGGATATAGAAAGGTGTCGCAAGCCGGAGAACAAAGCCGCCGCCACCATCCCTGTTTTCGAAAGCGATACCGAAGAAGAAGAAAAGATAGTTTACGCTGGTCCGTCTCAACGCAACAACCCGGGACCGTCCGCCCCCATGTTGATCTTCGGAAGTGACTCGGAAGATGAGGTTAATGCCGTATTCTCCAGTCGACCGTCAATACAAGCATCCCCTGGCGATGATCAGAGTTTGCAAATCACCATGGTGCCGCGGGGATACTACAAAGATCTTGACGCACTTGAAGCTTACAATGTGCAGGACCTGCAGGCGCTTTACGTCCCTCCCAGGCGAAAGGGTGAAAAGGCGATCCTATTCTACCGATCCACGGAAATAAGAGTGGAGAAAGAAATCTGGCATGGCGCGGATTCTACTCTCGACAGGCTCCAACCCATCCGTTTGCCCAGATACTACACAGACGGGTTGAAAAGACTATTGAAGCACCAAGGGGTACCCTTAAAACAGACTATCCGACAAGCTCGATTCTACAACAGGATTTGGGATGTCCCTGAGACCCAGCGCAAATTGCCCAACGGGAGAATGGAAACGCTCGGGCTTGGATATGTGAGATCCGGGAAACGGGAGCGAGCCCACGGTAGCTGCGCCATATATAACTTCGATAAGAAAGAGGACGCCCTGTCGGGAGATGCTAACACCTCGTCAAAACTGGATCCCGCGAGCGAAGTGCCGAGTCCGTCGTTTGAAGAACGAATGGACAAGCTTATCAGGAAAGCGGGTCAAAAAGCTCGAGACGACCATAGTCACGAAATGGCCATCTACGAGAAAGCCAGGACACAACGTCTGTTTCAACAGGCTGCAAAAGACGAAGATGCTCCTCCATGTCGACCCATTGCGCAAAAGGCCCGACGCAGAGGTAGAAATAAGTCAAAAGGTGGAAAAAGGAGCCGACAACAACGACGTAGGATTAAATAGTCATGTGATCGGGTATTGCGTAGTCCGGACTTGTCCCTCATGAATAAGATGAGTCGAGCGTATTCCTTCCCTTAAGAAAAGACGAAGAAAATACTCGATCTCGCTATGAAACACCGAATGATCACACTTCCGGAGTCTAAACACCCTGAGCAAGCTAACGAGGTCACTCATCTGGGCTATTGCTCTTATCACCGAGCCATAAGACACCCTATCGAAGACTGCTTCACCTTTAAAAACTGGGTGGAAGACCAGTACCAGCAAGGCAGGTTTGCTTTATCCAGCAGCTGGAGGGTGACGCCGCCACAAAAGCACGAACCCAAAGCCATAAGAGCAGAACCGGATCCACGACGGTCTTGGAAGCGAGCTCGCACCTGTCATATGATAACGATATCAAGAGAAGGGCCCGAGGATAGGGACGACCTCCCTTGGTACTTCGAAAACAATGACAATGAGGTGATCTCAGAATTTCCACCAGCTCCGAAAGAACTAGAAGATGGCATACATACTACTGCAGATAACCTCAAGAAGATTGAGTTGGGGTCGGCAGATGACCCGCGACCGACATTCGTCAGCGAGCTGCTATCTGAAGAAAGGGTGGTTGCGTTAAAGGACGTGCTTCTACAGCATAGAGATTGCTTCGCATGGAACTATTCCGAAATGCCGGGATTAGATCCAGAGATTGTTGTGCATAAATTAGCAATATCCCCGGATATCAAGCCAGTCAAACAAGCGCCGAGGAGAAAGCGGCTCGAGCTTGAGATGAGCATTAACGCCGAAGTCAAGAAGCTGATCGATTCTGGGTTTATCCAGGAGGTACAGTATCCTGACTGGGTCGCCAACATCGTCCCGGTAATGAAGAAAAATAGGATAGTACGCATATGTGTGGACTTCCGAGATCTCAATAAAGCCTGCCCGAAGGACGATTTCCCAGTGCCGGTCACTGAGCTGATGATAGATAATACGTCCACTCATGAAGTTTTCTCTTTCATGGACGGCTCATCAGGGTACAATCATATAAAGATGCATCTCGAAGACCAGAAGCACACCGCTTTCTGGACTCCTTTGGGTATATTCTGCTACAAAGTTATGCCTTTTGGTTTAAAGAATGCCGGTGCCACCTATCAGAGGGCCATGACAAAGATCTTCGATGATCTTATACATGAAATCGTCGAATGCTATATCGACGACCTTGTAGTGAAGAGAATGTCATACGAAGAGCACTTAGAGCATCTGAAGACCGTATTTCAACGCCTTCGGCAATACAATTTGAAGATGAATCCCCTCAAATGCGCATTCGGGGTTTCCTCGGGTAAATTCCTGGGATTCATCATCCGACACCGAGGTATCGAAATAGATCCATCTAAGATCAAGGCGATCATGGAAATGCCTCCGCCGAGAACTCTCAAACAGTTGCGGTTTCTCCAAGGGAAGCTCGCGTACATCCGACGGTTTATCGCCAACCTGTCAGGAAAGTGTCGTCCTTACAGCCACCTGATGAAGAAGGGAACTCCATTCGTCTAGGATCAAAAATGCCAGCGCGTGCTGGATGAGATCAAGCAGTACCTGCAGAACCCGCTGGTGTTAGTTGCTCCAGTCAAGGGAAAGCCCCTTATTCTTTATACAACAGCCCTTGAGGATTCCTTAGGCGCATTATGGGCACAAAAAAATGACCAAGGGAAGGAGAGAGCGCTCTACTATTTGAGTCGAGTTCTTTTGGGGACAGAAAGCAATTACTCCCCTATCGAAAAACATTGCCTGGCGTTAATCTTTGCGATAACAAAACTCAGGCACTATGCATTGGCGCATGAAGTCCGTCTTATATTAAAGGTGGACCCCCTCAAATATCTAATGTCAAAGGCCATATTGACAGGGAGACTCGCTAAATGGGCCCTGCTCTTGATGGAGTTCTTGATAACCTATCAGCCTCTCAAGGCAGTGAAAGGCCAAGCCATCGCCGACTTCCTTGCTGAGCATCCAGCACCTGCCGGTTCTCCTCTGAATTGCGATCTGCCAGACGAACATGCGTTTGACATGATCAATGGTGGTGATACCCGATGGGAGCTTTATTTCGATGGAGCATCTTCCATGAAGAAGCGCAAACAAAGTACCCCGATAATCAAATCGGGGGTAGGACTCATCTTTGTAACTCCACAAGGAGGGATAATGCGCTTTGCTTTCTCCTTAACAGAACCGAGGACGAACAATGAAGCCGAGTATGAAGCTTTGATAGCAGGCCTCGAGATCGCTATCGACATGGGGATTGAGAACCTCCTCATCTACGGAGACTCTCAGCTGGTCGTTAGTCAAGTAAATGGCGACTACCAAACGTGCAAACCCGAGCTGGTGAGGTATGGCGAGAAAGTACAACAACTGCTCACTCAAATTCCTTCCTGTACTTTGGAAAGCATACCGCGTGCGGAAAACAGCAAAGCAGACGCGTTGGCTAAGCTCGCTAAGGAACTGGCTGATGAGAACCTCGACGACGTAAGAATCATGGTACAAAGCCGTCGGGTGCTCGCCCCAGCAGAAATATCTCCGGAATCATCCGAAGAAAAGGAAGCAACTGAGCAGATGACCTTGCAAATAAAAGACCGGGAAAAGGCCGAGGATTGGAGAGAAGTCTTTATAGACTACTTCAAATACCGTCGAACGCCCGAAGATGCGTCTTCAAAACATCAGCTTATAAAACGAGCTCTGTCTTTTGCCTTCGTCAACGATACTCTGTACAAGAGGTCATTTGACTCTCTGTGGCTGAGATGCCTAGGACCTGAAGAGGCAAAAAGGGTCGGTCATGAAGTTCACGACGGACTCTGCGGTTCTCACCAAGCAGGCACAAAGATGCCGCTTTTTCCGTCCTCACCTCCGCCTGTAAGCTTCCAGCTTTCAGAGAATGAAGTTAAGTTGGCCTTTCATGGTGACGAGATTTGGGTTGAAAATCAAGCGGTTGGGCTACTACTGGCCCACGATAATTCAGGACTGCCTTGAATATGCGAAGCAATGCCACTCATGCCAAATCCATGGGGACTTTATCCACCAGCATCCAAATCCACTCCATCCAACGGTGGCTAGCTGGCCATTCGAAATGTGGGGAACTGACATAGTCGGCCCCATCGAACCAGCATCGTCCAGGGGACATCATTTCATCTTGGCGACGACTGATTACTTCTCCAAATGGGCAGATGCAGTGCCGTTGAGGGAAGTGAAGACGGAGAATATCCTCCATTTCTTCAAGACGCACGTCATTTATCGGTATGGAACTCCGCGACGGATCATTTCCGATAACGGGCCCGCTTACAGAAGCCACAAGATCAGTCGCTTCGCGCAACAACACAATATAGACTGGAGATATTCCTCGGTTTATAATCCGCGAGCTAACGGTCTAGCTGAGGCCTTCAATAAGACCTTGACAAAGATCATGAAAAAGACGGTGTCCCGAAATAAGAAGGACTGGCACGAGAGACTGCAAGAGGCTCTTTGGGCGTATCGAACTACGTTCAAAACGGCCACGAACACAACGCCATATGCATTGGTATTCGGTACGGAAACAGTACTCCCCCTCGAGATAGAGCTACCTTCTCTACGAGTGGCAGTCCACTGCGAGTTAACGGATGAAGAAAATGCCCACCTTCGGCTTGAGGAGCTTGACGCCCTTGATGAAACCCGGTTCATAGCGCGACAAAATCTGGAGGCTTACAAAGCGAAGATGACGCGCTCATACGAAAGATTGACCCGACCGAGGACATTCTGCCAAAGCGAACTCGTGCTAGTGGTCAAAAGACCTATGATCCCCAATCGCGCCAAACGGGGAAAATTCGAGCCGAACTATGAAGGCCCGTACATTGTAGACAAGGTCTACCAAGGTGGAGCCTATCTACTCATGGATATGCATGGCGAAAGGCCCTTCATGACAATAAATGGTCGCTTCCTGAAAAAATACTACTCCTAACGAGTCACGGCCCAGGTCAATAATAGATGACGACGACTATGTTCTCTCGCTATCTTCCTAAGCCCAAACTCTATAAGTAGTAACCGGCTTACTTTACAACGGACCGAAACGTCCTTAAACTAATAACGGACCGAAACGTCCTTAAACTAACAATGGACCACTATGTCCTAAAAACTAGCTGTTGACCGAGATGTTGATAAACTACGGTGGATTGCAGCATCTCAAAGCCGATAAAAAAAATATAGAATAAAAAAAAATAAAAAAATAAAAACGGTATGTCCATAAGCAAAATGGGCACGGATGAAAACCCGAAAGGGCTCCGTGAGTAAAAACAGCAGGGCTACCGGCGAGTGTTTGTGAAAACCCGAAAGGGCGCAACCTCGTTAAAGGACACTTGCAGGGTCCTCACGACATTGTAAGGAGAAACCACCCGCGTGAGATCCTTACGACTCACAAGGGAGCAACACACTTAGGAATCCTCTCGATTCCTAAGGAGAAATTACACTTGCGAGATCCTCACGACTCGTAAGGAGAACTCTCTTATGGGACCCTCACGGTTCATAAGATTTGAAAGTCTTAAGTTACATAAATCTGAACCTGTTCTTAAGCAACCCCCACAACCTTCGATACTGGCCTACAAGTGGTTGAATACTGACCCTTGTATACAATCCACGGGCGCGAATAAACATTTCCCCAGCAAGGTCCCACCCATGACTAGGGATATATCCATATGGTGGACAGCCCTTGCAAGTCCTCTCGAGTTAGGAGGAGAAAACCCTCTTGTAGGATCCTTACGACTTACAGAGGAACATACACTTAGGAATTCTCACGATTCCTAAGGAGAAAATACGCCTGCAAGATCCTCATGACTTGTAGGGAGAAATACCTTTGTGAGACCCTTACGACTCATGAAGTCAAAAGCCTTAGTCGACAGGACCCTAACCCTGTTCGCTAAGCCACCTTTGTTCGACATAGAAAGAGGTAAATAATGATTCGCTCCTGGCAATATCCCAGTTGTAGCGGTGCTGATGCCGAAATCGGTGTCTAATTTCAGGTTTATGGCGAAAAGCCAGTAGGCCACACGTGCATACGAAATAGCCGAAATGATGGGGCAACTTGCAATAAAAAACAGCAAGTAAAAATGTATGCACGCAAAATAGCCGAAATGATGGGGCAACTCGCAATAAAAAGCAGCGAGTAAAAAATGAAATAAATAACCGAAATGATTGGGCACCGCGAAAAATAGCCGAAATGATAGAGCAATCGCGACCTTTGCGATATAAAAGCTGAAATAATAGAGCATCGCGGAAAAAGAAATAAAATAAGATAAAAATGAAATTTTTGCCTTACAGGTGATGTTAGATCACTCCCTATATACAATCCAAGGGCGTAAACGAAGAAGTGATCATACTCCTCCCCAGGTTTCATCAAAGAAAGAAGCTAAATCTCGACGGGCCGCAAGTGACCTAGAGATCAGCTCAACACTCGTCTCGTAACGACGGACACAACCTCAAGCGAAACGGAACAGCGGCAACTCCCAGTTCCATGGCTCGGCGATATACTGATCACCGAAAAGTCAAATCCCGACTCCGTGGAATACGGATACAATCAACAAAATTCCTGGTCACGTGGAACGCGGATAATGTCACTCGTTGACCCCGCGGAAAACGTCCAGAGCGGATCCTGGTCCTCGCAGAGCACGACAGTGAACCTGTGTGAAGTATCCAGAGCGGAGCCTAGTCCTCGCCGAACACGGCAGTGAACCCGTATGAAGCATCTAGTGCAAAATTCCTGGTCACGTGGAACGCGGATAATGTCACTCTTTGACCCCGTGGAAAACGTCCAGAGCGGATCCTGGTCCTCGCAGAGCACGGCAGTGAACCCGTGTAAAGCATCCAGAGCGGAGCCTAGTCCTCGCCGAACACGGCAGTGAACCCGTGTGAAGCATCTAGTGCAAAATTCCTGGTCACGTGGAACGCGGATAATGTCACTCTTTGACCCCGTGGAAAATGTCCAGAGCGGATCCTGGTTCTCGCAGAGCACGGCAGTGAACCCGTGTGAAGCATCCAGAGTAGAGCCTGGTCCTCGCCGAACACGGCAGTGAACCCGTGTGAAGCATCTAGTGCAAAATTCCTTATCACGTGGAACGCGGATAATGTCACTCTTTGACCCCATGGAAAACGTCCAGAGCGGATCCTGATCCTCGCAGAGCACGGCAGTGAATCCGTGTGAAGCATCCAGAGCGGAGCCTAGTCCTCACCGAGCACGGCAGTGAACCCGTGTGAAGCATCTAGTGTAAAATTCCTGGTCACGTGGAACGCGGATAATGTCACTCTTTGACCCCGTGGAAAACGTCCAGAGCGGATCCTGGTCCTCGCAGAGCACGGCAGTGAACCCGTATGAAGCATCCAGAGCGGAGCCTAGTCCTCACTGAACACGGCAGTGAACCCGTGTGAAGCATCTAGTGCAAAATTCCTGGTCACGTGGAACGCGGATAATGTCACTCTTTGACCCTGTGGAAAACTCCCAGAGCGGAGCCTGGTCCTCGCCAAGCATGGCAGTAAACCCGGGTGAAGCATCCAGAGCAAACACCGGACTGTGGAGTCCTTAAAATCCACGGACTATGAAGTCCTTAACCTTGACCGGGATGTCTTAAAACTAACATCGGACTGTGGAGTCCTTAAAACCCCGGACTATGATGTCCTTAACCTTGACCGTGATGTCTTAAAACTAACGCCGGACTGTGGAGTCCTTAAAACCACGGACTATGATGTCCTTAACCTTGACCGTGATGTCTTAAAACTAACGTCGGACTGTGGAGTCCTTAAATCCACGGACTATGAAGTCCTTAACCTTGACCTTAATATCTTTAAACTAACATCGGACTGTGGAGTCCTTAAATCCACAGACTATGAAGTCCTTAACCTTGACCGGGATGTCTTAAAACTAACATCGGACTGTGGAGTCCTTAAATCCACGGACTATGATATCCTTAACCTTGACCGCAGCGTCTTTAAACTATGATACCTTGAAAAACATCCCAAAGCAACCCCTGACCCCGTGAAACACGGATAAGGATGACCACACCCAGCACTTGCAGGTCCTCACGACCTGTAAGGAAGAAAACTCTCTTGTGAGATCCTCACGACTCTCAAGGGAAAACCCGCTTAAGAATCCTCACGATTCTTAAGAAGAACTTACACCTACAGGATCCTCTCGACCTGTAGGGAGAAAAACTCTTTATGAGACCCTCACGGCTCGTAAAGCTCAAAAGTCTTAGGAAGAAGATCTTAACCCTGAATCCTAAGCCATCGCTACCCTGCAAGGAGACCTAGATAAATTGTCCGCAGAACACATTCAATAAAAAGGAGGCGCACCGTCGAGAAGAAAAATATGTCTTTACTCATAAACCAAAATGGGTACGAAGTACAATTCATGAAAGAACAAAAAGAAAATACTTTCATTCAGGAGTATGTACAAGAAGAAAGGAAATGATACAAGTTTTCAAGCCGGCGGGCGATTTAGTAATTTCGCTAGCTCATCCTACTTTTGCTGGGTCATGGCTTCATTATTCAGGATCGCCAGAAGACGAGCCTCTGCCTGAGCCTGCTGGGCCTGATACGAGGCGAGCCGGCCTTCGAGCTCTTTCTCAGTGGCCTTATGAGCCTCGACCCTCTCGCGAGTGAACACGACAGCTTTATCAAGAGCCACCACCTCTCTGATAGACTCTTGAAGTACCCGCCGGAGTTCATACGCTTTATTGGCTTTGGCTGTAAGGTTGGTTTGAAGCTCGTGCAATGTCTTAGAGGTCAGCTCCCTCTCCGAGAATTTGCGGTCGAGCCTCTTCTCGCACGACACCATGTTCGCTACACATCGCTCTATCAAGTCACGCAAGCCCGCTGTCATGACTGCAGCCTCTGAAACAGGATAAGTACGCTCGGGACTGTTGGTAGCAATAGTCGATCTAAAGCACGCGCACATCATCGGGTATGGAAAGTAACAAGAAAATTTCCGATGTATATCCTATCAAGCATGCATATGCAACTATATGAATATCCGAGAAGAAATAATACTCGAAGCTCTGATGTGCATGCAACATGGTGATAGTGTTCGTAATTAAAGAAAGTTCTCACGGGAAGAATACAAAGTTCATTTGTGCAAGCAGAAACATACATGCGAGTGCCCAGCGTACATGAAAGTTCGACATAAAGCATGTGAAAACTAATTTGAATATACTACGCTAGCGGAAAAAGGTCACCAAACAAAGGATCAGTGGCACAAGGGTTAACAAAACAAAGAGAGAAATTCTCCATCTCTCTCTCCGCTCTCTCCAACACGTCAAAGCACCGGTTCTCGCAGGGAGTCGCTCCCCACCGATTGGCGCCATGTTCGTCCGCAAAAGCAGACATAACAACCCGATGGGCTCTTATTTCACTCAAAAGGTGGACCGAACGATCTTTCAAGGCTTGAGTAATTAGGCACGCTTCGTGAAAGCCCTCGAGCTTTTCTTCGGCCGCGTTAAGCATCGCCAGGGTCATCTCCGCCGGATGAGGAGGGACGTCGGCAAGCACGGCGGCAAGAATTATCCGGAGCCAGAGGGAGCCCATTGGGAGGGGAGACCCCCTGCGGATCGAGAGTTCATACGCCGCTGAGTCGCATTCGTCGTCGGTAAGGAGGGGATCCACCAATCGAGCGGCAAAGCGGGGGATCATCTCCTCGATAGGAACTTCCCATGGCTGTCGACGAGCATGAGGGCAATTGCAGGCCATGGCGCTCAGTTGTCTCCCAAGACAAATCACACCAAAATGAGAATAAACTTCTCTGTGAAGAGAAAAAGAAGGCCATGGCCTCAGGTTATAAAGAGGGGCATTAAATGCCGCGTACGGGGAATATTGCATGATGAGACTATTTCCGAGGCCTAAAAAAGGAAAGCATTGGAAATCAAGGAAAGGGAACTATTTCCAAGGCTCCTTTTCTGCATTTAATGCCATGCACAAAAGATAGGGCATGGAAAGTTGAACAGCCCCATCGAAGGGACCCCACGTGCAGAGCACGTGAGCACCATGCTTGGTGTGTATTAGAAAGTGAAACAATGCCTTGCGCAACTAAACACATCAGCAACAACAATAAAAAACATATATATATATATATATGAAAAAATCCCACAAAAAAGGGGGGCATGCAAACACAGAAAGACACGATAAGATTTATCATTCATATTTTAAAAGGTTCATACAAAACAAAAAAAAAGAAACGATTACAACGGTAAGACCTCGGACGCAGGGCATGGATTGAGAAACTCGAATGTAACTTTGTCCAAGATCTTCCAGGCATTTCGAACCATCCTGGTATGCTTTCTCTCGCGGTCACAAGCGTCAGGGTCCTCACGAATGTCCTCCACCCTCCGATAGGCAGCAAGTATGGCTGACTGCTAAAAAGCCTGGTGCAAGAGATCAATAAGGTCATCTCGCCTCCTCTTTGAAATCAGGCTCATCAGGTACACCGAATGTACCTTATCCTCGGTGGCGTCCAATGCCCCGAGCGGCACGCCGGTGCAAAAAATAGGGAGCGCCTCCCAGATCGCCAGCACGATGAGTCTCAGAAGAGAAGAACGGTGAGAGAGTAGCCGATGGTTGTACTCGTCGAAGCGGCTCATGATCTCAGCGCACTGAGCATTGGTGAACCCCTGGTTCTGACTGCGGCCCAGTGCACGAATATTCCCATAGGAAATGATTTCGTCAAGATCATACATATGGGCATCCATAATACCTGAAATAAAGGTCATGAGAATTGTTACAAAACTTCTTCTTCATTGATTACAGAAGGACAACCTAGGGCAAGAAAACCTTAAGAAGCCTTCAAGGGAAGAACTGAGTTCTTCACAGAAATTAAATTCCTTACTGAGAAAAGGGAATTAAATTCCCAGAGACATTTTCTCTAAAATGGAATTAAATTCCTCGGAAAAGACAACCGCCATCATCACCTCCCTAAAAGATCAGATGAACCCTAAGAGGTTTACAGTTTGAAAATTAGATGGGTCTCTGTTCTTGCTGATGAACTTGAAAAAATGGGTTCGTGTTAAAAAAGGTAAAACCCCTAATGTGGATTTAAAATCCAGAGAGTTCTTTTAAAATGAGGGTGCTTCGTTCATTCAAGAGCATTACCTGAAGAAAAGAGTCTTTTTTGAACAAGAGTTAAACTCTGAAATGTTTCAAGGCAGAGAACTAAGCTCTGGAAGAGGAGAATTAAGTTCTCAGAAAAAAGTTTGCAAAGAAGAAGATGAGCAAAAGTGGAGGCTCTTCTGAAAGGACATGGGTATTTATAAGATGGGATGGAAAACGTTTCATCTACCTTACCCCCAAGGCAGATCTGACGGTCACAAAAGTGACAGCATTGCACTCACGTGCAGACACGTGAGAACAACGCTGTGGGGGCATTTGTTTCCTGATTTAAAATCAGGAAAAATCTACGGAGGAGGCATCACGTGCTAGCACATGACCATTGGTCACGTGTTGGCACGTGACATCTAAAAGCAGCGGCACAAAGCACTTCCATTCCCTAAGTCAAGAAGAAGCTCCGGAGGAAGCATCACGTGCTAGCACGTGACCAGCGGTCACGTGTTGACACGTGATGGCTAAGCAGCGGCAAAGAACAGAGCGCAGAAGGAAGGGAAGCCCATTTCAGGGGGGGTCACGTGCCTACACGTGACCGGCCTCAAGAGCCTTATTTCTATGACAAAATTAAATTCTGAGAAAAGATCTCTCAAGTCTTTCCGAAATAGAGAAAGATTATTTGAAACCGTTGGATTAAAAATCTAAAGGTGATTAAATATCACCAATTTATAGAAAAATTTTGGACTTGGAAAGATTTTCCCCTTAAATCTAACCGAAATAACAAAGAGACATCTTTGGATTTAAAATCAAATGGTGAATAAAATTCACCTAATAATCCAAAGGTCCAGATGAATGATGAATGTAAATCAAATCTCTAACAAATCAAATCTTTCAATGAAAGATTCACTAAAACTGATTGATTTTCTTCTTTCTCCTATAAATAGGAGCCAAGAAGAATACATACAGACAAACAGAGACATACAAAGAGAGAGAAATAGAGCCTTGAGATTTTGGGAAGAATTTGATCCTCTGCAAAAGAAAACCTTAGGTAAGAAGGGAGAGGCTTAAAAAAAAGAATTTAATTCTCAAAGAGTTTAACTCTTATATAAAAAGAAGAACTTAGTTCTTTCTCTAACAGAGGATCTGCAAAGTGCACATCTCCCCATGAATTGAGAATTTATTTCTCATTGGGTTGAGATCCTGCCATGCAGATCCAAAGCATAGAAGGGGAATGGAAGTTTGAGAATTTAATTCTCACAGAACTATAGGAATTCAATTCCTTTGAGATAAAATTAGGGTTCAACCCTATGTTATGGGAATTTAATTCCTTCAAAATGGACAGAACCAGGGTTTAACCCTAATTAAGAACTTAATTCAATCAAAATAACAAGAATTTAATTCCTTTAAAAAACAAAAAAAAAAAAGAAATTAGGGTTTAACCCTATGATAGAATTTAGTTCTTCACATCTATGAGGAATTTAATTCTTACAGAAAAGAAACTAGAGTATAACTCTATCTAAGAATATAATTCTTCAGAAGAAAGTGGGAATTTAATTGCTCTAAAGTTATTATTAGAGTTTAACCCTATGAAGAATTTAATTCTTAAAAAAGATAAACAAACATGCAAAGAAGCAGGGTCACGTGCTACCACGTGACCCCTGAAAAGTTCCACAGAGAATGGCTTTGAGGCAACGCCTCACGTGCCCCACGTGACCCCTTGGAAGAAGCTCTAACAAACAAACATTTAAATGCCCATCACGTGACAGCACGTGATGCTCCAAAGTATTCAATACTTTTGGTAGAATAAAATGAATTGAGGGCGCTCTCACGTGACTCCTCTTGCCTTAGTGTTTAACACTAAAGTTGAAACCTCTATATCCAGTGTTCAACGCTGATTTTCCTAGTGTTTAAACACTAATTTGGAAAACTCTATTTACAGTGTTTAACACTGACTTTCTTAGTGTTGAACACCAACTTGGAAGACCCTGTTTCCAGTGTTTAACACTGATCTGCCTTAGTGTTAAACACTAATTTGAAATCTCCATTGCCAGTGTTTAACACTGATTTGCTTTAGTGTATAAGCACTAATTTGAAAGCCCTGTTGCTATTGTTTAACACTAACTATCTTTTAGTGTTAAACACTAACTTGTCAATCTCACTCCCAGTGTTCAACACTGTTGGTCTTTAGTGTTTAACACTAACTTTAGCCCAATTGGCTAAGTTTCTGAAGGCAAAGCCTCTCCTTCAATGGACCAACAGAAAGCCAATATTCTAAACATGATTGGACTTAGCCCAAGCTGGCCATAAGTCCTCAATTCAAACTTAACTGGGCTAATGGGCTCATAACATAATTAATTGGTCTTGGTCCCAAATTGGGCCGAAGACTATTTAATATACCTTGGTTCAAGGGTACATCTCTTCACTCCTTTGATACTTGGCGTTGTAATTCCTCAACGTCTTCAAAGAGGTGGCGGGTCCCGATGACCATATATTGATATGGACTATGGGGTCCTTAAACTCATGGACTATGAGGTCCTTAACCTTGACCGTGATGTCTTAAAACTAACGCCGGACTGTGGAGTCCTTAAATCCATGGACTATGAGGTCCTTAACCTTGACCGTGATGTCTTAAAACTAACGCTGGACTGTGGAGTCCTTAAATCCACGGACTATGATGTCCTTAACCTTGACCGCAATGTCTTAAAACTAACATTGGACCACATTGTCCTTAAACTACCTATTGACCGCAATGTCACTAAACTAAACAACAGGGCTCCCTTAATTGCTCTTTTGTCGGATCTAAACGATCCCGTGAAGTTGATCTTAGTCTAAAAACTAGGCTGACGTATCCTTAACAAACGTTTAAGTCAATCTTAGTCTCAAACGAGACTAACGTATCCTTAAACCCAAATCCCCAAACCCAAATCTAAGATAATACGGATTTGGACTAGTCCACGCCCTACGGGCAACGACATAACTCGGTCTCCATATACAATCTACGGGCAACCAAACACAAAATAAACACACACGACACGAAGTGATCATCTGGAGAAGGAGAAAGTTGCTACCGCAATGCGGTAGCGTAATTAACTGCAGGGGCTTGCGCCTGCAGGGAAGAGCGTCCCCACGATCAAAAACCTCTCAAGCGAGGGGGAATCTGACGAACTCTGCTACATTGGACGCATCCGTTTAAACCTTCGATACATGGCGCCATAAATCAACTTGGCATTTTCGAAGAGGTAGACGGATAGCACCAATTAGCATCTGTCCCGAATTTCAGGCAAGACGTCCGTCGCGCCGTCTTTCGGAGGGGAACAGCCACGCCAAAGGACCTTGACGGTCGGTATAACTTTCGATCTCAATTTCTTCACCTGCCGATCCAGGATGACCACCGGCTGCTCTGCAAAAGAAAGGTCGCGCTCTAGCTGGACTGTCGGGTGCTGAATCGCATGCGAAGGGTCGTGAAGGTACTTGCGGAGCATCGAAACATGGAAGACGAGGTGAACATCTGGAAAGCTGGGTGGAAGAGCCAAACGATACGCAACTGCGCCGACACGCTTAAGGATCTCGAAGGGACCCACAAATCTGGGACTAAGCTTTCCTTTTCGCCCAAATCACATCACGCCTTTCATCGGAGAGACCCTCAGAAAAACATGATCGCCAACTGCGAACTCTAGTCTGCGACGGCGTCGGTCCGCATATGATTTCTTCCTGCTCTGAGCCGCTCTCATCCGGTCTCGAATCAACTGTATCTTCGCGGTCGTCTCCTCAACAAGCTGCAGCCCCAATATACTGCTCTCGCTGAGCTCTATCCAACAGACGGGCGATCTGCATCTCCTCCCATACAATGCCTCGAATGGTGCCATCTGAATAGTATCCTGGAAGCTGTTGTTGTAGGAGAACTCCACTAAAGGTAAATGATGGTCCCAGCTACCACCAAAGTCCAAAACGCAAGAGTCTGAATAGTCCGCTCTGACTGGCCGTCGGTCTGCAGATGAAATGCTGTGCTGAAACTCAAACGGGTGCCCAATGCCTCCTGAAGTCGCTGCCATAGTTGGCTGGTAAACTGGGTGCCTCTGTCGGATACGATACACGTCGGGACTCCATGCAGTCGTACAATCTCGTCGATGTATATCTGGGCATACTGAGCAAAACCGAAAGTCGTCTTCACTGACAGGACGTGAGCCGCTTTCGTCAATCGATCCACGATCACCTAAATGGAGTCGTACCCTCGACTGGTCTTGGGTAGACCCACAATGAAGTCCATAGAAATATGCTCCCATTTCCACTCCGGAATGGGCAAAGGCTGCAACTCTCCCGCGGGCCTCTGGTGCTCGTCCTTGACTTGCTGACAAGTCAGGCATCTCGACACGAAATCAGTGACGTCCCTCTTCATCCCGTCCCACCAAATGACATCTCTCAAATCGCGGTACATCTTGGTGGAACCCGGATGAATGTTGTATGTCGATGTATGCGCCTCCTCAAGAATCTCACGCCGCAGTCCCTCAGAATCTGGTACGCACAGTCGAGTCCCAAATCGCAGTACTCCCTGATCATCGATCATGAACTCGGAAACTCTGCCCTGCCGCACCTGCTCTATGATCTCCGAAAGACAGTCATCACTGGGATGTTCCTCTCGAATACGGTCAAGCAACTGCGGATGTGCACGAACATGCGCAAGCTGTCCCCCTGTCGGAGTGAACTCGAACTCAACCCGGCTGTCGCATAAAATCTGCCAATCTGCCGACGACTGCCTCTGTACTGCGCGCAAACAAGATAGACTACCCCCGGGCCTCCTGCTCAAAGCATCCGCCACTACATTAGCCTTGCCCGGGTGATACAAAATCTCGCAATCGTAGTCCTTTACTAGTTCCATCCAACGGCGCTGTCTGAGATTCAGGTCTCACTGCTGAAATATATACTTTAAGCTCTTGTGATCAGTGAATATCTGACACGACTCGCCGTATAGGTAATGTCGCCAGATCTTAAGTGCAAAGACAACTACAGCCATCTCCAAATCGTGAGTGGGGTAGTTCTGTTCATGTTTCTTCAACTGCCGTGAAGCATACGCGATCACCCTGTCATGCTGCATCAATACGCACCCTAGCCCCACTCGTGAAGCGTCACAATAAACCACAAATCTGCCTGATCCTGCAGGCAATGATAACACCGGTGCCGTAGTTAAACAAGTCCGTAGCTGCTGAAAACTGTGCTCGCATTCCTCCGTCCAATCGAAAGGAACTTCCTTCCGGGTCAATCCGGTCAAAGGTGCAGCAATACGAGATAAATCCTGAACGAATAGCCTGTAGTAGCCAGCCAGGCCTAGGAAACTGCGGATCTCCGTAACTGATGTCGGTCTGGGCCACTGCTGAACGACCTCGATCTTCTTCGGGTCCACACATATGCCATCTCTCGTAATCACGTGACCCAAGAAACCAACGCTGTCCAGCCAGAATGCACACTTGGAAAATTTTGTGAAAAGCTGGTGCTCCCTCAAAGTCTGCAACGTAATCCGCAAGTGCTGCTCATGCTCCTCTCGTCTCCGGGAATACACCAAAATATCATCAATGAACACTATGATGAACAAGTCGAGATACGGCCTGAATATACGGTTCATCAAATCCATGAATGCTGCTGGGGCGTTGGTGAGTCCGAACGACATCACCAAAAACTCATAGTGGCCATAACGCGGGCGGAAAGCTGTCCTCGGTATATCCTCCTGTAGAACTCGTAGCTGATGGTATCCTGATCGCAAATCGATCCTCGAGAAATATCCTGCCCCCTGAAGCTGGTCGAACAAATCGTCGATAAGTGGTAAGGGATACCGGTTCCGTACGGTAACTTTGTTCAGCTGGCGGTAGTCGATATACAAACGCAAACTTCCGTCCTTCTTCTTGACAAACAGGACCGGAGCACCCCACGGAGACACACTAGGTCGAATAAGCCCTTTATCTAACAAATCCTGCAACTGATCCTTCAGCTCTCTAAGCTCTGCCGGGGCCATCCGATAAGGCGGTATAGAAATAGGCCCCGAGCCGGGAATCAAGTCAATGCAGAACTCAACATCGCGCTCAGGCGGTAACCTAGGCAGCTCATTAGGGAAAACATCAGGAAACTCACTAACAATCGGAACCTGGTCCAATGGAACATCTGTAGCTCTAGTATCGCAAACATAGGCTAGAAATCCCCGACATCCCTTCCTCAACAGCTGTCCAGCGGGAAGAGAAGAAATCAATATGTGAGAGCGGCACCACGGTCCCCCTGCACAACAAAAGCCGGCTCGCCGGGAAAACAAAATCTAACTGTCTTCTCACGGCAGTCCACGGACGCATAGCACGTGGCTAACCAATCCATGTCCAAAAGAACGTCGAAGTCCAACATCTCAAGAAGGATCAAGTCGACAGGCAACTCTCTCTCGCCAATACGGACAACACAGGATCAGAACACTTGCCTAGCAACAAACGACTCTCCCACAGGAGTGATCACAACAAGCGGCTGATCAAGCAAACCGGACTCTCTACCCAAACTCGGCACGAAGTGTGTGGAAACGTACGAGTGCGTGGATCCGGGATCAAACAACACGTGTGCGTTAACAGAACATACTGATAAGGTACCTGTCACAACGGCATTGGATGCATGTGCATCCTGCGGCGTCAAAGCAAATACTCGGGCCTGACCCCCATAAATAGCTAGCTGTCCTCGGCCTCGGCCACCTCGTCCTCTCTGGATCGGACCGCCACGTCCACGGCCTCTGGGTGCATCAAACTGACGTGGAGCATCGCCTGTGGTAGGAAGTAGAGCTCTTTTAGGAGGAGGTGGTGATGGTGGTAAGGTCACATATGGAACTGTCGCCGCTCCCTGCCATCTCGCCGGACAGTCTTTGATAAGATGGTGCGGACTACCGCACCCATAACATCCTAGCGACTCCCGCTGTCCCTGCGGATATGAACCATATAACTGACCCCGCCCAACTCCTCTGCCAGGCCCATCTCTCGGAAAGAGTCTGGCGTGCTGCCTCTGCGACGGCACATCGGTGCGAATCCTCTTCGGCCCAGAAACGGCCAAAGTCTGTGATATGTGTGCCTCCATCCGTAATGCCTTGTCCATAACAGCTGAATAAGTGTCGAAGTGCTGGGCGCCAATAGCAAGAAATAGCTGGGTGTCAAGTCCCTGCACGAACCTCTTCACTCTCTTTTCTTCAGTATCTACCAAATACGGAGCATATCTGGACAACTGCGTGAACTGGACATCGTACTCAGACACCGTCATCCCTGGGGTCTTGATCAAAGCTTCAAAACTGCGAGCCCTAGCGTTACGAACGCTCTCTGGGAGGAAACGAGCTAGAAAGACTGCTGAAAATTCGGCCCAAGTCATAGGAGGTAGACCTGCAGCCCGACCTCTCGCGACTGACTCCTACCATGTCTGCGCGATGCCCTCTAGACGGAAACTCGCGAGCTTCACCCATCGATCGTCCGAACATCTGAGCGAACGGCAGATCCTAGCTAAACTGTCAAGGAATGTCTGCGGATCCTATGCTGCATCGGTGCCCGTGAAGACTGGAGGTCTCAGCCTCATGAAATCCTGTAGCGATACTGGGATAGCCACGGTAGTAGTAGGAGGAGCAACTGTCTGGGCAGCAGGCACCATGGTAGTCTGTGATTTGGTATGTACGTCCTCCGATCTCGGTGCATGACTGGCCGCTACTAAGGATCCCACCATCTGTCGTAACTCCTGCATACCTCCCATCATCTGTCGTAGCTCCTCCATACTAGACTCTAACCTATCCATGCGGCCTGGAGAATGCGGATCAGTCTGTCCCTGAGGCGTAGGTATACCACCCTGCTCGGTCCTCGTCTCGGACGAGCCTGCTCGGATCTCATCTCGGGCGGCAGCCCTCTGCGCTCTCGTAGCCTTCGGCGGCATAGTGGCTGGTACAGGAAACAGGATAATAAGAACAGTGCAATAGAATCATAGGATACACGGAATTGAAGAAGGAATTTTCAAGCAAGTATATCCTAAAGTCACTTAGGCAGAGTACCGTATCGCAAGTATGCCGCGGACATACGCACGCTACGTTACCGTGCTTAAGTCACTTACTCTATCTACCAAGGGTCATCCTACACTCAGAAAGGTAAAACATATCGCTCTGATACCAACTTTGTCACGACCCGAAAGGTACGGAACGTGACTGGCACTTAAATTACGAAACGTCTCAAGACGTCCGTAAAATAAGTAAACCAAAGCCCAGAAATCAAAACCAAATAAGCAGAAGAGTGAAGGAAAACCAATCAATTGGAAGCGAGTTTATCAAATAAGTCATATCATAGTATCTCTGGCCTAAGCCGTCCGGATGACCCATCTCAAATATCCATATCTCAACATCTCGTAGCCACGGTCGGTATCCTCTGGATATCCGCCGTGCCAAAAAGTCACCGGTAGGTAGTCCATCCCCTGCCAGGCTCATCGTCAGCAACACGAGCTTCTTGCCCCGGGGTACCTTACCGGGCCCACCATGTACCCGAGACGGTTCATCCAACTCCTCGAAACGGGTCTCGAAAACCACTGCAAACTCATGGTGGACGACACTTACATCACTAGAAAACCGCAATTTGCATATTTTAAAAAGGTAATAAGTTTAGAAATTTTGCGGCTTTCACCGAAATCCAGAAATATCATAAAATCTCAAGAAATCATCATGAGTGCATACGTCAATGATAATGAATGCATATGGTATCAATGTTCAAGTTACAATGTATGATTAATGGACTAGGCATGAACAAATGATATAATGATATACACGCACATGAATAGAAATTCTACAATTTTATTTTAAGGATTTATTGCAATAGTACATGTTTAAATATCAAATATGGTGACAATATTCTAGATTATAAGTTATCTAGTGTCATGGCATGGCAATTACCAGGGCGTGTGTGTACGCATGAATAGTGCTCGTGCTGCATATAAAAACCCTAACAATGGTGCAGGTGTCCTATAGAATGGGTTCGCATATGTATGTCAAAATAAAGTATGGATGTAGCAAATAATCATGCAAGTATTACACCCCTAATTACTAACATCACTAGGAATCTTTTTAAATTACTAAAACTATCGGATGACTTGCGCCATCCAAACGATAGTCCCCCGTAGATGTTACATCTACTCACCGGAAATCCCCAGCTAGCTATGTCCAATCACCGCCTTTCCTTTTCGTGCCGCGTCCGAAGTTTCCGCGACCGATCCTGGAATTTGCACCAATACAAAACATAAGGTTACATATCATGAAACGATGCAAATTCCAAACGAAAATATCAACGATCACGAGGTAGGCACAACGTGCACAAGGTGCGCGGAACACACACGAAAATCACAAAAACTAAGTATGATCGTCATTTTGGGACGTCCGGCAAAACTAAAACCCGATTAACCCAAATTCCGCATGCACACCTCCTAAATGTCATAGGATATGCCAACAATATCATCAAGATCCCATAAACAAATCACCACAATATTTTACGAAAACCTAGTAAGCATGAAAGCTAGAAAATTGGCGCAAACATCGCGGATTTGCGACGAAAAGACTACAATCAAGCTTGAACAACCAACCACACTACAAGCAATCTACAACCGTCACATAACCCACATGCAATGCTTCAAATCCCCTTTTTTCCATAAACAAAACCTTTCTTGATTTTTCATAATTAGCAAAATCCAACTCAAACTATACATGAAACACTAAATTAACACTAATTTGAAGTCCAATAAGCAAGTTAACCCCTTAGATTTAGCTTGGCAAAACACTAGAAAGCAAAATAAATTAATTAACCTAATAATGGTTTTCTAAATCCTAGATAAACTCAAACCATTAACTTTAAAAATCTAGAATGAAAATAGCACTAATATTAACACTAAAACAACTCAATTAAAGAAATCTAACCATAAGAATTTAAATGGGTAGAAATTATACCTCAATTTCTATGGATCTAGCAAGAAGTTTTGCCTCCAAAGACGGCCTCCTAGCATCCAAGATCCATGCAAGAAAGGCTAAGAAGAATGGATGAAGGATGGGGATTAATTTGTGAGGTTTAATTTGGATTTTGATGGAATTTGAGATGAGTTTTGAAGAAAAAAAGAGAAGGGAAATTGGGGATAGCAGCAGGGCATGCTTGGCCAGCAGGAAGGAGGTGGGGAGTTGTGAGGGAATGGTGAAAAAAGTCAAAGGTCAAAGCCCATACCAATCAACCAAAACCCATACCCAATTTAATATACTAAAACCCCTTTTTAAAACACTTTAAAAGATTCAAAGAACACATATTGGAGGGAGGAAAATTTTTAAACGGCCATAATTTTATAAGTAACTCATTAGCTACTAAAAACTAGCAATTACCTATCCAAATTAGCTATAATTAGGCCTATACTGCAAAATAACTATAATGACGATTTACGGAAAAATACCCAATTTTCACCGATTTTCGGGAAAACACCAAAACGAATTTTCAAGACGTTACACTTCTGCCGGTGTGCAAGTGAGACACCCTAGATGGGGTCCACACTACCTCTTTTAAGGTAAGAGTATCACTTCATTTGAAATATATGTAATACTTCATTTGAAGTATAGGTGACATTTCATTTGAAATATATGTAATACTTCATTTGAAGTATAGGTGACATTTCATTTGAAATGCAAGTAGGACACACTAAGTGGGATCCACACTAGTCAAGCATGAGTGAAACACTCTGGGTGGGATCCACACTACTTCATTCGAACTATGGAACACTTCATTCAAAATGTAGATGGGACCTTAGATGGGGTCCATATATATTAAAGAAATAGAGATGTTTCTATCTAGGGAGGCCTATTTAAGACCTTCCGAGGGACCGGGAGAGGGTCTCGAAGCAGCCGGGAGGCCATTTTGGGGCCTCCTGAAGGCCGCTTTAAGCCAAATCAGAAACTCTTTAGAATTTCTCTAAATGAAACTCATTTATTTAAGTTTCATGCACCTACTGAGAATGTGTGATTCCATTCTCAATAGTTTGTGCATGATGAACACATGGATTTGTGTTCAAGGGTAAAAACATAGCTTTGGGGTCATGTTTATGTGATGAGTGTGGTAATTTTGGCACTGCATTCACCGAAACAGACATATTTTGCATGTCTGATAAGTGAATAGGATATTGTTATTCACAAGTGGGTTGAGAATAGGGTTTCTCTATTCATGAAGGTCCCGAAGACATAATTTTCATGTCTCGAGACATAAATGGAGTATTACATTCATATATGCATGATATAAACATAGGTCTGTCAAAATGTTTTCAAAAACACATTTTTGTGTCTCTAAATGAATAGAATGTTTTATTCACTTATATCTGAACAAGCAGAACATATGTTTTTGATTCATGTCCTTGTACAAATAGTTTTATCTATTTATCCTTATAGGTTAGGAAATAAGATGGCCCGTTCAAAAAAAAATGCAAAACATGTGGTGGCCCATGCTCTTGGTTCAGTTCATGGGGGTTCAGGAATACATTGTGTTCTGGATCTTGTCTTCTTTATGAAAACCATGACTATGGCCTTCGAGCTTTGCCAATAAGGACTGAAAACTTATATGAGTTTTCTTCCTCTCTCTTTGATCAGAGGGAGAAAGATAGGAAGCGATGAAGAGAGCGAGAGAGAGAGAGAGAGAGAGAGAGAGAGTGCTGGAAGGTGAGAAAGAAGGGTGAAGGGATGCGGTTATCCCATTTTTTTACCTCACCTTCTTCTTCTTTCTTTTTCTTTTTTTTTCTACAAAGAACTTTATATAAAGCCCAAGGGTTTCAAGCATAAAGAATTCGATCCTCTGACTAGTTGCTTACAAGAGGTATTTATATTTCTCTGTGAGTGGGGAATAGTGCATAACTATTTCCTGGATATCATGGTAACTGGGGAGTTGGAAATCCTCCCACTATTTCCTGAAGAATAGGTCAACCCTATTCAGCTAACAGAAAAATAGCTCCCAACAATGCTTTGTGTCGGGAGACCCCATTTAGAGGCCTCCTGATATCGGAAAGGGATATCGGAGATGCCTCCTCCCGGCAACTCATTTTGAGCTGTGTCAAGGGGGACTACCCCTGGATAGGGGTCCCACCGGAGATGATTCACTGTCAACTTTGAATGTAAGCATTTTAGGGTTTTAGGAGTTAAATTTTTAACTCCAACACCCTCTAGTTTCAGGAGTTTCAAAGTTCTCATTTTCTCTGCCAAGAATCAACATACGAGATGGAAAGAACATCAACAGAAAGCATGAAAAGTAGAGGAGACAAGGGATCTCCTTATCTAAGTCCTCTCTTGCAATTAATAATTTTTGCCTAAATTTCCATTAATCATCACTGAACATTTGGAGGAAAGGAAAATATCTGTAATCCAGGAACACCTTCTAGCTTTGAAACCTCTCGCGTTTAGCGTGTCAAAAACAAAGGACCAATCTAAGCAACCGGAAGCTTTTCTAAAATCCAGCTTAAGCCTTGCAACATTAAGCTTCCTTCTCAAACAATAATTCACAATCTCATGTTCTAGAACAAAGCTACCTAATGTTGATTTATTCTTCGTAAAAGCATCCTGACTATGAGCTTAGGCAAAATATCACTTGGTCTATTAGCTAAAACCTCCGTAAAGAATTTTAAAATTTGCATTTAAGAGACTAATGGGCTTAAAGTCAAAGACTGTACAAGCACCTTCAATTTTAGGGATTAGTGCTATATTGGCAAAATTAATATTAATAGAGCAGGAGCCATCATATAAGCCGGTAAAAAAACGGAAGCATGTCATTTTGAATTACCTCCCAAAACTGTTGGTTAAATAATATTGGAATACCATCGGGCCATGCTGCTTTGTCGGCTCTAAGGAAAAAACTGCTTTTCTAATCTCCTCCAAAGAGAAAGGCTGGTCAGAAGAAGACGGGAAGTCACATGTAGTAGGATAAAGAGAAGGCCAGTTAGCTTCACAAGAAAAGGTTTTAGTAGAGCCAAATATGGAGATATAGCGATCATCAAAAGCTTTGCGGATAATATCCTGATCAAATACCACATCATCATCATCAATAACAAGAGAATGTATATAGTTATTTCTTCTCCTCCCACTTGCTATTTTATGGAGAAAAAAAGATGTATTGGCATCACTCTCTATAGCCAAGTAATTCTAGAACGCTGTTGCCGGTATATCTCCGAAACCTGCAGCAAGCTAGCATACTTGTTAGATAAGAGTCTTCTTTTAGAAATTTATTCAGAATTAAGTTCTAGGCCTTCTTTTAAAAGATCAAGCTTATCGATATCTGAATCGGTCTCCCTCATCTCAAGTAGAGGAGATCCGAAAATTATATTTCTTCCACCATTTTATACGACACTTCGAAAGTTTAATTTTTAAGCTGAGAATCTGAACAAGATTACTAAAAAAACTTGAAGCCGCTCCACCAGAAAGATATATAATCTCTAAAAGAAACATGCGTGAACCAGTACTTCTCAAATCTAAAGAAGTGAGAACGAGGAAGAATGCCACGTGTACCCAACAATAAAGGTAAAGCCGATTGAAGAACACAAGGGGATTGAGACTAAAAATCTTCTGAGATAAGGAACCTGTCTAGTCTATCTAAGCTAAAGACAGGGAGATCCAAGCATTAGACCAGATGAACTTGGGTCGGTTGAGACAGAGATCCATTGGTTGCACTTATTCCTGACAAGTGTTGCGCTTGTTCTTCCTACCCAATCCACTAATGTTCCAACACCCTATCTTCAATCGTAAAGAAAGAGGGACCAACAACAACAGGGTAGAACAAAACAAATTAAATAGCTGTATCCCTCCTAGACGAATACTCTTTAATAAAACCATCCTTGTCATTTACTCTAACGCCACAGGATTCCGCAACCTCAAGAATGCTTGAGTCCTCAGTTTTATCGAAAGGAAGGATTAGCCTGAAGAGACCGAGCAGCAGATCGCTTCCCTGAGCATCTAGATGAAGAAGAGCCCTTGGATCAGGTGGAACTGATGGATCAGATGAATGGGCCAGACTTGGACTAACGATTGGGGCAACTGAGCTAGCAGATGAATCCAGATTTTAAATAGCGGGCTTCAATGATTTAGAAGGGGCCTCCTCCATTGCCATTTGATAACCTCCGCCCAAGCCGCAAAATGTGTGCAAATGTGGCAACAGCACTTGCAACTTACCCAAAAGTTAGCGCTGCTCTTTAGCCAGAGGAGAGGAGATGACAAGGCCTTCATCATCACTTGCTTCTCTGCTTCCATGTCTACAGCCATCATCAACACCACAAGCTCTACACTCTTGGGTTTCAATTACTGCTGACCATAATAACTATTATAACAACAACAAGGCTTCTCTCTTTTGCTCTTTCAAGCAACATGAGGCCATAGTCTCCACAGATTTCCCCAATGGGTAATATTTGCAATTCGTTTACTGTTTTAAGAACTGGGTCGTGCTTAATTTTATGTTTGTGCATCGGGTATTGTTGGCTTTGGTGTGTTTTGGTGATTTTCAAGCAGGAAAAGGAACAAATCTCTGGCTAGCTTTGTCATTTTATTTTTCTTTAATGGGTTTTGCTCGTTTTGATGATTTATTGGTAAATTCATCACGCTTTTACTGATGGTTATTTTGGTTATGTTGATGATTTATTGGTAAATCAACACTCTTTTTGTGTTAATTTGTTTTGTTATGCATGTGATACATTTGTGAAATTATTTTGGTAGGAAAGTTTGCTGGCTTTTCTTGTTAATCTGCACAGTTTTGCTCTCTCATAGTGGTACTGCTATTATTTTCAAGTTTGGTACTGCTATTATTTTACTGTTAAATTTGGCATATTTTGGTTATATATGCTAACAAATAACATATATCCTTGAGAACAACAAGTATCAAGATCTATCTGATACCTTAACTAATGTTTGCTGCAGATATCCTGAATACCGTCGCTTGCTACCATGTCCATCACAACATGTGCCGCCTCGAGTCGACCATCTGGTAGTTTCGGAAGAGGGAGTTGTTCTTGACTTCACCTGCAAAGCTTTGAATCTTCCTCCTCTGTGAGTATCGTTATTTGTTTCATATGCTCATCTAGTACGGGCGATTTTTAGGTGGAATTTGGATTCAAGAGTTTGTTTTGAAGGAATTGAAGCTTTATTCCAGTTCTATTTCATCATCAAAACTTCCAAGTTGCTTGCATATTTGTAAATCAATGAAATTAAGAAAGGCTAAATTACACTTGGCTATGAGTTTTTTTAGTAACCATCTTAAAGGGTTTTTTTTATATCACAGTAAACCCCCTTAAACTTTGGTTGTTAGAGCATTTTTCAACTAAAAAGCCCTTAAATGTAGCATTCTAGGGAGCTGAGATATATTTTTTAAAATGTTGTTCGAAAATTGCTTGTTAGAAAAACTAACAAAAAAAGTAAAAGGCCAAATGCTCATCGTTTAGAAATTTGAAAGTTGAACGTAGCGGACTAAATCATTTCCATCATGCACAGCTCTTGTAATCATGTGCTTCCCTATTCTAAACAACTT
The DNA here is from genome assembly GCA_030015575.1 of Agapanthus africanus. Classification (NCBI taxonomy): domain Eukaryota; kingdom Viridiplantae; phylum Streptophyta; class Magnoliopsida; order Asparagales; family Amaryllidaceae; genus Agapanthus; species Agapanthus africanus. Next base: position 20,014,679 of record JASDDO010000028.1, on the reverse strand, counting down.
TGTAGACTAAATATTTCAGAAAATCTGCAGGTATCCATTGTTTATATTGGATACAACAAACTGTTATATATTAGATGGACAAATGAAAATCCTTCCCCATAAGAAGCATAATAGATGGAGAAAAAACTAAGACTACCGATGGAGGTCCTTTTCAGGTCTCCGTCAGATATTGTCTTCCGTTGATCTTCCTGTGGATTTTGAAGGTTATCCTCTGTCGCGTGTGGGTCTCAATGGGTTTTGGTAAAAGGGGTGATGTGAGGAGTTTAGCGCCGAGTACCTGCAAAGAAGTCCCGGGGTGGTTTGGTACCACCAAAGACTCTCCGACAATCAAGTTAGTGATGAGATCCGAGCAGAGTAACGGCTTAGAAGAGTAAAGAATGGCTTGCTTGACCCCTCTGTGATGGGGGTTTATATAGCGGTGATAGCACGCAACAGCAGGTGCGAGAATCTCGCCGGCAGTTACACTCCCGACATCACGCCCGCATAGAGAGCGGATCGCCCATTAATGGGGATCGTGATGGCGTGGAACTTGGGATGTTGCTGGATTAGAATCTGCGTATGGCGAGATTCGCGGAGCGGCGTTTACGCCTGTGAGTGGTGGCCTTGGCCGGAGGGCCGAGGAAGACAGCCTCGGCCGGGAGCTCGGGGACAAGCGAGGAGGCCGAGGAGTCCTGATCTTATGGAAGATCGGCGCGAGCTATGGCGCCGAGGAGGCCAATTTGCAGGGAGCCCTGAGGAGGGCCAACTTGTGTTTGCAGGTCGGGTACAGGGTGGCCCGGTCAGCCCCTGTGGGCCCTTTCTTCTGAGTTCTGGGACACGTCACCTGCCACGTGTCCTGATCTTGGAGATCGCCAATATTGAGCATCAGCATTAGCCCCTCACTCTTGTCCCGACCAGCTAGCGGGTCGGGTCAGGAGTGGACTGCCGGGCCTTCCGAGGTGAGCTCCTTTCTAGGGCTTTGTCGGGACGAGTCCTCGGGCCGTCGGTTGTCTTTTCCGCTGACGAATCAAGGCGAGATCTCTGCATTTAAAGAAGGTGCGCCGGTTCGTGCACTCTGCAACTGAAGCGACGGTCCATGCGTCAAGCGTTGATTGGCTGACGCGACGTATGCAGGCCCACGGCGTCTGATGAGACGCGGTCCAGCGCAGGATCGACACGTGGAGCGATCGGAGCCACTAGGAGCGAGGAGTCATTTCGGCGGGAGATGACGGGCGCCGTTGGATGAGGCCGTATGCAGCAATAAACAGGGATGGGGTCCTCCCTAGGGCCCTTACTCCTTCAGATTTCCCTCTCTTAAGTCTTAGTTGCTCGGCGCTCGTCTCCTTTCTCCCGCTTTCGGTCTCTGAAGATTCTCTTTTCCAAGCTTAGATGTCTTCCTCTGTAGAATCAGTAGACGTTGTAGGAGTAGGTTCTAGGGTCCCTTTAGCTGTGTCTGAGTCTCCTCGGGGAGCAGGGGTTGGATCCACTTCCCGGGATCGTGAGGCGGGGGCCGCCTCCAGCGGGGAGGCGGCAGGTGTGGCCCCTGACTCCTCGTGCTGGGTGAGGAATGAGGACGAGATCGCCAATGCTCGGGCTCGCTTCCGCATCCCCTCGCGCTACACGCTCCGCCTGGCCAAGGAAGGAGAGAGGGATGATCAAGTACGGGGTAGGGAAATCGCCCTGTATTTGAAGCTTTTTTTGGGCGAAATGCGTCTGCCCTTCTCTCCCGAGGTCGTCGTTGTGCTGAACTTCTTCGGTTTGGCCCTCGGCCAGCTAGTGCCGAACTCATGAAGGATCCTCCTTGGGTTCTTGATCCGCCTGAAGTTACAGACGGTTCCCTTCAGCCTTTCCCTTTTCGTTTCTTCTCTCATCTTCAAGAGTCACCCTGGTGGTCGAGCGGGTGACCCGAGATAGGTTTATCTCACTTTTAGGAAGCGGCCGGGGTGCGCTGTCGGGACCGGGGTCGTGGCCTTGCCCTCTTCTATTCATGATTGGAAAAAGAAATTTTTCTTCGTTTCCCTTCCCGAGGGCGAGGAATGGCCCATGCCTACCAAGTGGTCGAGAGAGAAATGTCTGCCGGGAAACCGGTCTGATGACCCCGCTGCGGTGAGAGTGGCGTCGTGGGAGCCCATCCCCCGACCTGACGTGCTGCTGTCCGAGAGGGTCTTGAGCTGGGCCGGGCTTAGCCCCGTCGAGTTCGTTGGTAAGTTAGGCTTGCTTTTTGGTTTGTGTTTTACTTATGTCGCTGATTTGTTGGGTGTTTGTTTCGTGCAGGATCCATGGACTTCGTCTCGTTCAAAGCCTCCATGCGCCAGCCGAGGCAGGCTACGAAGGCTGGGGGGCCAGCTCTTCTCGCGCGAAGCCCTCCCTAGCTCCTGCTGCTCCGGTGGCGGTGCCCCGCGAACGCTCGAGGGAAGATCCCACCCCGGGTCCCAGTAAAGTATCGGGTCGGGCCAGAAGCGGGCCCTGATTCAGAAGGACCCGGTCTCAGAAGAGGAAATCGGCTCTCCCTCGGAGCCGCTCAAGAGAAGCTCCCGGAGACCTTCCCGGGGCCGGTCCTCGCCGACCATGGTGGAGGAAAGGGGCCTCCGGTTCGCAGTGCCATCGGGGTTGTCCGTTGCGGATAGCCTCCTGCATGAAATAGAGACCTCGGCCGGGGGTAGAGTTCCCCGGGGGACCTTCAGGGCTCAGCTGGCGTCCATCTTCCAAGAGTCTGTGCAGGTAAGAGTTTGGTTCATTATGAGATTAAGTGTCCCCTCTATCTTTCTGATCTTTTCCATGTCTCCCAGGTTCTCTGGCACGTAGCCTTCATCCTGTGCATGGAAGCCGAGGTGGTAGCCGCGGCGCTGGAGGCTGCGGGTCAGCTCGCCTCGCTGCAAGAGAGCTCCAGGCGGGAGTTGGAGGCGATGACGGCAAGGGTCGCCGCCTTGGAAGGCGAGGTGGATGCCAGGAAACGGGAGGTAGCCTGGTACCGCGAGGCCGCCGTGATTGCCAAGGTCAAGCTCGAGGATACCCAGGTGCTCGCCAACAACTTGAAGAGGACGGTGAAGACCCTCCGAAAGGAGCTGGGAGCGGTGGCCGAGACGGCCAAGTCGGCTGAATCGAGGGCGGTGGAGGGCTATAAAAAGTCAAGGTACTTCTATGACGACTTGGCCGTGGCTATGACCCGTATTTGGCATGACGCCCTCGATGCCGTTAAGGCCCGGATTCCGGATTTTTCCGACGGAGATCTCCGAGCCGAGTTCCCCCTTGTGGCGCCGATGAGCAGGGGGAAGAGGTTCCCAGCGAGGAAGCCGCCGACGACCCCGCGCTCCACGTGGTGGAGATCAAGGACCTCGAGGTCGTACCTGGCCCCGAGGTGTAGAGCCCCCGTTTTCCTCCCTTTATTTTGTTTTTTTTTTAATTTTGTAAGGCTGGGGAGCCCCGAAAAATACCCTCGGTAAAGTCTGTCTTTTGGTAATAAAAGAAAATCCTTATTTCATCGGTTTGCATTTCATCTTCTGTGTGTGAAGAATGCCCGTAAGATATATTTGCTTGTACCATTGTGCTTTTATGTCAGGTTGGCCATCTGCCTGGCGATCGTCCGTCGAGTTGACTTCAATCACTTGCCGATGAGCATGTCAGTGGCTGCCGAGGAGGCATCCTCTTGGGCCCAGAGATCGAGGGGGGATCGTTTAGACTTGGACAGACCTGACGTCCCTCACTGGGGTCTCGGATCCTCCGCGGGCCACAGGGCATCTTTTAACTCCGAGCATCGACCGCCAGCCGGGGGTGACTGAGCAGGGTAGCTGCTCAGTTGCCTCTTGCGAGGGCTTTCTGGTCCTTGGAATTGCGGTAGGGAAGCTACCGGCCAGGGACGACCGAGCAGGATAGCTGCTCGGTTGCCTCTTGCAAAGAATTCGATTCTTAGCGTTGGAGGGGCTGGAAGAAGCCCACTAAGGATGACCGGACAGTGAAGCTGCGCGGTTGCCCCTTGGCGAGGGCTTTGACCTCTGGCGTCGTGGGTAGGCAACTACCAGCCTGGGACGACCGAGCGGGGTAACCGCTCTGATGCCTCTTGGGAGGGCTTTGATCCCTGGCATCGTGGGTAGGGAGCTACCAGCCGGAGTTGACCGAGCAGGGTAACTGCTCGGTTGCCTCTTGCGAGGGCTTTGATCCTTCAGGACGGGGACCGAGCAGGGTTACTGCACAGTGCCTCTTGGCGAGGGCTTTGATCCCTGTCGATTGTGGTAGGAAACTACCAGCCGGGGATAGCCGAGCAAGGACTCGACTGCCTCTGGGAGGACTTTGGTCCTTGGCGCGGGAGGGGCTGTAGAAGCCTACCAAGGACCCTTGGCCGAGCAGGGTTACTGCCCGGTGCCTCTTGGCGAGAGCTTTTGTCCTGAAGGATAGCCGAGTGAGGGATCCTCGAGCTCGACTGCCTCTGGGAGGGCCTTTTGATCCCCGGCGTTGCGGCAGGGAAGCTGCCCGCTGGGGATAGCCGAGCGAGGGATCCTCGGGCTCGACTGCCTCTGGGAAGGTTTTTTGATCCCCAGCGTTGTGGCAGGGAAGCTGCCCGCTGAGGATAGCCGAGCGAGGGGTCCTCGGGCTCGACTGCCTCTGGGAGGGCTTTCTGATCCCTGGCGTTGCGGTAGGGAAGCTACCCGTCAGGGATGACCGAGCAGGATAGCTGCCGGGTTGAATCTTGGTGTGGTGGAGCCCGACCGTCCAGCTGTAGGCATAGGGAATAGGAACAGTCGAGGAAACAGTACGCATAGCATGTGCATTGAATGCGGGGGGAGGCGAAGCGCTAGGGGAGCGTCGCTTCGACTCCATCAGAGAAGGCTTGATGACCACCGCATGGCGGCGCCCTTTTGGGTGAAAGCGGGCTACTGTTGAGCTACGCAGTGGGCTATATAAGGCTGAAGAGGTACTGGTCCTTTCATCCTTCATAAACAGGTCGTCGAAAATGCAAGACTTCCCGTTTACCATCCCCGACATCATCCACTTTGAAGACGTGTATCTATACGACCAGAACAGCACCGAAGACACGGTGTTGCTGGTCTATGGGAGCATTGAGGACCACTTCGGCCGGCTGCTCCCCAGATGCTCCTCCCTGCTGCAGTTGTTGATGTACTCCATCTGGAGAGCGTCGTCGGGGCTTTACAACCCTCTGTCCGAGTAGCTCTATGACGAGGCCGTGGGCAAGCTACGGTCTTTGAGGCGCTTCGGCCTGATCTCCGCGAACCGACTGGCCCGCTTAGAGGCGCTCGTCCGCGAATGCTACGAGCTGAGGCTTGGGATCGACGCGCGTGGGGGGAACTGGGGACAGAAGTTGGACCTCGCGGGGCCCTGGCTGGTGGAGATCTTTACCGAGTACCACGAGCAGTGCTCGCTGCACCCCCTTCCCCCACTGTTGTAATTTCCTTTTCTTTTTGCGTGTATGGCTGAGAAGCTCATAATACCTTTTGAATAAACAAGGTTTTTCTTTCCTTTTCGCAATGTTCCATTGATCTTTATTAAATTAACAATAGATCCGAGGAAAAGTTTACATTGCTCTAAAAGAAAAGTACAGGCTAGTAGATGACTTTATTGGCTCGGCCCGAGCTCCTTGAAGGACGGTTGGCCCCCGCGCTTGGCACAGGGTACGGGGCTCCCTGAGTTCCGGGCTGGCCATCTGCTAAAACGAGCATGATCTGAACGATGGTCAGATCGGCGGGAGGGCGATGCTGCTCTTGCTCGCGGTCGGCCTGCCGTTTGTCCCTCAAGTATGCGGCGAGGTGCCCAGATCGGATGAGCTCTTCGATGTAGTCCCTCAGTTGCTTGCAATCCTCCGTGGAGTGGCCCAATACCCGGTGGAAAGCGCAGTAGGGGCCCCGGGTTCGCTTTGCGGCCTGACGCGGGATCGGAGGGAATTTGAAGAACCCCTCGTTCTGGGCCTCCTCTAGCAATACTGCGAGGGAGACGTTGAGGGGGGTATACTCCTGGAACTTCGGGTGGTAGGGCTGCTGACGCTCCGGCCTTTCCTCCCGAGCCCTCTTCTTCTGGTCGGATCGTTCTGCTCGGGGGAGGTTAGCGTTCACCTCGGATTCCAGCTGAACCTCGCGCTCGGTCCACGCCTTGACCTCGGCCATGGTCTTAGGTTGTGCCAAGGCGAAGGAGCGTAACCATTCCTTGTGCCTCAGACCAGATCTAAGCGCCGTGATGACGGTCTCGTCCCGGTGCTCGGGCACCTCGAGAAGGGCGTTGTAGAAACGGGTAATGTAGACCTTGAATGTTTCCTTGTCCCCACTCTTAACCGTGAAGAGGTAGTCGATCGTGCACTTCTGTCGACGGTTCCCAACGAAATGGTCGAGGAACTGAGTAGCCAGCTCGTCGAAGGTCGAAATCGAGCGGGGCTCGAGCCCCCAGAACCAGTCCCGACCTGCGCGGATAAGGGTGGCCAGGAAGGCCCTGCACTGGGCGGCGTCGGAATGGTCCTGGAAGCTCATCCCCACGGTGAAAGCATCCAAATGGTCCTTCGGGTCGGTTTTCCCGTCGAACAGAGAGACCTTTGGGGGCTTGTTGCGCGAGGAGACGCGGATGGAGAGCAATTCCTCGGTGAACGGCTTTGTGAGCGAGTCGGAGGCGTACTTAGCCCCATCGCTCGAGAGGTGAGCCTCCCGGCGCATGGCCTCGATTTTCTTCTCAAGGGCATCGAGCCGACCGTGGTATCCCGAGGAATCGGCGCCTTGGGATACCCGGCCTCCGCTGCGGGTGACCTGCGTCTAGGAGTGGCCCCAATTCCTCAGATCCCTGGGCGAGGTGGCTCTCGAGCCGCCGAGACAAACCCCTTCTGTGCGGCCCCGCTGAGGGTGGTGGCGTCGGCCATGCCTGTGGATAGACGAGGTGACTGACATCTCCTCAGGGGGATAAAGGTCATGTGGAGGCTCGAGGCGAGGCGTTCTGGCGGCGGATCCTGGTGTGGAGCCGTGGAGCGCCCAGCGGGCCTCAGGGAGCACCGGCTCGAGAGATCGGTGGCCAGGAGTCGTTGCCTGCTGGTGGTCAGTCGTCCAGACAGGGGCAGAGCCTTCTGGAGGCGGTGGAGAGATGATCTGGGACCCAGGCCTGGTCGTTTGGACACGGACGAGCGCCTCTACGAGGGATTGTAGCCGATCTATCCGGCCTGTGAGGGCGTTGATGATGGTCGCTGGAGGAGGCTCATCCCCGCCTTCGGTGGGTGGAAGGCGGCGGCTGGTACCGGGATCTTCAGGATGGTTGCTTGCCATGAGCGCGGAGATAGGAAGGCCAACTTTTTGTTTTGTGGAGTTATGTTCCTACAGACGGCGCCAACTGATGGAGGTCCTTTTCAGGTCTCCGTCAGATGTTATCTTCCGTTGATCTCCCTGTGGATTTTGAAGGTTATCCTCTGTCGCGTGTGGGTCTCAATGGGTTTTGGTGAAAGAGGTGATGTGAGGAGTTTGGCGCCGAGTACCTACAAAGAAGTCCCGGGGTGGTTTGGTACCACCAAGGACCCTCCGACGATCAAGTTAGTGATGAGATCCGGGCAGGTAACGGCTTAGAAGAGTAAAGAATGGCTTACTTGATCCCTCTGTGATGGCACGCAACAACAGGAGCGAGAATCTCGTTGGCAGTTACGCTCCCGACGTCACGCCCGCGTAGAGAGCGGATCACCCATTAATGGGGATCGTGATGGCGTGGAACGTAGGATGTTGTTGGCATAGAATCTGCGCATGGCGAGATTCGCGGAGCGGCGGTTACGCCTGTGAGCGGTGGCCTTGGTCGGAGCGCCGAGGAAGACGGCCTCGGCCGGGAGCTCGGGGACGAGCGAGGAGGCCGAGGAGTCCTGGTCTTGTGGCAGCTTGGCGCGGGCTATGGGGCCGAGGAGGCCAATTTGCAGGGGCCCTGAGGAGGGCCAGCTTGTGTTTGCAGGTTGGCTACAGGATGGTCTGGTCGGCCCTTTCTTCTGAGTTCTGGGACACGTCACCTGCCACGTGTCCTGATCTTGGAGATGGCCAATATTGAGCATCATCAGCTACATATTGGAAGCGCATCGTTTTCAACTTCTTTCAATGAAGATTGGACACACAATTAACTTTACAAATTGCAAATACTGCACTTTCGAATAATAACCATGAACTTTGTATAGCTTTCAATTTAATCTCATTAACCTTTTTTCGATTTTACTCTATGTGAACAATTTTAAATTGTAACTGAAAAAACTACTTATGGTATTAAATTATGAAAAGCTGAAAGTTCATGGTGTTTTATCGCAAGAAAAGTCCATGGTAATTGTTTGCAATATATGAATTTTATGGAATTAACTTAAAAATTGTCTAAATAGTTCGTGGTATTTTATTGAAATTTGTCCTTTAAATTAACATATACAAAATGGTAATGATACAACAACAAGTGGCATATCCAATCCATGGCTCAACAAATTCTAAGCAAGGATGGATCTTGTATCCAACTATTAAAACGAAATCCAAATGTAAACTAATGTAACATTTAGAAATAGCATATCCTCTACAATCTAGATGCATGGATTTCGAGAATTATAATATAGACATATATGAAGGTATGTTGCAGATCTTATCCACTTTGGGCTGTGCATTATGCATTGGTGAGCCCAAAGCCTCCACCAAGTGCAACTCCCGAACAATTTCGTATATACAAAGAAGCTACAAACCCATTGGTACTGCAAAAGAGATCATCGATCAAAGGGAAAACTATAAGTGAAGCACAAAATACATTTAGGATAACAGATGTTAATGAGTTTGTTGAAGCCGGCACTTATTTACGTGTGTACGTGCACCCGAAACGTTTTCCAAGGTAAAAATGGATAAACCATGTTGCTTTTATACCCCATGCTATTTTTGTTCATCATCGCCTAGCATCATAATGTTATTTAAAGAGTTAATTGCATGAAACCCCCTGTAGTTTACACCCCTCAAGCGATTTATTAGAGCAAACATCCCCTCTGCTCATTGAACCAAAACCTTTAAAAATACCTAAATTCAACTATCAGCAACTCGGATGGTAATTTAAATTGAGAACCTGCTTGTGTTGTTTTTCTAGTAGTTAGTGTTTTTGAGGGTATTGGTCGATGAATAGTGTGGTGTTCACGCTAATAAATCACTTGACGGTGTAAAGTGCTATACTTGTGTAATTGACCCTTATTTAATTAATATCCTGCATTCGTTTACGATCTAAGACTATAGGTGCTATGAAGTTGACTGGAAGTCCAGAATCATTGCGGTCACTGATTCGTACGTGGTCCTTGACAAACCATCTGCGACTTCAGTATGTAGTTTCTTGTTCAGTAAAATTCCCGATCGTCGACTTTTATGTAAAATGTGTTATCCCATGGTGATATTGTAGGTTGGAGGAACAACTAACAACATTGAAGAAACTTGTGTAACGTTTGCTTCTCGTGCGCTAGGATTTCAAACTCCTTTGAGGACAACTCATCAGATAGATAACTGCACCGAAGGATGGTTCGTCTTTCTTCTAAAGTCAATAGAATGGAGTTGAAACAACTCAAGGTTTAATAATTTTGATGTTGCAGTGTTGTATTGGCTAGAACCAAGGATTTCTGCTCGACTTTTCATGGACTGATTAGGGTACATCAACGCATTATGCCAGTGTTTTATTTATTTATTTCTTTGTTGGTTATCCCTTTACTTGTTCTATAATAAAAAATTCACAAATACAAGGTATTTTGTTAATGAGATTATAAGTTTCTAATATTTGTTTTGAGGAAACAGGAAAATAAGGTGAAAAAGCTTTATCTTGCTCTTGTTGTTACCCCGGTGCCAGTTGGAGTAATTTCTCATTACATGCGACCGGCTAAACTTGCTCCAAGATTGGTTTCTGAAGGTATTGTTACATTGCTTACCGACTTACCGTATTTCAATTGAAAAAAAATCTAAGCTATGTATGCAATATTTGTAAGCCGTATGGTTTCCGCATTTTTTCTTTTATAACAGAGATTTTGTCTACCGATTTGGTCTATTCCAATCACTGTCCTTTGCCACAGAGGGGAATGGGGAATGCAATACTCTGTATCAGGATGCACTCATATATAATGCACTAATCTAATATATGGAACTTTGATTGGCTTCAAGAAAAAAGATAAATATGTTTATTAATTTCTCGATGTAGATATTATTGAAGGATGGCATCTCTGCCAATTGGAGGTGTTAGAATGCAATGAGGTTCCTTGGCCAAATGATATTGTCGAGAAACTGTATGGTGTTGATGACTGTGGATGGCCCCCGAAGAAATTTGCTTATGAGTGTAGGATCAAACTCATCACAGGAAAAACTCATCAGGTAATCATGATTTCATCTCTTTCTATCAACTCCTTTTGCTGTTTGAATTTTACTGCATGCACCAAATTTACTTAGCTATTATCTCACTCGACTATTTCTTGATAATAGACTGACTATTTCAGAAGTTCATTTACACATTTATTGATTTTCTGCACATCATTGAAGATTTTATGAATTTTTCATGGCTTAAACTTAACTACAGTGAAAAACCCTTAAGTAGAATTGTTTTTGACTAAACTACCATAAAGTTTTTTTAAACATGTAAACTCCCTTAAGCTTTGGTCTTAAAGGAGATCTTTTTTTCTTTCCAACAAAATGCCTCGGATCGAGCACTTTAAGGGAGCTTACTGTAATTAAAAAATAACATTAGGTAGTTTAGTGAAAAACAACGATTGTTAAGGGCATTTTAGTGCAATTTAGCCTTGTTGGTAATACCCGTATTTAAGGTAGCTTTTTATACTTGACTCCCAATTTTATGCTTACTGACAACATTTTAATCTAATCAAAAGTTTATTGGGAAAATAGTCTTGCATTGGGCATGTTTTCGGTCTTATGAACCACAGTTAGCTAATATTCCTTGTTCATAATCGGAAACATTTATTAGAGGAAAATCAAGGATCCTAACTGATATGGGCGTTTGATCGCAGATCCGAGCTCAATTAGCTGCCATCGGTGCACCAATTGTAGGCGACTCAATGTACATGCCAGCTGCCGCAGCACAAATGGCAAATCCTCAAATTAATCCATTTCGTTTTACCGAAAGCAAGTGCTCAAGCAAGGAAGAAAATATGAAAGCAATCAAAGAATGGATTTTGTGTCATGGTAAAGAACCGACCACATGCATAGGTCTTCAAGCATCGCAAAAAGAAACTGCTCTTATGCAGCTGGAACTCCCTGGTGGAGGCAAAGTACAAGTTGAGACTGTTCCAGCAAAGAGTAAATTGTTAAGGTTCGACTATTTAAGCAAGAAACAACCTTTGTTATTAAACATATTTGTAATTTATACAGAAATAAATGTTTGGTCTTTTAACAAGGGGATGACTCGGTCTCGTATAGATGTAATAAAATATAATTGGATATCTTAGAACGCTGAACACAAACAGGTTAAGTTATGAAGAAACACTGATATTTGGCAGATTTCAAAAATTCATGGCCTTGCTTGAGACTGAAAAACATTTCTCAGCTCCATAGACCTCGGAAGTATACATAATGTAGCGATTTAAGTGATGCAGGTTTGGTTCACCAAGTACATGACAAATGGATTTAACAATAAAACATGCTAGAACAAATTCCCAAAAGGAAAACAAATCACAAATGAGAAATCCTGCTTGACTTAAAGTGTATTCAATCATTGATGGATAAAATCTTCGCTGCGCTTTAAGATTGTCAATTGTTATCAAGATCATACATAAATAAAATTCATGAACTTAAAATAAGCTTGGCAAGAGTCGCTACCAAAGAAAGCAGCCAGATAAAGAATTGACCGTCATTGGCAATGGCACAGAATAAACCCTTTGTTTATTTTTACTCCATAATGTTTGGTGAAATGCTTATATAAGTTTAACATGAACAACATGCCAGAAACACGGGAAAAAATGCAAGCAAATAAGGAGATTCAAAGTCGGCACTTGGTATCGCCACGTTATGGGTATTGCTTCACCGCAAGTTCACATGATCATTCGAGATTCTCTTTACTTGTTATTCTAGCTTGGCTTCTTCTCTCTTTGGAGGCTCCAGATCGAGATAAGTGAAAGGCTCAGTTGGTTCCTCCCTGCAAAATTAACTGAAATTCAATACAGAAAACTGTGTGATACTCCTCACTGAATATGCATAATCAATGGTGAACTGCATCTATTGATGATAATTAGCAAGGCCAAATCACATTAAAATACCTTCGGGGGTATCGGTGTTATTACTAAACTACCTTAATGTCAACTTACAGTAAGCTTCCTTAAAATACTGCATTTAAGGGTATTTTAGTAGAAATAAACTCCCTTGAACCAAAGTTTAAGGGAATGTACCTGACGATGCTCGATACCGGGGGTTCCCCAGATCATGACACGTGGCATATGACGTGTCCCGGAGCTTACAAGAAAGGATCAAGAACGGTCCATTAGAAGCACGCCCCGGGGCTTCGGCCCGAGGATATTCCCGACCTTCGGCGGCCTTCCTGACCGTTTTTGTGCCCGCCTTACAAGCAACCATTAGGCTCGCCTCCGAGCCCTCATGCACGATGGGCCTCTTCGGCCCTCCCGGCTCGCCCCTGAGCTATCACGGAACGAAGCCTGCTCGGCCACCCACTCGCCTCCGAGCTTAATTTCCTCGGTCTCAACGGCAGACCCACGGCACAAATCACAGGCGTCTTCGCCACGGCCCCGCGAATCTCGGCTAACGCGAGATATCCGCCTGCAGCGATCCCGCGTTCCACGCCACCACGTTCCCCTGTTAACGGGCGTATCTCACCATTAATGGGGGACCCCGCCTTCCGCGCAGGCGCGGCTCCGAAGGCGTAACGGCCGGCGTAAATCTCACACCCGCCAACCCACGGCTGCCACTATATAAACCCTCTCTCAGACGACTCAGGTAAGGCAATTTTCATCCAATAAGCCGCTACTCTGCCCGATTAGCCCGTCTAACTTGATCGTCGAAGGGTCCTCGGTGGTACAACCACCCCGGAACTTCCTTGCAGATAGCTCGGCTTCATCTCAAATTAAGCCCACTGAGATCCATACGCTTCAGGAGGCAACCACCCAATTCAATCTCAGCCATCTATCAACCCTCGCTACAGATCAACCGAAGGTAACATCTGAAGGAGATCCAGACCTCCATTAGTCGGCGCCATCTGTGGGAACCTCTAAGTTCCACTTAATCAAAGTTCACCTTCGGATCTCGACTTCATGGCGAGTGATCATCGCGACGATCCAAGTACTAGCCGCCACCCTCCTCACAACGGAGGCGCGGGCGGGTCATCCCCACCCCCAAACGCCATTCATGTCCTGTCTGCACGGATCGATAGGCTCGCGTCCGTCGTGGATGCCCTAGTACGTGTCCAAACGGTGGGGCAAGCTCCTCAGGTCGGCGCTCCCCCACCTCGGGACCGGGACCCCTACAGAGGGAGAAAGGACACCGCCTACGCAGGCACGACTGAGCACCGCCTTGCCATCTCCGGCGGCCACAGAACCCCGGTGGCGACCAATTCAATGACCCGCTGGGCGCCCCACAGCTCCATGCCGAGGTCCCTTGCCAAAGCACCCTGCCCTTAGCCCCATCGCGCTCCTGTCCCTCTCGAGGAGGTATCGGTCAGCTCGCCTGCTTCCAGGCATGACCGTCACCCCCTCCCTCGACAGGATCGCGCGGACGGGACTCACCACGGTAGCTTGAAGACGACCTCACCAGGGGACCTAAGGAACCTCATCGAACGAAACCGGAGTTGCGGCCAGGCGCAGGTCGCCAGCAGCAATGGTCATAGATCGGAGTATGTCGAATCCTCGGGATATCACGACCGACTCGATGCCCTCGAAAAGAAGATCAAGGGTATACATCGGGAGAGTTGCCCATCGAGCGACGGGGCTAAATATGCCGCCGACTCGCTTACAAAGCCTTTCACCAAAGAGCTGCTCGTCGTCCACGTTTCATCCCGAAACAAGCCCCCAAAGGTCTCACTTTTCGACGGGAAATCCGATCCGAAAGACCATTTGGACGCGTTCACAGCCGGGATGAGCTTCCAGGACAACTCCGATGCCGCTCAGTGTCCTACTTTCCCGCCGCTCCCATCCGCTCTGGACGAGACTGGTTCTGAGGACTCACACCACGCTCAATCTCCATCTTCGATGAGCTGGCCACTCAATTCCTCAATCACTTTGTCGGCAACAGACAGCAGAAACGGACCGTCGATCATCTCTTCACCATAAAGAGCGGGGGAAAAGAATTCTTCAAAGGATACGTCACACTTCTCCAACGCCATTCTCGCGGTCCCGGAGCACAAGGACGAAACGGTCATTACGGCCCTTAGGTCGGGCCTTAAACACAAGGAGTGGCTGCGCTCCTTTGCATTAGCGCAACCTAAGACCATGGCCGAGGTAAAAGCCTGGACCGAGCGCGAGATCCAGCTTGAATCCGAGGTGAACGCTAACTTACCCCGGACGGATCAAATTGATCAGAAAAAGAGGGCGAGGGAGGACAAAAAGAAGATTGAGCGGCCAAAACCCTACTCCCCAAAATTCCAGGAGTATACCCCGCTCAACGTCTCCCAGGCGGAGCTGCTGGAAGAGGCGAAGGGAGAGAGATTCTTCAAACTTCCCCCGGTCAGCCATAGGGCGGCCAAACGAAACACAGGGCCCTATTGCGCTTTCCATAGGTCACAAGGGCACCCCACCAAGGGCTGCAAAATTCTCCGAGACTACATCAAGGAATTAATCCGTTCGGGGCACCTGGCAAGATACTTACGAGACAAAAGGCAAGCCGACCGCGAGCAAGAGCATCACCCCCTTCCCAGCGAGTTGACGATCGGCCAAATTATGGTCGTATCAGCAGGGGGTGTGCTTGGGGCCGACAAGATACAGCGCCCCTCACCAGTTGAAGCGACTAGCAGCCAGCCCCGTTAGAGGGTCAGGACAGCCGAGCCCATAGTCTTTACCGACGAGGACCTCCATGGAGTAACAGTGCCTCACGACCCCCTGGTAATCACCGCACGGGTCCACCGTTACGAAGTGCAACGAATATTGGACAACTCGGGAAGCTCGACGAACATCCTCTTCTACGACTGCTTCATGTGTATGGGACTCACCCCGTCAGAACTGAGACTGACCACCCACATCCTGTCGGGGTTCACTAACCACTCCATCCCCGCGGAAGGGGTAATCACCCTCCAGTTTAACATCGGGGAGACGGGCCGTAAGCGCACCGTGCCTGTGGAGTTTATCGTCGCGAGAATTCCATCGGCCTACAATATTCTCCTGGGACGTCTGACACTGAATTCCCTCCGAGCCCAGATATCGACCTACCACCTAGCAATAAAATTCCCGCTCGACCAAGACGGGATAGGCCGGGCCTACGGGAACCAGCAGACCGCGAAGATCTGCCTCGCTGCAACGTCTACACCGGAGGAGCAAAACGACGATCCTGAGAGCACAGATGATTTCAGGGGATCTTTGGACACTCGGGACGAGCACAAAGAGGTCCGAGGGGCTCCGGTGGTGCCGCTCACAGAGGTCCCCCTAGTCGAAGGGGACAGCGAACGAACCGTTCAGATCGGGTCACTATTAACAACGGCTCGGCGCGACGGCCTGGTCCAATTCCTCAGAGCAAACTCGGACGTCTTTGCCTGGACACCCGCCGATATGCCCGGGATCGACTCAAAAGTAATATCACATAAACTAAGAGTCGACCCGGAAGCCCGACCTGTCAGACAGAAGAAAAGAAGTTTCGCCCCGATCAAGCAAAAAGCGATCGAGGACGAGATAGACAGACTGCCTTCGAGCAACTAAAGAGGCCACCGAGCAGCTACTCTACTCGGTCCATCCTTAGCAAGCAACTCCTTGCCCTCCCGTGCTAAGGATCGAAACCCTCGCCAAGAGGCAACCGAGCAGCAACCCTGCTCGGTCTGTCCTTAACAGGTAACTCCTTGCCCTCCCGCGCTAAGGATCGAAGCCCTCGCCAAGAGGCAACCGAGCAGCAACCCTGCTCGGTCCGTCCTTGGCAGGCAACTCCTTGCCCTCCCGCGCTAAGGATCGAAGCCCTCGCCAAGAGACAACCGAGCAGCAACCCTGCTCGGTCCATCCTTTGCAGGCAACTCCTTGCCCTCCCCGCGCTAAGGATCGAAGCCCTCACCAAGAGGCCACCGAGCAGCTACCCTGCTCGGTCCATCCTTAGCAGGCAACTACTTGCCCTCCCGCGCTAAGGATCGAAGCCCTCGCCAAGAGGCCACAGAGCAGCTACCCTGCTCGGTCCATCCTTAGCAGGAAACTCCTTTCCCCCCTCCCCCACGCGACCGAGCAGCTTCCCTGCTCCATCCATTCTTAGAGGATGACCCACGTCGTATTTACTAAGCGATCCCAACCTCGACTTCGGGGCCACGGAAATACCGATCTTTGCACACTTGGCAAATGATTGAATTCAACTCGACGTGCGATCGCCAGACGGGGGACAGATCTCCGACCTAACGCATCATGAAAGCAGTACCGCACAAAAAGAAATTTTACCACAAAGCTCTATGGAAGACACGTACGCAAACATTCCTACAAAATGATTTTCATTCATAAAAGTCGGAAATCTTTACAGAGGTATTATGGGCTCCCCAGCCTTACAAAAATGCCCGGAGGCTTATAAAATTTCGGCGCAAAAGGAAAATCAGGCGGCAGGAGGTTCAGGCCTCGGGGGCGGGGCGAACACCGATAAGCTCCGCTTCCACCACGACGACCGGGGTGGCAGCTGGAGGGTCGGCGCCTTCCGCAGAATCCTCGGCGCTGGGGGCCTGGGAGACCGACTTCTCCCCAACGCCCGCCAGGGGCCTTTTCCCCGGCAGCGCTCCCTGGGACACTCCCCCATGCCACACCCTCGAAGGGGTACTCATCTCGGAGCTCACCGTCAGGGAACTCCGGCATTAAGGCTTTAACGGCGTCGAGGGCCTCATGCCAAACGAGGGCAGCGGCTTCAGCGAGGTCGGTGTAGTACTGGTCCGACTTCTTATAGCTCTCCACCGCCTTCGACGCTCGGAGGTCGGCGCGTCTCGCTCCTTCCTTCGCCGCCTCGTTCTCCCTCCGGAAGGTGCTCGCCGTCTTCTTCAGGATGGCGACAAGAACCCCGGAATCCTCCAACTTAGCCTCGGAGACCCACACGGCCTCTCGGTAGCTGGCGATCTCCCGATCACCGACCGCCACCCGGTCTTCAACGGCGGCGACCCTCTCCATCGCCGCTTGCAGCTCCAGCCTCGAGCTCTCCTCCCACGAGGAGAGCTCATCCGCAGCCTGCATCGCCGGGGCAATTTCCTCGTCCTCCATGTTGACGACGAGGGCGCGGTGCTGGAGAACCTGAAGAAAACAAAGGGAAGGTTAAAAAGGAAAGGAGGGGCACCTAATCTTACGAGCAAAAAGTACTGAATAAAAACCCGAGTGAGTTGCGAAACACCGACCTGCACGGCCTCCTGGGCTATGGCCGCCATTTGGGCCCGGAGGGTCCCTCGAGGAATTCTCCCCCCGGCCGACCTTTCCATCTCCGAGAGCAAGCTGTCGGCGACGGAAAGCCCCGAGGTCACTTCAAAGCGAAGCTCCCCTTCATCCACGATGATCGGGAAGGCCGGGGTACGAGGCACCGTCCTATGGTACCTCTTGAGGAGAGACGAGGGAGAGCCTCAGCTCCCTTCTCTACAACCTAGGGCTCCTGATCCCGAGAGCGTTTTCGGCCAGGCACATGGCTGGACTCCGGGGCCCAGGCGTGCTCGAGCGCCTGGCCGGAGCGGCCGCCGGTGGAGCCGGACTCGACGACTAGCGGGAGGGGTCGGCGCCTCTAGCCTTCCTCCCTTTCTTCTGTTCGACCAGGGCTGCCCGAAACTTGGTTAGGTCCATGGGTTCTGCATAAAGCGAAAATACAAAGGAAATAGCAATGCCGGAAAAAGTGGAAGAATACACAAGTCTAAACAGGTCGCCCAAAATATCCTAATTTACCCGCGAACTGAACGGGGCTAGGAGAGGGGCTCCTACTCCGACACCGCCGCCGCGTCGGAATCGTTCGACCGCCCCACCCGCGGGCAGTTGGCCCTGCTCCACTGAATGGGCACATGCCAATCCTCACCCTCGGGTGGCCCGACAAACAAAAACTTCTTCCATTCGTGAATGGAAGAAGGTACTACGACGACCCCCGGCCCGCCAGGACCTCCTCGATGTTTTCTAAAATTAATGTATACCCAGCTCGGCTCATCCCTGCGAGTGCCGGGATGATTTTTGTAGCAGATAGAGAAAAGGAGAAGGCTCCGACTAAAGGGGATCTCCCTCAATTTCAACCGGACCAGGAACCCGAGGAGAATCCTCCAGGTGTTCGGCACTAACTAGCCCGGGGCTAACTGAAAACAATTCAGCGCCACACTCATCTCGGAGGAGAAGAGCAGGCGCATTCCGGCCCAAAAGGCTTCCAGGTACAGGACAAGCTCGTTGCCCTGTACCTGGTCTGCCCTCTCCCTCCCCGGCCGGACGGAGCGAGTAGCCGGGGGGAATGTGGAAGTGAGCCCGAATGGTGGCAAGCTCGCCCGCATGCCTCAATGCGAATGACGCGTCGCGGACACCCCTAACCTGTGCTTTGGGGGCCGCCCCCGCGGCGCGACCCCGGAATGCACTACTAACCCAGCCCTCGGGGGGATTCCGACTCGGACGAGATAGAAGCAGAGGAAGAAGTGGATGAAGACTCCATAAACTCTACCCGGACTACTTCTACAGACTCCTCGGTAGAAGACACCTAATCTGATCGAGAGGATGAGTTCTCGGAAGAGAAAATGAAAAGAATCCGACGTAAAGAGAAGAGCGCCTAGCTAACAAGCAAAGAGACGAGGAAGTTATGACAAGGTATGGACCCTGAAGATGATCCCACCTCTATTTATAGCCGCCGGCGTACGCATCCTACGGCGCTGATCGTCTCCCGACAAAACGACTTTACGCTTTCGACGGCCATCAACGCTCTGTGTATCGCACGTGCATTGGGCGCGTCCCTTAAGGCGCAGATAACACCGACGGCCCGTCACGTCAGCAAACAAGCGCTAGATACGTGGGTTGGTGCTTCGACGAACGTACGTACGAAACAGCGCTTCCTCTTTAATACGAGATCTCTTCCCTGATCCGCTAACGTCATCAAGAAAATACAACTAATTGCCCGGGAATGCGCACCGACAATGTCTTCAAATAAAAGCTTGCCCCGGGTGACCAGTCAGACCACTCTCGACCCGAACCATGAATGGGTCGAGACAATAATGGGGACTAATGATGATGCTCGCTACCGGGGGTTCCCTAGATCATGACACGTGGCAGATGACGTGTCCTAGAGCTTACAAGAAAGGATCAAGAACGGTCTATTAGAAGCACGCCCCGGGGCTTCGGGCCGAGGATATTCCCGACCTTCGGCGGCCTTCCTGACCGTTCCTGTGCCCGCCTTACAAGCAACCATTAGGCTCGCCTCCAAGCCCTCATGCACGATAGGCCTCTTCGACCCTCCTGGCTCGCCCCAGAGCTATCACGGAACGAAGCCTGCTCGGCCTCCCGCTCGCCTCCGAGCCTCCCGCCGAGCTTAGTTTCCTCGGTCTCATCGGCCGACCCACGGCACAGATCACAGGCGTCTCCGCCACGGCCCCGCGAATCTCGACTGACGCGAGATATCCGCCTCCCGCGATCCCGCGTTCCACGCCACCACGTTCCCCTGTTAACGGGCGTATCTCGCCATTGATGGAGGATCCCGCCTTCCGCGCAGGCACGGCTCCGAGGACGTAACGGCCGGCGTAAATCTTGCACCCGCCAACCCACAGCTGCCAATATATAAACCCTCTCAGACGACTCAGGTAAGGCAATTTTCATCCAATAAGCCGCTACTCTGTCCGATTAGCCCGTCTAACTTGATCGTCGGAGGGTCCTCGGTGGTATAACCATCCTGGGACTTTCTAGCAGATAGCTCGGCTTCATCTCAAATAAAGCCCACTGAGATCAACACGCTTCAGGAGGCAACCTCCCAATTCAATCTCAGCCATCCATCAACCCTCGCTACAGATCAACCGAAGGTAACATCTGAAGGAGATCCAGACCTCCATCAGTACCGTTTTATATAACTTTGAGGTAGTCTATGGGAACTCGAAGATAGTTAAGGGCATTCTGGTGTTTTAGCCTGATAACAAAACTTTATGGGCACTGCACTATTAGTTGCTAACAGAAAATCTGAAATATGACCAGTTAAAAGAAGAATTTAAGGTCATGAATCGCCACCATAGTTGGTGAAATTTACGGGGTTTTGAAATGTCCTAGAACTTAAGGCTATTTCACTTTGTAACATTAAGACATCAAATTGTTCGGATACTGCATATTTCATGTGAGTGGTGCGCTATCTACTTAAAAAGATTGCTCACACTATATAGAATTGTTTATTACAAAAACAATAATAACTCTTTCGAACAATATACGTTCTAATAAAAACATTAAGAAGGAGATGTATCTCCAAACAACGCGGAATCACAGTGCAAACTTCTCACTTACACCCAAACTAGGAAAATATTCAGACAAAAAATAAAATGGGGATTTAATTTGTAATTAGAAGAGCAAAAGTGAGAGAACCAATTGGTGAATTGGCCATAGAGAAAATAAGTTGTTTTATTAAGCAGAAGAGATATGGAGCATACCCAGGCTTTGACCTCATGCATCGCCAGAAGAGTTTGAAAGGGCCTGGCACTGTTTTAAATGGATTTCCCTCGAAACAAGCCTGCAATGGGACCCGAATTTAACTATTGTCATATTTAATTATTAAGATATAGTGAATTAAGGGCTTGAGTATGTTATTAAAAAAAATCTCAGTAGAATTTGGTTAAGGAGTGCATCGGCTATTCGGCTCCTTCCTTAAGTTAAATTTTCTCGTCCAACTCTAAATGTACAAGGGTGAAAAAGTTTGTGTTGCTTAAGTAATTGGTTTTTAAGGCTGTTGATCTTCATGCTTTATCGTTAAACACGTCTATTAATTAGAATATACAATTACAATCCAAGAAGTGTCAATCTGAGTGTTCTAAGTTAGCAACAGTCTTTTCATGCGATTGATGGCTTGTTACAACAGAGTACGCAATGCATGTTTTCCTATAGATTGATAATCTTTCAAGTATCAAATCATCGTCATTATCTCGTGAAGCTTGATTAGATCTATCCCATTCTAACTTATAACCAATACAATTTTCATAATAGCAGAGCATCAATACTTGTATGAATTCACTAGTCTCTGAAATCGCACACATTTAGATGATGCTTAGAATCAAATCTAGAGTTCATATAGCTTAACAGATAAAAAGGAGTCAGGCCATCGACCCTAGGATAGTTATGTTATTATTATTGTGGCGCCAGTTGTTGACCCATTTCCACAAAATTCAACCGTCCTAATTGATATACATGAAGAAAGAAATTCATTTATTGCTTGCCAACTTCATCTTCAATAATTTTACTTGAATTGGTAGCATAGATTTTCTGGATTAAAGAGGTTCATACAAAGTGTTGGAAACTTTATCTTGTGAGACAATTGACAGGTGCCAAGTACTTCTGATATAGAAATTGGTATAGAGACAAAAATAAACTTTTATGTCTCAAAAGTGAAACCAAAACATGAAACAAAAGATATAGTAAAGGCCTTGAGAAACATGAGAAGGTCAATGCTTCTATTAGTAGAACTATTTGGTTCAAGTATTTTGGCCAAGGTTTTGTGGTTATGCCCATGATCTTTGCAGAAAAAACACTGAACAAATCAAGAATCAATGAAATATTGAAAAAGCTTAACAACTGGCTGTCGGCCTAGCATCAAACCTCTTAATTAGTGCAGAATTCATAGCAATAAGACTATGGGAAAGAGAAGGGCTTGACAAATCCTAAGATCTCCTAAGATAATAGATTTGATGTCCGGAATCATAAGGAATTATCTTGAACTGTAAGACACTGATAAATCATGCCTCTTAAGATTGCAAGTTGCGACTCTACGACAGTAGTCTGTTTACATGATATATAAAAAAAAAGAGTAAACGAAACTGTCCAACACCAAAAACAGATACCTGGATTACATCCTCGGCTCGATCATTGCATCTATGAGCATGAGGCTGTCTCGTATCGCCTTCAGGAAGTCCCCAAGGGCTCTCCCTCCTCGGAACCGTCCTTGTACTCATCTTCTTCTCAACCGAAAACCTTTTCAATCCTAATCATCAATTCGGTGCATAAAAGTAATTATTTGGCCTAAAAATGAATACTCACAACCAAGCACACTAAAACTTGGAATATTCATTAAACAATACCACGACTTCAAAATAATAAATTTCAAGTTGGTACTTGAAAAGAAAAATCTTAAATAGATGCAGTTAATCCCAAAAAGTAAACTTTAACTTGGAATATTAACAATCTCTAAAGAATTTAACTAAAAACCAATTTAAAAACGCAAATGAGAACTAGGGTTTTACAATTGATGCAAGCTAGCAAAAATTACAGGGTTTAGGGTTTATAGACTGCTCTACTACATGAGATTTAGATGATTCGTTATGAATTAAGAATAAAATAAGACAATTAAGATTAAAAGAGTAATTTGTTCGAAGATTTAGAACTCGCCTGAGGAAAAAGGTGCCGCTTTTAAAATTTCCTTTTTTCCCTATAAGCGTTGCACTTGAAAAGGAAACGCTAGCTAACGGGTCCGGGTCCGCTATATACACATCCGAACTGGTAATATCGAGCTGCTCCCTTGTTGGGTTATGGAGTTTGTGTTCGACCCGCATTCGATAAGAAAAGGGTATATTAGCCTCAGCCTCTTTAAACCAGATCTAAATTATTTTGAATCATAAACCATTTTGTTCCCCCCCCCCCCCAAAAAAAATCGACTTATTGACATTAGGTCTGCATTGATATTTTGAGGAAAATAGATTGCGGGTTAAATGCTAAATAATACCCTAAAGTTTCATATACTTTGCACTTATATATCTTGTTAATTTTTTCCTTGTGTTAATATACCTGCAACATAAAGTTGTATTTAATCCCTACATAATGTTGATGGAAAAGGTAAAATGACTTTAATGCCCTTGGTCATAATACTTATTGGGGTTTGTCAAAAGCCATCTTCACATTCACTTCCCCAGTTTTACAACCCTATAATCTAAAATCGATGAGAAATGAGTATGAAAACTGAAATTAATGGACATGATGGAAAGTTTTTGAAGATAGACGCTTTCGCATGCTGTGATTTGAATTAGTTAAGTCATGATGATGCTCGATATCGGTGATCTCCCAGATCGTGACACGTGGCAGATGACGTGTCCCGAAGCTTGTAAGAAAGGACCAAGAACGGTACGTCGGAAGAATACCTCGGGTCTGCAACCCATGGACGTAGCTGACTTTCTGCAGCCGCACACACCACTCCTATGCCCGCCTCACAAGCAACCGTTGGCTCGTCTCCGAGCTTCCTACACAATGGGCCTCCTCGGCCCTCTCAGCTCGCCTCCGGGCTATAGCAGAACCAAGATACCTCAGCCTCCCGCTCGTCCGCGAGCCTCCCGCCGAGTTCATCTTCCTCGGTCTCATCGACCGACCGACGGCACCAACCACAGGCGCATCAGCCTCACCTCCGCGAATCTCGCCATGCCTGAGATATCCGCCGGCCACGTCCCACGTTCCACGCCATCACTATCCCCATTAACGAGCCTGCCTCGGCATTAATGGGGGATCCCGCCTATCACGCGGGTGTGATGTCGGAAGCGTAACGGCCAGCGTAATCCTCTCGCCTGCCTCCCTGTCGCCACCACTATATAAACTCCTCCTTCAGACGGTTCAAGTAAATCATTTTTCTCCTCACTAGGTCATTACTCTGCTCAAATATCCGGTCTAACTTGATCGTCGGAGGGTCCTCGGTGGTGCAACCACCCCGAGACTTCCTTACAGGTAGCTCGGCCTCAACCACCTCAAACCCATAGAGATCCACACGCTTCAGGAGTCAACCTCCAATTCAATTCACAGCCGTCCATCGTCGCCAACAGCAGATCTACGGAAGGCAACATCTGAAGGAGATTTAAAGCTCCATCAGCTGGTGCCGTCTGTGGGAACATCTTGATTCCACTCAAAAAAGTTCATCTTCCGATCTCAACTCAATGGCGAACGATCACCGTGACGATCCAAGCACTAGCCGCCGCCTCCCCCACAACGGAAGCGCGGACGAATCTCCTTCCCTGAACGCCATCAACACCCTAGCCGCTCGGATAGATCGACTCGCGAATGTGGTGGATGCACTCGCTCGTATCCAAACGGCAAGACAGGCTCCCCAGGTCACCGCTCCCCTACCTCGGGACCGGGACCCCTACAGAGGGAGAGAAGACCCTACTCGCGTCGGCACTGCCGACCATCGCCTCACTGCCTCCCACGGCCGCAGATCCCCGGGCCGACGTATTCAAGGACTCGGTGGGCGCAACACAGTTCAACGCCTAGGTCTTTTGCCAGAGCGCCTCGCCCCGAGCCCCATCGCGCCCCCGTCCCTCCCGAGGAGGCGTCGGTCAACTCGCCTGCGCCCAGGCATGACCGGCACCACCTCCCTCGACAGGATCGCACGGATGGGACTCGCCACGGCGGCTCAAAAACGACCTCGCCGGGGGACCTGAAGCACCTCATCGAACGGAACCGAGTCCGTGTCCTGGCAGACGTCTCTAACAGCATAAGCCAAAAATCAGAGTGTGCCGAGTCGTCGGGGTACCACGACCGACTCGATGCCCTCGAAAAGAAGATCGAAAGTATGCATCGGGAAGGTCATCATTCGAGCGACGAGGCAAAGTACGCCGCCGACTCGCTCACAAAACCCTTCACCGAGGAGCTGCTCGTCGTCCATGTCTCCTTCCGGAACAAGCCCCCAAAGGTCTCCCTCTTCGACGGTAAGTCTGACCCGAAAGACCACTTAGACGCATTCACCGCAGGAATGAGCTTCCAAGACAACTCTGACGCCGCCCAATACCGAGCTTTCCAGACCACTTGTAGGGTGTTTTTCGTCACCCCATTGAGATGTAAATACGCGCGCGCTTGTCAGGCGTACTACAGATTCCTCCTGCCTGGGATAGGCCGGGGTTTAATGATTGTGGGGGTCCGAATCTCCGGCAGCCGCGGACTAAGCTGCCGTTAATTACCCCTCGCCTTTGGAGCGAGGGGACTTCCGATTGACGGGTTAAACTGGTCATGCGAACTCAATGTGCAGTGTACGTGTGTTGTGTTTTGAAAGGGGGGATTGGATATATCGGGAGCCACGCAGAGTTTTTACGGGGGTCCCGCTACCCGGATAGCGGGCTGGGGGTCAAGGGGGCTAGCAGCCCCCTTATGGGGTGCGGGGCAGCGCCCCGTTAGAATTTTTTTTTCTAACAGGGACAGTGTCGTGGTGTATGTGTATGCACACATATGTATGCATATGTGTACATATGTATATATATGTATATATGTATACGTATATGCATAAAAAAAGAGGGGAAAAAGGCATCCAAAGGATGCGTGGGGGCAGCACCTTGGGCGCTGTGCGCCTAGGTGCTGTGCGCTCAGGCGCTAGAGTGCCACGTGTCGGCACGTGGGCGCTCTGCGCTTGAGCGCTGGGGCTTGAGCGCAAGTGCGCCACGTGTCGGCACGGGGGCGATTTGCGCTCGAGCGCCTGCGCTTGAGCGCAAGCGTGCCACGTGTCAGCATGGGGGAGACTTGCGCTCGAGCGCTTGCGCTCGAGCGCTTGCGCTCGAGCGCAAGTGCGCCACGTGTCGGCATGGGGGAGACTTGCGCTTGAGCGCAAGTGCGCCACGTGTCGGCACGGGGGCGATTTGCGCCTGAGTGCTTGCGCTCGAGCGTAAGCGCGCCACGTGTCGGCACGGGGGCGACTTGCGCTCGAGCGCTTGCGCTTGGGCGCAAGCACGCCACGTGTCGGCACCGGGGCAGCTTGCGCTTGCGCTTGAGCACAAGCGCGCCACGTGTCGGCACGTGGGCGACTTGCGCTCAGGCACTTGCGCTTGAGCGCAAGCACACCACGTGTCGGCACGCGGGCGCTCTGCGCTTGAGCGCCGGCAAGAAAAAGAGGCTTTTAGCCCAAGAAACAGAAGCTATGCTTCAGAAAGGAAATATTTGTTGTTATATATATATATATATGTTATGGAGTTAAAACTCCTAGGATGTTTTGGAGCTGATGAAGGGGGTTCTTCTTCTTCCTCCTGTTGTGTGGATGGATCTTGAAGATCAAGAAGTAGGAGATTTTAAAATTCACTCCTTTTTGAGATCTGATAGGAGATCTGAGTTCCCCTTTGTGGGTTTTGTGGTGGAAAACTACTTAGTTTTGGAAAAGAAAGAGTAAAACTCTTGATCTAATTCAAAAGAAATGAGAAGGTTTAGAACCTTGGAGAAGAAGCAGGAGGCACAAAGAACCCTAGTTTTTAGGGGAATGAAAGTGTTATGCTTTTTTTTTTATTCATCATGTTGCCTTTTATAGGCCTACATATTTACATATAGCCCTTTGGGCTTTACAAAAATGGCATTTTAGCCATCCCATGGCTCATGTGCCATTTCGTTTTTGCACATAAGCCATAGGCTTACAAAATATTGGCTTTATGCCCATTTTGTTTACATTCATGCATAAACATTTACATAAAAATTATTTATTACATAATTTTGTTGTTGGCATGGGGAGGCTAGCTGCGGGCTCGATTTGGGCATAGGCCCGCTTGACCTGGGCTTGGGCCCACCTGGCTTGGGGTTGACTTTGATTTTGACTTGGTCAACCGGGGTGTAAATTTTTACCCCAACACCACTCTCATCCGCTCCGGACGAGACTGGTTCCGAGAACTCGCGCCATGCTCGATCTCAACCTTCGACGAACTGACCATCCAATTCCTCGGCCACTTCGTCGAGAACAGACGGCAGAAGCGGACAGTCGACCATCTCTTCACAATCAAGAGCGGGGACAAAGAAACGTTCAAAGAGTACGTCACCCGCTTCTACAACGCCCTTCTCGATGTCCCAGAGCACCGGGACTAGACGGTCATTACAGCACTTAGGTCTGGTCTTAGGCACAAGAAGTGGTTACGCTCCTTACATTAGCGCAACCTAAGACCATGGCCGAGGTAAAGGCCTGGACCGAGCGTGAGATTCAGCTTGAGTCTGAGGTGAACGCAAATCTCCCCGGGGCATAGCAAACCGACCAAAAGAAAAGGGCGAGGGAAGAGAGAAAGAGACTTGAGCGGCCAAAGCCCTACTCCCTGAAGTTTCAGGAGTACACCCAGCTCAACGTCTCCCAGACGGTATTGCTAGAGGAGGCTAAGAGCGAGGGGTTCTTCAAGCTTCCCCCGGTCTCGCGCATGGCGGCAAAGCACACCTGGGGCCCCTACTGCGGTTTCCATAGGTTGGAAGGCCACTCCACGGAGAGCTGTAAGCAGCTCCGAGACTACATCGAGGAGCTCATCCGTTCGGGACACCTGGCAACGTACTTGGGGGACAAGCGGCAAGCTAACCACGAGCAGGAGCAGCGTCCCCCTCCCGGCGAGTTGACAATCGGCTAAATTATGGTCATGTCGGCGGGTGGTACGTCGAGTACCTACGAGGCTCAGCACCCCACGCCAGTCGTGGAAGCCAACAGCCATCCGAGGATGAAGGCCAGGGAGACCGAGCCGATCGTTTTTGACGGCCTTACACCGCCAAGAAGCTCAAACCGTACCAATAAAAAGAACATCTGCTAGCGTGTACTTCTTTTACTAAGGCAATGTAAACTTTTCTCAAGATCTTTCTGTTTATATAATAAGAAGGGGTCAATAAAACATTGCAAAAAGAAAAGTTTTGTTTATTCAAAAGGGTACTATGGGCTCCTCAGCCGTACATAGAAAAAGAAAATTACAATAGCGGGGGAAAGGGGTGCAGCGAACATTGCTCGTGGTACTCCGAGGATATCTCCGCTAGCCGAGCCCTCGCGGCCTCAGACCTCTGTCTCTGATGCCGCCCGCGAACGTTGGCATCATGCCTCAATTGGTAGCACTCAAGGATGAGCGCCATCGAGCGATCTCGCCGACCCGTGGAAATCAGGCCGATGCGCCGCAAAGACCTTAGCTTACCAACCGCCTTGTCCCTCAGCTATTCGGACAAGAGGTTCTAGAACCCCGGCGACGCCCTCCAGATGGATTACATCAACAGCTAGAGCAGGGGGAGCGCCTGGGAAGCAGTCGGCCGAAATGATCCTCAATGCGGCCTATCGCTAACCGCACCGTATTCTCGGTGCAGTACTGATCGTAGAGGTACACGTTCTCGAAGTTTATAATGTCGGGGATGGAAAAAGGGAAGTCCTCCATTCTTACGTTTTGGGTGTGAATGAAGGAGTGATCAATGCTCCCTCCGTTTTATAGCCCACGATGCCCCAGGAGTCCAACAGCCGCTCGTTTCACGCACAACTGTACCGCCACGCGGCAGACATCGAGCCTTTCTCGGCGAAATCGAAACGACACGACTCCGACGCCTCGCCTCCCCCACGCGTTCATGACACGTGTCACCCGCGACTGTCCCTCTTCCCGATACTCACACCGGGAAGGTCTATCCTTAGCAAGCCTCTCACGGACCCTCCCGCGCTAAGGATCAAAGCCCTCGCCAAGAGGCACCGGGCAGCAACCCTGCTCGGCCCGTCCTTAAGGAGCTAAGCCCTCACCAAGAGGCAGCCGATCGGCTACCCTGCTCGGCTATCCCTGGCTGGTAGTTCACTACCCCATGACGCCAGGAATCTAAGCCCTCACTAAGAGGCAACTGATTAGCTTCACTGCTCGGTCCATCCTTAGCAGGCCTCTCACAGTCCCTCCCGCGCTAAGGATCAAAGCCCTCGCCAAGAGGCACCGGGCAATAACCCTGCTCGGCCCGTCCTTAAGGAGTTAAGACCTCACTAAGAGGCAGCCGAGCGGCTACCCTGCTCGGTTATCCCTGGCTGGTAGTTCACTACCCCACGACGCCAGGGATCTAAGCCCTCACCAAGAGGCAGCCGAGCGGCTACCCTGCTCGACTATCCCTGGCCGGTAGTTCACAATCCCACGACGCCAGAGATCTAAGCCCTCGCCAAGAGGCAACTGAGCAGCTTCACTGCTCGGTCCATCCTTAAGCAGGCCTTTTACGACCCCTCCCGCGCTAAGGATTGAAGCCCTCACCAAGAGACAGCCGAGCGACTACCTGCTCGGCTATCCCTGGCTGTTAGTTCCCTACCCCGCAATGCCAGGGATCGAAGTCCTCACCAAGAGGCACCGGGCAGTAACCCTATTCGGCCCGTCCTTAAGGATCCAAGCCCTCGCCAGGAGGCACCGGGCAGCAACCCTGCTCGGCCCGTCCTTAGCAGGCCTCTCCTGGCCCCTCCCGTGCTAAGGATCCAAGCCCTCACCAAAAGGCACCGGGCAGTAACTCTGCTCGGCCCGTCCTTAAGGATCCAAGCCCTCGCTAAGAGGCAACCGGGCAGCAACCCTGCTCGGTCCATCCTTAGCAGGCCTCTTACGGCCCTCCCGCTCTAAGGACCGAAGCCCTCACCAAGAGGCAACCGGGCCTGCCCTTGCTCGGTTATCCCTGTCTGGTAGTTCCCTACCCCGCAACGCCAGGGATTGAAGCCCCCACCAAGAGGCAACCGAGCGGCTACCCTGCTCGGTTATCCCTGGCTGGTAGTTCACTACCCCCACGATGCCAGGTATCTAAGCCCTCGCCAGGAGACAACTGAGCAGTTTCACTGCTCGGTCCATCCTTAGCAGGCCTCTTACGGCCCCTCCCGCGCTAAGGATCGAAACCCTCACCAGGAGACAACCGGGCCCGCCCTTGCTCGATTATCCTTGGCTGATAGACTTATTTTCTCTATGGCCAATTCACCAATTGGTTTTCTCACTTTTGCTCTTCTAATTACAAATTAAATCCCCATTTTATGTTTTGTCTGAATATTTTCCTAGTTTGGGTGTAAGTGAGAAGTTTGCACTGTGATTCCATGTTGTTTGGAGATACATCTCCTTCTTAATGTTTTTATGAGAACGTATATCGTTCGAAAGAGTTATTATTGTTTTTGTAATAAACAATTCTATATAGTGTGAGCAATCTTTTTAAGTAGATAGCGCACAACTCACATGAAATATGCAGTATCCGAACAATTTGATGTCTTAATGTTACAAAGTGAAATAGCCTTAAGTTCTAGGACATTTCAAAAACCCGTAAATTTCACCAACTATGGTGGCGAATCATGACCTTAAATTCTTCTTTTAACTGGTCATATTTCAGATTTTCTGTTAGCAACTAATAGTGCAGTGCCCATAAAGTTTTGTTATCAGGCTGAAGCACCAGAATGCCCTTAACTATCTTTGAGTTCCTATAGAGTACCTCAAAGTTATATAGTACGGTGCTGATGGAGGTCTGGATCTCCTTCAGATGTTACCTTCGGTTGATCTGTAGCGAGGGTTGATGGATGGCTGAGATTGAATTGGGAGGTTGCCTTCCTGAAGCGTGTGGATCTCAGTGGGCTTGATTTGAGATGAAGCCGAACTACCTGCAAAGAAGTCCCGGGGTGGTTGTACCACCGAGGACCCTCCGACGATCAAGTTAGACGGGCTAATCGGGAAGAGTAGCGGCTTATTGGGTGAAAATTGCCTTACCTAAGTCGTCTGGGGGTTTATATAGTGGCAGTCGTGGGTTGGCGGGTGCGAGATTTGTTAGTTATATGTATGCCCTAAAGGCTATTACTGTACATAGGATGTATATTGTAGTGGATGCTGGGACATATATAGGTAGGACTTTCTTGCTCGACATGATAGTACTCTATCTGGTTACTCTTCATCTTAACATGTATACTTGCTGTCTCTCTATTACATGTTGATAAAGCCCTTAGGATATATGCTCGACTTCCAGGACTGTGATGTAGATCATACTAGTGGGGCATAGGTAGTCCATGAGTACATCCTTCAATGTTCCTAGTCGTGGGAATATCGAGACGGGGCATCGATATTCCAGAGTAGACTAGCATATATCTTCTCGACCCATGTGATGGGCGATGGATGATCTCATGTCCATTGGTGTTTGACATCAGAGATGGTATGCAGGTGCTCAGTGGAGACTGGGTATACTGAACGGACTCGCCGAGAACTCCCAGATGGTATTATACCTTACGTCAGATGGCAGTTCTCTGATGACACTGGTACAGCTTAGTCTGTTGACCCGAGATCGTCATAGAGTCTTGTGTGTCTCCCACTGTGCTTTGATTTCCATCCTACCACGGCTCTACTGAGTCGTGCAAACAGGTGGTTTTTGGGTACAGTCCCGACTCACATAGAGGCAATGAGCGATAGGAGGGGATTCGTCTCTCCCGGTATTAGGGGTTGATGTTGCGCTATGCTCGACTGGCCATAACTGGAAATCCCTGGCCAGGGTTGCACTGATTTACTGGTAAGTGTTATCAGTAGTTTCATGCTTGTTATGGACCTTACATCGGCATGACTTATCAAGCTACTGGGGTCTGACGCTTACCACCCTAGGCGAGATATGCGACGTATCAGACGAACAGACCGGACTGTGCGGTAAGTGTTACTGGTTGGATTCATAGGAGTGTGAGCAGGGTTGCTCGTTGATCTTATGATCGCTCAATACCCGGGTGACCGTTACGTTTAGCAGACCGCTTGCGGCTTGTGGGTGTTTGATATGATCATCACCTACTGCCGGCG
This sequence comes from Agapanthus africanus, assembly GCA_030015575.1. NCBI lineage: Eukaryota > Viridiplantae > Streptophyta > Magnoliopsida > Asparagales > Amaryllidaceae > Agapanthus > Agapanthus africanus. Next base: position 19,982,990 of record JASDDO010000028.1, on the reverse strand, counting down.
TATTGACGAGTCTTTAGAGTCCTACACAGGGATTTCCTGGCTCAAGCGAAACGAAATAGGAGCGCATATGAGATATGTGCGGGACCGAGAATAATACCAGTATGTGATACTGTGTTCTATTCTAGCGAATTGTATCATCGGTCGATTATATGTGATATAGCTGGGTTACCGAATCAAATGTTGATTCGATACATTGATACACTTGATATTAGTCGATTATATGCGATATGACCGGATCATTAAATCAAGTATCGATTTAATGATTTAATATATAATTATATATTTGATATATTACTTTACATTAACTAGTATTTGTTCACTTAAGATTGATTTTCTCACTTGATGTGCACAAGTTGTATATATGATATATGTTTTTGCACTAGTTTGTATCATGCTTGATGATACATGCAAACTTGGGTGTGTTGGGGTAAAAATTTACACCCCGGTTGACCAAGTCAAAATCAAAGTCAACCCCAAGCCAAGTGGGCCCAAGCCCAGATCCAGTGGGCCTATGCTCGGGTCGAGCCCGAACATGAAGCGGCCGGCCTCCCCCCATGCCAAGATAAAAATTTTGTAATAAATAATTTTGTTGTATTTCTTTTATTTTATTTTCGGATAAATGTAAGAAAAATAGGCATAAAGCCAAATTTTTGTAAAACCCATGGCTTATGTGCAAAAAGAAATGGCACATGAGCCATGGGATAGGCAAAATGCCATTTTGTGAAGCCCAAGGGGCTATGTGTAAAATGTATGGCCTATAAAGGCAAGGATAATGAAATATCCCAACAAATTTTTCTCTCTCCAAAAAAAAGTTTCAGATCTGAGATCTTTCTTCCTTCTTCAAGGTTCCAAAACCTTCTTCTTTCTTTTGAATTAAATCAAGAGTTCTACTCTCCTTTTTATAAAACAAATTAGTTTTTCACTACAAAACCCATCAAGGAGAACTCAGATCTTCCATTAGATCTCAAAAAGGAGTGATTTTTAAAATCCCATATCTCTTGATCTTCAAGATCTAGCTAACAGGGGAGGAAGAAGAAGAACCCCTTTCACTAAACCCTAAAAAAAAAGAAAAAAAAACACTCAGGAGTCCAACTCCTCTTTGATTTCTCATCAGAGAAATCTTTTTAGGCTAAAAGCCTCTTTTTCTCGCCGGCGCTCAAGCGCAGAGCGCCCACGTGCCGACACGTGGCGCGCTTGCGCTCCGGCGCAAGCGCTCGAGCGCAAGTCGCCCTCGTGCCGACACGTGGCGCTCTTGCGCTCAAGCGCAAGCGCCCGAGCGCAAGTCCCCCTGGTGTCGACACGTGGCGCGCTAGCGCCCGAGCGCAAGCGCTCGAGCGCAAGTCGCCCTCGTGCCGACAGGTGGCGCTCTTACGCTCCAGCGCAAGCGCTCGAGGGCAAGTCGCCCTCGTGCTGAAACGTGGCGCTCTTGCGCTCCAGCGCAAGCGCTCGAGCGCAAGTCGCCCTCGTACCGACACGTGGCGCTCTTGCGCTCCAGCGCAAGCGCTCGAGCGCAAGTCGCCTACGTGCCGACACGTGGCGCGTTGCGCTCCAGCACTCTGTGCTCGAGCGCAAAGCGCCCACGTGCCGACACGTGGCGTGCTCGCGCTCAAGCGCCTAGGCGCTGGCCCCACGCATCCTTTGGATGCATTTTTCCCCTTTACTTATATATACATGTATATATATACATATGTATACAAATGTACACATACACATACTCCGCGACACTGTCCCTGTTAGAAAAAAATTTCTAACGGGGCGCTGCCCCGCACCCCGCAAGGGGGCTGCTGGCCCCCTTGACCCCCAGCCCGCTATCCGGGTAGCGGGACCCCCGTAAAAACTCTGCGTGGCTCCCGATATATTCAAACCCCCCCTCCAAAACAACACACACGCACACTGCACATTGAGTTCGCATGACCAGTTTAACCCGTTAATCGGAGGTTCCCTCGCCCCAAAGGCGAGGGGTAATTAACGGCAGCTTAGTCCGCGGCTGCCGGAGATTCGGATCCCCACAATCATTAAACTCCAGCCTACCCTAGGCAGGGGGAATCTGTAGTACGCCTGACAAGCGTGCGCGTATTCCCATCTCAATGGGGTGATGAAAAACACCCTACAGGGTGTGTGTATGACTTACACCATATTTAGGTTAATGGTTGGGTTTTATTTTCTTTTATTTATTTTTGGCAAAAATAAAATGGTGGCTTTCTTTGTTTTATGCTTGAAGCTTCATGAAGCTTTTTAGCATCTTTGAAAAATTCTAACCATTTTGTTTTATTCTTTAACCTAACCATCAACCTAAACCCTAGTTTACTCTCTACAAAAGTTAACTCACCCATGGTTGCAAGATGATAGACTTCACTTGATTATTCATTTTTCATAATTCTATTATTCATTCTTTTCTTTCTTCTTCATCTTCTTCAAGTGAAGAAAGCTTTCTTGAAAATTTTCAAGTGAAGATCAAGAGTGAGAAATCCAAATCCAAAGTGAACCCACTTCCTATTTCTTCATCCTCTACTACTTGCCATGTAGTATAGGGTGTTCTCTTCACAAAGTTCTTAACCAAGTGAAGGAATAGCTTGAGTTTGAGTCTCCCCGACGTAGATCATCTTCGGTCTCGAAGTCAATGACCTAGCCCGCTCATTTCTCCGATGAAACCATCGCTAGGGTCCGGGATCCCGCTGATCACAGCGAAGGGACGTCAACACGGAGCTTTAGAAGTGAAGGACCGGATCTACAAAGGTTGTATTCCCATTCACTTTGTAGCAAAGTAGTTTGCTTGCTTGTAGTTTCGCCTTACCTCTAGTAAACGATCTTGCATAGGGTTGTTCGGCACCTAAAATTTTGATTTTGGAATGGTTGATGCCTTGTGGAATCTTGTTAGTGTGCCAAGGAACCCTACAGTGGTATCAGAGCCTAGCTAGAGCTTTAGGCGAAGTGTAGACGAAGTTAGAAACCCGATCGAACCCCGAAACCCTAATCGATACCCTTCTCTGTACTTTTTCTGAAACTGTGGATTTTTGTGAATTAAAAATGCTCAGAAAATAGAGCAGGAAATTCTAAGAAAAACTGTAGAAAACGAATCCCTAAATCTACTGTAGCGCCGCGGAACCACGGCCTTAACCTGCTTTTGGCGGCGGTTCCGCGACCGTATGTAATGCTTAGGGACCCTTTTTTCATACAGTAATGCCCGTAGCAGTTTCCTCTGTTTTCTGGGAATTTTTAATCTATACTCAACAGTTGAGTTTTCTGGGTTGTTTTGGGGACTCGATGTTTCGATCGGATTGTTTAACTTTGTTTATATTTTTCCGGGTAATTTTAGAACGTGTTAAAAGGTTCGACCGAATATAAATAACCCAATTTTTCCCCTGCCGGAAAATTTCCAAGTGTTGGATTTTTCCATAGTTTAAGAACGTCTAAGTAGTGCAAGTAACGCGATGGACCCTCTAGAAGACAACAAACCTTAACTCGATTATGTGACCGTCTTGAACCGCCCTTTGAACCTTAGAGTTTGGGGCAGTACGGCGTGCCACATGTGAGGCGTTGGCTTGACCCTTCTACGGCTGGACCGTTGGTACTGTGGTATGAAGTGGATGTTTTTAAACTTATTTCTAGTATTGAGCTTTTCGGGAAAACTTGATGTTTGATTGTTCGATCGGAAAGTTTAACATTGTCTATTTATCTGAAATGTGATACAATATTTGGAATCCACAAGTAGTTATGAGATAACTAATTTAAATGTTATAAATCTAGCAGTTTAGTCTCACTTGATCGGTTGCCACGGAATTTTAATGCGATCAAAAGTCCGTCGCAATCACATAGTGTACGCGGATACTCGCCGGTAAACTTAATCAACAGCCATGCCCCATAGCCTCGACCAAGTGACTGTAGGAGAACCCCGTCGCCAAAAGCATCCGTTCGGGTGCTCGCGGTAGCGGTGTTCCGCCTTAGTGCACTTTGTCGACGGTATCGGGGGTGCGGCCGTCTACTAAAGTTTACGACGAGTATTCGTTCAGGATGTCGGGAATTTTGTTGAATTGCCCAACTTGATATTGAAAAGTGTTTTCGATAATGAGACTAAAATGCGGGGTTTGTAATTGTTAGGCATGCGATGTCTAAGGAGGTTGCGGATTCCAACTGTTGTAGTTTTACACTTTCTTTTCTGCGACCGTAAGTGTAATATGTGATATCGCCGATTTCGTTGCTATATGTCAACGACAATTGGGATGGGCATATTTACTTACGTTGATGACATGTGATGTTATGTGTTGCTGGATATGTTATATTGGATCGTCGTGTTTGAATAGCCGGGTTTTTTTTATACGAGACGAGTGTTTTTCATTTTCATTCATGTAAAAAACTTGTATGTAATATTCTTTTATTGGGGCACTTCCGGGTTGAGGATGATGTCGCCATTGTATATTATTTACTTTTCCGCATTAGGATAGACCCAAGGCGGGGAGCACAAGTAATCGGGTTCTAGGGTCCAGTGGGAGACCATCTCGAGGAGTCGAGTCCGGGTCTCCTAACTTTAGAATTGGTAGGGTTACTTGCCGCTTTCGTAGGGGTCTAGGGGTGTGGGATTGGCTATTCATCACGACCGTGGAATCCGTGTTTTATACAGGCTCAAAATAAAACACGGACGTCCTAGTATATCCAATATTTAATATGATATTTTCTGCTGCGTTATCTGTGATGTGATCATGTGATATGTTCAGATTGATACTGTATATAGTATATATGATATATTATATAGACGTTGCTTATGTTTTACACCCGCGCTAGCCCTGCCCCGCTCTGCCGTTAGTTACCTAACCTAACGGTGCAGACGGGACATCGAGGCGAATGCGGATGGCATAAGTGTACGTTGTATTTATCTGTGATGTTTAGGTGGACTTAAATGATGGGACATTCATTAATGAGATTAATGAAAGAAAATAAACCTAAAAGATATTGTGGAATCGAATTTCAAAAATTTAGGTAGCTCTAGTTGTTGCTTTGCATAGTGGTGTTCCTTGTAGAACATCCAGCACCTTATTCGATAAGGAAAGAGCCGACGATCCCTTCACCGGGAGTGACCTCTTTAGCAATAATTAGCAGATGCTACAACCCTCGGTTTGTCTTTTGATTGCTTCTATAGTTTTTGCTTTGCACAGCGGTATATATGATATATCCTGCACCTTATTCGATGAGGAAAGGGCCGACGATCCCTTCACCGGGAGTGACCCCTTTAGCAAAACTAAAAAAGCCTCAAAAACACTCCATTTAAAAACCATTTGATTCCGCAACGAGATCAAGTTCAAAGCGTTAAAGGTTTTCATAAAAACCATCCACAACCCTCCGTCATTTTAGGAAGTAGAGTACTTAGTATTCGTGCTGCGTTTGTCGACCATAGCCGAGGCGTAGTGTACGGTAGCTAAGTGATGTCTTCCTACACAGCATATGATGCGATTAGTTAGGACAGTCATGTGACTTTGTTGACCTTAGCCAAGGGTCATGTGGGTGGGTCTAATTAATCAAGAAATGACGGGTAGAACTTGACTAGTGCTTATGATTTGTTGACCATAGCCAAGGTCATAGGTGTTAGGGGTAAAAACCTTTATCGGGAGTTTCAAGTGTTGAAATTTGCAATGAGATTGCATACCTTCTATATGATAGTTGGATCCCGATATCCACTGCGAGTAATTGTTACTCCTAGGAGAGTTTTGCACTTTGCAATTAACCGATCAAGTAGGTGTCTAGAAAGGTGTCAACGGGGTTACGCCCCTGGGAAAACGAGGTTTACTTTAATTAGGTCCGTGCGAAAGCACGGAGAACCTCACTCAAAGTACCGGCACTGGCCTGGCTGAAAGATTGGCAAACTTGTAGAGTGTTTTTAATCCCGGCTAGTCTTTCCTTTTAAGGTTTGAAGGAAGATTTGATAAAAACAGTGGGAGCCATCCTGATTAAATAAAATATATAACCAATCTAATCTTGCAAGAGCGCACGCAGAGTATTTTCTTCTCTCTCTCTCCAGGTAGAGACCATGTCAGGCCTTAATCAAGATAATAATATGGATGTATTGACCGAACCCGCTTGTTATACTGAGCTGGGGAACGTTGGTCCCGCTCCAACTTATAATTGTTATAAGACAGAGCAGGAAATTGGGGAATACCAGATTTCTCATGCCGCCCAAACGAAGAAAGTGCATGATGATGCATCTTTTTCGGGTATGTTTTTTACAAAGAACTGTTTCTCAGTATCCTCTGCGTCCTGGGTATCTGATACCGGATCAGGATCCCAGATATGTAATCTGTTACATAGGGCTACAGAAAGGTAGAGAACTGAGCACGGGTGATAAGTTTCATAAGACAGAAAACGGTGCAAGTGTTGCAGCCAAGTCTGTTGGTCACTATCATCCTGTATTTCCAAATACATTGATTCTGAAGGAATGTTATTAGATACCGAACCTGATATACAACATCATATCGGTCTCTTTATTTATTAAAGAAGGATATAATTTTGTATTGTTGGATAATGTTTTGCACATTTCCTATATCAAAAGTTGATTGGTTCAGGCACGTTATCTAAAAGTATTGACGTTCTAAATCAAACCACAGTTCTTAGTATACAGAACACACACGAGAGGAAGAGTTCAGAAATGAACGAATTCTTCTTGAGGCATTGTAGACTAGGTCATATCAGTGCGATCCGACTAGCTAAGTTACATTTAGATACATATTTAAATCAGTTTAAATTTACATCTTATGAAACTTGCTAGTCATGTCACAAAAATAAGATGACCATAGCTCCGTTTACTGAAAACAGAGAAAGAGTTAGTGAACTCTTGGGACTGATACATAGTGATGTATGAAGGTCCCCAGTCTATATATGCCAGGACTGATTCTTTGTACTTCCTTACATTCACTGATGATCTCTCAAGATTCGGACACATGTTCCTGTTGAAACACAAGTCCAAAACTTCTGAGATAATCACCGAATATAAGTTAGAAGTACATAACCAATAACGGGTATAAGTATTATGTCCTTTGATCTGATCAGGGAGGAGAATACTTGGGCATGGGATTCCTGGACTATTCTAAAGGAGAATGGGATTCTCTCTCAGCATTACTCCTCCGTATACACCACAGCACGTCGGTGTATCGGGACGGAGCAATCACACCCTATATGATATGGTGCGCTCTATGATGAGTATTACTGAGTTACCTATTTCCTTTTGGGGGTTATGCACTTGAGAAGCTGCATACCTATTGAATTGGATTCGAATCAAATCAGTGCCTACCACTCCATATGAGATATGGCATGGGAAGAACCCATCTCTTAAGCAAGTTAAGATTTGGGGTTGTCCGGCCTATGTCAAAATCAAAATCCGGACAAAATCGAGGCAAGGTCAGTTCTGTAGAACTGGAAAAAGTTCCAGCTATACAAACTAAAGCTGATGATTTGATAGAACCAAAGGGTTCAATAGTCCCCGACGAACCTCAGCCTCTCCGCCGATCTAGCAGGGTTCCTCATCCGCCTGAAAGATACTTCGGTTTCTCGATGACAGTGGGAGCGAGGATTACATCATGAGATGATGACCCAACTAGTTTCAAGCAGGCCATCAAGAGTGGGGACTCTGTAAGAATGGCTGGGTGCTTAGCAATCTGAGATGGAATCCATGTACACCAACAAAGTATGGACTTTGGATGCTATATCTGAAGGGTTAAATCCCTATCAGGAGCAAGTATATCTTGAGAAGATTACTTGGTGTAGATGGAAAAGTTGAGAATTTTGAAGCTAGACTTGTTAAAGGTTTTCGTCATCGGCCAGGCGTGGATAATGATGAAACCTTTTCCAGTGGCTGTGCTTAAGTCCATCCGGATCCTACTTGCCATTGCTGCATACCATAACTGCGACATCTGGTGGTTGGGTGTCATGACTTCTTTTCTAAATATGATTTAGAAGAGAACGTCTATAAGTACACAGCCAGAGATCTTCATAAACAGTGGGAGCAGCGGAAACGTGTGCAAGTTGCTTTACAGAATAAAGCAGGCATCGCGGAGTTGGAACGTCTGTTTTGATGTGGTAGTCAAAGTGTTTGACTTCATCAAAATGGTAGATGAACCTTGTACATACAAAAAGGTAGTAGAGAGTAAGGTGGTCATCCTCGTATTGTACGTGGACAACATACTCTTGATAGGAAAAGAGTTTCCTATGCTACGCTCGGTCAATCTCCGCTTATCACAAGGATTCTCCATATAGGATCTATGTGATACCTCCTAAATCCTAGATTTTATATCTATGAGATAGATCTAAATGGATATTAGGATTCTCACTAGGTGTAGTGAGATGGTATCAGTTGATCCTGGGGAGAATCACTGGAAAAGTTCCAGGGTGATAAGGACGACTGAATGTCAGTCGCAGGCATTGTCTTTACCCTCAGTGGAGGGACGGTATGTTGGAAGAGTTCCAAGCGAGATACCGTGGAAAACTAGACGATAAAGTCCGGTGACATCGCTATCAAAGATACTACCAAAGAGGCAGTTTGGGTGTATATTAGTTCATGAGATGAACTAGGTTCCTACCATTGTGTGACAATAGAAGTGTGGATTTGGCCCAGGAACCCCGGTCCCATCAGTGACCCAGACATATTTTGAGGCAGCATCACCTGATCATGGAGATAGATGATCTCCAGGGTGATCGAGGTTTGGAGAGTAGACTCAGAGGACAACACGGCAGATCCACTTACAAAGGCCATTTCCCAGAGAGAGACTATTATGGGATGGTTGAGTATGAAATACTACAACCACTGCTACAGATGGCCCTAGTGCAAGTGGGAGATTGTTAGTTATATGTATGCCCTAGAGGCCATTACTGTATATAGGATGTATATTGTAGTGGATGCTGGGACATATATAGGTAGGACTTTCTTGCTCGACATGATAATACGCTATCTGGTTACTCTTCATCTTAACATATATACTTGCTGTCTCTCTATTACATGTTGATAAAGCCCTTAGGATATGTGCTCGACTTCCAGGACTGTGATGTAGATCATACTAGTGGGGCCTGGGTAGTCCATGAGTACATCCTTCAATGTTCCTAGTCGTGGGAATATCGAGACGGGGCATCGATATTCCAGAGTAGACTAGCGTATATCTTCTCAACCCATGTGATGGGCGATGGATGATCCCATGTCCATTTGTGTTTGACATCAGAGATGGTATGCGGGTGCTCAGTGGAGACTGGGTACACTGAACGGACTCGCCGAGAACTTCCAGATGGTATTATACCTTACGTCAGATGGCAGTTCTCTGGTGACACCGGTACAGCTTAGTCTGTTGACCCGAGATCGTCATAGAGTCTTGTGTGTCTCCCACTGTGCTTTTATTTCCACCCTACCACGGCTCTACTGAGTCGTGCAAACAGGTGGTTTTTGGGTACAGTCCCGATTCATATGGAGGCAATGAGCGATAGGAGGGGATTCGTCTCTCCCGGTATTGGGGGTTGATGTTGCGCTATGCTCGACTGGCCATAACTGGAAATCCCTGGCCAGGGTTGCACTGATTTACTGGTAAGTGTTATCAGTAGTTTCATGCTTGTTATGGACCTTACATCGGCATGACTTATCAAGCTACTAGGGTCTGACGCTTACCATCCTAGGCGAGATATGCGACGTATCAGACGAACAGACCGGACTGTGCGGTAAGTGTTACTGGTTGGATTCATAGGATTGTGAGCAGGGTTGCTCGTTGATCTTAAGATCGCTCAATACCCGGGTGGCCGTTACGTTTAGCAGACCGCTTGCGGCTTGTGGGTGTTTGATATGATCATCACTTACTGCCGGCGTATTGACGAGTCTTTAGAGTCCTACACAGGGATTTCCTGGCTCAAGCGAAATGAAATAGGAGCGCATATGAGATATGTGCGGGACCGAGAATAATACCAGTATGTGATACTGTGTTCTATTCTCACGATTTGTATCATCGGTCGGTTATATGTGATATAGCCGGGTTACCGAATCAAGTGTTGATTCGATACATTGATACACTTGATATTATTCGGTTATATGCGACATGACCGGATCATTAAATCAAGTATCGATTTAATGATTTAATGTATAATTATATATTTGATATATTACTTTACATTAACTAGTATTTGTTCACTTAAGATTGATTTTCTCACTTGATGTGCACAAGTTGTATATATGATATATGTTTGTGCACTAGTTTGTATCATGATTGATGATACATGCAAACTTGGGTGTGTGTATGACTTACACCATGTTTAGGTTAATTGTTGGGTTTTATTTTCTTTTATTTATTTTTGGCAAAAATAAAATGGTGGCTTTCTTTGTTTTATGCTTGAAGCTTCATGAAGCTTTTTAGCATCTTTGAAAAAGTCTAACCATTTTGTTTTGTTCTTTAACCTAACCATCAACCTAAACCCTAGTTTACTCTCTACAAAAGTTAACTCACCCATGGTTTCAAGATGATAGACTTCACTTGATTATTCATTTTTCATAATTCTATTATTCATTCTTTTCTTTCTTCTTCATCTTCTTCAAGTGAAGAAAGCTTTCTTGAAAATTTTCAAGTGAAGATCAAGAGTGAGAAATCCAAATCCAAAGTGAACCCACTTCCTATTTCTTCATCATCTACTACTTGCCATGTAGTATAGGGTGTTCTCTTCACAAAGTTCTTGACCAAGTGAAGGAATAGCTTGAGTTTGAGTCTCCCCGACGTAGATCATCTTCGGCCTCGAAGTCAACGACTTAGCCCGCTCATTTCTCCGATGAAACCATCGCTAGGGTCCGGGATCCCGATGATCGCAGCGAAGGGACGTCAACACGGAGCTTTAGAAGTGAAGGACCGAATCTACAAAGGTTGTATTCCCATTCACTTTGTAGCAATATAGTTTGCTTGCTTGTAGTTTCGCCTTACCTCTAGTAAACGATCTTGCATAGGGTTGTTCGGCACCTAAAATTTTGATTTTGGCATGGTTGATGCCTTGTGGAACCTTGTTAGTGTGCCAAGAAACCCTACAAGATTTACGCCGGCCATTACGCCCTGGAAGTCGTGCCTGTGCGGAAGGCGGGATCCCCCATTAATGGCAAGATAGGCCCGTTAACAGAGGAACATGATGGCGTGGAACGCGGGATCGCGGGAGGCGGATATCTCGCGTCAGCCGAGATTTGCGGGGCCGAGGCGGAGATGCCTGTGATCTGTGCTGTGGGTCGGCCGATGAGACCGAGGAAACTAAGCTCGGCGGGAGGCTCGAAGGCGAGCGGGAGGACGAGCAGGCTTCGTTCCGTGATGGCTCTGGGGCGGGCCGGGAGGGCCGAAGAGGCCCATCGTGCATGAAGGCTCGGAGGCGAGCCTAATAGTTGCTTGTAAGGCGGGCACAGGAGCGGTCAGGAAGGCCGCCGAAGGTCGGGAATATCTTCGGCCCGAAGCCCCGGGGCGTTGATTGAGAGAGATTTTTAGATCAAAAATAATATTACCGTAATGAAGAACGGCGCCGCTTGGTAGCTAGCCGGTGAGTACGGGTCGGTCCACAAGGATGATGTATATTTCCTAGTTGTTCTAACGAGTTAATTCTAAACGGTGTGAATGGATTTTTAACACTAAAAAAAAAACTAAATTGACTTAGACTAAGATTAGGAATCTTGGTAGGGTTAGGGTTAGGTTAAGTTTGGTAAAATAAAATTTCCCACCTCTTTCAATGCCCTAAATTAGATCTTTTTAGGAGTTATGGTAATTATTAATAAAGGGGATTAGGACGATCGGGAAGAAACAATATTTCTTCCTCTAGGTCCTTATCCGTCCTTTCTTAATCCTTACCCTAACCTCCATGGAAAACATGCATATCTGGTCTTTTATACTACGGAATCACCGTTACCTCGTGGGTAAGGTGCCGTAGGGAGCGGAATATGTATGTATGCATGGAGTCCTAATTATTAACATGTGATGGGCAAGAAAGGGGTAAGAGATTTGCATCTCTCAAACCCTTCCCTATTCCTCACCCTAACAAGCGAGGAAACTACTCACTCATTAAGGGATCTACGAAAAACATGATTTTTATTTTGGTTTTAGAGTTAAGAGATTAATGATCTACTGCAGATTAATAAAAATTCTAATCTAGATTTTAAAACTAAGGCAAAGAATAGATCTATTTAGGGCAGAAATTAAAACTAAGAACTAAGGCAGAAAATAAAAACTACTTACGAATTGATGCTCTCCAAAACTTGAAAAGAAATCTGAATTTCATTAATGAAAAGAGGCATAACCTAATACAAGAATTTGGATCTCTATTTATAGAACATAGAAAACCCTAGGTTTACAATCGCCGCATGTATGCTTTTACAAAAATACCCCTAGAAAGACTAGTCAACGCCGCCAGAGATTATGGTAAAAAAAATTTCCACTACGGGCTCAGCACGGCCGTGGAACCGCGGCCGCAGGCCAGGTTTGGCCGAGGTTCCGCGGCCAAGTAGGAAGCTTGTATGCTGTATTTTCCTGTGACGCTTTTGACTGTATTTATCTTCCTGTTTCTTCAGTTGGTTCTTCAGATTGTTTTCTATATCTCTTCCAGATCTCCACAGGGAGTAATGTAGTGGACTTTAACCGTTCGCTTTGTGTCGAAGTTTTTAACCTTGCTCTGCCTTGTACTTTGTGAACTGATCTTCGTTTAGGCTTTGATCAAGATCCTTCTATTTGATGGTCGTAGTCTCACTTTTGTATCGTCTTTTATACTGTTTTTGTTCCGAGAACCTGTAACTATGTAGCAGACATAGGTCAAAAGCACTTGTTTATTTGTAAAATGCATAAGAATGGGGAATATAATAATGCAAAATTACAGTATGAACAAATACTCCTAAACTTAACTTTTGCTCGTCCTCGAGCAAACCTAATTTTATTCTCAACAAAAACCTACCCTCACTTTTGCAGGGAAACGCGATTGCACTAAGCTCGTGCAACAAGTCGTTAAACCTCTAGGTGCCCCTAGTAGGAGGAGTGTTGTCTCCTGAGGGTTTTCAGCGGATACTACCCACAAAATCCTATCAATTTAGCCTATTGACTTTTATTCTCCAATTTGGTTTTCTAACAAGGAAGTCTATTATCTTCGACTCATAAATTATCCACCCGTATTTTTCATGCTTCCTTATCATTTAACTAAAGATTATATATGTTCTGCAGACCTACTTAGCTTTTGGCATCTCTTAAGTTTTCATTTTAGGGTTCTATCTCAACTTAGGATTTTTTATCATTTCCATTAAAGATATAAGTCATATTCTTCATTCCTATTTCTTATCTAAACCCCAATCACATACCCCTACGTGTGTGTATATATCACCCCTACACTTGGAAATTCAAATCAAGCAATCATACTCTTGTCCGTCGTCCAAAGCACTTCGATAATTAGTGAATTTTTAGATGAATTTCGCTCACACATCCTTCATGCGACCGTTAATACTTCTTGAGATACCAACAACCGATTACAAGATGTGTTTGCACATTAAAGCGTAATTCCTAGACTTGTAACACCTAAGGCTTTAGCAGTGACTCCCAAACCAGTTGGTCTAAGGCACTAGGTGATGAAGCACCCTCGCTAAATTTTTCCATTTTTGCAGCCTTAAGTAATTACAAAAACTAGTGTTCATTTTTTTCTTTATTCATACTTGTATATTTTTTTATTTTTCTTCATACTAAGGATTTAAGACAAGAGCATTTCAAGGTCTCTTCTACTATTCCAAGTTTCAAGGTTCGAGTTTGTCCAATTTGTAGGGTATATATTTTCAGAATCTAGACTTAAGCTTAGGAATTATTTTTCAAACTTATACTCTAATAAAAATATCAATAATTTTCCTTTGTTTTGACTTAACCCAAGAAGTGAACTCAAAATTTGCCTATTTCTAAATAAACTATAAAGACATATACTTTCTACCGTTAAATTTTAAAAAAGGTTGTTTTTAGGATTTTTAATTTACTAAGTCTAAGATCTAGTTGTTCCTAACTAGTTAACCTATTTGTCAAACTTAAGTCAAATACGGCCAAAATTGAATACATTAATTTTTATAATTTTTGAAATTTTCAATTTTTATGGGTTTTTCTTTTTCTATATTTTTTTTATTTTTCAGATTTTTATATAAGGATGCAATGCAGAAATTTAAATATACAAAAGAAAAAGAAAAATATATACAAAAAAGAAGTTAAAAATATGCAATGCAATAGATAACTATATACACCACCATCTCCCCCAAACTTAAACAAAGCAGTGCCCTCACTGCCCGACCCCACGTCGCGCTCTCGAGCGTGAACGTGATTGCTCTTCCCTAGCCAACAGGGTTTGAATGCCCCTCTCAACCTCCATCGGTCAACGGTCTTGCTCCCTTGCCGTCGACCTAAATTCCTCCCTCAATGCATCAATTCCCCTCACAGCTCTCCTCAGTAATCGTATATGCTCTTGAGGTGTCATTTCGCCCTCGCTCGCTGTCGAGCTAGAGCTAGGGGTGCGAGTGGGTACATTTTCCGCCGGTTCGGTTCTCGACCATATATCAGTCAATCGTGAGTAGGACGTAGAAACGCCCTCAATAAGAGGTCGGACCGGTATCCCTCCCATGTAATAATCGAATTCCTCAACGGGGAGGAAATATCGGCAAAGCTGTATGACTAGCATCGGACAGGGGTAGTTTGCGGCCCATTTTCCCGTACCTATAGAGTTTAGTAATACTGTGCACATATCAAAACGTGGGTTTTTCGTCATAAGTGTGTGCACAATATGTAAGGAGGGGGTGAAAAAAGTTGTATTGTGAGAGCTACCAAAAATGTTATTTTGTGCCCATCGGCACACGGTCAAAACATTCGTGAAAAGGGTTCGAGCTTGAATACCCTGTCGCGGCGCCCTCGAGCAATCGGTGCTCATCAGGGGCATGTAGTCCTCGAATTTTAGGGGTTAGTCGTGTGCAGGTATGCGAGCTATCAATGTGACCTCGTGAATTAAATCCCTATCAATTATAATTTCGCGGTCGCCCCAATTCAATTTTATATAACCAAATAAAGCGAGACACCCATCCTCCATAGATTCGTAAAATCGGTTAACTAATTCAGGTAATGCAAATGCAGAAGGGTGGTTATAGATCAGAAAATTCCAACCCCTCCGCGCGATTTCATTCGCGAAATAGCTACCATAAACCGCATGTGAGAAAACCTGTGAAAAATCTCTCTCTAATTGCATGCTGTGCGACATGGTTTTTTCTACAGATTTAAAATATTCAAAATAGAAAGGAAAAGAGATATTGTACCTCCCCTGAAAATTTCAGGGGGTGACGGCTGAAGATGGTAGCGGATGCGCGGTGGGAGAAGCTTCTGGCGACGGTTCCGCGGCGGCAAGGTGGGTCTCTACTGCAGAAAAGGAGCGGCGGCTAGCGTTTGAGAGGAGATGAAAATTAGGGTTAGAACAGAGGGGTGGGTGCGGGCTCTTTAAATAGGGTGAAAATGATGGGTAATTTGCAACTAAACCCCTCTAAAAAGAGGAATTTATTTGCAAATTCAAAATTTATTCTGCAATTTTACAAAAAGGTCCAAAAAAAATTTTATTTTCAATTTTTTAAATTTTTTTTATGTTATTTTGTATTTATGTATTTACAAATGATACACACCCCCAAAATTATTTGAAACAGAGTTTTGGCAAGAAGATCGGAAATTCGGGGGTAAAAGTGGAGGAGAATTAATCGGTGTAAATCGGCTCCTGCAAAAACAGGAGCTCCTCCGACGGGTCCGCAGTGAGGAACGGTTTCAATCGATGCCCGTTTATTTTAAATAAAGTACCGTCCTCCGGATTTTCAAGATCGACTGCACCGTGCGGATAAACGGTGCGTACTAAAAATGACCCTTTTCCACCTAGATCGGAGCTTGCCGGGGTGATAGTGTAACCGAGTGTCATAGAGTAAAACCTGTTGATCAGGTTTAAATATTTTGCGCAAAAGGTGTTTATCGTGGAACACCTTAGTTCGGTTTTTAACAATGACAACATTATCATAAGCCTCATCCCGCAGCTCTTCTAGTTCATTTAATTGCAGCTTTCGATTGCTGCCCACATCTCCCATTGATAAATTCAACTCTTTGATCGCCCAAAATGCCTTGTGCTCGATCTCAACTGGGAGGTGGCAAGCCTTCCCATAAACAAACCGGTATGGAGACATACCAAGATCGGTCTTGTATGCAGTACGGAATGCCCATAGTGCATCGATCAGTTTGAGTGACCAATCTTTACGGTTTTTAGAAACTGTTTTCTCCAAGATTTGCTTAATTTGCCGATTCGAAACCTCGGCTTGCCCACATGTTTGGGGATGGTATGGCTTTGACAGCTTGTAAGTAATAGAATATTTGCGCATTAAGGACTCAAAAGTCCTATTGCAAAAGTGAGATCCATTATCACTTATAATCGTTCGAGTGTGCCCAAATCGAGAAAAGATATATTCTTTAAGAAATCGAACGACAACCTTGTTATCATTCGTTCGGCTAGGCACAGCCTCGACCCACTTTGACACATGGTCAACAGCCAAAAGAATATACACATTCCCAAAGGAATTGGGAAAGGGTCCCATGAAGTCTATTCCCCAAACATCAAAAATATCCACAACCAAAATTGGTTGGAGCGGCATTTTGTTTCTCCGCGATATCCGGCCCAAGTATTGGCACCGGGAGCATGTCTTGCAGTATTCATATGCATTCTTAAAGAGTCGTGGCCAATAGAAACCACACTGCAAGATTTTCTCGGCTGTTTTCTTTGGGCCAAAGTGCCCGCCACACGCTTGATCGTGGCAAAAAGACAGCACACTCTTAAACTCATTTTCAGGTACACACCGACGAACGGTTTGGTCGGAACAGTATTTAAAAAGATACGGTTCATCCCAGTAAAAATGTTTTACTTGGGACAAGAATCAGAGTTTATCCTGTTTCGACCAATCTTTAGGTATCAAGCCGGCGGCTAAGTAATTTACTATATCAGCGAAGCATGATTCGCAAGACACGGTTAAGAGTTGCTCATCGGGAAAAACGTCTTTGATTGGAATTTCAAGTGTATGCGAAGAAGGAAGTCGTAAAAGGTGACCGGCCACGACGTTTTCACATTCTCTTTTGTCCCTTATGACAAGGTCAAACTCTTGTAGCAAAAGGATCTAACGTATTAGCCTCGATTTAGCATCCTTCTTCGCAAAAAGGTGACGAAGAGCTGAATGGTCCTAATAAACAATAACTGGAGAGCCGATTAAATAAGGCCGGAATTTTTCAAGTGCAAACACAACGGCTAAAAATTATTTTTCTGTTGTTGTGTAGTTCAGTTGGGCCTCATTTAGTGTACGGCTAGCGTAATAAATCACGTGCGGCATCTTATTAATGTGGTGTTCAAGAACAGCACCAATGGCGAAATCTGATGCGTCGCACATAATTTCGAATGGATGAACACTGGTTTTTGTAATTACTAAGCATAATCTGATGTCATCACGTGAAATTTGCACTCCGCCGCTCCTTCTTTTCTGCAGCAGATTACCATAACTCCTAAAAAAATCTAATTTAGGGTATTGAAAGAGGTGGGAAATTTTATTTTACCAAACTTAACCTAAACCTAACCCTAAAAAGATTCCTAATCTTAGTCTAAGTCAATTTAGTTTTTTTTTTAGTGTTAAAAATTCATTCACACTGTTTGGAATTAAGAGCAAAGGCCTAACAGGTCTCTGGGCCTACGCATGCTAAGCGAGTATATCGAGGAGTTCGACGCGGAGGCTCCCACATCTGCCACGGATTTTGCCGCAGAGATTAACCCTATGCTGGCGACGCTCATGAACTTTCATGGTGAGGGCGTCGTTGAGTCTTGGGTTGATCGCTGCCGGGAGGTCGAGCCTTGCTTGCATGATCTTGAGCTTAAGCGTCCAGCACCTGAGATTCTGGCCACGAGCACTCAACGGGCGACATGGATCGAGCAGAGCGCTTCTTACTTCCGCCATCTCGAACAAAAATGGTTTTAAAGCGAAGGGAGTGCAAAGAAACTTCAAGCGAGGTGTGTATCATAGCGGAGCGGGAATTTTCTGATCTCATTTAGTGTTAAAAATCCATTCATGTTTGGCCTGTTGGGACGAGAGTGGTCTGACTGGTCACCCGGGGTAAGCTCTTATTTGCCAAAACTCTATTTCAAATAAATTTGGGGGGGTGTATCATTTGTAAATACATAAATACAAAATAACATAAAAAATTGAAAAAAAAAATTGAAAAAAAAATTGGACCATTTTGTAAAATTGCAGAATAAATTTTGAATTTGCAAATAAATTCCTCTTTTTAGAGGGGTTTAGTTGCAAATTAAACATCATTTTCACCCTATTTAAAGAGCCCGCACCCACCCTTTTGTTCTAACCCTAATTTTCATCTCCTCTCAAACCCTAGCCGCCGCTCCTTCTTTCCTGCAGCAGAGACCCACCTTGCCGCCGCGGAACCGCCGCCCGAAGCTTCTCCCGCTGCGCATCTTCATCCGTCACCCCCTGAAATTTTCAGGGGAGGTACAATATCTCTTTTTCTCTCTGTTTTGAATATTTTAAATCTGCAGAAAACACCATGTCGCACAGCATGCAATTAGAGAGATATTTTTCATAGGTTTTCTCACATGAGGTTTATGGTAGCTATTTCGCGAATGAAATCGCGCGGAGGGGTTGGAATTTTCTGATCGATAACCACCTTTCTGCATTTGCATTACCTAAATTAGTTAACCGATTTTACGAATCTATGGAGGATGGGTGTCTCGCTTTATTGGGTTATATAAAATTGAATTGGGACGATCGCGAAATCATAATTGATAGGGATTTAATTCATGAGGTCACATTGATAGCTCGCATACCTGCACACGACCAACCCCTATAATTCGAGGACTACATGCCCCTGATGAGCACCGATTGCTCGAGGGCGCCGCGACAGGGTATTCAAGCTCGAACCCTTCTCGCGAATGTTTTGACCGTGTGCCGGTGATCGCAAAATAACATTTTTGGTAGCTCCCACAATACAACTTTTTTCACCCCCTCCTTATATATTGTGCACACACTTATGACGAAGAACCCACGTTTTGATATGTGCACAGTATTACTAAACTCTATAAGTGCGGGAAAACGGACCGCAAACTACCCCTGTCCGATGCTGGTCACACAGCTTTGCCGATATTTCCTCCCCGTTGAGGAATTCGATTATTACATGGGAGGGATACCGGTTCGACCTCTTATTGAGGGCGTTTCTACGTCCTACTCACGATTGACTGATATATGGTCGAGAACCGAACCGGCGGAAAATGTACCCGCTCGCACCCCTAGCTCTAGCTCGACAGCGAGCGAGGGCGAAATGACACCTCAAGAGCATGCACGATTACTGAGGAGAGATGTAAGGGGAATTGATGCATTGAGGGAGGAATTTAGGTCGACGGCAAGGGAGCACGACCGTCGACTGACGGAGGTTGAGAAGGATATTCAAACCGTGTTGGCTAGGGAAGAGCGATCACGTTCACGCTCGAGAGCGCGACGTGGGGCCGGGCAGTGAGGGCACTGCTTTGTTTATGTTTGGGGGAGATGGTGGTGTATATAGTTATCTATTGCATTGCATATTTTTAACTTCTTTTTTGTATATATTTTTCTTTTTCTTTTGCATATTTAAATTTCTGCATTGCATCCTTATATAAAAATCATAAAAAATGAAAAATCTGAAGGAAAAAAATATAGAAAAAGAAAAACCCATAAAAATTGAAAATTTCAAAAATTATAAAAATTAATGTATTCAATTTTGGCCATATTTGACTTAAGTTTGACAAATAGATTAACTAGCTAGGAACAACTAAACCTTAGACTTAGTAAATTAAAAACCCTAAAAATAACCTTTCTTAAAATTTAACGGTAGAAAGTATATGTTTTTATAGTTTATTTAGAAATAGGCAAATTTTGAGTTCACTTCTTGGGCTAAGTCAAAACAAAGGAAAAGTATTGATATTTTTATTAGAGTATGAGTTTGAAAAATAATTCCTAAGCTTAAGTTTAGATTCTGAAAATATATACCCTACAAATTGCACAAACACGAACCTTGAAACTTGGAATAGTAGAAGGGACCTTGAAATGCTCTTGTCTTAAGTCCTTAGTACGAAGAAAAATAAAAAAATATAAAAGTACAAATAAAGAAAAAAAATGAACACTGGTTTTTGTAATTACTTAAGGCTGCAAAAATAGAAAAATTTAGCGAAGGTGCTTCATCACCTAGTACCTTAGACCAACTGGTTTGGGAGTCACTATTAAAGCCTTAGGTGTTACAAGACTAGGAATTACGCTTTAATGTGCAAACACATCTTGTAATCAGTTGTTGGTACTTCAAGAAGTATTATCGGTCGCATGAAGGATGTGTGAGCGAAATTCATCTAAAAATTCACCAATTAACGAAGTGCTTTGGACGATGGACAATAGTATGATTGCTTGATTTGAACTTCCAAGTGTAGGGATGATATACACACACGTAGGGGTATGTGATTGGGGTTTAGATAAGAGATAGGAATGAAGAATAGGACTTATATCTTTAATGGAAATGATAAAAATTTCTAAGTTGAGATAGAACCCTAGAAGGAAAACTTAAGAGATGCCAAAAGTTAAGTAGGTCTGTAGAACATATATAATCTTTAGTTAAAAATTCTATGCTCTTCCGATTTCAATATTTTGCTTGTTGTAATACATGAAGATTGGGATATCTTCGAAATCCTAAAATTTTCTGTTTTCTTTAAATTTTCAATATTTTGCATGTACACGAAAATCATAATTTTTTTTAAAATTTTAAAATTTTCTTCAAATCTTCAATGTTTTGTTGCTACAGCACACAAAAATTACGAAATTTTCAAAAATTTCAATATTTTCCGTTTTATTCAACTTTCAATATTTTTCTTGTTATATCATAATATAAAAATCACGAACGTTTCAAAATTTTCTATTTTCTTCAATTATTCAATATTTTCTTAACACGAAAATTGCTAAATTTTAAATAATTTGTTTTTTCGGTTTTAAATTTTTTGCAAGTTATACAATATCGTGAATTTTTCAAATATCTCAAAATTTTATGTATTTTCAGTTTTTTATTATTGTATTTCTTACACAGAGCATGAGAATTGCAATAGTTTAAAAGATTTAAAATTTTATGTTTTCTTTGGGGTTTTCAACATTTTGTTGGCTATATAATAAACGAAAATAGCAAAATTTTCAGAAATCTTTAAAAACAACCATTTCTTCATTTTTTAAATATTTTTCATGATATATAGCACATAAAATCGCAAAAATTTCAAAAAAAATTGATTTCCCTCTTTTAAAATTTTTTTGCATGCTATATAGCAGACAAAAATCATGAAATTTTAAAAAAATCATAATTTTTTATTTTTTATTTTTTCAATATTTTACTTGCCAATACTTTTGGAGAGTTTTCGAATATTGATGAGACAAGTTATGTAAAGTGCAGGAAGAAAAGATGGTCGATTGATATTAATAACCGAACATAACAAAAAAATCTTGTTCGAGTGATTATGCCTCTGGGTGATTGGGAACCAAGGCAACATATGAAAAATCATGAAGTTTTATAAAATGCCAATTTTTTTTTGTTTTCTTCAAATTTTCATTATTTTGAACGACACAAAAATCGTGAAATCTTCAAAGATCTCAAAATATTTTGTTTTTCTTTAATTTTTCAATATTTTGCTAGTTATAGTTTATGAAAACCGCAAAGGCTTGAAAAATCTCAGGAATTTTTTGTTCTCTTCAGATTTTCAATATTTTTTGTTTACCATACGAAAATCGCAAAATTTTTATACTCTCAATATTTTGTTCTTCTTCCGTTTTTGTATATTTTACACGCTATAGCTCAAGAAAACTGCAAAATTTTATGTTTTCTTCATTTTTTTCAATATTTTGCATGCTAGCACACAAAAATCACGATACATGTTATAGAACATGAAAATAATATTTTATTTTCAAAAATATCAAAATTTTCTGTCTTCTTTGGTTTTTCTATATTTTTTTTGGCAATATGAAATGATAATCGCGAAATTTTTAACTCTAAAAAAATTTATTTTCGAATTTTCAATATTTTAGATGCTATATAGTACAGAAAAATCGTTAATTATTTTTAATATTTTGCTAGTAAAAGCTAAATAATGAGAGAGAAATATTTTAAAGAAGTGGATCAATTAGAATTTCTTCACCATATAAGCCTAGTTGTACGTTAAATATCGAATAGGAAGCCAATAAAAAAATTTCAATGACCCAAATGTAATAAAAGAATTAAACAGGGAGCCAGTAAAAAAATTTCAATAACCCAAATGTAATAAGAGAATTAAACAATCTAAGCATGAAGGACAGATGCCTAAATTTTTATATATTAAATAAAAACATGCAATAGTTACAAAAAAGAAAAATATACAAACGAACAAAATCTTAAGCTATTACAAAACAAGAGCTCAAGATTAAACTTCTCAAAAGGTAGGCAATACATGTGTTCACTTTAGATACGTTCATACAATACAAACGATCAAAACAGCGGAAAAAACATGTATCTACTTTAAAATTTTACCAATATACCTGATCCAATTTGTGGGATCGTTATTCTCGTCCACGTCACGTTGTAGATCCGGTCTCTTACGCCTCCACGTAACGGCCGGAGGAAAACCACATTTTGAAGAAGCAAGAATCCCCCATGTGATCACCCCGCAAGCAAACCACAGTAGAATAGAATGAAGAAGGAGACGACAACTCTCTTGATTTTCTCTCTAGAAAACTCTTTATATGTTATTGTATATCTTACATATGAAATCTTAGCCTCCTATATATGAATATATGGGGTACCCACTCATATGGACAGATATTGGGTCGGATGGGCCAATGGCTAACATACTCCCACTCATACATTCGAGTGGGTACCATTCATACCTCTCTGAGCTGGTTCCCTGAACCATTGATTCCCTGAATCAATTGTTTTCCTGAGAATCTCATCATTTTCTTCTTCAGTCTTACCCATACATGTTTGTTGGAACGTCGTGAACCGTTGAGAACCTGCAAGCGGGTAGCCTTACAACCAGATCCATTAGAACCGACATAAAGATCTCCCTAAAAAAACAATAAAACTAAATATATGTTGGGCTCGTGAAATCTCGTACCCCAGATCCAATCAGACATGCCTGCCCAAGCACCTTCGATCCCTTTCAGAAGCGTACTTGAACACCTAAGTATACCTCTCGATTCATCGCACTCTTAGGCCTCGTCACCATGTCGCCAATAAGAGTTGCGCTTGCAATGTAATCAGAAGACATTCCAATCGATTTTCCTCCGTCTATGAATAGCCAGGTCTGCTATTCATCCGCTTTCATGACACTGCCCCGTATGTGCGGTATAATGTCATCGCAGTAGAAAACAGTAGTGAAAGTAGAAGACGCTCATAACATGCCTATCCAGACAGCCCAGTGTCGCTGAGGATGTATAGACCGCCCGTCCTTCCGTGAAGGAGGTCGTCATAAAGGGTCACAAGTGTGAGAGATCGGATCCATCCCTCAAGCACCTTATGTGCACGATGCCAGCGCACGTCGTATGGAAACGTGCTACGATATAAAATTCTCTCCATGAGAGCGTACGTCGTTAAGGTTATACCGTACGGACCCAAGTCCAATAATTTTATGATTTACTTGCCCGGCCATATCGCCCAGCGATATGCTTGGGATCTCCCGACAAGCTCGCACCCTGTGCGATGAGTCAGACCTCTAGTACGACTATAAGTAACAGGTAAACTGGCCATAGGATAACCACTTCGATCGCTTAGCCTATAGCATATGGTGTAGGGTTACTTAGCACAACAGTAAGGTTTCAGGGGGGATCGTCCATGCCATTTTCAAATTTTTGCTATGCTACTTAACCCTAACCTTAGATCTTAACTAAAAATTTAGACAAAAGCATGTGTAAACAACTTTACAACTAAGTGATTGTGGAATACAACCTTTGTAGACCGGTTCTTCACTTCAAATGCTCCAAGTAGTGGTCCCTTCGCTGCGATCAAAGAACTCCTGAACTCTTGAAAGGCTCCACAAGGTAAATGATGCATGCTTGCTAGAAGTCTTCAAAATTCAAGATGATCTACTTCGAGGAAACACTGACTCAAGCCATCTCTTCACTAATAAGCAACTAGTGAAGCTAACACCCTAAACCATATGGAAGAGAATGATGAAGTAGGAATTTTGCTCACTTTAGAATTTAATTTTTCACAATTTTTCCTCTCTTTTCAAAAACCTAGAGAGCTCTCACTTGAACTTGAGAAAGAAGATGATGTGATGAAAAATGAGAGAGAGTGAGGTTAGAAATGCAACCATGGTGAGTATATGTCATGGCTAACCATTGTAGAGAATAAACCATAGTTAAAGAGATAATGTGGGTCTCAATGGGTTTTGGTGAAAGAGGTGATGTGAGGAGTTTGGCGCTGAGTACCTGCAAAGAAGTCCCGAGGTGGTTTGGTACCACCAAGGACCCTCCGACGATCAAGTTAGTGATGAGATCCGAGCAGAGTAACGGCTTAGAAGAGTAAAGAATGGCTTACTTGACCCCTCTGTGATGGGGGTTTATATAGCGGTAGTGGCACGCAGCAGCAGACGCGAGAATCTCGCTAGCTGTTATGCTCCCGACGCCACGCCCGCATAGAGAGCGGATCACCCATTAATGATGATCGTGATGGCGTGGAACGTGGGATGTTGTTGGCGTAGAATCTGCGCATGGCGAGATTCGCGGAGCGGCGGTTACGCCTGTGAGCGGTGGCCTTGATCGGATCACCGAGGAAGATGGCCTTGGCCGGGAGCTCGGGGACGAGCGAGGAGGCCGAGGAGTCCTGGTCTTGTGGCAGCTCGGCGCGAGCTATGGGGCCGAGGAGGCCAATTTGCAGGGGGGGCCTGAGGAGGGCCAGCTTGTGTTTGCAGGTTGGGTACATGGTGGCCTGGTCGGCCTCTGTAGGCCCTTTCTTCTGAGTTCTGGGACACATTACCCGCCACGTGTCCTGATCTTGGAAATGGCCAATATTGAGCATCGTCAACTACATATTGGAAGCACATCGTTTTCAACTTCTTTCAATGAAGATTGGACATACAATTAACTTTACAAATTGCAAATACTGCACTTCCGAATAATAACCATGAACTTTGTATAGCTTTCAATTTAATCTCATAAACCTTTTTTCGATTTTACTCTATGTGAACAATTTTAAATTGTAACTGAAAAAACTACTTATGGTATTAAATTATGAAAAGCTGAAAGTTCATGGTGTTTTATCGCAAGAAAAGTCCATGGTAATTGTTTGCAATATATGAATTTTATGGAATTAACTTAAAAATTGTCTAAATAGTTCGTGGTATTTTATTGAAATTTGTCCTTTAAATTAACATATGCAAAATGGTAATGATACAACAACAAGTGGCATATCCAATCCATGGCTCAACAAATTCTAAGCAAGGATGGATCTTGTATCCAACTATTAAAACGAAATCCAAATGTAAACTAATGTAACATTTAGAAATAGCATATCCTCTACAATCTAGATGCATGGATTTCGAGAATTATAATATAGACATGTATGAAGGTATGTTGCAGATCTTATCCACTTTGGGGCTGTGCATTATGCATTGGTGAGCCCAAAGCCTCCACCAAGTGCAACTCCCGAACAATTTCGTATATACAAAGAAGCTACAAACCCATTGGTACTGCAAAAGAGATCATCGATCAAAGGGAAAACTATAAGTGAAGCACAAAATACATTTAGGATAACAGATGTTAATGAGTTTGTTGAAGCCGGCACTTATTTACGTGTGTACGTGCACCCGAAACGTTTTCCAAGGTAAAAATGGATAAACCATGTTGCTTTTATACCCCATGCTATTTTTGTTCATCATCGCCTAGCATCATAATGTTATTTAAAGAGTTAATTGCACGAAACCCCCTGTAGTTTACACCCCTCAAGCGATTTATTAGTGCAAACATCCCCTCTGCTCATTGAACCAAAACCTTTAAAAATACCTAAATTCAACTATCAGCAACTCGGATGGTAATTTAAATTGAGAACCTGCTTGTGTTGTTTTTCTAGTAGTTAGTGTTTTTGAGGGTATTGGTCGATGAATAGAGTGGTGTTCACGCTAATAAATCACTTGACGGTGTAAAGTGCTATACTTGTGTAATTGACCCTTATTTAATTAATATCCTGCATTCGTTTACGATCTAAGACTATAGGTGCTATGAAGTTGACTGGAAGTCCAGAATCATTGCGGTCACTGATTCGTACGTGGTCCTTGACAAACCATCTGCGACTTCAGTATGTAGTTTCTTGTTCAGTAAAATTCCTGATCGTCGACTTTTATGTAAAATGTGTTATCCCATGGTGATATTGTAGGTTGGAGGAACAACTAACAACATTGAAGAAACTTGTGTAACGTTTGCTTCTCGTGCGCTAGGATTTCAAACTCCTTTGAGGACAACTCATCAGATAGATAACTGCACCGAAGGATGGTTCGTCTTTCTTCTAAAGTCAATAGAATGGAGTTGAAACAACTCAAGGTTTAATAATTTTGATGTTGCAGTGTTGTATTGGCTAGAACCAAGGATTTCTGCTCGACTTTTCATGGACTGATTAGGGTACATCAACGCATTATGCCATAGTGTTTTATTTATTTATTTCTTTGTTGGTTATCCCTTTACTTGTTCTATAATAAAAAATTCACAAATACAAGGTATTTTGTTAATGAGATTATAAGTTTCTAATATTTGTTTTGAGGAAACAGGAAAATAAGGTGAAAAAGCTTTATCTTGCTCTTGTTGTTACCCCGGTGCCAGTTGGAGTAATTTCTCATTACATGCGACCGGCTAAACTTGCTCCAAGATTGGTTTCTGAAGGTATTGTTACATTGCTTACCGACTTACCGTATTTTAATTGAAAAAAATCTAAGCTATGTATGCAATATTTGTAAGCCGTATGGTTTCCGCATTTTTTCTTTTATAACAGAGATTTTGTCTACCGATTTGGTCTATTCCAATCACTGTCCTTTGCCACAGAGGGGAATGGGGAATGCAATACTCTGTATCAGGATGCACTCATATATAATGCACTAATCTAATATATGGAACTTTGATTGGCTTCAAGAAAAAAGAGAAATATGTTTATTAATTTCTCGATGTAGATATTATTGAAGGATGGCATCTCTGCCAATTGGAGGTGTTAGAATGCAATGAGGTTCCTTGGCCAAATGAGATTGTCGAGAAACTGTATGGTGTTGATGACTGTGGATGGCCCCCGAAGAAATTTGCTTATGAGTGTAGGATCAAACTCATCACAGGAAAAACTCATCAGGTAATCATGATTTCATCTCTTTCTATCAACTCCTTTTGCTGTTTGAATTTTACTGCATGCACCAAATTTACTTGGCTATTATCTCACTCGACTATTTCTTGATAATAGACTGACTATTTCAGAAGTTCATTTACATATTTATTGATTTTCTGCACAACATTGAAGATTTTATGAATTTGTCATGGCTTAAACTTAACTACAGTGAAAAACCCTTAAGTGGAATTGTTTTTGACTAAACTACCATAAAGATTTTTTAAACATGTAAACTCCCTTAAGCTTTGGTCTTAAAGGAGATCTTTTTTTCTTTCCAACAAAATGCCTCCGATCGAGCACTTTAAGGAAGCTTACTGTAATTAAAAAATAACATTAGGTAGTTTAGTGAAAAACAACAATTGTTAAGGGCATTTTAGTGCAATTTAGCCTTGTTGGTAATACCCGTATTTAAGGTAGCTTTTTATACTTGACTCCCAATTTTATGCTTACCGACAACATTTTAATCTAATCAAAAGTTTATTGGGAAAATAGTCTTGCATTGGGCATGTTTTCGGTCTTATGAACCACAGTTAGCTAATATTCCTTGTTCATAACCGGAAACATTTATTAGAGGAAAATCAAGGATCCTAACTGATATAGGCGTTTGATCGCAGATCCGAGCTCAATTAGCTGCCATCGGTGCACCAATTGTAGGCGACTCAACGTACATGCCAGCAGCCGCAGCACAAATGGCAAATCCTCAAATTAATCCATTTCGTTTTACCGAAAGCAAGTGCTCAAGCGAGGAAGAAAATATGAAAGCAATCAAAGAATGGATTTTGTGTCATGGTAAAGAACCGACCACATGCATAGGTCTTCAAGCATCGCAAATCTCATGGGACGAAAGAAACTGCTCTTATGCAGCTGGAACTCCCTGGTGGAGGCAAAGTACAAGTTGAGACTGTTCCAGCAAAGAGTAAATTGTTAAGGTTCAACTATTTAAGCAAGAAACAACCTTTGTTATTATACATATTTGTAATTTATACAGAAATGATTATGACCAAAAATGTTTGGTCTTTTAACAAGGGGATGATTCGGTCTCGTATAGATGTAATAAAATATAATTGGATATCTTAGAACGCTGAACACAAACAGGTTAAGTTATGATGAAACACTGATATTTGGCAGATTTCGAAAATTCATGGCCTTGCTTGAGACTGAAAAACATTTCTCAGCTCCATAGACCTCAGAAGTATACATAATGTAGCGATTTAAGTGATGCAGGTTTGGTTCACATGCAGGTTTGGTTCACCAAGCACATGACAAATGGATTTAACAATAAAACATGCTAGAACAAATTCCCAAAAGGAAAAAAACCACAAATGAGAAATCCTGCTAAACATGCTAGAACAAATTCCCAAAAGTAAAAAAATCACAAATGAGAAATCCTGCCTGGCTTAAAGTGTATTCAATCATTGATGGATAAAATCTTCGCTGCGCTTTAAGATTGTCAATTGTTATCAAGATCATACATAAATAAAATTCATGAACTTAAAATAAGCTTGGCAAGAGTCGCTACAAAAGAAAGCAGCCAGATAAAGAATTGACCGTCATTGGCAATGGCACAGAATAAACCCTTTGTTTATTTTTACTCCATAATGTTTGGTGAAATGCTTATATAAGTTTAACAAGAACAACATGCCAGAAACACGGGAAAAAATGCAAGCAAATAAGGAGTTTCAAAGTCGGCACTTGGTATCGCCACGTTATGGGTATTGCTTCACCGCAAGTTCACATGATCATTTGAGATTCTCTTTACTTGTTATTCTAGCTTGGCTTCTTCTCTCTTTGGAGGCTCCAGATCGAGATAAGAGAAAGGCTCAGTTGGTTCCTCCCTACAAAATTAACTGAAATTCAATCCAGAAAACTGTGTGATACTCCTCACAGAATATGCACAATCAATAGTGAACTGCATCTATTGATGATAATTAGCAAGGCCAAATCACATTAAAATACCTGCGGGTATCGTTGTTATTACAAAACTACCTTAAAGTCAACTTCCAGTAAGCTTCCTTAAAATACTGCATTTAAGGGTATTTTAGTAGAAATAAACTCCCTTGAACCAAAGTTTAAGGGAATGTACCTGATGATGCTCGATACCGGGGGTTCCCCGGATCATGACACGTGGCATATGGCGTGTCCCGGAGCTTACAAGAAAGGATCAAGAACGGTCCATTAGAAGCACGCCCCAAGGCTTCGGCCCGAGGATATTCCCGATCTTCGGCGGCCTTCCTGACCGTTTTTGTGCCCGCCTTACAAGCAACCATTAGGCTCGCCTCCGAGCCCTCATGCACGATGGGCCTCTTCGGCCCTCCCGGCTCGCCCCGGAGCTATCACGGAACGAAGCCTGCTCGGCCACCCACTCACCTCCGAGCCTTCCACCGAGCTTAATTTCCTCGGTCTCATCGGCCGTCCCACGGCACAAATCAAAGGCGTCTCCGCCACGGCCCTGCGAATCTCGCTTGACGCGAGATATCCGCCTGCCGCAATCCCGCATTCCATGCCACCACGTTCCCCTGTTAACGGGCGTATCTCGTCATTAATGGGGGACCCCGCCTTCCGCGCAGGTGCGGCTCCGAGGACGCAACGGCGGGCGTAAATCTCACACCCGCCAACCCACGGCTGCCACTATATAAACCCTCTCTCAGACGACTCAGCTAAGGCAATTTTCATCCAATAAGCCGCTACTCTGCCCGATTAGCCTGTCTAACTTGATCGTTGGAGGGTCCTCGGTGGTACAACCATCCTGGGACTTCCTTACAGATAGCTCGGTTTCATCTCAAATTAAGCCCACTGAGATCCATACGCTTCAGGAGGCAACCACCCAATCCAATCTCAGCCATCCATCAACTCTCGCTACAGATCAACCGAAGGTAACATCTGAAGGAGATCCAGACTTCCATTCGTTGACGCCATCTGTGGGAACCTCTAAGTTGCACTTAATCAAAGTTCACCTTCGGATCTCGACTTCATAGCGAGTGATCATCGCGACGATCCAAGTACTAGCCGCCACCCTCCTCACAACGGAGGCGCGGGCGAATCATCCTTGCCCCCAAACGCCATTCATGTCCTGTCTGCACGGATCGATAGGCTCGCGTCCGTCGTGGATGCCCTAGTACGTGTCCAAACGGTAGGGCAAGATCCTCAGGTCGCCGCTCCCCCCACCTCGGGACCGGGACCCCTACAGATGGAGAAAGGACACAGCCTATGCCGGCACGACTGAGCACCGCCTTGCCATCTCCGGCGGCCACAGATCCCCGGTGGCAACCAATTCAATGACCCGCTGGACGCCCCACAGCTCCACGCCGAGTCCCTTGCCAAAGCACCCTGTCCTTAGCCCCATCGCTCTCCTGTCCCTCCCGAGGAGGTGTCGGCTCGCCTGCTTCCAGGCATGACCGGCGCCCCCTCCCTCGACAGGGTCGCGCGGACGGGACTCACCACGGTAGCTCGAAGACGACCTCACCAGGAGACCTAAGAAACCTCATCAAACGAAACCGGAGTCACGGCCATGCGCAGGTCGCCAGCAGCAGTGGTCATAGATCGGAGTATGTTGAATCCTCGGGATATCACGACCGACTCGATGCCCTCGAAAAGAAGATCGAGGGTATACATCGGGAGAGTCGCCCATCGAGCGACGGGGCTAAATATGCCGCCGACTCGCTTACAAAGCCTTTCACCAAAGATCGTCCACGTTTCATCCCGGAACAAGCCCCCAAAGGTCTCTCTTCGACGGGAAATCCGATCCGAAAGACCATTTGGACGCGTGCACAGCCGAGATGAGCTTCCAGGACAACTCCGATGCCGCTCAGTGTCCTACTTTCTAGCCACTCCCATCCGCTCTGGACGAGACTGGTTCCGAGGACTCACACCACGCTCAATCTCCACCTTCGATGAGCTGGCCACTCAATTCCTCGATCACTTCGTCGGCAACAGACAGCAGAAACGGACCGTCGATCATCTCCATAAAGAGCGGGGAAAAAGAATTCTTCAAAGGATACGTCACACTTCTCCAACGCCATTCTCACGGTCCCGGGCACAAGGACAAAACGGTCATTACGGCCCTTAGGTCGGGCCTTAAGCACAAGGAGTGGCTGCGCTCCTTTGCATTAGCGCAACCTAAGACCATGGCCGAGATAAAAGCCTGGATCGAGCGCGAAATCCAGCTTGAATCCGAGGTGAACGCTAACTTACCCCGGACTGATCAAATCGATCAGAAAAAAAAGGCGAGGGAGGACAAAAAGAAGATTGAGCGGCCAAAGCCCTACTCCCCAAAATTCCAGGAGTATACCACGCTCAACGTCTTCCAGACGGAGCTGCTGGAAGAGACGAAGGGAGAGAGATTCTTCAAACTTCCCCCGGTCAGGCATAGGGCGGCCAAATGAACACGGGGCCCTATTGCGCTTTCTATAGGTCGCAAGGACACCCAACCGAGAGCTGCAAACAGCTCCGAGACTACATCAAGAAGTTAATCCGTTCAGGGCACCTGGCAAGATACTTGCGCGACAAAAGGCAAGCCGACCGCGAGCAAGAGCATCACCCCCTTCCCGGCGAGTTGACGATCGGCCAAATTATGGTCGTATCAGCAAGGGGTGCGCCTGGGGCCGGCTAGATACAGCGCCCCTTGCCAGTTGAAGCGACTAGCAGCCAGCCCCGTTAGAGGGTCAGGACAGCCGAGCCTATAGTCTTTACCGACGAGGACCTCCATGGAGTAACAGCGCCTCACAACGACCCCCTAGTAATCACCGCACGGGTCCACCGTTACGAAGTGCAACGAATATTGGTCAACTCGGGAAGCTCGGCGGACATCCTCTTCTACAACTGCTTCCTGCGTATAGGACTCATCCCATCAGAACTGGAGACCGACCACCCACATCCTATCGAGGTTCACTAACCACTCCATCCCGGCGGAAGTGCCCTCCAGTTTAACATCAGGGAGACATGCCGTATGCGCACCGTGCCTGTGGAGTTTATCGTCGCGAGAATTCCATCGGTCTACAATATTCTCCTGGGACGTCTTACACTGAATTCCCTCCGAGCCCAGATATCGACCTACCACCTAGCAATAAAATTTCCGCTCGACCAAGGCGGGATAGGCCGGGCCTACAGGAACCAGCAGACCGCAAAGATCTGCCTCGCTGCAACGTCTACACCGGAGGAGCAAAACGACAATCCTGAGAGCACAGATGATTTCAGGGGATCTTTGGACACCCGGGACAAGCACAAAGAGATCCGAAGGGCTCCGGTGGTGCCGCTCATAGAGGTCCCCCTAGTCGAAGGGGACAGCAAACGAACCGTTCAGATCGGGTCACTATTAGCGACGGCTCGGCGCGACGGCCTGGTCCAATTCCTCAGAGCAAACTCGGACGTCTTCGCCTGGACACCCGCCGACATGCCCAGGATCGACTCAAGAGTAATATCACATAAACTAGGAGTCGACCCAGAGGCCCGACCTGTCAAACAGAAGAAAAGAGGTTTCGCCCCAATCAAGCAAAAAGCGATCGAGGACGAGGTTGACAGACTGCCTTCGAGCAACTAAAGAGACAACCGAGCAGCAACCATGCTCGGTCCGTCCTTCAGCAGGCAACTCCTTGCCCTCCCGTGCTAAGGATCGAAGCCCTCGCCAAGAGGCAACCGAACAGCAACCATGCTCGGTCCGTCCTTAGCAGGCAACTCCTTGCCCTCCCGCGCTAAGGATCGAAGCCCTCGCCAAGAGGCCACCAAACAGCAACCCTGCTCGGTCCATCCTTAGTAGGCAACTCCTTGTCCTCCCCGCGCTAAGGATCGAAGCCCTCATCAAGAGGCCACCGAGCAGCTACCCTGTTCAGTCCATCCTTAGCAGGCAACTCCTTCCCCCCTCCCCCGCGCGACCGAGCAGCTTCCCTGCTCCACCCATTCTTAGAGGATGACCCACGTCGTATTTACTAAGCGATCCCAACCTCAACTTCGGGGCCACGGAGATACCGATCTTTGCACACTTGGCAAATGATTGAGTGCAACTCGACGTGCGATCGCCAGACGGGGGACCGGTCTCCGACCTAACGCATCATGAAAGCAGTACCGCGCAAAAAGATATTTTACCACAAAGCTCTAAGGAAGACACGTACGCAAACATTCCTACAAAATGATTTTCATTCATAAAAGTCGGAAATCTTTACAGAGGTATTATGGGCTCCCCAGCCTTACAAAAATGCCCAGAGGCTTACAAAATTTCGGCGCAAAAGGAAAATCAGGCGGCAAGAGGCTCAAGCCTCGGGGGCGGGGCGAACACTGATAAGCTCCGCTTCCACCACGACGACCGGGGTGGCAGCTGGAAGGTCGGCGCCTTCCGCAGGATCCTCGGCCCTGGGGGCCTGGGAGACCGACTTCTCCCCAACGCTCCCATCAGGGGGCTTTTCCCCGGCAGTGCTCCCTGGGACACTCCCCCATGCCACACCCTCGAAGGGGTACTCATTCCGGAGCTCACCGTCAGGGAACTCCGGCATCAAGGCCTTCACGGCGTCGAGGGCCTCATGCCAAACGAGGGCAACGACTTCAGCGAGGTCAGTGTAGTACTGGTCCGACTTCTTGTAACTCTCCACCGCCTTCGACGCTCGGAGGTCGGCACGTCTCGCTCCTTCCTTCGCCGCCTCGTTCTCCCTCCGGAGGGTGCTCGCCGTCTTCTTCAGGATGGCGACCAGAACCCCGGAATCCTCCAACTTAGCCTCGAAGACCCACACAGCCTCTCGATAGCTGGCGATCTCCCGATCCCCGGCCGCCACCCGGTCTTCAAGGGCGGCGACCCTCTCCATCGCTGCTTGCAACTCCAGCCTGGAGCTCCCCTCCCACGAGGAGAGCTCATCCGCAGCCTGCATCGCCGGGACAATTTTCTCGTCCTCTATGTTGATGACGAGGGCGCAGTGCTGGAGGACCTGAAGAAAACAAAGGGGAGGTTAAAAAGGAAAGGAGGCACCCAATCTTGCGAGCAAAAAGTACTGAATAGAAACCCGAGTGAGTTGCGAACACCGACCTGCATGGCCTCCTGGGCTATGGCCGCCATTTGGGCCCGGAGGGTCCCTCGAGGAATTCTGCCCCGGCCGACCTTTCCATCTCCGAGAGCAAGCTATCGACGACGGAAAACCCCGAGGTCACTTCAAAGCGAAGCTCCCCTTCATCCACGATGATCGGGAAAGCCGGGGTACGAGGCACCGTCCTATAGTACCTCTTGAGGAGAGACGAGGGAGAGCCAGCCTCAGATCCTGTCTCTACAACCTGGGGCTCCTGATCCCGAGAGCGTTTTCAGCCCGGCACATGGCTGGACTCCGGGGCTCGGGCGTGCTCGAGCGCCTGGCCGAAGCGGCCGCCGGTGGAGCCGCACTCAACGACGAGCGGGAGGGGCCGGCGTCTCTAGCCTTCCTCCCTTTCTTCTGTTCGACCAGGACTGCCCGAAACTTGGCTAGATCCATGGGTTCTGCATAAAGCGAAAATACAAAGGAATTAGCAATGCCGGAAAAAGTGGAAGAATACACAAGTCTAAACAGGTCGTCCAAAATATCCTAACTTACCCGCGAACTGAATGGGGCTAGGAGAGGGGCTCCCACTCCGACACCGCCACCGCGTCGGAATCGTTCGACCGCCCCACCCGCAGGCAGTTGGCCCTGCTCCACTGAATGGGCACATGCCAATCCTTACCCTCGGGTGGCCCGACAAACAAAAACTTCTCCATTCGTGAATGAAAGAAGGTACTACGACGACCCCCGGCCCAGCAGGACCTCCTTAATGTTTTCTAAAACTAATGTATACCCAGCTCGGCTCATCCCTGCGAGTGCCGGGGTGATTTTTGTAGCAGATAGAGAAAAGGAGAAGGCTCCGACTGAAAGGGATCTCTCTCAATTTCAACCGGACCAGAAACTCGAGGAGAATCCTCCAGGAGTTCGGCACTAACTGGCCCGGGGCTAACTGAAAACAATTCAGCGCCACACTCACCTCGGAGGAGAAGAGCAGGCGCATTCCGGCCCAAAAGGCTTCCAGGTACAGGACAAGCTTGTTGCCCTGTACCTGGTCTGCCCTCTTCCTTCCGGCCGGACGGAGCGAGTAGCCGGGGGGAAGGTGGAAGTGAGCTCGAATGGTGGCAAGCTCGCCCGCATGCCTCAATGCGGATGACGCGTCGCGGACACCCCTAACCTGCGCTTTGGGGGCCGCCCCGCGGCGCGACCCCGGAGGGCACTACTAACCCAGCCCTTGGGGGGATTCCGACTCGGACGAGATAGAAGCAGAGGAAGAAGTGGATGAAGACTTCATAAACTCTACCCGGACTACTTCTACAGACTTCTCGGTAGAAGACACCTAATCTGATCGAGAGGATGAGTTCTCGGGAGAGAAAATGAAAAGAATCCGACCTAAAGAGAAGAGCGCCTAGCTAACAAGCAAAAAGACGAGGAAGTTATGACAAGGTATGGACCCTAAAGAGGATCCAACCTCTATTTATAGCTGTCGGCGTACGCATCCTACGGCGCTGATCGTCTCCCGACAAAACGACTTTACGCTTTCGACAGCCATCAACGCTCTGTGTGTCGCACGTGCATTGGGCGCGCCCCTTAAGGCGTGGATACCATTGGCGGCCCGTCACGTCAGCAAACAAGTGCTAAACACGTGGGTTGGTGCTTCGACGAACGTACGCACGAAACATCGCTTCCTCTTTAATACGAGATCTCTCCCCTGATCCGCTGACGTCATCAAGAAAATACAACTAATTGCCCGAGAATGCGCACCGATAATGTCTTCAAATAAGAGCTTACCCCGGGTGACCAGTCAGACCACTCTCGACCCGAACCATGAATGGGTCGAGACAAGAGTGGGGGCTAATAATGATGCTCGATACCGGGGGTTCCCTAGATCATGACACGTGGCAGATGACGTGTCCCAGAGCTTACAAGAAAGGATCAAAAACGGTCCATTAGAAGCACGCCCCGGGGCTTCGGGCCGAGAATATTCCCGACCTTCGGCGGCCTTCCTGACCGTTCATGTACCCGCCTTACAAGCAACCATTAGGCTCGCCTCCGAGCCCTCATGCACGATGGGCCTCTTCGACCCTTTCGGCTCGCCCCAGAGCTATCATGGAACGAAGCCTGCTCGGCCTCCCGCTCGCCTCCGAGCCTCTCGCCGAGCTTAGTTTCCTCGGTCTCATTGGCCGACCCACAGCACAGATCACAAGCATCTCCGCCACGGCCCCGTGAATCTCGGCTGACGCGAGATATCCACCTCCCGCGATCCCGCGTTCCACGCCACCACGTTCCCCTGTTAACGGGTGTATCTCACCATTAATGGGGGATCCCGCCTTCCGCGCAGGCACGGCTCCGAGGGCGTAATGGCCGGCGTAAATCTTGCACCCGCCAACCCACGGCTGCCACTATATAAACCCTCTCAGACGACTCAAGGCAATTTTCACCCAATAAGCCGCTACTCTGTCCGATTAGCCCGTCTAACTTGATCATCGGAGGGTCCTCGGTGGTACAATCACCCTGGGACTTCCTTGCAGATTGCTCGGCTTCATCTCAAATCAAACCCACTGTGATCAACACGCTTCAGGAGGCAACCTCTCAATTCAATCTTAGCCATCCATCAACCCTCGCTATAGATCAACCGAAGGTAGCATCTGAAGGAGATCCAGACCTCCATCGGTACCGTACTATATAACTTGAGGTAGTCTACGGGAACTCGAAGATAGTTAAGGGAATTCTGGTGTTTTAGCCTGATAACAAAACTTTATGGGCACTGCACTATTAGTTGCCAACAGAAAATCTGAAATATGACCAGTTAAAAGAAGAATTTAAGGTCATGAATCGCCACCATAGTTGGTGAAATTTATGGGTTTTTGAAATGTCCTAAAACTTAAGGCTATTTTACTTTGTAACATTAAGACATCAAATTGTTCGGATACTGCATATTTCATGTGAGTTGTGCGCTATCTACTTTAAAAGATTGCTCACACTATATAGAATTGTTTATTACAAAAACAATAATAACTCTTTCGAACAATATACGTTCTCATAAAAACATTAAGAAGGAGATGTATCTCCAAACAACGCGGAATCACAGTGCAAACTTCTCACTTACACCCAAACTAGGAAAATATTCAGACAAAACATAAAATGGGGATTTAATTTGTAATTAGAAGAGCAAAAGTGAGAATACCAATTGGTGAATTGGCCATAGAGAAAATAAGTTGTATTATTAAAGCAGAAGAGATATGGAGCATACCCAGGCTTTGACCTCATGCATCGCCAGAAGAGTTTGAAAGGGCCTGGCACTGTTTTAAGTGGATTTCCCTCGAAACAAGCCTGCAATGTGACCCGAATTTAACTATTGTCATATTTAATTATTAAGATATAGTGAATTAAGGGCTTGAGTATGTTATTAAAAAAATCTCAGTAGAATTCGGTGAAGGAGTGCATCGGCTATTCGGCTCCTTCCTTGAGTTAAATTTTCTCGTCCAACTCTAAATGTACAAGGGTGAAAAGGTTTGTGTTGCTTAAGTAATTGGTTTTTAAGGCTGTCGATCTTCATGCTTTATCGTTAAACACGTCTATTAATTAGAATATACAATTACAATCCAAGAAGTGTCAATCTGAGTGTTCTAAGTCAGCAACAGTCTTTTCATGCGATTGATGGCTTGTTACAACAGAGTACACAATGCATGTTTTCCTATAGATTGATAATCTTTCAAGTATCAAATCATCGTCATTATCTCGTGAAGCTTGATTAGATCTATCCCATTCGGTATAACTTATAACCAATACAATTTTCATAATAGCAGAGCATCAATACTTGTATGAATTCACTAGTCTCTGAAATCGCACACATTTAGGTGATGCTTAGAATCAAATCTAGAGTTCATATAGCTTAACAGATAAAAAGGAGTCAGGCCATCAACCCTAGGATAGTTATGTTATTATTATTGTGGCGCCGGTTGTTGACCCATTTCCACAAAATTCAACCGTCCTAATTGATATACATGAAGAAAGAAATTCATTTATTGCTTGCCAACTTCATCTTCAATAATTTTACTTGAATTGGTAGCATAGATTTTCTGGATCAGAGAGGTTCATACGAAGTGTTGGAAACTTTATCTTGAGAGACAATTGACAGGTGCCAAGTACTTCTGATATAGAGATTGGTATAGAGACAAAAATAAAACTTTTATGTCTCAAAAGTGAAACCAAAACATGAAACAAAAGATATAGTAAAGGCCTTGAGAAACATGAGAAGGTCAATGCTTCTATTAGTAGAACTATTTGGTTCAAGTATTTTGGCCAAGGTTTTGTGGTTATGCCCATGATCTTTGCAGAAAAAACACTGAACAAAGCAAGAATCAATGAAATATTGAAAAAGCTTAACAACTGGCTGTCGGCCTAGCATCAAACCTCTTAATTAGTGCAGAATTCATAGCAATAAGACTATGGGAAAGAGAAGGGCTTGACAAATCCTAAGATCTCCTAAGATAATAGATTTGATGTCCGGAATCATAAGGAATTATCTTGAACTGTATGACACTGATAAATCATGACTCTTAAGATTGCAAGTTGCGACTCTACGACAGTAGTCTGTTTACATGATATATCAAAAAAAAGGAGTAAACGAAACTGTCCAACACCAAAAACAGATACCTGGATTACATCCTCGGCTCGATCATTGCATCTATGAGCATGAGGCTGTCTCGTATCGCCTTCAGGAAGTCCCCAAGGGCTCTCCCTCCTCGGAACCGGCCTTGTACTCATCTTCTTCTCAACCGAAAACCTTTTCAATCCTAATCATCAATTCGGTGCAAAAAGTAATTATTTGGCCTAAAAATGAATACTCACAACCAAGCACACTAAAACTTGGAATATTCATTAAACAATACCACGGCTTCAAAATAATAAATTTCAAGTTGGTACTTGAAAAGAAAAATCTTAAATAGATGCAGTTAATCCCAAGTAAACTTTAACTTGGAATATTAACAATCTCTAAAGAATTTAACTAAAAACCAATCTAAAAACGCAAATGAGAACTAGGGTTTTACAATTGATGCAAGCTAGCAAAAATTACAGGGTTTAGGGTTTATAGACTGCTCTACTACATGAGATTTAGATGATTCGTTATGAATTAAGAATAAAATAAGACAAAATTAAGATTAAAAGAGTAATTTGTTCGAAGATTTAGAACTCGCCTGAGGAAAAAGGTGCTGCTTTTAAAATTTCCTTTTTTCCTATAAGCGTTGCACTTGTAAAGGAAACGCTGGCTAACGGGTCCGGGTCCGCTATATACACATATCGAGCTGCTCCCTTGTTGGGTTATGGAGTTTGTGTTCGACCCGCATTCGATAAGAAAAGGGTATATTAGCCTCAGCCTCTTTAAACCAGATCTAAATTATTTTGAATCATAAACCATTTTG